>JAKWJD010001762.1:27275690-30054575 GCA_027705065.1 Solanum peruvianum | reverse complement strand
AGTTCATTATTACTGCCGCTAATGCTTCGACACCTAGACGTTCTTCTATGTGTGTCTCAAATGTCTCACCCATGTTGTAGGATATCGCAGATGCCGATTGGAGCTCACCACTCTGCTTCATGGACCTACAAATATTAAATGTTACTCTCATTGGTCAACCGAAATTTCATCTGCCCCTTGTCCATGTCTACTAAGGCTCTTCCCGTAGCAAGGAATGGCCTCCCAAGAATAATGGGGCACTTCAAAATCGACTTCGCAATCAAGAATAACAAAATCTGCTGGAAAATATGAACGACTCCACTTTACCAACACATCGTGGAGTATCCCTATAGGCCGTTTACTGTGTCGATCGGCCATCAGTAGCCGCATGCGCAGTGGGTTTTGGGTCACCCAAACCCAACTTCTTGTAAATCGAGAGGGGCATGAGATTTATGCTTGCCCCCAGATCACATAATGCTTTCGCAAAAATGTAATAGCCCGATTGTACAAGGAATGTGTGAACGCACCCGGATCTTCCTTCTTTTGGACCAGAGATCTTGTAGCAATAGCACTACAATGCTGCATTCTATCATCATCCTCAAAAGTAACCGATCTTTTCTTTGTGACCAGATCTTTCATAAACTTGGCGTAACCGGGGCGGGCATTGTTCTAAAGCTTCTACCAAAGGGACATTGATAGAAAGTTGCTTCAACATTGTTATAAAACGCCGATATTTGCCATCCTCGGTCTTTTTCACTAATCTTTGAGGAAATGGGGGTGGTGGCCTAGGCATGGAGTACCTTTTAGGCACTTCAGCATCTTTCTCCGTCTCATCCTCTTAATTCAGCATCAACATCTACCACTTTATCAGATTTCAGTTGTCACCCTTATTCTCATCAGATGGCATAGGTGGTCAATGGTTTGCTTGCCACCGCGAGTAGTAATTGCCATACAATGTCCATCATTTTTCGGATTTTGGACAGTGTTGCTAGGAAGGGTGCCCGGTTGCCGTGTGTTCACAGTTGCAGATAATTGGCCAATTGTAACTCAAGTTGCTTAATCGATATTGCATGTGTATCAACTTTTGCCCAATACCCGCTACTAAATCATTCCTCAACTCTTTATTGTGCTCATCACTAGCATCGAACCTCCTCATCATTCTTATGCAACATATCCTCAACTCGCGACATACTACCTCCACCATCCCTGGGAGTAACTTCACGATTTTGAGGAGGAACATAGGGTCCATTCCTGTCGTTTCTGTTACCATAGCTACCCCTGTTGAAGTTTTTGTCGCGATTGTAGTTTCCATCTCGGACATAATGACCCTCACGATTGTAGTTACCATAGTTCCGACCTTGGTTCCCTTGACCTTGGCGCCAATTTTCCTGATTAGAGCCTTGGGCACTTGGTCGGAAACCCCCCATCTGTTCATTTACTGCATAGGAATCCTCCTCATAAAAACTCATCGTTTGGAGGTGGTGGTTTAGCCAAGTAGTTGACTGCATTATCTTTCTGCACCCCCAACGACATGTTTTGTACCAACCCAAGCTCAGTTCTCATCTGAGCCATTTCTTCACGAATATCATCTGTGGCTGGGTTGTGAGTGGACTGCACTGCGAAGGTGTTTCTCCTGTATCGGACTTCCTGGTACTCCAAGCTTTGTTGTTTACGGGAGATTTTCTCTAATTTCTCAGCAATCTCAGCATAAGGGCATTCTCCATAAGATCCACCTGCTATAGTGTACACTGCTTTATTGTATCATCTTGTCCCCGATAGAAGTATTCTTTCAGTGACTCATCATCAATGCGGTGGTTTGGAACACTTCTCAAGAATGAGGTGAATCGATCCCAAGAACTACTAACTGACTCTCCTGGTAGTGCCACAAAGTTGTTCACCTTGTCTTTGTGGTTTAATTTCTTGGAGGAGACCGGGATAGTAGCGTGCTAAGAAGACATCCTCTAGTTGATTCCAAGTGAAGATGGAGTGTATGGGAGCTCAGTGAACCACATAGCAGCCTCTCCCGTCAGTGAGAGAGGAAACACTCTGAGACCTATTACATCTAGATCCAAATCAGGCCTCCCCACACAACTCTCTTACACACTGCCCTTACCTTAGCTATATGGGCATGTGGATCCTCAGAAGGTAGCCCTGAAAAAACAAACCTCTGGCAGTGAGATTTGCATCAGACTACTAGTTACCACAAAAGTGTGGCCTGGGGGTAGAGGAGGCAAAACCAGTGGCCCATCCGAATCTGCTATGTTATCATAGCCTCTGTAGTATGCTTGGGGCCGTGGAGCGGGATTCTGTCCCCTCTGTTGATGTTCACCCGGAGCATCGGGTAACATCTGACCATGAACATCAGCGGGAGCTGGGATGTTCTGGTTTGGGTCCTAATCATTGATTCCCAATTACGATTATGTTTCGCAGTGTGCGTTCTAGCTCGTGATGGTAGGGGAACAACGGTTCTCTTCCTCTCCGTGTATTGGCATACAAGGAGGATAATCTGAAAAGAAATCAAAACAATAAAACAAAGTAAAATCAAGAAAATATCAACTAAACTATAGTAAGAAGTTCAAAGTTAATCTAAAGCTAAATTCCCGGCAGCGGCGCCAAAATTTGATACGCTCAAAATTACTTCTCAAATGAGAAGTAAAGCGGTCGTGTCAAGTAAATAACCCAACTAGTGAGGTTGGGATCGTCCCACGAGGAAAATAGTCTAGACTTAATTTAACCTAGTATTACTATCGTTAGTCATAACTTTCTTGGAAAGTAAAAATATTAAAAAGGGGGGTTTGTATTACCTATTGAGTAAAAATAACTAATGTAATTGAAAGAGACAGTTGACAGTTTTTAATATTGGGTTTAATCAATGAGTTAAAGTAACTAGGTTTACGTGTTCCCCACAGGTTCGTAACTTGATAATTCTAAACTATAACAATCCTTTCCTAGTATCTTGCATGCAAAGTGATAAGTTATGTATTTCTAAATCCTTGGTCCGGCATCTAGAAAATCTCACTCCGCACCTTGGTCCGGCTAGTGTGTGTGCTTCCTAACCCTTATCTTTACCTCATATTAAGCATCGTATTCCATATTTGACTAAGTTATTACCTAGTACCAATCAATACTACCCTATTAGATAGTATACACTAAATCTAGTTAATAATTCTTTTCCTATTATCTACCTCCTTGGTCGGCAAGTAGCATTAAGGCGAGTTCTAACGTTGATCATCCGTTTTAAAAAGACTTCTAAGCGAAAAGAATTATTAATACATGCAAGACACTATTCTAGAATTGTATTTTAGTTAGGGTTATCTCATTATTTGCCTATGGTTCCCACAACCCTAGTTATGGAGTTTAGTTCCTCATAGCCATAAACACGATATTCAAATATGTTAAACAAGAATTCATGTACTTACTTTAATGAGGAAAGAGTAAAATCCGAAAATATGCTTGATTAATCACCAAAAATCACTTGTATCAATCTCCAATAATCAAACACTCAAAACACACAAGTTTAATAATCACAAAGTCTAAATATGGAATTTGATAATCAAAGAGTCTAACCTCAAAAACGAGGTTTTCGAACTATTTATAAAAAATGAAAACCTAATTAAACAAGGATTCTAATTTCTGGAAATCTGCCAAAACGCGGCTGGGTCGAGGACCTCGCGACGGACCGTCGTGGTCCGATGGACCGTCATGGGATCTGCCGTCCCATACTTGTCTATTTCTTCTGCTGCTTCTTCATTCCCTCGACGGCAAGTGTGACGGACCGTCATAGGCACGACGGTCCGTCGAGGGTCTTCGTTTCAAAATTTACTTCAACTATTGGAATCTGGGTACTGGGATCACTTCTCTGATCTTCACGACAGACCTGAAGGACGGACCGTCATGGCCATGACGGACCGTCACAAGCCGTAATCCCACACTTGGTTAGACTTCCCCTATTCCTTCAGCAGTTCTCTACGCTGCCAACCTACGGACCGTCGTAAGCACGACGGACCGTCATAAGCTCCGTAGGTGGTCTCTTCTGCACTTTTCGCTCAAAATCTTCGCATTCAGCTTTGGACAGATTTCCTGCAAACAAAGAGAAACTTATATCAAAATTAGCACAAAAAGGCTTTTGGACACACTAAACTTAAGGAAAAAAGCATAATTATACCGTGAAACCACGGTATATCAACACTCAACATGTTACCGCCACCACATCTTGGCGTTCCCTTGAAACTGATAAGTCACAAAAAACAACACCAAACGTTCTACTATACTCATCTGCCAAAATGCGGCTGGGTCGACGGACCTCGCGACGGACCGTCGTGGTCACGACGGACCGTCATGGGATCCGTCGTCCCATACTTGTCCAATTTCTTCTGCTGCTTCTTCATTCCCTCGACGGCAAGTGTGACGGACCGTCATAGGCACGACGGTCCGTCGAGGGTCTTCGTTTCAAAAATACTTCAAACTCTTGGAAATCGGGTACTAGGATCACTTCTCTGATTTTCACGACGGACCTGCAGGACGGACCGTCATGGCCATGACTGACCGTCACAAGCTTCGTAATCCCACACTTGGTTAGACTTCCCCATCTTCCTTCAGCAGCTTCTCTACGCTGCCACCTACGGACCGTCGTAAGCACGACGGACCGTCATAAGCTCCGTAGGTGTAGGTGGTCTCTTCTGCAATTTTCGCTCAAATCTTCGCATTCAGCTTTGGACAGATTTCCTGCAAAACAAAGAGAAACTTATATCAAAATTAGCACAAAAAGGCTTTTGGACACACTAAACTTAAGGAAAAAGCATTAATTATACCGTGAAACCACGGTATATCAACACTCAACATGTTACCGCCACCACATCTTGGCGTTCCCTTGAAACTGATAAGTCACAAACACAACACCAAACCGTTCTACTATACTCATCTTTTGTAGTAGCTCATGACAGTCAACCAAAAAATCGTAGGCATCCTCAGATTTAGCACCTTTGAAGACTGGAGGTTTCAATTTCAAGAACTTACTAAAAAGTTCATGCTGATCATTTGTCATTATATGCCCTTTAGTCAGACGAGGAAACGTGCCTATTTCCAATGAGGCATCCATGTGGGGAGCCACGGTAGCTGCATGTTGTACCTCTGGAACCTGAGGTGCTGGTGCAGAAAACACTGGAGGTGTCTGGCCTTGATCAGATAACCCGTTAAGATAAGCAAGAACCTGATTGATTATCTCTGGGGTAGGTTGGGGTGGTAATTCCTATTCATGTACTTGTTTATTCTCCCCTTCCTCACCCTCTCTTACCACTTCCTCAGTGGGTGGAGGAGTCACCGCCCTAGTACCAGATGGGCTAGGTGCTTGTCCCCTTCCTCTAGAGGACGTCCTCCCACGACCTCTTCCGCGGCCTCTTGCCACTACTCCTCTTCGATCTACAGCCCCAGTGGCTGGCTCAGACGCCTCTTGTCTTGCCGGTGTTGGTGTTGGCGCAGTCGTCCCCCTACCGTTCCTTAAGACTCTACTAGAATCATTCTTGTGTGATGAGACCAACGAATCTAATGCTCTGATACCAAGTTTGTCATGACCCAAAACCGAGCTGCGAGTGGCACCCACACTTATCCTACTATGTGAGCGAACCAACAAATCTAACCCCAACATTTCAATATAATATCAACAGAAAGTAATGCGGAAGACTTAAAATCATTAATAAAAATCAATTCAATAACTATTATTATCCCCAAAATCTGGAAGTCATCATCACAAGAACATCTATGATCAATTTAATAAACGAAGAGTATTCTAAGAAGCTAAAATAAATAAAATCTAGTCCATGCCGGAACTTCAAGGCATCAAGACATGAAGAAGAAGATCCAGTCCAAGCTAGAAGCATTAGCTCACCCTGAAATCCGGTGTAATGAAGACTGGCTAGAATTGCGGTTGAGATGAAGACGACGGTACGTTTGCTGCACTCCACAAATACAAAGAAAGAAACATACAAGTAGGGGTCAGTACAAAACACAAGTAATGAGTAGGTATCATCGGCCAACTAAAAATAGAAAACAGTATATATCTGTTAATATCATAAATCAACTACAATACTCAACATGTAGCAACAACAAGTACTATAATCATCAATAAGTACCACCAAGTTCATCCATGAGGACTCAAGCCCCAATACCATACTCATTTGGGAATTAGGTTCATTAAATTGAGTATATTAACATCTTTGCAGATTCATTATCTTTATTCCCCTTGTGTCGGTACGTGAGACTCTGATCCCCTAATTCTACGTGTCAGTTCGTGACACCCGATCCCCTAATACTATGTGTCGGAACGTGACACTCCGATCCCCTAATTCTACGTGTCGGTTCGTGACACCCGATCCCCTAACACTATGTGTCGGAACTTGACACTCTGATCCCCCAATTCTACGTGTCGGTTTGTGACACTCGATCCCCTAATACTATGTGTCGGAATGTGACACTCCGATCCACTAATCTCATTCTATCAATTCATCAAGCCTTCTTTTATACCAAGGCATCATCAATCCCATTACATTAGTTCATCAAGCCTTCTTTTACACCAAGGCATCATCATTAAAAAAGTAGATTAGGGTTTCTTTCAAGATTTAGGATTCAATAGCTTCATCATGCTTTTTTTATCACAATCGCATAATCACATTCATGCAAGCATACAATAAAGCATATAGAAGGGTTTACAATACTACCAATACATATCATTCGCTATTAAAAGTTCACTACGAATAGTATAAAAACCATAACCTACCTCCACTGAAGAATTTTGATCAAGCAAGCAATTTCCCAAAGCTTTGTTTTCTCTTCGTTTCTCCTCTTTCTCGTTCGATCGATCCTCTCTCTCTCTCTTTGTTCTTTTTATTTTTCTTATTCAAACCCTCTTTCTTTTACCCTAATTAGCATATAATTAAGTATAAAAGATGATGAATTAACCCATTAATTAATTCAAGGTTACCTCTTTTATCCCCCAAGTAGTTAAATTATTAACATTAACCCACTAAATTTATAATTATAGCAGGAATAGTCCAAAACGCCCCTTAAAATATTTACAAAAATCCGACCCAGCCTGGGATTACGCAACCTGTGACGGCCCAGCGTGCCTGCGACGGTCCGTCCTGCAGGTCCGTCACAAAGTTCAGACACTAATTTTCTGTGGAAAATGTGTGACGGTCCGTCGTACCCACGACGGTCCGTCCTGCCATTCCATCACGAAGTTCAGAGAGTCGATTTCAGTACCCAAATTTCAGAATTCTAAGTGTTTTGGAACGAGACCCCCTCGACGGTCCATCGTGGGATCCGTCGCCTCAGCCAATTTACTAGAAATAAAATCTGCTGCCCAAAACGACTAAACAGGTCGTTACAGGAATACTAGCTAGTGGATCCATGTAGGTTCTATGTTAAGGTTATGGTTCTACCTTTGCAAGTAGTCCGGCTTATTTCGGTGTAGGGTTCCATGAAACCTAATTCAACATTAGCTCATATGATCTATACGGTTTAAGAAAAGATGTTCCCAAAGGGAAATATAAATTAATGAATGAACTTTAACTAGGATGACCTAAGGGGTTTAACTTAGTCTAGGTAGGGCTATAGGACTCTACGTATACACTACACTAATTAGCCTTGAATACATTCTTGGGAGGATTTTATATGTGTGTATATTATTTTTAATGTAAATAATGGTAATATGATGATCTGACAAATAAATAACACTATGTAATTGCCAAAGTATGATATTTTGTAATCTTAATGATATGTTATATGGAGTTGGACATTGGTTATGGTTCATGATAGGCTTACTTTATTATGTCATGTTATGGGGCTTTGCTTTGTTGTTGAACAAGTGAACTCAATGAGGGTCATGAGTAGTGGTCTTGCTTTTTTATAATGTGGTGAACTCTTATTCATGATTGTGACGTTATAACTTGATGATAGAGTTGTCTTGATTATATGTTCAGGTATGTTTTTATACATGATTGGTTTGGTTAGACTTTGTATGATGAACATGGTCTTGACTTGATGATTATGCATAAATTACTCGTATTGGTTTCCGAATGTGCATGAAGTTTCCTTTCTACAGCTTACAACTTTCATCGCCCTTAATATAGCATGTTTTAATGAAATGTCCTTTTTTAGAATTATTTAACTTTATAGGTGAATATGGTATCATATTTAGTATATGTCATGTGCTAACCCCATTTTATCCCTTTTCCCCAACATTGTATATGGTCGACTTTGAAGAACACTTGGAATTTCTCAATCATCCAAGTTTGGTAGGTCCTCATATTATCACACACGGAAATTTCCATGACCTATACTAGATCATTATAGGTTGAGTAATGATGTTTTTAGACCTAAAAAATCATAAACAACTTTTTTGAGAATTATTGGAGCCATAGCATTAAAGCCTCAACGTCAAGAAACTAGAAAAATTTAACTAGTTGACGTCTCTAGGTTTGTCGAAGGTTTCAAAGGGTCATATGGACTTCAAAAAATGTAAAATTACTTTAAATGGTAAAACCTAGTATATAGGGTTAAAATGTTGAGGCCAAACCCCCCTAAAGGATCGCCCAACGGGTCTACGAAGGGACCACACATTTGACCATGCAAGCCCCAAGTTAGCAGGGTTTTGTGCATACGGGGGGGGGGGGGGGGGGAGGGAACACTGGCGCGTCGCGCCCATATTGCGGACTCCACTTCCCAAAATTTATTTCCCAAAAATCTTGCAGGAACAGCTCCGCGACGTAGACTTGTTTCCAAACGAAAAATTTGAAAATAATATTCGAGTTTGACATCATTAAAGGATAAGCTCATGTGAGGAATCTTTTGGGTATTTTATTGGGGGCCTATATATTGATATTCCATCAGTTTTTCTTCACCTTTACTCAATCTAGACAAAACCCCTAATAAAAACCCAATTGCACTCACTTCTCTCTACTTTCTCTCGTATTCAACCTCCATTGAAGAATCTTTGAATCTGAAGAAGAAGAAAAAATCCCTATGGTTTCTACTCAATTTCGTGGTGATCATTCAAAAAGGTCTACTTTATTTCACTCTTGGGATTTTTCACCAAGAGGTCCTTCAAAAGATGATTTCCAAATCCCCCAAAACAAGGGTTTTTGTCCTCACATGGGTCTTCATTCAAAAATGAAATTACGAATCAATTGTGAATAATTATGATGAGTTAATGTTGTTTAAGTTTGAATTAATGGTAAATTGATGATTTCCTATGATTTTTCCCTTGACCCATGTCTTTTCCCCAAATCCCTAACTTATTGGATTGATTAAGGTGAATTTTAAAGGCTGATGAACATGCCACTTGTGTACTTTAATTTTATTTATTTTAATACTTCATGAATTGACAAATTTCATATGTTGGTTGTGAGTTCTTTGGTTTTTAAGTATGAAGTCCCATGAAGGGAAATAAAGTATGATCTTGATTCTCCTTTAATCTCCATTGTGTATGGTGAAATCTACGTATGTGATAGTGATGATATAGCTAATTGTGTTGCTGTGATGTTGGTGACAATAATACCTCATCTGAAACCCTAGATTCATAAATTGTATACATGTAAAGCAAGTTATAATATGATTGTTATATGATTGAGTATAGATTCTCAATATTATGATAATGTATCTAAAGTAAAAGCATAGTTCTCACTTGTGATCACCTATGAGATATTATGATAAGATGCTTATATCAGGGTCAAAAGATACTTATGTGAACTTGTATGATATTATATGGTGATTACTAAAAGGAATAACTGCTTTGCACCGAAAGGAAATATAAATGAGATGGAGGTCTCACGTTATGAAATGCCTTCAAAATAAACTAATATAGCTAGAGCCTCACATGTGCTAAAACCTTAATAACATGTTCAGTAAGTGTTTTATAGCTTGTATAATTTATTTAAAGTCATTTGGAAGTCAAACGTCCAAGAACGTCCTAGACGTTAGAAAGTTGGTCTAAAGACGTTCTAGCGAGTCCTTGTAAGTTTGCCTTGTTTATATGTGTTGTTTGGAGTTTAGAAGAAGTGTAGTTGAGCCTAGTACCTTAATAGACATGTTAAGGGTCAAAATGTGTCACATCCAGTTTTACCCCTAGACATAACTGGCGTCGTCGTCCTCTTTAAGGACTAAGAGTAGCCTCTTAGATTACATCATTAAATTCATAGATTGAAAAGATGGAATATTTAAAAAAATTTAATTAATTCTAGTACATATAGATATATACATCCATATCAAGTATACATAGAACCTTTGTATAGGAAGGTTATATAACATACTACTTTTATTGCACATACAAATAAATTAGATAGAACTTGAACTTAGTCTTCAAGATTTTCTCGTCTCATAACCATCTTACAAGATTAGCAATTTGGGCATAGCCCTACATCAAAGTAAAGAAGCCACATATAGACTTATACAATTCGTACTCAAATGAAAATAGAAGGAACATAAGAGTCTTGAAGGTAAAACAACTCAATAAGCTCGACATTAGCATCTCCCTTGAAAAATGAGGACGTACCCAGTTTGAAGAATGAGAAACTCGAAACCTTGTTCAAATTGTCACAAAGAGTCCTCAATGATCGGAACCTAAAATATTGGAAAAGTAAGAAATGGGGTTAGTACGGCACTAGTATTAAGTATGAGACCATATGCACACATATAGGAAAACATGCATTGAAAATGGGAAATTTCATAAATTATGCATCTTTCACTTCAAAATCTATATGCACATTGAAAAGACCAATCCAACCAACATTTCATGTTCATCAATTCGTATAAACAATAAGCATGAATAAGAGTACCATTTAATTTGAACAAAGCAAGTCAATTACCCATGAACCCTTATCAAGTCGACAACTGCAATGACCAAGCAAAGACCAATAATCTTACTCAATCAAGTAACTTAACAAGATCATGACTAACTCCCTATTTCACATGACAAGGCATTTAGGAGTACATATCATATTACTTAAACAATATAAACCCACACATACTCATAATTGAAGAAATTAACATATAGAATCAATAATGTGCAAGTTCATCATATACATAACATATACCATCACGAGGACAATTATACATAAGAACATCCTCTTAAGACTCCATACAAGGCTAACTAGAGCAATGTCTAAGTAGAGTCTCATACCCCTACCTCGACTAAGAAATACCCATTAGGTCATCTTAGTTAGAGTTCAATCCATTAGTGTATTTTAATTTTTTTGGAAACATCTTGCCCTAACCTACAATAGACCACTTGAGCCAATGTGGAATCCGGTGTCATAAGACCCTTCATCGAAGAAAGGAGGACTACTTGACAAAGTAGTACCAAAACATAAAACATAACAACTATATGGATACACTATCTAGTATTCCTATGGGGGAAACATAGTTGAAGAAAAAGGAGACATAATTGGGACCCTCTTTATGCTACATGAGTTTTAGTCTCAAATCTAAATAGTACATTCTAGACCCACCTTCTCTATCTGGGAAGGGAAACTCCTCACTTTAGTTCACTCGGTGCTAAGCTAGAGTCCCTTTTTGAAATGACTTTAGACCTTTATTATCAATCACATCTTACCTTAGGTCATATTATCTAACCCTTGTATAATCATCATCATCAATATCTCAATAAGAATTTCATGTGTATAAATCGTTTCATTACAATTCATATTGGTGAGGTTAACACATTATATATTACTTCACAATAAGTCACATTGATAAGAATTACTATCCTTATAGCATTCACATCTTAATCAACCTCACAACCATAATAATGGCATTTTAATTTAACATCATATCAACCCTATCAATCCTAATCCAAGGAATACCCCAATACCACATCAGGGTTCAATCACACTTACTCCCAAATTGAAGTAAAAAAATAAGGATTAGAAGACTCACCAAGTCTCCTTCGTAATTCATCACCAATGTCTTACCATCAACCCTTAATTCAACTAAATTAGGTCATAACATCAAAATAATTTAATAACCAACATGATCTGAAGGATAGAAGAATCATTATATCATAATTCAATACTAAATCAATTCTTAATACAAGATAGTTAGGCCAATTCTCATAACCTAGATAACTTCTCAAGAACTAGTATGAAAGACTAAAATTTACCCTAATTTGTTCATATTAGTATAAAAACATAATCTAATAGTAATTCAACCAATAATTAAGTCAGTTGAATCACACACAACCTAATTCACATCAAGATCATACCTAGGGTTAAGGGTCACATTGTACAAACTAGATCAAACCATCAATATATATCATAATTAGGTTAGAACACATGTTAATATATTTAAATTATCTAATAGAAACCATAAATAAACCAATTCATAACATAATTTTTGAGATTGAGAAGGACCAACATGAAAACTCAACTTTTTAAAATACTTTGAAGGAACCCTTTGATGAATGAGGTCTCAAGGGTGAAATAGATCCCATACCTCAACTTTTGATGAGGATTTGATGGTGAATTCTACCCTTTGCATCCCCCAATTCCCTCCCCTTTCTAGTCTGCAATGGTGACTTTCAGTAGAGAGAGAAAGAAGAGAGAAGGAAGACGATTTGTTTCGAGAGTTGTCATTAGATTAATTGGGGTTGGGGTATTTATATGGAGGTTTAATTAGTTAATTACGCTTCCCTAATCCCCTGAATAACAACCAAATCACTTAATTAATTATCTAGGACTTAAATTAAACATGAAGGAAAATAGACCCTCACAGACGAGACCCCATCGACGGTCTCTCTGTGAGTCGACGATCACTCTGCACTTCCAAGCTGCACATATGTCGTTCTTGTTAGGGACTATTCATATGAGGGCCTCCAACCAATTGTCTAAGTGTGTGTTGACTTTTGGTATCCACTCCTCGTCGATCAACACACGCCTGTCGATTCTCCATTCATGGGTGCACATTGCCAAGGCAGTGTTGACAACAACGTTCAACAGTCCTCTTCAAGGGACCATGGTTTGTCCTTGGGGAGTCATACCCAGATGTTTCGACCATGAATTTACTTAAACACATATACCCTTCCTCCAATTTTTATGGATTTCCCACATTTAAAAGCTAGTCAACTAGGCTTAGGCATGCTACTATCTCCTAGAACTAATTTCCGTACGGCATGGGCGTACTGGATATTTTAGTTTCTACACCTTCTTAATGACCTATATTCATTCAAATAACCCTTAAATCAGTGTCTAGACCTCATAAAACTCATGTTAGGATTTAATACATGTTTAAGATTTTTGAAATGTTACATTATCCCCCCCTCCCTCCTTAGGAACATGCGTCCCCATATGACACAAAAATTCTTTTGAATGAAGGGATTAACATAAGAGTAGAAGCCCAATCAACAACAATGCATAACAACATTAATCATATAACTTACACAAGGCAATTCAAAATTTTAATCACCACCCATAGAGCTCAACATTACATTATGAGGAATATCCTTCTCACAACAACAACATGATCGCAACATACTATACATGAGTCAATTATGCCAAAGTTCAACTTCTCAACATACTACTTATTATCTCATAAGACTCACCATATCAAAATGTACAAGATAACTCAAACAATCCACAGAGCAAAATTTCAAGTCCAAATGTACTATTTCACTGTAATTCACTATAAAGCAAAATTGAAAAACCACATATTTTGCAACAATTCACTAAAAATCAAATTGACTTCAATTTTTTTCATAATTTTTATTCTTAGTAAGAACTACTACCTTTGGTTTAAAATAGATGACGGTAACATGAGTTCATGTCGGCCTCTGCCTCACATGTTGCACCCTCAATTAGGTGATTCTTCCATAACACCTTTACGAAAACCACCTCTTTATTCCTTAATTTTTAACATGCCTATCAAGAATTTGAACCGGGACTTTTTCATAAGAGAGATTATCTTTCACACCAAGACCCTCAATAGGAAGGATAGACTCGGAATCACCAATATACTTTTTCAGAATAGAAACACGGAAAACCGGAGAAACCGAAGTCAATTCACTAGGAAGTTTAAATTCATAGTCAACCTTACCAACCCTTTGCAAGATTTCATTAGACCCACATAACGAGGACTCAACGTCCCTTTCTTGCAAAATCTATCACCCTCTTTCATAGGTGAGATTTTCTAATACACCTTATATCCTTCTTCAAACTCCAAATCCCTTCTCCTATTGAAGGTATTAAAATTTTGCCGACTATAGGCCATTTTAAACCGGTTTCTTATGATATGAACTTTTTCCAAAGTCTTAAAAATCAAATCGAGACCATGAAAAGAATTCTCACCCACCTCGAACCATCCAATAGGAGACCTACACCTCCTACCTTATAGGGCTTCATAGGGAGCCATGGATATAGATTAATGAAAGCTATGATTATAAGCAAACTCAACCAATGGAAAATGCTTATCCCCATTCCCCTTGAAATCAATATTACAAGCCCTAAGCATGTACTTAAGGGTTTGGTTAGTACGCTCCGCTTGACCATCTGTTTGGGGATGAAAAGCGGTCCTCAACTTCACCTTATTACCCAATGACCTTCAAAACCTAGATGACGATTGTGCACCCTGATCAGATATGATTTATATGGAATACCATGGCAACACACAATATCATCTATGAAAATCCCAGCATAATCTTTCGCCGAATAAGTAGACTTTACGGGAATAAAGTGAGCGGACTTGGTCAACCTATCCATAACCACCCATATAGAGTCATATTGCTTCTGAGTCCGAGGTAAACCCACTAAAAATCCATATTGATATCTTCCAACTTCCAAGTAGGAACTTGGATTTATTGTAGTAATACACTCGACTTTTGATGTTTGGCCTTTACTTGTTGCTAATTTGGAAACTTAGCAACAAACATTGTTGTGCCTTTTTTCATACCCTCCTACCAATATATTTCCCTCAGATCATATATTTTTGTCGAACCTCGATTAATGGAGTAGCAGGACCCATGGGTTTCCTTTATGATCTGGCCCTTCAACCCATCTACCTTCGGAACACACAATCTTCCTTGGTAAATCAAAACACCATCCCCCCAAAGGAGAATGATTAATTTAACTTAGAAACAACCCACTCTTTCAACTCCATCTATGATTTATCAAGGTGTTGTTTGGAATTCACCTCAATCACTAAAGATGACTCGAATTTATGATGGACCATTAACCCACCATTCGGAGAATCTTCCAACCACACACGCAACCTAGCCAACCTGTGAACATCTTTCATTAGGTTTTCTTGGATTCATCTATATGTGAGACACTACCCATAGTCATATGACTTAGAGAAACCGCGACCACATTGGCCTTTCCGGGGTGATAGAGGACACTCATGTCGTAATCTTTGAATAATTCTAACCACCTTATTTGTTGAAGATTAAACTCCTTTTGGGTAAACACATATTGGATACTCTTATGGTCGGTAAAGACATCAACAGAGACAACATACAAGTAATGCCTCCATATTTTCAAGACAAACACCACGACCACTAACTCTAGGTCATGAGTTGGGTAGTTCTCTCATGCACCTTAAGTTGCCTAGAATCATAGGCTATCACCTTCCCATGTTGCATAATCACACACCTTAAACCCACACAGGATGCATAACAATACACAACAAACCCCTTTGTACCCTCTGATAAAGTAATCACCGGAGCTAAAGTAAGCCTTCCGTTTAAGATTTGGAAGATTTTCTCACATGCCTCCGACCACTCAAATTTGCGAAAGTACGCTTTCATACTAAGATTTGGAAGCTCTTCTCACATGCCTCCGACCACTTAAATTTCGTAAACTTTTGGGTCAAAGTAGTCAAGGGATATATGCAATGGACAAAAAACCATCCACGAACATCCGATATTAATTCACCAAATCTAAGAAACCCCTAATACCGGTTTGAGTCAATGGTCTAGGACAACTTTTCACCACCTCCGTTTTCCTTCGGTCAACCTCAACTCCCTCACTAGACATAGATATGACAAAGAAATTTCACCGACCTCAACCAAAACTCACATGTTCAATACTTGGCAAACAATTGATTTTCTTTAAGTACTTGCAACACCACTCTTAAATGGTTTCTGTGATCTCCCATATTTTTTGAATATACCAAGATATCGTCAATGAAGACAATGATAAATGAATCAAGTTAACTTCGAAACACCATATTAATTAGATCTATAAATGCCGCCGGAGCATTAGTTAGATCAAAGGACATTTCAAGGAACTCATAATGACCGTTTCTAGTATTAAACGCCATCTTTTGTATGTCCTCACATCATACCCTAAGTTGGTGATAACCGACCTCATGTCAATCTAGGAAAAGTAGCTTTCCCCTTTGAGGTGATCAAACAAGGCATCAATCCGAGGGAGAGGATATTTATCCTTGATTATGACTATATTGAGTTGGCGATAATCAATACCCATTCATAAGGACCCATACTTCTTTTTTACAAAAAAAATTGAGGCACCATATGGATAAATACTAGGCCTTATGAATCCCTTGTCTAGTAAATCTTTGATTTCAGCCTTCAACTCCTTCAATTTGGCCGGATCAATCCGATAAGGAGGAATTTAAATGGGATTTGTATCCAGAAGCAAATCGATACAAAAATTAATTTCAAGTTCAGGAAGAATACCGGGAAGATCATTAGGAAAGACCTCCGGAAATTCTCTCACTACGGGGACTGACTCAATGGGAGGAATTTAAGAGTCTAGATCTTGGACTCTTACAAATATATATAGACAAACTTTAGAGATTATTATAAATGTTTTTAGAAAAGAGATAATACAATCTCTAGGAATAGAATTACCCCCCTCCACTCAACAATGGGTTCATTTGGAAAGTTAAATGTCACTACCCTTGTACTACAATCAATAGAGGCAAACCAAACATGCAACTAATCCATACCCAATATAATATTAAAGTCAAGCATATCAAGTTCTACTAGGTCAACATAAGAAACTCTGTTGGACAATATAATAGTACAATTTTTATAAACTCTTTTTGCAACATACGTCTCACCCACCAAAGTAGACACTATAAAAGATTCATGCAAAATGTCGGCAAAATTATAAACTTTTTAGCTACAAAAGGTGTAACAAATGATAAAGTAGAAGTGGGATCAAGTAAGGCATATCCATCAATAGAGCAAACTTTAAACATACAAGTCACCACATCGAGAGAAGAATCTTGGTCACCCCTATAGCAAAGATCATAGAAGCGGTTCTTCTTTGGAGACTCATTTGAACCTCTTGATTGAGCTTGACAACTACCCTTGTCTTGAACCCTCACATTAGGGTGATACCTAACCTTGTGCCCACTTTTCCCACAACAAATCAATTGTTCATCCCCTTAAGGAAATCACCATAGTTCTTTTGCAACACTTTCCATAAGTTTGATTCTCGGTTGGTTAAGTAGTACCTTTTTACTTATTAGGCTTAGGGTTAGACACCCTATCACCACTAACCTTAAGGAACTTGGAAGGAACTTCATAAGAAATCTGCTACTTAAATATTGGCTTGTCTTGTAGGTCAAACCTATTCTGTGAAAGAACCTCCATCAAAAGATCTTGCCCACTAACAATCTCTACTCTTGCTTTTATCCTTTCCTCTTCCACATGTTTGGGCATTCACCATAGATGAGAAATATTCATGTTTTCATGTAGCATTGTCGAATGGCACTCCTCTCACTAATTATCCGACACCCGCGTCACAATGCGGCTCATTTCATCGCTAGTATCACAAACTAAAAAAGGAGCATATTTCTACAATTAAGTGTATTTCAAAGAGTATTCCTGAACACTCATACCTCCTTGGTGAAGGTTGATGAATTCCACCAATTTAACTTCCCTCATCTCCCTAATAAAGAATCAATATAGAAAAGTCTTCTTACATATCTCCCAAGTCACCAGACCACTCCTCAATGGCCTATTTTCTGTCTATTGAACGTACCATGCTTGAGCCATGTTCTTGATTTTATAAGTGGCCAACTCGGCCTTCTCACTTATGGAAAACCCATATCCATGAGTGTTTTATAGACTTCATCGATGAGCTCTTAGGAGTCTTCTTCAACCTTAGACCGTAGAAAGTATTAAGGTTCATCCTAGTAAAGTCCCGTAGATGGGAGTCATGGTAGCAATTAATTTATTTTGACGAGGCACAACCTCCAGGTTAGCTTGGGCCGTAATAGCTTCGGCTTGAGCAATGGCAGCTTGGACATGAGTAGTGATGGCTTCGGACATTTGGAGAAGAGAGGCCCTTATATTCTCAAACTTTAAAGGAGGAGGATTAAGTGGGGCTTAGTCATCATTCTCCCCTCTCTCAAGAGGATGTACTTGATCACTATGGCTAGGAGCTCCCATATTGGCTAGGAGGTCCCGTATTCCGTCGATTGTTCATCTCCCTATAATCACAACAATATGATTATATGCAAAAACACACCATAAGTTACTCTAATTGCACGATATTAGATTTCCAAGAAAGTAAGATTTTCCTAAGCATCACATAGATTCCTAGTAATAAGTGTGTCGTTCTTCACAATTATGAATACAAACCTACATAGATGTGGCTGAGAGAGAGACATAGACTCAAGGGTATTCAACCTCATGCTCTGATACAAAGATTATCACATTCGGTTTTACCCCCTAAGCATAACTAGTATCGTCATCCTCTTTGAAGACAAAGAGTTGCATCTTAGTTTACATTATTACATTGATAGGTCGAAAAGATGGAATATTTGAAAAAATTCATTAATTCTACTTGCAGATTTACATAGACCTCTACATACACATAATCTATATCCTAATCAAATATACATAGACCGTTTGTATAGGAAGGTTACATAGCCTTGTACCATTATTACACTTACGCCTATGTAATATAGAAAGTAGTATTCATCATTGTCTAATCTCATAAACAGCTAACATTATTAGCAATTTGGACATATCCCTACATAAATGTAAATAAGACACATATCGGCTTATACAAATTGTACTCAACTGAAAAGAGAAGGAACATAAGAGTCTTAAAGGTGAAACAACTTCAAAAGATTGATGTTGGCATCGTTCTTGCAAAGTGAGTACTTGCCAACTTCGATGAATGAAAACTCCAAGACTTCTTCAAAGGTATCAAAAAGATTCTTCAATGACAGGAACCTAAAATATTTGGGAAAGGATGAAACTGGATTAGTAAAGCACTTGTACTAATTATGAGACCATATGCACACATGTAGGAAAACATGCCAAGCAAAAGGTACATTTCATAAAGTATGCATCTTTCACTTAAAAATCATTATGCACGTTCAACCAGACCAATCTTTCACTTAAAAATCATTATACACGTTCAACCAGACCAATCCAACCAACATTTCAAGTTCATGAAGTCATATTGAAAATAAGCATGAACAAGAGTAACATTTAATTTAAACAAAGCAAGTTAATTATCTATTAACCCCTATAAGGTCAACAAGTTCAATTAACAACCAAAGCCCCATAACCTTACTCAATCAAGTAACTCAACAAGAATCAAGACTAACATCGTACTTCACATGACATGGCAATTAGTAGTACATACCATCTTACTTGATTAATATAAAGCAACATATACTCATAATTGAAATAATCAACATATCGTATCATAATTGTGCAAGTTCATCATATACATAACATATACCATCATGAGCACAATTATACATAAGAACATTCTCTTCATAGTTCATTCAAGGCTAACTAGTGCAATGTTTATGTAGAGTATCATAACTCCTAACTAGACTAAGTTATACCCCTTAGGTAATCTTAGTTAGAGTTCAATTTTGTACATTTTAAATTTTTGGGAATATCCTTCCCTAACTGACAATAGACCATATGATCTAATATGGGATCCGGTGTCATAAGACAATACACTGAAGAAAGGTGGACTTCTTGCCATAGTAGTACTAAAACATAAAACATAGGAACTACTTGGATGCACTAGCTAGTATTCCTATGGGGTTAACATAGTTCAAGAACTAGGAGACATAATTAGGACCCGCTTAATGATACATGCATTGTAGTCTCCAATCTCAAGAGTACATTCGTTCTCATACCTTCCCGATGTGGGAAGGGACACTCCTCACTCTAGTTAACTAGGTGTTAACATAGAGTCCCTTTTTGAAATGTCTTTAAATTTTTATTGTAAATCATAACTTAGTTTAGGTTATAGGTTCTAACACTTGTATAATCATCATTATCAATAGCTCAATAAGAATTGTATGAATATAATCTTTTCATTACAATTCATATAGGTGAGGTTAACACATTACATATTACTTCACAATAAAGCACATTAGTAAGCATTATTATCCTTATAACATTCACATCTTAATCAACCTCACAACCATAATCAAGACATTTCAGTTTGACATCATATCAACCCTAGCAATCCTAATCCAAGGCATACTCCAATACAACATCATGATTCAATCATACTTAATCACAAATTGAAGTAAAGATAAAGGATTATAAGACTCACCAAGTCTTATAATCAACCCTTACTTCAACCCAATTAGGTCATAACATCAACATAATTAAATAACCATCATTATAACTCGGCTAGAAGAACCACTATACCATAATTCAATACTAAATCACTACTTAAGTCAATTATGATAACCTAGATCACTTCTCAAGAACTAGTATGATTGTAACGACCTGTTTAGTCGTTTTGAGCAGCAGATTTATTTCTGGAAAAACTGGCTGGGACGACGGATGCCACGACGGACCGTCGTGGGCACGACGGACCGTCAAGGGTGTCTCGTTCCAAAACACTTAGAAATTCTGAAAAGGGGTACTGAAAATCGACTCTCTGAACTTCGTGACGGAATGGCAGGACGGACTGTCACAAGTACGACGAACCGTCGTGAGCCCCCGTTTCAAAACACTTCAACTTTTGAGAACTTGGTACGGGAAATGAGTCTCTGAACGTCATGACGGAAGTGCAGGACGGACCGCCGTATGTACGACGGGCCGTCACAGACTCCCTAAGTAAAACGAGTCTATGACTAACCTGCATGACGGACCGTCGCAAGCACGACGGGCCGTCACAGGTTGCGTAATCCCAGTCGGAGTCGGATTTCTTTACACGTTTTAAGGGACGTTTTGGACTATTCTTTCCTTAATTATAAAGTTAGAGGGTTAAGGATTATAAGTTTAATTACTTGGGGGTTACAAGAGGTAACCTTAAGTTAATTAGTGGGTTATTATTGCCATCTTTTAAACTTAATTATATACTAATTAGGGTAAAAGAAAGAGGGTTTGAATAAGAAAATAGAAAGAGAGAGAGAGAGTCGAACGAGGAAGAAGAAGAACAAAGCTTGGGAATTTCTTGCTTGATCACTAGTCTTCGGTGGAGGTAGGTTATGGTTTATGCTATCTTATAGTAAACTCTTAATAGCGAATGATATGTGTTAGTAGTATTGTAAACCCTTCTATATGCTTAATTGTATGCTTGCACGAATATGATTATGTGATTGTGATAAAATAAGCTTGATGAAGTTATTGAATCCAAAATCTTGAAAGAAACCCTAATTCACTTGTTAATGATGATGCGTTAGTATAAAGAAGGCTTGATGAATTAGGGGATCGGGTGCCACGTTCCGGTACCAGGATAGAAATAGAGGATCGGGTGCCACGTTCCGGTACCAGGATAGAATGAGGATCGGAGTGTCACGTTCCGACACCAGGATAGTATATGGATCGGGTGCCACGTTCCGGTACCAGGATAGAATGAGGATCGGAGTATCACGTTCCGACACCAGGATAGTATATGGATCGGGTGCCACGTTCAGGTACCAGGATAGAATGAGGATCGGAGTGTCATGTTCCGACACCAGGATAGTATATGGAGCGGAGTGTCACGTACCGACACGAGGGGAATAAAGATAATGAATCCTGAAATATGTTAATCAATTCAATCTAATGAATCTAATTCCCAAATGAGTATGATATTGAGGCTTGAGTCCTCATGGATGAACTTGTTAGTACTTATTGATGATTTTAGTACTTGTCATTGCTACATGTTGAGTATTATAGTTTATTTATGATATTAACTGATATATACTATTTTCTATTTTGAGTTGGCCGATGATACTTACTCAGTACCCGTGTTTGTACTGACCCCTACTTGTTTGCTTCTTTCTTTGTTATTTGTGGAGTATAGCAAACGTGCCGTCGTCTTCGACTCAACAGTAATTCAAGCCAGTCTTTACTACATCGGAAATTCAGGGTGAGCTAATGCTTCTAGCATGGATTGGATCTTCTTCTTCAAGTCTTGATGCCTTGAACTTCCGGCATGGACCAGCTTCTTATGTGTTTTTAGCTTCTTAGACATTTTTAGTTAGTAATTTGATCATAGATGTTCTTGTGGTGATGACTTCCAGATTTTGGGGAATAATAGTTATTGAATTGGTTTTTATTAATGAGTTTTAGTCTTCCGCATTACTTTCTGTCGATATTATATTGAAATGTTAAGGGTTAGATTGGTTGGTTCGCTCACATAGGAGGGTAAGTGTGGGTGACAGTCGTGGCTCGGTTTTGGGTCGTGACAAACTTGGTATCAGAGCCAGGTTCGTTGGTCTCATCACACAAGAAGAGGTCTAGTAGAGTCTTAAGGAACGGTAGGGGGACGCCTTTACTTCTCCTTGAGAGGCTATAAGACTTTAGGAAAATTCCACTCTTTCTTTCTTTCCTTCGTGCTATTACTTCAATCCAATTGGGATATAGGTGATACAAATTTGTATCTGACCATCTTCACTCTATTTCGCAGATGGTTAGAACTAGAGCAACGACTACGCCAACAGCAACACCGGCAAGACAAGAAACGTCTGAGCCAGCTACTGGGGCTGTGGCTCGAGGAAGAGCAGTGGCAAGAGGCCGTGGAAGAGGTCGTGGGAGGACGTCCTCTAGAGGGAGAGCACAAGCACCTAGCCCATCTGATACTAGGGCGGTGACTCCTCCACCGACTAAGGAGGTGATAAGAGAGGGAGAGGAATGGGAGAATGAACAAGTGCAAAATGAGAAATTGCCACCCCAACCTACCCGAGAGATGATCAATCAGGTTCTTGCTTATCTTAGCGGGTTATCTGATCACGGTCAGGCACCTCTTATGGTTTCTGCACAAACCCCTCCTGTTTCAAAATATAACATGCGGCTACTATGGCTCCCCGCATGGATGCCTCATTGGACATAGGCACGTTTCCACGTCTGACTACTGGGCCTATAATGACAAATGATCAGCATGAACTTTTCAGTAAGTTTTTGAAATTGAAACCTCCAGTCTTCAAGGGTGCTAAATCTGAGGATGCTTGCTATTTTCTAGTTGTCTGTCATGAGCTACTACACAAGATGGGTATAGTAGAACGGTTTGGTGTTGAGTTCGTGAGCTACCAGTTTCAAGGGAACGCCAAAATGTGGTGGCGATCACATGTTGAGTGTCAACCAACAGAGGCACCACCCATGACTTGGGTAACATTCTCTAACTTGTTTATGGAAAAGTACATCCCACGGACTTTGAGGGATAGGAAAAGAGATGAATTCTTGAGCCTAGAGCAAGGCAGGATGTCGGTTAATGCATATGAGGCTAAGTTTCTTGCTTTATCAAGGTATGCCACTCAACTCTGTTTCAGTCCACAAGAGCGGATTCGCCGGTTTGTGAAAGGGTTGAGGTCAGAGTTGCGGATTTCGGCCTTACAAGTAGCGGCTACTGCAAAATCCTTCCAAGAAGTGGTAGACTTCGTGATAGAGGTAGAGGGAGTGAAGCCAGATGACTTCACCATGGCAACAACATCAAAAAGGTTTCGAAAGGGAGGTGAGAATAGTGGTTCCAACTCCAGAGGACAGAGTTCCGGAGGTTACTCAGTTCGACCCATTCAGTCTTCACTACAGACTGTTGTTGGGGGTCCACCTCAGACCGGCCAACACTTCTCTGAGAGACCTACGCATGAACCCCGAGAGTGCTATGGATGTGGGGAGATTGGACACATTTAGAGATATTGTCCAAAACAGAGTTATCGACCCCCAATAGCTAGGGGTATAGGTGGTTATCGAAGAGGCCGTCCTTCTGGAGGACGCGGTGGTCGAGGTAATGGTGGTCATCAAAACGGCCGAGGTGATGGGCAAAATGGAGCCACTACATCACAACATGGTAGGGGCAACGGACAAACAAACGAAAGGGCCCATTGTTATGCTTTCCCTGGGCGGTCGGAGGCGGAGACATCAGATGCTGTCATCACAGGTAATCTTCTGGTTTGTGATTGCATGGCTTCTGTATTGTTTGATCCCGGATCCACATTTTCTTATGTATCTTCATCATTTGCTAATGGCTTAAATTTATATTGTGAATTACTTGACATGCCTATTCGTGTTTCTACTCCGGTGGGTGAGTCTGTGGTGGTTGAAAAGGTATATAGGTCTTGTTTGCTGAATTTTGTGGGGAGTAACACTTATGTAGATTTGGTTATCTTAGAAATTGTTGACTTTTATGTAATTCTAGGTATGACTTGGCTTTCCCCGAATTTTGCGATCTTGGATTGTAATGCTAAAACGGTAACGTTAGCCAAACCTGGGACAGATCCGTTAGTGTGGGAGGGTGACTACACTCCCAATCCGGTGCGTATCATATCCTTTCTTCGTGCTAAGAAAATTGTTAGTAAAGGGTGTTTAGCTTTCTTGGCCCATCTCAAGGATGACACTACCCAAGTACCTTCGATTGAGTCGGTTTCGGTAGTCCGCGAGTTTTTGGATGTGTTCCCTGCAGATCTTCCTGCTATGCCACCGGATAGGGACATTGACTTCTGCATCAATCTTGAACCGGGCACTCGCCCCATTTCTATACCCCCTTATAGAATGGCTCCCGCCGAATTAAGAGAGTTAAAGGCTCAACTTCAAGAGTTGTTGAGCAAAGGCTTCATTAGACCAAGTGCATCTCCTTGGGGTGCTCCTGTTTTGTTTGTGAAGAAGAAGGATGGGAGTTTTCGGATGTGCATAGACTACCGGCAGTTGAACAAGGTAACTATTAAGAACAAGTATCCTCTTCCTCGCATTGATGACTTGTTCGATCAATTACAAGGTGCTTGTGTCTTCTCTAAGATCGACTTGAGATCCGGTTATCATCAATTGAAAATACGGGCAACGGATGTGCCAAAGACTGCTTTTCGAACTAGGTATGGACATTATGAATTTGTAGTGATGTCCTTTGGTCTTACGAATGCCCCTGCTGCGTTCATGAGCTTGATGAATGGGATTTTAAGCCATATTTGGATCTTTTGTGATCGTGTTTATTGATGATATACTGATATACTCTAATGCAAGAAGGAACATGAGGAGCATTTGAGAATGGTATTGGAAATGTTGAGGAGAAAAAGCTTTATGCCAAGTTCTCTAAGTGTGAGTTTTGGCTAGATGCAGTGTCCTTCTTGGGGCATGTGGTTTCTAAGGAAGGAGTGATGGTGGATCCTTCTAATATTGAACAGTGAAGAATTGGGTGAGACCCACTAATGTGTCAGAAATAAGAAGCTTTGTTGGGTTAGCTAGCTACTACCGCCGATTTGTCAAGGGATTCTCTTCTATTGCTTCCCAACTGACGAACTTGACTAAGCAAAATGTTCCATTTGTATGGTCGGATGAGTGTGAGGAAAGCATTCAGAAACTCAAGACTGTGTTGACTACCGCGCCTATCCTTACCTTGCCAGTGGAAGGAAAGGATTTCGTTGTCTATTGTGATGCATTTTATTCGGGTTTGGGTGCAGTGCTAATGCAAGAAAAGAATGTGATGGCTTATGCTTCAAGACAATTAAAAGTGCATGAACGTAACAATCCAACTCATGACTAGGAATTGGCCGCGGTAGTGTTTGCATTAAAGCAATGGAGACACTATTTTTATGGGGTTAAGTGTGAGGTCTATACGGATCATCGTAGCCTACAGTATGTCTTTAGTCAGAAAGATTTGAACTTGAGACAAAGGAGATGGATGGAACTACTGAAGGACTACGATATCACTATCTTGTACCATCCGGGGAAGGCCAATGTAGTAGCGGATGCTTTAAGTAGAAAGGCGGGAAGCATGGGAAGTCTAGCTCATTTGCAAGCTTCTAGACGCCCATTGGCTAGAGAAGTGAAGATTTTGGCTAATGACCTTATGAGGTTAGAAGTAAATGAGAAGGGAGGATTGTTAGCTTGTGTGGAGGCAAGATCCTCCTTCCTTGACAAGATTAAGGGGAAGCAGTTTGATGAAGAGAAATTGATCCGGATTCGAGATAAAGTGTTGCAAGGAGAGGCTAAAGAAGCAACAATCGATGAGGAAGGTGTTTTGAGGATTAAGGGAAGGGTATGTGTACCCCGCATCGATGATTTGATCAACACTATTTTGACAGAGGCTCATAGTTCAAGGTATTCTATACATCCGGGTGCAACCAAGATGTATCGTGACCTAAAGCAACACTTTTGGTGGAGCAGAATGAAGCGTGATATTGTTGACTTTATTGCCAAATGTCCAAACTGTCAACAAGTAAAGTATGAACACCAAAGGCCCGGAGGAACACTTCAGAGAATGCCCATTCCGGAATGGAAATGGGAGAGAATCGCAATGGACTTCGTGGTTAGTCTTCCAAAGACGATGGGTAAGTACGACTCTATTTGTGTGAATGTTGATAGGTTAACTAAGTCTGCTCATTTCATTCCGGTCAAGGTGACTTACAATGCAGAGAAGTTAGCCAAAATCTATATCTCTGAAATCGTTCGATTGCATGGCGTTCCACTCTCCATCATATCAGATAGAGGTACGCAGTTTACTTCTAAGTTTTGGAAAATATTGCATACGGAATTGGGTACTAGGTTGGACCTTAGTACTGCGTTCCATCCTCAGACCGATGGTCAGTCTGAGAGAACGATTCAAGTATTGGAGGATATGCTTCGTGCATGTGTGATAGAATTTGGTGGTCATTGGGATAACTTCTTACCCTTAGCCGAATTTTCATACAATAATAGCTATCACTCAAGAATTGATATGGCCCCATTTGAAGCATTGTATGGTAGGAGATGTAGATCTCCCATTGGTTGGTTTGATGCCTTCGAGGTTAGACCTTGGGGTACTGATCTTTTGAGAGATTCATTAGAGAAAGTGAAGTCTATTCAAGAAAAGCTTCTAGCGGCGCAAAGTAGGCAAAAAGAATATGCAGATCGAAAGGTTAGAGACTTAGAATTCATGGAGGGTGAACAAGTCTTGTTGAAAGTTTCGCCAATGAAAGGGGTGATGCGGTTTGGTAAAAGAGGCAAGCTAAGACCAAGGTACATTGGTCCCTTTGAAGTACTTAAGCGAGTAGGGGAGGTGGCTTATGAGTTAGCCTTGCCTCCAGGGCTGTCCGGAGTACAGCCGGTATTCCATGTGTCGATGTTGAAGAGATATCATGGGGATGGAAACTACATCATCCGTTGGGATTCAGTTTTGCTTGATGAGAATTTGTCTTATGAGGAGGAGCCTGTTGTTATTTTAGATAGAGAAGTCCGCAAGTTGAGGTCAAGGGAGATTGCATCCATCAAGGTGCAATGGAAGAATCGACCGGTTGAAGAAGCCACTTGGGAGAAGGAGGCGGATATGCAAGAAAGATACCCACATCTGTTCAAAGATTCAGGTACTTCTTCTCGCCCTTGTTTTTCTTCTTGTGATCGTTCGAGGATGAACGATGGGTAAATTGGTATCTATTGTAACTACCTATTTAGTCGTTTTGAGCAGCAGATTTATTTCTGGAAAAACTGGCTGGGACGACAGATGCCACGACGGACCGTCGTGGGCACGACGGACTCTCGAGGGTGTCTCGTTCCAAAACACTTAGAAATTCTGAAAAGGGGTACTGAAAATCGACTCTCTGAACTTCGTGACGGAATGGCAGGACGGACTGTCACAGGTACGACGAACCGTCGTGAGCCCCCGCTTCAAAACACTTCAACTTTTGAGAACTTGGTACGGGAAACGAGTCTCTGAACGTCATGACGGAAGTGCAGGACGGACCGTCGTATGTACGACGGGCCATCACAGACTCCCTAAGTAAAACGAGTCTATGACTAACTTGCAAGACGGACCGTCGCAGGCACGACGGGCCGTCACAGGTTGCGTAATCCCAGTCGTAGTCAGATTTCTTTACATGTTTTAAGGGACGTTTTGGACTATTCTTTCCTTAATTATAAAGTTAGAGGGTTAAGGATTATAAGTTTAATTACTTGGGGGTTAAAAGAGGTAATCTTAAGTTAATTAGTGGGTTATTATTGCCATCTTTTAAACCTAATTATATACTAATTAGGGTAAAAGAAAGAGGGTTTGAATAAGAAAATAGAAAGAGAGAGAGAGAGTCGAACGAGGAAGAAGAAGAACAAAGCTTGGGAATTTCTTGCTTGATCACTAGTCTTCGGTGGAGGAAGGTTATGGTTTATGCTATCTTATAGTAAACTCTTAATAGCGAATGATATGTGTTAGTAGTATTGTAAACCCTTCAATATGCTTAATTGTATGCTTGCACGAATATGATTATGTGATTGTGATAAAATAAGCTTGATGAAGTTATTGAATCCAAAATCTTGAAAGAAACCCTAACTCACTTGTTAATGATGATGCCTTAGTATAAAGACGGCTTGATGAATTAGGGGATCGGGTGCCACGTTCTGGTACCAGGATAGAAATAGAGGATCGGGTGCCACGTTCCGGTACCAGGATAGAATGAGGATCGGAGTGTCACGTTCCGACACCAGGATAGTATATGGATCGGGTGCCACGTTCCGCTACCAGGATAGAATGAGGATCGGAGTGTCACGTTCTGACACCAGGATAGTATATGGAGCGGAGTGTCACGTACCGACACGAGGGGAATAAAGATAATGAATCCTGAAATATGTTAATCAATTCAATCTAATGAATCTAATTCCCAAATGAGTATGATATTGAGGCTTGAGTCCTCATGGATGAACTTGTTAGTACTTATTGATGATTTTAGTACTTGTCGTTGCTACATGTTGAGTATTATAGTTGATTTATGATATTAACTGATATATACTATTTTCTATTTTGGGTTGGCCGATGATACTTACTCAGTACCCGTGTTTGTACTGACCCCTACTTGTTTGCTTCTTTCTTTGTTATTTGTGGAGTGCAGCAAACGTGCCGTCGTCTTCGACTCAACAGTAATTCAAGCCAGTCTTTACTACATCGGAAATTCAGGGTGAGCTAATGCTTCTAGCTTGGACTGGATCTTCTTCTTCAAGTCTTGATGCCTTGAACTTCCGGCATGGACTAGCTTCTTATGTGTTTTTAGCTTCTTAGACATTTTTAGTTAGTAATTTGATCATAGATGTTCTTGTGGTGATGACTTCCAGATTTTGGGGAATAATAGTTATTGAATTGGTTTTTATTAATGAGTTTAAGTCTTCTGCATTACTTTCTGTCGATATTATATTGAAATGTTAAGGGTTAGATTGGTTGGTTTGCTCACATAGGAGGGTAAGTGTGGGTGCCAGTCGCGGCTCGGTTTTAGGTCGTGACAAACTTGGTATCAGAGCCAGGTTCGTTGGTCTCATCACACAAGAACAGGTCTAGTAGAGTCTTAAGGAACGGTAGGGGGATGCCTTTACTTCTCCTTGAGAGGCTATAAGACTTTAGGAAAATTCCACTCTTTCTTTCTTTCCTTCGTGCTATTACTTGAATCCAATTGGTATCTAGGTGATACAAATTGGTATCTGTCCATCTTCACTCTATTTCGCAGATGGTTAGAACTAGAGCAACGACTACGCCAACAGCAACACCGGCAAGACAAGAAACCTCTGAGCCAGCCACTGGGGCTGTGGCTCGAGGAAGAGCAGTGGCAAGAGGCCGTGGAAGAGGTCGTGGGAGGACGTCCTCTAGAGGGAGAGGACAAGCACCTAGCCCATCTGATACTAGGGCGGTGACTCCTCCACCGACTGAGGAGGTGATAAGAGAGGGTGAGGAAGGGGAGAATGAACAAGTGCAAAATGAGGAATTGCCACCCCAACCTACCCCATAGATGATCAATCAGGTTCTTGCTTATCTTAGCGGGTTATCTGATCACGGTCAGGCACCTCCAGTGGTTTTTGCACCAACCCCTCCGGTTTCAGAGATACAACATGCGGCTACTATGGCTCCCCGCATGGATGCCTCATTGGACATAGGCACGTTTCCACGTCTGACTACTGGGCCTATAATGACAAATGATCAGCATGAACTTTTCAGTAAGTTTTTAAAATTGAAACCTCCAGTCTTCAAGGGTGCTGAATCTGAGGATGCTTACGATTTTCTGGTTGACTGTCATGAGCTACTACACAAGATGGGTATAGTAGAACGGTTTGGTGTTGAGTTCGTGAGCTACCAATTTCAAGGGAACGCCAAAATGTGGTGGCGATCACATGTTGAGTGTCAGCCAACAGAGGCACCACCCATGACTTGGGTAACATTCTCTAACTTGTTTATGGAAAAGTACATCCCACGGACTTTGAGGGATAGGAAAAGAGATGAATTCTTGAGCCTAGAGCAAGGCAGGATGTCGGTTAATGCATATGAGGCTAAGTTTCTGTGTTTATCAAGGTATGCCACTCAACTCTGTTTCATTCCACAAGAGCGGATTCGCCGGTTTGTGAAAGGGTTGAGGTCAGAGTTGCGGATTTCGGCCTTACAGGAAGCGGCTACGGAAAAATCCTTCCAAGAAGTGGTAGACTTCGTGATAGAGGTAGAGGGAGTGAAGCCAGATGACTTCACCATGGCAACTACATCAAAAAGTTTTCGAAAGGGAGGTGAGTTTAGTGGTTCCTACTCCAGAGGACAGAGTTCCGGAGGTTACTCAGTTCGACACATCTTAGATTTTTATGCTTTAAGACACATCTTAGATTTTTAAAATGTTACAAAACGTCAGTGTACGACTCCCCATGAACCACTCGAAGGTCCCTCAAAGATGACCCTTACCTTGCACAAGAGGATGCCCAACGCAACATCCAGGAGAAATAATGACACCTTTCCATCGCGAAGTGCACCTAAGACGCACCTCACTGCTCAAAAATTATTTGGGACAGAATTGCGAGGATTCCCCATGACGCGCAGGCCACTCCTAAATCTGGTTGCGTCGTCTTTAACTTAATTTTGACATGTCTAAGAATATGAATTCGTGTGGGGGTATTGTTGTAACTTGGTGGAAGTTTTATTAAATATTTTAATGACCTTTTTAAACCCATTCCCAAGCAAAAGCTCCAACGCCCATTAAGAAAATAAATTCCCAAAGTTTGGTTCTCTTCCAAAAACCCAAGAACCTCCATTGAATACTAAGCTCAAGAACAAGCTATGGATTTGAATTCATGGATCTTTATTCTCATTTTTTTTAATGGGAATTTTAATGTATAATGTATTTTGACTTGATCCATTGAATGTCATTCATCTATGGAGTCCTTTCAATGGTTTTCTAAACATAAATCCTAAGTCAAAGATCCTATCATTCCATCTAGCCATGGGTTCATTCTCAAAATGATTTGAAAAGCATTATAATGATGAATATATGTTTCTCTACTGATTTTATGATGAATTTATATCCAATTTTATGAAGAACCCATAATCCTCAAAATTTCTCAAATTAGCCTACAATGTGGGTCTTGTCATCTTCATTCGATGTTTATATAATTGTAATTAGATTATATTGAATAACTTGTTGATATTACTATATATCAATTGAATATGAATTGTGGAGGAATGATTAAATATGATTATTATCTTGGAGATTTGGTAAGTTGACTTATTTCCTTTAATTAGCTTACAGTGTATATTGAATGGTGTTGATTGGTATGTTCCACATATGGTGACGATGTTTAAATTCATGTACATATTTATGTGTTATGATCATGTTCTTGATGTAATTAGATTCAATATGTTATGTTATGTGGTGTTGATTGGTATGCATATACAATCATCTCCAATGCATCGTTACCTATTTATATGCATGTAAAGTACATTATTAATAATATTATGAACATGCGTTCCAAAATGTGTTTATGTGAAGGTAGATCTCATATATTTATACACATACATGCATGTTTGAATATTAAATGACTATGTGAAAGGAAATTCTCAGATAAGGTAGGTTCTACGGTGAATGTAGAATTATCACCCTAGATACGTTTGAGCTATATGATATATGTTGGATTTAGGTCCCTAAGTCCTATTTTTTATGAACAAATGTTATATAAATCTTTATTGAAGTTAAAAAGGGATTTATTGCTTAGCACTGAGTGAACATGACAAATGAGAGTGGGAGCTTGACGGCTAGCAAGTCCGGATTTCCACAAGAGAATCTTAAAGTTAACAAGTCCTGGTTCCCTACCAAAGATCTTGTCTCATGAGATGAAAACATTCACTATTAGTATTCAAGGTTTCTAGAAGAAATCTCATTGTTCCTTAACTATGTGCCAGCATAGGACTCTTGCATAGTGGATCCACCTAAAATAGCTATGTAGGAATGGTTTCCCTTCGGCAAGTGTTAGACCTTTTCTTTAGGGTGTGGGAGTCGAAAGTTGTATTTCATGTAGCTTACATGGTCTATGTAGGTTATATCTATGTATCCTGAAGGTTAATAATTAACTTAGATAAGAATATGAACTCTAATCTAAATTCCTTGAGAAGTGTACTTGGTATGGGAGGACTATGGATCCTACCTATACATTGCACTAGATTAATTTAAGAAAGGATAGGATTGGAGACCCTTATGAAGTAAAGCCTTATGTTACACATACATGTATTAATTCATGTAAGGTGACCTTGTTATGTTAAGATATGAATTATGACTATGTATGTGAATTACACTTATGCCTTCTAAATAGGTTTATTTAGTATATGTGTGAATATCGGACTCCATTTGTACATTGAACAAGTAATCTTGTGAAAAGGGTAAAGAGGGTTGTTTACCTATGATATGAACTAACTTATTTATGAATAAGGTTGTAGTTAAGGAAACAGTCCTTATATGATGATATGAAGTATGTGGCCTTATTGCTAGTTGTAAATGAATATGTTATGACGTGTTGAATATATTATGACTTGTTGAGTATGTTATGCCTAGTCTAGGGTGACTTCTTAGGTAAACTTTATGAAAGTAGTATTATCTGATGCTACCTAAACATTGCACTAGTCTGACCTAGGAGTTGTCATAGGTGATGGTTATCATGTGATGTTGATGTCTATGAGATCTTTATGACTTAAGAATATACGTCCTTGTGTTATGAATCAGATTATGAAAGACTATTGTAGGGTTAACTCAAAGTGATACATTGTACAAAGTACACTTGAGGGCTACTTAAGAAAGAAGTAAAAGAAAAGAGAGGTAATGTATGATGTGTATTGAATATGCTATTCAGTAAGATAAATAGATTTATGTGCTATTATGTGTATTATCCATGTCGATATGATATTGGTGAACTATTTTGAGATTATATGTATCTATGTTCATGAAGTTTAGTAAAATACATGTTGCATGATTTCAAATGAAATGACCTCTTTAAATGCATGGTTGTCATACTTAGTGCATTCTTTTACTAGTACTATTCTTCTTCATCTTTCTACACCAAGTGTAGGTGGTGATTGCTAGAGAATGTCTCCTAGGTGAAAAGCTTGGATAGATCTTGCAAGTTACAAACTAGGGACCCTTATAATTTAAGGATTTCCCTATGTCAAGTTCCTATTCATTTATGTAATAACATAGATATATTTTATGTTATTAAGGGTCGTGTCTTTATTCTGTTCTATTCTATTGAGTTGTGTTTTAAGATGGAAAAGAGACATTAGAGTCTAGGATATATATATATATATATATATATATTATATATATATATATATATATATATTGAAGCAATGTTCTAGCATATTATGTTCTATGAAAAGTTTTAAATTTTTCGCTATTTTTACTATTATGAAATTAAATATGTCTAAGGATTGTGTTAGAATTCTTAGAGGTGAAACAATCCCGTGTTATGATTCGAGAATACTATAAATTCTAGGGTATACCCTCAGGTCGTAACACGTTAGAAAGCCCGACCTCACACATAGGTTTCTTCACGACTAGTAGTGTGGATTCCGAAGGTATGTGTCATCCCATGAGATGGAAACCTTCATGCTTAATTAATCAAGGTTTATAGAAATAATCTCATTTTCTCTTAACTATGTGCCTGCATAGGACTCTACCTTAGTGGATCTACCTAGAATAGCTATGTACGAATGGTTGCACCTTAGGCAAGTGTTAACCCTCTCTTATCAGTGTGGGAGTAGAACACTGGATTTCATGTAGCTCACATGGTATTATGTCGGTTATGGTACTTATTTCCTTAAAGTAAAGGTATGAGCAAGTGATATATGTGAACTTCTATTATGGTTGTCTTAAAGGTTACTACATAGTGTGAGAGAGGGTATGACACTTCTCTTACAAATTGCAGAAGTGGGATTCGATAGGATGATGCTAGTAGTGTTCTTTTATGATTATTGTTATGATATGTTGATAAGCTATGAGTTCTATTGAGGTATGAAACATGTTATATATATGAGAATATGTTGTATGTATGAAATGGGTTGCTTAATATGATACATAGCTTTGGATAGGGTTATGGGGCTTTATTCTTGGCATTGCACAAGTATTGCTTGAGTTACTTATATGTTGATATCAATATGATGTTCCTTATAGGTATATATAGAATTTTAGGTCATTGTACATAGTTTTTAGTAAATGGTGCCTTTTATGATGCATTAATGATTTTTATGCATAGGGACCATGCTTAGTACATTTGTTTTGTACTAACCCATATCTCTTCCCTTTTCCCTAACATTGTAGGTTCCGCCCGTTTAGGTATCATTGAGGCTATAGAAAGAAGGCCTGGACTAAACTCTCCAAGTTTTGGTATTCCCTCTAGTTCGAGGATGCTACCACACACTCTATCTTAGTATACTTGTATTGTCTAATAGATATTAACTTCTTTCCTATTGTTGAAGATATGGTTTTAAGCCCTATATGGAAATTATGGATTTGTATAAAGGCTTTTCCCGGATTGTTTGAATTCGTTAGAGGTTCATATGAGACAAATTATTAGACTAAATTCCTATGCGTTGTTATGTTGTGTATTGCGAGAAGACTAAGTATGCTTTCTATGTAGAGGACTATGTAAACCTCCTTGCTATGTAAGCAAAAATCTTTAATTTTTCCGCGTTTTTAATTTATGATTTGCTATGACGAATGCTAAGAGGCTTTTCTTAGTCCTCTTAGACGTCGATGATGCCAGTTACGCCTAGGGGGTACTTTGTGTCGTAACACTTTACGAGGTCAATGCCAATATCGAGCTTATGAATGTTGTTTTTTTAAAACTTCTACGTTCTTTCCTTTTCCTTCGAGCACTAAAAGATTTTATAGCCAATATGTGGCTTTATTGCATTGATGTATGGGATATCCCAATTGATAAACTCTTGTTTTGATGGTTATTATATGAGACCCTCTTTTAGGATACTCGATATGAATATATATTATGTGTGTGCGAGAGGTCTATGTAAACCTCCAAATAGATATAGAAAACTTTAAATTTTTCTGCATTTTTAACCTATGAATGTAATGATGTAAAATATGAGGCTAATCTTAGTCCTCTACTAGGACGCCGACACCGATTACGTCTAGGGGGGTGCTCCACGATGTGACAGTTTCTTTATAGGACTTTTAGCGAAGCAACCTTTTTATATATCAATTTCATAACTTGAAGATCTAAGTTCTCAACTAAAACCTCTTCATAGGAAAAGTTCTCATTCACCCCTAAACCTTCAAGAGGAAGAATACAAAATGGGTCACCTAAATATTTCATGAGCATAGAAACATGGAACATCGGGTGAACCAAAGCCAATTAATTTTGTAATTTCAACTCATAAAGTACTTTCCCGACTCGCTTAAAGATTTCATATGGGCCCACATGGTGATTAATAAATTTAAACTTCTTACCAAACCTGATCGCCCCTTTCATGGGTGAAATCTTCAGGTAGACTAAATCACCTAATTCAAACTCAAGGTCCCTCTTTCTATGGACGACATATGATTTTTGCCGACTATAAGCCGTTCTTAACCTATCCCTTATAATTCATATTTTTTTGTGTGGAATCATAGAATACTTTGGGACAAAGAAGAGCAAATTCACCCACTTGAAACCACCCAACTACAGACCAACACCTCTATCATAAAATGCTTCAATTGGTGCCATAGAAATAGTTGAATAGTAGCTATTTTTGTAGGAAAGTTCTATCAAATGTAGGTGGTCATCCCAATTACCTTTGAATTTAAATGAAACACGCTCTAAACATGTCATCTAGAGTTTGGATGGTGCACTCTTCTTGACCATACATTTCACGGTGAAATACGGTACTAAGTTTCACTTGAGTACAAAACCCACATTGGAAAGACCTCAAAAAGTGGAAAGTTAATTGGGCACCTTGATCTGAAATGATCGACAAAGGTCCCCAGTAAAACATTATGATTTCCTAAATGTACAATCTATCATAATCTTCCCCTGAATAAGAAACCTTGACATGAAGGAAATGGGTTGATTTAGTCAGCCTATCAACAACAACCCAAATGGAGCCACGTTGCCTACGGGTACGAGGCAAACCTACCACTATGTCCATGTTGACATCTTCCCACTTCCAAGTGGGATATGAATATCATGAGTTAGACCTTCGGTTCCTTCATGCTTGGACTTGACTTGTAGGCAATTTTAGAATCTAACCACCAATTTTGGTATGTCACCTTTCATTCCATTGCACCAATAAATCTCTTGAAAGTCACGATACAAATTAGGGTCTCCAGGTTGGATAAAATATTGGTACCCATGGGCCTCCTCTATGAATGTTCCCCTTAGGCCATCCACAGCTGCTAAACATAACCTTCCTTGGTTCCTATGAACCCCATCTTATCCTTGAGAGAATGCTTTTATAGATTTGTTAAGAACTGATTCCTTCAACTCCATCAATCGAGGATCAAATTGTTGGGCGCTTAGATTTTACCTTAACCACTAAAGATGACTCAAAGTTATGATTAACCATGAAACAACCCTTTGGAGATTCATCTAGTGAACGCCCAAACGGCAAACCTATGCACTTCCTTTGCTAACTCCATTTTATCATCAACAACATCAGTCACACTACCCATAGACATTCTACTTACAGAATCCGCAATAATATTAACTTTCACTGAGTTGTAAATAACACTCATATCATAATCCTTTAAAAGATCTAACCACCTTCTCTGACGTAGTCTTAAGTATTTTCGAGTGTACACATATTGGAGACTTGTTATCGGTAAACACATCTGCATGTAATCCATACAGGTAATGTCCCAAAATACTCAAAGAAAAAACCACAACCTCTAGCTCAAGTTCATGTGTTGGTAGTTCTTCTTTTGGACCTTGTGTTTCCTAGAGCCATATGATATCACCTTTCTTTGTTGCATAAGGATACAAATGAAACCTACTCGAGAAGCGTCAGAATAAACAGCAAACCTGTTCACATTATTCTTACCATTAAAACTTGGACTTCTTTTCGTTTAAGGCCGTTAATGCGGATTATATTGATTAATATCCCTCAACACACCTCCAATGGTACCTAGCCAAACCCAAAAAGCTTCGGATGTCAGTATGACTCAAAAGTCTAGACCAACTTTTGACCGCAACTGTCTTTCTAGGATCGACCCTTAACCTTCACTAGAGAAAATATAACCAAGAAAATTAAACAATCTCAACCAAAATTAACATTTTTTAAATTTAGCAAAAAAAAATTATCCTTCAGGACATGCAACACTATCCTCAAATGGTTGAAATGATCACTCTCACTTATAGAGTTTATCAAGATATTGTAAATAAAGACAATCACAAACAAATCAATATAATTTCTTAAAACTACATTCATAAGGTCCATGAAAGAGGCCAGGGCATTTTTTAGACCAAATGACATTACTAAGAAGTCAAAATGACCATATCTTTTTTTAAATGCCGTTTTTTGAATATCCCTACCTTTTAATCTAAGTTTGTGATAACATGACCTCAAGTAAATTTTTGAAAAGTGACTCGCTCCTCCGAGTTGGTCAGACAAATCATCACTTATAGGGAGTGCATACTCAGTCTTTATTGTGACCTTGTTCAATAGGCGGTATTCCATACATGTCCTTTAAGACCCATCTTTTTTCTTCACACATAATATCGAACCATCTCGTGGAGATATGTTTGGTTAAATAAAACCCATATCTAGCAAATCCTCAAGTTGAGCATTTAATTCCTTCAACTCGGCCAGCGCCATGCGATAAGGAGGAATTGAAATAGGTTGTGCATCTTACAATATATCACTGTCAAAATCTATTTCAATTCGGGAGGAATTCCATGCAAGTCATCGGGGAAGACATCGAGAAAATCCTGCACTGTGACCGACACTAATAGAGGATCCTCAAACTCAATGTCCTTGACTCTCCCACTATGACAGAGATATCTTTTAGAAATCAACTTACAACCTTTAAGACGTTAAATGATTAAACCTTTTAGAGCTAATTGCCCCCCTTCCATTCGAAAACGGGTTCATTAGAAAATTCAAAACTTTACTAGCTGAGTTCTACAATCAATGGAAGCAAAAAAAGCATGTAGAAAATCCATCCCCCCTATAAAATTAAAGTCCAACATATTAAGTTCTACAAATTCAACCATAGTGACTTTATTGGGATATGAAATGGAACAATCCCTATAGACTCTTTTAGCAACCATGAAATCATCCACCTAGGTAGAAATCAAAAAGGTTCATATAAAGGAGTTACAAAACACAAAGTGGCTCCGTGATCCAGCAATGCATAGACATTAATTGAAAATACTTGCATCATAGAGGTAACAACATCTGGAGAGCTCTATTAATCACCTCGGGATTGGAGAGCGTTCAAGTAATACTTCTTAGGAGCATCATAATTTGGAGAGATTGCTTGTGCTTGAGACTTTTCCCTTCCATGACCTTTCAATAGGGTGGTCCCTCTTCATGTGGCCAGTGTTACACTAACTTTAGCAATTACCGATGCCAATTAGCACTTGCTATCATTTTTTCTACTACATTTTGCACAAATATGCTTCTCAACATGAGAACCCCCACTTTTTCCCTCTTGAGGCTTGGGGGTAGACACTTTACCTTTGTTGACCCTTGGAACGTTACGAGAACCTTGGTTGGAAAACATCTTGTTGAACCTTGGATCATCTTGAACCTCAAATCTAGACATGGAAAAATTTAAATTATCGGCCCTTGTCCTCTTCAACTCTCTGCGAACTTCCTTAAGATTTTGCGCTACAAATTGTTCGGCCTGAACCATGATATGAGAGATTTACATGCTAGGAATCAACATAGGCGACCTACACTCATTAACAACATGGTTGGATTTCCCCATAACAAATTTGTTCGTCTTAGCCCTAGAATCTACCACCATAGTATGAGAATGCTTAGATAGTTGAGTGAACTTGAGGATATACTTATTCACGCTCATACCCCCTTTACGAAGATTGAAAAATTCTTTCATTTTACTCTACCTTAATTATAAGGGGAAAACGTATCAAGGGAAGTCATTTTAAATGAAGCCCAACTAACCGGACCTTCTCTAACATCCCTCTCATCGTTCCATTGTTCATACCAAACTCGAGCGACATCTTGATTTGATAAGAAGCTTGTTCCACCTTTTCTTGAGAACACACTCTCATAGAACCTAGCACCTTGGAAACTTCATCAATGAACCATTGTGGGTCCTTCTTCACCTTGGAACCAAAGAAAGTATGGGGATTCATCCTTGTGAAGTCCCTGACATTGGAAGTGGTAGTGCTAGTAGTGGGGTTCACCTGCACCCTAGTATCCCTAGAAACTACAATGGCTTTTACTTGAGTCAACATATGAATATTCGGCATTATCTCAACATTAGACATAGACCCTTCTTTAATAGAAACTTGAGGGTTTTAAGGAGCTTGATGGGGAGCCAGCTCATTCACATTTTTCTCGTTATCCCTCCTTGCATTGTTCCTTCTACTATTCATTGTGTATAAGCATAATAGAAAGATTATAAGAAAGACCTATATAGAGTAAAGACTCTTAGGCGCTACTAACGAATAACAAATTCCTATGCATCTCATAGCTTCTCATTCCTATGTTTGGGGCACTTCACACCCATGAACAAGACCCTACTTGACGTGATATTTTGTGACATTAACCTACATTATTATAAACTTTATACTATGAGCACCCCCTAGTCATTAGCGACGTTTTTAACCTCAAAGAGTTCTTATACATGCCCATAACATTCGTCATAACATGTATCATTGAATAAAATGCGGAAAAATTTTAAACTTCTAATTTGGAAGTTTTACTTGACTTCTTATATGAACAATAAAATCTAACTTCCTCAGAACATACCATCTTAACATAGAAGTATAGAAATTTGGTACTTAGACCTTACTTCAATGAGTAGTCTAGAAATAGGAAATACAACAATGTTTGCCAACATAAGCAATTGAACTAAAAATCTAGAACATAAGATCTATTCCTAGGACATTTACTCACTGATTTTGAGAAGCAAATCCAAGTGTCATGTGAAATAGCCTTGAAATCCTTTCAATGGCCCGAACCTATAAGGTTTGGGAAAAGTGAAGAAAATATGGGTTAGTACACCACACGTACTAAGTATGGCTTCTATACATAAAAATTATCAATGCATGTACCCAAGGACATTTTAGTCAAAACATTCTTTTTACCAAGTAAATCTAATAGGCACATAAAGTAAGCATCATAAGCCAACCCAACATGATATTATCCAACATGTAGACAACCCACACAATACTTATGCAATGAAAAGAATAGAATCCCATAATCCTATACAAAGCTAAATATTACATTATGTAACCCACTTCATGCATACATTCATAATCTCACATCTTATAGTATCTTGACATATACATAACGATCATACATAGGTCATTATCAACACATAATAAGAAAATACTACGCCGACAATCTCTAAGGATTCCTGATGTGAATTGCGTAAGAGAAGCTCCATATGTAGAATTCCTTAAGAAATCTCTAGTATCAGTTCATAAATTTCCTTTATTCATGTAATTTTACCATAGGGACAGAGGTTGCAATAACCTACATTAGACCGTGTGAGATACATGAAATCCGGTGTTCAACTTCCACACTTAAAAGAGAGGGTTAACACTTGCCTAAGGTGTAACCTTTCGTATATCGCTCTCTAAGTGGATCCGCTAAGATAAAATCCTACGTGGGAACATATTTAAGGGTCAAAGAGATTGTTACTACAAACCCTAACTTGATAAACGCGGGACATTCAATCTCATAATACAACACATATATTGGGAATTCGGACTTGCTAAACGTGAGGAAACCCATGTGGGGAGCCAAACATACTAACTTGAGACCCCCTATCTCATTTACATTCACTTTCGAATCTAAGCATATATTCCCATTAGTAATCAGATTTAGTCATCACATAAGATCACATTAGTCTTTACTAGACTCTTATATAAACATCTGATCATAATTTTTTATAGGTGATTTTAAGTGAGAACAATCCTTTAACTTTAGGAACACAAGAAAGGGAGTAAACCTTTAACTACAACAATTCATTATAATTGTTAGAACTACATTTTAATTAAATTACAATGATACCATAATATACATACATACTTCATATTTGATTCAAGTGTATAGGTTAAGAATGAGGGAACCATGTCATTAACAGCACACCAACACAATTTTTATAACATCATTGCAATTCATCTTCATATATGATTTCAATTAAGAACAAACATTCGTACCTTCTTCACCTTCATGGGACTTCATACTTCAATAAACCAACAATGAATAAGTAATACATAAAATAAGGGAATTCATGAAGTAACAACATAACTATCATCAATATAAACAATTGGTATATTCATCATTTTCAACGAATTCGCCATATCAAATCCAAGATTCATGAAATATGCGAAGAACATGGGTCCAAGGGTCTATCATGTTAAAAAAATAACAATCATTATACGCATAAAAAACCCTAAGTAATCATATTTCATCGTAATTGATTCAAAAATTTTATTTTTTCAAGAGGACCCATGTGTAGAGAAAAATGGGCTCTATATTTTGCGGAATTTATTAATATACTTTGGAGGGACCTTTTAGGGAAATGAATCCAAAGACTGAAAGAAACCATACCTTCATGAAGATTAATGCACGAAATTGAGTTGAAAATCTTCGAGTATTGACCTTCTTGTTTAAACTTCAATGTCTTCAATGGAGTTCTTAGACAGAGAGAAGTATAGTATTGAGTTGTGTATTGTGATTTTAGTTAGAATGACTTGGGGTCTTGGGGTTGGGGTCTTATAGCTAGGTTTTGTTATGTAACTAACTTCCTAACAACCCCTCTTAAACCCAAGTTAAATAAATTAAACTTAATAGAATCCTAAAATAAAAGTGAAAACACACCAACATAGATGTTACTTACGGCCACCACCTACGGACAATAGGTGGTATTACGGCCCGTCCTGCAGGTAGTAGGTCTTGCTAGAGAAAAAATAAAGGATAAGGCTTGGTGGGGAGACTAAGTATCAACCCACAAACCTCACTTACAGGGCGTAATCCCAGTGATGGCTCGTCACTGCCTCCATAGGTCAAGATGTCATTTTATAGTTTTTTCGGTCAAATTATTGGGTCCTCTTCAACGATCCCTAGGGTTGTCATTGGGGAGTTGTACCTAAATTTTTTGACCCTCAACACTTACTGATATGTATTATAAGAAATTTCACACAAGTTTCCCCTCATACGACTCTTCAAAACCCTTGCAAGACCTAAAGGCACACTACATCATTTTCACAGTCTCTGAACGTCATGGTATTTCCTTGAAATCTAGACTGTAATACTTCCAAACAATCTTAATTTCATTTCTTTAGGTGTGGAAACACTACTTTATGTCTTTTTAATTCACTATTCATTATTCAAGGCTCTAGGCTAAGTTATAGAATTTTCGGGGCATTATAATTCCCTCGTTAGAAACATTCGGTCTCGAATAACACTTGGACTTTCCTCTACGGAATACAATGACTTGAACTAACAGCACAACAACTAGTATTATCAAAAAAATCATGTCATCACATTACATAGGAACTTAATCCACAACATCTTAATGCTCAAAACATATTGTTTCACATACGTATAAGAGGAACTACCTTCTACATATTCAATGAGCATAAACTTAATCCACAACATCTTCATGCTCAAAACTCTTTATTCGTCAATTTGTTAACTTGAGATCTCAACTTAAACCTGTTCATAGAAAAGTTTTTAATTCACCCCTACACCTTCTAATGGAAGAATGCAAACCGGGTCACCTATACATTTTTTTATCACAGAGACATTGCACACTGGCTAAATCGGGGCCAATTCTTTTGGAAATTTCAAATCATAAGCAACTTTCACATATCGCTTCAATATTTCATAAGGGTCCATATTCCAGGGACTACGTTTCCCCTTCTTACCAAACCTAATCACCCCTTTCATGGGTGAAATCTTCAAGTAGACCCAATCACCTATTTCAAACTAAAGTTCCCTCTTTCTATGGTTGACATATGATTTTTGCCGACTACAAGCCGTTATTTACCTATCCCATATAATTCAAACATTTTTTGTGGCCTCATAGACTTCTTCAGGACCAAGAAGATCAAATTCACCCATTTCAAACCACCCAACTAGATACCGACACATCCTACCACAAAGTGTTTCAAATGGTACAATAGAAATACTCAAAATGTATCTATTGTTGTTGAAAATTGTATCAAGGTAGATGGTCATCGCAATTACCTTTGAATTCAATGACACACTCTACGAACATGTATTCTAGGGTTCGGATGGTATGCTTCACTTCAACATTTGTTTCAGGGTGAAATGAGGTACAAAGTTTCACTTGACTAAGGCCACATTAAAAAGACCTCCAAAAGATGGAAGTCAATTGGTCACCTCTATCCGAAATTATCAATTAAGGGGTCCCATGAAATATTATGATTTCTATCATTTACAATTTAGCATAATCTTCCGCCGAATGAGAAACCTTGACGGTATGGAAATGGGCTGATTTTGTCAACCTATCCACAAAAACCCAAATAGAGTCATGGTGACTACGGGTACGAGGCTAACCTACCACAAAATCAATGTTGACATCTTTCCACTTCCAAGAGGGGATATCAATATCTTAAGTTAGACCTCCGGTTCCTTGATTCTCAACCTTAACTTGTTGTAAATTTGAACAACTAGCAAAACGTTTTCTATGTCCTATTTCATTCTGTTCCACCAATAAAGCTCACTCAAGTCATGATACATATAGGTTGCCCTCGATGAATGGAATATCAGGACCTATGGGCCTCTTCTAAGATTGTATCCCTTAGGTCATCCACAGCCGGTACACATACTTTCCTTGGTCCCTAAGCTTCATCTTGTCCTTAAGAGAAAGCTTTTGTAGATTTGTTTAGAACTAATTCATTGAAATCTATCAATAGAGGATCAAGATGCTGCTAAGATTACACCTCAACCACCAAAGATGACCCAGAGTTATGACGAACCATGAAATAACCCTTTGGAGATTCTTCTAGTCAAACACTTAACCGGGCAAACCTATTTCCCTCTTTTACTAACTCTCTTTTATTATCAACAACAAGATGTGAAATACCCATATACATTCGACTAATAGATTCCGCAATCACATTAGCTTTACCGGGGTGGTAAAGAACACTCATATCATAGTCCTTTCTAACCACCTTCTTTGACGTAGGTTTAAGTCTTTTTGAGAAAACACATATTAGAGACTCTTTTTCATTGGTGAACACATCTATATGAACTCCACATAGGTAATGTCTCCAAATTTTAAAAGTAAACACCATGGCCTCTATCCGAAGTTCATGAATTGGGTAGTTCTTCTCATGCACCTGTAGGTGGAAGCACATAGTAAGACACTAGAGGCACGACATAAGAATGCAAGAAGATGAGTGTTTCCTAAATATCAAATAGTCTCTCATTCATAAGTGTGGTGCACTTCACAATTATGAATAATAATTTACATGGACGTGGTTTAATGAGCCATTGACCCTATAGATATTCAACCTCATGCTCGGATACAAAGTTTGTCACATCCAGGGAGAACCCCCTAGACGTAACAGTGTCCTCGGAGAGGACTAAGACTAGCCTCTTAGCATTCGTCATTACATTCATAGGGTAAAAAGTGTAGAAAATTGGAACTTTTCATCTACATCTACTTCATGAGGTTTACCTATACCTCTCGTTTCCACATAGTGTATACATAGTACTTTACATAGAGTCCTTGCATTAAGAAGCTTAATTAGTCTTCTACTTTTGTGTCACATGTATATAACCTACACAATATAGTCTTAATAGGTATGTCCCATATTACACAATCTTAATGTAAAAGAACAATATAGTCATAGCCTTTACACAATGTATAAATGACACTTAGGGCTTACAACAATATACTGAAACAACAAGAGTGAAATGATAGTCATTAGACTATAACAATGTAGCATAGGTAAAGTGAGAAAAGGCATCATGGTCGGAACTTGAGGAAATACCCAAACTTGAAGAAATGATACATGCCTTCCTTGAAAAGTTGTCACAAACCCTTCAACGACCACTAAGAATGTTTGGGATAGGCGAGAAATATTGGTTAGCAAATCACATGTACTATGTATGGAAACATATGCCCACAAAATGTAGAAATCTTGCTAAAAAAAGAAAATTTAATAAAACCATGTCAAGTTACTTTGAAAAACCTTATGTAAAACCCAAGAACACATATAAGGAAATAATCATGTGTTCCTTGTGACACAATTATATTCAAAACAAGACCAACATAATGAATTTAAGTCAAGTCAGTATATATATAATATGTTGTAACTCATAACCAAAGAAACTCTAACATCATGTTGTCACAGAAAAACATACACAAGAGTTCATTACAATACAAGTCAAACCCTTACTCATAACCCCTCGCAAAGTTTGCTAGTGCAATAGTCAAGTGAAGCCCCATAACCCCACTAAACTTATCAAACAAACCAAATTATCATAAATAATGTCTAAATCCACATAACATAGCATCACAAGTATCCTTCATTATATTTATCAATTTAGAGAATTAACATGAAGTATTAACATAAGCATAAAATTTATTTTATAAGAGCATACAACATAAGAACATCCTTCTAAAACTTCCCTCAAGGATAACTAGTGTAATGTATCGGTAGAGTCCCATACCCCTACATAGACTAAATCAAACGTAGTTATAGTTTATTTTTTAACTTTACTTTACTTCTTGGAATATATTGCGTTAAGCGACATAGACCATGAGCTAATGTGGAATCCGGTGTCATGGAACCCTACACTAAAAAAAGTGGAATATTTAACAAGGTAGTACCAATAGATGAACATAGCATCTCTGTGGAACCACTAGCTGGTATTCCTTTCATATCCTGGGAGCACCCCCTAGACGTAACTAGGGTCGTCTTCCTTGGAGAAAACTAAGACTATCCTCTTAGCATTTTTCATTATATTCATAGGTTAACAAGTGTGGATAATCAAAATGTTTCATTTACATCTACTTCATAATTTACTTATACCTCCCTCTTACATATGATATCTTCATAGTGTCTTTACTTCGAATCCTCGTATAATAAAATTGCGTAGTCTTCTACTTTTATGCCACATTTTTACAATATACATAATATAGTCTTAATAAGGATGTATAACATTAAACAATCTAAATATAATAGAAAAGTATGGGCATAGCTCTTACACAAATGTATAAATGAAAGTTAGGGATCACAACATCATCTAGACATACAAAGAGTGGAATTCCTCTTTAGATTATAACAATGTAACATAGGTAGATTGAGAGAAAGGCATCATCCTCGGAGTTTGAGTACATACCAACACTTGGATAAATGATCTAAGCCTTCCTTAAAAGTGGTCACGAACCCTTTAATGACCGAAACCTAAAATGTTGGGGAAAAGGGAGAAATAGGGTTAGCACATCACTCGTACTAAGTATTGAAACATATGCACAGACAACATAGAAATCATGCTAAAAAGGGACATTGATAAAGCCATGCCAAGTTACTTTGAATGATTTTATGCACAAAACAAGAACACATACAAGGCAACAATCATATACATGTTATGATACATGCATATTCAGTAAAAGACCAACCTACTAATGTTAAACAAAATTAACATGTTCATAGCATAATAGAATACATAGCCAATGTAACTCTATCATCATGTCATAACCACAAATAATATTTATAAGTCCATAACATTACAATATAAGTAAAAACCTTATTCGTAACCCTATACAAAGTTTACTAGTGCAATGGTCAAGTGAAGCCCAGAACCTCACTCAACCAAACGAATTCACCAAAGAATCATAAATATTGTCTAACTTCACATATCATACATTTTAAGTATTCTACCTCATGTTTAGCAATATAAACCATTAACATGAAGAATCAACATAGGCATAATAATTATTTCATAAGAGCATGAAACATGAGAATATCCTTCTAAGACTTCCCTCAAGGCTATCTAGTGCAATGTATAAGTAGATTGTCATACCCCTACCTAGACTAAGTTGAACCCCTTAGGTAATCCTAGATACAGTTCACTTTATCAATTCATTTTAATTTTGGGAACATCTTGTCTTAACTGATTTAGACCACATGAACTAAATGTGGAATTTGGTGTCATGGAACCATGTAGCAAAAGAAGGTGGACTACTTTCCAAGGTAGTACCAAAACATTAACATAGCATGTATGTGGTCTTTTAGCTAGTATTCCTATGGGGGCAACATAGTTCAAGAACTTGGAGATGTGTTTGGGACCCTCTTTATGCTACATGCGTTATATTCTCCAATCTAATGAGTACAATTGTGAGCCTACCTTCCCTATGTGTCAAGGGATACTACTCACTACTAGTTCACTCGGTTCCAAGCTAGAGTCCATTTTAGAATGTGTTTCGTTAATAATCATTACTTAGTTTAGGTCATAGGAGACTAATCCTTATGCAGTCACAATCTTTAGCTCAATAGGAATTGAATGACAACACTTTCATTACAACCCTTAGAGCTTAGATTAACATTTTAACATTATCATAATATAGTAAGGCACATGGGTATTTCATAACCACCCATATATCATTACATCTTAGCATCATCTCATAATATGCATAATCAATACATTTCAATTACATTATCATACCAACACCCACTTAATTCAACCAATAAGGTATATTTCAATTCAAATTCATCACTAAATGCAAACCACTGTAATTAAAGTAAAGGTTTGAGATCACAAAGGCTTACCCAACCTCTTCCAAAAGCCATCATCCAAAGTTTTACGATCAATTATCCAATTAAACACAAAAATAGATGTAATAACATCATTAAATAGTAACTAAAACAATAATGAAGTCAATTGCATCACTAAAAGTCAATTCAACTCTAGTTCATAACCTAAGGTTACGGACTTGGGTAAATATTATGTTCTATTACATAAACTAGCCCTTATAGACTCTTATAGTAACCACAGAATCTTCCACCGGGGTATAAACCTAAAAGGAATCATATAAGTCATTGGGAAAAATAATGGAGTTACAAAATACAAAATGTCTCCGGGATCCAACAATGCATAAATATTAATTAAAATACTTGCAACAAACCAGTAACAATTTCCAGAGAGCTCTCATGATCACCTAAAGGTTGGAGCGCATAGAAGTTATTCTTCTTAGGAGCATTGGAATTGGGAGAACTTTCTTGTTCTTGAGCATTTTCCCTACCTTGAACTTTCAGCATACGGCAGTCCCTCTTCATGTAGCCACTATTACAACAACTATAGAATTTCTCCGTGCCAATTAGGCACTTGCATTCATGTTTTTTACCACGCTTTGCATGAATAGGCTTCTAAACATAAGAACCATCACCTTTTCCCGCTTGAGTCTTAGGGGTAGACACTTTACCTTTGTAGACCCTTGGAGTGTTAGGATGACCTTCATTAGAGAACCTCTTTTTGAACCTTGTCTTATCTTGAACCTCAAATCTTGGAAGAATTTCCATCTTTGGCCCTTGTACTTTTAAACTCCCTACCAACTTGCATGAACCATTATAAGAGAGATGTACATGGTAGCAATCAACATAGATGACCTACACTTATTAACCACTAGGTCGGATATCCCCATAACAAATTTTTTCATCTTAGCCTAGAATGCGTTGCTATATTAGAAGCGGGCTTGGAAGTTGAGTGAACTTGAGGCTATACTCCTTAACGCTTATACACTCTTGACGAAGATTGATAAATTCTTGTATTTTCCTCTCCCTTAATTACAAGGGGAAAAATATCTAGAAAAGTTTTCTTCAATGAAGCCCAACTAATCGTACCTTCATTAACGACCCTCTCCTCCTTCTAGTGATTATATAAAAGTTGATCCACGTCTTTGAGTTGATAGGGAGCTAGTTTCGCCTTTTCTAGAAGAGACACTCACATAACATCTAGAACCTTGAAGACTTCATCAATGAACCCTTGCGGGTCCTCCATTTTGGAATCAAAGAAAGTAGGAGGATATATCATTGTGAAATCACTAATCTTTGAAGCGGTTGTACTAGCAGTCCCTAGCAACTTTTGTGGCTAACACTTGAGTCTACCTAAAAATAGTTTCCTCTTATCTCAACATCAAACACAACCCTTTTTAAAATAGTAACATGAGGGTTTTGAGGAGCTTGAGGGAGAACTGCCTCATTTGCATTCTCCTCAACGGCCCTCCTTGAATTGTTCCTTCTTGCATTCATTGTGTATAAGCACAAGAGAAAGATTAGAAGAAAGGACTAGATAGAGTTAAGACTATTAGTCACGACTAAGAAATAACAAAAGAATTAAAGTTCCTAAGCATCTCATAGCCTCTCATTCATAAGTGTGATGCACTTCACACCCATCAACAAGCCACTACTTCACATCATATTTTGTGACATTTATCCTACATTATTCTCAACGTTATTCTCTAATACCAAGTATGTAACTACCCTATCACATCCCCCTAGTTTTTACCGGCATATTCGACCTTGAAGAGGTCTTATAAAAGCCCTTATCATTCGTCATAGCATGTATCATAGAATAAAATGCACAAAAATTTTAAACTTTTAATTTGGAAGTTCAACTTGACTTCATATATGAAAAATAGAATCTAACTTCGTCACAATATACCATCTAAATATAGAAGTTTCAAAATTTGGGACATAGACCTTACATCAATGAGAAGTCTACAAAAAATAAATACAACAATGTCTTCATACATAAGCAAGTAAACTAAAAATCCAGAACATAGGGTCTGGTCCTCAGAATTGAGGACTCACAAACATGGATAAACAAATCCAAGTGTCTTGATAAATTGCCTTAAAATATCCTCAAAGGGAACAAATGTACAATGTGTTTGAAAAGGGAAGAAAATATGGGTTCGTACAGCACACGTACTAAGCATAACTTCTATGCATAAAAATCATCAATGCATTGATAAAAGGACATTTTAGTCAAACCATGCTTTTTACAAAGTAAATACAATAGAAAAATAAAGTAAGAATGATAAGCCAATCCAACTTGATATCATCCCAAAATGTAGATAAAGCAAGCAATACTTGTGCAATGCAAAGAATAGATACCGATAACCATATCCGAAGTTAAGTATCACATTAAGCAACCTACTTCATATATACATTCATATTCTCAGATCTCATAATAGCTTTCCATATGCATAATGAGCATACATACGTCTTGATCAACATAATTATAAGATAACACTACTACGACAATCTCTTAGGAATCCACAACTGAAATGTGTAAGAGAAGTCTCATACCCTCCCTCACGCTAAGTAGAAACCCCTTAAGAAAGCCCTAGTAATAGTTCATACATTTTCTTTATTCATTTACTTTTATTAATTTACTTTTACAATAGGGAAAGAGGTTGTACTAAAAGACATTTGACCATGTGAGTAACATTGAATCTACTGTTCTACGCCCACATTTAAAAGAAAGAGTTAACACTTGCCTAGGGTGTAACCTTTCGTACATAGCCTACCTAGGTGGATCCACTAAGATAGAGTACTATGTGGGTAAATAGTTAAGGGTCACGGAGATTGTTACTAGACACCCTAACTTGCTAAACATGGGAGTTTCCATGTCATGACACAAAACAGATATTGGGAATCTGTACTTGCTAAACGTAAGGAAACCCATGTCGGGAACCGGACTTATTAAACGTGAGATTCCTATCTCATTTACATTCCCTTTTAGTGCTAAGCATTTATTCTACTTAGTAATCTTATTTAGTCATCACATTAGTTCACATAGGTGATCATAAGTGATAATAATTCTTTCACGTTAGAAACACTAGCAAGTGAGTAAACCTTTCACTTTAAAAATTCATTAAAAAAACATGAACTATATTTCAGACATATAAAAATAATACTGTAACATACACATAAATCATTGCTAATTCAAGTATTTTGGGTTAACGATAAGGTAATTATTTAATAAACACCACAACAATAGAATAAATATAGCATTATTACAATCTAAGTAATTAATCTTCCATATATAAGTTCAATGAAGAATAAACATTCATACTTCTTGCCCTTCATGGGACTTTATACATAGATAAACAAACAATGAATAATTAATACACAAAATAAGGGAATTCATGAAGTAACAACATAAATATCATCAATACAAACAATTCATTTATTCATCATCATCAACCAATTCACCATATTAAATTCAAGATTCATGAAATATAGGAAGAACATGGGTTCAAGAGAATTTCAAGTAAAAAAAACAACTAACCATCATTATACACTTAAAAAACTATAAGTAATCATAATTCATATAATTTATTCAATAAAATTTGTTTTTTAAGAAGACCCATGCGTAAAGAAAAACCCTAGATTTTCGAGAAATTTTGAAATCTTCTTTGGAGGGACCTCTTGGGGAATGGAATCCGAAGAGGGAAATACACCATAACTTGATGAATATTTATCCATGAAATTGAGTTGAAAAAATAGGAGGATTGCTCTTCTTCGTGAAGCTTCAATATCCTTCAATGGAGTTCTTAAAAGAGAGAGAAGTTGAGTTTTGAGTTGTATCTTGTGAGTTTAGTTATCATGACTTGGGTTGTTGGGGTTGGGGTATTATTGTTAGGTTTAGTTAGGTAATTAGCTCCATAACCACCCATATTAACCCATTTTCAAATTACAAACTCGTAATAAGACCCTAAAATAAAAATGAAAACTCACCTATCTGACAGTAACTTAAGGCCACCACCTACAGATAGTAGGTGGTGTTACGGCCCTTTTTACAGGTCGTAGGTATGTTCGAATTAATAGAAACGATCAGTCTTGGTGGTAATACTAAGGCTCAACCCACGAGCCTCACTTAGAGTGCGTAAGACCAATGATGGCTCGTCACTACCTTTGTAAGTGAAGCTGTCATTTGACAGCTTTTTGGGTAAAATTGTTTGGTCCTCCTAAAGGAACCTTAGGGTGGTCCTTGGGAAGTCGTACCTGGATGTTTTGACCCTAACATCGATTTTATTTAGTACTACCTTGGAAGTGTAAGTCATGATATTCGAAAAAATTCTGATTGATATCAAAGCTTCCATATATTTAAGTCAAGATTGCCTAAATTCAAATCCAACTACATTTGGCTAGGTTGGGCCTCTACAAAATGCCCCCACCCCTCATATTTCAAGATCTTTGTTACTACCTTGTGAGGGTGTGCATCTATTTTGGCACCATATGAGTCTAAACCATTTGTTGACAACCATATTGAAATCTCTTGAGCCAAATTTTCCCTATTTTCTCAACTAAAATCTTTTTGAAGCATTGGATTTTTGAAATCTAACTTCGGTCAAAATCCTCTGTTTGGATGTGGAAATTAAGGAGGAATAAAGTCATGTAAAAGGCGAAGAACGATGAAATGAGACTCAACTTTTATGTTTATTACGAAAAGAAGGAACTAAAGAGAAAAAGGGAATTTGGCGAAATCAAAAAGGGGATTACAAATAAAGTGGTTGACAAATAAAAGTATCAAAGTTTGAGTTCTCAAATGAAATGAAATAAAAAGATATTGAGAAGAGGTGAAAATTATAACAACAATGTTTGAAAAGGTGAAGCTATTATGCCAGATTGACGATAGCTTAACCCTCATTCCCATTACAATTCTAAAAGACCCTTGAGATATTGCATGAACTAGGTTGTGTGATGATAAAAAAATATGGGAAAACATATTGGATGAATCTTGCATGCATTTCTTTTTTAAGAGAGTGACAATTTTATTGATTCCTTACTTCTTTATTAATTTTCTTTGTAAGAGCATGGAATTTTTTTTAATGTTAGGGCACTTTAACACATTTCTTAAAATATGGTTTCCCATTAAAAAAGAAGCTATATTGAGCTCGAGCTTGTTTTGAGATCAACTAGTCATCATTTGAAGCTTCTCGATCATGATTAAGTGTAGCATGTTGCTGAGAGTAGTCTTTTAATGGCACTTGCATGTTAGATCTCATTGTGAACTGTTGTAGACACCTTTGTTGAGGTTATTATGTTCTTAATTTACTTGAGATGAAGCAAAATTTTAAGCTGGGGTGTTGATGAGTGGTAAACTAATAATCATTTGAATTGTATTGATCTCAACAATTAGCGTCCTGAATGTATAATTATCTCATATTCTAATAATATTTTAATTATTTGTATCTATAATGGCTAAAGGACAAGGCAAAGATGAATATTTGAAAGAATGAACAACAATATGAAAAGAATGTAAATTGCACATTGTTGGTCGCCTAGAAAGAAGTAAGTATCGCCCAATCGGTACAACCTCACTCAAAGAGAAAATTCACAACGTTGGATTCATTTAGGCAGGTCGATGAACCAAAAGGGGAACGACAATTTGCCAAATGAGAAAGGCTTGAAAGGAGAACAAAGGTTCGACTTGATGATACACCGAATGTGAAAGATAGACCCAACCTAGCTCATTGATTGGGGTTGAAGCACCTTAACCCTAGAGCAAGAGAAAGGCAAGCTGGAAAGTTTTTTGGCGATTTTCCTAGTATGATCGGTGAGACCGACTAACATCGCCCAATGGATCACATATTGAGTTTAGGGTCAAATATTGGAGAAAATATAAAAATCCCAAAAGAGAGAGGATGTGGAGAGTTTATAGTTTCTAAGTGCTAAAAACTAGTTAGAGAATTTCTAATTCTTATCTTAGAGAGGGAAAGACTGGCTTTGTGAAGAACACTTGTAGTTTTAAGGGGTTTTCAAAATCTCCTAAAAGTGACAATCTGATGTTGAAATTCAGAGCGGGTATTGCTAATTTCATGTTACCCATGGTTTCTTTCATGAAAAGTATAATTTCTTTATTCTTCGTGTGGGTGTCTAAAACCTCAAAAAATAGGGGTTCAATCATGAGGTTGGGCGTTTATTTAATGATGGGTATTGTGTGATTCTCCATTTTGTTGTTGTTAATATGTGGATTTGGGTTAATTAACATAGGGTTCACTTATGTTTTAAGGTTTCAAACTTAATTCCTACTTTCGATCTTTTATTTATGCTAAAAAGTTATTGATTGGAGTGGGTAAATAGTTTGAAACTTGCAACTGAGGTCTGATGTCTCTAACTTCCTTGAAAATAGAGGTTATGGTTTGGATTTATTTGTCCTTTTACTACATCAAAAGAAAGAAAAATTTAAGGTATTGGATTTTTCAGTATAGCACATACATGAAATCTAAAGGAGATTCTATGAAATGATGTTATGAGATCAAAGGAAGATTAATATATCTGAAGATGAACAAGTATATCCAGGAATGTCCATCACTATTTTGAAAAAAATAATTACACCTATGTGACATTGATTTCCAACCCCAACACCTCTCGATTACTTGTTACTTATTTGAATTTCTTGAATCTTGGCTTAGTTGTGACTTCGTATGACCAATTCCTTTTATTAAATTGGGTGGAATAATCTACCCACTTATTTTTCTTGCTGCAATTAATGAATTTACACTCTACATTTCTTGATAGAATTCTCAAAAATATACAATTCCCTATGGGATTCGACCCGACTCTTAGTTGAGTACCTTTTAGGATAACTTAGCAATTAAGTCACAATTACTAACATGATTAGTCTGTAATGACCTGTTTAGTCGTTTTGAGCAGCAGATTTTATTTCTGAAAAACTGGCTGAAACGACGGACCCCACGATAGACCGTCACGGGCACGACGGACCGTCGCAGAGTCTCGTTTCAAAACACTTAGAAATTCTGAAATTGGGTACTGAAAATCGACTCTCTGAACTTCATGACGGAATGGCAGGACGGACCGTCACAGGCGTGACGGACCGTCACAGATTATTTAATGGAAATACAGTCTCTGAACCTTGCGACGACCTGCAGGACGGACCATCGCAGGCACGACGGCCCTTCACAGGTTGCGTAATCCCAGTTTGGGTCGGATTTCTTTACACGTTTTAAGGGACGTTTTGGACTATTCCTACTTTAATTATAAAGTTAGAGGGTTAAGGATGATAAGTCTAATTACTTGGGGGTTAAAAGAGGTAACCTTAAGTTAATTAGTGGGTTATTATTGCCATCTTTTAAACTTAATTATATGATAATTACGGTAAAAGAAGGAGGGTTTGAATAAGAAAAATAGAAAGAGAAAGAGAGAGAGAGTCGAACGAGGAAGAAGAAGAACAAAGCTTGGGAATTTCTTGCTTGATCACTAGTCTTCGGTGGAGGTAGGTTATGGTTTATGCTATCTTGTAGTAAACTCTTAATAGCGAATGATATGTGTTGGTAGTATTGTAAACCCTTCTATATGCTTAATTGTATGCTTGCATGATTGTGATTATGAAATTGTGATAAAATAAGCATGATGAAGCTATTGAATCCTAAATCTTGAAATAAACCTTAATTCACTTGTTAATGATGATGCCTTAGTGTAAAAGAAGGCTTGATAAATAATATAATGAGATTGATGATGCCTTAGTATAAAGAAGGCTAGATGAATTAAGGGATCGGGTGCCACGTTCCGGTATAAGGATAGAAATAGAGGATCGGGTGCCACGTTCCGGTACCAGGATAGAATGAGGATCGGATTGTCACGTTCCGACACCAGGATAGTATATGGATCGGGTGCCACGTTCCGGTACCAGGATAGAATGAGGATCGGAGTGTCACGTTCCGACACCAGGATAGTATATGGATCGGGTGCCACGTTCCGGTACCAGGATAGTATATGAGGATCGGAGTGTCACATACCGACACGAGGGGAATAAAGATAATGAATCCTGAAATATGTTAATCAATTCAATCTAATGAATCTAATTCCCAAATGAGTATGATATTGAGGCTTGAGTCCTCATGGATGAACTTGTTAGTACTTATTGATGATTTTAGTACTTGTCGTTGCTACATGTTGAGTATTATAGTTGATTTATGATATTAACTGATATATACTGTTTCCTATTTTGAGTTGGCCGATGATACTTACTCAGTACCCGTGTTTGTACTGACCCCTACTTGTTTGCTTCTTTCTTTGTTATTTGTGGAGTGCAGCAAACGTTCCGTCATCTTCAACTCAACAGTAATCCTAGCCAGTCATCAGTATACCGGATTTCAGGGTGAGCTAATGCTTCTAGCTTGGACTCGATCTCCCTCTTCATGTCTCGATGCCTTGAACTTCCAGCATGGACTAGCTTTTTAGTTATTTTGTTCTTAGACATTCTTAGTTTAGTAATTTGAGATAGATGTTCTTGTGGTGATGACTTCCAGATTTTGGGGGAATAATAGATGTTGAATAATAATAGTTTTTGAATTGGTTTTTATTAATGAGTTTAAGTCTTTCGAATTACTTTCTGTCGATAATATATTGAAATGTTAAGGGTTAGATTGGTTCGTTCGCTCACATAGGAGGGTAAATGTGGGTGCCAGTCGCAGCTCGGTTTTGGGTCGTGACAAACTTGGTATTAGAGCATTAGGTTCGTTGGTCTCATCATACAAGAACGAGTCTAGTAGAGTCTTAAGGAACGGTAGGGGGACGCCTTTACTTTTCCTTTAGAGGCTATAAGACTTTAGGAAAATTTCACTCTTTCATTCTTTCTTTCGTGCTACTACTTGAGTCCAATTGGTATCTAGGTGATACAAATTGGTATCTGACCATCTTCACTCTTTTCGCAGATGGTTAGAACTAGAGCAACGACCGCGCCAACAACAACACCGGCAAGACAAGAAACGTCTGAGCCAGCCACTGGGGCTGTGGCTCGAGGGAGAACAGCGGCAAGAGGCCGTGGTAGAGGTCGTGGGAGGACGTACTCTAGAGGAAGAGGACGAGCACCTAGCCTATCTGATGATAGGGCAGTGACTCCTCCACCGACTGAGGAAGTAGTAAGAGAAGGGGAGGAAGGGGAGAATGAACAAGTGCAGAATGAGGAAATGCCACCCCAACCTACCCCAGAGATGATTAATCAGGTTCTGGCTTACCTTAGCGGGTTATCTGATCAGGGCCAGACACCCCCAGTGTTTTCTGCACCAGCACCTCAGGTTCCGGAGGTACAACATGCGGCTACTATGGCTCCCCGCATGGATGCCTCGTTGGAGATAGGCACGTTTCCACGTTTGACTACTGGGCCTATAATGACAAATGATCAGCATGAACTATTCAGTAAGTTCTTGAAATTGAAACCTCCAGTCTTCAAGGGTGCTGAATCTGAGGATGCTTACGATTTTCTGGTTGACTGTCATGAGCTACTACACAAAATGGGTATAGTAGAATGGTTTGGTGTGGAGTTCGTGAGTTATCAGTTCCAAGGGAACGCCAAAATGTGGTGGTGGTCACATGTTGAGTGTCAACCAACAGAGGCACCACCTATGACTTGGGCCTCATTCTGTAGCTTGTTTATGGAGAAGTACATCCCATGGACTTTGAGGGATAGGAAGAGGGATGAGTTCTTGAGCCTAGAGCAAGGTAGGATGTCGGTCAATGCATATGAGGCTAGGTTTCGCGCACTATCCAGATATGCCACCCAACTTTGTTTCAGTCCACAGGAGCGGATTCGTCGGTTTGTTAAGGGGTTGAGGTCAGAGTTGCGGATTTCGGCCTTACAGGTAGCGGCTACAGCAAAATCCTTCCAAGAAGTGGTAGACTTCGTGATAGAGGTGGAAGGAGTGAAGCCCAATGACTTCACCTCGACATCTACATCAAAAAGGTTTCGAAAGGGTGGTGAGTTTAGTGGTTCCTACTCTAGAGGACAGAGTTCCGGAGGTTACTCAGTTTGACCCATTCAGTCTTCACTACAGACAGTATTTGGGGGTCCACCTCAGACCGGCCAACACTTCTCAGAGAGACCTACGCATGAACCCCGAGAGTGTTATGGATGTGGGGAGATTGGACACATTAATAGATATTGTCCAAAACAGAGTTATCGACCCCCAATAGCTAGGGGTAGAGGTGGTTATGGAAGAGGCCGTCCTTCTGGAGGACGCGGTGGTCGAGGTAATGGTGGTCATCAAAACGGCCGAGGTGATGGGCAAACTGGAGCCACTACATCACAACATGGTAGGGGCAACGGACAAACAAAAGAAAGGGCCCATTGTTATGCTTTCCCTGGGCGGTCGGAGGCGGAGACATCAGATGCTGTCATCACAGGTAATCTTCTGGTTTGTGATTGCATGGCTTCTGTATTGTTTAATCCCGGATCCACATTTTCTTATGTATCTTCATCATTTGCTAATGGTTTAAATTTGCATTGTGAATTACTTGACATGCCTATTTGTGTTTCTACTCCGGTGGGTGAGTCTGTGGTAGTTGAAAAGGTATATAGGTTTTGTTTGGTGAATTTTGTGGGGAGTAACACTTATGTAGATTTGGTTATCTTAGAAATGGGTGATTTTGATGTAATTCTGGGTATGACTTGGCTTTCTCCGCAATTTGCGATCTTGGATTGTAATGCTAAAACGGTGACGTTAGCCAAGCCTGGGACAGATCCGTTAGTGTGGGAGGGTGACTACACTTCCAATCCGGTGCGTATCATCTACTTTCTTCGTGCTAAGAAAATGGTTAGTAAAGGGTGTTTAGCTTTCTTGGCACATCTCAAGGATGACACTACTCAAGTACCCTCGATTGAGTCGGTTTCGGTAGTACGTGAGTTTTTGGATGTGTTCCCTGCAGATCTTCCTGGTATGCCACCAGATAGGGATATTGACTTCTGTATCGATCTTGAACCGGGCACACGCCCCATTTCTATACCCCCTTATAGAATGGCTCCCGCAGAGTTAAGAGAGTTAAAGGCCCAACTTCAAGAGTTGTTGAGCAAAGGCTTCATTAGACCAAGTGCATCTCCTTCGGGTGCTCCGGTTTTATTTGTGAAGAAGAAGGATGGGAGTTTTCGGATGTGCATAGACTACCGGCAGTTGAATAAGGTAACTATTAAGAACAAGTATCCTCTTCCTCGCATTGATGACTTGTTCGATCAGTTACAAGGTGCTTGTGTCTTCTCTAAGATTGACTTGAGATCCGGTTATCATCAATTGAAAATAAGGGCAACGGATGTGCCAAAGACTGCTTTTCGAACTAGGTATGGGCATTATGAATTCGTAGTGATGTCTTTTGGTCTTACGAATGCCCCCGCTGCTTTCATGAGCTTGATGAATGGGATTTTTAAGCCATATTTGGATCTCTATGTGATCTGTTCATTGACGATATACTGATATACTCTAAGAGTAAGAAGGAACATGAGGAGCATTTGAGAATGGTATTGGAAATGTTGAGGGAGAAAAAGCTTTATGCCAAGTTCTCTAAGTGTGAGTTTTGGCTAGATGCAGTGTCCTTCTTGGGGCACGTGGTTTCTAAGGAAGGAGTGATGGTAGATCCATCTAAGATTGAGACAGTGATGAATTGGGTGAGACCCACTAATGTGTGAGAAATAAGAAGCTTTATTGGGTTAGCTAGCTACTACCGCCGATTTTTCAAGGGATTCTCTTCTATTGCTTCCCAACTGACGAACTTGACTAAGCAAAATGTTCCATTTGTATGGTCGGATGAGTGTGAGGAAAGCTTTCAGAAACTCAAGACTTTGTTGACTACCGCCCCTATCCTTACCTTGCCAGTGGAAGGTAAGAATTTCATTGTCTATTGTGATGCATCCTATTCGGGTTTGGGTGTAGTGCTAATGCAAGAAAAGAATGTGATTGCTTATGCTTCAAGACAACTAAAAGTGCATGAACGTAACTATCCAACTCATGACTTGGAATTGGCTGCGGTAGTGTTTGCATTAAAGCAATGGAGACACTATTTATATGGGGTTAAGTGTGAGGTCTATACGGATCATCGTAGCCTACAGTATGTCTTTACTCAGAAAGTTTTGAACTTGAGACAGAGGAGATGGATGGAACTACTGAAGGACTACGACATCACTATCTTGTATCATTCGGGGAAGGCGAATGTTGTGGCAGATGCTTTGAGTAGGAAGGCGGGAAGCATGGGAAGTCTAGCTCATTTGCAAGCTTCTAGACGCCCATTGGCTAGAGAAGTGCAGATTTTGGCTAATGACCTTATGAGGTTAGAAGTAAATGAGAAGGGAGGATTGTTAGCTTGTGTGGAGGCAAGATTCTCCTTCCTTGACAAGATTAAGGGGAAGCAGTTTGATGATGAGAAATTGATCCGGATTCGAGATAAAGTGTTGCAAGGAGAGGCTAAAGAAGCAACAATCAATGAGGAAGGTATTTTGAGGATTAAGGGAAGGGTATGTGTACCCCGCATCGATGATTTGATCAACACTATTTTGACAGAGGCTCATAGTTCAAGGTATTCTATACATCCGGGTGCAACCAAGATGTATCGTGACCTAAAGCAACACTTTTGGTGGAGTAGAATGAAGTGTGATATTGTTGACTTTATTGCTAAATGTCCAAACTGTCAACAAGTAAAGTATGAACAGCAAAGGCCCGGAGGAACACCTCAGAGAATGCCCATTCCTGAATGGAAGTGGGAGAGAATTGCAATGGATTTTGTGGTTGGTCTTCCAAAGACAATGGGTAAGTATGACTCTATTTGGGTGATTGTCGATAGGTTAACTAAGTCTGCTCATTTCATTCCGGTCAAGGTGACTTACAATGCAGAAAAGTTAGCCAAAATCTATATCTCAGAAATTGTTCGGTTGCATGGGGTTCCACTCTCCATCATATCAGATAGAGGTACACAGTTTACTTCTAAATTTTGGAAAACATTGCATGCGGAATTGGGTACTAGGTTGGACCTTAGTACTGCGTTCCATCCTCAGACCGATGGTCAGTCTGAGTGAACGATTCAAGTGTTGGAGGATATGCTTCGTGCATGTGTGATAGAATTTGGTGGCCATTGGGATAGCTTCTTACCTTTAGCGGAGTTTTCATACAACAATAGCTATCACTCAAGCATTGATATGGCCCCATTTGAAGCATTGTATGGTAGGAGATGTAGGTCTCCCATTGGGTGGTTTGATGCATTCGAGGTCAGACCTTAGGGTACTGATCTGTTGAGGGATTCCTTGGAGAAGGTGAAAGCTATTCAAGAAAAGCTTTTAGCGGCTCAAAGTAGACAAAAGGAATATGCGGATCGAAAGGTTAGAGACTTGGAGTTCATGGAAGGTGAACAAGTCTTGCTGAAGGTTTCACCCATGAAAGGGGTGATGCGGTTTGGAAAAAGGGGTAAGCTAAGTCCAAGGTATATTGGACCATTTGAGGTACTTAAGCGAGTGGGGGAGGTGGTTTATGAGTTAGCCTTGCCTCCAGGGCTGTCCGGAGTGCATCCGGTATTTCATGTGTCCATGTTGAAAAGATACCATGGGGATGGAAACTACATTATCCGTTGGGATTCAGTTTTGCTTGATGAAAATTTGACTTATGAGGAGGAACCCGTTGCTATTTTAGATAGAGAAGTTTGCAAATTGAGGTCGAGAGAGATTGCATCCATCAAAGTTCAATGGAAGAATCGACCGGTTGAAGAGGCCACTTGGGAAAAGGAGGCAGATATGCAAGAAAAATACCCACATCTGTTTACGGATTCAGGTACTACTTCTCGCCCTTGTTTTTCTTGTTGTGATCGTTCGAGGACGAACGATGGGTAAATTGGTATCTATTGTAACGACCTGTTTAGTCGTTTTGAGCAGCAGATTTTATTTCTGAAAAACTAACTGAAACGACGGACCCCACGACGGACCGTCACGGGCACAACGGACCGTCGCAGGGTCTCGTTTCAAAACACTTAGAAATTCTGAAATTGGGTACTGAAAATCGACTCTCTGAACTTCGTGACGGAATGGCAAGACGGACCGTCACAGATTATTTAATGGAAATACAGTCTCTGAACCTTGCGACGACCTGCAGGACGGACCGTCGCAGGCACGACGGCCCGTCACAGGTTGCGTAATCCCAGTTTGGGTCGGATTTCTTTAAACGTTTTAAGGGATGTTTTGGACTATTCCTACTTTAATTATAAAGTTAGAGGGTTAAGGATTATAAGTCTAATTACTTGGGGGTTAAAAGAGGTAACCTTAAGTTAATTAGTGGGTTATTATTGCCATCTTTTAAACTTAATTATATGATAATTAGGGTAAAAGAAGGAGGGTTTGAATAAGAAAAATTGAAAGAGAAAGAGAGAGAGAGTCGAACGAGGAAGAAGAAGAACAAAGCTTGGGAATTTCTTGCTTGATCACTAGTCTTCGGTGGAGGTAGGTTATGGTTTATGCTATCTTGTAGTAAACTTTTAATAGCGAATGATATGTGTTGGTAGTATTGTAAACCCTTCTATATGCTTAATTGTATGCTTGCATGATTGTGATTATGAAATTGTGATAAAATAAGCATGATGAAGCTATTGAATCCTAAATCTTGAAAGAAACCCTAATTCACTTGTTAATGATGATGCCTTAGTGTAAAAGAAGGCTTGATAAATTATATAATGAGATTGATGATGCCTTAGTATAAAGAAGGCTTGATGAATTAGGGGATCGGGTGCCACGTTCCGGTACCAGGATAGAAATAGAGGATCGGGTGCCACGTTCCGGTACCAGGATAGAATGAGGATCGGAGTGTCACGTTCCGACACCAGGATAGTATATGGATCGGGTGCCACGTTCCGATACCAGGATAGAATGAGGATCGGAGTGTCACGTTCCGACACCAGGATAGTATATGGATCGGGTGCCACGTTCCGGTACCAGGATAGTATATGAGGATCGGAGTGTCACGTACCGACACGAGGGGAATAAAGATAATGAATCCTGAAATATGTTAATCAATTCAATCTAATGAATCTAATTCCCAAATGAGTATGATATTGAGGCTTGAGTCCTCATGGATGAACTTGTTAGTACTTATTGATGATTTTAGTACTTGTCGTTGTTACATGTTGAGTATTATAGTTGATTTATGATATTAACTGATATATACTATTTTCTATTTTGAGTTGGCCGATGATACTTACTCACTACCCGTGTTTATACTGACCCCTACTTGTTTGCTTCTTTCTTTATTATTTGTGGAGTGCAGCAAACGTTCCGTCATCTTCAACTCAACAGTAATCCTAGCCAGTCATCAGTATACCGGATTTCAGGGTGAGCTAATGCTTCTAGCTTGGACTGGATCTCCCTCTTCATGTCTTGATGCCTTGAACTTCCGTCATGGACTAGCTTTTTAGTTATTTTGTTCTTAGACATTCTTAGTTTAGTAATTTGAGATAGATGTTCTTGTGGTGATGACTTCCAGATTTTGGGGGAATAATAGATGTTGAATAATAATAGTTTTTGAATTGGTTTTTATTAATGAGTTTAAGTCTTCCGCATTACTTTCTGTCGATACTATATTGAAATGTTAAGGGTTAGATTTGTTGGTTCGCTCACATAAGAGGGTAAATGTGGGTGCCAGTCGCGGCTCGGTTTTGGGTCGTGACATAGTCAAAATGACAATATTAAAAATATTTATTTTAAAATAGGAGAATGACCATACTTTTATAAAATAATATTCATATTTTTGTATATTGTAGTATTTTAAATAAATTTTATTTATGGAAATATTCATTTATTGGACCAAAATACTAACAACTATATTAAACTGGAATAAAATAAACTAATACAATTTACCTTTTGTCATTGTCATTCACCTTTATTACCCATATTTCACGATACATTTCTTCACCATATCTCACCTTTCAAGTTTAGAATCCTTCAAGGTGCTAAATTGTTGCTCACCAAGAAATTCTTTATTGTTAGACTAAAATTATTTATTAATTTAAGCAAATTTCTCGATCTTGAAGGTAATTTCCAACATTCGAAATTATTTTTTGGATTGGATATTTAAAGGATTGCTTATACGCATTACGAATTTCCAGTCAAATTTCAATTGTCATGTCATTTTGTTTAAATATTCATCATACAATTATAATTTTCAATTTTTTTTGTGATTCTCTTATTATTTCCAGATTTTGTAGATTCTAGAAATTCATACATATGTTTAATTTGCTTGATGTTGAATATACTTTAATAGTTGAATACATTTTTTTAATATGATGTTAAATACATTTATATCATTCTACAAAAAAAAATACAAAAACTATAATGAATTCAACTACAAATAATATATCTATTAAAATGAAAACGACTTAAGAAAGGAGACATAAGTTTGAAGGGAAAAAATAAAATACACAATTAAAAAAAATTAATACAAATATGCTTCTTAAATAATTAGCAATTCACTTGACATACCTACTGGAATGAACACGAACTAATGAGGAAATACAAGTTTAATTATACAAAATACTACATGAAAACTAAAATGAATACAAATACAAATGACATACATATTGGAATGAATGCGATGTAAACAAACAAAATTCAGGTAAATAAAATAATTACATTGTGAGAAAAATATATCAAATAACATATAAAAATGCAACATTTAAACTAGAATGAAATACAAATACAAATGACATATATAATGGAATGAATACGATTTAAGAAATCAAAGTATACAAATTCTGGTAAAATTAATTAAATACACTATGAGAAAAGTATGTCACATAACATATAAAACGGTATGTATTCAAATTTATAAATTTTAAATAATCAATTTTTTTAATAGATAAAACTCCAAGGTATTATCATAAAGATTCATAACAATAACTAGTTTTGCAAGACAAGGGCAAATAATGGTCTTTAGGAAGAATTAAGACATCTCATAATCTATTGTAAGGAAAATATTTAAGATTTTCAACAACTTAATCTAATTTAAAATATTTCCCCTCCTTGATTTTCTTAAGTTTGTTATTTCTTAATTAAGTTATGCTAAATGAAAAAAATACAAAATTCAACTCATAACAAACTAAAATATTGTCAAAATATTTAAAGTATTGCTAAGCGATCCTATTGAATGTCAAAATATTGTTGTTTTGAAAAAGTTCCCTATTTTAATTGATGATTTTTGAAGAGTAGTTTGAGCGTTATTATTGGTCCATTTTAGGTAATATTGTAAAGTTGGACTGGGAAAGTTGTAAACTAATGTTATGGGATGTTATTTGATGCAATTTTCCCTATAATTTTAGACTTCAATATTTGGCTGTGATCAATGCAAGAGTTATGAAAGGTTTGGGTGATTTGACCACTTAAGGTTGTTAAGGAACGATTCACGATTTCAATGTGAAACTGAGTCTTATTGTGTTTAGAATATCATAACATGGTCCAAATTAACTCACTATTGCAGTAGGAGGAAATATGGATATATTTTAACCCCCTCTAGGTAGAAGCCCTAGAATTGAAACATGGAAAGTGTAAACAATTCCACAAAAGATCTACTTGTAGTTTGTCTATGCCCGAAAAGTATAGATGTGATCAGAAATTAAGAAATTCGAAGACACTAGACCAAGAAAGTTGAGTTGCAAACGTAGTACCTTTGGGTTAGACTTGATCAGGGAGAGTTAGGACAAGTATGTTGCAATAATGATTTTTTAGACAGTAAAATTCGCGTTGAGAAAAAACCATAATCAAGAAACAAAAAATTATAGCAACAGTTGATTTATTATTTCAAGTGCGAGTGTTACAATCTCTATGATCCATCTGAATTTGCCTTTTCAAAATTAATTTCAAGGACTTTAAAGCTTGTTCTTAAATATCTAACGAACTTAAACTTGAACTTTATGTTGATCTTGAATTTTATTTGAATTCAAGGGCTTCGAGCTTGTTCTGTAATTCGATGGTCTTGATATTGATATTTCTTAAACGTGAATGTTTGAATTCTTAGAGTTGTAGTTTGTAGAGAATTAAATGGAGTTTGTACCACAGATTTTCTCTACCTTCTTGTTTAGAATTTTCTGTGTCTTTTCAGAAATATGAGGACACCTATTTATAGTTTGAAAATAAAGGAGTTGCGATTGAATAGGATTCCGTTCAGCCAAACATATTTAAGTGACATGGCATATGGATTTATGGAATGAGCTTGTAATCTTTGAGACATGTCATGATTCTATTGGTTTCTTATTTGACTTAGCATGTCACATCATTTGCACATGTGGCGCAAAGATGGGCCTCTAGAATGAGATGAAATTGAGCTCATTCATTGTAGCCCAAATCAATTAATTTAGACTTTAATTAAGTCCATATTAGTTGGACTTAAATATTTAACTGAAGTATATTAATCAAAAATACTTATTTGGACTAATGTATTAACGAATTTAATATAATACGAATAATTTTGTAAGTTTAGATTAATGAAGTGTAAATGATTACAAATGCCCCCTACTTAAAGTCTTGTCGAGATATTTTATCTTTCCGAGACAAGGCTTGAAGTATTAATTGGTTACTAAATTCAATTTAGTTAAAATGAATTATAATTGAATTAGGAATTGTAATCCTAATCAATTTCATATTCATATATATGTTTTATTTTCTTAGTAAAAAAGAAATTGTAGTTGAACTAGAAATTATAATCCTACTCAATTTCATATTCATATTTATGTTTTATTGCCTTAGTCAAAAAGAAATTGTAATTGAACGAGGAATTGTAATCCTACTCAATTTAATATTCATATATATGTTTTATTTCCCAAGACAAAAAAGGAATTGTAATTGAACTAGGAGAAGGAATTTATTCCCACCACATGACAACAATAAATAGATATATTTTCTCCAAAATTTTATCTTCAATTACAGATTGTGAGCCTACGATATAAAGGGAATACTCAAGGTAATTTTCCTCTTTCTTTTTTAAACTTTTGTCATTTTTTTTAGCTTGACATATTTATCGTAAAAAATTCATATATCATTGTAGAAAGATTTAAATCATGAACCGTTTGTTTTCCAAAAACTAGTCTTTTTGATCTCTAACATATCCAAAGTTCATAATTTAATACCTTCAGAATATTTCTAGATGATTTTTTGAAGTAAGCTCTAAATTCTGGCATGGTAAAAATTCAAATGTGTATGACTTTACTAAAAATCTCATGTTTTGACGTAGGAACGAAAAAATCAAAATCCGCTTGATCATACCAAATCTAGACTGAAAAGTCAAGAAAATACCCTATATTCAATATTTAAAACCTTTCGAGTATCAAACCTCTTGACGGGTAATAATTTCTACTACACAGTATTTTCCTCTTCTTTGTTTTTTTTAGTAGATCAACAAAAGCAATTTTATATTTTACGGATGCTACACACTTGAAAGATTTATCACACAAAAATGTGTTTAACGTCCCTGACTTGACAATAAACTCAAGGTGTTACAAGGTCCAGAATGCTTAACCAACTCGAAGACTTACTAGAATATCATGTAACGTTCCGAGCTTGAAAATTTTTTTAGGTATTACAATGTCCCGATTGCTTAACCAAATTGAAGTTTACTAGATTACCCTGTAACTCTCCTTCCTTGAAAATAAACTGAAGGTGTTACAAGGTCCCGAATGCTTAAGCACTTTTATCATTTACCAGAATACCGTGTAATGTTTCCACCTTGAAAATATACTCAAGGTGTTACAAGTTTTCAAATGCTTAACCAACTTTCAGTTTAACTAGAATATGGTGTAACTCTCCCGCCTTGAAAAAAACTCAAGGTGTTACAAAGTCTCCAATAGTTAAGCAACTTGAGGCCGGATAAAGCAGTGAAAAAATCAAATTATGGTGGAAAATGGAAATTATTGTCTACCTTAAGGCATGGAAATTTAAACATCCTTTTAAAGATAAATCTGTGGAAACTCTAGCTAAAGGTGCAAAGGGACAAGTTTGTCCACCATGAGCCATAGAAATTTAAAGATCCGTTGAAGAATAAATTCGTAACAAAGTTAACTTAAGGTTCAAAGGATAAATAGTGTCCATCTTAAGGCAGGGAAATTTAAAGATCCTTATACGTATAAACCCGTGAAAAGGCCAGCTTAAGGTGTAAATGGACAAATCTTGTCCACCTTAAGGCATGGAAATTTAAAGATCCCTTTTAGTATACATCGGTGAAAAGGCCAACTTAAGGTGAAAAGGGGAAAATCTTGTCCACCTTATTGCAAAGACACTTTTAAGTATACACCCGTGAAAAGGCCTAGATTAAGGTGCAAAGGGACAAGTTTGTCCACCTTAAAGCTTTGAAATTCAAAGATCTATTGAAGGATAATCCGCAACAAGGCTAACTTAAGGTGAAAAGCGACAAACGTCGCGCACCTTAAGGCATGAACTTGTTCTAAGTAACAATAGGTCTTCTTACTGCGAGAACTTGGTCTCAAACTTGAAAGCAGCTCAAGCGAACCTTCTTGTTAAAAGCACGAGATAGACGATCTTGATAACATTCAAGGTTTTTTTTGGCTTCTAGTCTCTTTTCATAAAGTTCTTCTAACTCAGCAAGATGCAGTCGAGCATTTTCTTCCTCAGTGAGCCCTTCTTGAATAGGAAGACTAAATGAAGGTATTTTATGCTAGAGTGGCAGGATTGCTTGAACTCCAAAAGCAAGTGAATATGGTGTTGCTTGAGTTTGAGTGCGATATGATGTCCTATATGCCCACAAAGCTTCTTCCATTCTTTCATGCCAATCCCTTTTGATTTGGAGAAAACTTTCTTGAGCAGGTTGCATAGAGTCTTATTGAGTGATTCAACAAGACCATTGGCGGCAGCATGGTACAAAGAAGATTTACGTTGCTTGAAGCCAAAGAGATCACAAATCTTGTTCATTAACTTGTTATCAAATAGCTTGCCATTGTCTATTATAATGTAGCATGGGATGCATAAGAAATAGAGAATATTCACTCGGATTAAATTTGCAACATTCTCTTTCTTCACCTCTTTAAAAGGGACAACTTCAGCCCATTTTAAAAAGTAATCAATTGTAGCCAAGATGTACAAGGTTCCATGGGAAGACTTTGGTAGTGGTCCCACAATATTCAATCCCCATGTGTCAAATGGACAAGATGCGATAGTTGAGTGTAATATTTTGGGTTGTTGATGAATGAAATTCCCATGAAATTGACAAGCATCACACCTACGAGCATAATCTAAGCAATCTTTCACCATGGTTGGCCAATAATATCCCATCCTCTTTATGTGAAAGTGGACTTTTTGTCCTGATTAATGTGATCCACACACTCATGAATGTGCTTCTTACAGACTTGAATTGTTTCATCTCTCCAACATCGTATTAGTACACCTTCAAATGATTTTCTATATAATGTTACCTTGTAGTAAAGGAAACAAGGTGCACGACGACGAAAAGCAGTCCTTCTCTTTGGATTTCTGAAAGTATTCCATAACATATGTAGTCCATAATGGGTTGTCTCCAATCTTCCTCTGCAGCTTCAGAAATGGCAATGAGATGCTCAATCTCCTTTTATATATATTATTCCTCATTTGGCGGTGGTAATATCCATTTTTGATAAATAGTAACTTGTATTTGATCAGAAAGGGTCAGTGTTGAATCTAGGGCAGCCAATGCATCAATTTTTTAGTTTTCCGTCCTACGCACATGTTGAAGAGTTACTTCTCCAAGTCATACAATCAAATTTTGAGCATAATCATGATAAGTTTCTTCACCTCATAACTTCCCTAGAGTTGGTTGATCACCAATTGAGAGTCACCAAATACTTGTAGGTGTAATTTCTGTATGTCGGCAGCCATTCAAGTCCAAGTATCAACGCTTGGTATATAGCGACATTATTGGAGTAACAATTCTATAATGCAAAAGAGAATGGTAGAATCTCTTCTTCTGAAATAATGAATATTACGCAAGTGCAAGATCCACCACGATGTTCAACCCCATCAAAGTAAATTTTCCAAGGATGTTGATTTTCAATAGATATTGCATCTTCTTTAGGAAGCTCATCAGTTAACTCCCAATCGTCAGGTATCGGATGGTCTGCAATGAAATTTGCTAATGCTTGTGCCTTCAAAAAATTTTGAGGGATGTACACAATCTCCAATTGTTGAAATAGGAGGTACCATCTTGCTAGTAAGTCATTAAGGACAGGTTTTGACATAACAAACTTAATGGGATTTTCTCTAGAAATAAGGCGAACAACATAATCTTGAAAATAATTCTTCATCTTTTGAATTATGAAGACAAGTTCCAAGCATAAATTTTCAATTGGTGAATAATTTAGATCATTCGGCGTCATTATTCTACTTAAGTAATAAAGAGCATTTTCTTTGTCTTCAATATTCTCTTAAGCTAACAGGGCTCCTACAGACCTTTCTTATGCTGCAATTAGAGTATCAGTAGTTTTCTAGGTATAGGGGCTGCCAAAACCGGAGGTTTTTCTATTTACGATTTGATTTTTAAAGACATCGCTATTTCTTCCCAATTAAAAGGAGCACTTTTCTTCTTAAGGTGATGACATCTTCCCGCTAGATTTGAGATGAATACTCTCAAGTAGGCTATCTTTTGTTGGAGAATTTTTCACTCATAAATATTTCGAGGTTAAGAATTTTTGATGTTGCATCGACTTTGGCTTGATCAATTTCAATTCCTCTATTTCTCACAATAAAACCAAGGAACTTGCCGAAAGTAACTCTGAAGGCACATTTCAATAGATTCATCCTTAATTGATATCTGTGGAATCACTCTAACCCCATCCTTAATGGTTTCAAATGATCGCCCCTCTTTCTCAACATTTACTACCAAGTCATCAACATAGAATTCAACATTTTTATAGACAATGTCACAAAGATATTTTTCTTAGTCCTTTGATATGTGTCACCAATATTCTTTAAACCAAATGACATCACTTTGTTGCAATATATACCTTTTGGCATGTGAAATGCGGTGAGTACTTAATATTTTGGTGCTATGCGGATTTGATTATATCAAGAAGAACCATCCATGAACGACATGCCTCATAACAAGTGGTGGCGTCAATCATCAATGGTAAGAGGAAACTTATCTTTAGGGCATGCATTATTTAAATCTCTAAAATCATCACATAATCGAATTTGACCATTTTCCTTCCTCAAAGGAACAATACCTAAAATCCATGTAGGATATTTGACCTCACGAATAAAGCCTGCCTCAATGAGTTTGTTAACTTTATTTTCTATCAACGCAACCAAGTCTGGTGTACTCGTCTTTGAGATTTCCTACCAAGACGAGACCCTCATTTGAATGCCAACAAATGGACCGCTACTCTAGGATTCAATACACGTATTTCTTCATAACTCAAAGCGAAGACATCCCTATTTTATTTGAGTATATTCATGTAAGAGATTTCTTCATCAACTTCTAAAAACGCACTCAAGTAAATTGTCCTTGGGTCTTCATCAGTACCAAGGCAAACATCCTTCAAAGAATCTATTGTGATATGTAATCCTTCTTCAAGTTCCGATGGAGCATCTATAACATCTTCCTCTTCCTAAGGATCATTGTCATTGACAGATATATCACAACACGAGACAATACCTTCTTTCTCTTCATCAATTTTAATTTGAGGCAAAGAATCATAATCATATTGGATTGTGACATGATTTGAAGAACCTAAATTTTCATTATATTTCTCGCGCTCTTTGGTGTTAACCAATGTGTATGACTTTGACTTGAGTTCCTCTTTACATGAAACCACATATTCCACTCGTCGCCTTATTCTAGAAGGAATCAAACTTCTGAAATCCTTCTGATATAAATGTGAAGTAGGTGTTGTAACTTTTGAATAACTTCTTAGATTTTCGTTATCCTTCTTCAAAAGACCTAACTCTCAAACACAGAATTTATTATTGTCGCTTCCCAAAGTCGATCAAAGATGAAAGTCTTTTTATTGGGAATAGTGACGTCATCTTCAAAAGTTATATGATTATTCTTGGCCCTTCTTATGGAAATGAGAATTGGTGGTTGGCTATAACCTAGGCCTTCACGTGATTGCCTAGTTGTATCTTCTAATGGAAGTTTCCCTAGAACCGATGGCTCATTAGGGTTGTACCCTCCCCCCCCCCTTCACAAATAACTTGTAAGCATTGGGATCAAAACCTATTGTTGTGCACTTTTTCGTGTCATATCTCGCACTTGATCTTAAGCGATTGACTTTTCTGACTACTTTGAGAACAAGTTTATTACATCAATCTGTCTGTAGGAAGAGTTAGCCCTCTCAATGCATTTTCTTAAAGGTTAGATGATTGATCTTGTTCTTTGTTCGCTTTTAAAACATAACAAATCCTTGAAATCAGCTTCTTCTTCGAAGACATAATCTTCCCTTTATTAAGAATATGACAAAGGTCTTTAGTGTCAATTTTCACCTTTTTGATAGTCGCATCGATTCTTTTTTTATGATTTTATCAGCCTTGATTGATTTCACTTCATGGCATTTGGTCATTTTAACAACATAGCATCTCAAATAGAATTTCGCATCTGGAAAGTGTGTCTCAACTTCGTTGAAAGGATTATCATCTGAAACTACCTTTAAATTCAACCTTCAAGATATTTATAACATGGATTATACGAAGAGGAGACAATTCTATTCTCATGTACCCAAGGCCTTCCAAGTAATATATATTTTTATATCTTCGCATCGATCACATGCATCCATGGGCTTGATTGCAAATCTTCCATTTCGACCTCTAATTAATAGAGCCTATGAACCTCTTCCCCCCTTGATTAAATACTTGTATCAACAAACAACTTTCACTAAGTTTCCCAATCGTGATGCCAAGTTCCTTCAATATGCGGATAGGCAAAATGTTGACTCTAGATCCTTCATCTATTAATATTCTATTTATCTTCTTTTTTAGCACATGACCCACTATATACAAAGGATGATTGTGTAGGGTTTAACCAAATAGATGATCATTATCAATAAATGTTATTTTAGTAACACGGGCATGTGCTTCATGTGAAAAAGGTTAAATATATTTTTCAGAAGATGAAAGAGACATCATTGCTGAGATTTCCCTTGTTGTTTTTTCTTCATCACTAGGAGACACTTTGGTAAGGATTCACTTGTTGTTCCTTCTTTTCCACAAGGATATATCTCCTCATTGAAACATGATGCCTCGACATTGTCTTGAGTAGACTTTATGTCAAACGAGCTTGGTAAGAATTCCTCTAGAGTCACAGGACGTTGAGGTTTTTGGTAGTGATGCACTTCTACCTTTGCCATTTTTGGGCGCTTGATTGATTTTTTCTTCTTCCATTTCTGCACCATTTTACCTCTAACCAGGTGCTTGGATGATTATTTTCGTAATCTTAACTTGTTGCGTCTTCGCCTAGTTACAAGAATCCAACCTTCTTCACCATCTATGCAAACTTCCTTGTCTACTGAAACATCTTCATGCCTATCAGAGATATATAATTGGACCGGATGAAGTGAGCCAAACGTAATAGATATATGGTTAGAAATAGCCTTCTCATCGTCAAGGACAATTTTACTTTTGTTAACCAATCACATAACTCTCTCCTTGAAAACAAAACATTATTCAAGAGGATAACTCACAAGTATGATACTTGCAATAATTAAGGTCATCATCTTTTCCAGCTTCATCGGGTCGCTTCATCTCTAGCAAGTCAATGAGCTTTAACTCGAGCAGTTCATCAATAATTTCATAAACGTCAAAATTCAAGAAGGTATACTTTTTTTCCTTGCATCTCCAAGTGTCGACTTTTGATTTGAAGGCTCTTGGAAAGTCGTTCTCATAATTTGATTTATGCCCTTATTCGTGATGAACATTGCAGGCGACACATTTACACTCATGAATTCTTTGTTGTCATTTCTGGGCACAAACTTGCTCCGTCTCTTGGCATCCTTCTTGTCCCTTCCTTTATGAGGATCATGAACAATAGTCATATCTTTTCCAATAGAGGACATGCTGAACTCCATATCATGAGCGCGAGTATCTAGATCTCTGAAGGATTTTGTTTTTATTCCTTCCAAGATGTAATTCCCAGTGCATTCCTTGAATACACATTTCGATTGCAGAAACTTCAATAAGCCTATCCTTGCAATTTAGGCTCATGTTCCTCCATCGATTTATGAAATCTTTAACAGGTTGTTCCTTCATTTGGATAGTATTCATGAGTTCAATTATGCTCACGTTACGTGTTGTGTTATAGAAGCGATTGAGAAACTCGTACTTTAGTTTCTCCTAACTATCAATAAAGTTAGGTTCGAGATCTGGTACTAATCAAAGGCATTTCCTCTTAAAGAGCGGAAATATTGTTTGACAAGATGTTCTCCATAGGTTCTAGAATTATTACATGTCTCCACAAAGTGCACAACGTGTTGTTTCAGATTTCCTTTTCCATCAAATTGTTGAAATTTTGGAGGTTGATAACCATCAGGCATTTTAAAGTTATCAATCCTAGCAGTGTATGGATTAACATACATATCAGAAGACATGGTGGAGACGTCATACTTACCTTTTGTAGTGCCTTCAATAAACTCTTTCAAGCGATCTAGAGGGATCATTCCTTAAGAATAAACTGACATATCATTAATAAGCAGGACTTTCATCGCAAGATCTTCAATTTCTTGAGCTTCAATATCCTTTCCAGGGGCATGGCTTGCATCTCCATCGAAAAGTCCTTCCATCTTGTCCATTAACTTATCAATTAGAGACTCTTGGTGTTGCACATGCTTTGCCAATCCTTCAACAAACTTTGTCAGATTTGCAAGTTGTTCCTCAGGAGAGGAAGCAATAGTCACCATCATTTGCTTGATTATTATAGAAGAAGGAGAGTAGCATGGATTCTCGTGTAAGTTAATCTTCAGTGGACTCATGTTACGCGATGTACGTGGAGGTGATTCATAAGTTGGATTATAGTTTTCCCTTGTGGTGGAGTTCTTGGAACCAGATTGCTCAAGTAGAGACAATGTCCTCTTGATCTTTTCAGCAATGCTGCTTCTTTCTTCTAGAGAATTTTTGGAGGAACTTGCTCTTTTTGGATTTGAAAACCCGAAAACAGGAGTTTATTAGGAAGACACTTGAAGTGTTTGTTCTCCTAGTGTATCAGACTTGCTTCTTGTATAAGCTTTAGAACATCCAAAGGTAACACCAAGGATACATTCAACTTCAGTAGAGAACTTGGGGCTAGTGTCCTTAGAGGCAGTTGATCAAGAGTTGTTCATGGAAGTCATCTCGATATTCTTTGACGCTTGAACAATTGAGATAAGAGGTAGTATATTGTCCCACTAGGCATGCAAAAACTTGTAGATTACAAAATTTGTGTGTAGAAAACAATAAATTTTAAATGATTACAAGTATTTATGGAAGTAATTGAACCTTGTTAGGCTTGGATTCCAGTAGATAACTCTAGAAGAACACACGTTGTTGTGATGTTTGCACTTGTTAGGTCAGGGAGGGTCTTGGACTCCATGTTTAGCTATGACGGCATCAAGTGTGCTGAGATTGTAGATCTACTATGCCCAAATCTCTACAATCATTTTCTCATAATCATTCTTAGCTGTATTTTTTTGGCTTTGTCTACCTCTTTAGCGTTGTGTTGCGAGCACACCCATCATTTATGTGATAATAGTATATCATACACATGCATTGCATCAACAAATCAAACACACATTTATAGCCTCAAAAGTACCCACACTAATCATTCTGACATTCGAAAGAGCTCAAAAAAGTAATGTGTGTTATAGTTTCCTCCAGAATAGTATGTAAAAGAAGTCATGCAAGTTGTCTCAAATATACTTGTTTAGACGTCAATTTGCATATTTTCTAGTTTATACTAGTTAACAACTTCTTTGAAGAAGAAGTTAGTATTTTAGCTGGGAGGAGGATGTCATTCACTAGACCATGCATGTTTTTTCCGTAATATGAAAACAGGAAATAGAAGATGGTAACTCTGATGAAAAGCAATATTGTATTTCACATATCAAACCAAACCATATGTGTTGGGTTTTTGAATCAATAAACCAATCCAAACCTATAAAACTCGGGATTTTCAACTTCGGTTTTTTTTGGATTTCTTCGGGGTTTTCGGGTTTTTTCAATAATGTATTCATAAAAACCTATAATATTTTTATATTTCAAATATTTATTTAGTCCAACTAAAATGCAACTATCTAAGTTATTTCTCGTGAAAATAAAAAAAAATGATATAATTAACTACACTAAAATATCAAAAAATATAATAATAATAAAATCGTGTAAAATAAATATTTAAATTAATAAGTCATAGTGAAATTGATCATTATTTAAAGTACTAAATAGGCTAAAATAAGTTTAGTAAGTATTAGTTACATGATTAAATATTAAAAGAAAGTAAAATTTGCTCATTTATTTTAATTGTCTAAATCTATATAAAACTAAAAAACAAATATTCAATATTATTGTCATTCCTAGTGTTGAATTGATTTTCTTTTTGAATTAGTATTAATTTTATTTTTATTTAAACTTTATTATAATTACCAACATGTATGTACTATAATCTTATTAGATCATTAAGAATTCCAACTTCCAAACATGAAATAATTATATTTAAAGATAAAAACTGTGGAAAAGTGTAAGACATATTTAAAAACTATATCAAAGTAAGTATTTTTAGGTAAAAAATAAAAATTTTAAAATTATATATATTATGTCGGGATGGTTGGTCTCAAGTAGGTATTTTTTAAGTTGAAACCAAATAAACCCAAATATAGTCCGATTTTTTTCCAACACCAAACAAAGTCAAACCAAACCACTAGTCGATTTTTTTTTGGTTTGACTCATTTGCGGTTTTGTTGGGTTTTCTAGACCCATACTTGTTACGTCAGGGAGGATCTTGGACTACATCTTTAGCTATGATGGCATCAAGTGTGCATAGATTGTAGATCTACTATGCCCAAATTTCTACAATTGTTGCCTTAGAATCAATCCTAGCTTTATTTTTTTGGCTTTGTCTACATCCTTAGCGTTGTGTTGCGATCACACCCACCTTTTTTATGATCATAGTACATCATGCACATGCATTGCATCAACATGTCAAACACACATCTATAGCCTCAAAAATACCCACACTAAGCATTGTGTCATTCAAAAGAACTCCAAAAAGTAATGCATGTTATAGTTTCCTCCAAAATAGTACGTAAAACAAGTCATGCAAGTTGTGGAAAATATACCTGTTTAGACCACAGTTTGCGTATTTTATAATTTATACTATCTAACAACTTCTTTGAAGAAGAAGTTAGTATATTAGCTGGGAGGAGGATGTCATTCACCTGACCTTGCATGTTTTCCGTAATATGAAAACACAAAATAGCGGATGGTAACTTTTATGGAAAGCAAGATTGTATTAAAATACATCATAAGACTCACTAGTTTCAGTATTAATAATTTGAGTTTAGAGCTTTTAACTATGACATTTGGTGACAAGAAAATTCCCTTTGTTTATTTGTCTATCCAAGTCAATAAGAAGAAAAATGGTAAGGTTTCCATTGATATGAACAAGTTGTGATCAACAAATAAATGTAGACCCTATCCATCCATTTGGACCCATTGCATCAATCCATAAATCTTCAATAACATACCTATTCCATCTTGCACCAAACACGATCCTCTGTTTGTCAATACAAAATCATGATATCATTATATAGAAATCACATGTCACTAGTCAGAGACCAAAGGAAAGAGGTGAGCCCATTTAGAGCAAAGTGCTCCACCTAACTTAAAATATTTGGAAATAGGATTTTAATCCTATGAGGAAACGTATGTAAGTAGCCTTTTTTGATCCATTGGTTGGTATTGATCTTATATATGGGACTAAATACTCTGCAACCTGTAAAAATAGCAGCATAGATGAAGTCACACGAAATAAGACAAGTGTTGTACGAGTGAGGACGCGACAAATTTCATATTCATTTAGGTTGTTCCAGGAAAAACATTCGACTTGCCTACGATAAAGCGAATATTTCATTTTGAGGCAACAAATAGAGAATATACTTATGATATTGGAATTCTCACCACTTTTTCTAACTTTGCCAAAACGTGAAAGAAGAACTTGGCCTACATTAAGCACAAAGTTGTTCTAAAAATCTTTTTTCAGAACCGGCAGACTCCAAATGAAAGAATATAAGGAATTGTTAGTCAGCATTGTACCTGCTTCGTGTTAGCCCTAGACATTAAAAGATGAGTTGTGACCATTCCAGGCTGCAAGTTAGTGGAATGTGGGTTTAGATAATGGAGACAAATGATAGAGAAATAAAGAGATGCCAAGCATAGTCACACTAAGATTCCCAAAAAAACAGGCATTAATTTTCCCAAAGACAAACAAACAAAAATAGTATACATATTCTAGAATCTATAGCAGAATGAGTGATAACCAAAAATGACAGCTTTGTGTTGTTCTAGATCTCCATCAATTTGGGAATTTTCCCTGCATTACTTTATTTTGTCTACTATCAGGAACTCACATTTGAGATCATTAAAAAACGAACGAAAAAAGCCCCATTACAAAAGCAACAATATATTTAGAGTATTTGTGCTGTCAATGTACATGATTTATGGATCTCAACTGAACTTAACATAAGTCCTCAGTCCAACTACCTCATATAGGAAATATATACGTTTCTGCAATATAACTCTTATCTGCCACATTTATGTTATAAAAAAAAATAAAAAATTAGGTCAGTGTATCTTTCAATCTATCTAATATGGATAATCAGCAGCCGACAACAATCTTTCATGTTCTCAACACAAAAGTTTTAATATGCACCACCATTGAGACAATCAACAATCCATAATTTATCGCCGTTAATTGACATGCAAACCATTCGAGGAAGTTGTCAAGGTTGCAAGACAATAAGGGGTTATTTGGTAGACTATATAAGAATAATGTTAAATAGAGTATATTCGTAATACTTTTATTATTTCTTATGCATTGTTTGGTTTGGTGTACTAAAAATAGAATGCATTGCATAAGTATTTCTAGAAATATTTGTTTACCAAGATATCCTCAACAAATAGGGTAGAAAAGTTGTAAAAAAGGTTTTGGGCCGTAATCAAGTTTTTAACCATGTTAATGCATGCATTAAATCACCTTTCATTACTAATACTGTGAATTTCAATGTATTAGTAATACTCTTCAATACACAATAGAGTGTATTAATTATACATAGGTTGAAAATGTACCAAACAAGGTATTATTAATATACAAAGTTAATGCATGATTTATTTCTTCTCATACACTACAGAATGGCCCCTAAATGCATAAATTTATTGCTTGAGCACGATTAATATCCAATTCATCCATAATATCTCAAGACCCCTTCTAAACTTTACACCTTTATTTTAGTGCACATCTACTAAATTATTTTTTGTCCTAATTTATCCCCTTGGCTATTTGGTAGCTCCTTTTGGCCAGTACAACAACATTGTTAGAATAGGAATAAATATACAAATGTTACCTAGAATAAGAATAATAACAGGAATAGAATTCTAATTGTAGAAGGGGTCATAGGAACAGGAATCTTAATTTGTAAAGGAGTCCAATGTAGTGTTTATTAATAGGGACTCAATGTAATAATGTAGATGCATAATTTCAATAATATATCTCTCGTATAAATTTTGCATAGTATCCGAGCAATGGTAAGAAAAATAAATCAGCCATCAAAGTTCAATTTTTTGTAAATCGATATTGCTACTCGACAGGATAAAATCTTCTTTCAGTATTTTCCAAAAAAAATCTTTTTCAAGTGGGTCGACTCCTACTTCCGAGAATGACCATATAACTTTTTCCTGATTCCGATTAGTTTTTGGTAATAAGATCTCTTTTTTTTTCCAACAGTTCAGATCAGTTTTTGATGATCAAATCTCTTTCTCCAGCAGTCAGATCTATTTACAACAGTTCCGGTTCCCGCAGTCAGCCATTCTACCAATCAGATTGTGGCCCCAAAAGTCTTCTAAAATTATTTTTTGGTGGGAATATTCTAATTTCATAACATTTCATTCGACATTGATAGTTTTTGCTCCAAGAATATAAGAAGTTCAAGTGTTTTGATCACTACATAACCATTAATAGGAAGCTCAAGCTATTTAGCTTTGGCTTCTTCGGTTGAGTTGTGGTGCAAGTGCCAAGGCGTCCAAGATCACTTAGCGAACACTGCTTGTATGGTAAATGAAAAATATAAAGGCTAGTGAGGCAGATGATAAAGACAAAGAACTGTCGGAGAAGGTTGATGCTCAATTTTGTAGTATCCAATCACGATATATGATTCTAAGTTAAGCACCTTGTTTCGCCCATCCCAGACTATATCTCAATTCTATGATGCGATATTTGGAATGACTAATTTAAAGAAACAAGAATCTAATTTCTACTTACTTTGGACAAGTACAAGTAGTTATAAAGGAATTTGAAACATTAATGCTAGTCACTACAAATGTGAACAAACAACAAGAGCACATGATTCTAGTTCTTACACTTGTTACACTTGTTTGACTTCCACCTGACAATGATTTAATGTGTGATCAGATTTAAGCTAGTCCTATAGTATTAACTATCATTCATTGCATAAAACATGAAAAGTAGTCAAGAACTAAAACTTTTCACAACATTTAATATGATAAAGATCATAATTACTAAGAAAGTCTCATCGTCACAAACCAAACTTAATCACGAAAAAATACTTTAAGGACACAGCCCTTTACATTGAAAGAGATACATAATAAGTCATAAATAAAGAAACTAAAAATCATTACTATGCCTCGAATATATGAGGACATACTTATTCTTGAGAGAGTAGATTCCCAAGCTCCACATTCTATACTTCTCCTTGCTTCCAAACCTATATTGATTAACTATAGAAAAGTATGGAGTTAGTACAAAACAATGTACTAAGTATGGTATATCCACAAACATGCAATAATGAACATTTTGTGTATCAATACACTTTAATGCCAAATAGGTAAAATCTTCAAGAATATAGGAGTAAAACAACATAAGAATCATCATTTAACACTTAGAGAAGGATTCAATAATTTTAACATAAATGATATTTTTACTGTACACTCTCAAAAATTACCGTGAATTAATTTTAGAATTACAGTGAATTCATTATTATCCCAAAACAGTGAACCATTTTCCTTAAAGGTTTACCTAACCATGTGATCCTTAAGACCACCAACCATAGGCTTACATTTCTCGGGAGACACGTCCACAAATTAATAATTAGACAATAGAGGAGCATTCGTACATTAAGAACTTCACCTAGGTGCTCTACTCCAATGGGACTTAGAATTTACACTTAGTTCAATGTGAGAGTAGTATCCCAAACTACCACTCCCACTTAGTGCCCCTTAAGGTTCCCTTGAATCAAGCACACCACATTTCTATCAAGACACTGTGAACGCCCAAGGTTAAGTCAAGAGAAAGTGAACTCATTTCCATAGGAGTTTCACTAACAAAGATTATCCTAAGACTCTCCAAAGTAACACATGAAGTAAACACCCATACACCTCCTTAAATACACACGTAAGAGATCCATAAGACTACCAATTAAAGGCTTACTCCACTCTTGAAAGAAAGTCACCACTCAATAACAGGATATCAAAAGAAAACTGAAACATATATCATATAAGACACACCAAGACTTCCCTTTCGAAATGCTTACTTAGTGCAATAAATAAATGGAGTCCCATTCCAACACCTACCTATTTAGTAAACTCTTTTATAAGACTTATCTCATTCAATTCATACAATACACACCACGACTCCCTTTCGGAATGCCTACCTAATGCAATGGATAGATAGCGTCCCATTACATCACCTACCCTAAGTAGTCATTCTTTTAGGAGACTTAGTTCTTTCATTCTTTTTTTGGGGAATAGATTTAACCGACATATACCATGAGAGCTAGACATGGAATCCTGAATTCTACCCTTATCGGGGAAGGGTTCCCCTCTTGCCTAGGGTAGGGTCGTTCTTTTAGCTTTTACATAGATTTCCCAATAGCTACACCTATGTGGGAGCATAGATAAGGGATAAGGAAATTGCTTTTAAGTATATCATTCCCTACTAATGAGGAGTACTCATCTGAAGAGGTACATTGGCATACAACATCTCAACTCACAAACTGTAACCACCTTTTCTTCATATCCTCTTAGTGCTAAGCATAATTCCCCACTGATTCCCAACATTGTATACTATAGGTTAAGGATAACTATTAAACACCACATATAACCTCACAAAGGGCATTCATTCTCCTAACTTTCTTAGAAAGCTCTTAATATGAAGCGAAATTACTACTAAACACTTTATCTAAACTCACGAAGAGTGTTCATCCCAAAACTCCCCTTTTTACTTAACTTAACTTCATTCATTAATTACAGTGTGTTTATGTATATGTACATGTGAACTCACCTTGCCCATAAGCATCATTTCATTTACATTCAATTCATGTAAGAACACTAAAATGGATATGTTAAGTAATGCTTAATGTATCTAGAACGCCTACAATTTGACCGGGTTCACACGGATTGATGCGCGTAAAACCAAACCTCTGAACCCTTGAACACACAATCCAACTAAATTGATGAGTTAGTTGACCTAGTAAAGGTTGGGTCTAGCCATGTAGGGAACCCGAATATGAAGATTTACCCGGATGCAGGACTTAAAAAGGGGTAATCTTCAGTTTGGAGGGTCTAGAGGTACAATGGTCTTTTTCTAGATAAGGGTAGTATTTTAATTACCCTAAATATTTTCTTACTTAATTTATTAATATTGTGGAGGGGCAATTCGTGTAGAGGTTGCCGAATTTGACCCTTTAAGCAAAATCTAGCTCCCCCCGAGTTCTAGCCTTGTTTGAAGCAAGGATTAAATAGGTTTAATTTTGTTGAGTGAATTAGTTGAATAAATTAATATTTAAAAAGATGATTTAGGTAAGGAAAAATCAAATTCTTAATAAAATATAATAATAATAAAATTAATAAATAATGAGGAGTCCTCGTTTGACTAAGTCTCTACCTTACTCTCCTAATCCTAATCCTCTCATTATCACGTCTCTTAATCTCATTCTCACGTTTTTGTAACAATAAAAGAAATGAAAATAATAGTTCTCCACTCTTGAAGAACTTAAATACAAAAACTCAAACGAAAAGCTAAGCTAAAAACAAAAATCAACAACATTCTTCTCGACGGATTGTGTTTGGGATTTTGGTGGTGAGGCAGTGGTGTCGTTGGAATTGGAAGCATTAAAACAAGTTTTTAACGATATTAATGTATGGGTTTTTTTCTCTATTGGTCCCTTTCCCAAGAGACCCTCAAGGTTCAGTTTAATCACGATTGAAAAACTAAGGTTGTCCCCATTGCATGCCCCTGTCATTAGATAATTTGAATGATTCAGAGTATGCATTGGTATGTCTTCTGGTAGATGTTTTTGGGGCTGCTTTTGATTATGTGTTTTAATGTCTATTCGGAAATTATGTAAGGAATGAAAGATGTATTTTGGAAAAGTGTATTAAGTTAATTGTTTGTGTGTGTGTGTTGTTAATTAACTATGTTTGCTGCCTGAAATTTGTATGTTAAAAATGTTGTGTTTCACGTGTATAAAAATATTAAAATCATGATGCTCATATAAGGTTAATGAGGCTGAATAAATGTCACCCAAAACACTCCAAGAATCAACATAAAAGAATGAGAGAAAATGGATTTGGAAGAGACAAAATTTCCAGCTTGCTGAATATGTTGGTGTCGGCCTAGGTTTGGAAATAAAGCTACGTTTTAAAAAAATTTTAAAATTTTGAGGTCATTGGGGATTGAACCCAAGACCTCACCAAATACAAATTACATAAAAGTTTTAAAAGAAAAAAAATAAAAGGAAAAATAAATGTGGCGAGTGGGGATTTAACCCACAACCTCTTGTAAAGATGAGAGAGTTAGGAGAAAAATAAAGAAGAAAGAGTGGGGATTGAACACACAACCTCTTGAATAGCTGAGAGAGTTAGGAGAAAAATAATAGAGAAAAATAAATGTGGTGAGTGGGGATTGAACCCACAACCTCTTAAATAAATGAGAGAGTTAGGAGAAAAAAATAAAGAAGAAAAATAAATGTGGTATGAGGGGATTGTACCCACAACCTCTTGAATAGATGAGAGAGTTAGAAGAATAATCAATGTGGTGAGTGGGGATTGAACCGACAGCCTCTTGCGTAGGTGAGAAAGTTAAGAGATAAATTAAGAGAAAAAGAATGAGCTTATGGGGAATTGATCCCACAACCTCCTTGCCTTAAACGAGAAAGAGGGGAGGAAAAGAAAGGAAATATTATGGGAGTGATAAGGATCGAACTAGGGTCCCCAAAATCTGAAAAATACAATCATCAAGTTTAATATAAGATTAAGTGTTGCTAAAGGGATTCGAAAAAGGGTTCCCTTGCCTAATTCCTTAATTATACATAAGTCATACTTGAACAAATAGTTAATGAATGCTCCCTCCAATTATCAATATCAATATCTCTTCATATCTACAAGATGCATAAGTCTTGTACCACATAATCTTGGGTAAATATGAATCACTTAGACAAACTATGAATGAAGCCTCATGACTTGTATGTGTGGACTCATAAGTCTAGCAAACGTTTAAAAGTAAGTGACCCTAAGATGCTATGTGATAAGATAATGAAACCCAGAGGGGTTAACTAAGAGTGTGACACACATTAAAGGGGCAAGTGCATTGAAACACGATGAAATGAACATTCACGTAAAGCGGTGAGTAAATTATGAAGATTTAATCTGCTAAAGTTATTGAATGTGGTGAAACATGATAATAGGCTAAAGCTAAAGGTGAGAGGAATCTCAAATGAGCCTAAGTAAATGTTACCAAGACGTCCTCACCTATGAGAGTGTCAAGTTAATGAAAAGACCAGTCTCTATGAACACTCTAATAAAAGTATTGAAGTCAATGCATACTTAATACTAATGATGAGATGAGAAATCATTTGATGATCTATGATGTGCTCATGCTAGAAGCCAACTTCTATGACGTATGAGATGAATGTAATGGAAATTTATACTAAGCACTAATAGGCTAGGTATGAGTTATGATTCATTCTTTCAGAAAGGCAGAGGTTCGTGTAATTCTCATGAGATGATACTGTCCGTTCAAACGGGTATGGGTCTCCTTATATCTCCTAGTTTTGAACCTATACTACAAATATAGGGTTCTAGCAGGGTTCGACTCCCTATATACGATAGCATATTTTGGTTCACTTAGGTCGGTGATTCCACTCTTTTTGGTGTGGGGTTAAACACTGGATTTCATGATGTTCACATGATCGATGTCGGTTAAATTTAAAGTTCCTAAAGAAAGAATGAGGTTAGCCTCAAGTAATTCACATAATGAAATGAACGATACCAAAGGTGTTAAGATAGTAAAATCAAGAGGTAAGTTAGACATCAATAATGACACTAGGTCATTCTTTGTCATTGTAGAGCGAACCCGATGAAAGTCTTAAACTACATCCTAGGTATGGATGGTGTTTACACTAGCTTTCGAACGAATGAGAATGATGTACGTATGAATGCATAAAGCGGACTCTGTGTTTGCTAAAGAAGGCTCCCTAGTTGAGGTCCCATATATTGAGCCCTCATTTTGTGAAGTCCTAAGGTCAAGTCCATGATTTCCAAGGTCTCACGGCATATGGAAGAATGATATAAAATAGATTATGAGCTAATAAGCAATATCTTATGTGATGTGTGCAATACGTTACGTTTGATGATGCATGTTACTCTCATAACATGACTTTCCTAATTTGATTTTGGCAAGTCCACTTACTTCACTTTCCATAATTCATATCGTTAGGAGAGAGCTCTTCTTAATCATGTTTGTCCTTGGTGTGTGCTTGCATATACTTATACTTAGTACACGTGTGTACTAATCCCTTACAACTCTCTACTTTTAGGTGCAGGTGCAACTGATTTCTAGAACTTACGAAACGACGATGAAGTTATCCTGACCTTGATCTTTCATCCAAATTTAGTAGGACCTCATGCTATCGAGGATGATTACTTATTTTTTCTAACATTAGACGTAGGCATTAGCTAGTGGAGTAGGTCCTACTAGTGTTTCTCTCATAGTTATTTCAAATTTTGTATTGGTGTCATTTTGTCAACGCTATATTTTATGCATACGTTGACTATTTCTTTCATTTGATTATCTTGGTATTAGATGGTTTTTGTGAACGCTTATGAGTTTGAGTAGATAGTGTTATGCGAGATCAGTGTTTTCCAATATTAAGTTTAACCAAATAAAATTTCAATATTTTCACTAAAATTAACCTAGATGATGTAACGATGACGTATGTAGACTTCTCTGCGACCTCTGAGAGGTCAACAACACTGGTATCGTTTGTGTTCTAGATCCCGATCGTGACAATTTGTACATGGTTACACCTTCATTCGTCACATTACACACTTTAACATGCTTCACGTATTCGTACAAGTCATTTAGACATAATCTCTAGCATACTTCTCATAATAAGCTTCATAATAAAAATTAACAAGAATAATATCATAATCATCTTACTTCACATAATATGCCTTCATGGCCTCTTTCACAATACACAAGTAACCTCACATCCTCACAATTCAAGTAAAAACCTCCACCAAAGGTGGATCATACCACTCAAGATCATTTCATAAATAAAGGTAAACAACATAACCAACATACCATTTATCCAAGCTTCCTTCACCTATAATAATTTCTTCAACAATTCATCATAATATATCCCTTAGGGAAGTAGGTAAAACATCAATATCAACATAAGAAAACCAAAGCTCAAAGGCTACCAAAATCATGGTCCTTCAACCCATTCCTTAAGCGAAAATTTATAAAAATCTTCGACATGTATTCAACGAAGTTTAAGTATTAAAATCAAAAACTAACATTAGAAACATCATATTTGAATCATTCAAAACGTTAAATGCAAGACCCATATTTAGAGTTAAAGATAGAAGAAGTTAGGGTTGGAAATTCTTTTTGAAAATCTATTAGAAAGTACTCCTTGATTGGAAGAGAGATCAACTATAACTACCATACCTCAAATCAACGAAATACCACTGATTTTTGATGAAGAATCGACCACCAAAAACCCTTCTAGATCTTTATTAATTTCTAGGTTCTATGGAGGTTTGAGAGAGTTTTCATGAGAGATGGGTTTTTGGTGTTCGGAAATGAAGTCTAAAATAAGGTTTTAGTTCTGAAACATCTTAATATACCTAAAAGGACCTAAAAATATCTTCTAATGTTCCTAAAAGAGTTGGGGTGAATTGACAAAACACTCCAAGATAAAATAGAATTTTGATTGCTTTTTGGCAGCAACACAAACGACTCCAACCAACACACTGTTTGTCCATTGACGTCCTGTTGGTGGTGGTTCATTTGTTGGTTCTGTAACCTTCAGAACTTGAAGGACTGTAGGTCCAATCGACGGACCAAGTCGACAAGCCGTCGACTGGTTTCGTTGATGGACACTGCCTAGGTAGTTTTGGTCCTAGTGATGGGCCCTTTCCTAGGGCCCCTCATGGGTCCAAGGTGGTGTCATATCCGTATGTTAAACCCCTAAACATATTATTTTAGGTCTTATAAACATCCCACATCAATTTCTATTAAAACGAACACGTAAAACTCACTAAAACACATGAACACTTTCTAAGACACACATTCTGAACGTCATGGATGGTCTTGGACGTTTGACCTCCAAACGCTAACATCACACACTACCTAAGAACATCAATAGAACTCATTTCAAAACACAAAACTAACTCACAAAACATTCACGAAGCTCTACTTCACCTTAGTTTGTTTTAAGGTGTTACATGTACATTGCACTAATAAGCTTAGATTGGGATTATGAGTAAGGTCTTATGATGTCTTATTGAAATGAGTTCCAAGTATGCATTAGTGACCATTGCATTGTTATGATGTTAATTTTAGTGTTGGATTGTATGTTTTCTTGGAATGAGTCTTATATGTGATGCATGAAGTATGTTGGGTACATATGGAGTATGTGTTTAAGGATATGATGTAACGACCCGTTTAGTCGTTTTGAGCAGCAGATTTTATTTCTGGAAAACTGGCTGAAACCACGGACCCCACGACGGACCGTCACAGGCATGACGGACCGTCACAGGGTCTCGTTTCAATATACTTGGAAATTCTGAAATTGGGTACTGAAAATCGACTCTCTGAACTTCGTAACGGACTTGCAGGACGGACCGTCACAGGTGTGACGGACCGTCACAGAATCCTTAGTGAAAAATGGAGTTCTGGTCCCTGCGACGACCTTGGTGACGGACCGTCTCAGGCACGACGGCCCGTCACAGGTTGCGTAAATCCCAGGCAAAATCGGATTTCTTTACACGTTTTAAGGGACGTTTTGGACTATTCTTTCCTTAATTATAGATTTCGTGGGTTTACATTAATAACTCAAATTCTTGAGGGATAAAAGAGGTAACTTTGGATTAATTAGTGGGGTATTATTGTCATCTTTTACACTTAATTATATGTTAATTAGGGTAAAGGAAAGAGGGTTTGAATAAGAAAAAGAGAAAGAACAAGAAAAGGGAAGAGGAACGATTGAGAGAGAGGATAAACGAGAAGAAGAAACAAAGCTTGGGAAATTGCTTGCTTGATCGAATTCTTCGGTGGAGGTAGGTTATGGTTTCTTTTACGATATTCGTAGTGAACTCTTAATAGTGAATGATATGTATTGGTAGTATTGTAAAACTGTCTATATGCTTAATTGTATGCTTGCATGAATAAGATTATGTGATTTTGATAAAACAAGCATGATGAAAACTATTGAATCCCGAATCTCGAAAGAAACTTTAATCTACTCATTAATGATGATGCCTTGGTATAAAAGAAGGCTTAATGAATTAAAGTAATGGGATTGATGATGCCTTGGTATAGAGAAGGCTTGATGAATGGATAGAATGAGATTAGTGGATCGGAGTGTCACGTTCCGACACATAGTATTAGTGGATCGGAGTGTCACGTTCCGACACATAGTATTAGTGGGACGGGTGTCACGAACTGACACGTAGAATTAGGGGATCGGAGTGTCACGTACCGACACATAAAGGGGATCGGAGTGTCACGTTCCGACACATATAGGGGATCGGAGTGTCACGTACCGACACATATAGGGGATCGGGTGTCACAAACCGACACGTAGAATTAGGGGATCGGAGTGTCACGTACCGACACATAGTGGTAGGGGATCGGAGTGTCACGTACCGACACAAGAGGAAGAAAGATAATGAATCTTGAAAGATAATGAATATACTCAATCTAATGAACTTAATTTCCAAATGAGTATGGTATTGAGGCTTGAGCCCTCATGGATGAACTTGATAGTACTTGTTGTTGCTACATGTTGAGTTTATAGTTGATTTATAATATTACTTGATATATATTATCTTCTATTTTGAGTTGGCCGATGATATCTACTCAGTCCTTGTGGTTGTACTAACCCCCTACTTTTATGTTTTCTTCTTTGTTATTTGTGGAATGCAGCAAACGTTCCGTCAACTTCAACTCAACAGTAGATCTAGCCAGTCTTCACTACCTTCGGAAATTCAGGGTGAGCTAATGCGTCTAGCTTGGACTGGATCTTCTTATTCAAGTCTTGATGCCTTGAACTTCCGGCATGGACTAGCTTTTATTTGTTTTAGCTTCTTAGACGTTTTTAGTTTAGAAATTTGAGGATAGATGTTCTTGTGATGATGACTTCCAGATTTTGGGGATAGTAATAATATTTTTGAATTGTTTTATTTAATGAGTTTAAGTCTTTCGCATTACTTTCTGTTGATATATGTTAAAATGTTAAGGTTTAGATTGGTTGGTTCGCTCACATAGGAGGGTAAATGTGGGTGCCAGTCGCGGCCCGGTTTTGGGTCGTGACAAACTTGGTATCAGAGCATTAGGTTCGTTGGTCTCATCACACAAGAACATGTCTAGTAGAGTCTTAAGGAACGGTAGGGGGACGCCTTTACTTTTCCTTGAGAGGCTATAAGACTTTAGGAAAATTTCGCTCTTTCATTCTTTCTTTCGTGCTACTACTTGAGTCCAATTGGTATCTAGGCGATACAAATTGGTATCTGACCATCTTCACTCTATTTTGCAGATGGTTAGAACTAGAGCAACGACCGCGCCAACGACAACACCGGCAAGACAAGAAACGTCTGAGCCAGCCACTGGGGCTATGGCTCGAGGAAGAGCAGCGGCAAGAGGCCGTGGAAGAGGTCGTGGGAGGACGTCCTCTAGAGGGAGAGGACGAGCACCTAGCCCATCTGATACTAGGGCGGTGACTCCTCCACCGACTGAGGAAGTAGTAAGAGAAGGGGAGGATGGGGAGAATGAACAAGTGCAGAATGAGGAAATGCCACCCCAACCTACTCCAGAAATGATCAATCAGGTTCTTGCTTATCTTAGCGGGTTAGCTGATCAGGGTCAGGCACCTTTATTGGTTTCTGCACCAACACCTCCGGTTTCAGAGATACGACATGCGGCTATTATGTCTCCCCGCATGGATGCCTCATTGGAAATAGGCACATTTCCACGTCTGACTACTGGACCTATAATGACAAATGATCAGCATGAACTTTTCAATAAGTTCTTGAAATTGAAACCTCCAGTCTTTAAGGGTGCAGAATCAGAGGATGCCTACGATTTTCTGGTTGATTGTCATGAGCTACTACACAAGATGGGTATAGTGGAGCGGTTCGGTGTTGAGTTCGTGAGTTATCAATTTCAAGGGAACGCCAAAATGTGGTGGCGATCACATGTTGAGTGTCAACCGACAGAGGCAACACCTATGACTTGGGCCTCATTTTCTAGCTTGTTTATGGAAAAATACATCCCACGGACTTTGAGGGATAGGAAAAGAGATGAATTCTTGAGCCTAGAGCAAGGTAGGATGTCGGTTAATGCATATGAGGCTAAGTTTCGTGCTTTATCAAGGTATGCCTCTCAACTCTGTTTCAGTCCACAAGAGCGGATTCGCCGGTTTGTGAAGGGGTTGAGGTCAGAGTTGCGGATTTCGGCCTTACAGGTAGCGGCTACGGCAAAATCCTTCAAAGAAGTGGTAGACTTCGTGATAGAGGTGGAAGGAGTGAAGCCGACTTATACTAGAGGACTAGAGGACAGGGTTCTGGAGGTTACTCAGTTCGACCAATTCAGTCTTCATTACAGACTGTAGTTGGGGGTCCCCCTCAGACCGGTCAACACTTCTCCGAGAGACCTATGCCTGACTCCAGAGAGTTTTATGGATGTGGGGAGATTGGACATATTAGGAGGAATTGTCCAAAACAGAGTTACAGACCCCCAATAGCTAGAGGTAGAGGTGGTCATGGTAGAGGCCGCTTTTCTGGAGGACGTGGTGGTCGAGGTAATGGTGGTCACCACAACGGCAGAGGTGATGGGCAAACTGGAGCCACTACGACCCAACATGGTAGGGGCAATGGACAAACAAATGAAAGGGCCCATTGTTATGCTTTTCCTGGGAGATCTGAAGCGGAGGCGTCTGATGCTGTTATCACAGGTAATCTTTTGGTTTGTGATTGCATGGCATCTGTATTATTTGACCCTGGCTCCACGTTTTCATATGTATCTTCATCATTTGCTAATGGTCTAAATTTACATTGTGAATTACTTGATATGCCTATTCGTTACTACTCCGGTGGGTGAGTCTGTGGTAGTTGAAAAGGTATATAGGTCTTGTTTGGTGAACTTTGTGGGGAGCAACACTTATGTAGATTTGGTTATCCTAGAAATGGTTGATTTTGATGTAATTCTGGGTATGACTTGGCTTTCTCCGCAATTTGCGATCTTGGATTGTAATGCTAAGACAGTGACGTTAGCCAAGCCTGGGACAGACCCGTTAGTGTGGGAGGGGGACTACACTTCCAATCTGGTGTGTATCATATCCTTTCTTCGTGCTAAGAAAATGGTTAGTAATGGATGTTTAGCTTTCTTGTCCCATCTCAAGGATGACACTACCCAAGTACCTTCGATTGAGTCGGTTTTGGTAGTCCGCGAGTTTTTGGATGTGTTCCCTGCAGATCTTCCTGGTAAGCCACCGGATAGGGATATTGACTTCTGTATTGATCTTGAACCGGGTACTCGCCCCATTTCTATACCCCCTTATAGAATGGCTCCCGCCGAATTAAGAGAGTTAAAGGCTCAACTTCAAGATTTGTTGAGCGAGGGCTTCATTAGACCAAGTGCATCTCCTTGGGGTGCTCCGGTTTTTTTTGTGAAGAAGAAGGATGGGAGTTTTCGGATGTGCATAGACTACCGGAAGTTGAACAAGGTAACTATTAAGAACAAGTATCCTCTTCCTCGCATTGATGACTTGTTCGATCAGTTACAAGGTGCTTGTGTCTTCTCTAAGATTGACTTGAGATCCGGTTATCATCAATTGAAAATACGGGCAACGGATGTGCCAAAGACTGCTTTTCGGACTAGGTATGGACATTATGAATTTGTAGTGATGTCCTTTGGTCTTACGAATGCCCCTGCTGCGTTCATGAGCTTGATGAACGGGATATTTAAGCCGTATCTGGATCTCTTTGTGATCGTGTTTATTGATGATATACTGATTTACTCTAAAAGCAAGAAGGAAATGAGGACCATTTGAGAATGGTATTGGAAATGTTGAGGGAGAAAAAGCTTTATGCCAAGTTCTCTAAGTGTGAGTTTTGGCTAGATGCAGTGTCCTTCTTGGGGCATGTAGTTTCTAAGGAGGGAGTGATGGTGGATCCTTCTAAGATTGAGACAGTGAAGAATTGGGTAAGACCCACTAATGTGTCAGAAAGAAGAAGCTTTGTTGGGTTAGCTAGCTACTACCGCCGATTTGTCAAGGGATTCTCTTCTATTGCTTCCCAACTGACGAACTTGACTAAGCAAAATGTTCCATTTGTATGGTCGGATGAGTGTGAGGAAAGCTTTTAGCAACTCAAGACTTTGTTGACTACCGCGCCTATCCTTACCTTGCCAGTGGAAGGTAAGAATTTCATTGTCTATTGTGATGCATCCTATTCGGGTTTGGGTGCGGTGCTGATGCAAGAAAGGAATGTGATTGCTTATGCTTCAAGACAATTAAAAGTGCATGAACGTAACTATCCAACTCATGACTTGGAATTGGCCGCGGTAGTATTTGCATTGAAGCAATGGAGGCACTATTTATATGGGCTTAAGTGTGAAGTCTATACGGATCATCGTAGCCTACAGTATGTCTTTACTCAGAAAGAGTTGAACTTGAGACAAAGGAGATGGATGGAACTACTGAAGGACTACGATATCACTATCTTGTATCATCCGAGGAAGGCGAATGTTGTGGCGGATGCTTTAAGTAGAAAGGCGGGAAGCATGGGAAGTCTAGCTCATTTGCAAGCTTATAGACGCCCATTGGCTAGAGAAGTGCAGATTCTGGCTAATGACCTTATGAGGTTAGAAGTAAATGAGAAGGGAGGATTGTTAGCTTGTGTGGAGGCAAGATCCTCCTTCCTTGACAAGATTAAGGGGAAGCAGTTTGATGATGAGAAATTGATCCGGATTCGAGATAAAGTGTCGCAAGGAGAGGCTAAAGAAGCAACAATCGATGAGGAAGGTGTGTTGAGGATTAAGGGAAGGGTATGTGTACCCCGCATCGATGATTTGATCAACACTATTTTGGCCGAGGCTCATAGTTCAAGGTATTCTATACATCCGGGTGCAACCAAGATGTATTGTGACCTAAAGCAACACTTTTGGTGGAGTAGAATGAAGCGCGATATTGTTGACTTTATTGCCAAATGTCCAAACTGTCAACAAGTAAAGTATGAACACCAGAGGCCCGGAGGAACGCTTCAGAGAATGCCCATTCCTGAATGGAAGTGGGAGAGAATCGCAATGGACTTTGTGGTTGGTCTTCCAAAGAAATGGGTAAGTATGACTCCATTTGGGTGATTGTTGATAGGTTAACTAAGTCTACTCATTTTATTCCGGTCAAGGTGACTTACAATGCAGAGAAGTTAGCCAAGATCTATATCTCAGAAATCGTTCGATTGCATGGGGTTCCACTCTCCATCATATCAGATAGAGGTACGCAGTTTACTTCTAAGTTTGGAAAACATTGCATGCGGAATTGGGTACTAGGTTGGACCTTAGTACTGCGTTCCATCCCCAGACCGATGGTCAGTCTGAGAGAACGATTCAAGTGTTGGAGGATATGCTTCGTGCATGTGTGATAGAATTTGGTGGACATTGGGATAACTTCTTACCCTTAGCCGAATTTTCATACAATATTAGCTATCACTCAAGCATTGATATGGCCCCATTTGAAGCATTGTATGGTAGGAGATGTAGGTCTCCCATTGGGTGGTTTGATGCATTTGAGGTTAGACCTTGGGGTACTGATCTTTTGAGGGATTCATTAGAGAAAGTGAAGTCTATTCAAGAAAAGATTCTAGCGGCGCAAAGTAGGCAAAAAGAATATGCAGATCGAAAGGTTAGAGACTTAGAGTTCATGGAGGGTGAACAAGTCTTGTTGAAAGTTTCGCCAATGAAAGGGGTGATGCGGTTTGGTAAAAGAGGTAAGCTTAGTCCAAGGTATATTGGACCATTTGAGGTACTAAAGCGAGTAGGGGATGTGGCTTATGAATTAGCCTTACCTCCAGGGCTGTCCGGAGTGCATCCGGTATTTCATGTGTCCATGTTGAAAAGATACCATGGGGATGGAAACTACATCATCCGTTGGGATTCAGTTTTGCTTGACGAGAATTTGACTTATGAGGAGGAACCGGTTGCTATATTAAAAGGAGAAGTTCGCAAGTTGAGGTCGAGAGAGATTGCATCCATCAAAGTTCAATGGAAGAATCGACCGGTTGAAGAGGCTACTTGGGAGAAGGAGGCAGATATGCAAGAAAAATACCCACATCTGTTTACAGATTCAGGTACTCCTTTTCGCCATTGTTTTTCTTCTTTTGATCTTTCGGGGACGAACGATGGGTAAATTGGTATCTAGTGTAACGACCCGTTTAGTCGTTTTGAGCAGCAGATTTTATTTCTGGAAAACTGGCTGAAACCACGGACCCCACGACGGACCGTCACAGGCACGACGGACCGTCACAGGGTCTCGTTTCAATATACTTGGAAATTCTGAAATTGGGTACTGAAAATCGACTCTCTGAACTTCGTAACGGACTTGTAGGACGGACCGTCACAGGTGTGACGGACCGTCACAGAATCCTTAGTGAAAAATGGAGTTCTGGTCCCTGCGACGACCTTGGTGACGGACCGTCGCAGGCACAACGGCCCGTCACAGGTTGCGCAAATCCCAGGCAGAATCGGATTTCTTTACACGTTTTAAGGGACGTTTTGGACTATTCTTTCCTTAATTATAGATTTCGTGGTTTTACATTAATAACTCAAATTCTTGAGGGATAAAAGAGCTAACTTTGGATTAATTAGTGGGGTGTTATTGTCATCTTTTACACTTAATTATATGTTAATTAGGGTAAAGGAAAGAGGGTTTGAATAAGAAAAAGAGAAAGAACAAGAAAAGGGAAGAGGAACGATTGAGAGAGAGGATAAACGAGAAGAAGAAACAAAGCTTGGGAAATTGCTTGCTTGATCGAATTCTTCGGTGGAGGTAGGTTATGGTTTCTTTTACGATATTCGTAGTGAACTCTTAATAGTGAATGATATGTATTGGTAGTATTGTAAAACTGTCTATATGCTTAATTGTATGCTTGCATGAATATGATTATGTGATTTTGATAAAACAAGCATGATGAAAACTATTGAATCCCGAATCTCGAAAGAAACTTTAATCTACTCATTAATGATGATGCCTTGGTATAAAAGAAGGCTTAATGAATTAAAGTAATGGGATTGATGATGCCTTGGTATAGAGAAGGCTTGATGAACGGATAGAATGAGATTAGTGGATCGTAGTGTCACGTTCCGACACATAGTATTAGTGGATCGGAGTGTCACGTTCCGACACATAGTATTAGTGGGACGGGTGTCACGAACCGACACGTAGAATTAGGGGATCGGAGTGTCACGTACCGACACATATAGGGGATCGGAGTGTCACGTTCCGACACATATAGGGGATCGGAGTGTCACGTTCCGACACATATAGGGGATCGGAGTGTCACGTACCGACACATATAGGGGATCGGGTGTCACGAACCGACACGTAGAATTAGGGGATCGGAGTGTCACGTACCGACACATAGTGGTAGGGGATCGGAGTGTCACGTACCGACACAAGAGGAAGAAAGATAATGAATCTTGAAAGATAATGAATATACTCAATCTAATGAACTTAATTTCCAAATGAGTATGGTATTGAGGCTTGAGCCCTCATGGATGAACTTGATAGTACTTGTTGTTGCTACATGTTGAGTTTATAGTTGATTTATAATATTACTTGATATATATTATCTTCTATTTTGAGTTGGCCGATGATATCTACTCAGTACTTGTGGTTGTACTGACCCCCTACTTTTATGTTTTCTTCTTTGTTATTTGTGGAATGCAGCAAACGTTCCGTCAACTTCAACTCAACAGTAGATCTAGCCAGTCTTCACTACCTTCGGAAATTCAGGGTGAGCTAATGCGTCTAGCTTGGAATGGATGTTCTTCTTCAAGTCTTGATGCCTTGAACTTCCGGCATGGACTAGCTTTTATTTGTTTTAGCTTCTTAGACGTTTTTACTTTAGAAATTTGAGGATAGATGTTCTTGTGATGATGACTTCCAGATTTTGGGGATAATAATAATAGTTTTGAATTGTTTTATTTAATGAGTTTAAGTCTTCCGCATTACTTTCTGTTGATATATGTTAAAATGTTAAGGTTTAGATTGGTTGGTTCGCTCACACAGGAGGGTAAATGTGGGTGCCAGTCGCGGCCCGGTTTTGGGTCGTGACATATGACATGATTCTATGAATGCTTATGTTGACTTAATAAAGGTTGTATGAATGTTCACCTTCGTGACCTTAAGGTGATGCTTAAGTGTGGATAGTTGAAAAGGACACTATTCATGCATTGCACCAAGTGATACTAGAGGAATTGTTGAGGTAAGTGAAGTAAGTTAGAAGAAAGGTAATACTATGAATATGATAAATGTTCCTTAAATGAATTACACGGCTTTATGTGATGTTATGAATACTGTACATGCCTATGTGAGGTATATGAGCTGTGTTTTACTAAATGAATAATGTTTTAAGAAGTTTTACTAAAAGGCATGATGCATGGTTTCTATGAAAAATGTCATTTTAAAATGCACGGTTGTCCTACTTAGTGCAATCTTGTACAAAAATCATTTTTCTTCACCTTTTACACAAAGTGTAGGTTATGGATGCTTAAAGGATATCTCTAAAGTGAAGGGATTGATATGTGTTTCTTAAGCTCAAGAAAGGGGTTCTTATGTTCCAAGTATTTGCTATGTCATGCTTATATTCAATGTATTTTAATGGCTTAAATATTATGTTATGTTGTTAAAGGGTCGTGTCCCTATTTTACTATATTTATGTTAAGTCTAAGATCGAAAAAGAGACTTAGTGTCTAAATATGTATTATGACTATATATTATATATATATATATATATATGAAGTGATGTTCCTAGCATATGTGCTATGAAAAGTTTTAAATTTCCGTTAAATTTACCTATTACATTGCGATGAATGATAATAATAGGCTTGTATAAGACCTCCGAGAGGTCTAGTACTCCGTATTGATTCTTGGGAGTGCTCCCCCGTCGTGACAAACATTATGCATGTAAGGTAAGACCTAATACTATATACTCAATAGGACTCATACCATGCATATCACAATAACGAGTAGACAACACTACACTGTCATGCATAAGGAACATAAACATATACTCATAGAATACCTCCCTAGAACTCCTTTCAAGAGCTACTTGTGGATGCATAGGTAAAGTCTCATACCCTTACCTACAGTAAGCAGCTTCCCTTAGGTTATCCTATTTAGAGTTCATTACATTACTTCCATTGTCCATTTTACATTGGGGAAATCCTAGCCTTAACAGAAGATATGACTATGACAATGTAATAGAAACATGAAATCCGATGTCATGGAACCCCACACCGAAAGGAGGTGCTCTAGTTGAAAAATAAGAACATTAACATCACGATAGCATCTAGGTTGATCCACTTGATAGGTATTATGTTGGCAACATAGTTATGGAACTAGGAGATGTATATTGAAGCCTTTTTTAAGCCATTAGGCATTGCTTCTTCCACCTCATGAGAAACATAAGGTGAATCTCCCTCCAAGGGAAGTCAACACATCATGTGGAACCCTAGGTGAATTTTCCTCCAAGAAATGGTCAACGCCTTATGAGAAACCATTGGTGAAAAAGACTTCCTCATTAGGAAGGGAAAGTTCACTCATTGCTAAGCTAAGTTCCATTTATTGAAAAGTCTTTATTAACATTATTTATAAAATAGGCTTTAGGAGCATTAACCCCTTTTATGCTTAGATCATTCGTTATAGATGAAAATATCCTTTCATCAAACCTAAATCATGGAGAAAACATTTCACATGGACATAGCATATTCAAGCAGTATCAAGTTTAGAGTACAATTGAGAATACCATTAAAAGACCCTACTTTACTAGATTATCATACATAGTTCTTTATGCATTCATTTATGTGTGTACATGTTCATATATGAGGAAGCCTTTTACATACCAAATTTAGACACTACACATATCCATACATCATCATATTATATATTTTCACGTTCATAGCTTAATCATGCATTCATATTCATGTACATAGAGTAATCACCCTAGGAGCTAGGTAGACATGGGCAATGTATAGGAAAAGCTCCATAGCCTTTCTTACACTAGTAAAACTATCAAGTTATCCTAGTTAACATACATATAATACTTTATGGACATATACTTTATATGCATAGTAGTAGAGATTAGTGCATATGAGAATTATCCTTTCATTAGACACCATGAATCTATACTACTTATAAGTATGCATTAGGTGTGTGTACATTGTTCAACGTCATCACATAATGTCTATAAATACAATAATGAGGCATCCACCCTCTTAAGAGCACAATCCAGATTCATGTATGTAGTACACACCACATTATAGTATAGGAGACAAGACAACTTCAACATTTGCATTATAGACTCCTAACATTGGCTAAGATCACACATTCGTATAGGGGTACATAGGTAGGGGTCATTCACCATCAGAATTTCATCATTGGCAGCACATATATCAAAACTAACCCTAACAACATCATTCAAACGTTGAAGATAACATTCGCACCTAGCACATGATACTAGATTAAGAGACTAGGCATAGTACTTCACATGGTGTGATCATCATAACCACACTTCATAATTGATAACATTCCATAAAGGAAATGATCAACATATAGAATGCTTGACAAAAAAGTAAACACCACCACCATAAGTGGACCATACCACATAATGTCATACAAGGCCAATTCAACCATCAATTCTATAGAAAAGTAGAGGATTTGGATCATCATTGATCAATTCCCATAAATTATAAACAATTCATATATAACGCAGTAGCTAAAGATACACTCACATAAACAAAATCCAAAATTAATTCCTCATAGCATCAAGATCACATTACTCACATTATAGTCTAAATTGAGATTTTTGGAGGAACATGGGTTCTTAGAGAAATTGTATTGAAATCAACATTATAAACAGTAGCTAATCATTAATTAATTATAATCATGCTTTTGAAATCATTTTGACGAGGAACCCATGGCTAGATCAAAAGATAGACAATTTGATCATGAAATCTATTTTAAACACCTTTGAAGGAACACTCTAGATGAATGGATATCACCATGGTTGTTCTTGAGCTTCACCTCCAAAGGAGGTTTCTAGAGAGAATTTGTTTTGAGAGGGAAGGGTGAAATTTTGAATGCACACAATAATTTATCCATAAAGACTCTAAAATTGACACAATTTCCTCAAGAACTCAACAGTCCCAACTTAACTCAAGAACGAAAGCTAATATTCAAGAACATAATTCAAAATCATCAGCTCTAAACTTTCTAAAAATGAATTTTGCTGAGTTAAACATGATTGGTGCATGGCTGAACGAACCCAATGGTTAAAAAGATATAGTGAACTCATATTTTTGAAAGATTACTCTTTCTGTGGTTTGATATTATTACTCCAAAACTTGCTTAAAAGCTTTCCTAGAAATCACTGTTTCCTTTCATGTTCAAATGCAAAAATATTTTGACTCTTGGGAATACTTAGTTACCGCATAATCTTTTGATGAAATCAACTTTACTCTTACTCTTATTCTACTAAATGCTTAAGTCATAAAACAAGTTCAAAAGGTTTGTAAAATATTTTTTATAATAACTCAAAGAACACTCTAGACTTGGCTCTTAACTTTCTTTGAATTTTATTTTATGGACTCAAGGATTGTCATTTTTGACTGGGAAAGATCTCATTATGTTAAGGACTGTTTTTAGATAGGTAAACATGAGAAAGGATCCACAAATCATTATCTTGAAGGAAGTCCGCGACGCGGAGATGCATTCAATTATTTAGTATCAAAAATAATTTCAGGCAGAAAGGTCGTAACTACTCTCCGACGCGGAGAGAAAATTTTCCACCCTATGAACAGGTCCATGGGTGGACCTGGTACCCAGATTCTTCCGAATTTTTCCTTCTTTATTTTCTAACCCAAATTTTCCTAAATTCGATTCTTTTTCTCAAATGCTTTTTATGTTCAAATACACAGTATACATACACAAGAATCTATCCATAAGGACTCTAATATCGACACAATTTCCTCAAGAAAGAGGTAAAACGATTATTTGCTGGAGTCGTAATTGCCGCTGGCGATGCTGAAGATGAAATGGATCGGGGGGCGGGGTGCTGGGGGATTAAATAAAACAATAAAACAACAATAAGTTTTTTATATTTATAAAATTATCTTTGAATTATTTAAATAGAGCTTTTTTTAAGAAAAAAATGATCTCAATCCATGTGTCATCATTTTATTGGTGGGTTGTTTTTTTAGAAAATTCTTTTTATTTTTTTAGTTAGTAAATAGACCAAAATAGTTTTTGTTTAAAATATCATATTTTTAAATAAATTTTTTGGATTAAATTCCACATGTCATATTTAATTCATCAATTCGTCATGTCACTATCATGTCATAGCGAGTGCAGTATACAGATATCATATATTTTGTTGATGTTCAGAAAATGTCAAATAGGTATCAATTATAAGGGGTATAGCTGTTCAATAGGTACTAGCGCTAGTTGAGGCGTGTAAACAAATTATGCGAACAACTTTAGAGGGTCGCAAATGACTTAAGCCTAATAAAAAACAATACAATTTCTTACATGTTTTCCCATTGACCTCTAAAAAGTAATCTTATTTTATATCATTGTATTTTAAATTAACACAACCTAATAAAAAATAAATTTTAGTTTCAGAGTCAAATTTAATTAGAAAATGAAAACATTAAAAAATGATGTGGGGTTGTTCATGTGGGGGCAAGGTGGGGTAGAGAGTGAGAAAAGTTGTTATGCTTGGCGGAATAGGGCACAACACCACCCCATTTCCATTATTAACTCATATACGTGCGGCTAGTGCCGGAAAAATTTGTCCATATTTTGGTGACCCGCTCAAATCATCCATGTTTTAATGGGTTGGGTGAGCTTTTTTTTTTCACATGGGTAAAATATGGGTTGATACCCATATTTGACCCATAAAAATATGTGTAACTATGAGTAGAATATAAGTTAGCCAAATGAGTTAAGTTTCTAACTTTTATTCAATCAAAATTCATGATATTATTAAAAATAGTGTAACTTCTCTTCCTTTTCATGTTATTCTATAGAACTAACTATTCTTGTCTGTAATTGAAAAGATGAAGTCTTTGACCTTTTAAAAAGGTATAATTTAAATTTAAATTTCTTTTGTAAATTATAATTATATTTTACTTATTTATTTAATTTTATATTGGATATTTAATAATTGTGTAAAATAAGCAAATCATGTATTAGTGTTGACATTGCTTAAAGTGCATTAAGCAAGTATTAGTCCTAAGATGCAAATATGCATTTACTTGGACGACGGATAGACTTACGTTCCGTAGGTCATACGACGTTCCATAGTACGTGACGGTCGATCAAGACTCCCTTCACCCACTCTCTGAAAAGAGCTAGGGATGACCAGCACGGTCCGTACGTGAAAAATTTGCAGACGGTTAAGGGGAAGTGCAGTTGGATCAACTTCAAATAGTAAAAACTCTTAGAAAAAAATGAATTTGGTGTCCCATTACCTACGCATATATATATATATAATTGAATTATCTTTCTATAGACACCGACCTTGCTAAAATCAAATCTCCGAGTAAAAAATTATGCTCATTTTAGTAAAGTCTTGTCGAACAGGCCCTGAAGACAAACGCAACAACGGGGCGTCTGGTAGATGACGGACCGTTAGTCTTGTCCGTCGTTTCGTCCAACTGCAACCTTCCCAAGGGTCTTTTAGACCTTTCTCACTCCGTATAAAGCCGAAGTTACATTGTTTTGACCCTAAATCATCATATTTTTGTCATTTTAAGCCTAGAAACATAAAAAAAAACATATCTAAGTCAAATCATTAAATAAAAATAGAAAAAAAGAAGCAAGAAATGAGAAAAAGCACAAGAACCCTAGTTCAAGAACGAAACAAGTGTCCAGCGCCACATAACTGTAGTATTTTTCCGTGGATTTAATCACTAGTTATGTGGATTTCACTATCAGGTTCCTTTAACCAATTAGGTCTCTAGTATTCAGTCAGTTTCTTGATTCTATTATCATGATTAAACCTAGGGTTTCTAGAACTTTGTTTGAACATCATGAATTTATTAAGTATATGTTTCAAATCAGATTATCATGTTATTATTCAGATTATCACATGAATTTAAGAACCCTAGCTTTGTATTTATTTAGTTCTTGAATTACACATGCTAGGTTAGATATTTGAGACATTTCAGATATACATTTCTCAGTTATAAATGCATAATTACTAGATTAATTGTTGCATTTTCAGTTTTCATATTCAGTTTCGAGCTATCCAGTATTTATAGAAACTCAAACATAATCATTTAATTTACAAAATTCATTGGGAGTAGTATAATGCCGAGTTGGACTAGGGTTTAGCGTATCCAACGTCCTAGAACGACTAAAAATGTAGGTTGTAAGTCCCCATTGTGGGCAATCAGTTTATTGATCACGCCAGCATGCCTTTATACCTATGGAAGGGTATATTGGGTCCTCTCGATGGGCGTATACATCGGAATCTACATTTACCTAATGTGGTTTTATTATCGATTATAAGTATCTCCCATAGATCAGTCAGACTCTCCACATTGACCATTTATCAGTATATTAAGTATTCAGTTTTAGCATGTTATAAATTGGTCATTGCATCTAGTTAGCTCAAAATTGAGTTTATCATGTCAGATTATTATACTTGCCATTTTTCTTGTTCAATTATTTTTTTATTTCAGTTTTACTCTATCCTACATGCTCAGTATCTTTCAAGTACTGATGAATATGCTTGCTACATTTTCTCTTGATGTAGGTTCAGGTTCTTAGCATCCAAATCACACATAGATCGATTTCCCGATCTCTAGTTCAATAGATTCAGCGGTGAGTGCTTATTCTATGAGGACAACAATCATGAATGTCATTTCAGTCTTTAGTCATTTAGTTTCAGTTTTTGCTAGATTTAGCTGGGGGCTTGTCCTACTATTTCTAGTCCAGTTAGAGACTATTTTTTTGACATACTTAGTTTCAGCTTAGTTTTGAGTTAATATTTCCTTTGTATTAAACTCATTATTTTTAAATATCTCAGTTATAGAATATCGTTATTACCCATCTTTCTAGATTTAATCATGATTTAGCTTCCGCATCAGTTTATTATCTTTAGTATGCTCATGATCGTGCCACCAGGGTAATCTCGGGATCACTTGTTTTCCTAGGTTTCATGTCTGCGTCTCGGGTGTAGCTCAAGGCGTGAAAAAACTTTGTATCAGAGCACTTGGTTTATGTGTTCTAGGATATTTGTAAAGTCGCACTAAGTAGAGTCCATTTCATAGGTGTGAAGTGCACCACATCTATTGAGAGGGAGTCTATGAAGTGTTTTAGGAAAAACTTCACCTTCTTGTTACTCTTATCATGCGTAAGGTATGATCTAATTCTATTCTAACTCGATGTTGAGTTCTTAAGATTATGCATTCTCATAGAGCTTACGAATGGAATGCTAATACACTCAATGTTAATGTAGTTCCTTGAATACCATATTAGGAAGGTTAAATGCAGAGTTTCAGAATGACAATTTAGCTTTTGGCTCAAGTATGAGAACATGGAACAATCAGAAGGTTCTTGTTCCTACTAATATAAATGACTGATTAGTGTCAGCAAGAGTTTGTGATTTTGTTAGGATGAATCCGTCTAAGTTTTTAGGGTCGCAAGTTGGTATGTTTTTGGTGTGATGTCAGTAACTGGTAGTCATAGGTCAAATTGGCATCCTACAAACTCAAGGATGTGACTCACATATGGTTCACTCAGTGGAATGACAACATACATGACTTTGTCTTTTGTAACTCAGTATAGCAGTCCAATTCAGTGTTAGTACAAAAACACTCTGAAAACCTTTCTCAATCTATATTCAAGTCGGTAACCCAGTAATAGCTAGATGGGTGTATAGAAATTGCCCTGTCACAGTCTTTTAGAAAGTCACCTCAACAGATTTAGTAGATTTAGAAATGGTAGAATTCGATGTCATTCTAGGCATGGATTGGTTACACTCATGTTATGCCTCAGTCGATTCTAGAACTAGGATTGTTCGTTTTCAGTTTCCAGACGAACCAATCTTAGAATTGAAGGGTAGTAGCTTAGCACCTATTGGTCGATTTTTTCTTCCCTTAAGTCCAGAAAGATGATCTATAAGGATTATCTCTATCATCTAGTTGGGTTAAGGATTCTAGCCTTGAAACCCCAAATCTTTAGTCAGATCTGTAACAACCCAAAGATGGATATGTTAAGTAATGCTTATTGTGTCTAGAATGCCAATAACTAGACCAGGTTCACACGTATTGATTCGAGTAGAACAAGAACTCAAAACCCTTGCTACATCCAATAGAACTAACTTGGGTAGTTAGTTGAGCTAGGAAAGGTTTGGTCCAACCATGTAGGACTCTCGAATACGAATATTTACTCGAAGGAGTCTTTACAGGACTTAAAAATAGAAAATCTTAGGTTTGAAGAGTCTAGGGGTAAAATGGTCTTTTTCCTGTCTAAGGGTAGCATTGTAATTATTCTAAATATGTACTTAATTATTTACTTAATAAGGTGGAGGGGCATTTTGGTGAGAGAGGGCCGAAATTGGGCTCTTGAAGTGAAGTCTTGCTCCACCCGGGTTCCAACCTAGGTTGAAGCAATGAATTAAATTGTTTTTAATTTAAGTTGGTAAATTAATGTAATTATTTTATATTTATTATTTATTAGATGATTTAAAATAAAAGGTAATCATATTTTTAATAATTAAATAAAAACTTATTTGACTAAGTCCTAAACTAGACTCCTATACCTAAGAAAACTCTTCTCTTCCACGCTCATCTCTCTTTCTCACGTCTCTATCACTCACACTCACGTTTTTCTGTGCCAAATAACGTACAAAAACAGTAGGTAAATCAAAGGTCCTTACACTTGAAGAACTCACAACGAAAATTATAAACAAATAACTAATCAAATGTGTTTGTCAAATAGAGGGTTTTTACGTCAAGTTGGTGTTGGAGATCTTGGATTTCTACATATGTTTGGAGGCGTTCTTTGGGAAGGAAGTCAAGTCTTGAACGTCAAAAAGGTATGGTTTATCTTCTCTCTTGGTCCCTTTCCAAAGAGACCCCTTAAGGTTCAGAATAATCATTCTGAAAACTAGGGTTGTACCCCGTTGCATACCCCGGTCAGTAGCTCCCATTGAATCATAGGTTGACTATGTTTGGTGGTAGAAAACTAGGGATGAAACGTGTTTTCGTGATGATTATGTATTTATATGTATGTTTGGAATTATGTAACTTATGTTGATGTTTCAAAAAATGTAACTACGTGTATATGTGTGTGTTGTCGTAGCTATTGTTCATGGTTAAGACTTGAAAGGACATGATAGTTCTTTATATCTCATGTACATATGTTGATGTAAATGTGATATACATATGAGTTGAGTTGTGGCTGATTTCAGGGATAATCTCTTGGCTAAACGAATCCATGAAAACTCACCTAAAACATTCTAAATATACTGCGAAATTCCCCTAAAAACTAAGGTGTAACTTGATCAAAGGATGCTGAAAAATTAAAAGAAAAATTTCCATCTTCTAGTAATGAATTTCGGTCAGTAAAGAGGGTTCAAAATGTTGAAAAAATAAATTAAAACAAGTAAAATCATAGAGGATTGAACCTGTGACCTCACCATGTTAAAAACCATGAAAATAAAGATGTAAAAAGAAATGTGGTGAAGAGAAATTCGAACCATGGTATTAGCTGGAAAATGTAACTTAAAAGGAAAAAAATAAGAAATGAGAAGAGTGGGATTCGAACCCACCACCTCTCAATCAGATTCAAGGAACAGTAAAAGAAAAATTAAATAAAAAGTGAGACGTGGGAATTGAACCCACGACCTTTAGGCACTGCAGGAGACTCAATGGAAATGAAAGAAAAGAGATGTGAGGCGTGAGAATCAAACCCACGACCTGCTAGGCAGATTAAAGGAGAAAAATCAACACAAATTATAGAGGGTCTATGGAGATTCGAACCTACAACCCCACTGCCAAAGGAGAAAATTTAAAGGCAATGAAAAGAAAAAGTAAATGAGGTTGTGGGGGTTCGATCCCACATCCTCTTAGTTCCATTAAGTGAAAAATAAAGAGAGAAATTAAGGGAAAATAAAATGAAGGCATTGGGGATCGAACTTGGTTCCCCAAGCCGAATGTATCAAACCAAAATGAATAAAAAATGTAAGTGGTGTTCAAGACATTTGATAACCGGGTTCCTTTGCCCAAATTCCATATTAATACATAATTCATAATTGAATTAAATGTTCAAGAATCATGCTGTCTACTTCTATCAAAATCAAGATCTTGGCATACATACAAGATGCATAAGTCTTGTACTACATAATCTTATAAATATATGAGTCACTTAATCGAACTGTGAATGAATCCTCATGGCTTGTATATATAGACCCATAAGTCAATCACACGTTTAAAAGAAATTGAACCTAAGATGTATGCAATGAAATGATGAAACACTAGATGGGTTAAGTACGAGTGTAAAATACACTAAATGTCCAAGTGCATTGGCATATGATGAAATGAACAATGAAATGATGAAATGAACAATGAAATGATGAAACCCTAGAAGGGTTAAGTAAGAGTGTGAAACACACCAAATGGCCAAGTGCATTGGCATATGATGAAATGAACATTCACGTAAAAAGGGGTGAATAACTATGAAGAGCAAATATGCTAATGATAATGAATGTGGTGACAACATGATATGAGGATAATGTACAAGATGAGAGCAATCTTAAATGAGCCTAACTAATCGCAAAACGTACTTACCTGTGAGAGTGTAAAGTAAATGAAGAGACCAGTCTCTATGAACACTCTAATTAAAGTATTGAGATTCACACACTTAATACTAATGATGAGATGAGAAATCATCTATTTAGATATGTCCTCATACTAGAAGCCAACTTCCATGAGATATGAGTTGAATGTAATGGAACTTTATACTGAGCACCTATAGACTAGACATGAGCGGTGATGCCTTCTTTCGACAAGGGCGGAGGTTCACGTAATTCTCATGAGATGAGACTGTCCGGCATGCCGAGTATGGGTGTCCCTATATCTCCTAGTCTTTGAACCTATACTGCCAATATATGGATCTGGAAGGGTTTAGTTCCTATGTATGCTAGCATTTTTCGGGTCACTTTGGCCAGTGATTCAACCTTTTTTCAGTGTGGGGTTTCATGACACTGGATTACATGATGCTCACATGATCTATGTCGGTTAAAGTTAAAGTTCTCAATGAATGATTGAGGCCTGCCTCAAATGATGCATATAATGAAACAAATGATACAAAAGCTGTTAGGATAGGATAATCAAGAGGTGAGTTAGACTCAATTAATGACATTAGGTCATTATTGGTCATTCCACAACGAACCCGATGAAAGTCTTAAACTAAATCCTAGGTATACCAAATTTTTACAGTAACCTATGAATGAAATTAAACAGTGGCCCAGACCTACCTCTACGACAAATATCAAAAGTTTCTTCGGTGTAGCAAGTTATTATACAAGGTTTGTGGAAATATTTTCATCCATTGCCTCACCATTGACTAAGTTGACTTTGAAGATGGTGAAGTTTCAATGGTCAGATGGTTGTGAGAAAAGCTTTACAAAATTTAATACTAGATTGACTACAACTCCTATTTGGACTCTACCAGAGGGTTCAGATATCTGTTGTGATGCATCCAGAGTTGGCCTACGTTGTGTATTGATGCAGCAAGGTAACGTGATAGCATATGCCTCTAGACAACTTAAAGTTCATAAAAAAACTATCCAACTCATGACCTCGAGCTTGCAATAGTGGTGTTTGTACTCAAGATCTAAAGATACTACTTGTATGGTGATCATGTAAATGTGTTCACTAACCATAAGAGCCATCAGTATGTGTTCACCCAGAAGGAATTGAATCTTCGCCAGAGGAGATGGCTTGAGTTTGTTATCGATTATGACATGAGTGTGTATTACCTTCTTGGTAAAGTGAATGTAGTAGCAGTTGATCTTAGTAGATTATCTATAAGTAGTGTAGCCCATGTTGAGGAAGAATGGAAGGAGCTAGTGAAGGATGTTCAGAGACGTGCTCGCTTGTGAGTTCGCCTTATGAGCATATCACACAGCGGTGTAACAGTTCAGAATGGGGCAAAATCGTCATTGGTAGTGGATGTTAAGGAAAAGCAAGACATTGACCTAATATTGCTTGAACTTAAGGATGCAGTCCAAAATCATATAGTGAAGGTTTCTTCCAAGGGGGAGATGGTGTACTTCGCTACCGGGGTAGATTGTGTGTTCCTGATGGGGGCGAGTTGAGAGAGCATATTCTTGCAGAAGCCCATAAGTGTAGGTATTCTATTCATCTAGGTGCCACTAAGATGTATCGCGATCTGCGAGAAGTCTATTAGTGGAATGGCATGAAGAAGGATATAGCAAATTTTGTGAGTAAGTGCCCTAATTGCCAGCAAGTCAAGGTAGAAAATCAGAAACCAGGAGGTATGACTCAAGATATCGATATTCCTATTTGGAAGTGGGATGTGATCAATATGGATTTCATCACAGGGTTACCTCGTACTCGCAGACAACATGACTCCATTTGGTTAATAGTTGATAGGATGACTAAGTCTTATCGCTTTTTAGCTGTCAAGACTACATATTCGGTGGAGTACTATGCCAAGTTTTACATCAATGAAATTGTGAGGTTGCATGGGGTTCCTTTGTCTATCATCTTAGATAGAAGTCCTCAGTTTACCTCTCATTTTGGAAGTCATTTCAGAAAGGTATTGGTACTCAAGTTAACTTTAGTGTAACATTTCATCAACATACGGATGGGCAGGCAGAGCGTACAATTCATACCTTAGATGATATGTTGAGCTTGTGTGATCAATTTAAAAGGTAGTTGGGATAATCACCTTTTTCTTATTGAGTATGCCTACAATAATAGCTACCATTCCAACATTCAGATGGCCCCTTATGAGGCTTTATATGGGCGTAGATGTAGATCTCCTGTTGGTTTGTTTGAAGTAGGTGAAGCAGCTTTGTTAGGGCCAGATTCAGTCCTTTATGCCATGGAGAAAGTGCAATCATTAGATATATACTTAAAACATCCCAAAGTCGTAAAAAAAATTTCTGCAGATATAAGGAGAAGGGAACTAGAGTTCCAAGTTGATGATTGGGTTTTTTCTTAAAGTCTCACCTATTAAAGGGGTGATGAGATTTTGAAAGAAAGGGAAGCTCATCCCTAGATATGTAGACCCTTAATAGATCTTGAAAGGGTTGGAAAGGTGTTATATGAGTTAGAGTTGCCAGCAGAATTAGTAGCAGCGCATCCGGTCTTTCACATGTCATTGTTGAAGAAGTGTGTATGTGATCTAGCCTCTGTAGTGCCTTTAGAGAGTGTGGCGGTGAAAGATAGTCTTTCTTATGAGGATGTACAAGTTGAGAATCTTTACAGTCATGTTAGAAGGTTAAGAAACAAAGAAATCACTTCAGTCAAGGTTTTGTGCTGGAGTCAGTCCATAGAGGGAGCTACTTGGGAAGCAGAAGCAACAATGAAAGCCAAGTATCCTTAACTTCTTCCTTCCGATTCTACTCCAGCTTTAGGTAATAGTTCCTCTTCAGTTTTACAATCATTCATGCATAAATTAAGTTTTCGAATCATGTTCCCTCAGTTTGTACTTGCATTTTCAGTGTAATTGCATGTACTCAGAACTCAATTAAGTCAGAAACTGAGTTCTCAGTGTTTAGTAGTGGGGTTTGAAGCCTCTCCCTCTATTTCAGCTAGTTTAGTCTTCATTCAAGGACAAATGTTCCCAAAGGGGAGATAATGTAACACCCCGTAGACAAAAAAAACCAAAAATTAGTTTTTTCAGAAAAATTTGCATGTGCTACATATGATGGCATCGATGCTGAACCACGGTCCGTCCTGCACAACCATCGATCGGATCAGAAACTCCCCAAAATTTCAGCCTAGAACAATTGATGAAGTCTTGGACGATGGACGGACTTACTGTCTGTAGGTCAGACGATGATCCGTCGTCCGTGATCGCCGATTAAGACTCCGTTCACCCACTCTCTGACAAGAGGTAGGGATGACCAGCATGGTCCGTAGGAGAACCTACAGACCGTAGGTGGAAAATTTGCAGATAGTTAAGGGGAAATGTAGTTGGGTCAATTTCAAATGGTCATAAGTCTTAGCAAAAAATGAATTAGGTTTCTCATGACCTACCACATATATGTAATTGAATTATCTTTCCATAGAAACTGAACATGCTAATATTATATCTCCAAGTAAGACGTTATGCCCATTTTATTAAAGGCTTGTCGAATACGCCCTAACGACGTACCCAATGACGGGGCATCAGGCACATGACGGACCTTCAGTCCTGACCGTCGTTTGGTCTAATAACAACCTTACAAGGGGTCTTTTAGACCTTTCCCACTCCCTTTAAATCCAATGTTACAACGTTTTGACATAAATCAACATATTTTAGTCAGTTTAAGCTTAGAAACATAATTAAAATATATCTAAGTCAAATCATTAAATCAAAAGTTAGAAAACTAGAAGCAATAAAACAGAAAAAGCTCAAGAACCCTAGTTCAAGAACGAAACAAGTGTCTAGCAGTTCAAGCTACAAAAGTTTAGTATTTTTCTGTGGATTTCATCACAAAGTTTGTGGGATATCACTAGTGGGTTCCTTTCACCCATTGAGTCCCTAGTTTTCAGTTAGGTTCTTAATTCTATTATCATGATTAAACCTAGGGTTTCTAGAATTTCGTTAGAACTTCATTATTTTATTAAATATATGTTCCGTATCTGATTATGACGTTATTATTCAGATTATCGTATGAATTTCAGAGTCCTAGCTATGTATTTCTTTAGTTCTTGAATTACACATGCTAGATCAGATACTTCAGACATTTTAGATATGCATGCCTATGTTATAACTGAATAATTACTAGATTAAATTTTTGCATTCTCAGTTTGCATGTTCAGTTTCGAGCTATCCAGTATTCACAGAAACTCAGACATAATTAGTTAAAAAGTTTATCGGGAGTAGCATAATACCGTGTTGGACTAGGGTTTAGCGTACCCAATAGTCCCAGAACTACTAGCCAAGTAGGTTGTAAGTCCCCTATGTGGGCAATTAGTTTAGTGATCACGCCAGCATGCCTTTATTCCTTTGGAAGGGTATATTGGGTCCTCTTGATAGGGCGGATACATCAGACCCCACATTTAGCTCATGTCGTTTTACTATCGGTTATTAGTAGCTACCACTATTAGTCAGACTCTCTGCACTGACCATTTATCACTATATTCCGTATTCAGTTTTAGCATGTTACAAATTTGTCATTGCATCCAGTTAGCTCAAAATTGAGTTTATCATGTCAGATTATTATAGTTGCTATTTCCTTGTTAAGTTATGTTCTGTTTCAGCTTTAATCTATCCTACATGCTCAGTACCTTTCAAGTACTAACACATATGTGCGCTACATCTTCTCGTGATCTAGGTTCAGGTTTTCAGCATCCAGATCAAAAGTAGATCGATTTCCCAATCTCCAGTACACTAGATTCAGTGGTGACTCCTCATTCTCCGAGGACAACAGTCATGAATGTCATTTCTGTCTTTCGTCATTTAGTTTAAATTTTTGCTAGATTAAGTTGGGGGCTTGTCCCAGTATTTCTAGTCAAGTTTAGAGGTTATTTTAAGACATAGTTAGTTTCAGCTTAGTATTGAGTTAATATTTCCTTTGTATTAAACTCATTGTTTTGAAATATCTCAGTTATAGAATATGGTTGTTCCCCATTTTCCAGATTTAATTATGATTTAGGTTCCGCATTAGTTTAATAATATTAGTATGCTTATTATCATGCTAACATTGTTAGCTTGCTATCACTTGTGGTCCTAGGTTCCGTGTCTGCGTCTCGGGGGTTGCTCGACGTGATACATTATTTACTAAGCAAGATATATGAGTGGAAACAGATGAACACTAACTACTTCATTGTTAGTTCCTTTTGGTTGCCACAATACTATAAGAAAGAAAATGAAATTGTAATAGGCTCAGTAGTCAGAATAACTTGGATGCTGGGATCATGTTGTTGAAAGTTTGCACTGCTCTATGGTTATTATTGTAATTAGCTTGTTGTAGTTTTCCTTCCCATCAAATAGAAGAAGAAGATCGGAAACCAATATGTGTATATGGCCTTAGTGAATTTGTACCTGCACGCTCGCATAAGGGGTAAACAGAGTAGTTGGAGAAATTTTACTTTTGAGTAGTTTGTATCCACTTCTGTTAAGGATGACAGTGGTCACTTTTGGAATGAAAGCTAAGAAGCTACAGCTTGTGGGAAGAAAAAAAAAGTTGCAGGCATTGGGTTAGTGATCTCTAGAGACATTAAGTGCCATACATGCAAATTAAGGAAGTAGTGAAAGCAATGGATGCAATTTATTAGAATAGAGATAATGGGAATCTTGCTACTTAATTGGAGATAATATGGGTTGAAAGGAGCAGAGTTTGCTGAAGTTAGAAAACAAAGGAAAGGAGGAGAATCTGCTGAAGTTTGAATGGAAGATTGGGAGGGATGGCATATTCATGATCCAGTTTGATCTCTATGGAGTCATATATCAATAATTGCTGCTCTCCTACCTTGATGAGTCTTATCCGAGTCCTGAACTCACCTTAATTGCAATAACATAAGACTGATGATTTTGCATGGTACCTTGTAACAGTGATATTTTCTCTTTTCATTCGTTATCTTGTATCTCATGGGGATGTGTTCTCATTCTCTTTTTCATTTTACTGCTTCAAAGCTCACACTCTCTTTATGTTAGCTCTTCATCTTCCTACCCTTGAATGGGAAAGAAACAACTTTCTACGGAATATGTAGTTTTATCTTTAGAGTTGACCATTTTGTTTTTACAGATGATAGAGTTGTATCTGCTCTCGGCAGGTTAAGAGTCTAAACAGGGAAGAAGCAAGTGTGGGTACCTCCATGTTCACTTCATTTCTTATAGACCTTTAGTCATTCTTTGATTCTTTCTGTGTTATCTTCACTAGTTTCGTCTTCAATCAGGTTCTATGATGATTGATGAGTTTTTTATTTTGCTAATGAATAACGTAATTTTGGGCTTCATGCATACAAATTGACTTGAACATTTGATTTCCTGAATCATGTTCTTTTTAAAGGAAGGTTGTAAAGTAAAAACCAACAACAACAAAAAACTCAGTGAAATCCCACAAAGTGAGGTTCGGGGAGGGTAGAGTGTACGCATGCCTTACAACTAACTCTCCGATGTAGAGACTGTTTTTTTAGGAGTTTTGGTTCAAGCAAATAAAACAATAATTATAAAAAAAATCTAAGATTTAACTGAAAAGTAGTCGGAGCATACATGCAAGGATCCATAATAATAACAAGTTGCAGCTACCTAAACACAATAAACCACAAATGTTATCGGATGCCAAAAATTTAAAGAATTAATGAATATGGGCAGTCACTCAATATAGATTGATCCAAAATATGATTTGTAGAAATAAATAGAAAGAGATAGACTAGAAATGACATGTTTTATGTCAATGACACCAAAGGGATATTAAATGAATGGAATTGGGCTATATGAAATTGGATTGCTAGCCTCCACCCGTGTTCTAGCTTGTGGGAGAGCTAGTTTTACCTTAATTTTTTGTGTCCTTCCTTCAGCCTTTTTCACGCGCATAGCAAAGCAGCCCACAATACACCGGCAACTCCCACCATATGAAATGGGTTCAAGGATACTACGACCAGCACTGAGCTCTACACGTCCACCCAAAAAAATACATGAATGGGCTAGTAATAAGACAACTCCCGACTATACGTACATACTGTCTATCCAGGAGGTCGCTAGTGAGGTTAATGCCACTAGTCTCAATTGCTGCCCCTCTCGCAGTCTTTCTCAGTGATATGTCTTGTTTACATTTTGATCTTCATATTTGCAGCATATGGATCAGCTAAGAGTAGTGTTGTGAACTTAAGAAAATCATTGCAGGCATTACTCTGGTTGCAGACCTAAAATATATACATATTAATGTTTCATATCTAATGGTTTGTGCTTCTAGGCAGCTCACAGAATTCAATTTTGTATTAGAATAGACAGGCACCAGGATTTCGAGTTTCACCATTACCTACCCGCAAAATATATCCCTGTGCATCGGTAAAAAATAAAATAAAACAAAATTTGGCCCGTTCATAAGAGGACGTGTTACCAAACTAATATAAACAAATTTCTCCTATAGCATTTCCAACCTTATTCTCTATTTTACACTCCAAATATAGAATTCAATATTTTAAGACAACCAACTCCAACCCAATTCTCTATTATACTATCTAAAAAGAATCTTCTTCTCTATTATTATTTTTATTTCATCCTTATTTTTTTATTTCATAATCTAAATCATTCCTTTTTTCCAATTAATCACTTTATATGATTTTCATAGATATAAAGTTAATTTTTTGAGGTTATCTTATTGAATATAAAATTATAACCCAGTCTAAATTTCCAAATAACATAAATTGCAAGAAAATATAATACAATGTACAAATTAGTGGACAATTTAAATAAAAGTGAAATCATTAATGAAATACAATTATTAAAACATTACAAATACTTAACTTTCAAGATTATTACATTTGTTCCATAAATGCTCTATAAATTCAATATCTAGTTCAAAATGAGCACTTTTGTCCTCAATTTCTTGTTAAATCTTGAAACAACCTACTGAATTACTAAATTATTGTTGTGATAAAATTATTATGTTATGTAATATATGTTTAAATTAAAATTTTCGTCTTATCATTTTAATTTTGTGCATTTTTTGTAGCGAAAATTAATAATAGTATCAATTTATATTAAAGTGACGAAAATTAAGACAAATTTAAGTATTATCAATTCGGGATGGAAGTAGTATATATTAAATAATATATTTTAAAAACATTATATTTTTTTAAAAAGAATTACGAATATTAGATATTTAATTAATGACCTGATATAAAAATAATATGTTAATTACAAAAAAATAATAATGAAAAAGTGACTTAGAAAGTGTGAATTTATTTGAAGAAATACTTTTCACCTCTCTAAAAATGGATGATAGAGAGTGAATTTAAAGAGCGGTTGGAGAACTAATTCACTATTTTACTCTCTAAAAGATTATGCAAAGTAAAATAGAGGTGGGCTGGACATGGTCTACAATTAAAACATACTCCCTCCCCCTTCTCCCCTGATGTTTGTCGAAGTCTATACTGGATCAGTTACACGAGGCACACAATTAAACGTACTCCCTCAAAATTTACCTCCTGTTGGTTGCTAAACACCACACGTTTGTTGTGCCGAGTGCTATCATAAACGACCTCTCTACCCCACAAAAGTCGGGGTAAGGTATGTGTACTTCCTACCCTCACAAAACCCAATTGTGGAATTACACTGGATATGTTGTTGTTGTTGGTTGTTGAACAATGAAATCATTCAACATTTGTTTGATATTAAGAGACATTGGTGTTGCTATTTCTGAAGTCACATGATGATCATTTTTTCCTGTAATCTGAAAGTTTTCATTACATGCTTGGACTTGGCGCCCTAATGTTGAATGAATGGAAGGATATCGATAACTCATGATTAGTTATGGACAGCAAAATGGATGATAGAGAGTGAATTTAAAGAGCGGTTGGAGAACTAATTCCCTATTTTACACTATAAAAGAGTATACAAACTAAAAATAGAGAAGTAGGATTCCATTAACCTTGAATTTATAAGATACAACTTTGCTACATAAGAATTTTGTCCACATTTCACAAAGCGTTAAATCTGCAGTTGGAAGAGTTTAATGCTGTGTCTTAATTTCTTGATAAATTATCACAACATATATTTTCTTGATTTCTCTGCAGGCAGAATTGGAAATGCAGGATGTTAAAAATGTTTTAGTGCTTAGCCTATCGGTATGCCATGCTTAATTTATCTTGTGGCCTTATGGTTTCTTGAATAATTGAGAAGATTGCTTGTTTTTTTATCTGAATTAATTATGATTTTTGTCACCTTGTTATTTTGAAGTGTAATTTACATTTCTTTTGCTGAATATTAAACACGTTCTTCTTGTTTGATTTGATTCTGATATACATTTTCAATTCCCAATAATGATGAAGATAAATCACCCCTTAGGTTGTCACATTTGAAATAGAAAATCCATTAAAATATTCCATCTTACAGTTATGAAGCTACTTTCAAATATAATAATCATGAATAGTTCATGATTTATGACATTGATATGTTATGATATTGAAACCTGAATCTTGTTTGTCCTTGGGCCAGTGGTGCAATTTCACTTAGCAATGGTTTAGTTCCGAACAAGTTATTTTGGATTATTAATTGTGGGATAAGTTATTGCACTATATATATGGGATTTAAATAACTTATTCCATGCTAAGATATACATGGCGGGACAAATAATCCAATGACTGACCAATAAGACCAACTAGATTCTGGATAAGATAAACTTGCATTTTTTCTATGAGATTATTATATTGTCCTCCCTAAATTGTTAGAATACTACTTACAAGAAGGTGTGATGGACTCTCTGCCTATTATTTTTGTCAATGTAGCATTTGTAATAATAAAATATACTGAAAAGCCTAAAATACCCCTGAAAATATTAGAAATTGTATAAAAATATCCTCTATCCATCTATTGGCTCCAAATACCCGTCTCATCCATTTATTGGCTCCAAAATACCCTTGTCATCCACCTTTGGGCTCAAAATTGACCATTTATTTAACAATTTTAAATTTAAACTTTTTAATATTTTATAAAATACTTGGCGCTCAACTATTGGTTATAATTTAATTTATTAATATTTTTATAAACAAACCCACTACCCACCCAATCAATAAACCAATTCTAATATAAAAATCGCCCTAAACACTACTAAAAACACGACAAAATTACAGATTCCTAAAAATGACATCCAAAATTATTCACGTCCCAATTGAAGCCTCAATTAAATTTAGGTCGAGCCGCTTATTAAGGAGGTAACTTTCACTATGATTCTCTTTCAAGCTTGACTTCTAATTTATGATTAAATATAAAGATGTAGTACATCCCGAATAATTTTTATGCACTTTTTTAAAATTTAATTTTATATATTATTTATTATTAGTTTTAAATATTAAAAGTTTGATATATTATTTTTTTAAAAAAATTATCTTTTAAGTAATATCACATAATTGAGACGAAGAAATAATTAAGATAAACATAGTCAGACTTTTATGTTTACCGGTAATTCTTATTTTGACACTTCAATTATAATATGTTTTTAATGAGGACTTCAATGTATATATGATAACGTACTTCTATGGACATTTGAATTTTTAGAAACACTCATTGGCAGTAGCTTTCTTGTTGTGACATTAGTAATGGGGTGGGTTTATTAATTGGTGAGGTTTACTTAGTAATGAGTGGGTAGTGAATTCTTTCGTAAATAATATTTATAAGTTAAATTATAACAAATAATTGAGCGCCACGTATTTTAAAAAATATTCAAATACTTCAAATTTAAAACCGTTAAATAAGTAGTCAATTTTAAACCCAAAGGTAAATAACAAGGGTATTTTTGAGTCAATAGATGGTTGAGAAGAGTATTTTGTAGCCAATAGGTTGATGGAGGATGGTTTTGTATCATTTCTTATACTTCAAGTTTATTTTAGGCCCTTTATAAATTTTTTTATTTAGCCACACAAAAGTTTTATCTAGTTTTTATTTTTACTTATTTGGACCCAAAAGAAGAAATAAATGGTTGAACAAATTGTAATTGCATCTAAATATGATATAAAAATAAATACACGATCAAAAATTCATTATATTTGCTAAAAAAGGTTAATAGTATAAACATAATGGAGCTTTAGTGAATTTTTTTTTACAATTTTTTCTATAAAAAAGAAGACATATAATTGAATCAATAGTCATCTCATTTTAAGAAGAATAAAACAAAAAAGCAAAGTTGGTGTAAACAATGTGTTATATTATTAGAAATACACATTTCAAACAAATGAACCATTATATATGATTATGAGTTATGTGACAATTAATATTTGAAAAATACTATATTTGGAAGATAATTTACCAATACCTTTTATCAACCTTAATAGCCAAAAAAATCTTGCCTCCAGAGTCTTGTGATAAAAAGGTACCACCTAATCTTAAGGTAAGTTCTACGCGATGGTCGTTAGACAGTCTTTGTTGCACGGGGTGGAGTGTTGGTCAGTCAAGAATTCTCATATGTAGAAGACGAAAATTGTGAAAATGAGCATTTTAAGATAATATGTGGGCATACTAGGAGCAAAAAAATTATAAAGGAAGATAACCAATACAAGGTGGGAGTGATGTCCTTGGCGCTCAAAATGAGGGAAGAGATACTGAGATGGTTTGGGCATGTGAAGAGGAAATATGCAGACGTTGTTGTGTGGAGGTGCGAGAGGTTGAATCTATGGGTTCAATGAGAGGTAGAGGTTGGAAAAAAAGAATAGGGGAGAGGTGATTAGACAAGACATGATGCAACTTCATATTATCAAGGACATGACTTTAGATATGAAGGTGGGAGGTTGCTTATTTGGGTAAAAAGTTAGTAGGTAGTGGAGTGTTGACTTGTTTTTAGAAGGTTTAGGCTTGTTAGTATCTATCGTAGTACTAGTCGTATTCTTGTACTTTTTTCTTTTAATATCTATTAGCATATGTTATTTTTTGTGTTTCAGTATCCCATTATTTTGTTTTTATTTTTCCTTTCTTATTGGCGTTGCATTGTTTTGTTTAGTAATTGTTTTGCTTTCTTTAATGTTTTTTTCTTTTAGTAGAATTTGTTGTACTTGAGTCTAGAGTCTTTTGGAGTTTCTCTACCTTTGCGAGGTATTTATAAGGTCTGCATACACTTTACCTCTGCAAACTCCACATATGGAATTTCACTGGTTATATTAGTGAGAAATATAGGAGAAATATTTGACATTGTGTATCTAAATTATTAAATTGAGACCCTTTTTATAAAAACCATATTGAACTCCTTTCCAAATTAGGATTCCTATTCCTATGACTCATTTTTCAATTAGGATTCCTTTCCTATTCCTATTCTAAGCAGGCTTTATATAGTTATTCCTATTCTAACACTCTCCCTCAAACGTGTACCAAATCATATGTACTTAGGTTGTTAAAAAATTAATCAATACGAGCACCGACGATAGACTTGGTGAAGATATCTGCAAGTTGATAATTTGACTTCACAAGTTTTGTAACAATATCTCCTAAGAGTATCTTTTCTTTGACAAAGTGACTATCCATCTCAATGTGCTTAGTCCTTTCATTAAAAACTAGATTTCATGTGATATGAAGAGCAATTTGATTATCACACACAATTTCCATCGTACCGATTTCACCAATTCTTAACTCTCTCAGCAACTATTTGATCCAAAGTATCTCACAAGTTGCTGCATCCATTGCTTTGTCTTTTAATTCTTCCCTAGATCGAGAAACCATACTCTATTTCTTATTCTTCTAAGACACTAAATTACCACATACTAAAACACAATAGCCTGATGTCGAAAGTCTATCAGAGGGTGATCCTGGCAAATCAATGTATGTAAATCTAGTGATATGCTCATGGCTTCGATCCTCAAAGAATAGTCCTTGAACATGAGCAGATTTTATATATTAGAGAATACGAATAATTGCTTCCCAATGACTTTTTTATTATCACAACGGGAAGTCATATACTGACTTACAACACTCACAGAAAGAAATGTATGAGGTCTAGTAAGTGGAATATAATTCACCTTCCCAACCAACCGTCTATATATTTTTGGGATTATTAAGTGGCTCCCCTGTCCTAGAAGGAGTTTAACATTCGGATCCATAGGAGTGTAAATGGATCGACATCCCATCACTTCTTACTCCCCAAGAATGTCTAAGGCATACTTGCATTGAAAAATAACAATACTTGATATAGACTGAGCAACCTCGGTACCTAGAAACTCTTTAGCTCTTTAGTTTGGATATGCTTAAAGAGATGTAGTTTGAAATTAGTGATACCATCTTGATTATTTGTAGTGATAACAATATCATCAACTAAACAATTAAATAAATACACCTATTTGGTGGAGAATGCCAATAAAACACAAAGTGATCAACTTCACTACTAGTTATGCCAAACTTCAAATTACTGTGGTAAACTTTCCAAAACAGGCTTGGGGATACTGGTTAAGACCATAGAGTGACTTACACATTTTACCTATAAGGCTACTAGACTCCCCCTAGCGATAAAATCAGGTGGTTCTCCATATAGACTTATTCAGAAATATCACCATGTAGAAAATCATATTTAGTGTCTAATAATGAAGATGCCAATGACGAACAACAACCATAGATAGAAAGAGTTGGAAAAATGTTATTATACCCACGGGAGCGAGATTATTATTATAATCTAGTTCAAATATCTATGTATACCATTTGGTAAAAAGGTGAGCCTTAATTAAATCTGCTGACCATATGGATTAATTTTGACCGCATAAACCCAAAGACAACCAACAATAGATTTTGATTTACATGCAGGAAGAGAGACAAGTTCTCAAGTACCACTCATGTAAAATAGTCATCGCATCAATCATGGTTTGTCTCCATCCAAAATGAGAAATTTCATAGCCTGTTATCTTAGGAATGACGGAGATGATACCATGGCATAGTGGGGTGATGAGAGATAATTATATCCCAAGAAAGTATAAGGGTTAGAATTTCTAGTGGATCATTTACCTTTTTGAAGTGCAATCGATTGACTAGAAGGTGGCAAGTCTGAAGTACGAGTAGCGTTCGACTCATGACATAAATTATCTAAGATTAGTGTTAGGCGTGGACGATGATGATAAGTCAAAAGTGGTGGCACTACCAAGGGAGATGTAGAAGTGATTGTAGATTCCTGAAAAGTTGGTATAGGTAAGGCCAGTTGGTATAGGTAATTCCTGAGGTATAGGTAAGACCTCAACGACATCAAAATGGTCAGAAGATGTATAATAAGGTTGAGAGTTGAGACCCAAATAATGTGACATCGGCGGACGTATGGTATTAGTGAATATAAGGTTAATAGTAACGGTACCCTTTTTGAACTCGAGAGTAACCAATAAAGACACATTTGAGAGCAAGAGGTGCTAATTTATCTTTACCCGGGGCTGAGATATAAACAGAGCATGTGCTCTTAAAGACACGCCAAGGACTAAAGTATATATTTAAGTGAGGATACAATATGGAATGTGGAGCCTGAAATAGAAGATGAGTGCATTTTATTAATAAAATAACAAGATGAAAAGATTATATCACCCTAAAAGTGCAGTGAAACATGGGATTCAGTGAGAAGAGTGAAACTTGTCTCAACAAGATGTCTATTCTTCTTTTCTGCCACACCAAGATGTTTGGTGAATAATTCCCCGGTGAGTCATAAATTCCTGAAATTCGGAGTATAAGTATCCTAAGGCATTATCACTACGTATAGTACGAATAGAAACACCAAACTGATTTTGTATTTTAATAAATAAAATTTTGAATATAGAAATAATTTAGAAAAATCTTTCATTATTAAAACCCAAGTGCATCATGAATAATCATCTGTGAAACTACCAAGATAACGAAAATGCTAGGGTCAACCGACTATATTAGGACCCCAAATATCAAAATGAACTTACGAGAAAATAGATTTCAAACGGCTCTCAAATCTCAGTAACATTGGAAAATATGGTACAAATGTGCTTCCCTATTTGACATTACTCACAATTTATTGTGGATAAACTAAAATAACTATGAACCATCTTCGATAGCTTGGATAGACTTGGATGTCCCCAACGGTTATGAATTAGGGTAGGAGGATTTTTAATGTAGCATGATGTGAACGAATTTGAAGAGCTAAGATAGTAAAGGCCTTGTGAGTCATGTGATATGTTAATCATATGTCTCGTACTAAGGTCCTGCAAGGAAAATAATCATCAAAAAAGGTTATGCGACAATGTAAGTAATGAGTCAAACGATTAACAAATGTTATAATAAAAGAACCAGGATCATAAAAAACAGAGTCAAGAGGGACAAAAGTGAGTGGTTTTGCTTTTCCAGCCCTTTTTTGGTTTTGTTTGGATCCCATTAGCCAGAGTAATAGCTGGAAGAGATTATGAATAAACAAATCCGACATATGATCTAAAGTACCTCAGTCCATGATCAATGATCCAAGAGTACGAGATTGTGACACACACGCATTAGATTTACCCGCAACATGAACATTAGCTTGATTAACTAGACTACTTGTGCAGATGTTTTCTTTCTTGCTTGATATTGAAGGAACTCATCATATTCTGCCTAAGCAAGAGAAATATGAGCATTATTGGGTGGTGGATAAGAATGATCAACAGATGCTACTTGTGGATGTACAAGACCCCTGTGGGTCAAGTACGCCTTGTTTTGATCTAAGGGTGCTCCCTTCTTCTAGGGGCTACTCTCGGGTCGCTACAGAAAATGTGAAACCCTATAGCCTCACACATACTAAGAAAACTCACAAAGAGACCACAAGAATCATTTAATTTCTACATTGGAAAGTATAGTCTACTACGTAAATACATGCCAAGTAAGACCATCTCTATATAGTCAATAAGATAAACCTTATGCATCTAAGATAAGAGCACATCAAATCGACATCATAGGACTCATACTATGCATATTATTATAACAAGTAGGTTAATACCATAATTTCATGCATAAGATACATATGCATATAGATATACATATATAACACCTTCTTATAACACCCCCCTTAAGAGCTACTTGTGCAATGCATAGGTAAAGTCCCATACCCTCACCTACACAAAACAACTTCGTTAGGTTATTCTAGTTATGGTCAATTAATTTACTTATATTGTCCATTTTACTTTAGGCCAATCCTATACTTAACCGACAATAAGACCATGTGAGCTAAACATGGAATCTGATGTTGTAGAACCTCACATCGGAAGGAGGTATTCTACTTGCCAAGGTAGAACATTAACATTATTCTAGCATTTTTTAGATGGATCCACTAGCCAGGTCCTATGGGGAAACATAGTTATGGAACTAGGAGATATGTATTGGACCCTCTCCATCGCCATTAGCATTGGAGTCCTAATCTCATGAGAAACCAAGGTTGAATTTCCCTCAAAGGGGATTCAACACCTCATGTGGAACCATAGGTGAATGTTACTCCAAGGGAAGTCAGCACCCTATGTGAAACCAATAATGAATCTTCCTCCTAGGGAAGCCAACACCTGTCATTTTCAAGTTCACTCGATGCCAAGATAAATTCCCTTTATTGAAAAGTCTTTATTAACTTTACTTCATAAAATAAGGATCTAGGAGATTAACTCATCATATGCTTATCTTATAGGTTATGTATGATAGTTGTCCTTTCATCAACCTAAATCATGTTAGAAGACCTTCAACATTGGCATAACATATTTTGGCAATAACTAGTTTAGAGTACAATTGAGAATACCTTTCAGTAGACCCTACGTTGCTAGATTATCATACATGCTCCATTATATGCATTAATGTGAGTGTACATGTTCATATATGAGGAAGACTTTCACATACCACACTTAAAAACTACACATATGAATACTTCATCATATGACATACCTTCGTAATCATAGATTAATCATGCATTCATATTAATGTACATGGATTAATTACCCTAGAAACTACTCTATCAAGGTAGACATGTGCAATGTTTAGAAAAGGTCCCATACCCTTGTTCATACTAGTACACCTATCAAGTCATCATAGTTAAGATACACTATAATCCTTTCATAAACACATTCTTCACATACATAGTAGTAGACATTAGGTGCATATGACAACTATCCTTTCATTAGCTACATTGAGTCTATCGTACTTATAATCATGCATGAGGTGTGTGTGTACGTTGGACAACATGATCGCATAATGGCAAAAATCACAAAATTGAGGTTGCCATCTTACAAAGGTCACAATACACATTCAAGTCCCCTAAACCATCGAAAACTCACATATAGAGTAATAAGAGCTATAGACCACACACAGAAACATTATAACATAGTAGACAAGACATCTTTATTACTTGATTCTAAGACTTATTATCATGCTTAAGACCACAATACAATGTAGAGGATCATAGTTAGGGATAATACTAAACAACAATATTCTAACATCAATATGTAGACCATACCTATCCCGAAAATAGTCATTTAAACGTATAGGAAGCATCATAATATAACCTAGATGATGAACTAGCATTGAAGACTAGGAATAACACTTCACATGGTGTGATCATGATAACCACACTTTCAAGATAGACTTGACTTCAGTTTCATGAACAACACATATAAGGATTGACAATAAGGTAAACAACGCCACCATAAGTGGACCATACCACATAATGCCATATAAGGCCAAACATCTAGCAATTCTATAGAAAAGTAGAGAGAATAGGCCAACTTAAATTTTGAGAATTGATCATCATCGACCAATTCCAATAATTCAACCTAAATACATGTATAAAATAGTACCTAAAAGTACCATTACATAAACGAAATCATACTTCAAACATTATTGTTTCTAGATCAAATTAGGTACACTACTTCATCAAGTCTATAGAAAGTAGTGGAATATAAATCAATTTACCCAATCCCTAAACCTTTTTCATCATTTATCAATCATCAAAATTCATATTAAATTCATATGAATAACAATAGTAATGGGCAATTCAACATAATTTAAAAATAATTCAATCAACATAGAGTCAAGATTACAATACCCACATAATAGGCCAATTTGAGAATTTAAGAGGATCATGGATTCATCATGAAATTGGAAAGAAATTCATCTTAGAAACAATATCGAATAATAAATTTATAATAAACATGCTTTTGAAATCAATTTGAGAAAGAACCCATGGCTAGATTGTGATAGGGATATTTTTTCATTGAATCACACTTGAAAATCCTTGATTGATATATTAGATGGATGGATAACTAAGAATTAATGATCACCATACCTTTTTGTATGAATAAACTTGAGAAATTTGAGAAGAAAAAATGAAAAACCAGCCCTTAGCTTGAATTTGAGTTTTCCCTCCAATGGAGGATTGAGAGAATTTAGAGAAGAAGAGATTCTTGGGATTTTGATTTTCCTATTGGGTGTTGGGGTTTTGACTTGGGAAAGGGGTTTAATAAGTCTTAAAAACTGTTTGCAACCGTTTTACCATATAACCAAAATACCCCACACTTATTTGGACTTTTAAACATGTCAAACTCAACCTCTATTTTCGAAATCTTCATCGGGGAAGTAGTCTGCAACGCAAAGCTTTTCCCGCATCAGTTTTTTGAAAATAACTTCTGGGGCAGTTGATTCTGAATTTTTTCTGTGATAGGGACCAAATTTTTAACCTATGGAGGACCAAGTCTGCGACGCGAACCTATTTCACCAAGGAACAAACACTGCTTGAGTGGGCAACTTGTTGGCCCAAGGTTGGGTCCTCCTCATGGAACATTTTGGTAGTCTTTGGGGAATTTTTCCCGAACGTTTCCACCTAAAATACTCTCGTATACATGTCAGAAACCTCTCCTATAAATTTTAGTATAAAAAACACATAAAACATACAATGACATACTATAACACACAAGCATGTTTCAACAGCTAACTTTTGAACATCTCGGATGTTCTTGGACGTTTAACCTCCAAATCACTTCAAATCAAGTATACATACTTTAAAACACATTTGTAACTTATTTTAAACCTTTTTATACACATTTTAGTCTCTAAGAACTTTAATTCATTTTGAGGGTTCTTACAATTTGGTCTTATTGACTTTATGATGAAGGTCTTACTTGGAATGTATGAAGTTGTGTATATTTGTCATGTTAATGTATGAATTAAATTATATGTATGTGTTGTATTTATGAGTTTCCTTATTATGTATGAGGTTATGGGGTCTCTACATGTACATTGTACTACTAGTCTTTGATAGGGATTATGAGTAAGATCTCGTGATATCTATATGAAATTAATTCCAAGTGTGATATTGTTTAATATTGCCTCTTATGATGTTACTGGTAGTGTTGAATTGCATGTGATCTTGAAGTGAGTCTTATTTGTGGTTCATTTGTGAAGTAGGTGTCTTAGGATATGCTATGTTCCTATAACTGCATATGTTTAAGCAAATGAAGGTTAAGTGAATGTTCACCTTGGTGGACTTAAGATGATGCTTTAGTGTAGATGGTTGAATGCGAAACTATTCATGCATTGCACCAAGTATCACTAGAGGGTTATTTGGTGTTGTAATTACTTAAGGTGAAAGAAGTATAATGTTATGAAATAATAAATGAGCTTTAGATGACTTATGTTACTTTATGTGAGTTATGAATAATGTCCATGCCTATGTGAAGTATATAAGCTATGTTGTACTTATTGTATTAATGTTTTATTAAGTTTTACTAAAAGGCATGATACATGGTTTTCTAAGAAAATGTCCTCTTTATATGCATGTATTTGCATGATTTCAATAATTAGTGTATACTTGTACTAACACCATGCTTCTTCACCTTTTTACACAAAGTGTAGCTTATGGGTGCTTAAACGATAACTATAAAGTGAAGAGCAGGATATATGCTTCCCAAACTCAAGAAGAGGAGTCTTATGCTTTAATATTGATATATATTGATAAGTGTTGTGTCCCTATTCTACTCTATTGATGTTGAGTGTAAGATGACAAAAGAGACTTACAGTTAATTATGCATTATGGGATTTTTATATATAATGAATTGATGTTCTAGCATATGATATGCTAAGAAAGTTTCAAATTTCTGCTAAATTTACTTATGACTATGCGATGGATGATGACTATGGGTTGTATAAGACCTCCGAGAGGTCAAGTACATAATGTTAATTCTGGGGGTGCTCCCGGTCGTGACAAATGTTTTATTGGAGCATGCAGTGATAAAAATGGATTTAGGGTCCAATGTCTAATATTGCAATCTCTAGTTGAGCCTCATTCATCTGTGGTGAATCGCGACTCATATATGAGCGAGATCATATTGGATGATAGATTTTTCCTTTTTCATTATTCTCATGTTGTTCCATAGAACTTAAATCCATAAGAGCTTTCTCTTATGTTTCTTGTTAGGTGGTATTTTAGATGTGATTGCTTGGATGAGATGGTATCTCAATGCTTGAGTAAAAGAAGGTGCATTTTGATGTTAATCTTGGTTTTATGGTATGATGAGTATATGTGAACGTGCATTTTGATATTTGATGATGTGATGACATTTATGTCTATATAAGTGATTTATGTGAAATTATATGTAATGTGAGAATTATGTCCTGATATGGTTTTAACTTGCTAATGGTTGCTATAATTAAATTGAGTTCCCTTTTTGAATTATAAGTTGCTATATGATTGTTATGGTGATACTGTAATGCTATGGTTTATACTTGAAATGCTTTGAAGAAGTGTGATACATAGCTAAAGATGCATGTTTCCTTTATATAGGTGTAATGATTCAATTGTGGCCCTTGTATATATATATATATATAAATATTTCATTGTTGCCTTGGTATATGAGAAGTGCTTCATAGTTACATTGTATGGATAGGAGTCTTTTGTATTGACTTGATCCTAGAAGTTAAGGTAGTATGGTTACCTTGTAAAGTGATTGTGGAGTATTCTAGCAATGGGAGAAACCTTATGATTAGTTGACAAGTTACATTATGAACCTATTCTAAGAGTGGCAAAAAAGGGTAATAAAAGAGTTTTGTTCCATGGGTTGGAAGTATGTTTTTTGGTATGGTTGACCTAGAATGTAGTATGTATCCCTTAAACCTTACATAGGAGGAAATCATTGAAGGTAACCTACTTTGAAAGTGGTTAGTTGTCTTTATGTTTGATCATAAGTTTGGCAATTTGTAAAGGGTGCTTAGATGGTACTTGGGCATTGTTAGTTAGAAGGTTGCACCAAAGATGTTAATGTGGGTTGGAATGACCTAAAAGTTACCTTACTCTAATTTTGAAAAAAAAGAGGCCTTATGACTAAGTCTCCTTTATTGATTCCCCTAAGGTTTTATGACCCTTGGTATTCATGGTGTAGTTGAGACCTTATTTTATTTTGAAGTATGACCTAACTTAATTTTTATGGATTTCCTTTTGGTGTTGACCTTAGAGGAATGATGATGCTTGAGTCATTACCCCTTGATGATGGAGTTAGTAGGATCCTTATAGAAGATTAGGAGTGAAAAACCCTCAATTATGTTAAACCCTCTTATGTGAGGAGTATGTAGGGTTGGTCTGACCTTGGTATTTAAGGGCATGATGTGATTAGGATTATCCCAAGTGGGGGATAAGGTGCTGAGATGGTGAGATTTTAAGTACCCTTGATGTTCCTATGTTGTGTTCCTTAAAGTTCGTTAAGTTGAGAATCACTTTTAGGTGATGTTGATGAAGGGTTTGCTCAATTTTAGATCCCAAGGGTGGGATGATGCTTAGTTATTAATGTTGGTATGCTAGAGTTCTCCTAAAGTTGAGTTAAGATGCTTTTAAATGGGTTTACCCTAAGTGGGGGATGGTGATATGAGTAGGAAGGTGGTAGATATACCTATCTTGTCCTTCTATTCATACTTGAGCTTGAAAGCAAAGAGTTACTAGTAGTTTGTCCATGATATGAGTCTTGCATAAGAATATAAGTTTCATGTGCTCTATAAGTTATATATGTATTAATTATCACGATGTCAATCATGTTCTATAGGTTATAAATTGCATGAAAGTTGATTTTTGATCAAAATCATGCTTTCTCATGTTGATTGTGCATCTAGATATGTTAGTTGTACATTTAAATTCATGAGATAGTGTAAGGATCATGTTTTATGCCACTTTTAAGGTGTGGTGTTTTAAGCCATCAATGAGATATTGAGTCTCCTTTAAATGAAAAATGAAGATTATCTTAAATTTATGACTTTTATTACTTGGGAGGTATTAATGTAGGATCACTCTTTAAAATCCCTATGTGAGCCTATAACTTGCAATAATTTCACTAATTGATGCATGCTCATGATGATATGTTTATATGTTGAGGAGCAGGACATTCCTCCTTAAACATAACTAAGCATGGTAAGGTTGATTATGGACTTCATGGAATTATGTCTAAATGATAAGGATTCTTGTCGATCTACTTGACTCAAGTCTATGTGCATTAAAGTATGAGTGCTTATTAGCTTCTTGAGTAATGTTGAACCTGCCTTAGTGTGACATAAAGGTAGTTGCATAAAAAGATCTTAATGAAATCAAATGGAAAGACCATGTTATGATTAGGAGAAGGCTGTTCTTCCCATGAACATTACAAGAGCCTATGTGTTTGATGCATTAAAGAGTGAGTGGATAGAGGTTGTACTTGCTTTTCTTGTATTCAATACAAAATGGTTGAAAGTTGGTGTTACTTGTAATTTTGATAGATTGACTTTTATGTTATGATGTGTTGAACGTTGTGAGATGCTCCATGGTTCATTGAGTCCTTGAAAGTGTTTTAAAATGTCCCAAGTGTAATTCGTGGACGAATGTTCCCAAGTCGGGATATTGTAAGGTCTCCCAATATGAAGTAAGGTGCTTAGAGACTCACATGTGCCTAAAAAGGTTTTAATTCAGTGTTTAATAATATGAATTTTGGAGGTCAAACATCAAAGAACGTCCGATGACGTTCAAAAGTTAGCCTTGAGACGTGCATGTATGTCTTGGTGTGCCTTGTCATGTGTTACGTGTTTGTTTTGGTTGAAATTTATGTGAGAGTTACCTAACATTTATATGAGTGTATATACATTGGAAACGTCCGGGCATCACTCCTTAAGGATCACCCAAGGGGTCCTTGAGGATGACCCAAAGGCTGCCTAGTAACTTCCTTGGCATAGTCAATCTACACCCAAGGAATGATGCCTCATACACTCTGTAATTCCCCGTTTATTGGAGATGTTTCTCCATACATAGTCGTGGGATATTAATCCCCCAAAATAGAGTCTTAGTCACCATCTACGAAGAAACAGTACTGCGGGATCGACCAGGCGATGGTCCATCGACTGGATTGCATCCATGGTGGTTGTAATCTAGAACATGCATGCTGCCATGCTAAGGGGTTAATGGAAAATTCACCCCACGTATATAAATTAATATGTACGGTTATTATGGTTAAGTTAGTTAAAAAAAAAAAAACTCAATTCCCAATTCATTATTAAAATTTCACCCTTCCCTTTCCAAAAAAAACCTCTATAGAAACATTCATTGGAGGTGAAGCTCAAGAACAACCATGGTGATGGATTATCAATATTTCTTCATCAATTTTTTGTTGTATTCAAAAGGAATAAGGTATTGTAATCTTTCATCTTTAGATATCCATTAATCTAGAGAGATCCGTCAATGGGTTTTCGAAGACATTTCATGATCAAATTGTCTATCTTTCAATCTAGCCATGGGTTCTTTCTCAAAATGATTTCAAAAGCATGATTATGATGAATTGATGTTTCGCTACTATTTGTAATTTTTATTTCAATCCAATTTCATGATGAACCCACTTTCCTCCTAAAACCTTATCTTAGACTATAATGTGGGTAATGTGATCTTGATCTTATGAGGTTGAATTATGGATTTTGTTTATTTAAATGTACCTTTAGATATTTTTTATACATGAATTTTTAATGATTTATGGGATTTGATCAATGATGATCAGAGGTTGGTGAATTGGTAAGATTGCCCCAATCCTCTACTTTTCTATAGGATTGATGGTTGAATTGGTCTGGTATAAAATTGTGTGGTATGGTCCACTTACAGTGTCAATGTTTGCTTTCTTGTCAATCATTTTGTATGTTGATCATGTCCTTAAAGGAATGTTATGAATTATTGCGTAGTCTCTTAATCTAGTATCATGTGCTTAGGTGCTAATGGTTTATTCAACGTTTGAATGAAGTTATTAGGGTAAGGTTTGGTTGTGCTGCCAATGATGAATTTCTAATGGTGAATATATACCCCTATATAAATGGGTGATCTAAGACAATGTTAGAAGTCTAGATTGCAAATGCTAAAGTTTTCTTGTATCCTATTATAATGTGGTGTGTACGCTTTGTGCGAATGTGTATTGTGGTATTAAGACGGTCTCTGCCTCATAATTGTGTTGATAGCCATTATGTGAAAGTACCGTCCAATTCACAAACGCTCCATGCATGCTTTTAAGTACTAAAGGTTTAGGTATCTAATGAAAGGATAATTCTCATACGCACTAATTTCTATTACTATGCATTTATAGTATATGTCCATAAATTGTGATATGTATCTTAACTAGGATTTAACTTGATAGGATTACTAGTGTAGGCAGCGGTATGTGCCTTTTCCTATTCATTCCACATTTCTACCTTGATAGAATACCTCTTAGGGTAATTACTCGATGTACATGAATATGAATGCATGATTATGCTATGAATGTGAAAGTATATTATATGATGAAGTATATGTATGTGTATTGTCTAAATGTTGCATGTGAAACGATTCTTCATATATATATATATATACATGTACACACACATAAATGAATGCATAATGAAGTATGCATGATAATCTAGTGCAGTAGGGTCTTTTGAAAGGTATTCCCAAATTGTACTATATACTAGATATTGCTTGAATATGCTATGTCCATGTGAAAGTTTTTGTCATTTGATTTAGGTTGATGAAAGGACATACTCATCTATAACCTATGAGATAAGCATATGATGGGTTAATACTCCTAAAGCCAATTTTTTTATGAAAATAATATTATGTAATAACTTAAGGTTAAAGAAGTATAATGTTATGAAATTCTAAATGAGCTTTAGATAACTCATGTGACTTTATGTGATGTTATGAATAAGGTTCATGCCTATATGAAGTATAGGCTATATTGTACTTATTTTATTAAAATTTTATGATGTTTTACTAAAAGTTATGATTCTTGGTTTTCTAAGAAAATGTTCTCTTTAAATGAATGTTTTTTCATAATTTCCATACTTAGTGCATTCTTGTACTAAAACCATTCTCCTTAACCTTTTTAAACAAAGTGTAGGTTATGGGTGCTTAAAGGATGACTCTAAAGTGAAGATTTTTATAGATGCTTCCCAAGCTCAAGGAGAGGAGTATTTATGCTTCAAGGATTTCTTATGTCAAAATATTCTTAAATATGTAATAGTCTAGTGATTGATATATATTGATGAGGGTTGTGTCCTTGTTCTACTTTATTGATGTTGAATCTAAGATGGAAAAAGAGACTTAGAGTCTAACTATGTATTATTAGATTTTTGTTTAAAATGGAAGTTTTCTAGCATATGATATGCTATGAAAGTTTTAAATTTTCCACTAAATTTACCTATCGCGAAGAAAGTTTACTGCGGGCTTGTATAAGACCTCTGAAAGGTCAAGTATGCCATGTTACTTCTAGAGGGGTGCTCCCTGGTCATGGCACAAGTTGTGGCCATCCAAGTGGGACAAAGAGGGGTATGACAGGATGTATATTATATGTCAAGGATCCACGAGTTTCTAAGGATGAATAATTCAACATTAATTGGTTCATGTATCACTGAGGATCTAGAAAAGTTTGTTGAAGATTTTCAGAAGGTTTTCGATATTATGAATGTCACCAATGTAAGAAATTGAAGTAGCTTCATACCAACTGAAGGTTGTCATTAGAATTGGTTTTGATCAATGGAAGAAGGGTAGAGTTGAGGGCGCACAAAATAAGAGTTGGGCTATGTTTGAGGAGGCATTCTTGGGGCGTTACTATACCTGGGAACTGAGAGAAGCAAAATTATGAGAATTCCTTTCTCTTAAGAAAGAATGTATGAGTATTCATGAGTATAATCTAATTTTTACCCAACTTTCCTGTTATATCTTGGAGATTGTTGTGGATATGAGGAGTAGGATGAATTTTTTCTGTGTTGTCTCTTTTGTCGAGTCAGGATGATATGGCTGCGATGCTGATAGGTGTTATGAAAATAGCAAAATTAATGATTCATGTGTAACAAGATGAGAAGATTAAGCTGAGGGATAGGGAAGAGTAAAGAAACAAAAATGTTATGACATCAGGGAATGAGTCTGGGCAGCTGAAATGTAATGCCAATCGGGCATTCTTTCATCATCAGCAGAAGTAACCTGCTCCATCATCATATAGTTAACCTGAATCAAGAAATAAATGTGACTACAATAGTTTAAATTCGCAGCATTTCAGAGTTAGACCTGCACAGTCTCAAGGTAGTGTGGCACAAGGAGGTAACTAGTCTTCTAAATATGCTTTGTGTGGTAGAAATCACCTCCAAGCATTTTGTGATGGCACCAATGGTTTTTTTAGGTGTAGAAAAGAGGGTCACTTCATGAAAGAGTGTCCAATGTACAGACACAATATCGGGGATAAGAGCAATAAATCCAAATCTTCTTCACTTTGTCCCCCATACAATGATACACCTAAAGTATCTACTTCATAAACTGGCGGAGGAAAAAACCTCCGAGATGCAATCATTTGTCGCCAAGAGCAAGAGAATTCACAGGATGTTGTAACTAGTATGATTAAAGTCTTTACTTAATATGTTAATGCTTTTATAGATCCATGATCGTGTTTATCTTTTGTGTCCACATATGTTTCAATGAATTTTGATGTTTTTCCTGAGAGATTGCTTGATCCCTTTGATGTTTTTACACAAGCTAAGAGAGTCTATCATGATTGTATCATTTTCGTCGATCATAAGGTACAATGGTAACTTAATTGAGTTAGATATGTTATATTTTGAAGTCATTCTGGTTGTGAATTTGCTTTACGCCTTTTATGCCTCAATTAATTGTAGAACTCGAGTTGTTAAGTATTAGTTTCCTAATGACCAGTTTTGAGTGGAGGAGTAGTTCAGTGGTGACTAAGGGTCATTTTATTTCGTACCTTAAAGGAAGAAAATTAATTTCCTAGGGGTGTGTATATAACCTTGTTTGAGTTAATGACTCAAGTGTTGAAATGCCTCCTATTTAGTCAGTTCCATTAGTAAAAGAGCTCTAGAAGACTTTCGAGATGATCTACTTGGAGTCCCTCTTGAGACAAACAGTTCGGTATAGACATTCTTCCTCATACTCGTCCTATATATATTTTGACATATAAAATAGCACCGGCAATTTTGAAAGAGTTCAAAGAGTTTTCCAAGGTTTTATTTTACAGAGTGTCTCACCGTGGGGAAATCTACTCCTATATGTGAGAAAGAAAGATGATCACTTAGAATGTGTATAGATTACCGTCAGTTGAGCAATGTTACCATCAAGAATAAATATCCTCTTTTGAGAATTGATGATCCTTTTTATTATTTTCAGGTTGCCACTTGTTTTTTAAAAAATAGACCTCAGATCATGCTCCCATCAGTTGAGGGTAAGGGAAGGTGATATTCTAAAGACATCATTCAGGATTCGTTATGGTCATTATGAGTTTCTAGTTATGTCCTTTGGATTAACAATTAATCATACAACATTAATGGACCTTATGAACATAGAGTTTAGACCTTTTTCAGATATATTTGTTATTGTATTCATTGATGAGATTCTAATTTATTCGAGGAATTAAGAAGATCATGCTAGTATTTATTTAATAGTTATCCAGACTCTAAAGGATAAGGAGTTATATGCTAAGTTATCTAAGTGTGAGTTTTGGCTTGAACCTATGGAATTCTTTGGCCGTATTATTTTGTAGCGCTGGAAATAAGTTGATACATAGAAAATAGAGGTAGTGCAAAATTGGCCTAGACCCACGTCTGCAACTATATTCGGAGTTTCTTGGGATTTGATTGTTCTTATAGAAGGTTCATCGAAGGGTTTTCAACTATTTCATCTCCTTTGAATAGATTGACTAAAAAAAATTCAGTTTCAATAGTCTGAAGCTTGCGAGAAAAATTTTATGAAATTGAAAAAGAGGTTGACTACGACCCTATATTGACCTTACCGAAGGGTACACAAGGCTTTGTTGTTTATTTTGATGCGTCTAGAGTTGGTTTGGGTTGTGTGTCGGTGTTGAACGTTAAATTTATGACTTCTTCCTCCATCAAACTTAAGGTTTATATATGAATTACCAAATCATGATTTAGAGTTCGTTGCCGTAGTATTTGCTTTGAAAGTATGACATCATTATCTTTATGGTTTTCATGTACATTTGTTCACCAATTATGAGAGTCTTTAGTATTTGTTTTGTCATAAAGAGTTTAATCTCAGACAACGAAGGTGGTTAGAGTTACCAAAGGATTACAATATTAGTATTCTCTATTACCTAGGTAAGGCTAATGTTGTTGCTTATGCCTTTAGCAGGTTATCATGGATAGTTCCGCCCATTTAGAGGAAGATAAGAAAGAGTTAGCAAAAGATATGCATGGACTTGCACAATTACGAGTTCGACTAATGCGTTACTGCGAAAGAGGAGCGGTGGTGATGAATGGGGCTTAATCATCATTAGTGTTAGAAGTTAAAGAAATAATAACAAGATCCTAATTTGCTTGAATTGAATGTAAATGTTCACTAGCAAAAAGTAATGGATTTTGAACAAGGAGTAGATGGTGTATTCATGTATCAGGGTAGATTATGTGAATCATGTATGAATGAACTTTAATAAATAATTATGGAGGAAGTTCATAGTTCCATATATTCTATCCATTCGGGTTCCAAAAAGATGTATCGTGACTTGAGAGAAGTATATTGTTGGAATAGTATGATGGATGGTATTTGATGAGTCCTTTGTTAAAATTCGTGTTACACCTCTAAATGAGCTAGGTTTAACTAGATCCTAACATGGGGTTCATGATATTTTAAAGTCATAAAATGGTTGATAATAGTGTTCTTAGGAAGTATATAAAGTTTGGAAGTGTTTTGAGGTCAAACATCCAAGAACGTCCAAGACGTTCAGAAACTAGTCAAAATTGAACTAGTGTGTCGTAGTGTCTTTTAGTGCTGTTTTAGGGTAAAATTTTCTATCAAAGATTCCTACGCATATCCTGATATGCAAAGGGTCAATACGTTTGAGAACGACGCTACGGGGACCAACCTAAGGGTCCCTAAAGAGGACCCAAACATGGGACAACCAATCTGCCGTGCAAGCTTGAATGTGGTGGTGATGCGTGTCGCGCAGCTGACACGCAGTGGGAAAAATTCTTGCATTGCGATGAGGGCCAGTCACGAACCATTATGTCTTGAAATTTGCTAGAAAGAAGATTTGAAAGTACCTCCGCGACGCGCTGTAAACTCCTAGATTTGGCCACATCATTTTAAAGTCAAATTTAAATTGGTTAAATTTCTCAATAAGTATAGGGTTATTTTGGATAATTTAGGAATGAATTGTTGACAATTATTGATTATTTTATATCCCTATAAAAACAAATCAAAGATAAACTCTCAACTCAAAACAAAACCTCTCCATTCTCCTCTCCAAAACCTCTATTGTTAAAGCTATGAAATTCCAAGGAAGAAGATAGATTTCTCATGTTTTTATCCATCAATCTTGTGGTATTTTAATCACAATTAAGGTATAGTTATTTATCCTTGATATCTCTTTCTTCAAGGAGTCAATTCCAATGAGTTTTCAAAGATGATCAAAACACAAATTCTCCAATTTTGTGATCAATCTATGTGCTCCTGCACAAAACGTTTTGAATCATTTTATTATGATTGAATTTAGGTGAATTTTATGATTTTAACCAAAAAAATTGTATGCATTCCTACTTTTGCCTATTTTATGGATAAAGTGATCATATCTTTACGCTTATGAATTATAGTGTAGTTTTCTTTGAGCAATTGAATGATATAAGAATTTATTGGATTAATTTATAGGCTATGTTAGATTGAAAAATCTATATTTCATTGACTTATATTAATTTATTATAATGATTTTTGTATTTAATTGAAGATCGTGGCCATGGGTAAATGCCTATTGGTATTGGATAGAATGATTTAGCTATGGATTGAAATGTTGAGAGAGGATTGGTGGTACACTGCGCTAATTTTCTTTACATTACGTAATTTAGGTCTTATATTATTATATTATTGGAATGGTCTACAAAAGGTGGCGGTGTTATGTGCTTTACTTGTGAATTATGTGGCCTCTTCAGTGTTACTTTATGTATTATATTGAACATGGCATTGTCGAAAACTACTCTATGTAGTATGATGATTTTTTTAGTTGACTTATGTGAAGTATGATCATATCAATCTACTTGTGATTAAGGTGATAACATGTGTTCTTGTATTGATTTTTCTAGGTGATCAAGTTATATCTGACTACATCCTTATGTGTTTAGCCTTAGAGTTGATGCATGATCCTTTCTACTTGGTTATAGAGTCTTAAGGATGACCTATAGTTGACTTGGCTGTGCCTATGTGCTTCTTCATATGATATGCTATATATGATAAAATGAAGTGTTGATGTGTCTTGTTTAGGTAGACCTATGTCTCGCTTCTTAATGCATAAATGATACTTGAATATGATATGTCTTGACTTACTATGCTAAATCTCCTTAATCTTATATATTTAATGGATATGTGGACTTAAACATAGAGAGAATGTCTAATTTTATGGAGCCCTCAACCTAGTTGAGAGGTCATGATATCCTAGAAGTCAAAAGTCATAATGGTATCCGTCTTGTGTGAATGGTGGACTTAAGATTGGTTGGCTGGAACACCATGAAATCATCCTTAGGAAAGTCATTATGTTATCCGCTTTGCCATCGAAAGGCAGCCCTAGGGGACCTCTTTGCTAGGGTGAATGTTATTGGGTTATGAACTAGATATGAAACATCTTCGTATGATCCTCTATGTGAATTACTCTATGAGAACAAAGCATAGCACCGAGTGAGTATGGTAAGGGAAGTAGATCTAGTCAATAATGAGGCTAGTGTGCAACGAAACCCTTCATATACCTTAACCATGTGCCTACACGAGATGTGACCAAGTTCTACCTTTGGAAAGTAGAACAACCTCATCGGAGTAGGTTACAATTTTGGATTCCATGCATATCTACCATGACCTATATCAGTTGTTTCCTATTCTCATCATATGTGATACCTAGTAGTATTTGAGAAGCCTATGAAGTTTAGGTGATGGTATGGGACGCTACCTAGACATTTCACATGTAGGCTTTGAGATTTTAATTAGTGAGTCCCTAGGTCTTCTCCATGACTATTACTTCAATGTCCTTAAGTGATGACTATCTCTTAATGAACTAATGAAGTAATGAATTATGTTAGAATGTATGTAAATGAATGAGTACCTAGTCTAGAGTATTTTCAAGGATTGACTAGTTAAAATTTGAAGGGGGCATAAAGGATGTCTTTTTATGTCTTATCTAGGAAAGTCTTAAGAATGACTCTAGGTAGGAAAGTTTGTTGATAAGTTTGGCTTGATCTAATCTTAGGATGTCTTTAGGATTGTTTAGGTAATCTTGAAGAGGCTGTAAGGGTGTTATCTTCTAGATTTACTTAAGTAAGTCTTCCGATAACCGTGGTGGGGTGAATGTCATATTATATTTTATGTGTTTTGGTATATTGTAAGTGTGTATATCTCATTATAGGTAGTCCCAAGGACCTCTAAGGTGTTATTAGAGACGGCGTATGGGCGATTTCTCTTTGTTTTAGTTAAGTGAGTCATAGGATAACATTTAGTGAGAGAGTTCCCTTTAAAAAGAGTGCACTATGAAGTTTGAGTAAGTTCACTGTAATATTGGTGTGTTCACTGTAATGTTCCTTAAAATGTGATAATATACTTATGTGATTTCTTATGTCTTTCTAAGGTGTTAAATGTTGTTCGTATGCTTATACTATGATTTTTTAATAAAAAAGAGCATATTTTAACTAAATATCCGTTATCATGATTTTTATGCATTAAGCCATACTTAGTACATGTGAATCTACTAATTCTATGCTTTTATTTATCTCTACAGTGGTTGATAGGTGAAATGAATTTTTTGGAGCAAAACCTGCATTATAGAATCTTTCAAGCAAGTTTGAAGTATGTCCTTATTTGAATCGAGGGCATAGATATCGTTAGAGTTTATTTATTTAAGCAATATTATAGACTTAATAGTGTTATATTTCGATTGTATTGGTTGTGTCCCAAGTATATTTCGAGTCCAAGATTTGATCAGATGAGACTTAGTAATTCCATTGATTGTATGGAAGATATTTTTTTAAGACTATTCGAATGTAGTGAAAAGTTTTAATTCCACACTACTTTTCATATATGTATATGCGATGAATAGTACAAAAGAGCTTTAACAAGACCTCTGAGAGGCACTCTGAGAGTGCCATATCTTCTAGGGTGTGCTCTCGGAATGTAACAGTTCAAATTTTCAACAAGTTAAAGTAGATGACCAAAGGCCTATTTGTGTGGCACAAAATATAGAACATCCGAAATTGATGTGGGAGATGATCAATATGAATTTTATCACAGTATTACCATGGTCTAGTAGTCAACATGATTTTATTTGGGTTATTGTTGATAGGATAACTAAATCAACCAACTTTTTTCCTATAAAGACTACTCATTCAGCAAAAGATTATGCTAAGTATTATATTCAAAAGGTGGTCAGACTCCATGGGGTTTTGGTATCGATTATTTCAGATAGAGGTCTATAATTTACTACACGTATATGTATATCTTTTCATAAAGGATTGAGTTCAGATATGAACTTAAGTACTCTTTTGCATTTTTAGATAGATGGTCGAGAAGACCGCCCTATTGAGACTATTGAATATACATTGAGAGCTTGTGTGATTGATTTCAAAGGTAATTGAGATGATCACCTAACTCTAATTGAGTTTGCATATAATAATAATTACCACTTCATCATCAAGATGGCTCTTTATGAAACCCTTTTTAGGAGGCGATCCAGATCTACTATTGGATGGTTTGATGTTGGTGAAGCTGGGTTGATAGGACAATACTTAGTTCATCAATATATGGAAAAAAATTAATACTATCCAAGAAAGGTTGAAAACAAGGTAGAGTCATTAGAAATCCTGCATTGATGTTAGGATAAAGGGCTTAGAGTTTGAACTAGATGTTTGGGTATACTTTAAAATTTCACCCATGAAGTGTGTAATGAGATTGTGTAAGAAGGTGAAACTTAGTACCCATTATATTGGTCCTTAAAGAATATAAAAAAGATTGGTAATGTATCGTATGAGTTGGAGCTATCATAAGAGTTAACACCGGTCTATCCAGTATTACATATTTACATGTTGAACAAGTGTGTGGGCGATCCATCATTGGTCATACCAATTGAAGATACTGATATCAAGGACAGATTGACTCATGAGAAGATTCTTGTTCAAATTCTAGACTGCAAGGTTCGCAAATTGAAAACAAAAGAAGTAACTTCACTCAAGGCTCTTTGGAGAAACCTGTTTGTTGAGAAAGCTACTAGGGAAGATGAGGTGGATATGAAGAAGAGATATCCAAATCCGTTTGAGCCTAGAGGAAATCCTGATCAATTTACTAATTCTTTTCTTAGCACACTTTAATTGATATAATAAATCTGTTAGATTTGTTTGTTGGGTGTTTGAATAGAATGTTAAATGTTACACCTTTCTGAGATTAATATCACTTGATAATGAATCTTTCCAAAGGGGTAGATATTGTAACACCTAGCCATTTGAAAGAACTAGAAGTATAAAGAAACCGTTATGGAAATAAACAAATTGGAATGTTTGACAAAGTTAAGATAAGTATTAGTTTTGGTTGAACATCAAACAACTAGAAATTCTAGATCACGATGATTTTTGTTAGACTACAAGATATCGTAGGAAATATATTTCAATTATCTTTCCAACGCCGCCGAGTTTTCTCAATTTCGAGTTCTTATGATGGATATATGTCTACTTGAATTTGGACATTCTAGATAAGGGAAATCAAAACTTGATATTAAAAGGGTATTTTGATATTTTCCATGCACAATTAATTAATTATGTTTTAAGTAAATTGTTTGGGATCTAAAATGAGATACTTAAGTTTATGCAATTAAGAATTATGCTAGGTCTTTCAGAGAAGAGAAAGGAGGAGAAAAGTCAAGGCATTCTTGGAGATGTCTTGCGGATTCGAAGTCGTTTGGCCAAGGATTTATCCTTAAATAGGTATTTGAGATATTTATAGGGTTGGGTTTGTTTAAATAATGCGCCAATCATGTTTAGTTCTGCGAAATTCATTTCTAGAAAGTTGAAAGTTGATGATTTTGAATTGTGTTCTATAATATTGACTTTTATTCTTGAGTTAAGTTGGGATTTTTGAATTCCTGAGAAAATCATGTCAACTTTAGAATCGTTATGGATAGATTGTCGTGTCGGTTGAGCCGTTCTTATGAATGACTGGTTTCTTTGGTTAGGGTGCTCTATGTATGGACCTCTGTTCCTATGGAGAGTTCTTTGACAAAGGGATCGGCTCCTGTGGAAGGCCACTCCACTTTGGTGTAGTCTTGTTGGTCAATGGACCTTTTCCTAGGCTATCATCTTTTTGCTTTGGAAAGGCCGTTCTTGCAACATTAGTGCCGCCAGAGTGGCATTTACAATGATTAAATCACTAATGTCTTCTTCATTATTTCATTTTTAGTAGGTGTTCGATAGATTATTACTTGGCGATTTCTTGTGGATTTAGTTGCATTGGTTTGGGCATAGCTTGGGAACGTCATTAAGGTCAATATTGTTGATGCTAAACCTATAATTTTTTTTTATTCGTTGTTATATATTGAACTAGATTTGAAGACATTATTTAATGCATCTAAATAAGTAGTACCAATTTGAGTGATTGGGATCATATTACCATTACTTTTTGTTACTTCGTCGATCCCTTTGAAGTAATGAACATTGTGTAGGAAGTTTATAACTATGTTGATATGGTGAGATACACCTAAAAAAGGAATTCGGGGGGGGGGGGGTTATTATTTTTTGTATGAGCAATAATTTTTTTTCTCGAAGTGATTGTGGGACCACGAGTAGTTGATATTTTGTATATGCCTAATTTTGTCGTAGAGTTGACAACTGACATGTGTTAGTTGGTGAGGGGAGTTTCGCCAATGGAAATAATTGTTTAAATACTATGAGTTAGTTCATGGATTGGGATATCAATTTGGGGACGCTGATGATAAAGATTTTATAACACGTTAAGAAATAGTTGTTGTGACTTGTTTGGTTGTCTTCTTGAGGACCTAATGTTTGAGGAATAATTCATGATCAAGAGGCTTGTCAATAAGTTTCGCATAACTTATTCTTGTGCATGTATTAATGAGCTTGTTTAAAAATGTACCTGCAATGAGGACCCTAATCTAAAAAAAGAGATTTTCCAACATTTGTAAAATTAGGTATTAGACATCCATGTGTCAAGACTAGGTACCATACCACTTGACCAATTAAAATGGGCATGTTGATTAGCAGTGCACAAGTACATAGTGAGGATCCTTGGGATAATAAGTAAACATTCCAAATGAACCATAATGAATAGTTAGTTAGGAAAGTACAAGAAGCACATATGAAAGCACATGTGCAAGCACATTTGAAGAAGCAGCCAAGGGAGGGGACCACCCTAACCGAATTCAGTTAGGGTCGTTAGGGAGCAGGCGTGTGCAAGGGTTCCTTCGTGTGGGGCCTAACTCCGTTACCAACTCTAGACTCTAACTAATTGACCTAACTAGATAACTAACCTAGGACTAACCAAAATAACCAATTAGTGCATCCGACAACCTAAGATTTAACCGGGTGACACTAACTTAGTAACTAGTTAAAGAAAAAACCTAGTACGTAACCTAGTATGGTCTAAAAATTATAGTTATGGTCCCAAAGTCTTAGGGGTACTTTAGAAAAAATTTGCCGGGACCCTACCCAATTTTCAGAGTTTGGTTAAGTCAAATGTTCTCCTATGTTTAGTCAACTTAAGAGGGGCATTTTAGTAATTAACTAATTTATTTATTTAATTTACTTAATTCTAGTGTAAAGGTACCGGTATCTAAATTTAAAGAGAATTTGAGAAAAATTATCGAATTTAGGCGAATTGGGGTTAGAAAAATAAAGGAAAAAGTCAGGCAAATCTGGGTACGACACTAACCTGTTATTCAGGATGGGAATTTTCTCTCAGCGTCACTGAGTGGTCCTGGACTCTTTTGCCTCAAAGTTTATCTTGCGACTAAATATTTAAATGTGCATGCGCGTTGCGGATTCGATATCATACATGGTTTCCTTAATTTTTTTACTCATGGTATACTATCTTAAAACATTTCTTAGTATCATGAGATCTATCCTATCACAAATCACAATCCTTGAATCCATAAATTCAAATTTAAGGAAAGTTAAGACTCATGTCTAGATTGTTCTTCTAGTAATTTTATAAATTCTTTTGGAAGCCTTTTAAACTTATTTTAATACTTAGACATTGAGTTTAGTAAGCGTAAGAGTAAAACTCATTTCTTCAAAAGAATATACGGGAACTATGTTCTCTCAAGATTTTTTTTGCGTGTAAACAAGAAATGTAACACAGAGCATATTTTGGAAGAAGTATTGAGTACAGATATGGGGACGAGTTCATAAATCTAAAGTCTCCATAAACCATGTAACCATCATGGTTAGAACAAGTCATTCTTTTTAGATAATTCCTTAATGCTTTTTAGCATAGTTTAGTGGATCCAATTGGTTGAGGCATTCTATATCCTAGCAACCTGTAGGAAAGTTCTAGCAGCATTGGTGAGACGTTGTACCATCACATAACTCATAGTGGTGGTTGTCAGGCAGAGTAACTCCCATAGAAGTATATTACTTTATTATATATATGCATTGAGTTGTTATTGTATTTTTCAATACATTGAATTGCTACCTACTGTTTAAATGCTTTGTATATACTGCATCTTCGATGTTGTTGATTTATGCATTGAGTTGAGTATCCAAGAGTTGTGCAAAGCTGAGGTAAGTGTGTCATTCAGAATTCAGTTGACGCTTATGTCATGTTTAATTTTCCGCTCACATGCTTGCACATTCAATGCACTTATTCCCATTGGCCTGTATCATATTATGATGCTGATATAGGTTATCAGGATTTGCATCCAATGCCTCATTGATCCAATCGTAGAGTCAGAGTTTGTGAGTGTCCTTGCTTTCTAGGGGATCCCTTGGTTACATTTAGTTTTATTTCTTTGCTTGTTTCATTTGTTAGAATGATCGAGGGTCTTGTTCCGATATCCCTCTTAGTATTTACAAGCATCATAGGCAGGTTGTTATTATTTCTTTAGTGTAGCAATTCAGTTGTTTTACTATAAGACTTGAGTTGCCACATTGATTAAGTTGAATGTTCATCCTTAAGAATTCTAAGTTTATTTGAGATAGTTGTTTAAAATTCATTTGATTTCTATAATAATGCGTAAAGCTTTCTATTGAGAGTCTAGCCATGCCATGTCACATCCTGGGAGCACCCCCTAGAAGTAATATGGGGTACTCGACCTCTTGGAATTATGATGAAATACCATATTTATCATTCATCCCATTGTCATAGTAGATTTAGCAAAAATTTAAAACTATTCATAGCACATCATATGCTGGAAACTTTACCTCACATATATAAAATATTATAAGTACATATTTAGACCTTAAATCTTTTTCCCATCCTAGACACAACATCTTAAGAGTACATTAGGGACACAACTCTTACTACATAATCATAAGTATACATCTTGTAAAATATTTACAGTAAACATAAGTAGGAGATTTTTGTACTTAAGGATTCGTTTCATTAAGCTTGGGAACCATCTATCAAGCACTTCACCATTCAAGACATCCTTTAAGAATCCATAACCTTCACTTTATGTAAAAAGTATAGGAGAATGGGATTAGACAAGAATGCACTAAGTATGAAAATACTGTTTAAATGCTTTGTATATACTGCATCTTCGATGTTGTTGATTTATGCATTGAGTTGAGTATCCAAGAGTTGTGCAAAGCTGAGGTAAGTGTGATCATTCAGAATTCAGTTGACGCTTATGTCATGTTTAATTTTCCGCTCACAAGCTTGCACATTCATGCACTATTCCCATTGGCCTGTATCATATTATGATGCGATATAGGTTATCAGGATTTGCATCCAATGCCTATTGATCCAATCGTAGAGTCAGAGTTGTGAGTGTCCTTGCTCTTTAGGGGATCCCTTGGTTACATTTAGTTTTAATTCTTTGCTTGTTTCATTGGTTAGAATGATCGAGGGTCTTGTTCCGATATCCCTCTTAGTATTTACAAGATCATAGGCAGGTTGTTATTATTTCTTTAGTGTAGCAATTCAGTTGTTTTACTATAAGACTTGAGTTGCCACATTGATTAAGTTGAATGTTCATCCTTAAGAATTCTAAGTTATTTGAGATAAGTTGTTTAAAATTCATTTGATTTCTATAATAATGCGTAAAGCTTTCTATTGAGAGTCTAGCCATGCCATGTCACATCCTGGGAGCACCCCCTAGAAGTAATATATGGGGTACTCGACCTCTTGGAATTATGATGAAATACCATATTTATCATTCATCCCATTGTCATAGTAGATTTAGCAAAAATATTTAAAACTATTCATAGCACATCATATGCTGGAAACTTTACCTCACATATATAAATATATTATAAGTACATATTTAGCCTTAAATCTTTTTCCCATCCTAGACACAACATCTAAGAGTAATTAGGACACACAACTCTTATACATAATCATAAGTATTACATCTTGTAAAATATTTACAGTAAAATAAGTAGGAGAATTTTTGTACTTAAGATTCGTTCATTAAGCTTGGGAACCATCTATCAAGCACTTCACCATTCAAGACATCCTTAAGAATCCATAACCTTCACTTTATGTAAAAAGTATAGGAGAATGGGATTAGTACAAGAATGCACTAAGTATGAAAATTATGCAAAAACATGCATTTAGAAGGGACATTTTCTTGACATCATACTTCATGCCTTTTTCAATAAATCTTCATAAAACCTTTAGAAAATTGCATTTATACCATTCACATACTTAATATAGACATATTCAAAGGCAAAACATCATATAAGATCACATATAGAATTTAAGTCAGTTTTGAGGTCACTTTATAGTGAGCTCTTTTTGCATTACAGTGAGTTATCTTTTCTTTTGCTCATTAATCTCCCAAGTAACCCTCTGGTGATACTTGGTGCAATGAATAACCTAAGACCTCCAATAAAGCATGCATACAACCTACACAAGTCATCACATATCCTCATATAAGAATAATATATTAAAGACACATTTAAGTCAAGGCTCTATTCGCTTTACAGTAAGCTATATCAATTTAAACATATATTTACTTCTTTTGATATACATCATTATAAAACCTTTTACATGACCCCAATCTTAGCCTACTAGTGCAATGTACATGTGAAGCCCCATAACCTCACACATACTTAGTAAACTCCTCATGAGACCACATACATTAACACTTCATACATCAACATAACAAGTAAAGGTAACATCATACAAGATATGCAAGAGCTTTATCATATATTCATTAACACCAACATTATGCATATATATCAAGACGACTTCATATAGGGTGATACCATGCATTTCATAACAACAAGTATACCAATACTACAAAGTCATACATATGGACATAAGCATAATCATACACATTAGGTCACCTCTCTTGGACTTCCTAAGAAGATAATTGTGTAATGTCTAGATGTGTTCATTACTTCCACCTATCCTAAGTGAAACCCCTTAAGCCATCCTAGTTAGAATCCTAGTCATTTACATCCATTGTCCATTTTACTTTAGGGAAACTATAGCCTTAACCGACACTAAGACCATGGGTGCTAAACATGGAATTTTGTGTTGTAGAGCCTTACACCAATGGAAGGTGTTCTCACTTAGCCAAAGTAGAACATTAACATAAATCCTAGCGTCCTAAGTGAATTAAGTTACTAGATCCTATGTGGCAAGCATAGTTTATGGAACTAAGAGATAGGTATTATCCCTCTACATACAATTTGGCGATCAGGGCTTCCTCTCATGAGAAAACATAGGTGATCCTTCGTCAATAGGGAAGTCATTACCTCATGCAGATCCATGGGTGAGTTTTCCTCCAAGGGAAGTCAACAATATATTTGGAACAACTAGTGAATCTTCCTCCAAGGGAAGTCAACACCTCTCATTTTCAATGTCACTCGGTGCTAAGCTAATATCTCTTTATTGAAAAGCCTTTATTACATTTTTCATAAAACACAGGCTTAGGATATTTGTTCCTCTTATGCTTATAGAATATTAAATTACCTATATAGTTTTACAGTAATGTTGGGCACACCTTTCAAGTCACCTCTATTTAATAGATTATCATTCATGTGTGTGTACTTATATGTGAGCAAATATTTCACTTAACACATAAATGTAGCACAAGTTTATATATTAATGCATAAGTCAATAGGTGTAACTATATGAGCAATTCATTCATATAAACCTTCCAAGACACTTTGAACAATCATATTTCATCATATCATACTTCACATACATATACTTTAAATTCATACTAACAAACACTAGTAAAAATGAGAAGAACCTTTCATTTGACATTATGATTCTATACTACTTGTAAGCATGCATGAAGTGTGAGTGAATGTGTACATTGGTCGACATGATCCCTCCCATAATGGTTATTAAAAACACATTGAGGCAGCCACCCACTTATTACATAATACACTTACAAGCATAGACCACACAACACACAATAGCTTAGAAGAAAGTCAACTTCATATTAAACTTAAGACTCCTAACTTTTACTATTCATGCACTCACATAGGAGTACATAAGTAAGGGATCATTAAAAATTTTAACTCATCAGTGGAAGCAACTATAATTTAACCTAACATAGATATACACATGCTTATACAATAGTTATACAACCTAAATCACAACTACAATAGAAAAGTAGGCATACATTTCACATAGTGTGATCATCATAACCATATATTCATATATTCATCACTTTTCCTTCAAGTCCTTAATAAACTGATATATAGATTGATAAGAAGTAAACACTGCTACCATAGGTGGACCATACCACACAATGCCATGCAAGGCTTCATCAATCAAAATAATATTGAAAAGGAGAGGGATGAGTCATTCTTACCAATTCAATAGTTATCTATTCATGTTAGATCAGTTATACCTAATTATGATCATATTATACATATTGGCAGTAGATAAGGACAATTAATTATGATTGAGTCATATAACAACCATCGTAACGTCAAGATCACAAGTTACTACTTGATAGCTAAGAAGCACCTAGATCGATTTATACCAAGCCTTCTCTATTTTGATCATACCATATTTATATTCAAAATTCAACCAACTTATTTAACTTAGGCAGTAGATACAAGAACCACAACATAATCAAATTCCACTATTATTCATTAAAAGGTCCATATTACAGTGATCACATAAAGTCATATGTTAGTTATGTTTAAATCATCATATATTGATCCACATGGATCCTTTATCATTAAATCATCATCAATTCACTTAATTAACAGTAGATATAAGCGATTCAACATAAGAGTATCACAATTCAACAATTAAAAAGCCATGATCACAATGGCCATGCAAGGGCTACATCGATTTTGGGAAGGGACATGGGATCAACATGCAATTGGATTAAATTTCATGTTAAAACCATTACATTATTTTCAATTAATCATGATTATGACTTATAAAGATTTTTGAGAAAGAACCTATGGCTAGATTTAAGAAGACGAGACTTGATAATCAAACTTCTTCGAAAACATTGAGATTAACTCTCCAAGTGAAACGTTACTTAGAGTCTATAGATAAAGGATCACCACAACTCTATATACATGAAAACCTATAAAACTTGATGACAAAACCATAGGAATCAAAGCTCCAATTTGTTCTTGAGCTTCACCAACAATGGAGGTTTATAGGGAGAAGATTTTTGGAGGGATTATTTATTTTGTGTAGAAGGGATTGGGAATGGGTTGTTCACGTGTTTGATCCCTTATATAGGAAAAATCACTAAATAAATCAACTAGTGTCGGGGTAAAAGGTGGGGTGAAATTCCCATTCACGCCTTAACTAGGCAGTGCGCAGGCATCAGTTGCATCATCCTGAATCCACGGACCCAATGATGGAGTGTTGTTCCATCGACGAGCTATCTTGTCACATACTTATTTTTGAATCCGAATGCAACCGGTGTTGTTAACCTCTCAGAGGTAATAGACAATCCTCTTCTTAGCTTTCATCACAATCATATAGTTAAATTTATGGAAAATTTAAAACTTATAGTACATAATGAAGCATACAAGACTTCTTAAAATTAAAATATAGAGTGATATTCTAATACGCTCAAACTAAACAACCATCTACAATTGATTTAACACTTCAAATGAAAGAATTAATATATCGTAACAGTTTGCCAAACGGCCTTAATACAAAGGTTTGGATAAAATGTCTGAAACAAAATGCTAGGGACAACATCCACTAGCTATGTCTAATGTAATAATCTAGAATAATAAATGTAGCATCCTCGAACTGAAGAAGACCTACCAAAGTCTGGAGAGTGCTAATCAAAACCGCTTCAATGAGTCTTCAATCTTCTCTATGACCTGCGTCTATAAAAATAGTAATACTATATGGTTAGTACACACTTGTACTAAGTATGAGTATATGCACATATAAACGTAAGTACTATGCATGATCAAGGAAATCTCTTGATATAAATACATGCCATGTTTGGAAAGTGAAGTCACTAGACTTTCTAAATTCGTTATTTCTGAATCATGATATAAATTTGAAATATTTTAATGCATTCAAATCACACAACTCATTTTATAAATGAACATAAGACCTTAGAATCATCAACATAATTTTAGAACAACTCGAACAAAAAATTATAAATTTGCTCCCTCTAGGCCGAGAGCTATGTTTTCCGGACTTAGGTTATTTTTCAGTCTTTTTATTCTTTCTGTTGTGTAGTTCAATGATCTCATTTGATCTTATGTTGTACTTACAAGTGAAATGATTAATGGTAGTCCCATACCAATAATGAATCGATTAAGTATTCCAAAAGACTAAGGAAATGATTTGGCTACCTTGCTTACAAGTTATATTTTCCGTTCATATTAAATTGGGCATGAATGTATTTATAACCCAATCTTTATTTGCTATGCCCATTTATTGATCATTCGCATAATATAAAGATGCTAGGTCATATATTCACCCTCCAAATGATTGAGTCATTACGTTTTTCTCTCTCTGTTGGCATAATATAAGAAGTCATTATATGCCAATTTTTATTTGGCTATGCCAATATTTGATCATTTTCATAATGTGAAGATATTGGAGAATATATCTTGATTTGGCACAAGCCAATAACTTCTTAAAACTTCATTCTTATCAACCACAAACGATTTGACATACTCAAGTTGTTGCTTTCTTAGCTCACTTTGAAATTACATTTCTTTTTCCTTCTTTCTTACTTTCTTAAAGAAATCTTTAGCATTAAGATTATGCGAGCTAACATAAAATCCAGTGTTTTCCCTACATCGAAAAGGGGTGGTTCACTGATCAAAGTGAACCTAGATCATGTGAGCTAAAAATGAAATCCAGTGTCGGCCCCACACCGAAAAGGGGTTCACCAGCTTAAGTGAAACCATGTCCAGTGTCTTCCGCACACCGAAAATAGGTGGTTCACAGATAATGTGAATCGAATAACTTCTTGATCATTTAACCGACGTAGATCATGTGACCTAAACATCAAATCCAGTGTCTGCCCCGATCAAAAATAGGTGGTTTCACTGGCCAAAGTGAAACCGCATCATACGTAGATCTCTTAGGTGGAATTTACTGGCTAGTTCCTATGGTGGCAACATAGTTCGAAGAGTAGGAGATTTACAGAGACTTTTATCCAACTTGGTGGAGCCTCATCTCATGAGGCTTACATGTGCTGACACAAATCATTGCTAGTCTATCAATGCTTTGTTCAACGTCTTTTTTTTCTTTATAACATCTAGAGTTATCTCAAACATTATGGAAGCTTGCTTCTAGTTATGAGGTTTACTTAACTCTTTGGATAACTTGTCATCCCTTTCTTTACTTTATGAAATGTGAATTTAACCTTACATTATCATCTTGGTGTTAACGAGACTTGTCTCACGATTTATAACACCCTCTTATGTGAGTATCTTTAACATAGCTCAATGGATGACTTTTCACCCCTTTCTTTACTTGATAAATGTGAACTTGAGTCTTACATTATCATTATGGTGTGAGTGAGATTTGTCTCACGAATTATAACACCCTCTTATTTGAGTATCTTTAGCATAATTGATTAAATGTAATTGAGAGCTGTCTCACGTCTTCTAACACTCTATATTAGATCAACTTCATAACTTGAAATTTTTGTTATTTCATTACTCACATTAACTTGATCAACATTTATTGGTAGTCTTATACCATTCTTTACGAAAGTTGTAAGGACTTATTCAATGCGCTAATATTCACAATTTCATTTATATAGGGTATGTTGGGACTTGTCCTAATCATTGGCATACCCTTAGTTATGACTTTCATTTAGTTACATTGGTCACGCTTAATCTTTATCATGCATTTGGCTTCACAAGAAACATTAAAATTTATGTTGTCCATGTAAGATTTGTATGATTTAGTCATTAGCCAACTTTATATCATATTGTAGAAATAATATTGTTAGCAAATTTGTTGGCATAAACCAAACTTTGACTAAACAATTGTCAAGATATTATAACAAGCCAAGCCAATTAAATTTATGTATATACTATACTAATATCATCATGTTAAGCAATCAACTGTTAAGCAATAAACTTTTTGCATTTGCTTAGCTTATAGGAACAATTCAGTGTTTAGTTTGGCTAAGCTAATCAGTTAATTTGCATTAAAGGTTCATTAGCTTTGATTCTCATTCCTATTTCTTGGAAACATTACATTCCCAAAACTTACAAATATATCTAATGTAAAACACAAATAGAAGTTCAAATTCTTCATCCTTGTCAAAAATAAATTGAACTTCATAAATAACTCATGACAATTTTTCATCTTCTCGAACACATTTAAGCATTAATCACACGGATCTAACCGATTGGTCTCATTCGACATTATCAAATCCTAGAAACCTACACATAATAATCAGTTAGAACCACATACCAACCACATGCTCGATATTACATCCACATACTATTAGGATAAAAAATAAGGATAACTTAGGAGATTAACGTTCAACAATGTCATTGGGAAAAACCCTAGTTTCTAATTCTTTAATTCATAAAATATTTGAAAATCCTCTTGGATAATGGAATACAAGATATAAAACCCATACCTTATTTTAGTATTAAGTCTACGAAGATCACCTTGCACGAAAACCTTGAAGAATAAATTGAAATCGCCTTAGAGAACTTGTCTGTTTTTCTCCCGATCGCTTACTGTTTTGAGTCATGAGTTTCTAGTGTTTAATCATGAGTCTAAGTCTTAGGAACTGACATTGACTAATTCAACTTAGGCTAATTAATTTAAATAAATAAATAAATTAGCTAATTTACTAAAATTCCCCTCCAAAATTGACTAGAATTAGAAGAACACTTGACTTAACAGAAATATGGAAATGGTTAGTAGTTTCGGTTTTAACCAAATTAATTAATTAATTAAATTAATAATTGAATTAGTTATTTAACCTATGGTAATTACTCAAGTACCCCTAAATTATTAGGACCATAACCAACCCTTTTGATCATCATAGGTTACGTTCTAGGATGTTTCTTAATTAGTTACCTTTCCAATGTAAGGTTTTTTAGTTTGACCATTTAAATTACTTAATTAAGTTCATAATTTAATTGAATAAGTAACCTAGTATAATTACTAAAGTACCCCTAATTCATTAGGACCATAACTAACCCTTTTGGACCATCCTAGGTTAGGTACTAGGATGTTTCTTGAGATTGTTACTAGGTTAGTGTCACCCGGTTAGGTCTTTGGTTGTTGGGTGCACTAGTTAGTTTATTTATGTTAGTCCTAGGTTAGTTATACAGTTAGGTAATTTATTTATAGCCTATATTTTGTTAGGAAGATCATCCCCACATGGATTGACCCCCACATGTGCGCCTGCCCCTAACCACCCTAACCACCTTAACCGAATTCTTGCACATGGGTTGCTGCTCATTTCTTGTTGTCCCAATGATCATCACTATATACTTGGACAATGCTCACTCTACATGATCATTTCAAATTGCTATGTGCTATGGTACCTAGGCTTGATACTTCGATGCCTCGTACACAGTGTGTTAAGTTGAGAATCATTATTTTAGCTTTGGGACTTCATTGTAGGTACATTTCTTGAACATGGTTGTTAAAATTAGAAAATTGGCTCACCTTTTTAAGAAAATATTTTATAACATGCCCAATATTTCTAAATATTGGGCATTGGGATTCGTTTGTACCCCAATGGGATTCCTATGTACCCCAATATGCATTCATAGAAACTTACTAGGCTCTTCACTAGACATGTACATTTTCTGGAATGTTACAATTCTTTGCCCTCCGTCTATTGGGTCTGAGGCTTTCATGTGTCCAAACCTTCCCTTTCTAAGTGACTATCAACGCCTCCCCATCAACGGGGCGTCAGTCAACCAACGGTATGTGCATTGAGCTCATCGATTGACACTACAAAGAAAGTGCCTTGACACCCCTTGGGTCCTTCTTGTGGGACCTTTTACGGGGCCCTTTGGAAGTCGTACCTAGACATTTCCAATGTAAATATTCAGATTGACATGTCAATGATATTCCAAGCATTTTTCACTCAAAATACACACACAAAACACGTCTAAACCTAGGCCCCATTAAGACATATTTGAACGTCTATAGGGCTAATGTTTAAACGTCTTAGACGTTTGACCTCCAAACTTTATGAAACTACATATAATGCCTATAAACATAATTTTAACTCATTTTAAGACTTACATATATAAGCAAGTATAGACAAATGAGGCACATAGGTTACTAGTCGTCTAACGTCTTGGGTGTCCCTTAATGTTTCACTTCCAAATCACCTCAAACTTTACGCACTGCCTCTAATCCATATTATAAGTCAATAATGACCTTATAAATTTATGACTAAAATTATAGGATCTAGACAACCTAACTCATTTTGGGGATCTTACAATATCCCCTACATCAGAACGTTCATCATCGAATGGCACTTAGAACACTTTAATCTCATCAAGGACTTCAATGCATCATAGAGCCTTTAATCATATTCATAAAATAATCATATAGAAGTTAATGCACCATAGTTATGAGGAACACAACTTCTATTCATTTTAGCACTCAATGCACACAAGCAAATAAAACTTTCATTCACTCACTCTATAAAGCATCAGATACATAGTCTCTTATCATATTTATTGGAGGAACATCCTTCTCCAAGGTATAACATGGTCATTACACTTCAATTAATTAATATCTCATCTTGCAACTATTCGCTAAGTCACACTCAGGCAGATTTCAAAAACACTCAAGAAACAATTAGGCATTCATATTTCAGTGCACATAGACTTGAGTTAATTGAATCAACAATGATCTTTATTAGTTAGACCTAGTTCCATGAAGGTAATACTCAACCATACCATGCTTAGTGGTATCCATTGAGGAATGTCCTTCTCCTCAACACACTTTTATGTATCATGATGTAAGAACCCTAAAAAAATGAGTATGCTAAGTAATGCTTAATGTGTCTAGCATGCCTATGATAAGACCGGGTTCACACGGATTTATGCGCATAGAACCAGAAATATGAACCCTTGCTACATCCAAGCCAAGTAACTTGGGTAGTCAGTTGATCTATAAAAGGTTGGGTCCAACCATGTAGGGCTCTCGAATACGAAGATTTACTTGAAGGAGTCTTTCAAGACTTAAAAAGGGAAAATCTTAGGTTTGGAAGGTCTAGGGGTAATATGATCTTTTTCTAGAGTAAGATTAGTATCGTAATTACCCTAAATATACAAATATTTAATTGTAATTAATAAGGTGGAGGGGCATTTTTTGGAGAGAGGACCTAAAATTTTCTCTTGAAGTGATGTTTTGCTCCACCCGGGTTCAAAACTAGGTGGAAGCAGTGAATTAAATTATTTTAAATTTAAATTGGTAAATATATGTAATTAATTTATATTTATTATTTATTAACTGATTTAACATAAAAGAAAATCAGATTTTTAATTAATAAATAAAAACCTTATTTGACTAAATCCTAAACTAGACTACTAATCTTAAGAAAACTCTTCTCTCCCACGCTCATCTCTCTCTCACGTCTTTATCACTCTCACTCACGATTATCTATGCCAAATAACTACAAAAAAACAGTAGGTAAAACAAATTTCTTAACACTTGAAGAACTCAACAAATATATAAGAAAACAAACTAAATCAATCATAAAGGCAAAGTGAAGTTTGTCTGTCGAGTTGGTGTTGATTTTGAGGGGATTTGGACGTGATTTTTGGAGAAGATTTTTGGCAACAATTCGAGGTTTGAAGGTCATAAAAGGTATGAATTTTCTTACTCTTGATCCCTTTCTTAAGAGACCATTAAGGCTTAGATGAATCTACTAAAAAAAATAGGGTTTTTCCCATTCTTGTCAAACTCAATGTGAAATACGTTAGAGATCATGATGTTTGTATGTTTGCTAGTAGTTTAAGTATGAAGTTCGATATTCGTGATAATGTGTTCTTAATTATGTGTTTGGACTTGTAAGCATGTTTAGTTATGTCAACTGAAAGTATGTGAAAATGTTTTTATGGTTGAATTTTATGTGCGAATGTTTGTGGAAATATGTGAAAATGTTTTTATGGTTGAATTTTATGTGCGATTGTTTGTGTAAATCATGAGGTTTAAAAGTGTTGTAATGTTGCTGGATGAAATGATAATTCTTGTCTGAATATAATCATAAAATTATTACACTTAAAGAGGCATGAAATGATCCACGAAATGCCATAAGAATTAACGTATAAATTATGATAAAAAGAAGCTGAAAATAGTGAACTAATTTCCAGCATTTGGTAGGCTGGGTTCGGCCACACAAAATGGTACAAAATGCAATGAAAAATGAATGTGAAATAACTGAAACCAATACATCATTACATGAAAGCTACAAAAAAAATCAACAAAAGATTAAGACAAAAATGGATTGGAAGAGACTAACTTTGTAGCCTTCTAGAAATTGTAGTGTTGGCCAACTTTAAAAAAAATGAGCTTCCATTAAAATTTATTTAAAATGTGAGGTCATTGGGGATTGAAACCATGGCCTCACTAATTGGAAATTTCGTGAGTAAAATGCAAAGAAAAATAGATGTGGTGAGTGAGGATTTAACCCACAACCTCTTGAATGGATGAGAGAATAAGGAGAAAAATAAAGGAGAAAATAAATGTGGAGAGTGGGGATTGAACCCACAACCTCATAGATAGGTGAGAAAGTTATGAAATGAAAGAAAAGAAAAATAATGATCTTATGGGGGATCGAACCCACAAACTCCTTGACTTAAATGAAAAAGGAGAGGAGAAAAAGAAAGGAATTATTATGGGGTTGATGGGGATCGAACTAAGGTCCCCCAAATCTGAAAAATGTGATTATCAAGCTTAAAATAAGATTAAGTGTTTTCAAAGGGATTCAAAATTGGGCTCCCTTGCCCAAATCTGTACTGACACATAAGTCATATGGAAGTAAATATTTAGTGAATGCTGCCTCTAAAGATCAAAATAAATATCTTGGCATATCTATAATATGAATAAGTCATGAACCACATAATCATGGATAAATATCAATAACTTAGAAAAACTATGAAAGAATCCCCATGACTTGTATTTATAGACCTATAAGTCTAGCATACGTCTAAAAGTAAGTGAACCTACGATGTATATAATAAAATGATGAAAACCTAGAAGACTAAGTACGAGTGTAAATACACTAAACGGCCAAGTGCATTGGCATATGTTGAAATAAACAATAAAATGATGAAATGAACAATGAAATGGTGAGATGAATAATGAAATAATGAAGCCTAGAAAGGTTAAGTAAGAGTGTGAAACACACCAAATGGCCAAGTGCATTGGCATGTGATAAAATGAACATTCATGTAAAAAGGGGTGAGTAATTATGAAGAGCAAATGTGCTAATGTTAATGAATGTGGGGACAACATGATATGAGGCTAATGTAAAAGATGAGAACAATCTCAAATGAGCCTAAGTAAATGTTACCAAAACGTACTCACCTATGAGAGTGTAAGTTATGAAGAGACAAGTCTCGATAAACACTCTAATGAAGGTATTGAGCTTAGCAAACTTAATACAAATGATGAGATGAGAAATCATCTAATGATAAATGATGTCTTAATATTAGAAGCCAGCTATTGTTACGTATGAGATGAATGAAATGGAACTTTGTATTGAGCACTGACAGACTAGCTATGATCGGTGATGCCTTTTTTCGAGAAGGGCGGATGTACACATAAGTCTCATGATATGAGACTTTTTGGCATGCCGGGTATGAGTCTCCTTATATCTCCTAGTCTTTGAAACTATAATATAGGGATTTGGCGGGGTTCGATTCCCATGTACTCTAGCATGTTATTGGGTCACATTGGCCAGTCCTTCCGCCTCTTTTCGATTTGGGGTAGAGACTGGATTGCATGATGCTCACATGATCTATGTTGGTTTAAGTTAAAGTTCCCTATGAATGAAGGACTCCAACCTCAAATGATGTACATAATGAAATGAATGATACCAAAGGTGATAGGATAGAATAATAAAAAAGGTGAGTTAGATTCATGTAATGACATTTGGTCATTCTTGGTCATTCCACAATGAAACTAATGAAACTCTTAAACTACATCGTAGGTATAATTGGTGTTTACACTAGTATATGAATGAAATGAAATTGAGTACGTAGGAATGAACGAAGCAGACTCTGTGTATGCTAATGAAGACTCCCTAGTTCAGGTCCCATTTATTGAGCCCCCATTTTTGGGATGTCTTAATGTTAAGTCCATGGTTCCAAGGCCTCATGGCATATGAATAAATGATATTAAATAAGTTATATGCTACATGCAAAATGGGTTGTATGTTATATGATATGTGCTATGTGTAAATGTTATGTGCTGTGTGCAAATGTGAAACGTATGATGATGTATGTTATTCTCATGCCATAACTTTCTTATTCAAAATATGGAAAGCAAACTGACTTTCCTAATTTAAATTTGGAAAAAGCTCATTGACTTTCCTAATCAAAATTAGGAAACATTCCTAATCTCAATTTGGCCATTCCACTGACATGACTTCCGAAAAATCATGTTGTTAAGAAAGAGATATTCTTTCTCATGCATGTCATTGGTGTGTGCTTGCATGTAAACATACATAGTACAAGTGTGTATTAACTCTATACAAACAGTACTATTTAAGGTGCAGGCACAGGTGGACGATAGAGATATAGTATCATCGCTGCACTTATCCGGACTTCCAGCATTCATCTGGAGTTGGTTGGTCCTCATGCTTTCGAGGAAGTTGTTATTTTATATTCTAGCTTAGTTTTAGAGTTCATATAGTGGAGGATGTTCCACTAGTGTTTCTTTCAGTTGCTTATCTCTTAATGTTAGATGGTTGATGGTGAACAATTATGTACTAATGATAATGTTTTTATAAGTATGTTAAAAAAAAGTTTCAATTTTTTTGCTAAAATTAACCTATGTAAATTAAGAATGACGTAAGTATGCTTGCTTGCGACCTCTGAGAGGTCAACGACGCTGGTCTCATATGGGGTTTAGATTCCAGTCCTGACAAAGTTGGTATCATATTTCTATGTTAAATTCTGAAGATAATAAGTTCACATCAACCACATCGAGTAGTTTCAAAGTCATGGTAGTGAAGTGCACCACTATCCTAGATTAGAGACCGCATGATGCGTAGGAAATTTTTTTCTTATTTTAATCTTATCGTGCCTTATCTAGTGTTGGATTTCTTGATGTTAAGATTATATCTTACAGCATCTCTTAAAGTTTCCAATTGATGAATAGAAGGAGAAAAGCAGGCAAAGAGATTGGAGGAGCAGCTGCTGGGGTAATTAAGGTTCCTTCACAGGCTCAGCTGCTGGATTAGAGATGCCTGTTATCCCAGCTGGGTTGATAGATGGAGAGGTAAGGAAAAGATTGGTACAGATGGTCCAAGCTAGCTCTTTAAAAGTGCAGGCTATTGGATTTGATTGGTGTGGTGAAGTCTGAGTTGGCATCATTCTAGCTAAAGGATGTAGCTCAATCCTAGTATATGTGGCAGGATTGTCTAAGTTGGCATCAACCTTAAGTAGGGCTCGATGTGAGTCAGGGATTAATCCCTGAGGCTCGTAAGACATTACAACATAGGAGAGGCCACCTTGTAGAATGTGTCGCATACTAGGTGGGGGAGAATGTATGATGGACTCTAACGCTTGTTACAGTTATGGCAAGCCGTGTCACATGATGAAGGATTGTCCTATTAAGAGATGTAAAGAACAAGGGAATGATAGAGTTCAACCTAAGTTTCCATGTTAAGAGGCTCCAAGGAGGCAATGATTCTTCGCACTCAAGTGTAGGGGTGTATGTGAAGGCACCTCCTGTGAAGTCTTGGTTGCGTAGCCTTAATTACTCTATCATGTATTTGATAGTGTATGGTGTTTATGCACTAATATGAGGTTAATATGTTTGAGTTATCATGGTGGTTGCTGATTTGTATGACTTACATATTTACTTATGTTGTATGCTTTGATGAGACTATTTTAGGAAAGAGTTCCTTGGTACATTATTGTGAAGCTATTAGTAGGTTTAAAGGATGTGCACCAACATGTTAATATGTGAATCAGATATTCACCAATGGGGAGTATTGAATTACCTATGTAGGCATACATTCTATAGATGACTTACTTATTTTTAGTAAAGAGTAGTGTAATTATGGGATGAATGTTCCTAAGGGGGGTTGGATATTATAACAACCCTAAAAAAATGAATATGCTAAGTAATGCTTAATGTGTCTAGAAAGCCTACGACTAGACCGGGTCACACAGATTGATGCGCGTAGAACCAGACCTCTGAACCCTTGCTATAGAAAAGCCAACTAACTTGGGTAGTTAGTTGAGCTAGAAAAGGTTGTGTCCAACCATGTCGGGCTCTTGAATACAAAGATTTACTTGAAGGAGTCTTTACCGTACTATAATAGGAAAATCTTAGGTTTTGAGTGTCTAGGGTAAAATGGTCTTTTTCCAGACTAAGGGTAGTATCGTAATTACCCTAAATATATAATTAGTTATTTAATTAATAAGGTAGAAACAATGAATTATTTTTTTTTATAAAAGATGAGAACAATCTCAAATGAGCCTACGTAATTGTTACCAAACTAGACTCACCTATGAGAGTGTAAGTTAATGAAGAGACCAGTCTTTATGAACACTCTAATGAAGGTATTGACCTAAACACACTTAAGATAAACGATGAGATGAGAAATCATCTAATGAGCTATGATGTCCTCATACTAGAAGCAGATTCCCATGTACGCTAGCATGTTATTGGGTAACTTTGGTTTCTTATTCCACCTCCTTTCAGTGTGGGGTAGACACTGCATTTCATGATGCTCAGATGATCCATGTAAATTAAAGTTAAAGTTCCCAATGAATGAATGAGGCCAACCTCAAATGATGCACATAATGAAATGAATGATATCAAAGGTTTTAGGATAGGATGATTAAAAGGTTATTTAGATTAAAGTAATGACATTAGGTTATTCTTGGTCATTGCACAACGAACCTAATGAAAGTCTTTAACTACATCGTAGGTATAGCTGGTGTTTACACTGGCCTATGAATGAAATGAAATGGATTAGTAGGAATGAACGAAGCAGACTCAGTGTTTGCTAATGAAGACTCCCTAGTTGAGATCCCATCGTTAAGCCCTCATTTATGGATGTCTTAATGTTAAGTCCATTATTCCTAGGTCTTGTGGCATATGAATTAATGATATTAAAGAAGTTATGTGCTACATGCAAAATGTGTTGTATGCTATATGATATTTGCTATGTGTAAATGGTATGTGCTGTGTGCAAATGTTAAATGTATTATGATGTAGGTTATTCTCATGGCATAACTTTCCTATTCTAAATATGGAAAGCTAACTGACTTTCCTAATCCTAATATGGGAAGATCATTGACTTTCGTAATCAAAATTTTGAAACTTTCCTTATCTCAATTTGGCAAGTCCATTGACTTGACTTCCTAAAAATCATGTTGTTAGGAAAGAGCTATTCTCTCTCGTGCATTTCTTTGGTGTGTACAACTGTGTACTAACCCTATACAAACTCTTCATTTAGGTGCAAGCACAAGTGGCCGATAGAGCTACTAGATCATCGGTGCAGTCATCCGAACGTCAAACATTCATCTGGAGTTGGTAGTTCCTCATGCTTTTGAGGATGCTGTTGTTTTATATTCTAGCTTAGTATAGAGTTGATCTAGTGGAGATTGTTCCACTAGAGTTTGTTTCCTGTTTTTATTCAGACTATGTATTGGTGCCATTTTGGAAATTATACACTTAATAAGAATTGAACTCTTTCTTTCAGTTGCTTATCTCTTAATGTTAGATGGTTGCTAATGAACAATTACGTATTAATATGTATGTTTTTATAAGTATGTTAAGAAACAAAAAGTTCCAAATTTTCTGTTAAAATTAGCCTATGTAAAGTAAGAATGACGTAAGTAGGCTTGTCTGTGACCCTTGATAGGTCAACGACGCCGGTCTCGTCTGTGGTCTAGATTCCAGTCGTGACACACGAGTTCACACCTAAGCAAAGTACAAGGTCAAATACTTTTTAAAATGAGAAATTTTCAACACCTAGTAAAGTCTAAATTGTAAGTCACACGAGGCACATCACAACAAATAGGAAGCCATTTCACAAAATGTCAATCTCTAGAATAGCAATAGTCTTCACAGTAAACATCATTTGGGAAAAATTAGCATAATTGATTATCACAAACATGGTCAATAGATAACATGTCTTCACTTTTTCAAAAGTGATTCCAGAATCATGTTTTCCAAAATCATAAAAGTCACGTTGTTTTCAAGAGACTTTACACTTTTCATTTTAAAGAAACTCAACTTTCATTAGATGGCTAAACATTACACCTCATACATGACTAAAACCATGTTTTTTGTTGTACCTCTTGAAGTCAAATTCACAATTGTCATGTTAAGGTGAACAATACACATGAGAAAACATGGATTTTTTTATCAAATTTCCCCCTCAATTCATTTTTTAATCTAAAAAACATCCTCCAAGTAATTTCAATCAATACATACCAAACATATAAAGTTCATGCAATTCATACTTTATGCAAAACTATAGTCATGAACAAACTTCCTAATTATACATTAGCTTCAAGCTAAAGTAAAAATAAAGAGGACATGGTAGAAAGTATCTACAACCTTACTACTCAATCAACATGCCCGACTTAGGGTAAACCCAATTAAGAGCAACTTAACACAATTTTAAGAGGATCTTAACCTTTCAACCAACAAAGAGGTTACAATAACTTCACATAAGGCTTCAAAGGCATCCCAAACCTTATCACCTATGCAAATTTTCCCCAAACTATCATGTTAGGTCAGACCATTTAACCACATAAGTTCTTCAACAATACAATAGACATCAAGGTCATGCAACATTAGGGGAAAGCAACAAGGAGACTCAGCCAAAATGAATCTTTATTTTCATTCAACATTAAGGTAAGGTAACTTCCAGGTCAATCGAACCCATATTATCACCATACAACGATAATAATACTACCCTCAATTCTAGGGGAAACATCAATTCCACAACATCAAGGGTCTCACAACACAATAAGAAGTTAGAAACTCATCTACGACTCATACTTCCATAAGACTATCATTCTTTATTCCAATAAGAAAATCTCCTTTTTACTTTCTTTATCATGCTCATATGCATCAATTCTATACACATTTCAACAACTTACAATCAAGGAATAATTTTTTCTATTTTCAAAAAAATGTTACATTAAGCTGCTAAGAAGTTGAGTGAACATGCTTCAAATTCCAAAAAATGCAACATTTAGGAAATTGATGGGAAAAGCATGACAATGTGAGATACAAAACTTTACCAACTCATCCTACATAAACATGCATAATACGTTCACACTTAGGATAAAGTCTATACCAAGAATTACAATCCACGTAAAGAAATCATAAAGGTTCACACATATAACAAAGGCAACATTGAACACTTTGAAGCACATATCCTTTGGGTAGCATGCTTCCATAGGTAGTAACTAAGCAATTCAAGTTCAAATCATTATAGTAGGCCCATCATTCCAAAAAGAAACTCATTTTAACCATAATAATTTCTAGCATGCTTTAATCCTATCATGACATACCTTTATCAATATAACATGCTATTTCACATTAATTTTGTATATATCCATAATTCACATCACATCATCAAAACATGCCAAAATTTACCTTCACACATACTCATTCAACCATAAAACCAAGATACGCATTCAGACTCACCTTTTCTCCATCAAGCATAGAGAAAAATCTCATCCAAGCAATCACATCCACAAAGACCACCGAACAAGAAAACAAAAGAGAGAGATCTTATAGAGTTAAGTTTTATGACACGATATGAGAATGATGAAGAATGGAAAGTCTATCATCCTATAGTCTCCCGTACAGTTTGATAAATTGAATCTCACCCCTAGTGCTACGAGACTCTACTAGACGTTGCAATATGAGACTTTTTGGACCCTAAACCCCCTTTAGAACCTCATACTTTGATACCACATTTTTCAAATCCGGGAAACACCCCTAGAAATAACATGGCATACTCGACCTCTCGGAGGTCTTATACAATCCCATACTTGTCAATCATTGCATTTTCATAGTAAATTTAGAAAAAAATTTAAAACTTTTCATAGAATATCATATGCTAGATACTTTACCTCATGTATATAAAATATCATAAGTACATATTTACACCTTAAATAAGTTTGCCATCATAGACACAACATAATAAGAGTACATTAGGTACACAATTCTTACTACATAATGATAAGTATACATCTTATAAAATCTTTTTACAGTAAACATAAGTACGAGATTTTTGAACTTAAGGATTCCTTTCAATAAGCTTAGGAATCATCTATCAAGCCCTTTACCATTCAAGACATGTTTTAAGCATCCATAACCTATGAATTGTGTAAAAAGTAGAGAAGAATGGGATTAGTACAAGAATGCACTAAATATGACAACTATGCAAAAACATAGATTTAAAAGGGTCATTTTCTTGAAATCACTCTTCATGGTTTTTTGAGTAAACCTTCGTAAAATATTTAGACAATTGAAATTATATCATTCACATACATCATATAGAAATATTTAAAGGCCAAACATCATATAATATTACCTATAGAATTTAAGTCATTTTTGAGGTCACTTTACCGTGAATTCTTTTTACATTACCGTGAGTTATCTTTTGTTTTGCTTATTAATCTCCCAAGTAACCCTCTAATGATACTTGGTGCAATGCATCACCTTAGTCCACAAAGAAAGCATACATAAAACCTACAAATAATCACATATCCTCACGTAAGGATAATATATCAAAGACACATTTAATGTATGCGATAACAATTTACACATATATTTACTTCTTTTCATATACATCATTATAAGACATTGTTCATGAACCCAATATTATTCTACTAGTGCAATGTGCATGTGAAGCCCCACAACCTCATACATATTTAGTGAACTCTTCATGAGACCACAAACCTTAACACTTCATACATCATAATAACAAGTAAAGGTATCTTCATCCAAGCCAGGCAAGACCTTCATCATATAGTCAATAAGACCAACATTATGCATATATATCGATACAACTTTATTTAGGATCATACCATGCATTTCATCACAACTACTACACCAATACTAACAAGTCATGCATATGGACAAAAGCATAACCATACACATTAAGTCACCACTCTAGGACTTCCTAACGAGATACTTGGGCAATGTCTAGATGGGTTCATTACTTCCACCTATCCTAAGTTATCTCCCTTAAGTCATACTTGTTATGATCCTAGTCATTTACTTCCATAGTCCATTTTACTTTAGGGAAACTAGAGGCTTAACCGACACTAATACCATGTGTGCTAAACATGAAATTTGGTGTTGTACAGTCTTACACCGATTAAAGGTGTTCTCACTTAGCCAAAGTGAAACATTAACATACATCCTAGCATCTTAAGTGAATTCACTTGATCGATCCTATGTGGCAAGCATAGTTAATGGAACTAAGAGATTGATATGATCCCTCTACATGCCATTTGGCAGTTGGGGCTCGTCACATGAGAAAATATGGGTGAACCTTCCTAAAAAATGAAATTCATCACCTCATGTGGATCCATAGGTGAGTATTCCTCTAAGGGAAGTCAAAACTCTATGAGGAAAAAATAATGAATCTTCCTCCAAGGTACGTCAACACCTCTCATTGTAAAGTTCACTCGGTTTTAAGCTAAGTTCCCTTTATTGAAAAACCTTTATTACATTTTTTTTATAAAACACATGCTTAGGATATTTGTTCCTCAAATTCTTATAGAATATTCAAGCACCTATTTAGTTTTCGAGTAATCTTGGGCACACCTTTAAAGTCCCTTCTATTTACTAGATCATCAATCATGTGTGTGTGATTTTATATGTTATCAAACCTTTCACATAATACATAAATGTCACACATGTTCATATATTAATGCATAAGTCTATACGTTTAACTATATGAGAAATTCATTCATATCAACCCTACAAGAAACTATTCACAATCATATTTTATCATATCTTACATCACATATGTATACTTTGTATGCATAGTAGTAGACACTAATGAAAATGAGAACAACCTCTCATTAGACACTATGATCCTATACTACTTGTAAGAATGCATGAAGGTTCAGTGTGTGTGTACATTTGTCGACATGACCCTATAATGACTATTAAAAACACATTGACGCAGTCACGCTCTTAGACCATACTACACTTTCAAGCACAAATCACACAACACAGAATAACTTAGGAGACAAGTCAACTTTATGTTACACTTAATATTTCTAAAAATTATTATTGATGCATTCAAATAGGGGTACATAATTATGGGATTATTAACCATTTTAAATCATCAATGGAAGCACCTATACTTTACCTTACCATAGACATACACATGCTTATCCAATAACCATACAACATAAATCACAACTATAATAGGAAAGTAGGCATAAGCTTCGCATAATGTGATCATTATAACCACATATTCATATATTCAACAGGTATACTTCAAGGTCATAATCAAAACATATATATATTGACACTAAGTAAACTCCTCAACCATTAGTGGACAATACCACAAAATGCCATGCAAGGCTTCATCAATCACAATAATATCGAAAAGGAGAGGGATTAGAAATTGTTACCAATTTATCAATCTTTGATGATAATTAATCAATGCACCTTTCTCATAATCAATAAATTATAGGTCGGTATCTATGTGTACTTAGATCATAAAAGAAACCATGTACAAGTGGTTACAAGATCATCATACAACTAGTTCACTATATCACATATATGGTAGAAAGTGGATAGTTATAGATCATCAACTAATTTCTCTAGGTTTAATCACAATCATCATGTATCAATAATATTCATTTAGGGATGTATTTAGAGATATCATTACTGAAACAAAATCATGCTTCATCTATCCTAACATTTAGATCATGTCATATATATTACAACATTCAATTTGTAGGCTAGAAAAATCTAACACACTCTTTACCAATTTAATGTTTATATATCATGTTGATCAATTATACCTAATTATCATCACATTATACATACTGGAAGTAGCTAAGGACAATTAACCAAGATCGAGTCATATAACAACATTCCTATCGTAAAGATCACAAGTTACTACTTGATAGCTTAGAAGCACCTATATCGATTTATACAGAGACTTATTTATATTAATCATACCATATTTCTACTGACAATTCAACAAAATTTATTAAACCACAACATAATCGAATTCCACTATTATTCATTAAAAGGTCGATAATACAATGATCACATAAAGGCATATGTTAGTCATGTTCTAATCTTCATATATTGATCCATATGGATCCTTCATCACTAATTAATCATCAATTGACGTAATTAAAAGTAGATATTAGCATTTCAATGGAAGAAAATTACAATTCAACCATTAACAAGTCATGATCACAATGCTAATGCAAGGGCTAAATCATTTTTGGGAAAGGACATTGGTTCATCATGCAATTGGATTAAATTTCACGTTAAAACCATAAAATTATCATCAAATAATCATGATTAAGCCTTTGAAAACGATTTGCGAAAAACCCATGGCTAGATTTAAGAAGAAGAGATTTTACCATGAAACTTCTTTGAAAACGTTGAGATTAGCTCTCCAACTGAAAGATTACTTAGATATGATCGATCGCCATGCATTTATATAGATGAAAACCTCTAAAACTTGATGAATAAACCATAGAAATCCTAGATCGAAGTTGTTCTTGAGCTTCATCAACCATGGAGGTTTGTAGAGATAAGTCTTTTTGAGGGAATGTTTATTTTATGTAGAAGGGGTTGTTACGTGTTTGATCCCTTAAATACACCCAAAAATCCCTGAATAATCAATAACAGTAAGGTTAGGATGTGGGAATAATTTCCCATTAACCCCTTAAGTGAGCAGTGCGCAGGAAGCAGTTGTACCAGGGTGCATCGATGGACCCAATTACGGGGTATTGGTCCAGCAATGGGCCGTTCTTTTCCTTTGGTAGATTGGGTATGAGGTTTACATGTGACCAAGACTTACACAGTCTATGTTAGCATCGACAGGGCATCATTTAACAAACAGAATGTGCATTGAGCTCGTCGATTGACACTGCTATCTCGACAGCCCTTGGGTCCTTCTTGTGGGCTCTTTTGCGGGGCCCTTGGGTAGTCGTAACCAGAATTTTCCAATGTAAATATGAATATTGAAAATTCAAGGACCTTCCATTAAAGTTCACACAAAATTCACGCATAAAACATGTCCAAATCAGCTAGGCCCCGTCAAGGCATACTTGAACGTCTCCAAGGCTAACTTTCGAACGTCTTAGAAGTTTTACCTCCAATCTTCACGAAACTCCATACACTGCCTATAAACATCATTATAATTAATCTTAACACTTAATAAGGTCATGACATACAAATATAATCACGTATAGACACTTGACGCACATAGGGGACTAGTCGTTGAACGTCTTTGTCGTCCCTTTACGCTTGACTTCCAAATCTCCTCATGCTTTAAATAAATGCCTCTAATCAATATTATAAGTCAATTTAGGACATTTTAACATTATTATGAAAATTCTAGGATCTGGAAATCCTAACTCATTTTGGGGGTCTTACAATATCCCCCACTTGGGAACATTCGTCCCCGAATGACACTTAGAACACTTTAATCTCAACAGGGATTTTAATGCATCATATAGCATTTCATCATATTTATAAGATAATCACATAGAATTTAATGAACCATACTTAAAAGGAACACAACTTCTATTCATTAACACTCAGTGCATAAAAGCAAGCAAAACATGCATTCACTCACTCTTTAATGCATCAGACACAAAGGCTTTAATTATGTTTATAGAAGGAACATCCTTCTCCAAGGTATAACATGGTCATTACACTTCAATTCATTAATATCTCATCTTGCAACTATTATTTAAGTCACACTTAGGCAGATTTCAACAACACGCAAGAAACAATTAGGCACTCATACTTTAATGGACATAGACTTGAGTTAATTGAATCAACTAAGATCTTTATTAGTTAGACCTAGTGCCATGAAAGTCATACTAAAACATAGCATGCTTAGTGGTATACATGGAGGAATGTCCTTCTCCTGAACACACTTGCATTTATAAAGAGATTGTATACTTTTCATTTTAAAGAGACTCAACTATCATGATAAGGTTAAATATTTCACCTCACAAGTGAATAAAACCATGTTTATTATCGTATATGTTGAAGTCAAATTCACAATTAGAATGTTAAGGTCCACAGTATACATGAGAAAACATGAATTTTTACCAAAATTTCCCATTCCATGCACTTTGGAACATTTAAAATATCCTGAAGGTAATGTCAATCAATACATACAAAACATACAAAGTTGATGCAATTTATATTTTATGCAAAACCCTAGTCAAGACCATGCTTAATAAATATTCAGTAGCTTCAAGCTCAAGTAAAAATAGGAGGACAAGGTAGAGGGTATCTACAACCTTACTACTCCATCAACATCCCCCACTTAGTGTAAACCCAATTATGAGCAACTTAACCCGATTTTAAGAGGGTCTTAACCTTTCAACCAACAAAGAGGTAGCATTAACTTACCATAAGGTTTCAAAGGCATTCCAAACCTTATAACCCATGAAAATTGTCCCTTAACTTTCAAGTTAGGTCATACCATTTAATCACATAAGTTTTTCAACAATACAATAGACATCAAGGTCGTGCATAATTAGGGGAAAGCGACAAGGAGACTTGGCCATAAGGACTCTCTCTTTTCTTTCAGTGCATTTTCATTAGCTTCATTCATTGATTCATTGTGTGTATATGTGAGAAAACCTTTCACATTACCACCATAAATCAATACATTGTATTCTAAACATGATCATACTAAATTCATCATAATCAAAACACAACCATACTTAACTTTCACAATATACTTCAATTTGTCATACAATCTGTAAGGCACATATTTATAACATCATAACTCATATTTATACATATAGATCATAACATCACTTAACTTAACATTCAATGGCTTCAAGTCCATAATCACAATTCACATATATATATTCATATACATTAAGTAAACACCGCCACCATTAGTGTACAGTACCACACAAGATCTATGGAATAAGAACTAGAACTATTTAGGTCAACTTACCCTTCACCCAAGCCATGATAATCCTTTCTCAATTATCCATAATTTCATCTTAATTAGGCATGAATAGAAGTAGATAACAATCAGATAATATAGTATAAACACAATTGTGAAAATATCTAATCACATTCATCAAACCCACTTCTTAAGAAAAAATTAGAGAATTCGGATGCTCATGGGTCCAGGGAGTTTTTCATCATAAAACCATTAATTAACATTGAAAACATCTTAATTCATCCATTAAAACCTTCAAATGCAAAACTTCATGCTTACAATTGGAAATAGAATTTTTAGGATTTCAGAAATCTTTTGAAAAGTCTTTGAATTGACTCCTAGAATTATAGAAGAATCAAGGATGAAATCACCATACACAAATGGTAGAAGTCCCATGAAATTAGGATTTAAACATGGAGAATTTTACATTCTTTCTTTGAGATTCAAATCTCATCAATGGAGGTTTAGGAGAGAGAATGGAGAGTTTTTGATTTTCAACTTGAGGGTTTTGTTTTTGATTGGTGAATTGGGGGTAAAAGTGACTCAAACACCGTTTATAATATATATCAAAAGTACCCATGTCACGACCCAAATCGGGGACGCGACTGGCACCCACATTTACCCTCCTATGTGAGCGAACCAACCAATCTAACCTTTAACATTTTAGCATATATCAACAGAAAGTAATGCGGAAGACTTGAACTCATTAAATTAAACAATTCAAACTATCATTAATATCCCCAAAATCTGGAAGTCATCATCACAAGAACATCTATGATCAATTTACTAAACTAAACTATCTAGGAATATCTAAGAAGCTGAAAATACATAAGAAACTAGTCCATGCCGGAAGTCAAGGCATCAAGACTTATAGAAGAGATCCAGTCCAAGCTAGAAGCGTTAGCTCACCCTGAGATCCGGTATGACGAAATCTGGCCCGAGTTACTGTTGTGTTGAAGTTGACGGAACGTTTGCTGCATAACACAAATAACAAAGAGGAAGACATAAAAGTAGGGGGTCAGTACAACCACACGTACTGAGTAGATATCATCGGCCAACTCAAAATAGAAGATAATATATATCAAGAAATATTATAAACCAACTATAAACTCAACATGTAGCAACAACAAGTATCATAATCGTCAATAAATACCATCAAGTTCATTCATGAGGGCTCAAGCCTCATTACCACACTCATTTGGGAAATAAGTTCGTTAGGTTGAGTAGATTAACACCTTTCAAGATTCATTATCTTTCTTCCTCTTGTGTCGGTACGTGACACTCCGATCCCCTACCACTATGTGTCGGAACGTGACACTCCGATCCCCTATATGTGTCGGAACGTGACACTCCGATCCCCTATATGTGTCGGAACGTGACACTCCGATCCCCTATATGTGTCGGTACGTGACACTCCGATCCCCTATATCTACGTGTCGGTTCGTGACACCCGTCCCACTAATACTATGTGTCGGAACATGACACTCCGATCCACTAATACTATGTGTCGGAACGTGACACTCTGATCCACTACATTCATTCTATCAATTCGTCCAGCCTTCTCTATACTAAGGCATCATCAATCCCATTACTTTAATTCGTCAAGCCTTCTTTTACACCAAGGCATCGTCATTAATATCATAGATTAAAGTTTCTTTCAAGATTTGGGATTCAATGGTTTTCATCATGCTTGTTTCATCAAAATTACATGATCATATTCATACAAGCATACAATAAGCATATAGACAGGTTTACAATATCATCAACATATATTATTCACTATTAAGAGTTCACTACGAATATCGTAAAAGAACCATAACCTACCTCCACCGAAGAATTGAAATCAACCAGAAATCTCCCAAGCTTTGTTATCCTTTTCCCTTGTTCGACTCTCTCTCTCAATCGATCAATCTCCTCTTTCTTTTCTTTTGTTTTGTTTTCTTATGTTCAAACCCTCTTTCTTTTACCCTAATTAATCAAATAATTAAGTGTGAAAAAGGACAATAAACCCCCTAATTAACTTAAGGTTACTTCTTTTAACCCCTAAGTAATTAGACTTATTAATGTTAACCCTCAATCTTTATAATTAAGGGAAGAATAGTCAAAAACGACCCTTAAAACGTGTGGAGAAATCCTAAACTGCCTTGGACTATGCAACCTGTGACGGGCCGTCGTGCCTGCGACGGTCCGTCACGGTGGTCGTCGCACCTCCCCAGGTTCCAGGTGGCTGTGACGGCCCGTCACCCCTGTCACGGTCCGTCCTGCACCTCCGTCCTGACGGTCAGAAACTCGTTTCTCGAACCAAATTCTCAAACATTGAAGTGTTTTGCAACGGAAACTCACCATGGTTCGTCGTGGATGTGACGGAACGTCCTGCAGGTCCGTCACAATTTACAGAGAGTCGATTTTAATATCCAATTTGAAGAATTCTAAGTGTCCTGGAACGACACCCCCTCGACGGGCCGTCGTGACCACGACGGTCCGTCGTGACACTCGTCGTTCCAGCCAATTTTTCCAGAAATAATTCTGCTGCTCAAAAACGACTAAACAGGTCGTTACAATAGATACCAATTTACCCATCGTTCGTCCCCGAACGATCAAAGGAAGAAAAACAATGGCGAAAAGGAGTACCTGAATCTGTAAACAGATGTGGGTATTTTTCTTGCATGTCTGCCTCCTTCTCCCAAGTAGCCTCTTCAACCGGTCGATTCTTCCATTGAACTTTGATGGATGCAATCTCTCTCGACCTCAACTTGCGAACTTCTCTATCTAATATAGCAACCGGTTCCTCTTCATAGGTCAAGTTCTCATCCAACAAAACTGAATCCCAACGGATGATGTAGTTTCCATCTCCATGGTATCTTTTCAACATGGACACATGAAACACCGGATGCACTCCGGACAGCCCTGGGGGCAAGGCTAATTCATAAGCCACCTCCCCTATTCGCTTAAGCACTTCAAATGGTCCAATATACCTTGGACTTAACTTACCCCTTTTTCCGAACCGCATCACCCCTTTCATGGGTGAGACTTTCAACAAGACTTGTTCACCTTCCATGAACTCCACGTCTCTAACCTTTCGGTCTGCATACTCCTTTTGTCTACTTTGAGCCGCCAAAAGCTTTTCTTGAATAGCTTTCACCTTCTCCATAGAATCTCTCAACAGATCAGTCCCCCAAGGTCTAACTTCAAAGGCATCAAACCAACCAATGGGAGATCTACACCTCCTCCCATACAATGCTTCAAATGGAGCCATGTCAATACTGGAGTGATAGCTATTATTATATGAAAACTCTGCCAAAGGTAAAAAGCTATCCCAATGGCCACCAAACTCTATCACACATGCACGAAGCATATCCTCCAACACTTGAATCGTTCGCTCAGACTGACCATCCGTCTGAGGGTGAAACGCCGTACTAAGGTCCAACCTAGTACCTAATTCAGCATGTAATGTCCTCCAAAACATAGAAGTAAACTGCGTACCCCTATCTGATATGATGGAGAGTGGGACTCCATGCAACCGAACGATCTCTGAGATGTAGATCTTGGCTAACTTCTCTGCATTGTAGGTCACCTTGACAGGAATGAAGTGAGCGGACTTAGTTAACCTATCAACAATCACCCAAATGGAGTCATACTTACCCATTGTCTTTGGAAGACCAACCACAAAGTCCATTGCGATTCTCTCCCACTTCCATTCAGGAATGGGCATTCTCTGAAGTGTTCGTCCGGGACTTTGGGGTTCATATTTCACTTGTTGACAGTTTGGACACTTGGCAACAAACTCAACAATATCTCGCTTCATTCTACCCCACCAGAAGTGTTGCTTTAGGTCGCGGTACATCTTGGTTGCACCAGGATGTATCGAATATCCGGAACTATGAGCCTCTGTCAGAATAGTGGCGATCCAATCATCGATGCGGGGTACACATACTCTTCCCTTAATCCTCAAAACACCTTCCCCATCGATTATTGCTTCCTTAGCCTCTCCTTGCAACACTTTATCTCGAATTCGCCTTAGTTTCTCATCATCAAACTGTTTCCCCTTAATCTGATCAAGAAAAGAGGATTTTGCCTCTACACAAGCTAACAATCCTCCCTTCTCGTTTATTTCTAACCTCATAAGGTCATTAGCCAAAATCTGCACTTCTCTAGCCAATGGGCGTCTAGAGGCTTGCAAATGAGCTAGACTTCCCATGCTTCTGGCCTTCCTACTCAAAGCATCTGCCACAACATTTGCCTTCCCCGGATGATACAAGATAGTGATGTCGTAGTCCTTCAGTAGTTCCATCCATCTCCTCTGTGTCAAGTTCAAATATTTCTGAGTGAATACATACTGTAGGCTACGATGGTCCGTGTAGACTTCACACTTAACCCCATACAAGTAGTGTCTCCATTGCTTTAGTGCAAATACTACCGCGGCCAACTCCAAATCATGGGTCGGATAGTTACGTTCATGCACCTTTAATTGCCTCGAAGCTTAAGCAATCACATTCTTCTCTTGCATTAGCACTGCACCCAACCCATAATAGGATGCATCACAATAAACAATGAAGTTTTTACCCTCTACCGGCAAGGTGAGGATAGGCGCGGTAGTCAACAACGTCTTAAGCTTCTGGAAGCTTTCCTCACACTCATCTGACCATACAAATGGAACATTCTGCTTAGTCAAGTTCGTCAATTGAGAAGCAATAGAAGAGAATCCCTTGACGAATCGGCGGTAGTAGCTAGCTAACCCCACAAAACTCCTTATTTCTGACACGTTTGTAGGTCTTACCCAATTCTTCACTGTCTCAATCTTGGATGGATCCACCATTACCCCATCCTTAGAAACCACGTGCCCCAATAAGGACACTGAATCTAGCCAAAACTCACACTTGGAGAATTTTGCATAAAGCTTTTTCTTCCTCAACAACTCTAACACCATTCTCAAATGCTCCTCATGTTCCCTCTTACTTTTGGAGTATATCAGTATATCATCAATAAACACAATCACAAAGAGGTCCAAGTATGGCTTGAAAATCCCGTTCATCAAGCTCATGAAGGCAGCAGGGGCATTAGTAAGACCAAACGACATTACCACAAATTCATAATGCCCATACCTAGTTCGAAAAGCAGTCTTTGGCACATCCGTTGCTCGTATTCTCAATTGGTGATAACCGGACCTCAAGTCGATTTTTGAGAAGACACAAGCACCTTGTAACTGATCGAACAAGTCATCAATCTGAGGAATGGGGTACTTGTTCTTAACAGTTACTTTGTTCAACTGTCGGTAATCTATGCACATTCGGAAACTCCCATCCTTCTTCTTCACAAATAGCACCGGAGCACCCCAAGGAGATGCACTTGGTCTAATGAAGCCTTTGCTCAACAACTCTTGAAGTTGTGCCTTTAACTCTCTTAATTCGGCGGGAGCCATTCTATAAGGGGGTATAGATATGGCGCGAGTACCCGGTTCAAGATCGATACAGAAGTCAATATCCCTATCTGGTGGCATACCGGGAAGATCTGCAGGGAACACATCCAAAAACTCACAGACCACTGAAACCGACTCGATCGAAGGTACTTGAGTAGTGTCATCCTTAAGATGTGCCAAGAAAGCTAAACACCCTTTACTCACCATTTTCTTAGCACGAAGAAAGGAGATGATACGCACCGGATTGGGAGTGTAGTCGCCCTCCCACACTAACGGATCTGCCCCAGGCTTGGCTAACGTCACCGTTTTAGCATTACAATCCAAAATCGCAAAATTCGGAGAAAGCCAAGTCATACCCAGAATTACATCAAAGTCACCCATTTCTAAAATAACCAAATCTACATAAGTGTTGCTCCCCACAAAATTCACCAAACAAGACCTATATACCTTTTCAACTACCACAGACTCACCCACCGGAGTAGAAACACGAATAGGCATGTCAAGTAATTCACAATGTAAATTTAGACCGTTAGCAAATGAGGAAGATACATATGAAAACGTGGAGCCAGGGTCAAATAATACAGATGCCATGCAATCACAAACCAGAAGATTACCTGTGATAACAACATCAGACGCCTCCGCTTCAGACCTCCCAGGGAAAGCATAACAATGGGCCCTATCATTCGTCTGTCCGTTGCCCCTACCATGTTGGGTAGTAGTGGCTCCGTTTTGCCCATCACCTCTGCCGTTTTGGTGACCACCATTTCCTCGACCACCACGTCCTCCAGAAAAACGGCCTCTACCGTGACCACCCCTACCTCTAGCTAGTGGGGCTCTATAACTCTGTTTTGGACAATTCCTCCTAATATGTCCAATCTCCCCACATCCATAGCACTCTCTGGAATCGGGCATAGGTCTCTCGGGGTAGTGTTGACCGTTCTGAGGTGGACCCCCAACTACAGTCTGTAGTGAAGACTGTATTGGTCTAACTGAGTGACCTCCGGAGTTCTGTCCTCTAGAGTAGGAACCATTAAACTCACCTCCCCTTCGAAACCTCTTTGATGTCGATGTCGTGGTGAAGTCATCTGGTTTCACTCCTTCCACCTCTATCACAAAGTCTACCACCTCTTGGAAGGATGTTGCCGTAGCCGCTACCTGTAAGGCTGAAATCCGCAACTCTGACCTCAACCCCTTCACAAAACGGCGGATCCGTTCTTGTGGACTGAAACAGAGTTGAGTGGCATATCTGGATAGTGCGCGAAATTTAGCCTCGTATGCATTAACCGTCATTCTCCCTTGCTCTAGACTCAAGAACTCGTCCCTTTTCCTATCTCTCAAAGTCCTTGGGATATACTTCTCCATAAACAGGGTAGAGAATGATTCCCAAGTCATGGGTGGTGCCTCGGTTGGTTGACACTCAACATGTGAACGCCACCACATTTTGGCATTCCCTTGGAACTGATAGCTCACGAACTCGACCCCAAACCTCTCTACTATCCCCATCTTGTGTAGTAGCTCATGACAATAACCAGAAAATCATAAGCATCCTCAGATTCTGCACCCTTGAAGACTGGAGGTTTCAATTTCAAGAACTTACTGAAAAGTTCGTGTTGATCGTTTGTCATGATAGGCCCAGTAGTCAGACGTGGAAATGTGCCTATTCCCAATGTTGCATCCATGCGGGGAGCCATAGTAGCCGCATGTCGTATCTCTGAAACCGGAGGTGTTGGTGCAGAAACCACTGGAGGTGCCTGACCCTGATCAGAAAACCCGCTAAGATAAGCCAGTACTTGGTTGATCATCTTTGGGGTAGGTTGGGGTGGCATTTCCTCATTCTGCCCTTGTTCATTCTCCCCTTCCTCACCCTCTCTTACCACATCCTCGGTCGGTGGAGGAGTCACTGCCCTAGTATCAGATGGGCTAGGGGCTCGTCCTCTCCCTCTAGAGGACGTCCTCCCACGACCTCTTCCACGGCCTCTTGCCGCTGTTCTCCCTCGAGCCACAGCCCCAGTGGCTGGCTCAGTAGTTTCCTGTCCTTCCGTTGTCGCTGCTGGTGCGGTCGTTGCTCTAGTTCTAACCATCTGCGAAATAGAGTGAAGATGGTCAGATACCAATTTGTATCACCTAGATACCAATTGGACTCAAGTAGTAGCACGAAAGAAAGAATGAAAGAATGGAATTTTCCTAAAGTCTTATAGCCTCTCAAAGAAAGGTAAAGGCGTCCCCCTACCGTTCCTTAAGACTCTACTAGACCTGTTCTTGTGTGATGAGACCAATGAACCTAATGCTCTGATACCAAGTTTGTCACGACCCAAATCGGGGACGCGACTGGCACCCACATTTACCCTCCTATGTGAGCGAACCAACCAATCTAACCTTTAACATTTTAGCATATATCAACAGAAAGTAATGCGGAAGACTTGAACTCATTAAATTAAGCAATTCAAACTATCATTAATATCCCCAAAATCTGGAAGTCATCATCACAAGAACATCTATGATCAATTTACTAAACTAAACTATCTAGGAATGTCTAAGAAGCTGAAATACATAAAAACTAGTCCATGCCGGAAGTCAAGGCATCAAGACTTATAGAAGAGATCCAGTCCAAGCTAGAAGCGTTAGCTCACCCTGAGATTCGGTATGACGAAATCTGGCCCGAGTTACTGTTGTGTTGAAGTTGACGGAACGTTTGCTGCATAACACAAATAACAAAGAGGAAGACATAAAAGTAGGGGGTCAGTACAACCACACGTACTGAGTAGATATCATCGGCCAACTCAAAATAGAAGATATATATATCAAGAAATATTATTAACCAACTATAAACTCAACATGTAGCAACAACAAGTATCATAATCGTCAATAAATACCATCAAGTTCATTCATGAGGGCTCAAGCTCATTACCACACTCATTTGGGAAATAAGTTCGTTAGGTTGAGTAGATTAACACCTTTCAAGATTCATTATCTTTCTTCCTCTTGTGTCGGTACGTGACACTCCGATCCCCTACCACTATGTGTCGGAACGTGACACTCCGATCCCCTATATGTGTCGGAACGTGACACTCCGATCCCCTATATGTGTCGGAACGTGACACTCCGATCCCCTATATGTGTCGGTACGTGACACTCCGATCCCCTATATCTACGTGTCGGTTCGTGACACCCGTCCCACTAATACTATGTGTCGGAACGTGACACTCCGATCCACTAATACTATGTGTCGGAACGTGACACTCCGATCCACTACATTCATTCTATCCATTCGTCCAGCCTTCTCTATACTAAGGCATCATCAATCCCATTACTTTAATTCGTCAAGCCTTCTTTTACACCAAGGCATCGTCATTAATATCATAGATTAAAGTTTCTTTTAAGATTTGGGATTCAATGGTTTTCATCATGCTTGTTTCATCAAAATTACATGATCATATTCATACAAGCATACAATAAGCATATAGACAGGTTTACAATATCATCAACACATATTATTCACTATTAAGAGTTCACTACGAATATCGTAAAAGAACCATAACCTACCTCCACCGAAGAATTGAAATCAACCAGAAATCTCCCAAGCTTTGTTATCCTTTTCCCTTGTTCGAATCTCTCTCTCAATCGATCAATCTCCTCTTTCTTTTCTTTTGTTTTGTTTTCTTATGTTCAAACCCTCTTTCTTTTACCCTAATTAATCAAATAATTAAGTGTGAAAAAGGACAAGAAACCCCCTAATTAACTTAAGGTTACTTCTTTTAACCCCTAAGTAATTAGACTTATTAATGTTAACCCTCAATCTTTATAAATAAGGAAGAATAGTCAAAAACGACCCTTAAAATGTGTGGAGAAATCCTAAACTTCCTGGGACTGCGCACCTGTGACGGGCCGTCGTGCCTGCGACGGTCCGTCACGGTGGTCGTCGCACCTCCCCAGGTTCCAGGTGGTTGTGACGGCCCGTCACCCCTGTGACGGTCCGTCCTGCACCTCCGTCCTGACGGTCAGAAACTCGTTTCTCGAACCAAATTCTCAAACGTTGAAGTGTTTTGCAACGGAAACTCACCACGGTTCGTCGTGGATGTGACGGAACGTCCTGCAGGTCCGTCACAATTTACAGAGAGTCGATTTTAATATCCAATTTGAAGAATTCTAAGTGTCCTGGAACGACACCCCCTCGACGGGCCGTCGTGACCACGACGGTTCGTCGTGACACTCGTCGTTCCAGCCAGTTTTTCCAGAAATAATTCTGCTGCTCAAAAACGACTAAACAGGTTGTTACAACCCAAAACACCCTATTCTACTTGGACCCTTTCAAAAAGTCTAATTTGACTTTAAAATAAAGCAACCAAATCTGAGACGTGACATCAGCTCGCGGGGACACTTCCAATTCTCGATTGTGGAATTTAATTTGAGGTAGAATGGTTCATGAAAGGCCCATTTGTCAAGGAAAACTTTTTTCCTTTAAAGTGCCAAGGGCGCGACACACCAGCACCCTAAAAAAGGGGCTGCCTGCACGCTGCCTTGACAGCCTCTTTGCGAAATCTTTGGTACTCTTCAAGGACTCATTGGTTGGTCCAAGGGGAGTCTTGCCCGAACATTTCGACCTACACTGATTTTAGACCCTAAACAACACATACAACATACGAGGACACACTAACACACAAGGCTAGTTTTCGGACATCTTGATCGTCCTTTGATGTTTCACTTGGAAACACTTTAAAACTGACTTATAAGTCTTAATTTCATTATTTTAACAAGTTATTAACGTAAGAAACAATCGTGAAGCTTTATATTGTCCTATTTTATTTTGAGTGTGTAACACCCGCTTAGGGTGTAGGCACGGAGCGTACATAAGTCTACGTACTTGGTGAATCTAGATAAACTTTTCCTACTGTACCACTTCAAATGTTCTTGAATAAACAATATATTATAAATAATTCTATTTTGTTTTATAAAGGTAGTCCAACAACCTTTGTAATGAGTTTATATAAGGTCAAACATCATGAAATAAGAATATTCCTTTACATGGTTAGGTGTAGTTAATTTAGGGACTAAAGTAGTAGTTTTTCAACAAACTTCCTTTATGCAACTCGCCTGTGTTAATGAATTCCATAATATCACACGCTACATTCACTTTGAAAATCTCCAAGTGCTTCATAAAAAACTTCATTGGATGCCAATCTATTCTGGGTGTTTATCCATAGTCTTTACCCTTAGTGCATGACCTATTTCTTGATCATTCAGTGGAGCATTAGACTCCATTCCTGGTCATAGATTAATCATGGTACTTTACTAATAAGCTCTAAATATGGTAATGAGAGTTGTTCTGATGTTGTTCCCAAAATCTTAGTAAGGAAACAAATGAACTCCTTCTCCGTCAATTTAGAGTCTTGGAGCATGTTTTTGTTTGCATCATGAATAGAAATAATGGTTTATTTGCTTCTTCTCATCTTCATGTATGCATGAAAGTATTTCGTGTTTGCATCTCCATGTACTACTCATTTGAAAAAAGTGTTTGGTTAATCTTTTTTAAAAAACACTTTTTGAGGGTAAAATTACAAAAGAGGATAAGTGTATTGAACTTTTTAATTTAAGATTATTTAATAGAGATAAATAATTTTAAATATTTTTATAAGAAAATTAATTAATTTTTTTTATTATAATATAATGTAAGTATTTAAATTTTCAATCAATATTATACATATTTGAATGAAAAAAATATTTTATTTATATAATATTAACCTGATTATTTAAATACAATTAAAAATATCAAGCATAATAAATTTGAAAATTACTTTAGAAATTAAAGCACTACATACAAAAAATTCACCACAAAGGAAAATAAATATAAGGAATATATTGGTAAATATGTATCTATGTCATAAATATATTTGTCTTGAAATAAATAACTTCATGCTTTTGCTTTTGTTTCTGCTTTGTCGTTTTCAAGAATCAAGAATTTTTAGCTATTTCTAACATTAGAATAAAATTGTTTGTACCTCCATTTAAAAGAAATTTCTCTAATTACTCAAACACATTAATTTTCCTTAAAAGTTGTTCTTTTTCTTATGAAAATTAGTGTTTTGGGCCTCACAATAGTAATGAACATGCTTGGACTCATTTATGTTAGATGGTAATAGATTTTTTGAATGTTTTGTTTCGTAATTGGATGTTTATGTTCCATATATTATTGCCAATTGATTCCTCTACTTATTTTTGTCTTCTATTATTTATCTTGTTTCTTGTTTTTAGTTTCAGAGTGTCATTTCCATATTTTTTGTCACATCCGGGAGATACGCCCTACACGTAACCAGCATTGTCGTCCTTGGAGAGCCCTAGGACTAGCCTCTTAGCATTCATTATTACATTCATTGGTTAAAAAGTGCGGAAAATTTAAAACATTTATCTACATCTACTTTGTGATGTTTAATTAGACCTCTGGCGTACACATAATATATTAATAACGAGTATATATATATATATATTCCACGTATATGAAGATTACACAGTCTTCTGTTTTTATGTCACATATAGACAACATAAACAATATAGTCTTGAAAGGGATGTCTCATATTAAACCATTTAAACAAAATCAAACAAGATGGGCAAAAACCCTTACACAATGTACAAATACCACTTAGGGCTTACAACAATATCATGAAACAAGTAGAATAAAATCATTTTTAGACTATAACAAAGAACCACTGCGAGAGTAATAACAAGGCATCATCCTTGGATATGAGGCCATACATACTTGGATAATGATTCCAAGCCTTCCTTCAAAAGTAGCCATGAACTCTTTAACGATCGGAACCTAAAATGTTGGAGAAAAAGGTAGAAATAAGGTTAGCTCATCACTTGTACTAAGTACAAGAGCATATGCCCATACAACATAGAAATCTTGGTAAAAGGGACATTTCTTCAATTCATGCAAAGTCACATTGGAAATACCTATTCACTTTAAAGAACCAATACAAGTCAATAAGCACATATTCCATAAGTCAAGACCATGTACAATACAAGATCAACAATACCAAGTCTAGTAAAGTCGACATTCATATCAACATTATTGAGCACAAAACAAGACAACTCTATGATCAAGGTATAATATAAACAAGCATGCATAAGAGTTCATGACATCATAACCTAAGTAAGACTATTACTCATGAACCCCCATTAAGTCTACTAGGGCAATGACTAAGACCTCATAACCTCACTCAACCAAGTATACCGAACAAGAACTATAATAAATGCCCAACTTTTCATACTATATCATTAAGAGTAAACATCATCATAATTTAGCAATAGAAACCAACCACATGTTTATAAGTGAAACCAATGTCACATAGTATAGTTAACATGTAAGACCAACATATACATATATTACATTAATAAGAAGTTAAGCACATAAGAACATCCTTCTAAGACTTCCATGAAGGCTATCTAATGCAATGTATAGGCAGAGTTCCATACCCCTACCTAGACTAAGACAAATCCCTTAGATCATCCTAGTTAGAGTTCACTTGGTTACTTCATTTTACCTTTTGGAACATCTTCACTTAACCGACTTAGACTGCATAAGCTAATGTGAAATCAGATGTCATGAAACCCTACACCGAATTAAGGTGGACTACTTGCCAAGGTAGCACCAAATCATGAACATAACATATATGTGGATACACTAGCTAGTATTCCTATGGGGGAAACATAGTTCAAGAAAAATGAGATATACTTGGGACTCTCTTTATTCTACATGCATCATAGTCTCCAATATCATGAGTACAATAGTGATCAAACTTTCTCTATGTGGGAAGGGAGAATCCTCACTTCTAGTTCACTCGGTGCTAAGTTAAATTCTCTTTTGAAATGTCTTTCATTCATAATAATTACTTAGATTAGGTCATAGGGGTCTACCCCTTACATAGTCATAGTCATAGATCAATACGAGTTGCATGAATATTGTCCTTTCAATACCATTCACACATGTGAGGTTAGCACATTTACATAACCATATTATGATAAAGAACATGGGAAAGTTCATCATCACTCTTATGTTATTACATCCTAGCCAACAACTAACAAGCCATAAATCAAGATATTTCAATTCAGCATCATACAAACACTAATCAATCATATAATAAGGTATACTTAAATATAAATTCATTACTAAACACAAGTAATCATAATTGAAGTAAAGGATTGAGATCCCAAGACTAACCCATCTCCTTCACAAGCCATTATCCAAGGTTTTACCATCAACCATCAAATTCAACCCAACAATGAGTGTAAAATCATCACAAAATAGTAATTAACTCAATAACGGTGTTTATTGCCTCACTATACATAAATTCATCACTAGTTCATAACCTATGGTTTGGAAATTGGGTCAGTTTCATGATCTACTTCACACACTAGGTTAATTCATCAAGAACTAGCATAATTTCATCATAATACATTATAGTGTCACGGCCCAAATCGGGGACGCGACTGGCACCCATATTTACCCTCCTATGTGAGCGAACCAACCCATCTAAATCTTAACATTTCAATATAATATCAACAGAAATAATGCGGAAGACTTAATCTCATAATAAACAGCTCAACTATTTTGATATTCCCAAAATCTGGAAGTCATCATCACAAGAACATCTATCTCAAATTCTAAACTAAAACTGTCTAAGAACAAAATACTAAAAGCTAGTCCATGCCGGAAGTTCAAGGCATCAAGACTTGAAGAAGGAGACCCAGTCCAAGCTAGACGCATTAGCTCACCCTGAATTTCCGATGGTGAAAGACTGGCTTGATCTACTGCTGAGTCGAAGTTGACGGAACGTTTGCTGCATAACACAAATAACAAGAGGAAAACATAAAAGTAGGGGGTCAGTACAACCACACGTACTGAGTAGATATCATCGGTTAACTCAAAATAGGCGATATACATATCAAGTAATATTTAAAATCAACTATAAACTCAACATGTAGCAACAAGTATTATAATCGTCAATAAATACCATCAAGTCATCCATGAGGACTCAAGCCTCAATACCATACTCATTTGGGAATTAAGTTCATTATGTTGAGTATATTAACATCTTTCAAGATTCATTCTCTTTCTTCCTCTTGTGTCGGTACGTGACACTCCGATCCCCTATATGTGTCGGAACGTGACACTCCGATCCCCTATATGTGTCGGAACGTGACACTCCGATCCCCTATATGTGTCGGAACGTGACACTTCGATCCCCTATATCTACGTGTCAGTTCGTGACACCCGTCCCACTAATACTATGTGTCGGAACGTGACACTCCGATCCACTAATACTATGTGTCGGAACGTGACACTCCGATCCACTAAATTAATTCTATCCGTTATCAAACCTTCTCTATACCAAGGCATCATCAATCCCATTACTTTAATTCGTCAAGCCTTCTTTTATACCAAGGCATCATCATTAATATCATAGATTAAAGTTTCTTTCAAGATTTGGGATTCAATGGTTTTCATCATGCTTGTTTTATCAAAATCACATAATCATGTTCATGTAAGCATACAATTAAGCATATAGACAGGTTTACAATATCATCAACACATATTATTCACTATTAAGAGTTCACTACGAGTATCGTAATATAAACCATAACCTACCTCCACCGAAGAATTGAATCAACAAGCTATCTTCTAAAATCCTTGCTATCCTCCTCGTTTCTCTCTCTCTACCGTTCGTGTCTCCTCTCTTTCTGTCTTTTCTTTTGTTTTGTTTTATTCAAACCCTCCTTCTTTTTACCCTAATTAAAAGTTATAATAAGTGTAAAGGAGGACAATAAAACCCACTAATTAACTTAAGGTTACCCCTTTTAACCCCAAGTAATTAGACCTATTAATATTAACCCTCAATCTTTATAATTTAGGAAAGAATAGTCCAAAACGACCCCTTAAAACGTGTAGAGGAATCCTATTTGCCTGGGACTGCGCAACCTGTGACGGGCCGTCGTTCCTGCGACGGTCCGTCACGGTGGTCGTCGCAGCTCCCTCGAGCTCAAGTGGCCTGTGACGGCCCGTCACAGCCGTGACGGTCCGTCCTGTTCCTCCGTCATGACGGTCAGAAACTCGTTTCTTGCACCAAATTCTCAAAGTTGAAGTGTTTTGCAACGGAAACTCACGACGGTTCGTCGTGGATGTGACGGCACGTCCTGCAGGTCCGTCACAATTTACAGAGAGTCGATTTTCAGTACCCAATTTCAAAATTCTAAGTGCCATGGGACGACACCTCCTCGACGGGCCGTCGTGACCACGACGGTCCGTCGTTCCATCCGTCGTCCAGCCAAGTTTTCCCAGAATTAAAATCTGTTGCTCAAAACGACTAAACAGGTCGTTACAATAGATACCAATTTACCCATCGTTCGTCCCCGAACGATCAAAAGAGGAAAAACAATGGCGAAAAGGAGTACCTGAATCCGTAAACAGATGTGGGTATTTTTCTTGCATATCTGCCTCCTTCTCCCAAGTAGCTTCTTCAACCGGTCGATTCTTCCATTGAACTTTGATGGATGCAATCTCTCTCGACCTCAACTTGCGAAATTCTCTATCTAATATAGCAACCGGTTCCTCTTCATAAGTCAAGTTCTCATCCAACAAAACTGAATCCCAACGGATAATGTAGTTTCCATCTCCGTGGTATCTCTTCAACATGGATACATGAAACCGGATGCACTCCGGACAGCCCTGGGGGAAGGCTAATTCATAAGCCACCTCCCCTATTCTCTTAAGTACCTCGAATGGTCCAATATACCTTGGACTTAGCTTACCTCTTTTCCAAACCGCATCACCCCTTTCATGGCGAAACCTTCAACAAGACTTGTTCACCTTCCATGAACTCCAAGTCTCTAACCTTTCGGTCTGCATACTCCTTTTGTCTACTTTGAGCCGCTAAAAGCTTTTCTTGAATAGCTTTCACCTTCTCCATAGAATCTCTTAACAGATCAGTCCCCAAGGTCTAACTTCAAATGCATCAAACCACCAATGGGAGATCACACCTCCTCCCATACAATGCTTCAAATGGGGCCATGTCGATACTGGAGTGATAGCTATTATTGTATGAAAACTCTGCAACGTAAGTAAGAAGCTATCCAATGGCCACCAAACTCTATCACACACTGCACGAAGCATATCCTCCAACACTTGAATCGTTCGCTCAGACTGACCATCGGTCTGAGGGTGAAATGCAGTGCTAAGGTCCAACTAGTACCTAATTCAGCATGTAATGTCCTCCAAAACTTAGAAGTAAACTGCGTACCTCTATCTGATATGATTGAGAATGGAACTCCATGCAACCGAACGATCTCTGAGATGTAGATCTTGGCTAACTTCTCTGCATTGTAGGTCACCTTGACAGGAATGAAGTGAGCAGACTTAGTCAACCTATCAACGATCACCCAAATGGAGTCATACTTACCCAAGGTCTTTGGAAGACCAACCACAAAGTCCATTGCGATTCTCTCCCACTTCCATTCAGGAATGGGCATTCTCAGAAGTGTTCCTCCGGGCCTTGGTGTTCATACTTTACTTGTTGACAATTTGGACATTTGGCCACAAACTCAACAAATATCTCGCTTCATTCTACTCCACCAGAAGTGTTGCTTTAGGTCGCGGTACATCTTGGTTGCACCAGGATGTATAGAATATCCGGAACTATGAGCTTCTGTAAGGATAGTGGTGATCAAATCATCGATGCGGGGTACACATACTCTTCCCTTAATCCTCAAAATACCTTCCCCATCGATTATTGCTTCCTTGGCCTCTCCTTGCAACACTTTATCTCGAATTCGCCTTAGTTTCTCATCATCAAACTGTTTCCCCTTAATCTGATCAAGAAAAGAAGATTTTGCCTCTACACAAGCTAACAATCCTCCCTTCTCGTTTATTTCTAACCTCATAAGGTCATTAGCCAAAATCTGCACTTCTCTAGCCAATGGGCGTCTAGAAGCTTGCAAATGAGCTAGACTTCCCATGCTTCCGGCCTTTCTACTTAGAGCATCCGCTACAACATTAGCCTTCCCCGGATGATACAAGATAGTGATGTCGTAGTCCTTCAGTAGTTCCATCCATCTCCTCTGTCTCAAGTTCAAGTCTTTCTGAGTGAAGACATACTGTAGACTACGATGATCGTATAGACCTCACACTTAACCCCATACAAGTAGTGTCTCCATTGCTTTAGTGCAAATACTACCGCGGCCAACTCCAAATCATGGGTCGGATAGTTACGTTCATGCACCTTTAATTGCCTCGAAGCATAAGCAATCACATTCTTCTCTTGCATTAGTACTGCACCCAACCAGAATAGGATGCGTCACAATAAACAATGAAGTTTTTACCCTCTATTGGCAAGGTAAGGATAGGTGCGGTAGTCAACAAAGTCTTAAGCTTCTGAAAGCTTTCCTCACATTCATCTGACCATACAAATGGAACATTCTGCTAGTCAAGTTCGTCAATTGGGAAGCAATGGAAGAGAATCCCTTGACGAATCGACGGTAGTAGCTAGCTAACCCCACAAAACTCCTTATTTCTGACACGTTTGTAGGTTTACCCAATTCTTTACCGTCTCAATCTTAGATGGATCTACCATCACTCCATCCTTAGAAACCACGTGCCCCAAGAAGGACACTGAATCTAGCCAAAACTCACACTTGGAGAATTTCGCATAAAGCTTTTTCTTTCTCAACAACTCTAACACCATTTTCAAATGCTCCTCATGTTCTTTCTTACTTTTGGAGTATATCAGTATATCATCAATAAACACAATCACAAATAGGTCCAAGTAAGGCTTGAAAATCCCGTTCATCAAGCTCATGAAGGCAGCAGGGGCATTTGTAAGACCAAATGACATTACCACAAATTCATAATGCCCATACCTAGTTCGAAAAGCTGTCTTTGGAATATCCGTTGCTCGTATTTTCAATTGGTGATAACCGGATCTCAAGTCAATCTTTGAGAAGACACAAGCACCTTGTAACTGATCGAACAAGTCATCAATGCGAGGAATGGGGTACTTGTTCTTAATAGTTACCTTGTTCAACTGTCTGTAGTCGATGCACATTCGGAAACCCCCATCCTTCTTCTTCACAAATAGCACCGGAGCACCCCAAGGAGATGCACTTGGTCTAATGAAGCCTTTGCTCAACAACTCTTGAAGTTGTGCCTTTAACTCTCTTAATACGGCGGGAGCCATTCTATACGGGGGTATAGAAATGGGGCGAGTACCGGGTTCAAAATCAATGCAGAAGTCTATATCCCTATCTGGTGGCATACCGGGAAGATCTGCAGGGAACACATCCAAAAACTCACAGACCACTGAAACCGACTCGATCGAAGGTACTTGGGTAGTGTCATCTTGAGATGTGCCAAGAAAGCTAGACAACCCTTACTAACCATCTTCTGAGCACGAATAAAGGAGATGATACGCACCGGATTGGGAGTGTAGTCACCCTCCCACACTAACGGATCTGCCCCAGGCTTGGCTAACGTTACCGTTTTAGCATTACAATCCAAAATCGCAAAGTTTGGAGAAAGCCAAGTCATACCCAGAATTACATCAAAGTCACCCATTTCTAAAATAACCAAATCTACATAAGTGTTGCTCCCCACAAAATTCACTAAACATGACCTATATACCTTTTCAACTATCACCGACTTACCCACCGGAGTAGAAACACGAATAGGCACGTCAAGTAATTCACAATGCAAATTTAGACCATTAGCAAATGAGGAAGATACATAAGAAAATGTGGATCCAGGATCAAACAATACGGAAGCCATGCAATCACAAATCAGAAGGTTACCTGTGATAACTGCATCAGACGCCTCCGCTTCAGATCTCCCAGGGAAAGCATAACAATGGGCCCCATTATTTGTCTGTCCGTTGCCCCTACCATGTTGTGTAGTAGAGGCTCCGTTTTGCCCATCACTTCTGCCGTTTTGGTGACCGCCATTACCTCGACCACCACGTCCTCCAGAAAAACGACCTCTACCATGACCACCCCTACCTCTAGCTAGGGGGGCTCTGTAAGTCTTTTGGACAATTCCTCCTAATATGTCCAATCTCCCCACATCCATAGCACTCTCTGGAGTCGGGCATAGGCCTCTCGGAGTAGTGTTGACCGTTCTGAGGTGGACCCCCAACTACAGTCTGTAGTGAAGACTGTATTGGTCGAACTGAGTGACCTCCGGAGTTCTGTCCTCTAGAGTAAGAACCATTAAACTCACCTCCCCTTCGAAACCTCTTCGATGTAGACGTGGTGGTGAAGTCATCCGGTTTCACTCCTTCCACCTCTATCACAAAGTCTACCACCTCTTGGAAGGATGTTGCTGTTGCCGCTATCTGTAAGGCTGAAATCCGCAATTCTGACCTCAACCCCTTTACAAAACGGCGGATCCGTTCTTGTGGACTGAAACAGAGTTGGGTGGCGTATCTGGATAGTGCGCGAAATTTAGCCTCGTATGCATTAACCGTCATTCTACCTTGCTCCAGACTCAAGAACTCATCCCTCTTTCTATCTCTCAAAGTCCTTGGGATATATTTCTCCATAAACAGGGTAGAGAATGATTCCCAAGTCATTGGTGGTGCCTCTGTTGGTTGACACTCAACATGTGAACGCCACCACATTTTGGCGTTCCCTTGGAACTGATAGCTCACGAACTCGACACCAAACCTCTTACTATCCCCATCTTGTGTAGTAGCTCATGACAATCAACCAGAAAATCATAAGCATCCTCAGATTCTGCACCCTTGAAGACTGGGGGTTTCAATTTCAAGAACTTACTGAAAAGTTCATGTTGATCGTTTGTCATAATAGGCCCAGTAGTCAGACGTGGAAATGTGCCTATTCCCAATGTTGCATCCATGCGGGGAGCCATAGTAGCCGCATGTCGTATCTCTGAAACCGGAGGTGTTGGTGCAGAAACCACTGGAGGTGCTTGACCCTGATCAGACAACCCGCTAAGATAAGCAAGTACTTGGTTGATCATCTCTGGGGTAGGTTGGGGTGGCATTTCCTCATTCTGCCCTTGTTCGGTTTCCCCTTCCTCACCCTCTCTTACTACCTCCTCAGTCGGTGGAGGAGTCACCGCCCTAGTATCAGATGGGCTAGGGGCTCGTCCTCTTCCTCTAGAGGACGTCCTCCCACGACCTCTTCCACGACCCCTTGCCGCTGTTCTTCCTCGAGCCACAGCCCCAGTGGCTGGCTCAGTCGTTTCTTGTCTTTCCGTTGTCGCTGCTGGTGCGGTCGTTGCTCTAGTTCTAACCATCTGCGAAATAGAATGAAGATGGTCAGATACCAATTTGTATCACCTAGATACCAATTGGACTCAAGTAGTAGCACGAAAGAAGAATGAAAGAATGGAATTTTCCTAAAGTCTTGTAGCCTCTCAAAGAAAAGTAAAGGCGTCCCCCTACCGTTCCTTAAGACTCTACTAGACCTGTTCTTGTGTGATGAGACCAATGAACCTAATGCTCTGATACCAAGTCTGTCACGGCCCAAATCGGGGACGCGACTGGCACCCACATTTACCCTCTATGTGAGCGAACCAACCCATCTAAATCTTAACATTTCAATATAATATCAACAGAAATAATGCGGAAGACTTAATCTCATAATAAACAGCTCAACTATTATTGATATTCCCAAAATCTGGAAGTCATCATCACAAGAACATCTATCTCAAATTTCTAAACTAAAACTGTCTAAGAACAAAATACTAAAAAGCTAGTCCATGCCGGAAGTTCAAGGCATCAAGACTTGAAGAAGGAGACCCAGTCCAAGCTAGACGCATTAGCTCACCCTGAATTTCCGATGGAGTGAAGACTGGCTTGATCTACTGCTGAGTCGAAGTTGACGGAACGTTTGCTGCATAACACAAATAACAAGAGGAAAACATAAAAGTAGGGGGTCAGTACAACCACACGTACTGAGTAGATATCATCGGTTAACTCAAAATAGGCGATAATACATATCAAGTAATATTATAAATCAACTATAAACTCAACATGTAGCAACAAGTATTATAATCGTCAATAAATACCATCAAGTTCATCCATGAGGACTCAAGCCTCAATACCATACTCATTTGGGAATTAAGTTCATTATGTTGAGTATATTAACATCTTTCAAGATTCATTCTCTTTCTTCCTCTTGTGTCGGTACGTGACACTCCGATCCCCTATATGTGTCGGAACGTGACACTCCGATCCCCTATATGTGTCGGAACGTGACACTCCAATCCCCTATATGTGTCGGAACGTGACACTCCGATCCCCTATATCTACGTGTCGGTTCGTGACACCCGTCCCACTAATACTATGTGTCGGAACGTGACACTCCGATCCACTAATACTATGTGTCGGAACGTGACACTCCGATCCACTAAATTCATTCTATCCGTTCATCAAACCTTCTCTATACCAAGGCATCATCAATCCCATTACTTTAATTCGTCAAGCCTTCTTTTATACCAAGGCATCATCATTAATATCATAGATTAAAGTTTCTTTCAAGATTTGGGATTCAATGGTTTTCATCATGCTTGTTTTATCAAAATCACATAATCATGTTCATGTAAGCATACAATTAAGCATATAGACAGGTTTACAATATCATCAACACATATTAATCACTATTAAGAGTTCACTACGACTATCGTAATATAACCATAACCTACCTCCACCGAAGAATTGAATCAACAAGCTATCTTCTCAAAATCCTTGCTATCCTCCTCGTTTCTCTCTCTCTACTCGTTCGTTTCTCCTCTCTTTCTGTTCTTTTCTTTTGTTTTGTTTTATTCAAACCCTCCTTCTTTTTACCCTAATTAAAAGTATAATTAAGTGTAAAGGAGGACAATAAAACCCACTAATTAACTTAAGGTTACCCCTTTTAACCCCCAAGTAATTAGACCTATTAATATTAACCCTCAATCTTTATAATTAAGGAAAGAATAGTCCAAAACGACCCCTAAAACGTGTAGAGGAATCCTATTTTGCCTGGGACTGCGCAACCTGTGACGGGCCGTCGTTCCTGCGACGGTCCGTCACGGTGGTAGTCGCAGCTCCCTCGAGCTCAAGTGGCCTGTGACGGCCCGTCACAGCCGTGACGGTCCGTCCTGTTCCTCCGTCATGACGGTCAGAAACTCGTTTCTTGCACCAAATTCTCAAAAGTTGAAGTGTTTTGCAACGGAACTCACGACGGTTCGTCGTGGATGTGACGGCACGTCCTACAGGTCCGTCACAATTTACAGAGAGTCGATTTTCAGTACCCAATTTCAAAATTCTAAGTGCCATGGGACGACACCTCCTCGACGGGCCGTCGTGACCACGACGGTCCGTCGTTCCATCCGTCGTCCCAGCCAGTTTTTCCCAGAATTAAAATCTGTTGCTCAAAACGACTAAACAGGTCGTTACATATAGTCAACGTATTAACCAAAATAAACCATAGAAAATACAATTTAGAATATCAAATTGTAATAGAAGAAAATCCAATTGAGACTCGTCTTTTTGAAATCAATTTTGGAAGAACCCTTGAGGGAACGAAATACAAAGGTGAAAGGATCCCGTACCTTGTTAATTGATGAAGAATGATGGATAAAATTACCATTATTTCTTTCCTTAGACCTTGACCTATCCCTTCAATAGTGTTCTTCTATTTGGGAGAGAAAAAGAAGAGAGAAGGAAGAGAATTTTTTTTTGGGAAATACAGTAGTTGGGTTAGTTTAATTAGGTATATATAGCTAAGGATCATTAGCACCTTTTGCAATAGTCTACGGACGTCATGGCCGTTCCTTGATGTCTTGACTATAAAACATCCTAAATGATATCTATTTATTGTTATTGACCTTAAAAAAATGTTATAGACTTAGACACTCATGTGAGGCTCTAGATTTAGTTCTGAACTTCCGGAGTGCTACATTTTAATATTGTATTATTTTACATCAGAGCTTGGAATAGATTTTTTCGTAGCAGTCTTGTCCTGGTTTAGAAAATTAACAAAAATAACTCATGAAAATCAAGCCACGAAACGACATCTGCTCGAGTCATTATCTTTTACATAAGTTAGTTACTTGAACTTTCTAGCCACCCTCAAGTGGTTTGCGCTTTGCCTCCTCAAACTAGTAGCTTCTGCTCCTCCTTCACGGCTTAGAGCATCACGTCACGATCCCAAAAAAAGAGGTGATGATACTCCTCATATACCAACAAGACAAGTCAGCCTAAAACTCAACCATAATGATAAAATGTGGAAATAAAATCAAAATAAAATTTTAATAACAATCAATAATGTGAAAAACAAGTCAACTTAACTAAATCTCCAAAACATGGTTGTCATTTGTACAAGTCTCTTATGTATTATAATAGAATCTCAAATGATTTTTTCTATAAAGTAGAACAAAATCATAAATAGGAGTAAGAAGGTCCACTAAGATGATAGAAAACTACCTCAAAAATCTCCACAAAAAGCCTCTGATATGAAGAGAAGAGAGAGTATCGTGGAGATCCTGACTCTTAACCTACACAAATATAGAAGCAATGGGTGTGTATCAAACCACACGGATTTCAATAGAAAAACTTCTAAACACAAAATTAAGGGAATGAATACTGGTACTCTTTACTTTGAAACCGAACTTCCACAACTACAACGTGCATAAGAACCATCCCAACCTAATATTTAACAATTTTCTACGTACATTGCACATAGTTCAAGAATATCATTTCAACAATTAACACAAGATCCATAGAAAAATAAATGAAAGTTCACAAACGATAAAGATGCACAATATAAATATATGTAATGTAAAGTATAATGATGCATGTCTTACCTAATAATACACACCTGTTGTCTCCTAGTCTAAGACCCATATGGGATTTATCAGTCAATGAATCCATCACGATGTGCGACAAATTCATTGATAATAGAATATTTCACTATGTATGACACGTACCTTGAATTATAATATCTGTCGCGGCATGTAACACGTTGATCAAAATGGTCCATCTTCTTTAATTCCTTATTCTTACTCAATTTAAATAAAATTGGTTACAACCATGTCTCAAACACAATAAAAATGACATGTTCACACAACTAATGAGGATATCACCATTTATATATCAATGTATAATTCACAACAACAAAATCGTAGTACAACATCAATTATGAATCAATAAATGTATCAAATCATTCTCAACGCATGGCACATCAATACATTATCAATTTGCAATTTTTTACCCCTTTACCGCATTAATATTATCAAATATGAACAAGTCAACTCATCACCAAATCCCATTATTCCCAACACATAAAACAAAGACATGCACGATAAAATACACTTAATAAGGGATCATGATATCCCACTTGCATCAAAAAATAGAACAATTACATAAGACATTGATACTTTCCCTTTTATTGGGCTTCCAAATCATTCAATCTATTCACATAAATAATCATGATACGAGTTTGAAACTAAAAAATCCCACGTTACCATATGTATAGCCTAGACCCAGAAACTCACTCAAATCTATAACTAAGTTCCTAATATTAGCACCAATAAACAATTCACCCCATATTTTCTAAATTTCAACCCTAGAATTGAGTCTTAATTCTTTCGAAATCATAATTTAATGGTACTCATATCGTACAATGCACCTAATAATTAATTACATATACTAATTTATCAAAACATGAATCATAATATAATAAGAAAATCCAAATTTGAAACTAGATACACCATTTGCAACTCTAAGCACAGAGGGATTAAAGGAGTCCACGATCTAGTGATTGCCGGTCAGTGCATTGATTAACCTACAACATTAAAATCATCCCATAATACTTATTTTTTTAAAATTCTCTCCTACACTTTTAAATAAATTACGTTCATCAACACCCTGACGGACAATATTTCTAAACAATTAGACATTCATCAGAGGATGCCCTTTAATCAATATAAGATAATTAGTTGTATAACCATTTAGGAGTAGTTACACTTTATCAATGTTCACCGGTAATCGGAAGTGTGAAGCCTTTTTTCAACCTATTATTCATATAGGTGACTTTTTACCTCCTTTTTTTTCCTAAATAATTCAGTATAAATAGTTACATGCCCCACTACTTATTTAAATATATATGACCCAAATGATGAAGGGTATAAAATAAAATAATAATTTAGTCCAGCAACCATTAATTTAATTAATTAATTATTTCATAATTAAATAATAAGAGTCATGGAGTAGTTTAAAATTTTCAAATAAACTTTACAAACTAATTGAACATGACTTGGAGCTACTATCAAAATGGGTATGTAAATATTTCCAAAAATGTCCTTTTGAGATATTACATTATCCAGCACTAAGATTCATGTTCACCCTTGAACAGATGGTAAAAGAAAGTACCTAGTGGCATAACAACTTATTCTTTGAGGATAGTCCGCAAATCATAAAATTTTAATTTGTTAAGTAGAATATGATTAGGGACCACTAGTGGCATTAGAGCTACAAGGTGTGCTAGAGCTGGGATTATAGCTACTGCTAGGGTGGCTGCTGGAACTCTAGAAATATCAGTCCGAGGCCTAGAACAGACCTCGTCTGCTGGGACTGTAGTGGGTGGTCGTAATCTAGATAAGATAATGTTGTTTAGAATCACTCACTATCAATATTATGCTTCGGGGCCGAAGATACATGTCACTTTCCTATGCCCTTGCCTCCCTTTTGGGGTTCTTGTCTTCCCTTTTTAGTAGGGTTGGATGCTCCTTTATTTGTAATAATACTCCACTCTCTTTTTACGGGGCTACATGTCGAGGTTAGGACTAGCCATATCTGCAAAATATTAGAAAAATTAGAAATAATTCAAGCAATAGAATGGAAGAAAAATGTTGTAGACATACTCACCGAACCATGTCATTTGAATAAAATGTGGGTTACTTAGACTTCACTAGATTTGACCCAACAACATGCAAGCATAACCAAACTATTTTAATCAATTTTAAAGAACGAAAAACATGGGAATTTAATGATATAAGCATTACGGGCATGATAGTCAAATTAATAGAGGCACATAGATATACAAGTACGATCAGAGAGTCATAACATACTTTACTAAGATAAAATCACTTGCAAATGAATAAAAATCACAATGGAATAAATTGCAGTTTGGAAAGCCAACCTTATAAGCCGAATAAATACTTTGAAATGCTAGTCGGAAAAGAAATACAACTCCGAAAAATATTTGACGACTATCAATATAATAAAAACACAAAAAATCTGTGAAATATTGTGCGGGTGTGAGTATGGGAAGTTCAAATGTAAAGGTAAGTGGAAGAGTTTGAAGGTTTACGTAACAACCCGAGATTATCCATTAGATAAAGGGAGTACATTTGGATGAGACCGAGGTGTACTTTATCCTTATGGGTCTTATACAAGCCCTTTGACAATAATTCATTACATAAGAAATGAAAAATAGTGCGGAATTAAAAAATTTCACGAATAATTTAATAAAAAATCATATTTCATAAAATACTAAAGAGGTCTCATGGTCACAAGCTAAACTTAAAGAAATGACAAAATAATTTAGAGACACCACACTTTACATTAAAAGAAATACATAATAATTCTTTATAAGAAAAACTAAGAAACATAGACTTCTTCTTGATTCCAGAACTATACTTATTAAGTATAGAAAAGTTATGGGGTTAGTACAAAATAATGTACTGAGTATGAGATATACAAAAACATGCAAAAATGAACATTTTAGTATAAATACACTTTCATGCCAAATAAGTAAAACCTTCATGAATATAGGAGTAAAAAAACATATAATATTCATTTAACACTTACAGAAGGATTTCCATAATTTTAACAAAAAGGACCATTTTGCGTAAACTCTCCAAAATTACAGTGAATTCATTTTAATCCTAAAACAGTGAACAAATTTCCTTAGAGGTTTAACTAACAAAGTGATCCTTAAAACAAACAAACCATAAGCTTACCTCTCTCAGGAGACATGTCCACACATTAATAATTAGACAATAGAGGAGCATTCATATATTAAGAACTTCACCTAGGTGCCCTACTCCAATGGTACCTATAAATTATACTACATGCAATGTGAGAGAAGCATCCCATACTACCACTCCCACGTAGTGCCCCTTAAGGGTTCCCTTGGATAAACAACACCACATTTCGATCAAGATACCATGAACCCCCACGGTCAAGCCACTAGAAAGTGACTCATTTTCGTACGAGTTTCCCTACGCAAGATTATCCTAACACTATATCAGAATATAGCCCTAAATAACTCCAAATTGTGGACTCATCAACACCCCGACTTAAACTTTTTTCGTTCCTCAAATAAAACTCAAGTTCAAAAGTTAAAAAAGGATGTCTCAAATAGTTTTACATAAGACTCAATCATTAATGCACAAAACGAGACTCAACTTACTAATGCAAGGATCAAATGTGCACTCAAAGGCTCAAGTTGTGGCACCCATTATCAAAGATTTTAAATTCAAGCTGAACCAATGTGATCAAATACCCTCAGATAAAGAATGCTTCCATATTCACTCACAGTGATGATAAATTTAAAGTTCCAGAAACAATAATGTATGAATTAACCCATAGCTTTGCCTCTATTTTCCAATAAACCTTCGTTTAAAATCATTTATGATAAAAAAGGGCTTTTTCGGCTTAAAACGGGGCTGAGTGTGTCAGTATAGTCTTTTAGGATCAATTACTTAAATCCTTACGAGATGTGGTGCTCATAACACTTGATTTTTCCTTCCCTTCTCATTTTCTCTAGTGCTCATAAGTCATCCCTTTATTTACTTTCCATAAATTGTTCGGAAGACCCCATTTCTTATTGTATTTTAATAACTTGATTCCATGGCTTTCTCTATTTCATTCTTCTGTTATCTTTTTCTTTTTTGTATGGAGTTGTTTCATTTTTCTCAACCCCATGGGTTAAGGGATGTATTCTTGCACTGTTTCAGTTGCCGTCTCTTTTCACCACAAACAAATTTATTATTTTGGCCTAAGTTGGCTATTCAATCAACCACAAATGAAGAGGATAATGGGCAGAGAATTAACAGAGGTCATGTTATAATCATGTTTCATCCATAGAAAGGTAAGGTTGAAAAGGTGTTAAAAAGAGGTTCACACACTAAAAAGGTAAACAACAAAAGAGGTATATGTAAAATTTGTTAACACTTTTTTAATGTTGCCTAATACCCACATGGCAAATTCTAGGTTTCATCATGCATGGTTCAAAATAATCTCATCACATATCGTAATTACACTGAAGTCAAATAACAATCCACACTTTTGCAAGTGTGCAACGTTCATTGCACAATCTCAATTGGATGATTGGCTAATCACAATGAGATGCAAAGAGTTTATATACTGTCTATGCAACTTCATTTGGCATGGTTGTAGCCTCACATTCATTTTTTTTATTTCAAGCACTATCCAAGTCATCAGTATTGATATATCAAAAGCTTAAATTTTCCTACGAACATCCAAATTAAAGTACATACAAGAGGAGGTAGAAAAAAGAAAATTTTTGGAACAAAAGTTTTTTTGCAATTTAAAACCAAAGGAGCCGCAAGATAAAACATCCACAAAGATTAATATAAAACCAATTTAAGATATATTAGCCCAAATATATGCACAAAACCACGAGTTATGGATAGAACATAAAGGTGATCCTCACATCACGATATATAAGTATTTGTCTTCAAATGAAATGATATAATATCATCCAAAAAGTAAATCAAAATAAAATAGATAGGGAGGTAAAGAAAATATCATGTCTATGTAGTATCTCAATCTATTTGGATTCAATTCCCGATGTGTCGGGTTGTTTATACGATAATAGCTATTAATGTTGCTTCAGAAGATTTAGCGGCAGCTAACTTGCTGAAATAATAAAAGTCATGAGCTGCAAAAAGGATTCTATTTCCATATAGATTCTACATCTCTATGAGGGAATAGTAGGGTCCACACATTCGTGCTCTTGATGGAACTCAACTTTTAGCCCTTTTTACATATTTTCGGAGGATTAGTTTCCTTTGTAAATTCTTTTCTTTGATTTGTCGGGATGTCATAATTGTCCCAGCTACTTGGGGTTTGTCCATATATTAAAAATCTTAAAAACTAAGTTAGAACATTTTTAAATAAAAGTCTGGAACATATTTCAATTGTGTAACTACTTAGGCGATTCACCGAGTGAAGTGCACATAGCATAAAAAGGTACAGACAAAGGAAACAAGACTTCTTTTGGCAAGATGGAAAATGCGCTAGGAGACCTCAGACTTCTCACAGAAAGTTACAAAATCTAACAATTCATTTAACATGTAATTAAAGGCGAACCATCGAGTGGTTTGGTGAGCTCGACAAAACTCGCCAATTATCCCAGCATTCCCATTTTCAACCCGAATTACTTAATTCTACCCCGCGACCCTCGAACACAAAATTAAAGCATGCGTAACTCAAATAAATTTATACCTAGTAACAAAAATCCACAACTCGATATTTTTCATCCATTATATGGCACAATTTAAAAGAATCAATAATTTAATCTACTAAGGCAAATTTATCAAATAAAAATAGGTAAACAATGATTCTAATCCTACCAAAAAGATCCACCACACAGATCAACAAGATAATGCTATTGCATTTGAGTACAATTTTAAATAAAAAAGAAACATAGTGTGAAGAAACCAACCATTGGAGCTGATTAAGATATATTTGAGATGCTAGGCGCCGCTAAAATCCAAATTCGAGCACAAGTCAACAACTAAAATACTCTAAAAGTGAAAGGAATATAAAAAGTGGGACTACATGTGTGTGTTTGAAGAATGAAAAGTTAATTTATCTTAAGGATTTCAAGAAATTTAATCCTTTAATTTAAAAGACCATCAAGTTCTCACCCATATTAGTCGTGATCGCCAAACCTATCCGTGAAGTGCTCGATGAAGCACCGAGTAGTATCTTACATTATCGAGTTTTATAGAGCCCCAACTAATTTTGGCAATCGAATCGACAGAAAGGGTTGGTTCACTGAGTAGATTGGCAACACGACAATTATTTATTGAGCTCGCTGTGTTTTACAAACTCTAACTTAGATTTGTCCTGAGTCCAATGTTGGACTAGATCAGCATCAACGACAACTTTGGTCATCTACCGAATGGAATTTTCTACCTGCGAAAATCCTTATTTTCTAACACTTTCTACACTTCTGCCTATACAACCAACATGCCATTATTTTATGAAGAACAAAAAACAATCAAAGGGGTTGTGGGTTGCCTACCAAACACCGCCTTAGTTAACGTGGTGGCATGATGTAAGTCGACCTTGAAACTTCAATCTTGGATTTTGCCATAGTTTCACTAGGAAAACCCCCTTCTCCTTATGGATTTAAGTGCAATGAGATCTTAACTATCAAGGTATCCAACTAATTATTTGAGATAAAATGAGAGGTAACTGTCTGGCTAAGGGTTGACACATATTCCTTGATTTCCTTCAAGATCTTGTTACAACCTTCTACTTTCCAAGAATACGATAGAGAATAACCTCACAATAGAGAACTTCCAACTCTTTTGGCTTTTGTTTCTCATGGGGAGTTATATAAGTATCTTTCTCAATGTCTTTCCTGTTACGATTTCGATCCCACCATTCGGATTCTCGATCTTTCGAACCAACATCTCTATTCCAATCTTGGTTACCACCTTTCATTGAGTAGTTTAAACAATTACCACCCCTTGGTTGTCTACAATGTTTACCTCTTCGTTATAACAGGCTTCACACTTGGACACCTTCGAATTAATGCACCTGATTCCCATAACATTGGCACTTTGAGAACCAACTCCCATGACATTTAATGTAAGTTATTTGTATGATCTTGGTCATGTTATTATACCTCTCTTGGTCTTTCTTTATATGCTCCTTGGTCAATTTTAACGATAGGGGAGATACTTGATCTTCATAGGTATACCACGCCCAGTTTTTTTTTTCATTCCATCCAATAGTTGCGCTTCTATCACATAAGGTTGTTGTATTAATCCTCCCTAAGAATGTTGGTAAGAAGAAACCTTGTTCACTGAGTCAAGGCTTCGATAATAGTATTGTTGATACACGTTGTCAGACATACCATGAGTTAGGCATTGTAGAAGCAACTTCTTGAAACTTAGGCAAGTGTCATGAATTTTATTGCCTTCAAGACTCTTAAATCTTTGATGTTATCCCTATGAACCATCATCTTCGGGGAGGGATGAATTTCAACTTAACTTTTTTAACCAATTCCTTTTACAAGGTGATGGAGTCATGTGAAAATTAATCCAACCACATGCAAGCCTTCACCATCAGATAAAATGGGAATAACCTCAGCCTTATTGACTGGTGAGAGATGTTGTTGAAGGTAAATGGCCCTTATGAGACAATCCTCTAAAGAGTCTCTTTAGTTGCACGAGTTGCAGAATGGTGCTCTTGATGTGGAGTACTGTATTTCCTTCAGCGGGTTGTAAATGAATGGCATCAGTACCTCCCATGAGATGGGGGTTATTAGTTAGATGTTCTTTTGACATCATTGAGATTACCGATGTCATTTTGACGGAAAATTTGGGTTACTTTGCTTCCATTAAAACACATACATCTTGTTTTCAGAACAATCAAGCAAAACAAAACTAATAAATATAACTATCAAAAGAAAAATTTTTACACAACTAAAAATTCTAAAGTAACACTACTTCTAGGCAGCGACTCCATTTTTATTTCTGACTTCATTAAAGATACTTCATTAAATACTAAATATGGATGGTTGTCAATCATTATATAACCCAAAAAGCGTTAGAATCGTTTCCACATGGAATTGTACAGAGAATATTTCAGCCAAGTATAAGTCAAGTTATGCTACTCGTAGCTACAAGAAACTATCTAATAAAAACATAACAAAAGGGATAACTCAAAGGTCCATTAAAAATTGCGGAGGGGGGGGGGTTGCAATCAAATTTATAACTAAAACGAGTAAAAAAGTAGGAAAGACTAATGTGGAAATAAGATTCTTGGTATGTGATTGTAATATGAGATAAAAGACACTGAAGGGAATTTTGTATGGACAGTATGTCAGCTAATATATTTTAATGGCTAGACAACAGTGGGGTTAATTCTCAATCGAGCAACTTACACTAAAATTAATTATGATTCTCTTAAACACTGAGTTACAACCTTTAAGCTCAACCTCCTCTTTAATACAACCACTCTCTCGAGTAAAAAGTGTGAAATAAAGATTAGGACTCACTCCTTCGATCTGAACCCATGACTATCCAATAACCACTGACTATTAACTTATTAGTCATAGTTTTAAAACCTCTCTCTCACACAAACCAAAAACACAAAGGATAAATAATATTTGCAACTACCACTTAATTTATTTAAATTACAACTACTAAGTGAAATCACATTTAATCATTGAATATACTTGCAATAAGCAACACCTAACAATAGATTCACGTCATATTCACAAAATCAAACCTCATGAATTTAGGTTTTAAGTAGACCTAAAGAAAAAGAAGAAATGGATACGAAATCAATGTCTTATCAACTAGTATTGATTTATTCTTTCTTCAATAAAGTCTTGGATTAATAATTTCTAACACCCACATTATGTTTCTTCGAGATGAGAATCGTTTAATCTGCAAGGTTCAAGAACAAAGTTTCCCAAAAGCTCCAAAAAGTTCCAAATAAATCAAAGTTTGAAAATTCATTTTCAAAACAATGAAAATTGATACAAATATAAAATACATAACAAGTATTAATAGTTTTCAATACGTGTTACTGCGAAGGATCACTCTGCACAGTTAGTCAGGTTCACCAATTAACTCGGCTATTTTCCCTATGGTATGTTTATCCCCTCTTGCATTAGCCTTCATCATGTTCATGTTTTGGATATTTGGCCAACATGGTATTGCTTTGTTTTCACGACCTTAGAGATCTTCACAGTCGGACAAGACGTACTCGACCTCTAGGAGGTTTTATACAAGTCCTTAGAATTCATAATCATATATAGTCCTAGAAACTTATTGAATCATTAAAAACTTTTGCAATCTAGAATTCAACTAATATAAACTAACTTTGTCTCATAGTACCTATCATCTAGACATAGGAATATGAAAGTTGGAACTTATCCCATATATTAACATAAAGTCTTAGACTAGGATAGACCAACATAGTCTATAAAATATATATTTTGAACTAAAGCTATAATCATAAGTTCTTTGTTCTCCGACTGAGGATACATGAATCTTGGAAAGCAAATCTAAGCATCTTCAGAAATGACCTTGAATCACCTCAATGGCCTGAATCTACATTTGTTTTATAAAAGGTGAAAAAATATGGATTAGTACAAAACACATATACTAGGTATGGATCTATAAACATAAAAGAATTGAAATATGCATAAAATGACATTTTATTTGAAATTATGCTTTATATCAAGTAAAACACAATATGCATACAAGATAAGTAACATAAGCCAAATCAACACAATTGTAACCCAACATACTGGCAACATTGGCAACCCTAGTCCAATGCATCTTACAGGATTCCATAACCCCATCAAAAGCTAAGTGTCAACTATAATACACCTACTATATTCATAAGTCATAACATCATAACCATAGCATAAGATAAAACCAACCATGTTCATTATATTCATACATAGATTACAATGCATATTTCAAAATCAACATAATCATAAGAGAACCCTACTACAATCCCCTCTTAGAATCCTACATGTGAAATGTGCAAGAGAAGTACCATATCCTCCCTTCCCCTATGTAGAACCCCTCAACAAAGATTTCCTATCCTTACAATCCTTCATTCATTTACATTTACATTTAGCGGAAAATTGAATTAGCTAATAGACCATGTGAGATATAATGGAACCCGATATTCTATTCCCACTCCGAAAAGAGAGGGTTTTGAATTGAATAAGTTTGAACCTCTAATAATTACTATCTATGTGGATCCACTACGCTGTAAACATATGTCGGCACTTATTTAAAGGACAAGGAGATAGCTACTAGAGACGTGGTGTTACAACCCTCAAAAAGAAATAGGATAAACTAGAGCTTTGCATGTGTTTTAGGAGTTAAGAAGGTCTTAAAATAATGTAGATTCGCTTGGTAGGTATTTTTAAAGAATTTAGAAGTCAAACATCAATGAACGACCAAGACATTCAGAAACTTGTCTTTTGTGCGTAGTGTACCTTTGCATGTTTTATGTGTTTTAGTGTGTCATTCGGATTCTAAAATGAGGTGAAGGTACCCTAGTATATATTTGGTCATGTTTAGGGTAATAAAATTATGGTACAAATCCCCAAGGAACACCTAAGGTCCTTGAAGAGGACCTAAATATTTGCCATGAAGTTGCCAAATCATTCCCAAACGGTTCCCTAGTTGACACATGGTAGATCATTGACGCTCCGTCAAAAAGGGGCATACCTCCACGCTTAGCTATGGGATATTTTACCCAATTTGGGAAGTATCACATCAAAACCACGCCTAGGAGGATGGGACGTAGTCCAAACATCACCAGTAGTTGGTGGTGGTTATTTGACACCTACAATTTCTGCAGTGTCTCGGCCAAGTGAGGGGTGACTTGGAAATGCACTCCTCGTACTAATTAAGTCATTGGAAGTTATTTTATGTGTTTTAATGTATTATTGGTTAGTTTAAACACCTAGTTCTAAATTAAGACTTCACTTTTAAAAATCAAAACCCCTTTCCTAAACAAAAATCTCTCAAGACGCCATTGGAGCTTGTACTCACGTTAGAGAAAGGATTGAAGACTTTCAGTGTATTATTCATTATATTTCGTGGATTTTCTTCTAATAAGGTACGATAATTAATTCAGGAGGCAACCCAAATGCTTTTCAAAAGGTTTCACAATCCTAAAATATCCCATTTAAAATTCTAAGAATGGGTTCCAGCATAAAAAGATTTTAATAGATTAATTATGATTTTTTCGATGTTTATTGATGAATTTATGATGAAAAAATTCAATGAATTGATGATCATCCAAATTGTCTAATTTTTTGTTATGAAGATGGTTTGATGAAATTGATTGGATAATGTTAAAATTCTGTTTATTCTATGTTGTATTATGATTATCTACTGAAATTATAACTTATTATAATGAATTGTTGGAGCACTGAGAAAAGGTGATCAAGGTTTAGATGAAGGGTATATTGACCTCAATCATTCTAGTCGTCTTGAATTGAGCTTGTGTGGTATGGTCTAGTTATGGTGGAGGTGTTTACTTCATGTATATCAATGTGAATTTGAATTTTTGTTATGGCCTTGAAGACATTGAATGGAAATCAAAGTGATGTTATGATGTATATGCATATAGATCATAATATTAAAATCACACCTAGACACAAATGGCAACACATCAAATTTTTTAAAAATTACCTTCATATCGACTCTTCTAGCCACAAAACCCTCATAACATGAAAACTCACCTTTTCTCTCCCTCAAGATTAAAAACATCTCCCCTTCCAAGAATCATACCTAGAATACCACCGGAAAAGAAAGCATAAGAGAGAGAGGCCTTATGGAGTTATGTTCTATGACATAATTCAGGTGTAATGATGAAAATCAAACTCTATCGTCCTATAGCCTCTTCTAAATGGATGTGTCGCAACTCACACCAATGACCAAGATACTACTAGACGTGGCTTGTGAGACTTTTAGACCTTAAACTATTTCCAAAAACCTTATGCTCTCATACCAAGTTTGTCACGACCCGAAAGTACCCCATAGATGTTCAGAGGAACACTCGTTTCGTGACTAAGCGTACTTGAACCTTTGGGGTCTCACACAATTCCTTTAACTAGCATTCTTTACATAAGACATGAAAAATTAGTGCGGAATTAAAAAATTTCAAGACATTTTACATAAAAAGGAATTATTTTATAAATACTAAAAAACATATCATCATCACAAGCTAAACTTAAAGACAAAACATAAATAACTTAGGGACACGACCCGTTTACATTTTAAAGAAATGCATAATAAGTCTTCACATAAGGAAACTAAGAATATAGAAATTACGCCCTCGAATATATGAAGACACCTTGTCTTGAGAGGAACCTTCCCAAGCTTTGCCTTCTACACTTCAACCTTCAAATGCTTCAAACCTATACTTAGAGTATTGAAAAATATGCGGTTAGTATAAATAATATACGACGTATGGCATATACAAAAACATTCAAAAAGGGACATTTTAGTAAAATAACATTTCTTGCAAAATTAAGAAAAATATTCATGAAGTAAGCAGCAAATCAACATGAGAACCATCATTTAACACTTAGAGAAGAACTCACATAATTTTAACCGAAGATCGACATTTAAAGTAAACTCCCAAAAACATACAGTGGACTCTACTAACATTACACTAAAAAATTGGAAACATTAACAATGAATTACTTATGAAATTCACAATGAATTATCTTGTTCTAAATGAGTAGACTTCCAAGACCAAGAGAAAGAGAAAGTGAACTCATTTTCCGTAAGAGTTTCCCTTCCTCGAGATTATCCTTAGACTCACTCAGGTAAGATATGAAGTTAGTATTAATATGTCTCTTTCAATACACACCAAAACAATCCACAAGACTACCCCTTTCGTGTTACCCAACACGGGAGAAACAAGCCCCTCAATCAATGGCAACACATTAAAAGACACCAACAAACCATCAAAGTCTTCCCTTTCGGAATTACTACTTAATGCATTTAGTACAAAGCGTCTCATACCACCATCTATCCTAAGTAGTACGTTCTTTTTGAAGGTTTGTCACCAAGTGTTCCCTTTCGGAAGGTCCTACCTAGTGCAATGAGTAGATAGCGTCACATACCACCAACTACCCTAAGTAGTACATTCATTTAGAAGACTTAGTTTAATCAATTCTTTTGTGAGAGTTAGATTAACCAACATAGACCATGAGAGCTAGACATAGAATCCCCATATTAATCCCTATTTGGTGAGGGATCCTTACTTTCCTAGAATGAGGTCATACTCTTAACATTTACATGTCTTTCCCCATAGCTACACCTATGCGGGCACATAATTAAGGATAAGGATACTGATACTAAGTAACTCATTCTCTACTAACGAGGAGTACTCATTTCAAGAGGAACATTGGAATACAACATCTCAACTAACGAAGTGTAATCCACATCTTTTTCATATCCTCTTGATGCTAGGCATAACTACCCACAAATTCTCAACATTATAGACTATAGGTTAAGGATAACTAGTGAACACAAACATCTCAACTCACGAAGGACATTCACCCTCTAACCTATCTTACAAATCTCATGGGATGTAGTGGTGTTTCTACTAAACACTTCATCTCAACTCACGAAGAGTGTTCACCCCAAAACTCCCCTTTTGGACTTAACTTAATTCTTTCATTTAAGTGTGAGTGTGTTTGTACATGTGAGCACACCTTACACATAAGATGCACTTCATTCATATTTAACTCCTATACATGATTAGACCTTAATTAATCACATCACACATCTTACATGCTTCACATAATCATATAAGTCCTTTATACATAATATTTAACATACTTCTCATAACAATTTCATAAAGCAATGAACAAGAATAACTGCATTCAAACACACATTCTAGTATACTTCACATAATCACTTCATAAGCCAAACTTAACAAGAATAGCATGTTATCATATTACTTCACCTTACAAGCCTTAATATCCTCATTCACAGTAAACTAGGAACTTTACATTCATACAATTCAAATAAACACCACTACTAAAAGGTGGACCATACCACGCAAGAGCCTTTCCAAAATTAAAATTAAACAACATAACCAACATACCCTTAAATCCAAGACTTCATCACATATAAAAATTTTCTCAATACTTCATAAAACTAAAGCCCTTTGGGCACTATCTAAACATCAATAACAACAATAAGAAACCAAAGTTCAAAGACTACCAATTCATGCTCATTTAACTCATTTCTTAAGCCAACATTAGATGAAAATCTTTGACATGATTTTATTGAAGTTTTAACCTTAAAATCATCAACTAACATTAGAGATACCATTATTAAGTCATTATAAAAATTTAAAATGAAGACCCATATTTAGATATGAAGATATAGAAACTAGGGTTGAAAACTCATTTTGAAAAATCATTAGAAGGGTCTCCATGAATGAAAGAGAGATCAAGGATGGATATCATACCTCGAAGAGATGTAAACCCATAATTTTTTGATGAAGAAAAAGTCCAAACCAGCCCTCCTTGCCTTCCTTTAGTGTTAGATTCAATGGTCACTTTGGGAGAGTTTTCTTTAGAGAGGGAGTTCGAATATTTGAATTGAGGGGTCTTGTATAGGTCTAGGGTTTAAAACAAACTTAAGAAAACTTAAAAACACTAAAAATATCATCCTAGGTTCCCCAAATACTTGGAGTTAATTTACACAAAACACCCCAAGTAGGCAGAACCGTGCAACAGCTTTAGCAAGTGCCAATCGATGACTCAAGCTACTGAGGGTCGATTGATCTACGGTTCGTGCTGTTGCGCGTTGATGGAAGGAGAGAGTTGTTCAAAGGAGGTCTAAGATTCCCACCAAGTGTGGGACAACGATCCTTAGTCGCAAGGCGTCGATAGGGCTACGTTAAGTAGTCTGCTCCGTCGTTTGGGCAGTGTTCTTGGCAGTTTTGTCCAATTCTTGGGCCCTTCATGTGTGGCCCTTGTGGGTCCTAGGAGGGGTCGTTCCCAGATGTTAACCATGTAAAATAATTCTTCTAGATTTTAGGAACATCCCACCTCAGTTTCAAGGAAAACGAATACGTAAAACTAACACAAACACATCAAGATACACAAGTACAATTTAAGGCACACCTTCCGAACTTCATTGACGTTCTTGGGAGTATACCTCCAAACTTAACCAAACATCACACACTGACTAAGAACGCTAATATAAATAATTTTAACTGAAAATTAAGTCAAAAACAACCACGAGGATCTAGTACACCTTAGTTCATTTTGGGGCCTTACATTCTCCCCCACTTAGAATAACATTCGTCCTCGAATGACATAAAACTTCAAGAACAACAAGGACTCATTTAGAATCACATAACACATTAAAATCATGATCGACACACTCAAAATAAAAGCATCAACTAGAAAGGAGCATCAATTCACAATTATCAAATACTAGCAACATAAACAACACTTGTCAAACTTAAAAATCGCGCTTAACGATCTTTTATGGAGGAAATACCTTATCCAACCTTAAACATGCTAATATACAACAATTTTTCACACATTGAATCTTCAATGCAGAAAAAACAAATTTTTCTCAAAATGAAAAATAATTATAGTGAACATTCATTGCGCCACTGCAAAACATTATCAAAATATAAAGTTAAAAATTATTTGAGTAATTCATCAAGATGACATGATCACATAAAGTATAATACCATATAAACTCAAATTATAACACATTGAAACCATAATTCTTTAAAGATGCAATTTTGTCAAAAGTTGAACTTCATTACAGTGAATTGAAAACATCAGTATGTCAGATGCTTACAAATTTGATAATGCACCTTCCAAGAAACTTTATCAAGATAACATGACACTATGAGTGACAAGACCGCACTAACTTTCTCCAAAGAGACTTCGTAACTTTCACTAAGTGCAATGTGAGAGTAGCATCCCATACTACCTCTCCCACTTAGTAACTCTTGAGGATTCTTTTGGACTAAGTACATTACATGCCATGTTACTCAACATTCATTCTCCCCTACTTATGGTAAAACCATTTTCAAGGTCTCATACTTAAAATAACCATTTTGCCTCTCACAAGGTAGGAATTCACACTACCCTCAACTCCTGCACCTCATGATTAAACATCAACCTTACAAGTTAAGCATAACACTTCCCTCTTAGGATTCAAGCCTAGACAAACACTCTTAAATATCACTTCATTCAACTCTTAAGCATCACTTAACTCAATTTCACGGAACAAAACATCCTCACTAAATATTCATACCATATTCCCATCTTAGTGTAAGATTGCACCACAAAATCAACCAATCACAAGAAAAACTATGAAATATTAGTCGCACAAGGGAGTAGCCCTCAACTCCTACAAAATCTTGACATTCTCTCAACATTCCTCAAACTTACACCTTAAATCATATATACCATCATTGTACATAATCAGAAGATAACTCATTTATTCTCAAAAGCACTTTGGTCATTCCCTATCATTCTTACCATGCTTAGAATCATATAAAAAATTTTAAAACATACCTTCATATCTACTGTTCTAGCCACAAAACCCTCATAATATCAAAACACACCGTTTCTCTCCCTCAAACCTAGAAACATCTCCCCTTCCAAGCAATGACACCTACAATACCAACAGACAAGGCAACTTAAGAGAGAGAGAGAGGCCTTATGGAGTTTTGTTCTATGACACAATTAAAGAGTAATGAATAAAGTGAAACTCTATCGTCCTATAACCTCTTATTAATGGATGTGTCGAGACTTACACCAATCACCAAGATACTAATAGACGTTGCTTTTTAGACTTTTAGACCTTAAACTATTTCCCAAAACCTTATGCTCTGATACAAAGTCTTTCATGACCCGAAAGCACCCCCTTTAAGTTAGGAGGAACCCTCATTTTGTGACCGAGTGTACTTGGCCCTTTTGGGTCTTGCACAACCCCTTTAACTAGTATTCGTTACATAAGACATAAAAATTACTACGGAATTAAAAATTCTAAATATATTTTATATAAAAAGTAATTCTTTTATAAATACTAAGAAAATCTCATCGTCACAAGCCAAACATAAAGACACAACAAAAACATCTAGGGGACGCGTACTCTTTACATTTAAAAGAATTACATAATAAGTTTTAACATATGGAAACTAAGAAGATAGAAATTATGCCCTCTAATATATGAGGACCATTTGTCTTGATAGGAACATTCCCAGGCTTTTCCTTCGAGACTTCGACCTTCAAACTGCTTCCAACGTATACTCATAGTAAAGAAAAGTATGGGGTTAGTACAAATAATGTACTAAGTATGGCATATGCAAAAACAGTTTAAAAGGGACATTTTAGTAAAATAAACTTTCATTCAAAATTAAGTAAAACATTCATGAATTTAAAATTAAGTCAACATTAGAACCATCATTTAGCGCTTAGTGAAGAACTCACATAATTTTAACCAAAAGAGGAATTTACAGTAAATTCCCAAAAACATACGGTGAACTATACTAACATTACAGTGAACAAATTGGAAACATTAACAATGAATCATTTAAGGCATTAACAATGAATTATCCTATTCCAAATGAGTAGACTTCTGAGGCCAAGCGAAACCGAAAGTGAACTCATTTTCCGTAACATTTTCCTACCTGGGGAATATACTAAGACTCACTAAGGTAAGACATGAAGGAAGTATGAATATGTCTTCTTCAATACACACGAAAGCAATCCTCAAGACTACCCCTTTCGGCTTACTCAACTCGGGAGAAACATGCCTCTCAATCAATGGCAAGATTAAAAGACACCCAAAAAATTACCAAAGTGTTCCCTTTCATAATGACTACTTAGTGCAATGAGTAGATAGCATCCCATACCGGCCCCTACCCTAAGTAGTACATTATTTTAGAAGACTTAGTTCAATAAATTCTTTTGTGGGAGTTGACTTAACCGACATAGACCAAGAGGGCTAGACATGGAATCCCGATATTAAGCCATATCGGATGAGGGATCCTCACATTCCTAGAATGAGGTCATTCTCTTAGAATTTACATGTCTTTTCCAATAGCTACACCTATGGGGGCGCATAGTGAAAGATAAGGAGATTGATACTAAGTAACTCATTCTCTACTAACGAGGAGTACTTTTTTCAAGAGGTACATTGGAATGCTACATGACAACCTAGAATTGTTATCCACCTCTCCTTCATATCCTCTTGGTGCTAGGCATAAATTCCCTCAAATTATCAACATTATGTATTATAGGTTAAGGATTATTAGTGAGCAGTACATCTCAACTCATGAAGGACATTAATCCTCCAACCTATCTTAAAAAGTTCATGGGATGTAGCGAGGTTGCTACTAAAAACTTCATCTTAACTCACGAAGAGTATTCACCCCAAAATTCCCCTTTTGGACTTAACTTAACTTCATTCATTAATTTAAATGTGAGTGTGTGTGAGTACATGTGAGCACAACTTGCACATAAGCTTCACTTCATTCTTATTTAACTCCTATACATGCTTAGACCTTCAATCATCACATCAAAAATCTTACATGCTTCACATAATCATATAAGTCCTTTACAGATACTCCTAAACATACTTCTAATAAAATTTTCATAAAGAAATTAACAAGAATAACTTCGTTCAAGCATACATTGTAGTCTACTTCACTTAATCACTTCACAACGCACATTTAACAAGTAATGCGTATTTATAATCTTTCTTCACATAACAAGCATTTATATCCTCATTCACAATAATCTAGTAATTTTACATTCATAGAATTCAAATAAACACCTCCACCAAGAAGGTGGACCATACCACTCAAGACCATTTTCGAAATTGAAATTAAACCACATAACCAACTTACCCTTTAATCCATGACTTCATCACCTATAACATTTTTGTCAATATTTCATCAAAATAAAGCCCTTTGGGAAGTATCTAAACAACAATAAGAAACCAAAGTTCAAAGACTATCAATTCATGCTCATTTTATCCATTTCTTAAGCCAACATTATATGAAAAGCTTTGACATGATTTCATTAAAGTTTTAACCTTATAATAGTCAAATAAAATTAGAGATACCATTATTAAGTCATTAGAAACGTTTTCATGCAAGACCCATAATTAGAATTGAAGATAGAGAAACTAGGATTCAAAACTCATTTTGAAAATTCATTAGAAGGGACTCCTTGAATGGAAGAGAGTTCTAGGATAGATAACATACCTCAAATATAAGTAAAACCACAAATTTTTGATGAATAAAATGTCCAAGCCAGCCCTCTTGCCTTTCTTGAGTCTCAGATTAAATGGTGTCTTTGGGAGAGTTTTCTTTATAGATGGAGTTTGAATATAAAATTGAGGGGTGTTTTCTAGGTCTAGGCTTTAAAATAAACTTCATATATATATAAAACTCTAAAAATATTAGTCTCGGGTCCCAAAATACTTGGGGTGAATTTACTCAAAACACCGCAAGTTGGCAGCAATGTGCAACAGCTTTAGCAAGTGCCAATCGACGACCCAAGCTACTATGTGTTGATTGATCGACGGCCCGTGTTTCTCAGCGTCGATAGCATAAGAGATTGGTTCAATGGAGTTCTGAGTTTCCCACCAGGTGTGGGATAACTAACCTAAGTCGATGGGGCATCGATGGGCCTACGCCCAATAGACTGCTCCGTTGTTTGGGCAGTGTTCTAGGCAGTCTTGTCCAATTTTGGTCCCTTAATCTAGGGACCGTTATTGGTCCTAGGTGGGGTCATTCCTGGATGTTAAACGTCTAAAATATGTTGTCTAGGTTTAAGGAACATTCCACCTATGTTTCAAGGAAAATGAACACGTAAAACTCACACAAACACATCAAGACACACAAGCACAATCCAAGGCACACCTTCCGAACTTCTTGGACGTTCTTGGGCGTTTTACCTCATAAATTAACCACACTTAAGACACTTCATAACAACACTAATATAACTCATTTTAACTTAAAATTAAATAAAAAAATCCACGAGGCTCTAGTTCACCTTAGTTCATTTTGGGGCGTTACATTCTCCCCCACTTAGAATAACATTTTTCCTCGAATGACACTAAAACTTCAAGAACAACAAGGAATCATTTATAGTCACATAACACATTAAAATCATTATCACCACACTAAAAATCAAAGCATCAACTATCAAGGAGCATCAATTCACACTTATCAAACACAAGCAACATAACTAACTGTTTTTAAAATTTCCAAACCTCAAAACTCACCCTTAACTTTGTTTTATGGAGGAACTACCTTCTCCAACCTTAAACATGCTCATATACAACACTTTTCCACACATTAAATCAAAATTCGATCCACACAAAAAACAATTCTCAAAATTAAAAATTATTACAGTGAACATTCACTGTGTCAATGCCAAACATGGTCAAAATTTCAAAATTCCATTCTTTGATCCATTCATCAAGATGACATGTTAACATGAAGTATAATACAATATAAACTCATATTATAACACAATGAAACCATAATTCATGAAAGATGCAATTTTCTCAAAAGTTGAACTTCATTAAAGTGAATTCAAAACATCACTATGTCACATGCATAAAAATTTCATAATGCACCTCCAAGAAACTTTATCTAAATGACATTACACTATGAGGAACAATACCACACTAACTTACTACAAACAGACATGGTATGTTTCAATAGAGAGGGAGTTTGAATATTTGAAGTGAGGGATCTTTTCTAGGTCAAGGCTTTCAAACTAAGTTAATATAACTTAAAAATACTAAAGTTAATATCCTAGGGTCCCAAACTACTTGGGGTGAATATACACAAAATACCCCAAGTACGTAGTAATATGCAGCAACTTCAAATCGACGACCCAAGCTACTGGGTGTCGATTGATCGACGGCCCGTGCTACTGGGCGTCGATGGCATCAGAGACTGGTTAAAGGGAGGGATTAGTTTCCCACCAAGTATGGGACGACGCCCCTCAGTTGACGGGGCGTTGATGGGTTTACGCCAATTAGAGTGCTCCTTTGTTTTGGCAGTGTTCTTTGCAATCTTGTCCAACTCTTTGGCCCTTAATATAGGGCCCCTTGTGGGTCGTACGTGGGGTCGTGTCCTGACGTTTAACCTCTAAACTAAGTAATCTAGGTACGAATAATATCAAACATAGTTTCAAGGAAAATTAATGCGTAAACTCACACAAACACATTAAGACACACAAGTACAATCTAAGGCACACCTTTCAAACGTCATACACGGTTTTTGGTGTTTGACCTCCAAAATTAACCAAACTTGACACACACTTCCTAAGAACACTAATATAACTCATTTTAACTTAAAACTAACACAAGAAACATCCATAAGACTCTAGTTTACCTTAGTTCATTTTTGGGCGTTACAGTTCTCTTCCAGACCTAGACCCTCAATAGAAAGAATGGACTCGGTATCACCGATACACTTCTTATGCATGGACACATGGAAGACCGAATGAACCAAATATAATTTACAAGGTAATCTCAACTTGTATGCAAATTCACAAACCCTTTGCAAAATTTCACAGGGACCCACAAAACGAGGACTCAACTTCCCTTTCACACCAAATCTCACCACTCCTTTCATGGGTTAAATTTTTAGATAGAACTTATCACCTTCTAATAAATTCTAAATCCCTTATCGTATGGTCGGCATAAGACTTTGCTGTCTATAGGATGCTTTCAATCGGTTCCTTATCATATAAAGTTTTTTCCAAAGTCTTATAAACCTATTCGGGACCAAAAATTGAAGGCTCACCCACTTCAAAACATCCTTTTGTATATATACTTCTACTACAATACATGACCTCAAAACGAGCCATAGATATAGTTTAATGGTAACTATTGTTATTAGTGAGAACCCCCATAGGCAAGTGTTTATATTAATTTCCCTTGAAATCAATTATAAGATATTTAAGAATATTTTTAAGGGTTCGAATAGTACGATCCACTTGACCATCCGTTTGGGGATGAAAAGAGGTGATTAACTTCACCTTTGTACCCATCCCTTTTTGGAATGACCACGAAATCCTAGATGTGAATTGTGCACCCCTATCTAACCTCAGCTGAGTAAGTAGACTTGACAGAAATAAAATTAGCGGATTTGGTCAATATATCTACAACCATCCATATAGAGTCATTTTGACTTGGAGTCAGAGGAAAACCTACAACAAAGTCCATATTAATGTCTTCCCACTTCCAAGTGGAAGTCGTATTTCTTAAAGTAAATTACTTGACTTTTTGGTCCCGACTTTCACTTGTTAGTAATTTTGACTTTTTGGAACAAATTCCGCTATGTCCCTTTTTAAGACTTCTTACAAAAACACTTCTCTAAGATCATGATAAATTTTTGTAGACCTAGATAAATTGAATAACAGGAACCATGAGCTTCCTCAAAAGGTTTCTTAAGTCATCAACATTAGGCACACACAACCCTCCTTGATACCTCAAGAAACCATCCTCCCCTAAGAAGATGGACTCAATAAGCTAACCAAGGACTGATTCCTTCAACTCCATCAATTATTGATCAAGGTGTTGCTTAGACTTCAGCTAAACCACCAAAGATGATTCAGAGGTATTATGGACCATAAAACTACCATTTAGAGAATTTTCCAATCTAACACCAAAATGATCCAATCTATGAACATCTTTCACTAGGTATTACTTGGATTATACTACATGAAACACATTACCTATAGTCATTCGTCTTAGATAATTCACAACCACATTGGCTTTGCCCGGGTGGTAGATGTGACGACCCTCAAAATGAACTAAGGTATCTAGAGCCTCACATGTGCCTAAAAAGGTAAAAAAAATTTAATGATGTGTTTTACACTTTCTATAATTCTTTTAAAGAGTTTTGGAGGTCAAACGTCCAAGAACATCCAAGACGTTCGAAAGTTGGTCTTTAGACGTGCTACTGAGTCCTTGTATGTTTGCCTTATTTTTGTGTTGTTTGAAGCCCAAAAAAAGTACATGTGACCCTAATATGTTAATAAACATGTTATGGGTCAAAACATTTGGGTAGGACTCCCCGAGGATCACTCTTAAGGCCCCTTTGGAGGATCCAAATGTTGAACAAGAAGGCTTCCCAAGGCAGACTTCATCATAAAGATTAGGAGCTAGCTTCATGACGCGCGGCTGGCACAGAGTGTGCCTGTGCGACGCACTCCCAACACGCAGCTTAGTTCTTGAAAAATTATTTTGGGGCGAATTCAGAGGCTGCCCCGCGAGGCGCAGCCACTTCCAAGATCCGGTTGGGTCGTTTTAAAGTCAATTTTAACAAGTGTAAAAGTTCCAATAACTATAGGGGTGTTTTGGTAACTTACGGAGACGGTATTAAACTGTTCTAGGACCTTTTAAAACCTTTTACTAAGCCAAAAACCCAACACTCATAATGAAATTAAAATCCCCAAAATTCTCTCTTCTTCCAAAAACCCCCAAAACCTCCATTGAAGACCAAACTCAAGAACAAGCTATAGAGGTGGATTCTTTGAGATTTCTACTCAGATTTTCGTGGGCTTTCTAATGTAGAAGGTATGGTAATTATTCATCCCTACATAACCATTCATCGATTGAGTCCTTTCAATGATTTTTACTAACATGATTCTAAGTCAAAAATTCTATATTTCAAACTATCCATGGGTTCACTGTTAAAGTTATTTTAAAAGTTCTAATAATGAATATATGTTTAGATACTGATTCTATGATGAATATGTATCCATTTTTATGAAGAACCCATGATCCTCCTAATTTCTCAAAATGGCCTATAATGTGGTGTTTGTGATCTGGATTTCATGTTTATAGAATTGTGATTAGATTGTATTGAATTTCTTATTTGTATTACTAAATATATCAATTGAATATTAATTTTTCAGGAATTATTAAATTTTATGATTACCTTGGATATTTGTAAGTTTAGCTATTTCCTCTACATAGCTTATAATGTACATTGAGTTATGTTGATTGGTATGGTCTACTTATGGTTGTGCTGCGTAAATTCTGGCACATGTTTTTGTGTTATGAATATGTCATTGAATTCATTATATTCAATAGGAATTTATATGAGGATTTCACTGTTTAGGAAATTGAAGGATTTAACCTATATTCGAAATATAATTTTCGCAGTCAATTGATGTTATGTGAATTATATGAATGGCCCTTCAAACTAGTTATACGAAATAGGTGTGTATGATGTTATATATATATGTGTGATGATAATTTTAGGGTTTGGTGGTATGTATTTCTAGTGATAAAGAATATCCTTGTAGCATGAGCTGTACCTATATGAACCGTATATGAATGTGTTGTCGAAAAATGCTAGGAGTCTTCTATTATATTTTTGAATATGTGCTTGCCTCTTATGTGTATTGTGAGTGTGTAGTCTATAGTATTAAATAATATAGATGTGTTTTCCTCAAGAATTGAAGAATGTTGTTCATGTGTTGTGATCTTTAGAGAGTGGCATCCTCAATACTATGTGATAGCCATTATGTGATCATGTTCACCAATGTAGACACACACTTCATGCATATCTATGAGTATGATAGATTCATGATGACTAAGGAAAGGATAGTTCTCCTATGCATAATTACCGATTTCTATTCATTGAAGTATATGGTTTATGAAGTTATGAACATGTGTGACTATATTTTTTATATGAAGGTAGATCTCACATTACATGTAAACCACACATGATGTAGGATTGTAGGGTCTATGATAAAAGGACATTCACATCTTAGTATCCTTTGAGCTATATGAAGTATAAAAGAGAAAGATCCTAAGGCCTTCTTTATTACTTAATGCATTAAATGCTTAAATGTATATCAAAAAAGGAGTTAGAGCCTAGCACCGAATGAAAATGAGAAATGAGAGTGGGAGCTTCACCTTAGTAAGTATGGCTTCCCACAAGAGAACCATCAAGTTGGTATGTTCGGGTTCCCGACATAGATGTTATCTCATGAGATGGAAACCTCCATGTTAGAAAGTCATGGTTTATAGAAGTAAAATCCATGTTCCATAACTACGTGCCTCCGTAGTTCATAGCTTATGGGTACCACTTATACAACTATGTATGATTGGTTACATTTTAGAAACTGTTAACCCTCTTTTTTTTGCCTTGGGAGTGGAAAACCAAATTCCATGTACCTCACATGGTCTATGTCGGTTATAGCTAAATCACCCAAAGTATGAAATGAAAAGACATAAAATTATGAACTCTAATCACAACTCTTTGAGAAAATTAGATAGTATAGGTAGGACTATGGACCCTACCCATGCATTATACTAGTAAGCTCTACGAAAGGATAAGATTAGTACTTTTATGAAAGTAAGACTTATTTTATCCATGTATGAATTGGATATATGTATGATTAAGTGACTTTGTTATGTTAATACATGAATTATGCTTATGTATGTGAAATGCACTTGTGGCTTTTAAATGGCTTTACTTAGTATATGTGGGAGTCTGGGACTCCATGTGTACAATTCACAATTAAGCTTACGAATGGGTTATAAGGGTGGATAACCTATGATATGAACTAACTTAGTTAGGAGTAAGGTTGTAGTCAAGGAAATAGTCCTTATATGATGCCATGAAGTATGTTTCCTTATGTCTAGTTATGAATGAAAGAGTTATGACTTGTTAAGTATGTTATTCCTACTCTTGGGTGATTTCTTAGGTACACTTGGTGGAAGTATTATTATGGGATGCTACCTACACATTGCACTAGCGTGACTTAGGAGTTGTCTTAGGTGATGGTCCTGATGTGAAGTTTATTTTCTATGAGGTGGTTAAGACTTGTGAGTATATATTGTTGTGTTACTAATCATATCTTGAAAGACTATAATAACATGACCTGAAGGTGATATATTGTACTAATTACACATGAGGGTTACTTAAGCAAAAAAGTAAGATAAAAGAGAGGTAGTTTATTGTGTGTATTGAATATGCCTCAAAGTATGATATATGGCTTTATATTCTATTATGAGTAGTATCCATGTCTATATGATGTATAAGAACTACATTGAAATTATATGTGCCAATGTTGACGAAGTTTACAAATAAGACATGATGCATCACTTATAACTAAATGTCCTTTTTATATGCATATTTTGCATGGTTACCATACTTAGTTCATTATTGTATTAATATCATTCTTCTTGATATTTTTACACAAACTGTAAGTGGTGATGGCTAGAGGATGCCTCCAAGATGAAGTGATTGGATAGATCATCCATGTTCAAGAAAAGGGATCCTTATGATTTATGAATTTCCATGTGTCATGTTCTTATTCAGTTATGTAATACCTTAGATATATTTGATTTTACTAAGGACCGTGTAACTATTCTATTTTATTGAGTTGGATCGTAAGATGGAAGAGTGTCTTAGAGTCTAATTATCTTCTTATGATATTTTATATAAAAATGAAGTGTTGTTCTAGAATATGATGTTCAAGGAAAAGTTTGAAATTTCCGCTATTCTAACGATTATACAATGAATGCTGACTTATGGCTTGTGTTAGAGCTCTGAGAAGTCGACGACCCCGTTTGGGGATCTAAGAGTACCTTACCTCCTAGGGGGTACTTAGGGTCGTTACAAAAATGGCATCAGAGCATAAGGTATTGTGTTTTTTCCCTAGGTTTCAAAGTCTGTATTGCTATGTTTAGTAGAGTCTTGTTCATCGGAGGGGAGTCGCTACACAAAAATTAGAAAGAGGCTATAGGACGATAGAGTTTCCCTTCTACACTATTCTCATATCGTGCCAAAGAACATAAATCTATGTGGTCTCTCTCTGATGCTTCCTAGTCTGATGGTCTTTTAGATGTTATTGCTTGGATTGGGATGATGCCTCACTTGTTGAGGGGGAAATATGTGAATTTTAAATGATTATCTTTGTTCAATGGTTTAGTTAGTATATGTGAAGGTTAATTTTAGTACATGGTTATATGATGCCATTTATGTCTCAAGGTGGTTTATCTGGAAAGGGTTGTTATTTTAAAAAGTTATGATATGACATGATTATACCTTGTTAAGAGTTGTTATAGTTGAATGGAGTTCCTTTTTATAGGATAGACTACCTTATTATTATGTTTAATGATAGTAGAATGCTATGATATAGGTTTGACAAGTCTTGGAGGAATGGGTAAATAGTGATAAAGATGATGTTACCTTTGTATATGTGGCATGCTTCATAGTTGTCCTTGTGTGGATTGGAAAACATTTGTATAGGTTTGCTTCTAAGGAGGGGAGATAGTGTGTTGAACCTTGTAAAGTTATTGTGAAGTATGCTATTTAATGGGAGAACCCTTATGACTAGTTAATTGTTCCCTCTATGAACCTATTGCAACAGTTGTAAAAAGGGGAAATGGAGTTTTATTCCAGAAGTGGAAGTATGACTACCCTAAGGTTACTCAGGGGGATGTATGGTATGTACCCCATAAATCTTGAAAATAAAGAGAGAATTGAGGTTGACCTACTTTGATGTGGTTAGATATCTTTAAGCTTTAATTTAAATATTGTTAAGGGAGGAAAATCATAGATTGTACCTAATGATGGTTGATTGGAAGTTGCACCAAAAATGATGAGCCTTGTTGGTTTGTCTTGACTTAACTTGACCTTTGTTTTTAAACGCATGAAGTGTATAAGCTCACCCAAAGTGGGGGATAATATGCTTTGATGGTAAGATATTAAGTTCGCTGGATGTAATGTTGAGTTTCCTTGAACTTCACTAGATTCAAAATAACATTGTAGTGATGGTAATAAGGTTGTTCATGAGCTTAGATCCCAAGTATGGAACAATGTGCTTAGTAAATAAGGTTGATAAGGTAAAATTACCATAGAGATTGGATGAATTGCTCTTATATGGGTTTATACTAAGTGGTGGAGCATTATTTGAGTAATAAGGTTGTAGATATCTGTATCTTTTACTTCTATTCTTACTCAAGATTGAAACGAAAGAGTTCTTAAGTAGCTTGTTCACTATATAAGTGTTCCATAAAAGGATAAGTTGCATGTTCTCCATATATTATGCATATCTTAAATGACACTGTGTTATGCATGTTATGAAAGTTATTTATTGCATGCAAAAGGAAATTTTGATAAATTTTGTGTTACTCATGTCGTTGTGCATCTCTAGATGATGAATATGCAATTTGATATCATGAGACACCTTAGTGAGCATGTTTTATGTCACATTAATGTGTGGTGACTTTGCCCACAATGAGAAGTTGAACCTTCTTTAAATGAGATAAGATGAGTCTCTTCGAAAAATATGCGACTTTGAGATTTGGAAGTCTTATTATAGGCTCACACTTGAGGAGTGATGGTATGTCTAGCCTATGTCTTTTGGTGTGCCTATTAATTGTGATGAATTTTAACTAAAAGATGCATGTTTTTTAAATCTAATGCGGTTCTAGAAAAATTTACTTCCTAATGTTGTGATGTGGTTGGGGTGACCTACCATATTGATTTCATATGAAGGAAGTATAGTCATAATGTGGTTTGGAGTAAAGAAATCCTCCTTGATAAAAATTAATCTGTATGCATTGCTTTAATATGAACTCTATGATGCGATGTGTATATGTTGTGAATAGGAGAATGTAGTTCCTCTTTGAACAAAGTAAAGCATGGCGATGTCATATATGACCTTGATGATATTATGTCTAGATTATATGGTTGTAGTTGATCTACATTATTAAATAATCTTGTGTTACTAAATGAATTGTTCAATTTCCTCATGAGTTGAAGTGTGTACTATGCCTAAGTGTGCAATTGAAATATATATAATGTTAAATCTTGTGGTAAAATAATGAACACGCCTAGAGTTGGAGGAGGGAGTTCCTCCAAATGGCAATATGTACAAAGAAGTATGTATGCATGGAAATAATCGTATGAGTAGTCCATGTTTGATTATGTTGCTTTGGTAGCATGTTGGTATGAAGTTAGTGTTTCTTGTATGGTTGGTGCATTAATTAATTTATTATACCATGTGGAGTGTTGTGAGCTGATATATGGGTTTTTGAGTCCTTGAAAGTGTTTATAATGTTTCAATTATTGTTTAACGACAAAAACGTCCAGGAATGTCCAATACTTTAAAAGTTGGTCTTTCGATGTGCTAGTATGTCCTTTTATGTTTGCGTAGATTTTATATGCTATTAAAAGTCCAAAAACAATAGAGGTGACCCAAGCATCTTAATAAACATGTTAAGGGTCAAAACGTCCGGGTACGACTCATCGAGCACCACTGTAAGGGTCCCCATGAAGGTCTCAAACGTTGGACAATGAGGCTGCCCAAGGCAGCGTCCAGTAGCAATAATGGGAGCTAGCCTCGCGACGTGCCCACAACACGAAGCTTACTGCAGCAAAAATTATTTTGGGGAAAATCCAGATCTTTGACTCGCGACGCGCAGCCACTTCAAAGATCCGGTTGCATCATTTTAAAGTCATTTTTGACATACCTAAATGTCCAATATGTATGGGTGTGTTTTCGTATCTTATGGAGACTGTTAGAAACTGTTTTTAGGACCTTTTTTTAACCTTTTCCCAAGCCAAAAATCAAACACCCATTAAGAAATTACAATCCTCAAAACTCTCTCTTCTTTCAAAACACCCAAAACCTCCATTGAAGACCAAGCTCAAGAACAAGCTATGAAGGTGGATTGTTCGACCTTTCTTCTCAGTTATTCGTGGGATTTCTAATGTAGAAGGTATGTTTGTTCTTCATCCATAGATAACTATTCATCAATGGAGTGCTTTCAAAGATTTTTCCAAACATTACTCAAGTCAAAAAACCTATATTTCAATCTAGCCATGGGTTCATTGTTAAAGTGATTTAAAAAGATTTCTAATGATGAAAACATGTTTAGATACTTATTTTATGATGAATTTATTTCCAATTTTATGAAGAACTCATGATCCTCCTAATTTCTCAAATTGGCCTATAATATGGGTCTTCTGATCTTGATTTCATGTTTATAGAATGGTAATTAAATTGTATTGAATGGCTTATTCATATTACTATATCGATCAATTGAATATGAATTGTGGAGGAATGATCACAGATGAACATTCTCTTCGAGATTTTTTGAGTTGACCTATTTCCTCTAATTAGCTTAGAATTTATATTTAATTGTTGTAATTGGTATGTTCCACTTATAGTGGCGCTGTTTACATTCTTGTATATATTTATATGTTATGATTATGACCTTGAATACATTAGGTGCAAGATGAATTTATATGATGTTCTCCATTTTCAAGAAGTTGAAGGATTTAGCCTTCATTGTAATTATCATGTTCTAAGTTAATAGATGTTATGTGAAGTACATGAATAGCCCTCCAAACATGTAATATGACCTAGATGTGTGTTTTATTATGTATATGTGTGATGATCATGTTGGGGTTCGGTGGTCTATTAGGATGGTGATGAAGAATATTCTGTAGAATGAGCCTACCTTTATGAACCCTATATGAATGTGTGGTTGAAGAATGCTAGGAGTCTTCTATTCAATTTTCAAATATGAACCTGCCTCCTATTATGTATTGTGAGTGAGTCTGGTCTACAGTCTTAATTAATATAGATGTTTCTAATTAAAAAAATGAAAAAATTTTGTACATGTTTTGTGATCTTTAGAGGGTGGTTTCCTCAATACTGTGTGATAGCCATTATGTGATCATTTTCATAAATGTACACACACTTCATGCATAGCTATGAGTACGGTAGATTGATGATGACTAAGGAAATGATAGTTCTCCTATTCATCATTACCTATATCTATGCATGTAAAGTATATTATTTATGAAGTTATGAACATGTATGACTATAGGTGTTATGTGATGGTTTATCTCACATTACTTGCGCACACACACATGATGTATGATTGTAGGGTCTATGATGAATGGACTTTCTCATCTTAGTATTTTTGAGCTATATGAAGTATAAATGAGAAAGTTCCTAATGACTTTTGTATGTCTTAATGCATTAGGATTAAATATATATTCATATGGGAGTTAGAGAGTAGAACCAAGTGAACATGACAAATGAAAGTTAGAGATTCACTTTAGTAAGTCCTGCTTCCCACAAAAATAACCTTCACGTTAGTAAGTGCGGGTTCCCAACATATGTTGTCTCATGAGATGGAAAACTCCATGTTATCAAGTAAAGGTTTGTAGAAGCAAACTCTATGTTACATAACTACGTTCCTCCATAGGTTATGGCTTGTGGATAACACTTATATAGATATGTACGATTATTTACACCTTAGGCAAATGTTAAACCTCGCTTACTGTATGGGAGTAGAACACCGGATTCTATGTATCTCACATGGTCTATGTTAGGCATGGAAAAATCTCCCAAAGTAATAAATGAATTAAGATAAGATTATGGACTCTAATGACAACTCCTTGTGGAAATTACTTAGTATAGGTAGGACTATGGACCCTATCAATGCATTGCAGTCATGGACTCCAGGAAGGATAAGATTATTACTTGTATGAAAGTATGACTTATGATATGTTTGTACGAATGGGATGAATGCATGATTATATGAATTTGTTTTGTTAGGACATGAATTATGATTATGTATGCGAATTGCATTTGTGGTTTCTAAATGTGTTTACTTCGTATATGTGGGGGTATGTGACTCCTAGTGTACATTTCACAAGTAAGCTTGTAAAGGGGTTATGAGGGTGGTTTATCTATGATATGAACTAAATAAGTTATGAATAAGGTTGTAATAAATGAAGGAGTCCTTATATGATGCTATGAAGTATGTGGCCTTATTTCTAGTTATGAATGAAAGAGTTAATACTTGTTAAGTTTGTTATGCCTAGTCTATCGTGACTTTTTAGGTACACTCAGGGGTAGTAGTATTATGGGATGTTTCCTACACATTGCACTAGTGTAACTTAGGAGTTGTCTTAGGTTATGGTCCTTATGTGAAGCTTATGTTTTATGAGGTGCTTAAGACTTGTGAATATATCTGGTTGTGTTATGAATAATATCTATGAAAGACTGTGATAAGATTACCTCAAAGTGATACATTGTACTAAGTACACATGAGGATTACTTATGGAAAAAAGTAATATAAAATAGAGGTAATGTATTCTGTGTATTGAATATGCCTCAAAGTATGATAAATGGCTTTATATTCTATTATGAGTAGTATCCATGTCTATATGATACATGTGAACTATATTGAGATTATATGTGACAATGTTTATGATGTTTACTAAAATAACATGATTCATGATTACTAACTAAATGTACATTTTAAATGCATGTTTTTGCATGGTTTCCATACATAGTGCATTCTTATAGTAATACCTTTCGTCTTCATCTTTTTACAACAAGTGTAGGTATTCATTGTTAGAGGATGTCTCCTAGGTGAAGATCTTGGATAGATCTTTTAATTTCAAGAAGAGGAATCCATATGATTCAAGGATTTCATATGTCAAGTTCATATTTAATTATTTAATATCTTAGATATATTTTATGTTGTTAATAGTTGTGGCCCTATTCTATACTATTGAGTTGTGTCGTAAGATGGCAAATAGACATAGAGTCTAATTATGTACATATGATATTTTATATAAGAACGAATTGTTGTGCTAGCATATAATGTGCTATGAAAAGTTATAAATGTCCACCATTATTACAATTATATATTGAAAGATGTCTATGGGCTTGTCTTAGACCTCCCAGAGGTCGACGACACCGTATGGCGATAAAAGAGTACCTTAGCTCCTAGGGTGTACTTTGTGTCATTACAAACATGGTATCAGAGCATAAGGTTTTGTGCTTTATTCTTAGGTTTCAAAGTCTCATAATTTTCAACGTCTAGTAGAGTCTCGTTCATCATTAGTGAGTTGCGATGAATGAGCGAGAGACTAGGATGATAGAGTTTCCCTTCTTCACTTTGCTCATATCGTACCATAGATCTTAACTCTATATGATCTCTCACTTATATTTCCTTTTCAGGTGGTCTTTTAGATGTGTTTGCTTGGATCGGTATGATGCCTCAATTATTGAGGGAGAAAAGGTGAGTTTTTAATGATTATGCTTGTTCTATTTTTCGTTGAGTATATATGAACGTGAATTTAAGTACATGTTTATGTGATTCCATTTATGACTCTAGGTTGTTAATGTGGAATGATATCTTCTGTTGAGAAGTTATGACATAATATGATTATACGTTGTTAAGATTTTTTATAGTTGAATGGAGTTCCTTTTTGAATGATCGACTACCTTATTATTATGTATAATGGTAGTAGGATGTTATGACATTGGTTTGAAAAGACATTGAGAAAATAGTAAATAGTGATAAAGCTGAAAGTCACCTTTGCATATGTCGAATGCTCCATAGTTGTCCTTGTGTGGATTTGGAACATTTGTATAGGTTTGATCTTAAGGATGGGAGATAATTTGTTGAGTCTTGTGAAGTGATTGTGAAGTATGTTATTTAAAGGGAGAACCCTTAGGACTAGTGAATGGTTCCCTATATGAATCTATTCTAAGAGTTATAAAAAAGGGAAAGCGAGTTTTATTCCATAAGTGAAAGTATGATTATACTCAGGTGACATAGGGGGATGTATAGTATGTTCCCCTTAAATATTGAAAAAAAGGAGAGAATTCAGGTTGACCTACTTTGAAGTGGTTCGTTTCCTTTGAATCTGGAATTTAAATATGGTCAATTGACAAAATGCTTAATTTGTACCTGGGAATAGTTGATTGGAAGTTTCACCAAAAGGGACGACCCTTGTAGGTTGATCTTGACTTTCCTTTATCTTGGTGTTTAAGGGAATGATGTGTATAGGCTTAACCCCAAGTGGGGGATAATGTGCATTGATGCTAAGATTTTAAGTGCACCTTTAGTCCCAATGTTGATCTTCCTTGAACTTCTTTATATTAAAAATCTCTTTTTTAGCGATGGTAAGAAGCTTGTTCATGAGCTTATATCCCAAGAGTGGAATACTGTGCGTCGTAAATAAAATTGGTAAGCTAAGATTACCCTAAAGTTTTAATAAGTTGCTCTTAAATGAGTTTACCCTAATTGGGGTAGGATGATTTGAGTAGCAACGTTGTATATATCCCTATATTTTCCTTCAATTCTTACTTAAGCTTGAAATAAAAGATTTATTAAGTAGCTTCTACTTAATAGGAGTCTTGCATAAAAGGATAAGTTTCTTGTTCTCCTTATTTTATGCATATCTTAAATGACATTGTGTTATGCATGTTATGAAAGGTCATTATTGGATGCAACATGAATTTTAAAAAATTGCATGGTACTCATGTTATTGTACATCTAAACATGATAAAGATGCAATTTTATTTCATGAGATAGCTTAGTGAGCATGCTTTATGTAACTTTAATGTGTGGTGCCTTAGCCCTAAATGAGAAGTTGAGCCTCCTTCAATAACATGTTAGTAAATTTCTTTCCAGCTTGTATAATTTATTTGAAGAGGTTTGGAGGCCAAACGTCCAAGAACGTCCAAGACGTTTGAAAGTTAGTGTTTAGACGTGCTAGTGAGTCCTTGTATGTTTTCCTTGATTTTATGTTTTTTTGAAGTCCAAAAATAGTAGAGGGTACCCTATCATCTTAATAAACACGTTAAGGGTCAAAACGTTTGGGTACGACTCCCTGACGACCACCCTAAGGGCCCCCTAGGAGGACACAAACATTGGAAAATGAGGCTGCCAAGGAAGCATGCAGCAGCAACATTTGGGGAATAGCCTCGCGAGCCGCGCCAAACACGAAGTTTACTGCCTCAAAAATTGTTTTGGGGAAAATTCAAAGTCTTCTCTGCGACGCGCAGCCACTTCCAAGATCCAGTTGTGTCGTTTTAAAGGAGCCAACTAAGTTTCAAAGAATAGGTATTGGGGTAAATAGGCATCACATTGCACAATATTTAGAAATATTGGGCATATTAGAAAATATTGGCTGAAAGGGTGTTAGCGAATTTTCTATGCATTAACAAGCTTGTCAAAGAAATGTACCTGCAATTAAGAACCTAAGCTAAAAACATATATTTTCTTGTAATTTCACATTAGGTATGAGGCATCCAACTGTCAAGCCTAGGCACCATAGCACATGACAAACTAAAATGGGCATGTTGATTAAGCAGTACCTAAGGACATAGTGAGGATCCTAGTGACAGTAAGTAAACATTCCAAATGAATCCCCAAGAATAGTTAGTAGGAAAATACACACAACAATAAATGAGCCCCAACACATGTGCAAGCACATGTGCAAGAATTCAGTTAGGGTGGTTAGGGACAGTCGCACATGTGGTGGTCAAGCCATGTGGGGCTGAGCTTCCTAACAAACTATAGGCTCTAACTAACTTACCTAAATAGCTAACTAACCTAGGACTAACCAAAATAATTAACCAAGGGACCCGACAGTCTAAGACACAACCGGGTTACACTAACCTAGTAACTAGTCAAACAAACATCCTAGTACCTAACCTAGGATTGTCCAAAAGGTTAGTTATGGTCCTAACGACTTAAGAGTAATTTATTAATTTACCTATGTCACCTAATTAATTTAATTATCAACTTAATTAATTAATTAAAATGGTAAAACCGAAATCCTTATACTAGACAAGGAACTAACTAAGAAGCATCCTAGTACCAAGGCTACGAAGGTTCAAAGGGGTTAGTTATGGTCCCAATAAATTTGGGGTACATTAGGTCCCTAATTATTTAAAATGAGGGAATCATTAATTAGGAAAATTCTGAAGAAAGGCCGAAACTCTTAGGAAAAATTGCACATTTGATTAGTAAAATGTTTTCCTATGTCTAGTCAAATTAGGAGGGGCGTCTTTGTAATTAACTAATTAATTTATTAAATTTACTTAACTAGCCTTAGTTGTATGAGTCAATATGAGTTCCTAAGACTTATAATAACGGTCAAACACTACGAAATTCACGACGCAAAACAATGAATAACCATAAAAAAAACTTCTATCGATTCTCTTAGGCGATTTAAAGGTACTCTTAAAGGTTTCGTGCAAGGTGATCTTCGTATATTAAATTCTACATAAAGTATGGTTTTTATCTCCTGGACTTCTTCCTCCATGAGGCTATTCAAACGCTTCAAACTCATGAATTTCAAAACTAGGGTTGTTCCCAATGACATTGTTGAACGTCCATCTCCCTAGTTATACTTGATTTCGATTCTAATAAGTATGTAGATGTAAATCTGTAACTGTTGTTGGTATGTGGTGCTAACTGATTTTATTGATTTGTTAAAGACTAATGAGGCCTATAGATTTGATTCAATGATTTGAGGGTTGTTACACGAATTAAGGAATGATATAATGTTTACTTGTGTTTCGAGATTATGAAGTTACTATGAATCGGCTATGAAGTTTAGCTACACTTATGATGTTGAAGTTTAGACTTGTTCTTGTTTAGGAATCACTATATTACATTCATGAAACTAATTGATATTGTTAGTGATAACATAACGAAAAATAGTTTAAGTAATATTTGGTTCATGCCAATAAATTGGCTAACAATGTTTTGCCCAAAAAGTTTAATGGAATTGGCTTATAATTTTATTTTTAAATACTGAAAAAATTGGCTAATGACCAATGTATACAAAATTAAGAATGACCAATGTAAATTTGAATGCATAACCAATGGTATGCCAATCATTGGGACAAGTCCCAACATACCCTTTCCAAATGAACTATGAACATAGTAACTACATCGAACAAAGTTCTTATCATTTATAAAAAATGGTATAAGTTACAAAAAGATATGAAACGAGTTAAGGTAATTTTTAACATAATTAAAAGTCTTTAAATTATGAAAGTTACTAGAATAGGGTGTTAAAGGAAGTGAGACAAGTCTCACTTACACCTAAGACAACTATGTCAAAGATACTCTCAAATGGTGGTGTTAATAATCGTGAGAAAAGTCTCATTAAAACCAATATTATGATGTAAGGTCAAACTTCACATTTAAACAAGTAATGAAACAAATGACCGGTTATCAAAAGAGTTAAGTAAACCTTATAACTAAAACCAAGCTTCCATAATTTTTGAGTCAACTCTAATAGATGTAAATAAAAAGAAGTTGAGCAGAGCACCGATAGACTAGCAATGATCTTAATCCAGCACATGTAAGCCTCATTAGATCAGGCTAACAACAAGGTGGATAAATAGTTTATGTATGACTCGTAGTCTTTGAACTATGTTGCAAGCGTAGGACCTAGCTAGTGAATTCCATCTTACCAAGCTTGGTATGATGCAGTTTCACTTTGGTCGGTGATTCCACTTGCTTTCGGTGTAGGGAAGACACAAGATTTCATGTTTAGATTATACGATTTATGTCGGTTAAATGCTCAAAGAAAAGTATTTGGTTCATTTAGCCATGAACCACCTCTTTTAGGTGTGGGGAGAACACTAAACTTGGTTTCACATTAGCCGATGAACCACCCCTTTTCAATGTGGGGCAGACACTGGATTTCATGTAAGGTCACATGATGTAGATTCACTTTGATTGGCGAATACCCCTTTTATGTGTGGGGAAGACAATGGATTTCATGTTAGCTCTCATGCTCTTAATTCTAAAGATGTCCTTAATAAAATTAAGAAAGAAAGAATAAGAAATGTATGTTCATAGTGATTTTAGAAGGTAAGAGCTTAAGAATATCAATCGACAATGTTTGATAAGAATGATGTTTTTAGCAAATACCGGGCATAGCCAATAATGACTTCTTTTGTTATGAAAACTATCAAAGTCAAATAAAATAGGCTTAGAATTACTTATTATATTCTGACAATAAATGGAGTAAAACATAATGACAAATAGATGTCCCACATTCTATGTAACATGAAAATCATGACATAAGTGGCCTAGCCAATAAAGATTGGCTTATAAAGATTTCATCTAACAAGAATGGAAAGAGTAACTTGTAGTAAGGTTATCCAGATCATTTTCTTAGTATCTTGTATTACTTACTCTATTATTGTTGGGTATGGGACTAAATTAATCACTGAACTTGTAAGTAAGATATGAGATTAAAGAGGTATTTGTACTACATAACAAGAAGAAGAAAAAGATTGAAAAATAAACTATGTTTAAAAAGGGGCTCTCGGGTTTGGAGTAGTAATCATTAGAATTTTCTTTTTAGTTGTTCTAAAATAACGTTGATGATTCTAAGGTCTTATGTTCATATAGAAAATAAGTTATGCTATTAAATGCATTAAAACACGTCATATTCATACCACAATTCAAAAATAACAAATTAGGAAAGTCTAGTAGTGTCACTTTCAAAAAATGACATGTTATAGGAAGAGCTTTCCTTGATCATGCATAGTCCTTATGTGTATGTTTGCATACATCCATTCTTAGTACAAGTGTGTACTAATCCTATACTATTATTATCTTTATAGGTGAAGGTCAAAGAGATGGCTTAAGACTCATCGAAGCGTAGATTTCTTTTCACACATTTATTTTGAAGCTTAATGTTAAGGCCATTTTGGCAAACTAATGCATTATATTGTTGAGCATTTGATTTGAATTGATTCATCAATTGTAGATGGTTGTTTTAATTTGAGCTTAGTAGAATATTAATTTGTGTAGAAAATATATGAAGTCTATGTATACTTAATCATTTCTTATATTTTTTAATGTTCCGCAAATTTAACTATATGAATGATATGAAATCTAAGAAGAGGCTTGTCTGCGACCTCTAACAGGTTAATGAAACTGGTTGCATTCACATTCCAGAATCCGGGTGTGACAAATTTGGTATCGTAGGATTAAGCTTAAATTACCTAGGATATAAATCTCAAAATAACCACGTTACATTGTTTCAGACTTATGGTTGTGAAGCGCGCCACAATCATGACTTAGAGACTATGTGATGTTAAGAATCTTCCCTTCTTTTTGTCTTTATGGTGTTGTGTATGGCTTTGACAATTTGTTTCATGCTAGCATCTAATTCCCTTCTTGTATATACGTGTAGAAAATGAAAACAAGGAGAAACACTGGCAGACAAGCCGAAGAAGAAGCTGTTGGAGGCAACCCAGCTCCTCCTCAAGCCCCAACTACTGGAGTGTATGTGCCTGTAGACTAAGCCGCATTGACGGATGGAGAATTAAAAGAAGCACTAGTTCAGATGGCCGAACCCATCGCTACTCAGGCACATGATATCACAGCCCAGAGCATTAGATAGGGTGCTGCTAAGGCGAACCAACATGCTAGTACCATGGCTAGGAGATTGAGGGACTTCACTAGAATGAATCGTCCAGTCTACTACGGGTCCTAAACTAATGAGGATTCCTAAGAGTTTGTGCATGAGGTTCATAAGATACTCTATGCTATTGGTGTTAATGAAAAGGAAACCGCTGAGTTGGTTGCTTACAAACTCAAAGATGTGGCTCAGGTGTGGTATATGATGTGGCTAGATGGCCGAGCACGAGGAGAAGTCTCCATTACTTGGGATGTTCTTAATACTGCATTCCTAGAGAGGTTCTTTCCCAGAGAACAGATAGAGTCTAAGGTTTAGGAATTTATAAACTTACTATAGGGACGTATGACAGTTAGGAAATACTCCTTGATGTTTGTTAAGCTTTCCAAATATGCTTTTTCTCTAGTGTCCAAAAGGAAGGATCAGATGAGTAGGTTTGTGACTGGTGTGTCAGAGGATTCGGAAAAAGAATGTCAGGCAACAATGTTGCATTATAACATGGACCTTGGTAAGTTGATGGTACATGCACAACAAGTCTAGGAGAGTCGTTTGAGAAAAACAGACCATGAGTCCAAGAAATTTTTGTTCTCAGTTCAATCCAGTTCGAGCAATGTTAATAACTCATTTGGAGTTCAGGATAGGCCCATGTTCAAGAAGGGGCGCATGCACTCAAGTAATCCTAATTCTTCTAATAATACTAATGCCAAGGAGAGCAATGATAAAAATTCCGAGCGTGATAGGAAGTTGTGTGATAAGTTTGGCCGTTTGCATAAAGGTGAGTGCCTAATAGGTACTAATAGCTGCTATGGGTGCGAGAAGAGTGGTCATATGGACAAGGACTGCCCAAAAATGAGAAATCAAGCCAGGAATGTTGCTCAGCCTCGACCTTATCCTACTGTTGTAGCTGAACCTCCGAAGAGGAACTAATTGTATGCTTTGAAAGGTAGAGAGTAGCAAGAAGAGTACGCTTATGTTTTCACTGGTATGATGCATGTCTTCACTTTTCTGGTGTTTGCATGGTTAGATCCAGGATCCCCATTGTCATTTGTTACACCTTTAGTAACTAGTAAATATCACTCGCTTTCTGAGATAACAACTTCTAGTTAGTATTCAAATAGGAGATAGTGTGAGGGCAGAAAGAGTACCTAGAGATTAACCATGCTTGATTTTTATATAATTTTTCATATGAATTGGCTTCATAAATGCAATCATATCATAGACCATTAAAACAGTGTAATAAGGTTTCATATGCCGAATGAGTTAGAGTTGAAATGGGAATGGCGTGGTTAAAATCCAACAATCAAAATAGTTTCTAATCTTAAAGACAAGAAGATGTTATCTAAGGGGTTAGGAGCCGATGAGAACCTTTCGTACGAAGAGATTTTCATTGAAAGTTAAGATCACCAAGTGAAACGGTGGATGAACAAGGAATTTCCATTGTGAAGGTGTTATGCAGTAACCACCTTGTAGAGAGAGCAACATGGGAGGCCGAGGCCGAAATGAGATCCCGTTATCATCACTTATTTAGTTCATGAGGGTAGATATACTCTTCCTTAGTCCAGTTTCGTTAATGAGAGTAAATCTTAGTTCATTAGGCGGTTTTGGGTTTCGAAGTCCATAATTGTGTGTTTTATACTTTAACTATATTAGTTAAAACGAGTTCATGCTTACATTCATGTTATTGTTTTTGTAAAGCGTAGAAATAACTTTTGTGTTGCATGAGTTGTGATGTGCATTAGTTTAAATATGATTGAGAAGGGTGTTCCTCAATCTCAAATATGAAGCTTCAGATAAGCTTGAGTAATATGTAACATCAAGAGTAAGTGTGAATTAGAAATTCCGAAAGAGTAATGTTTCAAGTATGTTAATGCGTTTTCAAAATTACCCTCTTTAATATGTAGTGTCATTACTGGACGAATGTTCCTAAGGGTGGAGGATAATGTAACATTCAAAAAAATATTCCCGTCTATTGAAGAGTCTATTAAGTTTAAAGAATAGGTATTAGGGGTAAATAGGCATCCCAAAGCCTAATATTTAGAAAATTGGGCATATTAGACAATATTGGCTTAAAGTGTGTTCGCCAATTTTCTATGTATTAACAAGCTTGTTTAACAAATGTACATGCAATGAAGACCCTAAGCTAAAAACATATAATTTCTAGAATTTGCAAATTAGGTGCGAGACATCCAAGTGTCAAGTCTAGGCACCATAGAACATGAAAAATTAAAATTGGCATGTATATTAAGCAGTGCTCATGGACATAGTGTGGATCCTTAAGACAATGAGTAAAAATTACAAATGAACCCTCAATAAAAGTTATTTAGGTAAAGTACCCACAACAATAAATGATCAGCAACTCATGTGCAAGTACATGTGCAAGATTTCGATTAGTGTTGTTAGGGCAGTTAGGGGCAGAAGCACATGGAGGGGTCAAGCCATGCAGGGTTGATCTTCCTAACAAACTATAGGATTTTACTAACTTAACTAACTGGATAAATAACCTAGGACTAACCGAAATAAACTAACCAGGGGATTCGACAACCTAAGACACAACCGGGTTACAATAACCTAGTAGCATACTTTAATAAACATTCTAGTACCTAACATAGGATGGTCCAAAGGGTTATTTATGGTCCTAACGACATAAGGGTACTTTATTAATTACCCTAGGTAACCTAATAAATTAAATTATCAACTTAATTATTAATTTAAATGGACAAACCGAAATCCTTACACTAGACAAGGAAATTACTAAGAAACATCCTAGTACCGAACCTAGGATGGTCCAAAAGGGTTAGTTATGGCCCAATGATTTAGGGTTACTTTACTAATTACCCTAATTCCCTTAATTATTTAAATTGATGAATTAATTAATCAAGGAAAATTCCCAAGCAAGGTCGAAACTCATAGGAAAAAATTCAGATTTGACTAGTTAAATGGTTTCCTATGTTTAGTCAACTTAGGAGGGCCGTTTTAGTAATTAAATAATTTATTTATTTAATTTAATTAATTATACTAAATTTAATGAGTCAATTTAAGTTCCTAAGACTTAAAATAACGTTCAAAAATAAAGAAATTCACGACGCAAAATAGTGAACAAAGGAAAAAAAACACCAGAAAGTTTCTCTCGATTCACTTAAGCTATTTCAAAGGTGTTCTTCAAGGTTTCGTGCAAGTTATATTAATAGATTAAATAATACATAATTTATGGGTTTTATCTTCTACAATTATTCATCCAATAGGATTTTAAAACTCTTCAAACTCGTGAATTTCGAAACAAGGGTTGTTCCCAATGACATTGTTCAACGTACATCTCTCTAGTTATCCTTGTTTTCGATTCTAATAAGTATACAGATGTAAATCTCAATTATTTTGCTATTATGTTGTCCTACATAAATATTGGATTCGAATGATTTGAGGGTTACTTACATGAATAAAGGAATGATATAATGTTTACTTGTGTTTTGAGAATATGAAGTTACTACGAATCGTCTATGAAGTTTAGTTACTCCTAAAATGTTGAAGTTTTGACTTGTTCATGTTGAGGAATCACTATATTACATTCATAAAACAAATTTATTTGGTTAGTCAAAACATAATGAAAATATTTCAAGTAATGTTTGGTTTATGCCAATCAATTTGCTAACAATGTTTTGCCCAAAAAGTTGAATGGAATTGGCTAATAATGTTATTTTTAAATAATAAAAAGATGGGCTAATGACTTATGTATACCAAATTAGGCATTACCAATGTAACTTTGAATTCATAACCAAGGGTATGCAAATAAATGGAACAAGTCCCAACATACCCTTTTTAAATGAATTATGAACAGAGTAACTACATTGTACAAAGTTCTTAACGTTTATATAAAATGGTCTATAGGTACCTTAAGACATGAAACGAGATAAGGTGAGTAATAACAAAATTAAAAAATTTTAAATTATGAAAGTCACTAGAATGTTGTGTTAATGTAAGTGACTCAAGTCTCACTTACACTGAAGACAACTATGTTCAAGATACGCACAAAAGATGGTGTTAATAATCATGGGAAAAGTCTCATTAACACCAAGATGATAATGTAAGGTTACATTTCACATTTAATCATGTAAATAAAGGGATCATAGGTTATCCAATGAGTTAAGTAAACCATACAACTATAAGCAATTTTCCATAATGTTTGAGTCAACTTTAAAAGATTTAAAAAAAAAAGATGTTGAGAAAACCACCAATAAACTATCAATGAGATTGTGCCAGCACATGTAAGCCCCATGAGATGAGGATATTTCCAATGTGTATAAGTAGTATTTGTATGTCTCCTAGTCTTTGAACTATGTTGCCAACATAGGAACTTTCCAATGGATTCAACCGAAGCGAGCTAGGTTTGATGTGCTTTTACTTTGGCTGGTGATTCCTCCTCTTTTTGGTGTGCAGAAGACACCGGATTTCATGTTTAGATCACATGATCTATGGCGGTTAAATTTTCAAAGGAAAGTGTTCTGTTCCTTTTAGCCGTGAACCAACTCTTTTCGATGTGGGGAGAACACTGAACTTTGTCTATGTTTAGCCAGTGAATTACCCCTTTTCGTTGTGGGACAAACACTGGATTTATGTTAGCTCACATGATCAAGGTTCACTTTCATCGGTGAATCACTCCTTTTCGGTGTAGGGTAGACATTGGATTTTGTTTTATCTCGCATGATCTTAATTCTAAAGATGTCCTTAAGAAAGAAATAAAGATAAGAAGAGATGAATGCTCAAAGTGAGCTCAGTAAGTAAGATCTTAAGATTATCAGTTGTCAGTGCTTGATAAGAATGAAGTTTTCAGCAAATAATGAGCATAACCAATAATGACTTCTTTCATTATGAAAATGATGAAATCCAAATAAATTTGCTTATAATGACTTCTTATATTATGCAAATAAAGGGAAGTAAAACATAATGGCAAATAAATTTTCCAGATTCTCCATAACATGAAATGATGACATAAGTTGCCTAGCCAATATAGATTGGCTTATAATGATTTAATTCCCAATCTAAAAAGAATGGAAAGAATAACTTGTAGTAAGGTTGGCCACATCATTTCCTTAGTCTCTTGGATTACTTACGCGATTTATTGTAGGTATGGGACTACAATAAATCAATGCACTTGTTAGAAAAATATAAGATTCAAGAGTTCTTTGAACTACACAACATGAAGACGAAAAAGATTAAAAAAAATAAACTAAGTATAAAAAAGGGGCTCTCGGGTTTGGAGGAGTAATTTTTAGAATTTTCAACCGAGTTGTTATGAAATTATGTTGATGATTCTAAGGTCTTATATTCATATTGAAAATAAATTGTGTGCTTTTAATTCTTTAAAGACGTCATATTCATACCACAATTCAGAAATAACCAATTAGGAATGTCTAGTGATGTCACTTTCCAAAAATGGCATGTTGTTAGAGGAAGAGCTTTCCTTGATCATGCATTGTCCATATGTTTATGTGTGCATACACCCATACTTAGTACAAGGCTTACTAACTCTATTCTTTTATTATCTTTATAGGTGCAGGTCACAGAGAAGGTTGAAGACTCATCGAATCTATTTGGATTGTCGACCTCCAGACTTTGGTATGTCCTCTTGATGTTCCATGATGCTACACTTATCTATATAGCATATAACTTTAGATATAACTATTGGATGTTTTCCTTAGCGTCTCTTTTCAGACATTTATTTTGAAGCTTTGTACTAAGGCCGTTTAGGCAAACTATTACATTATATGTTGATTTTTTAATTTATCAATTGTAGATGGTTGTTTTAATTTAAGATTAGTAGAATATTAATATATTTCTAAGAAATATGAAGTCTATGTATACTTCATTATGTTCTAAAAGTTTTAAATTTTCCGCAAATTTAACAATATGAATGTGATGAAAGCTAAGAAGAGGCTTTTCTGCGACCTCTGAGAGGTTAACGACGCCAGTTGCATTCGGCTTGCAGAATCTGGGTCTGAATTTTTTTAACTTAGGGAGACTTCATAAATATTTTTTAGGAGCTTTTCAACCCTATAACCAACACAAAAATCCAACACCCATTAAGACATAAAAATCTCCAAACTCTCTCTTCTTCCAATAACCCCAAAACCTCCATAGAAGACCAAGCTCAAGAATAAGCTATGGAGGTGGATTCTTTGATCTTTCATCTCATATTTTCGTGGGCATTATAATGTAGAAGGTATGTTTAATATTCATCCCTATATAACCATTCATCTTTTGAATCCTTTCAACATTTTTTTTAAAAATGATTCTAATTCAAAAATCCTATATTTCAATCGAGCCATGGGTTCATTGTTAAAGGTAATTTCATAGTATTCTAATGATTAATATATGTTTATATACTTATGTTTTGATGAATTAATATCACAATTTTATGAAGAACCCATGATCCTCCTAATATCTCAAATTGGCTTATAATGTTTGTCTAATGATCGTGATTTCATGTTTATAGAATTTGTCATTATATTGTATTGAATTGATTATTGTAATTACTATCTATATAAATTGAATATGAATTGTTGTCACGATCCAAATCCGAGCTGGGAGTGGCATCCACACTTATCCTACTATGTGAGCGAACCAACCAATCTAAACCCCAACATTTCAAACATAATGAAAAAAATACAATGCGGAAGACTTAACTAATTAATCAAAATCAATTCAATAACTTCTAAAAACTCAAAAACTATTATTATCTATTATCCCCAAAATCTGGAAGTCATAATCACAAGAACATCTATCCTCAAATTACTAAATCTAAGAGTGTCTAGAAAGCTAGAATAAATAAAAAGCTAGTCCATGCCGGAACTTCAAGGCATCAAGACATGAGGAAGATGATCCAGTCCAAGCTAGAAGCATTAGCTCACCCTGAAATCCGGTGTAATGAAGACTGGCTAGAGTTGCGGTTGAGTTGAAGACGACGGTACGTTTGCTGCACTCCACAAATAACAAGAAAGAAACATACAAGTAGGGGTCAGTACAAAACACAAGTACTGAGTAGGTATCATCGGCCAACTCAAAATAGAAAACACTATATATCAGATAATATCATAAAATCAACTAAACTACTCAACATGTAGCAATAATAAGTACTATGATCATTAATAAATAAGCCAAGTACACCTATGAGGACTCAAGCCTCAATACCATACTCATTTGGGAATTAGGTTCATTAAATTCAGTATATTAACATCTTTCAAGATTCATTATCTTTATTCCTCTCGTGTCGGTACGTGACACTCGGCTCCATATACTATCCTGGTGTCGGAACGTGACACTCCGATCCTCATATACTATCCTTGTGTCGGAACGTGACACCCGATCCATATTCTATCCTGGTGCCGGAACGTGGCACTTCGATCCTCATTCTATCCTTGTACCGGAACTTGGCACCCGATCTATATACTATCTTGGTGTCGGAACGTGACACTCCGATCCTCATATACTATCCTGGTACCAGAACGTGGCACCCATCCTCTATTACTATCCTGGTGTCGGAACTTGACACACGATCCCCTAATCTCACTACTTTCGTTCATCAAGCCTTCTTTTATACCAAGACATCATCATTAAAAAAGTAGATTAGGGTTTTTCATGATTTAGGATTCAATAGCTTCATCATGCTTATTTTATCACAATTATATAATCATATTCATGCAAGCACACAGTTAAGCATATAGAAGGGTTTACAATACTACCCAATACATATCATTCGCTATTATGAGTTTACGAATAGCATAAACCATAACCTACCTCCACCGAAGATTCGTGATCAAGCAAGTAAATTCCCCAAAGCTTTACTATCCTCTTAGTTCCTCTCTTCTCGATCGATTCTCTCTCTCTATGTTCTTTCTATTTTTCTTATTCAAACCCCTTTTCTTTTACCCTAATTAGCATATAATTAAGTATAAAAGATGATAAAAATAACCCAGTAATTAATCCTAGGTTACCTTCTTTAACCCCCAAGTAATTGAGTTATTAATATTAAACCACTAACTTTATAATTATAAGCAGGAATAGTCCAAAATGCCCTTTAAAACATTCAACACAAATCCGACCCAGTCTGGGATTACGCAGCCTGTGACGGCCCGTCGTGCCTACGACGGGTTCGTCCTGCTGCTTCCGTCACAGAGTTCAGAGACGAAATTCTTACTAAGGGTCTGTGACGGCCCGTCATGCCTGTGACGGTCCGTCCTGCCATTTCGTCGCGAAGTTCAGAGAGTCGATTTCAGTACCCAAATTTCAGAATTCTAAGTGTTTTGGAATGAGACCCCCTCGACGGTCCGTCGTGCCCATGACGGTCCGTCGTGGGATCCGTCGTCTCAGCCAGTTTTTCCAGAAATAAAATATGCTGCTCAAAATGACTAAACATGTCGTTACAGTAGATACCAATTTACCCATCGTTCGTCCTCGAACGATCACAAGAAAAGAAACAAGGGCGAAAAGGAGTACCTGAATCTGTAAACAGATGTGGGTATCTTTCTTGCATATCCGCCTCCTTCTCCCAAGTGGACTCTTCAACCGGCCAATTCTTCCATTGAACATTGATGGATGCAATCTCCCTTGACCTCAACTTGCGGACTTCTCTATCTAAAATAGCGACAGGATCCTCCTCATAAGACAAATTCTCATCAAGCTGAACTGAATCCCAACGGATGATGTAGTTTCCATCCCCATGGTATCTTTTCAACATAGACACATGAAATACCGGATGCACTCCTGACATCCCTGGAGGCAAGGCTAATTCATAAGCCACCTCCCCTAATCGCTTAAGTACCTCAAAGGGACCAATATACCTTGGACTAAGCTTGCCTCTTTTACCAAAACGCACCACCCCTTTCATGGGCGAAACCTTCAACAAGACTTGTTCACCCTCCATGAACTTCAAGTCTCTAACCTTTCTATCTGCATATTCCTTTTGCCTGCTTTGAGCCGCTAAAAGCTTTTCTTGAATAGATTTCACCTTCCTTAATGAATCCCTCAAAAGGTCAGTACCCCAAGGTCTAGCCTCAAAGGTATCAAACCAACCAATGGGAGACCTACATCTCCTCCCATACAGGGCCTCAAATGGGGACATACCAATGCTTGAGTGATAGCTGTTGTTGTACGAGAATTCTGCTAAGGGTAAGAAGTTATCCAAATGACCACCAAATTCTATCACATATGCACGAAGCATATCCTCCAACACTTGAATCGTTCGCTCAGACTGACCATCGGTCTGAGGATGGAACGCAGTACTAAGGTCCAACCTAGTACCCAATTCCGCATGCAATGTTTTCCAAAACTTAGAAGTAAACTGCGTACCTCTATCTGATATGATGGAGAGTGGAACCCCATGCAATCGAACAACATCCGAGATGTAGAGTTTGGCTAACTTATCTGCATTGTAAGTCACCTTGACCGGAATGAAATGAGCAGACTTAGTTAATCTGTCAACAATTACCCAAATGGAGTCATACTTACCCATTGTCTTTTGAAGACCAACCACGAAGTCCATTGCGATTCTCTCCCACTTCCATTCCGGAATGGCCATTCTCTGAAGTGTTCCTCCAGGACTCTAGTGTTCATACTTTACTTGCTGACAATTTGGACATTTGGCGACAAACTCCACAATGTCACGCTTCATTCTACTCCACCAAAAATGTTGCTTTAGGTCACAATACATCTTGGTTGCACTAGGATGTATAGAATACCTTGAACTATGAGCCTCTGTAAGAATAGTGTGGATCAAATTATCGACGCGGGGTACACATACCCTTCGCTTGATTCTCAAAACACCTTCCTCATCGATTGTTGCTTCTTTAGCCTCTCCTCGCAAAACTTTATCTCAGATCCGGATCAATTTCTAATATGTAAACTGCTTTCCCTTAATCTTGTCAAGGAACGAAGATCTTGCCTCCACACAGGCCAAAAATCCTCCCTTCTCATTTACCTCTAACCTCATAAATTCGTTAGCCAGAGTCTGAATTTCTATAGCCAATGGGCGTCTAGAAACTCGCAAGAGAGCTAGACTTCCCATGCTTCCTGCCTTTCTACATAAAGCATCTGCCACAACATTAGCTTTTCCCGGATGATACAGAATAATAATATCGTAGTCCTTCAGTAGTTCCATCCATCTCCTCTGTCTCAAATTCAAATCTTTCTGAGTAAAGACATATTGTACGCTATTATGATCCGTATATACTTCACACTTAACCCCATATAAATAGTGTCTCCATTGCTTTAATGCAAATACTACCGCGGCCAACTCCAAATTATGGGTCTGGTAATTGCATTCGTGCACCTTTAATTGCCTTGAAGCATAAGCAATTACATTCTTCTCTTGCATTAGCACTGCACCCAAACCCGAATAGGATGCATCACAATAGACAATGAAATTCTTACCTTCCACTGGCAAGGTGAGAATGGGTGCAGTAGCCAACAAAGTCTTGAGCTTCTGAAAGCTTTCCTCACATTCATCCGACCATACAAATGGAACATTCTTCTTAGTCAAGCTTGTCGATTGGGTGCAGTAGCCAACAAACTATTGTTATCTATTATCCCCAAAATCTGGAAGTCATCATCACAAGAACATCTATCTTCAAATTACTAAATCTAAGAGTTTCTAGAAAGCTAGAATAAATAAAAATCTAGTCCATGCCGGAACTTCAAGGCATCAAGACATTAGGAAGAAGATCTAGTCCAAGCTAGAAGTATTAGCTCACCCTAAAATCCAGTGTAATGAAGACTGGAAAGAGTTGCGGTTGAGTTGAAGACGACAGTACGTTTGCTGCACTCTACAAATGACAAGAAAGAAACATACAAGTAGGGGCAGTACAATACACAAGTACTGAGTAGGTATCATCGGCCAACTAAAAATAGAAAACAGTATATATCAGATAATATCATAAAATCAACTAAAATACTCAACATGTAGCAACAACAAGTACTATGATCATTAATAAATACGCCAAGTAAACCCATGAGGACTCAAGCCTCAATACCATAATCATTTCGGAATTAGTTTCATTAAATTGAGTATATTAACATCTTTCAAGATTCATTATCTTTATTCCTCTCGTGTCCGTAAGTGACACTCCACTCCATATACTATCCTGGTGTCGGAACGTGACACTTCGATCCTCATATACTATCCTGGTGTCGGAACGTGACACCCGATCCATATTCTATCCTGGTGCCGGAACGTGGCACTCCGATCCTCATTCTATCCTGGTGTCAGAACGTGACACCCGATCCATATTCTATCCTGGTGCCGGAACGTGGCACTCCGATCCTCATTCTATCCTGGTACCGGAACGTGGCACCATATCCATATACTATCCTGGTGTCAGAACGTGACACTCCGATCCTCATATACTATCTTGGTACTAGAACGTGGCACCCGATCCTCTATTACTATCCTGGTGTCGGAACGTGACACCCGATCCCCTAATCTCACTACTTTCGTTCATCAAGCCTTTTTTTATACCAAGGCGTCATCATTAACAAAGTAGATTAGGGTTTTTCGAGATTTAGGATTCAATATCTTCATCATGCTTATTTTATCACAATTATATAATCACATTCATGCAAGTATACAATTAAGCATATAGAAGGGTTTACAATACTACCCAATACATATCATTCACTATTAAGAGTTTACTACGAATAGCATAAACCATAACCTACCACCACCGAAGATTCGTGATCAAGCAAGTAAATTCCCCAAAGCTTTGCTATCCTCTTCGTTCCTATCTTCTCGATCGATTCTCCCTCTCTTTGTTCTTTCTATTTTTCTTATTCAAACCCCTTTTCTTTTACCCTAATTAGCATATAATTAAGTATAAAAGATGATAAAAATAACCCACTAATTATTCCAAGGTTACCTTATTTAACCCCCAAGTAATGGAGTTATTAATATTAAACCACTGACTTTATAATTATAAGCAGGAATAGTCCAAAACGCCCCTTAAAACATTTAACAGAAATCCGACACAGCCTGGGATTACGCAGCCTGTGATGGCTCATCGTGCCTGCGACGGTCCGTCCTACTGCTTCCGTCACAGAGTTCAGAGACTAAATTTTTACTAAGGGTCTGTGACGGCCCGTCATGCCTGTGACGGTCCGTCTTGCCATTTCGTCGTGAAGTGAAGAGAGTCAATTTCAGTACCCAAATTTCAGAATTCTAAGTGTTTTGGAACGAGACCCCCTCCACGGTCCGTCGTGCCCATGACGGTCCATCGTGGGATCCGTCGTCTCAGCCAGTTTTTCCAGAAATAAAATTTGCTGCTCAAAACGACTAAATCGGTCGTTACAATTGTGGAGGAATGATCAAAGATGTTCATTATCTTGGAGATTCGATAAGTTGACCTATTTCCTCTAACTAGCTTAGAATGCATATTGAGCTGTGTAGATTGGTATGGTCCACTTATGGTGGCAGTGTTTATATTCTATCACATGTTTATGTGTTATGACTATGGCCTTGAAGGCATTAGATGCAAGATGACTTTATATGATGATTTCCATGTTTAAGATTTTGAATGATTTATCCTTGATTCTAATTATCATGTTCTAAGTGAATTGATGTTATGTGAACTATATGAGTAGCCCTCCAAAATAGGTATATGATCTAGGTGTGTAATATGTTATATGTATAGATGTGATGATCTTGTTGGGGTTAGGTGGTCTATATGGCTTGTGCTGAAAAAAATCCTTATAGAATGACCCCTACCTATATGAACGCTATATGAATGTGCGGTCAAAGAATGCTAAGAGTCTTCTGTTCGATTGTTTAATCTTTACTTGCCTCTTATTATGTATAGTGATTGTTTATAGTCTCTATTCATAAATAATATATATGTGCCTAATTCATGACATGAACAATGTTTTACATGTGTTGCGATCTTTAGAGGGTGGCTTCCTCAATACTCTGTGATAACAATTATGTGATCATATTCACAAAGGTGCATACAAACTTCATGCATATCTATAAGTAGAATAGGTTCATGATGATAAAGGAAAGGATAGTTCTCCTATGGATCATTACCTATTGCTATGCATGTGAAGTAAATGATTTATGAAATTATGAACATGTGTTACTATAGGTGTTATGTGAAGGTAGGTCGCACATCGTATGCACACCCAAGAAGTATGATTATAGGGTCTTTTATGAAATGAAATTTTCATTGTCATATCTTTTGAGCTATATGAAGTATAAAGGAGCAAGCTCCCAAGTCCTTCTTTATGACTTAATGTATTAAAGGCTTAAATATATATATATATATATGAAAATGGGAGTTAGAGCCAAGAACCGAGTGAACTTGACAAATGAGAGTGGGAGCTTCACGCTAGTAATTCCGTCTTCTCATAAGAGAACCTTTACATTAGTAAGTCTGGGGTCCCAACATAGACGTTGTCTAATGAGATGGAAACCTCCACATTAGAAAGTAAAGGTTTCTAGTAGCAAACTTCATGTTTCATAACTACATGGCCCCGTAGGTTATAGCTTAGCGATACCACTTAGATAGTTATGTACGATTGGTATCACAATAGGCAAATGTTAACCCTTTCTTTTAGGTGTGGGAGTAGAACACCAGATTCCATGTAGCTCACATGGTGTATGTAAATTATGGCTAAATCAACCAAAGTAAGAAAAGATCTAAGATAAGATTATGGACTCTAATCACAACTCCTTGAGGAAATTACATAGTATAGGTAGGACTATGGACAATAACCATGCATTGCACTAGAGAACTATAAGAAAGGATAAGATTAGTACTTTTATGAAAGTAAGACTTATAATAAATGTAAGAATTATTATATATACGTACGGATTGGATGAATGCATTATTATGTGACTTTGTTATGTTAAGAACATAATTATGCTTATGTATGTGAATTGCACTCGTGGCTTCTAAATGGGTTTATTTAGTATATGTGGGGGTATGGGACTCCATGTTCATATTTCACAAGTAATCTTGTGAAGGGATTATGAGGTTGTTTTACCTAAGATATGAACTAAATGAGTTATGACTAAGGTATTAGTACAGGGACAAGTCCTTATATGATGTTATGAAGTATGTGGCTTATGTCTAGTTATGAATGATAGGGTTATGACTAGTTATGTATGTTATGCCTAGTCTTGGGTGACTTCTTATGTACACTTGGTGGAAGTAGTAGTATGGGATCCTACCTACACATTGAACTAGTGTGACTTAGAAATTCTCTTAGGTGATGGTCCTTATGTGAAGTTTATATTTTATGAGGTGCTTAAGAATTGTGAATATATGTGGTTTTGTTATGAATTATATCTATGAAAGACTATTATAATATTACCACAAGGTGATACAATGTACTAAGTACACTTAAGGGTTACTTAAGTAAAAAAGTAAGATAAAAGGAGGTAATGTATTTTATCCATTGAATATTCCTAAAATTAAGATAAATTGCTTTATATTCTATTAATAGTAGTATCCATGTCTATATGATGTATGTGAACTATATTAAGCTTATATGTGGCAATAATTGTGAAGTTTACTAAAAAGACATGAAGCATGATTTCTAACTAAATGTCCTCTTTATATGCTTGTTTTTTCATAGTTTCAATGCATAGTGCATTCTTGTACTTATACCATTCTTCTTTATATTTTTTCACAAAGTGTAGATTCTGATGGCTAGAAGATGTCTCCTAGGTGAAGAGGTTTGATAGATCTTACTAGTTCAATAAATGGTATTCTTATGATTCAAGGATTTACATATGTCAAGTTCTTATTCAATTATGTAATAGATTAGATATATTTTATTATATGTTGTTAAGGATGTGTCCATATTCTATTCTATTGAGTTGTGTCTTTAAATTGCAAAGAGACTTAGATTATAATTATGTACTTATGATATTTCATATATAAATGAAGTGTTGTTCTATCAAATGATGTGCTATGAAAAGTTGTAAGTTTCCTCTTTTATTATATTTATGGAATGAAAAATGTCTAAGGGATTGTATTAGATCTATGTGAGGTCTACGACACCGTGTGGCGACCTAAGAGTACCTTATCTCCTAGGTGGTATTTTGGGTCGTTACAGTAGAGATATCACACCCAAAAATTCTATGACTTATATTTGAGCCTTATATGTTAAGTAATGATATTTTTTGACCTAAATAAGTATAAATAACTTTGTTGAGAAGTATTGGAGCCAAAGCATTAAAGAAAAGCCTTAACGTCCGGAAATTAGCAAAATTTACCTAGTTGACATTCCTAAGATTTGTAAAAATTTTGGGGGGTCATATGCATTCCAAATAATGTAAAATTACTTTAAATTGGTAATAATTAATATATAAGGGCAAAAAAATTAGGTACTACCCCCAAAGGATCACTCAATGGTTCAACGAAGGGACCCCACATTGGACAAAGCAAGCTGCCAAGAGGCAACAACTCTTGTGCTTAGAGGGAACAACTACGCGTGGCGGACTTGGTTCACCCAACGTAAAAAGTGAAGATCGCGTCGTGGGAAGGTAGTGGACTATAGTTTCTCAAAAATTATTTTTGGAAATCTTGCGGGAACAGCTCCGCGATGCAGGCTTTTTTCTTGACGAAAAATCTGAATTTAAATTTGAGTTTGACTTTATTAAATGATAAAATTAAATGAAGGGTCTTTTGGGTATTTTAGTGGAGGGTTATATATTGATTTTACTTCAGGTTTCCGTCACAATCTCTCACTCAAATCAAAAACCAAAAAGAAATTCCAATAGCTCTCCCTTCTCTACATTCTCTTTGTAGTCATTCCCCGTTGAAGAAACTTTAAATCTTGGAGAAGAAGACCGAATCCCTCAAGTTTCTACTTAATTTCGTGGAGATTCATAATTAAGGTATGGTTTTTTTAAATCTTGGGATTCATATAGGTCTTCTTTCAAAAACAAAATTATTACACAACTGTGATAACTAATGATGAATTGATATTGTTCAAGTAAATATTGAGGGTTAATTTATGATTTACTTTAAGATATCCCTAAACCCATGTCCTTTAAAAAATTTCATGAAAACCTTGAATTGATATGGTGAATTGTAAAGATCATAAAAATTTAGATTGACTACATTGTTGTTAATTATGTAATTGCTTCAAGAATTAACCTTTTTTATGTCATTGGTTATGCATTCTTTGTAATGGAAGTATGCAGGTTCTTTGAAGGGTAATGAGGTATGTTCATTGGTTCTTCTTGGATTCAATTATGAATTATGAGTAAGTTACATAGTAATGCTTCTACGTCTAGTGTGTGGTTGTGATGTTGATGTTATTTACTCTTCATCCTTAACACTAGACTATTGAATTGGATATGAAATATGAAAGTATGTTATGGTGTGATTATTATAAGATTGAAAGTAGTTTCTGATGATTATAATAAAGTATTAAGTGAATGATCTACTCACTTATGAGGTGGTGTCTAAAGTTAAAGGATTGTTCTCACTTGTTATAACCTATGAGCTATATATGATAAGATATTTTCATAGGGGTGTAGAAGATACTTATATGAACTTGTATGATGAAATAATATTATTTCTAAATGGAATAATTTCTTAGAACCGAAAGGGCATGTAAATGAGATGGAGGTCTCATATTAGTAAGTCTCGCCTCCCACATGGGTCTTCTCACATTAGTATGTCCGGATTCCCTAATTATGTATTATCTCATGAGATGGAAATCTCCACCATAGTAAGTCAAGATTTTTAGGCACAATATCTTTGACTCTTCACTATGTTTCAACATAGGACACTAGCATAGTGGATCCACCTAGATAGCTATGTACAAATGATTACACCTTAGGCAAGTTTTAACCCCCTCATTTCGGTGTAGGAGTAGAAAATCGGATTCCATGTAGCTCACAAGATATCATGTCAGTTATTGCACTTCTCTCCCTAACGTAAAAGTAAATGTATAAGTTAAATATGTGAACTTTTATTAGGGTTTTCATGAATGCTACTATATAGAGTGAGGGAGGGTATGTGACTTCTCTTACTCATAGCACACGTGGGATCCTAAGGGATGGTTCGAGTAGTGTTCTTTTATTATAATGGTTATCATTATGATTATGTTAACAATATATGTAGTATTCATGTATTAAATATGTCATTATGAATTATGAGAATATGTTATAAGAATGAAGTCGATTGTTTAATATGATACTTAGCCTTGGTTTGGATTATGGGGTTCTATCTTTGGCATTGCACAAGTATTGCTTGGGTGGTCTACATGTTGGTTTTATACTATGTTGAATTCACGTATTAAGCTTCATATATACGCATGTTGAATTAAATTGATAGAAAAAATGATTTTGTCCAAATTGTCCTTTTCTCATGCACTGATGATTTTGTATATAGGAGTCATACTTAGTACATGTTACTAACTTATAATTTCTCCCTTTTCAAACGGTTTTTAGGTTTGGTCCACTGAGGATATTTGTGATCATTGGAGAAGAAGACTTTGATCATTCGTAAGTTAATTGGTGAGTCCTCATGAGTTCCGAGGCTAGAGCCAAACTATTGATTCATACACTTCTAGATGGTTTGTATGTGAGATAAGACTTTAGACTACAATATGCTCTGTTATGATAAAAGAGAAGTCTATGTACACTTCTTATATGAGAAGTCTCTACAAACTCCATATAATATATGCGATAAGCGTAATTCAGCTTTAAATTGTAAGATTCTAAATTTTCTTGTATTTTGACCTATGATGTGGTATGATGTATGCTATGGCCTTGTCGTAGTCCTCTTACAGGACGACCAAAGCGGTAACGCCTAAGGAGAACTTTGTGTCATAGCAAGAGAACACTCATTTCATAATCTTTCAACCATTCAAACCATCTTCTTTGTAAGAGATTTAACTCCTTTTGAGTAAATACTTATTGAAGACTCTTGTGGTCAGTATACACATAAACATGGACACCATAGAAATAAAGCCTTTATATTTTCAAGGAAAATACCACGGGCGCTAACTCAAGATCATGAGTTGGATAATTCTTCTCCTTCACCTTAAGTTCTCTAGAAGCATAATCTACTACTTTCCCGTCTTTCATAAGGACGCACTCTAAGACCACTAGGGATACATCATAATATACAATAAAGTTCTTGGTACTCTCCAGTAAAGTCAACACTGGAGTGTATGCAATCCTATCTTTAAAGATTTTGGATCTTCTCTCACATGCCTGTGACTACTCAAATTTTACAGTCTTTTCGGTCAACGTGGTCAAGGGACAATCAATGGATGCAAAACCATCCACAAACCTCCTAAAATGCATATGTGCATATACCCGTACTTAATATATGTGGCGTACTAACGCCTTACTTTATATTACTAATAATGTAGAGTTTGGCCATTGAATGTTAAGAAGGCCAATTGAAGAAGCTTGGAGCTCTTTCTCCATGTGTTGGAAGGTCCTCACGTTTGGGGATGCTATCCTTTCGTTATTATAGATTATGAAGACTTTCTTGTTTTTAAAGAATACACTTATTCTATTTTATGTTCTTTGGATTCTTTTTTATTAACGCCTATATGGAATATTGACATTTATTGGCTAAGTCCAAACTCGTATTCTTTAGATGGTTTTTATGTGAGACATGTTTTGGAATATTGTACATATGTTAGTATGATTGTTAAGTATGAAGTCCAAGTAAACTTTACATGGTATGCAAAAGTTTTTAATTTTTACATAATTTTAAGTGATGACATGTTATGAAAAATGCTAAGTCCTTGTCTGAGTCCTCTAAGAGGACGATGATACCGGTCGCATCTAGGGCGTGCTCTCAAGATGTGACAAACTAAGTATCAAAGCTTGACGTCGAACACAAGAAGGACAGTTACGAGAAGAGTAGGAGAAGAGATTGCGAATGCGGGAGCTACTTCCCAAGGCAATCATGTTCCTCTTCAAGTGCAAGTTGTTGCGAATGTTGAGGTTCCGTTCAATCCTCTGTCAATAGTAGAGGGTGATGTAACGAAAGCCCTGTTCCTAATGGACCAATCAATCACCACCCAAGCTCAAGCTATTACGCCACAAGCTAACAGAGAGGTTGTTCCTTGAGAGAATCCACATGCTAGTACTATGGCTGGCTGTCTAACGGATTTTATGAGGATGAATCCTTAAATTTTCCTTGGATCAAATTTTGATAAAAACCCCAAAGATATTCTTGATAAGATCTACAAGATTTTTTTTTGCTATGGGGGTGAGTACTACCGACAAGGATTAGATTGTTTTCTATCAACTCAAGGACGTGGAATAGTCATGATAAAATCAGTGGAGGGATAATATGGCTTTAGGAGGTGGTCTTGTCACGTGGGAGATCTTCAAAAAAGCCTTTCTTTATAGATTCGTTCCAACTGAACAAAGGGAAGCTAAGATAGAGGAGTCCATCAACCTTCGTCAAGGGGAGGTGTGAGTGTTAAGGAATACTCATTTAAGATCATTAAGCTGTCCAAATATGCTTCTTCTATGTTATCGAATAATAGGAATGAAATGAGTCGTTATGCAATGGGCTGGTCCAAAGAGCTTAAAAAAGAATGTCATGCAGTTGTACTTTACGACAACATATTTCTTTCTAGATTGATGGTTCATGCACAACAAGTATAGGAGAGTTTTCTAAGGACGAGGTATAGAGAAACTAAGAAGACAAGGTCTTTTGAATTTAGTTCTTTGAAGAGTAGGCATGATGTTCAAGACAAGCCTAAGTTCAAGAAATGGTTTTCAGACCAAGTCCCTTCAAATTTTTCCAAGAATCACAATGATAGATGTTCTAATCCTAAACCTCAAAAGGGGATAAAGGTATCGACCAAGAGAATGACCAACTTGTCGTAAGTGTCGTACGAAATATTTGGGTGAAGCCTTGTTGGGACTAATAGTTGTTATGGTTGTGGAAAACGTGGACATATTGTGAAAGACTGCGCTAATGTTAGAAGCTAAGGTAAAGGGAATGGCCAAACTCAATCAAGGGGTTAGACCTATGAAGCTTCAAAAAGGAACTATTTCTTAAATTCTCGAGGCTAGGGGTAAACAAGAGAACTGTCCTTATGTGGTGACAACTATGATACGAGTCTTTTCTATTGATGTTTATGCTTTTCTTGATCAAGGATCTACCCTTTCTTTTGTTACATATTTGTTAGCTAGGAAGTTTGAAGTACTTCTCGATGTTTTGATTAAACCCTTTTCTGTTTGTACCCCAATGGGTGACTCTATGGTGACAAAAATAATTTTTAGGAGATGTCATGTAATGCTTCCCAATAAAGTCGCTCTTGTTGATTAAGTATAACTTTATATTTTTGACTTTGATATCATCTTTGGTATAGATTGGTTTCATCCATGTTTTGCTTCCATAGATTGTACAACAAGGGTAGTGAAGTTTCAATTTCCTAATGAAACCATTCTAGAGCGGAAGGGGAGAAATCCTATGCTAAGGGGCCAAATCATTTCTTGGTTGAAGGCTTGTTGGATGATAGCCAAGGGTTGTTTATACCATGTGATGAGGGTTAAGGACCTAGAATATGAAATTCTTTCATTGATTCAATCCCCGTTGTAAGGGAATATCCAATGTTTTTTCCTAATGACCTTCCAAGAATTCATCCCGAATGGGAAATTGACTTTGGTATTGATTTATTAGAAGATACGAACCTCATTTATGTTCCTCCATATAGGATGGCTCCGGCTGAACTTCAAGAATTGAATCTCTTACTAAAAAATTTACTAAAATAGGGTTTTATTCATCCTATTATTTCTCCATGGGGACTTCAGTCTTGTTTGTTTAGAAGCAGGATGGGTCCCTACGAATGTGACTTCATTATCACCACCTTAATAAGATCACTATAGAGAACAAGTAACCTCTCCCTAGGATTGATGATCTATTTGATCGAATCCATGGTAGTAGATACTTCTCAAATATTGACTTAAGGTCGAGATATCATCACCTTAGGGTGAGAGGTGATTATGTTGACACAACAATTTTCAAAACTAGATATGGTCACTATGAATTTCTAGTGATGTCTTTTGGGTTAAAGAAAGCCCCACTGCGTTTATGGACCTTATGAAGAGAATATTCCAAGATTACCTATACTCATTTGTTATTGTTTTCATTGATGATATTTTGATATACTCCAAGAATGAAAATGATCATGAGAGTCACATGAGGTTTGTGTTGCAAGTCCTCAAAGAGCATCTACTTTATGACAAAATCATTAACTGTGAATATTGGTTGAGGTCTGTTGATTTTCTTGGGCATATTATATCTGCTAAGGGTGTAGAGGTTGATCCGAAGAAGACAGATGCAGTTAGAATCATCCTACACCTTTGACTTCCACTGACATAAGGAGTTTCTTGGGTTTACTCAGGTATAATAGGAGGTTTGTTGATGGATTTTCGTTCATTTCTTCTCCTTTGACAGCCTTGACCTAAAAGAAGGTGATGTTTGAGTGGTCAGAAACTTGTGAAAAAGGTTTACAAGAGTTACAAGATAAACTTACCTTCGCTCTGTTGTTGACCTTACTGGAGGATAATGAAGACTTTGTACTGTAATGTGACGTTTCTGGAGTAGGATTTTGATATGTCTTCATGCAACATGGCAAAGTAATAGCTTATGCCTCTAGGAAAATCAAGCTTCATCAGAAGAATTATCTAACTCATGATCTTGACTTAACAGCTTTAGTTTTTACCTTGAAAATATTGAGACACGCATGTATGGTGTTCATGTTGATGTATTTACAAACCATAAAAGTCTTCAATATGTTTTACACAAAAGGAGTTAAATCTTAGACAAAGAAGATGGTTAGAATTGTTAAACGATTACGACATGAATTTCCTTTGCCACCCCAGAAAGGCCAACGTGGTGGCTAACGCTTTGAGTCGTATGACTATGTGTAGTGTTTCTCATATGGATGATACAAGAAAGAAATTGTCAAAGATGTTCACACATTGACTCTTTAGCTGTGAGGTTACCAGATTCTCCAATTTATGGTTTAATGGTCCATCAAAACTCCGACTAATCATTTGCGGTGGAGGTGAAATCTAAGAAGGATTTTGATCCTCTACTGATGAAGTTGAATGAGTCGATACTTTGAAAGATCAACGAGTCATTATCCCAAGAGGGATGGTTTTCTTAGTTACCAAGGGAGATTATGTGTACTAAATGTTGAGAATTTGTGAAAGAGATTTCTAGAAAAAGTCCATGATTTCTCGTTATTCTATATATTCGGGAGCCACAAAAATGTATCATGACCTTAGATATGTCTATGGTAGGATGGTTTAATGAGGGACATATCAATGTTTGTTGCTAATTGTCCAAATTGCCAACAGGTTAAAGCTGAGCATCTTACACCGAGTGGCTTAACCCAAATCATGGATGTTCCTACTTTAAATTGGAAGACATCAATATGGATTTTATTGTTGGGTTTCCTCGGATGGGGAGACAAAATAATTCCATATGGGTTATTATGGGTAGGTTGACCAAATCTTCCCATTTTATTCCTGTTAAGTCTACATATATTGTCGAAGATTATGCAAGAATCTACATTAATGAGATTGTGAGCCTTTAGGGTATTCCTTTGTCCATCATTTTGGATACACGTGCCTAATTCACTTAACGTTTTTGGAAATCTTTCTAAAAGGTTTTAGGTACACAAGTAAAACTTAGAACCGCTTTTAAACCTCTCACAAATGTTTAGGATGAACGTACCATTCAGACCCGTGAATATATGTTAAGAGCCCGTGTTATTGATATCAAGGGGAGTTAGGATTATCATCTACCATTGATTGAGTTCTCCTACAATAATGTTACCATTCGAGCATATTCATGTCAACTTTTGAAGCTCTTTATGGTGAAATATGTAAGTCCACAGTTTGATGGTTTGAGGTTGTTGAATCCTCACTCCTTGGTCCTAAGATTATCTGTGAGGCTGTAGAGAAATTTCGAGTTATAAGAGTTAGATTGAAGGTAACCTATACTCGACAAAAGTCTTATGCCGACAAAAGAAGATGAGATCTTGAGTTTTAAGTAGGTGATCATGTCCATTTGAAAATTCAACCTATGAAAGGGGTGATGTGGTTTGGTAAGAAGGGGAAGTTACATCCCCGATATGTTGGTCCTTATGAGGTTTTACAATGGGTTTGAAAAGCTGTCTATGAGCTGAAACTACGTAATAAACTAGCTTAAGTTCATCCGGTATTTCTTGTTTCTATGCCCAAGAAATCATAGTAGACCCGGTATCCTTTCTGCCTATGGAAGATTTAGGGGTGGATGAAAACCTCTCCTATGAAGAGGTTGTAGTTGAGATCCTATATCGCCAAGTCAAGAAGTTGATGAAGAAGGAGGTTTCCTCTGTAAAAATTTCAATGAAGGAACCATCTTGTTGAGGGTGAAACATGGGGGGGGGGCTGAATCCGACATGATGTAACGCTACCCTCATCTATTTACTCATTGAGGTTAGGCATTCTTCTTAGTAAAGAAATTAATGAATAATCATGAATCTACTTTTTTTTTTAAATAGGTGCATGTTTTCGTAAAAGTTGTACCAACCAAAGTTTTAAGATAATGCCTTTATACTCTATTCTTACACTTCTATGAAATTTGTACGCATGTGTCTTCTCGAGATTTTGCTTTTTTTTTGTTTTCTTGTGAAGAATGATAACATGTCAACTCATTGATGTATTTTGAGCTCATATTGATGCTGAGAAAGTATTCCTCATTATGTGTTAAGAAATGTTAAGCTCTTATATGTTGGTGGATAATGAATTGAGTGCTATATTTAATGTTGTGATATGTGTTTAAATGGAGTCTCCTTAAAATAAGAAAAGATGAGTATCTTTGAAAAATGTGTGACTTTTGATATTTTAGGAGTGTTTCTATAGGCTCTCTCTTCAGGAGTGATGTCTTGTCTAACATATGTTTTTTATTGTCCCTAGAAATTGCGATAAATTTCCCTAAATGATTTATGCTTATGAACACTAGTGATGTACTAAAAATAGAAAGCTGTATTTTTACGTCCTAAAGTTGTCATGTGATTGGTGTGACCAACCATGTTGATTTCATAAGTAAGTTTAAGGATAATATGGTTTGGAGTAATGAAATCCTCATGAATATAAATTAACCTCTATGCCTTACTTTAGTATGAACTCTATGATGCCATGTTTATATGTTGTGAATAGGCGAAGGTAGTTCCTCCTTTAACAGATCTAAGTGTGGTGATGTCATATGTGTTCTTGGTGGTATTATTTCTAGACTATAAGGTTGTAGTCGATCTACTTTATTCATGATTCTCGTGCAACTCAATGAAATGTTCAAAATTATCTCATGAGTTGATGTGCGGGTTGTGCCTATGTGTGAAATTAAAATACATTGTACGTCTAACCTTGTTATGAAATAATGAACATACCTAAAGTAGGATAAGGTAGTTCCTCCAAATGACAATGAATATGAAAAAGTATGTATACATGGAAAAATTATAAAAGTAGTCCATGTTTGGTTATCTTGCATTGAATGCGTGATTGTATGAATTTGGTTTTTCTTTGTTTTTTGGTGAATTAAATATTGTGTGATAACATGTTGAAGTGTTTTGAGTCGATATAAGACAAATAGATTTCTTGATAATTTTTAAAATGCTTGAAGTGTCATTCGAGGACGAATGTTTCCATGTGGGGGAGTATTGTTACACCCTCAAAATGATCTAGGTTTAATTATATCCTAACATGTTTGTTATGAGTTTATTAAGTACTTAAATCACTAATTATAATGTTGAAAGGCATTGTATTAAGTTCAGAGGACTTTGGAGGTCAAACGTCTACAAACGTCAAAGATGTTCGAATGTCTTGCCTTGAAACGTTCTTCTGTGTCTTAGTGTTTTTCGGCTTGTTTTATGTATTTTTTTAGTTAAAATTCATATTCTAAGTTACTAACATGTATACGAGAGAATTTGAGGTTGAAATGTTTGGGAAAAACCCCCAAGGACCAACAAAAGGGTCCTTGAGGAGGACCTGAAGTCTTGCCAAAAAGCTGCCCAAGGCAACAACTTTTTTTCCTTGGTAAAATAGGTCCGCGTCGTGGAATTTTTCCTACATAGGTCAAAAAGTAGTTCCGCGTCGTGGACACAACGCTGACACAACTTCCCCTTATGTTATTTAGAAAAAATTCATGTGGGAACCGCTCCGCGTTGCGGAGTTGTTCAATCACAAAGATTCGGAATATGAAAATTTAGTTTGACATGACTAAATGTCTCAATAAATATGGGGGTGTTTTTGTAACTTTTCGTGACGTTTATTAACTTATTTTAAGACCTATTTAACCCCTTTCCCGAGTAAAAACCCCAACACCAAATAATAATAGTCAAAACCCCAAAACTTCATCTCTTCTAAATTTTCCCCAAAACTCCATGGGAGACCAAAACCCAAGATAAAGAATGGGGCTGTATTTCTATGATTTCATCTCCATATCGTCATGCTTAGTTTTCCAAAATTCTCAATTTTCAATCTAGCCATGTATTCATTGTGAAATAGATTTCAAATTCTTTCTAATGATGGATTTATATTTAATTACTTTTTTAAAATTTGAAGTTCAATCAAATTTCATTTAGAACCTTTGATCCTCCTAATATCTTGAATTGGCCTATAATGTGAGTCTTGTGATATGATTTCATGTTTATATAATTGTGATTCGATTATATTGAATTGCTTATTGTTATTATTATCTATATAATTTTAATATGAATTGTGGAGGAATGATCAATGATGATAATAACTTGGAGATTCTATAAGTTGACCTATTTCTTTAAATTTGCTTAGAATGTGTGTTGATTGATATTTTAACGGTGTTTACATTTGTGTACATGTTTATGTGATATCATTATGGCCTTTAAGGCATTATATTCACGATTAATTTATATTATGATTTCCATGTATAGGAACATGAAGATTTAGCCTTGATTCTAGTATCATGTCTAAGTGAATTGATGTTATGTGAAGTATATGAATAGTATTCCACACTTGTTGTATTACCTAGGTCTGGAGATGACGTTATATGTATATATCTAATGATCACATTAGGGTTAGGATGACGACTATTCTTTTAGCATAACCCTAATTTATGAAATCCTTATATGAACGAGTGATCAAATTATGCTAGGATTCATCTAATTTAATGTTAAATACTCTCTTGCCTCTTATGGTGTGTAGTGTGAGTGTGTGTTGTCTACAGTCCTTAATTGTGTGTGTGTGTGCATAACATTAGACTTGAGGAATGTTATACATGTGTAGTTTTCATTAGAGGGTGCCTTCCTCAATGCTATGTGATAGCCATTATGTGATCATATTGAACAATGTACACACACACTCCTTGCATATATATGAGTAGGGTAGATTCATGATGACTAATGAAAAGGTAGTTCTCTTATGCATCATTACCTATTTATATGCATGTAAAGTATAAGATTATTGAATTTATGAACATGTGTGCCTAAAGGTATTGATGTGAAGGTAGATCTCACATATATGTACACGCACACATGTATGTATGAGTGAAGTATGTAATGGTGGTATTATGATATGTGAGTCTCTAAACTAGACAATATTATGAATATGATTTGATTATGTGAAAGGACATTCTCACATGATGTAGGTTCTATGATGAAAGGATATTCTCCTCGTAGATACCTTTGAGCTCTATGATATATGAGGGAGTAAGTCCCTAAGACCTGATATTTATCAAATAATGATATCTAAAGGCCTAATGATGTTTAAAAAGAAAGTTTATTGCTTAGCACGGAAAGGGCATGCAATTGAGATGGAGGTCTCATATTAGTAACTCCGGCCTCCCACATGGGTTTCTCCACGTTAGGCAGTCTGTATTCCCAAGATGTATATTGTCTCAAGAGATGGAAACCTACAAGATCATCAATTCAGGGTTTTTAGTAAGAATTTCGTTGACCCCTCTAGCTTAGTGGATCAACCTAGATAGCTATATACGAATTCTTGCACCTTATGAAAATGATAACCTTCTCTTTTCGGTGTGGGAGTAGAAAAATTGATTTCATGTATATATCCTTTCGATTATGAGTATGTCTCACGATGGTTAATAAATTAAATGATATAAGAAAATTAATTCTAATCTAAATTACTTGAGAAGTATAATTAGCATATACTAAAAATGGACCCTTTCTATTCATTACATTAGATAACATCAACAAAGGATATGAATGAAGCCTCGTACATATTAAAGAGTAATATTATGTATGTATTGTATAAGTGCATGTTAAGTTACTTTGCTATGTCAATGTCACGACCCAAATCGGGGACGCGACTGGCACCCACATTTACCCTCCTATGTGAGCGAACCAACCAATTTAACCCTTAACATTTTAATACAATATCGACAAAGAAATGCGGAAGACTTAACTCATTAATAAAAACAAATCAAAAACTATTATTATTATCCCAAAATCTGGAAGTCATCATCACAAGAACATCTATCTCAATTTACTAATCTAAGAATGTCTAAAAAGCTAAAAACAAGTAAAAACTAGTCCATGCCGGAAGTTCAAGGCATCAAGACTTGAAGAAGAAGATCCAGTCCAAGCTAGACGCATTAGCTCACCCTGAATTTCCGATGGAGTGAAGACTGGCTTGATCTACTGCTGAGTCGAAGTTGACGGAACGTTTGCTGCATAACACAAATAACAAGAGGAAAACATAAAAGTAGGGGGTCAGTACAACCACACGTACTGAGTAGATATCATCGGTTAACTCAAAATAGGCGATAATACATATCAAGTAATATTATAAATCAACTATAAACTCACATGTAGCAACAAGTAATATAATCGTCAATAAATACCATCAAGTTCATCCATGAGGACTCAAGCCTCAATACCATACTCATTTGGGGATTAAGTTCATTATGTTGAGTATATTAACATCTTTCGAGATTCATTATCTTTCTTCCTCTTGTGTCGGTACGTGACACTCCGATCCCCTACTACTATGTGTCGGTACGTGACACTCCGATCCCCTATATGTGTCGGAACGTGACACTCCGATCCCCTATATGTGTCGGAACGTGACACTCCGATCCCCTATATGTGTCGGAACGTGACACTCCGATCCCCTATATGTGTCGGTACGTGACACTCCGATCCCTACATCTACGTGTCGGTTTGTGACACCCGTCCCACTAATACTATGTGTCGGAACGTGACACTCTGATCCACTAATTCTATGTGTCGGAACGTGACACTCCGATCCACTAATTCTATGTGTCGGAACGTGACACTCCGATCCACTAATCTCATTATATCCGTTCATCAAGCCTTCTCTCTACCAAGGCATCATCAATCCCAATCACTTTAATTCATCAAGCCTTCTTTTATACCAAGGCATTATCATTAATAAGTAGATTAAAGTTTCTTTTCAAGATTTGGGATTCAATGGTTTTCATCATGCTTGTTTTATCAAAATCACATAATCATGTTCATGCAAGCATACAATTAAGCATATAGACAGGTTTACAATATCATCAACACATATTATTCACTATTAAGAGTTCACTACGAGTATCGCAATTTAAACCATAACCTACCTCCACCGAAGAATTGGAATCCACAAGAAATTTCCCAAGCTTGCTATTCTCCTCAACCAATTCGATCGATCTGCTCTCTCTCTTTCTGTTCTTTCTCTTTTGTTTTATTCAAACCCTCTTTCCTTTACCCTAATTAATCATGTAATTAAGTGTGAAAAAGGACAATAAAACCCCACTAATTCACTTAAGGTTACCCCTTTTAACCCCTAAGTAATTAGACTTATTAATGTTACCCCTCAATCTTTATAATTAAGGAAAGAATAGTCAAAAACAACCCTTAAAAACGTGTGGAGAAATCCTAAACTGTCTGGGACTGCGTGACCTGTGACGGCCGTCATACCTGCGACGGTCCGTCACGATGGCCGTCGCACCTGCCCAAAATCCCACCGTCACCACGGACGCTGTGACGGTCCGTCACGCCTGTGACGGCCCGTCCTGCACGTCCGTCATGGCGGTCAGAAACTCGTTTCTCGAACCAAATTCTCAAAAGTTGAAGTGTTTTGCAACGGAAACTCACGACGGTTCGTCGTGGATGTGACGGCACGTCCTGCAGGTCCGTCACAATTTACAGAGAGTCGATTTTCAGTACCCAATTTCAGAATTCCAAGTATGATGCAACGATTCACCCTCGACGGGCCGTCGTGCCTACGACGGTCCGTCGTGGTGTCCGTAGTATGGCCCAGTTTTTCCAGAATTAAAAATCTGCTGCTCAAACGACTAAACAGGTCGTTACAATAGATACCAATTTACCCATCGTTCGTCCCCGAACGATCAAAGGAAGAAAAACAGTGGCGAAAAGGAGTACCTGAATCTGTAAACAGATGTGGGTATTTTTCTTGCATATCTGCCTCCTTCGCCCAAGTAGCCTCTTCAACCGGTCGATTCTTCCATTGCACTTTGATGGATGCAATCTCCCTCGACCTCAGTTTGCGAACTTCTCTATCTAATATAGCAACCGGTTCCTCTTCATAAGTCAAGTTCTCATCCAACAAAACTGAATCCCAACGGATAATGTAGTTTCCATCTCCGTGGTATCTCTTCAACATGGATACGTGGAACACCGGATGCACTCCGGACAGCCCTGGGGGCAAGGCTAATTCATAAGCCACCTCCCCTATTCTCTTAAGCACTTCAAATGGTCCAATATACCTTGGACTTAACTTACCTCTTTTTCCAAACCGCATCACCCCTTTCATGGGCGAAACCTTCAACAAGACTTGTTCACCTTCCATGAACTCCAAGTCTCTAACCTTTCGGTCTGCATACTCCTTTTGTCTACTTTGAGCCGCTAAAAGCTTTTCTTGAATAGCTTTCACCTTCTCCATAGAATCCCTTAACAGATCAGTCCCCCAAGGTCTAACTTCAAAGGCGTCAAACCAACCAATGGGAGATCTACACCTCCTCCCATACAATGCTTCAAATGGAGCCATATCAATACTGGAGTGATAGCTATTATTGTATGAGAACTCTGCCAAAGGTAAGAAACTATCCCAATTCTTCACTGTCTCAATCTTAGATGGATCCACCATCACTCCATCCTTAGAAACCACGTGCCCCAAGAAGGACACTGAATCTAGCCAAAACTCACACTTGGAGAATTTCGCATACAGCTTTTTCTTTCTCAACAACTCTAACACCATTTTCAAATGCTCCTCATGTTCTTTCTTACTTTTGGAGTATATCAGTATATCATCAATATACACAATCACAAAGAGGTCCAAGTATGGCTTGAAAATCCCGTTCATCAAGCTCATGAAGGCAGCAGGGGCATTTGTAAGACCAAATGACATTACCACAAATTCATAATGCCCATACCTAGTTCGAAAAGCAGTCTTTGGCACATCCGTTGCTCGTATTTTCAGTTGGTGATAACCGGACCTCAAGTCAATTTTAGAGAAGACACAAGCACCTTGTAACTGATCGAACAAGTCATCAATGCGAGGAATGGGGTACTTGTTCTTAATAGTTACCTTGTTCAACTGTCGGTAATCTATGCACATTCAGAAACTCCCATCTTTCTTCTTCACAAATAAAACCGGAGCACCCCAAGGAGATGCACTTGGTCTAATGAAGCCTTTGCTCAACAACTCTTGAAGTTGAGCCTTTAATTCTCTTAACTCCGCGGGAGCCATTCTATACGGGGGTATAGAAATGGGGCGAGTACCGGGTTCCAAATCAATGCAGAAGTCTATATCCCTATCTGGTGGCATACCGGGAAGATCTGCAGGGAACACATCCAAAAACTCACCGACTACCCAAACTGACTCAATCGATGGTACTTGAGTAGTGTCATCCTTAAGATGTGCCAAGAAAGCTAGACAACCCTTACTAACCATCTTCTGAGCACGAATAAAGGAGATGATACGCACCGGATTGGGAGTGTAGTCACCCTCCCATACTAACTGATCTGCCCCAGGTTTGGCTAACGTCACTGTTTTAGCATTACAATCCAAAATCGCAAAGTTTGGAGAAAGCCAAGTCATACCCAGAATTACATCAAAGTCACCCATTTCTAAAATAACCAAATCTACATAAGTGTTGCTCCCCACAAAATTCACCAAACAAGACCTATACACTTTTTCGACTATCACAGACTCACCCACCGGAGTAGAAACACGAATAGGCATGTCAAGTAATTCACAATGTAAATTTAGACCGTTAGCAAATGATGAAGCTACATAAGAAAACGTGGAGCCAGGGTCAAATAACACAGATGCCATGCAATCACAAACCAAAAGATTACCTGTGATAACAGCATCAGACGCCTCCGCTTCAGATCTCCCAGGGAAAGCATAACAATGGCCCCATTATTCGTCTGTCCGTTGCCCCTACCATGTTGTGTAGTAGTGGCTCCGTTTTGCCCTTCACCTCTGCCGTTTTAGTGACCACCATTACCTCGGCCACCACGCCCTCCAGAATAACAACCTCTACCATTACCACCTCTTCCTCTAGCCATTGGGCTCTGTAACTCTGTTTTGGACAATTCCTCCTAATATGTCCAATCTCCCCACATCCATAGCACTCTCTGGAGTCAGGCATGGGTCTCTCGGAGTAGTGTTGACCGTTCTGAGGTGGACCCCCAACTACAGTCTGTAGTGAAGACTGTATTGGTCGATTTGAGTGACCTCCGGAGTTCTGTCCTCTAGAATAAGAACCATTATACTCACCTCCCCTTCGGAACCTCTTTGATGTCGATGTCGTGGTGAAGTCATCTGGTTTCACTCCTTCCACCTCAATCACAAAGTCTACCACCTCTTGGAAGGATGTTGCCGTTGCAGCTATCTGTAAGGCTGAAATCCGCAATTCTGACCTCAACCCCTTCACAAAACGGCGGATCCGTTCTTGTGGACTGAAACAAAGTTGGGTGGCATATCTGGATAGTGCGCGAAATTTAGCCTCATACGCGTTTACTGTCATCCTTCCTTGTTCAAGACTCAAGAACTCATCCCTCTTTCTATCTCTCAAGGTCCTTGGGATATACTTCTCCATGAACAAACTAGAGAATGATTCCCAAGTCATAGGTGGTGCCTCGGTTGGTTGACACTCGACATGTGAACGCCACCACATTTTGGCGTTACCTTGGAACTGATAACTCACGAACTCGACACCAAACCTCTCCACTATCCCCATCTTGTGTAGTAGCTCATGACAATCAACCAGAAAATCATAAGCATCTTCAGATTCTGCACCCTTGAAGACTGGAGGTTTCAGTTTCAAGAACTTACTAAAAAGTTCATGTTGATCGTTTGTCATAATAGGCCCAGTGGTCAGACGTGGAAATGTGCCTATTTCCAATGGTGCATCCATGCGGGGAGCCATAGTAGCCGCATGTCGTATCTCTGAAACCGGAGGTGTTTGGTGCAGAAACCATTGGAGGTGCTTGACCCTGATCGGACAACCCGCTAAGATAAGCAAGTACTTGGTTGATCATCTCTGGGGTAGGTTGGGGTGGCATTTCCTCATTCTGCCCTTGTTCAGTTTCCCCTTCCTCACCCTCTCTAACTACCTCCTCAGTCGGTGGAGGAGTCACCGCCCTAGCATCAGATGGGCTAGGGCTCGTCCTCTCCCTCTAGAGGACGTCCTCCCACGACCTCTCCCACGGCCTCTTGCCGTTGTTCTTCCTCGAGCCACAGCCCCAGTGGCTGGCTCAGTAGTTTCATGTCTTTCCGTTGTCGCTGCTGGTGCGGTCGTTGCTCTAGTTCTAACCATCTGCGAAATAGAATGAAGATGGTCAGATACCAATTTGTATCACCTAGATACCAATTGGACTCAAGTAGTAGCACGAAAGAAAGAATGAAAGAATGGAATTTTCCTGAAGTCTTATAGCCTCTCAAGGAAAAGTAAAGGCGTCCCCCTACCGTTCCTTAAGTCTCTACTAGACCTGTTCTTGTGTGATGAGACCAATGAACCTAATGCTCTGATACCAAGTTTGTCACGACCCAAATCGGGGACGCGACTGGCACCCACATTTACCCTCCTATGTGAGCGAACCAACCAATTTAACCCTTAACATTTAATACAATATCGACAAAAGAAATGCGGAAGACTTAACTCATTAATAAAAACAAATCAAAAACTATTATTATTATCCCAAAAATCTGGAAGTCATCATCACAAGAACATCTATCTCAATTTACTAATCTAAGAATGTCTAAAAAGCTAAAAACAAGTAAAAACTAGTCCATGCCGGAAGTTCAAGGCATCAAGACTTGAAGAAGAAGATCCAGTCCAAGCTAGACGCATTAGCTCACCCTGAATTTCCGATGGAGTGAAGACTGGCTTGATCTACTGCTGAGTCGAAGTTGACGGAACGTTTGCTGCATAACACAAATAACAAGAGGAAAACATAAAAGTAGGGGGTCAGTACAACCACACGTACTGAGTAGATATCATCGGTTAACTCAAAATAGGCGATAATACATATCAAGTAATATTATAATCAACTATAAACTCACATGTAGCAACAAGTAATATAATCGTCAATAAATACCATCAAGTTCATCCATGAGGACTCAAGCCTCAATACCATACTCATTTGGGGATTAAGTTCATTATGTTGAGTATATTAACATCTTTCGAGATTCATTATCTTTCTTCCTCTTGTGTCGGTACGTGACACTCCGATCCCCTACTACTATGTGTCGGTACGTGACACTCCGATCCCCTATATGTGTCGGAACGTGACACTCCGATCCCCTATATGTGTCGGAACGTGACACTCCGATCCCCTATATGTGTCGGAACGTGACACTCCGATCCCCTATATGTGTCGGTACGTGACACTCCGATCCCCTACATCTACGTGTCGGTTCGTGACACCCGTCCCACTAATACTATGTGTCGGAACGTGACACTCCGATCCACTAATTCTATGTGTCGGAACGTGACACTCCGATCCACTAATTCTATGTGTCGGAACGTGACACTCCGATCCACTAATCTCATTATATCCGTTCATCAAGCCTTCTCTCTACCAAGGCATCATCAATCCCAATCACTTTAATTCATCAAGCCTTCTTTTATACCAAGGCATTATCATTAATAAGTAGATTAAAGTTTCTTTCAAGATTTGGGATTCAATGGTTTTCATCATGCTTGTTTTATCAAAATCACATAATCATGTTCATGCAAGCATACAATTAAGCATATAGACAGGTTTACAATATCATCAACACATATTATTCACTATTAAGAGTTCACTACGAGTATCGCAATTTAAACCATAACCTACCTCCACCGAAGAATTGGAATCCACAAGAAATTTCCCAAGCTTGCTATTCTCCTCAACCAATTCGATCGATCTGCTCTCTCTCTTTCTGTTCTTTCCCTTTTGTTTTACTCAAACCCTCTTTCCTTTACCCTAATTAATCATGTAATTAAGTGTGAAAAAGGACAATAAACCCCACTAATTCACTTAAGGTTACCCCTTTTAACCCCTAAGTAATTAGACTTATTAATGTTACCCCTCAATCTTTATAATTAAGGAAAGAATAGTCAAAAACAACCCTTAAAACGTGTGGAGAAATCCTAAACTGTCTGGGACTGCGTGACCTGTGACGGGCCGTCATACCTGCAACGGTCCGTCACGATGGCCGTCGCACCTGCCCAAAATCCCACCGTCACCACGGACGCTGTGACGGTCCGTCACGCCTGTGACGGCCCGTCCTGCACGTCCGTCATGGCGGTCAGAAACTCGTTTCTCGAACCAAATTCTCAAACGTTGAAGTGTTTTGCAACGGAAACTCACGACGGTTCGTCGTGGATGTGACGGCACGTCCTGCAGGTCCGTCACAATTTACAGAGAGTCGATTTTCAGTACCCAATTTCAGAATTCCAAGTATGATGCAACGATTCACCCTCGACGGGCCGTCGTGCCTACGACGGTCCGTCGTGGTGTCCGTAGTATGGCCCAGTTTTTCCAGAATTAAAAATCTGCTGCTCAAACGACTAAACAGGTCATTACAGTCAAGACATAAATTATAAGTATGCATGTGAATTGCACTTAAAGCTTCTAAGTGAGTTTAATTAGTATATGTGAAGGTATGTGACTTATGGCTTCGGTTGTTGAAGGATTCGATACCACTTTTGAAGGTAGGCTTAAAATCATTATCACAGTGGGTATTCCTCAAGTCCGAGAATAATGCCACTGTTCTTTCTTTAGCTATGTTTCTTTGTTATAGTATAAAAACAATCATTATATTCTACTTGTTTCAAGATATTGTTTTAATCCCTAAGTGGCAATTATACATTGTGTAAGGGCTTCTGCCCATATTGTTTGGTTCCTTTTAGAATGTTTAATATGAGGCATTCACTTTAAGACTATATTGTGAATCATATATATATATATATGTATACATATATACATACACACACACACACATATATATATACATATAAATATATATAAATATATATATATATATATATATATATTTATATATATAATATATATATATATACATATATATATATATATGTATGTATGTATGTATGTATGTATGTATCTATGTATATATGATACACAATATAGTCTTAAAGTGGATGTCTCATATTAAAAAATCAAAAAGGAACCCAAACAGTATGGGTAGAAGCCCCTTACACAATGTATAATTGCCCCCCCCCCCCACACACACACATATATATATATATATATATATATATATATATATATATATATATATATATTTATATATATATATTCATAGAGGATCCCAAATTTAATGAATTCTAAAGTTTTCAATGATGAACTTATCTAATTTTATGATTTATATGTGGGTTCTTTCATTAAAGTCTTTAATGATTGTATATTTATTAAATTGATGTTATTTAGATGATTTTAACTCAATTAAACTTCGAACTCATGTAATTTATGATACTATGTATTTGATGAACCCTAGTTTATGACAACTTTATGGGTCACTTGATATTGTCTTAATTCGTATGTATTCAATTGTAGTTTTCAATGGGCTAGTAAATGATTTAAGAATTATATTTAATTAATGTATAGTTTGTCTTATATTGATAAATATATATTGAATTAACCTAATTCATTGATTATTATGATTTATGCATTGAATTGATGTTCATTGCCATAGGTAAGGACCTTATGGCATTGAATTGGATGATTTATCTAAGAATTGAAGTGGAGAGAACGGATTAGTGGCATGCTTCCCTGATTCTATTTACTTTAATTACTATAGCTTTTGAATTATGTAGTGATTGGTATGGCTCACTTATGTTGGCGGTGTTATGTGAATGATGTGGCCTTATCAGCGTTACTTTATCTGTCATGATTATCATAGACTTGTCGGCACTACTTGAAGTAATATGGTGATTTTTGTAGTTTATTATGCGAAGTATGATCATATCGACCTACATGTTAAGTAATTTTAAAGTTTGTGTCTCAAATATTGATGCTTTTTAGGTGATCGTGTTAGACTATGACTATGTTCTTGCATGTGTAGTGTTAGAGTTGATGCATGATTCTTCCTAATTGAAATGTCTTGACTTAGGATTCTAAATACTCTTACTCTTTTATTATGAATGACATTAGTCCTTGGATGATGTTAAGAGGGTCCTTTATGTGAAACATTGAAAGTAGTGGTAAGGTTATGAACCTTGAAGTCGAAAGCAATAATGATATTCTTCTTGTAATGAATGATGGAATTAAGTTTGGTCGTCCGCAATTACATCTTATAATCCTTATAAAAGACATATGACTTATCTTGTCTCTATCGTAAGGCAGCCCTATGGGACCTCTTTTGTACGGTAGATGTGATTTGGTTATGAACTTGATATGGAACAGTTTTGTATGAACATTTAATGTAAATTACACCATGAGAATAAAGTCTACCACAAAGTGAGCATGGTAAGGGAATTGGCTCAAGTTAAAGGACGATGCTAGAGGTCAAAGTAAGCCCTTAATATTCCTTAACCATGTGCCTACATTGGATGTCTCCAAGTTCTACTATTGGCAAGTAGAACACCCACCATTGAAGTAGGTTCCTACCATGTTATTTGTCATTTATTTCCTATTCTCATCATATGGGATACCCACTAGTACTAGAAAAGTTCTATGAAGTTTAGGTGGTCGTATGAGACGCTATCTAGACATTGCACAACAGTTTTTGAAGGCGTCAGTGAGAGTTCCTAGATATTCTCCAAGACCATTAGTTTGATGTCCTGTATGTAATGAATGTCTGTTAATGAATTAGTGAAATAGTGACTTAACTTACAAAGCATGTAAATGAATGGGTTCTTATTCTAGAGTGACTTTAAGGATTTCCTAGTTAAAGTGAGATGAGGGCATAATGGATCATTTCTTATCTAGAGAAGTCTTGAGGATTATTTAGGAAACCTTAAACATAGTTTCATGTCATTCTCTTCTTGGAGTACTTAAGTATATCTTTTGATAGACATGGTAAAGAGAATGTCATAATATACATGTTATGTGTCCTGGTGTCTTGTAAGTTTTTGTCTAATGATAAGTAGTCTTAAGGAACTTTTAAGCATGCTTAGAGAGAGTTTATGGGAAGTTTCTCTTTCTATTGCTTAAGTGAGTCTTAGGATTGCTTTTAGTGATAAGATTTAATACCAGGAAGTCTCCTATATGAATTATTATCACTTCACTTCAATAGTAAAGGAGTTCACTGAATAGTGAAGTAGTTCACTATAATGTTTCTCCTAAAAATGTGATAAATTGATTATCTGATTTCTTATGTGCTTCTTAGGTATTAAATATTATTTTTATGATTATAATATGATATATAAGTCAAAATATGCATATTTCCAATAAACTTTTATTTTCATGATTTTTTTGCATAATGCCATACATAGTTTTATTCTGCATAATGTAATGTTTAGTACATGTGGTAGTACTAATTCCCTTCTTTTATGTATCTCTATAGTGATTCATAGACGAGGAGAATTGGGAAGCAAGAATTGGATCGTATAATCATTCAAGTGATGTTTATGTATTTCCTCATTTGACTCGAGGGCATAGATGTCTTTTATTTCTCTTATTGAAGTATTATAATAGACTTAGTAGTACTATATTTCTATTGTGTATGGGACGTATCCGAAGTACTCTTCTGTCTATGATTTAATGAAATGAGACTTAATATTTCCTATGGTTTTATATAAAATAGATTTTAAAGATTATAAAAATGTATGTGAAAAGTTTTAATTCCGCACTACTTTTCACTATTTGTATACGATAATTGATTCAAAAGGATTTGTAGAAGACCTCCGAGAGATCAAGTACAGCGATTGCACTGCAAGAGTTCCATAACATCTTAGATTGTGGTCTTTGGGATGTGACAAGCTTGGTTTCAAAGCATAGGTTATAAAAGTCGGCTTAGGAATAAAAAATTATCATCAAGTCACGTCTAGTAGAGTCTCGAACATCAGTGTGAATCACAACACATCTATAGGTGAGAGGCTATAGGACGATAGTGTTTCTCTTCCTTTGTACTCTTATGTCATTATTTTAGTAAATGGTACGAATATCCTTCTTAATGTGTTTCCTTGTGTTTCTTGGAGATAAATACTAATAGGATGGCCGCTAGAAGTATGGAAGAGGGAAGGGTGAATGAGAAAGCTCCTCCTCGAGTTGAGAATGTTCTTCAAGATGGAAAAGGAATCCAAGGAGATAAATATTATCAAGTGACTCGCCAAGGTTATAAAGTCCTTTTTGTGGAAGGAGGTAATGATGTTCCAGTGGTTAACCCGTAATTGACTAATTGAGAGATTACAGAGGATTCACTTTCTTTTGCCGCAGCCGTGACTACTCAACTGAATATGAGTATGTAGCCTAGGGTGAATGTTGTGTAGATAACTATGACCTCTACATTTAGAGACATCATGAGAATTAATCTTCCTATCTTTCTTGACTCTAAGGTGAAAGAGGATCCTCAAAAGTTTCTTGATGTTGTGTACATGGTGGTGAGTGCTATAGGGGATACCTTTAGGGAGAAGGCTAAGTTAGATTCCTATCAATTTAGGGATATTTTTCAAGTGTGCTACAATTAATAGAAGTATAAAAGGCCAGTTGAGTTGGTTCCTATTGAGTGGGAAGAATTTAAAGATGTTTTTCTAGGTAAGTACTTTCGCAGTGAGAGGAGGGAGGTGAAGGTAGAAAAGTTTATCAATCTCAAGAAAGGCAATATGATTTTTGAGGAGTACACTCTAAAGTTTTCTATGTTGTCTAAATATGTCGCATCCTCAGTGTCTAACCCAAGGGATGAGATGAGTGAGATTGTGGCGGGTGTGGCCAACCAATTAAAAGAAGAATGTTGTACAACCATGCTACATTATGATATGAACTTATTCAGACCCATGGTGTATGCTCTATCTATTAAGGAGTCTAAGATTTGAAGGATTTCAAGAAATTGGAAGAGAAGTGGATATAGTGACCACAGCCAACCTAGGTCCAAGAAGAAGTTCTGAAGTCAAGATGAACCTAGGAGGGCTAAGGTTAAATTTCAGAAGGGAGGTGGTTCTCAAAATGGCTAGCCGACATGTGTCACTTGGGGAAAGAGGCATTATGGGGAGTGTATAAGGAGTACTAGAAGTTGCTTTGAATGTGTAAAATATGGAAACAAAGTGAGGGTTTGTCCTACTAAAGATTGTGAGAAAGTTGCTCCTAGTTTTCCAGAATGATGCCCCAACAAAGAGGCATTTCTATGCACACCATAATAGGGGAGAAAATCTAGATGAGGGTGATGATGAAAATGTTATGTTTTTATACTACTTTAGTGTTCTGACTTCCTTTAAAAAGGGTTATTATGGTTAGTAGATGGGCTACAAACTCATAGAAGCATGTTGCATGTGAAAGGTGTTTACAATTCTTGTTGAAATTGAATTTCATTGATTCCATACATTGTGTATTTTATGAAGTTATGATTATGTTATAACATGAGTTTTCATAGTCTTACTTTACATATTAGCATGTTTCCATCACGAAGTGCCAAACAATTCAATGTAACTTTGACAGTTTACTCTGAAAATTTTGAAGGATTCAGTACTTCGTACTTCGGTTGAAAATTGTTGAAATGTAGTTATATCTGATGTATATGACGATAATAATGAATATAAAATGATTTTATTCCATTTTGAATAGAAGATGAGATTTTTATGGTATGATGAGTTGTAGGATTTATTCTAGTTTCTTGTTGTCCTGTGAGTCTCATGTCTATGTGAAATGGATGTTTTTTTTCCTGATAATGTGTTGTACTAGAAATTATATTGTATGGTTATGAGCTGGCAATTGAATATCTATTCACGGAAGTGTTCAGTTAGTGAGAAGTGTTATTCGAGGACCGATGTTGTCCATCTGGGTGATATTGTAAGATCTCAAAAATGACCTAGCTGAAACTAGATCCTAACATGGTTGTAATGATTCTATAAGGTTCTAAATTTTTAAATAATGTGGTATAGAGGTAGTTCCTAAGATTTTAGGTTCATTGGAAGTCAAACATCAAGGGACGACTAAGACTTTCGACGACTAAGTTACCTACGTTCCTCATATGTGTTTATACGTGTTTATGTGTGTTTCATGAACTTATGAGGTCTTTAAATGAGTTATTATGGACTATACAGGAAGTGTGTAACTTTTCGTGATGTTTGGATGTTAAATGTCCACGAATGTCCATGAAGCTCGAAAGGTATGCCTTGGAACGACATTGTGTGTCTAAGCATGTTTTGTCGAGTTTTACGTGTTCATTTTGGATGAAGTTCTTGTTAGAGTTCCTAAAATGCATAACAATAATATTCTAGCTGTAAACGTCTAGGTTAAAGCCACCAAGGACAAATCAAGGTCCCTTGAAGAAGGACCCTTTCCTTGAAGACAAGACTTCCCAAAAAAGTCTGAAACGACGGAGGCAGTAGACGGCTCATTTGGCCAATAGATGCCCCGTCAATGGTTGTCGTGGGTTTAAAATTATGTGTGGGAGGATATCATAAAAATACCAACCTCACTCCCAAACGATGGACAAACAAGACAGTCTATTGGTTGGGAAACAGCCTGTCGTTCAGAATCGTTTGTGGTGGTCGTTTTCCTGCGCAATATAGTGTTTAGTCTAGGGGTGAAAATGTAAATTCCTACCACTCCAAAATAATAATTTGGGAGGTTAATAAAGGGTATTTTATAACAGTCACATAATTTTCAAGAGACTCACCATTTTTTTAAGGGAACTTAATTTGTCATTGATGGCGTAGAACATCACACATTATAAGTAACATCAAAAATATTTTACCTTATCTCAAAAAGTTACATGCACAACTAACACAACAGATAAACAATTTACATGAGAATACATAAATTGCATTTAAAATCCTTTTTAATGCAATTTAGAGTATTTATAACATGCATAACATAGTGCTGCTAAGACATACTTAACATATGGAGAACATGCAACTCATACGTTATACAAGACTCTTATCATGAACAACCTTCTAAGAACTCTTTAGTTCAAGCTAAAGAAATGATAGAAGGAAAATAGAAATGTCAGTATCCCCTACTACTCACATCGCAATCCCCCACTTTTGGTAAACCCCTTTCAGGGAAACATAACTCAACCCCAAGAGGATATTATCTTATCAACCTTCATTATCATCACCAAAAGATCATTCCTAACAAAAAAGGTTTTAAAATAACTCAACATAGAGTCATCAAGGAAACATAACTTTGACACACTATCCCCCACTTGTGGTATGCCTAATGACATCTTTCGTTAAACACACCAAGGTCAAAGCAAGTCAAATAAAATCTCTCACACCTTTCTTTCATGAATACTATACATTATTGAGAGTTTTACTCATAATATTAAATTAAGGATACTACCAACTAACCATTAAAGAATAATGCCTCAAACATCATCATTCCACTAAGTTCAACACCAAAAGGAAATCCATAACAATCGAGTTAGGTCAAACTACTAAACCACATAGTCTCTCAACTATACATAAACAGTAGAGGTCATATAACTCTAGGGAAAACAATAGAGAAGACATAGCCATAAGGTCTCGTTATTTTCTTTCAACATTGGAGTAAGGTAACTTCTAGGTTAATAAAATCCACAACATCACCCTACAAGGAAAGGACACTACCTTCACTTCTAGGATCAAGTCTATCTAAAGAACTCAAATACATGCAAGGTAACTATGAGGGATTACACACATAAATAAGGCCACATGAAACATTTGATATACATAAGATCATCATTGAACAACTACACATATACAAAGGCGACATGATTATTTAGGTATTTACCAGACTTCTTAAAAGCATTTCAAGTCTAAACCATATATTAAGACTATTATCATGCAAAGTAAGAAAGAAACTTAAAATTCAAAAAAAGAAGATAAATTGTACTATAACAACTTGTTTAATAAGAATTATCCATATGATATCATGAATCATCACATAGCATTTCATCTCACCTAAGTCACATATATATCCATAAATGGCATCACATCATCAAAACATGCCAAAATTCACCATCACAAATACTCATCAAACCATAAAACCATCACAAAAATCAAAACTCACCATTTTCCCTCAAGCATAGATACAATATCATCAAGCAATCACATCTAAAAGACCATCGGACTAGAAACCATAAGAGAGAGATTTTATAGAAAGAAGTTTTATGCCATGACATGTGAATAATGAAGAAGGGAAACTCTACCATCGTATAGCCTCTCCCTAATAGATATGTCATAACTCACGACAGATTAATTAAACACCATTACACATAGCAATATGATACTTTGGACCATCAAACCACTTTCGTAAACCTCATGCTTTGATACAACATTTGTCACGACTGGGAAGCACCTTCTATGAGTAACATGGCATACTTGACTTATTTTAGGTGTTATACAAGTCCATAGTTATCATTCATCGCATTTTATAGGTAAATTTAGAAGAAAATTTTAAAACATTTATAGCACATCCTATGCTAGAACATCACTTCTTATATATGTATATATATATATTATATATATATATATATATATATATATATATATATATATATATATATATATATATATATATATATATATATATATATACCTAATACATACTTAAAGACTCTAAGTCTCTTTGCCATCATAGACACAACATCATTAGAGTACGTTAGGGTCCCGACCCTTATAACATAATAAATAGATGAATTATTACATGACTTTAACATAAACTTCACATAGGACTTCCTTGAATCTTAATCGGAAGCACATATCATACTTTCACCATGGAAACATGATTTAAGCATCAATAAATATACTTTCTGTAAAAACGTAAAAAAGAATGGAGTTAGTACATGAATGCACTAATTATGGAAACCATGCAAAAATGAATTTAAAAGGGACATCTTACTTGAACCATGCATCATGGCTTTTTTTTTTGTAAAAGCTTCATAAAAACTAGATACAATAAGCATCATACTATTCACATACTTATCTTTTTAGGCATTTACAATAGTCCTAACATCAATTTTTTAGGCATATAAAATAGTCGTAACATCACATAAGTCATTCATTGCATTTAAGACACATTTGCATTACTCTACAGTAAAATTAATTTCCTTATACAATATGTTTTCGTTCCTTTTACTTTGACTCTTTTTATTCTTAGTTCGTTAACTTCCCAAGTAAACCTCTAGTGATATGTGATGCATTGTATAGATAATGTCCCATTACACTATACACACTCAAGCATCACATTAGGCCACTCTTTACTCATACATACAACCATTATAAATCCAACACAAGCATTGATAGGACATTTCACACAATAAGACATATACCTCATATTTTGTCCCAACACACTTTATGGACCACATAGAAGAACTCATTACAAGACTACATACAAGTTTAGACTTACCAATATTATCGTAAGAGGAATTAGTCAATCAAATGGCATATTTATACATCACATCAGTTAATCATCATAAGACCTTATTCATGATCCCATAACCTCACCCCTATTGTTTAAACTCATCAAGAGACTACAGCCATTATCATTTACTTCATACTTTAACAAGGCAAGTAAATACAACTTCATACATTCCACACAATATCTTCATCATATAGTCACTAAGACCCACATTATGCATATATGGTAAGGAAAGATCATGTAGACTCATTCCATGCATATCATCGTAAGAAGTAGACAACACTACAATTCAATGCATAAAGAACATAATCATATATATAAGGAAACTTTTCTATAACTTCATTGAAGATCTAATTATGCAATACATAGGTAAACTCCCATACCCTAAGTTGTACTAAGTAACTTCCCTTAGGTTAATCCTAGTTAGGGTCCTTACTTTACTTCCACAGTCCATTTTACTTTAGGAAAACTATAGCCTTAACCAACTCTAAGACCATGGGTTCTAAAAAAGGAATTTGGTGTTGTAGAACCTTACACCAATTGAAGTTTATATATTCTTTAAAAGTAGAACATTAAAATCATGCTATCATATTAGGTGATATCACTTGATAGATCCTATGAGGCAAGTATTGTCTATGGAACTTTGCGGTATATATGGAAACCATCTTAATGCAAAATGAGGCATTGTAGTTATCGACCTCGTGAGGACAATGATGAACAAGCCTTGCCACATTGGGAATGGGAACCCATAATCTAATTTCACTTAGTAATAATCTATGTTTCTTTTATTGAAAGCCTTGATTGACATTAGATTATAAATTAGACTTCAGATGATTGACTCCTCATATTCTTAGTTCATAGGTCATAGATGAGAGTTCATCATCCTAAATCATGTGATAAACCTTTCACACGGACATTGCATATTGAAGCCCCATATAGTTTAGGATACACTTGAGAATATTCAAGAGCCCTTCTATGTATTAAATCATCATCCAAGAAACTTATAAACGTTTTCATGTGTGTGTTTATACTTATATGTGAGCAAACCTTTCACATAAACACCCTTAGACTACACATATTCATACATGTACTTCATTCATGCTTAAAAATAAAGGTGTAACTATATGAGCAATATTCATATAAACATATTTAGACACTATGCACATTCAAACTTCATCATATCATGTACATAAATTCATAGCATATTAGTCAAATTAATAATATGTTCATGCATTCTTATTCATGTACTTAAATAACAAATCTAGGAAGTATCCTATGAAGGTACATGTGCAATATATAGAGAAGGTCCTGTATCTTATCCCATACTAGTGCACATATCATGTAATCCTAGTCAAGGGATAGATAACATGCTTCATGGACACATAATTTACATGCGTTGTAGTAGACACAAATTCATATGATAATACCCTTTCATGAGACACCATAAACCTATACTACTTGTAAGCAAGCATAATACGTAAGTGTGTGTACAATTATCAACAAGATAACATAATGGATATCAACAACATATTGAGGCAGCCACCCTCGTGAAACCACAATGCAAATCAAAGCATAGACCATACAACACATACGAGCATAGGAAACAAGATGACTTCAACACTTGCATTCAAGACTCTTAACCATAGCGAATCACACATTCATATAGAGGTACATAGATACGGGTCATTAATCATCATTAGTTTATCAATGAAAGCACCTAAACATAACCTATCACGACCCAAAACCGAGCCACGACTGGCACCCACACTTATCCTACTATGTGAGCGAACCAACCAATCTAACCCTTAACATTTCAATATAATATCGACAGAAAGTAATGCGGAAGACTTAAACTCATAAATAAAAAACTATTCAATAACTATTAAAATTCAACAACTATTATTCCCCAAAATCTGGAAGTCATCACCACAAGAAAATCTATGATCAAATTACTAACTAAAAATGTCTAAGAAGCTAAAAATACATAAGAAGCTAGTCTATGCCGGAAGTTCAAGGCATCAAGACTTGAAGAAGAAGATCCAGTCCAAGCTAGAAGCATTAGCTCACCCTGAATTTCCGATGTAGTAAAGACTGGCTTGAATTACTGTTGAGTCGAAGACGACGGCACGTTTGCTGAACTCCACAAATACAAAGAAGAAAACATAAAAGTAGGGGGTCAGTAAAAAACACGGGTACTGAGTAGATATCATCGGCCAACTCAAAATAGAAAACAATATATACCAAGTAATATCATAAAAGCAACTATGATACTCAACATGTATCACAACAAGTACTTCCATCATTAATAAATACCGTCAAGTTCACACATGAGGACTCAAGCCTCAATACCATACTCATTTGGGAATTATGTTTATTAGATTGAGTATATTAACATCTTTCAAGATTCATTATCTTTATTTCTCTCTTGTGTCGGTATGTGACACTCCGCTCCCTCATCGTCTTTATTCCTCATGTGTCGGTACGTGACACTCCGATCCCCTACTACTATGTGTCGGAAAGTGACACTCCGATCCCCTAAATCTACGTGTCGGTTCGTGACACCCGATCCCCTAAATCCACGTGTCGGTTCGTGACACCCGATCCCTTAATTCTATGTGTCGGAACGTGACACTCCGATCCACTAATCCCATTCTATCAATTCATCAAGCCTTCTCTTATACCAAGGCATCATCATTCTCATTACTTTAGTTCATCAAGCCTTTTCTTATACTAAGGCATCATCAATATCATTACTTTTAGTTTATCAAGCCTTCTCTCATACCAAGGCATTATCATTAACAAAAAGATTAGGGTTTTGCAAGATTTTGGATTCAATAACTTCATCATGCTTATAAATCACAATTATATATTCACATACATGCAAGCATACAATTAAGCACATAGCAGGGTTTACAATACTATCGATACATATCATTCGCTATTAAGAGTTTACTACGAATATCGTAAAGGAAACCATAACCTACCTCCACCGAAGATTAGTGATCAACAAGCAAATTCCAAAGCTTTGTGTTTTTCCTCTTCTTGATCAATTCTCTCTCTTTCTCTTTGTTCTTTCTAGTTTTCTTATTCAAACCCTCTTTATTTTACCCTAATTAACATATAATTAAGTATGAAAGATGGCAATAATAACCCACTAATTAACTTAAGGTTACCTCTTTTAACCCCCAAGTAATTAGACTTATTAACCTTAACCCTCTAACTTTATAATTAAAGTAGGAATGGTCCAAAACGTCCCTTAAAACGTGTAAAGAAATCCGACCCAGACTGGGATTACGCAACCTGTGACGGGCCGTCGTGCCTTCGACGGTCCGTCCTGCAGGTCGTCGCAAGGTTCAGAGACCCAAATTTCCACCAAGGGTCTGTGACGGTCCGTCACGCCTGTGACGGTCCGTCCTGCCATTCCGTCACGAAGTTCAGAGAGTTGATTTTCAGTACCCAATTTTAGAATTTCTAAGTGTTTTGAAACGAGACCCTGCGACGGTCCGTCGTGCCCATGAAGGTCCGTCGTGGGGTCCGTTGTCTCAGCCAATTTTCCAGAAATAAAATCTGCTGCTCAAAACGACTAAACAGGTCGTTACAATAGATACCAATTTACCCATCGTTCGTCCTCGAACGATCACAAGAAGAAAAACAAGGGCGAGAAGGAGTACCTGAATCTTTAAACAATTGTGGGTATCTTTCTTGCATATCTGCCTCCTTCTCCCAAGTGGCTTATTCAACCGGTCGATTCTTCCATTGCACCTTCATGGATGAAATCTCTCTTGATATCAACTTGCGAACTTCTCTATCTAAAATAGCAACAGGATCCTCCTCATAAGACAAATTCTCATCAAGCAAAAGTGAATCCCAACGGATAATGTAGTTTCCATCCCCATGGTATCTTTTCAACATAGACACATGAAATACCGGATGCACTCTGGACAGCCCTGGAGGCAAGGCTAATTCGTAAGCCACCTCCCCTACTCGCTTAAGTACTTCAAAGGGACCAATATATCTTGGGCTTAGTTTACCTCTTTTACCAAACCGCATCACCCCTTTCATGGGCGAAACCTTCAACAAGACTTGTTCACCTTCCATGAACTCTAAGTCTCTAACCTTTCGATCTGCATATTCTTTTTGCCTACTTTGCGCCGCTAGAAGCTTTTCTTGAATAGATTTCACTTTCTCTAAAGAATCCCTCAAAAGGTCCGTACCCCAAGGTCTAACCTCAAATGCATCAAACCAACCAATGGGAGACCTACATCTCCTACCATACAAAGCTTCAAATGGGGCCATATCAATGCCCGAGTGATAACTATTATTGTATGAAAACTCCGCTAAGGGTAAGAAGTTATCCCAATGACCACCAAATTCTATCACACATGCACGAAGCATATCCTCCAACACTTGAATCGTTCGCTCAGACTTACAATCGGTCTGAGGATGGAATGCAGTACTAAGGTCCAACCTAGTACCCAATTCCGCATGCAATGTTTTCCAAAACTTAGAAGTAAACTGCGTTCCTCTATCTGATATGATGGAGAGTGGAACCCCATGCAATCGAACCACTTCCGAGATGTAAAGTTTGGCTAACTTCTCTGCATTTTAAGTCACCTTGACCGGAATGAAATGAGCAGATTTAGTTAACCTATCAATGATCACCCAAATAGAGTCAAACTTACCCAATGTCTTGTGGAGACCAACCACGAAGTCCATTGCAATTCTCTCCCACTTCCATTAAGGAATGGGAATTCTCTGAAGTGGTCCTCCGGGCCTCTGGTGTTCATACTTTACTTGTTGACAATTTGGACATTTGGCAACAAAATCAACAATGTCGCGCTTCATTCTACTCCACCAAAAGTGTTGTTTTAGGTCACGGTACATCTTGGTTGCACCAGGATGTATAGATTATCCGGAACAATGAGCCTGTGTAAGAATAGTGTGGATCAAGTCATCAACATGAGGAAGGTGTTTTGAGTATTAAGGGAAGGGTATGTGCGCCCCGTGTTGATGATTTGATCCACACTATTCTTACAGAGGCTCATAGTTCAAGGTATTCTATTCATCTTGGTGCAACCAAGATGTACCGTGACCTAAAGCAACACTTTTGGTGGAGTAGATTGAAGCGTGACATTGTTGATTTTATTGCCAAATGTCCAAATTGTCAGCAAGTAAAATATGAACACCAGAGGCCCGGAGGAACACTTCAGAGAATGCCCATTTCTAAATGGAAGTGGGAAAGAATTGCAATGGATTTCGTGGTTGGTCTTCCAAAGACAATGGGTAAGTATGACTCCATTTGGGTAATTGTTGAAAGTTTAACTAAGTCTGCTCACTTCATTCCGGTCAAGGTGACCTACAACGCAAAGAAGTTAGCCAAACTCTATATCTCAGAAATTGTTCGATTGCATGGAGTTCCACTTTCCATCATATCAGATAGAGGTACGCAGTTTACTTCTAAGTTTTGGAGAACATTGTATGCGGAATTAGGTACTAGGTTGGACCTTAGTACTGCATTTCACCCTCAGACCGATGGTCAGTCTCAGCGAACGATTCAGGTATTGGAAGATATGCTTCGTGCATGTGTGATAGAATTTGGTGGTCATTGGGATAACTTCTTACCCTTAGCAGAGTTTTCATACAATAATAGCTATCACTCAAGTATTGATATGGCTCCATTCGAAGCATTGTATGGGAGGAGATGTAGGTCTCCCATTGGTTGGTTTAATGCATTTGAGGTTAGACCTTGGGGTACTGACCTTTTGAGGGATTCATTAGAGAAGGTGAAATCTATTCAGGAAAAACTTCTAGCGGCTCAAAGTAGGCAAAAAGAATATGCAGATCGAAAGGTTAGAGATTTGGATTTTATGGAGGGTGAGAAAGTCTTGCTTAAGGTTTCGCCGATGAAAGGGGTGATGCGGTTTGGTAAGCGAGGTAAGCTTAGCCCAAGGTATATTGGTCCCTTTGAAGTTCTGAAGCGCGTGTGGGAGGTAGGTTATGAATTAGCCTTGCCCCCAGGACTATCAGGAGTGCATTTGGTATTTCATGTGTCTATGTTGAAAAGATACCATGGGGATGGAAACTACATTATTCGTTGGGATTCAGTTCTTCTTGATGAGAATTTGTCGTATGAGGAGGAGGCTGTTGCTATTTTAGATAGAGAAATCCGCAAGTTGAGGTCAAGGGAGATTGCATCCATCAAGGTTCAATGGAAGAATCAACCAGTTGAAGAGTCCACTTGGGAAAAGGAGGCTGACATACAAGAAAGATACCCACACCTGTTTACAGATTTAGGTACTCCTTTTTGCCCTTGTTTTTCTTCTTAGGATCGTTCGAGGAAGAACGATAGGTAAATTGGTATCTATTGTAACGACCTGTTTAGTCGTTTTGAGTAGCAGATTTTATTTCTGGAAAAACTGTCTTGGTCGACGGATCACATGACGGACCGTCATGGGCACGACGGACCGTCTAGGGGGTTTCGTTCCAAAACACTTAGAATTCTGAAATTTGGGTACAGAAATCGACTCACTGAACTTTGTGAAGGAATGGCAGGACGAACCGTCGTAGGCACGACGGACCGTCACAAGTCTTTCCACAGAATTAACTCTTTGAACTTTATGACAGACCTGCAGGACGGACCGTCACAACCATTACAGACCGTCACAGGTTGCGTAACCCAGACTCTGTCGGATTTCTGTTAAAGTTTTTAAAGGGGCGTTTTGGACTATTCATGCTTATAATTATAAAGTTAGTGGATTAATGTTAATAATTCAATTACTTGGGGGTTAAAGGAGATAACCTTGAAATAATTAGTGGGTTATTTTTGTCATCTTTTATACTTAATTATATGATAATTACGGTAAAAGAAAGAGGGTTTGAATAAGAAAAATAGAAAGAACAAGGAGAGGGAGAAGGAACGAACGAGAGAGAGGAGAAATGAAGAGGAAAGCAAAGCATTGGAAAAGTAGATTTCTTGATCACAATTCTTCGGTGGAGGTAGGTTATGGTTTATGCTATTCGTAGTAAACTCTTAATAGCGAATGATATGTGTAGGATAGTATATGGATCAGGTGTCATGTTCCGGCACCAGGATAGTATATGGATCGGAGTGTCACGTTCCGGCACCAGGATAGTATATGGATCGAAGTGTCACGTTCCGACACCAGGATAGTATATGGATCGGGTGTCACGTTCCGGCACTAGGATAGTATATGGATCAGAGTGTCACGTTCCGACACCAGGATAGTATATGGATCGGGTGTCACGTTCCGACACCAGGATAGTATATGGATCGGAGTGTCACCTTCCGACACAAGGATAGTAGTAGTTGAGCGGAGTGTCACGTACCGACACAAGAGGAATAAAGATAATGAATCTTGAATCATGATTATATACTAAATTGTAAAGAACTAATTCCCAAATGAGTATGATGGGGAGGCGTGAGTCCTCATTGATGTGCTTGGTGTTGTGACCAAGGGTTATAGTAATTGTTAATGTTGCATGTTAAGAATATTAATTGATTTTATGTTATTATCTGATTTATACTATTTTCTATTTTGAGTTGGCCGATGATACCTACTCAGTACTTGTGGCTTGTACTGACCCCTACTTGTATTTGTTTTTCTTTGTTAATTGTGGAGTGCAGCAAACGTACCGTCGTTTTCAACTCAACCGCAACTCTAGCCAGTCTTCATCAAGCCAGATTTCAGGGTGAGCTATTGCTTCTAGCTTGGACTGGATCTTCCTCTTCATGTCTTGATGCCTTGAAATTCCGGCATGGACTAGCTTTTTACTTATTTTAGTTTCTTAGATACTCTTAGTTTTAGTAATTGAGGATAGATGTTCTTGTGGTGATGACTTCCAGATTTTGGAAATGATTGATAAATTTTAGAAGTTATTTAATCGATTTTCATTAATGAGTTTAAAGTCTTCCGCGTTATATTCTGTTTATTATGGTTGAAATGTTGGGGTTTAGACTGGTTGGTTCGCTCACATAGTAGGAAAACTATGGGCCCAACTTGCGGTTCGTTTTGGTTCGTGACAAGCCAAGGCAACATCCTAACAACTTTTTGGCAGCACACAGACAGGACCAACCAACAGATCGTTTGTTCATCGACGGTCTGTTGGTGGTGATTCTTTGGTTGATCCTGAAACTTCCAAACATTGAAGGCCTTACAAATACAATCGACGTACCATGTCGACGGGTCGTTGCTTGAACCACTGGCCGTCCTCGAGTGATACTAAATACTTTAAGAACATCAAGATCTCAATTAGCAGCACATTTCACATCACATTAAGGTAAAAACATTCATATTCAAGAAACAAACTAACAATTAGCACAATTTAACATTGATGAGCATTTTCTAGCAAACATAAACAACTTTTGCAAAACTTCAAAAATTCAAAACTCACTTTGATTTCTTCACTTATCGAGGAACTAGCTTCTCTAACATTAAGCATGCTTATAAACATCATTTCTATTCACTTTGAGACTATTGTTCATGAAAAAATATGCAATTTTTCTAATATTTTTGAACTTCTTTACAATGAAGCAAAAACTTCATTGTGAAACATGCTTAAAATTCAATTATGCATGTTTCAAGCAACTTTAAAAAGAAGTCATGACAATATTAGAGACAACATCATACTAACTCGCATTATAACATGATGACACAACTTTGAAGAGATTAAGAAATACCGTTAGCTAAACCTTAACATGAGAAATACAGATTGACTACCAATTCTCCCAATCTAATCATGATAACATCAAGAGCTTGCAAAATGTTATACCATAAATGGCACTGACAACAAAAAGAGAAATGCAAATCATTCTAATATACAAGACCCTTAATCTTAACAAAACTATAAGGAATTTTTTATTTCAAGCTTATATAAGGCTAGAATAATATATAAGGATACCAACTACCTTTCTACTCAACTCATTCTCCCTCACTTAGGGTAAAGCCATTTTCAAGGACTCATTCTTCAAAGTAACATTATGCTTGTAACAACGTAGGAACTAACACTACCCTCCACTCATGCTCATCAAGACTAAACATGAACCTCACAAGTTAAACATAACACTTTCCTTTTAGGATTAAATCTTAGATAAACTCTCTTCAACATAACCTCATTCAAGCCTTAGAACCGTATATCTCAACTCATGGAATAGAAACTCCTTCTTTCTAACAACATTCCCACATTCTTTAAATACTCCTTAATGTTACACCTTAGTTCTTATACTATCATTGCACATAACTATAAGATATCTCATGATCTACAAAAAAGGACTTCATTCAACCATTGCAAATGTTATCTTTCTTGAACGACACAATTATAAAAATTCACATCACAATACTTCAAAATCATACATCAAACATATCAATAAATGGTGTCACATCAAAATTCTCAAAACTAACTTCATATTAACTCTTCTTTCCACAAAACCATGATGAGAATCAAAACTCACTTTCCTTTCCCTCAAACATACAAACATCTCCGTTTCCAAGCAATAAAACTTAGAAAATCACTGAACAAGGGAACATTAGAGAGAAACCTCAAGGAGTTAATTTCTATGGTAAGATACAAGATTTTTTAAGAAAGTGAAACTCTATAGTCCTATATCCTCTTGTCCATTTGTGTGTCGCGCGTCAAACCAATGACCAAGACACTACTAGACATGGCTTGTGAGACTTTTAGACTATGAACTATTTTGCATAAACTTATTCTCTAATAAAATGTTTGTAACAACTAGAGAGTACACCCTAGAAGACGGGAGCACCCATGGGTTGGAATAATTGCGTAATTGACCTTTCGGAGTTCTTGTATAAGATTTATCTATTATTCATTTCATAAGACATAGAAAGTAGTGTGGAATTAAAACCTTTTATGGATAATTTAATAAAGAAAACATATTCATAAAAGTTAATGATTTGATGTTGTCTACAAAAGACAACTTAAAGACACGATATAAATATCCTAGGGACACGACCCTTTACATTAAATGAAATATGCATTACAAGTCTTAAGAATAGAAACAAAAAAAATATGACTATACCTCGAATATATGATGACATACTTTGTCTTTACAGTATCTTTCCTAAGTTTTTCTTCTAGTCTTCAATCTCCTACAACCTATACTTATTAATAATAGAAAAGTATGGGGTTAGTACAAAACATTGTACTAAGTATGGTATATGCAAAAACATGCGAAAAGGGACATTTTAGAAAAAATAATCTTTCATGGCAAATAAGTTAAATGTCATGATTATAGAATTAAAATAGTATAATCATCAATATTTAGCACATAATAAAATAATTCCATAATTGAGCACAAGGAGTCAATTTACAGTGAAGTCCAAAACATTACAATGAAACACATTGAGGCAGTGATAAGTTACATTGAACAACTTATTCCATGAAATGTGAACTCATTTCCCGAGAGATTTCCCTAATCAAGGTATCCTAAGACTACCCATGGAAAGAAAAGAAGGTAACACCCATAAACCCCTAAGAGTCACAAAAGTTATCCTTAAGACCACCAACCATAAACATACCTAGTCCGGGAATCAAATCCACACTTTTGTCTAGACATTTAAAAGGCACTCATACAAGAAGGATTTCATGTAAGAACCCTTATCAAATAGGACTTATAAGTTACACTAAGTGCAATGTTAGTGTAGCATCCCATACTACTACTCCCACTTCGTGCTACTTGATGATTCTCTTTAATTAAGCACCTTACATTAGTCAATTCTAATTTTACAACATATAAATTATTTTTACCATACTTCCTTAAGATTATACCTTAAGTTATCTAACATACTTTACATTACATGAAAGAACACACCAAGACACCCCTCTCGGAAGGTCGACTTAATGCAAATTATAGATACCGTCCCATACCACCTCCTACCATAAGTAGTAGTTTCTTTTAGGATACCTAGTTCATACATTATAAATAAAACACACTAACACTCCCCTTTCTGAAAATCTACTTAGTGCAATGGATAGATAGTATCCATACCACCACCTACCCTAAGTAGTACGTTATTTTAAGAGACTTAGTTTTTCCATTATTTTATAGGGGAATAGCTTTAACCGACATAAACCAAGAGAGATGGAATCCTTGTACTACCTTTTACGGATGAGGGTTCCCCTCTTTCCTTGAGGTGGGGTCTGTCTCTTAGCTTTTAATTGGCTTTGTCCAATAGCTACGATTGTGCGGTCGCATAGTTAAGGGATGAGGTGATTTCTACTAAGTAATCACTCTCTTATTATTAGGAGTACTCATCTCAAGAGGTACATTGCGTACAAAATCTCTAATCACAATATGCACCCACCCCTTCTTCCAATCCTCTCGGTTCTAATTAAACATAACTCCCCCATGGAGTCTTATACATTCATTACTAATGTTTAAGGACAACTTTTGGACATCCCATGTAAACTCACAATGGGTATCCATCCTCCAATCTATGTTAGAAAGCTCTTGGAAGTAGTGAGGTTATTACAGAAAACTACATCTCAAGTCACAATGAGTCTATGTAAGATTCTTATATGAGCAGCCTATGTAATCTCCATCTGTAGTATGCGAGAGTTCTATATACACCTCACTATATTGACGTACGTATGAAAAGGTTTCATTCTTCCGCAGTTGTAGCCTATGATATGAGATGACGAATGCTAAGAGTATAATCTTAGTCCTCTCCAAGGATGACGACTCCGTTTGCGTCTAGAGGGTGCTCCCCGGTGGTGACAAACATGGTATCAGAGCATTAGGTTAAAGAAATCTTAGGATTGATGTCCTATTGAACCACATTTACCTAGAGTCTTATTAATAGGTGTTAAATGCGCTAACCATATGAATGAGAGACTATGTGAGGCAAAGGAATTCTCAGTTATTAGAAATCTTGAAAGTCTTGTCTTATAAATGGTAACACTATGTTTTGCGCTTTCTTCTAATCCTTTTCTTATTAATATAGGATATGAATACAAGAGGTGTATAGAAAAGAATAGTGAAGGAAGGTTTGGAAAATATAGAAGTTCCTCCCCAAGATAACAAAGTCCCTTCATAGGACAACCAAATGCCTTCACAAGAACAATCTCCGGTCATTCCTCCCCCTATGAAAGATGGAGAGATATGGTTTGAATTTTTTACTACGGCACAAGCAATGACTAACCAAGTTTCACATATGGGGAGCACCCCTTGATGTAACTAACGTCGTCGTCCTCGAAGAGGACTAAGACTAGGCTCTTAGCATTCATCATTACATTCGTAGCTTAATTCCTACATTGAGGTTTAATTAGACCTCTCTCTTACAAAAAATATATATATATTGAGTATACATAGACCCTTCCTAGTGGAAGATTGCATAGACTTCTACTTTTATTTCATATATATAGTATAGGAACACAATCTCATGAGAAGTCTATAATGTGTCTCATATTAAACCTTGTAATACCAATCTAACAATTGGTCTTAACCCATATGTCAATATAACAAAGAGACCACTATAGTCTATACATTAATCGTCGCCAAAAGAAAAAGAAAGAACTAAAACTCTTATAACTAGAAAAATATCAATTGCTTGATAATGACATTGTCCTTGGAGAATATCCTAGAAGTCTTCAAAACCATCTGTAAGCTAATTTGACGGATCCTACATTCGTAGTAAACATAAAATATGGATTAGTACACACTTGTACTAAGTACGACTATGTGCTCATAAAACAAGTGAGATCATGCTAAAAAGGAAATTACTTAAAAACATGTTAATTTTCTTTGAAAAGCATTTTGTGTATCCAAGAACTCATACAAGACAATAAAAACATAGATTTTTAGTAAAGACTCTATACAACACAAGATCAACGACATAAAGTATAGTGCACATGCATGTCAACTTAATTGAGATATTAATAAAGACAACTCTATCATACAGTTATAATATCAACAAGCATGCGTTAGAGTTCATAATATCATAACCTATGCAAGACCATCACTCATACACACCCATTAAGTATAATAGTGCAATGTCTATGTAAGACCCCATAACCTTACCCATCCAAAGAAACTGAACAAGAACTACAAGCATTGTCTAACTTGAAATATTATATCATTAAGAGATAACATCATCGTACTTTATCAGTAGAGAACAACCACATCTTAATAAATGGAACCCATATCACATAGTGTCATTAACTTATAAGAGTCAACAAATACATAATATATACATTATAGAACATAATAACAACCTTATAAGGCTTCCCTCAAGGAAAACTAGTGCAAGGCATAGGTACATTCCCATTACCCTACCTAGGTTAAATCTAACCTCTTATTTAACCTTAGTCAATGTTTATTTCGTTACTTCATTTTACATTTTATAACACTGTCCTTAACAGATATAAAACACAAGAGCTATGGCTGGAATCCGGTGTTATAAAATTTTACTCAGATAGAAGGTAGTCTACCGGCTAATGTAAGACAAAACATGAGCATAGCATCTAGGTGGATACACTATATAGAATTCCTATGGTGGTAAGAAAGTTTATGGAGCTTTGGGTTGTCATGGAAACATCACTCTATGTCAGTTTTTTACTATGAGGCTATCCAACCCATGAGGAATATGGTGAACCCTACCTTCTCTCCTCAGGAAGGCACCACCCCTCATCTTCAAGTTAACTCGGTGGTAAGCTAGAGTTCCTTTTAAAATTTCTTTCATTAACAATCATAACATAGTTCTAGGTCATGTGGTCAATCACTTATATAATAATCATTATACCGATATAAGAAGTACACGAGTATTTTCTTTCATTACAATTTATACAGGTGAGGTTAGCAAATTTACATAGTCACATCATAATAAATCACATTGGTAAGTTATCACCATCCTCTTACCCAACAACTAACAAATCATAGTTTAAGACATTTCCATGCTACATCATACAAACCCTAACAATCTCGTTAAGGTGTAATTCAATATGAATTCATCACTATACACAAGTAATCAAAATTGAAGTAAAGGGTTTGATATCACAAGACATATCACACCTCCTTCACAAGACATTATCCATTTTTTTGCATTTAACGATCCAATTCAACCCAACAATGGATGTATTAACATTACACAATAGTAATTAACAAAATAACTATGTCAATTGTATCATCACTATCAAAATTAACTTCAATTCATAACGTAAGGTCAAGGGAATAGGGTTCATCATGAATTATTCAAAAACTAGGTTCAATCCCAACAACACATTACCCTTGGAAGTCAATGAATGAATTAAAAAAGATAAAACATGTTTAACAATCAATACATTCTTCAATTCCTATCAATTCATAATAAAGATCCATGATTTGGGGAAATTGTGGAAGGGACGTGATCTACATGAAATTGAATCAATTAAAATAAATAAGCAACAATATAAACTTAATTTGTCATAGGTAATCAAAATATTTCATCAATTTGAAGCTTAGAAGGAAAACCATTAGAATTGGAAAACCCCATGGAATTGGGTAATTTACAAATCAACTTTGAAAAGAACATTTGGTGAAAGCACTCCCAAGAGTGAAGAACCCATATCTTAATGAAGAATTAATCCACGATATTGAAGTAAACTCCTAGAGAAATTTGTCAACTCTTGAAGATTTATTCTTTCTTCAATGGAGGTTTTTAGGAGAGAGAAAGTAGAGAGATGATAAATTTTGGTTTTTTTGGGAATTTGGTTTACGTGAGTTAAAAATGACTTTAAGGTGACCCTTTGTCTATATAGAATCACTCCTAAATCACCGAAAATACCCTAATTGGGTTTTTTTGTGAAGTCAAAATTCTTAAAATATGATTTCAACGAATTTGGACAGTTGCTACACATCGCGAGGCTAATTTATGATTTTAAAAGTGCACGACTCACGAGGAAAATTTTGCCGAGCTGTGTGTCAGTTTACTATCACTCTAACGACCCAAAAGTACCCCTAGAAAATAGGGAGAACCCATAGATAAGAATAATTGCGTACTTGACCTTCCGGAGGTCTTGTACAAGCCTTAACTGTCATTCATTACATAATACGTGAAAAGTAGTAGAAAATTATAATTTTTCACAAATAAATTAATGAAGAAAAACACTTTCAAAAAATCTAAGGATTGATCTTGTCTACGAAAGACAACTTTAAGACATGACATAAATATCTTAGGGACACGTCCCATTTCATTAAATGAAATATGCATAATTTGTCATAATGCTAGAATTAAAGAAATAGCACTATGCCCTCGAATAGATGAGGACATACATAATCTTGAGAATCTTTCCCAATTAGGTCTTCTATCTTCAACTTGCCTCCAACCTATACTATTTATAATTTATGGGGTTATATAAAGCAATGTACCATGTATGGCATATGCAAGAACATGTAAAAAAAGATATTTTAGTAAAATGAATTTTCATGCCAAATAATTAAAACCATCATGAATTAAGAGTTTAAATAATAAAATAACCTTCATTTGGTACATAATAAAAGTTCCATAATTTTAGCACAAAAAAGTCACTTTACAGTGAACCCCAAATTCATTACAGTGAAACATAGTGAAACAGTTGCATATTATAGTGAAAAGTTCATCCCAAGCAATGTGAACTCTTTAACTTTAAAGTTTACCTAACCAAGTTATCGTAAGATTACTTAAGGTAATACAAGAAGGGACCTCACATAAAACCTCTTCAAGGCACACCACAGTGATCCTTAAGAATACCAACCATACGCTTACCTCGTACGCGAATCAAGACAACACTCTTGGCTATATAATGTGAAAAACATTAATTCATAACGACTCCATGTAGGTACCCTTGTACAATAGGAAATATAAGCCATACTTAGTGCAATGTGAGAGCAGCATCCCATACTACTACTCCCACTCAGTGATCCTCGAGGATTACCTTGGATTAAGCACTCTATATTAGCCATTAATAACTATATTACATAACACTTAACATTAACTTGATTCTTTAATATTAGAACTCAAGTCATCTAACTTCATTAGGACACATGATATCTCATTTATTTACTTCTTGTATAAAACACCAAGACCACATTTCGGAAGGTCTACTTAGTGCATGGATAGATAGTATCCCATACCACCACCTACCTTAAGTAGTGCGTTTTTTTTCTGAGACTTAGTTCATACACTTCATACAAAACACAACTTCAACCCCTTTTAAATGTTCTACTCATTGCAATGGATAGATAGTGTGCCATACCATCACCTACCCTAAGTAGTACGTTATTTTAGGAGATCTATTTTTTTCATTCTATTGTGAAGGAATATCTTTAACAGACATAGACCATGTGATCTTCACATAGAATATCGATACTACCCTCATAAGATGAGAGTTCCCCACTAGCCTAGTGTGGGGTCTTTCTCTTAGCTTTTTCATTGCTTTGTCCAATAGTTACACCTATGCGGGCTCATAGTTAAGGGAAAAAGAGATTTCTACTATGTAACTCACTCTCTACTAACAAGAAGTACTTTTCTCTAGAGGTACATTAGGTAAAACATCTCCACTCACAATGTTCACCCACCCCTTCTTGAAAAACACTCGGTGCTAAACCTAACACCCCCATGAAGCATTAAACATTAATAACTAAAGGTCAAGGATAAATTTTGGACAAAACATCTCAACTCACAATGGGTATTAATCCTCCAACTTACATTAGAAATTTTTTCGAAGGTAATGAGGTTTCTACCAAACACTTCATATTAACTGGCAATGAGTGTTCACCCCAAAACTCTTCTTTTCATTCATATTCTTTAACTTCATTCAGTCATTCATTCAAAGTGTGAGTGTGTGTGCACACGTGAGTACACCTTTAACTTAAATCATCACTTTCATTTACACTTCATTCTATGAATACATAGACCGTCATTCATGACATCACACATGTTAACATACATCATATAATTGCATAAGTCATGTAGACATAATCCTTAACATACTTTTCATTATAAGATTTATGATGTACCATGGTTTCACGACAGTTTCAATGCCTTTTCCTTAAGATTAGTGTGTTTAAGGCCTCTTTGAAGTAGTTTTAATGTATTTTTATTTTTGTTTGCAGGAAAAATTGTCCAGAATGAAAAGGCTGAAAATGTGCTAAAAATTGCAGAAAAGATGTCATATGGAGCAATCGATGGTCTGTCTACCCATCGATGGTCCATAGGTAGAAACCGTCGCCACAAAAATGTTATTCTGCCAAGGAATGATCAAAGAATTCTTACTAACTGCGAGACTACGGAAGGGATGACGGTCTGTCGTGATTACAGACAATCCTGGTGATCCGCTGTTTAATAGAATGTAGCCTCAATACCTGATTTGAAAACATTCAAAGTGTGGATCAACGAAGGCCATCGATGGACCGTCGTCTTTGTCCGTCAATGGTAACAGAGAGTTTGAGAAGAAAGAAGGTGAAAATAGAGTTGAAGTATGGACCGACGGAGGTGGGAACCATGGGTAATTAATAAAGTAAAACTATCTAAAATAACAATTCTCGAATAGTTTCCTGCATGTCTTGATAATTATTTAGTTTACAAGTCTTTTAAACGAGTGCACACGTTAGAACTCGCTTTATTGCTACTGGCCGGACCAAGGAGGTAGATTATAAGAAAAGAATTATCAACGTTGATTTAGTATATACTATCTAATAGAGTAGTGTCGATTGGTGCGAAGTAATAAGTAAGTCATACATTGATTATAATGATTAAGATGAGGTAAAAAGTAAGGTTTAGTGAAGTACACATGCATAGCCGGACCACTGTGCAGAGTGAAATTAATTACTTGCCGGACGAATGAAAATTAGCGATACATATCTTTCCACTTTGCATGAAAGATACTAGGACAGAGGTGATGTGTGATGCTAGTGGGTTTGTGGTTGGTGTAATTTTTTTGGTCGAAGAAGGGATAAAGTCCTTCACCCCATTTACTATCCTAGTAAAACCCTTAATAAAACCCAAAGAACTACAATATGATTGAACAAGACTCCTTGCGGTGGTCTTTGCTTTCGAGAATATTTGATCCTATTTGCATGGAACAAAAGTGATAGTGCATACTAATCATTCCTTATGAGAATTTGATTGAAAAAGAAGGATGCGAAACCGAAGTTGATTCCTTGGGTATTATTGTTTCAAGAATTTACTTTGATGTTAAAGATAGAAAAGCAACTAAGAATCAAGTTGTTGATCACTTGTCCCGACTAGAGGATGGGGCTATGCAAGAATTGGGTGAAAAGGATGAAATTGATGATACTTTCCTTGATGAGCATGTATTGGCCGCGTCTCCATACTTGATTCCATTGTTCGTTGATTTTGCGAATTTCATGGCTAGTGATATCGTCCCATAAAACTAGCATTTTCATCTAATGAAAAACTTCATGTATGATGTGAAAAAAGTTCTTTTGGGATGAGCCATATATATATCAGAGTTGTGCCGATGGGATTATTCGGCGTTTTGTGATAGAAGTCGAGATGTTGAGTGTTTTGGAGGCATGCCACTCGTCGCCAATGGGTGGGCTTCATAGTTTTATCTGGAAATCCCATAAAATCATGCAATGTTGCTATTATTGGCCAGTGATCTACCAAGATACTCATGAGTTTTCCAAGCATGTGATAGGTGCCAAAGAGATAGAGCTGTTTCTAGATGGCAAAAACTTCGTTTAAATCCCATTCATGTAATTGAGTTGTTTGACGTGTGGGGTGTTGACTTTATGGGACCCTTTTTGAGTTCTCATGGGATGAAGTATATTTTTGTGGTGGTTGAATATGTGTCAAAATGGGTGGAAGCCATAGCACTTGAATATAATGAAGGGCAAAGTTTCACCGCGTTCTTAAAAAATAAAGTATTTTGCAAATTTTGGCACCCCAAGGTCCATTATTAGCGATTGTAGATCCCATTTTTTGAACAAGTTGTTCAAAGCTTTGTTGGAGAAAAATGTGTTTCGCCACAATGTGGCCATGCCATACTATCCTCACACTAGTGGGCAAGTTTAGGTGTGAAACTGAGAAATCAAGCAGATTATGGCGAAATAGATTAATGCCAATAGAACGAATTGGTCAAGGAGGTTTGATGATTATCTTTTGGCCTAACGGACAACATACAAGACTCCCATATGTATGTCTCCATACAAACTTAGATATGGGAAAGCTTGTCACTTGCCTGTTGAGTTAGAGCATAAGTCTATGTCGGCAATAAAGAAACTAAAAATGGACTGGAATGAGCCAATGGAAAGAGGTTAAATGGGTTGAATGATCTTGATGAATTTTAATTAAAGGTATATGAAAGTTCAGCCATTAACAAAGAAAGGATGAAGAAGTACCATTACAAAAAGATTAGAAGAGCAATTTTGTGGTTGGGGATTTGGTGCTTTTATTAAACTCTAAGTTGCGCTAGTTTCCGGGCAAACTATAATCCAAATGGACAGGTCCATTCTTGATCACCAAAATTTTCCCTCATGGAGTGGTTGTGTTGGATAATAAGGAGGGTGTAAGATTCAAGGTGAAATGGCAACGAATCAAAATCTACATTGGGCATACTGAAAAGGTGAATGAAGTGATCGAGGCATACCGTCTTGATGAAGTCTGAATAGTCAAGAGTCCTACATTGTGCTGCGACATTTAATCAAGCATTGAGTGGGATTCAACCCAATATGTATCTACTAGACAACAATATTTTTGCTTTTTTCAGGATTTTAATGGCGTAGTTGCATTATTTATGTTTTTCTCACTTAATGTAATGTTTTAATTTTTTTTGGTTTTAGAAGTGTGGTCTAGAGAGTAAACAAGGGTTTTTGTCTAAAAAGTGTTCAGAAAATACAAAAAGATTGGCTTATTGGGTGTTCAATGATTAGGGACCAAATCACTAGAAATATGTAGAAAATTCTTCTGGTGCACTGGTCGACCGACCATCATCCTATCGATGGACCATCGGTTGTGTCCGCAGATTTCAAGTTAGTTTATTTAATTGTTTTTTATGTTAGGGAACATTTGATTGAGCATTTGAAGGACCGTCAACTAACTTACGGCATGTAGACGGGGAATCGTTAGCTCCTCCGACCCAATAACTGGACTCGACCCGACCGGCTATACATTAAATTTTTTAATTTTTCAGTTACCCACCCTTTCAAAACCTTCCCCAAAACCGTTTCCCTCCTCACTTCCCTTCAACTTCCCAACTTTCTCAGTCATTAACTCCCATTTCTATCCGTTAGATTCTCCTCTTCCCCAAATCTCCATCAGTTTCCCAAATCTCTTCTCTTCCCCAATTTTTAATCTTCATCTGTCATCTACCTGGTCGGTTTTTGAGGTCGCTATTTGGTGTTTCATACATGTAAGAATTAATCTTCTCATTCCCTACACTACAGTATTCACGTATGTATTTTTGATTACTCTATTTACTCTCGTTATTTAACATGCTAAATTATTGGAATACGATAGTGGGTCTTGAATTAAACACAGCGTTGCATGCTTAAAATCTTCAAAATAAATTCTTAGTCCATAAGAACAGTGAAAGGGAATGGGATGGGGGTGTATTGTCTAATAATTAATGTGTTTTGAGTGTTGTTGTTTCCGACATAGGGTTTGATAGTCTGTGAGACTCTATGTTTAAAACTAAGAGAATTCCTGCCCTAGGAATGATCAAATGCTTTGTTAAACTCTAGAGGAACTTAATGTTTCTTAGATTGCTCTGAAATTGGTCTTTGGGGGTAATATGGCTGCAAAAAAATTGTCCCTAAAAGACAGAACGAGACCCCGATGACTGACCATCGTTGAATTCCATCATCAACACCTCCCCTTTGTGTAACTGTCTACCCACGGGTAGACGACGGTCCGTCAACACATCAACGAACCCTCTTACTTTATCGTAGAATCTATCAGAACCCTTATTTCTGAAGTTCCTTTAAACTTTTCTAAGGGTCCATCGACTGACCCCCATTGAGGGACCGTCAAACTTAATAGAAACTATGTTTTTGAAGAATTCAAAAAAAATTCTAACGCTCCATTGATGGACCATAACTCACTAACCGTCGTTTCGTCAACAGTACGTCCTTCACTTCCGAGGTCCTTAAAAGAAACCATGTTTTTTAAGAATCTAAGAATATTTCTAAGGGTGCATCAACAGACCTCCACAGACGGTCCGTCCTGCACTTCCATCGTCTCTAACAGAACCTTTGTTTCTGCAATGTCTAAATAAATCTTCTAAATATCCACCGACTGACCCACACAGACGGACAATCGTTATATCGACGGACCGTCGATGTGGTTTGTCAATCAGTTCTGCAATGCTGCATCACCACTCTATTTGTGTTTCCTCCTCTTTTTTATCCTTTTAAGTGTGTTGCATTCTTACATTTGGGTCGTCTAAAGATGAACGTGACCCCGAATACGTTCCCCTCGGCACCCTCACACTGTCACGTGTTGATGGGACATCTCATAGCATGCCCATGAAGGTGGCATCTGGCATAGTGACTGCCTCCTATTCTGATGAGGAGCGCACACTGACCAACACACTATCTAGGTCTTCTGCAGTGTATGAGTGAGCATTTGGCACAGTGGAGGCTTTCATGTCTCAGGAAGCTTCATCTTCAGAGGGGGCCACCGCTCCACCTACATCGGTCCTCTCTGCCTCTTCTGAAAAAGCTGTCAGTGAAAATTCTACTGCAACACCCCTGACCGACGTCCCTACATCGATTGATGATCATCCCAACCAATGCTGTGTCGAGGGAAAATATCACTTATATAGTGATGCGAAGGTGCTCAATGACAAAGGGGTCATGACTCTGACTCTGACAGTCCAGCAGCGAGTTCTTACCAGGAGTCTTCCTACGATTCTTGCTATACATGACCTTTTCACCCGCCATCGGCTATAGTGTAAGACTAGGACTCAGGGCCCTTACAGTGAGGAGATGGTGCAAGAGTTCTACGCCACTTATCTGGTGACTCTCAAGTCTAGTTTGGACAGGCGGACTAACCCAGAAAAACACGCATCCCTTGAGCATGTTCGGGTCCATGGAAATTGGGTTGATATGTCTTTGACCGCCATTCGTATATTTTTATATGGTGCTGACACTGAAGATACCACGATGCCCCTCACTCTAGATTTTGACTATTTGTCGAAGCTGGTAAAGGACGGCCGTTTCCAGCATGAAAGAGTGCTGAGAGAGACGACCAAGAGGTTGATAGCCTAGCACATATTCATGGATGGCGAGGGTGCTTGTTGGGTGGTGAAGCTCAAAAGACATTCATGGCCAAATTCTTATGTCTCTTGGTCTGTCATTGCCTCTCCCCCACTATTGCTGATAATATTGTTACATGTGATAGAATAGTGCTAATAGCTGCCATGGTTGCTACGTTCGAGGTGGATTTTGCATGGCTGTTATAGGCGGTCATTCATGAGAGAGACTTTTAGGACACCACTACTTACCCCTTCCGTTGCATGATTTTTGAATTGTGCACGTCTGCTGGAGTGTCTGTGTGGCACACTAATGTACTTAAGACCCCAAGTGGCCTAGTTGATATCAGCCTCATTCGAGATGAGGCCAATAAGCTTGCACCAAATAGAGGGCCTCGAACAGAGATGCAACCTCAAGGTGAGAGATTGGTTGACAAGGTAGAGCAAGCCCATGGGGATGATCAGGCTACATCAGAGCCTACCGATACCAATCTTGTTGAGTCTATCCCGGGTAATAGGAAAGATTGGAGCTCATCCCTCTCCGCCCCATCTGTAGTACTAGTCCTGATCGCTGGGGTCCAAAAGTTTGAGGACCAAATTGCCAAACTTCTACATTATATCCAGCCTTGGATGAAGAAATACATTACTGAGACGGAAGAGCGACAGCGGACAGAGAGGAGATTATGGAGGTCCACCATCACCATGACACATTTGAGTTTATTTTTTTCGCCCCGACATCACCTACTATAGATTTGACGACCGTCCATACTAGAGATCCGGGGTTAGAGTCTGAGGCCCCATCTCCGGATCATGATGAGGAAACGTTGATGGCTGCACTGTTCTCCACAACTACGAGCCATTACCATAGCCCCGTGAGCATACCAAGAGTCACCTATGTAGAGAGGATGATGAGACTCGAGCAAGGAAGAGAGAGCCTCTTTAGTTGGAGGTTGCGAAGAGAGCCTCGCTGATTTTTGAGGAGGCTCGGCAGAAAAGGGCTCAATAGGTGGATGCTGGGGCATCTAGCTCCACGATTGGTGATGTGGGGAGGAGCACAACTGAGGGTGCTCTTATTGCTGCGGACACTACTAATTGTGTCCCTACTATAGAGGAAGCGTGTTTTAGAAAATCGGACCCTCCATCATGATGATTATCGGTGCTATGCGCCTCAAGTTTACATCACCTACCACTCGGTTTAATATTTTTTTCATGCATTGGGAACAATTGCATGCTCTTTTGATGGGGGTTGGGTAAATGTAATGTGAGTGCTAGGTTGAAGTCTGAACAGCCCAACTCACTATCCTATCTTGGGGTTTTCTTTCCTGTGTTATTTTTTTCCAAGAGACTATTTACTTTACTTTTAAACCGGCACGTTAGTATCTTATACATAGCATTGATATGAAATCTGAAGCATGATGGTTACATAAAATTATATCCTTATTTAAAGAAAATTATTACATGATGAGGCATAGTGAATGATGAATTTGTGGATCTAAGCATGACATTGAAATACACCCTTGTATGACCCTCAATCTTAAGCTTGAACTAAGTGTTTGATAATCTGGTAGGGTTAAGAGGTGTTATGTGAGTGTGAGAAAGTTTAATACACCATCGTTGGTACTAAGCTAGAACTTGCCCGATTAGTTATGCTAAAATTAATGTGTAATAGACAATTAGGTAAGGTTCATAGGACCTTGTTCAAGATAGTCAATCTTTAGCCTAGATAAAAGAAAACCATATTAAATTAATACCTTCTTGATGTAAATGATTTGAGCTTAAAATGGTTTTTTTCTATCCCAACTTATCTTCTAGGAATAATGTGGTGGCCCTTGTCCCTCCTTGGACATGTGCACCTCAACTTATGTGAAAAGCATAAGTTGAGGGTGGCTAATGTAGAAAACAACCTTCTCATGTCCCTGAACCAACCATGGGTACTGTGTACCTTGACTCATGGCAAAGCCGTGAGTTGAGGGTTGCTATTAATAGGAATGCTTTGGAAAGTGGGGCTTAAACAATAAATAGAGTGAAAGAAGAAAAGAAAAGTTACTGAAGAAAATTTGAAATCATGTGAAACAAATTTGCTAAATGTGAAAGTAAAAAAAAATTAAAAAAATAAAAGAAGAGTGACTTACACAAAAGGAGAAAGAAAGGAGAAAAACAAGGTAAAATAATATAAGAAAATTATGAAATAGGGAGGAATAGACGATGAAAAGGTAGGAAACTTAGTTTTTATGTCAAGGAGGAAAAATGTAACTTAAGTACATTAAAATGCACCCTACCTGACCCTGATCCTACGTTACAAACTAAGAATGTCCTATCGTGATCTTGAGAGACTAATACAATGAACTTCAAGAAGTGAAAATAAGGGCAAGCATATGGTGATAAATACCAATGAGTTGAGAAGTTGTTCTGAGAGTGAGTGTTGAAAAAAATAATGCTTATACTAATAATTAAATCACTCTGTGAAAAGCAGGACACTGTTTTTAATTAAAGGTCAGTAGTTGCAATACTGAAAAGTTGGTACCTTGGTGAAAAGTGAAAGAGGACACGTGTCGGTGCCCGGTGAGTTTGTGTCATCGTCTGATCCACATGACAGAGCCTAATAGTGATATCATTCATGAACATAATGAAAATAATCAGGATTGACAGATAGATAATTGCAAAAGCGTAAATAAGTATACTTTTGTACAAACATCTTTGTGGTGAGTCATAGTGCGTTGCTTGAGGACAAACAACGAATTTATGTTGGGGGTGTTCATGTACCATGGTTTCACATTACATACAATGCTTTTCCTTCGGTTAAGTGTGTGTCTAAGTCCTCTTACAATTAGTTTTAATGTATTTTCCTTGTGTTTGCAGTAAAAATTGATGAGAATGAAAACGCCGGAGATGTGCTAAAAATTGCATAAAAGATGCCCTAATGAGCAATCGATGGTCTATAGGTGTCAAGCATCGCCAGGAAGATATTATGATGCAAGGAAAGATGGGTAATTTTGACTAAGTGTGAGGCTACAAATTGGATGAAGGTCTGTCGTCTCATCGACGTACTGTCTTGGTGTCCGTTGGTGTTAACAAAATGTAGCCTCAGTAGTCGATTTGAAAAGATTCTAAGTGTGGAGAAACGAAGGCCATCGACGGACCGTCGTCCGGTCAACAGACCGTCGTCTCGGTCCGTCAATGGTAACAGAGAGTTGGAGAAGAAAGTAGCTTAAAATAAAGTTGAAGTAAGGACCCACAGAGGTGTCTACGATCCATCGTTACCTCGACGTTCAGCCGATCACGTCGTCAATGCAAGATGCATTTGTGGACAGATTTTCCTTATTTAAGTTTTCCTCTATGTTGAGGATTCTTTAATTATAAAAAGTAACAGAAACCTCATTTTTTGGATTAGACTTAGGGTTATTTTTGTGATTTCTAATATTAGTTGTTGAATATTGGGTTTTGGAAAATACTTTATTTTTCCTAAATCATTTATTGCATCATTTTCTAAAATTCAAGTGACTTTCTATTTTCTTCAATCTCATCAAAGTAAGTAGATTAAATCTTGTCTAATTAATATGATTGTGTAATTATGAACATGTGTAACTAAATCCATAACTAGAGTTGCGGGAACAATGGCTAATTAACAAGTAAAATTAGCTAAAATAAAATTTCTAGAATAGTTTGTTGCATGTATTTATAATTCTTTCGATTAGAAGTCTATATAACGAGTGCACTCATTAGAACTCGCCTTGTTGCTACTTGCCGAACCAAGGGGGTAAATAATAACAAAAAAAATAAAAATGTATATTTCGTATATACTATCTAATAGGCTAGTGTCGATTGGTGATAAATAATAACTAAGACATACATCGATTATGATGCTTAATATGAGGTAAAAGTTAAGGTTTAGTACAGTATACACACTTAGATGGACCAAGGTTCGGACTGAAATTTACTAGTTGTCGGATCCAGGAATTAGGGATACATAACTTATTACTTTTCATGCAAGATACTAGGACACAGTTGTTATAACTAGGTTTACCTCTTTACAAACCTTTGGGGAACACTTACACCCAAGTATCTCTCATTATTTGATAAACATCAAATATTTGCACTAGTTACATGTTTACTTATACTTAATTAATTAATTTTGTTACTAGAATTTCCCCCTTTAATTGTTTATTTCCGGAAAGGACTTGACTAAATTGAAATAATCATAGATTAAAGCTAAGTCTTAAACATATTCCTCGTTGGATCGATCCCAACCTAACATTTTGGTTCTTTAGTTGATACAACCGATCATATTTCTTTAGGGAAGTATATTTTGAGCGTATCACTTCAGAAAACTCATAAACAATAATAAATTCATTTCCATCTTTCTTCACATTTTCTGCCTTAATGGACTTATTAACAATACACAAGTAACTACACATTCATACCTCTCAAGTAAACACAACCACCAAGAAGGTGCACTATACAACTCAAGAGTATTTGATAATAAAAGATAAAATTGGAGGAAGCCCTGGCCTGGAAAGTCTCTGACTCAGATACTTTTTGTTTGGCGTTCTTCTAGATGTTTTTAATGATCATAAGAGTCTACAATATGTGTTTAATCAAAAGGAGTTAAATCTTTGACAGAGAAGGTAGCTTGAGTTGTTGAAAGTTTATGATATGAGTGTCTTTTACCACCCTGACAAGGCTAATGTAGTAGCGGATGCCTTAAGTCTTATGAGTATGGGTGGTGTATCCCATCTTAACGAAGCCCAAAAGGACCTAGCATGGGAAGTGCATAGGTTGGCTAGATTGGGGGTGAGGTTGTAGAGTGCTACGGATGGGGGTGCCATAGTTCATCATAATTCCGTGTGATCTTTAGTGGTTGAGGTGACGTCAAAACAACACCCTTATTTAGACTTAATGAAGTTGAACGAATAAGTACTAGGCACGTTGAATGAATCATTCTTCCTAGGAGGGTATCGTGTGTTAAGGTACCATGGAAGATTATGTGTTCCCGTTGTAGATTTGTTGAGGGACCGGATATTAGAAGAAGCACGTTGGTCCCTCTACATAATTCATCTAGGGAAAAAAAATCTACCATGACTTCAGGTAAATATATTGGTTGAAAGGTTAAAAAAGGACATAGCGGAATTTGTTGCTAAGTGTCCGAATTTCCAACAAGTAAAGGACAAACACTTAAAGTCTGGTGGCTTACAACTAGATATCCAAATTAAAACTTTGAAATGGGAAAATATCAATAAGGACTTTGTAGTAGGCTTACCCCAGACCAAAAAGTCCTATGAATCAATATGGGTGATTATGGATCCATTAACTAAGTCCTCTCGCTTTATCCCCGTCAAGTCTTCATATTTGGTGGAGGATTATGCAAGAATCTTCGTAGATGAGATTGTGTGATGCCATGGAATTCCATTATCAATCATATCGGATCGGGGCACATAATTCACATCTAATTTTGGAGGTCGTTCCAAAAAGGGTTAGGTAATACAGTGAAGTTGAGAAACTCTTTTTATTCAAAAATACATAGTCAAGCGGATCATACAATACGAACCCTTGAAGATATGCATAGAGAATTCATTATTGTTTTTAAAAGGAGTTAGGATAGGGATTTAATTTTAGTGGAGTTTGCGTACAACAACAATTTTCATTCATCTATTTCCATGGATCCCTATGAAGACATGTATGGTAGGAGGTATAGGTATCCTATTGGATGGTTTGAAGTTGGTGAGCCATCGCTTCCTCGTCCTAAGGTTATTTGTAAGACTCTGCAAAAGGTTCATATCATAAGGAACCAGTTGCAAACAGACTATAGTCGGCAAAGGTCTTATGCCGAAAATAGGAGAACTGATTTGGAGTTTGAATAATGTGATAAGGTATATTTAAAAATTTCACCAACCAAAATGGTTGTTAGGTTTGGCAAGAAATTGAAAATGAGTCCTCGTTATAGCGGCCCCTATAAAATCTTAGCAAGGGTTTTTAAGGTGGACTATGAATTAAAATTTCCTAGTGAATTGGCTTCGATTTATTCGGTTTTGCATGTTTCTATGTTGAAAAATTGTATCGGTGATACCGAGTCTATTCTTCTTATTAAGGGTCGTTGTTTAAAGGATAACCTCTCTTATGTGGAAGTCCCGGTTCAAATTCCTGATAGGAAAGTGAAGAAGTAGAGGAATAAATAGGTGGTATCCGTAAAAGTGTCATGGATAAATTAATTAGCAGAGGGTGCTACATGGGAGGCCGAGGCCAATATGAAGTCCTGTTATCCTCATATTTTTGATGATTAAGGTTAACCATTCTTTTTAATTATATAATCATGAAATAAATTTGTGGTTTCTTGATTTTCGGGTCAAGTATTAAAAATATGGCATTTTTGAAAACCTCACAGTAAGTTATACAGAGAAGTCATTTTAGTATTGCTAATAAAAACATGAAATTTTGTCTTTTTTCTTGCTTTGAGTTATGTTGTTTATTTTGATATGGTGAGTCTTCATGAAATGATAGGTTTCATGTTGTGAAGTTGAACTTTGTGCTAATTGACTCAAGTGATATATGTTGAGCTGTAAGTGTTGTGAGAAGGAAATGTCTCATGATGAAGTGTTTTGAGCCTTAAGTGTGGTAAAATCATCTTTGATATTTCCATGTTGAGTGACATGATTTATATTAAATGGATATTGTTGATTGCTAAGAATGCTACTTTTTGGTTTATTCCTTTCTTCAAAAGATTTTTAGTGTCATTCGGGGATGAATGTTCCTAAGGGGGCATAATGTAACAATTTGAAAATGCAAGACTCATTAAAAAGCCTAACATAGGTGTCATAGAGTCGAAAAACTATTTCTATGTCCATTTTTAATGAATATAGGTCATTTGGAAGGTTAAAGAACCACAACATCCAAAAACGTCCGGGAAGTTGGTTTAAAGGGACGTCAGTGTTCCTTAGCCTTTTCACTAAATTTTAGGAGTCAAAAATGTACGAAAAGGGGTTGAAAGGTAGTTAATAGGAGTTTGATTTTTTTCATGATTGAAACCTCTAGGTACGATATCCCAAGGACCAACCAGGGGCTCTTAAGGAGGACCCCTACAGTTTTATGTAGCCTTGCCTGGCAGTGTGCAGCAACTGGATAGACGACGATCCGTGTGTATCTTGGTAGGGCATCGAGCCCACCATCGTCCCACACTTAGAAATATTTGTGTGGATTTTGCTTACCTGGATACTGTTACTTAGGACGGAAAGGGGTTGACGGAGCTTCAGTGGCTCGACGTGGGGTTGAGGCCACCGTCATCCCACACTTGGAAAAATAGGAGGAAGCCCTCCTGAAAGTGTCTAACAGAGATAACGGAGTGCAGGAAGTAGTGGGGTTGTCCGTGTACACACTGATGGACTGTCTATTAGGGTCGAGTTGGTAAGGGTAGAGTTTCACAATTAGATTTTAAATGGTTTCATTTAATTAATTAAGTGGTTTAGGGGTTATTTAACCTAAAGTGAACTCTAAAATATAAACTGTCTACCTTCTCACTTATATCTACTCTACATAAACTCACCATTGAAGGCTAGAATGAACTAGGGATTGGGGGCTTGAAAAAAGTGTAGAATCTTCATCAAATTATTGAGAAACATTAACGTATGTGTTCTATTCACCATTGAGATTCTTCCCTCAAAGTTTTCCATCAAAATAGATTTCAAGAAGTTAAGGTTTTTTATGGGTTTCATTCAATTACAAAATTGAAGTTATAGATTGAGTTTTTAATGAGTTATTAGGATTATATTGAGTAGATTACATTTAATTCAACGTGTTTATGGTAATACTTTATGGTTTGTTATAAATTGAAGCATATGATTCTCCGTCCCAAACCCTTGGTAGTGATCTTGAACTATATTTTGTTGTGATAATTAAATTGAGTTGGTTGTTAATTTGATTACAATATTATAGTTCTATTGTGACTTATTAAGATTATTTATAGGCCTATCATGCTTGTTCTTGAGATTCGATTTACGTTACGAATTACAATGTGAAATTAGCCTATGTACCTTGGATCAAGTTGTGATTAATGATGACTTGTGTTATAAAGATGCAATTGCACTTGTTGTATTATTGGTTATCATTGTGTGATGATGTTACTCCCCAAGATGGTTGAGTTATGGCTTGATGGTAAGACCTTGATGATACACTATGATAAAGACTTGGTAAGTCTTAGAATCTCTATCTTTACGTCCCATTGTGATTTATTGTTGTTAAGCCATGATAATACATTGGAATATTCTTTATACTAGGATTATATGGTTGTATGATTTTGAATTGAAATGTCTTAGCTATGTTGTAATGTTGATTAAGTGTATATGCTAAAAAGATGGTAAAAACTATCAATGAGCCTAAATATGTTATGAAATGATAAAGTGTTAACCTCACTTATATTAATCGTGATGAAAGAACTTATACTTATACAATTATTATTGAGCTATTGATGATGATGATTACACAACGGGTAGACCCTATAGACTAAAGTAAGTTAAGATTGATAATGAAAGGCTAAAAGACATTTAATAAAGCGACTATAGAGTAGCACTGAGTGAACTAGATAGAGAAGTGTCCTTTCATGCATAGGCAAGGTAGGAACCCTGCATTACTTTTGAGATTGGAGACTAAAATGCATGGATCATAAAGAGGGTCGTAACTAAATCTCCTACTTCTTGAACTATGTTGTCCGCATAGGAATACTAGCTAGTGGATCCACGTAGTTTCTATGTTTTATATTTTTGTACTACCTAGGAAAGTAGTCCGCCTTCTTTCTGTTTAGGGTTTTATGGCACCGGATTCCACACTATCTGATGTCTTGTGTGTCGGTTAAGGAATGATATTCCCAAAAGGTAAAACATATTAATGGACTTAAAATCTAACTTGAATAACCTATGGGGTCTAGCTTATTCTAGTTAGGGGTATGAGACTCTACCTAGAGATTGCACTAGTTAGTCTTGAGAGGAGTCTTAGGTGGAGTTTTTTATATGTTTATGTTATGATAATATATTATGTATACATGGTGACAATGTCATATTCTTGATACTATATATTAATTATTTCATTTTCAAATATGTCTTGGATTATAATTAAAATATTCAATGTAATGCAAGCCTAAATGTCGTGATATTAAATGTTTCACATTGGTCATGTTTTCTTGTTGAGGATACTTTTTGAGTAAGGTTATGGCGATTTGCTTTGTCAGTGCACTTGTCGACTTGATAGGAACTTATGAGTAGTTTTCTTTCTTTATATGATATGCTTAACCCTTTTTCATTCTTGTGATATTATTCCTTGATGTTAGGGTTGTAGTAAATCATTGTTTCAAGTGTTTTGGGATAAGTATTACTTGTTGAGATATTAAGCATGATCGATTGATTAAGACGACTTTAGTTTGCATTAAGCCCCTAAAAGGGGTAGAATGGCATGGTTTAATAAAAAAGTACCTTTTTCATATTTTGATTGTGTATTTGCATGATATCTCATACATAGTACATGTAAAGTACTAACCCCATTTTATTCCCTTGTCCCAAACATTTTAGGTTTCAATCGATGAAGATTTTGAAGGCAATATCGTTGAAGGCTTGGATTCTTCCTTTCATCCATGTGGGGTAGGTCCTCCACTATCGAGGGAAATGCCATCTTTTAGCATTTGATTTTTAATGATCTTATTGACTCTATCATTTCTATCCTTGTTATTTGAATATCATACTTTCGTATGACCTATAAATGCTCTTGTTGAATCGATCTAAGGTCTATGCCCATATTGTGATATCCGTTTAGATGGTATGAGAGGAGACAATCATTAAGATTTTATTACATATTCTTATATATGTATGTGAAATGAAAGTAGAAGCCCATGTAATCTTCCTATATGAAGGATTTATGCATACTCTATATGAATATATATTATCTGTATGTAGAGGTGTATGTAGACCTCCAAGTAGAAAAAATAGAAGTTTTTGATCTTTCCCCAAATTTTCAACATATGAATGTAATGACATGAAACTAAGAGGCTAGTCTTAGTCCTTCAAAAGGATGACAACGTCGGTTACGTTTGTGGGGTAAACCTGGATGTGACAAACTAGCTAACACTTGGAGAAAGAGTACTAAGATTCTTTAATTGACCTTCTTAGTCTTCAACGACCAAACACTACATTTGTAGTTATATAAATTAAAGGGTTTTGTAGTCCACATGTACTAAGAATGGGTATAGGCACATAAACACTTATGAACATGCGTGAAAAGGACCATTTCTTTAGAAAGCATGATAACTCATTTGGAAACCTTTAATGTACATATACTAATGCATATAACAGATAAGGATTACAACAACATTATGCATGATCATAACCAAAGACATAACATCATAAATCATATTTTTATATCATGTTCAATAGTACATATGAACTTAACTTACAAATCATTTACTAATAATATTTTAAAAATATACAACTTCAATGATCATGTGAAGCCCCATAACCCCACATAATCAAGTAAACAAGATATGAGATCATAAGTGATGCTTTGCTTCATATAACGTATATCATATATAGTCATCACTACATATAACAATGTAGACTAATAATATGTTCATCAACATAACCAATATCATATAAGAGTAACATAATATATCATAGGAATTATACATTTCATGTAATCATATAACATAATACTATCTCCTAGGACTTCCCTTAGAATAAACTTGTGCAATGTTTAGGTAGAGTCTCATACGTCGACTTATACTTAGTAAACTCCTCAAATTACACTATTCAATGTCCATTAATTTGTCTTTCATTTTACTTCAGGGAAAAATTGCCTTAATCGACATTAGATCATATGAGCTAAACATGGAATCCGGTATCATAATACCCACATCGAAAGAAGCTGCTCTACCGGCTAAAGTAGAACAAAAACATGAACATAGCATTCTAGGTGGATCCACTAGCTAGTATTCATATGGAAACAATATAGGTCAAGAATGAGGAGTCATCTTAGAGATCCATAGTTCCACATTACATGGTAGCCTCATCCTTAACAAATTTATTGTAAAATTATATTTCAACTAGGGAAAGGACACCTCACATATCTAGTTCATCGGTGTAAGCTAAAGTCCCTTTGTTAACCTTTAAGTCATCATTTATTCATAAATATTATCGTAGTTCACAGGAGCTTAACTCCTTGTATAAACATGATCATAATCTCTTTAGGTTTTGATGAGAATTTCCTTTCATCAAAATCCTTTATTTGTGAAATTATGATATCATAATCGTATTGTGTAAGGCATACACGAGAAAATAATAACTTGCATTATCATATCATTACCATGATCCAGAATTTAACATATTCAAAGACCAACATATACATAGCAACATCATACATACATCAATTGCATAGAAACATCATTCATAGGCTAACATCCATTGCATAGAGAAAGCCTGACATTAGAAGACTTTTCTCTTTCTTCCAAGAACCTTCATCAAGAACTTACATTGAATTTACAACAATCATCCAGTTCACATAGTGAAATATCAGTAACATAACAAGTACCAACACTTTAAAGTAATATAAAAGACATATTCATAGTCAAGGATAAAAGAAAAGGGTAATTAATGAGTTCATTCAGGCGATAGTTCCAATCCAATCGTTTATCTTTCATGATGTGATAGAAATAACAAATTCAAAGCCATTAGTTAGAAAATAAACATGATTCACGCAAAAGTTAAACATTATGAACTAATTACCCAACAATACATAATTAATAAATCATAGAAAATCATTATTGTTCATCATTAGTAATAAATCTGGAGTTAGGAAGAAAACCCATTTTGCAGAGTAAAACCCCTAAGAGTTGAATTCGTGAATATCATAAACATGACCATGAACCGCATAGAGATAATGCCTCCATTTTTAAAGGAAAATTCAACAGCCACTAACTCAAGGTCATGAGTTGAATAATTCTTCTCATGAACTTTGAGTTATCTAGAAGCATAGATTCCCTTCGAGTCAACTTGTGCAATGTGTAGGTAGAGTCCCATACCACTACCTATACTAAGTAAACACCTCAAGTAACCCTAGTCAATGTCCATTATTTATCTTTCATTCAACTGGAGAAAACAATCACCTTAACAAACATTAGAGTGTGTGAGCGAAAAATGAAATCCGGTGTCATGACACCACATAATGAAATAAGGTGCAGTACCGGGAAAAGTAAAAATAAAAACATGAATGGATCATTCTAGGTTGATCCACTAGCTAGTAGTCCTATGGTGGCAACATAGTTAACGAAATAGGAGTAATATTAGAGACCCATAGTTCCACATTATATGGCAGCCTCTATCTAATTAGAGCCATTGTGAACTTCTCTTTCAACTAGGGAAATGACACCTCTCATAATTGGTTCATCGGTGCTAAGCTTAAGTCCCTTTGTGAATAACCTTTATGTAATGATTTATTCATAAATATTATCATAGTTCACAAGATCTAAACTCCTTTTTATAAACATTATCATAAGTTTTTTAGGTTTAGATAAGAATTTCCTTTCATCACAACACTTCATTTGTGAGACAATCATTTCATAATAGTATTGTGTAAAGTATGTAAAAGAACATCATAACTTGAATTATCATATCCTTACCATATACCGACATTTAACATATTCATAACCCAACACATACACATAGCGACATCATACATACTTCTATTGGGAAGGAACTCAATTATAGGCTTATATCCATATAATAGATAAATCCTAACTTTAGAGCACTTACCTCTTTCTTCCAAGAACCTTCATCAAGAACTTATGTTCAATTTACAACAGTCATCAAATCCACATATCGAAATACTCAATAACATAACTAATACATACCCTACTATCTAATAGGCTAGTATAGATTTGTACGAGGTAATAACTTAGTCAAATATCGAATACAATGCTTAATATGAGGTAAAGGTAAGGGTTAGTATAGCAACACATGTAGCCGGACCAACGTGCAGAGTGAAATTTCATAGATGCCGGACCAAGGATTTAGAAATACATAACTTATCACTTTGCATGCAAGATACTAGGAATGAATAGTTATAGTTACACTCATACATTATGCATGCTTATGACATAGTGAATGTTCATAGTGTCTAATGAAAGGTTGTTCTCATATTCACTAGTGTCTACTTATTTGCAGGTAATGTTTATGTATGTGAAGTATGTTATGTGTTTCCTTATCTAAGATAACTTGATACGAGTACTAGTATGGGTAAGGGTATGGAACTTTGCAATATGCATTGCACATGTGTACCTTGATAGGATAGTTCTAGTTTTGATTTCTTTATGTATCAATATGACATATGAATATGCATGAATTAATGTGTTACATGAAAGGTTTGATAACATACATGTATACACTCACAAACAAGAAAGATGATCTAGTTAATAGAGGGACCTTGAAAGGTGTGCCCAAGAATACTCTAAAACTAGATCGGTGCCTTAATATGTTATTAGCATATGGGAGAAAATATCCTATGCTTATGTTTTATGAATTACAATTAAAGGATTTTTCAATAAAGGGAACTTATGTTAGCAACAAGTGAACTTGCTGATGAGGGGGTGACACTTTCCAACATAAAGAAGGTAGGGTTCACCACGGTCCGCATGTGAGGGAGTGAAACATTCCCAAATAGGGGAGGTAGGGTTCACAACGGTCTTCACGGGGTCGATTTCCTCATGACCCAACAAAGGGTGTAGTGTTGATATTTATGTGATTTCCCCAAAGTTCGTTACACTATGCTTGTCACATAGGATCTAGCAAGTGATATCACCTAAAATGATGGCATTTGCTAATGTTCTACCTTGGCTAGGTAGGAACACCTAAAATTGGTGTAAGGCTCGACAACACCAAATTCCATGATTAGCACCCATGGTTTTAGTGGCGGTTAGGTTATAGTTTGCGTAAAGTAAAATGGACAATGGAAGTAAATGACTAGGACACAAAATTAATTGACTTAAGGGAGGTTACTTAGGATGGGTTGAACTAATGAACCCATCTAGACATTGCACAGGTAGCTCCTTAGGAAGTTCTAGGAAGGTGTTCTAATGCATGTCTTTATGTACGTGTTCCTTATGCATTACATTGTAGTATTTGTCTACTTCTCATGAAGATGTGCATGATATGAGTCTTTATGCATGATGTTGATATGTTGACTATATGATGAAGCTCTAAACTTAATTATGTCTATGTTGTATTATACTTCTATGATGGTATGTTTTGTCTTGTGTAGATGATATGTAGGGATTTCCTTGTGATCCTAAGGTGATACATTGCACCAAGTATCCCTAAAGTCTTACTTGGGAGGCTAGTGAATTAAAGAAAGAGTTCACTGTTAATGGAAATTATCTCACTGTAAAGTGACCTCAAATTTGACTTAAATTCTATATGTGCGTTTCTATGAGTTTTTTCCTTTAATTGTGTTTACATGAAGTATGAAACTGATGTAAATATTATTGTTCAAAGGTTTTATAAATATTTACTCAAAAAGGCATGAAGTATGATTTCAAGAAAATGTCCCTTTTAAATGCATGTTTTTGCATGGTTGTCGTACCTAGTGCATTCTTATACTAATCCCATTCTTCTCTACTTTTTACACAAGGTGTAGGTTATGGATGCTTAAATGATGTCTTGAATGGTGAAGAGCTTGATAGATGATTCCCAAGCTCAAGGAAAGGAATCATTAAGTCCATGAATTTCCTAATATATGGTTTATTGTAAAGTCTATTAAATGTCATATGGTTTTTTAATATGTTTTAAGGGTAGTATCCCTAATATATTCTAGTGTTGTGGAGTCTAAGATAGAAAAGATACTTAGAGTCTATATATGTATTATGACTTATATTTTATATGTTTATGAACTAAAATTTCTAGCATATGAGGTGCTATGAAAAGTTTTAGATTTTTCGCTAAATTTACAATGTCGATGCGATGAGTGATAACTATGGGCTTGTATAAGACCTCCGGGAGCTCAACTACATCATGTTACTTCTAGGGGGTGCGCCCCGGATGTGACCAACATGGTATTAGAACACAAAGCTTTTAAAAGTTGTTTAGGGTCCAAGATGTCTCATATTACAACGTCTAGTAGAGTCTTGTATCATTGGTGGTCTGTCACGACACATCAATTGGTATGAGAGGGTATAGGATGATATCTCTCTTATGTTTTCTTGTCCTGTAATGTTTTTAGATATGATTGCTTTGATGAGATTGTTATGTATGCTTCAGGGAGAAAAGGTGAGTTTAAATGATTATCTTGGTTTTATGGTTGAATGAATATATGTGAAGGTAAATTTTGGCATATTATGATGATGTGATGCCATTTGTGTCTAAGTACAAGATTTTTGTGAAATAGCATGTTATTTTGAGAAATGTATGTCATGATATACCTAAAGCATGTTAGAGGTTATTATGGTTAAAATGAGTTTCTTTTGGGAATAATGTCTTACTATATGGTTTTGCATGATGGTAGCCTTATAGTATGATTTAAGCTTGAAATGGTTAGTGACTACCTATGGAAGTGTGCTACCCTAACAATATGTACTTAAAAGTGTTCAATGTTTCCCTTTGTAGCTATGTGGTCCTTGATAAATTGACTAGTATGGATTGGAGTCCTTTTGTAACGACCTGTTTAGTCGTTTGAGCAGCAGAGTTTTAATTCTGGAAAAACTGGCGGGGACTACGGGCACTGCGACGGACCGTCACAGTCACGACGGCCCGTCGAGGGTGTAGCGTGTCAGCACACTTAGAATTCTTCAAATTGGATATTAAAATCGACTCTCTGTAAATTGTGACGGACCTGCAGTACGAGTCGTCACATCCACGACGAACCGTCGTGAGTCCCGTTGCAAAACACTTCAACTTTTGAGAAATTGGTGCAAGAAAACGAGTTTCTGACCGTCATGACGGAGGTGCAGGACGGACCGTCACATGTGTGACGGGCCGTCACAGCCACCTGGAATTTGGGGAGGACACGACGGCCTGGGTAACGGACCGTCGCACCCACGACGGCCCGTCACAGGTTGTGCAGTCCCAGGCAGTTTAGGATTTCCTTCCTCGTTTTAAGGGTCGTTTTTTATTATTCTTTCCTTAATTATAAGGATTGAGGGGTAACATTAACAAGTCTAATTTCTTAGGGGTTAAAAGGGGTAACCTTAAGTAAATTAGTGGGGTTTTATTGTCCTTTTTCACACTTAATTACATGATTAATTAGGGTAAAGGAGAGAGGGTTTGAATAAAACAAAAGAGAAAGAACAGAAAGGGAGAGAGAGCAGATCGATCGAGAGAGAGGAGAATAGCAATCTTGGGAAATTTCTTGTTGATTCCAATTCTTCGGTGGAGGTAGGTTATGGTTTTATGTTACGATAATCGTAGTGAACTCTTGATAGTGTATGATATGTATTGATGATGTTGTAAACTGTCTATGTGCTTAATTGTATGCTTGCATGATTATGATTATGAAATTGTTATGAATTAACAAAGCATGATGAAGCTATTGAATCCCAAATCTTGAAAGAACCCTAATTCACTTGATATATTATATAATAAGATTGATGAAGCCTTAGTATGAAGGAAGGCTTGATAAATTATATAATGATAATGAGGATGCCTTAGTATAAAAGAAGGCTTGATGAATTAGGGGATCGGGTGCCACGTTCCGGTACCAGGATAGAATGAATATGAGGATCGGAGTGTCACGTTCCGACACCAGGATAGAATATGAGGATCGGGTGCCACGTTCCGGTACCAGGATAGAATGAATATGAGGATCGGAGTGTCACGTTCCGACACCAGGATAGAATATGAGGATCGGGTGCCACGTTCCGGTACCAGGATAGAATGAATATGAGGATCGGAGTGTCACGTTCCGACACCAGGATAGAATATGAGGATCGGGTGCCACGTTCCGGTACCAGGATAGAATGAATATGAGGATCGGAGTGTCACGTTCCGACACCAGGATAGAATTAGAGGAGCGGAGTGTCACGTACCGACACAAGAGGAAGAAAGATAATGAATCTTGAAAGATAATGAATATACTCAATCTAATGAACTTAATTCCCAAATGAGTATGGTATTGAGGCTTGAGACCTCATGTGTGAACTTGACGGAAATGGTTAATGATAAAGTAATTGCTGTGCTACATGTTGAGTATTGTAGTTGATTTACATTATTATTGATATATATTGTTCCCTATTTTGAGTTGACCGATGATATCTACTCAGTACGTGTGGTTGTACTGACCCCCTACTTTTATGTTTCCCTTTGTTATTTGTGTTATGCAGCAAACGTTCCGTCAACTTCGACTCAGCAGTAGATCAAGCCAGTCTTCACTTCATCGGAAATTCAGGGTGAGCTAATGCGTCTAGCTTGGACTGGGTCTCCTTCTTCAAGTCTTGATGCCTTGAACTTCCGGCATGGACTAGCTTTTACTTGTTTTTAGCTTTTTAGACATTCTTAGTTTAGTAATTTGAGATAGATGTTCTTGTGATGATGACTTCCAGATTTTGGGGATAATAATAATAGTTTTGAATTGTTTTTATTAATAAGGTTAAGTCTTCCGCATTATTTTCTGTTGAAATATCTTGAAATGTTAAGGTTTAGATGGGTTGGTTCGCTCACATCGGAGGGTAAATGTGGGTGCCAGTCGCGTCCCCGAGTTGGGTCGTGACACCTTTGCATAGACATGATCCTAGGTGTGATTAAGTATGCTTGTCTTTCTAAAGTTTTGTATATCACATTGTAATGTTTTTCCATCAATTGTCAAAATGTTGCATTTTTTGAATTTGAACGAACGCTCACTGTAATGATAAGACAACTAACTGGAACAATTTTTAAAAATTCACCAAATTGTTCTTTGACATGATGTTTTAGAAATGATTATAGTATTTATGTATATGAAAATGATAATAAATGCAAAAAGGTGTTCTACTATTTCGAGAGAAGAATGAGAGTATTGTTGCATGATCTGTCGTAGATTTGTTTCTAATTACTAGTTGAGTTGTGAGTCCCTTTATAATGTTGAATTGGTGTTTCCCTAGAGTTTATGGTAGTACTCTTATCTTTGTAGGGTGATGATGTGGGTTTTATTGACGTAGAAGTTACCTTACTTTAATATTGAAAGAAAAGAAAGAATCCTTAAGACTAAGTCTCCTATATTGTTTCCCCTAATGATGTATGACATTTGTCTCTGTTGTATTGTATGAAAACCTTATATGGTCGAATAATATGTCCTAACTTGATTATTGGAAGATAAATTACATAGGAGATGAAGTTTAGATTACATTGGTATTCCTATGTTGACTTACTTTAAATTCCTTCAAAAGTTGCAGTCACTTTTAAGTGATGTAAATGAAGGTTCCTTAGTTAAGATCCTCTAAAGTTTGGGTTAAGCTGTTCTTAGATGGGTTTACCTTAATTGGGGGATGGTGATTGAGTATTGAGGTTGTAGATATTTTCTACCTTGTCCTTCACTTCTTACTTGAACTTGAATCTATTGAAATTTCAGTATGCTTGTGAATGAATAGAGTTCTGCATAAAGTATGAATATGATGACCTTATATGTTTGATATGAATTGATTGATATTACCTTGATGATATTATGAATGTTCCAAAGTTCATTAAGTATTTTTTTGATAAAATCCTTTTTTTTCTAATGTTAAATTGCATCTTGATATGCTAGTTGTGAATTTGACTTGATGAGGTAAGATAAGAAACATGGTAGAAGTCACTTGTGAGGTGTAATGTTTAGACTTATATGGAAAGTTAAGTCTCTTTAAAATGAAATGTATTGAATCTGTCAAAAACTATGTGACTTTTATGATTTGAAATGCAAAATTGTAGGATCATTCTTGAAAAGTGAAAGCATGTTTAGCAAAGTGCTCATGTGTGTGCCTATGATTTTTGTGATTCTTCTAAAAAATATATTCTCAATGTCAAGGTTACTTCTATGTTTGATATTGACATTTTGTACAATTTCTTCCTATTTGTTGTGATGTGCTTGGTGTGACTTACTACTTAGACTTTATACAAAGGAAACGTAAGCATGTCTTGGTTTAAAAGTTTAGAATTTCTCATTTTAAGAGGAAATTGGCCTTGTACCATATTTAGGTGTAAACTCATGATACATGTAAGTGTGTTGAGGAGAATGACATTCCTCCATGGATACCACTAATCATGGTATGATTGAGTATGACCCTCATGACACCAGGTCTAACCACTGAAGATCTTTGTTGATTCAATTAACTCAAGTCTATATGAATTGAAGTATGAGTGTGTAAGTTGCTTCTTGAGTTTTGTTTAAATATGTCTAAGTGTGAGTTAAATAATAGTTAAAAAATTATCTTTTAATGGATTGAGGAGTAGTGACAATGTTATGATTAGGAGAAGGATGTTCCTCCTATGAACATGATAAGAGCCTATGTGTTTGGTGCATTAAAGAGTGAGTGAGTCATGTTTTTTCTTGCTTGTGTATATTGAGTGATAAAATGACTTATTAATGTTATAAAGGTTATGAACTGCTCTATGTTTCCTTGAAGTCTTTGTTGTGATTAAAGAGCCCTATGTGTCATTCGAGGATAAATGTTCCCATGAGGGGGATATTGTAAGACCCTAAAATGATATAGGGTGTCTAGAGCCTAACATGTTTGTATTATGATTATGAGGTCCTAAAATGACTTATAATATGGTTTATAGGCACTGTATAGAGTTTGATGTTATTTGGAAGTCGAACATCAAGGGACCACCAAAACGTTCGACGAGTAGTCATCTACGTGTCTCATGTGTCCATGCATATATATATATATATATATATATATATATATATATATATATATATATATATATATATATATATATATATATATATATATATATATATATATATATATATTGTATTTAATTAGCTTATTAAGTCTTAAAATGAGTTATAATTATGTTTAATTATGGTATACGGAGTTTCATGAATTTTGGAAGTCAAACGACCAAGAATGTCCAAGGCGTTCGAAAGATAGCCCTTAAGACGCTGAACATCTGTCTTGAATGGACTTAGCCTTTTGACTAGTTGCAGGTGTTGGTTTTGGGTGAAATTTATGTGGAATCTCTAAAACTTGTTAAGGGTTGTATTTACGTTAAAAATGTCCGCGTATGACTTCTAAAGCTCCCCGCAAAAGACCCCACAAGAAATCCCCAAGGCTGGTCGAGACACTGCCTTGGCAATGTCAATCGACGGACCAAACGATGACTACTTCGTCAAACAACCGCCTGTAGATGAGGTATCATCTAATTTAACTTTTATTGTTCAGGTATCAATACAAATGTTTGCTAACTACCAAACGACGGAAGCCAGGCACGGCCCGTCGATTTATCTACGTCCAGTAGGTGCTTCTATCGATGATGGCCTGCAATCTGTAGCCTGCGTCTGTTTAATTAAAGGGGTGAATGGAAAATTCAACCCACGTCCTAGCCTTACTCTAATAAGTTTATTTATCTATTTTTGAATAAGTAAGTTATCAAAAACACGATAGCCCTATTCTCAAATCAACTCACATAATTGAAGCCTTTCTCTTAAAAAATATTTCCCTTCAAACCACCATTGTTTGTGAAGTTGCAGAATTGCTTGGATCTTGGTTTTCCATGGATGAATCATAAAATTTTAGAGGTTTTAAACTAAACAAAGGTATTGTAATCCTTCATCTCTAAGTAACCTTTCACTTGGAGAGTTAATCTCATGTTTACAAAGAAGGTTTCGTGATCAAAGTTTTCCTTCTTCAATCTAGCCATGAGTTCTTTCAAAAAACATTTTGAATGATTAAATCATGACAAATTGAAGATAATACAATGATTTGAACGTGATTTCACTTCAATGTAATGATGAATCCATGTTCTTTCCACAAATTGATTTAGCCTTGCATGGGCTTTGTGATCTTTACTTGTTATAGATGATTTATGATTCTAATACGTTGAATTGGTTATATGTTCTGTTATTTACGTGAATTTATGTTGAATTGAATTTTAAGAATCCATGTGAATCAATGTGTGAAGATTTGAGCATGTTTGGTCTAGTTTTCCATGGTTCACTGTAATGTTGACCTTTTAAGTTATAAAAGTGTAATTCGATTATGTTGTAGTTCATGTTGATACTACCTTAGATTCAGAAATTGGTTAAATTGTATTAGTTTAGTCATGTTGATCAATGTTGGTTACCTATGATTCTTTTACTTTTCATTGATATCTTGAATAGTATATTCATTTTGACCTAATGGTTATAGCAATGGTAGTAAGATTTCCTGTTAAGCATGTTCTCCTTATCTACTGCCTTATAATTGTGATATTAATGGATTGTTGATATGAATTCTTGATTATCTAAAAAAGCATTATTTGAATAAATTTCTCAGGTTCTTCTAGTCGATAATTTGAATGTTGTTATGAACCTAATGTGATATAAATTCTAGGGTAGGTGAATCATGATTTAAATTTGATTAAGATCTATTTAGCTACTGCTCTTAATGTATATTATTGATATATGATGATTTATGAACAAAACTTCTTTTATTATTAAAGTACATTTATCTACTGCCCTATATATGAATTGTTGATGAACAAGGTCTATTGATCAAGAATGATCAAAGGGTGAGAAATTGGTAAAAATGCTTATCTCTTCTACTTTCCTTATAGTATTTTAATTGATGAAGACTTATATGTAATTGTGTGTTATGGTCCACTTATGGTGGCGTTGTTAACTATATTTTCATCATATGTGTGTTAACCATGGCCTTGAAGGAAAATTGATGATTATATGAATGAGTGGTTATGATGGTCACTTTATGTGTAACTTGTGCCTAGTTTTCTACTCAAGTTGTGAATCTAGGTTATGTTACTATTCTTATAAGTGTGTAAAGAGTTAGATAATATCATGTGTATGTGGTGCAATTAATTAGTTGCTACCCCTACCCGTGTACCCCTTTTGACGAAGGTGTAAATAGCTAAAGTTAGGAGTCTTGATTATAATTTGTACATTGTCTGTCCTCCTATACTATTGTGTATTGTGTGGTCTATGCTTGAATGTGTATTGTGGTCTAACAGGGTGGATTACTCAATGATATCATGTTGACCAATAAACACAAACACTCACAGATTATGCATGCTTACAATGTAGTGAAAGTTCATAGTGTCTAATGAAAGGTTGTTCTCATATTCACTAGTATCTACTACTCTTCTTGTAAAGTATATATATGTGAAGTATGTTATGTGTTTCCTTATATAGGATTACTTGATAGGTGTACTAGTATGGTCAAGGGTATGAGACTTTGCCCATGCATTGTACATGTGTACCATCATAGGATAGTTCTAGTTTTGATTTCTATATGTATGAATATGATGTATGAATATGTGTGACTTAATGTGTTACGTGAAAGTTTTGATCACATATATGTATAAACTCACACACGCGAAAGATGATCTAGTCAATAGAGAGGACTTAAATGTGTGACCAAGAAAACTCTAAAACTAGATAGGTACTTGAATATGTTATGAGCATATGGGAGAAAATATCCTAATCTTATGTTTTATGAAAAGTGAATATAGAGGATTTTTCATTAAAGGGAACTTAGCTTAGTATCGAATGAACTTGTAGATAAGGGGGTGAAATTTTCAAACATAAGGAAGGTAGGATTCACTACGGTCCTCATGTGAGGGAGTGACTAATCCCAAATAGGGAAGGTAGGCTTCACTACGGTTCTTACGGGGTGTATAGCTTCATCACCCAACAAAGGATGCAAAGTTGATATTTCCCTGAATTCCCCCAAATTCAATAAACTATGCTTGCCACATAAGATCTACCAAGTGATATCACCTAATATACTATCATTTGTTAATGTTCTACCTTGGCTAGGTAGGAACACCTTCCATTGGTTTAAGGCTCTACAACAAATTCCATGGTTAACACCCATGGTTTTAGTGCCGATTAAGGCTATACTTTCCCTAAAGTAAAATGGATAATGGAATTAAATGACTAGGACCCTAAATAGAATGAATTAAGGGAGGTAACTTAGGATTACTTAGGATAGTTGGAAGTAATGAACTCATATAGACATTTAACAAGTTGCTCCTTCGGAAGTTCTAGGAAGGTGATCTAATGCATTTCACTATGTATGTGTTCCTTCTGCATGATATTGTAGTATGTGTCTACTTGTTATGAAGACGTGTATGATATGAGTCTTTACGCATGATGTTGATCTTTTTAACTATATGATGAAGGTGTTGACTTAATTATATCTATGTTGCATTATACTTTTATAATGGTTTGTGTTGTCTTGTGTAGATGATATGTAGAGTTTTCCTTCTGATCCTCAGGTGATACATTGAACCATGTATCCCTAATGGGTTACTTGGGAGGCTAATGATTTAAAAGAAAGAGCTCACTATTTATGGAATTGAACTCAATGTAAAGTGACCTGAAATTGGACTTAAATTCTATATGTGCTTTTCTATGATGTTTGGCCTTTGATTATTTTTGTATGAAGTATGAAAATGATGTAATTGTCATTTTTTTAAGGTTTTATAAGTATTTACACAAAAAGGAATGAAGTATGATTTAAAGAAATCTCCCCTTTTAAATGCATGTTTTGCATGGTTGCCATACTTATTGCATTCTTGTACTAATCCCATTCTTCTCTACTTTTTACACAAAATGTAGGTTATGGATTCTTAAAGGATGTATTGAATGGTGAAGACTTGATAAATGATTCCCAAGCTCAAGGAAAGGAATCCTTTAGACCAAGAATTTCCTAATTTATGGTTTATTGTAAAGTCTATTAAATATCATATAGTTTTGTAATATGTCTTAAGGGTAATGTCCCTAATATATTTTAATGTTGTTGAGTCTAAGATAGCAAAGATACTTAAAGTCTCTCTCTCTCTCTCTCTCTCTCTCTCTCTATATTATATATATATATATATATATATATATATATATATATATATATATATATATATATATATATTATGACTTATATTTTATATGTATATGAACTTAAGTTTCTAGAATATTAGGTTCTATGAAAATTTTTAAATTTTCCGCTAAATTTATTATGTCAATGCTATGAATGATAGCTATGGGTTGTACAAGACCTCCGAGAGATCACGTACGCCATGTTACTTCTAGGGGGTGCTCCCGAGATGTGAAACCTCCCTCATCTATCTAGGGAAGAACTGATCTAGAAAATCCTTCTTAAAGATCTCCCAAGTCAACGGGCCACTCCTAAATGTCCTATTATCCCTCCTTTGCAGAAATCATGCTTGAGCCACGTCCTTGAGTTGACAAGTGGAAAACTCGACCTTTTCACATATTGAAAACCCCATAGCAGAAAGTGTCTTGTAGATTTTATCGAATCTTGGGATCTTCCTTAGACCCGAATAAGGTAGGAAATTTCATTCGAGTAAAGTCCCTTAAACGGGAAGCCATAGTAGTTACTTGTTGATGAGGACGGGGTACAAGCTGCCTGTTTGCTTGGGCTGTCATATATTTGGCTTGGACAGTGGAGGCTTGATCCAATTAGATGAGGGCAACCCTTATATCTCCATCTTTCAATGGTGGAGGACTGACTGGAGCTTGCTTTATATAAACATCTTCTTCAAGTGGAGGAACTTTTCCATCATCGGGCGGAGCTCCCGCCTTGGTAATTTCTTCTTCAAGTGTTCGTGCCACATTCCTTTGAGTATCCACTCTTCCTACAATAGTATTAGATATAAAATCACACCATTGTACACTCGAATGGCACGATATAAGATTTCCAAGAAGATGAGAGTTTCCTAGGCATCATGTAGGTTCCTATGTATAAGTGTGGTGTGCTTCACAATTAAGAACACAAACTTACATAGACGTGGTTGAGAGAGAGATAGACTCAACGATATTTAAACTCATTCTTGGATAAAAAGTTTTTCACATCCGGGTTTACACCCTAGACGTAACTGGCGTCGTCGTCCTCTTTGATGGCTAAGGCTAGCCTCTTAGTTTACATCATCATATTCATAGGTCAAAAATATGAAAAATTTAAAACTTTTGATTACATCTACTTGGAGGTTTACATAGACCTCTACATACACATAATTTATTCATATCGAGTATACATAGAACCTTTATATAGGAAGGTTACATATCCTTTTACTTTTATTGCACATACATATTTATATATATAAAATAGTGTCAAATATTATCTCATCTTATACAATCTAAATGATCATAATGATTTGGGCATAGCCCTACATCAATGTAGGAAGCCACATATGGGCTTATTCAATTCGTACTCAAATGAAGATAGAATGAACATAAGAGTCTTATAAGACAAAGAAACTCCATAAGAAAGATATTGGCATCGCCCTCGAAATGTGAGGACCTACCCACTTGGATGATTGAGAATATCCAAGCCTTCTTAAAGTCATCTCGAATGATCCTTCAATGACAGAAACCTAAAATTTTGGGGAAAAGAAAATAAAATGGGGTTAGTACAACACATGTACTAAGTGTGAGACCATTTGCACATATAAGAACGAAAAATGCAAAAAAGGGACATTTTTATAAACCATGATATTTTTCCCCTTTCATAATCTTATGTACAATAAAGCAAGTCATACAAAGTAACAAAACATGCTTACTAACTCAAACAAGTAATATGCATATAAACATACATGGATGCATAATTTACAACTACCCTATCATCATGGAATAACATCACAAGCATGAATAAGATTTAACCATATCATAATAAGTAAGACACCTTTATGAATCCTTATCAAGTAAAAAAGGGAAACTACCAAGAAAACCCCAATAACCTAACTGTAACAACCCTAAAATTGGTATGCTAAATAATGCTTAATGTGCCTAGAATGCCTACAATTAAACCATGTTCACACGGATTGATGCGCGTAAAACCAGACCTTTCAACCCTTATGACAGAAAATACAACAAAATTGGGGAGTTCTTTGAGCTAGGAAAGGTTGGGTCCAGCCATGTAGGGCTCCCGAATATGAACATTTACTCGGAAGAGTCTTTACCTAACTTAAAAAGGGGAAATCTTAGGTTTGGAGGGTCTAGAGGTTAAATGGTCTTTTTCCAAGATAAGGGTAGTATCATAATTACCCTAAATATATAATGAATTATTTAATTAATAAGGTGAAGGGGCATATTTTGGAGAGAGGGCCAAAAATTATCTCTTCGAGTGAAGTCTTGCTCCACCCGGGTTTGAACCTAGGTGGAAGCGATGATTCAAATTGTTTTTTTTAATTAAAGTTGGTAATTTTATTTAATTTATTGATATTTATTATTTATTGGATGATTTAAAATAAAAGGGAAATCATATTTTTTTAATATTTAACTAAACCCCATTTGACTAAGTCCTAAAGTAGACTCCTAAACCTACGATACTTCTGTCCTCTCACCTCTATCTCTCACTTTCATGATCAAACAAACTCTCATTCACATTCTCTCTGCCAAATAGGTACAAGACCAGAAGATAAACCAAATTTCCTCAAACTTGAAGAACTCACAACAAAAATTTTAAACATACAACTAATCAAAAATGTTAGGCAAAGGAAGGATATTTTCGGTCAAAAGTTCGGTGTTAAAAATTGGATTTGGACGTGAGTTTTGGTGAAGGTTTGGGAAGAAAATTCAAGGTTTTAACTTCATAAAAGGTATGAGTTCTATTATCTCTTGATCCATTACCCAAGAGACCGCTTAAGGTTAAGTATATTCCGTCAAAAAACTAGGGTTGTTTCCATATTGCATGTCCCTGTCACTAGCTCCCATTGAATCATTGATTGTTTATGTTTGCTGATAGAAAACTAGGGATAAAACGTGTTCTTGCGATGCTTATGTGTTTATATGAATGTTCGGAATTATGTGACTTATGTTGATGTTTATCGAAAATGTAACTACGTGTGTTTTGGTGTGTTGCCGTGGCTATTGGTCACGGTTTAGGAATTGAAATGGCATGTTAGTTCGTTGTATTTCATGTACACATGTTTATGTAAATTGTGATGTTCATATGAGATGAAATGTAGCTGATTTGATTGATAATCTCTTGGATTAACGAATCCATGAGAATGAACCTAAAATGTCTAAATGCGCTAAGAAATTCCCCTAAGAACTAACGTATAATGGAAAGGAAAAGAAGCTGAAAATGTAACTTAAATTTCCAGCACCTTGTTATTTAATTTCAACCAATTTAAGTTGTTTAAAATGTCATCAAAAGTAAATTAAAACATGTGAGGTCACTGAGGGTCCAACCCATGACCTCACAACGTTAAAAGTTATGGAAATAAAGAAGTGCAAAGCAATGTGGTAAGGGGGAATCGAACCGTGCTCCTTGCTGGAAAATAAAGTATGAAAATAAGGAATGAGAGGAGTGGGATTCGAACCAAAACCTCTCGGTCAAGCATAAAGAAAAATGAAAAGAAAATAACTTTGAGGCGTAGAAATCTAACTTTGTATTGGTGTGGTTTTTGCAAGAATACGTTTAATGCAATCATAAAATGTTTCTTTCGTTTGATTAACCTCTATATTAGATGGTTGATTTGTGACAACTATGATGTTAAGTTTAGATGTGTAGCATGAAAAAAGAAAACAAAACATTCAAACTTTCCGCTAAAATGAACCTAAATGAAGTAAGAATGACGTATTTAGGCATGTCTACGACCTCTGAGAGGTCAACGACGCTGTTCTCTTTTGGGGTTTAGATTCTGGTCTTGACACTTACTTAATCAAGCAAACCAACAATAATAATGACTAAAACCCTATTACTTTAATAATATAACCGAACCCATACTTATAAGTGAACTAATCAACATATCGTATCAACAATGTGCAAGTTCATCAAATAAATATCATATATCATCATAAACATAAATATACATAAGAACATCCTCCGAAGACTCCCCTCAAGTTTACCTAGTGCAATTCTAAGGTGAAGTTCCATATTCCTACCTAGACTAAGCTAGATCCCTTAGGTTATCCTAGTTAGAGTTCAATCTTTTAATTCATTTTAAATTTTGGGAACATCTTGCTCTAACCGACATAGACCACATGAGCTAGTATGGAATCCGGTGTCACAAAGCCCTACATCGAAAAAAGGCGAATTACTTGCCAAGGTAGTACAAAAACATAAAACATAGCAACTATGTGGTTCCACTAGCTAGTATTCCTACATGATAAACATAGTTCAAGAACTAGGAGATATAGTTGGGACTCTCTTTATGTTCCATGCATTGTATTCTTCAATCTCAAGAGTACTTTAGTGCTCCTAACTTGCTTATGTGGGAAGGGACACTCCTCAATCTAGTTCAGTCGGTGCTAAGCTAGAGTCCCTTTTTGAAATGTCTTTAAGCCTTTAATTATCAAATACAGATTAGTTTAGGTCATAGGGTCTATCCTTTGTATAATATTCATCATCAATAACTCAATAAAAATTGTATGAGTATAAATCCTTTCATTACAATTCATATAAGTGATGTTAACACATTACATATTACTTCATAATAAGGCACATCGGTATATATCACCATCCTTATAACATTTAAATCTTAATCAAACTCGCAACAATAATCACAACATTTCATTTCAACATCATACCAACCTATGAATCCTAAATAAGGCATACTACAACACCACATCATGACTTAATCACATTAACCACAAGTTGAAGTAAGGAATAGGGATTACAAGACTTACCAAGTCTCCTTCATAATTCATCATCAATGTCTTACCACTAACCCTTTCTTAAACCCAATTAGGTCACAAAATGATTATAATTAAATAAACAACATGATAACAAGGCTAGAAGAGTCACAACACCATAATTCAATACTAAATTCAAAATTAAGACAAGATAATTAGTTCAATTCCCATAACCTATATAACTTCTCAAGAACTATTATCAAAAACTACAATTCATTATAATTTTTTCATGATTAGTGTAACAACATCATTTAATAGTGACTTAACCGTTAATCCAATTAACTGAATCATTCACAACCAAATTCACTTCAAGATCAAACCTAGGTTAAGGGTTAAGGATCATGCTCATCAATTTAGACCAAACAATCACAAATTATCATAATCAAGATAAAATAAATGTTAATCTATTAATAGTATCCTAAATAATCAATAAAAAAACTCAGTTCATTACATCAAATTCGTAATTGGATGAAACCCACTTGAAAGCTCAACTTTTAAAAATACTTTGAAGGAGCCCTTTGAGTGAAGAAGTCTCAAACGTTAATTAGATCAAATACCTTAACATTTAATGAATATTTTATGGTGAAATATACCCTTTAAAGAACACAAAACCGCCCCTACCTTTTCTTCAATGGTGTCTTTCAATACGGAGAGAAAGAAGAGAGAATGAAGAGAGTTTATATTGTGAGTTGTGTTTAGACTATAAGGGTTGGGGTATTTAAAGGGGGCAGGGGGGTTAATTAACTTAATTAGACTCCCTTACACCCGTAATTAACCACCTAACCCATTAAATAATTTATTAAAACCAACTAAAAAAACGTGTAGGAACTTTGACCCTCAAAAACAAGACCCCGGACGATTGTCTGTGAGTCGACGACTTGGCCCCCTTCCGTCCTGCACACTCGTTCTTTTGATGAAAGACTTGTGCAGGGAGGTATTGGCATAGACCCTTGTTGATCCACACATGAGCCGTTCCTTGGATTTCGTGGTTGCATACTGCTTAGGCAGCGTTGCCTCCTATGTGCTAGGGTCCTCCTCAAGGGCCCTTGGTTGGTCCTTGAAGAGTTGTACCCTGACGTTTTACAACTAATAACCTTTAACCTATTATATAAAGCCTTCAACCTAATTTCTTGAATGTCTGACTTCTAAAAGCTAGTCATATAGTCTAAGGCACGCTAGTACGTCCTTGAACCAAATTTTTAAAGGTCATGCACGTTCTTAGACATTTTTGTTTCTAAACCTCCTAAATTACTTTTATTCATTATTATAGTCCCAATAATTGTGTTTATATCTCAAGACACCTATGTTAGGGTCTACGACAAGCCTTTGGTTTTTTAAATATTACATATTGTCCGTAGGTGGTGGTCGTAAAGCACTACCACGTAGGTGAGTTTTCATTGTTATTTTAGGGTCCTATTTGAAATTCGTTATTTATGTAGGGTTTTAAAGGTGTGTTTAGGGAGTGAATTAATTAAATAAACCTTGCTGTAATACTTCACCTGCAAGACCCCCAACCCACTCTAACTAAACTCAAAAGATACAACTCCAAACAAATTTCTCTATCTAAGAACTCCATTGAAGGACATTGAAGCTTCAAGAAGAATGTCAATTCTCCAAGTTTTTCAACTTAATTTTATGGATGAATATTCATCAAAGTATTGTTTCTTTCAATATTTGGACTCCTTTCCCCAAGAGGTCCCTCCAAAGATCTTTTAAAAATTTCCCCAAGATCTAGGGTTTTCTCTACACATGGATCTTCTTAAGAAAATGAAATTTGTGAATCAATTATTACAAATTATAATTACATAGGTTGTTTAACTGTATATTTATGGTTGATTATTGTTGTTCACTACATATTTCCTTGGATCCATATTCTTCCCATATTTCATTAATGTTGGATTTGATATGATGAATTGGTTGAAGATGATGATTATATCAATTGTTTATATTGATGATAGTTATAGTGTTACTTCATGAATTTCCCTATTTTATTTTATGTATTAATTATGCATTTTTAGGTGATTGAAGCATGAAGTCCCATTAAGGTAAAAAAGGTATGATTGTTAGTTCTTAATTGAACTCATATATGAATGATAAATTGCTTACATTGTAATGATTCTATATCTATTATGTTGTGGTGGTGTTGATGACATGGTTCCCTTATCCTTATAGTATGATTGTTATATGCTTGAAAGGTAGTTCTCATTATTATAATGAATTGTTAAAGTTAAAGGTTTACTCATTTGCTAGTGTTTCTAAAGTTAAAGTATTGTAATCACTTATGATCACCTATAAGATATTACGGTAAGAATTTTACATAAGAGTCTAGTAAAGGCAAATGTGAACTTCTGTGATGACAAAATATTGTTACTAAACGGAATACATGCTTAGTGTTATGACCCGTAAGTACACCCTAGGATAAAGGATCACTCTTGAGTCATCACACGGCGTCGTTCACCTCTCGGAGGTCTAAAATAGGAACTTAGAAATCTTTGACTTCATAATCGTTATAAAATTAGCAGAAAATTTAAATAACTTATCATTGAACATCATATGCTAGAACATTACTTCATAGGCAACTTAAACAACATCTTGACATAGGCAACCCTTAAATCATAAGGGCTCCTTTACTTGAACTTTGTAGATCTATCCAAGCTCCTCACTTAGGAGACATCCTCCAACCATCACCTCTCATACTTAGTGTAAAAAGATGAAGAAGAATGGTATTAGTACAAGAATGCACTTGTCACATCTCGAGAGCATACCCTAGAAGATATGGGACTCTCGGATTCAATTTGCGTACTTGAAATCTCGGAGGTCTTCTACAAACACTTTTGCATCATTCATCATTTATACATATATGAAAAGTTGTCAGAATTAAAAGTTTCCACAAAAATTCAAATAGTATTTAAAAATATATTTTATATAACCAAAAGGAGATACTATGTCTCATGTCATCAAATATTACACTCACGAATACTTGGGATACGGCCCATACAATCAAAATAAAGTACTATTAAGTCTATTACACTACTTAATTAAAGAAACTCTAAAGAAATCTATCCCTCCAGTCAAATGAGAACATACTTCAAAATTATTTGAAAGATCCTATAATCCAAGCTTCACTTCCAATAGTACCTTCACCTGTGAATTACTTTAGAGATAGATAAAATATGGAATTAGTACAAACACATCTACTATTTATGGCATAATGCATAAAGATCATGATAACGAACATTTAAAGAAATATGGTCTTTTTGATTCAAATATCATACTATAAGCATAAGTAAAACATTTAACACCTTAGAAACACATAAGAATCAACATAATAATTTAACCACATTTTTATGAAATGTTACCGTGAACTATCAAATGTTACATTGAACTAAAATCAATGTTACAGTTACAACATTCTAACTAAAGCTATCCTAAGACTAACTTAAGTAACACAAAGAGAGACCGCCCATCCATCCTCTCTACGAACATCTAAATTATTCTTGGGACTATCTTTAATGAGATACATTCCAACACATAACCTATAATATGACATTATCCTAACTAAGGTTATCAAAAGACTTACTTAAGTAATTCTAGAAGAGAACGTCCATACACCCTCTTCAAGATTACCTAAATAATCCTTAAAACTTCCAAATTTTAGATCATTATAAGGATTTATCCAACTTTCCTTACTAGAGACATTCTCAAGACTTCCCTAGATAATACATAAAGACATCATCCTTTATGCCCCCTTCCCACTTTAACTAGGAATCCATAGAGTTTCTCAAGATTAGGTATTCATTCATTCACATACATCATAACATAAGTCATTGACTTCATTAGTTCATTAAGAGACATTTATTACATAAGGACATTCAAGTAATGGTCTTCGAGTAGACCTAGGGACTCACAAACTAACATCTTCAAAGCCTAAAGGTACAATGTCTATGTGGCGTCCCATACAACCACCTAAACTTCATAGACTTCTCAAATACTAGTAGGTATTCCATATGATTAGAAGAGGCAATAACCGATATAGACCATGGTATCTAAGAATTGAATCCGAAGTTGCAACCTTCTCTAATCAGGGTGTTCTATTTGCCAATTGTACAACTTGGACACATCCCATGTAGGCACATGGTTAAGGAATATGATGAGTTTCTTTGTTCTCTATTCTCATATTACAAATAGAGATACTTCCCATACAATACTCATATGGTTCTAGACTTTTTTCTTATAGAGTAATTCACATAAAAGATCACATGAAGGAGTTCCACATGTAGTTCATAACTCAATCACATTTACCCTACAAAAGAGGTCCCCTAGGGATGCCTCTGAATGGCGATGAGGATAGCTCAATGACTTTCCTATGGATTATTTCATGCCGTTCCAGCCAACCAAACTTAAGTTAATCATTCACACAAGAAGGATACCATTATGACTTTCGACTAAAAGGATATAATAACGTCTCAACTAGGTTGAAGGCTCCACATAATTTGACCTTCTTTCTATGCTCAAGGCCACATATAATTCAAAAATACAGGTTTAAGAGGTTTAGAATGCTCAATCAATACATCTCGTCTATACATTCCATATGTATCAAGAAAGGGACACAAGTATACCAAACAAGACACACACATACTTTACTTTACCACATATAAAATATCATAAAGAAGCACATAGGCATAACCTTCATCATCTTTAGGTCACCCTATAAACGAATATAACATCACCAATATAACCATCAATACACATATACTCTAGTAAAAAGAATCATGTATCAACTCTAAGACTACATATAAAGACATTGTCATAGTCTAACTTGATCACCTAATCATATCAATAGAAGAACACATACTATCACCTTAATCACAAGTAGATAGATATGATCATACTTCACATAAATCAACTATACAAATCATGATAATATATCAAGTAGTTGCCGACAATGCCATGACCAACATAATGCATTAAGTAACGCTGATAAAGCCACATCATTCACAATTATAGCACATAACACCGCCACCATAAGTGGACCATTCAAATCATAACATAATTAAAGACCTACATGACATAAAATAAAGATAATTAGGGAAGCGTACCACCAATCCACACCCATAACTAAATCATTTAATATAATACCAATTGGCCCTTACCCATGGCCATGATCATTAATTTAATGGATAAGTCACAATACTAAATTAATCTAAGTCAAACCAATATACATTTGTCGATCTAAGACAGTTTATACATCAATTCAATACAATTTTTAAATCATTCAATATCCCATAGAAAACTACACTAGAATTTACAAGCATTAAGACATGATCATAACATCCAAAATATAGCCAATTTGAAGAGATTATGATTCGCATGTGTTAATGAATATTCTAGGTTTGAATTTCATAATTAACATCAATTCAATCAATAATCAATGATCTAAACATTTTATGCAATAACCCATGGCTAGATCATAAAATTGGAAAAGTTCATCTTTAGAAGACTTGATAAAATCACTTTTGAATTGACTCCATGATGAATAGAGTTTCAAGGAGCAAGAGACCATAGCTATCTGATTTTAACCCTACAAATTGATGAAATATCACCAATCAAATCTCCAATATAAGCTCTTCCTTTAGTTTTGGATCCAATCGAGTTCTAGTGAGTTTCTTAAGGGAATTTGGGTTTTGATTTGGAAGAATAATTCAACTAGTTGTTTAGGACTTATATATCCACTAAAAATACCTAAAATACCCCTCATTAAGCGACCAAACCATTATTTGGACGTTGAGTGAATTGTTAATGTACAAATTCACCCTTATATTTAAGAGTGAGTTGCGCAGATTGCAGGCCTCACCTACGCTTGGCCATCGATGACCCGTTTACCAACAATCGGACCGTCCTACTGGTCCATGGTTTGGGACTAAGATTTGGACACTGGAAGCATTATTTCTTGTCTATGTCTTGAAACGACTTCCAATGACGGGTCTCCGACAAGCCTACTGGCCGTCGATTGCCTTAGTCGATAGGGTCTGGTCTTGACAACTTTTGGCCACCAAAATGCGTCCTTCCTCAAGGACCTTTGGTTTGTCCTTGGGGATGTTATCCCGGATGTTTCCAACTTGAATATTATCTTACACGACTTTAGTACCTCCCATATTAATTTCACAAAAAACGAACACATAAAACATGATGAAATATTCCATGACACACAAGGTTATTTCAAGGAAAACCTTTCTAGCGTCATGGACGTTCTTTGACATTTGACCTACAAACAATATGAAAATTGACACACTGCATATATACACTACTTTAAGTCATATTAGGACTTCATAATACCATAACTGACACATATAATCACATATAGACACATGAGGAACATAGGTGACTAGTTGTCGAATGTCTAAGTCGTCCCTTAACGTTTTGACTTCTAATTAACCAATATCCTTACACACTACCTCAATACCACATTATAAACCATTTTAGGACCTTAAAAAATTACTATAAACATGCTAGGATCAAGATTCACCTAAGTCGTTTTAGAGTTGTTACAACACTTGGTATGGAAGCCTTGCAAAAACATGCATTTAAAGAGGACATTTCATTTGAAATCATGCAACATGTATTTCTAGTAAAATTCATGAACATAGGCTCATATAAGCTCAATATAGTTCACATACATCATATGGACATGGATACTACTCACAATAGCAGATAAAGCTATATATAATACTTTGAGGCACATTTAATGCATAAAATATATTACTTCTCTTTTAATCTTACTTCCTTCCATAAGTAACCATCTTGGGTACTTAGTTTAATGTATCACTTTGAGGTCACCTTACAATAGCCTTTCATAGATATGCTTCATAAACAGAACCACATATATTCACAAGTCATAAGAAAATTATAGACATAAACTTCACATAAGAATCATCACCTAAGAAAACTCCTAAGTCACACTAGTGCAATCTGTAGATATCGACCCATAATACTACTTCCACCAAGTGTACCTAAAATGTCACGCTAGACTAGGCATAACATACTTAACAAGTCATAATACATTCATTTATAACTATACATGAGGCCACATACTTCATAGAGTCATCTAAGAACTTATCATACTTCATAACATAATAGGAAGACATAATTATACCTCCTACACTTTAGTCACAAACTCACTTAGTTCATATAATAAGTAAACCACCATCAGAACCCCTTCACAAGCTTACTTGTGCAATGTACAAATGCAGTCTCATACCCCACATATGCTAAATAAAATCAATTAGAAGTCATAAGTGTAATTCACATGCATAATCATAACTCATGTCTTGTCATAACAAGGTCACTTAACATAACCTCATACAAATCATAAATATCATAAGTTTTCACTTCATAAGAGTCTCCCATCCTGTTTTTTCTTGAAGTAATCTATTGCAATGCATAGATAGGGTCCATAGTCCTACCTATGTTGAGTACATGTCTCAAGGAATTTATATTAGAACTCATATTCTTATCTTACTAATTTATTAACCTTCGTGAGACATATCTATAACCGACATAGACCAAATGAGTTACATGGAAACCAGTGTTGTACTCCCATACCGAAAAGAGAGGGTACTACTTGCCAAGGTAAGACCTTTATACAAAATAGCTATTCTAGTGGATCCACTAAGCTAAAACCTATGGGGGCACGCATTATGGAATAAGGAGGTTGCTTCTAGAAACCTTGACTTGCTAATGTGCAGGTTTCCATCTGATAAGACAACATCTAGATTGGGAACTCGGACTTGCTAAAGTGAAGGTTGTCTTTGAGTGAAGACATACTTACTAAGGTTAAAATCCCACTCTCATTTTTCATTTTCAATCGGTGCTAAGCTTAAACTTCCTTTTTAAACATCATTAAGCCTCTAGATAATGGTAGTTCATAAAAATAGGCCATCAAGGACTTATTCCCTCGTACATTACCTAGATCAAAGGTATCCATGATCGGAATTGTACTTTCAACATAGAACCTATATTATGTGAGAATGTCCTTTCACATCATTCTACTTCATACTTTCATGTGTGTACACATATATATGTGATGTCTACCTTCACATAAACACTTCTAAACAAAAGATGCTCATAGTTCATAAATCATATCCTTGACATGCATAGAAATATGTAATGAGGCATAGGAGAACTACCTTTTCCTTAATCATTATGAATCTTTCCTTTTCGTAGACATGCATGAAGTTCTTGTGAGTACATTGGTCAACATAATCACATAATAACTTAACACATACCCTTGAGGAAGCCACCTTATAAATATCTCAACACATGTACATCATTACTCAAGTCTCAAGTCATACACACATATAGAGTATTAAGGACTATAGACTACACACACTCACATTACATCATACGAGACCAGAATATATTCAACATTTCAATAGAAGACTATTATCATACATTGATCACACATTCGTATGGTTGTTTCTTAGGTTGGATTGATGCTACAAGAGTATTCATCATTATTTTTCATATAGACCACACTTAACCCTAACATGATCATCCCACATAAACATAAAAAATCATCCCCTCGCCTAGGTCATACAACTATTTAGAGGATTATACACATGAGTTCACATAATATAAATTCACATAGAAATGATACTAGAATAAAGGCTACATCATATCAATTCATCTTTAATCTAATACCTTAAAGGACATGATCATAACACATAAACATATACAAGAATCTAAACACCACCACCATAAGTTGAGCATAGCAATCATCACAATTTAATGTTCATTCTGAGAGAATTAGAAGAAATACCTCAGCTTACCGAAACTCCAAGATAATTATAATCTTGATCAATTCCAATCAATTCATAATCAATTTACATATGGAATACAGAACTAAGCAATTCATTATAATCTAAACAAAATCTAACCATCATATCCAAATCCCAAGACCCACATTATAGGCCAATTTGAGAAATTAGGAGGATCATGGGTTGTTCATGAAATTTGATAGAAGTTCATTATAAAATCAGTATATCAACATATATTCATCATTGAAATTCTTATGAAATCAATTTGAGAAAGAACCCCTAACTAGATTGAAAGATGGGGATTTTTGACTTAAAATCATGTTTGGAAAAAGCGTTGAAAAGACTCTGTAAAGGAATGATTATCTAGGAATGAAGCATTATCATACATTACACATAAGAAATCCCACGAAATCTAAGAAGAAAGTTCCAAGAATCCACCTTCATAGCTTTTTCTTGAGCTTTGTTTTAAATGGAGGTTTTGGGGCTTTTTAAAGAGGAGAGTTTTGGGGATTTTGATTTCATAATGGGTGTTGGGGTTTTTAATTAGGAAGGGGTTAAATAGGTCATAAAACAGTTTATAACCATCTCACAAATTACCAAAACACTACATACTTATTGGGACTTTTAGACATCTCAAAATTAGCTTTAAAACGACGCAACCAGATATGAGAAGTGGCTACGCGTCGTGGAGGCAGCAAGTGATTCTGCCCCAAATAATTTTTAAGGAAGTGAGCCTCGTGTAGGGAACACTTCTCACAAGAACACTCAGTATATTGATATGTATCTTACTTGCTTTGACTTAAGGTTGTTTTTTCTTATATGGTACATGGTATTGACTTGATGAATATGTTTTGTTTGATTAGTATGGTCTTCTTGAATGTTCATAAGGCTTTCCAAATGTATATTATAATGTTTTAATAAATGTACCTTTTTAGCATTATATGATATTATATCTTCATATGGTCCCATACTTAGTACAAGTGTTTTAATAATCCCATTTTCTCCCTTTCCCCCTACATTTTAGGTTACAGTCATTGTAAACATTTGAGACGACTTTGAAAAATACTTAAAAAGTGTCAATCATCCAAGTGGGTAAGTCCTTACTTTTCGAAGGCAATGCTAATATTAAGGTTATGAAGTTGTTATAGTTTTAAAAATGATATGTTCTTTCTTTCCATTTGAATACGGATTCTATAGCTTGTATGTTGATCTATGAAATTGATGTATGGGATGTGCCCAAATATATATACTCGTGTTTTACATAATTATGAGATGAGACACTTTTTCAAGACTGCCTTATATCTTATATATATGTGTCCAATAACAGTAGAAGCATATTTAATCTTCTTTGTAAGATCCCACAAATGACATAGGTAAACTAGAGCCTAAAATAGTTTTCATGGTGGTCTAAGGTCCTATATTAGCATATAATTTGGTATTTAGGCAGTTTCAAAGAGTTTAGGCGCATTGGAACTCAAACGTCAAGGGACGACTAAGAAGTTCGACGACTAAGTCATCTATGTTCCCCATATGTGTTTATATGTGTGATTCATGAGGTTATTAGGTTCTTACATGAGTTATTATGGTGTATATAGAAGGTAAGTCTTGTTTCGGGATGTTTGGAGGTCAAACGTCTAAGAACGTCCATGACATTTGAAAGATTTACCCAGAAATGACCTTGTGTGTCGTGGTACATTTGGTAAAGTTTTACGTATTCATTTTTTATAAAATTAATGTAAGAGGTCCTAAACTCATATACGAGCATATTCGGTTTGGAAATGTACGAGTGAAAGTCCGCAAGAACCAAATAATGGTCCTTGAGGAAGGACACTTTATTTGAGCGAAGACGGAGGCAGTAGATGGCTCATGGGACAGTCGACCCCCCTTCGATGGGTGTCGTGGGTTTAAGCTTAGGAGTGGGAGAATCTAACCAAGCACCAGCCTATGTCCCAAACCACATACCGACAGATAGGTCTGTTAGTTGATCGACGGTCTGTTGGTGGACATCCGTCGATGGTGTTGTTTCCTGCGCTGGTCACTGTTAAGTTTAAGGGTGAATTGGTAAATTAACCCTACGTCGAAATAAGAGTAAGGGAGGTCCTAAAGGGTTTTTTGGGAATTTTAAACATTTTGAAGAATTCATTCTTCAAAATCAAAACCCAAATTCCCGTAGAAATTCTCATTGGAGAAAAAACTCAATGAAGGGCTTGCATTGGAGCAAAAACTCAATGACTTAAGGTTTGTTGGATGGAACATAATATTATCAATCCTTAGGAAAGTCATTATGAGCTTCTGTTTGCTATTGTAAGGCAACCCTAGGGTACCTCTTTTGTAGGATTAATGTTATTGGGTAATGAACTTTATATGGAACACCTTTGTATAAACCTTTAATACGATTTAATCCCTGAGAACAAAGGATAGAACAGAGTGAGTATGGTAAGAGAAGTAGTTCTAGTTTAAGGATAAGTACAGAATACAAAGTCAGCCCTTCATATTCCTTAACCATGTGTCTACATGGGATGTGTCAAAGTTCTACCATTGGCAAGTAGAACACCCTCCATGGGAGTAAGTTACAACTACGGATTTCCATGTTTTGCTACCATGGTCTATGTTTGTTCTTGCCTATTCTTATCATATGGGATACCTATTAGAATTATAGAAGTTCTATGAAGTTTAGGTGGTTGTAAGAGACTCTATCTAGACATGGCACAATAGTCTTTGAAGATGTTAGTGAGAGTCTCCGGGTCTTCTCTGAGACCATTACTATAATGTCCTCTTTGTGATGAATGTCTCTTAATGAAATAATGAAATAATGACTTTGTTATAAAGCATGTAAAGGAATGATTGTCTAATATGGAGTTACTTAAGGATTTTTAAGTTAAAGTGTGAAGGGGGCATAAGGGATGACATCATTATGTCTCATCTAGGGAAGTCTTGAGAATGACTCTAGTTTGGGAAATTGGTTGATTCTTTAGGCATGATCTAAACATAGGTAGTCTTAAGTATTATTTAGGTAACCTTAAGCAGAGTGTATGTGCATTCTCTTCTAGGAGTACTTAAGTAAGTCTTTTGATAGCCTTAGCAAGGAGAATGTCATAGTATGCATGTTACGTGTTTTGGTGTCTTGTATGTGTGTATGTCTCATCATAAGTAGTCTTGAGGATCATTTAGGCCTGCTTAGAGAGGGTGTATTGGCGCTCTCTCTTTCTATTGCTTAAGTGAGTCTTAGGATAGTTTTTAGTGGGGGAATATATGCTAGAAGGCGTGTATGGTGAAGCGAAGAAAGTTCAGTGTATAGTGAAGGAACTTCAATGTAATAGTAATATAGCTCACTCTAAAGATTTCTAAAATTGTTCTAAATTGATTGAGTTATTTCTTATGTGTTTCTAAGGTGTTAAATGTTGTTCTTATGATCATATTATTATATGTAAATCAAAGAAGCATATTTCCAATAAATGTCGATTATCATGATTTTATGCATTATGTCATACTTAGTACACGTGGTTGTAATAATTCCATGCTTTTATCTATATATATAGTGGTTGGCAGGTGAGGAGCATTGGGAAGCAAGACTTGATCATAGCATCATTCAAGTGAAGTTGAAGTATGTCCTTATTTGACTCGAGGGAAAATATGTCTTTTGTTTCTCATATTGACGTATTGTAATAGACTTATTATTTTCATATTTTTATTGTGTATGGGACGTGTCCCAAGCACTCTTGTGTCAAAGATTTGATGAAATGAAACTTATTATTTCCTACGAGTTTTATATGAAAGATATTTTAAAGAGTATGAAAATGTTTGTGAAAACTTTTAATTCCGCACTACTTTTCAATATGTATATGCGATGAGCGATACAAAAGGGATTGTATAAGACCTCCGAGAGGTCAAGTACGCCATTTTAAATCCGAGAGTGCCATATATTCTAAGGTGTGGTCTTGGGATGTCACATTCTTATACGAAGGGTCTATGTATACTCGATATGAATATATATTATGTGTATGTAGGGGTCTATGTAAACTTCAATTGTACAAATAATGAAATTTTTAAATTTTCCTGCATTTTTACCTATGAATGTAATGATATAAGCTAAGAGTCTAGTCTTAGTCCTCAAACAGGATGACGATGTCGGTTCCGTATAAGGGGTGCTTCCCGGATGTGACAAACCGATGGACACACGATCCATCGATCGTGGTCTCATCTCCAAGAGTTTAATTTTGCTGCACGTTTTTAATTAATTCATTTAATTAGTTGTCTTATTTAGGAGGTAAATTAGGGGTTAGGGGAGATCTAATTAAGTTAATTAACAAACTATATAAAGACCCTAACCTAATTAAACTAACCTAAGTTCTCATAATTCCCAAATACAAAACTGTCTTCGTTCTCTCTCTCTCTCTAGTTGAAGAATTCCATAGAAGACAAGGTCAAGGGGGATCCTAGGGCTTCAATAAACATTATTTCTCCATCAATATTCATCAAAAATTAAGTTATGGGATTCCTTTCACCTTTAGGACTTCTTTCCCCAAAGGGTTTCATCAAAATTGTATCAAAAGTATGAAATTCAAGTGGATCTTTTCCAATTTTGAAATTGATCTTGTGAATTGCTTTGTTTATGATTTCCTTTGTATGTTATGAATATATTATAATGTATTATATCTTAATTATTTTATTTCTTGATGGATTGGCCAAGTTTGTAGAAGATGTTTTCCCCTTAACCCTAGGTCGTGATATTGATGTAAATTGTGTAGTATTGGTTAAATTGACTTGGTTATTGGTTGAATTACTACTATGTGATGCTATTGTATCAATTATGAATATGTTAACGTAAATTATAGTCATATAATTCTAGGTTTTGAGTAATTTACCTATGTCAGGAAACATATTATTAAATTAACGTAAGTCTCTTATCTTAAGCTATAAACGAAGGATGAATTGTGATGTAGTGATTCAATTGTCCTCGTTATCATTTTCGTTATTGATGTGTGATGATATTACACCCTTATTGGGATGATTATGAGGTTTGATGGTAAGACCTTGAGATGGTCTTCTGAAGGAGACGTGGTAAGTCTTATGATCCCTATTCTTTACTTCAATTGTGCTTACTTGAGATTGAGTGATAATGTTAAGTTGAAGTATATCTTGTATTAGGATTAGTAGGATTGGTATGATTTTGGATTGAAATTTCTTTACTATTTTTTGTGAGGCGTTGGATAAGAAGTAGGGTTATAAGGATTGCGATAACTTATCTATGTGCTTTATCATGATTTGAACATGTAAATGTGCTAACCTCACCGATATGAAATGAAATGAAAGAATAGTTTTCATGAAATTATTATTGAGATATGATGATGATGATTATACAAGGGATATACCCTATGGCCTACATTAAGCAATGACGATTAATAAAGGCATTAAAGGTATTTCAAAAAGCGACTTAGCTTAGCACCGACAAAACTTGACATTGGGATGTGTTGACAATACATAGTGGAAGATCCACCCTGTAGTTCCACATGAGGTATTGACTCCCCTATGAGGGATACTCACCTTATGGATTTTTATGAGAGGAGGATCTAATTACCAAGTGAAACATAGCGAGTAAATACCTATCACTTAGTTCCTCAAACTATGTTGCCCCCATAGGATCACTAGCTAGCGGATCCACCTAGAAAGCTATGTTAATGTTTGTTCTACTTTGGCCGGTACACTACCTTTCATTGGTGTAAGGTTTTATAACACCGGATTCTACACTTAACTATTGTGGTATATGTCAGTTAAGGCAAGTGTTCCCTAAATTAAAATGAAGTAATGAAGTAAAAACCAACTAGGCTGACTTAAGGTTTGTCTTAGCTCTTGTAGGGGTATGGGACTCCACCTATGTCTTGCACTGGTTTGCCTTCAGATAAGCCTTAGGAGGTTATTCATAAGTATGTATATGCTTATGAAATGTGAATGATGAAAATGTGATGATCTTACATGTAAATGATACAATATGACGTTGGTTACTCTTCTGAACATGTATTTGGTCTCTATTGTTGAAGAAGGATATTATGTACTCTCAATGATATGCTATGTGGGTTGGAGATTGGCTATGGTTCTTTCTAGGTTGACTTGATTGATTAAGGTTATGGGGATTTGCTTGGTAATTGAACAAGTGGACTTAATAAGGGTCATGAATAGTTGTCTTTCCTTGGTTATGATGTAATTAACTCTTAGTCATTCTTGTGATGTCCTTACTTGATGATAGAGTTCCATTTGATTATAGGTTCAAGTTTATTGATATGTATGTGTAACAGTCTAAAAATGTAAGGCCCAACCTAGAGATTAACATTAATGTCTAAAGGTTTTGATACTATTTTATGACGTAAAATAATATTTGGAAGACATCCGAGAAGTTTTAGAGGCAAGACGTCGAAGGACGTCCTTAACGTCCGTAAACTAGCCTAATTGAACTATTTTATGTGACTATGTTTGGGGAAGGTTTCAGACAATCAAATGAAGTCTAAAACATATAAAAAAAGACTTTGATTAGGTAGAGTGTAGTATAGAGAGTCTAAACGTCCCATAACGACCCCTCAAGGACCACCCAAAGGGTTGAGGAAAAGGACCCCAACATGTGTGGGCAGGCTGCCTAAGCAGCCTGCGAGATGTCAAGATTTTGTGGGATGATGCGCGACGCACATCCCACATGGACCTCACTGGTCCAAAAATTATTTTTGGGAAACAATTGTGTGTTGGCCTAGCATCGCACAGCCACTTCAATGATTCAGTAATATCGTATTTTTGACATTTAGACTTTAAAAAAAAGACTAATTTCTGTGAGGGGTGTTTTAAGTAATTTAGTGGGTGATTATAGATATTCTAAGGGCCATTCGAAGTCATTAAGCACTCACCCAGACCCAAATTCCCAAATCAAAACTCAAAAGCTCCAACCTATCTCACTTTCTCTCTTCCCAAAATACTCCATTGAAGAAGGAAGAAATCTTGAAGAAGAAGTCCAATTTCTATAGATTTCACTTCAATTTCGTGGGTAAATCGTTATTAAGGTATGGGTTCTTCACTCTTGAGATTTTTTTCCCAAAGAGGTTCTCTCCAAGTTGATTTCTAAATTACCCAATTCTATCGGATTTTTCACTCTAATTGGTTTTCTTCTTAACTTCAAATTGATGATTAATTGTGATTTCCTATGACTAATTGAGTGTAGATTGTTGGTTATTTGATGTTAATTAATGAAATTTCATGATGATTATGATCCCTTACCTAATTTCCTATATGTTTGATCTTGGTTATGAATTGATGGATATTGAAGAATGACTTAATTATTAGACTTGTTTTATCTATTCTAATTCATGTATAGAATGACTAGGATAATGTAGTGTTGGGATTGGATGTAGTTCTTTGTGAGTTCATGATGAACTATAATTCCCCTAACCCTAGGTTATGAGTTGATGTTAATTGGGATAGTGATGATTCAATTAACTTAGTTCATCTGTTAATTACTATTGATTGATGTTACTAAACCTATTGTTGGATGTAATTGGATGGTTGATGGTAAAACCATGATGATGGATATTGAAGGAGGTTGAGTAAGTCCTTATGATCCTAACCTTTTACTTCAATTATGATGGCTTGCGATTGATGTTATAGTTCAATTAAAGCATGCCTTGTATTAGCCTAAGTAGGTGTTGGTATGATGTTAAATATAAATATCTTGACTATGTGATTGTGAGATTTAGGTTTAGGATGAAATGATATAAGGTTGGTTATGAATAACAAATGAGCCTTATTATGACATGATGATGATGTTAGGCTAATCTCACATATGAGGGTGGCCATGAAAGGATATTCTCTTGCAAATTCAAAATGAGCTAATGACAATGACTATACAAGGGATTATACCATATTACCTACATCAAGAAATGATTATTAATTAAAGATATTTTAAAAGTGACTTAGCTTATACCGAGTGAACTTGAGAATGGGAGGTGATGACTTCCTATAGAGCAACATTCACCCTATAGTTCTACATATGGTGTTGACTTCCCAATGAGGGATATTCATCCAATGGATTCCCATGAGAGAAGACCAAATTTCCAAGTGGTATGTAGAGGTATTATACCTATCTCCTAGTTCTTGAACTATGTTCCCCCATGAGAAGACTATCAAGTGGATCCACCTAGAAAGCTACATTTATGTTTAGTTTTGCTTTTTCCGATAGACCACTGCCATAAGTGTCACGTTTTTCCACACATAGATGATGTGTTCTATGTAGGTTAAGTCAAGTGTTCACTAAACTAAAATGAAGTAATTTAGTACAAACCAATTATGGTGACTTTAGAGGTTGACTTAACTTAGGTAGGGATGTAGGAATCTACCTATGCCTTGCACTAGTATGCCTTAAAGGGAACTTAATGAGGTTGTTATTACGTATGAATATGCTTATGATGATATGTGATATGTATATGACGAACTTTCACATTGTTGATGCTATATGTTGAGTTGTTTCACTTATGAATATTTGTTGGTCTATATTGTTAAAGTATGATGATATGTACTTCTAAATGCTAAGCTATGTAAAGTAGGAAGTTAATTAGGATTCTTGTCTGGTTACTTGATTGATTAAGGTTATGGGGCTTTGGTTGGTCATTGCTCTTGTTGACTTAATAAGGGTTCATCGATAATTGTCTTGATTTGATATGTTGTAACTAACTCTTATCTATGCTTGTTGCTAGTATGAATTGATGATAGTGTTGCTTTGACTGTATGTGTCCAATTATAGGATATGCATGTTAACTTGACTAGATTTAGTATTGTCGGTATTGTGGAGTACCTGCTTTGGACTTAACAAATGTGCCTAATTGATTGGTATGGTCTTGTGGAATGTTCATAAAGGTCATTAATGAAATGTGCATACTTTATGAAATGTCCCTTTTCTTAGCAAGATTTCGAAGTATGTGCACATATGGTCTCATGCTTAGAGCACAAGTGGTGTACTAACCCTATTTCTTCCATTTCCCTAATATTTTAGGTTTTGTACGTTGAAGGTCTTTCGGAGACGACTTTTAAGATGACTTGGAATTCTATGTAATCCAAGTTGGGTAGGTCCTCACATTCCGAGGGAAATGACAGTATCAGGCTATGAAGTTGTTTATTTTTAAGACTCTTATGTTTCTTTCCATTTAATTTGGAAACTAAACATTGTATGACCTATATGTCTTCTTATTGTATTGATGTATGGGCTAGCCCAATTTGATATACTCTTATTAGATGGTTATAAGATCAGACATGTTTTTGAGACTATTGTATCTTTTATATACTTCTGTGCACTAAAAGTAGAAGACTAAGCAATCTTCCTATTCAAAGAGTCTATGCATATTAGATATATCTATTATGTGAATGTAGTAAGTTTTAAATTTACTGCATTTTTGACCTATGAATGTAATGATGTCAGCTAAGAGGCTAGTCTTAGTCCTCAAATAGGACGACGACGCCGGTTACGTCTTGGGGGTAAAATCGGATATGACAAACTTGGTATCAGAGAATGAGGTTTAAATATCTTTGAGTTGATGTCTCTCTCAACCACGTCTATGTAGGTTCCTATTCATAATTGTGAAGCATGCCACCCTTATGAAAAGGAATCTATGTAATGCTTAGGAAATTCTCAGTTTCTTGGACATCCAATATCGTGCCACTAGAATATAGTTATGGTGTGCCTTTAGCATCTAATCCTCTTATTTTCATTATAGGAAATGAATACTCGAAGGAATGTAGAATCAATACTTGAAGAAGAGATTACCAATGCGCGAGTTCCTCCCTGTGGTGATCAAATTTTCTTGAGGAAGAAGTGAATGATGACCAAGTACCGGTCCTCCTGCTTTTACGGATGAGAACATAAAGCCTACTCTATTCCAAATTGCCCAAGACATTACTACCCAAGCACTAGCCGCCACTATTCAAGCCCCAGCCATCATAGCCCACGCTAATCTGGAGGTCGTACCCTGAGCACATCAACATGTAACTACCATGGCCTCTCGTCCAACGGATTTCACTCGGAGAAATCCTCCTACTTTCTACGATTCCAAGGTTGAACAAGACCCCCAAGAGTTCATCAACGAAATCTACAAGATCCTTTATTCTATGGGGTTGTCTACTAGTGAGAAGGCCGACTTAGACGCTTACCAACTTAAGGACATGGCTCAAGCATGGTGTGCCCAATGGGGGGACATAAGGCCGTTAAAGGGTGGACCGGTGACTTGGGAGTTGTTCAAGAAGGATTTTATTAATCGATTCTTTCCTACAGAGAAGAGGGAAGGTAATGTGGTGGAGTTCATAAACCTTCATCAGGGAGGTATGAGTGTGCTTGAATACTCCTTGAAATTCACCAAAATTGTCAAAATATGCTCCTTCTTTTGTTTTTGATCCTAGAGATGATATGAGTCAGTTTGTGATGGGGGTGTCGGACGATTTTCAAGAGAAGTGTCATTCGGCTATGCTACATAAAAACATGAAAATTTCTCGTCTCATGGTTCATGCCCACATGTAAAATAGGCAAGGGCTAAGAGTAAGAGTAGAGATGCTAAGAGGGCAAGATCTTTTGATGGAGTTTTTTCAAAGAAAAGACTTGAGATTGAAGACAAGACTAATTTTAAGAAGCGGGTTTTGAGTCAAGTTCCTTCCAAATTCCCTAAGGCTAGGGATAATTAGGTGTATAACCCTAAGTCTAAGAAGGGAAGGGATACTAGCTTACCAAACGTGAAGCCTTCATGTGCCAAATGTGGAAAGGGTCATGTAGGGAATGCTTGGTTGGAATAGGTAATTTCTTTGGTTGTGTAAAGAGTGGCCACATGATTAGTGATTGCCCTAATGTAAAGAGTCAAGACAAGGGTATTGGGCAAGCAAGTGGTTCAAATAATACTCCAAAAAAGAATCACTTATATTCTCTCCACACTAGGGATGAACAAGAGACTTCTCCTCTGGTGGTGACCGGTATGTTTAAAGTCTTCTGAATAGATATATATTCCTTACTTGATCCCGGTTCTAATTTATTATTTGTTACTCTTCTAGTAGCTACAAAGTTTGACATTGTGCCTGATATTTTGCATGAACCTTTTGTAGTGTCTACACAATTGATTGAGTCGATTGTTGCAAAAAGGGTGTATAGAAATTGTCCTACAATGTTGGCCAATAGAGTTTCTTATGTTGATCTAGTACAATTAGAAATGCTTGATTTTTATATCATATTGGATATGGATTGGTTGCATGTCTGCTTTGCCTCTATGGATCGTAGAACAAGCTTGATGAAATTTAACTTTCCAAATGAGCCCGTTTTAGAGTGGAAGAGGGAAAATTCTACTCCGAAGGGTTGAGGAAAAGGACCAAAACATGGGTGGGCAGGCTGCATAATGAACCTTCAAGATGTCAACATTCAGTGGGCTGCTGCACGGCGCACATCCTACACGGACCTCACTGGTCCAAAAATTATTTTTTAGTAAAATTGTGTGTTGTCCGCGTGACGCGGAGCCACTTCCCAAATTCAGTAAAATTTTATTTTGACATTTAGACTTCACAAAAAGACAAATTTAAGTGAGGGATGCTTTGGGTAATATAGGGGTGATTATATATAGTATAAGGGTCATTTTAAGTCATTAATCACTCACCTAAACCCAGGTTCCCAAATCAAAACTCAAAAGCTCTCACCTCGCTCTACTTTCTCTCTCCCTAAAATCCTCCAATGAAGAAGGAAGAAAGCTTGAATTAGAAGGACAATTTCTATAGGATTTCACTTAAATTTTGTGGGTAAATATTCATTAAGGTATGGTTTCTTCACTCTTGGTATTCCTTTCTCCAAGAGGTCCTCTAAAAGTTGATTTCTAAATTACCCAATTTCATGGGATTTTCCAATTCTAATGGGTTTTCTTCTAAACTTCAAATTGATGATGAATTGTGATTTCCTATGACTAATTGAGTGTAGATTGTTGGTTAATTTATGTTAATTGATGAAATTTCATGATGATCATGATTCCTTCCCCAATTTCCTAAATCTTTGATCTGGGTTATGAATTGATGGGAATTGGAGAAAAAATTGATTATTAGACTTGATTTATCTATACTATTTCATGTATGGATTGACTAGGGTAGTGTAATTTTGGGATTGGATCTTGTTCTTGGTGAATTCATGAAGAACTATAATTCCCCTAACCCTAGGTTATAAATTAATGTTTGCTGGGATAGTGATGATGCAATTGACCTATTTCTGGTGTTAATTACTATTGATTCATGTTATTATACCTATTGTTGTATGTAATTGGTTGGTTCATGGTAAGACCGTGATGATGGATATTGAAGGAGATTGAGTAAGACCTTATGGTCCTAAACTTTACTTCAATTATGATGGCTTGGGATTGATGATGTAGTTTAATTGAGGCACGCCTTGTGATTAGCCTAAGTATGTTGGTATGATGTTGAATTGAAACGTCTTGACTACGTGATTGTGAGATTTACGCTTAAGGTTAAATGACATAAGGTTGGTTATGAAGTACCTATGTGCCTTATTATGACTTGATGATAATGTTATGCTGATCTCACATATGAGAGTAGCCATTGAAGGATATTCTCATGCAAATTCCTAATGATATGATATGTATGTTAACCTGACTAGATTTACTATTGTTGGTCTTATGGTTCACATGCTTTAGACATAATGAATGTGCCTGATTTATTGGTATGGTGTTGTTGAATGTTCATAAAGGTTTTTAATCAAAAGTGCATACTTAATGAAATATCCCTTTTCTTAGCATGATTTCAAAGTATGTGTGCATATGGTCTCATACGCAGTACAAGTGGTGTACTAACCCCATTTCTTTTTATTCCCAACATTTTAGGTTCCGGTCGTTGAAGATCTTTTAGGGACGGCTTTGAAGAAGACTTGGAATTCTTAATCATCCAAGTTGGGTAGGTCCTCACTTTATGAGGGCAATGCAACTATCAATCTATAAAGTTGTTTAGTTTTGAGATTTTTATGTTTCTTTCCATTTCATTTGGATACTAAATGTTGTATGACCTATATTGGTCTTAATATATTGATGTATGGGCTAGGCCCAATTTGATATCCTCTTATTAGATGGCTATAAGATGAGACATGTTTTTGAGACTATGTTATCTTTTATATAATTATGTGCACTAAAAGTAGAACACTAAGAAATCTTCTTATACGAAGGGTCTATGTATACGCAATATATATCTATTTTGTCTATGTAGAGGTCTATGTTAATCACAATGTAGAAGTAGTAAAAATCTTTAAATTTTCCACATTTTGACCTACGAATGTAATGATGTAAAAACTAAGAGGCTAGTCGTAGTACTCAAAGAGGACGACACCGGTTACGTCTAGGGAGTAAACCCAGATGTGATAGTGTGTTACTTGCTTTTACTTAAGGTTGTTTGTTCTTATATGGTAAATGATATGGACTTGACGAATATGTCTTGTTTGATTGGTATGGTATTCTTGAATATTTATAAGGCTCTCCAAATTTAAATTAGCATGTTTCAGTAAAACGTCCCTTTTTAGCATGATTTAATATTATATGTGCATATGATCTCATACATAGTACAAGTGGTGTACTTACCCCATTTTCTCCCTTTTCCCTAAAATTTTAGGTTCCGATCTTTGAAGTCTTTTAAGACAACTTTGAAGAAGACTTGAAAAATCTTAATCATCTAGGTGGGTAGGTCCTCACTTTCCGAGGGCAATGTAAATATCAATCTTATGAAGTTGCTTAGTTTTAAGACTCTTATGTTCTTTCTTTCCATTTGAGTACAAATTATATAGCCCATTTGTGGCTTTATTACACTGATGTATGGGATATGCCCAAAATATATACTCGTGTTTTAGATGGTTATGAGATGACACACTCTTTCAAGACTATGTTATATCTTATATATCTATGTGCAATAAAAGAAGAATACTATGTAATTTTCCTATACAAAGGGTCTATGTAGACTCAAAATGAATATATATTATGCGTATGTAGGGGTCTATATGTGATAAACTTGGACTCGATGTCTCTCTCAACCATATCTGTGTGTATGCTTACTCATAATTGAGAAGCGCCACACTTATGAATAGGAAACTATGTGATACTTAGGAAACTCTCATTTTTCTTGGAAATCAAATATCATGGCTCTATAGTATACTTATTTTGTGCTTTCACCTAAACCTTTTATTTTCTTATAGGCAATGAATACTCAAAGAAACGCGGCACGAAGACTTGAGAAATAAATTTCAAATGTGGGAGTTCCTCCCCGTGGTAATCAAGTCCCCCCTCTTGAAGAAGAAGTTAATGTTGACCAAGCCGCGGTCAGTCTCCTCCTTTGACGGATGCCAACATAAGGGATGCCCTTCTACAAATGGCCCAAGCCATTACTTCACAAGCTCAATCCATCACTAGTCAAGACAAGCCATGACGGCCCAAGCTAATCGGGAGGTTATACCCCGAGCAAACCGACATGTTGGAACCATGGCCTTTCGTTTGAGGGATTTTACTAGAATAAATCCTCCTACTTTCTTTGGGTCCAAAGTTGAGGAAGACCCTCAGAAGTTCATTGATGCAATCTACAAGATCCTTTATATTATGGGGTTGAATACTAGCGAGAACGCCAATATAGCCACTTATCGACTCAAATATGTGGCCCAAACTTGGTACATCCAATGGAGAGACAATGTGCCTCTAAGAGGTGAACCGGTGGCTTGGGAAGTTTTCAAGAAGGATTTTCTTGATCGGTTCTTTCCTAAGTATAAGAGGAAGCCAAATAGGAGGAATTCATCAAGAATGATAAAGGAGGTATTAGTTTACTTGACTACTCTTTGAAATTCACTCAATTGTCAAAGAATTCTCCTTCTTTGATTTTCGATCTTAAGAATGAAATGAACCTCTTTGTGATGGGGGTTTCGGATGAATTCAAAGAAGAATATCGTTCTTCTATGCTACATGAAAATATGAACATTTATCGTCTCATGGTTCAGTCTGAACAAGTGGAGGATACAAGGGTTAAGAGAAAGAGTAGGGATTCTCAAAGAGTAAGATCTTTTGATTGTGGTTCTTCAAAGGGTAGGCTAGATATCAAAGACAAGCCTAAGTTCAAGAAGAGGTTCTCTAATCAAGTTCCCTCTAAGATCGATAAGGCTCGTGATGATAAGGTTCCTAAACCTAGGTCCCAAAAGGGAAAGAGTGGAAACTCTCCTAATGAGAAGACTACTTGTCCAAAGTGTGCAAAGAGTCACTTTGGTGAATGCTTAGTCGGAATAGAAAATTTTGTTAGTTGTGGTAAAAGTGTGCAAAAAGTTAAAGAGTGCCCAAAATTTGAAGGGGCAAGAAAAGGATGGTAGTCAAGCTCACTTAAGTGGTTCCAATGTTGACGCTCCGAAGAAGAACAATTTTATGCTCTGCTCTACGGGTGAGCAAGAGACTTCTCCTGGTGTGGTGACCGGTATGCTCATATTCTTTCTTATGTATGTATATGAATTACTTGATCCCGGTGCTACCTTGTCATTTGTTACTCCTCTAGTAGCTATAAAGTTTGACATTTTGCCTTGCATTGAGCTAATAGAACTTTATATGCTTGATTTTGATATCATATTGGGTATGAATTGGTCGTATGCTTGTTTTTCCTCTATAGATTGTAGAACGAGTGTGATTCCAAGTGAGCCCGTTTTAGAGTGGAAGGGGCAAAATTCTATTCGTAAAAGTCGTATCATCTCGTCTCAAGGATTGTAAAATGATATCTAAAGGGTGTTTATATCAGATAGTAAGAATCAATGATTTAGAAACTGAAAACCCTCCTATTGAGTCGGTCCCTGTAGTGACGGAATTCCCGGAGGTCTTTCCTAATGATCTTACCGGTATACCTCCCAAACGGGAAATTAATTTTTTTATCGACTTGTTATTGGATACAAATCCCAATTCAATTCCTCCCTATCTTATGGCTCCGAAAAAATTGAAAGAGTTGAAGTCTCAACTCAAAGACTTACTAGACAAGGGCTTTATTTGGCATAGTATTTCTCCATGGGGTGTTCCGGAATTGTTTGTGGAAAAAAAGGATGTGTCCCTTAGAATGTGTATCGGTTACTATCAGCTCAATAAAGTCACAATCAAGAACATGTATCCTCTCCCTCGGATCGATGATTTATTTGATAAATCCAAGGTGCGAGTTACTTTTCAAAGATTGACTTGAGATCAGGATATCACAAAGTTAGAGTGAAAGGTAAAGATATTCCGGAGATTGCATTTCAAACAAGATATAGTTACTATGAGTTCTTCGTGTAACGACATGTTTAGTCGTTTTGAGCAGTAGATTTTATTTCTGGAAAACTGGCTGAGACGGTGGACCCCACGACGGACCGTCATGGGCACGACGGACCGTCCCAGGGTCTCGTTTCAAAAAACTTAGAAATTCTGAAATTTGGGTACTGAAATCGACTCTCTGAACTTCGTAACGGGATGGCAGGACGGACCGTCACAGGCGTGACGGACCGTCACAGACACTTTGGTGGGAATTGAGTCTCTGAACTTTGCGACGACCTGCATGATGGACCGCCGCAGGCACGATGGGCCGTCACAGGTTGCGTAATCCCAGTCTGGGTCGGATTTCTTTGAATATTTTAAGGGACGTTTCGGACTATTCCGACTTTAATTATAAAGTTAGTGGGTTAATGTTAATAAATCTATTTACTTGGGGGTTAGAAGAGGTAACCTTGAGTTAATTAGTGGGTCATTATTGTCATCTTTTATACTTAATTATATGCTAATTAGGGTAAAAGAAAGAGGGTTTGAATAAGAAAAATAGAAAGAACAAAGAGAGGGAAAGAGAAAACGAATTGAGAGAAGAGAAACGAGAAGAAGAACAAAGCTTTGGGAAATTGCTAGCTTGAATCACTAATCTTCGGTGGAGGTAGGTTATGGTTTTCACACTATTCGTAGTAAACTCTTAATAGTGAATGATATGTGTTAGTAGTATTGAAAACCCTTCTATATGCTTAATTGTATGCTTGCATGAATATAATTATGTAATTGTGAATAAATAAGCATGATGAAGCTATTGAATCCCAAATCTTCAAAAGAAACCCTAATCTCTTTGTTAATGATGATGCCTTGGTAATAAAGAAGGCTTAATAAACCAAAGTAATGAGATTGATGATGCCTTGGTATAAGAAAAGGCTTGATGAACTAAAGCAATGAGAATGATGATGCCTTGGTATAAGAGAAGGCTTGATGAATTGATAGAATGAGAGTAGGGGATCGGAGTGTCACGTTCCGACACATAGAATTAAGGGATCGGGTGTCACGAACCGACACGTAGATTTAGGGGATCGGGTGACACGAACCGACACGTAGATTTAGGGGATCGGGTGTCACGAACCGACACGTAGATTTAGGGGAGCGGGTATCACGAACCGACACGTAGATTTAGGGGATCGGGTGTCACGAACCGACACGTAGATTTAAGGGATCGGGTGTCACGAACCGACACGTAGATTTAGGGGATCGGAGTGTCACGTTCCGACACATAGAATTAGGGGATCGGAGTGTCACGTACCGACACATGAGGAATAAAGACGATGAGGGAGCGGAGTGTCACATACCGACACAAGAGAGAAATAAAGATAATGAATCTTGAAAGATGTTAATATACTCAATCTAATAAACGTAATCCCCAAATGAGTATGGTATTGAGGCTTGAGTACTCATGTGTGAACTTGGCGGTATTTATTGATGATGAAAGTACTTGTTGTGATACATGTTAAGTATTGTAGTTTATTTATGATATTACTTGATATATATTGTTCTCTATTTTGAGTTGGCCGATGATATCTACTCAGTACCCATGTTTTGTACTGACCCCTACTTTTATGTTTTCTTTCTTGTTATTTGTGGAGTGCAGAAAACGTGCCGTCGTCTTCAACTCAACCGCAATTCTAGCCAGTCTTCGTCACACCGGATCTTCATGGTGAGCTAATGCTTCTAGCTTGGACTGGATCTTCTTCCTCATGTCTTGATGCCTTGAAGTTTCGGCATGGACTAGCTTTTACTTGTTTTAGCTTCTTAGCATACTATTAGTTTAGTAATTTGATTATAGAAGTTCTTGTGGTGATGACTTCCGGATTTTGGGGAATAATAGATGTTGAATTTTAGAAGTTAATGAATCGGTTTTTATTAATGAGTTTAAGTCTTCCGCATTATTTTCTGTCGATAATATCTTGAAATGTTAAGGGTTAGATTTGTTGGTTCGCTCACATAGGAGGGTAAATGTGGGTGCCAGTCGCGGCTAGGTTTTGGGTCGTGACCAACTTGGTATTAGAGCATTAGGTTCGTTGGTCTCATCACACAAGAACGAGTCTAGTAGAGTCTTAAGGAATGGTAAGGGGACGCCTTTACTTTTCTTTGAGAGGCTATAAGACTTTAGGAAAATTCCATTCTTTCTTTCTTTCTTTCGTACTATTACTTGAATCCAATTGGTATCTAGGTGATATAAATTGGTATCTGACCATCTTCACTCTATTTCGCAGATGGTTAGAACTAGAGCAACGACTGCGCCAACACCAACACCGGCAAGACAAATAACGTCTGAGCCAGCCACTGGGGCTGTGGCTCGAGGAAGAGTAGTGGCAAGAGGCCGTGGTAGAGGTCGTGGGAGGACGTCCTCTAGAGGAAGAGGACAAGTGCCTAGCCCATCTGATGCTAGGGCGGTGACTCCTCCACCGACCGAGGAAGTAGTAAGAGAGGGTGAGGAAGCGGAGAATGAACAAGTGCAAAATGAGGAATTGCCACCCCAACCTACCCCAGGGATGATCAATCAGGTTCTTGCTTATCTTAGCGGGTTATCTGATCAGGGTCAGACACCTCCAGTGTTTTCTGCACCAACACCTCCGGTTTCAGAGGTACAACATGCAGCCACTATGGCTCCCCGCATGGATGCCTCATTGGAAATAGGCACGTTTCCACGTCTGACTAGTGGGCCTATAATGACAAATGATCAGCATGAACTTTTCAGTATGTTCTTGAAATTGAAACCTCCAGTCTTTAAGGGTGCTGAATCAGAGGATGCCTACGATTTTCTGGTTGATTGCCATGAGCTACTACACAAGATGGGTATAGTAGAAAAGTTCTTACTCTAGAGGACAGGGTTCCGGAGGTTACTCAGTTCGACCAATTCAGTCTTCACTACAGACTTTAGTTGGGGGTCCACCTCAGACCGGTAAACACTACTCTGAGAGACCTATGCTTGACTCTAGAGAGTGTTATGGGTGTGGGGAGAATGAACATATTAGGAGAAATTGTCCAAAACAGAGTTATAGACCCCCAATAGATAGAGGTAGAGGTGGTCATGGTAGAGGTCGTTATTCTGGAGGACGTGGTGGTCGAGGTAATGGTGGTCACCAAAACGGCCGGGGTGATGGGCAAACTGGAGCCACTACATCACAACATGGTAGGGGCAACGGACAGACAAACGATAGGGCCCATTGTTACGCTTTCTCTGGGCAGTCTGAAGCGGAGGCATCGGATGCTGTCATCACAGGTAATAGAGGTGGAAAAAGTAAAGCCAGATGACTTCACCATGGCGTCGACATCAAAAAGGTTTCGAAAGGGAGGTGAGTTTAATGGTTCTTACTCTAGAGGACAGGGTTCCGAGGTTACTCAGTCCGACCAATTTAGTCTTCACTACAAACAGTAGTTGGGGGTCCACCTCAGACCGGTCAACACATCTCTGAGAGACCGATGCTTGAATCTAGAGATTGTTATGGATGTGGGGAGACTGGACATATTAAGAGGTATTGTCCAAAACAGAGTTACAGACCTCCTATGGTTAGAGGTAGAGGTGGTTATGGAGAAGGCCGTCATTCTGGAGGACGCGGTGGTCGAGGTAATGGTGGTCACCAAAACGGCCGAGGTGATGGGCAAACTGGAGCCACTACATCACAACATGGTAGGGGCAACGGGCAAACAAACGAAAGGGCCCACTGTTATGCTTTCCCTGGGAGATCGGAGGCGGAGACATCTGATGCTGTCATCACAGGTAATCTTTTGATTTGTGATTGCATGGCTTCTGTATTGTTTGATCCTGGATCCACATTTTCTTATGTATCTTCCTCATTTGCTAATGGTCTAAATTTACATTGTGAATTACTTGATATGCCTATTCGTGTTTCTACTCCGGTGGGTGAGTCTGTGGTAGTTGAAAAGGTATATAGGTCTTGTTTGGTGAATTTTGTGGGGAGCAAACTTATGTAGATTTGGTTATCTTAGAAATGGTTGACTTTGATGTAATTCTGGGTATGACTTGGCTTTCTCCGAATTTTGTGATCTTGGATTGTAATGCTAAAACTGTGACGTTAGCCAAGCCTGGGACAGATCCGTTTGTGTGGGAGGGCGACTACACTTCCAATCCGGTTCGTATCGTCTCCTTTCTTCGTGTTAAGAGAATGGTTAGTAAGGGTTGCTTATCTTTCTTGGCACACCTCAGGGATGATACTACCCAAATACCTTCGATGGAGTCAGTTTCGGTAGTCCGAGGGTTTTTGGATGTGTTCCCTGCAGATCTACCTGGTATGCCACCGGATAGGGATATTGACTTCTGCATCGATCTTGAACCGGGAACTCGCCCCATTTCTATACCCCTTATAGAATGGCTCCCGCTGAGTTAATAGAGTTAAAGGCCCAACTTCAAGAGTTGTTAAGCAAAGGCTTCATTAGACCAAGTGCATCTCCTTGGGGTGCTCCGGTGTTATTTGTGAAGAAGAAGGATGGGAGTTTTCGGATGTGTATAGACTATAGACAACTGAATAAGGTAATTATTAAGAACAAGGATCCTATTCCTCGCATTGATGACTTGTTCGATCAGTTACAAGGTGCTTGTGTCTTCTCTAAGATTGATTTTAGATCTGGTTATCATCAATTGAAAATACGGGCAACGGATGTGCCCAAGACTGATTTTCGAACCAGATATGGGCATTATGAGTTCTTAGTAATGTCTTTTGGTCTTACCAATGCCCCTGCTGCGTTCATGAGCTTGATGAACGGGATTTTTAAGCCATATATGGATCTCTTCGTGATCGTATTTATTGATGATATACAGATATACTCTAAAAGTAAGAAGGAACATGAGGAGCATTTGAGAATTGTATTGGAAATGTTGAGGGAGAAAAAGCTTTATGCCAAGTTCTCTAAGTGTGAGTTTTGGCTAGATGCAGTGTCCTTCTTGGGACATGTAGTTTCTATGGATGGAGTGATGGTAGATCCCTCTAAGATTGAGACAGTGAAGAATTGGGTAAGACCCACGAATGTGTAAGAAATAAGTAGCTTTGTTGGTTTAGCTAGCTATTATCGTCGATTTTGTCAAGGGATTCTCTTCCATTGCTTCCCAATTGACGAACTTGACTAAGCAGAATTTGTATGGTCGGACGAATGTGAGGAAAGCTTTCAGAAGCTCAAGACTTTGTTGACTACTGCACCAATTCTCACCTTGCCCGTGGAAGGTAAGAACTTCATTGTTTATTGTGATGCATCCTATTCTGGGTTGGGTGCAGTGCTAATGCAAGAGAAGAATGTGATTGCTTATGCTTCAAGACAATTAAAGGTGCATGAACGTAACTATCCGACCCATGATTTGGAATTGGCCGCGGTGGTGTTTGCACTAAAGCAATGGAGACACTATCTATATGGGGTTAAGTGTGAAGTCTACACGGATCATCGCAGCCTACAGTATGTTTTTACTCAGAAGGATTTGAACTTGAGACAAAGGAGATGGATGGAACTACTCAGGGACTATGACATCACTATTTTGTATCATTCGGGGAAGGCGAATGTTGTGGTAGATGCTATAAGTAGAAAGGCGGGAAGCATGGGAAGTCTAGCTCACTTGCAAGATTCTAGACGCCCATTGGCTAGAGAGGTTAAGATTCTGGCTAATGACCTTATGAGGTTAGAAGTAAATGAGAAGGGAGGACTTTTAGCTTGTGTGGAGGCAAGATCTTCCTTCCTTGACAAGATTAAGGAAAAGCAGTTTAATGATGAGAAATTGATACGGATCCGAGATAAAATGTTGCAAGGAGAGGCTAAAGAAGCAACAATCGATGAGGAAGGTGTCTTAAGGATTAAGGGAAGGGTATGTGTACCCCGCGTCGATGATTTGATCAACACTATTCTGACAGAGGCTCATAGTTCAAGGTATTCGATACATCCGGGTGCAACCAAGATGTACTGTGACCTAAAGAAACACTTTTGGTGGAGTAGAATGAGCGTGATATTGTTGATTTTATTGCCAAGTGTCCAAACTGTCAACAAGTAAAGTAAGAACACCAGAGGCCCGGAGGAACACTTCAGAGAATGCCCATTCGTGAATGGAAGTGGGAGAGAATTGCAATGGATTTTGTGGTTGGTCTTCCAAAGACAATGGGTAAGTATGACTCTATTTGGGTGATTGTTGATAGGTTAACTAAGTCTGCTCATTTCATTCCGGTCAAGGTGACTTACAATGCCGAGAAGTTAGCCAAAATCTATATCTCAGAAATTGTTCGGTTGCATGTGGTTCCACTCTCCATTATATCAGATAGAGGTACGTAGTTTACTTCTAAGTTTTGGAAAACACTGCATGCGGAATTGGGTACTAGATTGGACCTTAGTACTGCATTCCATCCTCAGACCGATGGTCAGTCTGAGCGAACGATTCAAGTGCTGGAGGACATGCTTCGTGCATGTGTTATAGAATTTAGTGGTCATTGGGATAACTTCTTACCCTTAGCATAGTTTTAATACAATAACAGTTATCACTCAAGCATCGATATGGCTCCATTCGAAGCATTGTATGGAAGGAGATGTAGGTCTCCCATTGGTTGGTTTGATGCATTTGAGGTTAGACCTTGGGGTACTGACCTTCTAAGGGAATCGTTAGATAAAGTGAGATGCATCCAAGAAAAGCTTTTAGCGGCTCAAAGTAGGCAAAAGTAATATGCGGATCGAAAGGTTAGAGACTTAGAGTTCATGGAGGGTGAGCAAGTCTTGCTGAAGGTTTCGCCCATGAAAGGGGTGATGCGGTTTGGTAAAAGAGGTAAGCTTAGTCCAAGGTATATTGGACCATTTGATGTACTTAAGTGAGTAGGGGAGGTGGCTTACGAATTAGCCTTGCCTCTAGGGCTGTCTGGAGTGCATCCGGTATTTCATGTGTCTATGTTGAAAAGATACCATGGGGATGGAAACTACATTATCCGTTGGGATTCAGTTTTGCTTGATGAGAATTTGTCTTATGAGGAGGAGCCTGTTGCTATTTTAGATAGAGAAGTTCGCAAGTTGAGGTCGAGGGAGATTCCATCCATCAAGGTGCAATGGAAGAATCGGCCGGTTGAAGAAGACACTTGGGAGAAGGAGGCAGATATGCAAGAAAGATACCCACATCTGTTTAAAGATTCAGGTACTCCTTCTCGCCCTTGTTTTTCTTCTTGTGATCGTTCGAGGACGAACGATGGGTAAATTGGTATCCATTGTAACGACCTGTTTAGTCGTTTTGAGCAGCATATTTTATTTCTGGAAAACTGGCTGAGACGACGGACCCCACGACAGACCGTCATGGGCACAACGAACCGTCGCAGGGTCTCGTTTCAAAACACTTAGAAGTTCTGAAATTTGGGTACTGAAATCGACTCTCTGAACTTCGTAACGGAATGGCAGGACGGACCGTCACAGGCGTGACGGACCGTCACAGACTCTTTGGTGGGAATTGAGTCTCTGAACTTTGCGATGACCTGCAGGACGGACCGCCGCAGGCACAACAGGCCGTCACAGGTTGCGTAATCCCAGTCTGGGTCGGATTTCTTTAAATATTTTAAGGGACGTTTCGGACTATTCCGACTTTAATTATAAAGTTAGTGGGTTAATATTAATAAATCTAATTACTTGGGGGTTAGAAGAGGTAACCTAGAGTTAATTAGTGGGTCATTATTGTCATCTTTTATACTTAATTATATGCTAATTAGGGTAAAAGAAAGAGGGTTTGAATAATAAAAATAGAAAGAACAAAGAGAGGGAAAGAGAAAACGAATCGAGAGAAGAGAAACCAGAAGAAGAACAAAGCTTTGGGAAATTGCTTGCTTGAATCACTAATCTTCGGTGGAGGTAGGTTATGGTTTTCACACTATTCGTAGTAAACTCTTAATAGTGAATGATATGTGTTAGTAGTATTCTAAACCCTTCTATATGCTTAATTGTATGCTTCCATGAATATGATTATGTAATTGTGAATAATTAAGCATGATGAAGCTATTGAATCCCAAATCTTGAAAAGAAACCCTAATCTCTTTGTTAATGATGATGCCTTGGTAATAAAGAAGGCTTGATAAACCAAAGTAATGAGATTGATGATGCCTTGGTATAAGAAAAGGCTTGATGAACTAAAGCAATGAGAATGATGATGCCTTGGTATAAGAGAAGGCTTGATGAATTGATAGAATGAGAGTAGGGGATCAGAGTGTCACGTTCCGACACATAGAATTAAGGGATCGGGTGTCACGAACCGACACGTAGATTTAGGGGATCAGGTGTCACGAACCGACACATAGATTTAGGTGATCGGGTGTCACGAACCGACACGTAGATTTAGGGGATCGGGTATCACGAACCGACACGTATATTTAGGGGATCGGAGTGTCATGTTCCGACACATAGAATTAGGGGATCGGAGTGTCACGTACCGACACATGAGGAATAAAGATTATGAGGGAGCGGAGTGTCACGTACCGACACAAGAGAGAAATAAAGATAATGAATCTTGAAAGATGTTAATATACTCAATCTAATGAACCTAATCCCCAAATGCGTATGGTATAGAGGCTTGAGTCCTCGTGTGTGAACTTGGCGGTATTTATTGATGATGAAAGTACTTGTTGTGATACATGTTAAGTATTGTAGTTGATTTATGATATTACTTGATATATACTGTTCTCTATTTTGAGTTGGCCGATGATATCTACTCAGTACCCGTGTTTTGTACTGACCCCTACTTGTATGTTTTCTTTCTTGTTATTTGTGGAGTGCAGCAAACGTGCTGTCGTCTTCAACTCAACCGCAGTTCTACCCAGTCTTCGTCACACCGGATCTTCAGGGTGAGCTAATGATTCTAGCTTGGACTGGATCTTCTTCCTCACGTCTTGATGCCTTGAAGTTTCGGCATGGACTAGCTTTTACTTGTTTTAGCTTCTTAGCATACTCTTAGTTTAGTAATTTGATTATAGATGTTCTTGTGTTGATGACTTCCAGATTTTGGGGAATAATAGATGTTGAATTTTAGAAGTTAATGAATTGGTTTTTATTAATGAGTTTAAGTCTTCCGCATTATTTTCTGTCGATAATATCTTGAAATGTTAAGGGTTAGATTGGTTGGTTCGCTCACATAGGAGGGTAAATGTGGGTGCCAGTCGCGGCTCGTTTTTGGTTCGTGACACTAAGTAACGTCCTGTAGTCTCACTAATGCTCCGACGGCGTTTATGGACCTAATAAATAGGGTGTTTCAAAGTTACATAGATTTATTTGTCTTTATCTTCATTGACGACATCTTGGTATTTTCAAAAAATGAGGGTGAACACATGATTCATTTGAGAGTGTTGTCACAAGTACTTAAGGAACATCAATTGTTTGCCAAGTATAGCAAATATGAGGTTTTGTTGAGGTCGGTAGCATTTCTTGGTCATATTATCTCTAGTGAGGGTGTTAGTTGATCTAAGGAAGACTGAAGCGGTGAAAATATGTCTAGGCATTTTGCTCCTACGGATATTAGGAGTTTCATAGGCCTAGTCGGTTATTATTAAAGGTTTGTCGATGGATTTGCGTCTTTTTCTTCTCCCTTGACAAACTTGACCCAAAAGAATATGAATTTAAGTGGTCGGAGTCATGTGAAAAAAGCTTCCAAATGTTTAATCATAGACTTACTTCCGCTTTGGTATTGACTCTATCAGAGGGTACTAAGGGTCTTGTGGTCTATTGTGATGCCTCCTAAGTATGATTGTGGTGTGTTCATATGCAATATGGAAAAGTTCTAGCCTATTCCTATTGGCAACTCAAAGTTCATGAGATGAATTATCTGAATCATGACCTTGAGTTAGTGCCCATGGGTTTTGCCTTGAAAATATGGTGGCATTATCTTCATGGGATTCATGTTGATATGTATACGGATCACAAAAGTCTCCAATATATATATTCACTCAAAAGAAGTAATATCTCAGGCAATGGATAAGGTTAGAGTTATTGAAAGACTATGACATGAATTTTCTCTATTACCCCGGCAAGGCTAACATGGTAACGAATGCTCTAAGTCGGTTTTACATGGGAAGTGTGTCCATGTTCAAGAATCTAAGAGAAACCTAGTGACAGAAGTTCATAAGTTGGCTCGCTTAGGGGTTCGAATTGAATATTCTCCAAATAATGGTATGGTGGTACATCATACGTCCGAGTCGTCTTTAGTGGTTGAGGTGAAGTCTAAGCAACACATTTATCCATTAGAGATGGAGTTGAAAGAGTCGGTTCTTGGTAGGATAAATGAGTAAGTCTCCAAAGGGGGATGTTGTTATTATGTGCATAATGTGGATGATTTGAGGAGTAGGATCCATGACGAAGCTCATGGAGCCCGTTACTCTATTCATCCGGGTTCTAAAAAGATTTACCATGACCTTAGAGAAGTGTTTTGGTGGCTTAAAAAGCGATGTTGTGGGGTTTGTTTCGAAGTTCATGAGTTCTCAACAAAGAGGCCGAGCACCAAAAGCTGAGTAGTCTACTACAAGAAATCCAAACTCCTACTTGGAAATGGGAAGATGTTAACATGCATTTTATAGTAGGTTTACCTTGAAATCGAATGAAATATGACTCTATATGGGTGGTAGTTGATAGATTGACCAAATCCTCTTAATTTATTCCCATTAAGTATACTTATTCGGCGGATGATTATGCAAGGATCTATATTGACAACATAGTGATTCTTCATGGGGTCCCTTTGTCCATAATATCGGATAGAGGTTGTCAATTTACATTTATATTTTAGAGGTCTTTTCAAAAGGGTTTGGGCACTCAAGTAAAGTCAAGCACTACTTTTCATCCTCAAATGGATGGTAAAGCGAATCAAACTATTCAAACTCTTGAACATATCAATAGAGCTTTTACCATTGATTTTAGGGAAATTGGGATGAGCATTAGCCTTTGGTAGAGTTCTCCTATAATAATAGTTTTCATTCAACCATCTCTATGGCTCCTTCTGAATCCTTGTATGGTAGGAGGTGTAGATGTCCTATTTGGTGGTTTGAAGTTTGTGAGTCTTCACTCTTTGGTCCCGATTTTGTTTTAAGACATTAGAGAAAGTTCATATTATAAGGAACCGGCTGCAAACAACCTATTATCGGAAAAAATCTTATGCCGACCATAGGAGAAGGGATTTAGTGTTTGAAGAAGGTGATAAAGTGTACTTGAAAATATTTCCTATGAATGGGGTGGTCAGATTTGGCATGAATAGGAAGTTGAGTACTCATTGTGTGGGTCGTATGCAATCTTGCAATGGATTGGTAAGGTTTCTTATGAGTTGAATCTTCCTAGTGAACTATCTTCTGTTCATCCGATCTTCCATGTTTTTATGCTTAAGAAGTGTATTGGTGATCCCGAGTATATTCTTGTTATTGACGGTCTTGGAGTAAAGGATAACCTCTCCTATGAGGAATTATGGTTGAAATCCTTGATCGTCTACTGAAGAGGTTGAGGAACAAACAGGTGGCCTCCGTAAAAGTACTTGGAAAAACCACCTAGTTGAGGGGGCAAAATGGGAGGCCGAAGCCAACATGAAGTCCCGTTATCCTCATCTCTTTACTAGTCAAGGTTAGTTGTTCTTACTAATAACGAAAAAAATGACTAAATTTTAAGTTGCCATGATTTTTGGAGAAGTTTTGAAAAACTGTGCATTTTGGTGTCATTAAAGTGAAGTTACAGTGGATTGAGCGTAGTGACTTGAAAAAATTGTAATTCTTCTTGTTTTGAGTCATGTTAAGAATTTTGATATGTTGAATCTTGATAAAATGATATTGAGCATGTTGTTAAGTTGTGTTGTTGCATAATTGACTCATATATTTTTAGTTGAGCTCATGTTGTTGTGAGAAGTAAATTCCTCATAATGTGATTTTTAGCCTTATGATGAAGTTTTAAATTGGTTGGTGTAAATGAAATGATTGATGTTGTAACTCCTGATTTTATCTATAGTTGATTGGTTGGGCTGCTAGTCTTGAGTCGATTTCTTCCTTTCCAAAGATGTTAGTATCATTCAGGGACAAATGTTCCTAAGGGGGGTTATGTAACACTTCGAAAGTGTGAGATGTGTTCGAGAGACTAACATAGGTATCAAAGGGTTTAAGCACTGTTATAAACACAATTTTAATGTATATAACTCATTAGAGGTTTAGAATAATCAAAACTTCAAAGAACGCTCATGACGTCCGGAAATTACTTAAATAAGGTCATAGTGAGCCTTAGCCTATTTGACTAAGTTTTAGGAGTCGGAAATTTATGAAAATTGGTGGAAGGGTGTGTAACACGTATTAGAGGTAGTTCATGGTCGAAACGTCCGGGCACGACTCCTCAAGTACCAACCAAGGACCCTTGAAGAGGACCCTTGCTTTTAGGTCAAAGACTACCCAAAGCAGTGTGCAGAAACGTGTGCAATCAACGGACTGTGTTCCAATCAACGGGGCGTCAATTGCCTCTGTTGATGGACACTTATAATATTTTCCAAGGGCCTATTTCTAGAAGTCTCTGAACTCATCAACGGATGTGCAACGAATAGGTGAATAGTACCCGTAGATGGACACACGATACCTCAATCGTGGTCTCGTCTGTGAGGAGCTCGTTTTGCTGCACGTTGTTAATTTATTAATTTATTCATTTGGATTATTTATAAGGTTAATTAGGGGTTAGGGGATGTATAATTAAGTTAATTAAAAACTATATAAATACCCAAACCTAATTAGACAAATCTAAGCTCTCTAATTCCAAAATCCAAAACTATCTTCCTTCTCTCTTCTCTCTCTCTCTATTTAAAGAACTCCATAGAAAAACAAGGTCAAGGTGGGTTATAGGGATTCAATAAACATGGTTTATCCATCAATTTTAATCAAACATTAAGGTATGGGATTCCTTTCACCATTGGGACTTTTTTCCTCAAGGGTTCTGTCAAATTGGTTTCAAAAGTATGAAATTAAAGTGAGTCTTTTCCAAGCTTGAAATTGATCTTGTGAATTTCTTTGATTATGATTTACATTGAATATTATGAATGAATTATATTATATGATAACGTAATTATGTTGTTTCTTAATGTGTTGGTATAGTTTGTGGAAGATAACCTTTTCCCCTAAACCCTAGGTTGTGATCTAGATGTAAATTTTGTAGTATTGGTTCAATTGACTTCGTTATTGGTTGAATTACTATTATATGATGTTATTTTATAAATTATGAATATATTAAGGTGAATTATAGTCCAATCATGTTAGTTCTTGAGTAATAAACCTTGGTTAGGAAACTTGTTATTCAATTGACCTAACTCTCTTATCTTAAGCTATAAACTAGTGATGAATTGAGATGTAGTGACTCAATTGGCCTCTAGTCATGTCGGTTATTGTTGTGTGATGATATTACACCCTTATTGGGTTGAGTATGGGGTTGATGGTAGGACCTTGAGATTGGCTCATGAAGAATACCGCGTAAGTCTTGTGATCCCTATTCTTTACTTCAATTGTGGTTACTTGAGATTAAGTGATGATATTATGTTGAAGTATATCTTGTATTAGGATTGATAGGGTTGGTATGATATTTGGTTTAAATTTCTTGACTATGGTTTGTCAGGTGTTGGCTAAGATGTAAATTTTATAAGGATGGATATAACTTCTCAATGTGACTTATCATGATGTGAATATATAAATGTGCTAACCTCACCTATAAGAATTGAAAAAAAAGGATTATAGTCATGCAATTCTTATTGAGCTATGATGATGATGATTATACAAGGCATAGATCCTATGGCCTACCTTAAGCAATGATGATTAATTAAGACATTAAAGGCATTTCAAAAAGGGACTTAGCTTTGTACAAGCACATGAGGTGTTGACTCCCCTATGAGGGATACTCACCTTATGGATTCTCATGAGAGGAGGCTCAAAGATAGGATCTTATGGTGTTGACTACCTATGCCTTGTACTCTTCTGGAGCCTCATCTCATGAGAATCCATAAGTTTAGTATCCCTCATACGGAAGTCCACACCTCATGTGGAACTATAGGGTCACTCTTGATCTATGGAAAGTCAACACCTCCAAATGTGAAGTTCTCTCGGTGCTAAGCTAAGTCCCACTTTAAAATACCTCTAATATCTTTATTAATCATAATTTCTGAATATATGTCATAGGGTTTATCCCTTGTATTATCATCATCATCATAGCTCAAAAAGAATTGCATGAGTATAGATAGTCCTTTTTGTTCAATTCATATAGGTGAGTTTAGCACATTTACATGTTCACATCAAGATAAGGAAAATTGATAAGTTATCTCCATCGTTAGAACATTTACATCTTATACAACACCTCACAACCATAGTCATGAATTTTAATCCAACACCATACAAACCCTATCAATCCTAGTACAAGATTTACTTCAATGTAACATCATCACTAAATCTCAAGTAACCACAATTGAAGTAAACAATAAGGATCAAAAAACTGATAAAGTCTCCTTCATAAGCCAATCTCAAGGTATTACGATCAATCCTCATACTCAACCCAATAACGGTGTAATATCATCACGCGACATTAACCAACATGATAATGAGGCCAATTGAATCACTACATCACAATTATTCACTAGTTCATTGCTTAAGATAAGAGACTTAGGTCAATTACATAACATGTTTCCTATCCTAGGTCAATTACATAATAACTAGCATTATAGGATTATAATTAACCTTAATATATTCATAATTTATACAATAACATCATATAATAGTAATTCAATCAATAACCAAGTCAACTGAACGAATACTACACAATTTACAGCAAGATCGGAACCTAGGGTTAAGGGGGAAAGGTCATCTTCTACAAACTAGACTAATCCATCAAGAAATAAAATAATTAAGTTATAATATATAATAATGTTTTCATAATATACAATCTAAATCATAATAAAATCTATTCACAAGATCATTCTCGAGAATGGGAAAGACCCACTTGAATTTTATACTTTTGAAACCAATTTGATGGAGCCCTTTAGGGAAAAGAAATACCAATGGTGAAAGGAATCTCATATCATAATGCTTGATTAATATTTATGAATAAACCTTGTTTATTATATCCCTAGAACCCCCCTTGACCTAGTCTTCTATGGAGTTCTTCAACTAGAGAGAGAGAAAAGAGAGAGTGAAGAGAGTTTTGGATTTGGGAATTATGAGAGCATAGGTTAGTCTTATTAGTTTAGGTTATTTACATAGGCTTTTAATTATCTTAATTATACCTCCACTAACCCGTAATTAACCTCCTAAATAAACCAAATAAATCAATGAATTAAATAAAAACGTGTAGCAAAACCAGCCCTCACAGACAAGACCACGATAGACGGATCGTGTGTCCATCGATGGGCACTGTTCACCTCCGTGTTGCACATCCGTCAATGAGTTCAGAGACTTTTAAAAAAAGGACCTCGGCCAAATATTCTAAGTGTACATCGACGGATGCAATTTACGCCCCACCGATTATAACACGGTCTGTTGATTTCACTCGTTTGTGCACACTCTTTGGGAAATCTTCGACCCAAATGCAAGTGTTCTCCCCAAGGGCCCTTGGTTGTTCCTTGAGGATTCGTGCCAAATGTTTCAACCATAAACTTCTTCTAATATGTGTTAGACACTTCAACCAGTTTTCATCAATTTCTTACTGCTAAAACTTAGTCAAATAGGCTAAAGCATACTAGCAGCTCATTTAACTAGTTTCCGGACGTCATGGGCATTCTTTGACGTTTTGATTTCTAAACCTCCTAAATTACTTATATACATTGAATTGGTTCTTAAAAATTGTTTAAACCCTTTGACACCTATGTTAGTATATAGAACAAGTCTTAGACTTTTGAAGTGTTACAAAACGACTCAGAACATCTGCTACCACATTAGCCTTCTCGGGGTGATAGAGAACACTCATGTCATAATCTTCAACAACTCTCACCATCTCCATTTCCATACATTCAACTCCTTTTGACTGAATACATATTGGATAATTTTATGGTCCGTATACACATCAACATGAACGCCACAGAGATAATGCCTCCACATTTTCAAGGCAAAAACCACGGCCGCTAACTCAAGGTCATGAGCTGGATAATTCTTCTCATGAAATTTACGTTGCCTAGAAGAATAGGCTATAACTTTTCTATGTTGCATAAGAACACAACCCAAGCCGAATCGCGATTGTAACGACCTATTTAGTCGTTTTGAGCAGCAGATTTTATTTCCGGAAAATTGGCTGAAACGACGGACCCCACTACGGACCGTCATGGGCACGACGGACCGTCGCAGGGTCTCGTTTCAAAACACTTAGAAATTCTGAAATTGGGTACTGAAAATCGACTCTTAGAACTTCGTGACGACATGGCAGGACGGACCGTCGTGGGCACGACGGACCGTCACAAACCCTTCAATAAAATTTAGTCTCTGAACTCTGTGACGGATAAGCAGGACGGACCGTCGCAGGCACGACGGCCCGTCACAGACTGCGTAATCCCAGTCTGGGTCGGATTTCTTTACACGTTTTAAGGGACGTTTTGGACTATTCCTACTTTAAATATAAAGTTAGAGGGTTAAGGATTATAATTCTAATTACTTGGGGGTTAAAAGAGGTAACCTTAAGTTAACTAGTGGGTCATTATTACCATCTTACATTCTTAATTATATATTAATTAGGGTAAAAGAAAGAGGGTTTGAATAACAAAATTTGAAAGAACAAAGAGAGGGAGAATCGATCAAGAGAGAGAGGAACGAAGCAGCTTTTAGGATTAACCTGCTTGATTTCAATTCTTCGGTGGAGGTAGGTTATGGTTTCTCTTACGATATTCGTAGTAAAACTCTTAATAGCGAATGATATGTATTGATAATATTGTAAACCCTGCTATGTGCTTAATTGTATGCTTGGATGAATATGATTATATAATTGTGATTATATTAAGCATGATGAAGTTATTGAATCCCCAATCTTGATAAAAACCTAATCTCTTGTTATTGATGAGGCCTTGGTCTAAAAGAAGGCGTGATGAACTAAAATAATGAGATTGATGATGCCTTAGTGAGAAAGAAGGCTTGATAAATTGATAGAAGGATACTAGAGGATCGGAGTGTCACGTTCCGACACATAGAATTAAGGGATCGGGTGTCACGAACCGACACGTAGTATTAGGGGGACTGGGTGTCCCGAACCGACACGTAGATTTAGGGGATCGGGTGTCACGAACTGACACGTAGATTTAGGGGATCGGGTGTCACGAACCGACACGTAGATTTAGGGGATCGGAGTGTCACGTTTCGACACATAGTAGTAGGGGATCGGAGTGTCACGTACCGACACAAGAGGATTAAAGATGTATGAGGGAGCGGAGTGTCACGTACCGACACAAGAGAAATAAAGATAATGAATCTTGAAAGATGTTAATATACTCAATCTAATGAACATAAATCCCAAATGAGTATGGTATTGAGACTTGAGTCCTCATGCGTGAACTTGACGGTAATTGTTAATGATATAGTACTTGTTGTTGCTACATGTTGAGTATCATAGTTGACTTTATGATATTACTTGATATATATTGTCTTCTATTTTGAGTTGGCCGATGATATCTACTCAGTACCCGTGTTTTGTACTGACCCCTACTTTTATGTTTTCTTCTTTGTATTTGTGGAGTGCAACAAACGTGCCGTCATCTTCGACTCAACAGTAATTCAAGCCAATCTTTACTACATCGGAAATTCAGGGTGAGCTAATGCTTCTAGCTTGGACTGGATCTTCTTCTTCAAGTCTTGATGCCTTGAACTTCCGGCATGGACTAGCTTTTTATGTATTTTTAGCTTCTTAGACATTTTTAGTTAGTAATTCGATCATAGATGTTCTTGTGATGATGACTTCCAGATTTTGGGGAAAATAATAGTTTTGAGTTATAGAAGTTGATTATTTATTTTATTAATGAATTTAAGTCTTCCGCATTATTTTCTGTTGATACATGTTGAAATGATATGGGTTAGATTGGTTGGTTCACTCACATAGGAGGGTAAATGTGGGTGTCAGTCGCGGCCCCGATTTGGGTCGTGACAAATTTGGTATCAGAGCCTTAGGTTCGTTGGTCTCATCACACAAGAACGAGTCTAGTAGAGTCTTAAGGAACGGTAGGGGGACGCCTTTACTTTTCTTTGAGAGGCTATAAGACTTTAGGAAAATTCCATTCTTTCTTTCTTTGTTTCGTGCTATTACTTGAATCCAATTGGTATCTAGGTGATACAAATTGGTATCTGACCATCTTCACTCTTTTCGCAGATGGTTAGAACTAGAGCAACGACTGCACCAACACCGGCCAGACAAGAAACATCTGAGCCAGCCACTGGGGCTGTGGCTCGAGGAAGAACAGTGGCAAGAGGCCGCGGTAGAGGTCGCGGGAGGACGTCCTCTAGAGGAAGAGGATGAGCACCTAGTCCATCTGATGCTAGGGCGGTGACTCCTCCACCGACTGAGGAGGTAGTAAGAGAGGGTGAGGAAGGGGAGAATGAACAAAGGCAGAATGAGGAAATGCCACCCCAACCTACCCCAGAGATGATTAATCAGGTTCTGGCGTATCTTAGCGGGTTATCTGATCAGGGCCAAACACCCCCAGTGTTTTCTGCACCAGCACCTCAGGTTCCGGGGGTACAACATGCGGCTACTATGGCTCCCCGCATGGATGCCTCATTGGAGATAGGCACGTTTCCACGTCTGACTACTGGGCCTATAATGACAAATGATCAGCATGAACTTTTCAGTAAGTTCTTGAAATTGAAACCCCCAGTCTTCAAGGGTGCCGAATCTGAGGATGCTTACGATTTTCTGGTACACAAGATGGGTATAGTAGAACGGTTTGGTGTTGAGTTCGTGAGTTATCAGTTTCAAGGGAACGCCAAGATGTGGTGGCGATCACATGTTGAGTGTCAACCGACAGAGGCAACATCTATGACTTGGGCCTCATTTTCTAGCTTGTTTATGAAGAAGTACATCCCACGGACTTTGAGGGATAGGAAAAGAGATGAATTCTTGAGCCTAGAGCAAGGTAGGATGTTGGTTAATGCATATGAGGCTAAGTTTCGTGCTTTATCAAGGTACGCCACTCAACTCTGTTTCAGTCCACAAGAGCGGATTCGCCGGTTTGTGAAGGGGTTGAGGTCAGAGTTGCAGATTTCGGCCTTACAGGTAGCTGCTACGGCAAAATCCTTCCAAGAAGTGGTTGACTTCGTGATAGAGGTGGAAGGAGTGAAGCCCGATGACTTCACCTCGACATCGACATCAAAAAGGTTTCGAAAGGGAGGTGAGATTAATGGTTCCTACACTAGAGGACAGGGTTCCGGAGGTTACTCAGTTCGACCAATTCAGTCTTCACTACAGACTGTAGTTGGGGGTCCACCTCTGACCGGTCAACACTTCTCTGAGAGACCTTTACTTGACTCTAGAGAGTGTTATGGATGTGGGGAGACGGGGCATATTAGGAGAAATTGTCCCAAACAGAGCTACAGACCCCTAATAGCTAGAGGTAGAGGTGGTCATGGTAGATGCCGTTATTCTGGAGGACGTAGTGGTCGAGGTAATGGTGGTCACCGAAACGGCCGAGGTGATGGGCAAGCTGGAGCCACTACATCACAACATCGTAGGGGCAACGGACAAACTAACGAAAGGGCCCATTGTTATGCTTTCCCTCGGAGATCTGAAGCGGAGACATCAGATGCTGTCATCACAAGTAATCTTCTGGTTTGTGATTGCATGGCTTCTGTATTGTTTGATCCCGGATCCACATTTTCTTATGTATCTTCATCATTTGCTAATGGTTTAAATTTGCATTGTGAATTACTTGACATGCCTATTCGTGTTTCTACTCCGGTGGGTGAGTCTGTGGTAATTGAAAAGGTATATAGGTCTTGTTTGGTGTATTTTGTGGGGAGTAACACTTATGTAGATTTGGTTATCTTAGAAATGGTTGACTTTGATGTAATTCTGGGTATGACTTGGCTTTCCCCGAATTTTGTGATCTTGGATTGTAATGCTAAAACGGTGACATTAGCAAAGCCTAGGACAGATCCGTTAGTGTGGGAGGGTGACTACACTTCCAATCCGGTGCGTATCATCTCCTTTCTTCGTGCTAAGAAAATGGTTAATAAAGGGTGTTTAGCTTTCTTAGCACATCTCAAGGATGACACTACCCAAGTACCTTCGATTGAGTCGGTTTCGGTAGTCCATGAGTTTTTGGATGTGTTCCCTGCAGATCTTCCTGGTATGCCACCGGATAGGGATATTGACTTCTGCATCGATCCTGAACCGGGCACTCGCCCCATTTCTATACCCCATTACAGAATGGCTCCCGTGGAGTTAAGAGAGTTAAAGGCTCAACTTCAAGAGTTGTTGAGCAAAGGCTTCATTAGACCGAGTGCATCTCCTTGGGGTGCTCCGGTTCTGTTTGTGAAGAAGAAGGATGGGAGTTTTCGGATGTGCATAGACTACCGGCAGTTGAACAAGGTAACTATTAAGAACAAGTACCCTCTTCCTCGCATTGATGACTTGTTGGATCAATTACAAGGTGCTTGTGTCTTCTATAAGATTGACTTGAGATCCGGTTATCATCAATTGATAATACGGGCAACAGATGTGCCAAAGACTACTTTTCGAACTAGGTATGGGCATTATGAATTTGTGGTGATGTCCTTTGGTCTTACGAATGCCCCTGCTGCGTTCATGAGCTTGATGAACGGGATTTTTAAGCCATATTTGGACCTCTTTGTGATCGTGTTTATTGATGATATACTGATATACTCTAAAAGTAAGAAGGAACATGAGGAGCATTTGAGAATTGTATTGGAAATGTTGAGAGAGAAAAAGCTTTATGCCAAGTTCTCTAAGTGTGAGTTCTGGCTAGATGCAGTGTCCATCTTGGGGCACGTGGTTTCTAAGGAATGAGTGATGGTAGATCCATCTAAGATTGAGACAGTGAAGAATTGTGTGAGACCCACTAATGTGTCAGAAATAAGAAGCTTTGTTGGGTTAGCTAGCTACTACCGCCGATTTGTCAAGGGATTCTCTTCTATTGCTTCCCAACTGACGAACTTGACTAAGCAAAATGTTCCATTTGTATGGTCGGATGAGTGTGAGAAAAGCTTTCAGAAACTCAAGACTTTGTTGACTACCGCGCCTATCCTTACCTTGCCAGTGGAATGTAAGAATTTCATTGTCTATTGTGATGCATCCTATTCGGGTTCGGGTGCAGTGCTAATGCAAGAAAAGAATGTGATTGCTTATGCTTCAAGACAATTAAAAGTGCATGAACGTAACTATCCAACACATGACTTGGAATTGGCCGCGGTAGTATTTGCATTGAAGCAATGGAGGCACTATTTATATGGGGTTAAGTGTGAAGTCTATACGGATCATCGTAGCCTACAGTATGTCTTTACTCAGGAAGATTTGAACTTGAGACAAAGGAGATGGATGGAACTACTGAAGGACTACGATATCACTATCTTGTATCATCCGGGGAAGGCGAATGTTGTGGTAGATGCTTTGAGTAGAAAGGCGGGAAGCATGGGAAGTCTAGCTCATTTGCAAGCTTCTAGACGCCCATTGGCTAGAGAAGTGCAGATTTTGGCTAATGACCTTATGAGGTTAGAAGTAAATGAGAAGGGAGGATTGTTAGCTTGTGTGGAGGCAAGATCCTCCTTCCTTGACAAGATTAAGGGGAAGCAGTTTGATGGTGAGAAATTGATCCGGATTCGAGATAAAGTGTTGCAAGGAGAGGCTAAAGAAGCAACAATCGATGAGGAAGGTGTGTTGAGGATTAAGGGAAGGGTATGTGTACCCCGCATCGATGATTTGATCAACACTATTTTGGCAGAGGCTCATAGTTCAAGGTATTCTATACATCCGGGTGCAACCAAGATGTATCGTGACCTAAAGCAACACTTTTGGTGGAGTAGAATGAAGTGTGATATTGTTGATTTTATTGCCAAATGTTTCAAACTGTCAACAAGTAAAGTATGAACACCAAAGGCCCGGAGGAACACTTCAGAGAATGCCCATTCCTGAATGGAAGTGGGAGAGAATTTCAATGGACTTCGTGGTTGGTCTTCCAAAGACAATGGGTAAGTACGACTCTATTTGGGTGATTGTTGATAGGTTAACTAAGTCTGCTCATTTTATTCCGGGTAAGGTGACTTACAATGCCGAGAAGTTAGCCAAGATCTATATATTAGAAATCGTTCGATTGCATGGGGTTCCACTCTCCATCATATCAGATAGAGGTACGCAGTTTACTTCTAAGTTTTGGAAAACATTGGATGCGGAATTGGGTACTAGGTTGGACCTTAGTACTGCGTTCCATCCTCAGACCGATGGTCAGTCTGAGCGAACGATTCAAGTGTTGGAGGATATGCTTCCTGCATGTGTGATAGAATTTGGTGGTCATTGGGATAACTTCTTACCCTTAGCCGAATTTTCATACAATAATAGCTATCACTCAAGCATTGATATGGCCCCATTTGAAGCATTGTATGGTAGGAGATGTAGATCTCCCATTGTTTGGTTTGGTGCATTCGAGGTTAGACCTTGGGGTACTGATCTTTTAAGGGATTCATTAGAGAAAGTGAAGTCTATTCAAGAAAAGCTTCTAGCGGCGCAAAGTAGGCAAAAAGAATATGCAGATCGAAAGGTTAGAGACTTAGAGTTCATGGAGGGTGAACAAGTCTTGTTGAAAGTTTCGCCAATGAAAGGGGTGATGCGGTTTGGTAAAAGAGGCAAGCTAAGCCCAAGGTACATTGGTCCCTTTGAAGTACTTATGAGTTAGCCTTGCCTCCAGGGCTGTCCGGAGTACATCCGGTATTCCATGTGTCTATGTTGAAAAGATACCATGGGGATGGAAACTACATTATCCGTTGGGATTCGGTTTTGCTTGATCAGAATTTGTCTTATGAGGAGGAGCCTGTTGCTATTTTAGATAGAGAAGTTCGCAAGTTGAGGTCAAGGGAGATTGCATCCATCAAGGTGCAATGGAAGAATCGACCCGTTGAAGAAGCCACTTGGGAGAAGGAGGCCGATATGCAAGAAAGATACCCACATTTGTTCAAAGATTCAGGTACTCCTTCTCTCCCTTGTTTTTCTTCTTGTGATCGTTCGAGGACGAACGATGGGTAAATTGGTATCTATTGTAACGACCTGTTTAGTCGTTTTGAGCAGCAGATTTTATTTCCGGAAAACTGGCTGAAACGACAGACCCCACGACGCACCGTCATGGGCACAACGGACCGTCGCAGGGTCTCGTTTCAAAACACTTAGAAATTCTGAAATTGGGTACTGAAAATCGACTCTCTGAACTTCGTGACTACATGGCAGGACGGACCGTCGTGGGCACGACGGACCGTCACAAACCCTTCAATAAAATTTAGTCTCTGAACTCTGTGATGGAGAAGCAGGACGGAACGTCGCACGCACGACGGCCCGTCACAGACTCCGTAATCCCAGTCTGGGTCGGATTTTTTTACACATTTTAAGGGACGTTTTGGACTATTCCTACTTTAAATATAAAGTTAGAGGGTTAAGGACTATAATTCTAATTACTTGGGGGTTAAAAGAGGTAACCTTAAGTTAACTAGTGGGTCATTATTACCATCTTACATTCTTTATTATATATTAATTAGGGTAAAAGAAAGAGGGTTTGAATAAGAAAATTTCAAAGAATAAAGAGAGGGAGAATCGATCAAGAGAGAGAGGAACGAAGAAGCTTTGAGGATTAACTTGCTTGATTTCAATTCTTCGGTGGAGGTAGGTTATGGTTTCTCTTACGATATTCATAGTAAAACTCTTAATAGCGAATGATATGTATTGATAATATTGTAAACCCTGCTATGTGCTTAATTGTATGCTTGCATGAATATGATTATATAATTGTGATTATATTAAGCATGATGAAGTTATTGAATCCCAAATCTTGATAAAAACCTAATTTCTTGTTAATGATGAGGTCTTGGTCTAAAAGAAGGCGTGATGAACTAAAATAATGAGATTGATGATGCCTAAGTGAGAAAGAAGGCTTGATAAATTGATAGAAGGAGACTAGGGGATCGGAGTGTCACGTTCCGACACATAGAATTAAGGGATCGGGTGTCACGAACCGACACGTACTATTAGAACTGGGTGTCACGAACCGACACGTAGATTTAGGGGATCGGGTGTCACGAACCGACACGTAGATTTAGGGGATCGGGTGTCACGAACTGACACGTAGATTTAGGGGATCGGAGTGTCACGTTCCGACACATAGTAGTAGGGGATCGGAGTGTCACGTACCGACACAAGAGGATTAAAGATGTATGAGGGAGCGGAGTGTCACGTACCGACACAAGAGAAATAAAGATAATGAATCTTGAAAGATGTTAATATACTCAATCAAATGAACATAAATCCCAAATGAGTATGGTATTGAGGCTTGAGTCCTCATGCGTGAACTTGACGGTAATTGTTAATGATATAGTACTTGTTGTTGCTACATGTTGAGTATCATAGTTGACTTTATGATATTACTTGATATATATTGTCTTCTATTTTGAGTTGGCCGATGATATCTACTCAGTACCCGTGTTTTGTACTGACCCCTACTTTTATGTTTTCTTCTTTGTATTTGTGGAGTGCAGCAAACGTGCCGTCATCTTCGACTCAACAGTAATTCAAGCCAGTCTTTACTACATCGGAAATTCAGGGTGAGCTAAAGCTTCTAGCTTGGACTGGATCTTCTTCTTCAAGTCTTGATGCCTTGAACTTCCGGCATGGACTAGCTTTTTATGTATTTTTAGCTTCTTAGACATTTTTTGTTAGTAATTCGATCATAGATGTTCTTGTGATAATGACTTCCAGATTTTGGGGAAAATAATAGTTTTGAGTTATAGAAGTTGATTATTGATTTTATTAATGAATTTCAGTCTTCCGCATTATTTCCTGTTGATACATGATGAAATGATAAGGGTTAGATTGGTTGGTTCGCTCACATAGGAGGGTAAATGTGGGTGCCAGTCGCGGCCCCGATTTGGGTCGTGACAGCGATGCATCACAATATACCAGGAAACCTTTAGTACCCTCTTGTAGGGTCAATACCGAAGCGAAAGTAAGCCTATCCTTCAACATTTGGAAACTCTTTTCACATTCCTCTGACCACTAAAATTTAATATTCTTAAGATTCAAGGTTTTCACGGGACAAGCAAGAGAAGCAAACCCGTTGACAAACCTTTTATAACAACCGGCTAGACCTACGAAACTCCTAATATCCATAGGATTCAAGGTCCTAAGCAAATTTTTCACTTCTTCAGTCTTCTTTTGATCAACCTCTACACCTTCACTAGAGATAATATGAACAAGAAATTCTACAGAGGTCAACCAAAACTCACATTAGATGTATTTGGCAAACAATGGTAGTTCTTTACGCACTCGTAGCACTACCCTCAAATGGTCCATGTGTTCACCCTCATTTTTAAAATATATCAAGTTGTTGTCAATCAAGACACTAACAAATGAATCTAAGTAACTTTGAGACACCCTATTCATTAGGTCCATAAACGCTACTGAAGAATTAGTGAGACCAAAGGACATACTAAGAACTCATAGTTATCATATCTTGTTCGGAATACCATCATGGAATATATTCCCCTCTCACCCTAAGTTGGTGATATCGTGATCTCAAGTCAATCTTGGAAAAGCAACTCACACATTGGAGTTTATCAAATAAATCATCAATCCGGGGGAGAGGTACTTGTTCTTGATTGTGTCTTTGTTAAGTTGATGGTAATCGAAACACATTCTAAGGGAAACATCATTTTTTTCCACGAACAATATCGGAGAACCCCATGGAGAAATACTACGTCCAATAAAACCCTCGTCCATTAAATCTCTGAGTTGAGACTTCAACTCTTTAAATTCAGCCATAACCATTTGATAAGGAGGAATTGAAATGGGATTTGAATCCGGTAGCAATTCAATACCAAAATCAATTTATCGTTCGGGAGGAGTACCGGGAAGATCATTAGGAAAGACCTCCGGAAATTCCTTAAATTTGGGGACCGACTTAATGGAAGGAGTTTTGGAGTCTAAATCATGGACTCTTACTATATGGTATAAACACTCTTTGTAGACCATCTTACAAGATTTCAAACAAGACATTATACGACCTCTAGGAATAGAATTTTCCCCTTCCATTCAAAAATGGGTTCATTTGGAAAGTTAAACTTCACCTCTCTTATTCTACAATCTATTGAAGCAAACAAGCATGCTACCAATCCACTCCCAAAATGTCATCAAAATCAAACATATCAAGTTCTACTAGTTCAATATGAGTAACTCTATTAGGAAACATTATAAGACAATTCCTATAAACTCTTTTTGCAAAAACCATTCACCAACCGGGGTAGACACCATAAAAGGTTCATTCAAGATTTTGGGAAAAATGTAAAACTTTTTAGCTACTAGAGGAGTAACAAATGAAACGATAGCACCGAAATCAAGTAAAGCATATACATCAATCAAAAGGACTTTCAACATACCGGTCACCAAATCGAGAGTAGTCTCTTGCTCACCTCTATAGCGGAGAGAATAAAAGAGATTCTTCTTCAAAGCATCATTGTAAGCACCTTCTTGATCTTGAGTACTACCATTCTCTTGACCCTTCAAATTAGGGAAATCCCTAACATTGTGTCCACTCTTCCCACAACCAAAGCAAATGTCTTTCCCAAAGAGGGAATCAACATAATACTTCTTAACACACTTTCCACAAGTTAGCTTCTTTGTTGGTGAACTAGTACCCCTTCCCTTTGAGACTTAGGCTAGACAACCTGTTATCACGATCCTTAGGGAACATTAAAATAACTTTATTAACCTACTCTTGTGTTGAATATCAAGCCTACCATTTGAAGAACCATCATCAAAAGGCTTTGCTTTCTTGGAATCCCAAATCTTCCTATTAATCCTTGTCTCTTCTACTTTTTGAGTGTCAAACCTAGATTCTGCAATCTGAATGCAACCGGCGTCGTTAGCCTCTTAGAGTTCACAGAAAAGCCGCATCTTAGCTTTCATCACTATCATATAGTTAAATTTGCGGAAAATTAAAAAATATTTAAAACATAATGAAGTATACATAGACTTATGATCATTATATAGAATAATATTCTAATGAGATCAAAGACTAAACAACCATCTACAATTTATGAAATAATTCAAATGGAAAGATCAATATATAACGTAATAGTTTTCTAAAATGGTCTTAATACCAAGCGTCGAATAAAACATCTGGAAAGAAATGATAGGGAAAAAATACCCACATATGTTAAAGTTCTAGGCTAGAAAGATAAATGTAGCATCCTCGCACTTAGAGGACCTACCATAGTGTGGAGATCGGTAATTCAAACAGCTTCGATGAGTCTTCAACCTTCTCTTTAACCTGCACCTATAAAGATAATAATAGTATTTGTTTAGTACAAACTTGTACTAAGTATATGTGTATGCACACATAAACATAAGTTCTATGCATGATTAAGGAAAGATCTTCCTATAACAACATGCCATTTCTTGAAAGTGACATCACTAGACTTTCCTAATTCATTATTTGTAAATTGTGGTATGACTATGATGTATTTTAATGCATTCAAAGCAAACAATTCATTTTCTATATGAAAAAAAGACCATAGAATCATGAACATAATTTTAGAACAACTCGAGCGGAAATTTTGAAATCTAATACCCCAAACTAGAGAACTCCTCTTTTTGTACTATGTTTTTGTTTTTGTCTTTTTATTCTTCTGTTTGTGTAGTTCAATGATCTTCCTTAAGCCTATGTTTTACTTACAAGTACAATGATTCTTTGTAGTCCCATACCTACAATGAATCAAGGAAGTAATCGAAAGGACTAAGGAAATGATTTAACTACTAATTGGGCGTGAAATCTTATTAAACCAATCTTTATTGGTTATGCATATTATGTGATTCTTTACATAATATAAGAAATCATTATAATCCAATCTTATTTATCTATGAGCATGTGTATACTAAAGTAAGTCATTACAAATCAATCTTAATTGGCTTTGATCAATTTAATAATAAAATAATTCATTATTTGCTATGCCCATTATTTCCTGAAAACTTCATTCTTATAAAACACTCAGGATTCATATTCTTAAGCTCTTACTTTCTTAGCTCACTTTGAACATATATCTCTTCTTCTTTCTTTATTGCTTTATTAAGGACATCTTTACAATTAAGATCATGCGAGGTAACATGAAATACAGTGTCTGGCCCACTTCGAGACGGGGTTATTCACCGATGAAAGTTAATCTAGATCATCTAAGCTAACATGAAATCCAGTGTCTGCACCACACCAAAAATGGGTGGTTCAGCAGCTAAAGTAAAACAAAGTTGAGTGTACTCCACACAACGAAAAGAGGTGGTTCACGGCTAAAGTGAACCGAATACTTTCTTTTAGCATTTAACTGACAAAGATCATCTGAGATAGGATAAAATCCAGTGTCTTTCCCACACCAAAAGGGGTGTTATCACCGGCAAAAGTGAAACCGCATCATACCTCGCTCGCTTTAGAGAAATCCACTGGCTTGTTTCTATGCTGGCAACATAGTTCGAAGACTACGAGATATATGGAGACTACTTGTGCACCTTGGTGGTATCCTCATCTCATGAGGCTTACATGTGCTGGCAAAGGCTAATTGCTAGTCTATCGGTGCTTTTCTCAACTTCTTTTTCCTTACATCTTTTAGAGTTTTCTCAAACATTATGGAAGCTTGCTTCTAGTTATGAGGTTTACTTAACTCTTTGGATAACCGTTCATACCATTATTTACTTGATGAAATGTGAATTTAACCTTACATTATCATCTTGGTGTTAATGAGACTTGTCTCACGATTATTAACACCATCATACGTGAGTATCTTTAACATAGGTGTCTTAGGTGTAAATGAGATTCATCTCACATCCTTTAACACCCCATCCTGGTCACTTTAATAATTTAAAGACTTTTTTTTATGTTATTACTCACCTTAACTCATTTCATTACTTCTGGTAACTTTATACAATTCTTCATAAACGTTTAGAACTTTGTTCAATATACTTACTATGTTCATAGTTCATCTGGAAATGGTATGTTGGGACTAGTCCCAATGATTGGAATATCCTTGTTTATGAATTCAAAGTTACATTGGTCATGATTAATTTGGTATGCAATAGTCCTTAGCCAATCTTTTCATTATTTTAAAATAACATTATAAGTAAATTCCTTTAAACTTTTTGGGCAAAACATTGTTAGCCAATATATTGGCATGAAACAAACTTTACTTAAACTATTTTCATTATGTTATCACTGACCAAATCAATTATCTTCATGAATGTAATATGGTTATTCCTCAACATGAACAATTCAAAACTTTAACATTTTAAGACTAACTAAACTTCATAGACGATTCATAGTAACTTCATATTCTCGAAACACAAGTAAACATTATATCATTCCTTAATTCGTGTAACTAACACTCAAATCATTCGAATCCAATCTATAGGCCTCATTAGTCATTACAAAATAAAGAAACTAACTCATAAAAATCAGTTATCACCATACACAAACAACATGTTTGAGATTTACATCTACATACTTATTAGAATCGATATCAAGGATAACTAGGGAGATTGAGGTTCAACATTGTCATTGGGAACAACCCTAGTTTCGAAATTCATGAGTTTGAAACGTTTGAAAAGTCTCTTGAAGGAAGAATTGAAGGACAAAAACCAGTACCATATGTACAATTGAATCTACAAAGATCACCTTGGACGAAACATTTAAACGCCTACGAGAATCGAGAGAAACATTTCGATTTTTCATTCGTTTGCTTACTACTTTGTGCTGTGATTTATCTAGTGTTTGAAAGTTATTCTAAGTATTAGGAACCGATATTGACTCATTAAACTAAGGACCTCAGTACAATGCACCAACACTTTCAGAATAAAATTAGACGTTTCAACTAGATCATCAAAATTAGTTAGGCGTTCCACAAACCTAAACCATATATGCTACCTGATAATGTTCAAATTACTCATATAACAGTTGAACGAGTAGCTTATTGTTAGAAATATATTTACACAATGAATAATTATGTTTATCTTGGAATTGATGTTTCCTCCGTGAATATGTGCATTGCATGCATGATGGGTTGTTAGAGTTACTTTCACCCCTCTTATAATGTTGCAATGATGTCCTAGATTGGAGCCGATAGTTCCTCCTCGGTTGTATACATATTATTGTAGGTTGAGTTGTTATTTCCTCTCCTACTTTTTTAGAACCAGTTTGAATCTCATTCGAGGAAGAATGATCTCAATGGGGAGATCATATAACAACATGAATTTAGAAAAGGGAAAGTAGTCACTTTGTAGTCTGTTAGGCGATCCGCAAAGACTAATTGTCCATCCTCCAAACAAGATCTCCTCACCTTATGGTGGTCCGTATGGACCACCATTATCTAATTTTAGGCGAGCCAATTCAGCCTCGTCGCTATAGTCGTCACCTTGCAAAAATCTCCTTCCCCAACGTCAAATGGTCTGCCCCATTGTATGACAAAGTGGAAAGTTAGGCGAGCCAAGGGCTCACTAGGAGAATCTCCTAGTGCCCTTAGGTGACCTCAGCGTGCAGTATCTTCATAATGAGTTAGGGACCTTCGTATCTTCTAAAAAAAATAAAAATTTGATACTGCGTTGTTTTACTCTTCATCTAAAAACCTATATATGTATCCTACTATCAAAATTCCCAAAATAAGACCCATTCTCTAAATAATCTTAGAAACCAATGTCCCCTCCAAATATTACTAAAAAGAAGAAGGAGCAGGAGGAGAAGGAGGAGGTCAAAAACTGTCATCCAGGGAGTTCACAAATTCGTCAATTTTAAAGTTTATAATTTCCCAATTGAGTTAAAATTTTATTTAATTATAAAGGGTTATATAAATTGTTGTTTTAAATGATTTAATTATAATCTATTATCATTAATTGATGAATTTCAATACTTTTATGATGATTACCACACGACACAAAGTGATGAATCTTATGATGTGGAGTTTTGATATTTAAGGAAGAGTTTTAGGAAATTAAGCATGTATTTGAAGTTTTACATGTATTTACAATGAAATCTGTATCTAACCCATAGTAAATGATTAAAAGTGGTTTTTGACACCATGAGGTCAAAAATGGACGTATGCATTGTTTATGAAATCTACACAAATATTTAATGGGCGTTTTGAGAGTAATGTGCTCATGTTGTTGAAAGTACATCCTCATAAACATAAATAACATGATGTGAAAGATGTCTTACTCATGTAAAAAATTCTTAGGTTGAAATGCTTTCTCACCTAAATGAATCAAAATTACGAGCTATCCTAATGAACTACCTTGAATTGGTTGTCCAAGGGAACCTTTTCATGAGTAATGAAATCAAGTAATAAATCACTATTTCGTGGAAATTTAGGCTTAGAACCGAGTGAATATTCGTAATGAGATGGAGGCTTTCCCATAGTAGAGGTTTTATTCCAAAGCAATCTCATGAGATAGAAGTTCTCCCATAGTAAAGGTTGGATTTTCTAGTAGGAATAGTGGATCCACTTAAGGTAGAAGTTCATGGTAGTCACCTTTGAAAGTAGGACACCCCTTTTCGGTGTGACAGACGCTGAGATCAGGTTATAACTCACATGGTCTCTATGCCGGTTAAGACTAATTCCCCCAGTAGTAAAAATGAACTAAGGTTACGTCAAGATATATCGTATATGAGTTCAAAGGTTTTAAAGAGCTTGCATTGACCTCGATAATATGACTTATCTTTTTTTTTTGACTCTTTTATATCATGTTTAACTTGTTCAATTGCATGACGTAAAATTAAATGTCCTTTATTGCATGCTTTAAATGTTTACGCATGGTTATCATACTTGGTACATTGTTTCGTATTAACGCATACTCTTGCCTACATTTTTCCTAGATGTAGGGTCCAATAGAAAGGTTTCTGAGTCTCATGGTTAGTAGTTGACTTAATGATTTTATGAGTTTGGTGAGTCATCATGCTTCAAGGACGGAGTTATTGTTTTAGTTTCTTTGATACATTTCACTTCCAAACATGATGTATGAGCTATGACCAAATTTCATTCTATTAAATAAGATGGTTATGATGAGAAAAATTCTTTTATGATAATATATCTTGGACTACTTTACTCTTAGGGGTAGTTTGGTGTGAGGGATTAAAAGTAATAGTGATAGGATAAGAAAATAGTGATGGGATAAAAAAATTTGATCTTATTTTGTTGCCATGTTTGAGATAACTTATCCCACCATTTATATCACAGGGACGGGATAAATTATCTCATATACATGATAGGATAAATTGTCTCATATACATGGTGGGATAATTTATCCCAGGATAGCTTATCTTGGGATAACTTTTTACCAACCAAACGACCCCTAGTTGTTCTTTTTCTTATGTTGTGAGAGCAGTCTTATATGGACTCCTTCGAAATTGTATACGTCTTGTTACATCTAGGGTTTACCTCTGAGTTGTGACATTAAGGTCCTTGGTGGGCCTATCTTCTTATTGTTCATTTTGAGTCCTGGGTAGATCTACATTTTATGAGAACTTTTGTGCCATTAGGGGGCTCTACTTATAACGATTGATTCTCTTATTCTGGAATGTGATTTTTAATCTAATTGGTCGTATATTGCTCAATTATTTTCTTATTTGTGCTATGCAATTGTGCTAAATTGTTTTTGAAGCCTCGTTCTTATAATGAATTTATTAGCATATGATTCAAATTTGTCCTTATGAATGGTAGTTAATTGAATAAACTCCAAGGATTTTCTTTATGACACATTTCTTTTTTCAAGGAGAAGAAATATTATTTCTTTTTATTCTTATTTTATTCTTGTCTTTTTATGTCTAATCGGGTCGACCTCTCCCTATGATTTATTGAGAGAAAACATTGTTAAAAAAACGTCAAGTTTTAGTTTTAGATTGAGTCTTGCGTCTTACCTCTTGCAAAAGTAACCACATTTTTTTATTGATGGGCTATGATGGTTTAAAATGATTTCAAAAAAGGAAAAGATTGAATTAGAAAGAATCTCTTGTCATTTCTCATACATTATTTGTATTGATTTATGATTTGCAAGCGGGACTAAATCTCTTTCCGTTGTAGTTTATAAAAAAATATTTGGTTTAATTGATTATGAGACTCTTGAGAATTTTTTATTGTTATTCCTCGTGTGGAAAAACTTTTAATAATTCTTGTATATGAACCTAGGCACTTTTTACAAGCTACTATACCCAAATTTTCTCTCCAATGATGCAATGTTGGTCAATCCCGTTGAACCTAAATCAAATTTTTGCCGACATGCTTCATACCTTGACACATTGTAATTCTCTATTTTAGACACCCTCATGTCTCTCCTCCTCCTCCTCCTCCCCCTCTTCTTCTATGAGTGTGTGTGCGAGATGGGGGTGTAAAACCACAATGGATATTAATTAATCGATTCTAAAAATAATTTTAGGATATGATATATTGTCGTCTTGAATCTTTAACCTAAAAACCAGTGTTTGCAAATATTGGTTGAACTCTGTAACACTGTTTTGACATGAGAAAACCAAATGGACTTAAGTAAAACTCAATAGTGAGGACTTGTAGAAATTACTCTATGGGTTTGAGTCATGGATAAGATTATTCGAGTAATTTCTCATTTAATGAAACGATCTAGAGATAATCCATCTACTCAGCATTGTTTGATGTTTTATTAGTTAGGGTCTTGGAGTTTGATAAAATATCGAATGTAGTCTAGACCAAACACTATCTATGTGTCGATCGATATCTTTGCCTATTTGAATTGAAACCCTTATCATATACTATACACCTATAGTCTTTTCCAAATTTGATACACCATAATTGTGTTAGTTTTATGTTTTTTACTTGATATTCGTGAATGTTTTTTTATTTTTCTAAATACCCCCCTCCCCCGCTTTATATAAACATGCTTGTTGAGAATGCACTATGCTAGTTTACTTTGAATTGTGTAATCAATTGAGAATGATCCAAGATTCTAATTTTTGTGGTTCGACCCCGACTTCTAAAAGTCGGTGTTGTGGTGCAAACAAATGTTTGTGTTCTAAATAATGAGACGTAATTAAGTGTTTCTTAGCCCACCTTTTAAAAGTATTATGTATTTGTGTTACAACCTTCAATATAATAATAAATCTTTAATGCCCTATATTAAAATAAGGGCATTTATGTCACTCAGCTCTCATTAAAAAAAGAAATCAGATTTTTTTTTAAAAAAATGGGGCTGAAATCCCTAACAGAAGTAGTAGTTCATCGATCCAAAAAGAATTAGGGGACTCTTCTTGCTCTAGTGAACAAACCAAGGAGAAAAATAAAGAAAAATTGAAAGTCTTACTTCTCAAACTAAAGAAAGTGGTGGAATAAGAAGCACAAGAGGATGAAGGTAAGATTCTTAACTTAGTTTAAAGGTTGTATTTGTATCTTCAATGACTATAAAAATAAGAATTGGCAAGTTGAGAAACATGGATTTAGAAGAAATAGAGGAAGTTTATTTCATTCTTATGAACAAAGTGAATATAGTCAATGATTTGAACTGAAAACTTTTATATTGGGCTATATACAATTTCTATAGTGAGAATTGACCAAGAAGAGACTATTTTGTATGATTCAAGCACTAATTAAGCAATTGAGCAGATTTCGAATAAGACATGAAACCTCTAGAGCTGGGTTTTTGTTAAGTAGTATGAACTACCTAAGTGAAGGTGTTAACACAAACCTGTTATGAATGTGATTATAGATTGATCAATGGAACTCATGGATTAATCGAGTTGAACACTTTGTAACTCGACAGGAGTACTGTGACTAGTAATCTTACTACAATTGATGTTTAATAACTTGCATGATTTTCACATGGTTTATAAAGTAAATGTGTTATCGAATGCTTTGACCTTGCATGTGGGACAACTCTTACTGGATATGATACAAAAAATATTATCGGAGATGATCTCATTCTTATATTATGTGATTACTATTTATTGAAAAGGTTCTACAATTATTTGACAAATAGTATTTTGACAAGTAATTGTTAAACTTTGAAATGCTATGATTTAACAAAATTAAAATGCTCTGTTGGATTTTGAAATGCTTCTACTGATTACAAGAAAAATATAAATGAGAGTAGACCTTGATGAATCATGTAGCTAACGACAAGTTTGTTAGACCTGGTGCACTTTGTAATTATCGATTACTCATAAGAACCTTGCTATTGAAAAGGTAGAACTTGTATATCGTTACCGATATCCCTCGGGTAGGGATCTACTAATATGAATATTTAAATCCTTTATGAGGAGTTCATTTTTATTGTTTACTTCTTAAAGAGAAGGCCACACTGATTACATGATTCATCCTTAGAAATCTCGCAGTTATAAGATTTGATATATAAATGTTTTTTTTGTGTTTACTATTAAGTATTTACATTGATTTTTCTTATTTGAGGCCCATAAGATGGATATTATTATGATTTCTAGAAGAGCATTAATTCACCATTTGATTATTATTCTAGCATGTTTTCTGACTTTCCATCATTAAAATGGTTGTGTTAAGTATTAGGCAAAAGGGTCTGGTGAACCCCTGTATTTATTTGTACGTGTCTATATTGTAAATATTTCTACTTAACCCTTACCCACTAATCCCTTAAAATCAAACAAAAAATGATTTATAAACCCCTCCTTGCATGTGGATAGCTCACTCTCCCCTGAATAGGTGACATGTAAAATCCATGTCATTGAAATTAATAATATATCTTTATTATCTTCACTAATTGTTATTTAAAAAAAATATTAACTAAATTTATTAGCTAAAAGATAAAGTAATAATAACATAATTTATTTCATAAAGTAAAATCTTGGCTCCATTGCGCACACGTTGCTTTCCTCTTCTCCGATCTTTGCAAAACAAGTTATGTAAGTGGTCGCACCACCAACTCCGATTGGCAAACCTTTTTGCCTCCTTGACTAGTTCCTCGTGCCATCTCCAACATCGTTCTCCTCTTAACTATTTTTCTTTCTCCACACCACCCAATACACCTACGAACCACCACAAATAACATCTCCTCTCCATTTTCTCTGGAATACCTGCAAACTCCCCCGCCGCCTCCCATTCTAGCAAAAAAAAAGGACCAACATCACTCCCATTCTAGCTAAAAAGGAACCAGAGTCCCCTCTCTCCCTCTCACATATTGCAAATCAACAAGCATCGCTCTGAAACCAGCACGAATCTCTCCCTCAACTGATAATCACCATGAAACCTGATGTCTCCAAAGTGCCAATGCCAAGATTGGGCTAGAAAAGATAACTATAGGGTGTGGAGAAAAACAAAAGAGGTTTGGGCAGCGATGGAGTGGGGGTGGCTGAAAAAGTTGTGTGGGGAAAAAGATGGATTTTTTTTCCAATTTTTTTACTATATAATTTTAATAATTTAAAATTTAAAGTTTATAATAAAAAGTTCACTTGACTTATACATGTGTAGTCACATTCTCTCGCCAACTCAGCTATTTTAATGCCACATAAGTATCGTAAATGGTTATAACGGTTTAATAGATTGTGTTTTATTTAGTTTAGGGGTTCAATTGATAAAATATAGGGACCACAATACAACTCATACAAGTACAAGGGTCTATGAGACCCTTTTTCCTAAGTATTATTACTTACTGAGCTAGCGTCTCACTACTAATCACATCCCGAAACCACAACCTTGAAGTCAGGGATAATCTCGGATTTGAAAATGGCGTACTTGACCTGTCGGAGGTCTTAAACAAGTCATTAAATATCATTCATCGCATAAACATACTGAAAAATAGTGTGGAATAAAAAAATTTCACAAAAAACAAAACGTAGTCTTTAAAACTCTTTCATATAAAGTCATAGGAAATACTAAGTCCGAATCTCATCATCTTAAGACACAAGAATATTTGGGACATGGACCATACTTTAAAATATAGAAATACTTAGTCTATTACAAAAGTTCAAATGGAAACATAAAAGACACATATGCCCTCGAGTCAAATGAGGACATACTTCAACTTCTCTTGAACAATTAGTTACGGTCCAAGTCTTAACTTCCCAAAATCTCCTCACCTACCAAATACTATATAGATAGATATATAATAGCATAGATAATACAACCACATGTACTATATAAGACAGAATGCATGAAAATCATGAAAACGGCCATTTATTTGAAATATGCAGTGAACCTATTTTACTGTATAGTGAAGTTCATCACTGTTACATTGAAGTGCTTTCTTTTCCATTTTAACATTTCCTTGCATGTAGACTCCTCATTAAAGGCTATCCTAATAGTCACTTAAGCAACAAAAAGAGTGATTGCCCATACAACCTCTCTAGGCACGCCTAAATGCTCCTAAAGACTACTTATAGTGAGTCACATGCGCATTTACAAGACATCAAAGCATCAATTTAAGATCATTCTACCAAAGGTGACTCTAAATCTCACTTGAGTGAGTTGTGAAGTGACCGCCCATACAATCCCGTACATACACACTAAAGATATACTATACACTACCTAGAATAGAATAATTCTCACCAAGTGTATCAACATATAGATAATATGACATTCTCCTTTAAAAGGATATCAAAAGTCCTATTTAAGTAAATCAAGAAGATAACTTCCATGATTGAACACTTCAAGATTACTTATGTAATCCTTAAGACTACCAAAGGCTTATATCATGTCCACAAAATCAACCAACATTCCTAACTAGAGTCATCCTCAAGACTTCCAAAGATAAGACATGAGGACATCATCCCTTATGCCTTCTTCACACTTTAGCTAAGGAATCCTTAAGTCACTTAGATTATGTACTCATTAATTTACATACTTCATAAAATAATTCATTATTTAATTAGTTCATTAAGAGACTCATACATCACATGAAGGATATTCAAATAGTGGTCTTGAAAAACACCTAGGAACTCTAAGTAACACCTTCAATGCCTATTGTGCAATGTCTACATAGTGTCCCATACCACCACCTAAACCTCATAAACTTCTCTAATGCTAATAGTTATTCCATATGATGAGAATAGACAATAACCGACATATGCCATGATAGCAAGACATGGAATCCGAAGTTCTAACCTACTCCGAAGAGGGTGTTCTACTTGCCAATGGTAGAACTTAGGCACATCCTATGTAGGCACATAATTTAAGGAATATGAAGGGCATGCTTTGTAATCTACTCTCACCATTTAACTAGAACTACTCCTCTTACCATATTTACTCGGTGCTATCCTCATATAAAGGGGTTCCACAACAAGTTCATAACCCAATCACATTTACTCTACCAAAGAGGTCCTCTTAAGGCTACCTTCAAATGGAGACAAAAATCTCATGATGACCTTCCTAAGGATTAAAATGATGTTGTTTTACCGAATAAACCTTCATTCCATCATTCATTTACTTTGAATGATACCATTAAGGATTTGTAAGTCAACATTCATAACCTTACAACTAGGAAATATTTTCATATCTCTTAACATCATTTAAGGTCACATGTCATGCATACATTTAATACTAAGAGACTTTAACATCCTAAGACAAGACCTCACATATTCACATTCATATATACATCAAACAAGGTACACAAGTCAACCAAGACAAGACACCACATACTCTACTTTAACTCATAATACATGTCATTCTAGAAACACATAAATATAACCCTATCATGTTCAAGTCGTCCTATAAACTATGATGTCATAATCAATGTGACCAACATAGACTTATATATTCAATTAGGAATAACCAAGACTCAAACCTAAGACTAAACACATAAGGTCAAAGTCATAGTCTAACATGATCACCTAAAATGACATGAATAGAAGAAAACATATATGACTTCACATATAGAAAGATATTTTCATGCTTCACATAATCAAACTACACAAATAACCACATTACTTCAAGTAGTTAACGAGGCCATGACCATCATAATACATAATGTAACACCGACAAGGCCACGTAAATTGCAAGTAAATGACATAACACCTCCACCATAACTAAACCATACAAATCGCAACATAATTGAAGTATAAACAACATAAAAATAAAGGAAATACGGCAGCGTAATACCACTCCATCCACAACGCCTCAATTCGATGCTAATTCATCCAATCAATGACATAAGGCCCTTACCAATGGCCATGAACATCAATTCATGATAAAAACCATAATAATCAATGAACTAGGTCCATTCAATGTAAAGTAATCAATCCAATACAACCTAGATATCAATTTACTACAATTACTATATCAATGAATAACCCAGACAAAACTACAGAAGAATTCATCAACATTAGATCAATATCACGTAAGCCACAACTTAGTCAAAAAGTAGGGTTCATCCAATTTTTGGGTTCATAGGTAATTTAGGTTAAAATCATCAACACAATAACAATTTAATCTATAATAAATGTTTAAAAACAATTGATTCAAGAACCCATGGTAGAATCATAAAATTGGAAAATTCAACTTTGAAAACTTTTGAAAAACATCTTGAGAATCGGGCACCTTGATGAAGAAAGTTTCAAGGATAAAAATACATACCTTGATGAAGATAATTCTTAATTTTAATGAAGAATCTCCACTCAATTCGTCACACCAATCTCTTTTTTTATTTTGGACTTCGTGGAGTCATAAGGAATTTAAAAGGGATTTTGGAGTTATGATTTGGAAGAATGAAATCTTCTAAGTTTTAAACGTTTATATACATGTTTAAAATACCCAAAATACACCTAAATAAACTCCAATACTCCTATTTTTAAGTGGGGTGAAATTACAACTTCACCCATCAACTTAACATTGACCTGCGGAGGAACAGAGACCACCAACGACGGTTGCCCATCAACGGGGCGTAGGTCCACACACGGGTTGTCCTTTCCTCCGTTGATGGGTTCATAGGCATAGAATTGATAGCTTAGATCCCCATTCTAAGTACCAAACGATGCTCACCACTTATGAGATGTTGACCAGGCCACTGGCCGTCGATTGTCATTCGTAGGTGTGACTACCTTGGCAGTTTTGGCCACCACCATGGGTCCTTCCTCACGGACCCTTGGATGGTCCATGGGGATGTTTTTCCGGAAGTTTCCAACCCAAACATTCTTGTATATAATTTAATCACCTATATCATGAATTTCATCCAAAACGAACATGTAAAACTCGACGAAATATACTTAGACATACAAGGTCGTTTCAAGGCAACACTTTCGAATGTTATGGACGTTCTTGGACGTTTGACCTCCAAACTAAACGAAAATTGACACAATGCCTTTGAATGCTATAATAACTCATATAAATACCTTACAACATCATAAAACACACATAAACATATAGAAATACATATGAGATACATATGTGACATAGTCGTCGAACATCTTAGCCGTTCCTTGACGTTTGACATCCAATTCACCTAAACTCACATACACTGCCTCAAAACAATATAATAGACCTATTTAGAACCTTAGGAAATCATAACAAACATATTAGGTTCTATTTTACTTAAGTCATTTTCGAGGTCTTACAATCCTTGCTAATTGTTTTATTATAGAGAATTCATGTGGTATTGAGGAGGATTTCATTAACTAGAAAGTGTGTTTTGGTAGTATCTGGTGTGCCTTGCATTTCTTAGTGTGGCAAGAGAAATACTGATTTGCTATGGTTTATTTAGTTTCAATAAAAAAAACTCTTAGAGCTGCTCCATTTGTCATTCTTTTTAGTTAAGTCACAACTAGTCTTTTGTATTGTAGTCAAGTGACTAGTATGGATCTTCTTTTTGTTTCTTGAAATTTTGAGATAAATTGATTTTATTGGGTGAAAATTAGATCATTGATGGATTTTATGTTGTTGTTTATAGCTACTATTAGTTGTGCTGTGAATTTCTGAGACAGGAAAATTTAGGATAGGCCTAAAAAAAGGAAACTCTGCCCGAAATTTTGAGAATTTTGGTAAGGCTTGCTTTGGGATTCTTTCCTTAGCGCCGATCATGATACTTAATTGGTTCGTGACAAATTCAGGTCAAGTATAATCTCGGGACCATTAATGTAACATTCGGGAAGCACACCCTAGACATAATCGGCGTCGTCATCCTCGAAAAGGACTAAGACTAGCCTCTTAGCGTTCATCATTGCATTCATAGGTTAAAAATGCAAAAATTTAAAACTTTTAAATTACTTCTACATTGAGGTTTACTTACACCTCTCGCTTACACATAATATGTATAGCGAGTATACAAGACTTTTTGTATAAGAAGATTACATAGTCTTCTACTTTTATTTCACATACATAGTATAGGAACATAATCTCATAAAAAGTCTATAATACATCTCATATTAAACAATCTAGAACGAATTCAACAATTGTGTTTAACCCATACATCAATAAAACAAAGAGCCTCATGTAGTCTATACAACAATCGGTCTTCAAATGAAAAGGAAAGAACTAAGAGTCTTATACTAGTAAAATATTAATAGCTTGATAATGGCATTGTCCTTGGAAATTGAGGACCTACCGAACTCTTGAGGAATATCCAAGTAGTCTTCAAAAGGCCTTCTATAAGCATAACGGTCGGATCCTACATTTGTAGTAAACATAAGAGATCGGTTAGTACACATTTGTACTAAGTATTAGTATATACCCATAAAACAATTAAAATCATGCTAAAGAGGACATTTCATTAAAGAACGTTATTTTACATTTGGAAAGCCTTATGCTCATTCCAAGAAAACCCATATAAGCCAATGCACATAACTCTTAAGTCTAGACTTGTATACAACACAATTTAGCACATAATTAAGACAACTCTATCATCTAGTTATAACATCAACAAGCATAGATAAGAGTTTATCACATTATAACAAAGCGAGATCATTACTCATGACCCTCATTAAGTAGTTGTGCAATTACTAAGCAAAGCCCCAGAACCTTACTCAATCACGTAACCAGGACCAATGTCAAATTTCGCGTACCATATCATTAAGAGTACATAACATCATACTTTAGCAATATAGACCAAACATATATTCACAGGTGAATTCAACATCGTAAAGTGCCATCACCACGTAAGATCATCATATACATATCATTTAAATTTATAAGAATATACATTCATAAGAACATCCTCCTAAGAATCCCTTCAAGGCTAACTAGTGCAATGTGTAGTTAAAGTATCATACCTCTACCTAGACTAAGCTAAACCTTTTAGATCATCCTAATTAGAGTTCATTTATTACTTCATTTTGCCTTTGGGAACATCCTGCCTTAACTGACATAGACTACACGAGCTAATGTGGAATCCGATGTCATGAAACCCAATACCGAAAGAAGGCGGACTACTTTCCAAGGTAGTACAAAAATATGAACATAGGAACTATGTCGATCCACTAGCTAGTATTTCTACGGGGGAAACATAGTTCAAGAAAGAGGAGATATAGTTGGGACCCTCTTTATGCTACATGCATTGTAGTCTCCGATCGCATGAGTACATTAGTGATCCTACCTTCTCTATGTGGGAAGGGACACTCCTCACTCTAGTCTACTCGGTGCTAACCTAGAGTCCCGTTTTGAAATATCTTTAAGCCTTTATTAACAATTATGGCTTAGTTAAGGTGATAGGGTCTATCCCTTATATAATCATCATCATAGATCAACAAGAATTGCATTAGTACTTTCCTTTCATTACAATTCATACATGTGGGGTTAGCACATTTACATTTACATATCATAATAAGGCACATAGGCAATTCATCACCAACCTTATATCATTACGTCTTAGCCAACATTCACACGTCTATATCAAGACATTCCAGTTCAAACTCATACCAACCCTAATCAATCCTATCATAAGGTATACTTCAATATGACTTCATCACTAAAAACAAGTAATCATAATTGAAGTAAAGGGTTGAGATCACAAGACTTACCAAATCCCATTCACAAGTCATCACCCATGGTTTTACCCTCAACCATTCAATTCAACCCAGTAACGGCTATAACATCATAATACAATAGTAATTAACACAATAACTAGATCAATTGCATTATCACTATCTCAATTAACTTCAATTCATAACCTAGGGTTAGGGTAACAGGGTTCTTCATGAATTCTTCAAAAAGTAGATCCAATACCAATAATACATTACCCTAGGTAGTCCATGAATGAATTAGAATAGATAAAATAAGTCTAACAATCAATACATTCTTCAATTCCCGTCAATTCATAAGCAAGGTCAAAGATTTGGGGAATTCGGGAAAGGGACATGATCTACATGAAATTGCATCAAATAATATCAATTAACCAACAATATACACTTAATTAGTCATAGGAAATCACCATTTACCATCTATATGAAGTCCAGAAGAAAACCCATTAAAATAGAAAAACCCTTGGAATTGGGTGTTTTAAAAATTAACTTTTAGAGGACCTCTTGGGGAAAGGAACCCAAGAGTGAAGAACCGATACCTTAGATTAATCAACGAAATTCAAGTGAAATCCTGTAGAAATTGTTCTTCTTCTTCAAGCTTTCTGTTTCCTTCAATGGAGGATGAATAGAGAGAGAAACTAGAGAGAGGTGAGAGCTTTTGGGTTTTGATTTGCGGATTTGATTTGAGTGGGTAAAATGTGTGGGAAAGTGACCTAAAATCAATATGTAGGACCCCTTGAAATACCCAAATGACGCTTCACTTAAATGGGCCCTTTAATGAAGTCAAACTTGAATTCCAAATTAAGCTTTTAGTTGGGGAACAACTCTACGACGTGGAGCTGTTCCGGTACGATTTTCTTAATTAATTTTTGATATAGTGGAGTCCGCTACCTGCCCGCGATGCATACTTGAGTTTTTCCCTAAATCCTCCTAAGTAAGAGAGGGGACTCACTCCACCTATGTGTAATTACTTGATGCCTTAGGCAACTTGCTTGACCAAGTTCGGGGTCCCTTCGTAGACCCCTAGGGCGACCCTTGGGGGGTCGGACCTGGAATTTTTTACTCTATATACATGGTTTTACCTATTTAAAGTCATTTTTTACAAGTTTTATACCTCACACCACTCCTAAAACTTTCCGAAATCTAAGGACGTTTCACTAGTTCAATTAGACTAGCTTCCGGAGATCATGGACGTTTCTTGTCGTTTTGATTCTTAAAATTCATAAATGAATTACATACATTATATATGATCTTAATGAAGTGTCATCTCCCTTAGACACTCATCTTAGGCTCTAGATTAGGTCTTAGTAATTTGTAGTGTTACAATTAACGATTTTGAATGTTAGTCACTTCCAATGTATAATTCAGGGCGTGACAAACTATTGTGAGGTCAAACACTCGTACATGCTTTTATTTATGTGATTTTGACTCATATAACACGGCATTTTTGATATGTTGATCGTCTTTACTTTTGTTTTTATTTAGACGTTTGTGTATTTTATCATTGTTTACTATTTCATGCTCAGACCCAAAGAAGACAATTTCTACAGATACATGTGGAAGAAAACGTAGGTTAGTTTTATTTTAAGTATATATATTGAAATAAATGATGAAATGATTAATACGGAAGTGACAAATTGAAGATAAGGATGACTTGTGTAAGGAGTGGGATGTGGGGAGTGGGTATGGCGAGTAATGCTAATTACTCATATAATAAATCTAGCAACAACCTAAGCTTAGTACTAAGTAGTAGAAAGGGTAAAAGAAAAATAGTAGCATCAGGTGAAACGGAATCAAGCAGCATGCCCACTGACATAGCTGGAGTCAAGGTCATTAACAACCCTTGATATACCATGGTTTCATGGTATAATTAATACTTTTTCCTTAAGTTTAGTGTGTTCGAAAGTCTTTTTGAGCTAGTTTTTATATAAGTTTCTCTTTGTTTTGCAGGAAATTTGTCCAAAGTTGAATGCAGAGATTTTGAGCGAAAAATGCAGAAGAGACCATCTACGGAGCTTATGACGGTCCGTCGTGCTTATGACGGTCCGTAGGTGGCAGCGTAGTAAAGCTGCTGAAGGAAGATGGGGAAGTCTGACCAAGTGTGGGGTTACGAAGCTTGTGACGGTCCGTCGTGGCTATGACAGTTTGTCCTGACGGTTTGTCATGAAGTTCAGAGAAGTGATCCCAGTACCCATATTCCAAGAGTTGAAGTGTTTTTGAACGAAGACCCTCGACGGACCGTTGTGCCTATGAAGGTCCATCATACTTGCCGTCGAGGGTGTTGAAGAGAGCAGCAGAAGAAATTGCATAAGTATGGGATGACGGAGTCCATGACGGTCCGTCGTGACCACGACGATCCGTCGCGTGGTCTGTCGACCCAGCCGCATTTTGGCAGATTTCCAGCAAACAGAGTTATTGTTTAATTAGGTTTTTATTTTTTATAAATAGTTTGAAAAACCTCGTTTTTGAGGTTAGACTCTTAGATTGTAAAATTCCTTATTGGTAAACATTGTATTGTGAGATTCTTGATAATCATTAGACTTTTTTTGAGATTATTGATTACTTTGAGATTCTTGCAAGTGAATATTGGTGAGTAATCAATCAAATTTTTGGATTTTAATCTTTCTCATTGAAGTAAGTACATGAAATCGTATTTAATATATTTGAATAGTGTGTTTATGACCATGAGTAACTAAACTCCATAACTAGGGTTGTGGGAACCATAGGCAAATAATGAGATAAACCCTAACTAAAATAACAATTCTAGAATAGTATCTTGCATGTACTAATAATACTTTTGCTTAGAAGTCTTTTTAACGGATGGCCCACGTTAGAACTCGCCTTAATGCTACTTGCCGGACCAAGGAGGTAGATAATAGGAAAAGAATTATTAACATATATTTAGTGTATACTATCTAATAGGCTAGTATTGATTAGTACGAGGTAATAACTTAGTCAAATATCGAATACAATGCTTAATATAAGGTAAGGATAAGGGTTAGGATAGCAACACACGTAGCCGGACCAAGGTGCGGAGTGAGATTTTCTAGATGCCGGACCAAGTATTTAGAAATACATAACTTATTACTTTGCATGCAAGATACTAGGAAAGAATTGTTATAGTTAGAGTTATCAAGTTATGAACCTGTGGGGAACACGTAAACCCTAGTTACTTTTATTAATTGATTAAAATCCAACATTCAAAGTTGTTGAGTGTCTCTGCCAAGTTTGTTAATTAATTTTACCCATTTAAAAATAGAAACCCCCCTTTATTGCTTTTACTTTCCAAGGAAGTCATTGACCAAACAATAGTAATAACAGGTTGAAGTTAAGTCTAGACTATTTTCTTCGTGGGAACGATCCCAACCTCACTAGTTGGGTTATTTACTTGACACTACCGCTTTACTTCTTATTTGAGAAGTAAGTTTGATCGTATCAAATTTTGGCACCGCTGCCGGGGAATCTAGCTTTTAGATTAACTTGAACTTATTACTATAGTTTAGTTGATATTTTCCTTATTTTACTTTGTTTTATTGTTTTTGATTTCTTTTCAGAACTATCATCCTTGTATGCCAAATACACGGAGAGGAAGAGAACCCTTGTTTCCCTACGATCACGAGTAAGAGCATATACTACGCAATATGAATCGAAACTTGGGAATAAATTATGAGTATCCGAACCAGAACATCCCAGCTCCGGTTGATTTTCATGGTCAGATGTTACCCGATGATCCGGGTGAACATCAACTGAGGGGACAAAATCCCGTTCCACGGCCCCAAGCGTACTACAGAGGGTATGATAACATAGAAGACTCGGATGGGCCACTTTTCTTTCCCCCTCTACCCACAGGACACACCCTTGTGGTAATTTGTAGCCTGATGCAAATGCTCAATGCCAGAGGTTTGTTTTTAAGGCTACCCTATGAGGATCCACATGCCCATATAGCTAAGGTAAGGGCAGTGTGTCAAAGTTGTGTGGGGAGGCCTGATTTGGATCTAGATGTAATAGGGCTTAGAGTGTTTCCTCTCTCACTGACGCGAGAGGCTGCTATATGGTTCACTGAGCTCCCACCCAACTCAATCTTCACTTGGAACCAATCTCCAAGTAACGAAACCACAAAGACAGAGTGAACAACTTTGTGGCACTACCAGGAGAGTCAGTTAGTAGTTCTTGGGATAGATTGATCTTATTCTTGAGAAGTGTTCCAAATCACCGTATAGATGATGAGTTACTAAAGGAATACTTCTATCGGGGACAGGATGATAACAATAAAGCGGTGTTTGACACTATAGCAGGTGGATCTTATGGGGAGTGTCCTTATGCTGTGATCGCTGAAAAATTGGAGAAAATCTCCCGAAATAAAAAAGCTTGGTGTACTAGGAAGTCAGATAAAGGGAGAAACACCTTTCGCAGTGCAGTCCACTCACAACCCAGCCACAGATAAGATTCGTGAAGAAATGGCTCAGATAAGAAATGAGCTAGGGTTGGTACTAAAACATGTCACTGGGGGTGCAGAAAAGATAAATGCAGTCAATTACCACAAAACGATGAGTGTTATTATAAGAAGGATTCCTATGCAGTAAATGAACATATGGGGGGTTTCCGACCAAGTGCCCAAGGCTCTAATCAGAAGAATTGGCGCCAAGGTCAAGGGAGCCAAGGTCGGAACTGTGGTAACTACAATCGTGAGGGTTATTACGTCCAATATGGAAACTAAAATCGCAACAACAACTTCAACAGGGTAACTATGGTAATAGAAACGACAGGAATGGACCCTATATTCCTCCTCTAAATCGTGAAGTTATTCCTAGGATGGTGGAGGTAGTATGTCGCGAGTTGAGGATATGTTGCAGAAAATGATGAGGAGGTTCGATGCTAGTGATGAGCACAATAAAGACTTGAGGAATGATTTAGCGGGTATTGGGCAAAAAGTTGATACACATGCAATATCGATTAAGAAACTTGAGTTACAATTGGCCCAATTATCTGCAAGTGTGAACACAAGGCAACCGGGCACTCTTCCTAGCAACACTGTCCGTAATCCGAAAAAAGATGGACATTGTATGGCAATTACTACTCGCGATGGCAAGCAAACCATTTACCCACCTATGTCGTCTAATGAGAAAATGGTGACAAGAGGTACTGATAAAGTGGTAGATGTTGATGCTGAATTAGAGGATAAACTGCAAAAGATGCTGAAGTGCCTATAAAGGTAACTCCTATGCCTAGGCCACAACCCCCATTTCCTCAAAAATTATTGAGAAAGACCGAGGATGGAAAATATCGGCATTTTATAACAATGTTGAAGAAACTTTCTATCAATGTCTCTTTGGTAGAAGCTTTAGAACAAATGCCTAGTTACGCCAAGTTTATGAAAGATCTGGTCACAAAGAAAAGATCGGTCACTTTTGAGGATGATGATAGAATGCAGCATTGTAGTGCTATTGCTACAAGATCGCTGGTCCAAAATAAAGAAGATCCGGGTGCGTTCACTATTCCTTGTACAATCGGGCTATTATATTTTCCGAAAGCATTATGTGATCTGGGGGCAAGCATAAATCTCATGCCCCTCTCGATTTACAAGAAGTTGGGTTTGGGTGACCCAAAGCCCATTGCGATGCGGCTACTGATGACTGATCAAACAGTAAAACGGCCTGTAGGGATACGCCACGATGTGCTAGTAAAAGTGGAGTCATTCATGTTTCCTGTAGATTTTTTTATTGTTGATTGTGAAGTCGATTTTGAAGTGCCCATTATTCTTGGGAGGCCATTCCTTGCTACGGGAAGATCCTTAGTAGACATGGAAAAGGGGCAGATGAAATTTCGATTAAACAATGAGGAAGTGACCTTTAATATTTGTAGGTCCATGAAGTAGAGTGGTGAGCTCCAATCGGTATCTGCTATAACCTACAACATGGGTAAGACATCTAAGGCACAAATAGAAGAACGTCTAGGTGTAAAAGCATTAGCAGCAGTGATAATGAACTTTGATAGCGATTGCATTGAAGAGTATGAGTCATTAGTCGCGGCTCTTGACCGAGGTGATGTTCGGTTTAAACTGAAGAAATTTGAGCTTGATATGAAGAATCGCGAGTCCCCACCTGCGAAACAATCTATAGAGGAGGCTCCAAAATTAGAACTAAAAGCTCTCCCACCACATATCAGGTATGAATTCTTAGGAAATGGTTACACTTTGCCGGTAATCATTGCATCAGACCTGGATGAACAACAAGTTAAGAGTTTGGTAAAGGTCCTAAAAAGGTTCAAAAGAGCTATTGGGTGGACTATTGCGGACATTATTGGGATCCCTGTTGGTATTTTCTCTCATAAAATCCAACTCATGCCTGATCATAAGCGAAGTATTGAGCACCAGAGACGCTTAAATCCTCCTATGCAATAGGTCGTGAAGAAGGAAATCATTAAGTGGTTGGATGCCGGAGTAATCTATCCAATCGCCGATAGTAGTTGGGTATGCCCAGTTCAGTGTGTACCTAAGAAAGGGGGAATGACTGTGGTCCCCAACAAACAAAATGAACTTGTTCCAATGAGACCAGTTACTGGATGCAGGGTGTGTATGGATTACCGCAAACTAAATTCATGGACTGAAAAAGATCACTTTCCTATGCCCTTCATGGATCAGATGTTGGATAGACTTGCTGGAAAAGGGTGGTACTGTTTTCTTGATGGATATTTGGGGTATAATGAGATTTCTATTGCACCAGAAGATCAAGAGAAAACCACTTTTACTTGTCCATATGGGACCTTTGCATTCAGAAGAATGTCGTTTGGGTTGTGCAATGCACTGGCCACATTTCAGAGATGTATGATGTCGATATTTTCTTACATGGTGGAGGATACTATAGAAGTTTTTATGGATGATTTTTCTGTGGTTGGTGACTGATTCGAGCGGTGTTTGACCAATTTATCTGAGGTCCTCAAGAGATGTGAAGACTACAATTTAGTACTAAACTGGGAAAAATGTCATTTCATGGTGAAAGAGGGTATTGTGTTGGGTCATCGCATTTCAGAAAAGGGCATGGAGGTTGATCGAGCTAAAGTCGAGGTAACAGAGAGACTTCCCCCACCGATCTCTGTGAAATGTGTGAGAAGCTTTCTTGGGCATGCAGGTTTTTATCGGAGATTCATCAAAGACTTTTCAAAGATTGCACACACATTGTGCAAAGTGCTGGAGAAAGATTGTAAATTTTGTTTTGATGAATCCTGTCTTAAAGCATTCGGTGAGCTAAAAGAAAAGTTGGTGTCTGCGCCTATCATTATTTCTCCGGATTGGAACAGTCCATTTGAGGTTATGTGCGATGCTAGTGGGGTGGCTCTTGGTGTATTATTGGGGCATAGAAAAAACAAATCCTTCACCCCATTTACTATGCCAGTAAAACCCTAAATGAAGCATAGAAGAACTACACAATGACTGAGCAAGAACTCCTTGCAGTAGTCTTTGCTTTTGTGAAATTTCGCTCCTATTTGCTAGGTACTAGAGTAATAGTGCATACTGACCACTTACTATTGAGATATTTGATGGAGAAGAAGGATGTGAAACCTAGGCTGATTCGTTGGGTATTATTGCTACAAGAATTTGACTTTGAAGTAGAAAAGGAACTGGAAATCAAGTTGTTGATCACTTGTCTCGTCTAGAGGATGAAGCTATGAGAGAGTTAGGGGATAACACTTACATTGATGATACTTTCCCCGATGAACATGTATTGGCTGCTTCACAAGACTTGATCCCATGGTTCGTAGATTTTGCGAACTATCTGGCTATTGATATTGTTCCATCAGACTTGTCCTTTCATCAAAGGAAAAAGTTTATGTACAATGTGAAGAATTTCTTTTGGGATGAACAATACTTGTATAGGAGTTGTGCCGATGGGCTTATTCGGCGTTGTGTTCCACAATGTGAGATGTTGAGTGTGTTGGAGGCATGCCATTCCTCACCCGTTGGTGGACATCACAGTGGTATCCGAACCGCTCATAAGGTATTACAATGTGGTTACTATTGTCCAACTCTTCATCAAGATGCTCATGGGTTTGCTAAAGCATGTGACAGATGCCAACGAGATGGTGGTCATTCAAGAAAGCAAGAGCTCCCTCTAAACCCCATTCTTGTGATTGCGTTATTTGATGTTTGGGGTATTGACTTTATGGGTCCTTTCGTGAGTTCTCATGGAATGAAGTGCATTCTAGTAGCAGTTGATTATGTATCTAAATGGGTCGACGCCATAGCCCTTGCAAACAATGAAGGGAAGAGTGTCACTGCATTCTTGAAAAATTATATATTCTCTCGTTTTGTCACCACAAGGTCCATTATTAGTGATGGGGGCTCCCACTTCTGCAACAGATTGTTCAAGGGGTTATTGGAGAAATACGGGGTTCTCCATAATGTGGCCACTCCTTACCACCCTCAAACAAGTGGGCATGTAGAAGTGTCGAATCGGGAGATAAAACAGATATTGTCAAAAACAGTGAACGCTAGTAGAACGGATTGGTCAAAGAGGCTTGATGATGCTCTTTGGGTCTACCGGACAGCATATAAGACTCCCATAGGTATGTCTCCATACCAACTTGTATATGGGAAAGCTTGTCATCTTGCGGTAGAGTAAGAGCATAAATCCATGTGGGCTATGAAGAAGTTAATAATGGATTGGAGTGAAGCTGTAGAGCAACAGTTAAATGGGTTGAATGAACTCGATGAATTTCGCCTGAAAGCCTATAAAATCTCAGCCCTATACAAAGAAAAGATGAAGAAGTACCATGACAACAAAATTTAAAAACAAGAGTTTATGGTCGGGGATTTGGTGCTTTTATTCAATTCAAGGTTGCGCTTGTTTGCGGGCAAGCTCAAGTCCAAATGGACTGGTCCTTACTTGAGGGTGTTGATATACCATGGTTTCATGGTATAATTAATACTTTTTCCTAAGTTTAGTGTGTCTTAAAGTCTTTTTGTACTAGATTTTATATAAGTTTCTCTTTGTTTTGCAGGAAATATGTCCAAAGTTGAATGTGGAGATTTTGAACAAAGAAATGCAGAAGAGACCACCTACGGAGCTTATGACGGTCCGTCGTTCTTGTGACGGTCCGTAGGTGGCAGCGTAGTAAAGCTGCTGAAGGAAGATGGGGAAGTCTGACCAACTGTGGGGTTACGAAGCTTGTGACGATCCGTCGTGGCTATGACGGTCCGTCCTGCAAGTTTGTCATGAAGTTCAGAGAAGTGATAACAGTACCCAGATTCCAAGAGTTGAACTGTTTTGGAACGAAGAACCTCGACGGACCGTTATGTCTATGACGGTCCGTCATACTTGTCGTCAAGGGTGGTGAAGAGAGAAGTAGAAGAAATTGCATAAGTATGGGACGACGGAGTCCATGACGGTCCGTCGTGACCACGACGATCCGTCGCGTGGTCCGTCGACCCAGCCGCGTTTTGGAAGATTTCCAGCAAACAGAGTCCTTGTTTAATTAGGTTTTTATGTTTTATAAATAGATTGAAAAACCTCGTTTTTGAGGTTAGACTCTTAGATTGTGAAATTCCTTATTGGTAAACATTGTACTGTGAGATTCTTGATAATCATTAGACTTTTTGAGAGATTATTTATCACTTTGAGATTCTTGCAAATGGATATTGGTGATTAATCAAGCAAACTTTTGGATTTTACTCTTTCTCATTTAAGTAAGTACATGAACTCTTATTTAATATATTTGAATATTGTGTTTATGGCCATGAGTAACTAAACTCCATAAACTAGGGTTGTGGGAACCGTAGGTAAATAATGAGATAAACCCTAACTAAAATAACAATTCTAGAATAGTGTCTTGCATGTATTAATTCTTTTGCTTAGAAGTCTTTTTAAAGGATGGCCAACGTTAGAACTCGCCTTAATGCTACTTGCTGGACCAAGGAGGTAGATAATAGGAAAAGAATTATTAACATAGATTTAGTTTATACTATCTAATAGGCTAGTATTGATTGGTACGAGGTAATAACTTAGTCAAATATCGAATATGATGCTTAATGTGAGGTAAGGATAAGGGTTAGGATAGCAACACACGTAGCCAGACCAAGGTGCGGAGTGAGATTTTCTAGATGCCGGACCAAGGATTTAGAAATACATAAGTTATCATTTTTCATGCAATATACTTTATAGTTAGAGTTATCAAGTTATGAACCTGTGGGGAACACGTAAACCCTAGCTACTTTGATTAATTGATTAAAATCCAACATTAAAAGTTGTTAAGTGTCTCTGTCAAGTTTGTTAATTAATTTTACTCATTCAAAAATAGAAAACCCCTTTTATTGTTTTTACTTTCCAAGGAAGTCATTGACCAAACAATAGTAATAACAGGTTGAAGTTAAGTCTGGACTATTTTCCTCGTGGGAACGATCTCAACCTCACTAGTTGGGTTATTTACTTGACATGACCTCTTTACTTCTTATTTGAGAAGTAAGTTTAAGCGTATCAACCCTCCCCAATCTAAACTAACTGACCTTGGCGTCACCTCTTGGCCCAAGTATCTCTCTCTCTTTTGTATTCAACTCTAAACCCTAACATTAAAAATTCACCAAAAATAGTTTTATTCATCAACATATATAAGTATAATCGTGGTATTGACAATGAAAGATCCACCTATTGAACTCAATGTGAAACTGCACTGTTATTATCATTATCTTTTAGTTAGAAATAAAGCAAAAATGAACTTCCTTTTAGTTAGCGATAATGTTTCATTTATTACTTACATATAGATTTATCTTTTGGGTCTCAAGTTCCAATTTGCCTTCTAGTTTGAGCTCGTTACACCGGACATACCTAGTGTAGGTTACCTCTCCTGGGTGATTTACGAGCTATTGCATACGAACAACATTTTACCGTGTGCCCACCCAAAGTGTAGTAGTTGTGGATTTCCCTTGTAATAATTTTTTTTGTGTTTTGATTAAATATACTGGCTTCATCTGCCCTTATCTATTTTTGGTAAATGTCGAGTCTTACCATTAACAACAAAAATGAATACACCTAATGAGAACCTAGGAAAACAACCACCTTTTAGAAAGGGTGTTGCTCTCTAGACATCTAAGCACAGAAAACTAGTTAAATAGTCTAGAAATCAAAGTAAGACACCTACGAGCTCTCTTTGTAGCTTGCATACACTCTAATCTTAGTCCAATATACTTTTGTATCTAGCAATAACAAAACTCGTATATAGGGTAGGACTTCATGAATATGATCTAATTCATGGCTTGCTATGTGTAGTAGAGCATTGCACTCCACACAACAACCACAAAATCCTTCTGAAACAGTCACCAATGTGTACTCCTTATCTATTGTGTGGTCTGTTGGACCCCGCTGACGTTTCTAAGCCTAGCCAGTTAGTTGGGTCATTCCTAATAGCTATAATCCAGTCACAGTCTCCAAAATAAATGAGCTTGAGATTCCACTATACCTCAATTACATAAGTCACAAGCAATAGTACCAACTGTAACATGTAGTTTGTTAAGTCTCTCCTTTGTTAGTAATCTGCCCTGATTTATTAACCAAATAAAGAACCTGTGCTTTGGGTGCAACATATTATACCAGATTAAGTTGGCCTCTAGAAATCTAGTCAGAGTCTCTATCAATGCATAGTAGCTTCTAATATCTGAGTATGCACCACTTGCAGTAAGAAGATATTAGTTATTATGATACCTACTGAACCATAGTTGCTTTGCTAGAGTTTAACTTCTTCAAATACCAACTAAACTCAGCTGGTGGTATGTAGTTCTAGATATTTCTGGGTGTTTTCATAGATACTCCATGCACCGACTTAACCCATTGTGCATCTTTCTTCCTTTCCAACATCCAAATCAATTTCCCAACTAAGGTTATATTCTAGTTCCTGCAGATCTTTATGTTTAGGCCACAAAACTTTTTAGGAATACACACCTTATCCCATGCAACCAACACCCATTTTTTTTTCTTCAGAACTACCCCAAAGTAATCTCTGCACTGTTTATCCACTGCTTTCAGGGTGCTAGAAGGCAATATAAACATAGAACCCTAAATGTTGTCAATAAAGAATAAAACAGCATTGATCACCTGCATATGATAGACACTTTGAATAGGAAATAGTGATCCTATGTGTGATCTTCCCAACTGGTTGATAACACTTCAATTTACTCCACCTTTTTTATGACAAAGGTAACCGAGGATATGTAGTTGGAAAGGTTCCCAGTGAGAACCCAATGATAGACATGATCGCTGCATGAGTGGTGTCATCTATACCTTGCAAGAAGATGTTAGACTTGTGAACATTGGCTACTAGACCAGTGGCAACACTAAAATGGTTTATAGCTTTCATCACTCTTGCAATGGAGATGCAATCTCCTCTACAAAATATCACTAAACTATTTGCAGAAATAAGATGAGTTAACTTAAGAAATTTGCACATGGGGTGAAACCTGAAGTCTGGAAATTCTCTCGTCTTCTTAGGTGTCCTGATTAGATATTTCATTACTAATAAAAACAGTAATGGTGAGATTGGGTTCCCCTACCTTAGGCCCCTTCTCCATTCAAAATATCCATAGCCTTCCCTATTTAATTTTATTGTAAGCTTAGTAGTAGTAATACATGTCATCACCAATTGAATGAAAGATGTTGGAAATCCATATACATTTAAAGCTTCCTCAAGAAACTCCCAATTAAGTATATTATAAGCCTTCCTCAAGTAAATCTTCAACAAACATCTGGGTGATGTTTTCCTATTATAGGGCCTAAGTAGATCATTACAGATTAAGATGCCATGGACTAAAGACCTACATGTTACAAATCCTGCCTGACTTTCAGCTACTAAATGTGATAGTGGCTTCCTGAGTCTAACAAAGATCACCTTATATGGGCTTATAAAGCACATTACAACATGAAATACGCCTTAGTTGTCTAGCATATTTAGGGTTTGGCACCTTTGAAATCAATGAAATTGTTATGCGGAATTCGAGATAATACGAGAAAATATAAACGCGAAAAACAAGACAACTGATTTACGTGGTTCACCAATAAATTGGCTACGTCCACGGGGAAGAGGGGGAGCAGTTTTATTATGGAGAGGCAAGAACAGAAATACGAAATAGGTTTTGCCATAGCGTCTATATATAGTGCTAAGCTATGTCCTAACAGGCTTGGGCCCAAAATATAGAATTGACAGCGAGACCCCTGTTCTTTCTGCTGTAACGGGTCCGATTCAATGCATTTAACAAATCTCCACCTTTACTTGAATTCTCCAAATAGATTCTTCAGACTCACTATGATAGTGCCAGGCCTCCCCCTCTTCCTCAGAATTGCCCCACAGGGCAATTAACAACTTTTAATGTTGAGCAAGTCCAAACAGTGTTGAAACTTGCTCTGTTGAACCGGCTTTGTGAACATATCAGCAGGATTATCAGCAGTTCCTACTTTCTTCACCTTGATTCTCTTGTCACTTCTCAGAAAATGATACCTCACGTCAATATGCTTGGTTCTCTCATGATGGACTTGATCCTTGTCTAGACAAATTGCGCTCAAACTGTCACAATAAACTGTAGCCTGATCATGATGCAGACCAAGATCACTAACCAGCCCTTTCTGCCAAATCCCTTCTTTTGTCGCCTCTGTCAAGGCCATGTACTCCGCTTCCGTAGTAGACAAAGTCACTGTAGGTTGCAAAGTTGCCTTCCAACTGACGACAGATCCTCCAAGGGTAAACACATAGCCAGTCATCGATCTTCTTGTGTCAACATCTCCAGCATAGTCAGAATCAGAATAGCTAGTAACCAAGCACTGAGTATCACCTCTATAAATGAGACCAACGTCAGATGTACCTCTAAAGTACTGGAAAATTCTTTTCATAGCCTGCCGAATGTTCTCTTCCTGGTTGTCCCATGAATCTGCTCACTACACTGACTGCATGTGCTAAATCTGGCCTTGTACAGACCATAGCATACATCAAACTTCCTACGGCACTGGCATAAGGGACTCGTGACATATACTCCTTCTCTTCTTCTGAATGTGGAGCGAACATGGTAGTGAGATGGATATTGGCAGCACTGGGGGTATCAATAGGCTTAGATGAAGACATGCCAAACCTCACCAAGACCTTCTGAATGTAGCTTCTCTGTGACAAGAAAAGTTTCTTCTCTCTCTGTCTCTAATGATCTCCATCCCTAGAATCTTCCGAGCGGCTCCCAGATCCTTCATCTCAAACTCAGTACTAAGTAAACCCTTCAGCTTCTAAATGTGATACTTCTCCTTTGCAGCTATCAGCATATAATCTACATAAAGCACCAGATAGATGAATGAATCATCCTTGGGCCTATTGTAGTAGACACAACAATCATATGAGCTCCGAGTATAGCCCAACTTCACCATATAGCTGTCAAGCCTTTTGTACCACTGCCTTGGAGACTGCTTATGTCCATATAAGGAGTTCTTCAACCTGCAGACGTGATTTTCCTTCCCGGGAACTTGGAAACTATCCGGATGAGTCATGTATATCTCTTCCTCCAACTCTCCATGTAGAAACGTTGTCTTCACATCAAGTTGTTCAAGCTCCAGATTCAGATGTGTAACTATCGCTAGTAACACTCGGATGGAAGTATGTCTTACCACTGGTGAGAAGATCTCATTATAGTCCACTCCCTCTCTTTTGTTGAAACCTCTGGCAACAACCCTGGCTTTATACTTGACTCCTTCTGCTGGTGATATCCCTTCCTTCTTCTTGAAAACCCATTTGCAAGTAATAATCTTTCTTTCCGAAGGCTGTATGACCAGATCCCATGTCTGATTCTTGTGTAGGGACTCAATCCCATCTCCTATAGCAACAAACCATTTTTCAAAATCGGGACTTAAAATGGCTTCTTTGTAAGTAGACGGCTCAGATGTATCTACCTCTTCAGCAACCTGCAGCGCATAACCCACCATGTCCTCAAAACCATACCTCATAGGTGGCCGAACTCCAACCCTCCTTGGCCGATCTTAAGCTATACTCCGATGGATATCTAATGGCATAATTTCTGGAATATCAGTTTCTGTCTGTGGCTCTTGATCCTCCTCTTCAGGTTCTTTCAAATCGCTCTCGTTCTGAATGACTTGAAAATCCACCTGTTTATAAAGACTCCCAGTTTCTGACGTAGATGTAGGCTTCACAATGGTTCTAAGCAGAGAACTTTCATCAAAGACAACTGATTTACGTGGTTCACCAATAAATTGGCTACGTCCACGGGGAAGAGGGGGAGCAGTTTTATGATGGAGAGGCAAGAACAGAAATACGAAATAGGGTTTGCCATAGCGTCTATATATAGTGCTAAGCTACGCCCTAACAGGCTTGGGCCCAAAATACAAAATTGACAGATAATTAAGGGCCCAATACAAAAACATTGTATACTGTTCTTTCTGCTGTAACGGGTCCGATTCAAGGCATTCAACAGAAACTATAGTTAAGTTTATCTGTTTTAGTAGCTCCTATTACTCAGAAACTGAAGCACTGTAGGGACTACATCATCCCTCACAATATTCCAAGTTTTATTTATTAGGGGCCCAATCCATCTGGCCTACGGCTTTTAGTGTTGTCAAATTAAATATTGCCACCTTCACGTGTTTGCAATTGTATGGAATGATTAAGTGCATCTGATGTTCTACTACGAGTACAGGGCGCAACTCTAATGAACTTTAGTTCTATGTAGTCTTTTCCTTCACAACAGGTCTTTGTAGAAATTTACAAACACATCAACAGTCGCTGAAGTTCCTATGTGCATAACATCATGTGTATCCTTCAGTTGTTTTATGGCTTGCTGCAACTTCCTATGTTTTATAACTGAGAAGAAGCTTCTGGAGTTGTCGTCTCCTAGTTTCACTCCCTTTACTTTACTCTTCTCCTGTAGAAAACTTTCTGCTAGGTCAGGGGGTCCTCCTAAACTTGAACTTCTAATATGCACCTTCTCGTATTGTTGTAATAGTCGATCAGCTGGATTTAAGTGTAAAGCTTTCTGTGCTTGATCAAGAGCAAACCAATCAGTCTCCACCTCTACTAATTTGTCAAATGATGTTGATTACGTTCCCTCAAATTGGGATTCTGCAAGACAATCTCCACTTTATCCATAAAATTGGTATGACTGGCGCAAATATTATAGTACTTATAAGATCTACTTGGTCTAGCAACAACATGAAGTGATTCTATCTTGACTGGAGTCACTGGACTATGATAACTTATTCCCTCAGGTAAGAGTATCTATATAGTCAGGTATCTGTGTCAACCAATCATTATTGATGAACACCCAATCAATCTTATAGAACACCCTCTCTTCATCCCTATAATTCCAGGTATTTCTACTGCCTTTGGATGGTAGCTTTGGCAGGCCACATGTATCCAAGCAGTTATGAAAATCCACTATTTCCACAATTGACACTGCATTTCCATCCAATTAGTAGTCTCATACGTATTGTAGAGAAGAAGATTCTTGTTGTTGGTGGGAGGTGACGGGTATCCCATGTAGTTAGTCGAGGTGCTTGAAAGATGGCCCGGATATCCGGATCATCATAAAAAAATAAAATAGATTCCCACCAGAGGGTGGATATAATTCAGCTCTATTATCAAAAATAAAATTCAGCCCAGTCATCCAAATTCTAAATAACATTTTAGTCATCCATTATAGTTAATGGCTCATTGCAATCAAAATTAATATTCTCTAGATAGGTCCACAACTCTCCTCTCTTCCCTGGTGTTGTACGCATACACCACTGTTATAAGAAAGGACAGTTAAACAAACTCTAGTGACCCTGCAGGTCAGTGCTTGAGCATTACCTGATAAACATTGGACATGGAAGTAGTCAGCCTCCAACTCAGCCAAACCTGTCCAGTATAATCGTGCTCTAAGTTGGTAACATATTGCCATCCAGGAAATAAACTACTAGCTGACCTTTCAATCCTGTTAGCGTCCTTTTTTTTTGGCTAAGTCAACCAACCCTACTGCTTCTCTATTGCAAAAGAGTTGGACCTCCTTTTGCTTTTTAGGTCCATTAAGGCCCCTTACATTCCAAATAAGTATGTTATCCATTCCCAGAGAGAGTTGTTGGTCATCCTCCATCTTTCCTGACTAGTGTTATCAAAAGCAAAAAGCGCAAAGAGCAAATAAAACATGGCTTTAATGGAAAAAGGTGCAAGGAGAGAAAAACTACAAATTGATATTTTTAGTCAAAGTCTAATAATTTATAAGCATGAATGGTATACTTCACAAAGGAATTGAAAAATAACTACAATAAAGTGAAATATCAATTGTTTAGTGTTGTCTCTTTTGAATAAGTTCATTTGCAAGGAGAAGTATGGCTTAAAACCTTGGTAACGACACTAAAGCGCATATTAAGCAAGTCGAAGAACTCAACATGTTTTGAGCTTTGCTTCCAGGATTAGGGGGTGTTTGCATAAGCTTTTTAAGTGACTTAAAGTCAAAACCCAAAAGTAAGTAGCTACGTATTTTTGACTTTTTTTTGGACCTTTTAATCTTAAAGTAAAGTGCATTTAAGTGTTTGTGTTTTTGCCAAGTACTTCTAAAAAGAAAACAAAATGCTCAAAAGCAAAAAAAAAAACTGAATGAGTCCATCCAAACACCCTCTTAAGCAAGATTTGGTAACACATGTCCTTACCTTACTAGATTTTGTTGAAGCTAAGCCCTGGTTTTTCCTATCCTTTAAAAGGATTTGGTGAAAATGTTGGGGGCAGCCTTGCTCTAGCCTGTTGCTTGTAGGTATGAAAAGGAGTTACCCATACCCTTCCTAGTTTCCCAAAATGTTGTTAAGTAACCTCGTCTTGCCTGTTCCCTCCTTTGTCCCAACTGTTTTTAGTCTCTCCTGGTTCATCTCTATAGTATTATGCTTGATCATCTCTGTAACCTGTGCAGGTGGCACCACAAGTAGTTGTTTTGTGATTAGCTCAGATTGTAGCTTTTTATTCTTCTAACATTCTTCTACAGTGCATGTCCATAATTTTTGCAAAACTCACATAGAATAGGTCTCTAATCATAGTGGACTTTGTGCTTTATTAGATTACCTATTTTATATTTAAAGACTATCTTCTCAGGTAAAGGCAGTGTAGGTCCACCTCTATGAGCATCCTTGCAAAGTTTTATCCCATCTTTTTTTTGAGTATCTGGTCCACCATAAGAGGTCTCCCAATTATGCTCCCAATCTTACTAAGACCCTTACGACTCCAATACTTGAAATCCAACCCATGTAGCTTCACCCATATGGGAGTTGTTAAGAAGTTTCACATAGGTAGAGGGATGAGAAATTGGTCTCCTTATATGGACTTGGACGAACCTCCTTTTATGAGCTAGCTTTTGAGGTTGAGTTAGGCTCAAATGTCATATATTCACATGGTATCAAAGCCGTGATCATCCCCATTGTTGTTCACATATGTGGGCCTCCATTTATTAGCGTTTATGCTCCAGTTAAGGTCTGGGCATGCAGGGAAGTATTAAGAAGTCCCACATCACTAAAGCGATGAGAAATTGATCTCTTTATATGGACTTGGGCAAACTTCCCCTCCTGAGTATTGAGTTATGCCAAAGTGCCATATCCATAGGAACTGTGTACAACTCCTTCCTTGAGAACTTCATGTCCGAGATCTAAGACTTTACAATAAAAGATTTGTTGTCAAAGTGATAAAATACCAACCTTAAATAAATTTATCCTTCCAATCTTAAGCAATTCCACCTTGTTAATCAAATTATTAGCCCATAGTCTATGGATGTATCCATTCAGTACAAAAAAGGATGGGTGTCCCCAATACATTGCATATTACAACACTCTTCCAAAAAGCTATTACAAATATCCTCTAAATCAATTGCACACACTGTTGCCTCACCATTCGTTTCAACTTCTACAAATTCAAGCTTAAACCCTACATTAGAGATTATTGTAATATAAAAATTTTCCCATATGGACCTATTCTTGTTCAACTCATGTGAGCTTTCAATATTATCTACCAAAGATATTTCGAAAACTTACTGTGGCCTGACTTGTAGCCTTAGATGATGGATATAATTTCCCACTGTAGCACTGCTTGTTCCATTATTCCATTGTTTTCTGTAGGGTTTCTTCCATCACTTGGTTATCCTTCCTCCTCAGTGTGCTCCTTACTTTTGTCGAAGCAATTTCATATTGCTTGTGAGCCACCCCTTATTCATGAGTCAGTTCAACTAGGATCTGATTCTGATAGACCTCTATTATTGAATGCCGTGCAGCAGTCCCTGGAGTAATTGTTCCATTACTGACCGTCATAACCTCCTTTATTGTTTGATTTCTGTCACGACCCAAAACCGATCCGCGACTGGCACCCACATTTACCCTCCTATGTGAGCAAACCAACCAATCTAACCCTTAACATTTCAATATAATATCGACAGAAAGTAATGCGGAAGACTTAAACTCATTAATAAAAACCAATTCAATAATTATTATTATCCCCAAAATCTGGAAGTCATCATCACAAGAACATCTATGATCAAATTACTAAACTAAGAGTATTCGAAGAAGATAAAACAAGTAAAAGCTAGTCCATGCCGGAACTTCAAGGCATCAAGACATGAAAGAAGAATATCCAGTCCAAGCTAGAAGCATTAGCTCACCCTAAAGATCCGATGTGACGAAGACTGGCTAGAATTGCGGTTGAGTTGAAGACGACGGCACGTTTGCTGCACTCCACAAATAACAAAGAAGAACACATAAAAGTAGGGGGTCAGTACAAACACGGGTACTGAGTAGATATCATCGGCCAACTCAAAATAGAGAACAGTATATATCAAGTAATATTATAAATCAACTACAATACTCAACATGTAGCAACAACAGGTACCATAATCATGAATATGTACCGTCAAGTTCACACATGAGGACTCAAGCCTCAATACCATACTCATTTGGGAATTAGGTTCATTAGATTGAGTAAATTAACATATTTCAAGATTCATTATCTTTATTCCCCTCGTGTCGGTACGTGACACACACACCCCTCCATATACTATCCTGGTGCCGGAACGTGCACTCACTCTCGATCTTCATATACTATCCTGGTACCAGAACGTGCACCCCGATCCATATACTATCCTGGTGTCGGAACGTGACACTCCGATCCTCCGATCCTCATTCTATCCTGGTATTGGAACGTGGCACCCGATCCATATGCTAACCTGGTGTCGAAACGTGAAACTCCGATCCTCATTCTATCCTTGTACCGGAACGTGGCACCCGATCCATATACTATCCTGGTGTCGGAACGTGACACTCCGATCCTCATTCTATCCTGGTACCGGAATGTGGAACCTGATCCTCTACTTCTATCCTGGTACCGGAACGTGGCACCCGATCCCCTAATCTCACCACTTTCGTTCATCAACCCTTCTTTTATACCAAGGCATCATCATTAACAAAGTAGATTAGGGTTTCTTTTCAAGATTTGGGATTCAATAGCTTCATCATGCTTATTTATTTCACAATTACATATCATATTCATGCAAGCATACAATTAAGCATATAGAAGGGTTTACAATACTACTAACACAATCATTCACTATTAAGAGTTTTACTACAAATAGTGAAAACCATAACCTACCTCTACCGAAGATTAGTGATCAAGCAATAATTTTCCCAAAGCCTTGTGTTTTCCTCTTCGTTTCTCCTCTCTCTTTCAATCCTCTCTCTCTCTCTTTGTTCTTTCTATTTTCTTTCTTATTCCAAAACCCTCTTTCTTTTACCCTAATTAGCATAAGAATAAAAGATGACAATAATGACCCACTAATTAACTTGAGGTCACCTCTTTTAACCCCCAAGTAATTAGACTTATTAACATTAACCCACTAACTGTATAATTAAAGCAGGAATAGTCCAAAACATCCCTTAAAACATTTAAAGAAATCCGACCCAGACTGGGATTACGCAGTCTGTGACGGCCCGTCATGAATGCGACGGTCCGTCCTGCAGGTCGTCACAAAGATCAGAGACTCAATTTCCACCAAAGAGTCTGTGACGGTCCATCACGCCTGTGACGGTCTGTCCTGTCATTCCGTTACGAAGTTCAGAGAGTCGATTTCAGTACCCAATTTCAGTATTTCTAAGTGTTTTGATACGAGACCCTGCGATGGTCCGTCGTGGGGTCCGTCGTGGGGTCCGTCGTCTCAGCCAGTTTTCCAAAAATAAAATCTGCTGCTCAAAACGACTAAACAGGTCGTTACAATAGATACCAATTTACCCATCGTTCGTCCTCGAACGATCTCACAAGAAGGAAAACAAGGGCGAGAAGGAGTACCTGAATCTTTAAACAGATGTGGGTATCTTTCTTGCATATCGGCCTCCTTCTCCAAAGTGGCTTCTTCAACCGGCCGATTCTTCCATTGAACCTTGATGGATGCAATCTCCCTCGACCTCAACTTGCGGACTTCTCTATCTAAAATAGCAACAGGTTCCTCCTCACAAGACAAATTCTCATCAAGCAAAACTGAATCCCAACGAATGATGTAGTTTCCATCCCCATGGTATCTTTTCAACATAGACACATGGAATACCAAATGCACTCCGGACAGCCCTGGAGGCAAGGCTAATTCGTAAGCCACCTCCCCTACTCGCTTAAGTACTTCAAAGGGACCATATACCTTGGCCTTAGTTACCTCCTCTTTTACCAAACCGCATCACCCCCTTTCATGGGCGAAACCTTCAACAAGACTTGTTCACCCTCCATGAACTCTAAGTCTCTAACCTTTCGATCTGCATATTCTTTTTGCCTACTTTGCGCCGTTAAAGTTTTTTCTTGAATAGATTTCACTTTCTCTAATGAATCCCTCAAAAGGTCCGTACCCCCAAGGTCTAACCTCAAATGCATCAAACCACCCAATGGGAGACCTACATCTCCTACCATACAATGCTTCAAATGGGGACATGTCAATACTTGAGTGATAACTGTTATTGTATGAAAACTCCGCTAAGGGTAAGAAGTTATCCCAATGACCACCAAATTCTATCACACATGCACGAAGCATGTCCTCCAACACTTGGATCGTTTGCTCAGACTGCCCATGGGTCTGAGGATGGAACGCAGTACTAAGGTCCAACCTAGTACCCAATTCCGCATGCTGTGTTTTCCAAAACTTATAAGTAAACTGCGTACCTCTATCTGATATAATGGAGAGTGGAACCCCATGCAGTCGAACCACTTCCGAGATGTAAATTTTGGCTAACTTCTCTGCATTGTAAGTCACCTTGACCGGAATAAAGTGCGAAGAATTAGTTAACCTATTAACAATCACCCAAATAGAGTCGTACTTACCCATTGTCTTGGGAAGACCAACCACGAAGTCCATTGCAATTCTCTCCCACTTCTATTCCGGAATGGGCATTCTCTGAAGTGTTCCTCCGGGCCTCAGGTGTTCATACTTTACTTGTTGGCAATTTGGAAATTTGGCAACAAAATCTACAATGTCACGCTTCATTCTACTCCACCAAAAGTGTTGCTTTAGGTCACGATACATCTTGGTTGCACCAGGGTGTATAGAATACCTTGAACTATGAGCCTCTGTCAGAATAGTGTTGATAAAATCATCGATGCGGGGTACACATGCCCTTCCCTTAATCCTCAATACACTTTCCCCATCGATTGTTGCTTCCTTAGCCTCTCCTCGCAACACTTTATCTCGGATCCAGATCAATTTATCATCATTAAACTGCTTTCCCTTAATCTTGTCAAGGAAGGAAGATCTTGCCTCCACACAAGCCAAAAATCCTCCCTTCTCATTTACCTCTAACCTCATAAGGTCATTAGCCAGAATCTGAACCTCTCTAGACAATGGGCGTCTAGAAACTTGCAAGTGAGCTAGACTTCCCATGCTTCCTACCTTTCTACTTAAAGCATCTGCCACAACATTAGCTTTTCCTGGATGATATAAGATTGTGATATCGTAGTCCTTCAGTAGTTCCATCCATCTCCTCTGTCTCAAGTTCAAATCCTTCTGAGTAAAAACATACTATAGGCTACGATGATCCGTATAGACTTCACACTTAACCCCATATAAATAGTGCCTCCATTGATTTAATGCGAATACTAACGCGGCCAATTCCAAATCATGGGTCGGATAGTTACGTTCATGCACCTTTAATTGTCTTGAAGCATAAGCAATCACATTCTTTTCTTGCATTAGCACTACACCAACCCCGAATAGGATGCCATCACAATAAACAATGAAGTGCTTACCTCTACTGGCAAGGTAAGGATAGGTGCGGTAGTCAACAAGTCTTGAGTTTCTGAAAGCTTTCTTCACACTCATCCGACCATACAAATGGAACATTCTGCTTAGTCAAGTTCGTCAATTGGGAAGCAATAGAAGAGATCCCTTGACAAATCGGCGGTAGTAGCTAGCTAACCCAACAAAGCTCCTTATTTCTGACACATTAGTAGGTCTTACCCAATTCTTCACTGTCTCAATCTTAGAAGGATCCACCATCACTCCATCCTTAGAAACCACGGTGCCCCAAGAAGGAACTGCATCTAGCCCAAACTCACACTAGAGAACTTGCATAAAGCTTTTTCTCCCTCAACATTTCCAATACAATTCTCAAATGCTCCTCATGTTCCTTCTTACTTTTAGAGTATATCAGTATATCATCAATAAATACGATCACAAAGAGATCCAGATATGGCTTAAAAATCCCGTTCATCAAGCTCATGAACGCAGCAGGGGCATTAGTTGACCAAAAGACATCACTACAAATTCGTAATGCCCATACCTGGTTCGAAAAGCAGTCTTTGGCACCATCCGTTGCCCGTATTTTCAATTGATGATAACCGGATCTCAAGTCGATCTTAGAGATGACACAAAGCACCTTGTAACTGATCAGAACAAGTCATCAATGCTGAGGAAGAGGATACTTGTCTTAATATTTACCTTGTTCAACAGCCGGTAGTCTATGCACATCCGAAAACTCCCATGCTTCTTCTTCACAAACAAAACCGCAGCACCCCAAGGAGATGCACTTGGTCTAATGAAGCCTTTGCTCAAAAACTCTTGAAGTTGGGCCTTTAACTCTCTTAACTCCGCGGGAGCCATTCTATAAGGGGGTATAGAAATGGGGCGAGTACCTGGTTCAAGATCAATACAGAAGTCAATATCCCTATCTGGTGGCATACCAGGAAGATCTGTAGGGAACACATCCAAAAACTCACGGACTACCGAAATCGACTCAATCGAAGGTACTTGGGTAGTGTCATCCTTGAGATGTGCCAAGAAAGCTAAATAACCCTTAAAAACAATTCTCTTAGCACGAAGAAAGGACACGATACGAACCGGATTGGAAGTGTAGTCACCCTCCCAAACTAACAGATATATCCCAGGCTTGGCTTACGTAACAGTTTTAGCATTACAATCAAGATCGCAAAATTCGGAGAAAGCCAATCATACCAGAATTACATCAAAGTCAACCATATCTAGATAACCAAATCTACATAAGTGTTTCTCCCCACAAATTCACCAAACAAGACTATATACCTTTTCAACTACCACAGACTCACCCACCGGAGTAGAAAACACGAATAGGCATATCAAGTAATTCACAATGTAAATTTAGACCATTAGCAAATGAGGAAGATACATAAAAAAATGTGGATCCAGGATCAAACAATACAGAAGCCATACAATCACAAATCAAAAGATTACCTGTGATGACAGCACAGATGTCTCCGCCTCCGATCTCCCAGGGAAAGCATAACAATGGGCCCTTTCGTTTGTTTGCCCATTGCACCTACCATGTTGTGATGTAGTGGCTCCAGTTTGCCCATCACCTCGGCCATTTTGGTGACCACCATTACCTCGACCACCGCGTCCTCCAGAATGACGGCCTCTTCTTGTCACGACCCAAACGGGGACGCGACTGGCACCCACATTTACCATCCTATGTGAGCGAACCAACCCATCTAAACCTTAACATTTCAAGATATATCAACAGAAAATAATGCGGAAGACTTAAACTCATAAATAAAACATTCAAAACTATTATTATTATCCCCAAAATTGGAAGTCATCATCACAAGAACATCTATCCTCAAATTACTAAACTAAGAATATTTACAAAACAAAATAATAGAAAGCTAGTCCATGCCGGAAGTCAGGCATCAAGACTTGAAGAAGAAGATCCAGTCCAAGCTAGACGCATTAGCTCACCCTGAATTTCTGAAAGTAGTGAAGACTGGCTAGATCTACTGTTGAGTTAAGTTGACGGAACGTTTGCTGCATTCCACAAATAACAAGAAGAAAACATAAAATTAGGGGGTCAGTACAACCACAAGTACTGAGTAGATATCATCGGCCAACTCCAAATAGAAAACAGTATATATCAGTTAATATTATAATCAACTATAAACTCAACATGTAGCATCAACAAGTACCATCAAGTTCACCCATGAGGACTAGCCTCAATACCATACTCATTTGGAATTAAGTTGATTAGATTGAGTATTATTTATCATCTTCAAGATTCATTATCTTCTTCCTCTTGTGTCGGTACGTGACACTCCGATCCCCTACCACTATGTGTCGGTACGTGACACTCCGATCCCACTATATGGGTCGGACGTGACACTCCGATCCCCTATATGTGTCGGAACGTGACACTCCGATCCCCTATATGGTCGGAACGTGACACTACGATCCCCTATATGTGTCGGAACGTGACACTCCGATCCCTATAGGTGTCGGTACGTGACACTCCGATCCCTAATTCTACGTGGGGTTCGTGACACCCTCCCACTAATACTATGTGTCGGAACGTGACACTCCGATCCACTAATACTATGTGTCGGAACGTGACACTCCGATCCACTAATACTATGTGTCGAAACGTGACACTCCGATCCACTAATCTCATTCTATCCGTTCACCAAGCCTTCTCTATACTAAGGCATCATCAATCCCATTACTTTAATTCATCAAGCCTTCTTTTATACCAAGGCATCATCATTAATAAATAGATTAAAGTTTCTTTCAAGATTTGGGATTCAATTGTTTTCATCATGCTTGTTTTATCAAAATCACATAATCATTCATGCAGCATACAATTAAGCATATAGACAGGTTTACAATATCACCAATACATATCATTCACTATTAAGGTTCACTACGAATATCGTAAAATAACTAAACCTACCTCCACCGAGGAATTGGAATCAACAAGCAATTTCCCAAGCTTTGATATTCCCTCTGCTCTTGATCGATCAATTCTCTCTTCTCCTTGTTCTTTCTATTTTCTTTATTCAAACCCTCTTTCTTTTACCCTAATTAACCTATAATTAAGTGTAAAAGGTGGCAAGAATACCCCACTAATTAATCCAAAGTTTACCTCTTTTATCCCTCAAGAATTTGAGTTATTAATGTAAACCCACGAAATCTATAATTAAGGAAGAATAGTCCAAAACGTCCCTTAAAACGTGTGGAAGAAATCCGATCTACCTGGGATTACGCAACCTGTGATGGGCCGTCGTGACTGCGATGGTCCGTCACGAAGGTCGCGACTCTATTCTTCCACCAAGGATACTGTGACGGTCCGTCTTGCCATTACGTCATGACGGTCAGAGACTCGATTTTCAGTACCCATTTCAGGATTCCTAAGTATATGTGAAACGGTGCCTCACGACGGTTCGTCGTAGCTGTGACGGCACGTCCTGCAGGTCCGTCACAGATTACAGAGAGTCGATTTTAATATCCAAATTTAAGAATCTAAGTGTCAAGAACGAAACATCCTCGACGGGGCCGTCGTACCATGACGGTCCGTCGTTACATCGTCGTCCCACCAGTTTTCCGAAATAAAATGCTGCTGCTCAAACGACTAAACAGGTCGTTACAATAGATACCAATTTACCCATCGTTCGTCCCCGAACGATCAAAAGAAGAAAACAATGGCGGAAAGGAGTACCTGAATCCGTAAATAGATGTGGGTATTTTTCTTGCATATCTGCCTCCTTCTCCCAAGTAGCCTCTTCAACCGGTCGATTCTTCCATTGAACTTTGATGGATGCAATTTCTCTCGACCTCAACTTGCGAACCTCTATATCTAATATAGCAACCGGTTCCTCCTCATAAGTCAAATTCTCATCAAGCAAGACTGAATCCCAACGGATAATGTAGTTTCCATCTCCATGGTATCTTTTCAACATGGACACATGAAACACCGGATGCACTCCGGACAGCCCTGGGGGCAAGGCTAATTCATAAGCCACCTCCCCTATTCGCCTTAGTACCTCAAATGGTCCAATATACCTTGGACTTAGCTTACCTCTTTTGCCAAACCGCATCACCCCTTTCATGGGTGAAACCTTCAACAAGACTTGTTCACCCTCCATGAACTCTAAGTCTCTAACCTTTCGGTCTGCATACTCCTTTTGTCTACTTTGCGCCGCTAGAAGCTTTTCTTGAATGCCCTTCACCTTATCTAACGAATCCCTCAAGAGGTCAGTACCCCAAGGTCTAACCTCAAATGCATCAAACCAACCAATGGGAGATCTACACCTCCTCCCATACAATGCTTCAAATGGAGCCATATCAATACTGGAGTGATAGCTATTATTGTATGAAAACTCTGCCAAAGGTAAGAAGCTATCCCAATGGCCACCAAACTTTATCACACATGCGCGAAGCATATCCTCCAACACTTGAATCGTTCGCTCAGACTGACCATCGGTCTGAGGATGGAACGCGGTACTAAGGTCCAACCTAGTACCCAATTCTGCATGCAATGTTTTCCAAAACTTAGAAGTAAACTGCGTACCTCTATCTGATATAATGGATAGTGGAACCCCATGCAATCGAACGATTTCTGAGATGTAGATTTTTGCTAACTTCTCTGCATTGTAAGTCACCTTGACCGGGATGAAATGAGCAGACTTAGTTAACCTATCAACAATCACCCAAATGGAGTCATACTTACCCATTGTCTTTGGAAGACCAACCACAAAGTCCATTGCGATTCTCTCCCACTTCCATTCAGGAATGGGCATTCTCTGAAGCGTTCCTCCGGGCCTCTGGTGTTCATACTTTACTTGTTGACAGTTTGGACATTTGGCAATAAACTCAACAATATCTCGCTTCATTATACTCCACCAAAAGTTTTGCTTTAGGTCGCGATACATCTTGGTTGCACCCGGATGTATAGAATACCTTGAACTATGAGCCTCTGCCAAAATAGTGTTGATCAAATCATCGATGCGGGGTACACATACCCTTCCCTTAATTCTCAACACACCTTCCTCATCGATTGTTGCTTCTTTAGCCTCTCCTTGCAACACTTTATCTCGAATCCGGATCAATTTCTCATCATCAAACTGCTTCGCCTTAATCTTGTCAAGGAAGGAGGATCTTGCCTCTACACAAGCTAACAATCCTCCCTTCTCATTTACTTCTAACCTCATGAGGTCATTAGCCAAAATCTGCACTTCTCTAGCCAATGGGCGTCTAGAAGCTTGCAAGTGAGCTAGACTTCCCATGCTTCCCGCCTTTCTACTCAAAGCATCTGCCACCACATTCGCCTTCCCCGGATGATACAAAATAGTGATGTCGTAGTCCTTCAGTAGTTCCATCCATATCCTTTGTCTCAAGTTCAAATCTTTCTGAGTAAAGACATACTGTAGGCTACGATGATCTGTGTATACTTCACACTTAACCCCATATAGATAGTGTCTCCATTGCTTTAATGCAAACACTACCGCGGCCAATTCCAAGTCATGAGTTGGATAGTTACGTTCATGCACTTTTAATTGTCTTGAAGCATAAGCAATTACATTCTTTTCTTGCATTAGCACTGCACCCAAACCCGAATAGGATGCATCACAATAAACGATGAAGTTCTTACCCTCTACTGGCAAAGTAAGAATTGGTGCGGTAGTCAACAAGGTCTTGAGTTTCTGAAAGCTTTCCTCACACTCATCCGACCATAAAAATGGAACATTCTGCTTAGTCAAGTTCGTTAATTGGGAATCAATGGAAGAGAACCCCTTGACAAATCAGCGGTAGTAGCTAGCTAACCCCACAAAACTCCTTATTTCTGACACATTAGTAGGCCTTACCCAGTTTTTCACCGTCTCAATCTTAGATGGATCCACCATCACTCCATCCTTAGAAACCACGTGTCCCAAGAAGGACACTGAATCTAGCCAAAACTCACACTTGGAGAATTTCGCATAAAGCTTTTTCTCCCTCAACATTTCTAATACAAATCTCAAATGCTCCTCATGTTCCTTCTTGCTTTTAGAGTATATCAGTATATCATCAATAAACACGATAACAAAGAGATCCAAATATGGCTTAAATATCCCATTCATCAAGCTCATGAAAGCAGCGGGGGCATTTGTAAGACCAAAAGACATCACTACAAATTCATAATGCCCATACCTAGTTCGGAAAGCAGTCTTTGGCACATCCGCTGCCTGTATCTTCAATTGATGATAACCGGATCTCAAGTCGATCTTCGAGAAGACACAAGCACCTTGTAGTTGATCGAATAAGTCATCAATGCGAGGAAGAGGATACTTGTTCTTAATAGTTACCTTGTTCAACTGCCGGTAGTCTATGCACATCCGGAAACTCCCATCCTTCTTCTTCACAAACAAAACCGGAGCGCCCCAAGGAGATGCACTTGGTCTAATGAAGCCTTTGCTCAACAACTCTTGAAGTTGAGCCTTTAACTCTCTTAATTCGGCGGGAGCCATTCTATAAGGGGGTATAGAAATGGGGCGAGTGCCCGGTTCCAAATCAATGCAAAAGTCGATATCCCTATCCGGTGGCATGCCAGGAAGATCTGCGGGGAACACATCCAAAAACTCACGGACCACCGAAACTGTTTCGATTGAAGGTACTTGGGTAGTGTCATCCCTGAGATGTGCCAAGAAAGCTAAACACCTTTACTAACCATTTTCTTAGCACGAAGAAAGGATATGATACGCACCGGATTGGAGTGTAGTCGCCCTCCCACACTAACGGATCTGCCCCGGCTTGGCTAACGTCACAATTTTAGCATTACAATCCAAAATCGCAAAATTCGGAGAAAGCCAAGTCATACCCAGAATTACATCAAAGTCACCCATTTCTAAAATAACCAAATCTACATAAGTGTTGCTCCCCACGAAATTCACCAAACAAGACCTATACACTTTTTCGACTATCACAGACTCACCCACCGGAGTAGAAACACGAATAGGCATATCAAGTAATTCACAATGTAAATTTAGACCATTAGCAAATGATGAAGATACATATGAAAATGTGGAGCCAGGGTCAAATAATACAGATGCCATGCAATCACAAACCAAAAGATTACCTGTGATAACAGCATCAGACGCCTCCGCTTCAGATCTCCCAGGGAAAGCGTAACAATGGGCCCTTTCACCAGTCTGTCCGTTGCCCCTACCATGTTGTGTCGTAGTGGCTCCAATTTGCCCATCTCCTCTGCCGTTGTGGTGACCACCATTACCTCGACCACCACGTCCTCCAGAAAAGCGGCCTCTACCATGACACCTCTACCTCTAGCTATTGGGGGTCTGTAACTCTGTTTTGGACAATTCCTCCTAACATGTCCAATCTCCCCACATCCATAACACTCTCTGGAGTCAGGCATAGGTCTCTCGGAGCAGTGTTGACCGTTCTGAGGTGGACCCCCAACTACAGTCTGTAGTGAAGACTGAATTGGTCGACTTGAGTAACCTCCGGAGCTCTGTCCTCTAGAGTAAGAACCATTAAACTCACCTCCCCTTCGAAACCTTTTTGATGTCGATGTCGTGGTGAAGTCATCTGGTTTCACTCCTTCCACTTCTATCACAAAGTCTACCACCTCTTGGAAGGATGTTGCCGTAGCCGCTACCTGTAGGGCTGAAATCCGCAATTCTGACCTCAACCCCTTCACAAAACGGCGAATCCGCTCTTGTGGACTGAAACAAAGTTGGGTGGCATACCTTGATAAAGCACGAAACTTAGCCTCATATGCGTTAACCGTCATCCTACCTTGCTCGAGACTCAAGAACTCATCCCTTTTTCTATCTCTCAAACTCCTTGGGATATACTTCTCCATAAACAGGGTAGAGAAGGATGCCCAAGTCATGGGTGTGGCCTCTGTCGGTTGACACTCGACATGTGATCGCCACCACATTTTGGCGTTCCCTTGAAACTGATAGCTTACGAACTCAACGCCAAACCGTTCTACTATCCCCATCTTGTGTAGTAGCTCATGACAATCAACCAGAAAATCATAAGCATCTTCAGATTCTGCACCCTTGAAGACTGGAGGTTTCAATTTCAAGAACTTGCTGAAAAGTTCGTGCTGATCATTTGTCATTATCGGTCCAGTAGTCAGACGTGGAAATGTGCCTATCTCCAATGAGGCATCCATGCGGGGAGCCATAGTAGCCGTATGTCGTACCTCTGAAACCGGAGGTGTTGGTGCAGAAACCACTGGAGGTGCCTGACCGTGATCAGATAACCCGCTAAGATAAGCAAGAACCTGATTGATCATCTCTGGCGTAGGTTGGGGTGGCAATTCCTCATTCTGCTCTTGTTCAGTTTCCCCTTCCTCACCCTCTCTTACTACCTCCTCAGTCGGTGGAGGAGTCACCGCCCTAGCATCAGATGGACTAGGTGCTCGTCCTCTTCCTCTAGAGGACGTCCTCCCATGGCCTCTTACCGATGTTCTTCCTCGAGCCACAGCCCCAGTGGCTGGCTCAGTCGTTTCTTGTCTTGCAGTTGTGGCTGCTGGTGCGGTCGTTGCTCTAGTTCTAACCATCTGCGAAATAGAGTGAAGATGGTCAGATACCAATTCGTATCACCTAGATACCAATTGGACTCAAGTAGTAGCACGAAAGAAGGAATGAAAGAGTGAAATTTTCCTAAAGTCTTATAGCCTCTCAAGGAAAAGTAAAGGCGTCCCCCTACCGTTCCTTAAGACTCTACTAGACCTGTTCTTGTGTGATGAGACCAACGAACCTAATGCTCTGATACCAAGTTTGTCACGACCCAAATCGGGGACGCGACTGGCACCCACATTTACCCTCCTATGTGAGCGAACCAACCCATCTAAACCTTAACATTTCAAGATATATCAACAGAAAATAATGTGGAAGACTTAAACTCATAAATAAAACAATTCAAAACTATTATTATTATCCCGAAAATCTGGAAGTCATCATCACAAGAACGTCTATCCTCAAATTACTAAACTAAGAATATCTAAGAAAACAAAATAATAGAAAGCTAGTCCATGCCGGAAGTCAAGGCATCAAGACTTGAAGAAGAAGATCCAGTCCAAGCTAGACGCATTAGCTCACCCTGAATTTCCGAAAGTAGTGAAGACTGGCTAGATCTACTGTTGAGTTGAAGTTGACGGAACGTTTGCTGCATTCCACAAATAACAAAGAAGAAAACATAAAAGTAGGGGGTCAGTACAACCACAAGTACTGAGTAGATATCATCGGCCAACTCAAAATAGAAAACAGTATATATCAGTTAATATTATAAATCAACTATAAACTCAACATGTAGCATCAACAAGTACCATCAAGTTCACCCATGAGGACTCAAGCCTCAATACCATACTCATTTGGGAATTAAGTTGATTAGATTGAGTATATTTATCATCTTTCAAGATTCATTATCTTTCTTCCTCTTGTGTCGGTACGTGACACTCCGATCCCCTACCACTATGTGTCGGTACGTGACACTCCGATCCCCCTATATGTGTCGGAACGTGACACTCCGATCCCCTATATGTGTCGGAACGTGACACTCCGATCCCCTATATGTGTCGGAACGTGACACTCCGATCCCCTATATGTGTCGGAACGTGACACTCCGATCCCCTATATGTGTCGATACGTGACACTCCGATCCCCTAATTCTACGTGTCGGTTCGTGACACCCGTCCCACTAATACTATGTGTCGGAACGTGACACTCCGATCCACTAATACTATGTGTCGGAACGTGACACTCCGATCCACTAATACTATGTGTCGGAACGTGACACTCCGATCCACTAATCTCATTCAATCCGTTCACCAAGCCTTCTCTATACTAAGGCATCATCAATCCCATTACATTAATTCATCAAGCCTTCTTTTATACCAAGGCATCATCATTAATAAATAGATTAAAGTTTCTTTCAAGATTTGGGATTCAATTGTTTTCATCATGCTTGTTTTATCAAAATCACATAATCATATTCATGCAAGCATACAATTAAGCATATAGACAGGTTTACAATATCACCAATACATATCATTCACTATTAAGAGTTCACTACGAATATCGTAAAATAACCATAACCTACCTCCACCGAGGAATTGGAATCAACAAGCAATTTCCCAAGCTTTGATATTCCCTCTGCCTCTTGATCGATCAATCTCTCTCTCTCCTTGTTCTTTCTATTTTCTTTATTCAAACCCTCTTTCTTTTACCCTAATTAACCTATAATTAAGTGTAAAAGGTGGCAAGAATACCCCACTAATTAATCAAAAGTTACCTCTTTTATCCCTCAAGAATTTGAGTTATTAATGTAAACCCACGAAATCTATAATTAAGGAAAGAATAGTCCAAAACGTCCCTTAAAACGTGTGAAGAAATCCGATTCTGCCTGGGATTACGCAACCTGTGACGGGCCGTCCTGACTGCGACGGTCCGTCACGAAGGTCGTCGACTCTATTCTTCCACCAAGGATACTGTGACGGTCCGTCACCGATGTGACGGTCCGTCCTGCACATTACGTCATGACGGTCAGAGACTCGATTTTCAGTACCCAATTTCAGGATTCCTAAGTATATTGAAATGGTGCCTCACGATGGTTCGTCGTAGCTGTGACGGCACGTCCTGCAGGTCCGTCACAGATTACAGAGAGTCGATTTTAATATCCAAATTTAAGAATTCTAAGTGTCATGGAACGAAACATCCTCGACGGGCCGTCGTAACCACGACGGTCCGTCGTTACATCCGTCGTCCCAACCAGTTTTTCCAGAAATAAAATCTGCTGCTCAAAACGACTAAACAGGTCGTTACACTTCTATAACCACCTCTACCTCTAACCATAGGAGGTCTGTAACTCTGTTTTGGACAATACCTCTTAATATGTCCAGTCTCCCCACATCTATAACACTCTCTGGATTCAAGCATCGGTCTCTCAGAGAAATGTTGACCGGTCTGAGGTGGACCCCCAACTACAGTTTGTAGTGAAGACTAAATTGGTCGGACTGAGTAACCTCCGGAACCCTGTCCTCTAGAGTAAGAACCATTAAACTCACCTCCCTTTCGAAACCTTTTTGATGTCGACGCCATGGTGAAGTCATCTGGCTTTACTCCTTCCACCTCTATTACGAAGTCTACCACTTCCTGAAAGGATTTCGCGTGTAGCCGCTACCTGTAAGGCTGAAATCCGCAACTCTGACCTCAACCCCTTCACAAACGGCGAATCCGCTCTTGTGGACTGAAACAAAGTTGGGTGGCATATCTGGATAGTGCGCGAAACCTAGCCTCATAAGCAGTAACCGACATCCTACCTTGCTCTAGGCTCAAGAACTCATCTCTTTTCCTATCCCTCAAAGTTCGGGGGATATATACTCTCCATAAACAAGCTAGAGAATGAGGCCCAAGTCATAGGTGGTGCCTCTGTTGGTTGACACTCTACATGTGAACGCCACCACATTTTTGGCGTTTCCTTGGAACTAATAAGTCACCAAACTCAACACCAAACCGTTCTACTATACCCATCTTGTGTAATAGCTCATGACAGTCAACCAGAAAATCGTAGGCATCCTCCGATTCAGCACCCTTGAAGATTGGAGGTTTCAATTTCAAGAACTTACTGAAAAGTTCATGCTGATCATTTGTCATTATAGGCCCTGTAGTCAGACGAGGAAATGTGCCTATTTCTAATGAGGCATCCATGCGGGGAGCCCCAGCAGTGGCATGTCGTACCTCTGAAACCGGAGGTGTTGGTGCAGAAAACACTGGAGGTGTGTGACCCTGATCAGATAACCCGCTAAGATAAGCAAGAACCTGATAGATCATCTCTAGGGTAGGTTGGGGTGGTATTTCCTCATTTTGTACTTGTTCATTCTCCCCTTCCTCACCCTCTCTTACTACTTCCTCAGTCGGTGGAGGAGTCACCGCCCTAGCATCAGATGGGCTAGGCACTTGTCCTCTTCCTCTAGAGGACGTCTTCCCACGACCTCTATCACGGCCTCTTGCCACTGCTCTTCCTCGAGCCACAGCCCCAGTGGCAGGCTCAGACGTTTCTTGTCTTGCCGGTGTTGGTGTTGGCGCAGTCGTTGCTCTAGTTCTAACCATCTGCGAAATAGAGTGAAGATGGTCAGATACCAATTTGTATCACCTAGATACCAATTGGATTCAAGTAGTAGCACGAAAGAAAGAATGAAAGAATGGAATTTTACTAAAGTCTTATAGCCTCTCAAAGAAAAGTAAAGGCGTCCCCCTACCGTTCCTTAACACTCTAGTAGACTCGTTCTTGTGTGATGAGACCAACGAACCTAATGCTCTGATACCAAGTTTGTCACGACCCAAAACCGAGCCGCGACTGGCACCCACATTTACCCTCCTATGTGAGCGAACCAACCAATCTAACCCTTAACATTTCAATATAATATCGACAGAAAGTAATGCGGAAGACTTAAACTCATTAATAAAAACCAATTCAATAACTATTATTATCCCCAAAATCTGAAAGTCATCATCACAAGAACATCTATGATCAAATTACTAAACTAAGAGTATTCTAAGAAACTAAACAAGTAAAAGCTAGTCCCTGCCGGAACTTCAAGGCATCAAGACATGAAGAAGAAGAATCAAGTCCAAGCTAGAATCATTAGCTCACCCTGAGATCCGATGTGACGAAGACTGGCTAGAATTTGGGTTGAGTTGATGAGACGGCACCTTTGCTGCACTCACAAAACAAAGAAGAAAACATAAATAGGGGGTCAGTACCACACGGGTTACTGAGTAGATATCATCGGCCAACTCAAAATAGAGAACAGTATATATCAAGTAATATATAATCAACTACAATACTCAACATGTAGCAACAACAAGTACCATAATCATGAATAAGTACCGTCAAGTTCACACATGAGGACTCAAGACTCAATACCATACTCATTTGGGAATTAGGTTAATTAGATTGTAGTATTAACATATTTCAAGATTCATTATCTTTATTCCCTCGTGTCGGTACGTGACACTCCGCTCCATATACTATCCTGGTGCCGGAACGTGGCACTCCGATCCTCATATACTATCCTGGTACCGGAACGTGGCACACCGATCCATATACTATCCTGGTGTCGGACGTGACACTCCGATCCTCATTTTATCCTGGTACAAAAACGTGGCACCCGATCATATACTATCCTGGTTGTCGAAACGTGACACTCCGATCCTATTCTATCCTGGTACCAGAACGTGGCCACCCAATCCTTATACTATCCTGGTGTCGGAATGTGACACTCCGATCCTCATTCTCCTGGTACCGGAACGTGGCACCCGATCCTCTATTTCTATCCTGGTACCGGAACGTGGCACCCGATCCCCTAATCTCACCACTTTCGTTCATCAAGCCTTTCTTTTATACCAAGGCATCATCCTTAACAAAGTAGATTAGGGTTTCTTTTCAAGATTTGGGATTCAATAGCTTCATCATGCTTATTTATTCACAATTACATAATCATATTCATGCAAGCATACAATTAAGCATATAGAAGGGTTTACAATACTACTAACACATATCATTCACTATTAAGAGTTTACTACGAATAGTGTGAAAACCATAACCTACTTCCACCGAAGATTAGTGATCAAGCAAGAATTTTCCCAAAGCCTTGTGTTTTCCTCTTCGTTTCTCCTCTCTCGTTCAATCCTCTCTCTCTCTCTCTCTTTGTTCTTTCTATTTTCTTTCTTATTCCAAAACCCTCTTTCTTTTACCCTAATTAGCATATAATTAAGAATAAAAGATGGCAATAATGACCCACTAATTAACTTAATTTCACCTCTTTTAACCCCCAAGTAATTAGACTTATTAACATTAACCCACTAACTGTATAATTAAAGCAGGAATAGTCCAAGACGTCCCTTAAAACATTTAAAGAAATCCGACCAAGACTGGGATTACGCAGTCTGTGACGGCCCGTCGTGCCTGCGATGGTCCGTTTTGCAGGTCGTCGCAAAGTTCAGAGACTCAATTTCAACCAAAGAGTCTGTGACGGTCCGTCACGCCTGTGACGGTCCGTCCTGCCATTCCGTTACGAAGTTCAGAGAGTCGATTTCAGTACCCAATTTCAGAATTTCTAAGTGTTTTGAAACGAGACCCTGTGACGGTCCGTCGTGCCCATGACGGTCCGTCGTGGGGTCCGTCGTCTCAGCCAGTTTTCCAGAAATAAAATCTGCTGCTCAAAACGACTAAACAGGTCGTTACAATTTCCTTTCTTATTCTATTGATTGTCAGCCTTAGATGCATTCTCCTGGGGCATGAGTAGCTTCTAAGAGGGAATACAAACTCTCTTTCCCATGAATGGCGCAGGTTAGGCTACTGTTCATCGAGAGAGAAACATACTCACATCTTAAGTTTAAGTTTGTATCTGCCCTTATCTTGTTAGAAAGTTTTTATTCTCCCCCATGTCTATCTTGTTTAGTGTTGCATACTATAAACTGGACCTTTTATTACTTTGTTTGGGAAGATACTTCACTAAAAATGCTCTGTGAATTGATCTGACTTTTATCTTGCTCTTCTTTCCAGACCTTTTTCATTGCTGTATTCTTCTCCTTCTTCCCTTCTGGTGTTGCATAGATATTGGTATTATAGCTCGATTTCCAATTAATTATTTTGCTATACTTATAGTACCCATTTATCAGAAAATACTCATTCACTTACCTTCTAAAAAGAATCTAATATTTTAAATCCACATCTCTTAATCATTCAAGTAGAAACCACAATAGGGAAGCTTTATATTTGTTGAGAAGTTGGAACATCTAGAATGGTTATACAAGAGAAATTCAATCTGCTTGTTTGCTGGAAAAACCTAACCAACAGAAGGATCATCACCTGACACTATCAATATGGACGAGTTATATTCTATAATTTGGATCTTTTGGAGCTGGACCAATATTCTGAGTCACCTGAGTCGAGTTCTTTATAATGGGGAAAAATTATGTAGCTTAACAAAGATTACAATTTATGTATGATGATTTCTATTATTCTGTAGTTTTAGTCAGAAATAATTAGTGAATACTCTGTATCTTAAGTCAGAGATACTGTGGTTAGGGATAATCTTGCTACTTAAAAATAAAATTTTATCTAGTCTTCTCTTGTTATTTGGAGATAAATTTCTCATTATCTCAATGGTCGAGCTTGTTCACTTGCGAAAGAAATTGGTCAAAGGCATGCGCACATGAACAGATGGTAAAGTTTCAATCAATTCCTGCCTATATGTATGCTAAGAAATCAATAAGATATCTTAACAAGAACATCCATGCCCAAACCAATAACCTATTCATACTTAAAGGGCTACACTAATTGGTAAGTTGTGAAGAATCTTTTAAATAAATGAGCTCTGGTGCGTGGGGAATTTATTATGGGGGCCAAATATCATGAAACAATAGTTGAGATGGGTCCTGCTTTGAAACCATGTAAATATGTGGATCTTGGACCTAAATCAACCTCAAAAGCTAACTGAAGAGGGGAGGATTGCCCAAGCGATATTAAGGAGACAACCTACTCCTTAAGCAGCCCATCAAATAAGTGGAAGATAAGAATTGGTGTAACCTCCCTTCCAAACTATTCTAGGCCAGTCCCAGTGAGTAAGTTCAAAAGGTGGCGCCGATCTTGCTCCAATATACGCATAGGGGTGAACAATGATGAAACTCATCCTTTATTAATTTGCGTCTTTTTCTCTTTGAACTGATTTGAAGGAACCTGACTTATCCCAAGTCCTATTTCTCCCGAGTTCCTTGTGCTTATTTATCTTTTCATTTGCTGATTGATCACTGTATTAACTTGATCTCCTGGGGACAACCCTATCCTCACAAAGGTAATAGGCTCTTCTTCCTTTGAATCTAATGTTGTGGTTTTCTCTAATTGAGTCACAGGGCTTTTGCCTATTGTCTATTTCCCAAATCTGGCTTCCATTTACATTGACGGATATCAGAATAAATAAGAAAGCGCTGATTGAAAAATTAGTCAAACTCTTATAGTGGCTCTCATCTGTAAAATCATTAGATTACCTAATGATGACCACAGTGGCAAGGGAATAGGGATATGTTTATGTTCCATCACACAAGGATTAGTTTTAGAGAAAGAAGAATCTATATTGATGGTTAGTTCTGCTAACATAGAAGTTAGAATAGTCGCACCATCCTTGATTTCTACAAACTTAGTGCTGCAATTATTTCCTTATCTTATGCAAATAAACTTAGTGAGCTCCTATTCATCATGTTTTCAATAACCAACCATTATCCAGCTTTTGGTTCCTTGTTTTTTTTCTCACGAACAATTTACCCGATTGATGACTCGAGGAAACATTTAAAGGGTTGGTTTATCTTTCGTTACTCTTTCGGTCCTGTAATTCTGTATTAGTAGCTGATCCAAAATCTTCAATAAGTTGGCTTGTATTTTATCTAACTGTCATTTTGCATATTTGTATACTCCCACACTATTTTTTATGGTTCCTAAGTAGAGACTTATTTGTGAAATAGGTGGGGGTTATCCTCCTAGCAAATTCCCATGGACATACTCTGCCAAAGAAACATGTTACTTGCTGAAGGGAAAGGTGAAGGTTTATCATTATTGTTCTAATTAGGCTGTTGAAATAGGTGCAGGCAACTTGGTTGAGTTCTGCAAAGGAATGAGCTGCACTTGGGATGTTTCTGAAGAAGTTGACAAGCATTACAAATTTGAGTAAATGAGTTCAATCACCAGAGCCTTCTTATGTATTGGAATTTCTCCCTTCACCAGATTAATGTAGTGATTTCTTAATTTAACTGTTAAGAGTTTGGATATGGTTGAGGTTTATGTACTAACTAGTTCTCGACACGTGCTTTTCACTATAGTCCCAAAGAAATAAAATAAGATAAATAATAAATAATATAGATGTATATGATATATATTATATATAGATATATATTATATATATATATTAAAATCAACTACTATTATGTATTTATTAAATTACTTTTATTAAACAAAAGCATATTTTGCATAAACTATTCAAATATTATCAAATTCATCATGTACTAATAAAAGTTTTGTCAATTAAATAACACTTAAAAGCATAATAACACAAAAACAAATAAATTTTTTTTATAATAATACAAGTACATAATTACATAAAAATATGGGTTGCATACCAAATCCATTTTGGACAAGCATACCTTAACTCCAAAATAAAAACGAAAAACTTAAAATCATAATCTAACATAAAAAGATCTAAAGAAATATATAAGTCATATATTATATTGTTAAGTTTAACCGTCGAACTATTCAATAAGAAAGTTTCTCTTGAAATTTCAGAATGAAGCTATTTGTTCTTCTCCCTAGTTAGCTTATTGATGGCACGTATATATATCATAATCTAGGAAGAAAAATAGAGTATAGTAGATGACAGAAAAAAAGAATGTGATGACCTAGGATCAATTCACTAGTATTTATAGTGATATTTGATTGTCTTTCATCTACCAAAATTTTTTAATAGGGCATTGAACCATGATAGATACATTTATTTTAGTTTCTAAATTCATAGAATCACAAACTTTGAAGAGTTTCATACATTATAGTTTTATGACAAATAATTATGTTATTTTAAAATTAAAAGAATCAAAAATTGAAGAGTTCATACATTATTGTTTTCGACTCTAATTTAATTTAACCTACTTTTTTACAATTATAGTGTCATAACTAAAAAATTAAAGTAGTTGTTGGATTTCATATTATACCATAATGTAATTAAATATCATATTTAAAAATAATTAATTTATTTGATTAAGTGGGAGGGCAAAATGGTAATCCAACTCACACTTATAATAATACTAGTTCTCGACACGTGGCTTGCACGATAGTCCCAAAAAATAAATAAAATAAAATTATATATATTATATATATATATATATTATATATATATATTAAAATCACTACTATTATGTATTTTTTTAATTATTTACTTCTATTTAAACAAGCATATTTTGCATAAACTATTCAAATATTATAAAATTCATCACGTACTAATAGAAGTTTTGTCAATTAAATAACACTTAAAAGCGATAATAACAAAAAAACAAATAATTTTTTTTCATAATAATACAAGTACATATTTATATAAAATTTAATGACCCATTTGGTCGTTTTGAGTACTAGAGATTTTTATTTGATAAAAAAAAAAATTCAATAGATTTTTAAATGAATATTTCGGACTATTCATAACTATAAGTATAAAGTTAATGGTGTAGTTTTAATAACTTATTTAGTTGGTGATTAAAGAATATAACATTAAAATTAGTAGGATTTAATATTTGTTATTCCATAATTTATATCCATATATATAAATAAATAAATAAAAATAATTAATTAAATAGTTAAAGAAGAAGGGTTGTCATTATTTGTTATAATAAAATTATATAGACAGCATGCGCCTCTTCTTCTTATTCTTAACGCCGCCGCCAGTTTGATAGCATGGTTAAAGGTGAAACTCAATCCAATTTCAGATTTATGTTATAAATATTAATAGTTGGTTGTTTTTGTTAGTGTTAATGTATTAAAATGGATTGAAACGTTATTTAGTTTTATTGATGTTAATGTATTAAAAAATGGTTGACACGTTATTAAGTGATTCACGTGAGTTTGTGTTCTTGCATATACCTTAGGACATCTAATACCAATAAATTGTTTTAATGAACTAATGCATTATATACTATAGTATATAGATGAATAGAGTCGCATGAAGTGAGGTCTTGGAACTACATATAATTTTAGTATCTCCTTATAAATTAAGTTTTGAAATATAGAAATAGGTAATTAAATATTAGGTGCATCAAATAATTTAAGTACCATTAAGATTATGTCAATTGAAAGAACTAATACTTAACCCTAGCCTTAAATTTAATAAATGAGAAACATAGAATAGTAATTAATCTCAAGATTAGGAACTTGAATATAAATTTGTGCTTGATGACTTATGGGATCTAAGCTAGAAATATAGCAATCTAAATGTCTATGGACTCGTATTTACAAATATGGTATATTTGATAGATTAGAATGTCTTAAAAACTTTGAGGAAAGGAAAAGTATTGGAGAAGTATCTCGCTTGGCTTTGTTTCTGTGGTGGAGGTAGGTTATGGTTTATGCTATTTCATAGTAAACTCTTAATAGTGATTGATATGCATTGGATGATATTGTGAAGTTTTATATGTACTTGATTGTGTGATTGTGTGGCTTGGTCGTGTGTTTTGTGATTGGTCTGAAATCCCGAGACCGTGGAATGTATAATCTTAAACCATCTCTATTTGAAGTAATGCCTTGAATAAAGAAGGCTCGATGAAATATTATTAACCAATAAAAATGTGATGATATTAAATGATAAATAAATGATATTATTGGATCGGAGTGTCACGTTCCGACACAATATTCTTGGATCGGAGTGTCATGTTCCGACACGATATTCTTGGATCGGAGTGTCACGTTCCGACACGGTATTCTTGGATCGGAGTGTCACGTTCCGACACGATAATATTAAAGGAAAAATATGTTGAATTAATGGAAGATACTCAATATCAAAGAACTCAACTCCCAAAATGGTTTGGTTTGGAGGGATGAGTCCTCATGTGTGATCTTGATACCGTAAACTTAATACGTGCTTACTTTATTGTTATTGAAACTTGTTCATATTATTTGTTTCTTATCACGTGTTAAGTGCTATAGTGTAGTTCATACTATTATTCTTTGTATATTAGTTACTATTTTGGGTTGACCGATGATACTTACTCAGTACATGTTGCCTCGTACTGATTCCTACTTGTTTCTTCTTTGTTTTCCTTTTATGAAATGTAGCGAGTGTACCTATGACTTTTGATTTCCCTCAGCTCTAGTCAGTCTCCCGCATATCAAGTTCCAGGGTGAGCTATCCATTCAAGCTCGTGTTTGATTCTCTCAGTCATTACCTGATCCTTAGTTTTCGAACACGAATTACTTTATTTTATTTATTTTGGTGTCTTTGATACTCTTAGACTTAGTAATTGGAGATCAGATGTCCTTGTTGTGATGACTTTCAGGTTTTGGGAAAAGATATTTAATAAGTTTTTGAGCTTCCGCATTATGCTTGTATTTTGTAAGTTAGGTAAATTGTAGGTTTGCCCACTTAAGAGGTTAAGTGTGGGTGCCACTCACGACTCATTTTAGGTCGTGACAAACTTGGTATCAGAGCGTTAGGTTCGTTGATCTCATCACACAAGGACAAGTCTAGTAGAGTCTTGCAGAACGGTAAGGGGACGCCTTTACTTTTCTTCGAGAAGATATAGGACTTTAGGAAAGCTCATTTCTTTCTTTCTTTGGTGCTACTACTTTAATCCAATTGGTTTCTAGGTGATACAAATTGGTATATGAACTTCTTCACTTTATTTCAAATATGGGTACTACTAGAGTATTGAAGTTGAAATAGCAACAACAGAAACAAAAAAAATGTGTCCTTAGAAGTAGACATATTTTCTCGTTTACAAAATGTGGTTGTATTCTCATGTCGAGAGTCGATTAAAAAACACACTACTATGACTTCATAGAGTGAGGGTATATTAGAGAAAGTCATCGATTCTTACTTGGTTAGAGTTAGGAAGTGTGTTATTTTTGTTATTGAATTGACCTCAGAAGTAAACAAAATCTTTTGGTCTAGACAGAGAACATATTCGATAATGTTTTGCAATTATTCAATGGGTAGAAATATGTGGTCTATTTGGGTACGATATTATGGATAGGTATGATGTGTTCTAGTGAGGTATCTAATGGACTTTCACGGTGTGCCAGTACTAGGGTTATGTGGAAACAGGTACGTCAATTGTCAAGTATGAATACTAATTACTAAAGGAGTTACCAGTTGTATGACATGGTCAGATAATAAGATTTAGGGTTGCATTCACTTTTGAGAAACCAACTAGTTTATTACTACAAGAACATAGATGGAGCATTATTTTAAAGGAAAATTTTAGTGATGGATCTTTGGGACAATATTAATACATTTAAGTTGTGAAATGTATATTGAGGGTTCTGAATGAGTACTGGCGATTTTATCTTAAGCTTCAAAAGGTATATCGATACTAAAATGAGAAACTTATAGGGAAAGAAAGTTCTAGTGGGTATACTTGGGTGAAGTAAATTGAAGATTTAGCAAGAGTGCATATAAATTGGGTTAGTCCCTTGAATTTGACTGGTATACCTAAGTTTAAGGTGTCAGATCGAAGAAAAGGTTCATTTCATGGTGATAAAAGGGTTAACTGAGCATGATTGAAAAAAAATCGTGAGAAATTGTAATTGGGATGAAATTATATGATTAGGATTCGTTGGTTAAATAAATTTTGTATGTAATAAAGACTTACGAGTATCTAAGGTTGTCATTTTCTACTATTTAGTGAGTAATGTGGGTGTATAACAAGTTTTAAAAGATGTTGGGTCAACGCTCGAATAAAATATAAAGGAGCAGGAATCATAATTAAAATAATATAAAACTTGTGGGATGTGTATCCTTAAGAAAATAAGTAAGAGCATGAATATTTTCTCTGATTGTAAGAACTAAAAATGTATCTTCGAAGGGGTTGAGAATCGGGTTCAGAATTGCGTGATTTTATCTATTTTGTTTTGGTTGAGGTAATAGCATAACAGGTTAATCAACTTGGTTAAAAGCTATTGAATAGAACTTAAGAGAGGAGTGTACAGACATTCAGCTTGAGTGAGATGATAAGTTTTGTTGTACTGTTGAATTTTGAAATGAGTAGGGTTGGATTTTTAGTGAAGCATATGGTATGGTTGATGGAGAGGCAATCAATGATAAGCTAAGATAATGTTATCATAAAAGTCATCAAAGTATAAGCAAATGTAGATACATAAGGGCATTGGGTTACACAACTGGACTTAAAATTCAAACTTTTCATAATAAGTCTGCATTCTTGGTGATATGTTTTTTTCAAGGTATGAATTTGTAAGGTAATAAATAATTGATTACATCGGTATTAAGCATGTGAAAGAACTTATGAATGTTTTGGATCATAAAGTTTATTACTTTTGATTGTTAAAGGATCTTATAAGAGTTTCCTACGGAGTTTTGATTTAGAATGTGAAGTAAAATGTCATGGGTTGTTGGTAAAAGGGTGAGATCGATGAGTGAGCTAAAGAAACAAGAATATTGACATATTGAAGGGTCGAATATTATTTTTCACCATGAGAAGAATTTGAGATAAGTAAAGGAATAAGACATCTCGTATAAACCCATTGGTTGTAGTTGATGGTTGTATTGATTTTTGCCTATGAATTTAGATATGACTTTGAGATGTGAAGTTGTTCGATATACACTTACTAGAATTTATCATTGACTTTTATAAAGATTGAGTTTTGATTTGGGTTGCAAACAATGAGGCATGAAGAATTTAGTATTTTACATGGGATTAGATTGCTCAAATTTGGATAGATGACTTAAGAATGATGTATAAGGTGTAATATAATTCTACATGGTTATTAAGAGTTTAGAGTTGTAATAATACTACTCTATTGATGGGATTATATATAATATTATGATGTGTTACATAGATATTTAATGGTGAATAGAGGTTATGAGCTAATATTAAACATAATAATTTGAATGACCAAGAAATTTCCTAAGTGTTGGTATGAGGTATGTGATGGTTTAGAAGGGTTGCTAAAGCATGGTATGTGGAAGTGGTGTGAAGTTGACTTGGAGTTTTATTTAATAGTTTATCATGATGGAAAGGTACTACAAAATTTTAAATAATGTTAGTATCCTTATTTGGAACTCGTAATTGTCATGAAATGCTTAAATAGAAAGAGAGATAGCCATAGTTTGAACACGTATTTGATTGATAATAATACTTTGATACTAATGATTGTTTGGGAGTAAGGTAGATGATTGTGTGGTTATGATGTTTCTTTAGTATTAAAGTGTTAACTTCGGAACTATGTGATTTAATGCCCTAATAGTCTACCATGAAAATTTATAATTGTTCGATAGACTTAAGACTTGTCTCATCATCAGTATCATGTTTTGGCTATGGTGATTAAATAAGTGGACCATTGAGTCAAATTTTGTCATTCTTAATGTTGTTTATGATAGCTACTAATCTTGCATTTTGATAGTATTGTTAGATGTTCTGTAAGCTTGGGTATATTGCTCGATGGATGGTTACTTGTTCATTTTCTTCTTGAGCTTATATAAGTTTAATTTTTCATTGATAAGAACCTTATGTCTAAACGTCATTTTTTTATAACATAAGCTCGTGGAAAGTTTATATTGTGAGAATGAAATATTAATATGATCTATGATGATTTGTGCATTATTAGTGTGTGGCGGTTGATTTAGGTTCACTTCTGATTGGAATCTGTATTGATTCAACATTTTATCGTGGTTATGTGAAAAAGATTCCACCTAATGGTTGTTTCATGGTTCTTGAGAACATGTTGCATATGTGTGTACAGTTTGCTTTGATGACTATTGAGAATACATTTGTTGTCGGTTGAGTTTACATACATCAATAACTACGAGTTGAGTAATAATATGACCCTTTTTTAGACATATATGAAAGAGATGTAGCTCTCCCATTGGTTGGTTTAATGCATTTGAAGTAAGAACTTGGGATACTGAGCATGATATGCACAAAATATATTCACACATTTTTGTCGATTCTTGTACCCTTTCTTACCCTCACCTTCTTTGATCCTTCGAGGACGAACGATGAGTAAATTGATATCTAATGTAACGACCCATTTGGTCGTTTTGAGTACTAGAGATTTTTATTTGATAAAATATTTTTTTAATAGATTTTTAAATTAATATTTTGGACTAATCATTATTATAAGCATAAAATTAATGGGGTAGTTTTTATAACTTATTTAGTTGGTGATTAAACAATATAACATTAAAATTAGTAGGATTTAATATTTATTATTCCATAATTTATATCCATATAAATAAATAAATAAATAAATAAAAATAATTAATTAATTAGTTAAAGAAAAAGGGTTGTCATTATTTGTTATAAAAAACATGTAGACGGCATGCGCCTCTTCTTCTTATTCTTAGCGCCGCCGCCAGTTTGATAGCATGGTTACAGGTAAAACTCAATCCAATTTCAGATTTCTGTTATAAATATTAATAGTTGGTTGTTTTTGTTAGTGTTAATGTACTAAAATGGATTGAAACATTATTTAGTTTTATTGATGTTAATGTATTAAAAATGGTTGACACGTTATTTAGTGATTCACGTGAGTTTGTGTTCTTGGCAATACCTTAGGACATCTTAATGGCCAATAAATTGTTTAATGAACTAATGCATTATATACATATAGTATATAGAATGAATAGAGTCGTATGAAAGTGAGGGTCTTGGATACTACATATAATTTTAGTATCTCCTTATAAATTAAGTTTTGAAATCTAGAAATAGGTAATTAAATATTAGGTGCATCAAATAATTTAAGTACCATTAAGATTATGTCAATTGAAAGAACTAATCTTTAACCCTAGCCTTAAATTTAATAAATGAGAAACTTAGAAAATTAATTAATCTCAAGATTAGGAACTTGTATATAAATTTTTGCTTGATGACTTGTGGGATCTAAGCTAGAAATATAGCAATCTAAATGTCTATGGACACGTATTTACAAATATGGTATATTTGATAGATTGGAAAGGCTTAGAAACATTGAGGAAAGGAAAAATATTGGAGAAGTATCTCGCTTGGCTTTGTTTCTTCGGTGGATGTAATTTATGGTTTATGCTATTTCATAGTAAACACTTAAAAGTGATTGATATGCATTGGATGATATTGTGAAGTTTTCTATGTACTTGATTGTGTAATTGTGTGGCTTGGTCGTGTGTTTTGTGATTGATCTGAAATCCAGAGACTGTGGAATATATAATCTTAAACAATCTTGTAACGACCTGTTTAGTCGTTTTGAGCAGCAGATTTTATTTCTGGAAAAACTGGCCAGGACTACGGACACTACGACGGACCGTCATAGGCACGACGGCCCGTCGAGGGTGTATCGTTTCAGCATACTTAGAAATTCTGAAATTGGTACTGAAAATCGACTCTCTGTAATTTGTGACGGACCTGCAGGACGTGCCGTCACATCCACGACGAACCATCGTGAGCTCCCGTTGCAAAACACTTCAACTTTTGAGAATTTGGTACAAGAAACGAGCTTCTGACCGTCATGACGGAGGTGCAGGACGGACCGTCACGGGGTGACGGGCCGTCATAGCTCACGTAAGTCCTGTGGGCTGCGACGACCACCATGACGGACCGTCGCAGGCACGACGGGCCGTCACAGGTGTGCAAATCCCAGGCAGACTAGGATTCCTCTACACGTTTTAAGGGTCGTTTTGGACTATTCTTTCCTTAATTATACAGATTGAGGGTTAATATTAATAAATCTAATTACTTGGGGGTTAGAAGAGGTAACCTTAAGTTAATTAGTGGGTTTTATTGTCCTCTTTTAGTCTTAATTATATGATAATTAGGGTAAAGGAAGAGGGTTTCAATAAAAACAACAAAAGAACCAAGAGAAAGAGAGGAGTCGAACGAGAAAGAGAGAAAAACAAAGAGGATAGCAAAGCTTTGGGGAAAATTCTTGCTTGATCAATTCTTCGGTGGAGGTAGGTTATGGTTATGTTACGATATTCGTAGTGAACTCTTAATAGTGAATGTTATGTGTTGATAGTATTGTAAACCTGCTATGTGCTTAAATTGTATGCTGCATGATTATGATTATGAAATTGTGATGAATTAATAAAGCATGATGAAGCTATTGAATCCCAAATCTTGAAATAACCCTAATTCGCTTGATATATTATAATAAGATTGATGATGCCTTAGTATGAAAGAAGGCTTGATATATTATATAATGAGAATGATGATGCCTTAGAGTAAAAGGAGGCTTGATGAATTAGGGGATCGGGTGCCACGTTCCGGTACAAGGATAGAATGAATATGAGGATCAGAGTGTCACGTTCTGACACCAGGATAGAATATGGACCGGGTGCCACGTTTCGGTACCAGGATAGAATGAATATGAGGATCGGAGTGTCACGTTCCGACACCAGGATAGAATATGAGGATCGGAGTGTCACGTTCCGACACCAGGATAGTATATGGATCGGGTGCCACGTTCCGGTACCAGGATAGTATATGAGGATCGGAGTGCCACGTTCCGGCACCAGGATAGAATTAGGGGAGCGGAGTGTCACGTACTGACACAAGAGGAAGAAAGATAATGAATATACTCAAACTAATGAACTAAATTCCCAAATGAGTATGGTATTGAAGCTTGAGTCTCATGGATGAACTTGATGGTATTTATTGACGATTATAATACTTGTTATTGCTACATGTTGAGTATTGTAGTTGATTTACATTATTATTGATATATACTGTTCCCTATTTTGAGTTGGCCGATGATATCTACTCAGTACTTGTGGTTGTACTGACCCCCTACTTTTATGTTTTCTTCTTTGTTATTTGTGTAATGCAGCAAACGTTCCGTCAACTTCAACTCAACAATAGATCTAGCCAGTCTTCACTTCATCGGAAATTCAGGGTGAGCTAATGCGTCTAGCTTGGACTGGGTCTTCTTCTTCAAGTCTTGATGCCTTGAACTTCCGGCATGGACTAGCTTTTTAGTTATTTTTGTTCTTAGACATTCCTAGTTTAGTAATTTGAGATAGATGTTCTTGTGATGATGACTTCCAGATTTTGGGGATATTAATAATAGTTTTGAATTGTTTTAAGTCTTCCGCATTATTTTCTGTCGATATATATTGAAATGTTAAGGTTTAGATTGGTTGGTTCGCTCACATAGGAGGGTAAATGTGGGTGCCAGTCGCGGCCCCGATTTGGGTCGTGACAAACTTGGTATCAGAGCATTAGGTTCATTGGTCTCATCACACAAGAACAGGTCTAGTAGAGTCTTAAGGAACGGTAGGGGGACGCCTTTACTTTTCCTTGAGAGGCTATAAGACTTTAGGAAAATTTCACTCTTTCATTCTTTCTTTCGTGCTACTACTTGAGTCCAATTGGTATCTAGGCGATACGAATTGGTATCTGACCATCTTCACTTTATTTCGCAGATGGTTAGAACTAGAGCAACGACCGCACCAGCAGCAACAACGGCAAGGCAAGAAACGACTGAGCCAGCCACTGGGGCTGTGGCTCGAGGGAGAACAGCGGCAAGAGTCCGTGGTAGAGGTCGTGGGAGGACGTCCTCTAGGGGAAGAGGACGAGCACCTAGTCCATCTGAGGCTAGGGCAGTGACTCCTCCACTAACTGAGGAGGTAGTAAGAGAGGGTGAGGAAGGGGAAACTGAACAAGAACAGAATGAGGAAATGCCACCCCAACCTACCCCAGAGATGATCAATCAGGTTCTTGCTTATCTTAGCGGGTTATCTGATCAGGGTCAGGCACCTCCAGTGGTTTCTGCACCAACACCTCCGATTTCAGAGACACGACATGCGGCTACTATGGCTCCCCGCATGGATGCATAATTGGGAATAGGCACATTTCCACGTCTGACTACTGGGCCTATTATGACAAATGATCAGCATGAACTTTTCAGTAAGTTCTTGAAATTGAAACCTCCAGTCTTTAAGGGCGCAGAATCAGAGGATGCCTACGATTTTCTGGTTGATTGTCATGAGCTACTACACAAGATGGGTATAGTAGAACGGTTTGGCGTTGAGTTCGTAAGCTATCAGTTTCAAGGGAACGCCAAAATGTGGTGGCGGTCACATGTTGAGTGTCAACCAACAGAGGCACCACCTATGACTTGGGAATCATTCTCTACCCTGTTTATGGAGAAGTATATCCCAAGGACTTTGAGAGATAGAAAAAGGGATGAGTTCTTGAGTCTCGAGCAAGGAAGGATGACGGTTAACGCATACGAGGCTAAGTTTCGTGCTTTATCAAGGTATGCCACCCAACTTTGTTTCAGTCCACAGAACGGATCCGCCGTTTTGTGAAGGGGTTGAGGTCAGAATTGCGGATTTCAGCCTTACAGATAGCGGCAACGGCAACATCCTTCCAAGAGGTGGTAGACTTTGTGATAGAGGTGGAAGGAGTGAAGTCAGATGACTTCACCACAACGTCGACATCAAAGAGGTTTCGAAGGGGAGGTGAGTTTAATGGTTCTCACTCTAGAGGACAGAGCTCCGGAGGTTACTCAAGTCGACTAATTCAGTCTTCACTACAGACTGTAGTTGGGGGTCCACCTCAGAACGGTCAACACTACTCCGAGAGACCTATGCATGAACCCCGAGAGTGTTATGGATGTGGGGAGGTTGGACACATTAAGAGGTATTGTCCAAACCAGAGTTACAAAACCCCACTAGCTAGAGGTAGAGGTGGTCATGGTAGAGGCCGCTTTTCTGGAGGACGTGGTGGTCGAGGTAATGGTGGTCATCACAACGGCAGAGGTGATGGGCAAAATGGAGCCACTACTACGCAACATGGTAGGGGCAATGGACAGACAAACGATAGGGCCCATTGTTACGCTTTCCCTGGGAGATCTGAAGCGGAGGCGTCTGATGCTGTTATCACAGGTAATCTTTTGGTTTGTGATTGCATGGCATCTGTATTATTTGACCCTGGCTCCACGTTTTCATATGTATCTTCATCATTTGCTAATGGTCTAAAATTGCATTGTGAATTACTTGACATGCCTATTCGTGTTTCTACTCCGGTGGGTGAGTCTGTGGTAGTTGAAAAGGTACATAGGTCTTGTTTGGTGAATTTCGTGGGGAGCAACACTTATGTAGATTTGGTTATTTTAGAAATGGGTGACTTTGATGTAATTCTGGGTATGACTTGGCTTTCTCCGAATTTTGCGATCTTGGATTGTAATGCTAAAACGGTGACGTTAGCCAAGCCTGGGACAGATCCGTTAGTGTGGGAGGGTGACTACACTTCCAATCCGGTGCGTATCATATCCTTTCTTCGTGCTAAGAAAATGGTTAGTAAAGGGTGTTTAGCTTTCTTGGCACATCTCAAGGATGACACTACTCAAGTACCCTCAATTGAGTCGGTTTCGGTAGTCCGCGAGTTTTTGGACGTGTTTCCTGCAGATCTTCCCGGTATGCCACCAGATAGGGATATTGACTTCTGTATCAATCTTGAACCGGGCACACGCCCCATTTCTATACCCCCTTATAGAATGGCTCCCGCCGAATTAAGAGAGTTAAAGGCTCAACTTCAAGAGTTGTTGAGCAAGGGCTTCATTAGACCAAGTGCATCTCCTTGGGGTGCTCCGGTTTTATTTGTGAAGAAGAAGGATGGGAGTTTTAGGATGTGCATAGACTACAGACAACTGAACAAGGTAACTATTAAGAACAAGTACCCTTTCCTCGCATTGATGACTTATTCGATCAACTACAAGGTGCTTGTGTCTTCTCGAAGATCGACTTGAGATCCGGTTATCATCAATTGAAAATACGGGCAGCGGATGTGCCAAAGACTGCTTTCCGAACTAGGTATGGGCATTATGAGTTTGTAGTGATGTCCTTTGGTCTTACAAATGCCCCCGCTGCTTTCATGAGCTTGATGAATGGGATTTTTAAGCCATATCTGGACCTCTTTGTAATCGTATTTATAGATGATATACTGGTATATTCTAAAAGTAAGAAGGAACATGAGGAGCATTTGAGAATGGTGTTAGAGTTGTTGAGAAAGAAAAAGCTTTATGCAAAATTTTCCAAGTGTGAGTTTTGGCTAGATTCAGTGTCCTTCTTGGGGCACGTGGTTTCTAAGGATGGAGTGATGGTGGATCCATCTAAGATTGAGACGGTGAAAAATTGGGTAAGACCTACTAATGTGTCAGAAATAAGGAGTTTTGTTGGGTTAGCTAGCTACTACCGCCGATTCGTCAAGGGATTCTCTTCTATTGCTTCCCAATTGACGAACTTGACTAAGCAGAATGTTCCATTTGTATGGTCAGATGAGTGTGAGGAAAGTTTTCAGAAACTCAAGACTTTGTTGACTACCGCACCTATCCTTACCTTGCCAGTAGAGGGTAAGAACTTCATTGTTTATTGTGATGCATCCTATTCGGGTTTGGGTGCAGTGTTAATGCAAGAGAAGAATGTGATTGCTTATGCTTCGAGGCAATTAAAGGTGCATGAACGTAACTATCCGACCCATGATTTGGAGTTGGCCGCGGTAGTATTTGCACTAAAGCAATGGAGACACTATTTGTATGGGGTTAAGTGTGAAATCTATACGGATCATCGTAGCCTTCAGTATGTCTTTACTCAGAAAGATTGAACTTGAGACAGAGGAGATGGATGGAACTACTGAAGGACTACGACATCACTATTTTGTATCATCCGGGGAAGGCGAATGTTGTGGCAGATGCCTTGAGTAGAAAGGCGGGAAGCATGGGGAGTCTAGCTCATTTGCAAGCTTCTAGACGCCCATTGGCTAGAGAGGTTCAGACTCTGGCTAACGACTTGATGAGGTTAAAAATAAATGAGAAGGGAGGATTGTTGGCTAGTGTGGAGTCAAGATCTTCTTTTCTTGACAAGATTAAGGGAAAACAGTTAGATGATTAGAAACTAAGGCGAATTCGAGATAAAGTGTTGCAAGGAGAGGCTAAAGAAGCAACAATTGATGAGGAAGGTGTTTTGAGGATTAAGGGAAGGGTATGTGTACCGCGCGTCGGTGATTTGATCAACACTATTCTGACAGAGGCTCATAGTTCCGGATATTCTATACATCCTGGTGCAACCAAGATGTATCGTGACCTAAAGCAACACTTCTGGTGGGGTAGAATGAAGCGAGATATTGTTGAGTTTGTTGCCAAATGTCCAAACTATCAACAAGTAAAGTATGAACAGCAGAGGCCCGGAGGAACGCTTCAGAGAATGCCCATTCCTGAATGGAAGTGGGAGAGAATCGCGATGGACTTCGTGGTTGGTCTTCCCAAGACATTGGGTAAGTATGACTCCATCTGGGTGATTGTTGATAGGTTAACTAAGTCTGCTCATTTCATTCCGGTCAAGGTGACTTACAATGCAGAGAAGTTAGCAAAAATCTACATCTCAGAAATCGTTCGATTGCATGGGGTTCCACTATCCATCATATCAGATAGAGGTACGCAGTTTACTTCTATGTTTTGGAAAACATTACATGCTGAATTGGGTACTAGGTTGGACCTTAGTACTGCGTTTCACCCTCAGACTGATGGTCAGTCAGAGCGAACGATTCGAGTGTTGGAGGATATGCTTCGTGCATGCGTGATAGAGTTTGGTGGCCATTGGGATAGCTTCTTACCTTTGGCAGAGTTTTCATACAATAATAGCTATCACTCCAGTATTGATATGGCTCCATTTGAAGCATTGTATGGGAGGAGGTGTAGATCTCCCATTGGGTGGTTTGATGCATTTGAGGTTAGACCTTGGGGTACTGACCTCTGAGGGATTCGTTAGATAAGGTGAAGCGCATTCAAGAAAAGCTTCTAGCGGCGCAAAGTAGACAAAAGGAGTATGCAGACCGGAAGGTTAGAGACTTGGAGTTCATGGAAGGTGAACAAGTCTTGTTGAAGGTTTCACCCACGAAAGGGGTGATGCGGTTTGGTAAAAGAGGTAAGTTAAGTCCAAGGTATATTGGACCATTTGAAGTGCTTAAGCGAATAGGGGAGGTGGCTTATGAATTAGCCTTGCCCCCAGGGCTGTCCGGAGTGCATCCGGTATTTCATGTATCCATGTTGAAAAGATACACGGAGATGGAAACTACATCATCCGTTGGGATTCAGTTTTGCTTGATGAGAATTTGACTTATGAGGAGGAACCAGTTGCTATTTTAGATAGAGAGTTCGCAAGTTGAGGTCGAGAGAAATTGCATCCATCAAAGTTCAATGGAAGAATCGACCGGTTGAAGAGGCTACTTGGGAGAAGGAGGCAGATATGCAAGAAAAATACCCACATCTGTTTACAGATTCAGGTACTCCTTTTCGCCATTGTTTTTCTTCTTTTGATCGTTCGGGGACGAACGATGGGTAAATTGGTATCTATTGTAACGACCTGTTTAGTCGTTTTGAGCAGCAGATTTTATTTCTGGAAAAACTGGCCAGGACTACGAACACTACGACGGACCGTCATAGGCACGACGGCCCGTCGAGGGTGTATCGTTTCAGCATACTTAGAAATTCTGAAATTGGTACTGAAAATCGACTCTCTGTAATTTGTGACGGACCTGCAGGACGTGCCATCACATCCACGACGAACCGTCGTGAGCTCCCGTTGCAAAACACTTCAACTTTTGAGAATTTGGTACAAGAAACGAGCTTCTGACCGTCATGACGGAGGTGCAGGACGGACCGTCACGGGGGTGACGGGCCGTCATAGCTCACGTAAGTCCTGTGGGGCTGCGACGACCACCATGACGGACCGTCGCAGGCACGACGGGCCGTCACAGGTTGTGCAAATCCCAGGCAGACTAGGATTCCTCTACACGTTTTAAGGGTCGTTTTGGACTATTCTTTCCTTAATTATACAGATTGAGGGTTAATATTAATAAATCTAATTACTTGGGGGTTAGAAGAGGTAACCTTAAGTTAATTAGTGGGTTTTATTGTCCTCTTTTAGTCTTAATTATATGATAATTAGGGTAAAGGAAAGAGGGTTTCAATAAAACAAACAGAAAGAACCAAGAGAAAGAGAGGAGTCGAACGAGAAAGAGAGAAAACAAAGAGGATAGCAAAGCTTTGGGGAAAATTCTTGCTTGATCAATTCTTCGGTGGAGGTAGGTTATGGTTATGTTACGATATTCGTAGTGAACTCTTAATAGTGAATGTTATGTGTTGATAGTATTGTAAACCTGCTATGTGCTTAAATTGTATGCTTGCATGATTATGATTATGAAATTGTGATGAATTAACAAAGCATGATGAAGCTATTGAATCCCAAATCTTGAAATAACCCTAATTCGCTTGATATATTATATAATAAGATTGATGATGCCTTAGTATGAAAGAAGGCTTGATATATTATATAATGAGAATGATGATGCCTTAGAGTAAAAGGAGGCTTGATGAATTAGGGGATCGGGTGCCACGTTCCGATACCAGGATAGAATGAATATGAGGATCGGAGTGTCACGTTCTGACACCAGGATAGAATATGGATCGGGTGCCATGTTTCGGTACCAGGATAGAATGAATATGAGGATCGGAGTGTCACGTTCCGACACCAGGATAGAATATGAGGATCGGAGTGTCACGTTCCGATACCAGGATAGTATATGGATCGGGTGCCACGTTCCGGTACCAGGATAGTATATGAGGATCGGAGTGCCACGTTCCGGCACCAGGATAGAATTAGGGGAGCGGAGTGTCACGTACTGACACAAGAGGAAGAAAGATAATGAATATACTCAAACTAATGAACTAAATTCCCAAATGAGTATGGTATTGAAGCTTGAGTCCTCATGGATGAACTTGATGGTATTTATTGACGATTATAATACTTGTTATTGCTACATGTTGAGTATTGTAGTTGATTTACATTATTATTGATATATACTGTTCCCTATTTTGAGTTGGCCGATGATATCTACTCAGTACTTGTGGTTGTACTGACCCCCTACTTTTATGTTTTCTTCTTTGTTATTTGTGTAATGCAGCAAACGTTCCGTCAACTTCAACTCAACAATAGATCTAGCCAGTCTTCACTTCATCGGAAATTCAGGGTGAGCTAATGCGTCTAGCTTGGACTGGGTCTTTTTCTTCAAGTCTTGATGCCTTGAACTTCCGGCATGGACTAGCTTTTAGTTATTTTTGTTCTTAGACATTCCTAGTTTAGTAATTTGAGATAGATGTTCTTGTTATGATGACTTCCAGATTTTGGGGATATTAATAATAGTTTTGAATTGTTTTAAGTCTTCCGCATTATTTTCTGTCGATATATATTGAAATGTTAAGGTTTAGATTGGTTGGTTCGCTCACATAGGAGGGTAAATGTGGGTGCCAGTCGCGGCCCCGATTTGGGTCGTGACACATCTCTATTTGAAGTAATGCCTTGAATAAAGAACGCTCAATGAAATATTATTAACGAATGAAAATATGGTGATATTAAATTATAAATTAATGATATTATTGGATCGGAGTGTCACGTTCCGACATGGTATTCTTGGATCGGAGTGTCACGTACTGACACGATATTCTTGGATCGGAGTGTCACGTTCAGACATGGTATTCTTGGATCGGAGTGTCACGTTCCAACACGATAATATTAAAGGAAAAATATGTTGAATTAATGGAAGATACTCAATCTCAAAGAACTCAACTCCCAAAATGGTTTGGTTTGGAGGCATGAGTCCTCATGTGTGATCTTGATACCGTAAACTTAATACGTGCTTACTTTATTGTTATTGAAACTTGTTCATATTGTTTGTTTCTTATCCCATGTTAAGTGCTATAGTTGAGTTCATACTATTATTCTTTGTATATTAGTTACTATTTTGGGTTGACCGATGAAAATTACTCAATACATGTTGCCTCGTACTGAGCCCTACTTGTTTCTTCTTTGTTTTCCTTTTATGAAATGCAGCGAGTGTACCTATGACTTTTAATTTCCCTCAACTCTAGTCAGCCTCCCGCATATCAAGTTCCAAGGTGAGCTATCCATTCAAGCTCGTGTTGGATTCTCTCAGTCATTACCTGATGTCCTTAGTTTTCGGACACGAATTACTTTATTTCATTTATTGTGGTGTCTTTGATACTCTTAGACTTAGTAATTGGAGATCAGATGTCCTTGTTGTGATGACTTTCAAGTTTTGGGAAAAGATATTTAACAAGTTTTTGAGCTTCCGCATTATGCTTGTATTTTGTAAGTTAGGTTAAATTGTTGGTTCGCCCACTTAAGAGGTTAAGTGTGGGTGCCACTCATGACTCATTTTGGATCGTGACTTAAAAAAATGGGTTGCATACAAAATCCATTTTGGACAAGCATATCTTAACTCCAAAATAAAAACGAAAAACTGAAAATCATAATCTAACATAAAAAGATCTAAAGAAATATATAAGTCATATAATATATTGTTAAATTTAACCGTTGAACTATTCAGTAAGAATGTTTCTCTTGCAATTTCATAATGAAGCTATTTGTTCTTCTCCCCAATTAGCTTCTTGACGGCACGTATTTATATCATAATCTAGGAATAAATTAACTAGTATTTATAGTGATATTTAATTGTCTTTCGTCTATCAAATTTATTAATAGGGCATTGAACCATGATAGATACATTTATTTTAGTTTCTAAATTCAAAGAATTACAAACTTTGAAGAGTTTCATACATTATAGTTCTTTGACAGATAAATTTATGTTAATTTTAAAATTCAAAGAATCAAAAAATTCGAAGAGTTTCATACATTATTGTTTTCTACTCTAATTTAATTTAACCTACTTAATTACAATTATAATGTCATAACTAAAAACATAAAGTAGTTGTTGGATTTTATATTATACCTTTATGTAATTAATTATTAATATTTAAAAATAAATTAATTTATTTTGATTTTTTGGAGGGGCAAAATGTTAATCCAACTTTGAAGGTTGGAGCTTCCCACATATAATAATATATGATATGATTGGTTGTATGACTTAATGATATAGTTTTTGGCTATTAGCTGACCTCTTTACCATCTTTTCATTCCATATGTATATTGCACCAGCACACACTTTCATGCATACACCTTCAAACGAGTCTCAAACAGGTTGTGTCCTCCATCCATATTATAGTTTACTATCGTGGCACACGGAGCATCAGTGAGACTCCAAGTCCGTGACATTATGCTCACCAGAAAATATCAAGACGTAATGAAGTAGTTCTTCTAGCTCAGTAATTCACTTTTGCAAATATTTACCTCTTTTCTTTTACTTCAACTATCTTTCAACTACTATATTAACATTAACTTGAATAAGTAATAAAGTAAGCCCTGGTAAATTTTGCATGGTCAAGTTGGTTAATGAAGAAGCATCATCACTCCGTAGTAGAAAGAAGATGTATTAACAAATGCAAATTATTTATCTAAGGACAATACTGACTTCTTCTATCCCCACAATTAAGGGTACTATAATTTTTCATTTGTTTTTTAAATTTATGATGAAGTCATTAATTTAAGAAAATTATTTCCTTATTTTATCATTTGTTTTGTTGTTTAAAGATATTAGGATTGACAAGCATTATATCATATATCATATCATACCAAACACATCAGTGAACCCCTAAAGTTAGCACTATGTTTTTGACTTAGACACCCCAACTGGATGATACTTATTGTAGACACCTTATGTAGGGTCCCGTTGTATCATTTTGACACTTCTTGCTAACGTGTCAAAGTGATTGTGATATACTCAACAATAGAGCGGGAAAGACCCAATTTAGCTAATATTTATTTAATTTTCCCTTCTTCTTCTCCATTTTCAATCTACCACCTCCCACCATTTTTTCGAAGCTTAAAATCCTTCAATGAAGGTAGAATTTTTTTCTTCAAATCCAAATTTGAGTCATTTTTTTCTTCTTCATTGTTTTACTTTTCTAAATCCACAATCACCTCCCTCCAACTTTTTTATCGTAAAAATGGAAACTAACACTCATGTATCATATTTGTTCTCTCTTTCTTTCTTCCTCTACTTTTTTATTCCCACAAAACAATACTAAAAAAAAGAAAATACGAGATTCTAAACAATTTTAAATGTTGATAAAAAAAAGTTGTTCGGTGTAGAACATAAGACAACTACCTTCGAGGAGAGAGGAGGGAGGGAGTTAAATTCATTTTTGTAGAATAATATTGTTATTACTTACTAAATATATTTTAAAATGATTTTGACTTAAAATTACACATGTAGTCATTTAATTAGTTGTTTGCCACGTCATCAACGAGCGTATTACACTCTCCCTCAGTTTTTTTGCTTATTGTGTAAAAATCTCAAAATGACATAGCGGGTTCCTACATGAGGTGTCTAAAATAAAAATCGCCAGTTAAAGTTTCTAAGTGAAACTTAGTGTCAACAAAGGGGTCACCGATGGATTTGACCTTCTTTTTATTAGGAAGATATGTAAGACCAAAATGAGTTAAGGTTTCTAGAGACTCACATGTGTATTAAAAGGTTTAAAATGTGTTAATTAAGTGTTTTACAGTATACATGATTAATTTCAAGTCAATTGGAAGTCAAACATCCAAGAACGTTTAATGACGTTTGAAAGATTAGCCTTGAGACGTGCATATGTGTCTTGACATGTTTTATGTGTTCGTTTTTGTTGAAACTGATATGGAAGGTCCCTAACATGTTAATTAATGTATTTACATTGAAAATTTCCGGGTAAGACTCCCAAGGTCCCCACAAGAGGCCCTCAAGGAGGACCGAAAGGTTGTCGAGACACTGCTTTGGCAGTGTCAATGGACGAGTCCAATCGACACCTCGTGCTTGGGATGAAGCCTCGTTAAAGGGGTGGGGGTGTATCTCATCACTTATACATGTGAGAATGATCCCCCAATGTGCAGCCTCATTCACCATCGACGGAGCACAAGGATGGGCTATCAGTCCATCGACGCCCCGTCGACTGGTGTCCGTAGGTCCTGCCTGCAATTTGCACCATGCACGCTGCCTTGTCCCAATTCACCCCATATCTCAAACTGACCCTAGGCGGTAAATTCATGTATTTTTTGGTGTATTAAGTTGATTCATAAGATGAAACCCCAAAACCCAATTCATTCCTTCAAAATTAGACTTTCCTCCCAAACCAAACCTTTTCTAGAAACCTACATTGGAGATGAACCTCAAGAACAGCCACTGTGATGGATTATCAAGGTTTCTTCATGAAGTTTTCGTGATTTATTCATCCAATAAGGTATGTTATCCTTAATATCTAGATAACGTTTCATCTAGAGAGTTCTTCTTAATGTTTTCAAAGAGAATTCATGATCAATATTCCTAGCTTTCAATCTAGCCATGGGTTCTTTCTAAAAATGATTTCAAAAGCGTGATGATAATGAATTAATGATTATTTACAGATTTGAATGTGATTTTCAGTCCAATTTCATGTTGAACCCATGATCCCTCTCAACCTTGATTTAGCGTATATTGTAGTATGTTGTGATCTTGATGCTATAATGATTGTTATGAAATTCAATTATGATAAATTTATTTAGCTTATTCCTATAATGTAAATTTTTGATGAATTATGTATAGTTTATCCAATGTGGATCAAGGTTTGAATATTTTAATGAAATTGACCTATCTTCTTCTACTTCTATAGCTTGTTATGTAGTGATTTCAATGTGATCTCGATTCTAGGGTAGATGAAGTAGGATTTTGTTTGTGTTATGTTATATTTAGATATTGTCCTATAATTGTATTATTGATGAATTTTGAGTATGGATCATTGATTATCAAAGCAAGGGAGAGTTGGTAAGTGATATATGTTTCTCTACTCTCTAATAAATTGGAATAAATTGGTGATGTAGTGTACATTCAGTATCATGATCTTACTCGTGGTTTATGCATGATTTCGTCCATGTTAATGTAAATTTAGCTACTGCCCTAAACTTGAATTGTTTATGAAATATGAATATGGATCAATGATGATCAAAAGTTGATGAATTGGTAAGGTTTACTCTATTCCTCTACTTTTCTATGTCATGGCTAGTTGAATTGGCCTTGTATGACATTGCGTGGTATGGTCCACTTATGGTAGCGGTGCATACTTCTTTTCAATCTATATGTGTGTTGATTATGCCCTTGAAGGAAAATTGATGTTATGCGAGTGTGTGGTTATGATGATCACACTATGTGAAGCAAGCCTATCTTCTATTCTAGTTATGATCTAGGTTGTATTGTTATTTTATAAGCATGCGGAGGACTATGTTAGGGTTATGTTTAGGTTCTGCCATTGATGAAGTAATGATTATTAATGACCCCCACCTATGTACCCCTATATGAATGTGTGAATAGCTAAGGTTAAAAGTCTCAAAGGTACTGCGATGTTTTCTTATCTTCTATGCTATTATGTGTTGTGCGGTCTATGATTTGTTGTGCATTGTTGTCCTAAGAGGATGGCTGCCTCAATATTTTGTTTATATCCATTGTGTGATCATGTTGACCAATGTACACACACTTACACATTATGCATGCTTCCAAGTAGTATAAGTTCATGGTGTCTAATGAAAGGGTATTCTCATGTACAATAATGTCTATTACTATGCATGTAAAGTATGTGTCCATTAAGTATGTTATGTATCCCTTAACTAGGATAAATTTATAGGTGTACTATTATGGATAAGTGTGTGGGACCTTTTCTATGCATTGCACATGTGTGCCTTGATATGGTATTTCCTAGGTTTGCTATTTAAGTACATAAATATTAATGTCTGAATGTGTTATGAACATGTCTTATATGCTATGTTGTCAAGTGTATGATATGATTGAGTATGAATGTGCATAGTTTCTAAAAAAAATTATATGAAAGGATTTCTCATATAGTTACACCTATATTCTTATGCATGAATGTAGTACAAGTATGAATATGTGTGGTCTAAGGGTGTATATGTGAAAGGTTTGCTCATATATATGTATACACACATATGAAAACATGACTATTACTTGTATGATGATCTAGTCAATAGAGGGGTTGTTGAAAGGTGTTCTCAAGAGTATCCTAAACTAGATGGTGATTGAATATGTTATGTCCATGTGAAAGGATTTCTCAGATGATTTAGGTTGATGAATTCTCATTTATGACCTATGAGCTAATCATATGAGGGGTTAAATCTCCAAAGCCTACATTTTATAAAGTAAAGATAATAATGAATTTTGAATAAAGGGAACTTAGCTTAGCACCGAGTGAACATAGATGAGGGGTGCCCCTTCATAATGTGGGAAGGCTTGTTCACCATTCCTCACGAGGTGGATAACTACAACGTCTCAATAGGCATAAAGAGGGTTTCCACATATACCTCAAAGTTCCATAAACTATGCTTGCCTCATAGGATCTAGCAAGTGATATCACTTAATATTTCTAGCATATGTTAATGTTCTACCTTTGCTATGAAGATCACCTTCCCTTGGTGTAAGGCTCTACAACACAAAATTCCATATTTAGCACCCATGGTCTTAGTGTAGGTTAATCCTATAGTTTCCCTAAAGTAAAATGGACAATGGAAGTAATGTAAGGACCCTAACTAGGATAACCTAAGGGTAGTTGCTTAGTGTAGGTGGGCGTATGTGACTTCACCTATGCATTGCATAAGTAGCTCTTGAGGGAAGCTATAGGAAGGTGTTCTAATGCATATGACTATGTTTATGTTCCTTATGCATGACATTGTAGTGTAGTCTACTTGTTGTGACGATGTGCATGGTATGAGTCTTAATGAGTCTATATGAAGTGTTATTATCTAATATGCACCATGTAGGTTTTATTGACTATATGACAAAGTTCTTTCTTGGTTTGTATGAAGATTCTATACTTGCCATATTGATGTATGAAGTGGACGTTAAGGTTTGTGGTCTCATGATAGGTTTACTATGTATATGTGAGGTTATAGGACTTTACGTGTACATTGCACTAGTAAACTTAGATTGGGGTTGTGAGTAAGGTCTTATAATGGTCTATGTGAAGTGAAGTTAACATATGTGAAAATTGACTATGGTTTAATGTAATGGTATTGGGAGTCTTGACTTAAATATGTGTTATCATGTGTTACTCTCCTACTAATGTATGTGTTGAGCTAGGAAGGTTAATGTATGAGTTGTAGCCTTAAGGTGACGCATTGCACTAAGCATCACTAGATGGTTAATTGGGAAGTTAAGAAGTTAAGAAGAAAAAAAGTTACTTTAAACTAGAAACTTGTTGTAAAGGGGAAGGTGGTTATTAAAATTTTTTGCATAATATGCCTTAAATACAATGTGTGGTTTTATATGATGTATGACAGTTGAATACTATATGAAGTTAGTGAATTGTATGATGCTTACGATATCAAAGTTTTATGAAGTTTTCACAAAAATACATGATGCATGATTTCAAGTAAAATGTCCCTTTTAAATGCATGTGTTTGCATGGTTTTCATACTTAGTGCATTCTTGTACTAACACCATTATTCTCTACCTTTTTACACGAAGTGTAGGTTATTGATGCTTTAAGGATGTCTCTATCATGAAGATCTTGATATGAGTTTCCCAAGCTCAAGGAAAGGAAATCCTTAAATTCTAGGATTGCCTATGTCAAGTTTTTATAAATTCATGTAATAGTTAGTTATATTTTATGTTATAAGGGTCGTGTCCCTAATGTACTGTAATGATGTTGAGACTAAGTTGGCAAAGAGACTTAGAGTCTAACTATGTAAATATGATATTTTATATATATAATGGAAGTGATGTTCTAGTATATGATGTGCTATGAAAGTTTTAAATTTTCCGCTAAATTTACCTATGGCAATGCAATAAATTATAACTATGGTCTTGTATAAGATATTCGAGAGGTCAAGTACGCCATGTTACTTCTAGGAAGTGCTCCCCGGTCATGACAAGATATATGTAGTTCCTATCAAAACAATGATGATTTTTTTCCGTAAATACCAAAGATTGGAAGGAGATAAAATATGTCATCTGCAATACAAAATTTATATGCAGAATTTTGAGACAAACGTTCAATGCATGTTCACAGATCTAGTCTTACTAAAAGATGAGAACAAAAAAAGTTAAGTTGAAATACCATTTTACCCATAAACTTAATTAAAATATTATAAATATTTAGTTAATTACATGTTTAAATATAAGTGATAATCAATTAGTTGATTGAGGAAATGAAGAGTTCATGTTCTCAAAGGAAGATTGTTTACTCTTCCACATTTTAATGGAGGTTTCATAATACTTAATGTTCATTACATATATTGATATTCATAGAGTTGTTGTCTCTTTGAAATTCCACTATTAGTGGTGTTTCACCTAAATAGTATTTGCAATTTTTTCCCTTATCTTATACAATTTTAAAATTACAAGTTTCTGGGTATGCGCTTCATGCGTGTAACCCGTTGTATTAATGAGTATATTATGTCTTAAAAATAAATAATATTAAGTAGTTTGACTTGAGTTCTTTTTTAAAAAAATGAGTCCAATTGGGGTTCTTACTTTGTCTCTCTACTACTGTTTTACTCCAATTCAATGATATCTATGTAAATTCATAATATATAAAGAATATTTACTGCCTTAAAACTAATGATATGCTAAAAAAGTTTAAAATATGAAATGTTCACTTTCACCAATCAACTAATCCTCAATACCCACATAATTGTAACACTCCAGAAGTTTAATGACATAGACTAGATCTATGATTATTAAATAATTTTAAAATGATGTTTGTATAACTATATTAATGTATTAAACTCAATTAAAAATTTTTAGAGAAAAACGACCGAGAAAGACTTTGACGTCCGGAAACTAGCTAGATTGAACTAGTAGACGTTCCTATGTTTGATGATGGTTTGGGAGTGTCAAATAAAGTCCACAACTTGTAAAAATACATTAAATAGGTAAAATGTATTACAAAGGGTCCAAAAAATTTGATAAAGACTGCCCAAGGACTGCCTGAAGGGTCCTTGACGAGGACCAGAACATTGGCGAGCAAGCTTCCAAAGCAGCTTGTGGCAACCAAGATTTGGCATCCACCTCACATCGCACAGCCAACACATGGGGGGAAAATACTTTCCTCACAACGCGGGTCCTCCACTAGGTCCACTGCCTCAACTCACATTTTCAAAAATAAATGTTAAATTTCCCCCATGGCGCGCACCCACTTTCTAGATTGTCCTCGTCATTTTTAAGTCAATTTAACTTCACAAAACAACCCATTTGAGTGAGGGGTATTTTGGGTATTTTAGGGGAAGATCTTATAATGACGTTAGGTTTCTTTTAAACCACTTTCACGCACTCTAAATCAGAATTAAGAATCCCCTCTCATCTCTCTAAAAAAATCTCTCTCTTTCAACCACCATTGAAGAACAAGAAAAACTTGAGGAAGAAGACGAAGACTCCAAGGTTTTTATTCAAAATTCATGGAATAATCGTCAATAAGGTATGGGTTTTTCCTTGGTATTCCTTTACCAAGAGGTCCTTTTAAATATGATTTCCAACAATTTAATTCCTAGGGTTTTCATTCTATAAACAAGTTTTCGTCCAAACTTGAGATTTATGACTAATGATGAAAAACAATGATTTCTATGGCTAATTAAGTATGTATTTGTTGGTAATTTATATGTCACCTACCGAAACCACATCCTAGAAATTAGGGGCAATCTTGGATTGCAACCAGCGTACTTAACCTGTCGGAGGTCTTGTACAAGCCCTTACATATCATTCATCGCATATACATTATGAAAAATAGTGCGGAATTAAAACTTTTCACAAAACATTTCATAGTCTTTAAAAACTCTTTCATATAAAGTCATAGGAAATACTAAGTCTCAATCTCATCAAACTTAAAATACGAGAATACTTGTCACACGGCCCACACACAATACGAATATAGAAATACATAGTTACAATACGTCAAATAAACATAAAAGACATCTATTCCCTCGAATCAAATTAGGATGTAATTTGACTTCAATTGAATGATGCTATGATCCAAATATTCACTTCCCAAATTCTCCACACCTACCAACAACAATAGATATAGATAAAAGCATGGATTAGTACAATCACATGTAGTAAGAATGATATATTGCATAAAAATCATGAAATAGAACATTTATTGAAATATGCATCTTTTCATTTAAAAATCATATTATTATCATAAGAACAACATTTAACAACTTAAAAATACAAAATATAACATTTAAAAAATTAATCATATTTTTTATCAAACTTAACGGTGAGCTCAACTCACTGTACTGTGAAGGAATTCACTGTTACAGTGAAGTTGTCTACTTCTTCCTTAGACACTTCCTAGCATGTAGTATTCTCACTAAAAGCTATCCTAAAACCCACTTTAGCAATACAAAGAAATTACTACCCATACAACTTCCCTAAGCAATACCTAAATGACCCTCAAGATTTCTTATAATAAGACACTTACATACTTACAAGACATCAACACATAGATAATATGACATTCTCATAGTCAAGGGCTATCAAAAGACTTAAGTAAATCAAGAAGATAACGTCCTAAGTTTATATCATGTCCACATTATCGACCAATTTCCTTAACTATGGTTATTCTTAAGACTTATCTACGTAAGATACGAAGTTACCATCCCTATGCCCCCTTAACACCCTAACTAGACAACCCTTAACTACTCTAGATAAGTACTTATTTAAAATACTTTAACTTAAGGCATTACATTCATTAGATAATTTAGGTGACATTTAACACATTAAGGACATTCAAGTAATGGTCTTTCATAAGACCTAGGAACTACAACTAACACCTTCAAAGCTTATCGTGTAATGTCTAGATAATGTTCCATACCACCACCTTAACTTCATAGAACTTATCTAATGCTAATAGGTATTCCATATGATGAGAAAAATCAATAACCGACATAGACCATGATAGCAAGACATGGAATCCAAAGTTTTAACCTACTCCAATGAGGGTGTTCTACTTGCCAATGGTAGAACTTAGACACATCCCATGTATGCACATGGTTAACGAATATGAAGGGCATGCTTTGTAATCTAGTATCATTATTTAACTAGAAATACTTCCCTTAACAAACTCACTCGGTGCTAGTCTTATTTCTCATAAAGTAATTACACTTAAGGTTCATATAAAATGGGTGCATATCAAGTTCATAACCCAATAACATTTATCCTACCAAAGAAAGGTCCGCTCGGACTACCTCACAATGGCGAAAAGAAGATCATCATGACTTTCCTAAGGATTAATATGATGTCGTTCCAAACAATTATCCTTAAGTCTATCATTCTTTTACTTTGAAGGATATCATTAAGACTTACAATTTCAATATTCATAACCTTACCACTTGGTTCAAGGTTTCACATAAAAGACCCTATTAACTTCATTTAAGGTCACATGTCATTAATACATTCAAGATTAAGAGATTTTAGCATCCTAAGTCAAGAAATAACATATTCAAATTCATACATACATCAAACAAGGGACACAAGTCAATCAAGACAAGACACCACATACTTCACTTTAACTCAGAATACATGTCATTCTAGAAGCACATAGAAATAACCCTTATCAGCTTTAAGTGATCCTATACACTGTCATATCAACATAATATGACCATAATAGACTCATATAGTCAATTAGGAATAACCATGCATCAACCATATGACTACACATATATAAGCACATAGTCATAGTCTACATGATTTCATAACATACATAAAAAGAACACATACTTTCACATTACTTTATATATAGATAGATATCATCATATTTCACATAATATCAACTATAAAAATCATAATAATACCCCCAGTAGTTTCCCGACAAGGTCATGATCATCATATTGCATAAAGTAAAACCGACAAGGCCACATCAATTGCAAGTAAAGCACATAACACCGCCACCATAAGTGGACCATACCAATCACAACATAATTGAAGTCTAATAATAATAAAATAAAGGGAATAGAGCAGCTAACCACCACATCATCCTCACTACCTCAATTCAATTCAAAATCACCACATTCAATGTCACAAAGCCCTTACACATGGCCATAACAACCAGTTCAACATAATTATAACAATATTTATGAAACTATATTAAATTACTACATATTCATAAATCCAATACAACCTATATATAAATTTACTAAAATTATTATATTAATTAATATCCTACATAAAACTACATTAGAATTCGTCAACATTAGATCAATATCAAGTAACTCATAACTTAGTCAAAATCTATGTTTCATCCAATTCATGGGTTAATAGGTTATCTTAGTTTGAAATAATCAATACAATAAAAATTCAATCATTATTCAATATTTAGAAACCATTAATGCAAGAACCCATGGAATAGATCATAAAATACACAATTTAACTTGAAAACGTTAGAAAATATCTTTGAGAGTTGGGCTCCTCGATAAAGAGAGTTTCAAGAATAAAAATTCATACCTTGATGAATCTAATTGTTCAATTTTATGAATAATATCAACTCAATTCGTCAATCCAAGCCCTTCCTTGAGTTTTGACTCCAATGGAGTTCTAGGGAATTTCTAAGGGATTTGGGGTTTTGATTTGGAAGAATAAAATCTTTTAAGTGTTAAAGACTTATATACACACTTAAAATACCAAAAAATAAACTTAAGGAACTTCCAAAACTCTTATTTGCAAGTGGGGTGAAATTACAAGTTCACCCCTCAACTTACATGTGTAGGGAGTAGACTCCATCGACGGTTGCCCATCAACGGTCCGTCCCTTGACCAATGGACAGTCCTGTTGGTCCATGTTATAGGAATGAGGCATTTCTTGGGTTTAATATCCACCATGTCTAAGTCTCCAGCGATGATATCCCATCAACGGGGCGTCGATTGCCAACCGTTGGTTCGGCTGTCTTGGACAGTTTTGGGCATCACTTTGAATCCTTCCTCAGGGACCCTTGGATGGTCCTTGGGGATTCTGGCCTAGATGTTTCCACCCCAAACATGATCATATACGAGTTTACAAACTTTCACATGAATTTCACCCAAAAAAATACGTAAAACTCGATGAAACATGCCTAGACACACAAGGTCGTTTCAAGGCAAACCTTTCAAACGTCATGGACGTTTGACCTCAAAACTCCACGAAACTTGAAACAATGCATATATACATCATAGTAACTCAATTTAGGACCTCATAACCTCATTAACCAGACATAAACACATAAAAACACATATGAGGTATATAGGTGACTTAGTCGTCGAACGTCTTAGTCATCCCTCAATACCCTATAATAGACCAATTTAGGACCTTAGAACAACATTACAACCATATTAGACCCTAATTTACGTAAGTCATTTGCGAGGTCTTACATTCTCCCCCACTTGGACAACATTTGTCCTCGAATGACTCTTGACACTCTCCGAACACTTCCAAGAATAGAGATTCAACTAACAGCTCATTACCAGACCCTGTAACACAATATCAAGAAGAAAAACTAAATTTCACATAGTCAAGAGATTTATAACACAACAAGAAACAAGAAAATACTTTTATAACTCATTATGCTACAAAACTCACATGCTTCATTCCAACTAACCAAAACTCATTTGATATTCCATATTATATTTATATACATAATTTCTAACCATATTACAACAATTTTAGACCAAATAATCAATTAGTAAAATTTCCAAAAAATTTTTAGTGAGCCAATAGTACCTTACAGTGAATTTGGCAGATTTTTCAAAAATGTAAATTTTAGGCAATTCAAGATAGAAATAAGCTAATATGCAAGGTAAAATCATATAAACGTATCTTACTATATAATCATAATTTCATATAACACAAAATTCAAGAAGTTAATGAAATAAAATTTCAACAAAACTCCTAAACACCATGCACATGCTATATACTTCTAAGACTTTCTATCCCATCTACTAACCATACTCCCCCACTTAGACGTAACTCATATCACTAAAAGATAGAAGCACGGACTTACTCTCATCATCATCATCATTCTCATCTGGCTTTGATTCTCTTGTCCGGAGTGCATAGAAGGGCCTCTTTGTGGTAAAATCATATTTTGGAACACTAGGAGTAACTTGCTTACCCTCATTTCCTCTATAAGAAATGTTAGGACAATCTCTCACCTTATGTACTTCCTTGCCACAACAATAGAAATTACCGGTACCCCTTAGACACTCACCATAATGCCTCTTTCCACAAGTGACACATGTAGGTTTGACATTTTGAGAACATCTTCCTTTTCCAATTTTACCTCAACACTCCTATGTTTGTTTTGAGTTTGAGTGCTCTTCTTAAACCTAGATTGCTTTTGGTCACTAGAACCACTCCTTTACAACTTTCTAGACATCCTCTTAAGTTTAGACTATTCAATTGATTGGGCATACACAATGAGTCTAACTAGGGTCATATCATCATGTAGCATCTCCCTACGACATTCTTCCCTCACTAGATCAGCCACACCCGTCATAAAAATAACTCATTTCATCCCTCATATTAGACACAAGAGATGGGTCATATCTAGATAACATCGAGAATTTCGAAGAGTATTCCTCAACACTCATATTACCTTGCTTGAGATTCATAAACTCCTCTACATTAACTTCCCTCCTCTTATAGGGGAAAGTACTTACCAAGAAAAGCTTTCGTAAATTCTTCCCACTCAATAGGTACCTAATCCTTCGGCCTATTGTCCTTCCATTGAGTGTACCATATTTTATAAACATCCCTCAATTGATATGAAGCCAACTTTTCCTTCTCCCTACATGTAACTCTCATGGAAGTCAACACCTTGTACAATCCATCTAGGAATTCTTGGGGATCCTCTCCCACCTTAGAGCAAAGAAAGATAAAAGGGTTCATCCTCACAAAATATCTTAACTTAGAAGTCATAGTGCTCTCTAAAACGTTCGCTCTAGGAACCATACTCAAATTTACTTTAGTAGTCATGGCTCAGCCTAAAGCAAGTAAAGCCTCTCTAATATCCCTAATACTCAACTCCTGAACATCATCACCTCCACCCACAATAGGGACATGATCACCTTGAGCACGATGAGGAACTGTCTCAACTACCTCAACTTCCTCAACTTGAGGAGGAATCTCCTCTTGCACCTCATTCTTCTGAACTCTACTAGTCAGTATCATAATCGTATTCATCTTCCTAGAAACCCAAGGAAAACCATAAAAAAAGAGTACTCATAAATTTTACTCTACGGCACGACATAAGAGTAGAAAAGAAGGGAAACTCTATCGTCCTATAGACTCTCACCCATAGATATGTTGCGACTCACACCGATGGTCAAGACTCCTCTAGACGTGACTTGATGAGACTTCTTTTAAAACTACATTCATATCCTATGCTCTAATACAAAGCTTGTCACATCCTAAAACCACACCCTAGAAGTTAGGGGCACTCTCGGATCGGAACCGGCGTACTTGACCTATCGGAGGTCTTATACAAGCCCTTACATATCATTCATCGGATATATATAATGAAAAGTAGTGCGGAATTAAATTTTTCATAAAACATTTCATAGTCTTTAAAAACTCTTTCATATAAATTCATAGGAAATACTCAGTCTAAATCTCATCAAACTTAAGACACGAGAATACTTGGGATACGGCCCATACACAATGCGAATATAAAATACTTAGTCTATTACAATACTTCAAATGAAAACATAAAAGACATCTATTCCCTGGAATCAAATGAGAACATACTTCGACTTCACTTGAATGTTGATATGATCAAAATCTTAACTTCTCAAATGCTCCTCACCTACTAACAACTATAGAGATAGATAAAATCATGGGTTAGTACAACCACATGTACTAAGTATGACTTAAAGCATAAAAATCATGAAAACGGACATTTGTTAAAATATGCATCTTTTCATTTAAAAATCATATTATAATCATAAGAACAATATTCAACAACTTAGAAACACAAAATCTAAAATTTAAAAAATTAATAATATTTTTTAGCCAACTTAACATTGAGCTCAACTCACTATACAGTGAAGGAACTCACTGTTACACTGAAGTTGTCTACTTCTTCCTTAGACACTTCCTAGCATGTAGTCTTCTCACTAAAAGTATCCTAAGACCCAGTTAAGAAACACAAAGAAAGACCACCCATATAACATCCCTAAGCATTCCTAAATAACCCTCAAGATTTCTTATAATAATACATTTACACACATACAAGATATCAAAACATCATCACATAGATAATATTACATTCTCATACTCAAATGTTATCAACAGACTTACTTAAATAAATCAAGAAGATAACGTCCATGATTGACCTCTTCAAGACTACCTAAATAACCTTTAAGACTTCCTTAATTTAGATCATGTCCACATAATCAACCAATTTCACTAACTAGAGTCATTCTTAAGACTCATCTAGGTAAGATACGAACTGACCATCCTTATGCCTCCTTCACACCTAAACTAGACAACCCTTAACTAGTCTAGATAAGTACTTATTTATTTAGAGTACTTTCTTAACATAAGTCATTACATTCATTAGTTAATTTAGGAGACATTTAAAACATAAAGGATATTCAAGTAATGGTGTTGGACAAGACCTAAGAACTCCAAATAACACCTTCAAAGCCTATTGTGCGATGTCTAGATAGCGTCCCATACCACCACCTAAACTTCATAGAACTTCTCTATTGCTAATAGGTATTCCATATGATGAGAATAGGCAATAACCAACATAGACAATGATAGCAAGACATGGAATCCGAAGATCTCCACTGAGGGTGTTCTACTTATCAATGGTAGAAGATAGACATATCCCATATAGGCACATGCTTAAGGAATATGAAGGGCATGCTTTGTAATCTAGTCTCATTCTTTAACTAGAACTACTTGCATTACTATACTCACTCGGTGCTAGCCTTCTTTCTCATAGAGTAATTTACACTTAAGATTCATATAAAAGGGTTCCATATCAAGTTCATAATCACATTTACCCTACCAAAGAAAGGTCCACTAGGGATACCTCACAATGGCGACAAGAATATCATCATGACTTTCCTAAGGATTAATATGATGTCGTTCCAGCCAATGAACCATAAATCTATCATTCCCTTACTTTGAAGGATACCATTACGGCTTACGACTTCAACATTCATTACCTTACCACTAGGTTCAAGGTATCACATAAAAGACCCTCTTAATGTCATTTAAGGTGACATGTCATTAACACATTCAAGACTAAGAGAATTTAGCATCACAATTCAAGGCATCACATATTCAAATTCATATATACATCAAGCAAGGGACACAAGTCAACCAAGACAAGACACCACATACTTCACTTTAACTCAGAATACATGTCATTCAATTCATCCTATATACTATCATATCAACATAAATATTACCATCATAGACTCATATAGTCAAGTAGGAATAACCATGCATCAACCCTAAAACTACACATATAAGCAAATAGTCATATTATACATGATTTCCTAACATACATCAAAAGAATACATATAGATAGATATGATCATATTTCACATAATATTTACCATACAAATCATCATAATACTCCAAGTAGTTTGCCAAAAAGTCCATGATCATCATATTGCATAAAGTAACGCCGACAAGGCCACATCAATTGCAAGTAAAGCACATAACACCGCCACCATAAGTGGACCATACCAATCACGACATAATTGAAGTATAATTATCATAATATAAATTGAATATAGAATATCACCACCACATCATACTCACTACCTCAATCAATTGCCAAATCACCACATTCGATATCACAAAGCCTTTACCGATGACCATAACAAACAATTCAACACAATTATATTAATATTCATGAAACTAGGTCAAATGACTACATATTCATCAATCCAATACAACCTATATATCAATTTACTACAATTATTATATCAATCAATATCCTACATAAAATTACATTAGAATTCATCAACATTAGATCAATATCAAGTAACCATAACTTAATAAAAACTAGGGTTCATCCAATTCATGGGTTTATAGGTTATTTTATATTTAAATCATTAATAAAATAAATATTTCAATCATTGTTCTATGTTTAGAAACCATTAATGCAAGAATCAATGGAATAGATCATAAAATTAGACAATTCAACTTGAAAACTTTAGAAAACATCTTTTAAAGTTGGGCTCCTTGATGAAGAGATTTTCAAGGATTAAAATCCATACCTTGATGAATCTAATTATTCAACTTGATGAAGAATCTCCACTCAATTTGTAAATCCAAGCCCTTCCATGAGTTTTCACTCCAATGAAGTTCTAGGGAATTTCTAAGGGATTTGGGGTTTTGATTTGGAAGAATGAAATCTTCTAAGTGTTAAAGACTTAAATACACACTTAAATACCAAAATACACTTAATAACCGCCAAACCTATAATTTTAAGTGGGGTGAAATTACATGTTCACCCCTCAACTTACAGTAAACCTGCGCAGGGAGCAGACCCCATCGACGGTTGCCCATCGATGGTCCGTCCCTTGACCAACGGACCGTCCTTTTGATCCGTGGTCTAGGACTAAGGCCTGTATTTTGCTTCCTATCTCCCACGCCTAATTGTCCATCAAGTATACCCCACCAATGGGGCGTCAACTGACTTACTGGGCATCGATTGCCAACCGTTGGTTGGGCTGTCTTAGACACTTTTGGGCATCACTTTTCGTCCTTCCTCGAGGATCTTTTGATTTTCTCCGGAAATTTCCAACCCAAAAATTATCATATACATTTTTATCACCTATCACATGAATTTCACCTAAAACAAACACGTAAAAATCGATGAAACATGCCTAGACACACAAGGTCGTTTCAAGACAAACCTTTCAAACGTCATGGACGTTTTTGGACGTTTGACCTCAAAACTCCAAAAAACTTGACACACTACCTATATAAATTAAATAAATCATTTTAGGACCTCATAACCTCATGAAACACATATAAACACATAAAACCACATACGAGGCACATAGGAGACTTAGTCGTCGAACTTCTTAGTTGTCCCTTGACGTTTGACTTCCAATACACATTAACTCTTAGAAACTGACTCAATGCCATTTAATCAACCAATTTATTACCTTAGAACAACAGTACAACCATATTAAGCTCTAATTATCCTAAGTCATTTGCGAGGTCTTACATGATATGCAATGTTGAGTTTTTGTGTAAAGCATGTTCCTTCTCTAAATAATTTATTCGATTATGTTGTATATATAACTTAATGTTATGTAAATGTTGATATTGGAAATATAGATTGAATTAACTCATAGATGATCCATTTCTTTTTACCCAAACTATGATTTTGGATTGTATATGACTATAGTGGTTGGGATTGTTATGCTATTGAGTATTTCACTATATTATTAGATGATTGATATGAATTGAGTGTAAGTTATTGAGGAAGATTATAATAAGCAATAGGTAATTCTTCTAAACCGATGATTATGCTATTATGTTGATGTTAACCTATAATGGATGTAGCTATGAAATTGAAGTATGTATGGTGTTACTATGCATATATGTTGGCATATGAATATGTTAAATGTGGGATCATGGTAAGGATATGATAATGCAAGTTGATGATGTTTATCTTGTATTCCTTACATAATATGTTTACGATATGTTAATTTCACAAATAATGGGTTATGATGAAAGGAAATTCTCATCTAAACCTAAAGAGCTTATGATCATATTTATACAAGGAGTTAATCTCCTATGACATATGATAAGTTCTATGATAAATGATAAATTAAAGGTTACTCAAAAAGGGTCTAACTTAGCACCGAGTCAACTAGATATAAGAGGTGTTCCTTCCCAAGATGGAAGGTAGGTTCACAATGACTCTTATGAGATAGAGGCTGCCACGTAATGTGGAACTATGGGTCTCTAATATATCTCCCAGTTCTTGAACTATGTTGCCTCCATAGGAATACTAGCTAGTGGATCCACATAGAATTCTATGTTCATGTTTTGGTTCTACCTTAGCTACTAGACCACCTTCTTTCGGTGTGGGGTTTTATGACATCAGATTCCATGTTTAGCTCACATGATCTAATATCGATTAAGTCGATTGTTCTCTCACATAAAATAAATGAAAAATAAATGGACATTGACAAGGGTGACTTGAGGAGTCTACTTAGTATAGGTAGGGATATGTGACTATCCTAGACATTACACAAGTTGTGTCAAAGGGATATCCTAGGAGATTGTTCCCATGTAATATGAAGATGAAATGTATAATGCTTATGATATATTATATTGTTGTTATATGATGTTGACTATGCTAATGAACATGAAATGGTCTATGTTGCTATGTGTGATGATGACTATATATGAGGTAAGTTGTATGAAGCAAAACATTACTTATGGTCTCCTATCTTGTCTACTTAATTATGTGGGGTTGTGGGGCTTCACATGATCGTTGGACTTGTAGGCTTGGGATGAGATTATTGGTAAGGGTCTTGTATGTTATGTTATATGATCTAATTAACATGAAATGTTAATATGACTTTATGATGATATGTCTTTGGTTATGATCATGCTTTAAGTTGTTGTATCCTTATCTTGTATATGGTCTGTTGTATGTGCATTAAAGGCTTTCAAATGACTTAGCATGCTTTCTAAAGAAATGGTCCTTTTTCACACATATTCTTAAATGTTATGTTCAAATACCCATACTTAGTCATGTGGAATACTAACCCCTTACTTTATATAACTATAAATGTAGGGTCCGACCATTGAAGATTATGAATGTAGATTCAATAATCTTAGAACTCTTTATCCAATTGTTGGTAGATCCTCATAGTGGGGGATGCTATCTTTTCATTATTCTAGCTTATGAAGTTTTTTGTAGTTTTAAGAGTTACTCTTTATTTCCTTTTGTCATCTGGATTCTATTGTAGTAAGTCCTAGATGACTTATGGACTTTGTATTGACTATGTCAAAGACTTGTATTCATAGATGGTTTTTATGTGAGAGATTTTTAGACTATCTTATGTATGTTTATAATGTTTCTAAAAGAGAAGCTTAAGTAAGCTTCTATGTGAGTGGTGTAAGTATACCTCACTTGGTACATGTAAAAGTTTTTAATTTTTCCGCATTTTTAACTATTAATATGTTAGAATAATGCTAAGGGCTTGTCTGAGTCCTCCAAGAGGACGACAATGCCGGTCGCGATTGGGTGGTACTCTCCGATCGTGACACACTTGGTATCAGAGCATGAGGTTAAATATTTTTAGGGTCAATGTATCAGTAAAACCACATTTATATAGTTTCTTATTCATGATTGTTAAGTGTGATACAATTATGAATGAGATGTTATATGATGAATAGGAAAATTCTCTTTTCTTCGTAATCATATGTCGTGCCGTTAGTGTCTTGACACTGTGTATTTTAACATATAATACCTTTCTTGTGGTTATAGGTAAATAACACAAGAATGGAAGCCGTTAGAAGAGTGGGAGAAGAGATTGCGAATGTGGGAGATACTCCCCAAGGCAATAGAGTTCCTTCTCAAGAGCAAGTTACTGCAAATGATCATGTTCTGGTCAATCCTCCATCCATGACGTATGGTGAGGTAAGGGAAGCCTTTCTCTTGATGTCCCAAGTCATCACCACTCAAGCTCAAGTCATTACAACACAAGCTAACCGAGAGGTTCACCTTGATAGAACCAAAATCTAGTACTACGGCTACCTGTTTGAGAGATTACAAGGATGAATCCTACATGTTCTTTGGATCGAAGGTTGATGAAGACCCCCAAGAGTTCGTTGATGAGGTCTATAAGATTTTTTTTGCTATGGGCATTAGTACTACTGAAAAGGCTGAGCTTTCTTCCTATCAACTAAAAGACATGGATCAGACATGGGACAATCAATGGAAGGTAGTTGGGATTTAGGAGGTTGTCCCGTGACTAGGGAGATATTCAAAAAGGCCTTTCTTGATAGATTCTTCCCAAGGGAGCAAAGGGAAGCTATGGTAGAGAAGTTCATCAAACTTCGTCAAGGAGGTATGAGTGTTAAAAAATACTCCTTAATGTTCGTTAAGTTATCTAAATATGCTTCTTCTTTGGTTTCAAATTATAGGGATGAAATGAGATGTTATGTCCGTGTTCAAAGAGCTTGAAGAAGAATTTTTTGCTAATATGCTTCATGACAACATGAATCTTTCTAGGCTGATGGTTCATCCACGAGTAGAGGAGAGTCATATAAGGAGGAGGAATAGAGAAGTTAAGATGGCAAGGTCTTTTGAAAGTGGTTCTTCTAAGAGTAGGCTTAAAATTCAAGACAAGCCTAAGTTCAAGAAGAGGTTTTAGAACTAAGTTCCTATAAATTTCTCCATGACTCGCAATGATATGGTGTATAACTCTAAATCTCAAAAGGGAAGAAATTATTACCCACCAAGAGAGACACCAACTTCTGGTAAGTGTGGTAAGAAACATGTGGGTTGATGCCTTCTTGGAACTAATCATTGCTATGGTACTGGAAAAGGTGGCCATATGGTGAAAGATTGTCCTAGTGTCAGGAGTCAAGAAAAAGGGAGTATCCAACTAAATCAAGTGATCCTTCCTCTAAAGCTCCAAAAAGGAATCGTTTTATGCACTAAAGTCTAGGGTGAACAAGAGAGATCTCCCGATGTTGTGAATCGTATGTTACAAGTCTTTTCTATTAATGTTTATGCTCTTGTTGAACCAGGAGATTCCCTTTCTTTTGTTAACCTTTGGTATCTAGGAAGTTTGATATACTTACCAATGTATTGATTGAACGCTTTTCGGTTTGTACCCCAATAGGTGACACGGTAGTTGCAAAGAGAGTGTATAGGAAATGTCCTATAATGTTGCTCGATAAAGTTACTCTTGTTGATTTGGTGGAACTTGACATGTTTGATTTTGATATCTGTAAGGCCCCAAAAATGATTTAGGGTGTCTAGATCCTAACATGTTTTTCATAAGGGTCTAAGGTCCTAAAATGGATTATAATATATTATTGAGGCAGTGTCTAAAGATTGAGGTGAATTGGAAGTTAAACTTCAAGAGACGACGAAGATGTTCGACGACTAGTCACCTACGTGCATCATGTGTCTATACGTGTTTATATTAGTATGTTATGAGATTATGAGGTCCTTATATGATTAATAATGATGTTTTAGGCAGTATATTAAGTTGAATGAAGTTTGTAGGTCAAATGTCCAAGAACGTCCAAGACGTTCGAATGTTTTCCCTTAAGACGTTAATGTGTGTCTTGAGTGTGCCTTGCATGTTTTGATGTGTTTTACGTGTTTGTTTTGGATGAAATTTGATGTGGAAGGTCCTTGACATGTTAAGGTATATATTAAAATTGGAAATGTCTAAGTAAGACTCCCCAAGGGCTCCGCTAAAGGCCGTCAAGGAGAACACAAAGGCTGTCGAGACACTGCCTTGGCACTGTCAATCGATTAAGCAAAAAGACGGTCTATAAGTCCACCAATGTCCCATCGATGGTAAAGAGTCGATTGGAACGTAGCCTGGGAAAGTCTCAGCCAAAGGACCGCCTCAAACCCAAACAACGGAGGACACCAACGGCCCGTCGATGGGCCTAAGGGGTGTCAATGGCAGCCATCGATGCAGGTGGCATTTAACTGCATACACGTTGTCCCATCATGGGGTGAATTGGAAATTCACCTCACGTTCTAAACTGACCCTATTTTATTTATTTGGATACTTTTAGGTGTATTTAAGTTATTAAAAAACATGACAACCCCATTCCCATTTCAATTCACAGAAATTAGACTTCCCTCCCTGACCAAACTCCCTCTAGCACCTCCATTGAAGGTGAAGCTTAAGAAAATCTTGGTGCTTAGATTTGTATGGGTTCTTCATACTGTTTTAGAGGTTTTCTTCTACATTAAGCTATGGTGATCCTTCATATCTATTTATCCTTCCATCTAGATTGTTAATCTCAAAGTTTTCAAAGAGAAAATATGATCAAATCTCTTCTTCTTCAATCTAGCCATGGGTTCTTTTTCAAAACGTTTTCAAATTCCTTATCATAATGAATTGATGATAAATATTGATTTTAACATGGATTTCAATAAAATTGCATGATGAACCCATGCTCTCTTCAAACTATCGTTAGCCTATGTATGGGCTTTGTGATCTTGAATTGATGTTGATTGAATTATGATTCTAGCATGTTGGAATTGATTATATCTACTGCCTACATGTTAAAGTTATGATGAATTATGTGACATTGGATCGATGTGGAGTGATGCTTGAATACAATATCTCTACTTTCTACTGATTGTTAAAGTATGGACTTCACTGTGACATCGATTCTGTAATACATGTATATAGGATTCGTTTATGTAAAGTTAATTATATCTACTGCTTTACATGTATGTTATCTACAAATTGTGGTTATGAATCCTTGATTATCAAAACAAACAAGTGTTGGTAAGGATTGATTTACATTCTCTTAACCTATAGAATTACAATGTCATGTACATGATGTGATCTAAGTTCTAGGGTAGGTGAAGCATGAGTTAGACTTGGTTATTATGTCTTTAGCTACTGCCATAGAATGATATCATTGTTATATTATGAATGTTAAGCATGATGATCAAACCAAAGAATATAGTAAGTGATTTATGTCTCTCTACTTTCTAGTATGATGGTGATGTATTGTACTAGGTTGTAGCATGATCTTGTACCAACATGCACATTGTTTCATTTATGATTAAAGTACATTTATTTACTTCCCTATACATCAATTGTTGATGAAAAATGTGTAGTTATCAATGATTATCAAAGGTTCATGAATTGGTAAGAATTACTCTTCCACTCTACTTTATATAACATTGTTAGTTGATGAAGCGTTGTATGACATTGTATGGGATGGTCCACTTACGGTAGATGTTTACTCTATTTCCAATATATATATAGATATTATTAATGTGTGTTGGTGATGATCACCTAATATGAAGCTCATGCGTAATTTTCTATTCTAGTTATGATCTTGGTTGTATAGCTATTGAGTATGCATGTGTATTACAGTGTTGGGGTTTTATTAGGTGATTAATTTGATGATTATAAATGTTTAATTCTCCTTTACCTATGTACCCTATGTAAATGTATGAATAGCCAAGATTATGATTCTTAAGTGTAATGTGAAGTTAGCTTGTCTCCTATGCTAAATTGGGTTGTGTGGTCTATGTTTGGTTATGCATTGTGGTCTTAAGTGGGTGGTTGCCTCAATGTGTTGTTTATAGCCATTATGTGATCATGTTAACCAATGTACACACACTCACACATTGTGCATGCTTACAACGTAGCAAAGGTTCATGGTGTCTAAATGAAAGGTTGTTCTCATATTCACTAAATGTCTACTACTATGCATGTAAGGAATATGTATGTTAATCATGTTATGTATTATATTAACTAGTATGACTTTATAGGTGTAATAGTATGGGCAAGGGTATGGGACCTTGTCTATGCATTGCACATGTGTGTCTTGATTGAATAGTTCCTAGGTTTGGTCCTATGTACTTGAGTATGAATGCATGAGTATGTTATGAACATGTGTGACTATAATGTCATTATGTGAAAGGATTTTTCACATATATGTATACACACCCACACATTAATAAGGATCTAGTCAATAGAGGGGCACTTGAAAGGTGTTCTCAAGGTACCATAAACTAGATGGTGATTTACGTATGTTATGTCCATGTGAAGGGTTTCTCACATGATTTAGGTTGATGAAATCTCATATATGACCTATGAGCTAAGCATGTGAGGATTCCATCTCCTAAGGCCGATGTTTTATAAAAGTAATGTAATAAAGGCTTTTCAATAAAGGAACTTAGCTTAGCAGCGAGTGAACTTGAAGATGAGGGGTGTCCCTTCCCATTTTAGGAAGGTAGGTCCCCATAGACCTATATGTGGTTATCCTCTTAGCCAAATGACACAGAGTGATATTTCCATGATTGGATAACTACAATGTAGAATTAGACATAAAGAGGATTTCCATATGTACCTCCAAATTCCATAAACTATGTTTGCCACAGAGGATCTAGAAAGTGATATGAACTAGTATGGTAGCATGTGTTAATGTTATACCTTGGCTAGGTAAGAGTACCTTCCATTGGTGTAAGACTCTACAATACCGAATTCCATGTTTATCCCCCATGGTCTTAGTGTTGGTTAAAGCTATAGTTTCTCTAATATAAAATTGAAAATGGAAGTAAAGTAAACTAAAAGACCCTAACTAGAATAACCTAAGGGAAGGTACTTAGGATAGGTGGAAGTAAGGAACCCGCCTACACATTTCACAAGTAGCTATCTAAAGGAGTCATAGGAAGGTGGTCTAATGTATGTGCATATGTTTATGGTACTCTTGAATGACATTGTGTTAGTGTCTACATGATGTAATGATATGCATGATATCAAGTACTAATATGACTATGTGACTAAGGTCCTACTCAAAGTGTTTGTGGTTGACTATAGTATTGTGTTTGGTATATGAAGTATATGTTAAGGCTTGTGGTCCTATGATAAGTTACTAAGTATGTATGAGGTTATTGGGATTCACATGTACATTGCACTAGTAGAATTTGATTGGGATTATGAGTAAGGTCCTCTAGTGTTCAATAGGAAGTATTTGTATTGTTATATGAAATGGTCTTACATGAATTTATATGTTGAGTTGAAAGGTTGTATATATGGTTTCCTAGTGGTCTTAACGAGATGCTTGAGCATGGATAGTGTTATGGGACATTATCTATGAATTGTACGAAGTGTCACTAGAGGATTTCTTAGGAAAGTAAAGGAGTTAGGATAGAAAGAGTTCCCTATAAAGTGGACAAGAGTAAACTGTGAGCTTACTGTAAAATGCTTCAAAATGTGACTTAAATGCTATGTGTTATTTTGTTTACTATGATGACTATTATATATGCCAAAATGAAGTACATAAGTTGTATGATTCATGCATAAAGTTTTATGATGAATTCACAAAAAGGCATGATACATGGTTTTCAAGTAAAATGTCCCTTTTAAATACATGTTTTTGCATGGTTGCCATACTCAGTGCATTCTTGTACTAACTCCATCCTTCTCTATATTTTTACACAAAGTGTAGGTTATGGATGCTTTAAAGGATGTCATTAAATGATGAGGAGCTTGATATGTGTTTCCCAAGCTCAAGTAAAGAAATCCTTAAGTTCAACGATGTCCTACTGTGTATTTTACTGTAAAATCTTTTAATATAGCACTTATTATTTATGTTGTAAGGGTCATATACCTAATGTACTCTAGTGATGTTGAGTCTAGGATGTTAAAGAGACTTAAGGTATAAATATGTATTATGACTTATATTTACATATATTGAAAGTGATTTTATAGCATATGATGTGCTATGAAAGTTTAAATTTTCTGCTAAATTTACCTATGACAATGTGATGAATGATGACTATGCGCTTGTACAAGACCTTCGAGAGGTCAAGTACTCCATTTTACTTCTAGGGGGTGCTCCTCGGATGTGACAAATGTGGTATCAGAGCATTAGATTTACAAAAGTGGTTTTAGGTTGTAAAAGTCTCATATTGCCACTACTAGTAGAGTCTCGTATCATTTGTGGTGAGTCGTGACACATCCGTGGTGCTGGAGGCTATAGGACGATAGAGTTTGCCATCTTCATCATTCTCATGTCGTGCCATGGAACTTAACTGCATAAGATCTCTCTCTTATGATTTCTTGTTTGGTGGTCCTTTAGATGTGATTGTTTGGATGATATGGTATCTATATGCTTGAGAGAAAGATGCTTAACTATGTTTTATGGTTTGATGAGTATGTGTGAAGGTTAATTTTGGCATGTTTTGATGAAGAGTGTTGAGTCTCTGGAAAATTATGTGACTTTTACTTTTTGGAAAGCGTAATTGTAGGCTCACTTTTTAAAGGTTAAGAAATATATACCCAAGTGTCCTTACGTGTGCCTATAAACTGTGTTAATTTCTCAATATGATGCTTGCTCATGAAGGCTAGTGTTATGCTATAAATTGAAATGTTATGAAATGACTTCTTAATGTGGTGATTTTCTTAGGTGAATTACCATTTTGAATTTATTAGGGAGAAAGTTTGAGCATGTTTTGGTGAAGAGTTGAGAAATTCTCATTTTACAATTAATTGACCTAAGTGCGTTGCTTGCCTATGAACTAATGCGACATGTAAGTGTGTTGAGGAGAAAGATATTACTCTATGGACACAACTAAGCATGGTATGGTTCAGTATGACCTTCATGGCACTAGGTCTAATTCAATAAAGATCCTTGTTGATTCAATTAACTCAAGTCCATGTGCATTGAAGTATGAGTGCCTATTTGCTTTTGAGTATTGTTAAATCTTCCTTGATGTGGTCATGTGTCACGACCATGTAACCCCTAGAATAAGGGAGCACCCATGGTTCGGAACAATTGCGTACTTGACCTTTCGGAGGTCTTGTACAATTCCTTAGCTATCATTCATTAGATAAGACATGAAAAGTATTGCGAAATTTAAAACTTTTCACGAATAAAATAATCAAAGGAACATATTTCATATATGCTAAGGAATGATCTCCTCTTCACATGCCAACTTAAAGACATGACATACATAATCTTAGGGACGCGTCCATTTACATGTAAAATAAATACACATTAAGTCTTAAAGATAGAAACTAAGAAAATAGGACTATGCCCTCGGATATATGAGGACATACTTTGTCTAGAGAGAGTAGATTCCCAAGCTTCGCCTTCTAGTCGTCAAACTCCAACCTATACTTATTAAGTATAGAACAGTATGGGGTTAGTAGAAAACAATGTACTAAGTATGGTATATATGAAAACATGTAGAAAGGGACAATTTAGTAAAATAAGCTTTCATGCCAAAACGATAAAACCTTCATGATTTAAGATTTGAAATAGTATAGGAATCATCATTCAACACATAAAGTAGAATTCTCATAATTTTAGAAGCAAAACACACTTTACAGTAACATTAAGAAACCTTACAGTGAACACAATGAAACATTAAACTGAATTCATTTTAGACTTTACAGTGAACCATCTAATCCCAAAACAATGAACTCCGAAGTCAAGCCAAGAGGAAGAAAACTCATATCCGTAAGAGTTTCCCTAGCTAGGTTATCCTAAGAATCACCACGGTAAAACATGAAGGAAACGCCCATATACTTCCTTCAATACACCTAGGTGATCCCTAAGACTACCTCCGTTCTAGGATTACTCACCTCGGGAGAACAAATCCCCACTCAATGACCGAACATTACAAGAAAAAAAAAACACAAAGACTTCCCTTTCGGAATGCCTACTTAGGTGCAATGAGTAGATTGTGTCCAAGCACCTACCCTGAGTAGTACACTTTTTTAGAAGACTTGGATCATTCAATTCATATAAGACCCACCAAGACATCCCTTTCTGAATGCCTACTTAGTGCATTGTATAGTTAGCGTCCAATTCCACTACCTACCCTAAGTAGTACACTCTTTTAGAAGACTTAGTACTTTCATTTCTTTTGTGGGGGTAAACTTAACCGACATTAACCATGAGAGCTAGACATGAATCCCGATATTAACCCCAATAGTATGAGGGATCCTCACTTGCCTAGAGTAAGGTCATTCGCTTAGATTTTACATGGCTTTCCCAATAGCTACACCTATGCGGGCGCATAGTTAAGGGATAAGGAGATTGCTACTAAGTAACTCATTTTCTACTAACGAGGAGTACTCATCTCAATAGTTACATTGGAATACAACATCTCAAATCACAAAGAGTAACCACCCCTTCTTCATATCCTGTCGGTGCTAAGCATAATTCCCCACGGAGTCTCAAAGTTATATACTATAGGTTAAGGATAACTAGTGAACACCACATATCAACTCAAGAAGTATATTCATCCTCCGACCTATGTTAAAAAGCTCTTAGGATGTGGTGAGGTGGCTCTTCATCTCAGCTCACAAAGAGTGTTCACCCCAAAACTCCTTTTTTTACTTTACTTAGCTTCATTCATTCATTCATTAAAGTGTGAGTGTGAGTACATGTGAACACATCTTGCACATAATCATCATTCTATTTACATTAACTTCTATACATGCTTATAACTTCAGTCGTCACACTTCACACTTTATTATGCTCAACATATACACGTACTTCATTTAGGCATTCAAATCCATATTATTTATCACTTAATTTCAAGCATTAGGCATTCAAATCCATACTCAAAATACATGCCAAATATATCCAAATACATCAAGCAAACACCGCCACCAAGAAGGTAGACCATACCACTCAAGAGCATTTCAGAATAAGAATTATACAATAAAACCAACTCACCATTTATCCAAGCTTTCACAACCTATAATAAATTCTTCAATATTTTATTTTAATGTGTCCCTTAGGTCACTAGCAAAACCATAATAACAAAATAAGGAAACCAATACTCAAACACTACACAATCATGTTCATTTAACCCATTTCTTAAGCTAAAAAATGGAAATATGCATAAACATGAGTTCATTAGAATTTTGACATTAAAAAAATAAATTGATACTAGAACAAAAATATTTGAAGAATTAAAACACTTCTACATGAAGACCCATGCTTAAAATCAAAGCTAGAAGAAGGTAGAGTTTGAAAACCATTTTTGAAATCTTTTAGAAATGACTCATTGAATGGATGTGTAAAATCCCGAAAATGACTTAAGTTAAATAGAGCCTAATATGTTTTTCATGATGTTATAAGGTCCTAAAATGGTCTATAATGTTTTATTGAGGCAGTGTCTAAGAGTTTAGTGCATTGAAAGTCAAACATCAAGGGACGACTAAGACGTTCGAAGACTAAGTCACCTATGTGCCCCATATGTGTTTATACGTGTTTATGTGTTATTAATGAGGTTTTAAGGCCATTAAATGAGTTATTATGGTGTTTATAGGCATTCTGTCATGTTTTGTGAAGTTTGGAGGTCAAACGTCCAAGAACGTGCATGACGTTTGAAAGGTTTGCCTTGACATGACCTTGGGTGTCTTGGTATATTTCATCAAGTTTTACGTGTTCGTTTTGGATGAAATTCATGTAGGACATCCTAATCTCGTATAACAACCTATTCAGGTTGGAAACGTCTGGGAAAAAGTCCCCAAGGACCAACCAAGGGTCTTTGAGGAAGGACTCTTGCCTAGAGCCAAGGCTATCTTAGACCAACCCAATCGACTAAGGCAATCGACGACCAGTAGGCTAGTCGAATCCATTTCAATTGAGGTCATGGGTAAAGACTTAGTTGTGGAATATAGAAATTCCAAGGACCAGCCTTAGTTCCAAATTACAGATCAACAGAACGGTCGGTTAGTTAGGAGACGGTCCGTTGGTGACCATCCGTTTGTGAGGTTGTCTCTTGCGCACAGTTCACTGTAATGTACTTCCAAATAAGACACTGTTTGGTTCTTAAAGGGTATTTTTTTGTATTTTAAACATGTTTATAAGCATTAAACACTTAGAAGAATTCATTCTTCAATCTAAACCCAATATATCTTAGAAATTCTCTAGAACTCCATTGGAGCCAAAACTCAACGAAGAGCTTAGATTGGAGATTTGAGTGCTGACTATTCAAAAAAATGGAGTATTAGTATCATTGAGTTATTGTTTTTGATCCTTTAAACTCTATTCATCAAGGAGCTCAAAATTCAAAGAGTCTTTTATGTTTTTAAAGATGAACTTGTCCAATTTTACGATCTATCCATGGGATCTTACATTAAAGATTTTTAATCAGTGTATATTGTTGAATTGTTGTTAACTAGATGATTTTAACTCAATTAACTTATTAAACCATTTAATTCATGAACCCTAGTTTTTTACTACTTTATGAGTTTCTTCATATTATCTTAATGCTTATGAATTTTAGTGTAGTTTTCTACGGGCTATTGAATGATGTAATAATTATATTCAATTGATGTCAAATTGGTCTTATATTAATAAATATATATTTAATTGACTTATATTAATTGAGTATTATAGTTTTGTATTAAATTGATGTTCATGGCTAAGGGTAAGGGCCTTATGGTATTAAATTGGATGATTTAGCTGAGGATTGAAGTGGAGAGGATGGATTAGTGGTAAGATTAACTAATTATCTTTATTTTAAATATTATAGATATTGAATTATGTTATGATTTATATGACCTACTTATGGTGACGGTGTTATATGAATGATGTGGCCTTGTAGGCATTACTTTATGTATTATGATGATCGTGGCCTTGTCGTCCCTACTTGAAGTATTATGATGATTTGTTTAGTTGATTATGTGAAGTACAATCATATCTAACTGCATGTTAAGTAATGTGAAAGCATGTGTTCTTCTATTGATATGACTATGTTCTTGTACATGTAGTCTTAGAGTTGATGCATGATTCTTCCTAATTGGTTATTGAGTCTTATGATGTCTATATTTATGATGTTATAGTAGTGTATAGGGTGACCTAAAGGTGATTAAGGTTGATACTATGTGCTTCTTGAATATGATATGCAATATGCGATAAAGTGAAGTCTTAGTTTGTCTTGTGTGGTAGACTTGTGTCACTTATTTGATGCATGTGTGAATGTTAATATGAGATGGCTTGACTTAGAATGATAAAGCCTCTTAGTCTTGTATGCATGAATGACATGAGACCTTGAATGATGTTAAGAGAGTGCTTTATGTGAAACCTTGAACCTAGTGGTAAGGATATGAACCTTGAAGTCAAAAGCCGTAATGGTATCCTTCTTGTAATGAGTGATGGAATTAAGGTTGGTTGGATGGAACGGCATCATATCAATCCTTAGGAAAGTCATTATGAGCATCTTGTCTCCATTTTAAGGCATCCCTAGGGGACCTCTTTGGTAGGGTAAATGTGATTGGGTTATGAACTAGATATGGAACCTCTTCATGTATACTGTAATGTCAATTAATCCATGAGAACAAAGACTAGCATCGAGTGAGTATGGTAAGGTAAGTATCTCCATTAAAAAGATGAGTCTAGAGTGCAAAGTAAGCCCTTCATTTCTCTGAACCATGTGCCTACATATGATTTGTCCAAAATCTACCATTGTCAAGTAGAACACCCTCCCTCGGAGTAGGTTACAACTCTGGATTCCATGTTTTTCTACCATGGTCTATATCGATTATTGCCTATTCTCATCATATGAGATACCTACTAGTATTTGAGAAGTCTATGAAGTTTAGGTGGTGGTATGGGATGCTACCTAGACATTGCACCTTTAGGCTTTAAAGATGTTAGTGAGAGTCCCTAGGTGTTCTCCAAGACCATGACGTGAATGTCCTCTATGTGATGAATGACTCTTAATGAACTAATTAAATAATGGCTTATGATAGAAAGCATGTAAATGAATGAGTACCTAATCTAGATGACTTAAGGATTCCTTAGTTAAAGTGTGAAGGGGGCCATAAGGGATAATATCTTCATGTCTTATCGAGGAAGTCTTGAGAATGACTCTAGTTAGGGAAGTTGGTTGATACTTTGGGAATGATCTAAACTTAGGAAGTCTTAAAGATTATTTAGGTAACCTTGAACAGAGTGTATGGGTGTTCTCTTCTAGGAGTACTTAAGTAAGTCTTTTGAGAGCCTTGGTTAGGAGAATGTCATATTATACGTGTTATGTGTTTTGGTGTCTTGTAAGTGTGTATGTCTCATTATAAGTAGTCTTGAGGATAATTTATATGCTTAGAGAGGGTGTATGGTTGGTATCTCATTGTATTTCTTAAGTGAGCCTTAGGTTAACTTTCTAGTGAGAAGATTACATGCTAGGAAGTGTCCTGTATGAATTAGAATCACTTCGCTGTAACAGTGAAGGAGTTCATTGTACAGTGAATTAAGGTTACTGTAATATTGCGTTTAAAAATGTGATAAATTGATTCAGTGATTTCTTATGTTCTTCACGGTGTCAAATGTAGTTCTTATTATTATATTATGATATTTAAATCAAAAGTTGCATATTTCCAATAAATGTCTGTTTGATGTGAAATCTAAGCAAAATCTTGATCCTCTATTGATGGAGTAAAAGGAATCGGTACTTGGTAACCTCAATGAGTCATTCTCCCAGGGGCGTGGGGGATAGTGTTCTTAGGTACCAAGGAGATTATGGGTACATGATGGTGAGGATTTGAGAAATCAAATTCTAGAAGAAGCCCATGGTTCCCGTTATTCTATACATCCGGCTGCCATCAAAATGTATCATGACCTTAGGAAAGTCTATCGGTGGGATGGTTTAAAAAGGGACATAGCGAAGTTTGTTGCTGAATGTCCAAATTTCCAACAAGTCAAAGACGAGCATCTAAACACTGGTGGTTTAACCCAAATCATGGACGTTCCTACTTTGAAATAGGAAGCCATCAATATGGACTTTACTAAGGATCGTTTCCTTCAACTCCATCAATAGAGGATCAAGGTGTTTCTTGGATTTAACCCAAACCACTAAAGATGACTCTGAGTTGTGGCGAACCACGAAACCACCCTTTAGAGAGTCTTTAACTCGGACACCTGAATGAGCAAACTATGAACCTATTTTACTAACTCATTCTTATCATCAACCACATGAGTCACACTACCCATGGACACTCTACTAAACGAATCTGTTACCACATTAGCTTTTCCAGGATGGTAAAGGACACTCATTTCATAGTCCTTTAAAAGTTCCAACCATCTTCTTTGATGTTGGTTCAAATATTTTTTGATAAATACGTATTGTAGACTCTTGTGATCGGTCAATACATCAACATGTACCCTATAGAAATAATGTCTCCAAATTTTCAATGCAAATACCACAGATGCAAGCTCAAGGTCATAAGTTGGGCAATTTTTCTCATGTGTCTTGAGTTGCCTAGAGGCATACACTATGACTTTCCCATGTTGCATGAGCACACATCCTAGACCCACTCGGGAGGCATTACAATAAACCACAAACCCTTCGGTAACCTCCACTAATGCCAATGCCGGAGTGGAGGTAAGTCTATTTTCAATAATTTGAAATTCTTTTCACATGATTCTGACCATTTGAATTTGGACTTCTTTTGGGTTAAGGACATTAATGGAGCTGCGATAGATGAAAATTTCTTAAGAAACCTCCAATAGTAACCAGCCAAACCAAGAAAACATCGGATGTTGGTAGTACTCAAAGATCTCGTCCAACTTTTGACTACTTTCATGTTTCTTGGATCAACCTCTACCCTTCACTAAAGACAATGTGACCTAGTAAGGAAACCGATCTCAAACAAACCTCACACTTCATAAACTTAGTAAAAAGTTAGTTATCCTTGAGAACTTGCAAAACTATCCTCAAGTGCCTCATATGATCATTCTCACTCCTAGACTATATAAAAATGTCATTAATGAAGACAATCATAAAAAAATCAAGATACTTTCGAAAAACTCGATTCATAAGGTCCATGAATGCCGGTGGGGCATTTGTTTGACCAAATGACATTACTAGGAATTCAAAGTGCCCATATATTGTTTTAAATGCCATTTTCGAAATATCAACCTCCCTTACTTTAAGTTGATCATAACCCCACCTCAATTCAATCTTTGAAAAGTAACTCTGTCCTTGGAGTTAATCAAACAAGTCATCAATCCTAGGAAGCGGGTACTTATTCTTTATAGTGACTTTGTTCAATTGACGATAGTTGATACACATTCTCAAAGACCCATAATTCTTCTTCACAAATAATATCAGGACACCCCAAGGAGATATGCTTGGTTTAATGAAACCCTAATCTAGGAAATCCTTTAGTTGAGACTTTAGTTCTTTCACCTCGGCCGACGCCATCCAAAAAATAAGAATTGAAATAGGTTCTGTATTCGGCAATAAATATTTGCCGAAGTCAATCTCCCGTTCGGGAAGAATTACGGGAAGTTCATCGAGAAAGACCTCAGAAAATTCCCTCACTACGGGTACTGACTCTATGGGAGGGACCTCGAATTCAAGGTCCTAAATCTTACTATGTGGTACAGACAACCCTTTGCAATCAATTTGCAAGCTTTTGGAAATGAAGTGATCTTACCCCTAGGATTTTGAGTTTCCTCCCTTCTACTCAAAAATGGGTACCTTTGGAAATTAAAATTTGACTACCCTTGTCCTACAATCAATGTCATATCCCACAAGTACACCCTAGAAGTTAGATTATCCTTGCGATGTCACACGGCTAATGAGACTTCAAGAAGTCTCATTTAAGCCTCTCGTATCATTCATTTCATAATAACATAACTAAAATGAGTAAATTAAAACTATCTCCACACACAAAGAACTCTTTCATAAACAATACGGAAGCGGAAGACTTTCGTTTAAAACATTAGAACTGTACAACATATCATTGAACCATCTCGACTTTAGAATTCACAACACCTGGGACTAATCCCATAGAAGACATAAAATGAAGATTTAAGACATAAATAACATGTGGGTATTGTCCTCGAATCGATGAGGACTCACCTATACTTCGTCTTCAACCCTTAGAAACCCATCCATCTTTCATGGCACATCAAGATTCCATTTCCCTACACTTTAGTCAAAAATTAAAATAAGGAGTTAGAACATTAGATGTACTAAGTATGGAAGCCATGCAAAAACCACGAAAAAGGGACATTTAGTAATAAGCATGCTTTCATGAATTTCGATTAAAACATCATACTATAATTATAAGAACAACATCTAACAACTTAGAAACACATAAGAAATCATTTAGGCAAAAAGTCACATTTTTTAGCAAATATAATAATGAAGTCATTTCACTGTACAGTGAGCTTAATTCACTGTTACAGTGAGCTTAATTCACTGTTACAGTGAGCTTAATTCACTGTTACAGTGAAGTTCCTTCACTTCAATTTAAACCCCCCTTAGCATGTAATCATCTCATTCAAAGCTATCCTAAGATTCACCTAAGTCACAAAAAGAGAGACCGCCCATACACCCTCTGTAGATGTGCCTAAACTCTCCTCAAGATTACTTATAATGAGTCACATACACACTTAAGAGACACTAACATAAGAACATGAGATTCTCCTATCAAGGTGACTCTAAGGTTCACTTGAGTGAGCTGTGAAGTGACCACCCATACAATACCTTACACACACACTTAAGAGATCCTATAGACTCCCTAAGATAGAGTCATTCTCATTTAACACATTAGCATATAGGTGATATGACATTCTCCTTCCAAAGGCTATCAAAAGACATACTTAAGTAAATAAAGAAGATAACGTCCACAGTCACCTCTTTAAGATTACCTAAATAATCCTTAAGATTTCCTAATGCTTAGATTATGTCCACATAATCAACCAACTTCCCTAACTAAAGTCATTCTTAAGACTTATCTAGGTAAGATAAGAAATGAGCATTCTTATGCCCCCTTCACACCTTAACTAGAAAACCCTTAATTACTCTAGATAAGTACTACTTCATTTTAAAATACTTTCTTAACGTAAGTCATTACATTCATTACTTTATTAAGAGGCATTCAACACATCGAGGACATTCAAGTAATGGTCTAAGACAAGACCTAGGGACTCTAACTAACACCTTCAAAGCCTATTGTGCAATCTTTAGATAACGTCCCATACCACTACCTAAACTTCATAGGAAGAGCTTTCGTTGATCATGCATAGTCTTTACGTGTATATGTGCATACACCCATACTTAGTAAGAGTGTGTACTAACCCTATACTATTACTATTTTATAGGCGCAGCTCAGAGAGCAGATTGAAGACTCATTGAAGCGGTTTGGATTTGCGATCTTCAGACTTTGGTATAAAGTGAATTTCCCATTCGGGAGGAATACCGGGAAGGTAATTAGGTAAGACCTCCAGAAATTTACTCACTACGGGTACCGACTCGATGGGAGGAATTTTGGAGTCTAGATCTATAAACAATGTTTTGCAATCATTTTGCATGCTTTTAGACAAGAATAATACGACCTCTAGGAACAGATTTTCCCCCTTTCCACTCAACGACGGGACCATTTGGGAAGTTAAACCTCACCACTCTTTTCCTACAATCAATGGATGCAAAACATGCATGCAACCAATCCATAACTAAAATAATATCAAAATCAAGCATATCGAGTTCTACTAGATCAACATAAGAAACTCTATTGGGAAACATTGTAGGATAATTTCTATACACCTTTTTGGCAACAACCGACTCACCCACCGAAGTAGATACTTTAAAAGGTTCATGCAAAAATATCGGGTAAAATTTCAAACCTTTTAGCTAATAGAGGTGTAACAAATGATAAAGTAGCATCGGGATCAAGTAAGCCATATACATCAAGAGAGAAAACTTTCAACATACCGGTCACCACATCGGAAGAGGTCTCTTGCCCACCCCTAGAGAGGAGAGCATAGAAGCGCTTCTTGGGAGCATCACTAGAACCACTTGGTTGAGCTTGACAACTAACCTTGTCTTGACTCTTTAAGTTTGGGCAATCTTTAATCCTGTGACTACTCTTTCCACAACTAAAGCAATTATCCGTCTTCTTGAGGTAATCACCATAGTGCTTTTTACCATACTTTCCACATGTTGGCTTCTCAATTGGTGAATTAGTACCTTTTCATTTCTTGAATTTAGGGTTAGACACCATATCACCACTAGCTCTTAGGAATTTGGAAGGGACTTGATTAAAAACCCGCTTCTTAAATCTAGGCTTGTCTTGTATCTCAAGCCTATTATTTGAAGTACTTCCATCAAATGACCTTGCTCTCTTAGCATCTCTACTTTTTCGCTTAGCCCTTGCCTCCTCAACTCTTCTTGTATACACCATAAGACGGGATATGTTCATGTTGTCATGTAGTATGGCCGATTGGCACTCCTCTTGTAATTCCTCCAACACCCCCCATCACAAAACTACTCATTTGGTTTCTTGGATCGGAGACCAAAGAATGAGCATATTTGGACAGCTTAATGAATTCCAAAGAGTACTCATGGCCACTCTTTCCTCCTTGGCGAATAAATGATGAACTCCATAACTTTCTCCTCCCTCACCACCCTAGGAAAGAACCGATCTATAAAAGCCGCCTTAAATATATCCCAAGTCACCAGACCACCCCTCAACGACCTATTATCCCATTGCACATACCAAGTTTGATCCACATCCTTGAGTTAGTATGTGGCTAACTCAGCCTTCTCCCTTGAAGACACCCCTATAGCATATAGTATCTTGCAGACCTCATCAATGAATTCTTGAGGGTTTTCATCAACCTTACACCCATAGAAAGTAGGAGGGTTTATTCGAGAGAAGTCCCTTAGACGGGAAGCCATAGTAGTGACTTGTTTATGAGGACGTGGAGCAATATCCCGATGGCTTGGGTCGTCATATCTTGGGCTTGAAATGTGGAGGCTTGTGCTTGAGTAGTCATAGCTTGGGACATTGGAGCAATAATATCCCTCATCTCAGCCTCAGTCATAGGAAGAGGGTTATCCGGGGCTTGCTCCACATTAATATTTTCCTCAAGTGGAGGAACTTGGTCATCATGGGGAGGAGCTCCCGCATTAGCAACTTCCTTCTCAAGTCTTCGAGCAACATTCCTTAGAGTGTTCATCTCCCGGAAAGCACAACAATAGGATTAAATGCAAAAGCTAACCATAAGTATACTCTATTGGCACGATATAAGATTTCTAAGAAAGAGAGTGATTCCTAAGCATCACATAGGTTCCTATTCATTAGTGTGGAGATCTTCACAATTATGAATATAAACCTACATAAACGTGGTAGAGAGAGAGAGATAACTCAGTGATATTCAACCTCCTGCTCTGATTCCAAGTTTGTCACATCCAGGTTTACCCACTAGACGTAACCGGCGTCGTTGTTCTTTTCAAAGACTAAGACTAGTCTCTAAGTCTCATGTCATTACATTCATAGGTTGAAAAATGCGGAAAAATTTAAAACTTTCATTATCACCACTTGGAGGTTTACATAAACCTTTACATACACATAATATATACTCATATCGAGTATACATCGACCCTTCGTATAAGAGGGTTACATAGACTTCTACTTTTATTGACTTCTACTTTTATTTCACATACATATATATAAAATATAGAAATAGTCTCAGCGATTGTCTCATCTCATACTATCTAAAAGAATATCACAATATGGGCATAAACCTTACATCAATTCAACAAGACCATGTATAGGTTATACGAAAGTACAATATTCAATTAAAAAGAAAAGGAATGATAGAGTCAATAATCTCATAACAAAATTCGTAAGCTAGAGTACGGCATTGACCTCGAAAGTTTAGGACCTACCCTACATGGATGAAAGGAAGAATCCAAGCCTTCAACAATGTCTCCTTCAAAAATCTTCAATGACTGAACCCTAAAATTCTTAGGAAAAGGGAAGAAAATGGGATTAGTACTCCACATGTAATAAGTATGGGATCTTATGCACATACACAAGCAAGACATGCTTAAAAGGACTTTTTATCAAAACATGCCAAATTTACCCCTTTTTGGGACTTAATCCAAAGTAAAGTAAGTCATATCAACCAACCAAACATTCTTACTATCTCACAAGTAATACTTATCCCAACATACTTGAAATCATGATTTACTACAACCCTAACATCAAGGAATGATATCACAAGAATGAATAAGAGTCAAACATATCATAATAAGCAAGACAACTACTCACAAGTCCTTATCAAGTCAACAAGTGCAATGACCAAGCAAAGCCCAATAACCTTACTCAATCAAGTATCCTCAACAAGAAAAAATGACCAATGTCCAACCTTACATATCACGGCATTTAGGTTTATATTTCATCATATATTAACATTACAACCCAAGGCATATTCATAAATGAACTAATCAACATATAGTATCAACAATGTGCTTGGTCATCATATATACATCATATATTATCATAACATAAACATATATAAGAACCTCCTCCTAAGACTCCCCTCAAGGCTAACTAGTGCAATGTTTAGGTAGAGTCCCATACCCCTACCTAAACTAAGTTATACCCCTTAGGTTATCCAAGTTAGAGTTCAAGTCCTTTAATTTGTTTTACCTTTTGAGAACATCTTGAACTAATCGACATAGACTATATGAGCTAGAGTGCAATCCGGTGTCATAAAACCCTACACCGAAAGAAGTCAGACTACTTGCCAAGGTAGTACAAAAACATGAAATAGCAACTAAGTGGATCGACTAGCTAGTATTCCTATGGGGCAACATAGTTTAAGAACTAGGAGATTTAGTTGGAACCCTCTTTATGCGTCATGAATTATAGTCTCTAATCTCAAGAGTAATGTAGTGTTCCTACCTTCCCTATATGGGAAGGGACACTCCTCTATGTAGTTCACTCGTTGCTAAGCTAGAGTCCCTTTTTGAAATGTCTTTAAGCCTTTAATTATCAATCATAGCTTAATTTAGGCCATAGGGTCTACCTATTGTATACTCATCATCATCAATAGCTCAACAAGAATTATATGATTATAAGTTCTTTCATCACAATTCATATAAGTGAGGTTAACACATTAGCATTTCATAGCATATTAAGGCACATTGATAGTTTTCACCATCCTTATATCACATAAACCTTAATCAACGTCACAACTTAGTCAAGACATTTTAATTCAACATCATACCACCCTATAATCCTACTATAAGGCATACTCCAATGTAATATCATGACTTAACAACAATTAATCACAATTGGAAATAAAGATAAAGATTCTAAGACTTACCAAGTCTTCCTCATAGTCTATCATCAAGGTCTTACCATCAACCCATAACTCAACCCAATTTGGGGAGCATCATCACACAATGCTAAACAATAAGATAACAAGGCCAATTGCATCTCTATAACACAATTAAACTTTAGATCACAACTTGAGGCAAGATACATAGGCTAATTTCATCTTTACAATTCATAATATAAACCACATCTCAGGAACTAGCATGATAGGCCTATAATTCATCTTAATATAATCATAATAACACCATAGGATAGTAATTTAATGAACAACCAACTCAACTGAATGATCACAATACAATATAGGTCGAGATCACTACCTTGGTTAGGATGAAGGATCATATTCTTCAATTTGGACCAAACCATCAACAATTACCATAAACAAGTTTAATTACATGTTAATATACTCAATATAACCTAGATAAATCATCAACTCCTCAATTCACAACTTCAATTTCGTAATTGAATGAAACCCATTAGAAAACTCAACTTTTTGAAATCTATTTTGAAGGGACCCTTTGAGGAAAGAGTCCCAAAGGTGAATAGAACCCATACCTTAACGTTTTGTCAAAAAATTGATGGTGAATTCGTCCCTTTCCATCCCCCAAACCCTAGTCCTTGCTAGTCTTCAACAGTGAGTTCATGTAGAGAGAGAAATAAGAGAGAAGTAAGAGAGTTTATTTGAGAGTTGTGTTTAGATTAATGAGGGTTGGGAGTATTTATATTGGGACTTAATAAACTTAATTAGTCTTCATTTATTCCCCAACTAACCCCTAAACCATTTAATTAATTAAATAAGACCAACTTTAATCAGGCAGAAAACTCGAAGCTCACATACGCAACCCCGATCGATGGACTGTCTGTGAGTACACGAACAGCCCCCCTCCCCTCCGTCTTGCACTCCATCGTCTTGGTCAGTGACTTTGCAGTTTAGGGCTTCCTCTAAATTGTCTAAGTGTGGGACGATGGTGGCATAGATGCCCCGTCAATCCACACACGGACCGTAGCTTGCACCTCTACACTTCGTCGATGAGTTCAGAGGTTGTGCGGGTGAAGGGGCCTTCTCCACCAGCCTAAGTGTGGTACTACGGTGGCATCGACGCCCCGTCGATTCACACGCGGGTCATCTTATGTCCCGTCAATGCACACTGCCAGGCAGTATTGCTTCAAACTACAAGAGTCCTCCTCAAGAGCCATTGGTTGGTTCTTGGAGAGTCGTACCAGGACGTTTCAACAATGGAACAACTCAAGCACCTATTAGCTACCTTTCCACCAATTTTTGTACATTTTCGACTCCTAAAAATTAGTCAAATAGGTTAAGGCACACTAACATTCTTGTGACCAACTTTCCAGACGTCATGGACGTTCTTGAATACCTTGGTTCTTAAACATCTTGAATGACCTAAATTCATTTAAATTGAGTTAGAAACAGTGTTTATACCTTGTTACACAAATGTTAAGCTTCATGACACGTCTAGAATTTTCGAAGTCTTATAATAAGAGGTAGGTTGAAAACAACCTAGAGTCTAAATATGTACTTATGATTTATATATATATATATATATATATATATATATATATATATATATATATATATATATATATATATATATATATATATATATAAAGTGAGGTTTCTAGCATATGATGTGCTATGAAAAGTTTAAATTTTCCATTAAATTTACTATGACAATGCGATGAACGATAACTATGGGCTTGTATAAGACCTCCGAGAGGTAAAGTACATCATGTTACTTCTAGGTTGTGCTCCCCGGACGTGACAATATGTTGACATAAATCAATGGGTACATGCTTTCAATAGGAAAATTTGCAAGATAAAGATGACTAGGCTTAGCTTTAGGTGAAAGTAAATTCCTTCTCTAGCAACTTACCCCATATCAAATGGGTTCCTCTCGGACACCCACTCGTCTAATGAAGACCATTCTATGTCTTACCCACACCCTTTCTTTTGATGAAGAGTGATAGGATATGGGGCTATGGCTCACCCTCTCGGGCTGAGCCTTATATTGCCCCACTCCTTAGGTCATCAGTCTGGCGGTTTTGGTTTCGCGACCTCTCTCTCGAGCAAGCCAAAATCACATGGATGGTTTTGTTTTTGTAACTACAAACTCATTAAATTAATCCACAATCACTAGGTGAAATCACCATAAATGCATCTAATCCTATCAGCAAGAAATACCCAATAATAAGATCAACACATATTCGCTTAATCACACCCCAAGAATGAGGGGTTTTGGCCACAAATCAAGCAATAATCAAATACACCTAAAATATTAAACCTTAATATGTTCAAAGGAAGAACAACAAAGAAGACCATTTCCAATTTGAGGAAGAAGAGCTAATTTCTTCAAGTCTTCCACAAAACCCTCTCTAAACATGAGAGAAAATACAAAAACTAAATTTCTAAAAGTGAAAATTGATAATAGTGTTTAGACGGTTTAAAAAAAATAATTAAGTCTAGTATTTATAGCTTTGAAATTAAGTGTTGGTGAATTCATTCAGCGAGGTTAGTCGTGAATCGCCGAGTGGTTCGGCGATTCGCCCTTCTTCTTGTTCATCGTCGTTTATGTTTTGCCTTCATCGTCTATGCATATTGTAACATTGGGCGGAATAACTTTTCTTATGGAATTATTCGGCAAAGCACCGACTGTTCCTTTTCACCGTCTTCTGAATCCACTTCCTTCAAGGCTTCGCTTGCTGGAAAAAGGGTCAAATGCATCCCTTCGGCAGATCGTCAAGTGTGTTTTGCGATGCTTAGGCTTCAACTTCAGCTCTTTTCATCCTTTTCATTCCCGTTTTGCGACTAAGTCTCCATCTTACACTAAAACTTCAAATACCTAAAATTTAAGAGTTTTCATTAAATAATGAGATAGAATGAGCATTTGAGGACACTATTTCTATTAAAATACGGTCCTAAATGAGTTCAATTTGTTGACTCATCACTAAACATGAGAAAAATCATGAAATTACTGCCATGGAAGAATTTTGCAACACGGAGATGCTTTTAAAAAATTTCTCCAAAATTTAATTTTGAGACAATGAAGTTTGCGTCCTAACCGTGACGCGGAGCTAATTTTTGTTCACTGAGGGAACTTCGCAGTCCGGGTACCTGTTTCTTGTCCGGCTTTTTCCTCTTCATTTTCGAACCCCAATTCGCCTAAACTCGACTATTGTTCTCATTCTGATTACCAACATATGTACTCAAGAAACTAACTCAAAACAACTCTAAAACTCAACTTAAAGATCTCAGAAACTCCACAATTCAGCCCAATTCAAAAACTGACATTCAAATTCAAGAATGCATGTTAAGAACAACAACATTCAATCTCTTTTAGGACAAATTTTACTGAACTAAACATGTTTGGCGCGTGGGGCAACGAACCCAACGCTATGAAAGACTCACATACTTTGTAAGATAAATTCCTCGGAGAAATCCACCAAAAATCGCACGATCTTGGGAAATCTTGAGTTTTTCGTCTCCTTTCTCCTCTTTTCTCTTTTCTCCAATCTCTAGCGTCAATTTTCAATTGACTAAACTGATCTTATTCTGATTTGACCCTTAATTAATTCACTAAAATGAATTAAATTTATTGTGTTAGGAAAATACTACTTGACCCTTCAAAAATCCGGATTAACTTTCCATAGTCGCACAACCTAACTTTCAAAGAGCATAACTCACTCATACAAATTCAAAATTGCGTAAATTCGACGGTGTTGAAAGGTTATTCCAAGATTTTTCTAACCATATCTGAAAGTATACCCAACCTATCCAGATATGGAAGTTATGACCGTTTGAAGTTGACCAAAAACTTCACTTTTTCTAACATTAACAAATTTTAAGATTTACATTATTTTCAAAATGACTATTTCTCATTCTAAGCTTCTTTCTAATTATTTAAATTTGCGAGATGTTACAATTATACTTTTTCACAAGGCATTTCGCATAGATAAAATATTTCACCGTTGACAAAAAATAAATAATAAACTATTATAAATTAAAAATTAAAGTATTATTATCCCCAAAAAATTATGAAATTATTTTTCTTACAATCCACATTCCTCCCCCCTCCCCAACCCCACCACCACAATCTTCTCTTCCATCCTTTTATTTTTTTTTAAATTTCATTTATAAAATATTCCTAAAAATATCATACTTCACTCTCTACCCCTCCTCCCCGAAACCACCCACTCATCCCCCCCCCCCCCCAAAAAAAAATTAATATTAATTTATTTCAAAATAAAAAATCTTCTACCCCCATCCTATTCATCCATCTACTCCAATTTTTATTTTTATTTGTTACATTTTTAATGTTTTTTTGTATTGGATATGCACATACATTTTTTTTTCAACTTGTGCATTGAATATAACACAAATAATTTTTTTTTTAAAAATCTCGCTGTGACAAGTAAAATTTACTTCCTTAAAAAAACATGTATATATAATGAAAAACGAGAAAAATAAATGAAAGTTGAAGATTAGGTGGAGTGGGGTAGAATTATTTTATTTTTTTAAAAAAGTAATAATATCTAAATTATTATTTGGAAAGGGGGGGGGGGGGTGAAGTAAAACATTGTAAAATACTGAAATGTAAGCAAAATAAAGGTAAAAAATGTGGAGGTGTGGGGGTGGGGTGGGGATTACGGTGAGAGAAAGTGATGGAGTGAGGTACATTTTATTTTATATATAAAAAATATTTTTTTATAGAACAATAATTCTTTAATCTTTCATTTAATAATTTATTTAATTTTTGTCGTTGTATAATATGTTGTGATATTTTTTTTTAATAAAAGTGAGAGGGTAAGTATACACAACATGAAGAAAGTGTAATGTAAGAATTATGGGAGTTTCTTGAACTAATAAATGATAGTTAAAATATGAAATTTAGTACTTTACTAGTTTAAGTATAAAATTGGAAAAAAAAATTGTGTTTTGACATTTTATGTCATAATTTTATATCAAACTGTTAACAAAGATATTTTTATTCAATTTAATCACGTTTTAATTTTTCTGGAAGAGAGGGGACTAAAATGTAGTAATTGGAGATATGTAATTGTATATAATAGTGTTTTGCGGCCCTTATCGTCTTGTTTGTGGAGAGAGAGTGAGTGGGTATGGAGCTTCATTTTGCAGGCGCATCGTATTTGATGAAAGAAGGTATAAAACGGCGAGGTTTGATTATCAAATCATCAAGCAGTAGTACTTCACAAGGGCTGCAGAAATGTTCAAAGAAAAACCTTTCTCGTATACTTAGAACAGAAGCCGCCATTAGAGGTATCCACAGGAAAGCCAACTCAGAAAAATACACTAATCTTTGGCCCAAGGCCGTTCTGAAGGCTCTCGATGATGCTATTAGGGACAATCGCTGGGACTCTGCTCTTAAGGTTCCATTCCGAATGAATTAACTGTTTTTTTCATTCTTCTCGTGAATTTCTAGGACTACCGCATTATTATAGAGCTTAAACACTCAATTCATTTCTCATGATTTTACCTTCCTTGTGTCTCCAGTATTTTAGATTCTGATTCATGTCAGAAAATTTCAAGCAGTGCTCTTACCTATTGCTCTTTTAGCAACAGGAATGCTCAATGTGACTGGGCAATTGTCTGATGAACCATTCTACTGTTTCACAACGTGAACATACAGAAATTAATAATATAGCAAATACTATAACATGCAAATAAAGATGCAATGCAATTTATTCTTTCTCAATTCCTAGTAATACATAACTAATCTTACCTCTGTATCCCTAATTTTCATTCAGCTTGATGATTTAGATTGTCCATAAATTTCCTTCTCTGTTGCTTTCTTGTATCAACTCGTAATGTCCGTCATAATTCTTGTTCTTATATCGGGACATCCCCTCAATCTTCATGGCAGTCACAATGCATTCGTATCACTGTTGTTAATTAATCTATACCTGTGCAGCAAGGGCTATGGCCTAAAATATTATTGTCAGATACTGTCTTCTTTGTTACAAAATCAGCTAAGTTTCACTTTCAAATAGTACAATTTGTCATCTTTCTTCATGCCTTTTAGTGAATTGATGCCTTCTAATTAATTGGTACAAATTTCTAAGACAGTCTTCAAACCCCTTCATTGCAAGACTTTTATTATTCTTCTGCTTATACACTTGACCACATGCTCGACTAGAATGTAGTGGAGGCTAGAAAAATGGGTGAACTATTGTGTTTTTAACGTTCAATATTTTAATTCTAAACATGAAGTCGTAATTAGTGTTTCTTTCCTTTTGGGTTGCATTGTTTTCATTTATGAATCTTCCATTGCATACACGTGTCAAAGTCTATGTCCCAATAGTTTGGACCAAGGCTTAGTTGATTTGACTCACCCAGAAGCCTACATAGTTGTTACTGTGTTCCAAATAAAACTGTTGAACTCGTATTTGTTACTTTAACAATTTTTCTGACAGAAATATGTTCTTCCTCCTAGATTTTCGACCTTCTTCGCAAGCAACATTGGTATGAGCCAAGATGCCATACATATGCTAAGCTTTTGGTAATGCTCGGCAAGTGCAAGCAGCCAAGTCAAGCTAACTTGCTTTTTGAGATTATGCTAGCGGATGGGCTTCAACCAACAGCAGATGTTTATACTGCACTTGTAAATGCATATGGTCTTAGTGGCCTCCTTGATGAGGCTCTGCGAACTATTGATGATATGAAATCAGTTAGTAATTGCAAGCCTGATGTGTATACTTACTCGATCCTAATTAAATGCTGCACTAAAGTTCGTCGTTTTGATATGATTGAATACATTTTGGCTGAGATGGTGTATTTGGGAATTGAATGTAGTTCTGTGACATACAATACCATAATTGATGGCTATGGTAAAGCTAAGCTATTTGAGCAGATGGAATGCTCCTTGACCGATATGATAGAAAATGAGACTGCCTTTCCAGATGTTTTCACCTTGAATTCAGTAATTGGGTCCTATGGCAGCTGTGGGAAGCTTGAGGAAATGGAGAAGTGGTTTGAAGAATTTCAGGTAATGGGAATAAAGCCAGATGTTATGACATTTAACATTCTAATCAAGTCATATGGAAGAGCTGGCATGTACCAGAAAATGGAGTGTGTACTTGATTTCATGAGGAATTGGTTCTATTCTCCAACAGTTGTGACCTACAATATCATCATTGAGACATTGGGGAAAGCTTGCCTCATTAAGAACATGGAACAGTTTTTCCTACAGATGAAGCATGAAGGGGTGAAGCCAAGTTCATTCACTTATTGCTCTCTTGTCAGTGCGTATAGTAGAGCTGCACTTATGGAAAATGTTGATTCAATCATGAGGCAAGTTGAGAATTCAGATGTAGTTCTAGATACTCCTTTTTTCAATTGCATCATCAGTGCTTACGGTCAAGTTGGTGATATAGAGAGGATGGTGGCATTGTTCTTGGAAATGAAGGTCAGAAAATGTAAACCAGACAACATCACATTTTCTACCATGATTCAGGCGTACAATTCACAAGGAATGACTGAAGCTGCAATGGACTTGAAGACAAAAATGATTACTTCTTGTGGTACTTGTACTATTTAGCCTCTGTTTCTCCTGTCCATATCATTTTGCTTCATAAAGTATGAATCCTTTCAGACTCAAAGTTTGTATCATAAATTCAGCTATTTAGGTTAGCTCTATGATATTTCTAGCTAAGTGCAGATGATAATAAAAGGAAGTAGTATTTGCTAATAAATCAGCTTTTATTTTTCGCTGTCATATGTACCAAGTTATCATTTAATGAACTGCTCTATATCTGACACTTTGTTGTTACATTTTATTAGAATCAAATGAATTGATCAGCAGCTAGTACAATCTATCTGCTACCGAAGGGAACCATTCACTTGGAATTCTGTTCATCAATCTCAATGTTGTGAAAGTGGGCAGAGTGTTATCTGCATGTGAGCTTGTAAGTCTATTTTCTCTTTCACTGCCTTTGGGAATCCATCTTCACTCATTAATTGGCCTAAAACTAAAAGGCTTTCAAGCAATCAAAGTGATGAGCCAAAGTTGAACGGTTTTATGAACTCAAACTTCTTGCTTTTGGTTTGTAAGACTGAAGAGATAAACTTATTTCAAGATGCAAATTAAGTTCCTCTCTTTTTGTTTTTTGGATGTGAAATATTGTTGCTCTTGCTAATTCTCTCTTTATATATACACATATCGATTTAGTTACTTAATGATAAATGTCATATATATTTGAGTTTGGGTACTTCATTGTAACAATGATATCTGTTTGTGTAGAAGGATGATATAGAAATCCGTTAATCAGATGGCATGGATCCAAGGAAAAGAACATTGTGAGTCTACTTGCAGCAATGTGATTTCTCTTACATATTTCTGTGAACTTTCGACGGCCTTAACCCACAACTAGAGAGATTTGCAGTTTCCAAAAGCTCTTGTTAGTTGTTAGGGAATAGTTTGGTTTAACTTCTCTGAGTAGCTTTACAGTTTGTTTGCCTATGTATGTTATTTCTTGATTTCTTTTTTTCTTGTATTAGCATATGTATCTACAGGTAAGAGAGGGAGGGAGCAGTTAAAGTTCTTCTGCTTACTATGTTCACGGAACAGCCAAACGTGCTGTGATGTCTGTAGTTACAACCTGTGGGTTCATATTCAGTTGAAAACCTCAGTTATGCTTGGGTGAATGAAGATTTTATCAGTAGTGGGTGATTACGATGGATAATTAACTCCTCGGTTACATTGAGGGTCTACACTATTTCAGCTGCCACTGTGGGGTTGTCTACTGCAGTACTAATAGTCATGCAGCAAGGCCTTTTTTTTTTACTAACCAGAGCTGACTCGACCATACATATGGGTTTTGAACAGGTCAGTGATTTAACAGGACTGACTTCTTTCGAAAGAGCAAAGCCATGGGAAAGATGGAGCATTATTAGGACACTACCTGATTCTTCCTTCTAAGTCGGTTTGTTTTACCTCTTACTGGTTGCAAGTCTTGAGCAACAGATATATAGAGCAATATAGTGTAAGATAGTTTTACCATTTTTCAGACCTGAATTACAGCATTATGTTTGATATACTACTTGAGCAGCGGGTGAACATCACTTATTTTACTTTGCTTTCTTAGAAGTGGATTAAAATGTCCAGACACCGTTTGACTTTCTGTAGAGCTGCAATCGCCAAACGACCTGTGGATGGACCTTATTACAACACACATGTACAACCACTCCAATTTGTATATTGTAATTGGAGAAGTTCTTCTACTTCAAGCTTTTAACAGTGTCCTTCAAACTGACCTCTAGAAGAGTGAAATTGATGCCTAAGCTGTTTCCCCATTCTAAGACCGGAAAGGTGGCACCATAGGCAGCAGCTCCTCTTTATACCTACATGCCACATTCAAGAATTTGAGATACCAAAATTCTCAAGATAGTAGATAACTTATACAAGTTAAATAAGCTATAATGAATGAAAATGCAGTGTCAGTTTCTTATATAATTTGAAGACTTCAATTTCTAGGTTATCAATATCTTTCAGGTTTATTTACTTTAGATTCACCAAATTACACATTTGTTACTTGTAAGCGTATATCTGAATTGTATGTAGAGTTAGTGAGTTATAAGAAAAAAAAATTGTTTTATACTCACCAAGATAAAAAAAAAAATGTTATAGTTTAGTGGATATGTATGCTGAGTTTCTTTTTCTTTCACAAATTGGGTCTTGTGCTTTTTCTATAGGAATTTTTCACATATGGCTAAGAGAAAAAACATAATTGGTCTATATAGCTACAGTTTTCCTAATTACGCTCCATAACTATTGTTTCATTCGTTATGGTGACTAACATTTGTATATCTTGAATTTTTTATTAAAAATTATACAAATTCCTTTATTTAAATAGATAATAAAAAAGCGGTAGTTTGGGTTTAAAAAATGGAAAATAATCCCATAAAGTAAGATAATTCATAATTGTATTTAATTATAATTTACCATCTAAAATGACTTCTTCGACACGAAGAACACCATAATAATATATGTATTTGAAAATTCTCTTCCATTCATTTATAGATTATATTTATTTGTATACAAACATGTATTATTATTGAGTTGATGAATTGTATATGTATCTGATATAGATATAACATTTACATTATTACATTATCAGAAAGAGGAATAGCACAAACGTCTCCGTCAACGTGTGTGCTTCCCAGAATTTTTACAATAGCTTGAGGACTTTTTGGTCCTTTCTTATTTTATAGCTTCTAATACTCAATTTGTTGCAACTATTATGACTTTTTGAAATTTTCTGACATAATTAACCTTTGATTTTATCATCTGTTGGGCCTACTAATACTTACTATGGGTCCCATCCAACACTTCCCTTCATTTCTCTATTTATTACTTTTTTTTTTTTGTAAAAAGATGTTATTTTCTCTGATTCAATTTATATAATTATAAAAAAATTTAAAATTTAAATAAGTTTATCTTTGATCATAAATTTTTAATTTAAAGATTTAAAAATATTTTAACTTTGATCGAAATTGTTGTTACTATTCCAAACTTTATGAAAGACTTGTTACCCCTAAAACTATTTAATAATGTATTTTAAAGGTATATATGTTTTCATACCTTTTACACTAAATTTTTCATGCATTTTTTTTAAAAATTGATTATTGATTATTGTAATAGTACTTTTTATGTAGTTTATCAATATATAAATTTCATCTTTAAAAATTAAAGATGTCATGCAAATTCTCGATTAAACTTAATTGTTTGACTTTGAAGAACATAATGTGTCACATAAATTGGACAAAAAAAGTAACTGATTTTACTTGAAAATTCAAAACTAATATTACGTTATATTTTGAATTTAAAAAAAATAACTTATAGTTTGTTTGTTAGCTCACTTTTAAAATAACATTATACTCAAATATAAATATTATTCACATATTGTAAAGGAAACTTAAATAGATATCCTCTATTAAGAAAATATTTATCATTGATCGCAATAACATTTACGTTTTTATGGGACACTTATAATACATTTTAGAGAGATAAATTTTATTTATAGAAGATACATTTATCTTACATTTTTACACCTATATTATATTTATAATACATTTTTAATATATGGTAGAAAGAAAAATTTATAAACAGAAATGATACAAATTTTATTTTTGGATACTACATTTAAAAGTATTTTTGGATAATAAGTTTATAAAGTTTGGACCAACTAATTTATGAAGATTTTTATGATAAAAAATAGGGAAGCTTGCACAAATATACTATACTAAAAAACTATTTACCATTTATATTAATGATACTTTTTTTTCATTTGATCACTTTTAATTCATTTATAATATAAGTTTAATACTTATTACAAAGAATAATTTATTATTCACATATGATATCAGTATTAATGATGAATAATACATTTATCACACATTTCAATATACTTATAATACAATGTGTCAAATTTTTACCAAATAAACATAATATATTTCAAAAACAATTATAATACTTATTTATTACATACATAATTCACTTTTAATATTTATTGTAAATTTAACATAGTATTGCTATAAATGATAATAAATATAAAGTATCGCTAAAATCAATAATTATTTATTAAAATATATCAATTCATGTGATTTTTCCTAAAAAAATAAATATCATAAATATTTCACATTTATTATTGTGTGCACGGGCTATCTTTTACTATGTATATAAAACATTATTTGTATGACGTTGTACGTGTGGAAAATTCTTGAAATGCTTCATTGAGTAGAAATCTAACATCCTAAAATATTATGTCCAAGAATATGTTGGTATAAACAAATTATATACAATTATTTGTATATGTATTTAAATCATTAAAATGGATAGATAAACTGTTGTATATAAATGTTGAAAATTATATGTTGAATTCGTATAAGGTATTGTGGATGATAATATACATGAAAATGAAAATATTCAAAACAAAAAAAAATAAAAAAAATAGAACCAATTAACAATATTTAAATTTGTATACACACAAGTACGTATCGAAAATTACAATATAAGAAGGAAATATAGAAGTACAGAAATATATACAAATTAATATATACTAATAAGATTTGTACAAATATCTGATATTCTTCAAATTCGTTTGTTTTATTAAATCAGAGACGACATCATCGTTGGTTTTGGTCTCATGTTATTAGAATAATTTTCTTTACTTGGCTAAACTCTTTATTTGATAATTTGTTGCATAATGATTTGATTGTTTCTGTGCTTGGATCTGAATCCCTGATTCAATCTCCCTTCAATTGATCTATATTTTGCGAATGACTCCGCAACACTTTTTTTTCGTCGCTAGCAACCCCATGTGCCACAATCATTAACCAAATTGACATTCCTAAAGTAGACTGTATGAGTCGCGTAATTCTGAAAATGAAGATTCAAAATGTAATTTTATAAAATAGTTAGGCAAAAAAAGTTGTACACAAACCAAAAAAAAAAAAAAAAAAAGTTTAAATGTTTGGGCAGTTACTGCCAAGTGTTGGAAAATATTTAAAACATATTGAAACAGATTGTGAAGTTTTTTATAAATTCATTTATACATTGTAATTTGTATAAATAAGATTTGTATTTGTATAATTCTAAGTGTATAGGATGAAAATATATGTATTTATATTTGTATATAGACTTTTCTCTTGCTTTATACAAACACAAACACAATTTTATACATTTTATACATTTGTGTACAGAATGATTAATTGTATACCAGAAATGACTTATTGTGTACCCAACCAGATGACAAAGATGGGATGCTTGCAAACTACGAAAAAAAAAACTATGACTATAACATTTAATTTGAATTAAAATTTGTTATTTTATATAATTTTTCAAACATAAAACTATGATAGGTTAGGCCCAAAATGTTCAGCCATAGGACATGTATAAGGGGAAAGGATTTCCTAATTGTGTCTCCCATTTTTTTCCGCTCAGATCTTTTAGACATCTGGATAATGTTGTAGCCGGCATATTGTAGAAATCTTTGCATGTTCTTTCTGTTTCTCTAGGTTCAACACGTGTGTTCCTCTATTTAATGCGTCTTTTGGATCAACATTCAAAAGTAAGTATCTCACCTCTTTTTTTTTTTTTGTTCTTTTCTTAAGATCGATTCTGACATTCATTTCTCCCTCTTTGGCATTAGATCTGTTCTGTGGCATATGGGATTGCCCTATGTCCTGCAGGTCTGAAGAGGGAATCCACCATATGAAATTGTATTTGTACTATGTGCAAACTTCTTTTAATCCTTCGTGTTTTCCTCCTTCCTTTCCAATTTATCTCTGACCTTGTGTGTCACGACCAAAAAATGAACGTAATGTCACTTGTCTATCCTCACTAAGTCATGTGTTGCGCCCCAATCACACATGCAAGTGTACATGGTCATTCAATTATTAAAGTGACTCTTATAAAGAGCTTGATATCGTACCTATTGAGACTTACAATTAGAATAACTTAATTGTTCCAATAATTTTAGCTAAACACAAGTATTATCAAGATTTCAAGAGTGATTTTTTATAATCTAAAAGTTGAACAAAATGAAACAAGTGGGATTCAATTCCAAGATTGTCAAACAATGATTGGGTAAAGCCAGGGCTGCAACTCTTATCAAGATTCATGAAAACTTAAATTATTTTAATGGATGTTATTTAACTATTAAATCAATGATCACATTATGAAATGTATGATTATGGTTTCCCGACCTCTAATCGCCTACAATAAATTACAACATAACTACATCATTGAGCGGGGATAGGTTAGACCAAGTACCGATTACAATTTTTTCCTCTATAGTGAGCAAGCATGGTTTCTAGGTATATCTCTATCCTAGATACAAATTAAACCCTAAATTTTTAGAGGAAATCATGCTCCTTATATCCCCCTTTCTATCCTTTTATTCCTCTCCCGAGTTCGATTCGGACAATTTGCTTATTTCAATCGTGATCAGGCACGAAATACAAAAAATAAAAACATAAGAAAGAGTTATATGATAATGGATATTAATCCATGAAAACTCAATAAATTACAATCATCATGTAGCCACAACCCTAGAACTAGGGTATTTATCTACTCATAACAATAGTTTCGATCAAGCAATGCTTGATTATCATGAAGAGATTGAAATTAAAAGAGTTTAGAGTTTAGGAAAGAGCCCTTAAAAATGATGAAATTGCTCTCCAAGTTGTCGATCTTCAATACCTAGAAAAAGAATCCTTAATAAAATAAAACATGAGCCTATATATTATAAAGTCGAATCAGCCTTAGTTTTGTTTCTTCCTTTTTGTTGCTTTAATTTTCGTCTTGAATCTTTTCACACTTCCCGGTGCCCATTTTAGTGCTCGTTTCTTCATTTAAGCTCACCTACACCACTAATTAAATAGGTTATCATCTTCCCTAATGCACCATATTGAATTTCCTTATTACATTCACAACTTTTTCTTTTCTTCAACCTCCTCTTTCTACATAGTTTTCCACCAGTACTACCAACCTCACCTTTATTTCTCACTCACCCCTTTATTTTTATAGATTTTTTTGACACTCACCAATAGGCACCCCTGACTTAGAGATTTCTCTCGAGTTAAGGAGTGTTTTGTCCTTGTAAGGACCAGGGCCGTTATTAAGGTATTCTCCAAGATAGCCACCTTTAAGTTAGGCTTTAACTTTAGTAGAAGTGTACTATATCCTAAGGACCAAAGCCAATATCATATTTAAACTAACAGGGCATCATTTTACTACCTCTTTTCTCTCTTACCCACAAACCAAACATTTCCACCATATTTCCTTTTTCATTGTTTTCACTTCTCCTCTTATATTAGAGCATTAGGGACTTAGGATCAAAACTAATGATATCATCAATAAAAGGAATTCAACTTAATTTCGTGGGTTAGAAAAAAATCAAGGCTCAATGGGGCTCTACTAGAGATATTATTTCTGAAAAAGGCTGATTTCCAACACAATTCAAAGAAGCCCTATTATCCACTATCAAACAAGACATCACTTTTATTTCATTTCAATAACATGCCAGAAAAGTTCTAGGCTCAGATGTATTACATGGATACTACAAAAACTCACTGCTCATGATTTAAGTTCTCTTAAAAGATGGATCAATCACATCAACACAATCAGTTCATGAACAAGGTTTAATTTAAGCTTAAGTTGCAATCATTAAAATCAAATAGACAAGTTTGAATGCAAAAATTTATAGATCAACTTTGAATCATGCTTTCAAATTTGAGCTTCAGCACATACCAACCTAAGACTCAACGACAAAATATCCCTTAAGATGACGTCATCCATCTATCATTGGGCAATTCGACTCAACTAAGACTACTTACTCAATCCTAAAAAAGACAAAATCTTTTTGTATTTCATACGGTTCAAAGGGACTATCCTTGACCAAAGAACCGAAAAGAACCTCCTAGGAACCCAAATAAAACAAAAAAGTATAGAGAAGAATCTAACAATGTTAAAAATTTATAAAGACCAAATATGATTTTCACCCTCAGCCAACACTTAAACATTAGCATTGTCCCCAATTCTTCACAAATATTTGAACAATACAAACGGTAAGGTGAAAACACTCCCTGATCAATCCTCCATCACATCACCCCCTTGGGCCTCATCACAAGCCTGAGCGGGGTATACCTCCTTATCAAATTCAGACTCTACGTCCATCTAGTACGTATCGCTCCTTATTAGTCTAAATTCATCATCAACCGATGCACGATACTTAGGACCAATGCCAAGCAGGGCCTTGGCGTGGGCATTCAATGGATATGCCTCTCAACATCTCCCAACAGTATGTTAGTGGAAGCATGACAACCATTATGATGGCACAACATCTCTAAGTCATACATCCTGGCCATAATCAACTCATCACATCTATGTCGCTTCGCTCAACAATGATAACAGTTGGCCCAAACTCAGTGTCGGTACCCTTGGTCCTAGTAATGCCATCGGTGTTGGGAATAAGGGTGACATGTAATCCACATTTTTTCTGAACACCTGCAACATGACATAACTTGGTAATCATATAACCAAAAGCATACTCTGACCTTTATGAAATCGAGCCTTTCGCATCGCCAATATTAGGACGACCCCAATGTTCAACTCTATAGCCATCATCATGCATAGACCAAGCAAACCCTGTAATGGGTAATATCCGTGTAGTGGAGTCCCGGTATCAAACAGTGAATTACAATCTTTAACCAAACTCGAGCCTCACTAAGCATGTGGTCATAGAGGAAGATTCATGTTTTCACTTACCACTATGCTTATTCCATTGCACCATGGATTGTGGAACACATAATTTATGTAGAATAAATCTGTAGGGTAGTCATATGTTTAACCCTTAAGAACCAAAGGATATGTGTCCTGCGACATGCCTAATATGTCATTGATCATCATGGGTATGATAGGCACTTTGACATTCGCACAATAAGAAAATGAGATGTTGCATAGGGCGCCCAGTTGGCATAAAACTCGCATACCATGTGTAGGTTTCACTATCTCGGCTCTGCGAGATAAAATCCATATGTAACTCCTTGATCCGCCTCATTATTTGTGGGAAATCCACACGCCTGAGAAATATGTATTTGCGGTGTGCTTCTTCCACCGCACTTTTTCTTTCTTAACCACAACATTCACCGCAAACCGCCTGGTTTGGCCCCTGGGAACTGCAAGTGCGGGGGGGGGGGTACATTCCCACCACTTTGAACACGCTTCTTATGGCGCAAAGTGGCAACCTCATTACTGGGTTTTTGGGAGCTTTACACGATTTCCTGAAAACAAAATTAAATTCAGACCCAACAACTACTCAAATAGTGATAACATGGGTGGTGTGTAAATTAAACAGCAACCTATTTATTTCAAGTCATTATCTAGCTTAGGTACTCACACTTCCCACAGTCATATGCACATAAATAATTAGCATTGACAAACATTAGCCGTGACATGGACTTTCTACTCAGACTTAAAATTTCCCCTAACATCATTAACCATTAATATCGTGGAACCATCAATATCGACTAATATAACGCTAGCTCATTCACCTATGCAAATATGCAACAAGACTCAACACTGTCCAACACTTGGAAGTTCCATTTCAAAAGCAAAACTACATCATACTAATAGGGCAAGAACAATGGACAACATCCACAACTGTGTAAACAAGGCAAATTTCTACTCAAGTAAGTACAAATACCGCTTAGTAATTCATAAACAAGCACTTTCAAGCAAACCCAACCCACATAGGTTGACCGAATTTGGTCACAAACCTATTTGACCCCCCATAGTATGTTCATCCAACCCTCAAATAAATAAGATAGTAGTCCCCACCCGTTCACATTACTGCAAATCTAGAGAATATATAGAAAATGCATACTTGAGATGTAGAGGGAGATCAAGATTGAGAAAGAGAGCTAGATGAAGTTGGCTTCGCCTTAAGAATTGACTCGCAAAATTTTGCAAGGGGAAAAGGGAAGGGAAAATATTGCGATGAGAGGAGAGAATAATAGGGATTTTTCAATGAAATTGGGGTTAAAATAGGAACTGAGTCGGGTTATTTCACTTTAAAATGGGTAGAACCTGTTTTTTTTAATGAAAATAAACTGACTTTCCTAGGGAACGATGTGGTGCCTTCATGGACCCATATGCCTAAAGAACTTAATTAATTCTCAAAGGAAATAAAAAGATAGTCTTCAGGCTCAGCGACGCGGCTCATTTATGGAGATTCCTTCTCGTTAATGTAAAACAAACATACCGTCCAACATAAATTTGGTGATCCTCCTCCCAGATGCGGGATGGTCAGGAGCCGTTCTGCCTCGAGTTGGAAAATTTATTCCAAAGGACAAAAAAATCAAACACCTCTCCATGACGCGCCCTGGGTGTCAAATCCTGATTTCTGCATATTTAAAGCTCAAAACCATTAGTTCAAACATGATGGGTTGCCTCCCATCCAACACCTTAGTTTTGGTGGCGGCAGGACTCATATTTTTGTAATTTCATGGATATATATATATATATATATATATATATATATATATATATATATATATATATATATATATATATATATATATATTCTTACTAATTCATATGAATTGAAATAATAAAACAAAAGAATAGAAATCCTAACTATTACAAGGGGTCACGGGTTGCCTCCCATGCAACGCCTTATTTACGTCGCGGCACAACCCCATCTCATGACTCAGTTATCATTCAATGTGATCGCTTCAATCTCACGATCAACATCATTTCCAAAGTGTGGTTCACGCGTTGCCCATTCACAAGAAAGTATATCTCTTCTCCTTGTTCTGTTGCTCCAAAGCACCATGTTGGGTCATCATCACAACTTCAAATAGACCATTCCACTTATATCGACGCATTCCAAGGAACAACTTCAATCATGAATTGTATAGCAACACTGATTGATAAGGTTCAAGGTGCGTGAAATAATATGCTTGTCATGCCACCTCTTAGTCTTTTTTTTAAAGCTTAGTATTCTCATAGGCGTGAAGCCTATAATCTTCTTACTCATCAGATACATTATCCTTTTGTTGCCAGCTAACACAACATCCAAATTTATATTTTTGATTTGCCAGTATGCTTTATGCTCCAATTTCGCGGGAAATGATAGGTTTTTCCAAACATTAATTGATAAGAAGAATCTCCTATCATCGTCTTGTATACAGTTTATTATGCCCACAAAGCATCATCTAACTAGTCAGCCCAATATTTACTTTGGGCATTCACAGTCTTTTGGAGATATTCTGTACTTCTCTATTAGACACTTCCACCTGTCCACTAGTTTAAGGATGATAAGCTTTATCTACCTAGTGTCTTTCCCTATATTTGGCCAAATAAATTTTACACTGACTTATTAATAAAGATTTTACCTAAATCAATGATCATGGCCCTTGGAGTTCCGAACCTGGTAAAGATGTGTTTTCAAATGAATTTCACTACCACCTTTGCATCATTGGATGTTAATGCAACTGCCTCCACCCACTTGGACACATAGTCCGATTCTACTAGGATATATTGTTTACCACAGGATGGTGTGAATGGTCATATGAAGTCTATCCCCCAAACAACAATAATCTCAAATTCAAGTTTGTTGCTTAACGGAATCTCATGCCTTCTAGAAATGATGCCCATCCTTGGCACTGATCACAACCCTTTATAAACATCACATCATCTTTAAAAATAGTAGGCCAAAAGAAACCAGATTGCAATACATTTTGTGCAGTGTGTTTGCCCTTGTGGTGTCCACCATATGGTGAAGTGTGATAACTCTCCAGCATTTGTGTCACCTCCTATTCAGCTACGCACCTTCTCACTATCTGATCAGGTCCTTTCTTAAATAAGAAGGGTGCATCCCATACATAGAAGTGTGCATCATACTTCATCCTCTGCTTTTGATGTGTTGAGGTCCCACGTGGAAATAATCAACTCACCAGAAAATTAACAATGTCATCATACCAAGGCACTTGAGAAAGGTCCAAGGCAAGCAATTATTCATTAGGGAACTCTTCACGAATTTATCCTTCATTCTTCACATCAGATGGGTCCTCCAATATCAATATGGAATTATGATCAACTATATGGTTCTCAGTTCCCTTCCTATCTTTTATCTCTAGATCAAACTCTTGCAAGAGCAAAATCCCCCTACTCAGCCTCGGCTTGGCGTCCTTTTTGTTAAGCAACTACCAAATTGCAGCATGATCAATGTAAACTACAACATTGGTTCCAACCAAGTATGACCTAAACATATCAAATGCAAGCACCAATGCCAACTTCTCTTTCTTTGTGACAGTATAATTTGATTGAGTTGCATCAAGTTCCTTGATGACATAGTAGATGGAATGAAACATCTTATCTTTTCTCTTTGTACGCACTTCCCCAACCGTTGTATCAATGTCATCATAAATAATCTCGAATAGAAGTTCCCATTTCAGAGCTCTCACGACCCGAGAGCACCCCCAATCATAACCAGTGTATTCGACCTTGAAGAGGTCTTATAGAAGCCAATAATATTCGTTATAGCATGTATCATAGAATAAAATGCGATTTTTTTTATACTTTCACTTTGGAAGTTAAGCTTCACTTCATATATGAAAATCAAATCTATACTTGTCTCGCAATACCATCTGGACATTTAAATTTAGAATTTGGGACTTATCCCTTACATCAATAAGAAGTCTAGAAATAAGAAAGGACAACAATGTCTTTGTAAAAAATAAAATGAACTAATAAGCTAGACCTAGGGTCTTGTCCTCGGACATGAGGGCTCACCAACTTGGAGAAACAATTTTGAGTATCTTGAGAAGTGACGTAGAATTTTCAAAGGCCCGAATCTACATTTTTTGGGAAAGGGGAAGAAAATATGGGTTAGTACAATAAACATACAAAGTATGACTACTATGCATAAAAACCATTGAAACATGCATAAAAGTACATTTTAATTAAAACATGATTTTAATCAAGTAAACCCAATATGCACATAAGGTAAGTCATAAGCGAAACAAACATAATATAAACCCAACATGTTAGCAACTCAAGAAACACTAGTGCAATGCACATGATAGGATCCCACAACCCTATCAAAAGCTAAACATCAACTTTAAGCCACCTACTACATACATACTTTATAACATCATGTTCATCATAAACATTTCATAAGGTGAAACCAACCATATTCATACATTCATATATAGCTCGTAATACATAATCCATAATCAACATATCATAAGAGAACACTACTACAACCATCTCTTAGAATCGCACACGTGCAATGTGTAGGAGAAGTCTCATAACCTCTCTTTCACTATGTAGAAACCCTTAAGAAAGCCCTACTGAGAGTTCATAACATTTTATTTATTCATTCATTTAATTTTTCAATTAGGGAATGGTTACAATAGTCTACATAGACCATGTGAGCTACATGGAACCCGATCTTCTACTGCCACACAGTAAAGATAGGGTCTCCATTTCCCTAAGGTGGAACATTTAACACGTAAGATATCTAGGTTGATCCACTAAGCTATCAGAGTATGTGGGCACATAGTTTAGGGACAAGGAGATTGCTAGTAGAAACCCGAACTTCCTAAATGGAAAAGGTTTCCATCTCATGAGGTTTTAGTATAATAGGGAACCAGACTTTGTAGACGTAAAAGTTTCCACCTCACTTTCATGTTATCTCGGTGCTAAGACTTTATTAACTTTAATATTCATCATTAGTCATTACATACGCTCACATTAACCTTTGTAAGACACTTATGTCAAAATCTTACCATAATATCATGCCTTACTTGAAGTTTGGCTTTGTAACTTTTGGTGAAAAGCATGATGTCACCAAAGGCACTCGGAGACTCGTCAAAAGTATTTTTATCGCCTTTATTTGCATCCCTTTATCTTAAATTGCACTGTAACTTTTGGCGGGATAATCCTTACTGGCTGAAATATGTGGGCGATCCACAGAAAGGCATTCGTATCACCGAGTTGCCAAATATTTTTAAGAATATAAGAGCCAATCCGTTAGTGAGCCCAATCTAGCTCGCAAAAGTGATTCAGCATCTCGCCAGCCTGATCGGCGAGTCTTTATTAAATTATTTTCCAACGGTTTTCATAGAAATATTTCTAACTTGTCCTTGATATTTTGCGAACATGGTCAAGACAAACATATTGACATGCCACTTAGAAAAGTGTACGGTGTATCACAATAAATAAATGAAGGGGAGTCAAATTCTCCAAAGAAGGGAAGACAAGAGCTTTCAATATACGACTAAAGTTAGGGAAAGAAGCCCATCTATGATAGGGTGACTACTGATTCCAAGTCTATTTTATCAGACCCTGAGGACGACCAACCCTTACAATGTCGGAGGGATGAGATCTGGGAGAGATCTCGTCCTAACTCCACTAGGGTCCCTCCAGCTCCCACACCAACCAACTCAATATAAATTCCGGCACCTTCTGTGGCTCATGTCTTCCCTTCTCCCAGGCTTCTTAAAAGTTTGAAGGGTGATGGTTTAAGAACCATCTTGAAGAGAAGCTGTTGTCGATATGATGCATTAACGACAACTACTCTAGTGTGAGGGAGATTCGACATTGGCAGTGATTTCATATTTTCACCAGGCCCTGCGGCCCCTATATTACTTCATGGGTCTAGTAATTCTATGATGCATATGGTGCATTAGTACCAAAGAGTAAGAAGAAGGTCGGCATGTTTAGACCAGTGTAGTTTGTTATGGTACGAGGTGTGGAAGTCGGGTGCTGCAGTGATATTACTAGTGCGCCTCTTGAGAGAGAGACGAGGTTTGAGAAAGACTATAAGGTCTTGATGATAGCCAAGTTTGTGGATAATTTGAAGGGTTGTCTTTCTCCATTTCTCTCTTAAATAACCCCAGATGGATGGATGCGAAAGTCCATATCGAGAAAGAAATTTGAACATAGCTTCCCTATACTAGTTTGGATTTATCAACATATCTATCATGCCTTATGAGAATGAATCCATCCTATTATATGGCAGTTTGTTTAGGGTCTATCTTGGGGTAGAGGCGACTCAACCTAGGGTTCATTATGTTGAAAGAGATGGCCATGAGAGACATGAAGAGGCAAACTTCTCCTCTTTTCCTTGTACTGATCACAGAGTTTTGCTGGCGTGCTGGAGTCTTGAGGGATCCGACTAGAGATAAAGAGGTCATCCATCTTCCTCCACTAACACCAAGAGCATTGAGTTACAGTACACTCAAGAAGAGGCTTACTAGACGAGGGCAACCATGGTGGACACGTCCCTAGAGGTGGACATTGATTCGATGTATGTAAAGGCTTTTTTACTTACTTTGGCCTCTAGGATTTCAGGGAGTTCTGCCTGTCTTTCCCCCTTCACAGGCCTCATGTGCATCTTTCTCGTCCCAGCCGGCCAAGATTACTCGGGTGATGATCTTGAAGATGGGGCATCTGGCCCATTCTGTTAACATGAGGGCAACAAGTATTAAGATATCCATCTCGTGGATGATTGGTAGTGCCATAATGGTTGCACTAATAACCCTATGGACCTATATTGATGATATGACTACTAGATTCGCTGCTTGTGAGGGCAACTGGGGGAGACCTTCGAGGTTACAACTTTAAAAGTGAGGTAGTAGACTTGAAGAAGGACGTACACTATGTAAAGGCTACCTACTTCACTTCATTGTTGGAAGCTGCAGATCATTTCGATGCTTTTGAATCTTCAAAGATTCCTCTGGTTACCATATTATATGTCCATAGGAATGGAGCAGTAGTTGATAAGTTTGACGCTCAGACCAATGAGTAGATGATAGAGATTAGAGAGGAGAGAATATATGTGTTATGACCCTCAAAATGAAATAGGATGAAATAGATCCTCACATGAGTTTTATGAGTTAATAAATTTTTTATAAGGTGAGAAACCTCTTTTAATAGTTATTTGAAGAGTTTAGAAGATAAACTTCAAGGGATGACCAAGACTTCTAGAGACTAGTCTTTTTGTGTGCTAGTGTGTTCTAGTATGTTTTCCTTATTTTCTGTGTTGTTTCAAGTCTAAAAATAGTGGAGGTGACCCTATTGTCTTAATAAAAATGTGTAGTTCAAAACTTTCGGGTAGACTCCCCAAGGACCAATCAAAGGGTCCTTGAGAAGGACCCAAGCTTTGGAAAAGAGGCTGTCAAGGCAGCGTGTAGGCAACCCGTTTTTGGAGGTACTGGCGCGTCACGCAGCCTAAACTCAAAAGGAAAAAAGTTTCCTTGCAACACAGGCATGTCATGAACCATCCTGTCTCAAATTAAATTCTAGAACAAGATTTGGAAGTACCTCCGCAATGCGCAGCCATGTCCCAACTTTGGTCGCGTCGTTTAAAAGTCGAGTTAGACGTTTCTAAAAATCCATTAAGTGTATGGGTATTTTTGTTATTTGAGGGTTGGTTATTTTATGGTATTTTATGTTGGTTTATACACCTAAACCTAGAATTAGAATTCATTCTTTAAAACTAAACTCTTCCCTCCCAAACTGTAGTCTCTCAAAACTCCATTGGAGGTCAAGCTCAAGCTAGAAGATGGCGTTTCAACTGATTTCTTCTTCATTTTGTTGGGTCTTCAATCAATATGGTATGGTAACTCTGTATTCTTGAATAAACTTTTATTCAAGGAGTTCTATCAAAGATTTTCAAAGAGTTTCTATGATCAAATTTCCAATCTAAACATGTGTTCATTGTCAAATGGCTTTCAAAGTCATTCGAATGATAAATAAATAATGAATTAGTGTTTTTATGATGATTTCCTATGGAATTTATTAAAAAACCCATGATCCTTCTATTTTTTGTAATTGGCCTATAATGTGGGTCTTTGTGAATATGATTCCATGTTAATGAGTTGAACTCGAATTAAATTACAATATTAGTTTCTATTGTTATATATATATATATATATATATATATATATATATATATATATATATATTGATTATGAATTGTTGAGGATTTATCTATGATGAACATGGCTTGGAGAATTGGTAAGTTGACCTAACTTCTTATCTTTAGTATTGAAATTGATGTTGTATGGTTTGGTCAACTTATGCTGGTGGTGTTTACTAGTTGTCTATCTATACATGTTGTTCTCATGTTCTTTAAGGAAATATATGTTAAGTGAATTTTTATTATGATGATCATGAATATTAAGGTTATATATGTTGGTCCTCAATGTTAGTATCATGATTAGGGTGTATGTAAAACGTGAAGTATAATGTGAATAAGGATGTTAGGGTAAGGTATGGTCTACATGCTTAGTGTGATGTGTACTATTGTAGAATGATTCCTTACCTATATAACCTTATACGAATATGTTATCCTTTACATGTTAGGAGTTTTCTATTTAAATGTTGAATGTTCTCTTGTCTTCTATGATGAAATGTGGGTGTTGTCTATAGTTACTAAATGCTCTATATGTGAGTTATTCATGGCTTGGGGATATTGTAAATGTTTTGTGAGACTTTGAAGGGTGGTCTATAGAGCATTTAGTAACTATAGACCACACCCACATACAATCACTACGATTCAATAAGAGTGTATTGATAGGTTTCCTCAATTGTACTCTAAACTAGACTATGTTGTAAATGTTATCAATATGTGAAAGGACATTCTCACATGATGTTGGTTTTGATGAAAGGAAATTCTCATCATATAACCTATGAGCTATGTACATGTTATATAAGGGGTTAATACTCTATGACCTATCTTATGATCTAATGTTTAAGAAAGACTTAAAGGCTATTTAAAAGGGAAGTTAGCTTGGCAACGAGTAAACTTGACAATGAGAGGTGTTCCTTCACAAAGGAAGGGAGGTTCACAAATTTTCTCATGAGGTGGAAACTTCAATAAGAATTAGAATAAAAAAGGTTTCTAGTAGCAACCTCAAGTTCCTTAACTATGTGCCCCATACGAACCTTAGCTAGAGGATCCACCTAGATGCTGTATGATGTTGATGTCACTTAGTGAAAAGGCTATCTAATAAATCTTAAAGTTATTCTTAGTATATCATGCCTTGATTCATTTTAGGTTCTTAGGTCAACCTAGAATCCATCTATGTGAGAGAACTTGTTTCCCCTAGCTTGTTCATGTTTAAGTGTAAAAGAGAAAGAAAACATCATCAAAATCTCCACATAATGACTTCACCCCCAAATCCATAGAAACAATGGCATACAATCCCTAAGATTATATAATCATCTCCAATCTATCATGATCCATGTCCAATTACAAGTTAGTTCATTTAATTAGATCATTAGAAGGTAAATCTAGTCATACTTGATCACACAGGTTAAATTCCAACATTAAAAGTCAAGATCATCCTTGATAAATTAGGCCTAGTTCTATTTATATATAGTTGATTCAATCATGATTAAATAGTATACAATACAATTGAATTAAGAAAACCAACTTATAACCTTCATCTTGCCTCTAATAGCCTAAAATCACTACGATCACCTTCAACATCAAATACTACAATTCACCACGAAAACCTCATGAAAAAATCACATAATAATCATATAAACATAATTTAATGCTACCCACTAGATTGGGATCACAATCAAGCCTTACCCACAATGTAATTAGAACCCTCTCAAAATTGGGGTTCTTTGGATTCACAATTGAGGAAAACTAGGGGGGCTCGATTAATGGAACAATCTATGGATAAATAATCTTAACATACCTAGGATTATAGTATTGATCACAACTTGATTCCTTGGTGAATTTCATCCTAAGAGCTTCCTCCAATTTCTCTTTTTTCTTGTATGGTGTTCTTGAGAGAGTTTTTGAGAGGGAGAAGATATGATTTGGGAGTCTACGGTCTAAATGGTTCTTTTATGGTTTAGATACTCTTAAATATTTAAACCACATAAAATAACTTCCCATGCATTTATTTGGATGTGGGAGGAGTTTACAAAAATACCCCACCCTTGGCCGAATCTTTGCAGAAAGTGTAGGCTCAAACGACGCCCTAGAAGCGACGGACCGTCGATGGAACGACGACACCATCCTACAGTTCCATTGTTTGTGACAGAGAGTCAAATTTTGGGGGCTCAACTCCCACGTCTAAGTTTGGAGTGACTCCACCAATCGAGGGGACATAGGTTGAACGACGGAGTGTCGTTCGTAGGTTGTCAAGTGACACTGCTAAGGAAGTGGACTGTCTACTTCTGGGTCCTCCTCAAGGACCCTTTGGGTTTTCCTTGGGAAGTTTTGCCCGAATGTTTCAACCCTAAAGGCATCCTTCTAGGTATTAGGAAACTTCCCTCTCAATTTAAGGTCTAAACACTATTTAAAACATCATGAAACATACTAAGGCACACAAACACGTCTCAAGGATAACTTTTGAACGTCTTGGCCATTTCATCTCCAAACTCTATACACTGCCACTTAACACTATAATTAACCATTTTCAGACCTTATAAGCTCATGAAACATAGTTAGGCTTTATCTTGATATAATTTATTTTGGGGTCCTTACAATATCTCCCACTTGGGAAACATTCGTCCTTGAATGACACGCTACTAAGCATTTTTAAAAGGACCAACTCTGGACTAGCAGCTCACTTGACATGCATTATACCTAAATGAACATACCTAGATCAAGGAAACAATTGAATTCAAAGCTAATCATAACTACATATAGTTCATATTGAGACCTTATGAAAAGACTCTTTATCCCCTACTTGGGAATAAGCCACACATGTCTTTCTAACATTAATTCATCATTATTAGATAACATCAAAATCAACAAGGAAAAATCAAATCATAATAAATTCTAGAAATTTTCATAAATCACTAAAGAATCACATACCGGAAAGGGACATAAGGAGATCATTCGGGATCATCCTTGCATCGGAGAGCATAAAACCTATTCTTTCCTTGAGGAACATCTTCCATTTTATTAGAAGAAACTTGCTTGCCTTTTCTCATATTCGACTTTGCCTTAGGGAAATCCTTCATCACGTGAGCAGTCTCACCACATCCATAACAACCGTCTCTACTGTCAAACACATACGCTCATGTTTCTTACCACACATAGGGCAAGTAGGTTGGGAATTCTCATTGGTCTTACCTTGAGGTCTAGGGTTAGACACCATCTTATCCTCATACCTAGAAGCATTAGAATGACCTAGTCCTGGAACTTTTCACGACCGGGGAGCACCTCCTGAGGTAACATGGTGTACTTGACCTCGCGGAGGTCTTATACAAGACAATAGTCATCATTCATCACAATATCATAGGAAATTTAGTGGAAAATTTAAAACTTTCATAGCACATCATATGCTAGAACGCCACTTCCATGATATATAAAAATCTCATAATACAGAGTTAGACTCTAAGTCTCTTTTGCCATCTTAAACTCATTATCTTTAGAATAGTATAGGGACACGACCCTTCACAACATAAAATAAAAACTAATCTATTAAATTACTTTGAATAAAACATAAAACAGAAAATCCTTAAACTTAAGGATCCCTTTCCCTGAATTTGGGGAAGATATCCAAGTCCTTCACTATAAGAGACATCCTCTAGCCATCATCACCTATATATTTTGTAAAAATATGAAGAAGAATGATATTAGTACAAGAATGCACTAAGTATGGCAACCATGCAAAAAGACACATTTAAATAGGACATTTGGTTAGAAAACCATAGAGAGAATACAAGCCTTAATATATACTTCATAAATCAACATGACAACTATAGTTAACTACAATCATACCAAGTAGGACCTTAATCATGTAGTCACTAAGACCCATATTGTGCATATAAGGTAAGACCTCGTCATATAGACTCAATAGGACTCATATCATGCATATTACCAAAAAAAGTAGAAAAAACTACAATGTCATGCATAATGAACATAAACATATACACAACATATAAAACAGCTTCCTAGAACTCCCCTCAACATCTACTTGTGCAATGCATAGGTTAGTTCATTACTCTCACCTGTCCTAAGTAACTTCACTTAGGTTATCCTAGTTAAGGTTCATTACATCACTTCCATTGTTTATTTTACTTTAGAAAAATCATAGCCTTGACCTAAAATAAGAGTAAGCCAAACATGGAATCCGGTGATATGGAACCTTACACCGAAGGGAGGTTCTCTACATGCCAAGGTAGAACATTAATATCATGCTAGCATATTAGGTGATATCACTTGCTAGATCCTATGGGGGCAAATAGTTATGGAAACCCTTTTTATGATAATTGGACATTATAGTTATCCACCTTGTGAAGATTATGGTGAACAAGCCTTCCTTTTAGGAAGGGCCACCCCTCATCATCAAGTTCACTCAGTCCTAAGCTAATTTCTATTTATTGAAAAGTATTTATTAACTTTACTTCATAAAAATGGTTTAGGATATTAACATAAGCTTAGTTCATAGGTTATAGATGAGAATGTCCATTCATAAACCTAAATCATGTGAGTAAGACTTTCACATAGACATAGAATATTATAACACAATCTGGTTTAGAGAGACCCCTCTTTACTTGATTTGTCATACATACTTAATTAGATGCACTCATGTGTATGTATTTGTACTTACATGGGAATACCTTTAACATAAACCCAATTAGATACTACACTTGTGCATAGCTCATCATATCATTTACTTTCATGTTCATAGCCTAATCATGCATTCATATTAATATACATAGAGTAATCAACCTAGGAACTATTTTATAAAGGTAGAGATGTGCAATGTATAAGCAAAGTCTCATACCCTTGCCTACACTAGTACACTTAACAAGTCATCCTAGTTAAGATACATATAATACTTCATTGACATATACTTTACATGCATAGTAGTAGACATTGGTGCATATGAGAACTCTTTCATTGGACATCATGAATCTATACTACTTATATACATGCATGAGGTGTGTGTGTACATTAGACAACACGATCACATAATGAATATCAACACAAAATTAAGGCACCCACTGTCTTAAGATCACAATAAACATTCATGCATAGACCACACACCACTTTATAACTTAGGAGACAAGACATCATTAACATTGTATCCAAGACTCCTAACATTAGATAAGATCAAACATTTATATAAAGGTACATAGGTAGATGTAATTCACCATTATCACTTCATCAATGGAAGCACATAGACCAAACCTAACCTTAACAACTTCATTCAAATGTAAAAGACATAATCAACACCTAACACATGATACTTGTTTGGAAGACTAGGCATAATACTTCATAGATGTGATCATTATAACCACACATCATAACTTACAACTTTCCTTCAAGAACATGATCAAAACATAAAAATAATAACAAGAAGGTAAACACTGCCACCATAAGTGGATCATACCACACAATGCCATTCAAGGCCAATTCAACTATCACTTCTATATAAATTATTTAATTCACCTAGGGTCTATTTATGACGTGGGTTGAATTTCCTATTCACCCCTTAAGTGGAAAGCACGCAGGAGCAGTTGCAAGCTGTATCGACGGAGGCAAGGAATGAGCCGTCGATTAACTAATGCGCCGTCCTGCTGCTCCGTTGATGGTGATTAAGGCTCCCATCATGGGGTTTGAGATCACAGTACTAAGTGTTGAGCAACTCTCCCAATCTACGGGCGTCGATCCATGCACGATCTATTGACTGAGGCTCGTTGTTTGGATATTGCCAAGGTAGTGTCTAGGCATTGTTTGGATCCTCTCAAGGACCCCTTGAGTCGTCCTTTGGGAGTCGTTCCTGGACTTTTAAGATTTAATTATGATTATAAACATGTTAAGGACTTTCACTATCAATTTGAGCATAAAAAAACATGTAAAACATACCAAGGCACGCTAGAACACACAATCATGTCCAAGGACTAACTTTCGAACGTCTTTGATGTTCTTGGACGTTTGACCTCCAAATCACTTCAGATCAATTATATATACTATAAAACACTTAATCGACAAATTATTAACCATTTCAGGCACATGTGAGGCTCTATAAACATTAGTTCATTTTGAGGGTCCTTACAATATCCCGCACTTGGGAACATTCATCCTCGAATGACACCTGAGACATTTTAAAACAATTTAAAGGACTCAATGAACCATAGATAAAGTCAAAAGATTCAAAATAATGTTCAAATAAAATTCAATGCACCAACTCACAAGGAACACCAACTTCAAATCTTTTGCACTCAATGCACACAAGCAAGCAAAAAAAATTATTGACTCACTTTTTAATGCATCAAAGACATAGGCTCTTGTCATGTTAATAAGAGGAACATCCTTCTTATAATAATAACATGGTCTTTACATTTCATTTCATTAAAAGCTCATTATGCAACAACCTTTAAGTCACACATAGGCAGATTCAACATTACTCAAGGAGCAACAAGCAACTCACACTAGATGCATATAGGTCATGAGTAATGTAGGTCAACAAGTATTTCTTATACTTTGGACATGATACCTTAAAGGTCATACTTAACATCTTCATGTTTAGTCATATTTAAGGAGGAATTTCCTTCTCGTTAACTTACTCACATGTTATCATAGGATTCATATACAAGCAATGCACAAAGGTCAATTCATTTTAATGATATTTTTTTAACTTGTAACCAAAGCATGCTCATATTTCCTTCCTAATGAAATCCAAATTGTAACTCAAACCACACACATCACAACAAAAGGAGTTATTTCACAAAATTTAGTTTCTAGCATGTAAATAGTGTTCATAAGCATGCATCAATTAGGGAAATTCTTGCAATTTATAGGCACACATAAAGAGCACTAGCTAAACGTACCAACACCTATTAAGAGTAGCCTACATTAAAACTTCTCAAGTCATAAAAGTCACATTTTTAAAAGGCTCATCATTTTTTTTAGTTAAATGAGACTCAATTTCTCATTGATGGCTTAAAACACCACAAATTAAAAGTCACATCAAACATGCTCCTTGCATTATCTCATGATGTTAAATGCACAACTGACATATCATGATGCACAATCAACATGAGAATACATGAATTTGATTAAAAATCCTTTTTCATTCGATTTATACTCTTCAAAACATGCTTAACATAGTATCCATTAAGACAGACATAACATATTGAGAACATGCAACTTATACCTTTATGCAAGACTCCTATCATGAACAAGCTACTAGGAACCCTTTGGTTTCAAGCTTAAGTAAGAATAGAGGGACAAGAAAGGGATAACTACAAACTTACTACTCACATCATCATCCACCACTTAGGGTAAACCCATTTAAGAGAAACTTGTATCAACCTTAAGTGAACTTTAGCTTACTAACCTTAGAAACTAAGAACATCATCCCTCCCTTAGGATCCAAGATCAGGCACACCCTTCATCAACATCACCTAAAAGGATTTTCAACTTAAAGAAGTTCAAGGGAACATAACATAAAAACATCAAGGGTATTCAAAACCATACCATCTAGGAACATTATCCCCCACTTGGGAAAAGCCTAATCACATCATGCCCTTAAACACCAAGGTCAAGTAAAGTCAAGAACAACTTATATATTCCTCACATAAGAAGGTTTAATATCATTGAGAGTTTCCACTTCCAATCTCATATTAAAGAGTCTACTAACTTAATCATCAAGGGTAATACCTCAAGAATCATCATTTCTCAAAGATCAACACCTAAAGGAAATCCATAACATTAACATTAGGTCATACTACCCAACCAACATAGGTCTCAACTATAACATAAATGCCAAAGGTCATGAAAACGTTAAGGAAATCAATAGAGGAAACTTAGCCATAAAGGCCTCTTTCTTTTGTTTTAACACCAGGGCAAGGTAACTTCTAGGTTATTTGAACCCACATAATCACCTTTGGAAGAAACTTCCAAATGACAACACCTACGTACAACTTAAGCACTTCCGCAATGGTCATACTTAAGATCAACCAAAAAAGGTAACTAACCACTTTAAAGTAGGTCAACATCAATTTTTTCCTCCTCTTTAAGGTGTAAGGGATACATACTACCCTCTAGGTCAACCTTAGGCAAAATATAATTCCAACCTATGGAACAAAACTCTTTGCTTCCCCTTTTCCCCACTCTTAGAATATGTTCGTATAGGGAATCATTAACTAGTCATAAGGGTTCTCCCATTACTAGCATACTTCACAATCACCATACAAGGTTAGCACACTACCCGTCACTTTTAGGATCAAGCCTATACCAGAAACTCCAATCCATACAAGGCAACTATGAAGAACAATACATATACAAAGGCAACATTGACCCATTACACATGTATAAAGACAACATACATATTTAGCTATTTACCAAATTTCGTCAAAGAATTGCAAAGCTAAGTCATAACATTCAATTATCATAATTCAAAACCATATAGAAACTTATCATCCCTAAAGGAAACTCATTTTAACCATAACAACTTTTAACAAGGTATAACCATATGATATCATAACTTCTCACACAACATATTATTCTTCATAAATCACACATATAACCATAAATGGAATCACATCAAACAACCCAATATTCACCTTCACACATGCTCATCAATCCATAAACCAAGTAAGCATCAAAACTCACCTTTTCTCCCTCAAGCATAGAGATACCATCTCATCCAAGAAATCATATCTAAAAGACCACCGGACAAGAAAACATAAGAGAGAGATCATATCGAGTTAAGTTCTATGGAACAATATGAGAATAGTGAAGAAATGAAACCCTATCGTCTTATAGCTTCTCACTCATAGACGTGTCGCGACTCACCACCGATGAATGAGACTCTACTAGACGTGGCAATATGAGACTTTTTACCCTAAAACCACTTTTATAACCTCATGCTTTGATACCATGTTTGTCACCATCGGGGAGCACCCCCTAGAAGTAGCATAGCGTACTTGGCCTCTATGAGGTCTTATACAAGCCCAAAGTCTGTCACGACCCAAAACAAGCAGCGAGTGGCACTCACACTTATCCTTCTATGTGAGAGAACCAACAATTCCAAACCCCAACGTTTACCAATATTTCAACCATAATGAACAAAATATAACGCGGAAGAATCAGAACTTATTAACGAAATCAATTAAATCAACTTCTCAAGTTTAATACTCATTATTCCCAAAATTTGGAAGTCATCACACCAAGAACATCTATCCTCAAATTTCTAAATCTAAGAGTAATTAAGAATCTAAAATAAGTAAAAGGGATGGTCCATCTCCGAACATCAAGACATCAAGACGTGAAGGAAAGAATCCAGTCCGAGCTAGGAACAATAGCTCACCCTCAAATCTGATGTGACGAAGACTGGCTAGAGTTGAGGGCGAGTCGAAGTCGATGGTACACTTGCTGCACTCCACAAAACAACAAGAAAATTACAAGTAGGGGTCAGTACAAGGAACACGTACTGAGTAGGTATCATCGGCCAACTCAAAATAGAAAACAATATATACTGAATAAATAATGTAAAATCAACCACAATACTTAAAAAGTGGAAATCAACAAGTACAAGTACCATTGACAACAACACCAAGCACACCTATGAGGATTCAAGCCTCCACACCATACTCATTTGGGGAATAGTTTCTTCGAATTTGAGTACATTAACATAATTCAAGATTACTTCTCTTTATTCTTATCGTGTCGGAACGTGACACTCCGATCCCCTAATACTACGTGTCGGAACGTGACACTCCGATCCGTTATTACTACTGTGTCGGAATGTGACACTCCGATCCCCTAATACTACGTGTCGAAACGTGACACTCCGATCCCCTAATACTACATGTCAGAACGTGACACTCCGATCCATTTGTCTCATTGTTTTAGTTCATCAAGCCTTCTTCATTTCAAGGCGTTATCTTAATAGAAAGGATTTAAGATTGAAGATTCAGCAGTCTCATGATTTTAACCACCACAATTATACGATCACAACATACAACACACAATCAAGCATGTAGAAGACTGTACAATACTACCCAATAGATATCAATCGCTATTTAGAGTTTATCTATCACATAGAAATAAACAATAACCTACCTCCACGGAAGAATCGTTATCAAGCAAGCTACTTCCCCAATGCCTTTGCTTTCCTCTTCGTTCTCTCTCTCTCTCTCTCGTTTGTTCCCCTTTGTTCTTTTTATTTTTCTTCTCTAGATTCTTTTTCTTTTACCGTAATTATCATATAATTCATTATGATAAAAGTGACCCATTATTTATTTTAAAGTTATCTCCTTTAACCCCCAAGCAAATAAATTATTCAACTTACCCCACTAATTTCATAAAGTTTGTCATGAATAGTCCAAAACACCCTTTTACAACTTTAGCAGAAATCCGACCCCGTTGGGGTTACGCAACCTGTGACGACCCGTCGTGTCTATGACGGTCCGTCCTGCAGGTCCGTCACAAAGTTCAGAGAGTCAAATTAAGTAGAGAGATTTTTGACGGTCTGTCGTGTCTACGACGGTCCGTGCTGCAGTTCCGTTGTGAAGTTCAGGGAGTCGATCTCAGTACCCAGATTTCAAAGTTGAAGTGTTTTGGAACGAAGAGCCTCGACGGTACGTCGTGACCATGATGGTCCGTCGTGTGATCCGTCGACACAGTCAGTTATTATCAAAAATAATTCTACTGCTCGAATCGACTAAATAGGTTGTTACAATAGATACCAATTTACCCATCGTTCGTCCTCGAACGATCTCAGGAAGAAAAACAAGGGCGAGAAAGAGTACCTGAATTTGTAAAAAGATGTGGATATATTCCTTGTATATCAACCTCATTCTCCCAAGTGGACTCTTCAACTGGCCGATTCTTCCACTGAACCTTGATAGATGCAATCTCCTTTGATCTCAACTTGCGGACTTCTCTATCTAGAATAGCAACAGGCTCATTCTCATAAGACAAATTTTCATCAAGAAGAACTGAATCCCAACGAATAATATAGTTCCCATCCCCATGATATTTTTTCAGCATAGACACATGAAATATCGGGTGCACTCCTGAGAGTCCTGGAGGCAATGCCAATTCATAAGCCACCTCCCCCACGCGCTTCAGAACTTCAAATGGACCAATGTACCTCGGACTAAGCTTACCTCGCTTACCAAACCGCATCACCCCTTTCATGGGTGAAAACTTCAGCAAGACTTGTTTGCCCTCCATAAAATCCAAGTCACTAACCTTTCGATTTGCATATTCTTTCTGCCTGTTCTGAGATGCTAGAAGCCTCCCCTGAATGAATTTTACTTTATCTAACGATTCCCTCAAAAAGTCGGTACCCCATGGTCTCACCTCAAATGTATCAAACCAACCAATGGGAGACCTACATCTCCTCCCATACAGTGCCTCAAATGGGGCCATATCAATACTTGAGTGATAGCTATTATTGTATGAAAACTCTGCTAAGGGTAATAAGTTATCTTAATGACCACCAAATTCTATCACACATGCACGAAGCATATCCTCCAACACTTGAAGTAAATTCAGCATGCAATGTTCTCCAAAACTTAGAAGTAAATTGTGTACCTCTATCTGATATGATGGAAAGTGGAACTCCATGCAATCGAAAAATTTCTGAGATATAGAGTTTGGCTAACTTCTCTGCATTGTAATTCACCTTGACCGGAATGAAGTGAGCAGATTTAGTTAATCTGTCAACAATTACCCAAATAGAATCAAACTTACCCAATGTCTTTGGAAGACCAACCACAAAATCCATTGCAATTCTTTCCCATTTCCATTCAGGAATGGGCATTCTCTGAAGTGTTCCTCCGGGCCTCTGGTGTTCATACTTTACCTGCTGACAATTCGGGCATGAGGCAACAAAATCAACAATGTCACGCTTCATTCTACTCTACCAAAAATGTTGCTTTATGTCACAATACATCTTGGTTGCACCAGGATGTATAGAATATCCTGAACTATGAGCCTCTGTAAGAATAGTGTGGATCAAATCATCAACACGGGGCACAGATACCCTTCCATTAATTCTCAAAACGCCTTCCTCATCAATTATTGCCTTTTTAGCCTCTCCTCGCAACACCATATCCCGAATTCGGCTCAACTTCTCATCATCAAACTGCCTTCCCTTAATATTGTCAAGAAAAGAAGATCTTGCCTCCACACAGGCCAAAAATCCTATTTTCTCTAGTAATTCCAGCCTCATAAAGTCGTTAGCCAAAGTCTGGACCTCTCTAGCCAATGGGCGTCTAGAAACCTGTAAGTGGGCTAGACTTCCCATGCTTCCTGCTTTTCTACTTAAAGCATTTGCCACAACATTAGCTTTTTCCTGGGTGATACAAAATAGTAATATCATAGTCCTTTAGTAGTTCCATCCACCTCCCTGCCTCAAATTCAAATCTTTCTGGGTAAAGACATACTATAAACTACGATGATCTGTGTAAACTTAACACTTGACCCCATATAGATAATGTCTCCATTGCTTTAATGCAAACACGACTGCAGCCAACTCCAAATCATGGGTCGGATAGTTACGTTCATGAACTTTTAATTGCCTCGAAGCATAGGCAATTACATTCTTTTCCTGCATAAGCACTGCACCCAAACCAGAATAAGATGCATCACAATAAACAATGAAATTCTTGCCTTCCACTGGCAAGGTAAGAATTGGTGCAGTAGTCAACAAGGTCTTAAGGTTCTGGAAGCTTTCTTCACATTCGTCCGACCATACAAATGGAACATTCTGCTTAGTCAAATTTGTCAGTTGGGAGGCAATAGAAGAAAATCCCTTGACAAATCGGCGGTAGTAGCTAGCTAAACCAACAAAGCTCCTTACCTCTGTAACATTGGTAGGTCTTACCCAACTCTTCACTGCTTCAATCTTAGAAGGATCCACCATCACCCCATCCTTAGAAACTACGTGCCCCAAGAAGGACACTGAATCTAGACAAAACTCACACTTGGAGAATTTGGCATAAAACCTTTTCTCCCTCAACAATTCCAATACAATTCTCAAATGCTCCTCATGTTCTTTCCTGCTCTTTGAGTATATCAGTATATCATCAATAAATACAATAACAAAGAGATCCAGATATGGCTTAAAAATCCCGTTCATCAGTCTCATGAAAGCATCAGGGGCATTCGTCAGCCCAAAAGACATTACTAAGAATTCATAATGCCCATACCTGGTTCAAAAAGCAGTCTTTGGTACATCTGTTGCCCGTATTTTCAATTGATGATAACCAGATCTCAAATTAATTTTTGAGAAGGTACAAGCACCTTGTAACTGATCGAACAAATCATCAATGCGAGGAATATGTTTCTTGTTCTTAATAGTTACCTTATTCAGTTGCCTGTAGTCTATGCACATCCGAAAACTTCCATCCTTCTTCTTCACAAATAAAAAAGGAGTACCCCAAGGGGATGCACTTGGTCTAATAAAGCCTTTACCTAACAACTCCTGAAGTTGGGCCTTTAACTCTCTTAACTCAGATGGAGCCATTCTATAAGGGGGTATGGAAATGGGGCGAGTACCCGGCTCCAGATAAATACAAAAATCAATATCCCTATCCGGTGGCATACAAGGAAGGTCTGCAGGAAATACATCTAGAAACTCACGGACTATCGAGACAGACTCAAACGAAGGTACTTGGAAAGTATCATCTCTGAGGTGTGCCAAGAAAGCTAAACAACCCTTACTAACCATTATCTTAGCACGAAGAAAAGAGATGATATGAACTGGAGTGGAAATATAGTCACCCTCCCACACTAGCGGATCTGTCCCAGGCTTGGCCAATGTCACAGTTTTAGCATTACAATCTAAGATTGCAAAATTTGGAGAAAGCCAAGTCATACCCAGAATCACATCAAAATCAACCATCTCTAGGATAATAAAATCTACATGAGTACTGCTCCCCACAAAAGTCACAAGACAAGACCTATACACCTTTTCAACTATCACAGACTCACCCACAAGAGTAGAGACACGAATAGGCATGTCAAGCAAATCACAATGTAAATCAAGACCAGTAGCAAATGAGGAAGATACATATGAAAACGTGGATCCAGGATCAAATAATACAGAAGCCATGCAATCACAGACCAAAAGATTACCTGTGATAACAACATCAGATGTCTCTGCTTCAGACCTCCCGGGGAAAGCATAACAATGGGCCCTATCACCTGTCTGCCCGTTGCCCCTACCATGTTGCGCTGCAGTAGCTCCAGCTTGCCCGCCACCCTGGCTGATTTGGTAACCACCATTTCCTTGGCCACCACATCCTCCAGAATGGCGGCCTCTCCCATGACCACCTCTACCTCTAACTATTGGGGGTCTGTAACTCTATTTTGGACAATACCTCCTAATATGTCCAGTCTCTCCACATCCATAACAATCTCTGGAGTCAAGCATAGGTCTTTGTGAGAATGACAAAATCTGGGGATAACCTCCAAACTCAGAGAAATGTTGACTGGTCTGCAATGGACCCCCAACTACAGTCTACAGTGAAAACTGAATAGGTCAGACTGGGTAACTTCCTGAACTGTGCCCTCTGGAGTAAGAACCATTAAACTCACCTCCCTTACGGAATTTCTTAGATGTCGACGCCATGGTGAAGGCGTCTGGCTTCACTCCCTCCACCTCTATCACAAAATCAACCACTTCCTGAAAGGATTTTGCTGCAGCAGCTACCTGTAAGGATGGGATCTGCATATCTGACCTTAACCCTTTCACAAAACAGCGAATCCGCTCTTGTGGACTGAAGCAAAACTGGGTGGCATACCTGGATAGTGCACGAAACTTAGCCTCATAAGCAGTAACAGACATCCTGCCTTGCTCTAAGCTGAGGAACTCATTTCTCCTCTTGTCCCTCAAAGTCCGGGGTATATACTTCTCCATAAATAATCTAGAGAATGATGCCCAAGTCATAGGTGGTGCCTGTGATGGTTGACACTCAACATACGACCGCCACCACATTTTGGCATTCCCTTGAAACTTATAGGTCACAAACTCAACACCGAATCGTTCTACTATGTCCATCTTATGTAGTAGCTTATGACAATCAACCAGAAAATCATAGGCATCCTCAGATTCAGCACCCTTGAAGACTGGAGGTTTCAACTTCAAGAATTTCGTGAAAAGTTCATGCTGATCACTCGTCATTATAGGCCCTGTAGTCAGTCGAGGAAACGGGCCTAATCCAATGAGGCATCCATGCAGGGAGCCACAACAGCTGCATGTTGTACTCTCGGAACCTGAGGTGCTGGTGCAGAAAACAATGGAGGTGTCTGGCCCTGATCCGATAACCCGCTAAGATAAGCAAGAACCTGATTAATCATCTCTGGGGTAGGCTGGGGTGGTAATTCCTCATTTTGAACCTGCTCATTTTCCCCTTTCTCACCCTCTCTTACTACCTCATCAATCGGTGGAGGAGTCACCTCCCTATTACTAGCTGGACCAGGTGTTTGTCCTCTACCTCTAGAGGGCGTCCTCCTACGACCTCTACCACGGCCTCTTGCCACTGCTCCTCCTCGAGCTACAGCCCCAGTGGTTGGCTCAGACGCACCCTCTCTTGGCGGTGTTGGTGTTGGCACAGTTGTTGCTCTAGTTCTAACCATCTGCGAAATAGAGTGAGGATGTCAGATACCAATTTGTATCACCTAGATACCAATTGGATCCAAGTAATAGCACGAAAGAAAGAAAGAATGGAATTTTCCTAAAGTCCTATAGCCTCTCAAAGAAAAGTAAAGGCGTCCCCCTACCGTTCCTCAAGACTCTACTAGACTCGTTCTTGTGTGATGAGACCAACGAACCTAACGCTCTGATACCAAGTTTGTCACGACCCAAAACGAGCCGCGAGTGGCACCCACACTTATCCTTCTATGTGAGCGAACCAACAATTCCAAACCCCAACGTTTACCAATATTTCAACCATAATGAACAAAATATAATGCGGAAGACTCAAAACTTATTAATGAAATCAATAAAATAGATTTCTAAAGTTTAATACTCATTATTCCCAAAATCTGGAAGTCATCACACCAAGAACATCTATCCTCAAATTTCTAAATCTAAGATTAATTAAGAAGCTAAAATAAGTAAAAGGGATGGTCCATGTCCGAACTTCAAGACATCAAGATGTGAAGGAAAGAATCCAGTCCAAGCTAGGAACAATAGCTCACCCTGAAATCTGATGTGAAGAAGACTCGCTAGAGTTGAGGGCGAGTCGAAGTCGATGGTACACTTGCTGCACTCCACAAAACAACAAGAAAATTACTAGTAGGGGTCAGTATAAGGAACACGTACTGAGTAGGTATCATCGGCCAAATCAAAATAGAAAAAAATATATACTGAATAATTAATGTAAAATCAACCACAATACTTAACAGGTGGAAATCAACAAGTACAAGAACCATTGACAACAACACCAAGCACACCTATGAGGATTCAAGCCTCCATACCATACTCATTTGGGGAATAGCTTCTTCGAATTTGAGTATATTAACATTATTCAAGATTACTTCTCTTTATTCTTATCGTGTCGGAACGTGACACTCCGATCCCCTAATACTACGTGTCGGAACGTGACACTCCGATCCATTATTACTACTGTGTCGGAATGTGACACTCCGATCCCCTAATACTACGTGTCGGAATGTGACACTCCGATCCCCTAATACTACGTGTCGGAACGTGACACTCCGATCCATTTATCTCATTGTTTTAGTTCATCAAGCCTTCTTCATGTCAAGGCGTCATCTTAATAGAGAGGATTTAAGATTGAATATTCAGCAGTCACATGATTTTAACCACCACAAATATACGATCACAACATACAACACACAATCATGCATGTAGAAGACTGTACAATACTACCCAATAGATATCAATCGCTATTTAGAGTTTATCTATCACATAGAAATAAACCATAACCTACCTCCTGCGAAGAATCGTGATCAAGCAAGCTACTTCCCCAATGCCTTTGCTTTTCTCTTCATTCTCTCTCTCTCGCTCGTTCGTTCCCCTTTGTTCTTTTTATTTTTCTTCTCCAGATTCTTTTTCTTTTACCCTAATTATCATATAATTCATTATGATAAAAGTGACCCATTATTTATTTTAAAGTTATCTCCTTTAACCCCCAAGTAAATAAATTATTAAACTTACCCCACTAATTTCATAAAGTTTGTCATGAATAGTTCAAGACACCCTTTTAAAACTTTAGCAGAAATCCGACCCCGTTGGGGTTACGCAACCTGTTACGGCCCGTCATGTCAATGACGGTCCGTCCTGCAGGTCCGTCACAAAGTTCAGAGAGTCAAATTCAGTAGAGAGATTTGTGACGGTCCGTCGTGTATACAACGGTCCGTGCTGCAGTTCCGTCGTGAGGTTCAGAGAGTCGATCTCAGTACCCAGATTTCAGAGTTGAAGTGTTTTGGAACGAAGAGCCTCGACGGTCCGTCGTGACCATGACGGTCCATCGTGTGATCCGTCGACACAGTCAGTTATTGTCAAAAATAATTCTACTGCTCGAATCGACTAAACAGGTTGTTACAAAGTCATCATTCATCGCGTCATAAGAAATTTAGCAGAAAATTAAAACTTTAAAAGCATATCATATGCTAGAATGTCACTTCCATTATATATAAAAATCTCATAATACATAGTTATATTCTAAGTCTCTTTTGCCATGTTAGACTCAACATCATTAGAATAGAATAGGGACACAACCCTTTACAACATAAAATAATAGCTAAGCTATCACATATCGTTGAACAAGACACAACATAGGAAATCCTTGAAATTAAGGATCCCTTTCCTTGAACATGGGGAAGCTATCCAAGTTCTTCACTTTAAGAGACATCCTCTAGCCATCACCACCTACACTTTGTATAAAAAGATGACGAAGAATGGTATTAGTACAAGAATGCACTAAGTAGGACAACCCTGAAAAACATGCATTTAAAGAGGACATATGGTTAGAAAACCATGCATTTTGCATTTTAGTAAGACTTCATAAAACTTTAATACAATAAGTACAACATAGCTCATATATTTCACATAGGCGTGGACACTATTCATAACATCATATAAAACCACATAATCCATTTAAATCTCATTTAGCATTTCATAACATATTCTTACCTTTTACCTTAAGTCTTTAAACCCTAGGTAACCCTCAAGTGATACTTTGTGAAATGCATGAATAGTGTCCCATTGCACCATCCACACTCAAGCATCAACTTAAGGCCACCAAGGTGAACATTCACATAACCTTCATTAACACAAAACACATACACATATACATAGAGGCATAACAAGACATTATGTAAGTGAACACTACCAATAACAACATAAGAGGCAATAGTCAACAATAACATACTTGGATTTAATTTCATAAAGAAGTCATAAGACTTCACTCAATATTCAAGTCTAAGTCTACTAGTTCAATGTATATGTGAAGTCCCAAATTCTCTCATATAATAAGTAAACCCATAGAGAGACACAATCCTTAACATATACTTCATACGTCAACGTGACAACTATATTGAACTACATGCATACGAAGTATGACCTTCATCATATAGTCACTAAGACAAACATTGTGCATAAATGGTAAGACCTCATCGTATAGACTCAATACGAATCATTCCATGCATATTACCACAAAACGTAGACAAACTTATAATGTCATGCATAAGGAACATAAACATATACACATATATATAGAACACCTTCCTAGAATTCCCTTCAAGCGGTACCTCTGCAATGCATAGGTAAGTTCATTTCTCTCACATGTCCTAAGATACTTCCCTTATATTATCCTATTTAGGGTTCATTACATTACTTCCATTGTACATTTTACTTAAGATAAATACTAGCCTTAACCGAAAATAAGACTATCTAAGCCAAACATGGAATCTGGTGATATGGAACCTCACATTGAAGGGATGTGCTCTACTTGCCATGGTAGAACACTAACATAATGCTAGCATATTAGGTGATATTAATTGCTAAATTTTATGGGGAAAACATAGTTTTGGAAACTTAAAGGTATATATGGAAACCCTCTTTATGCCAATTGGGCATTATAGTCATCCACTTCGTGAGCACTATGAAGAAAAAGCCTTCCTTTTTGGAAGGGGCACCCTTCATCAGTAAGTTCACTCGGTGCTAAGCTAAGTTCACTTTATTGAAAAGTCTTTATTAACTTTACTTCATAAAAATATCCTTAGGAGATTAACTCCTCATATGCTTAGATCATAGGTTATAGATAAGAATGTACTTTCATCAACCTAAATCATGTGAGGAAACCTTTCACATATACATAGTATATTCAAGAACAATCTTGTTTATATTAAAATTGAGGATACCTTACAAGAGACCACCTATTTAATGGATCATCACACATGCTTCATTATATGTACTTATGTGTGTGTATGCGTTTGTGTACTTACACATATGCATACCTCATCGTATCATACACTTGCATGTTTATATCTTAATCATGCATTCATATTCATATGCATAGAGTAAACACCCTAGGAACTATTCTATCAAAGTCGACATTTGTAATGTATTGGCAAAGTCCCATACCCTTGCCTACATTAGTATACCTATCAATTCATCCTTGTTAAGATGCATATCATACTTCAAGGAAATATATTTTACATACATAGTAGTAGACATTAGTGCATATGAGAACTCCTTTCATTGGACACCATGAACCTACACTACTTATAGACATGCATGAGGTGTGTGTGTACATTGGATGCATGATCACATAATGAATATCAATACAATATTGAGGTAGCCACCCTGTTAAGATTACAATGCACATTCATTCATATAACATAAACCACTTTATAGCATGTGAGGCAAGACATCATCAACATTGTATCCAAGACTCCTAACATTGGTTAAGATCACACATTCAAATAGGGTCACACAGGTAGGGGTAATTCACCATTATCACTTCATCAATGGCATCACATAGACCAAACCTAACCCTTAATACTTCATTCAAATGTAGAAGACACCATCAACACCTAACACATGATTACTAGTTTGAAAGACTAGGCATAATACTTTATAGATGTCATCATCATAACTCACAACTTTCCTCCAAGGACATGATCAACACATATAAAGAATAACAAGAAGGTAAACACCGCCACCATAAGTGAACCATACCACACAATGCCAATCAAGGATAATTCAAGTGTCAATTCTATGGAAAAGTGGAGAAAGTAGCGCAATCTCACCAATCCATTAAGCCTTGATCATCATGAGCACTTATCAATAATTCACCATCAATTTGAATACAAAATAGTAGCAATAGACGATTTAACATACTAGAATCATAATCTAATTAAAGTAAAATCAAGATCACAATGGCCACATCATAGGCTAATTTGGGAATTGAGAAGTGTTGACACTCAATTTTGACCCTCCCCTACGATAATTAATTTTCGAGCTTCCTCTATCTCAAACAATCTAAAATAATTATTTTTTATAAAATATTGAGCAAATTGAAGCTTGAAAATTATTTTAAAATATTTTGGTCACATTTTTATTTTTAAGCAATATATATACGTTTTTATATAGTTTTGTACATAATTAATTATTTTATAAATATTTTGAAAAGCATCTCAAAAGATTTTAATTTCTAGTAAGTATTTTGGCTAAATTAGTTCGTTTTAAATTATGGTTGTAATTTCAAAGCATCATTTTTTAATTAAGTCAATTATTTTATGTTCTCAAAAAATCGAGAAGCTTTTAAAGTGATTACATTTGTTCGTCTTGTTTTAATTTTTAATAAATTCGGAATCTAATCTGATTTGGCTGAATTAATAATTCATTTTAGTCATTTGAAAGACCAATTGTGGGCCTTCATAAATCTTAATATTTTTGCTCAGCAGTCCACGTCTCCCTGGCCCATTTTGTATTTCTACCTCTAAATAATTGACCCGGCCTAATGCCTTTTGCAATTTTCAGAATTGTAATTCCCAACCCATTACTCCAATAATACCCGACCCCCTACTCCATTTTTTCTTCCTTGCGAAGAACCAGAAATGTGAAACTCAGCGTGTCAACAACAACACACGACGTAGCACCAAACGACGTTCGTTTCTAAGCGCCAATCTGACCAAAATTGATTATCAATGTTTTCTCCTTCACTCTCGTATCATCCTCTTACAGTGCTTTTTGCTACAACAGGATGGAGATTCCTCCTTTGCAGCCACGTGTTTTTCGTTGCGAAATTAGGATGAAGATGCGTAGCACGAAATGATTTCAAACAAATTCGAGCCGTCGACTCCCCTATTTCTCTTATAGAATGGAACAAAATCTGGGGAAAAGGGAGTTTCCCTGGAAGATGACAGGAATTCAATTTTTGATTTCAATATGGGATTTTAATGCGAGTCGGATCCATTTTCCCCAAAAGTTCTCAACCATAATTTCACTGCTATTAAAACTTCTTTTTTTTTTCATTCGATGGGGTATTTTTCTTTGAGTAGTGAATTTTATCTTAGCCAAAAAGTTGGAGAGATTTTTGTTAAGTTATAGAGAGTTACAGATAAAAAAAGAGGGGAAAAGTTTGGGTTTGCAAATTTTTTTTGAGTAGGAATTTTCGAGCAATAGAACGAAAGAAGAGAAAAATTCTAAGGAAATATTAGCTAGAAAATATTTAGTAGAAAAAGAAAAATGTATTAGTGTACGAAGACGATATTCTGTTCTGAACTTTAGGGCGATCATTTGCATCAGAGTTTTCTGTGATGAAGTTCGCTGCTCGCTTCTGCTCGTGCTGTCTCCGATTGATGCCCTGAAGGAGGTGAACTTTTTTTCTTAAATCTCAACGTGCTTAAAATATTATTCTGCTTGTTTCTTTGAATGACTTTTGTCATTGCTTGATTTAACGCTACTGCGTGACAAATTTTTTCTTTGGTATGGTTTGTATGAGTGTTAACTTAGTCTATTTTTCTCCCCTTTTTTTTAGTTCTCATCGTCGTAAAAACTATGAATATGTCTGGTTTTGTAGCTCAAAATTTATTGCACTTTTTACTTGTTTTAGTCCATTTTCGTAATCATAAATATGTGAAAGGATTTGGTTTTCAATGATAGCTTTACACCTCAAATTTGATGAATAAATTAAAGTATCTAATTTTGAGTTTACTCGATATTTACTGTTGTTGTTGCTGCTTTCTTTGTCTTTTTTTTTTAAAAAAAAGGTTGAATGCACTCTAAAATTTAGCTTTCTGTTTGTGTGTCTCCAAAACAGTGGTCTTGCTCTCTGATTCGGAGTTTTGGTCCTTATCGTATGTGTGTTCCTTTTCCAGATGTCATCTCTTTTCCCTCTGCCTTATTTTGTTTGATTCCCCTGTCTTATTTACTATTTATTTCAAGTTCTCTATCGTATTTTATATTTTATTTGGTTCAAAGGTCCGTCAACATTCAGTAACGAAGTGTAGTGTATGAGTCTCTTCCCTGTACTTGTTATCACTTTATAAATGTGGTTTTCGGGTCCTTACATGTTATACATTTGTTGGTTTGTGTCTTCGACTTTGTTGTGAGCGGAGAATATACGATAGAGTCCATTGGTCACAACTTTGGATATGTTTAACGTCTATCAAGGTGGCAAATATTGTTCTGAGGAAAAATGGTGCTTGTTTTCGCTTTAGCATTTAAGAATCATTGTATGTGTAGCGGTAATTTGTTTCTCTTGTAATATTCTTACACATTTTAGCCCATTGGCAACATGTTTATCCTCTTAATTGTCACGACCCAAAACCGAGCCGCGACTGGCACCCACATTTACCCTCCTATGTGAGCGAACCAACCAATCTAACCCTTAACATTTCAATATAATATCGACAGAAAGTAATGCGGAAGACTTAAACTCATTAATAAAAATCAATTAAATAACTATTATTATCCCCAAAATCTGGAAGTCATCACCACAAGAACATCTATCCTCAAATTACTAAACTAAGAGTATCTAAGAAAACAAAAACAAGTAAAAAGCTAGTCCATGCCGGAAGTTCAAGGCATCAAGACTTGAAGAAGAAGATCTAGTCCAAGCTAGAAGCATTAGCTTACCCTGAAGATCAGGTGTGACGAAGACTGGCTAGAATTACTATTGAGTTGAAGACGACGGCACGTTTGCTGCACTCCACAAATAACAAAGAAGAAAACATAAAAGTATGGGTCAGTACAAAACACGGGTACTGAGTAGATATCATCGGCCAACTCAAAATAGAAAACAATATATATCAGTTAATATCATAATCAACTATAATACTCAACATGTAGCAACAACAAGTACTATAATCATCAATAAGTGCTACCAAGTTCATCCATGAGGACTCAAACCTCAATATCATACTCATTTGGGAATTAGGTTCATTAGATTGAGTATATTAACATATTTCAAGATTCATTATCTTTATTCCCCTCGTGTCGGTACGTGACACTCCGCTCCATATACTATCCTGGTGCCGGAACGTGGCACTCCGATCCTCATATACTATCCTGGTACCGGAACGTGGCACCCGATCCATATACTATCCTAGTGTCGGAACGTGACACTCCGATCCTCATTCTATCCTGGTACCGGAACGTGGCACCCGATCCTCTATCTCTATCCTGGTACCGGAACGTGGCACCCGATCCCCTAATCTCACCACTTTCGTTCATCAAGCCTTCTTTTATACCAAGGCATCATCATTACAAAGTAGATTAGAGTTTATTTTCAAGATTTGGGATTCAATAGCTTCATCATGCTTGTTTATTCACAATTACATAATCATATTCATGCAAGCATACAATTAAGCATATAGAAGGGTTTACAATACTACTAACACATATCATTCGCTATTAAGAGTTTACTACGAATAGTGTGAAAACCATAACCTACCTCCACCGAAGAATTGAATTCAAGCAAGCAATTTCCCAAAGCTTTGTGTTTCTCCTCTTCTTTTCCCTTCTCGTTCGATTCTCCCTCTCTCTCTTTGTTCTTTCTAGTTTTCTTATTCAAACCCTCTTTCTTTCACCCTAATTAGCATATAATTAAGTATAAAAGATGACAATAATAACCCACTAATTAACTTAAGGTTACCTCTTTTAATCCCCCAAGTAATTAGACTTATTAACATTAACCCACTAACTTTATAATTAAGGCAGGAATAGTCAAAAACGTCCCTTAAAACGTGTAAAGAAATCAACCCAGACTGGGATTACGCAATCTGTGACGGGCCGTCGTGCCTGCGACGGTCCGTCACTCAGGTTCGTCGGAGACTCGATTTCTTAAGGAGTCTGCGACGGCCCATCGTTCCTACGACGGTCCGTCCTGCACTTCCGTCACGACGTTCAGAGAATCGTTCCCTGTACCAAATTCTCAAGAGTTGAAGTGTTTTGAAACGGAACATCACAACGGTCCATCACGCCTGTGACGGTCCGTCCTGCAGGTCCGTCACAGAGTTCAGAGAGTCGATTTCAGCACCCAATTTTCTAATTTCTAAGTGTTATGGAACGAGACCCCCTCGACGGTCCGTCGTGCCCATGACGGTCCGTCGTGGTGTCCGTCGTATCAGCCAATTTTTCCAGAAATAAAATCTGTTACTCAAAATGACTAAATAGGTCGTTACAATAGATACCAATTTACCCATCGTTTGTCCTCGAACGATCACAAGAAAAGAAACAAGGGCGAAAAGGAGTACCTGAATCTGTAAACAGATGTGGGTATTTTTCTTGCATATCAACCTCCTTCTCCCAAGTGGCCTCTTCAACTGGTCGATTCTTCCATTGAACTTTGATGGATGCAATCTCCCTCGACCTCAACTTGCGAATTTCTCTATCTAAAATAGCAACAGGTTTTTCTTCATACGTCAAATTCTCATCAAGCAGAACAGAATCCCAACGAATGATGTAGTTTCCATCCCCATGGTATCTTTTCAACATAGACACATGAAATACCGGATGCACTCCGGACAGCCCTGGAGGCAAGGCTAATTCGTAAGCCACCTCCCCTACTCGCTTAAGTACTTCAAATGGTCCAATATACCTTGGACTAAGCTTACCTTTTTTACCAAACCGCATCACCCCTTTCATGGGCGAAACCTTTAGCAAGACTTGCTCACCCTCCATAAACTCCAAGTCTCGTACCTTCCGATCTGCATATTCCTTTTGCCTACTTTGCGCCGCTAGAAGCTTTTCTTGAATAGATTTCACTTTCTCTAATGAATCTCTCAAAAGGTCAGTACCCCAAGGTCTAACCTCAAATGCATCAAACCAACCAATGGGGGACCTACATCTCCTCCCATACAATGCTTCAAATGGAGCCATGTTAATACTTGAGTGATAGCTATTGTTGTATGAAAACTCCGCTAAGGGTAAGAAGTTATCCCAATGACCACCAAATTCTATCACACATGCACGAAGCATATCCTCCAACACTTGAATCATTCGCTCAGACTGACCATCGGTCTGAGGGTGAAATGCAGTACTAAGGTCCAACCTAGTACCCAATTCCGCATGCAATGTTCTCCAAAACTTAGAAGTAAACTGCGTACCTCTATCTGATATAATGGAGAGTGGAACCCCATGCAACCGAACAATCTCTGAGATGTAAAGTTTGGCTAACTTCTCTGCATTGTAAGTCACCTTGACCGCAATGAAATGAGCAGACTTAGTCAATCTGTCCACAATTACCCAAATGGAATCAAACTTACCCAATATCTTTGGGAGACCAACCACGAAGTCCATTGCAATTCTCTCCCACTTCCATTCAGGAATGGGCATTCTCTGAAGTGTTCCTCCGGGCCTCTGGTGTTCATACTTTACTTGTTGACAATTTGGACATTTGGCAACAAAATCAACAATGTCGCGCTTCATTCTACTCCACCAAAAGTGTTGTTTTAGGTCACGGTACATCTTGGTTGCACCAGGATGTATAGAGTATCCGGAACTATGAGCCTCTGTAAGAAAAGTGTGGATCAAGTCATCAACACGAGGCACACATACCCTTCCCTTAATCCTCAAAACACCTTCCTCATCAATTATTGCTTCCTTAGCCTCTCCTCGCAACGCCATATCCCGGATTCGAATCAACTTCTCATCATTAAACTGCTTTCCCTTAATCTTGTCAAGGAAGGAAGATCTTGCCTCCACACAAGCTAACAATCCTCCCTTCTCATTTACTTCTAACCTCATAAGGTCATTAGCCAGAATCTGAACTTCTCTAGCCAATGGGCGTCTAGAAGCTTGCAAGTGAGCTAGACTTCCCATGCTTGCCGCCTTTCTACTTAAAGCATCTGCCACAACATTCGCCTTCCCCGGATGATACAAAATAGTGATGTCGTAGTCCTTCAGTAGTTCCATCCATCTCCTTTGTCTCAAGTTCAAATCCTTCTGAGTAAAAACATATTGTAGGCTGCGATGATCCGTGTAGACTTCACACTTAACCCCATATAGATAGTGTCTCCATTGCTTTAATGCAAACACCACCGCGGCCAATTCCAAATCATGGGTCGGATAGTTACGTTCATGCACCTTTAATTGTCTTGAAGCATAAGCAATCACATTCTTCTCTTGCATTAGCACTGCACCCAACCCAGAATAGGATGCATCACAATAAAGAATGAAGTTCTTACCTTCCACGGGCAAGGTGAGAATTGGTGCAGTAGTCAACAAAGTCTTGAGCTTCTGAAAGCTTTCCTCACATTCGTCCGACCATACAAATGGAACATTCTACTTAGTCAAGTTCGTCAATTGGGAAGCAATGGAAGAGAATCCCTTGACAAATCGACGGTAATAGCTAGCTAACCCAACAATGCTCCTTATCTCTGACACATTAGTAGGTCTTACCCAATTATTCACTGTCTCAATCTTAGAAGGATCTACAATCACTCCATCCTTAGAAACTACATGCCCCAAGAAGGACACTGCATCTAGCCAAAACTCACACTTAGAGAACTTGGCATAAAGCTTTTTCTCCCTCAACATTTCCAATACAATTCTCAAATGCTCCTTATGTTCCTTCTTACTTTTAGAGTATATCAGTATATCATCAATAAATACGATCACAAAGAGATCCAGATATGGCTTGAAGATCCCGTTCATCAAGCTCATGAAAGCAGCAGGGGCATTCGTAAGACCAAAAGACATCACTACAAATTCGTAATGCCCATACCTGGTTCGAAAGGCAGTCTTTGGCACATCCGTTGCCCGTATTTTCAATTGATGATAACCGGATCTCAAGTCAATTTTTGAGAAGACACAAGCACCTTGTAACTGATCGAACAAGTCATCAATGCGAGGAAGAGGATACTTGTTCTTAATAGTTACCTTGTTTAGTTGTCTATAGTCTATGCACATCCAAAAACTCCCATCCTTCTTCTTCACAAACAAAACCGGAGCACCCCAAGGAGATGCACTTGGTCTAATGAAGCCTTTGCTCAACAACTCTTGAAGTTGTGCCTTTAACTCTCTTAACTCCGCAGGAGCCATTCTGTAAGGGGGTATACAAATGGGGCGAGTGCCCGGTTCAAGATCAATACAGAAGTCAATATCCCTATCTGGTGGCATACCAGGAAGATCTGCAGGGAACACATCCAAAAACTCACGGACTACCGAAACCGACTCAATCGAAGGTACTTGGGTAGTGTCATCCTTGAGATGGGCCAAGAAAGCTAAACACCCTTTACTAACCATTTTCTTAGCACGCAGAAAAGAGATGATACGCACCGGATTGGAAGTGTAGTCACCCTCCCACACTAACGGATCTGTTCCAGGCTTGGCTAACGTCACAGTTTTAGCATTACAATACAAGATCGCGAAATGCGGAGAAAGCCAAGTCATACCCAGAATTACATCAAAGTCAACCATTTCTAAGATAACCAAATCGACATAAGTGTTGCTCCCCACAAAATTCACCAAACAAGACCTATTTACCTTTTCAACTACCACAGACTCACCCACTGGAGTAGACACACGAATAGGCATATCAAGTAATTCACAATGTAAATTTAGACCATTAGCAAATGAGGAAGATACATAAGAAAATGTGGATCCAGGATCAAACAATACAGAAGCCATGCAATCACAAATCAAAAGATTACCTATGATAACAGCATCAGATGTCTCCGCTTCAGACCGCCCAGGGAAACCATAACAATGGGCCCTATCGCCCGTCTGTCCGTTGCCCCTACCATGTTGTGATGTAGTGGCTCCAGTTTGCCCATCACCCCGGCCGTTTTGGTGACCACTATTACCTCGACCACCACGTCCTCCCGCATAATTGCCTCTACCATGACCACCTCTACCTCTGACTATGGGAGGTCTGTAACTCTGTTTTGGGCAATACCTCTTAATGTGCCCAGTCTCCCCACATCCATAACATTCTCTGGATTCAAGCATAGGTCTCTCAGAGAAGTGTTGACCGGTCTGAGGTGGAGCCCCAACTACGGTCTGTAGTGAAGACTGGATTGGTCGAACTGAGTAACCTCCGGAACCCTGTCCTCTAGAATAAGAACCATTAAACTCACCTCTCTTTCGAAACCTTTTTGATGTCGATGTCGTGGTGAAGTCATCTGGCTTCACTCCTTCCACCTCTATCACGAAGTCTACCACTTCTTGGAAGGATTTTGCCGTAGCCGCTACCTGTAAGGCCGAAATCCGCAATTCTGACCTCAACCCCTTCACAAACCGGCGAATCCGCTCTTGTGGACTGAAACAAAGTTGGGTGGCATACCTGGATAATGCACGAAACTTAGCCTCATATGCATTAACCGACATCCTACCTTGCTCTAGGCTCAGGAACTCATCTCTTTTCCTATCCCTCAAGGTCCGGGGGATATACTTCTCCATAAACAAGCTAGAGAATGATGCCCAAGTCATAGGTGGTGCCTCCGTCGGTTGACACTCAACATGTGATCGCCACCACATTTTGGCGTTCCCTTGAAACTGATAAGTCACAAACTCAACACCAAACCGTTCTACTATACCCATCTTGTGTAGTAGCTCATGACAATAAACCAGAAAATCATAAGCATCCTCAGATTCAGCACCCTTGAAGACTGGAGGTTTCAATTTCAAGAACTTACTGAAAAGTTCATGCTGATCATTTGTCATTATAGGCCCAGTAGTCAGACGTGGAAACGTGCCTATTTCCAATGAGGCATCCATACAGGGAGCCCCAACAGCGGCATGTCGTACCTCTGAAACCGGAGGTGTTGGTGTAGAAACCACTGGAGGTGCGTGACCCTGATCAGATAACCCGCTGAGATAAGCAAGAACCTGATTGATCATCTCTGGGGTAGGTTGGGGTGGCAATTCCTCATTTTGCACTTGTTCATTCTCCCCTTCCTCAGCCTCTCTCACTACTTCCTCAGTCGGTGGAGGAGTCACCGCCCTAGCATCAGATGGGCTAGGCACTTGTCATCTTCCTCTAGAGGACGTCCTCCCACGACCTCTACCACGGCCTCTTGCCACTGCTCTTCCTCGAGCCACAACCCTAGTGGCTGGCTCAGACGTTTCTTGTCTTGCCGGTGTTGGTGTTGGTGCAGTCGTTGCTCTAGTTCTAACCATCTGCGAAATAGAGTGAAGATGGTCAGATACCAATTTGTATCACCTAGATACCAATTGGATTCAAGTAGTAGCACGAAAGAAAGAAGGAAAGAATGGAATTTTCCTAAAGTCTTATAGCCTCTCAAAGAAAAGTAAAGGCGTCCCCCTACCGTTCCTTAAGACTCTACTAGACTCGTTCTTGTGTGATGAGACCAACGAACCTAATGCTCTGATACCAAGTTTGTCACGACCCAAAACCGAGCCGCGACTGGCACCCACATTTACCGTCCTATGTGAGCGAACCAACCAATCTAACCCTTAACATTTCAATATAATATCGACAGAAAGTAATGCGGAAGACTTAAACTCATTAATAAAAATCAATTAAATAACTATTATTATTCCCTAAATCTGAAGTCATCACCACAAGAACATCTATCCTCAAATTACTAAACTAAGAGTATCTAAGAAAACAAAAACAAGTAAAAAGCTAGTCCATGCCGGAAGTTCAAGGCATCAAGACTTGAAGAAGAAGATCCAGTCAAAGCTAGAAGCATTAGCTCATCCGGAAGATCCGGTGTGACGAAGACTGGCTAAAATTACTGTTAAGTTGAAGATGACGGCACGTTTGCTGCACTCCACAAATAACAAAGAAGAAAACATAAAAGTAGGGGTCAGTACAAAACACGGGTACTGAGTAGATATCATCAGCCAACTCAAAATAGAAAATAATATATCAGTTAATATCATAATCAACTATAATACTCAACATGTAGCAACAACAAGTACTATAATCATCAATAAGTGCTACCAAGTTCATCCATGAGGACTCAAACCTCAATATCATACTCATTTGGGAATTAGGTTCATTAGATTGAGTATATTAACATATTTCAAGATTCATTATCTTTATTCCCCTCGTTTCGGTACGTGACACTCCACTCCATATACTATCCTGGTGCCGGAACGTGGCACTCCGATCCTCATATACTATCCTGGTACCGGAACGTGGCACCCGATCCATATACTATCCTGGTGTCGGAACGTGACACTCTGATCCTCATTCTATCCTGGTACCGGAACGTGGCACCCGATCCTCTATCTCTATCCTGGTACCGGAACGTGGCACCCTATCCCCTAATCTCACCACTTTCGTTCATCAAGCCTTCTTTTATACCAAGGCATCATCATTACAAAGTAGATTAGGGTTTCTTTTCAAGATTTGGGATTCAATAGCTTCATCATGCTTGTTTATTCACAATTACATAATCATATTCATGCAAGCATACAATTAAGCATATAGAAGTGTTTACAATACTACTAACACATATCATTCGCTATTAAGAGTTTACTACGAATAGTGTGAAAACCATAACCTACCTCCACCGAAGAATTGAATTCAAGAAAGCAATTTCACAAAGCTTTGTGTTTCTCCTCTTCTTTTCCCTTCTCGTTCGATTCTCCCTCTCTCTCTTTGTTCTTTCTAGTTTTCTTATTCAAACCCTCTTTCTTTCACCCTAATTAGCATATAATTAAGTATAAAAGATGACAATAATAACCCACTAATTAACTTAAAGTTACCTCTTTTAATCCCCCAAGTAATTAGACTTATTAACATTAACCCACTAACTTTATAATTAAGGCAGGAATAGTCAAAAACGTCCCTTAAAACGTGTAAAGAAATCCGACCCAGACTGGGATTACGCAACCTGTGATGGGCCGTCGTGCCTGCGACGGTCCGTCATGCAGGTTCGTCGGAGACTCGATTTCTTTAAGGAGTCTGTGACGGCTCGTCGTTCCTACGACGGTCCGTCCTGCACTTCTGTCACGACGTTCAGAGAATCGTTCCCTGTACAAAATTCTCAAGAGTTGAAGTGTTTTGAAACGGAACATCACAACGGTCCGTCACGCCTGTGACGGTCTGTCCTGCAGGTCCGTCACAGAGTTCAGAGAGTCGATTTCAGCACCCAATTTTCTAATTTTTTAAGTGTTATGGAACGAGACCCCCTCGACGGTCCGTCGTGCCCATGACGGTCCGTCGTGGTGTCCGTCGTATCAGCCAGTTTTTCCAGAAATAAAATCTGTTACTCAAAACGACTAAACAGGTCGTTTCATTAATGGACTCTAGACTTGGATTTAGTGTTGACTTTAGTTACTGTGTTTATTCAACTTTGTTTTCATTGATTCCCATCCATTTTGATTATTTGTTTCCTACTCTAGTCCATGATTTTCCTTTCCTTTCCTATTTAATTTTTCTTCTCATTTAGGGATTATTTTGAAATGGTATGCTTGTGTCATTAAGTGTCTAGCGTGCATTAAATTTCTGTTTGATTTCTTCCTATTTTATGGTCTTGGATAATATGTTTTTTTCTGTATCTTTAGTGCATTTGGTATGGATTAGCATTATTTTGTTAGAAATAACTGTGATTCATTCGATATGCAAAGTGGGCAAAAAGTATTGTGTTTTTTTTTTCATTTGTTATTTTTTGTTTTGCTTTGGAAGCAGTAGCATAAATAGTCCAGTTTAAGTCATCAACATGGCTTGTTTCTCCTTAAGAGTTCGTATTCCTTTCTTCGAAACACCTTTGACGAATTTAATTGTGCTTATTTGATGTGCATCGGTTTAAGAGTTCGCTGAATTAATTTATATTATGCTAACTCTTCTTTTTCTTCATTTTGGTGCATGTGTCATTAATCTGGCTCCACCTGAATCCTCCCTTTACACTTTGAGAGGTCCACGAAGGCCCCAAAATCCTCTTATAGAGTCACCTTTTCCCGAGCTGAAAATTATTCGTATGTTTCGAGGTTGGAAGTATTTAAAAAGTCTGAAAAATTGAAGATTATGGGTCGAGAAACCCAAATTTATTTTCTGAAATGTTGTATTTTGTCATTTTTTGGGCTTAAGCCATGGTCGTATTTTCATTTATTAATTATTGTGTAATTAGCTTAAGACTAGTACAAATTGGAATGGACCAAGAGCCCAAAACAAAATGGGTCCAAAAACCGGTCTTGGCGGACAAAAACTGAATTTTGACCCGACTCTCTCTCTCCCCCCCCAATCTCTTTTACTTTACTGCATTTATTTTCATACTTGCCGATATATGTCGTTAGTTCTAGAGTTAAAAAACTTCAAATTCCCGAAATGCGCTTCATTTTTTTAACGATATAACGAAAATTGATCGTTTTTAAATAACTCTAGAAATGAAAATTTTGCTAATTAAATATTTCACTTTAGACAGAAAGATGATACTTCAAGAATCTTAAATAATGGAAACAAGTCAAAATTCATTCTAATCCAAGCAAGTTAGTTGTCAAATAATCGTATTAACAGATATTTTAGGTGCCTTAAACCCCTTCCTAAAATATAAATATGAATCTCCGAACCCCCTCCAAAATCTTTCAATTTGGATATCCTGTTTTAGTCGATTGGAAGAAAAGTTTTCTTAATTTTTCTTAAAAATTAAGTGGCGACTCTAAAAAGTAAAAAATTTACAAAAAACTTGTAAAAACACTTATTTCACGAATAAACAAGAAGGATCATGGGTTCATCAATAAATTGGATTAAAAATCATCCTTAAAACATTAGCTAATCAACAAATCATCATAAGCCAGCTTTTGAAATCGTTTTGAGACGAAACCCATAAATAGGTTGAAGATAGTCAATTTGATCATAGAACCTCTTTGAAAAGATTTGAAGAAACTCCTCAGATGGATGGATAAGTAAGGATGAAGGTTAAACATACATTATTATATCAAAATCCACGAAAACTTGAAGTATAAACCATCACAATCCAGTAACCAAGCTATTCTTAAGCTTCATCTGCAACGGATGTTTCTAGAGAGGTTTTGTTTTAAGAGGGGAAGTCCGATTTTGAAGAATGACTTCTATTTGGGGTTTTGGTCTATTTAGGACTTGGGGTGAATTTCCTATTCACCCCTTAAGTGGAAAACACGTAGGAAGCAATTGAAGGCTCTATCAACGGAGGCAAAGAACGGGTTGTTGATTGACTGATGCACCGTCCTACGACTCTATCGATGGCGACTTAGAATCTGATCTTGGGACTAAACTCAAACGTGTAAGTGTTGCCCCCAATCGACGGGGCGTCAATCTATGCATGGTCCATTGATTGAGGCTCGTTGTTTGGACACTGCCAAAGTAGTGTCTAGGCAGCGTTTGGGTCCTCCTCAAGGACCCCTTGGGTGGTCCTTTGGGAGTCGTGCCCAGACGTTTCGAACCTAATAATGATCATAAACATGTTGAGGAGTTTCCCTATCAATTTGAGAATAAAAAAACATGTAAAATATACCAAGGCACTCTAGAACACACAAGCACGTACAAGGGCCAACTTTCAAATGTCTCGGACGTTCTTGGACATTTGACCTCCAAATCACTTATAATAAATTATAAATTCTATAAAACATTTAATTAATACATTATTAACCTTTTTAGGCACATGTGAGTCTCTAGACACCTTAGTTCATTTTGAGGGTCCTTACAAAACTTTTGTTGATTCTTAGAACGACCATGTCCCTCGAACCCCTCATTGTCGATCCTACTTCTCTTTTTTCTCATTCTTTAGCTAGGAATCTTCTATTTCTTGAGAAAACACCATGGGTCGGGATATATCCATTTCATCAACAAGCATTTCTAATATCATTTCATCAACAAGCATTGTTATACGACACTCTTCTTCCACTAGTTCCGAAACCCCCATCATGAACTTTTTAATCAAGTCTCTAGGGTTTTTTACCAATCTTGGAGCATACTTAGAAAACAAAGTGAAACTAAAATCATACTCCTTAATACTCAAATTGCCTTGCTTGAGGTTTATGAAATCCCCAACTTAGCCTCCCTCAATTCCTTAGGAGAGAACCTATCAAGGAAAGCTGACTTAAAAGTATCCCACTCTATGGGACCCGCCCTTGTCGGCCTTGAATCTTTCCATTGTTTGTACCGCACTTGTGCCACATCTTTCAATTGGTAAGCGGCTAGCTCCGCTCTGTCCATAGAATTCAATCCCATTATAGAAATAGTGTTGTAAACCTCATTCATTAACCCATATGGATGTTTCTCCACCTTCGAACCACAAAATTCTGGAGAGTTAATACTCAAGAACTCCCTAATACTATAGGAACTCATTACACCTGTAGGGTTTTCCAAACCTCCCTATTGGCTTGGTCCATCAAGGCTTGATCCAACAAGTTCATAGAAGTCCTAAACTCCTCTAGAGTGACAGTCCCCGCTTGTGAATCATTAGGAACTTGAGGACGAGCTTGACCTCCTTCGGGAGGAACCTTTTGAATGTCAATGCCATCTCCTTCTAGAATTAGCCCTAGTGTTAGCCATTGCATAGACAAAATCAAAGGTAAACATTAGAAAAGGTCCTACTAGAGCCAAACTCTATTGCACGACTTGAAGAATTAATAAGAAGAACTTTCCTAAGCATCCCATAGACTCCTAATCATAGATATGTTGCGAATAACACCAATGATTAAGACTCTACTAAATGTTGTTTTGAGACGTCCTCAGACCATTTCATAACCTTATGCTCTGATACCAAGTTTTTCACAACCGGGGAACACCCACTAGAAGTAACAGAACGTACTTGACCTCTCGGAGGTCTTGTACAAGCCTTTGAATATCATTCATTGCATATATATGAAAAGTACACAGATTTAAAACTTTTTCTCAAAAACATAATGTGGAAGTAATTTTATAAAATGAAAGTCTTTCTAACATATGTTTAAGAAACCATCTATGACAACATGAATATCAATGTCTTGGGATGCAGCCCACAAAAGTCTAAACATAGTAAAGAACATAAAGGAACATAGGGCTGGTGACCTCTGATGCTATGATGACTCACCAATCTTCAACTCCTGAAAGCCTTGGAAACTCTACCTCCAAAGTAACTCAATCTTCTCAAGACCCTACATTGGATTAGAATGTAGGAAAATTATGCGTTAGTACGAAATGTACCAAGTATGGAAACTATCATACCAAACATAAAATATCTCAAAGGGTTAGTAAAAAATAGACATAACCATAAGAGATAGAGGCATAAGCATAAAATGAATATCGTAAGCATAAAAAATCATCATAAAGCACATGTAAGAGTTCATAATTAACTCATTATCCTTCTTACTCAAATGGACTACTCCAAAATCCACCTACAAGTATACTTGTGCAAGCCTAAGGTGGAATCCCATACTACTACCAAAGCTATGTACCTCTTTTAGGTCATTCTTGATCATAATCCACATTCATAATTAATATTTAGGCTCACCATACCATATGAGCACTATGACCCTAGGCCACCTCAAAGCACACTTGTGCAATGCATGTGAGGCTTCCCATTCTACCTCACACACTAAGCATATTGTGAAGTCACCCTATTCTATTTCATGTCATTTTAGGAGTCTCTAGTAGACCTATTTCATATTCATAAGGAACTAAAATATCAGTAAATCATGTCATAGATGGAAACTATAGCACTGCCCAAGCTAATCATACATAATATAAGTGTCATGTCATAGGTAGCTTCAAGTCATACTTGTGCCCTGTATATATGGCATCCCATATTATCATCCATACTAAGTACTTTTATAGACCAACCTAATCAAAGCTAGCTTATCTTGCATCCTTGTCTATTAAGCTCAACATACTATCATAATAGACCTACTACCATGGAAAACATCTCAACATACCAACCAAGCTAACAAAGGAAGGGATCAAGAGTACCATCCTAACCACCATGCAACCAATCATATAGATGCAAGCTAACCATAGGGGATCATGAATCCTCAACCCTAAGCTTCCATGAGAAACCTATATCAAGCTATTACATGAAATGCACCTTGCATACAAATCAAGCTAACATGAAATGTACCTTTCAAGAAAGTCAAGCTAACATTAGGAGAGTATATTCCTTCCCCCTAAAGCTACCATGAAATGGTTTTAGCCTAACCAAGTCAAGATAACATAAAGGCACTGTAGTCATGCTACTTCATTCTATTCTTAGGAGATCTTTATTACTCAACTTCAAGAAACAATAGGAACCACTATCCCCAAGCTACCATAATCAACCATCCTTGTAACACATGATCAAGCTAAACATAAGAGAGCTTGCTTCCTCCATCCCAAGCTACCATGATATTCATCATCTCAAGCTACCATGAGACCTAAAATCTCAAGCTATCACACATTGTCTTATCTTAATAAGTAAATTATACAAGAATAGGCTACTCAATTCAACTTCAAGCTATTCATAGTATTTCATGCTTTGATTCATTTTAGGTTCTTAGGTCAACCCAGAATCCATCTATGTGAGAGAACTTGTTTCCCCTAGCTTGTTCATGTCGAAGTGTAAAAAACAAAGAAAACATCATAACAATCTCATCATAATGGCTTCACCCCTAAATCCCTTGAAACAATGGCATACAAGCCATAGAATCGATTATCACCTTCAATCTATCATGATCCATTTCCAATTACAAGTTAATTTATTCAATTAGATCATTAGAAGGTAAATCTAGTCATACTTAATCACATACATTTGATTCCAACTTTAAAATTCAAGATCTTCCTTGATCAATTAGGCATAGTTTAATTCATATCTAGGTGATTCAATCATGACCAAATAGTATAAAATACAATTAAATTAAGAAGATAAACTCCTCTTGCCTGTAATGGTCTAAAATCACCATGATGACCATCAACATAAAATACTACAATTCACCATGAAAAACTCATGAAAATATCACATAATAATCATATGAATATAACTTAATGCTATCCACTAGATTGGTATCACAATCAAGTCTTACCCACAATGCAATCACAACAATCCCTATATTGGGTTCTTTGGATTCACAATTGAGGAAAACTAGGGGGGACCCATGAATGGAAGAATATATGAATGAATAATATTCACATACCTTAGATTAGATTCCTAGTCCCAACTTTATTCCTTGGTGAATTTCGTCCTAATAGCTTCCTCCAATTTCTCTTTTTCTTCTATGGTGTTTTTGAAAATATTTTGGAGAGGGAGAAGATTTGATTTGGGAGTCTAGGGTTTAAATGTCTCTTTTATGGTTTTGATACCATTAAATACCGAAACTCACCTAAAATAACCACCCATGCATTTATTTGGATGTGGGAGGAATTAACCAAAATGCCCCACCCTTGACTAAATCTCTGCAGAAATTGCAGGCTCAAATGACGTCCTGCTGTGACAGATCATCGATGCAACGATGACACCATCCTACAGGTCCATCATTTGTGACAAAGAGCCATTTTGGGGTATCAACTACCACGTCAAAGTATGGAATGATGCCCCTAATCGACGGGGCGTAGCTTGAACGACGGATAGTCGTTTGTAGGTCGTTAAGTTACACTGCCAAGGCAGTGCACTGCCTACTTTTGGATCCTCCTCAAGGACCCTTTGGGTGGTTCTTGGGGAGTTTTTCCCATTCCTTTCAACCCTAGTATGTATTAGGAACCTTCCCTCTCAATGTGAATTCCAAACACTACTTAAAACCTCCCGAAACATACTAAGGCACACAAGAACATCTCAATGATAACTTTCGAACGTCTTGGACGTTTCGTCTCCAAAATCTTCCAAATTCTATAAACATACTCTTAACACTATAATTAAACATTTTAAATGAAAAACATATTAGGATCTATCTTGGCCTATGTCATTTTAGGGTCCTTACACATATAACGTATGAGCTATGTACATGTTATATAAGGGGTTATTCCCCTAGGTACTATCTTATTAACAAATTTTTAAGATAAAATTGAAGGCTCTATTAAAATGAAAGTTAGATTAGCAACTAGTGAAATTGACAATGAGAGGTGTTCCTTCACAAAGGATTGGAGGTTCACCCAATGTTCTCAGGGATGCAAACTACAATGCGAATTAGTGTAATGAGGGTTTCTTGTAGCAAACTCAAAGTTCCTTAATTATGTCCCCCATAGGAACCTTATAAAGTGTATCCACCTATATTATACATGATTTTGATGTCCTAACTTGGCAAGTAGGATACCCTCTTTATGGTGTTAGGGTTTGACACTAGATTCCATGCTTAGCTCATGGTCTATGTCGGTTATGGATAAGTTTTTCAAATTTAAAATGAACAAATGGAAGTAAGAATACTAAAACTAACTAGTACTACCTAAGATATGTTACTAAGTGTGTGTAAGTAAATGGAATTTTACCTATACATTGCACAAGTAAATCTTAAAAGGAACTCTAGGGTGATATATATATATATATATATATATATATATATATATATATATATACACACACACACACACACACACACACCACGCACACACAACTTATGCATGGCATTATAATTTTAACGTACTCATTATAATGATAGGCATAATGTGGTCTCATTTGATATCTATGATAATGGTCTCACTTAGTATGCACAATGTTGGTATATATATATATATATATATATATATTATATATATATATATATATATATATATATACACACATCTTATGTATGACATTATAGTATTAACATACTCGTTATAATGATGTTCATAATGTAGTTCATTTGACATATATGATGATTGTCTCACATAGTATGCATGACGTTGGCTATACTAGTAATGTTGATGTATGAAGCAAATGGAAATGCATGTGATATTCTTGTTGGTTTACTTAGATTGGGATTATGAAAAGGTCTTATGATGTATTGATGAAATAAACTCTAACTATGCAATGTTGACTATGGTTTCATTATGGTGATATTTATAGTATGAACTTGTACGTTGTCTTGAGATGCCCATAAATACGAAATGGATTATGACTATGATGTGATAAATGAATGGGTTCTTATATGAGGTCTATGACGTATGTTGGTCTTATGTCTATGGTTAAATGCACATGTTGTATCTTATTGAATATGATGTCTCTAGTCTAGGATTACTTCATAGGAACACTTGATGTGAATAGTCTTATGGGATGCTACTTGCACATTGCACTAGTGTGAGTTGGGGTTGTCTTAGATTATGGTTATTATTTGAAGGCTATGTTTTATGATATGCTATGTCCTTATGAATGCATGTGCTTGAAGTGATGAAGATTGTATGAATGTTCACCCTTGGTTACCTTAAGGTGATACTTTGGGATGAATGGTGGAATGGGACACTATTGCACTAAGTATTAGTTATGGGTTTCTTTACGCAAAGGAGTTAAGGTAAAAAGGAAAGGTAATGTATTGAAGATAATGAAAGTGTCTTAGATATGATAAATGGATTCATGTGTTGTTGTCAGTCGTATTACATGTCTGTGTGATGTATGTGAACCAAATTGTCCTTGTTGTATCAAATGCTTATAAAGTTTCTCTTAAAATGCATGATGCGATGGTTTCTAAGTAATTTTTCTCTCTAAAAGTGTGTTTTTGCATGGTTATCATACTATTGTATTCTTGTACTAATACCATTCTTCATCTTTTTACATTAAGTGTAGGTGGTGATGGCTAACGGATCTTTCCTAGAAGGAAGAGCTTGGATTACTACTCCCAAGTTAGAGTGTGTCCTTAATGATTCAAGGACCTTCATATCAATCGTTAATTTAAGTTCATGTTATAATATAGAAATATCCTTTTGTATTTTTAAGGGTCGTGTCCCTATTCTAATTATGTCATGTAAAATATGGAAAGATGAGACTTAGTATACTAACTATGTACTAATGGTTCTAAATAAAATGATGTCTAGCTTTGAGTTATGGTATGGAAAAGTTAGAAATTTTTCTGCAATTTTATGTGTATGCGATGAAAGATGTCTAAGGGGTTGTATAAAACCTTCGGGAGGTCAAGTACGTTGTGTTACTTTTAGGGGGTACTTCCCAGTCGTGACAAAGGTTTCCCCAATACCAATTTTGTTTCTATTATGTCATTATGAGACCACTATGTACACACACACCCCTTGCATAATTATACATATGATATATTAGGGTGTTAATTGAAATGATAATTCTCATATGCACCTTTATATCTTATTATGCATGAAAAATATATGAATAATGAAGTATGAACATGTGTTCTCTAAAGTTGTTTATGTGAAAGGATTTCTCATATGTATACACACACACATGAATGTATGAATGAAAGATATTAATGATAATCTAGTGAATGAGAGTCTCTTGAAAGGTTTCCTCAATGGTACTCTAAACTAGACTATGCTATACATGTTATGACCATGTGAAATGACATTCTCACACGATGTTGGTTTTTATGAAAGGATATTCTCATCATATAACCTATGAGCTATCTACATGTTATATAAGGGGTCAATCATCTAGGGCCTATCTTATGATCTAATGTTTAAGAAAGACTTAAAGGATCTTTAAAAGGGAAGTTAGCTTGGCAACGAGTGGACTTGACAAGGAGAGGTGTTCCTTCACAAAGGAAGGGAGGTTCACCCGATGTTCTCATAAGGTGGAAACTACAATACGAATTAGCTTAAAGAGGGTTTCTAGTAGCAGCTTCCTAGTTCCTTAACTATGTTCCCCCATAGGAATCTTAGCTAGTGGATCAACCTATATGCTATATGATGTTGATGTCCTACCTTGGCAAGTAAGATGCCCTCTTTTCGGTGTGAGCGGTTGACACCAAATTCCATGTTTAACTCACATGGTCTTTGTCGGTTATGGCGAAGTTTCCCAAATGTAAAATGAAAAAATTTGAAGTAAAAAGATGAACAATAACTAGGACTACCTAAGAGATGTTACTTAGTGTAGGTAATGTAATGGGACTTTACCTATACATTGAACAAGTAATCTTAAAGGGAATGCTAGGGTGAGTTCTTTATGTGTGTTATATATATATATATATATATATATATATATATATATATATATATATATATATATATATATATATATATATATATATATATATATATCTTATGCATGACATGATAGCGTTAACATACTTGTTATAATGATATGCATGATATAGTCTCTTTTGATACATGTGATGTCAGTGTCACCTAGTATGCATGATGTTGGCTATACTTGTCATGATGATGTATGAAGTAAATGACAATGCTTTACGTTGTATGTATGAGGTTATGGGGCTTCACATATACATTGCACTAGTAGACTTAGATTGGGTTATGAGTAAGGTGTTATGATGTATTGATGACATAAACTATTAATATGCAATGTTGACTATTGTTTCATTATAGTGATATATATAGCATGAACTTGTATGTCTATGAAGTATGTTGGACTTATGTCTAAGGTTCAATATGTATGTTGTAGAATATTGAGTATGATGTGCCTTGTATCGGATGACTTCATAGGATTGCTTGGTGTGAATAATATTATGGAATGCTATTTGCACATTGAACTAGTGTGAATTGGGGTTGTCTTAGGTTATGGTTCTTATGTGAAGGTTATGTTTTACGATATGCTATATCCTTATGAGTGCATGTGCTTGAAGTGATGAAGGTTGTATGAATGTTCACCCTTGGTGACCTTACGATTATACTTTGGTATGAATAAATTAATGTGACACTAATCATGCATTGCACTACATATACTTAAGGATTGCTTTAGGTAAAAGATTTAAGGTAAAAGTTAAATATAATGGATTGAAGATATTAAAAATGTCTTAAATATGATAAATGGTTTCATGTGTTGTTTTGAGTGGTATTCCATGTCTATATGACGTATCTTAACCATATTGTGCTTATTGTATCAAATGCTTATGAATTTTCTCTTAAAAGACATGATACATGGTTTCTAACTAAATGAAGAGCTTGAATTACTATTCCCAAGTTCTATTGTGTCCTTAATGATTCAAGGACCTTGATGTCAAGAGTTAAATTAAGTTTATGTAATAGTATTGAAATATTCTTTTGTATTGCTAACGTCGTGTCCCTATTCTATTGATGTATTTTCTAAGATGTCAATACAAGAATTAGTGTCCTAACTATGTACTATTTGTTTTAAATAAAATGATGTTTAGTCTTGTGTTACGGTACGAATTTTTTTAAAATTTTCTGCTATTTTATGTCTATGTTATGAAAGATGGTTAAAGGCTTGTATAAGACCTCCAAAAGGTCAAGTACGTTGTGTTACTTCTACAGGGTACTCCCCAGTTGTGACAAACATGGTAGCAGAGCATGAGGTTATAAAATGGTCTTAGGGTTCAAAGTCTCATAATGCCATGTCTAGTAGAGTCTTGTTCATCGGTACGAGTCGTGACACATCTATGGTCGAGAGGTTAAAGGATGTAGAAGTTTCACTTTGTTCATTAGTCTAGTGTCATGCCATAGAGGTTAACTATATATGATCTCTCTCTTATTTCTCTTGTTCGGTGTCCCTCTAGATGTAATTGCTTCAAAAGGTAATATCTTATGGCTTAAGGAAGAAAAAGGTGAGTTTTTTTATGTTTATTATGGTTTTGTGACCTCATGAGTATGAAGGTGTAATTGGAGGATATTGTTGTGATACCAATTATGGCTACATGTCACCTGTTAGACCTGTGGAATTATATTGGGAAGTTGCGTTGTGATGTAGTTCCAAAATGATCAGAGTTGTTATGGTTTAGTGAAATCCTTTCAAGGATGATGGGTTACTTTGTCGTTATTTGCAATGATAGTAGGAAGTTATGGTGTTGACTTGAGGAGTTTTCAAGGAATGTGACAAATGTTAAGGGTTGAAAGTTTCCCATTTTATATGTACAGTGCTTCATAGTTGTCCTTGTGAGGGTGGGAGTCTTTGTATACTCCTAAGAGGGAAAGATAGTATGTTTACCTTGTAAGGTAATTGTGAAGTTATGCTAGTTAAAGCGAGAGTCCGTATAACTTATTGATTATTTCCCACAAGAAACTATCCTAAGTGTGGAAAAAGGGAAGAATGGGTTTATTCCATAAGTTGGGATTTTGCTTTTCTCTAAGGTTAACTTAGATGGATGGATGTACCCCTTAGTTCAAAGGGAGAAGAACAGAATTGATGTTGACCAACTTTAAAGAGGTTAGTTGTCTTTTAAGATTGATCTTAAGTGTTGTCAATAAAAGAGAGTGCTTACATAATACCAACATACCAAGGCATGGTTGGTTGGAAGATTCCCCCAAACCTAATTTTAGGGGTCGAAATGGTCTAGAAGTTGCCTTGCTCTAATTTTGGAAGAAAAGAAAGAGTTTTCTTGGACAAGACTCTTCTAAGTTCCCCTAAGAATTTACCCAGAGAAGATGGTTACCGTAAGTCCCTAGAAATGTGTTAGTGAATCTTAAAAGTCCCAACATGTGTTTTATGCTTTATTAAAATATGGGATTTCTATAGTCTTAAATTGTAAGGAGATTCTCTAAGGTCTATAGATGAGCTACCTAAAGTGATGAACCTTGTAGGATTATATCAAGAAATACCTACCTTTTTATGACTTAGTAGTAGAATTTTATGAAATTTGGGGTTACCCTTGGTATTCATGGAGTAGTTAAGGCGTCATGTTGGTGAATAGTATAACCCTACTTGATTTTATGAGTTTCCTTTAGGTGATGGACTTGGAGGAGTAGTGGTGCTTGAGTGGTACCTGTTGATATTGAATTGGTGAACTTCTTTGTTATGAGGGTAGGAGTGAAAACCTCAATGGTGTAAGATCATATTAGATGAGGAGTATGGAGGTTTAGTCCTTACTTTCCTCGACCTTGGGATTTTAAGGGTATGATGTGATGAAGAACTGATTAAGCTCACCCAAAGTAGGGGATAATGTCCCTAGATGTTAAAGTTTTTAGTGTGTTTACTATTCCTATAGTGAGCTTCCTTGAACTTCTCCATGTTGAGAATCACCTTTGAGTGATGGATATGATTTTGAGTAACATGGATACTCATTTTTTGGATTCCCTTAAATTCTCACTTAATGGAGTGTAGTGAAGATTTAGTGAGAAATTGTACCTACTTTAGAGTACTATGAGATGATGTTAAGAAGGGTTTGCAAAAACTTGATCCCAAGAGGGGGATATTGTGCTTGAATAGTAAGGTTGGTAAGTTAAAATTCTCTTGGAATACATAAGTTGCTCTTACATAGGTTTACCCTAAGTGGGGCATGATGAGTTGAGTATTAAGGTTGTTGATATCCCTATATTTTCCTTTCATTCTTACTCAACCTTGAGACCAAGGAGTTCCTAGTAGCTTGTTCATGTCTTGGAGTTTTGCGTATAAGTATAAGTTGCATGTTCTTCATATGTTATGCATGTCATTGTGATACTATATTACACATGATTTGAAATATTTTTATTACATGCAAATGGATTTTTTGCAAATTACATGTTTCTCATATTTTTATGCATCTTAATATGGTGAATGAACACTTTACTTTATGAGATGGTCTGATGAACATTTTTTATTTCACTTTTGATGCAAGGGTATTTTTGCCCCATATTGAGGTGATGAGCTTTTTTAAGTGAGAAAAGATAAGTTCCATCAGAGAATATGTGATTTTGTGATTCGGGAAGTGTTAATGTAGACTCACTCTTGAGAAGTTTTGGTTTATCTAGCCAATATTATTGATGTTGCCTATAAAAAGTAATAATTTTCCTAAATGATGCATGTTCGTGAAAACTAGTAATATGCTAGAAACTGAAATTTTGTGAAATAACTTCCTATTGTTGTGATGTTATTGGTGTGATCTACCATTTTGACTTCATGAGAAAGGAGGTATGTTTATGCTTTTGTTAAAAGTTTAGAATTTCCCTTAAATGAATTGACCTTTCTAAAGTACTTGCATATGAGCTTTATGGTGGAATGTGAGTATGTTAAGGAGAAGGAAATTCCTCCTCGAACATAATCAAACAAGTTAATGTCATGTTCATCTGCATTGCTCATGGTTTATGTGCATTTAGTATGATCTACTTATTTGCGTTATGAGTTATAATGTTGATGCCCAAACAGATAGAGCAACTAAGTAGGCAAGACCCTTATTTACTTCCCTCTCTAGCTTACTTTGTTTTGACTTGTAGGTATTATTTTGCTTGCATTTGAAGAAAAATGATTTTATTTGTGGTAGGGTGAGGCCCACATTTTGTGACTCTCTTGTTTCATTTATATATTGCGTTTTGACCTACAATTGTTTTTATATTGTATCTGTGCATGATTGAGCTTGTGGCTTCTTGTTTTTAAATTGCAAATGATTTTTGAACCCTTGTGAAAAAATTGTGCCACCTCTTTTGAGTTTGTATGTGGCTGTTCTTTTGCGAATTTGAGTCTCGGTATTGGTAAATACCGGTGCCTTGAATAGTGCTCATAATCAAACAAAAATGAATATGCCGCTACGAAGAGGCCAAATAAAGTTGCATAGGCAATATGTGAAGTATTTGCATATCGTTGTGACTAGCCAATTATCAAATTGAGTATCTTGTGATGAGCACTGCACACTAGATAAAGTGTGGAGTCTTGTTTGACATTGGTGTCAATGCCTTGTGTCATGAGCTTACTGTGAAACATGTGTGATCACACCAAGAACTTACTCGTTGGTCTGGTTGACTAAGTGATGCAATATCTTGATATAATATTAGGAAACTTTGAAGAGTGAAACAATCTGACATGACACATCTTTTGCGCCCAACCTTGTGAGGGTGTGATCCTTGCTTGAACACCCTTCAAGCCTTGACCTTTACTTGGAAGGCACGTGATGAAATTTTGACCTTGCCTGATCTATTACCCATATTCCTCATGAATTATGTTTAGTTTGAATAGACAACTTAGCGCAAAAGCCTAAGTTGGGGGTGTGGTGAAAAGAGAAGGTAAATGGAGAAATGCAAAGAAGTCTCCATTTACCCAAGATTTTGGAAAAAATGGAACCCCTCTACACAATAAGAGGAGATACGAGAAAAAAGAAAATACAAAGGAATGAAAAAGTTGTGGTATAAAGTTGTCATAGTTCAAAGGAAATGGGGTTTCCAGCCATGGAAAATGAATAATGAGATAATTTGTTGGTCAAAGGAAATGGGGTTTCCAATAGGAATAAAATGACGAATAAAAGGAAAGAAAGTGTTGTTCACGCCATATTTCATGAGGATTACAACCACTTAGCCTAAATGATCATACCCTTGTACTCAGCCACGCTACAAGCCTTGAAAAGACTGTTGATTAGAAAATATTGGCAAACCTATGGGTGAATTCATGTACGGTGTTCATACTTCTGAGTGTGAGACTTGCATTTTATTCCTATGTTTTAAATTATGAACCATTGTGTGTGATTATGAAATCATTCTTTGTGTGAGGGCATTTAAATACGTTTGCTCATCTTTAACTTGCATTTGAAACAAGTATTATCCACTTGAGAATTTTGGTAATGGTGAGTCACAACTTGAATCTTTGAATGCACAATTCATCCTTGCATGAGTAAGTTGAGTCTTGTCATGTGCATTCACGATTGAGTCTTGTGTAGAACAACTTGAGACATACTTTTTGAATTAGTGAACTAGAGTTTTACTTGAGGACAGACAAAAGTTTATGTTGGGATGTTGTTGAGTCCACAATTTGGACTCTTTTTGGGCATTATTTTAATAGAATCAGTGTCCTCCAATTTATATTTTGTTCTAATAACTGATATAAATCCTTGATTTTTAGGTATTTGCATTGATGAACAAAGTATAAACACTATTGACCAAAAAAGAACAAGGCAACTGAAAGAAAAAAAAAAGGCCTTAGGATAATATAAACCATTGGGCGAATCATCGAATAAATATGGTCTTGCCTAATATTTCAATGTGCAAGGCTTGAAGAAGTAAATCAAGTCGACAATAGAAAAGGCGGTCTCTGAGTCGCCAAATGATTCTACGACGCAGTGCCATATCACCCAAATTTACAGAACTTAAAGATGTTGAAGGCTAAAGAAAGAAGGCGATGGTAATGACAAAAGGCCGGTCGCGGAGTCGATCGCAATCCCAACTTATAGGGATAAATGGCACATTCATTACACATTTTTAGAGACTTTAAGTACATTTTAAAAATTCTTTGTGGGGGATCCATCATTCAATATTAGAGTTTCATCTTGATTTTTAAGTGTAGATACAATATTTCCTTAGTTTTAAAGATTTGAAGATTTCCATTTTTGAGAAATTTGAAGTGGTATTGAAGATTCTTCATCTTAGACGTTTGCAAAGATGAAATTAATCTTACCCAATTGACGGAAACAAAATATGATAACGATTTTTATCTTTTTATGATGTCTAGCAAAAACCCCAATTCTTGGGGTGTGATTATGTGATTATGAGTTGATTTAATTGTTGGGTATTGTGAATTCATAGTGTATATTATTTTTAAAAGTGATTTCATTTAGTAATTGTTGCTTAATCTAAAGGGTTTTAGTTACAGATGCAACGCTACCTTTATATTTTTGGCCTGCTCGGAAGAGGTTTTAAAACCAACATTACTGATTTGATGGTATGTGTGTATTGGGTTGCCATGGGTTCATCCCGAGAGATTGAATTCTAAAACATATTCGGCACATTCAGCTTTAGAGAGTGAATGGACTATCATTCGAAGACACTTTGTAGAGTTTGGCAATTGACAACAAAGACGTTTGGAAACTAGCCTTGTGTGTGGCGTTAGTGTGTCCTTCTATGTCGTATGTATTTTTAGGTGTTGTTTGGAGTCTATAATCAGTATGGATGACCATAGAACCTATACGGGAATGTTTAGGGTCAGAACCTCCGGTTACGACTCCCCAAGGACCGCGTCTGGGACTCTACTATATAAATATTTATTTTCGAAAATGTTGTGGGAACAGCTCCGATCGCGGACTTGTTTCTCGACGATAACTCTGAAAATTTAAGTCAAGTTTGACTTGTCTAAATTTGTCCAATTGATGTAGGGATGTTTTGGGTATTTTGGCGGTGTATTATATATTTGTTTTAGGTCATCGTACAAAAAACCCAATACTCAATGAGAATCCAAAAATTTTACATGCTCTTCCTTCTCTCTATTTATCTCTCTAAGTTGAATGCTCCATTGGTGAACTTCAAGCTGCAAGGAATAAGACAAAATTCTTCACGTTTCTAACCCTAATTTCATGGGCTTTCTTCATTTAGGGTATGGTAGTTCATTCTTGACTCCTTTTTCATTCAAGGAGCCCATTCAAAGGTTTTCCAAAAAGGGTTTCAAACTCCAAATTCTTCTATTTTGAATTTTACATCTTAAATTTTTAATGAGTATAAATTAGGTGATGTCATAAGGAATCAAACACGCGACCTCACCCGTGAAAAGCACTAAAAATGTGATTAAAGTAATGGGGCTGATAGGGGTTCGAACATTGGTACTCCAGGCTGGAAATTAATATATGAAATTAAGAATTGAGAGGGGTTGGGTTCGAATCCACAACCTCTCAATAAGAACTTAACGAAAAATGAAAAGAAAATCAATCTGAGGCGTGGGAATCAAACCCTCGACCTCAAGGCAGTAACGGAGAGTAAGAAAGATGAAAATAAAGAAATGTAATTAATTTGCTACCAGATATAAATCCCATATCGATTCCTCCTTATCGGATGGCTCCGGCTAGTTGAAGGAGTTGAAGGCTCAACTCACGGATTTACTAGATTAGGGTTTTATAAGTCCTAGTATTCTCTGTGGGGTGCTCCAGTTTTGCTTGTGAAGAAGAGAGATGGGTCCTTAAGTATTGATTATCCCCAACTCTACAGTGTTACCATTAAGAGTAAGTACCCTCTCTCTCGGATTGACGACTTGTTTGATTTACTCCAAGGGGCGAGTTACTTTTCAAAAATTGACTTGAGATTGGTGTATCACAAACTTTGGGTGAGAGGTGAGGATTTACCAAAGACGGCCTTTTGGACTAGGTATTGGCATTATGAGTTCTTGGTCATGTCCTTCAGTCTCACTAATGCTTCGGCGGCATTTATGGACCTAATGAATAGAGTATTTCGAAATTACCTAGATTCATTGTCATTGTCTTCATTGACAATATCTTGTTATATTTGAAGAACGAGGATGATCATATGGGTCATTTGAGGGTAGTCTTGCAAACCCTTAAAGAACATCAATTGTATGCCAAATATAGTAAGTGTGAGTTTTGGTTGAGGTCGGTGAAATTTCTTGGGCACATCATATCTAGTAAGGGAGTTGAGGTAGACCCAAAGAAAACAGAAGCAGTGAAAAATTGGCCTAGACCATTGACTTCGACTGATATTAGAAGCTTCTTGGGTTTAGCAGGTTACCATAGGAGGTTCGTGGATGGTTTCGCGTCCAATGTGTCTCTTTTGACTATTTTGACTCAAAAGAGTAAGAAGTTTGAGTGGTTTGAGGCATGTGAGAAAAGTTTCCAATTGTTGAAAGATAGGTTACTTCCGCTCTAGTGTTGACCTTACTAGTGGGCATGAAGGGTTTTGTGGTGTATTATAAAGCATCCCGAGTGGGTTTGGGGTGTGTGCTTATGCAACATGGGAAGGTGATAGGTTATGCCTCTAGGAAACTAAAGGTACATAAGATAAATTACCCCACTAATGACCTTGAATTAGTTGATGTGGTGTTTACTTTTAAAATTTTGAGGCATTACTTGAATGGGGTTCATGTTGATGTTTTTACCGATCATAAGAGTCTACAATATCTGTTTACCCAAAAGGAATTGAATTTCTGACAAAGACGGTGGCTAGAGTTGTTCAAAGATTATGATATGAGTGTCCTTTATCACCCCGACAAGGCTTATGTAGTTGAGGTGCCCTAAGTCGTATGACTATGGGTAGTGTATCCCATCTTGATTAAGCCAAAAAGGACCTATGAAAGGAAGTACATAGGTTGGCTAGATTGTAGATGAGGTTGGAGATTTCTCTGAATGGGGGTGCTATAGTTCAACATAACTCTGAGTCATCTTTAGTTGTTGAGGTGAAGTCCAAACAATACCTTGATTTAGCCTTAATGGAGTTGAAAGAATCGGTTCACGTCAAGTTAAATAAATCATTCTTTTTATGGGGGATGGTGTGTTAAGGTACAAAGGGAAATTATATGTTCCCGATGTAGATAGGTTGAGGGATCGAATCCTAGAAGAAGCAAGTAGGTCCCGCTACTTAATTCATCCGGGGTCGACAAAAATGTACCATGACCTAAGGGAGATATATTGGTGGGAAGGTCTAAAAAGGGACATAGAGGAGTTTGTCGCTAAGTGTCCTAATTGTCAATAAGTTAAGCCTGAACACCTAAAGCCGAGTGGCTTACTACAAGAGATTCCAATTCCTACTTGGAAATGGGAAGACATCAATATGGACTTTGTAGTAGGTTTACCTTGGACCCAACAGTACATTGTAGTAGGTTTACCTCAGACCCAAAAGTCCTATGATTCTATATAGGTGGTTGTGGATCGATTGACTAAGTCTGCTCGCTTTATTCCCATCAAGTCTTCATATTTGGTGGACGATTATGCAAGAATATTCCTAGATGAGATTGTGTGCCACCATGCCATTCCGTTATACATCATATCGGATAGGGGCGCACAATTCACATCTAGATTTTGGATGTCATTCAATAAAGCGTTAGGTTCTACGGTGAAGTTGAGCACCGTTTTTCATCCCTAAACGGATGGTCAAGCGGAGAGTACGATACAAACCCTTGATGATATGGTAAGCCATCATTGATTTTAAAGGGAGTTGGGATAAATATTTATCTTTGCTGGAGTTTGCCTACAATAATAGTTTTCATTCATCCATTTACATGGCTCCCTATGAAGCTTTGTATGGTATGAGGTGTAGGTCTCCTATTGGATGGTTTGAAGTGGGTGAACCATCACTTCTTGGTCCCTATTTTATTAATAAGATTTTGGAAAAGATTCATATCATAAGGAATTAGTCGCAAAAAGCCTATAGTCGGCAAAAGTCTTATTCCTTTCATAGGAGAAGGGATTTAGAGTTTGAAGAAGGTGATAAGGTGTATTTGAAAATTTCACCAATGAAAGGGGTGGTTAGATTTAGCAAGAAGGGGAAATTGAGTCCTTGTTATTTGGGTCTCTATGAAATCTCGCAGAGGGTTGGTAAGGTTTCCTATGAATTGAAACTTCCTAGTTAATTGGCTTCGGGTTCATCCGATTTTCCATGTTTCTATGTTGAAAAAGTGTATAGGTGATCCCGAGTCCATTTTTCCTATTAAGGGTCTTGGTTTCAAGGATAACCTCTCTTATGAAGAAGTTCCGGTTCAAATTTTTTAGGGGCAAGTCAAGAAGTTTAGGAATAAAGAGGTGGTTTCCGTAAAGGTGTTATGGAAAAATCATCTAGTTGAGGGTGCAACATGGGAGGCCGAGGTCAACATGAAGTCCCATTACCCTCATCTTTTTGATAATTATGGTTAGTCATTATTTTTAATAAAATAAATATGACTAGAAATTAAATCTCTTGATTTTTGGGTGAAGTTTTGCACATTTTGCATTTTCGAAAAACTTATAGTGAAGTTACAGTAGTATTTCTCTTAAAAACTTTAAATTTTACTTTTTGCTTTTTTTGAGTTATGTTGTGAATTTTGATATGGTGAGTCTTTATGAAATGATAGGTAGCATGTTGTTAAGTTGAACCTTGTGCTAATTGACTAATAAATTTATGTTGAGCTAATATGTGTTGTGAGAAGGAAATGCCTCATGATGAAGTGTTTTCAGCCTTATGTTTGGTAATATGAGTTTTTATAATTGCCTTGTTGAAATAACATGACTTATGTGCTATGATATGGTTGTTTTGTTGGGCTGGTAGTCTTGAGTCTATCCCTCCTAATGAAAAGAATTTTTGTGTCATTCAGGGATGAATGTTCCTAAGGAGGGGACAATGTAACACTTCGGAAATTCTTGACATGTTTTTAAGCTTAACATTTTTGTAACAAGGTCTAATCACTGTCTCTAAGTCAATTTAAATAATTTAGGTCATTTAAGGTGTTTAAGGACCAAGGCATTCAAGAACGTCCATAACGCCCGGAAAGTTGCTTCACATGAGTGTTAGTGTGCCTTAGCCTATTTGACTAACTTTTAGGGGTCATAAATGTACGAAAATTGGTGGAAAGGTAGCTAATAGGCGTTTGAGTTATTTCATGGATGAAACGTCCAGGTAAGACTCCCCAAGGACCAACCAAGGGCCCTTGAGGAGGACCCTTGTAGTTTGATGCAACACTCCTCGACAGTATACATCAATGGGACAAAAGAAAGGACCATGTGTGGATCAACGCGGCATCGATGCCACCGTCGTCCCACACTTAGGCTGGTAGAGAAGGACCCTTCACTTGCACAGCCTGTGAACTCATCGACGGAGTGCAAAGAAGCTGGCTACGGTCCTTGTGTGGATCGACGGGGCGTCGATGCCACCATCGTCCCACACTTAGACAATTTCGAAGAAGTCCTCGCTTGCACAGTCTCTAACCAAGATGACTGAGTATAGGAGGGAGGGGGGGGACTGTCCGTCAAAATACAGATGGCCCGTAGATCGGGGTTTCGTCTATGAGGGTCGAGTTTTCTTCTTAATTTAAGTTGGTTTTATTTAATTAATTAAGTGATTTAGGGGTTTGCTGGGGGATTAAAGGGAGACTAATTAAGTTGATTAAGTCCCAAAAAAAATACTCCCAACCCTCATTAATCTAAACACAACTTTGAAATAAACTCTCTTCCTTTTCTCTTATTTCTCTCTCTACATGAACTCACCATTGAAGACTAGCAAGGACTAGGGTTTGGGGGCTGGAAAGGGATGCATTCACCATCAAATTATTAACAAAACATTAAGGTATGGGTTCTATTTCCCTTTGAGACTCTTTTCTCAAAGGGTTCCTTCAAAATAGATTTCAAAACATGAGTTTTCTTATAGGTTTCATTCAATTACGAAATTGAAGTTGTTTTTTATTTCTCTAGGTTATATTGAGTAGATTAACATGTAGTTCAACTTGTTTATGGTAATTGTTGATGGTTTGGTCTAAATTTAAGAATATGATCCTTTATCCCTAACCCTAGGTAGTGATCTTGACCTATGTTGTATTGTGATCATTCAATTGAGTAAGTTGTTGATTAAATAACTATCTTATGGTGTTATTATGATTAAATTACGATGAATTATAGGCCTATCATGCTAGTATTTAGATGTGGTTTATGTTATGAATTGTAAAGGTGAAATTAGCCAATGTATCTTGTGTCAAGTTGTGATCTAAAGTTGAATTGTGTTATAGAGATGCAATTTGCCTTGTTATCTTATTGGTTATCATTGTGTGATGATGTTACTCCCTAAATTGGGTTTAGTTATGGGTAGATGGTAAGACCTTAATGATAAAGTATGAGTAAGACTTGGTAAGTCTTAGAATTCTATCTTTATTTCCAATTGTGATTAATTGTTGTTAAGTCATGATATTACATTGGAGTATGCCTTATACTAGGATTATAGGGTGGTACGATGTTGAATTGAAATATATTGACTATGTTGTTTGTTTGATTAAGGTGTATGTGATATAAAGATGGTGAAAACTATCAATGTGGCTTAATATTCTATGAAATGCTAATGTGTTAACCTCACCTATATGAATCATGATGAAAGAAATTATACTCATAAAATTATTATTGAGATATTGATGATGATGATGATGAGCATACAAGGGGTAGACCCTATTGCCTAAATTAAGCTATGATTGATAATTAAAGGCTTAGATACATTTCAAAAAGGAACTCTAGCTTTGCACCGAGATTAACTAGATAGAGGAGTGTCCTTTCCCACCTAGGGAAGGTAGGAACACTACATTAATCATGAGATTGGAGGTTATAATACATGGCGCATAAAGAGGGTCCCAACTAAATCTCTTAGGTCTTGAACTATGTTGCCCCATAGGAATACTAGCTAGTGGATCGACGTAGTTGTTATGTTTCATGTTTTGGTACTACCTTGGCAAGGAGTGCGCCTTCTTTCGGTGTAGGGTTTTATGACACCGGATTCCACACTAGCTCATATGGTCTATGTTTATTAGTTTAAGATGTTGCCAAAAGGTAAAACGAATTAAAGGACTTGAACTATAACTCGGATAACCTAAGGGGTATAGCTTAGTTTAGGTAGGGGTATGGGACTCTACCTAAATATTGCACTAGTTAGCCTTGAGGGGAGTCTTAGAAGGAGGTTCTTATATATGTTTATGTTAAGATAATATATGATGTATATATGATCACCAGGTACATTGTTAATACTAAATGTTGATTAGTTCATTTATGAATATGCCTTGGGTTGTAATGTTAATATATGTTGAAATGTAACCCTAAATGCCATGATATGTAAGGTTAGGCATTGGTCATGTTTTCTTGTTGAGGATACTTGATTGAGTAAGGTTATTGGGCTTTGCTTGGTCATTTTACTTGTTGACTTGATAAGGACTTGTGAGTAGTTGTCTTGCTTATTATGATACGTTTGACTCTTATTCATTCTTGTGATATCATTCCTTGATCTTAGGGTTGTAGTAAATCATGGTTTCAACTATGTTGGGACAAGTATTACTTGTTGAGATAGTAAGCATGTTTCGTTCGTTGGTATGACTTACTTGAAGACTTTGCATTAAGTCCCAAAAGGGGGTAAATTTGGCATGTTTTGATAAAAAGTCCTTTTTATCATGTCTTGCTTGTTTATATGCACAAGATCCCACACTTAGTACATGCAGAGTACTAACCCCATTTGCTTCCCTTTTCCCAAATATTTTATGTTCTGGTCGTTGAACAGTTTGGAAGGTGACATTGTGAATGGATTGAATTCTTCCTTTCATCCAAGTATGGTAGGTCCTCAACTTTCGAGGGCAATGTCATACTCTAGCTTTTGTGATGATCTTATGAACTCTATCATTCCTTTCCTTTTTAATTGAATATTGTACTTTCGTATGACCAATATATGGTCTTGTTGAATTGATGTAAGGGCTATTCCCATATTGTATTATTTGTTTAGATGATATGAGATGAGAAAATCGTTAAGACTATTTCTATATTTTATGTATATGTATGTGTAATAAAAGTAGAAGTATATGTAACCTTCCTATACGAAGGGTCTATGTTACTCGATATGAATATATATTATGTGTATGTGGAGGTGTATGTAAACCTTCAGGTGGTGATAATGAAAGTTTTAAATTTTTCTGCATTTTCAACCAATGAATGTAATGACATGAGACTAAGAGGGTAGTCTAAGTCTTTAAAAAAGACATGCCAGTTACATCTAAGGGGTAAAACTGGATCTGACACTTATCACCCAAACTTTCTCAATAGCCTCATAGACAATCTCGGGACCAAGGAGTGAAGATTCACAAACCTCAAACCACCCAATCGAAGATCTACATATTCTACCGTAGAGTGCTTCAGCTGGTGCCATGGAAATACTTTTATGGTAACTATTATTATAAGAGAACTCAATTAACGGTAGGTGATTGTCCCAACATATCTTGAAGTCTATTAGAAAAGCTGTTAACATATATTCAAGGGTTTGAATGGTACGCCCCGCTTGACAATCCGTTTAAGGATTAAAAGCGGTGCTAAGTTTCAGTTAAGTATCCAAAACTTTTTGAAAAGACCTCAAAAAACGAGAAGTGAATTGGTCACCTCTAGCCAAAATGATGGACAAAGGGATCCCATGTAGGCTCAAAACCTCATTAATGTATATTCTAGCATATTCTTCCACCGAATAAGTGGACCTGATGGGGGATAAAGTGGGTAGATTTCTTCAACCTATCAAAAATAATCCATATTGATTCATTTTGCCCGGGTTTGAGGCAACCCACTAACTAACCCCACATTGATGTCCTCCCACTTCCACGTAGGAACCTCTATTATTTGGGTCAAACCTATGATACCTCTAAAACAACATAGGTTAAACTAGATCCTAACATAATTATCATGAGGTTCTAAGGTCCTAAAAGGGTTTATAATGTGGTAATGAGGCAGTATCAAGAATTTAGGAATTGGAAGTCAAACATCAAGGGATGACCAAGACATTCAACGACTAGTCACCTATGTACCTTACGTGTATATATGTGCTTAAATTTGTGTGTCATGAATTTCCAACCTACCCTTTGAAGAACCAACTTCATAAGACCTTGCCCTTTTTGCAGCTCTATTCTTCCTCCTTAGCCTACTCTCTTTCACTTGTTGAGCATGCACCATCAAGTGAGAAATGTACTACACCCTCTAAATGAGATAGGTTGAACTAGATCCTAACATGTTGGTTATGAGTTAATTAATTCCTAAAATGACTACTTATGGTGTTTAGAGGGAATATCTAAACTTTGGAAGTGTTTGGAGGTCAAACGTCCAAGAATGTCCAAAAACGTAAGATACTTTTGCGTTAAAACGTGCTTATGTGTCTTTGTGGGTCTTGGAATGTTTTATGTGTTGTATGGAGTTCAAATTGATGTGACTGGTACATAACATGTATACAAGAGTATTTGAGGTGGAAACTTATGTGCGAAACTCCCCAAGGACTAACTAGAGGGTCCTTGAGGAGGACCAAGCCTTGAGAGCGAAAACTGCCCAAGGGAGCAACAACTTAGGCATTGAGGGAACCACTCTACGTCGTGGACTTGGTCCACAAAAATACAGAAGTTTGTCCGCGTCATGGACACAAATTGGACTGCACTGTTTTATAATTTATTTGAAAAAATCATGCTAGAGCAGCTCTGCGTCGTGGACTTCTTTCCCAAGAAAATTTTCAAAATTTTAAGTTGAGTTTGACTTGGTTAAAAGGTCCAATAAATGTAGAATGTTTTGGGGACTTATTATAGGAGGTTATTGAACCTATTTAAACCCCAATTCAGCCTTCAAATCAAAACCATCGAGTCCAAAGCAAAACCTCACCATTTTTTCTCTCCAAAAACCTCCGTTAATGAAGTTTTGAAGTTTTCCTCCATCAATTTGTGGGATTTTATTCACAATTAATGTATGGTGGTTCCTCCTTGATTCTTATTTCTTAAAGTAGTCAATTCCAATGATTTTCAAAGATGATCCAAAACATGAAATATTTTAAATTTAATTCTAACCATGGGTTCTTGCATAAAACGATTTGAAACAATGATTATGATTGAATTAGTGTTAATTGAATTATTTTACATCAAAATTCCTATGAACCCATACAAATCATGAAATCTTAATTTTGGCTCTAACGTGGGTGATTTAATCATGGCTTAATGTTATTGAATTCTTATGTAGATGTTAATGGGCTATTGATATATGTATGAATTATGTTAGAATTGTATATAGGCTGTCCTAATTTGATGATTTTAATATTGGGTCTTGTTGGATAATTGTATATTACAAGTATTCGACTGAATTGGAAACTATGGGTACTGGTAAGAGCCTTAGTGTATTGGATTAGTTGAATTGACAATGGATTGGAATTGTTGAGATTCAATTGATGGTATGTTTAAACTAACCTTCTCTATATTGTGTAATATAGGTGTTTCAATTGAGATGTTTTGTATGGTCCACTTATGGTGGTGGTGCTTACAATCTATACTTGTGAATAATGTGTCCTCGTCGGCGTTACTTTATCAATTATGATGTTTTCATATTATATCTTTGATATGTGCTCATTGTGAAGGTCTATATGAGTTATGTGTATATATGAAGTCAAGTATGTGTTCTTCTAATTGTATATATGTGATCATGATAGGTTATAGTGATGCCTCAAATGTGCATACTTGATTTTGAAGTGTGAATCTTCCATGTTGACTATATGAGCATTGTGATGACTTATGTTGATGCTTCTATAGAAGTGTGTAGGGTGACTAGAATGTTTGCTTAGTTTTCCCTATGTGATTTTTGAATGATATGCAATATGTGAAAATGTAAAGCATGTGTGTCTTGTTTAGGTAGACTTGTGTTCCTTACTTGATACATGAATAATATCGATATGCAACCTTGACATAATAGGCTAAAACACCTTTGTTATGAATTAATATGTGTGAAGGAAATGTGACCTTGAACATAGAAAAGAAGGTCTGTTATGTGGCACCTTCAACCTAGATGGAAGGTCATGATATCCTTGAAGTCGAAAGCCGTAATATTATCCCTCTTGTGTGAATTATGGACATAGGGTTGGCTGGAACGTCATGAAATCATCCTTAGGAAATTCATTGAGCTATCTTATTAATCATCATATGATACCTCATCATATGATCTTTTATTAAATTACTTATGAGAACAAAGGCTAGCATCCAGTAAGTATGCATCGGGAGTAACTCTATTTAAAGATGAGAATGGAGTACAAAGAACCCCTTGATATTCCTTAACCATGTTCCTACATGGTATGTGTCCTAGTTTTACCATTGGAAAGTAGAACACCATCCATCAGAGTAGGGTAGACTCAAGATTCCATGCGTAGCTAGAATAATTTATGTCGTTTATTCCCTGTTCTCAGCATGTGGGATACATGATAGTGACTGATAAGTACTATAAAGTTTAGGTATTGGAATGGGATTCTATCTAGACATTGCATGAGTAGGCTTTGAAGATGTTAGTATGTAGTTTCCCTAGGTCCTCTCCAAGACAATTACGTGAAAGTCCTTAATTTTTGAATGTATCTTATATGGTCTAATGAACATAATGACTTAAGTAAAGGTATGTCAATGAAAAAGGTATCTAACTACAGTAACTTTAAGGACTTCTTAGGTAGGCTTGGAGAGTGTATATGGGCGTTCTCTTCATGACTTCCTTAGGTGAGTCTTAGAGTACTTCTAGGTAGGGATTTTAATTAATGGAATGGGAATAATCTTATCTTAGGTAGTCTATAGGATCTCTTTGGTGAGTGTGAAGGGATTGTATGAGCTGTCGCTTCATAACTTACTCAAGTGAGCGTTAGAATCACCTTTGTTAGAAGTGTCTCATGCTTATGTGTTTTGAAGTGTTTTTGATGTTATGTTGTGGAATGTACTTATATATGGTGTTCGTGTTATATGTGGTTCTTATACTTATATTATGAAGTTTTATTCAAAAAGAGCATGTTTTATAAAAAGGTCTGTTTATCATGATTTTATGCAATGCACCATTCTTAGTACATTCTAATGTACTAATTTCATAGATTTTGTCTATCGCTAAAGGTGTAGGTGGCATTTGAGAAGAGTACGTGAAGTACAAGCTTGGATTAGTATTCATTCAAGTAAAGTTGGGGTATGTCCTCACTTGATTCGAGGACATTACTATATTTAGATTTCTTTGATTAAAAGCATTGTAATGGACTTATCTATTTCTATATTGTATTGTATGGGACGTGTCCCAAGATATTCGTGTGTCAAAGATGGAAACATTGAGACTAAGCCTTTCCTTATGATTTTCTATGAAAGTTATTTCGAATTTCTATTCGATTTTGTGACTTAGCGTTTCCTTATGATTTTCTATGGAAGTTATTTTGACGTTCTATTCGATTGTGTGAAATGTTTTCATTCCACACTACTTTTCATACAATTACGCAATGAATGACGTTAAAGGGCTTGTACAAGACCTCTGAGAGGTCAAGTACGCCGTGTTACAATCCTATCTTCTAGGGTGTACTCTCGGGTCATGACAATCTTGGTATTAGAGCATAGGTTATAGAAGTAGTCTTAGAAATCTAAGCCACGTCTAGTAGAGTCATGTTCATCAGTGTGTGTTGCGACACATCTATGAGGGACAGGCTATAGGACGATAGAGTTTCCCTTTCTTCATCACTCTTGTGTCTTTCCGTAGAGTCAAAAGTTATTAGTGTCCTGTCATAACCGCAAGCACCCCTGATGCAACCGACATCTTCGTCCTCTCAGAGGACTCATACAAGCCCTTAGTGTTCGTCATAACATGTCATTAGTTAAAAATGCAGAAAAATTAAAAACTTTTTCATACTATATGAAACGTACTTGGACTTCATGCTTAACATGTATTGAGGTATACTTAGACCTCTCACATAAAAGAATACTTATGCTTCTCTTTTAACAACATGATAACATACATAAGATATTCTAAAACTTGTCTCACATAAAAACCATCTAAAGAGTATGAGTTGGACTTAGCCGATAAAATGTCAATACCCCATATAGGCCTTACTACAATGAAATCCAAAGAACATAATAAAAAAGAATAAAGAGTATTCCTAAAACTACTAAATTCTTCATAATCGAGAATAATGAAAAGATAGAATCCCTAAACATGAGGACCTACCAGCACTTGGAGAAAGAGTCCAAGATTCTTCAATCAACCTTCTTAATCTTCAATGGCCGGACACTAGATTTGTAGTAGTATAATGTACGGGGTTAGTATGACACATGTACTAAGTAAGAGTGTATTCACATAAATAATTAAGGACATGCATGAAAAAGACCATTTCTTTAGGAAGTATGCTATGTCATTTGAAAGCCTTTAATGCACATATAAGAGAGAATATACAAGATAAGGATCACAATAACATAAAGCATGATCATAACCAAAGACATAACATCATAGAATATTATTAATATTTCATGTTCAATAGTGCATATGAAATTAACATATAAAACACTTACCAATAATCTCATACTAAATCTACAAGTGCAATGACCATATGAAGCCCCATAACCCCACATAATCAAGTAGACAAGATAGGAGACCATAAGTAAAACTTTGATTCATAAAACTTATATTATAGATAGTCATCACCACATATAGCAATATGGACCAATAATATGTTCATCAACATAACAAACATCATATGATAGTAACATCATATATCAAAAGATTTATACATTTCATGTTATCATATTACACAAGAACAATCTCCTAGGACTCGCCCTTGATTCAACTTGTGGAATGTCTAGGTAGAGTCCCATACCCCAAACAATACTAAGTAGACTCCTTGCGTTACCCTAGTCAATGTCCATTTAATTTTCTTTCCATTTTACTTGAGAGAACAATCACATTAATCGAATTAGACCATGTGAGCTAAACATGGATTCCAGTGTCATGAAACCCCACACTGAAATAAGGTGGTCTACTGGCCAAAGTAGAACCAAAGCATGAACATCGCATTCTAGGTGGATCCACTAGCTAGTATTCCTATGGTGGAAAAAATAGTTCAAGAACTAGGAGATGTAGTAGAGACCTATAGTTCCACATTACATGGAAGCCTCTATCTCATCATAGTCGTTTTGAACCTACCTTCCAACTAGGGAAGGGAGACCTCTCATAATTATTTCAATCGGTGCTAAGCTAAAGTCCCTTGTTGAACGAAGTTTAGATTATAATTTATTCATGAATCTTATCATAAGTAATACGAGCTAAACTCCTTGTATAAACATGAGCATAATATGTTTAGAATTAGGATGATAATTTACTTTCATCACAACCCTTCATTTGTGAGATTAACATGTCATAACCATAGTGTGTAAGGCATACAAGATAAAAATGATCAACTTGCATTATCATATCCTTAACATGATCCCACATTTAATAAATTCATATCCAAACATATATACATAGAACAATCATACATACTTTTATTGTATAGCAACATCATTTATAGCCTAACATAAACATAATAGAGTACTCACAACTTTAGAAGACTTACCTATTGCTTCCAAGAACCTTCATCAAGAACTTACGTTCAATTTAAAACAATCATCCAAAAACATAATGAAATACTCAATAACATAACCAATACCAACCCTTCAAGTCATATACAAGACCAATTCTTAGTTAAGGATAAGGGAAATGGTCATTAAACAATTCATTCAAGCTATATTTCCAATCCCAAAGTTTATATGTAATCAATTGATTGATATAAACCAATCAAAACCATTATTCAGAGAAGGGACATGCTTCACACAAAAATCAAACATTACAAACAAATTACCTAAAAATACATGTTTAATTAACCATAGAAATCTTTATTTTTCATCATTATTCATAAATCTTCAGTTAAAAAGAAAACACATTTTGTAGAGTAATAACCCAAGGAATTAAAATCATGAAAAACATCTTTCAAAGGACCTCTTGGGGAAAACAATTGCAAGAGTGAAGAACACATACCGTATTGATGAATATTCCACGAATTTCGAATGAAAATCATGAAGTCTTCATCTTCTTCCTTAAAAGTTTCTTATTCTTTAATGAAGTTTGAAAAAGAGAGTTCTTGAGAGAGATGAGAGGGATTTTTTCAATCTGATTTGAAGTGCGTGAAAGTAGTCTAAAACTGACCTAAAATCATTATAAACTCGTCCCCTAAACTACACAAAAAATCCCTTTCTTAATAGGTATTTTTGTGAAGTAAAATTGACTTAAAAAACGACGCAGACGAAACTGGAGAGTTGCGCACGGTCGCGGGGTCAATTTCACATTTATTTTGAAAATCTTAGTTGACACAGAGAGCTTCGTGGAGGCTGTGCATCCCGAGAAGAATTTTTGGCCTCCACGTGTTGACTAAAGTCGCGCAACATCCCTCATTTTCTGGCTGCACAGAGGCTGCTTTGGCAGCCCGCTCACCCATGTTTGGGTTTTCCTCAAGGACCCATTTAGCTGTCCTTGGGGAGTCGTTACCAGAAGTCTGGACCCTTTGTACTGCACACTTACTATTTAAAGTATTTTAACAAGTTTCGGACTTCATTTGACACTCCAAAACCTTGACCAAACATAGGGACGTATACTAGTTCAAAACTACGTAGATTCCGGACGTCAAAGTCATCCTTTGGCGTTTTGGATCTAAACTTTTCTAAATGAGTTTACTACTTTAATATAGGTCTGGAAATATCATTTTTGTCATTATTAAATCGGTGAAGTTATAGTCGAAGTTATGGTCCAGAGCATTACATTATACCCCTATAGGAACATTCGTCCCCGAATGACACTAATGTCTTTTGGAGGATAAGGATAGACTCAATACTAGAAGCCCAACCAATCAATAACATATAATCATAAAGAGTCACAGCTTACCGGAGTACATAACAACTCCTTTCAACACATACAACAACATTACACATAGCAACTCAATTCATGATGCACAACATATAAGAGCTTCAACATTTCGTAACACATAATGATGAATTTCCTTCTCAACACCAACATGAGCTCAAAATACATCAAAGAGTTACCATGTTATCATTCTCCTCAAGATAGCAAAAAAATAGCAAAGTCTCAAGAAGACCTCATGCATACACATATCATATGAGTGAAATAAAAGAGTATGAAGGAATTTTCTTAAAACTTAAGTTGGTACAACTTTTACCGAAACATGCACCTATTTAGAAAACAAGTCAATTTCATATTAATCATTATTATATATTTTAAGAGAATGAATAACCTCAAGGAGTAAAAATATGAGGGCAGAGGTACTTCATGCCGGCTTCGGCCTCCCGTGTTGCACCCTCAACAAAATGATTCCTCCATAGTACTTTTACGGAAGCAACCTCTTTGTTCCTCAAATTCTTCACTTGACGATCAAGGATCTTAACCGAAACCTCTTCATAAAAGTGGTTCTCATCCACCTCTAAAATTTCAATCGGAAAAATAGAAACCGGGTTGCCTATGCATTTCTTGAGCTTAGAACATAAAAAACTAGATGAACCGAAGCTAGTTCACTAGGTATTTCAGATCATAGGCAACCTTTCTAACCCGTTGTAAAACCACATAAGTACCAACATATCGAGGACTTAACTTCCCCTTCTTACCAAACCTCATACCTCTTTCATATGTGAAATATTCAAATATACGTGAACACCTATTTCAAACTCAGGATCTCTTCTTCTATTGTTGGTGTAGGACTTTTGCCGACTATAGGATACCTTCAATCTATCTCTTATGACTCAAACTTTCTATAAAGTCTCATAGATAATCTCAGGACCAAGGGGTGAGGACTCACCAACCTCAAACCATCCAACAGGACACTACATTTTCTACCATAAAGAGCTCCAAAAGTTTCCATGAAGATTCTCAAATGGTAACTATTGTTGTAGGAGAACTTAATCAATGGTAGATGATCATCCCAACTTCCTTTGAAATCAATAACACAGCTCTTAACAAATATTCAAGGATATGAATGGTACATTCTACTTGACCATCCATCTGAGGATGAAAAATGGTGCTAAGTTTCACTTGAGTACCTAAACCCTTTTGGAAGGCTTTCCAAAAATGAGAAGTGAATGAGGCATCCTGTCCAAATAATGGACAAAGGAATACCATGAAGACTCAAAATCTCATTAATGTAGATTCTTGCATAATCATTGACTATATAAGTAGACCTAATGTGAATAAAGTCAGCATATTTAGTCAACCTATCCGCAATAACCCATATGGAATCATTTTGCCTTCGGGTTCGAGGAAACCCAACAACAAAGTCCATATTGATGGCTTTCCACTTAAAAGTAGGAACATCCTTGATTTGGTCTAAACAACCCTATTTTAGATGCCCGGCTTCAACTTGTTGACAATTTGGACACTTAACTCCCACCAACAGACCTCCCAAAGGTCATGATACTTTTTGGTGGCAAGATGATGAATAGAATAACAGAAACCATGGGCTTCTTCTAGAATTTGATTTCTCAAATTCTTAAAATTCGATACACGTAATCTCCCTTTGTACCTAAGAACAACATCCCCCCTTGGGAGAATGATTCATTTAGCTTACCAAGTACCTATTCCTTCAACTCCATCTACAGAGGATCAAGATGTTGCTTAGACTTCACCTGAACCACTAATGATGAGTCAGAGTTATTATGGACCATAAAACCACCAATTGGAGAATCTTATAACCGCACACCGAAAAGATACAACCTATGAACATCTTTCATAAGTTATTTCTTCACTTCTTCCACATGAGACACACTACCCATAGTCACAAGACTCAAAGAATCCGCAACCACATTGGCCTTGCCGGGGTGGAAAGGACACTCATGTCGTAATCTTTCAAAAGCTTTAACCATCTTCTCTTTCAAAGATTCAACTCCTTTTGTGTGAACACGTGTTGAAGAATTTTATGGTCAGTAAACATATCCACATGAACACCATACAAATAATGTCTCCATATTTTCAAGGCAAAAACTACAACAATTAACTCAAGGTCATGAATCAGATAATTCTTCTCATAAACTTTGAGTTCTCTTGAAGCATAAGTTATCATCTTTCCATGTTGAATGAGGACATATACCAAGACAACTCGGGAAGCATCAAAATACACCACAAAGACTTCATTACCTTCTTGTAAGGTCAACACTAGAACGGAGGTAAGCTTATCTTTCAACTCTTGAAAACCTTTTCCACAAACTTCTGACCCCTCAAACTTCACCTTCTTTTGGGTAAAAACTGGAAAAGGATAATAAATGGATGAAAATCCACCAATAAACCTTCTACAGTACCCGGCTAGACCCAAGAAACTCCTTATATCGGTGGGACTCAAGGGTCTATTGAAATTTTTGACCGCATCTATATTCTTCGGATCAACCTCTATACCCTCACTAGAGATAACATGGCCCAAAAAAGTAAATGACCTAAACAAAAATTCACACAATCTAAATTTGGCATAAAGATGGCGTTCTTTGAGGACTTGCAAAGCAAACCTCAAATAACTCTCATGCTCATTTTAATTTTTGGAGTATATCAAAATATCATCAATGAACACAATCACAAATGAGTGGAGGTAATCTTGGAAAACACTATTCATTAGGTCGATAAACACCATAAGGAAATTTGTTGACCCAAAATACATAACTAGAAATTTATAGTGACCATATCTAGTTTAAAACCTTTTTTGGGAACATCTTCACCTCTCACCCTAAGTTGGTGATATCCCGACCTTAAGTCAATTTTGGAAAAGTAGCTAGCACCTTGTAGTTGATCAAAAAGATCATCAATCTGAGGGAGCTGATACTTGTTCTTTAGGTAACCTTATTGAGTTGGCGATGATCAATGCACATTTTAAGAGACCCATCCTTATTCTTCAGAAAGAAGACTGAAGCAACCCATGGAGAAATACTAGTTTTTATGAAACCCTTGTCTCGTAAATCTTTGAGTATGAGGTTCAACTCTTTGAATTTAGCCGGAGTCATCTAATATGGGGAAATTGAAATGGGTTTCGTATCCCGTAACAAGTCAATGCAAAACTCAATTTCGTGTTCAGGAGGAACTCCTTGAAGGTCACTAGGAAAAACCTCTAGGAATTCCATCACTAAGGGAGTGACTCAATAAGAGGATTTTCACATTCTAGATTTTTAACCTTCACTACATGGTGTGGACAACCCTTGGCTATCATCTTATAAGCCTTCAAGCAAGAAATAATTTGACCCCTTGGCATAGAATTTCACCCTTTCAACTCTAAAATGGGTTCATTTGGGAATTGAAACTTCACTACCCTACTAAAATCTATGGAAGAAAAACAAGTATGAAGACAATCCATACCCAAGATGATATCAAAATCACACATGTCAAGTTCTACAAAGTAAACAAGAGTTACTCTATTGGACTGGATTACATGACATCCCCTATAGACTATTTTTGTAACCATAGAGTCATCCATTGGGGTACAAACCGAAAAAGGTTCAATTAAAACATAGGGAAGTACATTAGACTTCCTAGCTACCAAAAGTGTAACAAAAGAAAGGGTATCACCTAGATCAAGCAAAGCATAAACATTAATAAAGAAGACCTGTAACATACCAGTCACAACATCGTGAAAGCTCTCTTGTTCACCCCTAGCCTTGAGTGCATAAAAATGGTTCCTTTTTGGATCTTTGGAGCTAGGACCTTTTGATTGAGCTTGGCTACCCTTTTCTTGACTCCTCTCATTAGGAAAATCTTTCACAATTTGATACAATCATAACAATTATTAGGTCCAACAATGCATTCACCCACATATTTCTTACCACACTAACAAGAAGTTGGTTTTTGTCTTGGTGGATCAACATTTATCCCTTTTTGACGTTTAAGATTAGACACCCTATCAATGCAAGTCTTGAAGACATTTTTAGAAACCTTGTTTTAAAACTTCTTCTTGAACTTAGTCTTGTCTTGAATGTCAAGCCTACTCTTGGAAGAACCACTTCCAAAAGATCTTTCCTTCTTATCTTCCCTATTCCTATTCCTTACATGACTCTCCTCTACTTATTGAGCATGAACCATCAAACTAGAAAGATCCATATTGTCATGAAGCATAGCTACATGATATTCGTATTCAACCTCTTCCAACACACCCGTTACATAACGAATCATTTAATCCCTAGCATTGGAAAACAAAGAGGAAGCATATTTGGACAACTTAATGAACTTTAAGGACTATTTCTTTAAACTCATACCTCCTTGACGAAGGTTGATGAACTCCTCAACCTTAGCTTCTCTTTGCTCCCTTTGAAAGATTCTATCAATAAAGTCCTTTTCGAAGGTCTCTCAAGTGACGGGACCACCTCCTAAAGCCATACTATCTTCCACTGATTGTACAATGTCTTAGCCACATCCTTGAGTTGAAAGACAACAAGCTCAACCTTTTCAGTATTACTCACCCCTATTGCAAACAAGATCTTATAGACCTTATCAAGGAAATCATAGGGGTTTTCATCAACCTTTGATTCAAGGAAAATAGGATGATTCATCCTCGTAAAATCCCTCTGATGGATAGCCATAGTACTTGCATGTTGGTTCTCTCGATGAACTACCTCCCTTTTAGCTTGTGCTGTAATTGCTTGAGCTTGAGTGGTGATCGCTTGGTCCATTTGGAATAGGGCTTCCCTCAATCAAGTAGCCTTAACAAGGAACAATAACCAATGTCCAACTTCACATAATATATCCTTTAGATATGCATTTCATCTTACTTTAAAAATATAACCCAAAACATACTCATAAGTGAACTAATCAACGTTTAGGATCAACAATGTGCAAGTTCATCATATACATATCATATATCATCATAACATCAACAAATATAAGATCATCTTCCTAAGACTCCCATCAAGGCTAACTAGTGCAATTCTTAGGTAGAGTCCCATAGCCCTACCAAGACTAAGCTAGGCCCCTTAGGTTATAATAGTTAGAGTTCAATCCTTTAATTAATTATACCTTTGGGGAACATCTTTCCCTAACCGAAATAGACCACATGAGCTAGTGTGGAATCCGTGTCATAAAATCCTAGACCAAAAGAAGGCGGACTACTTGTCAAGGCAGTAACAAAATATAAAATATAGCAATGAGGTAGATCAACTAAATAGTATTCCTATGAGGGCAACATAGTTCATGAACTAGGAGATATAGTTGGGACAGTCTTTATGCTCCATGCATTATAGTATCCAATCTCAAGAGTAATTTAGTGCACCTACCTTCCTTATGTGGAAGGGACATTCCTCAATCTAGTGTACTCGGTATTGAGCTAGACTTCCTTTTTCAAATGTCATTAAGCCTTTAATTGTCAATCATAGCTTAGTTTAGATCATAGGGTCTACCCCTAGTATAATCATCATCACCAATAGCTCAATAAGAATTTTATGATCATAAATTATTTAACACAATTCATATAAATGAGTTTAACATATTACATATAACTTCGTAATAAAGAACATTGGTATACATAGCATCCTTATAACATTTGCATCTTAATCAACCTCAGAACCATAATCAAGACATTTCAATTCAACATCATGCCACCCTATCAGTCCTAAATAAGGCATATTCCAACACAATCCTTATGACTTAATCACAATTAACCACAAGAGGAAATAAGGAATTGGGATTACAAGACTTACAATGTATCCTTCATAGTTCATCATAAGGATCTTACTATCAACCCATAACTCAACCCAATTAGGTCCTCACATCAACATAATTCAATAACCAACATGATAATAAGGTTAGAAGAATCACTACACCATAATTCAATACTAACTCAAAACTTAAGACAATATACTTATGTCAATTCTCATAACCTAGATGACATCTCAAGGACTAGTATGTAATAATAAAATTCACCTTAATTTTTTCGTGATTGATGAACAACATCATCTAATAGTGATTTAACCAGTAATCAAGTCAATTGAATCAATCTCAACCTAATTTACGTCAAGATCAAACCTAGGGTTAAGGGTTAAGGAACACATTCTTCAATTTGGCCCAAACCATCACAATTGATCATAATAAAGTTAAAATAAATGTAAGCTATCCATTATAACCTAATGGAATCATAAACATCTTAGTTCATAACATCAAATTCGTAATTGAGTTAAACCCACTTGAAAACTAAACCTTTTGAAATACATTGAAGGAGCCCTTTGAGGAAAGAAGTCTCAAAGTTGAATTAGATCCCATACCTTAACATTTGATAAATATTTGATGGTGAAATCCTCCCTTTACATCCCCTAGAACCTCCCCCTAGCTTGTCTTCAATGGTGTCTTCCAATAAAGAGAGAAATAAGAGAGAAGGAAGAGAGTTTATTTTGTGAATTGTGTTTAGATTAATGAGGGTTGGGGTATTCATATGTAGAGTTAATTAACTTATTTAGACTTCCTTAAACCCCTAATTAACCACCTAACCCCTTAAACAATTAAATGAGCCAACATTAAAAACATGCAGGAAAACTTAACCCTAAAAGACGAAACCCCGTTGATGGGCCGTCCTTGAGTCGACGGTTGTCCCCTCTCCCCGCATCCTGCACACTTGTCGTTTTTGTTAGACACTTGTGCAGGACAATTCTCCATCTATATGGATAAGTGTGGTAAGACAGTGGTCATCGAAGCCCCGTTGATCCACACACGAGCTGTTAATGGCTTCTCGTGGTTGCACACTGCCTGGGCAGTGTTGCTTCCTACGTGCTAGGGTCATCCTCAAGGGCCCTTGGTTTTTTTTTACGGAGTCTTAACTGAATTTCGACCACGAATCATCTTTAACACATTTTATACACCCTTTAACCTAATATTATGGATTTTTGACTTCTAAAAGCTCGTCAAATAGACTTAGGCATGTTATAGTACCCCTTAGAACTACTTTCTTAATGCCATGGACGTTCTTGGACGTTTTTGTTCTTAAACTTCCTAAATTACCTATAATCATTCATATAAGTCTTAAAACAGTGTCTAGACCCCATGACACCTATGTTAGGCTTTAACACTCGTCTTGGATTTTTGAAATGTTACATTATCCCCCCTTACGAACATTCGTTCTCGAATGACACTGAAATTCTTTTGAAGGAAGGAATAGACTCAAGACTAGTAGCCTAACCAATCAACAATATCAAATAAATATAAATCATATCATTTCAATAAGGCAATTTTAAAACTATAATTATCACACATATGGCTCTAACCCTTTATCATGAGACATTTCCTTGTCACAACACATATGAGCTCAATATAAATTACATGAGTCAATTAGCACAAAGTTCAACTAATCATTAGGACACAAATTTTTTCACTAAGACTCACCATGTAAAAATGCACAACATAACTCAAACAAACAAAAAGGCAAAATGTCAAGTTCAAACGTACTACTTCACTGTAATTCATTGTAATGCAACCAAAATTGCACATTTTTGCAAGACTTCACCAAAAATCATGACACTTCAATTCTAGTCATATTATATTATTAAAAATAATGACTAACCATTATTGTCAAAAAGATGAGGGTAACGGGACCTCATTTCGATCTGGGCCTCCCATGTTGCATCATCAACTAGATGATTATTCTATAACACCTTTACGGAAACCACCATTTTATCCTTAACTTCTTGACTTGCTTGTCAAGAATTTGAATCAGAACTTCACTAAAAGAGAGGTTATCCTTGACACCAAGACATTCAATAAGAAGAATGGACTCGGGATCAGCGACACACTTATTCAACATAGAAACATGGAAAACCGGATGAAAAGAAGCTAATTCACTAGGGAGTTTCAATTCATAGGAAAACTTACCAACTCTTTGCAAGATTTCATAGGGACTCACAAAAGGAGGACTCAACCTCCCCTTCTTTCCAAATCCAACCACCCCTTTCATTGGTGAAATTTTTAAATACACTTTTCCAACTTCTTAAAACTCCAAATCCCTCCTCCTATGATCAGCATAAGACTTGCCGACTATAGTCCGTTCGCAACCGGTTCCTTATGATATGAAATTTCTATAATGTATTATAAATCAAATCGGCACCAAGAAGCAAAGTCTTACCCACATCAAACCATCCTATAGGAGACCTACACTTCCTACCATAAACGGCTTCATAGCGAGCCATGGAGATGGATGAATGAAAGCTATTATTATAAGAAATCTCCACCAACGGCTAATGCTTATCCCAATTCCCTTTAAAATCAATAATGACAGCCCTAAGTATATCCTCAAGGATTTGAATAGTGAGTTCCGCTTGACCATCCCTTTAGGGATGAAAAGCGGTACTCAATTTCACCTTAGTACCCAACCCTTTTTGGAATGACCTCCAAAAACCTAGATGTAAACTGTGCACACCGATCCGATATGATGGATAACGGAATACCATGGCGACACAAAATCTCATCTATGAAGATCCTAGCATAATCTTCCGCCCGATAAGTAGACTTGACGGGAAAAAAGTGAGCAGACCTATTAAACCATCCACAACCACCCATATAGAATCATATGACTTTTCAGTCTGAAGTAAACCCACTACAAAGTCCATATTGATGTCTACCCACTTCCAAGTAGGAATTGGGATCTCTTGTAGTTAAGCCACCTGACTTTTGATGTTTGACTTTTACCTGTTGGCAATTTGGACACTTAGCGACAAACTCTGTTATGTTTTTCTTCAAACCTTCCCACCAATATATCTCCCTCAGTTCAATGGTACATTTTTTTCGAATAGGGATGAATGAGTTGCAGGAACCATGGGCTTCCTCAAGGATCCGGACACTCAACCCATTTACATTGGGACCACATAGTCTCCCTTGGCACATTAAAACACTATCCCACCAGGGAGAATGTCTTGTTAAGCTTTCCAAGGATCGATTCTTTGAACTCCATCAAAGATATATCAAGGTGTTGTTTGGACTTCACCTCAACAACTAATAAGGACTCGGAGTTGTTGCCAACCATGAAACCACCATCCGAAGAATTTTCCAACCTCACCCCCAACGTAGATAACCTATATACATCCTTTACTAGGTATTTCTTGGCTTCCTTAATGTGGGATACAGTACCCATAGTCATATGATTTAGGGCATCCGCAACCATATTAGACTTTCCGGAGTGACAGAGGATACTCATATTGTAATCTTTCAACAACTCTAACCACCTTCTTTGCCGGAGGTTCAACTCCTTTTGGGTAAACACATATTGGAGACTCTTATGGTCGGTAAAGACATCAACACGAACCTCATACAACTAATGCCTCCATATTTTTATGGCAAACACCACCACAGCTAACTCAAGGTTATGAGTTGGGTAGTTTCTCTCATGCACCTTATGTTGCTTAGAAGCATAGGCTATCACCACTGGCGGATCTAGTATTTTCAATAAGGAGGTTCAAAATTAGTAGATATAGATACACAAAGTAGCCAAAGGGGGTTTGACATCTTCTATATAAACATAAAATATTATTTTAACTATGTATAAATAGTATAATTTTCTGTCTAAGGGGGTTCGAACCCCCTTTCAACAAGGTGGCTCTGCCCCTGGATATCACCTTATCATGTTGCATAAACACATAGCTTAAACCCTCATGGGATGCATCACAATACACAACAAACCCCTTTGTACCCTTCGGTAAACTCAACCGGAGCGAAAGTAAGCCCATCTTTAAACAATTGGAATCTTTTCTCACATGTCTCCGATCACTTAAATTTCTTACACTTTAGGGTCAAAGTAGTCAGGGAGATGCAATGCACGCAAAACCATCCAGGAACCTCCAATAATAACCTGCTATACCCAAGAAACGCCTAATGTCGGTAGGAGTCAATGGTCCAGGCCAATTGTTCAATGACTCTATTTTCCTTGGTCTACCTCAACTCCCTCACTATAGATGATGTGCCTAAGAAATGATACCGATCTCAACCAAGACTCACACTTGCTATATTTGGAAAACAATTGATGTTCCTTAAGGTTTTGCAGTACCACCCTCAAATGACCCCTATGATCACCTTCATTCTTCGAATATACCAAGATTTCATCAATGAAGACAATGACAAATAAATCTAGGTAATTTCAAAACACCCAATTCATTAGGTCCATAAATGCCGCCAGAGCATTAGTGAGACCATAAGACATTACCAAGAACTCACAGTGCCAATACCTAGTCTGGAAGGCCGCCTTTTTTACATCCTCACCTCTCACCCTATGTTGGTGATACCCCAATCTCAAGTCAATTTTTTAAAAGTAGCTCTCCCCTTTGAGTTTCTCAATAAAGTGGTCAATCCGAGGAAGATGATACTTATTCTTAATGGTGACCTTGTTGAGTTGGCGGTAATCAATACAAATTCTCGAGGACCCATCCTTTTTCTTTAAAAACAACACCGGAGAACCCCATGGAGAAATTCTAGGCCTTATAAAGCCCTTGTCTAGTAAATTCTTGAGTTGAACCTTCAAATCCATCAATTCGGCCGTAGCCATTCGATAAGGAGGATTCATTTCTGGTAGAAAATTGATATCAAAATCATTTTCCCATTCGGGAGAAATATGTCACGACCCTCAAGTACACACTAGAAGTTAGAGCATCCTTGTGTCGCCACATGGGAAATAAGACTTCATGAAGTTTCCCCTAAGCCAATCGTATCATTCATTGCATATACTCAAATGAGTAAACTTAAAAACTTCCTTTACACAAGAAGAACTCTTTCATATTCAATACACAAACAAAATACTTTCATTTAAAACATTAAAACTTCACAACATCTCATTGAAGCATCTAAAATTTGTAGTTTACAATTCTTGGGTCTAAGCCCATAAAAGACAAAAAATAAAGACTAAGACATAAGGAAACACGTTTGGATGTTGTCCTCGAATCGATGTGGACTCACCAATACTTCATCCTCAACCCTTAGAAACCTATCCATGCTCCATGGCACATCAAGACTTCCAATTCCCAGCACTTTAGAAAAAAAGGGAAAAGAAGGGGTTAGCACAATAGATGTACTAAGTATGGAAGCCATGAAAAAACCATGAAAAAGGGACATTTAGTAAATAACATGATTTTAATGAATTTTGATTAAAACATCATACTATAAGCATAAGAACAACATTTAACAACTTAGAAACACATAAGGAATCATTTAAGCAAATAGTCACATTTTTAGGAATACTTTCCAGTGAACTACTTCACTGTACAGTGAACTACTTCACTGTACAGTGAACTTATGCATTGTTATAGTGAAGTTTCTCAACTTTGCTTCAAACATATTCTAGCATATAATCCCCTCAATAAAATCTATTGTAAGACTCACTTAAGTAAGACAAAGAGAGACCGCCCATACACCCTCTCTAGTCACACCTAAATGATCCTTAAGACCACCCATAATGAGAACAATATAAATTTACAAGACATCAAACTTATGAACATGAGATCCTCCTATGAAAGGTGATTCTATGGTTCACTTGAGTGAGTTGTGAAGCGATCGTCCATAGAATCCTTTACACACACACACTTAAGAGTTCCTATAGACTACCTAAGATACAATCATTCTCAATTTATACATTAGCATACATATAATGACATTCTCCCTTACAAAGGTTGTCTAAGGATTTACTTATGTAAATCAAGAAGATAACATCCATAATGACCAAGATTACCTAATTAATCCTTAAGAATACCTAGGTTTGGATCATGTCTACACAATAAACTACCTTCCCTAACTTAATTCATTCTTAAGACTTATCTAGGTAAGATAAAAAGTGACCATTCCTATGCCCCCTTCACACCTTAACTAGACAACCCTTAAGTACTCTAGATAACTACTTAACACAATTTTTTAACTTAAGTCATTATATTCATTAGTTCATTTACGATTCATTATCACATAAAGACATTAAAGTAATGGTCTTGGACAAGACCTAGGGACTCCAACTAACACCGTCAAAGCCTATTGTGCAATGTCTAGATAGAGTCCCAAGCCACCACCTAAACTTTATAGAACTTCTCTAATGCTAGTAAGTATCCCATATGATGAGAATAGGCAATAACCAACACAGACCATGGTAGAAAAGCATGGAATCCAGAGTTGTAACCTAGTTCGTTGAGAGTGTTTTACTTGCCAATGGTAGAACTTGGACACATCCCATGTAGGTAGATGGTTAAGGAACATAAAGGGTGTGGTTTGTATTCTAGTCTCAAACTTTAACTTGAACTTCTTCACTTACCATCCTCACTCGTTGCTAGCCTTTATTCTCAAAGAGTAATTTTCATTAAAGGTTTTAGATAAAGGAGTTCCATATAAAGTTCATAAACCAATCACATTCACCCTATCAAAGAGGTCCTCTAGGGCTACCTTCCAATGACGACAAGAAGCTCATCATGACTTTTCGGAGGATTGATATGATGTCGTTCTAGCCAATTAACCTTAATTCTATCATTTATTTACTTGAAGCATACCATTACGACTTTCGACTTCAACATTCATGACTCACCACTAGGTTCAAGGTTTCACATAATAACATCATTCAAGGTCACATGTCATTCATACATTCAAGATTAAGAGGCTTTGGCATTCTAAGTCAAGACATCTCATTTTCATATTCATACATGCATCAAGTAAGGGACACAAGTCAACCAAGACAATACACAATATACTTCACTTAAACACATATAACATGTCATTATTATGTAACATAGGAATGACCATTACCATCTTTAAGTCATCCTATACACTTTCATATCATCATCAATATAACCATTATAGACTCATATAGTCAAGTAGGAAGAACCATGCATCAACTCTAAGACTACACATAGAAGCACATAGTCATAGTATACATGATTTCTTAACATACTTAGAAAGAACACGTACTTTCACATTGCTTCACATATAGATAGATATGCTCCAACAAGGCCATGATCATCATATTGCATAGAATAACACCGACAAGGCCACATGAATTCACATAGCACCACCACCATTAGTGGACCATACCAACCACAAAAGAACTGAAGTCTAATTAACATATAATAAAGGAAATTAGGGCAGCATACCCCCACTCCGTTTTAGAACTTCGATTTCAAGGTTAAATCATCCAATTCGATATTATAATGACCTTACCCATGTCCATAACTAATAAATCAATGCAGTCATAACCATGATCAATGAATTTAGGTCAATTCACTACATATTAATCAATCTAATACAACCTAGATATCAATTGACTACAATTATCACATCAATAAATAACCCATAGCAAACTACACTAGAATTCATAAGCCTTAACTTAAAATAAATTCAATAAACATTATATTCAATATATCTAAGAATATAAAATACTCAATTGATCAAATTTTAGCAGCCTACAAACAAATGAATCATTATCTATAAATAAATCAAAAAGACCATAACAATCTACACATGAATTAATCAATATCAAAGCATGATCACATAACCCATATTTTAGTCAAATTAAGAGATTCGTGAAGGTTAAGGGTTCATGGAGAATTTCATTGGAAATATCAATTATACATAAATATTATCAAAATCTTAATGTTTGAAAACCTTTCATGCAAGAACCAACGACTTAGAGTGGAAATTGGACCTTTTAATCTTTTTTGAAATCTTTTAAAATCATTTTTGAAGTTGTCTCTAAGGTGATAGAAAGTATTAGATGAAGAACTCCCATACCTTGTTATAATAAGACAATGATTATTGAAGAACAAACTCCATTGAACAATCATTTCAAGATCCATTTTCACCTTGAACTCTCATGGAGGTTTTTTGAAGAAACTTTAGGAGGGAATGTTTTTTAAATTAGGTGTTAGGGTTTAAATCAGAGTTTAATGACTTATATACTCTTGAAATACCCATAAAAACTCAAAACAACCGTCCAAAGTCTTATTGGGGCGTGGGGTAAATTTACAAATTCACCCCTTGAACTAACTGTGAACTACATGCAGAGACAATACAATCAACGACCCGTCCCTTGACCAATGCACTGTCCTGTAGGTCCGTGGTCTCGGACTGAGGCTTATTTTTGGTCCCTCTTCTCCCACGACTAGTTTTCAAACGATGATACCTAACCAACGGGGCATCGAGTGACCCACTGGGCGTCAATTGCCATCTGTTGGTTGGGCTGTCTTTGACAGTCGTGGCACCAACTTTGGGTCCTTCCTCAAGAACCTTTGGATGGTCATTGGGGATGTTTTTTCGGACATTTACAACCCAATCATGATTTTATATGAATTAAGGACCTCTCAAATTAATTTCATTAAAAACGAATACGTAAAACTTGACAAAACACGCATGGACACACAAGGCCGTTTCAAGGCAAACCTTCCAAGTTTCATGGACATTCTTGGACGTTTGACCTCCAAACATCACGAAACTTGACACACTGCCTATATCTACCATGATAACACATTTAAGGACATTATAACCTCATTAATCACGCATAAACATATAACCACATATGAGGCACATAAGTGACTTACTTGACGAACGTCTTGGTCGTCCCTTAATGTTTGACTTTCAATGCACCTAAACTCTTAAACACTGCCTCAAACCCACATTATAAAACATTTTAGGACCTTATACCATCATGACAACAATGTTAGGCTCTAGCTTCACCTATGTAATTTTTGGGGTCTTACAGAATACCGTGAAGATCTTTAGGAAAGACCTCTGGAAATTCACTCACTACGGGGACCGACTAAATCGGAGGAATTTCGGAGTCTAAATATTGTATCTTACTTGTGGTATAGACAACCCTTTGAGATCATATTTCATGCTTTTAGACAAGAGATAATACGACCTCTAGGAATAGAATTTCCCATCTGCCGCTTAACAACGGGTTCATTTGGAACCAATAGAGGCAAAACATGCAAGCAACAAATCCATACCCAATATAATGTCAAAGTCAAGAATATCAATTCTACTAAGTCAACATAAGAAACTCTATTGGGCAACATTATAGGACAATTTTTATACGCTTTTTTGCAATAACCGAGTAACCCATCAGAGTAGACACTATAAAAGATTCATGCAAAGTGTCAGTAAAAATGTCAAACTTTTTAGCTACAAGAGGTGTAAAAAATGATAATGTATCACCGGGATTAAGTAAGGCATATGCATCAATAGAGAAGACTTTCAACATACCGGTCACCACGTCGGGAGAAGTCTCTTGCTCACCACTAGAGCGGAGATCATCGAAGATGTTCTTCTTTAGAGAATTACTAGAACCACTTGCTTGAGCTTGACCACTACCCTTGTCTTGAACCCTCACAATAGGGCAATGCCTAACTTTTTGCCCACTTTTACTACAACCAAAACAATTGTCCATCCCCTTGATGCAATCACCATAGTGCTTCTTGCCACACTTTCCACAAGTTGGCTTATCTACTGGTGACTTAGTACTTTTTCCCTTCTTGAACGTAGGGTTAGACACCCTATAACCACTAGACTTTGGGAACTTGGAAGGAAGTTAACTTAAAACCTGCTTCTTAAACCTAGGCTTGTCTTGTATCTCAAGCCTATTCTTTGAAAAACCTCCATCAGAAGATCTTTCCCTCTTAGCATCTCTACTCTTCCTAATAGCCCTTGGCTCTTCAACATTTTTGCATGCACCATAAGAAAAGAAATGTTCATATTGTCATGCAACATAGACGAATGACACTCCTCTTGCAAATTATCCGATACCCCCAGCACAAAGCGGCTAATTTCATCTCTAGGATCGGAAACCAAAGAAAGAGCATATTTTGACAATTTAGTGAATTTGAAAGAGTATTCATGAACACCCATACATCCTTGGCGAAAGTTTATGAACTCCATCACTTTATCCTCCCTCATCTCCCTAGTAAAACCGATTAAGAAAATCCTTCTTGAAGATCTCCCAAGTCAAGGGACCACCTCTCAATGGCCTATTATCGCTCCATTGCACAAAACATGCTTGAACCACATCCTTGAGTTGATAAGTTGCCCACTCGGCCTTATCACTCTTGGGTCGTCATATCTTGGGTTCAATCCCAAGATATGACGACCCACTCGGCCTTCATCGATGAATTCTTGGGGTCTTCCTCAACCACCTTAGACATGTAGAAGGTAGGAGAGTTCTTTCGAGTGAAGTCCCTTAGACGGGAAGCCATAGTAGTGACTTGCCGACGAGGACGGGGTACAAGCTCTCGGTTTTCTTGGGTCGTCATATCTTGGGATTGAACCGTGGTGGATTGCTCCAACTAAATGAGGGCATCCCTTATATATACATCTGTCAGTTGTGGGAGATTGACCGAATCTTGCTCCATATAGCATCTTCTTCAAGTGTAGGAACTTGTTATCCAAAGGGAGGAGCTCTCGCATTGGGAATTTCCTCTTCAAGTCTTCGTGCCGCATTCCTTCGAGTGTTCATTCTTCCTATAAGCACAACAATATGATTAGATGCAAAAGCACACCATAAGGATACTCTAATGATACGATATAAGATTTCCAAGAAAGAGAGGGATTCCTAGGCATCACATAGATTCCTATTCATAAGTGTGGCGCGCTTCACAATTATGAATACTAATTGACAGAGATGTGGTAGAGAGAGAGACATAACTCAAGGATATTCAACCTCATGCTTTGATACCAAGTTTGTCAAATCCGGGTTTACCCGTCGTCTTCCTCTTTGAGGACTAAGACTAGCCTTTTAGTCTCTTGTCATTACATTCCTAGATAGAAAATGCGAAAAAAATAAAACTTTTCATTACATCTACTTGGAGGTTTACATAGACCTCTACATACTCATAATATATAAGTAACGAGTATACATAGACCCTTCGTATAGGAAGGTTACATAGCCTTCTACTTTTATTGCATATATATATATATATATATTATATATATATATATATTATATATATATATATATGTATATATATATATGTATATATATATATATGTATATATATATAAGATAGAAAAATAGTCTCAAAGATTGTCCCATCTCATACCATCTAAATGATCATAGCAATTTGGGCATAGCCCTACATCAACCAAAGAAGCCACATATAGGCTTATACAAATCGTACTCAATTGAAAGTATAATGAACATAAGAGTCATAGAAAAACAAAGAAAATACATTGGCAAGATATTGGCATAGCTTTCAAAAAGTGAGGATCTACCCACTTGGATGATAGAAAATATCCAAGCAGTCACACCCGGTTTCTGGAATCCGAATGCAACCGGCGTCGTTAACCTCCAGAGGTCGCATACAAGTCTCTTCTTAGCTTCATCATAATCATATATTTGAATTTGCAGAAAATTTAGAAATTTTAAAACATAGTGAAGTATACATAGACTTCATAAGATTACTATATAAAATAATATTTTAATGATCTCTAACTAAAAAACCACCTACAATCGATTAAACAATTGAATGAAGAAATCAATATATCATAATAGTTTTCCAAACGGCCTTATTACAAAGTTTTGAATAAAAGTCTGAAATGAAACGTTACGGACAACATCCACTAGCTATGTCTAAAGTACTAAGCTAGAATGACAGGTGTAGAATCCTCAAACTCAAGCCACCGTCGGTGGTTATAGTAGTCTTCCAAGGCGTCCCTATTAACCTATGTCAAAGTCCCACATAACTAAACCCTTCAATGGGGCATGAACAGGCCCACGAGTCGTCGACTGCTCCGTCGTCTAGGGCCTGCCTGGGACTGCTTTGGCAACAATTTTGGGTCCTTCCTCAACGACCCTTCGATGGTCCTTGGGGATAATTTCCCAGACGTTTCCAACACAAATATGATCATATATAAGTTTAGGACCTAACACATTAGTTTCATAAAAAAAACACGTAAAACTCGATAAAACATACAAAGACTCACAAGGTCGTTTCAAGGCAAACCTTTCGAATATCATGGACGTTCTTGTATGTTTGACCTCCAAACTTCACGAAACTTTCCATATTGAATTTAAACACCATATAAACTCATTTAAGAAAAAAAATAAGTTTATGTATCGCACACAAACACATAAAACCACATAAGAGGCACTTAGGTGACTAAGTCATCGAACATCTTGGTCGTCCCTTGACGTTTAACTTCCAATGCACCTAAACTCTTAGCTACTTCCTCTTGCCCATATTATTAACCAATTTAGGACCTTATATCACCATTTCAACCACGTTAGGCTCTATCTTTACCTAATTCATTTTTGGGGTCTTATAATCTCAACGCTTGGACAATATTCGTACTCGAATGACACTTGTCACTCTCCATACACTTCCAAGACTAAGGATTCAATTAGAAACTCATAAACATTCCATATAACACACAATAAAAAAGAACACATCAATTTCACATAATTAAGAGAATCACGACACAACAAGAAACTAGAAAATATTACATAACTCATCATGCTATAAAACTCACATGTTTCATTCCTAATAGCAAAATCTCATTTTATATTCAATATCATACTTATATACATTAGTTATGAAAACATTACAACAATTTTAGACCAACGAATAAATTAGTCAAATTTCCAAAAAAATTCACCGTGAACTGGCAGTGAGCATTATAATTATTTGAACAAATTTTTCAAAAAAGCAATTTCTAGGAAATTCATGATATAGACATGCTAATATGAAAGGTAACATCATGTAAACATCTTTTACAATATAATCATGGCTTCATAAAATACACAATGCAAGTTGTTAATGAAATTCAATTTCAACAAAACTTCAATCGAACATGCATATCATAAGGAGAAAGTTAGGAACTCCTCTTCCACAAAAGACTCCTGTACCACCAAGTTACCATGAACTCTTTGGTTTAAGCTTGAATAAACATATTTTGAAAGTTTAAGGGCACCTCACTCCCAACAAACATTACCCTTCTCTGTATTCCCCTACTTAGGAGAAACCCATTCTAATGTCAACATAACATTTACTATAAGGAACTCTCTCAAGTCACCTTAAACCATTCTAATACTTTCTCACCCAAGTCTATCTCATGGATACTAAAGGCTCTCAAAGGTCTCATTATTTAACCACTACATCCCCCTTACTAGGAGAACTCACTTTTATTCCTTTAAATCCCATCACCTCCCTTCCTATGGTTGTGGTCTTAACAACTTCAAACTATCTTAATAACCACTCGTTCACATTCTCACACTATATCTTACCATTCTTTCCAACTTTACTACCCTTCAAAAGGTAAACAAGACAATCTAAGGTCAAAACCACCATCTATCACACCTCATTTAACAAGTCACATCTCATTTTTTTTCCTCTCCCTCAACCCAAACTACATAAAGTCACCCTCCAATGACCAACATATAAGGGAAACAAGGGAAAGACACCATACACAAAGCTCTCAGGCACGATTAGATGAATGAAGAAGTGAAACTTTTCCAGCACCCAAGATCCTCCTATTTATAATGTGGCACACTTCACATTGTAAACAAGACTCTACTAGATATAGTTCATGACACAACTAAGACATTCTCAAACATTATGCTCTGATACCATGTTTTTCACATCCCACAATTACACCTTAGAAGTTAGAGTATCCTTGCAGATGTCACACGACAAATGAGACTTCAAGAAGTCTCATCTAAGCCTCTTGTGAACACCTAATTTTTTACCAAAACATAATATATTTTACTCTAATTTAAAAAGGGTTATATTTAAAATAAAATAAAATAATAATAATAAATTGTAAATTAATAAAAATTATAAGATCAATTATATTTTTAATTAAAAAAATAGATAAATAGAAGTTGGGATTTAAGTTATTTGTTAATTATCTAGTCTAAAAATAATAATAATATAGAAAATATTATGAAGAATATAGAAAAAGAAAAGAAAAGAGGAGTCCTAAAGATTTCAAATTTGTTTTACCTTATCCTAATTATTCCCAACTTTATAACTTATTTTACTCAAAAATCTCATCCCATTTAATTTTTTTATTTTTTTCTCTTTCTTTTGGACGTTCCTTTAAAAAAAAACCTTTACACATTTTTTTATTTTATTTTGTTATTATTATTTATTTATTTTATATCCTTATCTCAACACCAATTTTCTCAACTAATTTTCATATTAAATCCTAATCTCACTCTATTACGTTCCTTTTATTTAGCACCAGATTCTCACCCATAAAATATTATATAACCCATATTCATTTGAAAAAAAAGAGACTAACAAAGATACAGAGAAATATAGAGAACACACAAAGGCGGATTGAAATACAGAGAGATATTGAGCAAACACAAAGAGAAGAAAAGTGAGTTATTCTTTTGAGAATTAGGTTAGAGTTAGAGGTTTTCTCTTGGTTGGAAATTCGTGGATAACAACTTATTTTTGTGGTACGAAATTTCGCAACAAGGTAAATATAAATTCTCGCGTGATTTAAATAATATTACTTGTATAAAATTTTTATTCCAGTAGTATAAAATTCTTCAAATCGCATGCATAATATTTATTATTGTTACATTATTATTATTGTTATTATATGCTCTTTAGATGCAATTTGTAATTTAATTCGCTTCATGATATTGAATTGTTAAATTTTAATTAGTTTTCCATTCAGAAGATTTTGTTGAATTTATTGTAGACTTTTTAGATTAGGATATAAACTAAAATATAATTGATTAGCGATTTTAAAATGATAATTTTCATATGTTTTAGTGTTTTTAATACATTATTTGAATTAAAAAAATGTCTTTAGAATAACATAAGATGCTTATCTAATTCGGATTACTAAAATTTATTATTAAGATAATATATGAATATTATTTAGAGTTATAATAAAAGGAAATTAATGAAGTAGGAAAAAATTGAGATAACACAAGAAAAAAAAATAAGATGTACAAAAAAATAAAAAAAAAGAACGATGAAAGAAAAAGATTAAAATAAAAAAGAGAAAACAACAATGTAACAAAAAAAGATAATAAAACAGAATATTAAAACAAGAAATATTTAAACAAAAAATAGAATAAAAATAAAGAAAAGATAAAGAGAAAAATAAATAGAATGTTTTTTTTCTTTCAAAAAAATTATATATAAAATGACTAAAAGCGTAAAAAAGTTAAAAAATTTAAAAGCAAACAAAAAATAAACAAAAAGAGATGCGTGCAAAAAAAAGAGAAGAAAAAAAAAGGAAGTGTAATAAAAAAAATGCAGAAAAGAAAAGAACATCCAAAATAATAATAATAATAATAATAATAATAATAATGAAACAAAAGATAAAAAAAAACATAACAAAAAAAACTAGAAAACAGAAAGAGAATGTAAAAGAAAATTAACAAAATAAAGAGAAAGAATCAGAGTGAAAAAAAATATTAAATAGAAAAACGTAAAACATACAAAAATTAAAAGCAAACAAAATATACAAAAAAAACCTGAAAAAATGAAAAGAAAGAAAGAAAAAAAGAGAGAGAAACAAATTTTACAGAAATAAAAAATAAAAAAAATTAAAAAATAAAAAATAAAACAAAAACGTAGAGAGAGAGGAAAAAGAAAAAAAAAGAAAAAAAGGGACAATTTTGTTTCATAAAAAAGATATTCTTAATCAATTTAGGATTTGTTGATACAACTGACTTCAAATCATATAAAATTTTATTTTCTTATTTTAAATATGAAATAAATAAATAAATATATAATTCTAAATTTACTTGAACTCTAAATATCTCCTTCCTACACAAACTCTAATTCTTAGAAACTAGATATCTATATATATTCTACCTATAATAACATTAAAAATTAAAAACATACAAATATAAGTAGAAAAAAAATATATACAGATGTTCAACTTTAAAATTACAAAACAAATAAATAAATAGATAAATAAAGACCCTTTAAAATAAATAAGTTAGTTTCAAATAAGTTTAGAATAAATCTGAGGATAAAAAACAATTTTATGATTATGTTAAATAATACAATGTCCAAAAATTAAGTTAAAGTCATACTAAAGTAAATAAAGCGACCGTGCCAAAACCACGGGACTCAAGTGGTGCCTAACACCTTCCCCTAGGTCAACAGAATTCCTTACCCGAATTTCTAGTTTGCAGACCAATAAAATAGAGTCAAATTTCCTTTTGAATAGGGATTTAAACAAGGTGACTTGGAACACCAAAACTCAATTTCAAGTGGCGACTCTAAATAATAATTATCCCTTTTCAAAATGTCACTTTAATTGGAAAAACTCTTTTTCTTTCAAACAATGAAAATAAAATATTTTGGGAAAAAAAAGGGTGTGACAGATGGCGACTCCGCTGGGGATTAACTAGAATTCGAGCTTTAAATATTAATTTATGTATGACTATGACTTATTCATTTACATTTTTTGATATTGTATTTATTGTCTTGACGTGCTAATAGCATATTTATTGTTATTTTAATATTAGTTGAACGGTATATAAATTGTTTTCCTGCACACAACTATGAGTATTCATTAATATAATTATGGGAATTGCGATTGCGCACCCCAACTTTGTAAAGATAGCCAGTGGATCTTTGGTCCATGGTGGAGGATATTTAGTCACACCATTTTAGGATGGGGAGCACCCATGCACAAAGCCGGAAAGCGCTACTATCGGTACGTTGCTACTCCCTAACTCGAGTAGTCCGCTCGTTTTACGACCAGTCTAGATATCTTACCTTAGTAAAATTGAAATATTCAAACATATATCCTTACTAGGTTCTGATTTATTTGAATCATGTGCATGTAACTTAGCGAGATTTGGCATAGGGGCCCAATCTGACTAGGACAAATATCTTTTCCTAAGACCATCATATGCATTTTAGTGCTACTTGTTGCATCATGTGAAGACTGTGACAAAATGTTGACCGACTTTAGGATAATCGACTGAAGAAATAAATATCTATTTTCTACCTATTTTCAACCAATGATTCAAAATAAACAAATATACACATATATATACATACACACCTAAACCTCAATTTTATTTTCACATTTATTAAAATAATACATAAATAATAAATATAATAATATTAATAACCTGAATCAATGATCACTTTATCTTTTTTTTAATCAAAATTGTCTCTTTATCTAGTCATTCTTTTCAAAAACAACCTGAATCAATGATCACTTTAGATATTCCGAATCATTTTTTTGACTACTCCAATAAATAATTCTGAATTATCAAAATTTCACAATAAAATTTGATTTTAAAAATCCCAATTTTCTTTTTCTCAACCAGGTAATCATGAGATCGATGAGGTGCGATAAAAGACAAAGGATGAACTAGTCGAAATGGTCAATGATCCCCCAATGTTTATGATCACAGATAAAACCCCATAATTACTAATGGATTGGTGGAACGATATGCATGAATTTAGGCGGACTGAGATATTCAAACATCTTGGTTTCCTTACAGATATCATGAGATTTAGTCCTGACAGAGGTTTGATCGAGGACTTTATTCCGTTTTGGGATTCCACAAAAAATGTGTTTCGAATAAGTGATTTTGAGTTGACACCTACATTAGAAGAATTGGGTGGTTTCACGGGCTTAGGCCAGGATCTTCGAACTAAAACACTGATAGCCCCTAGAAGTGTCAGCAGAGGTAAATTTCTCGAACAGATGCACATCATCCATCCTCATAAGGAGTGTTTTGATAATGGGTTGGTTTCTTTGAAATTCTCGTACTCAAAATATGGAAAGAAGGAAGGATTTTCAAGCTATGGGAAACAACTTAAAAATGGACAACACCTCCTTACTTGGGAAAAACATAGACAAGAAGCATTCATGGGAGCTATGGTTTTTCCAAGGAAGGATAAAAAAATCGATATTCGTCTGTCAGGAATAATCACTGTTATGATAAAGAAAAGAAAATTCACTATATTGCCGATGATGTTGGCTGATATTTATCGTGCTTTGAATAAATGTAGAGGGGAGGAGATATTTTCGAAGGTTGTAGCATTTTATTGCAAATGTGGTTTTTAGAGCACCTATATCGCCATCGTTTTGCGACACATTTCAAATCCGATTGGACGAATTATATTTTGAGCCACCAGAAAGGATGAAAGCATTAGGAGACAAATTGCTAAAAGGTGTCAAAGCATGGATACATTATCTTCTTAAATTGACGGCATCTAGAACTACATGGAACTATAATCTTCCTATCGTCCATTCGTCGTTTTGACAGGCCTTCGTGGGTTCCAACCATACATACCCCACCGAGTTCTACGCCAACTAGGACAAAAATAAATTTTACCTAAAGCCAAGTATATACCGAATTTTGCGTGGGATGTAGCATTTGAAGATCGAGATCGAGAATGAGAAGCTCAAAAGATTTGGGGTGGTAGTGGAACTTTAAGTTCGAAAGCTATGGTTGATGATCGTGTTGAAGGAGAAGTTGACCCCTTATACCTCCATTGGTCTTTGATCAAGCCCCTCTCAAAATAATGCCCGATGGATCAGCGCGAGAAATCATAGATCGAAAAGAGGAAATTGAAGTAAGAATCAAGCAGGCCCGACTCGAGGTGGAAAGAAATTATAGGTCTACTTTATATATCCTAAGCAATGACCTAAAAATGTAAAAGAAGAGTTAGCTCAACGTGATGCAATATTCGAGGAAAGAGTTACATTGATTGAAAAAGGGTTGAAAAAAGCATCTATCTACTATTCGAACCCTACATGAAGATTTGGGCATTGTCACAGGTGCTACGGAGCAACAGGAGGAAGAATATAAGAATGAAAAGAGCCGCTTAATACATGCGCAAGCTAGGTTACAAAATCAATTAAAAGCCTCTATGGGACGAAAAAGGGACATCGCAAACCGTTTCACATTGTACCAAGCAGAAGTGGCGACCGAAAGAAATTAATGGATGGAAGGGCCTGAAGAGTTTCATAACCAAATTGAAGAGCTTCAAGCACATGAAGAGCATCTGAGTGATGTAGTTTTCACTACTGAAGAATGGTTGCAGAAATGTCACGAGAATATGGAGGAGGCGAAAAGACAAGTGCTTCAGTTGACAGAGAGCTTGATTGATGTTTATGGTGGTCATCTCCATCGAAGTGATGAGAGCCTGGGTCGAGAGGCGCGTGCATTAGCCCCAGATCTGCCGAAAGCTTTGTTCAAGGTCTACTCTAGCCTAGGGAGCAATTGATGATCAAGAAATGTCGGAGATGGATTTTATTATTAATAAATTTTTTTTCTTCTTTGTAGTTCGTCAAAATTTGTTTTAATACTAAGTACTTTGATGTTTTAATTTTCGTCATTTTGATTTTAATGGTATTTTAGAGTTAAACAAATGTCGTATTTTTCTTTTGAAGGAAATTTATCCACATGAATTACGTAATGATCTGATTCATGTTCAAACATTATACGTAGGCAACCTTTAATAGGTTCGATTAAAATGCATTGAATTTATTCAAGTAAAGTAGGGGACCAAATGACATAAGCAAGTCGTCCAAAGCCGAGATGAAACATAAAAGTCTTCCAAAACAAATTATAGACATATGAAAACTAGGTGCATAACATACAACGTGAATGTAATATCCTCAATATATTGAATCCTAACACATGTTTTCAATATATATGAGAATTTAGAGAGTTTAAAAGGTTGTTGGTTTGTGAGGAGAGCTGGCATCTCATCAATATAACACAAGATCAAAAGGGAAAGAAAAAATGACGCGTAAAGACGGAACAGAGTCGGATAATGAAGAGGTATAAACCCAAATTGTTGCGCAAGAATCGGTACCTAAAGAAGAGGTGAAAATATTAAGACAACAGATGACGTAAATGTACGAAGCTTGGAAGAATGGGAAAGCTCCTCCGCCTTCAATTCAAGAATATTTGAATGCGAATATGCCATTCCCCATCCAAGTCTCAACAAGTGACCCGGTTTATCCACCTGGGTTTGGACCCTACATTAACAAATCTAATACTGCCGGAACTTCCTCAGTAAACCCGTTAAAACCAACAATAATGAATAATCCACTTTTCATGCGTACTGTCCAAGCTAATACAATTCCTCAACTGACGCTGGTACAAAAATCCAATGATGACCCTATACTCAAAGATCAATACGGCCAAGGTCATGCCCCTAAATTAACTTTCAATGTTCCTAACTCTTACCACCACCAATACTGTTCCCCCGTTGAAGTTGAGAAAAATATTAAGAATAAGGAATATGAAGAAATTGCAAGAAAAATGAGGAGTTTGGAACAAAACATAAGGAATATGCAAGGTCTGGGAGGACACAAAAGTGTCTCATTTAAGGACTTATGCATCTTTCCAGATGTTCACTTGCCTCAAGGGTTCAAAACTCCAATGTTTGATAAATATTATGGTCATGGCGACCCAGTGGATCATTTAAGAAGTTTCTATAATCGGTTGAGAGGATCCGGAGGAAAAGAAAAACTTTTTATGGGTTACTTTGGACAGAGTTTAACGGGCATAGAATCAGAATGGTTTATCGATCAGGACATTTCTCATTGGTACGTTTGGGATGATATGGCACAAGATTTTGTCCAACAATTTCAATACAATATCGATATTATTCCCGATCGCATTTCCTTAGTTAATATGAAAAAAAAGCCATTAGAAAGTTTTAGGGAATATGCCATAAAATGGAGGGAGCAGGCGGCTAGAGTCAAACCGCCGATGAAATACTATGATTTAATTGATGTTTTTCTTTAGGCTCAAGAACCTGACTACTTTCATTATCTTCTCGACGCAATGGGCAAGCCTTTCGCCGAAGCGATTAAGCTCGGAGAAATGGTAGAGAATGTCATAAAGTCGGGTAAGATTGTGAGTCAAGCAGCTATTAGAGCTACCACACATGCAATACAAAGTGGATCCGGTAATTTTACCAATCAAAAAAAGAAGGAGGAAGGGTCCATGACGGCATCTGGATCAAGAGGTGTTCAAATAGGCATGAACAATCCTTATGGTCAAGTCCAACAAGAACAATATAATTCTCCTCAGCATTATTACTCGTCCCAATATGCAGTTCTCAATACTCATGCATATGTCCGGCCTCCTTCGCGCCAACAATGGCGGGGGCCTGCCCCACATGTTTCTCGCCCACAACAACAAAATTTCCAGGCGCCATACAATCCACATCCCTGGACAAACTATACGAAAGAACAAGGTCAAAAAGAAAATTTTACCCCAATTGGGATAATATGTTACGGAAATTGATACAATTGAGACTGGTTGAACCTGTCAATCCGTACGTTTTCAATCCAAATGTAAGAGGTTTTGATCCGACTGTTATATGCGAGTATCACGCCAACGCTCTAGGTCATAGAACAGAGAATTGTTGGACCTTAAAAAGAGTCATTGAGAAGTTAATTGAGGATAAGGTAATCGAGGTACACAATGAGGAAGCACTGAATGTCACCAATAACCCACTCCCTGCTCATAATAATGAGCGTGTTGTCGGGATGGTTGAAATTTTTGAATATTATGAGCAAACAAGTAGAACAAAAGTTGAAAGCAAGGTTTCAAGAGAAGAGTCTAGTATGGTTTTAGAACCCATACAAAGGGCACCGATAATTGTTAAAGCTGGGCGTTCGAATTCAGGGAACTCGAGGAAGATAGTGTTGTATGTCCCTGAGTCTATAAAAAGAGGACACGTACCGTTGAATGGACCATAATGCTACGTTCCTGGTAAATTTTCTACGTTTGATCAAAATCAAAAAAATTTGAAAGAGCCAGTTGTGATACAAATTGCAGCACAACTTCCTATCACAAACACCAAGGCCGTTCCGTGGAACTACAACAAAGTCATCGTTACTCACAATGGAAAGGATATTGTCGAAGAAAGAAATGAAACAAGAGGCTTAACTCGTTCCGGAAGATGTTATGCTCTTGAAGAATTAAGGAGGGACAAACAAATCAAAGAAAATCAGTTGCCGATGAAAAAACCAGTCATTGAGGAAGATGCTGAAGAGTTTCTGAAAAAGATGAAAGCTCAAGATTATTTTGTTATAGATCTGTTGAGGAAAATGCCTACTCAAATATCTTTATTTTCATTACTCATACATTCTAAAGAACATCGTGAAGTGTTGACCAGAATTTTAAATGAGGCACATATATAAGAAAATATTACAGTAGGTCACTTGAAAAGATGGTCAATTGAATTTTTGAGGTTAATAGAATCACTTTCACTCATGATGAATTTCCCTTGGAAGCATCTGGACATAATAGGGCTCTACATTTAACCGTGAAATGTGAAGAACACTGTGTGAAGAGAGTCATGGTCGATGGAGGATCAGGTGTAGACATATGCCCTCTTTCCACTCTACAAAGCTTTAAAATCAACACTGATAGGATTCGTACAAAAAATCTTGTGTACGGGCATTTGATGGTGCAAACCGGGATACTCTTGGTGAAATATACTTAATCGTTACAATTGGAAAAGCGGAGTTCGGAATAACTTTCCAAGTTATTGACATGGACACGTCTTACAATCTGCTTTTGGGTAGGTCATGGATCCACATTGCTAGAGCTGTGCCATCTACTCTACACAAGGTGGTCAAGTTTGAACATGACAAAGGAGAAATCATTGTCCATGGTAAAGATGATCTCTCAATCACTTGAGATCCTTCAATACCAAGCATTGAGGCTAAAAGAGGTTGTAAATCCCTCAACTATCAGGCTTAGGATATAATAACGGTTAATCAGTTTTTAGAAGGAAATCCTATCCTCCAACCTCGTTTGTCCTCTACTTAAGTCATGGTGGTTGCCCAAATGGTACAATACGGCTATGAACCCGGAAAGGGGTTAGGTTTATCGTTGCAAGGAATTGTGAATCCTATCAGTCCAATGGGTAATCAAGATACATTTTGTTTGGGTTTGAATCCAACTAGATTTGATAGAAAATGGTCAAAAGATCGTAAAAAAAATGCTTGGAATCTGTCGAAGCCGATCCCCCATATTGCTCAATCTTTAATTAAATCTCAAGGTGAACCGTGTCCAGACTTACCAATCCAAAATGATTTGGATGAAATGTGTCAAGGTATCAAGGAAATGTTTTATGAGGTAAATATGACTCAGAGGGGTGAGGGCACTAGTCATATGGATGTGCAGTTTATCGGCCCGAATGTCCAACTCAATAACTGGAAAGCCACCCCTCTCCCTACAAAAAAAGAGTCATGGTAGTTTTATTTTGCTGTTTTTTATTTTATTTTCTTTGGTTATTCTCAGGGTTGTAATTCAAACATTCTAGTTGTTTCGCTTTATTGTTAACATTTCTATCCTTTCCTATTCAATGCAATAAAGTTCTAGTCCTCTTCTTTGTTCCTACTCTTTCTAATATTTGCCATCTTATTTTCATTTCAGTTACGTTAACTTTAATAATATGACTTGCATGCGGAGTTTACAGTTAGTTCCTAAAAAGTTGTCTGATCTCATAACAATGAATCCTAAGTCTAGGGAATATGATGAAGATGAAGCTGGTGAAGAAATTAAAAGAGGTTTGGATCAATTTTAAAATAAGCGGTGTTTAATTTGGGAACACCCGAAGAAGTGAAAGAAATAAAGATAAGCATTCATGTCGATCGAACTACTCGAGACGACATAATTCAAGTTTTAATTTAATACAAAGATGTCTTCGCTTGGTCATACGATGACATGCCGGGGTTAAGTGTTGATTTGGTAGTTCACAAACTTCTTATACATCCTGATTTTCCACCTGTCCAACAAAAGTAGAGAAAATTTAAGGCAGATATAAGCGATAAAATCAAAGAGGAAATCATGAAGCAACTGAATGCAAAAGTGATCAGGGTCGTCCGATACACTACTTGGTTGGCTAATGTTGTGCTAGTACCAAAAAGGATGGAAAGATCAGAGTTTGTGTTGATTATCGAGATTTAAACAAAGCAAGTCCAAAAGACAATTTTCCACTACCCAACATTCATATCTTGGTTCACCATTGTGCTAAACACGAGATTCAATCTTTTGTGGATTGCTACGCCGGATATCACCGAATTCTAATGGATGAAAAAGACGCAGAAAAAACTGCTTTCACTACCCCGGGGGTACATATTGTTATAGGGTCATGCCATTTGGTCTAAAATATGCAGGGTCAACCTACATGAGAGCTATGACTACAATATTCCATGACATGATGCATAAAGAAGTTTAGGTATATGTCGATGATGTCATCACTAAGTCTATAATGCAAATTGACCATGTGCGTGATCTAAGAAAATATTTTGAAAGGTTGAGAAAGTAAAATATCAAGCTTAATCCGGCTAAATGTGAATTTGGAGTTCCATCTGGTAAGCTTTTGGGTTTTATAGTTAGCCGAAGAGGCATTGAATTAGACCCCTCCAGGATAAAGTCCATTCGAGAATTGCCACCTCCAAAAAGCAGAACTGAAGTAATGAGTTTTCTGGGAAGGTTAAACTATATCAGCCAATTCATCGCTCAACTCACTACTACATGCTAGCCGATATTCAAGTTATTGAAAAATGATGTTGCTAATAAATGTACAAGTGAGTGTCAAAAGGCTTTTGACAAAATTATGGAATATTTAAAAAATCCTCCAGTACTGGTCCCCCCAGAGCCTGGTAGGCCTTTGTTTTTATACCTCTCGGTAATGGATAATTCCTTTGGTTGCGTTCTAGGACAACATGGCGTCACGGGGAAAAAGGAACAAGCCATCTATTACTTGAGAAAAAAGTTCACATCCTATGAGGCAAAGTATTAGAAAAAACATGTTGTGCTTTAACTTGGGTCGCCCAAAAATTGAAGCACTAGTTTTTGTCCCACACCACTTACCTCATATCTCGAATAGGTCCTCTGAAATATATTTTTCAAAAAATCATGCCGACGGGTAGGTTGGAAAATTGAAGATTTTGCTTACTGAATTTGATTTGTGTAGGTTACTTGCACCGCCATGAAAACACAAGCGTTGGCCGATCATCTGGCAGAGAATCTGATCGATGATGAATACGATCCCTAAAAGACATACTTACCTGATGAAGAGATCAACTCTATCGAGGAAGAAATTCCTGATAATGACCCCGTATGGAAATTATATTTTGATGGGGCTGTCAACAAAAATGGAGAGGCAATTGGGGCAGTTCTTATTTAACCAAGCGGTTGTCATTATCCTGCAACAGCACGACTTCGATTCTTTTCTACCAACAACACAATAGAATACAAAGCTTGCATCATGGGTTTGAATATGGCAATAAATCTTGATATATATGAGCACTTAGTCTTGGGGGATTCTGACTTGCTCATTCCACTAGCTCGAGGCGAATGGGGAACTCGAGACATTAAGCTCATACCGTACAAACAATGTTTAGAAGATCTTATCAAAAATTTCAAGTCCATTGAATTTAGATATATTCCCAGGTTTCACAATGTGTTGGCTGATGCTTTGGCCACCCTAGCGTAGATGCTTCCATACCCAGGTAATACCTACATTGACCCGGTGGAAATCCAAGTTAGGGATCAACATGGTTATTGCAATATAATTGCGGTAGAGGCAGATGGTGAGCCTTGGTATCACGACATCAAACAATTTATAAAAGCTAGAGAATATCCACTGCATGCTGATAGAGATAAAAAAAACTATTAGGCGACTTGCCAATGGGTTCCTCTTATGTGGCGATATCTTATATAAAAGGACTCATGATTTGAATTTATTACGATGTGCGAATAATCAAGAGGTGAAAATAATTATGAATAAGGTACACTCAGGGGTATGTAGACCACACATTAATGGTTACATCCTAGCAATAGAGATTATTCGGGCAGGGTTCTATTGGTTGACCATGGAGTGAGATTGCTTCCAATTTGTTCGCAAGTGCCATCAGTGCCAAATTCATAGCGACTTCATTTACTCACCCCCTTTAGAGTTTCAACCTATGTCTGCTCCATGGACTTTTGTTACATGGGGAATAGACGTTATTGGGCCAATAGAGCCAAAAGCATGTAACGGTCATCAATTTATTTTAGTTGCCATCGATTACTTTACCAAATGGGTAGAAGTTGTCACATTCAAATCAGTCACCAAGAAAGAGGTGGTGGACTTCGTTCATTCCAACATCATATGTAGTTTTGGCATACCAAAAATAATTATTACAAATTATGCAATGAATCTCAACAGCCACTTGATGAAGAAAGTTTTTGAGCAATTTAAAATTGTTCATCGTCATTCAACCCCTTATCGTACTAAAGCAAATGGGGCTGTTGAAGCTGCGATTAAGAACATCAAAAAGATTCTTAGGAAAATGGTGCAATGATCTAGACAGTGGCATGAGAAATTACCCTTCGCTCTCATGGGATATCGCACGACTGTTCGTACGTCAGTCGGTGAAACTCCTTACTTATTTGTTTATGGAACTGAGGCTGTCATACCCGCAGAAGTTGAAATCCCTTCTCTTCGAACCATTGTTGAAGCAGAAATCGAGGATACAAAATGGGTTAAATCGAGGTTAGAAAAATTAGCACTGATAGAAGAAAAATGGTTGACATCAATTTGTTTTGGTCAATTATATCAGCAGAGGATGGCTCGGTCATATAATAAGAAAGTACGCCCAAGGAATTTTGAAATGGGTCAACTTGTTGTGAAACGTATCCTTTCCCACCAAGGTGAGGCCAAGGGAAAGTTTGCTCCAAATTGGCAAGGCCCTTATGTTATTAAGCAAGTGTTATACAAAAGAGCTTTGCCATTGGCGGTTATGGACGGAAAGGCAATTGACACAATTGTCAATGCAGATTCGATCAAGAGATACTACATTTAGCACTCCTTCTCATTTTTATGATGAGAAGATAAAAATATATCCTCTTTTATCTCAAAAACCACTAGTCTGGTACTTTTTAAAAAAAAATAAAAAAAAAATTAAAAAAAAAATTAAGTAAAAAAAATTAATTAAAAAAAAAATTAAAAAAAAGGAAAAAAAACAAAAAAAACACGAAAAGTTCATTGAACTACGTTTGAGCTGATTCCTTAAAGAATACGTAGGCAGCCCTTCATTAGGGTTCGATCTAATCACTCAATAAAAAGATAATCATGTTCTTCAGTTCTCTAAAGGTTGAGACATTATGTAGGCAAACTATGTGAGAAAATGAAGAAGAGAGTGTTGTGAGTGAAAACTCTTACGGGCGCTATAAGACGATGGTTAGTTGAGTGACCAAGATTAGAATGTCTTATTGGTGAAAAATCATGAAAGGCGCTACTGATCGAATGATGACATTTTGTCTTGACATGAGCGCAATCATGATAAAAGTCAATGTTAGACTGAAAGGTGCAACATTGTCAACTCAAAAAAGATCAAACGTTTGGTCCAATTGCATGTCATCTTCCAAAGTTGTCACGTACTTTTAGATAAGATTCTTTTCACTCATTTAAACATTTTCTAATTTATCTACTACTTCTAAAGACACAATTTTTCCTTCATAACCCTTTCATTAGTGTCATTTGTGCTTATGTTTCTTTGAGTTTTTATTTTTCTTTCCCAGCATCAGCTCGTGTCAAGTGAGAAAATAAAATTAAATCCGTAAAATTGACTACGGTATTTCCAGTTGAATGTTTGGGACATGCACCATATTGGCTAGGGTTGTGAACCTATCGAGAAAATAAATAACATAAATCGATACCGTGTGAAAATATATCAAGCAAAAGAGTCACTTGGGAACGAATAAACCACACAACATGCACAAAATGGTAATGAGTTAGAATGTCCATGAAAAGTAATTCAAGGAAAGATAAGGACTGTTTTTAAAACAGCTACAAGATATTCGCACAATCATCAATGGGATGAATCATCCAAGCGGCGCGGATCTAGAAGTCAAGCTTTATAAGATACTCAAAGTCACGAACCAACCACCAAGTAGGAAAATTAACAATACATTTCTTTGACTTAAAACAGGTATAAGACAGAATCCTGTAAATAGTTTGCGAGAGATAAACGTCGCGAAGGTAAGTTCTTGAATCTTTACTTTTCATATAATATGCGTGATAAAATAATAATAACTATAATAATTATTTTTTTAATTGAATCTGGGGCATTGTATTTTATTTTTAGTTTCTTCAATGTACAAATAAAAATAAAATAAAATAACGATGAATAATAATATTAATAATGATAATAATATAAGTGAAAAGAAGAAATGTATGTATGTATATATATATATATAATAATGTCTTCATAGTGCACAATAACCCCAATCCTATTTTTCATGTCTTCACAGGGCACAATAACCCCTGGCTTGCATATACGGCATAATAACCCCTATCCTATTTTTCATGTCTTCACAAGGCACAATAACCCCTGGTTGTATATATGGAACAATAACCCTTAACCTATTTTTCATGTTTTCACAGGGCACAAAAACCCCTGGATTGTATATATGGCACAATAACCCCTATCAGTTTTTTATGTCTTCAAATGGCACAATAATCCCTGGTTGCACATAGGGCACAATAACCCCTATTTTATTTTTATGTCTTTAGAGGACACAATAACCCCTGGATTGGATATAGCGCACAATAACCCTTAACAATTTTTTTTTTCATGTCTTCACAGGGCAGAATAACCCCTGGTTGCATATTGGGCACAATAATACCTAACCTATTTTTCATGTCTTCACAGGGCACAATAACCCATATAATTTTTTAATGTCTTCACAGGGGACAATAACCCCTGATTGCATTAAGGGCACAATAACCCCTATTTTATATTTAATGTCTTCAGGGGGCACAATAACCCCTTGATTACATATAGGGCACAATAATCTCTATCATTTTTCTTCACAGGGCACAAAAACCCTGGTTGCATATAGGGCACAATAACCCCTATCCTATTTTTCATGTCTTCACAGGGCACAATAACCCTTGGATTGCATATAGGTCACAATAACCCCTATCATTTTTTTATGTCTTCACAAGGCACAATAACGCCTGGTTGCATATAGGGCACAGTAACCCCATTTTATTTTTCATGTCTTTAGAGGGCACAATAAACGCTTGATTGCATATAGGGTACAATAACCCCTATCATTTTTCTTCACAGGGCACAATAACCCCTGGTTCCATATATGACACAATAACCCCTATTTTATTTTTTATGTCTTAAGAGGGCACAATAACCTCTGGGTTGCATATAGGGTACAACAAGCCTTATTTTATTTTTCATGTCTTCATAGGGCACAATAACCCCTGATTGCAATTTGGGTACAAAACTCCCTTTTGTATTTTTTTTACATTCTGTAATAGGCTATAAAAATATTATATTTATTATTAGTATAGACTTTTATAGTTTTCATCAATAACTCAAAAAATTTTCTAGTGCAAACTAGGTACAAAATTTTGTTTTGTGTGCAGGTTTTTACATAGTACACAAATTTGTAGTTCAAAAACAAGAGAATTCATCCTTTCAAGAAAATAAGTTTTCAAGAAGATCATGCGGAAGAACGTCAGTTGCTGAAGTCAAGTCATGAAGTTTCAAGTCTTAAACTCAGAAGTCCAGAGCGAAATTCGAAATTGATGAACCTACCAAAGAGGGTGAAGCGATATCTAAGAATTCAGGATTTCATACATTTCCTTCTGCATTTAGTTTTTTGTATGTAATAGCTGGAGTTACTAACCGGAATCTCGACAAAACCTACTCGACTACCTAACTCATTGGAACTACGCCTGACTCTTTATCATCAACTTAGGATAGGTAGTTTTTAAAAAGATAGGACACAGTCAAACCTCTTCTCTATAATATTTTTTCACATAAATATTTCAGTAAAAAAATTAGTTACATAGTTCACGTCTTTGAATGAAAACTCTTCATGTTTTCAAGCAAAGAGGGGCTTACTGTGAACACCTAATTTTTTATCAAAATATAATATATTTTACTCCAATTTAAAAAGGGTTATATTTAAAATAAAATAAAATAATAATAATAAATTGTAAATTAATAAAAATTATAAGATCAATTATAGTTTAATAAAAAAATTGATAAATAGAAGTTTGGAACTTAAGTTATTTTTTAATTATCTAGTCTAAAAATAATAATTATATAGAAAATATTATGAAGAAATATAGAAAAAGAAAAGAAAAGAAAAGAGGAGTCCTAAAGATTTCAAATTTGTTTTACCTTATCCTTATTATTCCCAACTTTCTAACTTATGTTACGAAATAATCTCATCCCATTTTTTTTTTATTTTTCTCTCTCTCTCTTTTGGACGTTCCTTTAAAAAAAACCTTCACACATTTATTTTATTTATTTTGTTATTATTAATTATTTATTTTATATCCTTATCTCAACCCCAATTTTCTCAAACTAATTTTCAAATTAAATCCTAATCCCACTCTATTACGTTCCTTTTAATTAGCTCCAGATTCTCACCCAAAAATTTTTATATAACCCATGTTCAGTTGAAAAAAAAGAGACAGAGAAACATAGAGAACACACAGAGGTGGATTGAAATACAGAGAGATATTGAGCAAACACAAAGAGAAGAAAAGTGAGTTATTTTTTTTGAGAATTAGGTTAGAGTTAGAGGTTTTGCTCTTGGTTCCAAATTCGTAGATAACAACTTATTTTTATGGTACGAAATTTTGCAGCGAGGTAATTATAAATTCTCCCGTGATTTAAATAATATTACTTGTATAAAAATTTGATACCACTAGTATGCAATTCTTCAAATCGCATGCATTATATTTATTATTGTAACGCTATTATTGTTGTTATTATATGCTCTTTAGATGCAATTTGTAATTTATATGTCTTCATGATATTGAATTGTTAAATTTGAATAGATTAGCATATCTTTTCCTTTAGTTTTCCATTCAGAAGATTTTGTTGAATTTATTGTAGACTTTTTAGATTAGAATATAAACTAAAAATTTAATTGATTAGCGATTTAAAAAAGTTAAGTATAATATGTTTTAGTGTTTTTAATACATTATTTGAATTAAAAAATTTCTTTAAAATAACATAAGATGCTTATCTAATTCGGATTACTAAAATTTATTGCTAAGATAACATATGAATATTATTTAGAGTTATAATAAAAGGAAAACAATGAAGAAGGAAAAAAAATGAGATAACACAAGAAAAAAAAAACAATAATATGTACAAAAAAAATACAAAAAACAACGATGAAAAAAAATGATTAAACAAAAAGATAAAACAACAATGTAACAAAAAAAAAATTAAACTGATTATTAAAAGAAAGATTTAAACAAAAAACAGAATAAAAATCAAGAAAAGATAAAAAGATAAATAAATAGAATGTTTTTTTTCTTTCAAAAAATATATATATTAAATGACTAAAATGTAAAAAAATAAAAAAATTTAAAAACAAACAAAAAATAAACAAAAAGAGATGCGTGCAAAAAAAAAAGAAGAAAAAAAAGGAAGATTAATAAAAAAACGCAGAAAAGAAAAGAACAACCAAAATAATATAATAACAACAACAACAACAACAACAACAACAATAATAATAATAATAATGAAACAAAAGATAAAAAAAACATAACAAAAAAAAAACTAGAAAAAAGAAAGAGAATGTAAAAAAAAATAAAATAAAGAGAAAGAATCAGAGTGAAAAATAACCAAATAGAAAAACGTAAAAAATTACAAAAATTAAAAGCAAACAAAAAAAATTACAAAAAAGAGAAAAAAACGTGAAAAAAAAAAGAAAAAGAAAGAGAAACAGATTTTACAGAAAAAAAATTAAAAATAAAATAAAAACGTACAGATAAAGGAAAAAGAAAAAAAAAGAAAAAAATGGACAATTTTGTTTCATAAAAAAAAGATATTCTTAATCTATTTAGGATTTCTTGATAAAACTAACTTCAAGTCTTATAAAATTTTATTTTCTTATTTTAAATCTGAAATAAATAAATAAATATATAATCCTAAATTAACTTGAACTCTAAATATCTCATTCCTACACAAACTCTAATTCTTAGAAACTAGATATCTATGTATATTCTACCTATAATAACATTAAAAATTAAAAACATACAAATATAAGCAGAAAAAAATATATACGGATGTTCGACTTTAAAATTACACTACAAAATAAATAAATAAATAAAGACCCTTTAAAATAAATAAGTCAGTTTCGAATAAGTTTAGAAAAAATCTGAGGATGAATAACAATTTTATTATTAACCTAAATAATACAATGTCCAAAAATTAAGTTAAGTTATACTAAAGTCAAAAAAGCGACAGTGCCAGAACCACGGGACTCGAGGGGTGCCTAACACCTTCCCGTTGGTCAACAAAATTCCTTACCCGAACTTCTAGTTCGCAGACCAATAAAATAGAGTCAAATTTCCTTTTGAATAGTGATTTAAACAAGGTGACTTGGAAAATCAAAACTCAATTTCAAGTGGCGACTCTAAATAATAATTATCCCTTTTCAAAACGTCACTTTAATTTGAAAAACTGTTTTTCTTTCAAACAATGAAAATAAAAAATATTGAGAAAAAAAGGGGCGTGACACCTCTCATATCATTCATTTCATAATAACAAAACTAATATGAGCAACAATCTAAAAGTTTCTTCACACGCGAAGAACACTTTCATAAACAATACGCAAGCAGAAGACTTTTGTTTAAAACATTAGAACGATACAACATCTCATTGAACAATCTAGACTTAAGAGTTTACAACACTTGGGACTAATCCCATACAATACATAAAATTAAGACATAAAGGAACATGTGACTATTGTCCTCGAATGGATGAGGACTCACCATTACTTCATCTTCAATCCTTAGAGACCTACCCATCCTTCATGGCACATCACAAATCAATTTCCCTACAGTTTATTCAAAATCTAAAAGAAGGGGTTAGCACATTAGATGTATGGAAGCCATGCAAAAACCATGAAAAAGGGAAATTTAGTAATAAACATGCTTTTCATGAATTTTGATTAAAACATCATACTATAATCATATGAACAACATTTAACAACATAAAAACACATAAGAAATGATTTAGCCAAAAAGTCACATATTTTTAGCAAACATTACAATGAAGTCACTTTACTGTACATTGAGCTCAGTTCACTATTATAGTGAAGTTCCTTCACTTCACTTTAAACCCCCTTTAGCTTGTAATCTTCTCACTCAAAGCTATCCTAAGATTCACTTAAGTTAGAGAAAAAGAGATCACACATACACCCTATCTAGATGTGCCTAATTGAGCCTCAAGATTAAATAACATACACACTTAAGAGACACTACCATAAGAACATGAGATTCTCCTACCAAGGTGACTCTAAGGTTCACTTGAGTGATTTGTGAAGCGACCGCCAATACAATCCCTTACACACACACTTAAGAGATCCTATTGTATCATTCTAGAAAATCATAAGTTTAATGAAGAGCCAATAGGTTCTTAAGAATGTGCATCATGGCTAAATAGTCATCCCAATGCCCAATATTTAAAAATATTGGGTATATTAGAAAATTAAGGGCATAGTAGAAAATGTTGGCTTAGAGAGTGTTGGCCAAATTTTCAAGTATCTATGAGCTTGTGTACTAAATGTACCTGAAATGAAGACTCTAAGCTAGTTAAAAAGTCGTCTATACAAATCACATGAACTACTAGGGATCCAAGAGTCAAGCCTAGTACCAAAATACATGACCATTTAAAAGATGTAAATTAAACAATGCCAAAGGACATAGTGAGGATCCTTGGGACAATAAGAAAACATTCCAAAATGAACCATAAACAATAGTTAGTTAGGAAAGTCCAACCAACCCATGTTAAATCACATGTGCAAGACATGTGAAGAAGCTGCCAAAGGAGGGGACCACCCTAACCGAATTCGGTAGGGTAGTTAGGGGGAAGGCATGCACAAGGGTTCCACCAAGTGTGTCCTAGCTCTCTAACTAACTCTTGACTCTAACTAACTTACCTAAATAACTAACCTAGTAAAAAAAATATCTAGTACACCCGATAACATAAGAATTAAACTAAAACTTAATGGGGTGACACTAACCTAGTAACTAGTTAAAGAGACAACCTAATACCTAACCTACGATGGTCCAAAAGGGTTAGTTATGGTCCCAATGACTTAGGGGCACATTATTAATTAACCTAGGTCCCGTAATTAATATAATTAAAAAGTTAATTAATTACTAAAAATTTCTTAATTTAGCCGAGACCATACATAGTTTCAAGTTTTTGGTTAAGTCAAGTGATTTCCCAGTTTTAGTCAATCTAGGAGGGCCTTTTTAGTAATTAACTAATTAATTTATATAATTTACTTAATTAGACTAAATTTAATGATTCAATATAAGTTACTTGACTTATTGTCGCGTTCAAATACTAAGAAATCATAACGCAAAACAGTAAATGAACGAAAGAAACATAGAAAAGTTTCTCTTGATTTCTCTTAGGCTATTTCAAAGTTTTCTACAAGGTTTCGTGCAAGGTGATCTTCGTAGATTTAATTCTACATAAGGTATGGGTTTTCTCTCATTGAACTATTTTTCCAAGAGACTTTTCAAACGTTTGAATTAATCAATTTCGAAACTAGGGTTGTTCCCCAATGATGTTGTTGAAAGTACATCTCTCGAGTTATCCTTGTTTTTGATTCTTTAAATATATAGATGTAATCGTGATCATGTTGTTGGTATGTGGTGCTAAATTATCATTAAGTATAGGTTCTTGATTATTTACTGATTAATGAGGCATATTTATACTTGATTCATATGATTAGTGTATTAGTTATATGAAATAAAGAATGATGGAATGCTTAATTGGGTTCGAGAATATGAAGTTTGTTAAAAGTCGATTATGAAGTTAGCTACTGTTGAATTGGACTTGATGCCTATTGAGGGTATCATTATAATATATTTATGGTATTAATTGATGTGGTTAGTGATAACATAATGAATGTTGTTTAAGTGAAAGTTTTGTTTATGCCAATAAAATGGCTAACAATGTCTTTCCCAAAAAATTGAATGAAATTGACTTACAATGTTGCTTTCAATGTATGATGGAAAGATTGGCTAACGGTTAATGTAAACACAATTAAGCATGACTAACGTAACTTTGAATTCATAACCAAGGGTATGTCAATCATTTGGACAAGTCCCAACACATCCTTTCCAAATGATATGAACATAGTAACTACATTGAACAAAGTTCTTAATGTTTATAAAGAATGACATAACGCTACCAAAATACATGAATTGAATTAAGTTGAGTAATAACATAATTGAAAGTCTTTAAATTATGAAAGTGACAAGAATGGGGTGTTAAAGGAGGTGAGACAAGTCTCACTTACACCTAAGACAACTATGTTAAATATACTCACAAAATGTGGTGTTAATAATCGTGAGAAAATTCTCATTAACACCAAGATGATGATGTAAGGGTAAATTTCACATTTCATCAAGTAAAGAGTAAAGAAAGGAATGACCGGTTATCCAAAGATTTAAGTAAACCTCATAAATAGTAGCAAGCTTCCATAAAGTTTGAGTCAACTCTAAAAGATGTTAAGAAAAAGAAGTTGAGCAAAGAACCGATAGACTAGCAATGAGCTTGTGCCAGCACAGTTAAGCCTCATGAGATAAGTCTACCACTAAGGTGGATAAGTATTCTCCGTATGTCTCCTAGTCTTACACCTATGTTGCCAACATAGGAACTAAGCTGTGGATTCTACCTAAGTGAACTAGGTATGATGCGATTTCACTTTGGCCGGTGATTCTATCTCTTTTTAGTGTAGGGAAGTCACCAAATTTCATGTTTAGATCACATGATCTATGTCGGTTAAATTGTCAAAGAAAGTATTCAGTTCACATTAGCCATGAACCACCTATTTTCAGTGTGGGGATAATACTAAACTTGGTTTCCCTTTTGCCAGTGAACCACCCCTTTTTGGTGTGGGGCAGACACTGGATTTCATGTTAGCTCACATGATCAAGATTAACTTTGATCGGTGATTCACCCCTTTTTTCGGTGTGGGGAAGACATTGGATTTCATGTTCGCTCACATGATATTAATTATAAATATGTCCTTAAGAAAGCAAGAAAGAAAGAATAAGACATGCATGCTCAAAGTGATCTAAGAAAACAAGATCCTAAGAATATCAATCGTCAGTGTTTGATAAGATTGAAGTTTTCAGGAAATAATGTGCATAGCCTATAATGACTTCTTTCGTCATGAAAATTGGCATAGCCAAATAAAATTTTCTTATAATGACTTATTATATTCTACCAATAAAGGAGAGTAAAATGTAAAGGCAAATCAATGCCCCATAATCTCCATAATATGAAAATGATGAAATAAGTGGCCTAGCCAATAAAGATTGGATTACAAAGATTCTATGCCAAATCTAACAAGAATGGAAAAAAGAACTTGTTGTAAGGATAGACAAATCATTTCCATAGTCTTTTGGATTACTTACTTGATTCAATATAGGTATGGGAATACAATTAATCATTGCACTTGTAAGTAAAACATAGGATCTCAGGATATCATTGAATTACACTACAACAAGAAGAAAAAGACTTGAAAAGAAACTAAGTATCTAAAAGGGAGCTCTCGGGTTAGGAGGTATGGGAATACAATGAATCATTGAACATGTAAGTAAAACATAGGATCTAAGGATATCATTCAATAACACAACAAACAAGACGAAAAAGACTGGAAAAAAAACTTAGTATCAAAAAGGGAGCTCTCGGGTTAGGGAGTATCAAATTTAAAAATTTTCGCTCCCGTTTTTCTAAAATTATGTTCATGATTATAAGGTCTTGTTTTCATATAGAAAATGATTTGTGTTCCTTGAATGCATTAAAATATGTCATATTCATACTACAATTCACAAATAACGAATTAGGAAAGTCTAGTGATGTCACTTTCAAGAAATGTCATGTGGTTATAGGAAGATCTTTCCTTGATCATGCATAGTCCGGATGTGTATGTGTGCATAGACCCATACTCAGTACATGTGTATACTAACCCTATACTATTATTATCTTAATAGGTGTAGGTCAGAGAGAAGGTTAAAGACTCATCAAAGCTGTTTTGATTAGCGATCTCCAGACTTTGGTATGTCATCTAGAGTTCAAGGATGCTACATTTATCTTTCTAACCTAGCACTTTTGACATAGCGAGTGGCTGTTTTCCCTGGAATTTCTTCCGGATGTTTTATTCAAAGCTTCGTATAAAGTTGTTTTGGCAATCTATTACGTTATATATTGATCTTTCCATTTGAATCATTTCATAAATTGTACATGATTGTTTAGTCTTTGAGATCATTAGAATTTTATTCTATGTAATGATCATACGAAGTCTATGTATACTTCAATATTTTTTAAAATTTCTAAATTTTCCACAAATTTAACTATATGATTGTGATGAAAGCTAAGAAGAGGCTTGTCTGTGACCTCTGAGAGGTTAAATGTCGGTTGCATTCGGATTCCACAATCCGGGTGTGACATTTCATTGCATAAGACATGAAAAGTAGTGCGGAATTTAAAATTTTTCATGACATTTAATATAAAAAGGAATTCTTACATATATACTAATAAAATCACGTCGTCACAAGCCAAACATAAATACAGGACATATTATCTTAGGGACAGGACCCTTTACATTTTAAAGCTATACATAATATTTCTTTGAATAAAGAAACCATGAAAATAGGAATTATGCCCTCGGATATATGAGAATATACTGTCTTGAGAGAATCTTTCTCAAGCTACCCCTTCTAGGCATCAACTTGCTTCCAAAACCTATACTTATAGTGTATACAAAAGTATGGGGTTAGTACAAATAATGTACTTAATATGGCAAATGCAAAAACATGCAAAAATGGAAATTTTAGGATAAATAAACTTTCTTGCCAAATAAGTAAAACCTTCATGAATATAGAGGTAAAACAACATAAGAATCATCATATAACTCATAAAGAAGGACTTCAAAATTTTTTAAAAAATGAACATTTTACAGTAAGCTTTCCAAAATTACAGTGAACCATTTTGAACATTACAGTGAACTGATTCATTCCCAAAATAGTGAACTTCTAAGGTCAAGCCAAGAGAAAGTGAACTCATTTCTGTAGTAGTTTCCCCAAAACTAGGTTATTCTAAAACTCATCAAGGTAAGACATAAACGAGAAAACCATACACCTCCTTTAATACACAACTAGGTGATTCCCAAGACTACCCATTATAGGCTTTCTCGGCTCGGGGGAACAAGTCCCCGCTCAATAACAAGACATTAGAAGAACACTCAAACACTTCACATAAGATACAACAAGACTTCCCTTTGGAAATCCCTACTTAGTGAAATGAGTAGATTGTGTCCCATTCCACCTCCTACCCTAAGTAGTACACACTTTTAGAAGACTTAGATCATTCAATTCACATAAGACACACAAAGACATCCCTTTCAAAATGCCTACTTAGTGAAATGAATAGATAGCGTCTCATTCCACCACTTTCCCTAAGTAGTACACTCTTTTTGAAGACTTAGTACTTGCATTAATTTCTTATTATCTTAAATGACATAGACCATGAGAGCTAGACATGGAATCTTTATATTAAACCTTATCAGATGAGCGATCCTCAAATGCCTAGACTTAGGTCATTCTCTTAGCTTTTACATGTATTTCCCAATAGATATACCTATGTGGTTGCATAGTTAAGGGATAAGGAGATTGCTACAAAGTAACTCATTTTCTACTAACGAGGAGTACTCATCTCAAGAGGTAAATTGGAATACAACATCACAACTCATGAAGTGTAACCACCACCTTTTCATATCTTCTCGGTGCTAAGCATAATTATCCAAAAATTCTAAACATTATATATACTATATGTTAAGGATTACTAGTGAACACGACAAATCAACTCACGAAGTGAATTCATCCTTTGACCTATCTTAGAAAGACCTTAGGATGTAGTGATATTGCTAGTAAACACTTCATCTAAACTCATGAAGAGTGTTCACCCGAAACTCCTCTTTTTACTTAAAGTAGCTTCATTCATTCATTCAAGAGTGAGTGTGTGCACATGTGAATACACCTTTCACATAAGCATCATTTCATTTACATTCAATCTATACACGCTTAGAACCTTTATTCATCATGTCTTACACACTAGCATGCTCAACATATGCACTTACTTCATCTAGGCATAATCTAAGCGAAACATGAAATTCAAACTTCATAAAACACAATACAGGAAACATATTCATTATCACTTCATTGCATAAATTAGGACTTCAAAGACACACTTACAATACATACCATGCATATCCAAATTCATTGTAACGCCCTAAAATGAACTAAGGTAAATTAGAGCCTCATGAGGTGTTTCTTGAGTTAATTTTTGTTTTAAAATTATTTAATTTTAGTTTTCTTAGTCAGTGTAAATTTTAGTTAAGTTTAAAGGTCAAACGTAGAAGAACGTTCATGACGTTCGGAAGTAATGTCGTAGAAAGTGTTCTTGCGTCTTGTTGTGTTTGAATGAGTTTCACGTATTTGTTTTGCTTGAAATTCATTTGGGTTGTTCCTAAGACCTAGAGTAATTAGGTTAATGGTTTTAAGTCTTGGCACGACCCCACCTAGTACCCACAAGGGGCCCTAGATGAAAAGCACAAGACTTGGATGAAACTGCGAAGAACACTACTCAATCGACGAGGCAGTCTACTGTGCGTAAGCCCATCGACGCCTAGTCGTGGGGGGAATCCTCCCATACTTAGTGGAAAGTATATATTCTACCTTTATTCAGCCTCTGAATACATTGACCTCCACCACGACGGAACATCGACCCATCAACAACCAGTAGCTTGGGTCGTCGATTGGCTACTTTAAAAAGTTGTTGAAGTTGCTGCGAACTTGGGGTGTTTTTTGTAAATTCACCCAAAGTATTCTATAAACCTAGGTTAATATTTTTAGTGTTTTTAAGTTATATTAATTTATTTTTAAGCCCTAGACCTAGAAAAGATCCCTACCTTAAAATATTCAAACTTCCTCTCTAAAGAAAACTTTCTCAAAGTCACCATTAGAGATAAGACTCAAGGAGTGCAAGAAGGTCTAGTTTGGACGTGTATATGAACCAAAATTAGTGTTTTTTCTTCTATTTTCGGTACCGTATGTATCCTTGAACCTTCTTCCATTCAAGGAGCCATTTCCAAAAGATTTCAAAAAGGGTTTTTAAAGCTCTATTACCTTCTATCTTTGATTTTAAGCCTGGGTCTTCTTGTATAAGTGTTATAATGATTTAAATATGTTTATTATTGAATTAATTGATGATTTTTATGTTTAAAACCTACTGAAATTTTGTATAGGCATATTTCAAACTTTTAGCTTAAGAAATGGGTTAAATGACCATGTTTGGGTAACGTATGAACTTGTATTTTCTTATGTTGATTATTTGGATTAGCTACTGCCTTGAGTGCCTTATTATGATGACATATCTAGAAATTGATTATAGTGGATGATGGCTTGGTTAAATTGTGAGGTGCCTATATTGTATAGTTCTTATAATGAATTTCTCTTGAGTGGTATGGCACACCTTTTTTGTGGCGGTGTTTATTTCATGAACTTTATAATACCTTGTATGTTTTGTGAGTGTGGCTTTGAATGACTAGTACATGAAATAATGTGAATTTGAATATAAGCATTTTCTTGTGTTTTTGGTGAAGTTGAATAGGATGTTTGGCTTAGATTATGCCTAAGTAAAATATATGACATTGTGAAGCATTTCAAGTGTGTAAGTTGATGAGCGTAGGTCTAAAGCATATATAAAAATTAATATTAATGAAATGATGATTATATGCAAGATGTGTTCACAAGTAATCACACACACTTAAATGAATGTATGAAGTTAAATTGAGTAAATAGAGGAGTTTTGAGGTTACCACCCTTCATGAGTAGAGATGAACTGCTTAGTAGAAACCTCACTACATCCTAAGATCTTTCTAAGTTAGGTCGGCGGATAATGGCCTTTGTGAGTTGACATGTAGTGTTCACTATCTATCTTTAACCTATAGTTTGAAGTGTTTAGAATCCGTGGGGTAATGTCTCGCACCAAAAGGATATGAAGAAGAGGTGGTTTAACTTCATGAGTTGAGATGTTGTATTCCAATATACCTCTATATATAAGTACTCCTCGTGAGTAGACAATGACTTACTTAGTAGCAATCTCCTTATCCTTTAACTATGCGCTCGCATAGGTGTAGCTATTGGGAAAACCATGTAAAAGCTTAAAAAATGACCTTACTCTAGGCAAAAGAGGATCCCTCATCAGATAGGGGTTAATGTCATGATTTTATGTCTAGCTCTCATGGTCTATGTTGGTTAAGTTAACCCCCATAAAATAGTTTATTGAACTAAGTATTCTATAAGACATTACTACTTATGGTAGATGATGGTATGGGACTCTATCTACTCATTGCACTAGGTAGGACCTTTTGAAATACACTTGGTACCAAACCTTCAAAAAGAATGTACTACTTAGGGTAGCTGGTTGTATGGGACACTATCTACTCGTTGCACTAAGTAGGTATTCTAAAAGGGAAGACTTTTGTGGTTTTATTGAGCGTCTTTTAATGTCTTGCCATTGATTGGGGTGCTTGTTTCTCTTGAGTTTAGTAAGACGAAAAGGGTATTCTTGAGGGTTGCTTTGGTGTATATTGAAGGAGGATTATGCATACTTCCTTCATGTATTAACTTAGTGAGTCTTAGAATAATCTGAGGTAGGGAAACTCTTATGGAAAATGAGTTCGATTTCTCTTTCGCTTAGCCTTGGAAGTTCACTCATTTAGAAAAAAGGATAGCTCATTTAACTACTCAAGTTGAATTCATTGTAAATTCTTGAAATGCTTCAGTGTAATGGCTTAAATTTTTTCACTGTAAATGGGCATCTATTTACTGTATTGGAAGTTTACTGTAAATGGTCTCTTTTTGTTTAAAATTGTGGGAACTCTTATCTAAGTGTTAAATTATGGTTCTTATGATGATTTGTTCCTAAATTCATGAATGTTATACTTAAATTGCATGAAATGTTATTTTACTAAATTTTTCCGTTTTGGATGTTTTACATATGCAATACTTAGTACATTTTTTGTAATAACTCCATACTTATCTAAACTTTATAAGTATAGGTTGAAGACATTTTGGAATATTCGAAGGTGAAGCTTGGGAAATTCACTCTCTTAAGAATTTGTATATCCTCATATATTCGAGGACATAGTCTATTTTTGCCTAGGCTTATTACTATAAATTAATATGTATTTGATTTAAATGTAAAGGGTAGTGTCCCTAAGATATTATTTGTTGTGTCTTAATTTTTGCTTGTGACAATGACATTTCTGAAATATTTATGAAACGTTCCCTTTTTATTAATTTATTTCATGAAAAGTTTTAATTCCTCATTACTTTACATGTCTTATGTAATGAATGCTAGTAAAAGGGCTTGTCCAAGACCCCAAATGGTCAAGTATGGCCGGTCACGAAACGAGGATTCCTCCTAACTTCTAGGGGGTGCTTTCAATTCAGGACAAATTTGGTATCAAAGCATAAGATTATGGGAAATAGTTTAAGATCTAGAAAGATTCACAAGCCAAATCTTGTAGTATCTTGGTCGTTGGTGTGAGTCGCGACACATCCATGGACAAGATTCTATAGGATGATAGAAGTTGCACTTTCTTCTCTATTTTAATGTCGTGCCTTAGAGTTGAGTCATATAAGGTGTCTTTTCTGAACCGCTTCTCTTTGTGATTATAGGACATGAATACGAGGAGATCAACCGCTAGAATGGAAGAGAGAGATGTTGGTAATTAGAGGATTTATCCCCGTGTAGATCAAGTTTTTATTGTTAGTCTACAGGAAGAGAATGAGGAGGTCCCCCTTAACAACCTCAAGTTCCTCCGGAACCTCAAGTGCCTGCTTTGCCTCAAGCTTCTTTTGCTGAAAGAGATATGAATAATGCGGATTTGAGGGCTGCCCTAATGAACTTGACCCAACTCATTACGGCTCAAGCTCATGTTTTCAACAATCATTTTGTTGCCCAAGCTAAAAAAGGATTTGGACCCCAACCTAACGCTAGTTCTTCCGCTTCTAGAATTCAGAATTTCATGAGGATGAATCCTGCCACTTTCCATGGATCTAAGGTGGATGAAGATCCACAAGGTTTCATAGATGAGGTTTTCAAACTGGTAGATGCTATGGGTGTGACCCCTTGGGGGAAAGCAGAGTTGGCCACTCACCAACTCAAAGATGTGGCTCAAGTGTGGTTCGAGCAATGGAGGGTTGATAGACCCTTAGAAAGAGGTATGGTTGATTGGGAGAAATTCAAAGAGGCTTTCCTAGATAGGTTTTTACCCTAGAGTGGAGGGAGAAGAAGATGGTTCAATTCATGAACCTTCATCAAGGAGGAATTAGTGTGCAAGAGTACTCTCTCAAATTCACCCAACGCTCAAAGTATGCCCCAAGCATGGTATCGAACCCTAGGTCTAGGATGAATAAATTTGCAACGGGAGTTTCTAGCTGGGTGGAGAAAGATTTCTGGACGGCAATGCTTCTTAATTACATGGATCTCTCTAGGTTCATGGTCTATGAACAACAAATTGAGGAGTGCAAAATTAGATAGATAAGGCAAGAGGGTAAGAGGCCTAGGTCGGATGATTCTAGTCACCAAAAGCCTAAGAAGAGGTTCTATCACCAAGTTTCTTCCATGGGAAACAAGGCGAGGGATCCAACCCAAAATTCCTAAGGTGGTCGTCATTCTTTTGAGAGGACTAGGTGCCCTATTTGTGGGAAGCAACATTTGGGTAGATGTCTTGTTTGAATGTGTAGTTGTTTTGTATGTGGTAATAAGGTACACAAGATGAGAGAGTTCCCTAACATCAAAGAAAGAGGGAAAGAGGTCAATCAAGCTTCCCTAGATCCTAATGCTCCAAAGAACCGTTCCTAAGGGATGGTAGAAAATAAGGATAATTAATCTAGGTTTGATGATCTTGGTAAGTCTTAACTCTTTATGATTGTTCTTTTTATGATATGACATGAGTTTATTTGGTCTTATAGTTCATATGATCATTTCATCTTGATGAATTGCTCAAAGAATGGAATTATGAAAATTTTGAGAATGTTGGGCCGTGTTACAGTGAACCTCACTGTAATTTTTTGCATTTTGGAAAAAAAATAGCTTGTATAGAATTGAAGTTTTAATCTGCTCAAAATTGTTGTATATGTGCATGTTTAATGTTGTAGAAGGTAGTTCCTCCATAGGAGAAGGTTAAAAGTGAGTTTTGAAAATTTTAAAGTTTGCATGAGTTGCCTATGTTGCTATTTGTTTGAAAGTGTGAATTGATTCTCCTTGCTAGTTGGTGCTTTTATTTTGAGTGTTTTCATAAATGTTTTGATGTGTTATGTGATTTTTAGTGAGTCCTTGTTGTTATCAAAGTTTTAGTGTCATTCGAGAATAAAAGAACTACGGTGAATTAGAGCCTCCTGAGTGTTTCTTGAGCTAATTTTTGTTTTAAAATGAGTTAATTTTGTGTTCATAAGAAGTGAACAATGTTTTTTAATTTTAAAGGACAAACGTCCAAGAACATCCAGAACGTTCGCAAGATATCCCTTAGAAATTTTTCTTGCGTCTTTTTGTGTTTGAGTGATGTTACGTGTTCATTTTTCTTATAACTTATGTGGAATGTTCCTAAGACCTAGACGAATTTTTTAAGGGTATAAAGTACGGGCACGACCCGACCTAGGACCGATAACGAGCCCTTGATAAAGAGCCCAAGACTTGAACAAAACTGCCAAGAACAATACTCAATCGACGAGGCAGTCTACTAGGTGTAGGCCCATCGATGACCCTTCGACTTGGGGGAAGTCCCCTACTTAGTGGTAAGTCCATACCCTCCCTTTATGCATCAACTGAAGCCATCAACTCCCAACAGGACGGGCCGTTGACCCATCGACGCCCGGTAGCTTGGCTCGTCGATTGGCTACTTCCAAAAGATGCTGAAAATGCTGCGAACTCGGGGTGATTTGTGCAAATTCACTCCAAGTATTTTATATCCCTAGGTGAATACTTTTAGTGTTTTCAAGTTATATTAAGATAGTTTTAAGCCATAGACCTAGACAAGACCCCTCACTTCAAATATTCGAACTCCCTCTCTAAAGAAAACTCTCTCTAAGTCACCATTAGAGCTAAGACTCAACGAGGGAAAGAAGGCTTGTTTGGACGTATATATTCACAAAAATTAGTAGGTTTCCTTATGTTTAGGTATGGTATCCATCCTTGAACCTTCTTCCATTCAAGGAGTCATTTCCAAAAGATTTGAAAAAGGGTTTTCAAAACTCTATTTCCTTCTATATTTTATTTTAAGCATAAGTCTTCTTGTAAAAGTGTTCTAATGATTTAACCAAGTTTATTATTTTATGTATTTATGATTTTAATGTTACAACCTAATGAACTTTTGTATATGCAAACGTTAAACTTTTAGCTTAAGAAATGGGTTAAATGAGCATGTTTCGGTAAGGAATGAACTTGGGTTTTCTTATGTTGAATATTTGGTTTATCTACTGCCATAAGGTCCTTATTATGATGGAATATTGAGAAATTGATTAAAGTGGATTATGGCTTGGTTAAATGGTAAGTTGCCAATATTGTATAGTTCTTGTGATGAATTTCTCTTGAGTGGTATTGTCCACCTTCTTGGTGGCGGTGTTTATTTGCTTAACTTTATATTATTTAGTATGTTTTTTGAGTGTGGATTTGAAGTCCTAGTAAATGAAATGAAGTGAATTTGAAGATAAGTCTGTCTTGTGTTTTTGTTGAAGTTGAACAGTTTGTTTGACTTAGATTATGCATAAGTAAAATATATAACTTTGCGATGAATGTCAAGTGAGTACGTTTATGAATGTAGGTCTAAAGCATGTATAGAAATCAATATTAATGAAATTATGTTTATATGCAAGATGTGCTCACAAGTACTCACACACACTTACATGGATGTATGAAGTTAAATTGAGTAAATAGAGGAGTTTTAAGTTTAACACTCTTCGTGAGTTGAGATGAAGTGTTTAGTAGCAACCTCACATTATCCTAAGAGCTCTCTAAGATAGGTTACTGGATGAATGACCTCCGTGAGTTGAGATGTTGTGTTCACTAACTATCCTCAACCTATAGTTTATAGTGTTTAGAATTTGTGAGGGTTATGTCTAGAACTGATAGGATATGACAAACATGTGGTTACACTTCATGAGTTGAGATGTTGTATTCCAATGTACCTTTTGAGATGTGTACTCCTCGTGAGTAGAGAATGAGTTACTTAGTAGTAATCTCCTTATCCCTTAACTATGCGTCTGCATAGGTGTAGCTATTGGGAAAGCCATGTAAAACCTAAAAAGAATGAACTTACTCTAGGAAAGTTAGGATCCCTCATCCCATAGGGGTTAATGTAGGGATTCCATATCTATCTGTCATGGTCTATGTAGGTTAAGTTAACCCCCCATAAAAGAATTGATTATGTTTTGATATTCATGAATTCAGGTGTATATTGTTATGGGCTTTTGATTCATGTATAGATTATGGTTAATTGGTTTATAGGCTATTTCAATTTGATCAATTGAGTATAGAATATTCTTAGATCTACTGAATGTTAGACTTACTAAATTGATATTGACTTAATGCTTATGATTTCTAATTTAATTATCTATGGGCTACCTAATGATGCAATGATTATATTCAATTGATATCTAGGTTGTATTAGATTGATGAGTATGTAATAAATTAACCTAACTTCATTAATTATTGATATAATTGTATTTAGTTTTTGGCTATAGACTTTGGTAAGGGCCATATGGTATTGAATTGGATGATTTTGCTTTGGAATCGAAGTGGTAAGAAGGAGTGGGGTATGAGGGACAAAATCCATTAATTTGATGTTAATTAGACTTCAATTGTGTTGTGATTGGTATGGTCCACTTATGGTGGGCTGCTATGTGAATTTATGTGGCCTTGTCAGCGTTACTTTATGCAATATAAAGATCACGGTCTTGTCGGAACTACTTGAAGTATTCAGATCATTTACTTAGTTGTTTTATGTGAATTATGATTATATCTATCTATTTTTGAAGAAATGTGAAAGTATATGTTCTTTCTATGTATGTTACAAAATCATGTAAATCATGACTATGTGATTGTATGTGTAGTCTTAGGGTTGATGCATGGTTGTTCCTACTTGGCTATATGAGTCTATAATAGTTATGTTGATGATGATATGGTAGTGTGTAGGATGACTTAAAGATGATAATCGTTATTCCTATGTGCTTATAGAATAACTAGTAATATGTGTTAAGGTGAAGTATGTGGTGTATTGTCTTGGTTGACTTGTGTCCCTTACATGATGCTTGTATGGATATGAATATGTGATGTATTGACTTAGTATGCTTAAGTCTCTTAGTCTTGAATGTATAATTAATACGCGACCTTGAATGATTTTAAAAGGGCCTTTTATGTGAAAGCGTGAACCGAATGGTAAGGTTATGTATGTTGAAGTTGAATGCCATAGTGGTATCCTTCAAGTAAAGTAATGATGCAATTAAGGTGAATGGTGTGGAACAGAATCATATTAGTCCTTAGGAATGTCATAATGAGCTTCTTGTCTCCATAGGATGGTAGCCATAAGAGGTCCTCTTGGGTAGGGCAAATGTAATTGGGTTATGGACTTGTTATGAGACCCTTTTTTGTGAGCCTTTAACGTGAATTACTCTATATGAATGAAGGCTAGCACCGAGTGAGTAAGGAAAGGGAAAGTAGTTTTATATGAGTATGACACTAGTTTACAAAGCATGCCGTTTATATTCCTTAACCACGTGCATACACCCTCATCAGAGTAGGTTAGAACTCCGGATTCCATGTCTTGCTATCATGCTCTATGTCAGTTGTTGCCTATTCTCATCATACGAGATACTTACTAGCACTAGAGAAGTTCTATGAAGTTAAGGTGGTAGTATGAGAGGCTATCTAGACATTCCACAATAGGTTTTGAAAGTGTTAGTGAGAGTCCCTATGTTTTGTTCAAGACCATTACTTGAATGTCCTTTATTTTTTGAGTCCCTCTTAATGAACTAGTAAATGTAATGATTTAAATTAGGAAAGTATGTTAAACTGAAGTAGTAGTTATCTAGAGTAATTAAGGGTTTTCTAGTAAAGTTGTGAAGGGGACATAGGAATGGTCACTTCTTATCTTACCTATATAGGTATTTAGAATAACTCTAATTAGGGAAGTTGGTTGATAATGTGTACTTGATCTAAGACTTAAATATTCTTACGTATTATTGAGGTAATCTTAAAGAGGTCACTTTGGATGTTATCTTCTTGATTTACTTAAGTAGGTATTTTGATTGACTTTGGAAGGAGAATGTCATATCACCTATATGTTAATGTGTTAAATGAGAACTATTTTATCTTAGGGAGTCTATAGGATCTCTTAAGTGTATATGTAAGGGATTGTATGGGAGGTCGCTTCACAACTCACTCAAGTGAACCTTAGAGTCACCTTGGTAGGAAAATCTCATTTTTTCTTATGTTGAAATCTCTTAAGTGTGTATGTGACGCATTATAAGTAATCTTGAGGGTCGTTTAGGCACATCTAGAGAGGGTATATGGGTGGTATATCTTTGTGTTACATAAGTGAATCTTAGGATAGCTTTGAGTGAGAATATTACATGCTAAAGGGTGTTTTAAGTGAGGTGAAGGAACTTCACTGTAACAGTGAATTGAGTTCACTGTATAGTGAAGTGACTTCACTATAATTTTTGCTGAAAATTTGAGTTTGTGTTAAATGATTTCTTATGTGTTTCTATGTTGTTAAATGATGTTCTTATGATTATAGTATGATGTTTTAATCGAAATTCATGAAAATCATGTTATATACTAAATGCCCCTTTTTGATGGTTTTTGCATGGCTTCCATACTTAGTACATCTAATGTGCTAACCCCTGCTTTTACTTTTTGACTAAAGTGTACGAAAATGGAATCTTGATGTGACATGAAGGATGGATAGGTTTCTAAGGGTTGAAGATGAAGTATTGGTGAGTCCTCATTGATTCGAGGACAATATCCACATGTTCCTTTATGTCTCAAGTCTTTATTTTATGTCTTGTATGGGATTAGTCACAACTGTTGTAAACTCCATATTTTAAATGGTTCAAGTAGATTGTTGTAAAGATTTAATGTTTTAAATGTATGTCTTCCTCTAACATATTGTTTATGAAAGAGTTTTTCGTTTCGAAGAAACTTGTAAATATTTTCTAATTTTGGAATGTTTATTATGAAATGAATGATATGAAAAGCTTAGATTAGACTTCTTGAAGTATCATTTTCGTGTGCCGACACAAGGATGTCCTAACTTCTAAGGTGTACTTGCGGGTCGTGACAGAGATGGTATCAGAGCATAAGGTTTAGGGAGTGTCTTAGTTGTTGTATGAACAACATATAGTAGAGTCTTGCTTATAATGTGAAGCGTGCCACATTATAAATAGGAGGCTATTCGTTGGTAGGAAAGTTTCACTTCTTCATTAATCTAATCCTGCCTAAGATCTTTGTATATGGTTTGTTTCCCTTGTTTCCCTTATGTGTTAGTCCCTGGAAGGTGACTTTATGAAGTTTGGGTTGAGGGAGATAAAAGAGGAGATGTGACTGATAAGATGAGGTGTGATAGATGGTGCTTTTTACCTTAGATTTGTTTGGTTACCTTTTCAAGGGTAGTTAAGTTTGAAAGAATGGTAAGTTATATTGTTAGAGAACGTGAAGGAGTGGTTGCTAAGATATTTTGATGTTGTTAAGACCCCAACTATAGTAAGTGACGTGAAGAGATTAAGAAGAGTAAAGGTGAGTTCTCGTAGTAAGGGTGATGTAGTGGTTAGATGATGAGACCTTTGAAAGTCTTTATCCATGAAGTAGACTTTGGTGAGAAAGTATTAGTAAGGTTTAAGGTTCCTTGAGGGAGTACTTCCTTGTATTTAATGTTATGTTGATCATAGAATATGTTTCTCCTAAGTGGGGGAGTATGGTTGTTGGGAGTTAAGTACATTAACTTTTCTTTAAAGGTTTCTTCAAGCCTAAACCGAAGAGTTCCTAATAACTTCAGTATTCTAGGAGTCCTTGTGGAAAGTGAATTCCCATATTCTCTTTATGATGTGCATATTTGATTGAAGTTTTGTTGAAATTGAATTTCATTAACTTCTTGCATTGAGTATTTTATGGATCCATGATTATGTTTTTAAATATGTTTATATGATGTTACCTTGAATATTAGCATGACAATAACATCAATTGCCTAGAAGTTGCAATTTGAAATATCATCACAAATCACTGTAATGCACACTTCCACTTCAATGTATTATTTTTTCAAAATTTGACTAATTGATTCTTTGGCCCAAAAATATTGTATTGTGGTTAAAACTTATTTATATAAGTATGATATTGAATATAAAATGAGTTTTCGTTCTTTAGAATGAAGCATGTCAATTTCTTAGCATAATGAGTTGTAGAATCTAATTTAGTTTCTTGTTGTGTCATGATTCTCTTAATCATGTGAAATTTATTTGTTCTTCTTGAAAGTGTGTTACGTGTAATTTCTTGAGTTTTCAATTGAATCCCTATTCTTGGAAGTTTTCGGAGAGTGGCAAGTTGAATTCGAGGACGAATTTTGTCCAAGTGGGGGAGATTGTAAGACCCCAAAAATGACTTAGGTGAATATAGAGACTAAAGTGTATGTAATGATATTCTATAGTCCTAATTTGGGGTATAATGTGGGTTATAGACAGTAGCTAAGATTTTAGGTGCATTAGAAGTCAAACGTCAACGGACGACCAAGGCGTTCGACCACTAAGTGACCCATGTGCCTCATATGTGGTTGTATGTGTTTATGTGTTATGAATGAGCTTATATGGTAATTGAATGATTTATTATGGTGTTTAAAGTCAGTGTGTCAAGTTTCGTGAAGTTTGGAGGTGAAACGTACAAGAACGTCTATGACGTTTGAAAGATTTGCCTTGAAATTACCTTGCGTGTGTATGTTTGTTTCATCGAGTTTTACGTGTAATTTTTTTATGAAAATCATGTGGTAGGTCCTAAACACGTATACGAACATATTTGGGGTGAAAAATTCCGAGTACAACTCCACTTAGGACCGTCAAAGGGGCCCTAAGGGAGGACCCCAACTTAGAGACCAAAATTGCCAGGCAGTGGCCAAACGACGGACCGGGCGACGGCCAGTCAACTGAGATGGACCGTCTATGGGTATTGTCTGATGTTACATGTAGACTGCAGGTTCGGGAACCTTTGAAGTGAACGACGATACCCCATTGACGCGACATGGCCAGACCAATGGTCCATCGATGGTGCTTAAAAGTTGGAAGTTTTTTTGTTAAGACTTGGGGTTTTTGGGAAGTTCACCCAAAGCATTATAAAACGTGGGGACGGTTGTTTTAGGTGTTTAGGGGTATTTTAAGAGTATATAAATTATTAAAATATCATTTAAACCCTATAATCTAAATCAAAACGCCTTCCCTCCTAATGTTTCTCTAAGAACCTCCATTAGAGTTCAAAGTTTAGATGGAGCTTGAAAATGGTTATTCAACAGAGTTTCTTCTTCAACTATCTTTGGATTCATCAAATAATGTATGGTATTTCTTCATCTAAGTCTTTATATCACCTTAGAGCCAATTTCAAGTATGATTTTCAGAGGTTTAAAAAAAGATGAAAAAAGTCCAATTTCTACTCTATGTTTTGGGTTCTTGCATAAATAGTTTCCAAAAGTTTATATATGATTAAGTTTATGTATAAATTTTTTTCCACTTAAATTATCCATGAACCCTTGATATTCTCAAATCTCTAAATTTCACTAAAATATTGGTGAATTGATTATGCTTTGATATTCATGTGTAAATTGTTATGGGCTTTTGATTCATGTATAAATTATCGTTAATTGTTTTATAGTCTGTTTCAATTTGATCAATTGAGTATTGAATATTCTTAGATATATTGAATGTTAGACTTATTGAATTGATATTGACTTAATGCTTATGATTTCTAATGTATTTCTCTATGGGCTACCTAATGATTAAATAATTATATTCAATTGATGTCTAGGTTGTATTAGATTGATGAGTATGTTATGAATTGACCTAGTCTCATTTATTATTGATACAATTTTATCGAGTTGTTGGTTATGGCCTTAGGTAAGGGCCTTATGATATCGAATTGGATGATTTAGCTTTGAAATCAAAGTGGTAAGATGGAGTGTGTTATGATACCCTAATTCTTTTTTTTTTATGTTAATTAGACATCAATTATGTTGTGATTGGAATGTTCCACTTATGGTAGGGTGCTATGTGAATTGATGTTGCCTTATCGTCATTACTTTATGCAATATGATGATCATGGACTTGTCGGCACTACTTGAAGTATTAAGATATTTTATTAGTTGTTTTATGTGAGGTATGAGTATATCTATCTATTTGTGAATCAATGTTAAAGTATACGTTCTTTCTATTTATGTTAGGAAATCATGTAAACCACGACTATGTGCTTGTATGTGTAGTCTTAGGGTTGATGCATGCTTGTTTTTACATTACTTTATGTGTCTAAAATTGTTATGTTGATGATGATATGGAAGTATGTAGGATAACTTAAATATGATAATGGATATTCCTACTTTTGCTTATAGAATGACTAGTAATATGTCTTAAGATGAAGTATGTGCTGTCTTGTCTTGGTTGACTTGTGTCCCTTACTTGATGCTTTTATGGGTATAAATATGTGATTTCTTGACATAGGATTCTTAAGTCTCTTAGTCTTGAATGGATAATTAATATGTGACCTTCAATGATGTTAAGAGGGTCTTTTATGTAAAACCTTGAACCTAGTGGTAATGTAATGTATGTTGAAGTTGAAAGCCGTAACGGTAACCTTCCAGTAAAGGAATGATGGACTTAAGGTTAATTGCCTGGAACGACATCATATTAATCCTTAGGAAAGTGATAATGAGATTCTAGTCGCCATTGAAAGGTATCCCTAAGAGGTCCTCTTTGGTTGGGTAAATGTAATTGGGTTATGAAATTGTTATGTAACCCTCTTATGTGGACCTTTAACGTGAATTACTCTATGAGAATGAAGGCTAGCACCGAGTGAGTATGGAAAGGGGAAGTAGTTCTAGTTAAGTATGCGACTAGATTACAAAGCATGCCTTTCATATTCCTTAACTATGTGCTTACATGGGATGTGTCCTAGTTCTACCGTTGGCAAGTAGAACACCATTATTGGCTATCCTCATTATATGGTATACTTATTATCATTAGAGGAGCTCTATGAAGTTTAGGTGGTGTTATGGGACGCTATCTAGACATTGCACAATAGGCTCTGAAGCTGATAGTGAGAGTCTTTATGTCTTGTTCTATAGCATTATTTGAATGTTGTTTATGTGTTGAATGTCTCTTAATTAACTAGTAAATGTAAATGACTTACGTTAAGAAAGTATATTAAAATGAAGTAGTACTTATTTAGGGTAATTAAGGGTTGTCTAGATAAGGTGTGAAGGAGGCATAGGAATGCTCACTTCTTATTTTACCTAGATAAGTCTTAAGAATGACTCTAGTTTGGGATATTGGTTGATTATGTGGACATGATCTAAGCCTAAGGTAATCTTAAGGATTATTTAGGTAATCTTAATGAGGTCACTATGGACGTTATTTTCTTGATTTCCTTAAGTAATATAACCTATATGTTAATGTGTTAAATGAGAATGATTCTATCTTAGGCAGTCTATAGGATCTCTTAAGTGTGTGTGTAAGGGATTTTATGGGAGGTCGCTTCACAACTCACTCAAGTGAACCTTAGAGTCACCTTGGTAGGAAATTATGATATTCTTATGTTAATATCTCTTAAGTGTGTATGTGACTCTTTATAAGTAATTTTGAGGGTCTTTTCGGCACATCTAGAGAGGGTGTATAGGTGGTATCTCTTTGTGTGACTTAAGTAAATTTTAGGATAGCTTTGAGTGAGAAGATTACATGCTAAAAGGTGTTTAAAGTGAAGTGAAGGAACTTCAATGTAATAGTGAATTGATTTCACTGTACAGTGAAGTGACTTCACTGTAATGTTCGCTAAAATGTGACCTTTTGTTAAATGATTTCTTATGTGTTTCTAAGTTGTTAAATACTGTTCTCATGATTATAGTATGATGTTTTAATCTAAATTCATAAAAAGAATGTTATATACTAAATGTATATTTTCATGGTTTTTGCATGGCTTCCAAATTTAGTACAACTAATGTGCTAACCCCTTCTTATACTTTTCGAATAAAGTGTAGGGAAATGGAATTCCGCTAGCGTATTGCTTATGAAAAAATTGTTCGTTTAGTGAAGAAAGTTTTGAGCTTTTACTCTTTTTAGAATATTTATCATGAAATTAATGATACAAGAGGCATAGATGATACTTCTTGAAGTCTCATTTTCCGTGTGATGACAGAAGGATGTCCTAACTTCTAGAGTGTACTGGAGGGTCGTGACATATGTTCTTAGGTACCAATGGAGATTATCTATACCGAATGTTGAGGTTTTGATAAATCAAATTCTATAAAAAGCCTATGGTTCCCATTATTCTATTCTTACAGGTGCAACCAAAATGTATCATGGCCTTACGGAGGTCTATTGGTCGGATGGTTTTAAATGGTACATAGTCGATTTTGTTGCTAAGTGTCCAAGTTGTCAAAAATTTAAAGTTGAGTATCTAAAACTGTGTGGGAAGTCATCTATATGAACTTTTTTGTTGGGTTGCCTCGAACCCAGAGGCATAAAGATTCCAAATGGGTTGTTGTGGATAGGTTGACCAAAGCTGCCCACTTTATTCCTGTTAGGTCTCCTTATACATCCGAAGATTCTGTAAGCATCTACATCAATGATATTGTGAGTCTTTATAGGATTTCTTTGTCCATTATTTCGGATAGGGGTGCGTATTCACTTTTTATATTTGAAGGGCCTTTAAAATGTTTTAGGTACTCAAGTGAAACTTAGCACCGCTTTTCATCCTGATACAGATTTTCAAGAGGAACATACCATTCAGACCGTTGAAAATCTGTTAAGAGCATGTGTTATTGATTTCAAAGGAAGTTTGAATGATCACCTACCATTGATAAGTTCTCCTACAACAATGGTTACCATTCGAGCATCTCCTTGGCAACTTTTGAGGCTCTTTATTGTAGAATATGGAGGTCTCTAGTTGGATGGTTTGAGCTTGGTGAAATCTCACTCTTTGGTCCTGTAATTATCTATGTGTCTTTGGAGAAAGATTGAGTCATTAGAGATATATTGAAGGCATCCTATGGTTAGCAAAAGTAGTATGCCGACAATAGAAGAAAATATTTTAATTTTTAAATAGTTGATCACGTCTATTTGAAAATTTCACCTACGAAAGGGGTGATGAGGCGTGGTAGGAAAAGGAAGTTAGGTTCTACAACGGGTTGGAAAGGTTGCCTATGAACTCAAACTACCTTGTGAACTACCTTCGGTTCATCCGGTGTTTCATGTTTCTAATCTCAAGAAATTCATAGGCAACCCGGTGTCTATTCTGCCTATTGAAGGTTTAGAGGTGGTTGAGAAACTCTTCTATGAAGACCTTTCGGTTATGATCCTTGATTACCATGTCAAGAAGTTGAGGAACAAAGAGGTTGCCTCCGTAAAAGTGCTATGGAGGAACCATCTTGTCGAGGGTGCAACATGGGAGGCCAAAGTCGACATGAAGTCCCGCTACCCTCATCCATTTACTCCTTGACGTTATACATTTCTCTTAAAAGAGACAATAATGACTAATATTAAATATACTTGTTTTCTGAATAGGTGCATGTTTCGGTAAAAGATGTACCAACTTTAGTTTTAAGCAAATGTCTTCATATTATATTCTTTCACTAATATAAAATGTGTATGCACGAGGTCTTCTTGAGACTTTGCTGTTTTTTTGGTGTCTTGCAGAGAATGATAACATGGTTACTCTTTGATGTATTTTAAGATCATGTTGATGTTGAGAAGGAAATTACTCATTATGTGTCATAAAATGTTGATGCTCTTAAATGTTGTGCATCATTAATTGAGTTGCTATGTGTAATGTTGTGGTATGTGATGAAAGGAGTTGCGAAGTACTCTTATGCGATGTTACTCAATATGATTATATGTTGTTGATTAGTTGGGCTGCTAGTATCGAGTCTATCCTTACCCTAAAAAAGACTTTAGTGTCATTCGGGGACAAATGCTCCTATAGGGGGGATAATGTAACGCTCTGGAATTTCCATGACTTCGACTAGAGCTTCACCGATTGACTAATGACTAAAATGATGTTTCTAGACCTACATTAATGTATTAGACTCAATTAGAAAAGGTTAGCTCCGAAACGACAAAGAAAGACCTTGACGTCTGGAAACTAGCTAGTTTTGAACTAATAGATGTCCCTATGTTGGTGAAGGTTTCAAAGTGTCAAGTAAAGTCTGAAACTAGTAAAAATACTTTTTATAGGTAGTATGCAGTATAAAATGTCAAAACATCCGGTAAAGACTCTCCAAGGACCGCCCGAAGGGTCCTTGAGGAGAACCCAAACATGGGTGAGCGGGCTGCCAAAGCAGCCTCAGCGTAGCCAGAAAATAAGGGCTACTACGCGACGCGCATCTAATACGTGGAGGCCCAAATGTTTCCTCGCAACGCGGAGCCTCAACAAGTATCATTGTCTCAACTCGAATTTTATAAAATAAATGTGAAATTGACCCCGCGACGTGCATTAACTTCCTCGATTCGTCCGCGTAGTTTTTAAGTCAATTTTACTTTACAAAAAGACTCATTTAAGGGAGGGATATTTTGGGTATTTTATGGGATGAGTTTATATGAATTTAGGTCAGTATTAGACCACTTTCACTAACTTCCAATCAGATTAACAAAATCCCTCTCATCTCTCTCAAGAACTCTCTCTTTTCAAACTCCATTGAAGAACAAGAAAAGCTTAAAGAAGAAGACGAAGACTTCAAGATTTTCATTCGAAATTCCTGGAATATTCGTCAATAAGGTATGTGTTCTTAAATCTTCGAACTTGTTTCTTCAAGAGGTCCTTTCAAGGATGATTTTAAAGAATACAACTCGTAGGGCTTTTACTCTACAAAACAAGTTTTCTTCCTAAATCATGATTTATGACTAATGCTGAAAAATTATGATTTATTATGGTTAATAAAATATATATTGTTGGTTAATTGGTTTGTAATGTTTTATTTTTGTGTGAAGCATGTTCCTTCTTTAAATAATGGTTTTGATCGTATTTTATCTATCACTTGATAACATGAAAATTGGGATTGGAACTATAGCTTGAATAAATTCTATAATGACCCTTTCCCTTATCCTTAACTAGGAATTGGTCTTGTATATGAATTTAAGGGTTGGTGTTGGTTATGTTATTGAGTATCTCATTATGTTGCTGGATTATTTTTTTTAATTGATCGTAAGTTCTTGAAAAAGGTTGTTTGGAAGCAATAGGTAAGTCTTCTAAAGTAGTGAGTTCTCTAAAATGTTTATGTTAGCCTAGAAATGATGTTGCTATGCAATTGAAGTATGTATAATGTTGATATGTATATATGTTGGGATATGAATATGTTAAATATGGGATCATGGTAAGGATGATAATGCAAGTTGATTATGTTTATCTTGTACGCCTTACACACTATGATTATGAGATATTTATCTCAGAAATGAAAGGTTGTGATGAAAAGAAATTCTCATCCTGAACCTATATGGATTCTGATCATGTCTATACGAGGAGGTAAGTTACTATGAATTATGATAAGATTCATGAATAAATGATAATCTATAGGTTTTTCAACAAGGGACTTTAGCTTAGCACTAAGTGAACTAGCTATGAAAGGTGTGCCTTCCCTAGTTGGAACGTTGGTTCACAACAACTCTGATGATATAGAGGCTGCCATATAATGGTGAACTATGAGTCTCTAATATATCTCCTAGTTCTTGAACTATGTTTCCACCATAGGAGTACTAGATAGTTTATCTACCTAGAATGCTATGTTCATGTTCTGGTTCTACTTATGCCGGTAGACAACCTTCTTTCGGTGTGGGGTTTCATGATACCAGATTCAATCTTTAGCTCACATGGTCTAATTTTGGTTAAAGAGATTATCCCCTCAAGTAAAATGAAGGATAAGTAAATGGACATTGACTAGGGTAACTCGAGGAGTCTACTTAGTATAGGGAGGGGTATGGGACTCTACCTAGATATTGCACAAGTTGACTCTAAGGGGAGCCCTAAGAGATTCTTCTTATCTACTAAGATAAAATGAAATCTATAAAGCTTATGATATATGATGTTAGTCTTATATGATGTTTGTTATGTTGATGAACATGTTATTGGTCTATATTGTTATAGGTGGTTATGACTACCTATAATATAAGTTGCATGAAGCAAAGCTTTACTTATGCTCTGTTATCTTTATTACTTGATTATGTGGGGTTATGGGGCTTCATATGATCATTGCACTTATAGATTTGGTATGGTTTTATTGGTAAGTGTTTTTTATGTTAAGTTGATATGCACTATTGAACATGAAATGTTAATATGATTCTATGATGTTATGTCTTTGGTTATGATCATGTTTTATGTTATTGTGATACTTATCTTATATATTCTCTCTTATATGTTCATTAAAAGCTATCTAATTACTTAGCATACTTTCTGTCACAACCCGAAAGTAGCCCATAAAAGTTAGGAGGAACCCTCATTTTGTGGTCGGGGGTACTTGACCCTTTAGGGTCTTGTACGAGCCCTTCAACTAGCACTCATTACATAAGACATGAAGAGTAGTGCAGAATTAAAACTTTTCACGAATAATTTAATAAAAAGGAAGTCTTTCATAAATACTTAAGAAATATTATTGTCACAAGCAAAAATTAAAGACACGACATAATTAACTTAGGGACACGACACTTTACATTGAAATGAAATACATAATAAGTCTTAATATAAAAAAACTAAGAAGATAGGAATTATGCCCTCAAATATATGAAAACACACTTTACCTTGAGAGGAACTTTCCCAAGCTTCACTTTGTACACTTCAACCTTCAAAACGCTTCCAACCTACACTTATAATATAGAAAAGTATGGGTTAGTACAAATAACGACTAAGTATGGCATATGCAAAAACATGTGAAAAGGGACATTTTAGTAAACTAACATTTCGTGCAATAATAAGTAAAGAATTCATTAATTTAGAAACAAACAACATAAGGAACATCATTTAACACTTAAAGGACTATTTCCATAATTTTTGAACTAAAGGAACACTTCACAGTAACTTCCAACTAAAATTATAGTGAACAAATTAAGCATTTACAGTGAAACCATTTGAACATTTACAATAAATCATTTAAATAATTCACAATGTATTCAACTTGAGCAATTACAATGAACTATCATGTTCTAAATGAGTGACTTCCAAGGCCAGGAGAAAAAGAAAGTGAACTCACTTACCTTACCACAAGATTATCTTAAGACTCATTAAGGTAAGACATTAAGGAAGTATGCATAAGCCTCCTTCAATACACACAAAAGAAATCCTCAAGAATACCCTTTTTTGCTTACTCAACTTGGGAGAAACAAGTCCCTCAATCAATGGCACGACATTAAAGGACACCCAAAAAACCGCCAAAATCTTCCCTTCTGAATGCCTACTTAGTGCAATGAGTAGATGGCATCCCATACCACCAGCCACCCTAAGTAGCACATTGTTTCAGAAGGTTTGGCACCAAGTCTTCCCTTTCAAAAGGTCCTACATAGTCAAATGGATAGATAGAGTCCCGTACCACCACCTACCCTAAGTAGTAGGTTCTTTTAAAAGACATAGTTCATTCAATTCAAATAAGTATCACCAAGACTCCCTTTTCGGATTTCCTACCTAGTGATATGGATAAATAGTGTCTCATTCCACTACCTAGCCTAAGTAGAACACTCCTTTAGAAGACTTAGCATGTTCATTTCTTTTGTCGGAGTTAGCTTAACCGACATATACCATAAGGGTTAGACATGGAATCTCGATACTAACCCCTATCGAATGAGGGATCCTCACTTTCCTAGAATGAGGTCATTCTCTTAGCATTAACATGGCTTTCCCAATAGCTACACCTGTGAGGGCGCATAGTTAAGGGATAAGAAGATCGCTACTAAGTACCTCATTCTATAATAACAAGGAGTAGTCATCTCAAGAGGTACATGGGAATACAACATCTCAAATCACGAAGTGTAATCCACCTCTCCTTCATATCATCTCGGTGCTAGGCATAACTTCCCACGAATTCTCAACATTATAGACTATAGGTTAAGGATAACTAATGAACATAAAATCTCAACTCACGAAGGGCATTCATCCTCCAACCTATCTTAGAAAGCTCATGAGATGTAGTGGGGTAGGTACTAAACATTTCATATCAACTCACAAAGAGTGTTCACCCCAAAACTCCACTTTTGGACTTAACTTAGCTTCATTCATTCAAGTGGGAGTGTGTGTGAAAAAGTGAGCACACCTTGCACATAATCTTCATTTCATTTACATTTAAGTCTTACTTCTTATACATTCGTTCATCACATCACACACTTAACAAGCTTCATATAATCATATAAGTCCTTCATACATAATCCTTTGCATACTTCTTTTAACAAGTTTCATAAAGCAATTAACAAGAATAATTTCATTTAAGAATACTTTCTAAACTATTTCACATAATATATTAATTAGTCACATTTAAAAAGAATAGAATATTTATTATCTTACTTCACATAATAAGCCTTCATTCACAATAAACTAGTACCTTACATTCATACGATTCAAACAAACACCGCCTCCAAGAAGATGGACCATACCACTCAAGAGCATTTCGAAATTGAAACTTAACAACATAAATAACAACCTTTAATACATGATTCATAACTTATAAAATTTTATTAAATAATTCATCATAAATTATCCCTTTGGGCAGTAGCTAAATAACAATGACAACCATAAGAAATCAAAGCTCAAATACAATCAATTCATGCTCATATAACTCATTTCTTAATCCAACCTTAGATGAATATATTTAAAATGATTTCATTGATGTTTGAAACTTAAAATCATCAACTAACAATATAAATACCATTATAAATTCATTAAAATATTTTCATGCAAGAACTCTATTTAGATTTGTAGATAGTAGAAACTATGGCTGAAAACCCTATTAAATTAGTTTGAAGGGACTCCTTGAATGAAAGAGAGTTAAAGGATGGATACCATACCTAACATTTAATAAATACCAAAGATTTTTTATGGAGAAACGACCACCAACAGACCTCCTAGCACTTCTTGACTTGTAGCTTCCACAGAGACTTTGAGAGAGAATTCTAAGAGAGAGGGGTTTTGGGTTTTAGGAAGAGGGGTCTAAATTAAAGTCTTAGTATCTAGAACACTTTAATTTACCTAATAAACACTAAAACTAACGTCCTAGGGTCATAAAAGACTTGGGGTGAATTTAACAAACACCCCAAGCCAAGGTAGTCCACTTTAGAGATTTTTGGGCAGTCTCACCAACGGACAATTTGTCAAGAGACGGGCCATTGGTGGGGTCTCGTTGGTTGATACATAGATCCAATTTCTATAATTCCCAATCCCAACTTTCATGGACAATTGACTCCCTAGGTCGATGGGCTATTGGTGGACCAACGGACCATCCTTAGGGTTATCGTTTGGTCACTGCTTTGGCAGCTTGGTCCAAGTCTTGGGACCTTCATCTAGGGCCCCTTTGCTATCCTATGTGAGGTCGTGCCCATACGTTAAACCCCTAAACTATGTCGTCTATGTCTTAGGAACATCCCACCTTAGTTTAAAAAAAGTACACGTAAAACTCGTTCAAACAAGACATGATGCAAGAACACTTTCAAAGGCACACCTTCCGAACATCATGGATGTTTTCAAAGTTTTGACCTCAAAACTTAACCAAAATTCACACACTATCTAACGGTACTAAAGTAAACAATTTTAAATTTAAATTAAATCATGAAACAGTTACGAGGCTCTAGTTCACCTTAGTTCATTTTGGGGCGTCACACTTTCTGAAGAAATGGTCCTTTTCATGCATGTCCTTTAAAGTGTCTATAATCATACTTATTAAATATGAAACACTAACCCCTTACTTTATATTACAAAAAATGTAGGGTCCAGCCAATGAAGATTAAGAAGGTCGATTAAAGAAGTTTTAAAGTCCTTCTCCAAGTGTTGGTAGGTTCTGATGTTCAGGGATGGTATCTTTTCATTATTCTAGCTTTTGAAGACATAAGTAGTTTTAGGATATTAATTATTCAATTGTATTATGTTAATTGGATTTCATAGTAGTGAAGTCTATATGGCGTATTGACATTTTATCGGCTAAGTCCAACTCATACTCTTTTGATGTTTGTTATGTGAGACAAGTTTTAGAATATCGTTTGATGTTATCATGTTAATAGAGAAACCTATGTAAGCCTATATGCGAGAGGTTTAAGTATACTTCAATAAATGTTACGCAAGAAGTATAAGTACATTTCATATAATATGTACATTTTTTTCATTTTTCTGCTTGTCTGAGTCTTCTAAGAGGACGATGATGTCTGTCGCATCTTGGGGGTGCTCTACGGGTGTGACAAACTTGGTATCGGAGCATGAGTTTTAATATACTTAGGATTGATGTATCACTAAACCACATTATATAGTTGTAACATTTCAAAGATCCAAGACTAGTCTTAATGCCTAACATAGGTGTCATGGAGTCTAGAGACCTTTTTAAGTACTATTTTGATTAATATAGGTCATTCAAAAATTTTAGGAGAAAAAACGTACAAAAACGTCCATGACATTATAAACTAGTTCTAAGAGGTACTAGCGTGCCTAAGCCTATTTGATGAGCTTTTAGAAGTCTGAAATCCATGATATTAGGTGGAAGGGTGTATAGCATGTGTTGATGAATATCAGTGGTTAAAAAGTCCCGGTACGACTCCCCAAAGACCAACCAAGGGTCCTTTAGGAGGACCCAAGCACGTAGGAGGCAACACTTCCTAGACAGTGTGCAACCATGAGAAGCCATCAACAGCTCGTGTGTGGATTGATGGGGTGTCAATGCCCAACGTCGTCCCACACTTATCCATATTTATTGATCCCTACCTACTCAAATATCTGACAAAAACGATGAGTGTCCAAGACGGAAAGGGGGGACAGTCGTCGACTCACAGACGGCCCATCGACGGGGTTCCGTCTGTGAGGGTTAAGTTTTCTTGCACGTTTTTAATGTTGGTTCATTTAATTAGTTAGTGGGTTAGGTGTTTAATTAGGGGTTAAAGGGTGTCTAACTGAGTTATTTAACCCCCCATATAAAGAATCCAACCGTCATTAATCTAAACAGAACTCACAAAATAAACTCTCTTCGTCATAGGGGACGATTTCACCATCAAATATTCATCAATTGTTAAGGTATGATATCTAATTCACGTTTGAGACCTCTTTCCTCAAAGGGTTCCTTCAAAGTATTTTAAAAAGTTGAGTTTTCAAGTGGGTTTCAGTCAATTGCGAATTTGATGTTGTGAACTGAGATGTTTATGGTTTATATGAAATATAATGGATAGATTAACATGTATTTTAACTTTATTATGATCAATTGTAACGGTTTGGTTCAAATTAATGAATATGGTCCTAATCCATAACCCTAGGTTTGATCTTGATGTGAATTCGGTTGAGATTGATTGAATTGACTTGATAATTGGTTAAATCCCTATGTTATGATGTTCTAATAATAATCATGAAAAAATTAGGGTTAATTGTTGTCTTTCATACTAGTTGTTGAGAAGTGATCTAGGTTATGAGAATTGACCTAAGTATCTTGTCTTAAGTTATGAGTTAGCATTGAATTATGGTGTAGTGATTCTTCTAACGTTATTATCATGTTGGTTATTGAATTATGTTGATGAGATGACCTAGATGGGTTGAGTTATGGGTTGATGGTAAGACCCTTATGATGAACTATGAAGGAGACTTGGTAAGTCTTGTAATCCCTACTCCTTACTTCAACTTTTGGTTAATTGTGATTAAGTCATGATGACTGTGTTGGAATATGCCTTATTTAGGACTGATAGGGTGGAATGATGTTAAATTTAAATATATTGATTATGGTTGTGAGGTTGATTAAGATGTAAATGCTATAAGGATATTAATGTTTACCAACGTTCTTTATTATGAAGTTATATGTAATGTGTTAAACTCACCTATATGAATTGTGATGAAAGGATTTATGCTCATACAATTCTTATTGAGTTAGTGATGATGATGATTATACAAGTGGTAGACCCTATGACCTAAACTAACATATGATTGATAATTAAAGGCTTAAAGACATTTCAAAAGGAAGTCTAGCTCACTACCGAGTGAGCTAGATTGAGGAATGTCCCTTCCATATAGGGAAGGTAGGAGCACTAAATTACTCTTGAGATTGGAGATTATAATTAATGGAGCATAAAGATTGTCCCAACTATATGTTCTTGTTCTTGAACTATGTTGCCCTCATATGAATACTATTTAGTGGATCCACGTAATTGCTATATTTTATGTTTTATTACTGCCTTGACAAGTAGTTTGCCTTCTTTCGGTGTAGGGTTTTATGACATTGGATTCCACACTAGCTTATGTGGTCTATTTTTGTTAGGGAAATATGTTCCCGAAAGGTAAAATGAATTAAAGGATTGAACTCTAACTAAGATAACCGCAGGGGTCTATATTAGTCTAGGTAAGGGTATGGGACTCTACCTAAGCAGTGCACTAGTTAGCACTTGAGGGGAGTCTTAGGAGGATGTTCTTATATATGTTTATGTTATGATGATATGTGATATTTATATGATAAACTTGCACATAGTTGATACTAAATGTTGATTAGTTCACTTATGAGTATGTGTTGGGTCATATTGTTAAAGTAAGATGAAATGTATATCTAAAGATTATATTATGTGAAGTTAGATATTGGTTATTGTATCTTGTTGAGCTACTTGATTGAGTAAGGTTATGGGGCTTTTCTTGGTCATTGAAACTTTTGACTTGATGAGGATTCACGTGTAGTTGCCTTGCTTATCATGATATGGTTAACTCTTATTCATGAATGTAATGTTATTCCTTAATGATAGTGTTGTTGTAGGTTATGGGTTCATGTATGTTGATATCCATATTACTTGTTTGAGTTAGTAAGCATGGTTTGTTACTTTATATGACTTGATTGATTGTGCATAAGACTCTTACAGGGGTAAAATCGCATGGTTTGAAAAAATTCCCTTTTTAGCATGTTTAGCTCTTACATGTGCATATGGTCTCATAGTTAGTGCAAGTGGCGTACTAAACCCATTTTCTTCCTTTTTGCCAAACATTTTAGGTTTTGGTCGTTGAAGGCTCATTTGAGACGACTTGAAGAAGGCTTGTGCAACATTCAAGAAAATGTACTCGTCTAGTTAAGAGACTATAAAGTTTTAAGAATAGGTATTGGGGGTACATAGGAATATCAATGCCCAGTATTGAGTAATATTAGGCATATTAGAAAATATTGGCTTAAGGGTGTTAACGAATTTCTATATATACACAAGGGTGTATATTAAAAAATTGGGTTGTCTAAGAAATGTACGTGGAATGAAAACCCTAAGCTAAAATTACACATATTAATTCTCAACCAAACACATGAGGTACTACGCATCCAAGTGTTGGTTAGGAAAGTACAAGTAATACATGTGCAAGCACATGTGAAACCGGCCAGGGGGAGGGACCACACGACCACCCTAACCGAATTCGGTTAGGGTAGTTAGGGTCAGGCGTGCGCACGAGTCCATCCATGTGTTCCCAAACTCCCTAACAAAATCTATACTCCAAATAAGTTACCTAACTAACTAACTAAACTAGTACCAATTAAAAAATAACTAACTAAGGGACCCAAAAACCTATGACCTAGTAGCGTGACACCAAACCGTGTAACTAACTAAGAGACAACCTAGTACCTAACCTAGGATGGTCCAAAAGGGTTAGTTATTGTCCTAATGACTAAGGGGTTCTTTATTAATTACCCTAAGTACTCTAATTGATTTAATTATAAACTTAATTAATTAATGAATATTCACAAGCTAGGCCGAGACCCTTAGGAAAATTTAGATTTGACTAAGTCAACTGCTCTCCTATTTTTTAGTCAACTTAGGAGGGGAGTTTTAGTAATTAACTAATTAATTTATTTAATTAACTTAATTATCCTAATTTTAATTAGTCAATATCAGTTCCTAAGACTTAGACTAACGTTCAAACACTAGATAACTCATGACTCAAAATGGTACGCACTCGTGAGAAAAAAGTGAGCAAAATGTCGAAAAACTGAAAAGTTCTCTCATGTGATTTCAAGGTATTCTTCACGGTGTTCGTGCAAGGTGATCTTCGTATATTCAATTCTACATAAGATATGGGTTTTCTCTCTTTGTTTGCTTTCCCCAAGAGGCTTTTCAAACATTTTGAAATCAAGAGATCTCAAACTAGGGTTGTTCCCAATGAAACTTTTGAGTGTTCATCTCCCTAGTTCTCCCTATTTTCGACTCTAGTAGTATATATAATAAAAAATCTCGAGCATGTTGTTGGTATGTGGTGCTAACTAATCATTATGTGCACGTTTCTATGATTTAATAATGTCAAATAAGACATATAGGTTAGATCAATATTATAAATACCCAATTGTGTTCGAGAAGATGAAATTGTTATAATTTTTTTATGAAATTCAATTTACTGTTGAAAGGGATTAAGATTAAAATATTTATCTTTGGGTTCACAGTAGATTTGTTGTAAGTGTTTGGAATGCAATATTTCCAAGAAAAAATAAAATGTGAATCAAAGCAAATTAATGAATCTCCAATGCCAAATAAACTTTATAGCTTGGCCAATCTAACACTGAATTGTTCTTTTAAGCTAATCAAATGCAAAAAGTTTGATTCTTAAGATAATGAGATTAGTATAGTATATACATAAAGTTATGGGATTGGCTAGTGATAATATCTTGACAAGTTTTAGTGAATGTTTGGTTTATTCCAATAAATTGGCTAGCAATATTATTTCCAAAATATGATATAAAATTTGCTAGTGACTAAATCACACCAATCTTCCATGGCCAACATAATTTATAATGTTACTTGTGAAGAAAAATACATAATAAATATTAAGCATGACCAATGTAACTCAATGAAACTAATAACAAGGGTTATGCCAAAGATTGGGACAAGTCCCAACATACCCTATATGAATGAAATAGTGAATATTAGCACATCTAATAAAGTTTAAAACGTTCATAAAGAGTGGTATAAAGTTATCAAATGTCAGTGAACAAGATAACGTGAGTAATGACATAGTTAAAAGTTAAGAATTATTAAAGTGACCTATACAATTATGCAAAAAATACTCAAATAAGAGGGTGTTACAATTCGTGAGACAAGTCTCACTCACACCATAATGATAATGTAAGACTTAAGTTCACATTCATCAAGCAAAGAAAGGGATGACAGGTTATCCCAAAAGTTAAGTAAACCTCATAACTAAAAGAAAGCTTCCATAATGTTTGAGTCAACTCTAAAAGATTTAAAGAAAAAAAAGTTCAGAAAAGCACCGATAGACTAGCAATGAGCCAGTGCCAACACATGTAAGCCTCATGAGATGAGTCTACCACCAAGGTTGATAAGTAGTATATGTTTGTCTCCTAGTCTTCGAACTATGCTGCCAGCATAGGAATTAGCTATTGGATTCCACCTAAGAAAGCTAGGTATGATGCAGTTTCACTTTGACCCGTGAAACCACCCCTTGTCGGTGTGGGACAGATACAGGATTTCATGTTTAGCTCACATGATCTTTGTCAGTTCAATGATGAAAGAAAGTACTCTGTTCACTATAATCGTAGACCATATATTTTTTGTGTGGGGAAGACATTGAACTTGGTTTCACTTTAGCCGGTGAACCACCCCTTTTTGGTCTGGGGAATACACTAGATTTCATGTTTAGATCACATGATCTAGGTTAACTTTGATCGGTGAACCACCCCTTTTCGGTGTGGGGCATACATTAGATTTCATGTTAGTTCGCATGATCTTAATGCTAAAGATTTCTTTAAGAAAGCAAGACAGAAACAAGATCAAATGTAAGTTCAAAGTGAGCAGAAAGTAAGAGTCTAAGTATGTCAAATCATTTGTGATTGATAAGAATGATGTTTTAACAAGTTATTGGAAAATCAATATGTACGCTCCAATATCTTCACGTTATGCAAATGACCAAAGAAGGGGCATAGCCAGATAACAGTTGGCTTATAATGACTTTTTATATTATGCCAATAAAGGGGAGTAAAACATAATGTCTAATCAATGACCCATAATCCCATAATATGAAAATGATGAAATAAGTGGCCTAGCCAATAAAGATTGGCTTATATAGATTTCATGCCCAACTCAACATGAATGGAAAGAATAATTTGTATTAAGGGTAGCCAAATCATTTCCCTAGTATATTGGATTACTTGCTCGATTTTTTGTAGGTATGGGACTATAATGAATCATTGCACTTGTAAGTAATACATAGGATTAAGGAGATCATATAACGACACAAAAAGAAGAAGAAAAAGACTGAAAGATAAACTAAGTATTAGGGGAAGAGCTCTTTAAGGAGCCAATTTCAAAATTTTTGTTCGAGTTGTTTTAAAATTATGTTCATCATTTTAAGGTCCTATGTTCATATAGAAAATGAGTTGTGTGTTTTGAATGCTTTAAAATATGTCATGCTCATAACATAATTCACAAATAACAAATTTAGAAAGTCTAGTTATTTCACTTTCTATAAATTGCATGTTGTTAGATAAGGTAGTTCTAAATTGTTGCTTATTGGTGTTCGAGAGAAACCTATTTGATTCCGGGTAAATTGTTCACCTGATAGTTTATACCCACTTAAGTCTAGCTTATTTACTCATTTACATCTATTAACTATTAATTGAAATTACCCATTTGTCTACCTTAGTCCATAATCCGATCATATCCCAAGAACCCATATTTATATTTGTTACTTTTGATTTATTATTAAAATAGGTGATAATTACAATAAAAACAACTCTAATATTTGACTTTTGTGTAACCCCAAACTTGAAATATGCTTTTATTCGTAAATGTTTTTAGCTATGATTAATTTGACCATATTAAAATTTGTTCATCGATTCTCAAATATGTACTACTCCTTGTGGGAATAATTCCAATCTATTTGGTTGGGTTATATACAAGCTAATGATCTATGGACCTTAGAATTGGATTAAATGTCTTAATACGTGAAATCAAAGACAGTTTTGTCTCTAGCCAAAAATGCATACCTAGGTGGGCTGGTGATGCTTTTAACTCTAGATTGGGTGCTTCTTTGATTGAATAGTTGGGTGGAGCACTCAATACCCGATATAAAGGCTCCTAGTGATCTGTCGGTGTACCTACAGTTGCCAGATAAAGAAATTGTAGCATTTCATGCATCTCAGCATCCCCATAGATATAATCTCCTAATAGTACTCGCTCTAACATGTCCTTGGAATAATAAATACCGAGCCTGTTTCTTAAGATCAATAACCATTAGTGCAGACAACTCTTTATGTACGTATGGTAGCTTTAATTCCAAGCACACATCGATCATCTCCTTATTGTCATATGCTCGCATAGTGAGCTTCCAAACTCTACATCTATAGTCATCCTCTACCTAATAACGATTTTACAAAAATGAATAGGAACTCAATAACTGGCTAAAAATTCAGCTCTACGAAGTCTACGAGGAATATCAAAAATACCACTTACAATAAAACATTCTCCACAATACCCTCAGGCCGATAAACAAGTCTATCACCCAACTATAAGATGATGGTAGTGGGTTTAGGACTACCCAACCACAATTTTTTTATACAAAAAAGTGGGCATCAAATTTACGTTGGCTCTTAAATCACACAATCCTCACGCATGGATGCCCTAACCTATACCGATCTCAATCATAAAGCTACCCAGTTCTTTCAGTTTGGTGGGAAACTTATATTAGATTTGAGAGTTGCACTCTTCAGTAAGTGGAACAATCTCATGTTCAGTCAGCCTTCTTTTCTTTTCCTCAATATCCTTAACATATTTAGCATACTTGAGTATACCCTGCAAAACATCTACCATTGGCAAATTTATATGAACTTGATTCAAAATAGAGAGAAACTTACCAAAACATTCATCCTTATTTTTTTTGTTGAAATTTTAATGGAATTGAGGAGATAGTTTCACTTTGGGTTGCACTCTATATTCTCGTGCAACAACCTCACTCTCCTTGGGTTCACTCTCTTTACTCACAGAAGCACCATTTCTTTTATTTAGATCAAACTCCTAAAACTACAAACCACTGTGTGTACCTACCGTATTTACCTGCTTGACATTTAGATAGTGTTTGCCAACAACCCTCCTTGAGGTCGTGAGTTCTGAGTTGTAGCAAACTGCCCAAATTATTTCTCCTAACTCTGTAGCTAGCTGATTATTTCTCACATCAGCAGCTAACTGATCTTGATAAACCATATTATTTTTCAACATTTCTTCCATGCTGATGTTATAAGACTACTCGTTTTGATGCTGCCGTTTAGCTTGTGGTTAACACCCATGTGCATTTTCTTGGGTCTATATTGATTTTGGCCTTGGGCCTGATTTTGACTCCCTCCATATGTTAAATTTGGATGGTTAAGCTAACTAGGATTGTAAGAATTTTCATCATTCTGTTGGCCTCCTCAACGTTGTGCATTTCCTAAAAAATTCAAAGAATCCTAATTCGCACCACATACCTTTTATCTACTATTACCACCCCCATAGTTTTTACACCAAGTTGGTGGTTGTTGGAACACATTCACCTGAGCGGGTTATTTTTCCAATGATAGATTTCTTAAGTGGGTGTTCATCATGTTAGACATCACAAAAATCTATGCATTTAAGGCATTCACTACATCTACTTCTAGCATACCTGCAGTTTTCTGTATCCTAGGTTTCGCTCCTCCTATGTTACATTAAGGGTTACCATGTGAGATCTTATTCAGCAAGGTAAATAGATCAACATACGTCTTATGCAAAGTCTTTTAACCTGCAACTAAATCAAGTAATGTTTTGGTGTTAGGCTGTAATCCTTCAATGAAGGTATGACCAACACCTCGTTAGATTGATGATGTGGAAAAAACATTAACATCATCATCAGTTTGATCCTTTTTAAAGATTGGTACAAGTTCTCTCCTCCTTTATGTTTGAAATTTAAGTGTCGCTCCTTAACTTTGTTGTATTCCAGATGGGAAAATCTGATAAGGAACTTCTATGCAAAATCGTCCAAGAGGTAATAAAGTTAATGGGATCATAATTTAACCATCTTTTTGCTTCCCCAAGAAGAGCAAAAAGAATTAGAGTGAGCCTCACATAATCCACATTGACTCCAGCTAGAGTGTAAGTATCAGTAATCTGGACGAAGTTCTGTATATAGATTGTTGTATCTTCGTGTGACAGCCTACTGAACTGCCCATTAGTGTGAAATAGCTTCACCATACTCTGCTTCAGTTCAAACCTCCCACTAGCTTCAGGTTTTGAATACGATAATTCATATTGGTGGTACGTCAGATTGCAACGTCTTATACTTTCATCTCAGCCAATACCGGAAGTTCCTCTTGCTCAACTCTTGCTACTGGAGATGTTTGTTCACTATAAAAAAGAGGGACTGGCTAAGTGAGTCTTCTTTGCTTTCTCCAGTATTGAAAGAATCTTTTTGGTTCAGCTAGGGTATCTACTAATCCTTCATCGTCGTCCAGCTTGGACTTTCAATACTAACTACAAAATGAATTTCTATGATCAACTTGTCAACACTTGCTTTTTTACTTCACAAATTAGAAAAATTAAGTACTTTCTAATTCTAAAGTTCTCCTGCAGCAATGCAAAACACTTGTTGTGTTAAAATCGCACACTTAAGTGTACGTGAACGTTCAAATATGAAGTGTCTCTTCTAAATATTGGATATCGTACCCACATAGACTTACAATTAGAATAACTTAATTGTTCTAATACTTTCAGCTAAATGCAAGTGTTATTAATATTTCAACAGTGAATTATTTTATAATCTAAAAGTTCAATTTATTGTATTTAAATGGATGCTTAATAACTATTGAATCAATGATCACATGGTTAAATTTATGATTATGGTCTTACAATCTTTAATCGTCTACAACAAATGACAACCTAACTAAATTGTTGAGTGAGGATATGTTGGACCAAGTACTGAGAATTACAATTTCTTTCGATATAGTGACAAAACATGGTTTCTATGTATACCCCTACCATAGATACAAATTAACCCTAATTATCTAAGAGAAATTCATGATCTTTATATCCCACGTTTCTTATGACCCAAAAGTACCCTTCAAAAGAAATAGCACTCTCAAGTCGCCACACAATGTACTTGACTTCATGGAGGTCTTACACAAGCCTCTTTCCTATCATTCATTACGTAAGTATGAAAAGTAGTCCGGAATTAAAACTTTTCACAACAATATATATAAAATAACTATTTAATAAAAGACTAAGGAACAAGTCTCATCGTCGCAAGCTAACTTAAAGAAACATCTTCGATATCTTAGTTCACGACCCTTTACATTGAATTAAATATAAGTAAGTCTTATACAAAGTCTTAAAGAAAAAACTAAAGAAACATAGACTATGTCCTCAAATATATGAGTACATACCAATCTTGAGAGAGTCGACTTCCCAAGCTTTGCCCTCATACAAATCTCCACTTGTCTTCAACCTATACTTATAGAGATATAGAATAGTATGAGTTAATACAAACATTATACTAAGTATAGCATTATGCAGAAAACATGCAAAATGGGACATTTTAGTTGAAACATACTAGTCATGCTATTTTGATAAAAACCTTCATGAATCAAGTCATAAAACATCATGTAAATAATAATTTAACACATAAGGTAAAACATCCATTTTCTTGCACAAACTCGAACTTACAGTAAACCAAGTTTAACATATCAACTGTTTCTATCCCAAGTTATCCTAAGACTCTTCTTGGTAAAACTTGAAGATATCGCCCATACAACCTCTTCAATACATACTAAGTGTTGACACCCTATTTTGACCCGCGCCGGTATAAATTAATTATTGAGCTTCCCAAATTTTCCAAATAATTTTAATTAATTAGTTTTATAAATTTTGCGAAAATTAAATAATATAATACATGAATTTTATTTTACTTCGAATACGTTTAACATAACTTTTGATAATATGTGTTTTACGTTATTATGTATATAAGTAGTATATCTTATGCTTATCCCAAAAAACCATCAAAAATATACATTTAAGTATTTTATTAAACTAGTTTAATTTAAATTATAATTATATCTTTGAATCACTCTTTACGATTTTAATAATTATTTTAATAAAGAAAGCTCGTTAATTAATTGATACAAATTCATTTTTACTTGAGGTTTAGCCAATTTTTGATCTCATTTATATTATTAATGAAAATTGGCCATCTTTTGAAAATCTAACCCGTTAGCCTTTTAACACATAAAAAACCCAGATTTGAGCCTATCTATTTCCTTCTAATTTCCAGCCCAAGCCAATTTCTATTTTAGTTTCAACCCAATTAACCTCCCAGGCCCAACTCGTTTTAATTTTAAACCCAACCCATCCCACTCATTACCCGTCCAATTCTCCCTTACCCGACCCAACGCTACAACCCGACCCAACTCCCCTTCTTCTTCAGCCCCATAACGCCATTCCCAAGAAAGAACAAACGCCAGAAAATGCAGAAAAGCAAATACACCCCAAAAACGGAACCCCCCCCCAGACGCGACCCCTTCCCCCGCGTCTCCCTCACGTTCTCTCCCTCTCTCTCATCCTCTCTCCCACGCGAGCTGCAACGGTTCTTTGGAGTCGTTTTTCTTTCTGCAAATCGTACAAGCGCACAGTGGAGCAGTAGCCAGACTCGTCTCACCAGCCTGGAACTTGTCCTTGGCAACGAGATGGCACCATGAAGCTAGCAAGGACATCAAATCAATCTTGTTCGTCCACCTCTCCATCATTCCGTTGGGAATCCGGCCTCAAAATAGTATATTCCCTCAGCTTCGGAAAACTTCTAATTTCAAATTCGAAATGGGCCAAAATTCCTTTGCCCGGCCCCCCTAATCCAAAACCCTAATGATCCCTCTTATTTAATTCCCATCTTCATTCAGAAAAAGGGTTGGAAAAAATTAGGTTGGATTTTGGGGATTGGGAGATTTTAAGTTGAGAAAATCTTTGAAAATATTTCGGTTCATTACTTTCTTGTCTGTCTTAGAAGAGGGTTGGAAATTCGTTCTATGCTTTACAATTAATACTTCTCGACGGTTCTCCCTTCGTCTCTTGGAGAGAGACTTTCCAACCGGCATTAGAAGATTTTTTCAAAACATAATAGACAAATAATCTAAATCGAGGGATCGAAACAGAAATCGAGCGATACTTTCCATTCGTTTGAACGTGTGCGATTGTGGTGTTCTTCGAGACGTCTTAGAGGCTGTTTGCGTTTGCTTTCGGAACAAAAGTTGTCGCTCCCCTGCTCATCGTCCCAGTCGCTGCTCCGAAGAAGGTACCCTTTCCAGCTTTCTTTTTCTAATTTAATTTTCTTTATGGAGTTCGAGTGTGCGGTTTGATTTGCTTTGATAACGAGATGTTACACCCCTATTTTCCGGCTTAATCTGCGAGGTCTCGCGTAATGTTTCTGTTTGTTTTCCTTCGTCAGTTATTTTGTTTCTGTTGTGTTTGCTCGTCCGTGCCGCTTATACGTGGGTTACGAGTTTGTCATGGCGTGGGTTGCTTATGTATTAGTATTTAGGATCGTTTTTGTTGCTGTTAATCCTTGTAGTGAAGAAAATGTTGAAGATTAATGGGTTTTTCACTGATTGCCTTGTTTGAATTCGTTTTATGATTGCTAAATGCTTTAAATTCATCGATTCCATTTATACTTGTTTTCCCGCTTTCCCCCTGTTTTAGGTTCATCTATGAATTGTTCGGATGAGATGTCTACTGTTTTGTTTTTATCGGATTGTGATGTTACTCCTTTGGTTTGTTTCTGCTATAAACACGTTCATGTTTAAGGTTTCTAGTGAATCGATGGTTGTGGGTTATTGTTTGTGATTTGATTTTGATAAAGGTTTCAAACGAATGCTTCCGAAATTTTCCTTTTTTTAGAATTCTATGCTGAGCATATGAATAGTTGTTCACTTACTTTTCTGTTTCCTCTTAAATTTTATTGTTCTCCTAGTTTTCATGTGATGTTAAGGTTTGTCGATCCAAAGAGGTATCATCTTTGAGGCAGAAAAATAGTCATCTTTCTACTAAGCATGAAAATTTTGTTGCTTAATTCTCATCTCTAGGTTGAAACCATTGTGTTATGTATGATCTTATCTAAAAATAGGATTATTGGATTACTCATTTATACACTTGTAATCCGAGAATGTTTATTCATGAAGTTGTCTTTGTTTGAACATATTTGGACAATGAATTTGTTAGTTTGACAAGTTTTACGATAATTTGTTTGGGTTGTTGCATTATTTCGTTTAAATCACGATGAGTTAAAATTTTGCCTTTGTATATGTGCAAATGCCCTGTTCAACATCCCATGTTTCTTCTTCATATGATTTCAGTCAAAAAATAGTATATCATTGTATGTATTTTATGTTGCAAGTTGGCTATTAGACTTAACATATAAAGACTTCATGTTCTTTTCTTAACGCTTTTTGTTTAATCGCATGTGAAATTCCTTTCGAGTCCATTTTGGTACTTCATTCCGTTCTTGCATTTCGGGAGAGCCATAAAGGCTTGGAAATTCTTTCCATCGAGTCAGCCCATCAAAGCTAAGGATCGCGTAAAAGGATTGAAGAATTGAAGGAGTTGGAAGAAGAGAGATTGGAAGACTTTTTTTTTTTTTTTTTTTTTGCATTTTTATTTTGTAAAGGGCATAAGCCCTTGTTGTTTTACATTCTTATATTTTGTTTTGTATGTTAGATTAGGACAGGTGAATGGGTCGAAAACCCAAAAGCTGGTGGGTCCAATTTTCGGTCAAGGCGAACAGAACCTGAAAACTTGGACCCAAAAAAATCTCTCTCTCTCTCTCTCTCCCTCTCCCACTTTACTATTTGTTTACGTATTTTTGCTTAAATGCTGTTAGCTTAGGATTAGAAAACTCCAAACTCCCTTCGAAGCGCCTTTCTATTTTATCAAGCTAAAACTAAGTCTCGAAACGATGAATAATTCAAACTGGTAAATTTGTCTAAGTAAAACTCTAATAAAGTTCAACTTTCGAAACAGATTCGCAAAATTGCAAGATAAACAATAAAAATTTGAAAACTTGAAAATTTACCTAAGTAAATTTCTAATAAGTTCAATAACAAAAGATTCGCAAAAGTTAAAACAAAATAATCAGATAAGTTAATCGCCGGAAAACCGTAGTTAGCGGAGCGTCTTAGGTGCTTTTTCGAAACCTTCCTAAGACTCTAATAGGAATCCTGAACCCTTAAAAGTTTTTAAATAATTTTCTGTTTAATTATTTGAAAACAAGTTTTCTTAATTTTCTCAAAAATAAGTGGCGATTCCTAAAAATAAAAAATAAAACAAACTCTTTTGAAATATATTTTTCGATAAAAAAAATGGCGACTCCGCTAGGGAAAGTAGGATTCTAACCTTAAAGACTAACTCCATTTGACTGTTTGTAATAACTGTTTATTTGTTTAAGTTGTTCTAATTTTCTAGAAATCACATTTTTCGTGGCATAACTTCCGCCAAACGGCGAATAGATTGCATTAGAAAACGGAAGTTACGCGGCTTACCGCGACTTCTCTCAGACCCAAGAAGTCATTTGGGAGTATCGAATAAATAATCGGAATGCGGTCATCCAGCGTTGTTCGATAGCTCCACCCCGATGTTTGTCCGACTCGGGTAACCGTCAATTTGAAATAATTGTAGTAAACCTAGGATAGAGCTAAACCAAATCCCGAAAGATAGCGCATTGGCCTAAGACGACCCGACACCCAAGGAGTGTTGGGCCCATTAGAAGACCACCTTGAGTCCAAAACGGCCCACGGCCTAAACAGACGTTCATACTTATGTGTTTAAATTTGAAGGATGTATACGTTGTTTGAGAAAATCATTGTCTCATAGGATAAGGATTAGATTATAGCTATAAGTCAAAGAAAGAGTTTAAAAGCTATTGTTCCATCCAAGACGTTGGCACCCGAAGATTGCGGAAAAAAAAAAGTCGTACCCCTTTTGTATCCCCATTAAGTTTTATTCATGAAATTTGTATAAATTTGAATTTTGGGGCAATGGAATATTTCAAAGGACGTACACATCCCTTAAATCGTTAGGCCCACACTTGGCACAAAATGGTCACATATCTATTTAGAACGCGCAATATTTGTTTATGTGTTATGACTGTTTATGTGAATATGTTAAAAAATCTGGAGATATTCTAGCTCACTCTTCTTCAAATACTTTTAGATACCCTAAGCACAAATATCATGTCACTATCAAAAGTGCGTCCAAATACTCTTCGAGTCCTTAGATTCCTAAAAAAAAATAATTAAAAAAATCATCATTTTTCTTTAGTACTACTCTAATATCTGAAAAAGATTCAGCATTTCAAATCAAAAGAATTTTGAGAAATTTTATTTTTTCCTACTCTTACAAGGAAATTGGAGTTACATCTCAATCAAAAATCAAAGTACGGTAATGAAAGATACCGCCAACTTTGTCTCGACTCAAGTCGACATTTTTATTCACTAATCCCAAAGTCAAGTAGACAAATTTTGTCTATTTAATCATTTCTCTATATTGGTTTCTCTATATTTGTGAGCCAGTTTATCTCCGAACAAAAAAACTCTTATGTGTTTACACCTATATGTGATATCTTGTATTCTTTACCACCTCCAGGCACTAACATATTGGTCTTTTGAGTTTTCTCATTTGTCAGGTATTTAAGACTGATTTGTGTTGATAAGTTGGTTGATCATCTGTATTTCACAAGGTCTAAGGCTGACTAAAGATTCCTTCCCTGATCAAAATTTGCAAAAGAAAGGACAACAATGGGTGATAACAATGAAGAGATTGACATGAATGATGTTGTCGTGGCTCAACCCACCGCCGCTGACAAAAATGAATTGATTATGCAGTTGATGCAACAGATTGCCAAAATGAGGGTCGAAATGCAAAGAATGCAAGATTTGTCTAATCCAATTTCATCCTTCAACCCTCCAAGAGATGGAAGACCTCCACTCCACTTTCCTCCACCAAGCGCGGAATAGGTTCAGAACCTTCTCTCTAACCCCGCTCAAAATCCTCCAACCGTTGACTCAACTACCCCCAATCCCCGTCACGCCACCACATCGTGTCAAGCACCACCTCATACAAACAATGCTCAAACCTTCCCCTATCTTCAAAACAAAAATACCGATCCTTAAAATTTTCCCCAAAATTATCAAGCCACTGAAAATACCCAGAATCCCTCCATTGTTCCACCCATACCTCAAAAGACCACTTTCAAAATCCCAACTTCAAATGAACCTTATGCCAATTGTTCCGAGCTTGGTCACTGTGAGGAATAGGAGAGAGAGTGGAGGTCAAAAGAAGAGGTAGTCAAGGTGAATATGAAAGAAGAGATCAGGAAAGCCATGAAGGAGTTGCACTATATTTCCGAAGTCGATGGATTGAGCTATAAGGATTTATGCATCCACCCGAATATTGACCTCCCGGAAGGGTTCAAAGTGCCAAAGTTTGTCACTTTTAACGGAACAGGAAATCCTCTAGCACATCTGAAAGTTTATTGTGATCAACTCGTAGGAGTTGGCAAAAATGAAGCATTGTTGATGTGTATCTTCGGTCGAAGTCTAATTGGAGAAGCTCTGAAGTGGCTTACATCACAGGAGCTGAAAGAATGGAAAAGTTGGAATGCACTCACAAAGGATTTCACGGAAAGATTTGGACATAACGTAGAAGATGCCCCAGATCGCTACTACTTGGAGAAGATCAGACAGAAGTCTACAGAAAATTATCGAGAGTACGCTCTTTGTTGGAGAAAAGAGGCCACAAGAGTTCAACCTCCAATGTCCGAGCGTGAGATCATTGAAGTGTTTATTCGTACTCAAGAGCCTGAGTACTATGAAAGAATGTTGTGTATGATGGGACAAAAGTTTGTCGAGATTATCAAACTGGGGGAAGATTTTGGAAGATGGTTTCAAGACTGGAAAGCTCACCAAACTTATCGCATTGCGATCTAATGGAAAATCTGCTAGAATCAGTGATATGGATAAATCAAAAGGAATAGTGGAGGAGGTAAGTATGATCACGGGTGCTCATATGAGGTCAACTTCTCAAAGGAAATATCAAAACCATAATGTCAATCAGGAAAAATTTCCTCGCCCAAAATTTAGGAAGGCTCCTAAAGTATTTACACCATTAAGGGAATTTTGAAACTCAACTTTATGAAAGGTTGAAAGCGATGGGTATGCTCTATCCTATAGAAGGAAGACCAGCCAATCCTTTGGGAAATTTTAAAGAGTTGACCACAGTTGTGCTTACCATTCAGGAGCCATTGGACACGACACAGAGAATTGTTCAACTCTGAAGCACAAGATACAAAACATGATCAACAACAACTTGATCGATATTGAGGAAACCACCTGAACAAATGACATATTGGATGCTCAAGAGTGAGTACAAGACATTTCTGAACAGAGTCATTCGAAGATATTCATTCGAGAAAAAGAATGCCCAACATTGGCCAAATTTTGCATATGATGTTTTGTTACCTTTCTTTTGAAAATGTATCGCACATTTCTTATTTGAACTACGTTTGACCTGAATTCTAAAGAATGAGATACGTAGGCGGCCTATGTCAGCCTCGGTCGTTTCTTTATCAAAACATCTTATTTTGGTTAATCCTTGAGAGGGGAACTACGTTTGACCTGATTCCTGCTCCAATGGGATACGTATGCGCCACAACGGCTCGGTCATATACCCAGTAAGATTTCCATTTCTCTTCATAATGGAAGCTGGGACAGAATTTTTGAGAGGATCTCAAAAATTCGTTTAAAGTTGGACTTCTTTAACACGTCAAAACAGAAGACCAAAATTCGACGGAGTTAGCCTTGGATGGATCTCAAAAATTACAACAATCTAGTTTGCAACTGGGACAGAAATTTTTAGATGATCTCAAAAATTCCACCAGTGTCATTTGTTACTTATTGAGGTAAATTGGAACAAATTTTGAGGAGGGGCCCCCAAATTCCAAAATGAGCAACCTCAGTGTTAACAGAGCAAGTTATGGGAGTTCTTATATATTGTAGAACGGGACAAATTTTGAGGAGAGTCCTCAAAAATTCCATCAAATATGTCATATAAAGGACATGCGAGCGTGTAAGCCAACGCAGGAAGGAGTATGGAGAAGAGACCAACACAGATCAGTCCTTCAAACTAAGAATTTTTCTTTGCATGCAGGAACATTGAAGTCACAAAATGGCTATATAAAGATGTAATGAATGACAAAGGTGTCACTTGCACCCATCGTGGACTCATCATTGAAACCTAGAAAATCTTCAATCTCATTTTATCTGTATTGATTTATATTGCCTCAAGTGATACACAAGTTTCTTCATATCTTGCAGGAATATTGAGGCCAAACAATGATAGATTCTTCCAAAGTTGCAAGAAACAAGGTGCAAGAGGATTGCTAGTTATGATTCATGATCAAAGTTACCGTTGGACTCATCATAGCCTAATCTAGATAAGCAAATGACTTAATCTAGTTCCTCAATTTTACTTTAATCTTTACTTCATCATCGATACTAATGTTTGGTGTCGAGCTTTGCAGGTGATAGTATTGACAAAGTCAAGAGTCGTATGTTAAAGCGACATCAAATTTTGAAGATGATCAAAATGACAATAATTTAGAAGTGTTGCAAGAGAATTTGCTGAGTCCATCACATCAGAAAGATGACGGTGACCAATATCTCCTTGACAGTCAAAAATTCGAATTGTTACAAGTTTTCGATAAATGATAAGAAATGACTGCAACAAACTCAAATTCTCCTGAGTTTGTCAAGGAAGGCAAGAGTGTCTTTATTTTTCATGCGAATGAATCAAGTCATTCACCTCGATAATTCTTTCTTTTAAAGAACAGAATCATAGTCGCGACGTGCATAAACGTCAATTTAGTTTTTAGTATGTTTTTTGCGTAATAATTTTAACGTACTTTGTTTTTTGAATATGTCAGAGTCATAGTTCTAATTTGTTGGGTATCCACCCCATAAGTGGATTATGTGCTTTGTTTGGCCAATCAAAGACTTTAGCATATAGTTTGTTGGGCGATCCACCCCATAAGTGGTTCGTATATATGCTTTTCAATTCCCGGTTTCTATTTTGAATGAGATGGAATTTTATCGAGACATCCACCTCGTTACAGTTGGAATATTATCGAGCCATCCACCTCGTTACAGTTGGAATATTATCGAGCATCCACGTCGTTACAGTTGGAATATTATCGAGCCATCCACCTCGTTACAATTGGAATATTGCCGAGCATCCACCTTGTTACAGTTGGAATTTTATCGAGCCATCCACCTCATTAAAGTTGGAATATTATCGAGCCATCCACCTCGTTACAGTTGGAATATAATCGAGCATCCACCTCATTACAGTTTGATATCGAGCTATCCACCTCGTTACAGTTTGAATATTATCGAGCCATCCACCTCGTTACAACTGGACTTTATCGAGCATCCACCTTGTTACAGTTGGAATATTATCGAGCATCCACCTCGTTACAGTTGGAATATTATCGAGCCATCCACCTCGTTACAGTTGGAATATTATCGAGCCATCCACCTCGTTACAGTTGGAACATTATCGAGCATCCACCTCGTTACAGTTGGAATATTATCAAGCCATCCAACTTGTTACATTTGGAACATTATCGAGCATCCACCTCGTTACAGTTGGAATATTATTGAGCATCCACCTCGTTACAGTTGGAATATTATCAAGCATCCACCTCGTTACAGTTGGAATTTTATCGAGCCAACCACCTCGTTACAGTTGGAATATTATCGAGCTATCCACCTCGTTACAGTTGGAATATTATCGGGCCATCCACCTCGTTAAAGTTGGATAATTATTGAGCAAGCTAGCTAGTTACAAAGAACTCCAAAGAGGAGAAAACTATACCAAAATCAAGGGTTTTCCTAGAAGCAAGAGGCATTTATATCACTTATGTCAAAGACTTGGGAATGTGGTTTGTTTATTTCAAGCAATTCCCAACAATATGAAATTCACGAAAGGTGTCTAGCCAGATTCAAAGGTGAATAACACAGTAATCTCAACGAAGATTTCACAATTTCCGTAAAGGACGCTATTTGCATTACATTATCAAGGCAAGATAATTATTGTCAATCAAGACAACACATTACCCCAGAAGAGATAGTTATTTTATTGTTATCAATCAACTCGATATATTATCTGGAGGTCGTCTTGCCGTTATCATCTACACAGACGATATAAATATCCAAGCATCACGGAGAATCACGCATTGCAAAAATCACGCATAGCGAGAAATCATACATTACGGAAAGTCATGCATCGCGAGTTTGAAATTTATACATCGCGAGAAAACTTTATACCTCGCTGGAATTTATGCTGGACGAGAAGACTTCATGCCTCGTCAAATTTATATATCGCGAGAAGACTTTATGCCTCGCCGAATTTAATGCATCACGAAAAGAATCCATGCCTCGTTGAAATTTGCACATCGCGAGAATATTTCATGCCTCGCCGAAAGTTATGCATTGCGAGAAGATTTTGTACCTCGCAGGAATCTACGTATCGCGGGAAGATATTGAGGCCCCGCAAGAGGACAAACACGGACGAAGAAAGGGAAATCGTGTATCCCAAGAGCAATATTTATCCATCGGCCTCAACTGCATTCTTTTATTTTGATAAAAGTAAACATTAAGAAGAGCATCGAAGATGGCGACAAAAGAAATATCAATATCGCATCAGAGTTTATTTATTTATTTTAGCATCAACTGAAGAGTACATTGAAGATTATATTGCAAAAAACAAGGCATAAGCTTTATTTGCTGGACGTCAGACCGATCGAGTCGACCTTGAATATGGAGGAGAATAATGAAGTCTCGACATGGTAAAAAGACACTGTCTCCCATCCTAATTGCATTTATTAAGCTGACGAGTTTTATCACAGTCTTTGTCGAGAGCATCCGAAAAAGATGAATTCTCCAAAAACCACAGGTGCGGACGACATCAAAAGGGATGCAGCACAACGTGGAACTTTTTCTTAGCAGCGAACTGGGACACAGTCCAAAGAGGAATGTCAAACTCTTAGGACACGAGCAGAGGAGCGACTTCCACCACAATCGAACCACCCTCTCAAGGCATGTAGGTCTTTCTTTAGTTCTGTCAATTTCAGTCTTGCGTTTGGAAGTTTTGATTCATCGGAAGCAAATTTCCAATCTGAGTGACGATGCGCCAAGAGCTTTGGAAATTATTTCCGTGTGTGTTCTTAATTAGGGGTGTGAAGCGCGCCACATTCATGGCTAAGAGGTTACAAGCCTCTTTTTCATACTCGTTTAATTCGTCACTTATCCAAAACCAAAGGTTATCTAGCAAAATAGATTTCCTTTTCCACCGATCGAGTCGAACTACACACAGCCTGATTCCGAAGGTCTAAGGATATGTAGGCGGATTCAATGTTGAAAACTCGGCTATACTCCAACATTCGCTCTCGAATTCTATTCTCAAGCATTTAGATACCTTCATAATTTGTATCGAGGTGGCTTCTGATTCTTTCAAATCGTGTGGTAAATCAAGCTTATAGAACTACAAGTGGCCTGAATTCTCATATAGCCTGAGATATGTAGGAAACCCGTTTGCAAGGGTTCGGCCATAATTCCTGAATCCTTTGTTGAAACCTCCATTTAAAATGAGTGGGGTTGGTCAAAAATGGTTTGGTCAATTTCATTTTCCTCGAATTGCTTGCATCAACCCAAGTAAAATGAGGGACAGTTGTTGACACCCAATTTTTACCCACGCCGGTATAAATTAATTATCGAGTTTCCTAAATTTTCCAAATAATTTTAATTAATTAGTTTTATAAATTTTGCGAAAATTAAATAATATAATACATGAATTTTATGTTACTTTGAATATGTTTAACATAACTTTCGATAATATGTGTTTTACGTTATTATGTATATAAGTAGTATATCTTATGCTTATCCCAAAAAACCATCAAATATATTATTTAAATATTTTATTAAACTTGTTTAATTTAAATTATAATTATACCTTTGAATCACTCTTTACGATTTAAATAATTATTTTAATAAAGAATGCTCGTAAATTAAATGATACAAATTCATTTTTACTTGAGGTTTAGCCAATTTTTGATCTAATTTATTTTATTAACTAAAATTGGCCATCTTTTAAAAATCTAACCCATTAGCCTTTTAACACATAAAAAACCCAGATTTGAGCCTATGTATTTCCTTCTAATTTCCAGCCCAAGCCAATTTCTATTTTAGTTTCAACCCGATTAACCTCCCAGGCCCAACTCGTTTTAATTTTAAACCCAACCCATCCCACTCATTACCCGTCCAATTCTCCCTTACCCGACCCAACACTACAACCCGACCAAACTCCGCTTCTTCTTCAGCCCCATCACGCCATTCCCAGGAAAGAACGAACGCCACAAAACGCAGAAAAGCAAATACACCCCAAAAACGGAAACCCCCCCTCCCCAGACGCGACCCCTTCCCCCGCGTCTCCCTCACGTTCTCTCCCTCTCTCTCATCCTCTATCCCCACGCGAGCTGCAAGGCTCTTTGGAGTCATTTTTCTTTCTGCAAATCGTACGAGCGCATAGTGGAGAAGTAGCCAGACTCGCCTCACCAGCCTAGAACCTGTCCTTGGCAACAAGATGGCGCCATAAACTAGCAAGGACATCAAATCAATCATGTCCGTCCACCTCGCCATCTTCCCGTTGGGAATCCAGCATCAAAATAGTATATTCCCTCAGCTGCAGAAAACATCAAATTTTGAATTCAAAATTGGCCGAAATTCCTTTGCCCGGCCCCCTAATCCAAAACCCTAATGATACCTCCTATTTAAACCCCATCTTCCTTCAGAAAAAGGGTTGGAAAAAATTTGATTGGATTTTGGTGTTTGGAAGATTTTGGGTTGAGAAAATCTTCGATAATATTTTGGTTCTTTACTTTCATGTCTGTCTTAGAAGAGGGTTGGAAATTCGTTCTATGCTTTACAACTAATAATTCTCGACGTTTCTCCCTTCGTCTCTTGGAGAGAGACTTTCCAACCGGCATTAGAAGATTTTTTCAAAACATAATATACAAAGAATCTAAATCGAGGGATCGAAACAGAAATCGAGCGATACTTTCCGTCCATTTGAAGGTGTGCGATTGTGGTGTTCTTCGAGACGTCTTAGCGGCTGTTTGCGTTTGCTTTTGGAACCAAAGTCATCGCTCCCCTTCTCACCGTCCCTGTCGCTGCTCCGAAGAAGGTACCCTTTCCAGCTTTCTTTTTCTAATTTAATTTTCTTAATGGAGTTCGAGTGTGCGGTTTGAGTTTCCATGATAACGAGATGTTACACCCCTGTTTGCCGGCTTAATCTGCGAGGTCTCGCGTAATGTTTCTGTTTGTTTTCCTTCGTCAGTTATTTCGTTTCTGTTGTGTTTGCTCGTTTGTGCCGCTTATACGTGGGTTACGAGTTTGTCATGGCGTGGGTTGCTTATGTATTAGTATTTAGGATCGTTTTGGTTGCTGTTAATCTGTGTAGTGAAGAAACTGTTGACGATTCATGGGTTTTTCGCTGATTGCCTCGTTTGAATTCGTTTTATGTTTGCTAAATGCTTCAAATCATGATCAATAGCTTGTTTAAGTTGTGTGATTCATCGATTCCATTTCTACTTCTTTCCCTGCTTTCCCCCTGTTTTAGGTTAATCTATTAATTGTTCGGATGAGATGGCTTATGTTTTGTTTTTATCGGATTGTGATGTTACTCCTTTGGTTTGTTCTTGCTATAAACACGTTCATTATTGAGGTTTCTAGTGAATCGAGGGTTGTGGGTTATTGTTTGTGATTTGATTTTGATAGAGGTTTCAAACGATTGCTTCTGAAATTTACTTTTTTAGAATTCTAAGCTGAGCATATGAAGAGTTATTTACTTACTTTCCTGTTTCCGCTTAAATTTTATTGTTCTCCTAGTTTTCATGTGATGTTAAGGTTTGTCGATCCAAAGAGGTATCATCTTTGAGGCAGAAAAATTGTCATCTTTCTACTAAGCATGAAAATTCTGTTGCTTAATTCTCATCTCTAGGTTGAAACCATTGTGTTATGTATGATCTTATCTAAAAATAGGATTATTGGATTACTCATTTATACACTTGTAATCCGAGAATGTTTATTCATGAAGTTGTCTTTGTTTGAACATTTTTGGACAATGAATTTGTTAGTTTGAAGAGTTTTACGACAATTTGTTTGGGTTGTTGCATTATTTAGTTTAAATCACGATGAGTTAAAATTTTGCCTTTGTATATGTGCAAATGCCCTGTTCAACATACCATGTTTCTTCTTCATATGATTTAAGTCAAAAAATAGTCTATCACTGTATGTATTTTATGTTTCAAGTTGGCTATTAGACTTAACATATAAAGACTTCATGTTCTTTTAATAACTCTTTGTTTTTAATCGCATGTGAAATTCCTTTCGAGTCCATTTTGGGACTCCATTCCGTTATTGCATTTCGGGAGAGCCATAAAGGCTCGGAATTCTTTCCATCGAGTCAACCCTTCAAAGCCAAGGATCGCGTAAAAGGATTGAAGAATTGAAGGAGTTAGAAGAAAAGAGATTGGAAGACTTTTTTTTATATTTTTTTATATTTTGCATTTTTATTTTGTAAAGGGCATAAGCCCTTGTTGTTTTACTTTCTTATATTTCGTTTTGTATGTTATATTAGGACAGGTGAATATGTCGAAATCCAAAAGCAGGTGGGTCCAAGTTTCGGTCAAGGCAAACAAAACCCGAAAACTTGGACCCAAAAAAATCTCTCTCTCCCTCTCTCTCTCTCTCCCTCTCCCACTTTACTATTTGTTTACGTATTTTTGCTTAAATGCTGTTAGCTTAGGATTAGAAAACTCCAAACTCCCTTCGAAGTGCTTTCGAAACGATGAATATTTCAAACTGGTAAATTTGGCTAAGTAAAACTCTAATAAAGTTCAACTTTCGAAACAGATTCGCAAAATTGCAAGATAAACAATAAATATTTGAAAACTTGAAAATTTGCCTAAGTAATTTTCTAATAAGTTCAATAACAAAAGATTCGAAAAAGTTTAAAAAAATAGACAGATAAGTTAATCGCCGAAAAACCGTAGTTAGCAGGCATCTTAGGTGCTTTTTCGAAACCTTCCTAAGACGCTAATAGGAATCCCGAACCCTTAAAATTTTTTAAATAATTTTCTGTTTAATTATTTGAAAACAAGTTTTCTTAATTTTCTCAAAATTAAGTGGCGACTCCGAAAAATAAAAAATAAAACAAAATCTTTTCGAAATATATTTTTCGATAAAACACTAAGTGATCCTTACGAATACAAAAGATAATCATGCTTCATTTAATTGAGTAATCAACATTCAATACTAAAGACACTAGAGGAACATACATGCATTTATGAAACTTCACATAAAGACCATTCTCCAAGACTACTCTAAAGTTACCCTTAGTGCAATGTGAAAGTAGCATCCTATACTACCACTCCAACCTTAGCGCTCCTTGAGACTTCCCTTAGACTAGGCACATCAGAATCATCATATACATAACTTTTTTATCATACAAGACATAATAATAACATGCTTTCTTAAAATTAGACCTAAAGTCACATTACTTAATTTACATCATATAATGACACATTCATACATTTTAATATAAGGACATACCAAGAATCCCTCAAAATGTCTACATGTGCTATAAATAGATAACGTCCCATTCCACCACCTAGTCAAAGTAGTAAACCTTAAGAAGACTCAGTTCATTTACATTCATTTGTAGGGGCTAGTTTTAACTGATATAGACCATGAGAACTAGACATGGAATCCCGGCATGAACTCCTACCAGATGAGGGATCCCTACTTTCCTAAGGTAGAGTCTCTTTAGCCTCTGCATGGATCTCCACTAGTTATACCTATGCGGGCGCATAGCTAAGGGATAAGAAGATTGCTACTAACTGACTCATTCTCCACTGACGAGGATCACTCATCTCAATCGGTATGTTTGATACAACATCTCTACTCACAAAGTGTACCCACCCTTGTTCAAATCATCCTGATGATAAGCATAACCCCCACACAGAGTTTTAAACATTCATATAATATACGTTAAGGGATAACTATTTAGTGTCACATCACAACCACCGTAGAGTAAGTATCCCTAGAGGTTTCTCAGAATACAAAATCTCAACTCACAAAGGGTATCCAACCTCCAACCTATCTTGGAAAGCTCTTGGGAATAGTGAGGTTGCTACTAAACACTTTATCTCAACTAACGAAGAGTGTTCACGATAAAATCTCCCTTTGCATTACTAGAGTTCTTTAAGAATAGTATGGAACGGTCTAGAAACTTCATCTCTACTCATGAAGAGTGTCTATGTCACGACCCAAAAACCGGACGCGACTGGCACCCACATTTACCTCCGATGTGAGCGAACAACCTATCTAAACCTTAACATTTCAAGAATTTCAACAGAAAATAATGCGGAAGACTTAAACTCATTAATAAAAACAACTCAAAACTATTATTAATATTCCCAAAATCTGGAAGTCATCACCACAAGAACATCTATCTCAAATTACTAAACTAAGAATGTCTAAAAAGCTAAAAACAAGTAAAAGCTAGTCCATGCCGGAAGTTCAAGGCATCGAGACTTGAAGAAGGAGACCCAGTCCAAGCTAGACGCATTAGCTCACCCTGAATTTCCGATGAAGTGAAGACTGGCTTGATCTACTGCTGAGTCGAAGTTGACGGAACGTTTGCTGCATAACACAAATAACAAAGGGAAACATAAAAGTAGGGGGTCAGTACAACCACACGTACTGAGTAGATATCATCGGTCAACTCAAAATAGGGAACAATATATATTAACAATAATGTAAATCAACTACAATACTCAACATGTAGCACAGCAATTACTTTTTCATTAACAATTTCCGTCAAGTTCACACATGAGGTCTCAAGCCTCAATACCATACTCATTTGGGAAATTAAGTTCATTAGATTGAGTATATTCATTATCTTTCAAGATTCATTATCTTTCTCCTCTTGTGTCGGTACGTGACACTCCGCTCCTCTAATTCTATCCTGGTGTCGGAACGTGACACTCCGATCCTCATATTCATTCTATCCTGGTACCGGAACGTGGCACCCGATCCTCATATTCTATCCTGGTGTCGGAACGTGACACTCCGATCCTCATATTCATTCTATCCTGGTACCGGAACGTGGCACCCGATCCTCATATTCTATCCTGGTGTCGGAACGTGACACTCCGATCCTCATATTCATCAAGCCTTCTTTTATACTAAGGCATCCTCATTATCATTATATAATTTATCAAGCCTTCTTTCATACTAAGGCATCATCAATCTTATTATATAATATATCAAGAGAATTAGGGTTCTTTCAAGATTTGGGATTCAATAGGTTCATCATGCTTGTTAATTTATCACAATTTCATAATCATAATCATGCAAGCATACAATTAAGCATATAGACAGGTTCACAACATCATCAATACATATCATACACTATCAAGAGTTCACTACGATTATCGTAACATAAAACCATAACCTACCTCCACCGAAGAATTGGAATCAACAAGCTAATCTTCCCAAAGCTTTCTTCTTCTCGTCCAATCTCCCTCAATCGTTTCTCTCTTTCTTTCTGTTCTTTCTCTTTTGTTTTATCCAAACCCTCTTTCCTTTACCCTAATTAATCATATAATTAAGTGTGAAAAAGGACAATAAAACCCCACTAATTTACTTAAGGTTACCCCTTTTAACCCCTAAGAAATTAGACTTGTTAATGTTACCCCTCAATCCTTATAATTAAGGAAAGAATAATCAAAAACGACCCTTAAAACGAGGAAGGAAATCCTAAACTGCCTGGGACTGCACAACCTGTGACGGGCCGTCGTGGGTGCGACGGTCCGTCACCCAGGCCGTCGTGTCCTCCCCAAATTCCAGGTGGCTGTGTGACGGCCCGTCACACCTGTGACGGTCGTCCTGCACCTCCGTCATGACGGTCAGAAACTCGTTTTCTTGCACCAAATTCTCAAAAGTTGAAGTGTTTTGCAACGGACTCACGACGGTTCGTCGTGGATGTGACGGCACGTCCTGCGGTCCGTCACAATTTACAGAGAGTCGATTTTCAGCACCCAATTTCAGAACTCTAAGTGTCATGGGACGAAACCATCCATGACGGGCCGTCGTGACTACGACGGTCCGTCACTGCTTCCGTCGTCCCAACCAGTTTTTCCCAGAATTTCAATCCGTGCTGCTCAAACGACACTAAACAGGTCGTTACAATAGATACCAATTTACCCCGTTCGTCCCTGAACGATCAAAGAAGAAAAACAGTGACGAAAAGGAGTACCTGAATCTGTAAACAGATGTGGATATTTTTTAAAGCATAACTGCATCTGTCCCTCTTCCTCCCTCCAAGTAGCCTCTTCAACCGGTCGATTCTTCCATTGCACTTGATGGATGCAATCTCTCTCGACCTCAGTTTGCGAACTTCTTATCTAATTATAGCACCGGTTCCTCTTCATAAGTCAAGTTCTCATCCAACAAAAATGAATCCCAACGGATAATGTAGTTTCCATCTCCGTGGTATCTCTTCAACATAGATACATGAAACACCGGATGTACTCCGGACAGCCCTGGGGGAAGGCTAATTCATAAGCCACCTCCCCTATTCTCTTAAGCACTTCAAATGGTCCAATATACCTTGGACTTAACTTACCTCTTTTTCCAACGCACCCATCCCCTTTCATGGGCGAAACCTTCAACAGGACTTGTTCACCTTCCATGAACTCCAAGTCTCTAACCTTTCGGTTGCATACTCCTTTTGTCTACTTTGAGCCGCCAAAAGCTTCTCTTGAATAGCTTTCACCTTCTCCATAGAATCTCTCAACAGATCAGTCCCCCAAGGTCTAACCTCGAAGGCATCAAACCAACCAATGGGAGATCTACACCTCCTCCCATATATGCTTCAAATGGGGCCATGTCGATACTAGAGTGATAACTATTATTGTATGAAAACTCTGCCAAAGGTAAGAAACTATCCCAATGGCCACCAAACTCTATCACACATGCGCGAAGCATATCCTCCAAACTTGAATCGTTCGCTCAGACTGACCATCGGTCTGAGGATGAAATGCAGTACTAAGGTCCAACCTAGTACCTAATTCAGCATGTAGTGTCTCCAAAACTTAGAAGTAAACTGCGTACCTCTATCTGATATAATGGAGAGTGGAACTCCATGCAACCGAACGATCTCTGAGATGTAGATCTTGGCTAACTTTTCTGCATTGTAGGCACCTTGACAGGAATGAAGTGAGCAGACTTAGTTAACCTATCAACAATCACCCAAATAGAGTCATACTTACCCAATGTCTTTGGAAGACCAACCACAAAGTCCATTGCGATTCTCTCCCACTTCCATTCAGGAATGGGCATTCTCTGAAGTGTTCCTCCGGGCCTTTGGTGTTCATACTTTACTTGTTGACAATTTGGACACTTGGCAACAAACTCAACAATATCTCGCTTCATTCTACTCCACCAGAAGTGTTGCTTTAGGTCGCGATACATCTTGGTTGCACCAGGATGTATAGAATATCGGAACTATGAGCTTCTGTAAGAATAGTGGTGATCAAATCATCGATGCGGGGTACACATCTTTCCTTGATCCTCAAAACACCTTCCCCATCGATTATCGCTTCCTTAGCCTCTCCTTGCAACACTTTATCTCGAATTCGCCTTAGTTTCTCATCGTCAAACTGTCTCCCCTTAATCTGATCAAGAAAAGAGGATTTTGCCTCTACACAAGCTAACAATCCTCCCTTCTCGTTTATTCTAACCTCATAAGGTCATTAGCCAAAATCTGCACTTCTCTAGCCAATGGGCGTCTAGAAGCTTGCAAATGAGCTAGACTTCCATGCTTCCGGCCTTTCTACTCAGGCATCTGCCACAACATTAGCCTTTCCCCGGATGATACAAGATAGTGATGTCGTAGTCCTTCAGTAGTTCCATCCATCTCTCTGTCTCAAGTTCAAGTCTTTCTGAGTGAAGACATACTGTAGGCTACGATGGTCCGTATAGACTTCACACTTAACCCCATACAAATAGTGTCTCCATTGCTTTAGTGCAAATACTACCGCGGCCAACTCCAAGTCATGGGTCGGATAGTTGCGTTCATGCACCTTTAATTGCCTCGAAGCATAAGCAATCACATTCTTCTCTTGCATTACACTGCACCCAAACCCGAATAGGATGCATCACAATAAACAATGAAGTTTTTGCCCTCTACTGGCAGGTAAGGATAGGTGCGGTAGTCAACAAAGTTTTAAGCTTCTGGAAGCTCTCCTCACACTCATCCGACCATACAAATGGGACGTTTTGCTTAGTCAAGTTCGTCAATTGGGAAGAATGGAAGAGAATCCCTTGACGAATCGGCGGTAGTAGTAGCTAGCTAACCCCACAAAACTCCTTATTTCTGACACGTTTGTAGGTCTTACCCATTCTTCACCGTCTCAATCTTAGATGGATCCACCATCACTCCATCCTTAGAAACCACGTGCCCCAAGAAGGACACTGAATCTAGCCAAAACTCACACTTGGAGAATTTCGCATAAAGCTTTTTCTTCTCAACAACTCTAACACCAATTTCAAATGCTCCTCATGTTCTTTCTTACTTTTGGAGTATATCAGTATATCATCAATAAACACAATCACAAAGAGATCCAAATATGGCTTGAAAATCCGTTCATCAAGCTCATGAAGGCAGCAGGGGCATTAGTAAGACCAAACGACATTACCAAAACTCATAATGCCCATACCTAGTTCGAAAAGCAGTCTTTGGCACATCCGTTGCTCGTATTTTCAGTTGGTGATAAGGATCTCAAGTCGATCTTCGAGAAGACACAAGCACCTTGTAACTGATCGAACAAGTCATCAATGCGAGGAATGGGGTACTTGTTCTTAATAGTTACCTGTTCAACTGTCGGTAATCTATGCACATTCGGAAACTCCCATCTTTCTTCTTCACAAACAAAACCGGAGCACCCCAAGGAGATGCACTTGGTCTAATGAAGCCTTTGCTCAACAACTCTTGAAGTTGAGCCTTTAATTCTCTTAACTCGCGGGAGCCATTCTATACGGGGGTATAGAAATGGGGCGAGTACCGGGGTCCAAATCAATGCAGAAGTCTATATCCCTATCTGGTGGCATACCGGGAAGATCTGCAGGGAACACATCCAAAAACTCACAGACTACCGAAACTGACTCAATCGATGGTACTGGAGTAGTGTCATCCTTAAGATGTGCCAGAAAGCTAGACAACCCTTACTAACCATCTTCTGAGCACGAATAAAGGAGATGATACGCACCGGATTGGGAGTGTAGTCACCCTCCCATACTAACTGATCTGCCCCAGGCTTGGCTAACGTCACCGTTTTAGCATTACAATCCAAAATCGCAAAGTTTGGAGAAAGCAAGTCATACCCAGAATTACATCAAAGTCACCCATTTCTAAGATAACCAAATCCACATAAGTGTTGCTCCCCACAAAATTCACCAAACAAGACCTATACACTTTTTCGACTATCACGACTCACCCACCGGAGTAGAAACACGAATAGGCATGTAAGTAATTCACAATGTAAATTTAGACCGTTAGCAAATGATGAAGATACATATGAAAACGTGGAGCCAGGGTCAAATAATACAGATGCCATGCAATCACAAACCAAGAGATTACCTGTGATAACAGCATCAGACGCCTCCGCTTCAGATCTCCCAGGGAAAGCGTAGCAATGAGCCCATTATTTGTCTGTCGTTGCCCCTACCATTGTGCGAGTAGTGGCTCCGTTTTGCCCTTCACCTCTGCCGTTTTGGTGGCCACCATTACCTCGGCCACCACGCCCTCCAGAATATCGACCTCTACCATTACCACTCTTCCTCTAGCCATTGGGGGTCTGTAACTCTGGTTTGGACAGTACCTCTTAATGTGCCCAATCTCTCCACACCCATAACATTCTCTGGGTTCACGCGTCGGCCTCTCAGAGAAATGTTGACCGTTCTGAGGTGGACCCCCAACTACAGTCTGTAGTGAAGACTGTATTGGTCGATTTGAGTGACCTCCGGAGTTCTGTCCTCTAGAATAAGAACCATTATACTCACCTCCCCTTCAAAACCTCTTTGATGTAGACGTTGGGGTGAAGTCATCCGGTTTCACTCCTTCCACCTCTATCACAAAGTCTACCTCTTGGAAGGATGTTGCTGTTGCCGCTATCTGTAAGGCTGAAATCCGCAACTCTGACCTCAACCCCTTCACAAAACGGCGGATCCGTTCTTGTGGACTGAAACAAAGTTGCGTGGCATATCTGGATAGCGCGCGAATTTAGCCTCATACGCGTTACTGTCATCCTTCCCTGTTCAAGACTCAAGAACTCATCCCTCTTTCTATCTCTCAAAGTCCTTGGGATATACTTCTCCATAAATAGGGTAGAGAATGATCCCAAGTCATAGGTGGTGCCTCTGTTGGTTGACACTCAACATGTGAACGCCACCACATTTGGCGTTCCCTTGGAACTGATAGCTCACGAACTCGACACCAAACCTCTCTACTATCCCCATTTGTGTAGTAGCTCATGACAATCAACCAGAAAATCATAAGCATCCTCAGATTCTGCACCCTTGAAGACTGGAGGTTTCAGTTTCAAGAACTTACTAAAAAGTTCGTGTTGATCGTTTGTCATAATAGGCCCAGTAGTCAGACGTGGAATGTTGCCTATTCCCAATGGTGCATCCATGCGGGGAGCCATAGTAGCCGCATGTCGTATCTAAAACCGGAGGTGTTGGTGGAAAAAACCAAGGAGGTGCTTGTTGACCCTGATCAGACAACCCGCTAAGATAAGCAAGTACTTGGTGATCATCTCTGGGTAGGTTGGGGTGGCATTTCCTCATTCTGCCCTGTTCAGTTTCCCCTTCCTCACCCTCTCTTATCACCTCTTCGGTCGGTGGAGGAGTCACCGCCCTAGTATCAGATGGGCTAGGGGCTCGTCCTCTCCTCTAGAGGACGTCCTCCCACGACCTCTTCCACGGCCTCTTGCCGCTTTCCTCCTCGAGCCACAGCCCCAGTGGCTGGCTCAGTAGTTTCTTGTCTTTCCGTTGTTGCTGCTGGTGCGGTCGTTGCTCTAGTTCTAACCATCTGCGAGATAGAATGAAGATGGTCAGATACCAATTTGTATCACCTAGATACCAATTGGACTCAAGTAATAGCACGAAAGAAAGAATGAAAGATGGAATTTTCCTAAAGTCTTATAGCCTCTCAAGGAAAAGTAAAGGCGTCCCCCTACCGTTCTTAAGACTCTACTAGACCTGTTCTTGTGTGATGAGACCAATGAACCTAATGCTCTGATACCAAGTCTGTCACGACCCAAAACCGGGACGCGACTGGCACCCACATTTACCCTCCGATGTGAGCGAACCAACCTATCTAAACCTTAACATTTCAAGATATTTCAACAGAAAATAATGCGGAAGACTTAAACTCATAATAAAACAACTCAAAACTATTATTAATATTCCCAAAATCTGGAAGTCATCACCACAAGAACATCTATCTCAAATACTAAACTAAGAATGTCTAAAAAGCTAAAAACAAGTAAAGCTAGTCCATGCCGGAAGTTCAAGCTCACGAGACTTGAAGAAGGAGACCCAGTCCAAGCTAGACGCATTAGCTCACCTGAATTTCCGATGAAGTGAAGACTGGCTTGATCTACTGCTGAGTCGAAGTTGACGGAACGTTGCTTGCATAACACAAAAAACAAAGGAAAACATAAAAGTAGGGGGTCAGTACAACCACACGTACTGAGTAGATATCATCGGTCAACTCAAAATAGGGAACAATATATATTAACAATAATGTAAATCAAACAATACTCAACATTAGCACAGCAATTACTTTATAATAACAATTTCCGTCAAGTTCACACATGAGGTTCTCAAGCCTCAATACCATACTCATTTGGGAAATTAAGTTCATTAGATTGAGTATATTCATTATCTTTCAATTCATTATCTTTCTTCCTCTTGTGTCGGTACGTGACACTCCGCTCCTCTAATTCTATCCTGGTGTCGGAACGTGACACTCCGATCCTCATATTCATTCTATCCTGGTACCGGAACGTGTGGCACCCGATCCTCATATTCTATCCTGGTGTCGGAACGTGACACTCCGATCCTCATATTCATTCTATCCTGGTACCGGAAAACGTGGCACCCGATCCTCATATTTATCCTGGTGTCGGAACGTGACACTCCGATCCTCATATTCATCAAGCCTTCTTTTATACTAAGGCATCCTCATTATCATTTATATAATTATCAAGCCTTCTTTCATACTAAGGCATCATCAATCTTAATTATTAATATATCAAGAGAATTAGGGTTCTTTCAGATTTGGGATTCAATAGCTTCATCATGCTTGTTAATTTATCACAATTTCATAATCATAATCATGCAAGCATACAATTAAGCATATAGACAGGTTCACAACATCATCAATACATATCATACACTATCAAGAGTTCACTACGATTATCGATAACATAAAACCATAACCTACCTCCACGAAGAATTGGAATCAACAAGCTAATCTCCCAAAGCTTTCTTCTTCGTCGTCAACTCCCTCAATCGTTTCTCTTTCTTTCTGTTCTTTCTCTTTTGTTTTATCCAAACCCTCTTTCCTTTACCCTAATTAATCAATAATTAAGTGTGAAAAAGGACAATAAAACCCCACTAATTTACTTAAGGTTACCCCTTTTAACCCCTAAGAAATTAGACTTGTTAATGTTACCCCTCAATCCTTATAATTAGGAAAGAATAATAAAAAAACGACCCTTAAAACGAGGAAGGACAAAATCCTAAATGCCTGGGACTGCACAACCTGTGGACGGGCCGTCGTGGTTGCGACGGTTCCGTCACCCAGGCCGTCGTTGTCTCCCCAAATTCCAGGTGGCTGTGACGGCCCGTCACACCTGTGGACGGTCGTCCTGCACCTCCGTCATGGTAGTCAGAAACTCGTTTTCTTGCACAAAATCTCAAAAAGTTGAAGTGTTTTGCAACGGGACTCACGACGTTCGTCGTGGATGTGACGGCACGTCTGCTGCGTCGTCACAATTTACAGAGAGTCGATTTTCAGCACCCAATTTCAGAACTCTAAGTGTCATGGGACAAACATCCATGACGGGCCGTCGTGACTACGACGGTCCGTCACTGCTTCCGTCGTCCCAACCAGTTTTTCCCAGAATTTCAATCCGCTGCTCAAACGACTAAACAGGTCGTTACAGTCTATCTTACAATTCCCCATTTAATTCATAAATTCATTCATACATTCAAAGTGCATGTGTGTGAGTACATGTGAGCACACCTTTCACATAATCACCATAATCCATAACCTTGTCTTCTAGACATGATCATACCCACATTTATCACAATTCACAACTATCATGCTTCACATATACATATTTTTCATTTAGACCTAACCTTTTCAAGATACACATTTTCAACATCCTAAAACATATCATGCATGTACATAAAAAGCATCACATTACTTCACATACTATGCCTTCAAGGACATACTCATAATACACATACTTATAAATGTTCATATATTTCGAATACACACCTCCACCAAAAGGTGGACCATACCACTCAAGATTACTTCAAAAAAAACTAATCAAGATTAAACAATTTACCCTGTATCCAAGCCTTTACCACCTTTTCTCAATATTTCATAAAATCAACATAAATAAGAATAATAAGTCAGTAAATATTCAACATACAACATAAAGAAACACTACTCTAAGATTATTTAAGCATGACACGAAACCCACTCCATAAGCAAAAAGTTTAGAATATATATGAGCATGGGTTCATTGGGTTTTGATTTTAAAGATCATCAACTAGCATTGAAAATAACATATTAAATTCATCAAAATGTTTTGATGCAAAAACCCATGGTTGTGTTTTATGGAGTTCAAATTGATTTTAGAGGTTAATAACATGTATAAAAGATTATTTGGGTTGGAAACGTCTGGGAAAAATTCCCCATGGACCAACCAAAGGTTCCTTGAGGAGGATCAAGCCTTTAGCGAGCAAGCTGCCCAAGGAATCAACAAATTAGACATTGAGGAAACCAATCCATGTCGAGGACATGGTCCACCAAAATCCAAAAGTATCTCCGTGTTTCGGACACAAGGAGGACTCAATTTTTTCAGAATTTATTTTCAAAAATCATGTGGGAGAAGCTCCGCGTAGTTGACTTGTTTCCCGATGAAATGTCCAAAAATTCATGTTTAGTTTTAGTTGGTTTAAAGGTCCTATAAGGGCAGGGGTTGTTTGGGTATTTAGTTGACTTATTATAGGCGGTTATTGAACATTTTAAGCCCAAATTCATTCTTCAAATCAAAACTCTTAAGTATATAACAAAACCTATCCAATCATTCTCTCCAAAAGCCTCTATTGATGAAGCCTTCAAGCTCCAAGGAAGAAGACTGATTTTCCATGTTTTTCTCCATCAATTTTGTGGGATTTTATTCACAATTAAAGTATGGGGATTCATTCTTGAATCCTCCTTCTTTAAGGAGTAAATTGCAATGATTTGTAATGAGGATCCAAAACATGAAATCTTCTAAATTGAATTATAGCCATGGGTTCTTGCATACAATGATATGAAACAATGATTATTATTGAATTAGTGTTAATTGAATGATTTTCCATCTAAATTTCTATGCACCCATGCAAATCATGAATCCTAATTTTTGCTCTAATGTGAGTGATTTGATCATGGCTTGATCTTATTGAATTCATATGTTTATTGTATTAGGCTATTGATATATGAGTTATGTTGATGTTCCTATAGAAGAGTGTAGGGTAACTAGCAAGTATAGTTTGTTGTCCCAATGTGCTTCTTAAATGATATGCAATATGTTAAAATATAATGCATGTGTGTCTTGTTTTTGTATACTTGTGTCCCTTACTTGATACATGAAAATATGGATATGGAACCTTGAATTAGTCGTCTAAATCACCTTTGTCATCAATGAATATGTGTTAAGTAAATGTGACCTTGAACATATAAAAGATGGTCATTTATGTGGAATCTTCAACCTAGATGGACAATTATGATATTCTTGAAGTTGAAAGAAGTAATGGTATCCTTCTCGTTTTAATGATGGACTTAGGGTTTGTTGGCTGGAATGACATGTAATAGTCCTTAGGAAAGTCATTGAGCTATCTTAAAAACCATTCTAGGCAGCCTTAGTGGACCCTTTGGTAATGTGTAATATGATTTGATTACGAACAACATATGGTACCTCTTTATATTCTCCTTTATTGAATTAGTCTATGAGAAGAAATACTATTACCGAGTGAGTATGATTGGGGAGTATCTCTATTTAAAAATGAGGATGGAGTACAAAGAAACCCTTGATATTTCTAAACGATGTGCCTACAAGGGATGTTTCGTAGTTCAACCATTAGCAAGTAGATCACCCTCCATTAAAGTAGGGTTGACTCCAAATTCGATGCCTATCTAGTATGGTCTATGTAAGTTATTGCCTATTCTAATCATATGAGATGCATGCTAGTGTTGAATAAGTACTATGAAATTTAGGTAGTGGAATGGGACGCTATAAAGACAATGCACAAGTAGGCTTTGAGATGTTAGTATATAGGTTCCCTAGGTCATCTCCAAGACCATTATGTGAAAGTCCTCAATTTTTGAATGTTCTTAAGTGAACTAATGAACATAATGACTTACATAAAGGTATGTTAATTAAAAGATATCTAACTATAGTAGCTTTAAGGGGTACTTAGGTAGGCTTAGAGAGGGTGTATCGCGTTCTCTTCATGTCTTACTTACTGAGTCTTAAAGTTATTCTAGGTAGGGAATTTAACTATTGGAATGACAATAATCTTATATTAGGTAGTGTGTAGTATATGTTTGGTGTGTGTGAAGTTATTGTATGGGTGGGGTCTTCATAACTCACTCAAGTGAGCCTTAGAATCACCTTTGGTAGGAGGGCCTCATTGTAACACTTTGAAAATCCAAGACAAGTCTTAAAGCCTAACATAGGTTACATGGGTGTGTAAACACTAATTAATACCTATTTTAATGAATGTAGGTCATTTAGGAAGTTTAGGAACTAAAACGCCAAAGAACGTCCATGATGTTCAGAAACTAGTTCTAAGGGGTATTAGCGTGCCTTACTCTATTTGACTAGCTTTTAGGAGTCGAAAATCCATAAAATTAGGTTGAAGGGTGTATAGAAAGTGTTAAAGATGATTCTTAGTCAAAAAATCCAGGTACGACTCCACAAGGACCAACCAAGTGCCTTTGAGGAGGACCCTAGTACATAGAAAGCAACACTACCTAGGCAGTGTGCAACCACAAGAGGCAAGAACGACTCTTGTGTGGATCAATGGAGAGTTGATGCCAACCGTCGTCCCACACTTATCCAAAATGTTGGAAGACATCAGATGAAATATTTTTAACTCAAGGACGGTTGTGCAGCACGGAAGGGCATAGTGACCATCGACTCACTGACGGCCCGTCGTTTGGGTGTCTCGACTGTGAGGGTCTAGTTTCTTGCACAACTTAAGTTTGTTTCATTTGATTATTTATGGGCTTATGTGATTTATTATGGGTTTGAGGGAATCTAAATAATTTAATGATTCCCCAATATAAAGACCCGAACCCTCATTAACTTAAACACAACACACACGATAAACTCTCTTCCTTCTCTCTTCTTTCTCTCTCTATTGGAAGAAACTATTGAAGACTATCTAGGGAAGGTATTTTGGGAGTTGAAAGGGGTAAATTTACAATCAAATATTCATCAAATTTTAAGGTATGATATCTAATTCACCTTTGAGACCTCTTTCCTCAAAGTGCTCCTTCAAAGTAATTTTAAAAGTTGAGTTTTCAAGTGGATTTTAGTCGATTACGAATTTGATGTTGTGAATTGATATTTTTATGGTTTTTATAGAATATAATGGATATATTAACATGTACTTTAACTTTTTATGATAACGGTTTGGTTCAAATTGAAAAATATGGTCCTTAACCCATAACACTAGGTTTGATCTGGATGTCAATTCGGTTGAGATTGATTGAATTGACTTTATAATTGGTTAAATCCCTATGGTATGATGTTATTACCTTAATCATGATCATAGTAGGGTGAATTTTAGTCTTTCATACTAGTTCTTGAGAAATGATCTAGGTTATGAGAATTGACCTAAGTATCTTTTCCTAAGCTTTGAGTTAGTATTGTATTATGGTGTAACAATTGTTCTAACCATATTATCATGTTAATAATTGAATTAAGTTGATGTGATGACCTTGTTGGTTTGAGTTATTTGTTGATGGTAAGACCTTTAGGATTAATTATGATGGAGACATTGTAGGTGTTGTAATCTCTATTCCTTACTTCAACTTGTGGTTAATTGTGATTAAGCCATGATGATTGTGTTAAAGTATGCCTTATTTAGGATTGATAGGGTGGTAGGAAATTGATTTTAATTTTCTTGATTATGTTTGTGAGGTTGATTAAGATGTAAGTGCCATAAGGATGGTAATGTATACCAATTTGTCTTATTATGAAGTGATATCTATTGTGATAACCTCACCAATATGAATGTGATGAAAGAATTTATACACATACAATTCTTATTGAGCTATTGATGATGATGATTGTACAAGGGATAGACCCTACGACCTAATATAAGTGATGATTGATAATAAGGACTAAAAGACATTTCAATAAAGGTAGTTAGCTTAGTACCGAGTGAACTTGACAAAGGAAGGTGATGACTTCCCAAAGAGGAAGATCACCCTATAGTTCTACATGAGATGTAGAATTCCCAAATAGGAATGCTCATCCAATAGATTCCCATTAGAGGAGGGCACAACTACCAAGTGGTATGAATAGGGAATATACTATCTGTTAGTTCTTGAACTATGTTGCCCCCATAGAAAGACTAGCTGGTGGACCATCTAGCAAGCTATGTTTATGTTTGGTTTTACTTTGGCCGGTAGACCAGCTGTTTAACAACACCAGATTCCACACTTAGGTCTTGTGGTCTATGTAAGTTAAGGCAAGTGTTCCCTAAACTAAAAAGAAGTAATGAAGTATAAACTAACTAGGGTTACTTGAGAGGTTTAACTTAGCATAGGTAGGGGTATGTGACTCTACTTATGCCTTGCACTAGTTGGCCTTGATGAAGTCTTTAGGAATTTGACATTATATATGCATGTGATAATGATGTATATGATAAGAACATGTTGATTCTATACTATAAATGATATTATATGATGATGATTATCCTCTTGAACATGAAATCGGGGTGTAATATTAAAGTATGATGTTATGTATCCTTAAAGGTTATACTATGTCAAATTGGACATTCGTTATGGTGTCTTGTTGAGCCTACTTGATGGAGTAAGGTTATGGGGCTTTGCTTGGTCATTGCACTTGTTGACTTGATGAAGATTCATTGAGTAGTTGTCTTACTTATAATGATATAATTAACTCTTATGCATGCTTGTGATGTTATTCCATGTTGATAGGGGTGTAGTAGATTATGGGTTCATGTATGTTGGTATACATATTACTTGTTTGAGTTAGTAAGCATGTTTGGTTGATTGATATTACTTCTTGACTATGCACGAAACTTTTAAAAGGGTAAAATGGGATGTTTTGACTAAATGTCCCTTCTTAGCATGTTTTTTTTCTTATATGTACATATCGTCTCGTACTTAGTACAAATCGTGTAATAAACCTATTTTCATCCTTTTTCCCAAAGATTTTAGGTTCATGTCGTTGAAGTCTCATTTCAAACGACTTGAAGAAGGCTTGGATATTCTCTATCATCCAAGTGGGTAGGTCCTCACTTTTCCAGGGCAATGCGAATATCTTGCTTATGAATTTCCTTTGTTTTTCTATGACTTTTATGTTAATTCCATTTTCATTTGAGTACGACTTGTATAAGCCTATATGTGGCTTCTTTACATTTCATGTAGGGCTATGCCTAAGTTGTCATGATCGTTTAGATTTTATGAGATGAGACAATCTTTGAGATTATTTTCTATCTTAAAAAAATATATATATATTCAATAAATGTAGAAGGCTATGTAACCTTCCTATACAAAGGGTCTATTTATACTCGATACGTATATATTATGTATATGCAGAGGTCTAGGTAAATATCCAAGTAGATGTACTGAAAGTTTTAATTTTCTGCATTATCAACCTATGATTGTAATGATATGAGACTAAGAAGCTAGTCTTAGTCCTAAATGAGGACGATGACACCGGTTTTCCAACAAGGGGGTAAACCCTGATGTGACAAACTTGGTATCCGCACCCATTGATTTTGCACCTTCTAACATCTCGAGTTTCGAATTCTCCTCACGCTTTTTCCATCACGATTTTCTCTTCGAGAACACAACCATTAAGTTATGTCTCTCTCTCTACCACGTCTATGTAGGTTTGTATTCATAATTGTGAAGCGTGCCACGCTTATGACTAGGAATCTATGTGATGCCTAGGAATCACTGTCTTTCTTTGAAATCTTATATCGTGCCATTATAATATACTTATTGTGTAATTTTTCATCTAATCCTATTTTTGTGTTTATAAGAAGAATAAACACTAAAAAGAATGCATCTCGGAGACTTGAAGTGGTGATTGGCAATGCGGGAGCTCCTCCCTGTGGCGAACAAGTTCATCCACTTAATAAAAAATGATAATATGGAGCAAGCTCCGTCCAATCCCCTACCATTGACGGATGAGGATATAAGGACTGCCTTGATTAAATTGGATCAAGCCACAACGATTCAAGCCCAAGCTCTGACAGCTTAAGCAAATCGGGAGGTTGTACCCCGTCCCCATCAACAACTCACTACTATGGCTTCCCGTCTAAGGGACTTCACTCGAATGAACCCTCCTACCTTCTATGGGTAAAAAAATGATGAAGACCCCCGAGAATTTGTCGATGACGTCTCTAAGATACTTTTAGCTATGTGATTTTCCACAAGTGTGAAGGACAAGTTGTCCATCTACAAACTAAAGGACATGGCTAAAGCATAGTTTGTGCAATGGAGGGATAATAGGGCATAGAGGGGTGGTCCATTGACTTGGGAGATCATTAAGAAGGCTTTAATAGATCGATACTGTCTTAGGGAAATGAGGGAGGAAAAAGTGGTGGAGTTCATTATCCTTCGTCAAGGAAAAAGGAGTGTTCACGAATACTCCTTGGAATTCATTAAAGTGTCAAAATATACTCATTCCTTTGTTTTCGGTCCTAGAGATCAAATGATCGATTTTGTGATGGGAGTGTTGGAGGACTTACAAGAGGAGTGTCATTCGCGCATGTTACATGACAACATGAATATTTCCTGTCTTATGGTACATACGAGAAAGTTTGAGGAGGCAAGGTCTAAGGGGAAGAGTAGAGATGCTAATAGGGCAAGATCATTTGATGGTGCTGCTACAAGGAATAGGCTTGATATCCATGACAAGTAAAGATTCAAGAAAAGGTTCCCTAATCAAGTTCCATCAAAATTTTCTACGGCTCATGATAATAAGGTTCCTAAGCCTATTGCCTAAAAGGGAAGGAGTGGGAAGTCCCCAATTCAGAAAACCAAATGTGTAGAGTACGGAAAGGGTCATTTTGATGAGTAACTCGTAGGAACATGAAATTGATTTGGTTATGTAAAGAGTGATCAGAAGGTATGAGATTGTCCTAATTTAAAGGGTCAAGATAAGGGTGCCCAAGCTCAAGCAAGTTGTTCTAGTGATGCTCCCATGAAGAACAACTTCTATTCTCTCTGCTCTAGGGGTGAGAAAGAGACTTGTATTGACGTGTTGATCGGTATGTTGAAAGCCTTACTACATATGTGTATGCTTTACATGATCTGGGTGTAGTTCCTCATTTGTTAAACCTCTTGTAGCTAAAAAGTTTTACAGTTTACCCGATATTGTTCATGGACCTTTTATAGTGTCTATACTAGTGAATGAGTCGATTGTTGCAAAAAAGGTTTGTAGATATTTTCCTATCATGTTGCCCAATTGAGTTTCTCATTTTGATCTAGTAGAACTTGATATGCTTGATTTAGCTATTATATTGGGTATGTATTGGATGCATGCATGTTTTGCCTCTATTGATTGTAGGAAACGAGTAGTGATATTTAACTTACCAAATCAACCCATTGTGGAGTGGAAGGGAGGAAATTACTAGATGTCGTATCATCTCTTATCTAAAAGCATGCAAAAAATGATCTCAAAGGGGTGTCTATAACACATAGTAATTGTCCTAGACTTAGACTTCGAAATTCATCACATTGAGTTGGTCCCTGTAGTGAGTGAATTTTCAGAGGTTTTCCCAAATGACCTTCCTGGAATTCCTCCCGAATGGGAAATTCAATTTAGTATCAGTTTGCTACTGGCAACGAATCCTATTTCAGTTCCTCCTCACCGGATGGCTCCGCCAAAATTAACGGCTTAACTCAAGGATTTTGTAGACAAGGGATTTGTAGGTCTTAGTATTTTTTATTGGGTTGCTCCGATATTGTTTGTAAAGAAGAAGGATGGTTCCTTGACAGTGTGTATTTACTACTGCAAACTCAACAAAGGTCACCATTAAGAATAAGTACCCTCTCCCACTTATTGGCGACTAGTTTGAGAAACTACAAGGAGAGAGATATTTTTCAAAAATAGACTTGAGGTCGGGGTATCACAATATTAGGGTGAGAGGTAAGGATGTACCAAAAACAACCTTCCGAACTAGATATGGGCACTATGAGTTCTTTTAATGTCTTTATGTCTCACTAATGGACCGGTGGCATTTATTGACCTAATGAATAGGGTGTCTCAAAATTACCTAGGTTCATTTGTCACTGTCTTCATTGATGACATCTTAGTATATTCAAAGAATAAGGGTGATCATAGGGGTCATTTGGGGGTGGTATTGCAAATCCTTAAAGAACATCAATTGTATTCCATATATATCAAGTGGGAGTTTTTTTTTGAGGTCAGCATTTCTTGGGCAAATCATCTCAAGTGAGGGAGTTGAGGTACACCTATGTAAAATGGAGGCGGTGAAGAATTGGCCTAGACAGTGAATTCAACTGAGATTAGGAGTTTCTTGGGTCTAGCGGGTTATTGCCGGAGCTTCGTTGATGGTTTTGCATCCATTGCATCTCCCATGACTACTTTGACCCAAAAGTGCAAGAAATTTGAGTGGTAAGAGGCATGTGAGAAAAGCTTCCAGTTGTTGAAAGATACGCTTACTTTCGCTCTGGTGTTGACCTTACAGGAGGTAAAAAAGGTTTTTGTTGTGTATTGTGATACATCCTGTGTGGGTTTAGGGTGTGTGCTTATGGAACTCTACAAGGTGATAGCCTATTCTCTAGGAAACTTAAGGTAAATGAGAGAATCTAATCCACTCATGACCTTGAGTTAGCGTCCATGATGTTTGCTTTGAAAATTTAGAGGTATTACTTGTATTGTGTACATGTTGATTTCTTTACCGACCATAAGATTATCTGATATGTGTTTACCAATATGAGTTGAACCTCTGACAATGAATGTTGTTACAGGTTTTAAAAGATTAAGATATGAGTATCCTCTATCACCCCGACAAGGCTAATGTGGTGGCGGATGCCCTAAGTCATATGTCTATGTGTAGTGTATCCCACATTAAATAAGCCAAGAAAGACCTAGAGAAGGAAGTTCATAGGTAGTCTAGGTTGGGGGTAAGGTTGTAAGGTTCTCCGATTAGTTGTGTTGTGGTCCATCATTACTTGAGTCATCTTTAGTGGTTGAGGTGATGTCCAAACAACACCTTAATCAACCATAATGGAGTTAAAGTAATCGGTTATCGCCATGTTAAATGAGTCATTCTACATAAGGGGAATGGTGTGTAAAGGTACCAAGGGAGATTGTGTGTTCCCGATGTAGATAGGTTGAGGGACCGGATCCTTGAAGAAGCACATGGGTCCCGCTACTACATTCATCTGGGTTTGATGAAAATGTACCATGACCTAAGAAAGATATATTGGTGAGAAGGTTTGAAGAAGGATATAGCAGAGTCTGTCGTTTAGTGTCCAAATTTCCAACAAGTAAAAGCCGAACATCAAAAGTCGGGTGGTTTAGTACAAGATATCCAAATTCCTAATTGGAAATGGGAAGACATCAATATGGACTTTATAATGGGTTTACCTCGAAATCAAAAGTTACATGATTCCATATGGGTGGTTGTGGATAGGTTGACTTAGTCCCCTCGCTTTATTCCCATCAAGTCTACTTATTCGATGGAAGATTATGCTAGGATCTTCATAGATGAGATCGTATGTCGCCATTTTATTCCTTTATCAATCATATCAGATCGGGGTGCCACAATTCACATCTAGGTTTTGGAGGTCGTTCCAAAAATGGTTGGGTACTAAGGTGAAGTTGATTACCACTTTTCATCCCCAAACATATGGTCTAGATGAATGCACTATTCAAACCCTTGAGGATATGCTTAGGGATTGCATAATTTATTTTAAAGGGAATTGTAATAAACATTTTCCTTTGGTTGAGTTTGCTTATAATAATAGTTTTCATTCATCCATCACCATGGCTCCTTATGAAGTCTTGTATTGTAGGACGTGTAGGTCTCCTATAGGGTTGTTTGAAGTGGCTGAGCCTTCACTTTTTTGTCCCCATTTGATTTATAAGAACTTAGAGAAGGTTCATCTCATTAACAACATGTAACAAACGACGACCTATTGTCAGCAAAAGTCTTACGATGATCATAGGAGAATGGATTTAGAGTTTGAAGAAGGTGATAAGGTGTATTTGAAAATTTCCTCAATGAAAGGGCTGGTTAGATTTGGAAAGAAGGGGAAGTTGAGTCCTCGTTATGTGTGTCCCTATAAAATTTTGCTAAGGGATGGTAAGGTGTCCTATGAATTTGATTTCCCTAGTGTAATGGTTTTGGTTCATCCGGTTTTCCAAGTTTCTATGTTTAAAAAGTGTTTCGGTGATTCTGAGTCCATTCATTTAATTGATGGTCTTAGTATCAAGGACAACCTCTTTTATGAGGAGGTTCCGATTCAAATTCTTGATAGGCAAGTCAAGAAGTTAACGAATAAAGTGGTGGTTTCCATAAAGGTGTTATGTAACAATCACCTTGTTGAGGGTGCAACATGGGAGGCCAAGATTGATATGAAGCCCCGTTAGCCTCATCTTTTGGATAATTAAGGTTATTTATACTTTTTAATAATATAAATATTACTTTAAATTGAACTTTCATGATTTTTGGTGAATTTTGCAAAAATATGCATTTTGGGATTGCATTACAAAATTTGACTTATTGGTTTGTTTGAGTTATGTTTTGCATTTTCACATTGTGAGTATTAGTGAAAATTTATGTGACCTATTGATAAGTTAATCTTTGTGCTACTTCACTTATGTAATACATGTGAGCTCATGTGTGTTGTGAGAAGAAAATACCTCATGATGAAGTGTTTGAGCCTTATGTGTGATAATTGGAGTTCTAAAATTGCTTTGTTGAAAAGATATGATTTATGATGATGTTGTTAGGTATCGTTGTTGGTTGGGATGCTAGTATTGAGTCTATCCTTCATTCAACAGAACTTAGTGTCATTCGAAGCCGAATATTCCTAAGGGGGTGATAATTTCACAAGTTGAAAATCCAAGACGAGTCTTAAATCCTAAAATAGCTCCCATGGGGGTCTAAGCACTGTTTTAAGACCTATCGTAATGAATATAGGTCTTTAGGAGATTTAGGAACCAAAACGCCCAAGAAAGTCCATGACGTTTTGAAACTAGTTCTAAGGTGTTTTATCATGCTTTAGCCTATTTGAATAGCTTTTAGGAGTAAGAAACTATGAAACAAGGTGGAAGGGTGTATAGCAAGTTTTAAATATGATTCGTGGTAGAAACGTCTGGGTACGTGGTACATCCGGGTACACCCCTAGACATAACAGGCTTCTTTCTCCTCTTTAAGGAATAAGACTAGCCCCTTAGTCTCATTTCATAATGTTCATAGGTTAAAGTTGCAGAAAAATTTAAAACATTTCATTACATCTACTTGGAGGTTTAAATAGACCTCTACATACACATAATATAGTCATATCGATTATACATAGACCTTTCGTATAGAAAGGTTTCATAGACTTCTACTTTTATTTCACATTATTATATAAAAATACAATAGTCATAAAAGTCGTCTCTTCTCATACCTTCTATTCGGAGTGTATCAAATTTGGGCATACACCTTACTTCAATAAAACAAGACCACATATAGGTCATACCAAAGTAAGTACTCAATCGAAAAAGGAAAAATGAAAGAGTCTTCAAAGTCATAACAAGTCCATAAGTTTGATAGTGGCATTGCCCTTGAAAGTTGAGGACCTACCCAACTTAGATAAAACGAAGAATCCAAGCCTTCAACAATGTCACCTTCCATACTCTTCAACGACCATGTCACTACCCAAAACTAGTTGTGAGTGACACTCACACTTACACCTCTAGGTGAGAGAACCAACAAATTTAACCCAACTTACAAACTACGACATAATTCGGAAGCTCAAATATCTTTTCCCAAAACCTGAAAGTCATCACAACAAGGACATCTAATCTCCACTTACTGATTCTAAGAATATAAAATACACCAAAATAAAAGAATAAAATGATATGTGTCCGAAAGTATAGGACATCATGTCTTGACTGAAAGAATCCAACATGAGCTTGAATGAATAGCTGACCCTGGAACTTGATATGCGGGAGGCTGGCTAGAGCTAAGGGAAATCTAAAGTCATAGGTACACTAGTTGCATTTCATAAAAGGAAAAAAAAACACAAGTAGGACTCAGTACGGGGGCAACATGTACTGAGTAGTATCATCGGCCAACCCAAAATAGGAACTAATATACAATAAATAATAGTATAAACTCAACCATAGCACTTAACAGGTGATAAACAACAAAAAACATGAACAAGTGTCAATAACATTAAAGTAAGCTCGTAATAAGTCAATGATATCAAGATCACACATGAGGACTCAGGCCTCCAAATTAAACCATTTTGGGAGTTAAGTTCTTGGAGATTGAGTACTTTACGTTAATTCAACATGTTTTTCCTTTAATATTACTGTGTCGGAACATGACACTCCTATTCAAGAATAATGTGTCGGAACGTGACACTCCGATCCAAGAACATTGTGTCGGAACGTGACACTCCGCTCCAAAAATACCGTGTCGGAACGTGACACTCCGATCCAAGAATATCATTAATTTATCAATTAATATCACCACTCTTCCATTCATTAATAATATTTCATTGAGCCTTATTTATTCAAGGCATCACTTCAAATAGAGATGGTTTAAGATCATACATTCCACGGTATCGGGATTTCAGACCAATCACAAAAAAAAACCTGACCAAACCACATAATCACACTATCAAGTACATAGAAACTTCACAATATCATTCAATGCATATCAGTCACTATTAAGAGTTTACTATCAAATAGCATAAACCATAACCTACCTCCACTGAAGAACCAAACTCAAGCAAGCTACTTCTCCAGTACTTTTCTTTTCGTCAATGTCTCCGAACGTTTTCAATCTATCAAGTATATATGCATAATTTATAAGTTATCGAGTATGTAAACACTCATATTATTTTATGTCCAGCCTAAACCCAACAATTCACCTAATTTATAATCACTTTTTCTAACGTTCAAACCTAAGGATAAGTCTTAATTCCTCTAATTAGCATAACTTTAATGGAATTTAAATAATACAATACACCTATATTTAATTACCTATCTTAATATATTAAAATATAATCTATAATGTGAGAACAAATTATGAACATATAAAGATGGAAGCCACTGGTCACAAAACCAGTGGCATACGAACAGACAACAATCCAAACTACATGACCTGTATATATGGAATATGCAGAACTTACAATATTATTTTATTGCCATTACCCAATTTTCACTAACCATTGTCAAAATATTGATTTCCTCACTTTTATAAAAAATCTTACTTAAGCAATAAATCATATTCTTACAAATTGTGGCCACACTTTTGCACTTTATAATTTTCCTACTTCACTAATAATTATCCATATAATTAATGCACTAAGAAGAATTGTAGTGAAATCATTCTCACCTGAAGACGCCTTCGCATTTTCTTGTACAAGCATGCGTCACTTTTTATTATTATTATTATTATTTTTTCTCTTTGATTATTGTTACCCTAATTATCATATGACTAACTATAAAAGTAGTAAAAGGAACGCCCTATTAATTATAATGTTATCTTCTTTAACCCTCAACTACATAAATTATTACAACTGTCCCATTATTTTTACAATTATAATTATAAATAGTCAAAAATACCCATTTAGAATCTATCGAAAATTATTTTATGAAATAAAATGCTCTATTTCTCAAATTGAAAAAATGGGTCGTTACATTAGATACCAATTTACCCATCCTTCGTCCTCGAACAATAAAAAGAAGGCGATGGTAAAACGGATATTTGTCTCAACGATTCCTTTACAATATTAGTACCCAAGATATCACCTCAAAAGTACCGAACCAACCAATTGGAGATCTACACCTCCTCCCATATAATGCCTCAAATGGAGCCATCTTAATATTCCAATTATATCATTTTGTATTAACTAAACTAACAACAATACTATTTCCTAGTGGTGAACTCTTCAACTGATCGATTCTTCCACTAGACCTTGACACAACCATCATGATAAATATTTTTTTTAACATAATCATGATACAATCCTAAATCAATATTGGCTAAAACCAGGAGTATTCCTAAACCATACACCACATTTCATAATGTACAAACCATCATACATCTTATCAAGAATACATTCTCACAAAAAAACATTTCCTCGAGCATAAGCTATAAAAATATGATCTTTAGACATTAAGCAATCATCTAGGAAAATTGAACTCATTTGATCCGAATATGGAAAAGATCAAGTAACCACCATCGAGTGATACACCCAAGCATATAGAACTTCTAACAATACTATCGAAATGCAAGATTAGTAGCTATCATAAACAAACCTTAAGAATGACAAAACTAGACTCAATGGTCCTCACGTTCAATCACACATAGCCAAAAAATAATTTTGATGATGATATAAATTGATGTTTATCGAACAACCGGTCGCTCTCTTATAAATTCTCATATTCAAAGTTGTTGTGTTAAGTCACTAGTATACTTTAACTCTCAAACAAAATCAAATCTTTTGTAAAAAAAATGAACAATTCTAACCAAGGTTTCCGCTCTACCAAGAGGACAATCAAATAGTCGATACATAACACAGGTCGAATAACTCTAGATACTCCTTCCATATTGTCCATATCAAATAATTTTATTCATCGGACTCTATCTCTTTGAATTGTCAGCTACCTACAATCTCTAATTTAGTCCCTATTATAAGTGCACAAATACTTGGTTTATCGAATCTCACATCCACTGAATTCAACACTTTTAATATTAATAAAATATCCTAACCACATTGATCATCTAACTTACTCCCAAACGATCATTAGTATCAAAGTATTCTTATCAGATACATGTTTAAACTATGACTATCTCTCTTTCTATTAAGCATTTCATGACATTAACTTCTAAATATCTTGAAATTTTCTATACAACATACTCTTGTTCCTTTTTGCTGACTCGCTTACCATTTTTATTATTATTATTATTATTATTATTATATTATTATTATTATATATTATTATTATTATTATTATTATTATTATTATTATTATTATTATTATTTGTCCCAAAAATCCTTGACATTTTTATCTTAGCCTCTAAGTCAAAACATTACGGGAAACCCTTTAACAATCAAAAGTAACAAAAATTTCGACTTAAATTATGCACAACTCCTTCAAAATGCTTTATATTAAATGTGATCAATCATTTCTTACTTTACCAATCCATACCTTGATAAACATAGCACCACTAATGTAGACTTATAAATATATGTATTTAAAAATTGAATTGTAAATTCAATTGTGTAACTCAATCCTCTTATATATCAACATTAGCTCATACCTTGAAGATTTTTAGGAATTCATGTATCTTTGCGCTTCATTAATCGTCTTATCAAACATCTTACCATTTCCTTCGCTAAAAATTTAATAGTACTTACTACTGAACTTACAACCACAAAAGAACTTATTGTCATACTCGAGTTGAACGTATATACACTGTTTTTTCAAGTCTTATCCAATAACTTTTAATCAATTTAATGAACCTGTGACACCATTACCTTAAACAAAACAAAATAGATAAAACCATAAGTCCCTCAATTCAATTCTAAACCTCTAAAATGTACCTCTTTATCCCTTCCATTTTCATAAATTAATATTTCTCTTATTAAATATAATATTAAAACACCTCATAATACACACTATAAATACAGTGCCTCTTACAATTTAAAATGCAGGCACCATCCCAACGCAGATGTTGCTCAGAATTAAAAAATTATCTTGCAGACATCCGAATCCAATCTCCATTGTTCAAATCAACCACCAATATGTCAAGAACACGTAGTTAAAGTTTTAGCCCGATCCAACGGTTACTTAATTGAGAAACATGATATGAAAGTAGCTGGTTGGAGAAAAAGTATGCAACAAAATAAATATCTTTCTTCTGTCTTCTCTCTCAAAACCTCCCTTATGTCCTAATGTCTTTCAACGAGAATACTAATGAGTAGTTGAATTTTTCTCTTAAGATCATCCTCTATTTATACAATTGTGTTTTTCCTTACAAAGTCAAAATCAACTACAAATAGGATTATAATTCCAATTCTTTTCCTAATAGGATTGGAAATCAAATTAAAATAATAATTTCAATCCTTTTTCAAGTAGAATTAGACCTAGTGTCAAACTCTTAAGCAAATACTGAATTCAATATCAGAATCGGTGAAACACTATCAAGACTTTGTTGCCACTAAACTAATTCTAATTGAGAATTTTCAATACTATTACAACAAACATAAATCATATAGGTCATATATCACTTTCTTTTTTTACCATCATGCTTAGCTAGACGTTATCATCATGAAGAAGTGAACCTTTTCCTCGACATGACACCTTAAACTCAGGTATACCAATCAAATTTAAGGGACAAACTCAACTTTATAAGCATTTTCTTACTAAAATCTTCAACTTAGTTTACCCAAGTATACTCAATAGGACTTTTATTCCCTATAAGTATGTCATCGTAGTTGCAATCTACCTTTTGAAGCTTAAGATAAAATCGTCACTCCTCATTCACAACCCTCAAGATACATCTCACAAGCTAAATATAATAGTATTGTACAAAAAATTCACCGTTAAAATAATTCTGACAAATAATGCATTTCAAAGTGCCTGTAGTAATACATAGTTGGTTTCTCAAATATGAATGAAACACTGAATGTCATTATCTGAACATGTCATACAACAAATAACTTCCTTAGGAGTCATTATTGTTACTTGCCAATCGACGTACCCTTTCCACATAACTCTAGTACTGCCACACCGTGAAAGTCCGTTAGATACCTCACTAGAACACACCATACCTATCGATAAGATTGTACCCAAATAGCCCACATATTTCTATCCATTAAATATTTGCAAGACATTATCAAACTTGTTCTCTCTCTAGGCCAAACAATTCTCTTTACTTCTATGACCAATTCAATAACAAAAATGACACACTTCCTAACTCTAACAAAGTAAGTAGCGATGAACCTTTCTGATATATCCTCACACTATGAAGTCATAGTAGTGGCTTTACTAATCGACACTCAACATGAGATTACCACCATATTTTGAAATCCGTAAAATATACCTATTTTGAAGGAATTTTTTTTTTCTTGTCGCTATTTCAACTGCTAATACTCTAGTACTAACCATATTAGAAATAGAGTTAAGAAGTCCATATACCAATTTGTATCAACTAGATACCAATTGGATTCAAGTAGTAGCACAAAATAAATAAATAAATGCGTTTTCCTATAGTCCAATAGCCTCTCAAAAAAAAGTAAAGGCATCCCCATTCCGTTCTGCAAGACTGTACTAGACCTGTCCTTGTGTGATGAGATCAACAAACCTAACGCTCTGATACCAAGTTCGTCACGACCCAAAATGAGTTGTGATTGGACACTTACACTTACACATCTATGTGAGAGAACCAACAAATTTAACCCAACTTAGAAACTAGAAACATAATTCGGAAGCTCAAATATCTTACTAAATATCTTTTCCCAAAACCTGAAAGTCATCACAACAAGGACATCTAATCTCCAATTACTGACTCTAAGAATATCAAATACACCAACATAAAAGAATAAAATGGTATGTGTCCGAAAGTATAGGACATCATGTCACGACCGAAAGAATCAAACACGAGCTTCAATAAATAGCTCACCCTGGAACTTGATATGCGGGAGGCTGGCTAGAGCTTAGGGAAATCTGAAGTCATAGGTACACTCGTTGCATTTCATAAAAGGAAAACAAAGAAAAACACAAGTGGGACTTAGTACGGGGGCAACATGTACTGAGTAGGTATCATTGGCCAACCCAAAATAGGACATAATATACAATAAATAATAGTATGAACTCAACCATAGCACTTAACAGGTGATAAACCACAAAAAACATGAACAAGTGTCAACAACATTAAAGTAAGCTCGTAATAAGTCAATGATATCAAGATCACACATGAGGACTCGTCCCTCCAAATCAAACTATATTGGGAGTTGAGTTCTTTGATATTGAGTAATTTCCATTAATTCAACATGTTTTTCCTTTAATATTACCATGTCAGAAAATGACACTCCGATCGAAGAATAATGTATCAGAACATGACACTCTGATCCAAGAATATCGTGTCAGAAAGTGACACTCCCATCAAAAAATACCGTGTCGAAACGTGATACTCCGATCCAAGAATATCATTAATTTATCATTTAATATCACCACTCTTCCATTCGTTAAAAATATTTCATTGAGCCTTCTTTATTCAAGGCATCACTTCAAATAGAGATGGTTTAAGATTATACATTCCACGGTTTCGGGATTTCAGACCAATCACAAAAAAAACACATGACCAAGCCACACAATCACACAATCAAGTACATAGAAAACTTCACAATATCATTCAATGCATGTCAGTCACTATTAAGAGTTTACTATCAAATAGCATAAAGCTTAACCTACGTCCTCTGAAGAAGAAAAGTCAAGCAAGCTACTTCTCCAATACTTCTCTTTTCCTCAATGTCTCCGAACGTTTTCAATCTATCAAGTATATATGCATATTTTTTAAGTTATGGAGTCTCATATTATTTTATGTCCAGCCTGAACCCACCAACTCACCTAATTTATAATCATTTTTTCTAACGTTCAAACCTAAGGATAAGTCTTAATTACTCTAATTAGCATAAGATTAATAGAATTTAAATAATACAATAAACCTATATTTAATTACCTATCTTAATATATTAAAATATAATTTATAATGTGAGAACAAAATATGAACATATAAAGATGCAAGCCACAGGTCACAAAAACAATGGCATACGAACAAACAACAATCCAAACTACATGACATGTATATATGGAATATGCAGAACATACAATATTATTTTATTTCCATTAGAATATTTTCACTAACCATTGTCAAAATATTAATTTCCTCACTTCTATACAAAATCTCACTCAAGCAATAAATCATATTCTTACAAATTGTGGCCACACTTTTGCACTTTATAATTTTCCTACTTCACTAATAATTATCCATACAATTAATGCACTAAGAAGAATTGGAGTGAAATCATTCTCACCTAAAGCCACCTTCACATATTCTTGTACAACCATGCGTCACTTTTTATTATTATTTTTTTTCTCTATTGATTATTGTAACCCTAATTATTATATGACTAATTATAAAAGTGGTAAAAGGAACCCACTATTAATTTTAATGTTATATTCTTTAACCCTCAACTACATAAATTATTACAACTGCCCCATTATTTTTATAATTATAATTACAAATAGTCAAAAATACCCATTTAGAATCTATCGAAAATTATTTTATGAAATAAAATGCTCTATTGCTCAAATCGAACAAATGGGTCGTTATAGACCAGAGCCTAAAATGTTTTAGGAAAAGGTAAGATAATAGGGTTAGTACTCCATATGTACTAAGTATGAGACCATATGCACATATAATGTCAAAATTAAACAACATAAAACGGGACTTTTACTAAAAAAAACATGCAATATTACATATTTGTAGGTCTCATGCATACTCAAGCAAGTCATACAAATCAACAGAACATACTAACTAGCTCAAACAAGTAATATGTACCCCAAAATACTTGAACCCATAATTTAGTTCAACCCTACCATCAAGGAAAAACATCACAAATATGGTTAGGGGTAAATCACATTAATTATATCGAGACAACCACTCATGAATCGTGATCAAATCAACGAGTGCAATGATCATGCAAAGCCCAATAACCCTACTAAATCAAGTGATCTGAACAAGAAACCATAACCAATGTCCAACTTCACATAATATAATATTTAGATATACATTTTACCTTATCTTAACAATGTAACCTAACAAGTGGTCATAAATGAACTAATAAACATATATTATATACAATGTGCAACATTTTCGTGTACATATCATATAGAATTATATCATAAACATATATAAGAACATCCTCCTAAGACTCCCCTCAAGACTAGTGCAATGCTTAGGTAGAGTCTCATACCCCTACTTAGACTAAGCTAGCCCCATAGGTTATCCTAGTTACAATACAAGTCCTTTATCCATTTTACCTTCTTGTGATTATCTTTCCCTAACTGACATAGACCACATGAGATAGTGTGGAATCCGATGTCAGATGACCCTACACCAAAAGAAGGTGGACTACTTGCCAAGGTAGTACCAAAACATGAAAGATAGCAATTACGTGGATCCACTAACTAGTATTCCTATGGGGTAACATATTTGAAGAACTAGAAGATATGGTTGGGAACCTCTTTATGCACCATGAGTTATACTCTCCAATCTGAAAAGTAATTTAGTGTTCCTACCTTCCCAATGTGGGAAGATACACTCCTCAACTTGGTTCACTCGCTGCTAAGCCAGAGTCCCTTTTTTGAAATGTCTTTAAGCCATTAATTATTAATAATAACATAGTTTAGGTCATAGGGTCTAACTTTTGTATAATATTCATAATGAATAGCTCAATAAAAATTGTATGAGTGTAAGTCCTTTCATCACAATTCATATAGGTGATGTTAACACATTGCATAACATTTCATAATAAGGCACATTGGTATACATCACCACCCTTATAACCATTTCATATTAAAAACCTTACAACAAAAATCAAGAAATTTCAATTCAACATCATACCAACCTGTAAATCCTAATACAAGTCATACTATATTATAATATCATGACTTAACAATAATTACTCACAATTGGAAGTAAAGATAGAGATTCTAAGACTTATAAAGTCTGCCTCATATTTCATCATCAAGCACTTACCATTAACCCATAACTCAATCAAACAATGTGATTAAGATCATCACACAATGATAACCAATGAGATAACAAGCACAAATGGATCTCCTTGACACAATTGAACACTAGATTATAGCTTAAGACAAGATACATAAGCCAATTTCACAATATATTTCATGCTCTAAATCATATCTGAAGAACTAGAATAATATGACTATTATACATAATAATTTATTCATAATAACACAATAGGATAGTAATCTAATCAATAACAAACTCTATTGAATGATCACAATACAATATAAGTGAAGATTACAACCTAGGGTTAGGGGTTGAGGATCATTTTCTTCAATTCATACCAAACCATCAAATATTATCAAAATGAAGTTACAATAAATGTTAAACTACTAAATATAACCTAAAGAAACCATAAACAAATCAGTTTTTAACTTTAATTTTGTAATTGGATGAAACCCATAAGAAAAACCAACTTTTGAAATCTAATTAGAAGGAACCCTTTGAGGAGAGAGTCTCAAAGCTGAATTAGATCTCATACCTTAACATTTGATAACAATTTTATGGTGAATTCTCCCCTTTCCCAGCACCTAAACACTTCTCCTTGCTGGTCTTCAATGGTGAGTTCATGTAGAGAAGAAAAGAAGAGAGAAGGAAGAGAGTTTGTATTTGGGAGTTTAATGTAGTTTATAAGTATCCCCTTAATATATAACTAACCCCTAAATAACTTGATTATTAATTAAATAACATTAAAAATGTTTAGGAAAACACCCCCTCACAGTTGGAGCCCCGCGGACGGGCCGTCTGTGAGTCTACGCACCTACCCCCTTCTTATCCTACACTTCATCGATGAGTTCAAAGACTGTGCAGGTGAGGGGCTTCCCCATTTTGTCTAAGTGTGGGATGACAGTGGCATCGACGCCCTATTGGTCCACACGTGAGGCGTTGACTGCCTCGTCGATGCACACTTGTTCAGGCATTGTTGCCTCAACCTGAGGGGTCCTCCTCAAGGGCCCTTCATTGGTCCTTGGGAAGTCGTACCGGAACATTTCAACCATGAAACAACTCAAAAACCTATTATCTATCTTTTTACAGATTTTCATTCATTTCCTACACCTAAAATCTAATCAAAAAGGCTAAAGCACGGTAGTACCTCTTTTAACAGCCTTCTGAACGTCATGGACATTTTAGTTCTTCAACATCCTAAATGACCTAAATTTATTAAAATGGACTTAAAAACAGTACTTAGACCTCATGAAACCTATTTTAGTCTTTACGACATGTCTTGGATTTTAAAAATGTTACATTATGCCCCCTCCTTTTAAGAAGATTCGTCCCTGAATGACATGTAAATTGTTTTGAAGGAAGGAATAGACTCAAGACTACAAGCCTAACAAAACAACATATTCAAATCAACTTAATTCATATCATTTCAACAAGTCAAGTTGTAAAACTCCAAATACCACATACAAGGCTCAAAACACTTCATCATGCGGTATTTCCTTCTCACAACCTACATGAGCTCCACATATATTACACAAGTCACTTAGCATAAAATTCGACTTATTAATATTCTATATACAATTTCATAAATACTCACCATATCAAAATGCACAACATAAATAAAAACAAACAAAAAGGCGAAATTCGAAGTTCAAAGAACCTAATGAACTGTATCCTCACTGTGAAGTAAACATCAAAATACAAATTTTTGCAAACTTTACCAAAAATCATGAAACTTCAATTCCTAGTAATATTTATATCATTAAAAGGAATGAATAACCTCAATTATAAAAAAATATAAGGGTAATGGGACTTCATGTCGTCCTTGGCCTCCCATGTTGCAACCTTAACTAGGTGATTTTTCGATAACACCTTTATTGAAACAACCTCTTTGTTCCTTAACATCTTGACTTGCCTATCAAGAATTTGAATAGGAATTTCCCCATATGAGAGGTTATCCTTTACAACAACAAACTCAATAAGAAGAACGGACTCAGGATCACCGACACACTTCTTCAACATAGAAAAATGAAAAACCAGATAAACCGAAGCCAATTCACTAGGGAGTTCTAACACATAGGCCACCTTACAAACCCTTTGCAAAATATTCCATTCTTACTAAATCTAACCACCCCTTTCATTGGTGAAATTTTTAAGTTCACCTGTCACCTTTTCATACTCCAAATATATTCTCCTATGATCGACATAAGAATTTTTCCTACTATTGGCCTTTTGCAACCGGTTCTTTATGATATGAACCTTCTCCAAGGTCTTATAAGTCAAATCGGGACCAAAAATTGAAGGCTCACCCACTTCAAACAACCCTATAGGAGACCTACACCTCCTACCATATAAGTCTTCGTAGAGAGCCATGGAGATGGATGAATGAAAACTATTATTATAAGCAAACTCCACCAAAGGAAAATGCTTATTACAATTCCCTTTAAAATCAATTATGAAATCCCTAAGCATATCCTCCAAGGTTTGAATAGTGCATTCATCTTGACCATATGTTTGAGGATCAAAAGCGGTACTCAACTTCACCTTAGTACCCAACCCTTTTTCGAACGACCTCAAAATCCTAGATGTGAATTTTTGCACCCCTATCTGATATGATGGATAAATGAATACCTTGGAGACAAACAATCTCATCTATGAACATCCTAGAATAATCTTCCGTCGAATAAGTAGACTTGATGGGAATGAAGCTAGCAGACATAGACAACCTATCAACGACCAGTCATAGAATTGTATGACTTTTTCGTTCTGAGGTAAAACAACTACAAAGTCCATACAGATGTCTTCTTACTTAAAAGTAGGAATTTGGATCTCTTGTAGTAAGCTACCCGACTTTTGATGTTAGGCCTTTACCTGTTGCAATTTGGACACTTAGCAACAAACTCCGCTATGTCCCTCTTCAAATCTTCCCACCAATATATCTCCCATAGGTAATGATACATTTTTGTCAAACACGGATGTATGGAGTAGCGGGACCCATGGGCTTCTTCAAAGATCCCATCCCTCAACCCATATACATCGGGAACATGCAAATTCTCTTCGTACTTTAACACACCATCCCCCCTAATGAGAATAACTCATTTACTTTCCAAGACCCGATTCTTTCAACTCCATTAATTTCTTATCAAGGTGTTGTTTGGACTTCACCTCAACCACTAAAGATTACTCAGACTTATGATGCACTATAACACCCACTCATAGAACTTTACAACCTCACTTCCATCCGAGTAAGCCTATGAACTTCCTTTTCTAGGTATTTCTTTGCTTCATCAACGTGGGATACACTACCAATAGTCATACGACTTGGGGCATCTGCAACCACATTAGCCTTGCAGGGGTGATAGAGGACATCCTATCATAATCTTTCAACAAGTCTAACCACCTTCTTTTCTGAAGATACAACTATTTTTGAGTAAACAAACACATATTGGAGACTCTTATGGTCGGTAAAGACATCAACATGAACCCCATGTGAGTAATGCCTCCATATAGAATAGTTTCTCTAATGCTCCTTAAGTTGACTAGATCCATAGGGAATCACCTTCCTATGTTTCATCAGCACACACCCTAAACCCACATGGGATGCATGACAATACTTAAAAAAACCCATCGTACCTTCAGATAAAGTCAACACCAGAGAATAAGTAAACCTATCTTTTAACAATTGATAACTCTTCTCACAGACTCCGACCACTAAAACTTCTTACACTATTGAATCAAAGTTGTCAAGTGATATGCAATGGACACAAAACCATCCATGAACATCAAATAATAACCCTCTAAAGCCAAGAAACATATAGTGTCGGTTGGATTCAATGTTCTAGGCCAATTTTTCACTGCCTCCATTTTCCTTGGGTCTACCTCTACTCCCTCACTATAGATGAAGTTCCCAATAAAAGTAACCGACCTTAACAAAAACTCGCACATACTATATTTGGCATACAATTGATGTTCCTTAAGGGTTTTTGAAATACTACCCTCAAATGACCCATATGATTACCCTCATTCTGGGAATATACCAAGACGTCGTTAATGAAGACGATAACAAATGCATCTAGGTTATTTCGAAACACCATATTCATTAGGTCAATATAAGCCAGTGGAGCATAAAAGAGACCGAATGACGTTACCAAGAACTCATAGTGCCCATACCGAGTCTAAAAGGCAGTATTTTTTACATCCACCCTTATCACCCTAAGTTTGTGATACCCAAACCTCAAGTCTATCTTTAAAAAGTAACTCGCCCCATGGAATTGATCAAAGTAGTCATCAATCCAAGGGAGATGGTACTTATTTTTCATGGTGACCTTGTTAAGTTGACGGTAGTCAATACACGTTGTCAACGACCCATCTTACTTCTTTACAAATAACACCGGAGAACCCCACGACGCAATGTTATCTCTTATAAAGCCCTTTGTCTGGCAAATCCTTGAGTTGTACCTTCAACTCCTTCAATTCGACAAGAGCCATCCGATTAGGAGGAATTGAAATGGGATTTGTATCCGGTAGCAAGTAAGTTCCAAAGTCAATTTGCCGTTCAAGAGAAATGTCGGGAAATACATGAGGAAAGACCTCTGAAAACTCACTCACTACGGGTAGCGACTCAATGGTATGAATTTCAGAGTCTAAATCTTGGACTCTTACTATGTGATATAGACAAACCTTTGAAATCATTTTGCATGCTTTTAGACAAGAAATAATATAACCTCTAGAACTAAATTTCCCCCCTTTTACTCAACAACGGGTTCATTTGGAAAGTTAAACCTCACCACACTTGTCCTACGATAAATGGAGGCAGAATATGCATGCAACAAATCCAGACCCTATATAATATCAAAATCAAATATATAAAGTTCTACTAGATCAACATGAGAAACTCAATTGTGCAACATTATAAAACAATTTTTTACACATTTTTTTCAACAACCAATGCACCCACCGGAGTAGACACTATAAAAGGTTCGTGCAAATTGTCGGGCAAAATTTCAAACTTTGTAGCTACAAGAGGTGTAACAAATAATTAAGAAGTACCGAGATCAAGTAAGGCAAAAGCATAAATAGAGAAAACTTTCAACATACAGGTCACAATTTTGGGAGAAGTCTCTTGCTCACCCATAGAGTTGAGAGCATAGAAGCGGTTCTTCTTTGGAGCATCACTAGAACGACATGCTTGAGCTTGAACACTACCCCTGTCGTGACCCCTCACATTTGGGAAATACCAAAACTTGTTCCCACTTTTACAACAACCAAAACAATTGTCTATCCTTTTAAGGCAATCGCCATAGTGCTTCTTGACGCACTTTCCACAAGTTTGTTTCTCGGTTGGTGAATTATTACCTCTTACCTTCTTGAACTTACGGTTAGAAAACCTAACACTACTAGCCTTTGGGAACTTGGTAGGATGTTATCTTCAAACATGGTTCTTAAACCAAGGCTTGTCTTGTATCTCAAGCCTATTTTTTGAAGAACTCCCATCAAATGATCTTGCCCTCATAGCATCCTTACTTTCTCCTATCCCTTGACTTTTCCACATGCTTGGTATGCACTGTAAGATGAGATATCATCATATTGTCATGGAACAAAAACTAATGACAATACTCTAGCAAATAATCCGACACCTCCATCACAAAGTGGCTTGTTTCATATCTAGGATTGGAAACCGAAGGAGGAACATATTTTGACAATTTAGTAAATTTTAATGAGTATTGATGAACACTTATACCTCTTTCACGATGTTTGATGAACTCCACCACTTTGGCCTCCCTCATTACCCTACAAAAAAATTATCAAGTAATGCCTTCTTGAAGTTCTCCTAAGTCACCGGCCCACCCCGAAGAGGCCTTTTATCCCTCTATTGCACACACCAAGTTTGGACACATTCTTATGTTGTATGTGACCAACTCGGACTTTTCACTCGTGAACAACCCCATAGACAAAAATATATTTTAGACCTCATTAATTAATTCTTGGGTCATCATCAACCTTAGACCCATAAAAGATAGGAGGGTTCATTAGATTGAAGTCACTTAGATAGGAAGCCATAGTAGTGACTTATTGATAAAGACGGGACACAACCTCCAAATTTTCTTGAACCTTCATAGCTTGATCAGGAGTCATGGACTCTTGTGCTTGAGTAGTCATAACTTGATCCATTTAGAAAAGAGTGGTCTTTATATTATCATTCGTCAAATGAGGAGGATTTAATGGTCTATGCTCCATGTTAGCATCTTCATCATGTGGTGGAGCTTTATCACCATGGGCAGGAGCTCTCGCATTAGTAGTTTTCTCCTCAAGTCTCCTTGCCGAATTCCTTCGAGTCTTCATGCTCTGTTTAGGCACAACAATAGTATTGGATGCAAAAGCACACCATAAGTATACTCTAGTGGAACGATATAAGATTTCTAATAAGAGAGTGATTCCTAGGCATCACATAGATTCCTATTCATATGTGTGGCGCGCTTCGCAATTATGAATACAAACCTACATAGACCAGGTATAGAGAGAGAGACGTAACTCAATGACATTCAACCTAATTCTCTGATACAAAGTTTTTCACGTTCGAGTTTACCCCCTAGATATAACCACCATCATCGTCCTCTTTAAGGACTATGACTAGCCTTTTAGTCTCATATAATAATATGGTCGTATCGAGTATACATAAACCCTTTGTATAGGAAGGGTACGTAACCTTCAAATTTTATTGAACATTATTATATAGAAAATACCATAGTCATAAAAGTCGTCTTATCTCATACCATCTATTCGGAGTGTATCAAATGTGGGCATAGCCCTTACATCTATCCAATAAAACCACATATAGGTCATACAAAAATGAAGTACTCAATCGAAAAGGAAATAAATTGAAGAGTCTTTAATATCATAAAAAGTCCATAAGCTAGATAGTGGAATTTCCCTCGGAAGTTGAGGACCTACCTACTTGGATTAAATGAAGAATTCAAGCGCTTATTATCACCTTACAAACTCTTCTACGATCGCAACCTTAAATTTTTGGGAAAAGGGAAGAAAATGGGGTTAGTACTCCAAATTTACCAAGTATGAGACCATATGCACATATAATTTCAAAACATGCTAAAAAGGAACTTTTTCGTCAAAACATGCCATTTTACATGTTTAAAGGTCTTATGCATAACAAAGCAAGTTATACAAATCAACTAAACATGCTTACTAGATCACACAAGTAATATGTACCCCAACATACTTTAACCCATATATACTTCAACCCTACCATCAAGGAATAAAATCACAAACATGATTAAGGGTGAATCACATTAATTAAAGCAATACAACTACTCATGAATCCTTGACCAACAAGTGCAATAACGAAGTAAAGCCCCATAAATCTACTCAATTAAGTGACCTAAACAAGAAAACATAACCAATGTCAATCTTCACATAATATAAGATTTTAATATGCATTTAACCTTATCATAACAATGTAACGTAACACATGTTCATAAGTTAAATAATAAACATATTGTATCAACAATGTGCAGACTTATCATGTGCATATCATATAGTATTATAACATAAACATATATAAGAACATCCTCATGAGTCTCCCCTTAAGGATAAGTATTGTAATGCTTAGGTAGAGTCCCATAGCCCTACCTAAACTAAGCTAGACCCCTTAGGTTATCCTAGTTAGAGTTCAAGTCCATTTATAAGTTTTACCTTTTTGGGAACATCTTGCCCTAACCGACGTAGACCACATGAGATAGTGAAGAATCCAGCGTCATAAAATTCCACACAAAAACATGGTGGACTATTTTCCTATGTAGTCCCAAAACATGAAGCATATCAACTACGTGGATACACTAACTAGTATTCCTATGGGGGAGACATAGTTTAAGAACTAGGAGATATAGTTGCGACCCTCTTTATGCACCATGAGTTATAGTCTCCAATCTCAAGAGTAATTTACTGTTCCTACCTTCCCTATGTGGGAAGGGGCACTCCTCAATCTAGTTCACTAGTTGCTAAGCGAGAGTTCATTTTTGAAATGTCTTTAAGCCTTTAATTTTTAATCATAGCATAGTTTAGGTCATAGGGTCTAACCCTTTTCTAATCATCATCATGAATAGCTCAATAAAAATTGTATGAGTGTAAGTCCTTTCATCACAATTCATATAGGTAAGGTTAACACATTGCATAAATTTCATAACAAGTCACATTGCTATACATCACCACCTTTATAACCTTTACATGTTAACAACCTCACAACAAAAGTAAAGACATCTCAATTCAACATCATACAACCCTATTAATCCTTATACAAGGCATACTCCTATATAATATCATGACTGAAGCACAATTAATCACAATTGGAAGTAAAGATAGAAATTCTAAGACTAACCAAGTCTTCCTCATAGTTCATCATCAAGGTCTTACCATCAAACCATAACTCAACCGTACTAGGGGAGTAATATCATCACACAACGATAAACAATGAGATAACAAGTACAATTGAATCTCTAAGACACAATTCAATATCTGATCATAACTTAAGACAATAACAAAAGCCAATTTCACAATATACTTCATGCCCTAAATCACATCTCAAGAGCTAGTATAATAGGCCTACAATTCAACTTAATTTATTTATAATAACACCCTAGGATAGTAATTTGATCAATAATCAATTTAATTGAGTGATCAAAATATAATGTATGTCAAGATTAAAACCTAGGGTTGGGGGTTGAGGATCATGTTGTTCAATTCATACCAAACCATAAACAATTAACACAATAACGTTAAAACACATGTTCTTCTAGTAAATATATCATAAAAACCATTAACAACTCTATTTATAACTTCAATTTCTTAATTGGTTGAAACCCATAAGAAAACTCAACGTGTGAAATTCTTTTTGAAGGAACCCTTTGACGAAAGAGTTTCAATGGTGAATTAGATCCCATTCTTTATCATTTGATAACAATTTGATGGTGAATTCTACCCTTTACATCCCCCAAATCCATCCCCTTGCTATTCATTAATAGTGAGTTCAAGTAGAGAGAAAGAGAAGCGAGAAGGAAGAGAGTTTGTATTGAGAGTTTTGATTAGATTAATTGGGGTAGGGGCTTCTATGTGGGAGTTTAAGTTTGTTAATTAGTCTCCCCTTAATCGCTAAATAACCCCTAAACCACTTAAATTAATTAATAAATTAACTTTACATTTAAAACATGCAGGAAAATCACAACCTCACAGACAGAACCCACCGGACGAGCCGTCTGTGAGTCTACGGACCTACCCCCTCTCGTCTTGACTCCGTCAATAAGTTCAGAGACTATGCAGGCGAGGGGCCTCCCCATTTTGTCTAATTTTGGGACAACAGTGGACTCGACGCCCCGTCCACACATGGGCCGTTGACTGCCTCGTCGATGCACACTACTTCAGGCAGTATTGCCTCAACCTGCAAGGGTCCTCCTCAAGGGCCCTTGATTTGTCCTTGGGGAGTCGTACCCGGAAATTTCGACCATGAAACAACTCAAATACCTATTATATACCTTTTTTTTCTTCCAATTTTCATACATTATCGACTCTTTAAAGCTAGTCAAATAGGCTAAGGCATGCTAGTACCTCTTTTAACCAACTTCTGGACGTCATAAACGTTCTTGGACATTTTGGTTCTTAAACTTTCTAAATGACCTAAATTTATTAGAATGGACTTAATATAGTACTTAGACTTAATGAAACCTATTTTAGGATTTACGACACGTCTTGAATTTTTAATGTGATACAGTACGACTCTCCAAGGACCAACCAAGGGCCCTTGAGGAGGATCCTAGCACATAGGAGGAAACACTACCTATTAATTGTGAAACCTATAGAGGGCAACGAAGACTTGTGTGTGGATCGATGGGCCGTCCATGCCAATTGTCGTCCCACACTTAGAAAAATATTGGAGGCCCTCAGATACACAGTCTCTGAACTCAATGACAGTTGTGCAGCATGGAAGGGAAAAGTGAAAATCACCTTATAGACGGACCGTCGTTCAGGGTCTTGTCTGTGAGGGTCAAGTTTCATGCACAATTAAAGTTATTTTCATTTAATTATTTAGAGGATTAGGTCATTAACTATTTGCTTAAGGGAATCTAATTGAGTTGATTAAGACCCAATATAAAGACCCCAACCCTCATTAACTTAAACACAACTCACAAGATAAACTCTCTTTCTTCTCTCTTCTTTCTCTCTCTATTGGAAGACACCATTGAAGACGAGCTAGGGAAGGGATTTGGGAGAAGTAAAGGGGCGAATTCACCATCAAATCTTCATCAAACGTTATGGTGTGGGATCTAAGTTACCTTTGAGATTTCTTTCTTCAAATGGCTCCTTCAAAGTATTTCAAAAAGTTGAATTTTCAAGTGGGTTTCATTCAATTATGAATTTGATATTATGAACTGAGTTGTTTATGGTTTCTTTAGAATATAATGGCTAGATTAACATGTATTTTAACTTGATTTTTATCAATTGTAATGGTTTGGTTTAAATTGAAGAATATGGTTCTTAACCCTTAACCCTAGGTTTGATCTTGATATTAATTAGGTTGAGATTGATTTAATTAACTTGATTATTAGTTAAATCCGTATGAGATGATGTTATTACATTAATCATGAACAAGTTAGGGTGAATTGTAGTCTTTCAAACTAGTTATTGAGAAATGATCTAGGTTATGAGAATTGACCTAAGTATCTTGTCTTAAGCTTTGAGTTAGTATTGAATTATGGTGTAGTAATTCTTCTAACCTTATTATAATATTGATTATTTAAATAACAACAAAATCCTACGACTCTCCTCAAGGAGAATTTGTGCAATTTATAAGTAGAGTAACATACCCCTACCTAAACTAAGTAAAACCCCTTGATGTACCCAATCCCCAAGTCTAAGTCGTATTTTAGAGCCTAACATGACTATCTACAGGTGGTGTCACTGTTTTAAGGTAAAAAAAGTGTATATAATTCAATTAGAATGTTTTGGGAAATAAAATGTTAAAGAACGTCCATGACGTCTGAAAACTAGTTCAATGAGGTCTAAATTGCCTTAGCCTATTTGTATAAGTTTAAGAGTTGAAAAATTATTGAATTTTGTGTAAAGGTGTGTAAAACGTATTAGAGTTAGTTTATAGTTGAAACTTTGGGGTACAACTCCCCAAGGAGCAACCAAGGTCCCTTGAGGAGGACCCTTGCATTTTAACAAAAAGCTGCCAAAAAGCAGTGTCACAAACACATTCAAATGACGAATCGTGAGCTAATCGACGGGGTGTCAATGGAAATTGTCGATGGTCACTTACCAAATACATGGGAGTCATGTTTTGAAAAGTCTCTGACCAAAACAATGGACCAACATGATTGTTGGTCCCTTGGCCGAAAAATTGACCGTAGAGGTGGTCTCGTCTATGGAATCCACTGTTTTTCTGCACGTTTTCAAGTTGGTTAAATTATTTAATTAGGTGGTTAGTTAATTATTTATGGTATTAGTGAGGACTAATTATTTTAGTTAATGACTTATATGAATACCATAATCTAGTTTACCTAACCTAAGCCCTTACTATTCCCCAAATCAAATTACTCTTCCTTCTCTCTTCCTTCTCTCTCACAAAGAAGTACACCATTGAAGACTAAGCAAAAAAAGGTGGTTCATAGGTCTGCTAAATGGTCGTGTTTATCAATCAAAATTCATGAATAAATAAGGTATGAGATTCCTTTAACCTTTGGTATCTCTTTCCCCAAAGTTTTCCTTCAAATTAATTTCAAAAAGATCAAATTCAAGTGGGTTTTCTTCCAATACGAAATTTATCTTGTGAATTGCTTTTTTAATGATTTTTTTTATATTATGAGTATATTAACATGTATTATAAATAAATTATGTTACTTCTTTATGTATTGGTCTAGATTGTAGAAGATGACCTTTTCCCCTTAACCCTGGGATTTGATCTTGAATTGAATTGAGTAGTATTGGTACATTTGACATAGTTAATGTGTGAATTAATATCATTTGCTGTTATTATGTCAATTTATGAATTGATTTAATTTAATTGTAACCCTATTATGTTATTTCTTGCGTAATTGATCTACGTTGTGATGTTGATCATAAACTTAACATAAGTCTCTAATCTTAAGCTTGAACTACTGATGGAATGTGATGTATTTATTCAATTGACGTCATTATTATGTTGATTACAATAATGTGATGGTACTATAAATATTGTTGAGTTTGATTGAGGATGGTTGATGGTAATACCTTAATGATTGTTTTTGAAGAAGATTGGAGTAAATCGTATGATGTCAACTCTTTACTTCAATTATAGTAACTTGTTAATAAGTAATTATGTATTAGTGAAGTATACCTTCAATTAAGATTGATAGGGTTGGTATGATGTTGAATTGAAATGTATTGACTATGGTTTATGAGATGTTGGCTAAGATGTAATTGTTATGAGGATGGTGATAATCAATCAATGTTCCGTATCATGAATGATTATGTAAATGTGCTAACCACACATGTATGAATTGTAATGAAAGGAAAATACTCATGAAATTATAATTAAGATATGATGGTGATGATTATATAGGGAATAGACCTTATGACATACATTAAGCTATGATGATTAATAATGACTTAAAGAAATTTCAAAAAGGGTCAATAGCTTAGCACCGAGTGAATTAGACTGATGAATGTCCCTTCCCATTAACATACTCATGATTGGAGACTATAATTCATCTATCATAAAGAGGGTCCCAATTATATCTCCTAGTTCTTAAATTGCATGTATCATAAAGAGTGTCCCAATATATCTCCTAGTTCATAAACTATGTTTCCCCCCATAGGAATACAAGCTAGTGGATCCATGTAGTAGCTATGTTCATGGTTTTATATTATTTTGGAAACAGTCCACCTTCTTTCGGTGTAGGAATACATGACACCAAATTTCACACTAGCTCTTGTGGTCTATGTCAGTTAAGGAAAGATGTTTCCAAAAGGTAAAATGAAATATGAATGAACTCTAATTAGGATAACTTACGGGGTATAACTTAGTCTAGGTAGGGGTTTGACTCTACCTATAAATTTTATTAGTAAGCCTTGAAGGGGTTTGTCCCAATATTTTATGTATGTATATTATTATAAATGTAAATGAGATGTATATTATGATCTTACATGTTGATAGTATCAAATGATGTTGAATTCACTTGTGATTGTATGTTTGGTCTACATTGCTAATGTATGCTGTTATGTACTCTTAATGATATGATATGTGAAGTTGGACATTGATTATGGTTCTTGTTAGGCTTAATTGATTGAGGAATGTTATGGGGCTTTGCTTAGTTATTTCACTAGTTGACTTGATGAGGGTTCATGAGTAATTGTCTTGCTTTGGTTATGTTATAATGAACTCTTTTTCATGATTGTTGAAGTTATATTTGCTTAAATATTTGTATTGATTATGCGTTCAAGTATGTTGGTTTGTATGATTTACTTGGATATACTAGTATTGTTGGTCTTGTGATGCAGATGGCCTTGACTTCATAAATATGCATTAATGACTTGTATTGGTTCTTGATGGTGGAGAAAGCTTTCCAAATGATAAATAGCATGCTATAATTATATGTCCCTTTATGGCATGATTTCATGATGTGTGTGCATATTTTCTCATACTTAGTACAAGTGGTGTACTAACCCCCTATTATCCGTTTTCCCCTTCATTTTAGGTTTTGATCATTGAAGGGCTTTTAAAACGACTTAAGGAATACTTAGAAATTCTCACTCATTCAAGTTGGGTAGGTTCTCACGTTTCGATGGCAATTCCATTATCAAGTAATTGATGTTGTTCTTGTTATAAGACTTTTATTTTTTTTCCTTATTCATTTGAGTACTAAAGATTATATATATACATATATATATATGTATATATATATAATATATATATATATATATATATATATATATATGTAATAAAAATAGAAGACCATGTAATATTCTTATACAAATGGTCTATGTATACTTAATATAAATACAATACGTGTATGCGAATGGTCTATGTAAACCTCAAGAATGATATAAATTTTTTTTGAATTTTCTGCATTTTCAACCTATGAATGTTTTAATATCATTAGAGGACAACAACGCCGGTTACGTGTAGGGGGTGCTCCCAGGATGTGACAAACTTGGTATCACAATAAGTTTAATATCTTTAGAGCCGATGTCTCACTCAACAACATTTACAAATACTTGTGAAGTGTGACACCCTTATGAATAGAAAACTACGTGATGTCTCACTTTCTTGGAAATCCTATATCGTGCCTCTAGAGTCTTTGCTCAGAGTTCCCTTAGCATATAATCCTTTTATTGTGATTATAGGAAATTAATACTCAAAGAACATCCGCTCAAAGACTTGATGAAGGGATTTCCAATGCGGGAGTTTCTCCCGGTGGCATCAAGTCCCTTTTATTGAAGAAGTGTCTAATGATGACCAAGCTTCGGCAAATCCTCCACCTATGATTGATGGCTACATAAGGTGAGCCTTCTTCCAAATGGCCCAAGCCAATACTTCTGAAGCACAAGCCGTCACTACTTAAGAACAATCCATGACGGCCCAAGCTATTTGGGAGGTGGTACCCCGAGCAAACCAACATGTTGGCACCATGGCCTACCGTTTGAGAGATTTAACTAGAATTAATCCCTCTACTTTATATGGTTCAAATGTTTAGGAATACGCCCATGTGTTCATTGACGAAATATACAAGATTTTCTATGCTATGGGGTTGGCTACTTGTGAGAAAGCCTAGTTATACACTTATAACCTCAAAAATGTAGCCAAAATTGGTATGTTCAATGGAGAGATAATAGGCATTTAAGGGTAAGACATGTGACTTGGGAGATCTTCAAGAAGGCTTTTCTTGATCCATTCTTTCCTTGAGTGAAGAGGGAAGCCAAAGTTGAAGAACTCATCAACCTTAATCAAATAGGTATGAGTGTACTAGACTACTCTTTGAAATTTACTAAATTGTCAAAGTATGCTCCTTCTTTGGTTTTCGACCCTAGAGATGAAATGAGTTGCTTTGTGATGGGAGTGTCGGAAGACTTGAAAGTAGAATTTTTTCGGCTATGATACATTATAATATGAACGGTTATTTTCTCATGGTTCATGTGAAACAAGAGAAAGAGACAAGGATTAAGAGGAAGAGTAGAAATGCCAAAAAGGATAGGTCTTATGATGGTGGTTCTTCTAAGGGTAGGCTTAATTTCAAAGCCAAGCCTACGTTCAAGAAGAGGTTTTATAATAAAGTTCCTTCAATATATCCGAAGGCTCATGATGATAGGGTGTCTAGCGCTATGTCTCAAGACGGAAGGGGTACTAGTGCACCAACCAAAAAGCAAACTTGTGGAAATAAGAACCAAAAAAACATGGACTATGTCCTGAAATATATGATTACATACAAAGTATTTAGAGAGTAAACTTCCCAATCTTTGCCTTCTAGGAACCTTCACTAGCCTTCAACTTATACTTATATAAAAAGAAAAAGTACAAACATTATACTGAGTATGGCATTATGCAAATTAATGTAATAGAGGATATTTTAGTTGAAACATACAAGTTATGCTATTTTGTAAAAACTTTGCATCATATAATTCACCATGCATCATATGATGTACACTCCCATTAATTTCAATATATAGTAACATTTACAATAAACCATTTATAACATAAACCTCCCTACCCATATTTATACTAAGACTCACTTAAGTAAGACATGAAGACGCTGCACATACAACATCTTCGATACGTACCTAAGTGACCCTTAAGGCTACCAAGGATAAACATAGTTTAGTACAACTCAACTACTCAACATTAAATACTAAGGACACTAGAGGAAACAAATATATACTTAGGAAATTCACAGAAAGAACCATCCCCAAATACAACCCCCATGTTACACATTGTGGTATGTGAAAGTACCGTCCCATTCCACTACATTCACCCTATGACCCCTATGAATTCTGTTAGAATAGGTACCTATGATTCATCATTAACATAGCTTTTATCATATCACACATAACATCAACATGATTTCGTTAACATTAAACAAAAAGTCATATTACTTCATTAACATCATATAATGACCCATTCATACATCTTCATATAAGAACACACGAAGACTCCCTAGAAATGCATACTTGTGCAATGGATAAATAGGGTCCCATACCACCACCTACCCTAAGTACTACACCCTTAAGAAGACTTAGTTCATTAACATTCATTTGTCCGGGATAGATTTAACGGACAAAGACCATAAGAGCTAGAGATGGAATCTCGGTAGTACCCCTTACTGGATGAGAGATCCCTGCTTGCGTATGGTAGGAACATAATCTTTAGTCTTTACATGAATTCTATAATAGATACACCTATAAGGGCGGAAAGTTAAGGTAGAAGGATATTACTACAAAATAACTCACTCTCTATTAACGAGGAACACTCTACTTAAGTGCTACTATGGATAAAACATTTCTACTCACGAAGGGTACCAGCACCTTCTTCAAATCCTATAGGTTCTAATAATAAACCCCAAAGGAGTCTTAAAAAATTCATTAACTATAGGTTTTGGGGTTACGTACTAGAACCACATCTCAACTACCAAAGATTAACTCTAGAGGTTACTTTTAAGTACCACATCTCAACTCCTGAAGTGTATCAAACCTCAAATCTATATAATAATGATCTTAGATATAGTGAGAATGCTACTAAAAACATAATCTCAACTAACTAAGAGTTTTGACCCAAAAATACCCCTTTTCATAGCTAGAATTTTTTAGGAATTTTAGGGTTGCTCTTAGAAACCTCATCTGTACTCAAGATGAGTGTCTCCATTATACAAACCCATTTTCATTCATAAACTTCATCCAAGCATTTCAAAGTGCGTGTGTGAATGCATGTGAGGACATCTTTTACATAATCACCCTGCACACACACGCGCACGCGCGCACACACACACAAATTTATTCCAAGTAAACACAGCCACCAAAGGTTGACCATACCACTCAAGATCATTACAATGGAAACAAAAAAAGAAAGAAAAACATACCCTTAATCAAAAATTTTACAACCTTTTCTCAATATTTCATGCAAAGACTCCAGCTAAGAGTAAACGATAGAAGAAATTGAAGTTTGAAACAGTTATTGAAAATCTTGGAAATTTATCCTTGAATGAAAGAATGTTCAAGGATGAACTACCATAACTTAGTGTATGAATTACACGAAATTTTGATGAGAAAACATCCAAAACGTTCATTTCTATCCCGTCCTTGAATTATAGCTTCTATGGAGTTTGACAAAGTTCTTTCTTGAGGAAGGGGTTTTCATATTTTTTTTTAAAAAAAGTCTTACCTAGGTCTAGGAGTACAAACTAACTTAAAATACTCGAAAGACCCCAAAATAAACCTTCCATGTTTCATACAGGACTTGGGGTGAATTTACTAAAACAGCCCAAGATTGCAAATTGTTAGAAGCTTTTGCATGCCATCATGGTTTAGGTCTTCAACTCCCAAAACCTGCATACTAGCAAGTCCAATTGACCGACCTAGTCGTGAGCTGTCGATCGCTCGATTGGCCGTCGTTTGGTTAGTTGGTTGGCAAAGTTTTTGGCTATTTCTTCCTAACAGTTATGGTCCCCGTCAAGGGCTCCTCATGGGTCCTAGATGGATTTGTATTCGATCTTTATACCCCAAAACACGTTCATCTAGTTCTTTGGGTCCTCCACCGTCAATTTTAACCCCAAACAACTTAAGAAACGTGCCAAGGAACACAAAAACACATACAAGCACATAGACGTCTAGTCGTCGGACGTTTTGGTCGTCCCTTGACGTTTTACTTCCAAACTTACCAAAAATACTTCAAACACTACAAAACGCTATTTTAACACATTATTAGATCATTAAACACATGTAAATATCTAGTTAGATCTATTTCATTTTTTGGATTGCAACATTCTCCCCCACATACAAAAACATTCGTCCTCGAATGACACTAAACACTTCAAAGGACATCAAGGACTCAACCAACAGCTTACAACACATGTAATTATGGTTACAATCATTCATATTCAATTCAAAAAATATAAAAGGAACACAAATTTCATATCATTGAGAATTTTTCAAGAAACACGAGGAAATTTGGAACTATTTCCACAATTTCAACAGCACACATAGTTCATTTTCATTTCATTTATGAAGGAACTACCTTCTCAGATATTACCCATGATTATCACACCATTTGAAAGCTCAACATGAAATGACCTTCAAGTCAAAGATTGTCAAATATAGATAACAACTTTGAAACAATTAAGAAAATATCATAGGCTACACATTTGCATGAGAAATATACATTAAGCACAAATCTAATGATGTAAATATGATGCAACCAAGAGCATGCCACTCATCATATCGACGATACTCATAACATATGGAGAAAAGCAACTCATACTAATATTTTAGACTTCATAACATAACCAAACTAATAAGGATTTTGGTCTCAAGCATATGTAAGAATTGAAGGAAACGACAAGTATACCAACTACCTTACTATTCAAATCACACTCCCCCAATTAGGGTAAAACCATCTAAGTCAAATCAAAACAACCTTAAGCAGATTACAACTTACCAAGTCCTGTACTTTAAATTACCTCATACTCTAGCTTGAAGTGCATAGAAAGGATTCTTCTTTGGAGCATTAGGATCCAAACCACCATGGGGATCTTATTTTACCTCTTTCCCTTTTGCCCTGAGTTTAGGTCAATATCTCATCTTATGAACCCTATTACCACATCAAAATTAAGCATCCATACTGGCAAGACATCTACCCTTGTGTTTCTTCCACCAAGTAGCAGTTTTAGGTCTCTCAAAACCATAACCACCTCCTCGAGAATTTTTTTATAAACCCTATCATTGTTCCCCGTGGAAGAATCTTGGTTATAGAACCTCTACTTAGACTTAGTTTTACTTGTTTCTTCCATTGTAGGCCTCTTTCAATCCCTATAAATCATCCTAAGCTTGGACAACTCAATAATTTGACCATTTACCATAAGCTTTGAGATAATTATATCATTATGGTGCATTGTTGTAAGACACTTTTCTTCTACAATGTAAAACACTCCCGTCACAAAATTATTCATCCTATACCTAGAATTGGGTACCATGGTTGAGGTGTACCTACAAAGTTGGGTGAGTTTGAGAAAATAATCCTTTACACTCATCCCCCCTTGATGAAAGTTCATGAATTATAGCAACTTACTCTCCCTCCATTTTAAGTGGAAAAACCTACAAAGAAAGCTATTTTGAACCCTTCCCAATATACCGCACCTTCCGTTAGTGGTCTCCCATCGCTCAATTGTTGGATACACATTTGAGACACATCGTTTAGTTGATAAGTGGCTAGTTTCGTGTTCTCTGTTGGAGTCACACCTATAGCATCAACTACCATGAACACCTTATCTTAGAGGACTTCTGTATCTTCATTAACCATAGTTCAATGGAAAGTATGATGGTTCATCTTCATGAAATCCCGAATTCTAGAAGTGGGAGTACTTGCATTGGTTTAAGGTCCAACTCCTATGATAGCTTGGAAAATCACATAACTAGTGATGACATGATCTTTTGTCTTCATGAGTTGGGTCAAATCTATAAGAGCACCCCTTATCGCCGTATTAGTCATATCCCCTTCAACATAGGAAGCTTCAGGACCTTGGGGCATTGGAGGCATTTGGGGTACTTCAGTTCTTTGAGGTTCTCGTGGGGAACCACCTCATTCACATCCTCTTGGTCATGTAAAGGAACTTGCTCATCCATGGGAGAAATTATCTCATTAGCTACTCCTCCCTTCTCCCTTATAGTGGGTGGCTTCCTCGTAATCAAGTCCTATAAACATAAGAGAGGAGGTTGAGAATGACACTAATATACCTCAACTCTATTGCACGACATAAGAGTAATGAAGGAAGTGATACTTCTATATCCTTATAGCCTATCGCTCATGGATGTGACGCGACTCATACCAATGAACAAGACTCTAGTAGATGTGGCTTGTGAGACTATGGACCCTAAACTATTTACCAAAACCTTATGCTTTGTAATGACCTTCAAGTACAACCTAGAATAAAGGATCATTCTAGAGTCGTCACAAGGCGTACTTGACCCTTCGTACGTCTTGTACAAGCCTCTTGGCAATCATTCATTACATAAGATATGCAAAGTAGTGCAAAATTAAAACTTTGCACAACAATAATAATAAGAAACTTATTCTATAAAATACTAAGTAATAAGTCTCATCGTCACAAGCCAACTTTAAGACACAACTTAAAGACACACCTTAAAATTTTTCTTTGCGCATGACCCTTTTCGTTAAAAAAAATATAAATATTATACAATTCATAAACAAAAAATAAAGAAACATCCACTATGTACCTGAATATATGTGGACACACCAAGTGTTTAGAGTGTCAATTTTCCAAGCTTTGCCATCTAAGAACCTTCAGTTGCCTTCGACTTATACTTGTAGATTATAGAACAGTATGGTGTGTAAGACCCCCAAAATGAGTTAGGGTAATAGAGACTACAATATTCTTCATAAAGTACTTAAGTCCTAAAATGGATTGTAGTATCGTATTGAGGCAGTGTGTAAGGTTTGAGGTGATTCGGAAGTCAAAGGTCAAGGGACGACCAAGACGTTTGAGGATTAGCCACCTATGTGTCTCATGCATCTATACATGCTTATATTTGTATTCCATGATCTTGTGAAGTGGTAAAATGAGTTATAATGATTTTTATAGGCAGTATATGGAGTTTTATGATGTTTTGAGGTCAAACATCTAAGAATATCTAAGACGTTTGAAAGTTAACCCTTCATATGTAAGAAAGTCTTGATGGAGCCTAGCATGTTTGGACGTGTTTTATATGTGAATGTTGGGTGAAACTTGTATTAAAGGTACTTGAATTGTCAATGTGCATATATTCACATAGGAAACATTCCGGTATGACTTCTCAAAGGCCATGCAAAAGGTCCTACAAGAAGGACCCCAGGGCCGAGACACTTCCTTGGAAGTGTCATTCGACGAGCCAAAATTATGCCCCGTTGCTGGATTGATGCCTCGTCTATGGGGAGGCGTCGATGGGCACTTCTTTTTGGATAAGGCTTGGTGACATGACATACTCAAACCTAGTCGAATGAGGGAGCAGAACAACTTGTCGATGGGCCATTACCCCATCATTGGGTCTGTCGATGTAAGCTTGTGCAACACTGTCTAGCGACTTCTCATTAAAGGGGTGAGTGGGAATTTCACCTCACGTACTAAATTGAGACTAATTGATTTATTTAGCTATTTTTGGGTTTAAATAAGTGATCAATGATGTGATCAACTCATTCCTAATAAAATTCATTCCAAATCAACTTTCCTTACAAAACCAATTCTCCCTAGAAACCTCCAGTGTTGGTGAAGCTCAAGAAAAATATGGAGATTTTATTTCTATGGATAATTAATCATGGTTTAGAGGTTTTATACTAGATAAATATATGGTGATCATTATTCTCTAGTTATCCTTCCATGAAGAGGGTTAATCTGAAGTTTCAAAAGAGATTTCATGATCAAACTTCTTCTTCTTAAATCTAGCCATGCGTTCCTTCTCAAAACGTTTTAATGTCTTAATCATGATGAATTGAAGTTAATATATTGGTTTTAACATCAATTTCAATCCAATTGCATCATAAACCAATGTCCCTTCCCAGAACTGATTTAGCCCTTGCTTGGGTATTGTGATTGTGGCTTATTAATGGTTGCATTGTCCTACTAGGCAACAACAACCTACATAAGCTCGATCAGGAGATAGGGAGGATCATATTCTCTTACGTTGAATTGTGTACATCCACTGTTATTTACGTGTAGTGATGATGAATTGATGATGAAGGATCCATATGGAGCAATGTGTAAAGATTTGAGCATGCTTAGTCTAGTTATTAATGAGATTACCGTAACATTGGTTCTTAATTGTATAGAAGTGGAATTCGGTTATGTTAAGAGTCTTCTTACTACTGTTTTAGGTTAATGTTATTATTGAATTGTAAATATAAATTTTGATTATCAAATTAAAGAAGTCTTACAGGAATTGATCTAGGTTCTTCTAGTCTATGGAATGATAATGTTTATGTACATGATATGATCTAAGTTCTAGATTAGATGAATCACTACTTAGACTTGATTTATATTTATTTAGTTACCGAACTAAATGTATATTTTTAATGCATGATTGTTGATGAGTAAAACTAGTTAAGTTACTTGATGATCTATAATACTCTACTATCTATCATATATGTGACATAGTGTATTAGATGTAAGCATGATCTTGAAAAACTTGTACATGGTTTCTTTTACGATTTAAGTACAAAAATATACTTACCTATACATGAATTGTTTATTAAAACGTGTACTTGGTCAATGATGATCGAAGGTTGATGAATTGGTAAGAATTGATCATCCCTCTACTTTTCTATTTTTGGGATTGATGAAGCTTTGTATGGCATTGTGTGGTATGGTCCACTTATGATGGTGGTGTTCACTCTAATTGAATTATATAAGTGTTGACCATGGTCTTGGATTAAAATTGATGAAGATATGAATGAGTGGTAATGATAATCACCTTATGTGGAACTTGTGCCTAGTGTTCTACTTTAGTTGTGAATCTAGGTTATGTTACAGTTGTTATGAGCAGGTAAATGGTTATGTACGATCATTTTTAGGTACTGCCATTAATTAAGTGTGAAGGATTAATGACCCCTACACATGTATCCCAATGTGAATGTGTTAGTCTTAAAGTGTAATATGAAGTTAACTTGTCTTCTATGCTATTGTGTGTTGTGTGGTCTATGCTTTAATGTTTTCTCTAGTCCTAATGGGGTGGCTGCCTCAATATGTTATTCATTGCCGTTATGCGATCATGTTGACCATTGTACACACACCCTCACTTTACATGCATGCTTACAAGTAGCATAAGTCATGGTGTAAAAATGAAAGGAAGTCATCATATTCACTAGTGTCTACTATTATGCATGTTAATATTCTGTCTATCAAAGTATTATATGTCTTTCCTTAACTAGGATGACTTGATAGGTGTACTAGTATTGAAAAGTTTATGGAACCTTGCCTATGCATTCCACATGTGTACCTTGATAGGATTTTTCTTAGTTTTGGTTTCTATGTGTATGAACATGTGTCACCTTATTGTTTTATCTCCAGGTCTTATTGTGAAAGAAAAAAGCCGCCCCGCCACAACAGAAGGGTTTCTTCCCCTTTCGTCGCTAGGGAGCTCTTGGCGAGGAGACCTTAGGATGTTGACACCAAAAAAAAAAAGAAACCCTGGAGCCTTCCTCTCTATCCATTCTTTTTTCAGAATCATAAAGGATGGAAATGCTTAGCTTACTAAACCAGCAATAGCGGAATAACCTCCCATATCCGTGATGGACTGCTTTCTAGCAGAAGAAAACTTCTCGTTGCTGCGCTTGCCGTTAAAGAGTAAGATGTCCGCCGCCTACCTACCGTTTAGGTTGCCACCAACGAGATCGAGCAAGGCAGTGTTGTGGCTGCTTTACTCCGCTACGCTGCGGTCTCATGAACTGAACTTCGTTGCCTTCCCGCGCGCAAAGCGAATGGGTGTTGTGTCGTGGGTCAGTTTCGGGGTGGGGAGTGAAGAGAGACAAGAAGAATGATTCATTTGGATGGTTTGGTACTTTGACGAGCTGGCCGCCGAGAGAGCACTGAGACGAAGAACCTAGCTAGGAATTTCCCTGCCTGTGTCTACTTCTTTAAATTCAACCTTGAGACCGAGCCCTGCCTCTCACCTTTCGGTTCATTGCAAGGAAAGACTAAAAAGAAAAAAGGAATCTTTCGGCAGACAATAGGTAGGTATCGGCGGGGCTTGCGTAATGTAGTTGTAGTTAAGGATGAAGTAGCGTTTTTTTTAGAAGATCTACTAAAGTACCAAAGGCGAACGGGGCTCCTAGGCCGGGACGTCTGGCAGAATGCTTGGCCTCTCTCGCCCAGCCTTAGCCTTCTTCAGTGGCCAAGTTGAAGCATTCAACGTTGGCCTACCACCTTTTTTTTCAAGGTTGCGCTTGTATAATTCAAGCTAATGCTATGCTGCCCTTCCCTTGTTCAAGAGAAAGCGAGGACTTTCTTTTAGCTACCGGCCCAAACAAAAGAGATTAGACTCTTGATCGATCGATTGATTGGATCAAAGTACAAAGGGGTTGATTTGAAAGGTTTGCTTATACATATGTATACAGACACATGAATGCTGATCTAGTCAATAAAAGGGTCTTGAATGGTCTATTCAAGTGTATCCTAAACTAGATAGTGCTAATGATATATGTTATGTTCATGTGAAAGGGTTTCTCACATGATTTAGGTTGATGAACTTTAACTTAAAAACTATGAGCCAACCATATGAAGGAATTACTCTACCAAGCCTATGTTTTATAAAGAAATGATAATAAAGGTTTTTAACAAAAGGAACTTAGTTATCACCGAGTGAACTTGTATTTGCGTGTGTTACCCTTCCCAATATAGGAAGGAAGGTCTACAATAAATATCATGAATTGGATAACCACAAATCCTCAATAAGCATAAATAGGGTTACCATAAGTCAATAATCATAATGCCCCATCTTGGCATAAAGAGGGTTTTCACATGTACCTCTAAGTTCCATAACTATGCTTGCCATATAGGATCTATAAAGTAAATTCACTTAGAATGCTTGCATGAGTTAACGTCCTACCTTTGCTAGGTAAGAAAACCTTCTACTGGTGTAAGTCTCCACACGACAAAATTCCATGTTAAGCAACCATGGTCTTAGTATAGGTTATTGCTATAGTTTTCTTGAAGTAAAATAGACAAAGGAAGTAAATGACTAGGACCCTAACTAGGATGACATAAGGGAAGTTACGTCGGATAGGTGGAATTAATAAACTCATCTAGACATTGCACAAGTAGATCCTTAGGATTTCCTAGGGATGTGGCCTAATGTGTATGATTATGCTTATGTCTTTATGCAGGACATTATAGTAATTGTCTACTCGTTATGTATATGTGCATGGTATAAGTCTAAATGATGGGAACTTTTCACTATATGCATAATTTTGGTCTTAATGACTATTTGATGAAGGTCTTGCCTAGCTTTCACGAAATTGCTTGTACTTGCTACGTTGACGTATGAAGTGTTATGAGCTTCACATTTACATTACACTAGTAGACTAAGCTTGATGTCATGAGTCTGTTCTTAAAATTATTTGGGTGAAGTAAAGCAAAACTATATGCAAATTGATGTTTCTTACTGTAATGTCGTATTACCTTGACCTGAAAGTGAATTGTAATGTGTTATACTTCCATGAGGATATGTGTTGGGTTATGTAGGTTGTATGTATGATTTCTTTGTTATTTTAAGGTGATGCATTGAACCGAGTATCATTAAAGGGTTACTTATGAGGTTAATGAGTTAAATGAAAAGATTCACTGTAATGTGAAGGGAGCTCACTGTAAAGTGACCCCAAATGTGACATAAATTTAATTTGTGATTTTATACGATGTTTGGTTTTTGGAGTATGTCTATATGAAGATTATGAATAATATAAATGCTATTGTATAAAGGTTGTATGAAGATTTATTCAAAAATCCATGTAGTATGATTTCAAGAAAATGTCCCTTTTAAATGCATGAATTTGCATGGCTTCCATACTTAGTGCATTCTTGCAATAATCCCATTCTTTCTACGTGGATACTTAAAGGATGCTTCAATGAATGAGGAGCTTCATATGTGATTCCCAAGCTCAAGGAATGAAATCCTTAAGTCCAAGGATTTCATTGTGTTTATCTTACATTAAAGTCTTATGAATTGTGTAGTTAAGTATTATGTTATAAGGGTCGTGTCCCTATTATACTCTTATGATATTATGTATAGGATAAAAAGAGACTTAGGTATTAATATGTACTTTTGATATTATATATATATATATATATATAATATATATATATATAATATATATATATATATATATATATATAATATATATATATATATATATATATTATATATATATATCTATATATATATATATGAGATAAAGTTTCTAGAATATGATGTGCGATGAAAGTTTTAAATTTTCAGCTAAATTAACTATCATAATGTTATGAATGATAGCTATGGGCTTGTATAAGACCTCCGAGAGTTCAAGTACGCCATGTTATTTCTAGGGGTTCTCCACGAATGTGACAAACGTGGTACGACAAAATGAGGTTTTTAAAATGGTTTAGGGTCCATGAAGTCTCATATTGCCACGTTTAGTTTCTTGTATCATTGGTGGTGATTCGCGACATATCAATTGGTACGGAAGGCTATATGACAATAGAGTTACCCTTCTTCATCATTCTTATATCGTGCCATTGAACTTAACTCTATATGATCTCTCTCTTATATTTTGCTTTCTGGTGGTCTCTTAGATGTGATTGCTTGGATGAGTTTGTACCTTATATACTTGAGGGAGAAAAGGTGAGTTAATGCTTATATTGGTTTTTTGGTTTGACGAGTATGTATGAAGGTTAAGACATGATCCTAGGTGTGAAGGTAGTTCGCATGTTTATGTAGGATGAATTGGTACAGTTTGGTATCTCATATTGTCATGCCTTTCCCATCAATTGCCTAAATGTTGCATTTTTAGAAATTTGAAGCATGTTCACTGTAATTCTTGGTATCTTATTATAAAATTTTGGGGAAATCAACTACATTGTTCCTTTATTGGATGTTGTTGAAATGTTTATATAATTCATTTTATGATAATGATAAGCAATTTAAAAAGGAGATTTCCTATTTGGAATGAAGAAGGAGAGTCTTATGGCATAATGAGTCGTAGATTTGTTTCTAACATCTTATTATGATGTAAGTCCCTTGATGTTGTGGAATTGATGTTTCCCCTAGAATTGAGGCCATTATTCTTATCTTTTTAGGGTGATCATTTGGATTTGATTTACGTAAATGTTACCTTACTTTAACTTTGAAAGCAAAGAATGAGTCCTTATGGCTAAATTTCCTTGTTTTTTCCCCTAATTATGTATGACCTTGTTGTCTATTGTATTGTTGAAGAACTTATATTGTTAAATAGTACGATCTAACTTAATAAATAGGTGGATAATTTGCCTAAAATAAAAAGTTTTTCAATACCTTGGTGTTCTTATGATAACTTAGTGTAATCTCTTCTAAAGTGGTAGTAACTTTTAAGCGATGAAAATGAAGGGTGTTAAGTTAAGATCCTCTTAAGGTTGGGTTAAGTTAGTCTTAATTGAATTTACCCTAAGTGGGGGATGGTGATGGAAGTAGTAAGGTCGTAGATACTTTGTACTTTGTCCTTGTATTTTTACTTGAGCTTTGAGCTAATGAATTCCTAGTAAGCTTATTCATGGATAGAGTTTTACATAAAGTATGATCTGCGTGAACTTTTTATGTTTGGTGTGTATTGATTGACCCTGATTCAAAAATGCATGAAGGGAAATTTTGATAAAAATCCATGTTTTCTCATGTGTATTGTGCATTATAACAAACTAATGATGAATTTGATTTCAAGAGGTAAGATAAGAAATATGGTTGTAGTTACTTGTGAGGTTTAATGTTTAGATTTATAATATACAGCTGAGTCCCTTTTAAAATGAAAAGTGTAGAGTCAATTGAAAACTATGTGACTTTTATGATTTTGAAAGCATGATTGTAGGCTCACTCTTGAAAATTAAAGACATGTTAGCTATTGTCCTTGTGTATGCCTATGAATTGTGCTAATTTCTCTAAAATGATGCTTGGTGTAAAGACTATTGCTAGGTTTGAAATTGATGTTGTGTTAAATAGCTTCCTATTTTTTGTAATGTTCTTTGTGTGACCTACCATTAGACTTCAAAAGGAAGAAAACATGAGCATTCCTTGATTTAAAAATAAGTTCTCAATTTAAAAAGGAAGTGACCTTGTACATTACTTGGGTGTGAACTCATGATATATATACGTGTGTTGAGGAGAAAAACATTCCTCCATGGACACCACTAAGCATGGTTGGTTGAGTATGACCTTCACGGAACTAGTTCTAACTGTAAAAGATATTTGTTGATTAAATTTACTCAAGCCTATGTGCATTGAAGTATTAGTGCCTAATTGTTTCTTAAAGTTTTTGTTGAAATTTGCCCAAGTATTACTTAATTAAGGTTGAGTGATGAGCTCTTAAATAAAATGAAGTAATGACCATGTTATAACTAGGATAAGGATGTTCCTCCTATAAACATAATACGATCTTTTGTGTTTGATGCATTAAAGTGTGAGTGAATGCATTGAGTTTTAAAATGAGTTTAACTCGTGTTTTTTGTATATTGGGTGCATTTAATTCTATGTGATGATGTTATGAATATGAGAAATTCTATATGATTTATCGAAGTCCTATTTGTGATTAAAATGTTCAAACTGTCATTAGAGGTCGAATGTTACCAAGTAGGGGATATTGTAAAACCCCAAAATTAGAGATGTGTGACCTTAATGTGTTATGTAAGAGGTTTTCTCACATATATGTATATACACTCATGAATGATTGTCTAGTCATAGAGGGCCGTTGAAAGGTGTTGTCCAGTGTATACTACACTAGATTGTTCTAATGACATATGCTAATTCCATGTGAAAGGGTTTCTCACAACAATTAGGTTGATGAACTTTCATCTCAGACCTATGAGCCAAGAATATGAGGTTATGACTCTCCTAAGCCTATGTTTTATAAAAAAAAATGTTAATAAAGACTTTTGATAAAGCGAACATAGCTTCGCATCGAGTGAACTTGTATATGAGTGTGTGTCCCTTCCCAATGTGGGCAGGAAGGTCTACCATAAATATCATGAAGTGGATAACAACAATGACACAATAGGCATAAAGAGGTATTCCATAAGTGAATAACCATAATTCCCCATCTCCGCATAAAGAGGGTTTTCACTTGTACCTCCAAGTTCCATAACTATCTTTTCCACGTAGGATCTATCATGTTAGCTAACGTTGTACCTTGTCTAGGTAAGAAAACCTTCCATTGGTGTAAGGCTCTACAACACCAAATTGTAAGTTTAGCACCCACTGCCTTAATGTCGGTTATTGATACAGTTTCCCTAAAGTAAATAACATAATGGAAGTAAATGACTAGGACTCTAACTAGGATGACATAAGGGAGGTTACTGATGATAGGTGGAAGAAATGGACCCAGCTAGACACTGCACAAGTAGCTCCTTAGGATGTCCTAGGGAGGTGGCCTAATGTGTATGATTATTCTTATGTCTTTGCATGACATTGTATTAATTGTCTACTTGTTCTGAAGATGTGCATGCATAATTCTAAATGATGTAAACTCTTCCTTATATGCATAATTTTGGTCTTCATGACTATATGATGAAGGTCTTGCATATCTTGGAAAAAATTGCCTTTACTTGCTATGTTGATGTATGAAGTGTTAAGGCTAATTGTTTCATGATAGGTTTACTAAGTGTGTCTGAAGATATGGAGCTTCACATGTACATTGCACTAGGAGACTAATATTGAGGTCATGAGTAAGGTCTTGAAATGATTTATGTGAAGTGAAGTAAAAATATACGCAAATTGATGTAGCTTACTGTAATGTCTTATGACCTTCACTTGAATGTGACTTGTAAGATGTTATAATTCTAAGAGGATATATGTTAGCTTATGTAGGTTGTATGTATGCTTTGTTCATGACATTAAGATGATTCATTGCACCGAGTATCACTAAAGAGTTGCTGAGGAGGTTGATGAGTTAAAAGAATAGGATTCACTCTAATGTGAAGGGAGAGTGATCCCAAATATGACTTAAATTATAGATGTAATTTTATATGATGTTTGGCGTTTGGAATATGACTATATGAAGTATATGAATTACATCAATGCTATTTTATAAATGTTTTGTTAAGATTTACTCAAAAAGGCATGTAGTTGATTTCAATTAAATGTCCCTTTTAAATGCATGTTTTTGTCTGTTGCCATACTTACTGCATTCTTGTACTAATCCCATTCTTCTCTAAATTTTACAAAGTTTAAGTTATGGATTTTTAAATGATGTCTATATTATTGAGGAGCTTGATATGTTAATCCCAAGCTCAAGGAAAGGAATCTTAAAGTCCAAGGATGTCCTAATCTTTAACTTAATTTAAAGATTTACGAATTGTAAAGTTATGTATTATGTTACAAAGGTCGTGTAACTATTGTATTCTTATGATATTGTGTCTAGAACGACAAAGAGACTCAAGCCCTTTCTAGCATATGATATGCTATGAAAAGTTTCAACCTTTCGGTAAATTTACTATGACAATGCGTTGAATGAAAAATATTAAATTGTATAAGACCTCCGAGACGTAAAGTACACCACACTACTTCATGGGTTTCTCCTTGGATGTTACAAACGTGGATAAGAGCATGAGGTTTTAAAAGGTGTTTAGCGTCCAAGAAGTCACATAATTCCACGTCTAGTAGAGTCTAATTTCATTAGTGGTGAGTCGCGACACATCAAATGGTACAGGAAGATATAGGATGATAGAGTTACCGATCTTCATCATTATCATATCATGCCATAGAACTTACTCTATAAGATCTCTCTGTTATGTTTCTTGTGTAGTGGTCTTTACGATGTGATTGCTTGGACGAGATGGTACCTTGTATACTTGAGGGAGAAAAGGTGAGTTAATGCTTATATTAGTTTATGGTTTTGATGAGTATGTGTGATGGTGAATTTTTACATGTTTTGATGATGTGATTCAAATTATGGCTAAAATGAGATTTATGTGAAATACCATGTTATGTTGAAAAATGTATGTATGATAATATTAAAGCATGTAGAGGTTGTTATATTTAAAATGAGACTCTTTTGGAATGGTATGCTAATATATGTTTTTACACGATGGTAGCCTAATAGAACGATTAAAGGTTAAATGCTTAGTGACTACCTATGAATCATGAGCCTATGAAATCATAAATGGGTAAAATGTTGCCTCTTTTATATGTGGAAACCTTTATGATTGCTTTACATGGATTGAATTTTTTGGCATAGACTTGAACCTAGGTGTGAAGGTATTATGCATGTTTATGTAAGATGATTTGGTAAAGTTTTGTATCTCATTTCGTCATGTTTTTCCTATAAATATCCCAAATGTTGTATTACGAAATCTACTAAATTATTCTTCGATTGGAAGTTATTGAAATTTCTATATAACTGATTCATATGGGCATGATAATGAATGTAAAAAGGAAATTTCCTATTTTTTATGAAGAATGAGAGTCTTATGGCATGATGAGTCGTAGATTTGTTTCTAACTTCTTATCGTGTTGTGAGTTCCTTGATGTTGTGGAATTGATATTTCCCCTATAATTGAGGGTAGAATTCTTATCTTTTAGGGTTATGCTGTGGGTTTGATTGACCTAGAAGTTACCTTAATTAAATTTTGAAAGCAAAGAAAGAGTTATTATGGCTAAGTCTCCTTGTTGTTTTCCCTTAATAATGTATGACCTTGGTGCGTATTGTATTGTTGAAGAACTTATATGGTTAAATAGTACAACTTAACTTGATAATTGGGATATAATTTGCCTAAAATGAAAGTTTTAGAATACAGTTGTGTTCCTATGTTATCTTCTGTAATCCCTTCTAAATTGGTTATCACTTTTAAGTTATAAAAATGAAGGGTGTTAGTTAAGATCTTCTTAGATTGGGTTAACTTAGTCTTAATCGGGTTCACCCTAAGTGGGGGATGGTGATGTACGTAGTAATGTTGTAGATACTTTTTACTTTATCCTTCAATTTTTATTTAAGCTTGAAGCTAATGAATTCTTCGTAAGCTTGTCCATGAATAGAGTTTTACATAAAGTATGAATTAGATGAACTTTATATGTTTGGTATGTATTCATTAACAATACCTTAAGGATATATTTAAGATTCTAGCATGCATGCAGGGAAATATTGATACAAATCCATGTTTTCTCATATATATTGTTCTTCATAAAATGCTAATTGTGAGTTTGACTTAAACACGTAAGATAATAAACATGGTTGTAGTAACATGTGAGGTGTAATGTTTAGCCTTATAATGGAAAGTTCAGTCTCTTCAAAAATGCAAAGTTAGAGGTCTCTTGAAAAGTATGTGACTTTTATAGTAGGAAAGCATGATTGTAGGCTCACTCTTTACATCTGAAGAAATTTTAGCTATTATCCTTGTGTGTGTCTAATAACTGTGCTAATTTCTTTAAAATAGTGCTTAGTATAAAGGCTATTGCTAGGTTAGAAATTGACATGGTTTGAAATAGCTTCCTATTTGTTATAATGTTCTTGGTGTGAACTAACTTTTAGACTTCCCTAGGAAGATAACATGAGCATGCCTTAGTTTCAAAGTTTAGAAGTTCACAATTTAAGAAGGAATTGACCTTTTACTTTACATGGGTGTGAAATCATGATACAATTCAGTGTGTTGAATAGAAGGACATTCTTCCATGGACATAACTAAGCATGGTATAGTGCGTATGATCTTCAAGGAACTAGGTCTAACTAATAAAGATGTTTGTTGATTCAATTAACTCAAGTCTATGTGCATTGAAGTATGAGTGCCAAATTGTTTGTTGAAGTGCTTTTCAAATCTGCCCAAGTATGACCTAAGGAAGGTTGATTGATGACCTCTTAAACAAAATTAAGTAATAACCATGTAATAACAAGGACAATATTGTTCCTCCTATAAACATGATAAAACATTTCTGCTTGATACACTAAAGAGTGAGTGAATCAAAATTTTGCTTCCTTGTATACATTTTGTGGTTAAATTAGTTGAAGTTGTGTTCTTTGAAAGTTTGTTTCATTTAATTCTATCTAATGTTGTATGATTATGATGAACTGATTCATGATGCATCGAAGTCCTTGTTGTGATTAAAGTCTTCTATGTGGCATTCGAGGACAAACGTTCCCAAGTAGGGGATACTATAAGACCCCTTAAATGAGTTAGGGTGTCTAGATACTAACATGTTCTTCATAAGGGTATAAGGTACTAAAATGTATTATAGTATGGTATTAAGTTCGTGTGTAGGTTTAAGGTGATTCTGAAGTTAAACGTGAAGGGACGACCAAGACGATCGACGAGTAATCACCGATGTATCTCCTGTGTCTATACGTGCTTGTATTTGTATTCCATGAGCTTTTGAAGTCCTAAAATGATAAATAATGATTTTTCTAGACATAATATGTAGTTTCATTATGTTTGGAGGTAAAACATCCAAGAACGTCTAAGACATTCTAAAGTTAGCCCTTCAGACGTTCAAGTATGTCTTGATGGGGCTTACCATGTTTTGACGTGTTTTATGCGATATTTTTTTGTGAACTTTCATGTAAGGTCTTTTAATTTTTAATGCTCATATTCAAATTGGAATCGTACGAGTAGGACTTCTCAAGGGCCATGCAAAAGGACCCACTAGAAGGACCCAAGGGTTGTCGAGAGACTGCCTTGGCAGGCCTTGGCAGTGTCAATTGACGAGACAAAATGATGCCCCGTTGGTGTATTGACGCCACGTTGATGGGAACTTAGACTTGAATAGGTTTGACCACATGAAAGCCTTAGACCAAATCAACGGAGGGCACAAAATGTCCCATTTATGAACCAACGCCCAGTCGTTCGGTCCATCGATGCAGGCTGGTGCATTATTACCTAGCGACTTCTCATTAAATGGGTGAATCGGAATTTTTCCCCACTTCCTAAATTGAACCTAATTGATTTATTTAGCTATTTCTGGGTCAATATCAGTGATTAAAAATATGATCAACCCATTCCCTATCAAAAATCACAGCAAATACACTTTCCTTCTAAAACCAATTCTCCTTAGAAACCTCCATTATTGGTGAAGCTCAAGAAAATCTTGAAGCTTCGATTTACATGTATACTTCATCATGTTTTTTAGTTATTATACTTGATAAATTTATGGTGATCATTCATCTGTAGTTATCCTTTCATCTAGAGATTTAATCTCATGTTTCGAAAGAGATTTCATGATCAAACTTCTTCTTCTTCAATCTAGCCATGGGTTCCTTCTCAAAACATTTTTATGTCTTAATCATGATGAATAGACGTTAATGTATTTGTTTTAACGTAACTTTAAATCAAATTGCCTGATCAACCCACATCCCTTCCACAAATCGATTTAGCTCTTGCATGGGCATTGTGATAGTGGCTTATTAATTGTTGAATTGCTATTATCATATGTTAAATTGTTTATATCCACTTTTTTTTACATTTATTTGTCATGAATTTATAATTAAGGATCCATGTGGATCAATGTATGTATATTTGACCATGATTAGTCTAGTTATCAATGAGATCACTGTAACATTTGTTCTTAATTGTATAAAAGTGGAATTCAATTACGTTGAGATTCTTGTAGCTAATGTTTTTGGTTAATATCATGAATTAATTGTAAGTATATATCCTTTATGATCAAATTAAATAAGTCTAACATGAATTCATCGAGGTTTTTTTATTCTATGGATTGATAATGTCATGTACATGATATGATCTAGGTTCTAGATTAGATGAAGAATGATTTAGACTTGATATATATCTATTTAGACACTGCCCTTAATGTATATTATTTGTACAAAGTTAATTATGAGCAAACATAGGGGAGTTACTTCATGATCTATAATTCTCTACTTTTTATCATATATGTGATATATTGTATTAGATGTTAGCATGATCTTGTAATAACTTGTACATGGTTTATTTTATATTTTATGTATATATAACTACTTCCCTATACATAAATTGTTAATGAAAAAGGTTAATTGATTAATGATGATCAAAGGATAATGAATTGGTAAGAATGGGTAATCCCTCTACTTTTTCTATATTATTGTGATTGAGAAAGACTTGTGTGGCATTGTGTGGTATGGTCCACTTATGGTGGTTTTGTTTACTTTATTGTCATTATATATGTGTTTACCATGTCCTTGAGGTCAAATTTATGAACATATGAATGAGTGGTTATGATGACCACCTGATGTGTAACTTGTGCCTAGTATTTTACTTTAGTTATGAATCTAGGTTATGTTACTATTTTTATGAGCATGTAAATGGTTATGTAAGATCATATGTAGGTTCTTCCATCAATGAAGTGTTAAGGATTGATGACCCCTACCCATGAACACTAATGTGAATCTTTGAATAGAAAATATTAGGAGTCTTAAAATGTAATATGAAGTAGATTTGTCTCCTATGCTATTGTGCGTTGTGTGGTCTATGCTTGAATGTGTATTGTGGTCGTATGAGGGAGGATGCCTCAGTATTTGTTTATTTTCATTATGTGATCATGTTGACAAATTTATACACACCCTCAGTCTACATTAATGCTTACAAGTAGTATAGGTCATGGTGTCCAAATGAAAGGTAGTCGTCATATCGACTATTGTCTACTACTATGCATATTTAGATTATGTCTATGAATGTATGATATGTTTTTGCTTAACTAGGATGACTTGATAGGTGTACTAGTATGAACAAGGGTATGTCACCTTGCCTATGCATTGCACATGTGTGCCTTAATAGGATAGTTCCTAGTATTGGTTTCTATGTGTATCAATATGAATGTATGAACAAGTGTGACCTTAAGGTGTTATGTGAATGTTTTGGTCACATATATGTATACACACGAATGAATGATGATATAGTCTATAGAGGGTCCTTGAAAAGTGTGCTCTAGTGTATCCTAAATTAGATTGTCCTAATGATATATGTTATATCTGTGTGAAAGTGTTTCTCACATGATTTAGGTTTATTAACTTTAATCTATGACCTATTAGCTATGCATATGAGAGATGACTCTCCTAATATATGTTTAATAAATTAACGATAATAAAGGCTTTTAATAAAGGAACTTAGCTTAGCAACGAGTGTAATTGTATATGAATGTTTGTCCAATTCCAATGTGGGAAGGAAGGTCTATCATAAACCACAATGCCTCAATATACATAAATAGGGTTTACATAAGTTAATTACTATAATTTCCCATCTTGGAATAAAGAGGGTTTTCACATGTACCTCCAAGTTCCATAATTATGCTTGCTACATTGGATCTAGTAAGTGAATTCACATAGTATGATAGCATGTGTTAATGTTCAACCTTGGCTAGGTAAGAACACCTTTCATTGGTGTAAGCCTCTACAACAACAAATTCCATATTTAGCATCCACGGTCTTAGTGTTCGTTAAGGCAATAGTTTTCCTAAAGTAAAATGTACAACCGAAGTAAATGACTAGGGCCCTTAATAGGATGACATAAGAGAGGTTACTTAGGATAGGTTGAAGTAATGAACCAATCTAAACATGGCACAACTATATCCTTAGGAAGTCCTAGGGAGGTGGCCTTATGGGTATGATTATGATTATGTCTATAAGCATGACATTGTATTAATTGTCTACTTGTTATGAAGATGTGATGTGATAAGTCTAAAAGATGTGAACTTGTCACTATAAGCATAAAGTTGGTCTTAATAACTATATGATGAAGGTCTTTCCAAGCTTTGACGAAATTGTCTTTACTGGCTATGTTGATGTTTGAAGTGTTAAGGCTTGTGGTCTCATGATAGGTTTACAAAGTACGTATTTAGTTATGGGGATTTACATGTTCATTGCACTAGTAGACTAAGCTTGAGGTCATGAGTAAGCTCTTAAAATGATTTATGTAAAGGAATCCTTAAGTCTAAGGATGTCGGCATGTTTAGCTTAAATTAAAGTCTTATGAATTGTACAGTTATGTATGATGTTATAAAGAGTGTGTCCCTATTTTACTCTTATGATATTGTGTCTAGGATGGCAAAGAGCCTTAAGGTCTAATATGTGCTTATCATATTATATATATATATATATGAGATAAAGTTTGTAGTATATGATATCCTATGAAAAGTTATAAATTTTCCGCTAAATTTACTATGACAATGCGATGACTGATAACAATGGGTTTGTATAAGAACTTCGAGAGGTCAAGTACGCCATGATACTTCTAGGGGGTGCCCCCTGGATGTGACATAGGTTTAGTATAAACATTGTACTAACTATGGAATTATGGACAAACACATATAATAGAGTTCGTGTTAATACATGTGAGCACACATTTCACATAATCACCATATTCATAACTTGACTTTTAAACACTCTCATACCTTCATTCATAATTCACACAATAGCATGCTTCACATATACACATACTTTATTCAGACATACTTTCTACAGTATATACAATTCCAAGTTCCTTAAACATATCAACATGAACATCATCATCCTAATTTTACTTCACATATTATACCTTCAAGGCCATACTCATAAAAACATATATATACATATATTCATATACTCCAAGTAAACACCGCCACAAAAGGTAGACCATACCACTTAAGATCATTAAAATGGAAACTAAACAAGATAGAAAAACTTACCCTTCATCCAAGCTTTAATTAAATTTTCTCAATATTTCACCAAAACAACATAATAAAGAAAGATTATATCGTAGATAATTCAAAATACAAAATAGAAACTCAACAGTAATTTTATCTAGACAAATATAACAAACCCACTTCATAAGCCAAAAGTTGGTAATTGCATAAACATGAGTTCATTGAGGTTTTGAGATTTAAATCATCAACAAACACTGAAAACATAATATTGCAATCATAAAAATGTTTTCATGTAATGTGACCCATGGTTAGAGTCAAAGATAGAAGAAGTTTGAGTTTGAAATCTTTTTGGACATTTCTTTGGAATGTCTCCTTGAATTAAAGAAGGTTCAAGGATGAACTAGCATACATTAATGTGAAAAATTCCACAAAAGTTTGGTGAAGAAAACGTAAAAAAACATTCAGTTCTAGTGCTTCCTTGAGTTCTAGCTTCTTGAGGGAGGGGTTTTGATATTTGAAATATTAAGTCTAACCTTTGTCTAGTAGTATAAAATAACATAATATACACTTAAGACCCTAATACAATCTTACAAGCCTCATATAATACTTGGGGTGAACTTACTAAAACACCACAACCTTGGTCAATTCTTGGCAACTTTTACACGACACAATTGACGCCCATCCAAGATGGACGGTCGATGGATCGATGCACTGTTGTTGAGGGCTCGTGGCTTGGTTATGCATCTCCAAAAACCTTCATACTTTCAGGTCCAGTGGTTGATGAGTGGTCAATTGGTCGAGTGGTTGTAGTTTGTTTGTTGTTTGCGTAGCTTCTGAGTAACATGTTGATTCCTCCTATTGGGCCCTTCGTGGGTCTTAGTGTAACGACCCGCAAGTACACTGTAGAAGTTAGAGCACAATTAAGTCTCCATATGGCATATTGAACCTCTCAAAGGTATCATATAAGCCCTTAGACATCATTCATTGCATACATATATGAAAAGTAGAGCATAATTAAAACACCTCACAAACCTTGTCTTAAAATCTCTTTTATAGAAATCATAGGAAATTGTTAAGTCTAATAGTTACCATCTTAGAAACACCAATAACATGCGTCACATCCAACACAACATCAATATAGAATATAACTAAGTTTATTACAATGTCTTTAACTTAGAAATCTAAACATAGTGATGTCCTCAGTACAATTGAGGACATACTGACACTTGCTTCAAAGGAATTCTAGTATCCAAGCTTCATTTCAAAGGAATTTTCTCAAATTCGACATATACCTTTGCAGATGAAACAAATATGGAATTAGTACATTAAAATACACTAACTATGGTGTAATGCAACAAAATAATGATAAAAGGACATTTGCTATGAAGTATGCTGTCATTCTCTTTTAAGAGAAAACTCCATAACATAAGTATAAGAACCACATTCAACATAAGCTTCACATATAACACATATTTAATGTAAACCACACAATTACATTATCAACACTTCAAACCATATAGCATTTAACACTCCTACCAAAGGTTATCCTAAGACTTAATTAAGTAAGACAAGAAGAGACAGCCTATACACCTTGTTCAAGCACACCCAAATAATCCTTAATAATATCTAAGATAAGATTATTCCCTTTTCATTATTTAACACAACACCTAAGGCTACTCTAAGATTTACTCTAGTAAAGTATTAAGAAACTGCCTATACACCCTCTTCAAGTCTACTTAAGCAACCCTTAAAGATACCATAGATAGGATTCTCTTACTCAACCTTCAGTAAATCAAGTCATAGTAATTCATTAAGTCAACTAAGGTTCATTTAAGCATTTAGAAGACTTCACTTAATGGTCGTGGAAATAACTAGGTAACCTACACCCTAGCACCTTCAAAGTAAACTTGTGCCATGTGTAGATAACATCCCATTCCACTACCTTAATGTTGTAGAACTTATCCAACACTAGAATATATCCCACACGATCACAATAGGCAATAACTGACCTAGTCTATACAATCTAGACAAGTGTAAAGTAAAGGACACAAGTCTACCAAGACAAGACTCACACATCTTTACATATAACATATCATTCTATAGGCACATAGGCATAACCATCATTATAGGTCACCCTATTATCTACTATAATATCATCAATATAACCATCATTAGTCTCTATAATCAAGTAGAAAGAATCATGCATTAACGTTAAGACTACTCACACTAAAGGACATAGTCATAGTCTAATATCATCACCTAACATCATCAATGAAGCACGTATATATTAATATTAATAATAGGTGCATATATATTATCATACTTCAAATAATTAAACTATTCAACTCATCATGATATGTCAAGTAGTTTCTAACAAGGCCATGATCATTATAATACATAAAGTAACGCCGACAGGCCACATAGTTAAAAAGTAAAACACATAACACCGCTACCATAAGTCGACCATACAAATAACAACATATTTCAAGACCTACATAACAAAAAATAAACAGAATTCACAAAGTTAACAAAAAATACAATCTCACCATTTCAGTCCATAGCTAATCATCAAATACAATACCTATAGACCCTTACTTACGGCCATGATCATCATTTCAATACATAAATAAGAATACTCAATGAATCTAACTCAATTCAATATAGATATATCAATCCAAGACAGCCTATACATCAATTAAATACAATTGTTACATCATTCCATAACCCATCGAAAACTACACTTGGATTCATATGCATTGAGAAAAGATAACTTAACCAATAAAATAGTAATAACAAGGATTTCATGGTTTGCATGGGTTCATACGAATTATTACTTTAAAATTGCATTATAATTACTTCAATCTAAAACATTGATTCAAAAACATTTATGAAAGAAGCCATTGCTAGATCCCAAATTGGACAATTCATATTTTTGATCATATTTGAAAATCATTTGAGTTGACTCCTTGAATAAAGAGATTTCAATGAAGAATAAACATATATTAATTTTGACGAAAATCCCATAAAATAGATGAAGAAAAACCTGAGAAATATATCTTCTTCCTTGGAGCTCTAAAGCTTGATCAATGGAGTTTTGGAGAGTGTGAATGGAGAGGTCTTGTTTTTAATTTAGGGTTTTGCTTTAATTGGTGAGTTTAGGGATTTAAATAGGTCCTATAAACTTCCATAATGCACCACTAAATTATACAAAAGACCCCTACATTTATTGGACAAATTAACCAACTCAAATTTGACTTAAAAACGATGCAACGAACTCTGGGACTTTACTGCGTGTCGCGGAGGCACGTCCAAATTTTATTATTAAAAAATTCTTTGATAGAATGGTTTGTAAGTTCCCCGCGTTGAAATGAAATTGTTTTGCCTACTACATGACAGTTGCGCGTCGCGCAACAGCATGCCAACTCTTGGCTACTTGGCATCTTCGCTCACCCATGTTTGGATCCTTTTTGGGGACCTTTTTTATGGTCCCTGGGACGTGGTTTTGGATGTTTTGTTCCTTTGTATATCACGCTAAGCCTAGGAACCCTTGGTACGAAATTTCACTTTCAAACCTTCCCTCAAATATCACTACAAAACACTACGACACTGTAGTTCAACATCGACTAATTTTTGAATGTCTTGAATATTTGACCTCCAAATACTTCCACACTTTATATACTTCCTAAGAACACTATCATAAAAATTTAATACCTTTAAAAAATCAAGACACAATTGTTATGCTCTAGCTCAACGTAGCTCATTTTTAGGGACGTTACAATCTCTCCTACTTGGACAACATTCATCCTTGAATGACACTTGCCACACTTTGAACATTTTTAAGTGTAAAGAATCAAAGACTAGCAGAGCATAAACACACCACACATACCATACACACATGTAGGAGAAACATCAGTTTTACATACATTCAGAGACTCAAAACACAAAAAGAAGGTAGGAACTACTTCTACAACTTATCATTCAATAATACTCAATTTTTTCACTTCATATAGAAGGTACTTCCTTCTCCATACATTATCATGCTCATATAAATTAGTTCTATACACACCATAACAATTTTTTTTATGAAAGAACAATCTAGTGTAATTTTGTGAATTTTTTTTCACAGTGAATCATGCTCAATTTTTTAAAAAAAAATGCATCTGTTAAGCAATTTATGATGAAAGCATGACAATATGAGCGATAAAACCATATCGACTCACTATAAAACATAATCGCAACTTAGTGAAATGCAAATCACAAGGAATCAATGAAATTAAACGAAATGCAACATGCAACATGGTAGTATGACATTCTATCTCTCAAGCTTGAATTGAATAGAAGAGCGGAGACAACAAATCACCATTCTACTACTCACCATACTCCCCCACATAGAAGGTAATCATATAACTAAAGAGAGAAAACTATAAATTACCATCATCATCATCATCATCATCCGGTTTTGTTCCTTTTGCTCGAAGAGCATAAAAGCGAGCCTTTCCTTTTGGAGCACCACCATCCGGAACATTAGGAGGAATTTGCTCGTCCTCTCTTCCACAAGATGAAATAGTAGGACAATATATTGACTTGTGGTCATCCTTCCCAAAACCAAAGCACCCACTACTAGCAGTTAGACACTTCACAAAGTGCTTTTTCCCAGAAGTAGCACAAGTAGGTTTAACAACTTGGGAACCACCACTTATCTCATAATTATCCTTAGGAGAACTACAACCATCTTGATTTCGAGCCCTCTTCTTAAACTAAGGTTGAACTTGTACATATGTTCTTCTCCTCTTAGCATCTCTACTTCTCCTCCCATGTTTAGAATCTTCAATAGATTGAGCTTACAACATAAGCCTAAATAGAGTCATGTCACCATGGAGCATGGTTGTACGAGACTCTTCCTTTACAATATGTGAAATACCGGTCATGAACCTACTCATATCATCCCTAGGGTTAGACACCAAGGATGGAGAATACTTAAAAAAATATAAAATTTAAGGAATACTCCTCAACAATCATACTACCTTGGCTATGGTTTTTCAATTCCTAAATCATAGCCTCCCTCTTCTCACGGGGACAATTACTTTTAAGAATGCTTCCTTAAACTCCCACTCTAAGGGACCCGATTCGACCGGTATACTACCCTTCCATTGAGTAAACCATACTCTAGAAACATCTTTCAATTGATATAAATCTAACTCCGCTTTCTCCTTATAAGTCACTCCCATTTCATGCACTATCTTATATATCTTATCCAAGAAATCTTGGGGATATTCTCCCACCTTAGAACCAAATAATATAGGAGGATTAATCCTCAAAAATTCCTTCAATCTAGAGATCATAGTACTCTCCGTAGCATTCACCCTAGGCCTAATGTCTCTATTTAATTGAGTTGTCATATCTTGGGCGAGGGTAAGGAGAGACTCTCAAATCTCCCCATTATCCATAATTGCGGGAACCACCTGAACCTAATTACCTCTATCCACAATAGGGACCTAATCACCTTGAGGAAATTGTACACCTTATTGCACTTGTGCAGCTCCTCCCTCCAGCTCAGGGAGGAAGTCCCTCATTTACATCATCCTCCTCAACCCTCCTTGCCAGTTGCCTCCTCGTATTCATATTTTGAGAAACACAAGTAAAACCATAGGAAAAGGACAGTCATAACTTTTTAATCTATGACACGACATTGGTGTAGAAAAGAATGTAAACTCTATCGTGCTATAGCCTTTCGCCCATAGATTTGTCGCGACTAACACCGATGGTCATGAATTTACTAGACATGGATTTTGGAGACTTCAGTTTCGAAGACAACTTCGTAACCTTATTCTTTGATTCAATGTTTTTGACGACCATAGAGTACCCCCTAGAAGTTAGGGCATTTTTGAATTGAAACATGGCGTACTCGACATCTTGGAGGTCTTTTACAAGACCTTTCATACCATTCATTGCATACATGTTTGAAAATAGTATGGAATTAAATCTTTTCACATCAAATAATAATACTTCAAAATATTTCTTTTATATAAAAATATTATGAAAATCTATGTCTCAAAGTTTCAATCTTAGACATAAGAATATAGACTGGGAAACGTCCCATACTTAATCATATAAAAATAGCTAATTCTATTACAATACTTTCAACAAAGAAATTTGAACATAACGATTTCCACGAATATAGTGAGGACATACCAACTCTGTAGTTGAATGATCATTAATACAAGATTCCACTTCGAGACTCCTCTGAAATGCAACCTACACCTTTAGATATAGACAAAATGTATGGAATTAGTACAAAATACTTGTACTAAGTATGACATAATGCATAAAACCATGAGAAACAGACATTTGTATAAACATTCCCTTTTTAGTAAAATATCATAGTATAAGTGATAAGAATAACATTAAAAACCTTAGAAACATAAAAGATAGAACATAAGAATTTTATAAAATTTTTAAGAATGTTACAGTGAACTATGTCAACTGAAAGTGACCTATGTTCATCTTAATAGTAAACTTTTTAAGCTTGAAACCCTCTAACCAATGGTTATCCTAACACACAGTTAAGTGAGACCAAGAGAGACCGCCTATACAACCTCTCTAAGACTCACCTGAGTAAGACACGAAGAGACCGCACATACACCCTCTTTAACACTACCTAAAAATCCTCAAGGTACTCTAGGTAAGTACTTTTTTCATTATCATTCATATTCTGAAGTCATTGTGTTTATTTTGTCATTTAGAAAACATTCATAACTTATGGACTTTCGCTTAATTGTTATTAAGAATACCTACGTCAATCACACACTAACATCTTCTAAGACTAATCGTGTAATGTCTAGAAAGCGTCCAAGTATACTACATAAAAATCATGGTACCTATCAAATACTAGCATGTATCCCATATGATGAGAATAGGGAATAACCGACATAGACCATACTGGCTAGCTATTGAATTCGGAGTGAGAAACCCACTCTGATGAAGGGTGTTGTACTTGCAAAGGGTAGAACTAGGACACATCACATGTAGGAACATGGTTAACGAATATCAAGGTCTTTTATACACTCTAGTCTCATTATTAGTAGAGATACATTGTACTCTAGTCTCCTTCTTATGTAGAGCTACAAATCATAACATATTCACTCGGTACTAGACTTTGTTCTCATAGAGTAAGTTCAATAAAACGGATAATAAGAAAAGATACCATCTCATAGTCATTACGTAGTCATAATTCATCTAAAAAGATGGGTACACTAGGGCTGCCACTCAGTGGTCAATATTGGATAGCTCTTTATTAACCTTCTTTCTATATAGAGGGTTTCACATATTAGTCATGCTTAGCAGGGCAGCATCTTAGATCTATCTATTCTTGACTTTCATTCAATATTCATCTTCACATCACATACAAGACAAAGATACATAAGCCTACTATCAAGATGCGCTCATAACGTACATGTATAATGTAAGGGACACAAGTCTACAAAGTCAAGACACACACATCTTAACATATAACATATCATTCTATGGGACATTGGCATAACACACATCGTAGGTCACCCTATTACCTACTATTATATCATCAATATAACCATCATAAGACTGTACAACATAATAGGAAGAATCATGCATTAACTGTAAGAGTACACACAATAAGAGACATATTCATAGTCAAACAAGATCAGCTAACATCATCAATAAAAGCACATATTCATTCATCATAACCACAAGTGGTTAGATATGATTTTACTACACATAATTCAACTATACAACTCATCATGATATATTAAGTAGCTGCCGACAAGGCCATAATCATTATATACATAAAGTAACGCTAACGAGGCCACATAATTCACAAGTAAAACACATAAAACCGCCACCACTAGTGGACCATACCGATAAAAACTTAATATAAGACATAATTTACATAAAATAAAAAGTATTAGGTCTGCGTATCACAAATCTATTCTCACCACTTCAATCCATAGATAAATCATATAATATAATACAAAAAGACCCTTACCACAACTATTATCATAAATTTAATAGAATAATCACAATACTAATGAATCTAAGTCAATTCAATCTAGATATATCAATCGAAGACATCCTATACATGAATTCAACACAATTCTTTCAACATTCAATAACCCATAGTAAACAATACTAGAATTAATAAGCATTGAGACAAGATCACTTAACCCATAAAATAGTCAAAACTAGAATTGTGTGGATTGCATGGGTTCATAGAAATTAGTACTTTAAAACAACGCATTAACATTAATTCAATCCTAATACATTGATTCAAAACTGTTATGCAAGAACCCATGTCTAGAGCATAGAATAGGATAATTCATGTTTTTTATCATCCTTAAAAATCATTGCAATTGATTCCCTATAGAATGATATTTAAAGTATGAACAACCATATCTTCATTTTGATCCAATGGCCACAAGATAAACGAAGAAAAACCTAGGAAATTTATCTTCTTCCTTGAAGCTTCAAATCTTCAACAATGTAGTTTTGGAGAGAGTGAATGGAAAGGTTTTGTTTTGAGTTGAGTGTTTTGCTTTAACTTGTGACTTTTAGAGTTTGAATAGGTCCTATAACAGTCCATAATTAATTGCTGAATTACCCAAAAGACCTTACATTAATTGGACAAATTAACCAACTCAAATCTGACATAAAAATGCTGCAACAAAATCAAGGACATTACTTCGCGTCGCGGAGGCACTTCTAAATTTTATTTTTCAAAAATTCGTGGAGAGAATTGTTAGTTACAGCCTGGAATCTCAAGTCAAAACTTTTTCCTCCTTCGTGGTAGTTGCGCATCACGCAACAGCATGCCCATTCTTGGCTGCTTCGCTGGCCCATGTTTGGGTCCTGTTCGGGGACCCTTCTGATGTTCACCCGGGTGTCGTTCTCGGGCGCTTGGACCCTCTGTATGGCAAGATACGCATTGGAACTCTTGATTCTGAATTTCACCTTCAAACCATCCCCCAAAAAATCAGTACAAAAAACTACAACATACTAGTTCAACTTTGACTAGTTTCCGAACGTCTTGGACATTTGACATCCAAACACTTGCAAACTTTATATACTGCCTAAGAACACTATTATTAACCATTTTAGGAATTTAAAACTTCATTACACAAGTGTTAGTCTCTATATACACCTAGCTCATTTTTAGGGGCATGATAATATTGGTGAGTTAATCTAATTTCCTAGTTTTTACCATTGGAATTGATGTTATGTGGCATAGTGCATTTATTGTGGAGGTGTTTAGATTCTTTTGTATATTTACATGTTGTGATCATGTCACTGAGAGAAATAGGTGTAGATTGAAGTGATATAATATTATTCATGATTATGAAGGTTAAATGTGTTGTCCTCAATTGTAGTATCATGATCTAGATATATTGATAATGTGTAGTAAAATGTTAATGTTGATGTTAGGGTAAGGTTTGGAATACTAGGTTGAATATGATGAGGAAAATTGTGGAATGACCCCTTCCCATATGAACCCTATATTAATATGTGATCTTTGTATGTTAGGAGTTCTATTCATGTAACGCGCTAAAATGAACCAAGGTGAACTTGAGCTTCGTGAATGTTTCTTGAGTTCATTTTATGTTAAAACGAGTTATACTTTGGTGTTTAGGACGCGTGTGATGTTTTTAGGTCAAACGTTCAAGAATATTTATGATATTCGGAATGTGTGTCTAAGAAAGTGTTCATGTGTTTTGATAGGTTTTACGTGTTCGTTTTGTTTGAAATTTGTGTGGGATGTTCCTATGATCTTGAAGACTATGTTTAAGAGTTTAACTTCCAGATACGACCCCACCTAGGCCCCACAATGGGCCCTAGAAGAGGAACCCATCTCTTAACAAGAAGATGCCAAGCAGTGACCAAACGACAACCAGAAGGGATGGACCATTGGTCAATCGATGGCCCATTAACCTTGGGCGTGGACTTACCCTGAAAGGTTGAAAAGACTGCACCACGATGGAGATATGTCCCCATCTATGGACCCCGACAAATGGGGCGTCGATGGGCAGATGGTCCATCTGTGTGGACTTGTTGATGGTGCCCGTGAAAGCTGCTATTTTGTGCCAAGGCTTTGTGTTCTTTTGTACACTCACCCCAAGTATTTAATGAGATGCGGATGTTTATTTCAGGGTTTATTAGGTATATTAAAGAGTTTCAAACCGTAAGAACTAATTTTAGACTGCATTTCTAAAAACCTAAAATCTCTCTTTTAAAAAACTCTCTTAAGTCACCATGGAACCTAGACTAATGAATGGTTAGAAGGGGATTTTGGTGGTCAAGTTCATGATAAAAAATCATTGGGGTTTCTTCTATGTGAGGTATGGTAGTCATCCTTTAACTCTTTTCCATTCAAGGAGCCCTTTGGAAGAGAATTCAAAAAGTGTTTTCCTATACTTACTTCTTCTATCTTTAAATCTAAGTATGGGTCTTGCATGAAAACATTTCTAAAACTTCAACGAAATGATGTTAAAGTTTTTTATGAAATTTTTGCTTTAGAAATGGTTAAATGAGCAACATATAATAGTATTTGAGCTTTGGATTCCTTTAATTGTTATTGTTGTTTAGCTACTTCCCTAAGGGCTATATTATGACGAATTATTGAAGGAACTATTATGGGTGATGAAATCATGGGTTAAAGGGTAAGTTGCTTATATTGTTTAGCTTAATTATGAAATGCTCTTCAGTGGTATGGTCCACCTTTGGTGGCGATGTTTACTTGGTATATAAATAAAGCTGAAGCTACTTGTGAAATTTGAATGATGCCTTGAAGGCATGTTGTGTGAAGTAAGATGATAATGATGCATTTGTTGATAAATGTATTTTATGAAGCTTATTATGTGAAGTAGGCTAGAGATCATGCGTAAATGAATTCCATGATTATACGAACTATGTTAAAGTGTGTGATGTGCTGAATGAAGGTCTAAGCATGTATAAAAAAATGTAAATGAAAAGATGCTTACGTACAATGTTGTTTAAATGTACACACACACTCACATTTGAATGAATGAATGAGGCTAAGTCAAGTCAAAAGGGGAGTTTTGGGGTGAACTCTCAATGTGAGTTGAGATGAAGTATATTATAGCAACCTTGATACATCCTAAGAGCTTTCTAAAATAGGGTTAAGGATGAATTCCTTTCGTGAGTAGAGATGTGGTGTTCACTAGTTATCTTTAACCTATAGTTTATAATGTTGAGAATCTGTGGGGAGTTATGCCTTGCACCGAGAGGATTTGAAGAATGGGTGGTTACACTTTATGAGTTGAGAAGTTGTATTCCAATGTACCTCTTGATATGACTACTTCTCATTAGTAGAGAATGAGTTACATACAGGCAATATCCTTATACCTTAACTAAATGCCCACATAGGTTTAGCTATTGGGAAAGACATGTAAAATATAAAAGAAAGACCTCACTCTAGGAAAGTGAAGGGACCCTCCTCCGATAAGGGAACTACAGGGAATCCATGTTCATCTGCCATGGTCTATGTCGGTTAAGCTAACTCCCACAAAAGTAATGAAAGTACTAAGATTTCAAAAGAGTGTACTACTTAGGGTAGGAAGTGTAATGAGAAGCTATCTATCCATTGCACCAAGAAGGCATTCCGAAAGGGGAGACTTGGTGAGTCTTTATGAATTGAATGAGCCAAGTCTTCTAAAAAAGTGTACTACTTATGGTAGCTAGTAATATGGGACTACATCTACTTATTGCACTCTGTAGGCATTCCAAAAAGGAAGTCTTGGTGTGTTGTTTGAATGTTCTTCTACTGTTTTTTCATTGAGTGGGGACTTGTTATCCAGAGGCGAGTAGGCCTAGAAAGGGTAGTCTTGGGGATCACCTAGGTGTGTATTGAACGAGGTGTATGGGAATTTTGTTCATGTCATACCATGGTGAGTCTTAGGATAACCTTAGCTAGGGAAACTCCTACAGAAATGAGTGGCTTGACTTTGGCAGTTCACTATTTTGGGAATAATTGTGTTCACTGTAATGCTAAGGAATTCATTGTAACATTTTGGGTAGTTCACTGTAACAAGGTTCTTTTTGATAAAATATGGAAAATCTTTCTCTAATTGTTAAATGTTGTTTCTTACGTTGATTTACTTCTATACTCATGAATATATTATTTTTTTGGCATGAAATTTTATTTTACTAAAATGTCTCTTTTTGCATGTTTTTGCATATGTCATACTCTGTACATTATTTGTACTAACCCTATACTTTTTTATACTCTATAAGTGTAGGTTTGGAAGCAAGGCTGAAGTTAAGAAGGAAAAGCTTGGGAAAGATTCTTTCAACACAAAGTATGTCCTCATATATTTGAGGACATAGTTCTTAATTCTTTTAGTTTTGTATATGTTCTTATTATGTAATCTTTCAAAATGTAAAGGACCATGTCCATAGGATATTATGTCCTATCTTTAATATTGACTTGTGACGATGAGATTTTCTTAGTATTTATGAAAGAATTTCTTTTTATACAGCGTCATGAAATTTTTTTAAATTTCGCACTAATTTTCATGCCTTATGTAATGAACGATAGTTAAAAGACTTGTAGAAGACTTATACAAGGTCAAGTATGCAATTGTTCCTACACATGGGTGCTGTCTTCTTCTTTCTTCTCTTTCGGTACTTGGTTTGTGACAATTAAAAATGTTAAATATGTTTTTTTCCCCTATGATATAATGTGCGTATGTGGTCCATGGTCCTTAACTGCTCTATATGGGATTTGTTCATGACTTGAGGGATATTGTATATGTATTGTGATCCTTGGAGGATGGTTTTCTCAACATCTTGGTTGTATTCTTAAGCGATCATGATGCCAATATGAGCATATACACACTTCAAGCATTATTATTAGTATGATATGTTTAGGGTGTTAATTGAAATGATAAGTCTCATATGCACATTTATCTCTTATTATGCATGAAAAGTATTTGACTAATGAAATATGAACATCTATTTTATAAAGGCTGTTATGTGAAAGGATTTCTCATATATTTACACGCACACATAAATATATAAGTGAAGGATGTTAATAATAATCAAGTTATTACTAGTTTGTCAAAAGGTTCCTCAATTATACTTTATCTGGACTATGTTATTAATGTTATGATTATGTGAAAATATATCCTCACATCATGTATGTTCTATGTTGCCAGTTCATTCTCATCATAGAAATCTTTAAGATTTATGTTCTATGTGGTAGAAAATCCCTAAAACCTACTTTATGAACTAATGATAAATAAAGTTTAAATATGCTAAAAAGGCGGTTTTAGCTTACCACCGAGTAAATATGTACAATGAGGAAAAGTCCCATCTGCTAATGCAATAGGTTGGGTCATCAAAAGTGATACTTATGAGATGGAAGCCTCTCCGCTAATGCAATAGGTTGGGTTTCTAGAAGCAATATCACTATCCCATAACTACGTCCCTTCGTAGGTTCTACCAAGTGTATCCACCTAGATAGTCATTATGTAGATTCTACCTTGACAAGTACAAAACCATTTTTCAGTGTAGGCTTATATGAAACTGGATTCCATGTAGATCACAAGTCCTATGTCAGTTAAGGCTAAGTCTCTCTAAAATTAAGAAATGAACTAAACTAACATTATGAATATTAGTCATGATTTCTTGATGAGCTACTTAGTATAGGAAGGACTACGAATCATACTTATGTGTTGTACAAGTGGACTTTTGGCTACGATTAACTTCCTTTATTAAAAAAGGATTTAGGTTAATATATGTTAATCTAAAGACATGTTAAGGTTGAATTTCCTCATGTTAATATATGAATTATTATTATGATTACACATATGGCTTGTATATTAGTTTACATGATATATGAGGGGGTATGAGACTCCATTTGTACATTGCAAAAGTTAGCTTGTAAAAGGGTTTTGAGGGAGGTTTACCTATGATATGAACTCAATGGGTTATTACTAAAGATATAGTAAACGAAGGGGTTCTTGTATGATGTTATGAAGTTTGTTTGTTTTATGTCTAATGTTAAACTAAGATTAATTATGACTTATGAATATGATATGCCTAGTTTAGGATGTCTTATTAGGAACAATTTGTGTGAGTAGTATTATGATATGCTACTAGCACATTGCACTAGTGTAACTTTGGGGTTGTCCTAGGTGATGATTTTTATGCTAAGGTTATGTCCTATGATGTGATTATAACTTTATGAAGATATGTGGTGGCGTTGATGAATCATATCAATGAAAGACCATCTTGGGTGTGCTTAAGATGATACATTCTACTAGGTATTACTTGAGGGTTGTTTAAGGAAAGAGAATAAGCAAAAAACGAATGTAATGTGTTGTATGCATTTAATGTTCCTCAAAATGTGATAAATGGATTTATGTGTTATTATGAATGGTTTCCATTTGTATGATGATGTATGTGAACCAAATGTTTGCAAAAAGATAGCCAAGGCACTGTCAAAACAAACCTAAGATCGACGCCGAGTAGACTGGTCGACCCCAATAGATTGGGGGCATGGAAACAAACTTATGCGTTGGAGCTCATCTCCCAAATGTGAGAGCCTGTATCAAAAAGTTATAGCTACAGTACGACGTGTCAATCAGTTCATGGCACAACCGTCATTTGGGCCTTCAACGTATTGTCTAGACACTCTAAAATATGATTTTATTCGAACGTCCATTAGAGAAGAGGCTCCAGATCAATCTAGGGGGATGGATTCCAAGTGTTTTGTTCTCCCAATTTAGTGGATTCTCTTGTATTAAGGTATCATAACTCTTGATCCTTAGCTAACCTTTCATCCAAGGAGTTCTATCACTAGTTTTAAAAAGGGTTTTATTATCAAAATTCCTAACTTTTAATCGAAACATGTGTTCATTGTAAAAATATTTTCAAAGACATCGTAATGATGACTTGATGTTTATTTAATATTTTTTATGATTATTTCCTATGGAATTTATCTAATAAACCATGATCCTCCTATTTCTAAATTTAGCCTAAAAAGTGGTTCTTGTGATCTTTACTAGATATTAATTAAATTATGCTTAGTTTATGATTATTCATATCTACATCAATTGATTATGAATTGTTGAGTAATGTTATATGATGATCATTGCTTGGAGTATTTGTGACTTGACCTAATATTATATTCTTTAGCATTGAAATTGATATTTTGTGGCATGGTCCATTTATGGTGGCGGTGTTTACGTTCTTGTCTATCTTTGAATTTTGTGATCGTGTCCTTGAGTGAATTAGGTGTATATAGAATTAATATGATCATTATAATGAGTATGAAATTTGTATGTGTAGTCCTCACTTCTAGTATAATGTGAATGTTGATTTTAGGGTAAGATGTGGTCTACTTGGTTAAATATGTTAGGGACTATTGTGGAATGAACCCTTCCCATATGAACCCTATATTAATATGTAATTTTTGAATGTTAGGAGTTCAATTAAAAATGTTGAATATGTTCTTGTCGCCTATGATATAATGTGAGTGTGTGCTTTGTAGTCCCTAAATTCTTTATATTGTAGTTGTTCTTTACTTGAGGGATATAGTATATTTATTGTGATACTTGGAGGATGGTTTTCTCAATATCAAAGTTTTACTCATATGTGATCATGAACAATATGAACAGAAACACTCCATGCGTAACTATTATTATTATATGTTTATGGTGTTAATTGAAAGGATAATTCCCATATGCAAATTTATCTCTTATGACGCACAAAAAGTATATGAATAATGAAGTATGCACATGTGTTGTGTAAAGGTGTTTGTGTGAAAGGCTTTCTCATATGTGTACACATACACATGAATATATGAGTGGAGGATGTTAATGATTATTTAGTGAATACGAGTCTTTTGAAAGGTTTCCTCAATTCTACTCTAATCTAGATTATGTTTTGAATGATATGTTTATTGAAATTACATCCTCACATAATGTACATTCAAAGATGAAAGTTCATTCTAATCCTAAAAACCTTTGAGATATATGTTGTATAGGGGAGAAAGTCCCTGAACCCTACTTTACGAACTAGTAGTAAGTAAAGTCTAAATATGCTAATAAGGGAGTTCAAGCTTACACGGAGTGGATGTGTAGAATGAGGAAAACAACCCTACGCTAATGAAATAGGTTGGGTCATCTAAAGTGATATTCATTAAGATGGAAGCATCTCAACTAATAAAATAGTTTGGGTTTCTAAAGCAATCTCTCTATCCCTTAACTATGTTCCTTCGTAGGTTCTAGCTAGTGGATCCACCTATATAGCCATTATGTAGATTCTACCTTGGCAAGTAGAACACCTTATTTCAGCGTGGGGTTATATGAAACAAGATTACATGTAGTTCACATCGTCTATGTCGATTATGGCTAAGCCTCCATAAAATTAAGAAATGAACTAAAATATGATTATGAATATTATTAGTGATTCCTTGAAGAGATACATAGACTAGGTAGGTCTATGGACCATACTTATGTATTACACAAGTAAACTTAAAAGGAAGATAAGATTAAGTTCCTTTATGAAATAAGGATTATGGTTAATGTATGTAAATATAAAGGCATGTTAAGGTTGACATTACTCATGTCAAGATATGGATTGTATTTATGCATGTGAATTACAGGTATGTCTTGTAAATGGGTTTACTTGATATATGTGGCGGTATAGGACTCCATGTGTACATTGAACAAGTAAGCTTGTGAAGGGTTTGTTAGGGTGGTTTACCTATGATATGACATAAATGGGTTATGAAGAAAGATATAGTACATGAAGGAGTTCTTGTATGATGTTATGAAGTATGTTGCTCTTATATCTAATGTTAAACAAAGATAAATTATCACCTGATGAATATGATATGCCTATTCTAGGATGGCTTCTTAGGAACACATGGTGTGAGTAGTATGATGAGTTGCTAGTAGCACATTGTAAAAGAGTGACTTGGGGTTTTTCTAAGGTGATTGTTCTAATGTGAAGGTTATGTTCGATTATGTCAATATCACATTATGAATATATGTGGTCGCATTTATGAAGCATATCAATGAAATACCACACTGGGTGACCTTAAGTTGATACATTTCACGAAGTATTACTTGAGGGATATTTAAGGAAAGGGGATAAGGTAAAAAGGAAGGTAATGTGTTGTATACATTGAATGTTCCTCAAAACGTGATAGATGGCATAATGTGTTATTATGAATGGATTACGTTTGTATGATAATGTATGTGAGCTATATTGTATCATTTGTTCATGAAGTTTTAAGAAAAAACATGAAGCAACGAATAAATCACCTCTTCAAATCATGGTTTTTTCATGGTTATCATACCTGGTGCATTTTTATATAATACAATTCTTCTTCATCTTTATACAAAGTGTGTAGGTGGTGAAGGCTAGAGGAACTTTCATAATGTGAAGAGCTTATATAGATATTTCCCAGGATGAAGATGGTCCTTATGATTCAAGGATTTTTATATGATGATTTCCATTTAAGTTTATGAAATAGTATTAGTCATACTTTTTTGTTTGAAGGGTTGTGTCCCTATTCTACTCTATTGTTGTTGAGTCTATGATGGACAAAAGATACTTAGTGCCTTCAAAATGTACTTATGGGTTTTAAACGAGATCTTTCAGTTATTTTATGTTATGCTATGAAATTTTTTTACATTTTTCTCTAATTTCAGACCATGCGAATGATGAATACTAAGAGGCTTGTCGTACACCATTCGAGAAGTTGATGATGTTAGTAACTTGTAGGGGGTGCTCCTTGGTCATTACGAACTTGGTATTAGAGCATAAATTTTTGGGATTGTATTGTAGGTTTCAAATTTGCATAATGCCAAGTCAATATTGGTGTGAGTCGTGGCAAGTCTATGATCGATAGGTTGTAGGACGATAGAGTTTCACTTTCTTTATTACTCTTGGGTCGTGCCATAGAGCTTAACTATATATTATATCTCTCTTATTTTCGCTTGTCCATTGGTTTTCTAGATGTGTTTCCTTGTAACGGGTGATGTAACATGGCTTGAGGGAGAAAAAGGTGAGTTTTAATGCTTATTATGGTTTTGTGATTGGAGGAGTACATGTTAAGATGCATTTGGAATATTTTAGTATGATGCCATTTATGACTATATATGGCCATGAGATTTTTTGTATTATGTTTAGAAGTTATGTTGTGACGTAACTCTTGCTTGATAAGTGTAAGATCCTTAAAAGCACTTAGGTTAAATAGATCCTAACATTATTTTCATGATGTTATAAGTCCCCAAAATTATTTATAGTATGATTATGAGGAAGTGCCTAAACTATTAGGTGAATCATAAGTTAAACGTCAAGAAATGATTAAGACGTTCCACGACTAAGTCACTCATGTGCCTCATGTGTGGTTATGTGCTTATATGTGTATTTAATAAGATTATGAGTTCATTATATGGTTTTTATAGTTTCTATATGCAATTTGTAAAGTTTCGTGAAATTTTGAGGTCAAACATCAAAGAACGTCCACGACGTTCGAAATGTTTGCCTTGAAATGACCATGTGTGTCTAAGCAGGTTACATCACATTTTACGTGTTCGTTTGGGATGAAATTCATGTGAGATGTCATAAACTAATATAAATCATAATTGGGTTGGAAACATCTGGGTGAAAGTACCCAAGGACCATCCAATGGTCCTTGAGGAAGGACCTTTTTCTTGAGCTAAGGTTGTCTTTGACCAGCCTTAAATAACTGAGGAAAATGTCGGCTCGTTGGCCTGTCGACGCCCCGTATGTGAGTGTTTTTGGTCAATACTTAAGCTAGGGAGCTAAATCTCCCAGTGTCAAGTCTCTGAACCCATCGACAGACAGCCAGGACGATCCGTTTGTTGACCAATGGTCCGTCGATGGGTAGTCATCTGTGAGGCTTTCATATTCGCAACTTTACTGTAATTTCTAGGGTATTTTTTGTTTATTAAATATCAATTTATTTCCTAAATACTTAGATGAATTCATTCTTCAAAATTAAAACCTAAATTCCCTAAGATATTGTCTAGAACTCCATTGAAGCCAAAACTCAAGGAAGAACTTGAGTTGGAGGTTTGAGTGGTGATTGTTTATCTGTCACGACCCAAATCGGGACGCGACTGGCACCCACATTCACCCTCCTATGTGAGCGAACCAACCCATCTAAACCTTAACATTTTAATACAATATCATCAAAAGTAATGCGGAAGACTTAAACTCATTAATAAAAACAACTCAAACTATTATTAATATCCCCAAAATCTGGAAGTCATCATCACAAGAACATCTATGATCAATTTACTAACTAAACTATCTAAGAATGTCTAAGAAGCTGAAATATATAAGAAACTAGTCCATGCCGGAAGTCAAGGCATCAAGACTTATAGAAGAGAGATCCAGTCCAAGCTAGAAGCGTTAGCTCCCCTGAGATCCGGTATGACGAAATCTGACCCGAATTACTGTTGTGTTGAAGTTGACGGAACGTTCGCTGCATAACACAAATAACAAAGAGGAAAACATAAAAGTAGGGGGTCAGTACAACCACACGTACTGAGTAGGTATCATCGGCCAACTCAAAATAGAAGATAATATATATCAAGTAATATTATAAATCAACTATAAGCTCAACATGTAGCAACAACAAGTATCATAATCGTCAACAAGTACCATCAAGTTCATTCATGAGGGCTCAAGCCTCATTACCATACTCATTTGGGAATTAAGTTCATTATGTTTAGTATATTATCATCTTTCGTGATTCATTATCTTTCTTCCTCTTGTGTCGGTACGTGACACTCCGATCCCCTATCACTATGTGTCGGTACGTGACACTCCGATCCCCTATACGTGTCGGAACGTGACACTCCGATCCCCTATATGTGTCGGAACGTGACACTCCGATCCCCTATATGTGTCGGTACGTGACACTCCAATCCGCTAATGCTATGTGTCGGAACGTGACACTCCGATCCACTAAATTCATTCTATCCGTTCATCAAGCCTTCTCTATACTAAGGCATCATCCATCCCATTACTTTAATTGGTCCAGCCTTCTTTCGAACTAAGGCATCAAACCAACCAATGGGAGATCTACACCTCCTCCCATACAATGCTTCAAATGGAGCCATGTCAATACTGGAGTGATAGCTATTATTATATGAAAACTCTGCCAAAGGTAAAAAGCTATCCCAATGGCCACCAAACTCTATCACACATGCTCGAAGCATATCCTCCAACACTTGAATCGTTCGCTCAGACTGACCATCGGTTTGAGGGTGAAATGCAGTGCTAAGGTCCAACCTAGTACCTAATTCAGCATGTAATGTCCTCCAAAACTTAGAAGTAAACTGCGTACCCCTATCTGATATGATGGAGAGTGGGACTCCATGCAACCGAACGATCTCTGAGATGTAGATCTTGGCTAACTTCTCTGCATTGTAGGTCACCTTGATAGGAATGAAGTGAGCGGACTTAGTTAACCTATCAACAATCACCCAAATGGAGTCATACTTACCCATTGTCTTTGGAAGACCAACCACGAAGTCCATCGCGATTCTCTCCCACTTCCATTCAGGAATGGGTATTCTCTGAAGTGTTCCTCCGGGCCTCTAGTGTTCATACTTCACTTGTTGACAATTTGGACATTTGGCAACAAACTCAACAATATCTCGCTTCATTCTACCCCACCAGAAGTGTTGCTTTAGGTCGCGGTACATCTTTGTTGCACCAGGATGTATCGAATATCCGGAACTATGAGCCTCTGTCAGAATAGTGGCGATCAAATCATCGATGCGGGGTACACATACCCTTCCCTTAATCCTCAAAACACCTTCCTCATCAATTATGGCTTCCTTAGCCTCTCCTTGCAACACTTTATCTCGAATTCGCCTTAGTTTCTCATCATCAAACTGTTTTCCCTTAATCATGTCAAGAAAAGAAGATCTTGACTCCACACTAGACAACAATCCTCCCTTCTCATTTACTTCTAACCTCATCAAGTCGTTAGCCAAAATCTGCACTTCTCTAGCCAATGGGCGTCTAGAAGCTTGCAAATGAGCTAAACATCCCATGCTTCCCGCCTTTCTACTCAAAGCATCTGCCACAACATTCGCCTTACCTGGATGATACAAAATAGTGATGTCGTAGTCCTTTAGTAGTTCCATCCATCTCCTTTGTCTCAAGTTCAAGTCTTTCTGAGTAAAGACATACTGTAGGCTACGATGATCCGTATAGACTTCACACTTAACTCCATATAAATAGTGCCTCCATTGCTTTAATGCAAACACTACCGCGGCCAATTCCAAGTCATGAGTTGGATAGTTACGTTCATGCACTTTTAATTGTCTTGAAGCATAAGCAATCACATTCTTCTCTTGCATTAGCACTGCACCCAACCCAGAATAGGATGCATCACAGTAAACAATGAAGTCTTTACCCTCTATTGGCAAGGTAAGAATTGGTGCGGTAGTCAACAAAGTCTTAAGCTTCTGAAAGCTTTCCTCACATTCATCTGACCATACAAATGGAACATTCTGCTTAGTCAAGTTCGTCAATTGGGAAGCAATAGAAGAGAATCCCTTAACAAAGCGGCGGTAGTAGCTAGCTAACCCAACAAAGCTTCTTATTTCTGACACATTAGTGGGTCTTACCCAATTATTCACTGTCTCAATCTTTGAAGGATCTACCATCACTCCTTCCTTAGAAACCACGTGCCCCAAGAAGGACACTGCATCTAGCCAAAACTCACACTTAGAGAACTTGGCATAAAGCTTTTTCTCCCTCAATGTTTCCAATACCATTCTCAGATGCTCTTCATGTTCCTTCTTCCTCTTTGAGTATACCAATATATCATCAATAAACACGATCACAAAGAGATCCAGATATGGCTTAAAAATCCCATTCATCAAGCTCATGAATGTGGCAGGGGCATTAGTAAGACCAAACGACATTACCACAAATTCGTAATGCCCATACCTAGTTCGAAAAGCAGTCTTTGGCACATCCGTTGCTCGTATTTTCAATTGGTGATAACCGGATCTCAAGTCGATCTTCGAGAAGACACAAGCACCTTGTAACTGATCGAACAAGTCATCAATGCGAGGAATGGGGCACTTGTTCTTAATAGTTACCTTGTTCAGTTGTCTGTAGTCTATGCACATCCGAAAACTCCCATCCTTCTTCTTCACAAATAACACCGGAGCACCCCAAGGAGATGCACTCGGCCTAATGAAGCCTTTGCTCAACAACTCTTGAAGTTGTGCCTTTAACTCTCTTAACTCTGCGGGAGCCATTCTATAAGTTGGTATAGAAATGGGGCGAGTACCCGGTTCCAAATCGATGCAGAAGTCTATATCCCTATCTGGTGGCATACCAGGAAGATCTGCAGGGAACACATCCAAAAACTCACGGACTACCGAAACTTACTCAATCGAAGGTACTTGAGTAGTGTCATCCTTGAGATGTGCCAAGAAAGATAAACACCCTTTACTAACCATTTTCTTAGCACGAAGAAAGGAGATAATGCGCACCGGATTGGAAGTGTAGTCACCCTCCCACACTAACGGATCTGTCCCAGGCTTGGCTAATGTCACAGTTTTAGCATTGCAATCCAAGATCGCAAAATTTGGAGAAAGCCAAGTCATACCCAGAATTACATCAAAGTCACCCATTTCTAAAATAACCAAATCCACATAAGTGTTGCTCCCCACGAAATTCACCAAACAAGACCTATGTACCTTTTCAACTACCACAGACTCACCCACCGGAGTAGAAACACGAATAGGCATGTCAAGTAATTCACAACACAATTTTAGACCATTAGCAAATGATGAAGATACATATGAAAACGTGGAGCCAGGGTCAAATAATATAGATGCCATGAAATCACAAACCAAAAGATTACCTGTGATAACAGCATCAGATGCCTCCGCTTCAGATCTCCCAGGGAAAGCATAACAATGGGCCCTATCGTTTGTCTGCCCGTTGCCCCTACCATGTTGTGTAGTAGTGGCTCCGTTTTGCCCATCACCTCTGCCGTTTTGGTGACCACCATTACCTCGACCACCACGTCCTCCAGAAAAACGGCCTCTACCATGACCACCCCTACCTCTAGCTAGTGGGGCTCTGTAACTTTGTTTTGGACAATTCCTCCTAATATGTCCAATCTCCCCACATCCATAGCACTCTCTGGAGTCAGGCATAGGTCTCTCGGAGTAGTGTTGACCGTTCTGAGGTGGACCCCCAACTACAGTCTGTAGTGAAGACTGAATTGGTCGAACTGAGTGACCTCCGGAGTTCTGTCCTCTAGAGTAGGAACCATTAAACTCACCTCCCCTTCGAACCTCTTTGATGTCGATGTCGTGGTGAAGTCATCTGGCTTCACTCCTTCCACCTCTATCACAAAGTCTACCACCTCTTGGAAGGATGTTGCCGATGCCGCTACCTGTAAGGCTGAAATCCGCAACTCCGACCTCAACCCCTTCACGAAACGGCGAATCCGTTCTTGTGGACTAAAACAGAGTTGGGTGGCGTATCTGGATAGTGCGCGAAATTTAGCCTCGTATGCATTAACCGTCATTCTCCCTTGCTCTAGACTCAAGAACTCGTCCCTTTTCCTATCTCTCAAAGTCCTTGGGATATACTTCTCCATAAACAGGGTAGAGAATGATTCTCAAGTCATGGGTGGTGCCTCTGTTGGTTGACACTCAACATGTGAACGCCACCACATTTTGGCGTTCCCTTGGAACTGATAGCTCACGAACTCGACACCAAACCTCTCTACTATCCCCATCTTGTGTAATAACTCATGAGAATCAACCAGAAAATCATAAGCATCCTCAGATTCTGCACCCTTGAAGGTTGGAGGTTTCAATTTCAAGAACTTACTGAAAAGTTCATGTTGATCGTTTGTCATAATAGGCCCAGTAGTCAGACGTGGAAATGTGCCTATTCCCAATGTTGCATCCATGCGGGGAGCCATAGTAGCCGCATGTCGTATCTCTGAAACCGGAGGTGTTGGTGCAGAAACCACTGGGGGTGCCTGACCCTGATCGGATAACCCGCTAAGATAAGCAAGTACCTGGTTGATCATCTCTGGGGTAGGTTGGGGTGGCATTTCCTCATTCTGCCCTTGTTCAGTTTCCCCTTCCTCACCCTCTCTTACTACCTCCTCAGTCGGTGGAGGAGTCACCGCCCTAGTATCAGATGGGCTAGGGGCTCGTCCTCTTCCTCTAGAGGACGTCCTCCTACGACCTCTTCCACGGCCTCTTGCCGCTGCTCTTCCTCGAGCTACAACCCCAGTGGCTGGCTCAGTCGTTTCTTGTCTTTCCGGTGTTGCTGCTGGTTCGGTCGTTGCTCTAGTTCTAACCATCTGCGAAATAGAATGAAGATGGTCAGATACCAATTTGTATCACCTAGATACCAATTGGACTCAAGTAGTAGCACGAAAGAAAGAATGAAAGAATGGAATTTTCCTAAAGTCTTATAGCCTCTCAAAGAAAAGTAAAGGCGTCCCCCTACCGTTCCTTAAGACTCTACTAGACCTGTTCTTGTGTGATGAGACCAATGAACCTAATGCTCTGATACCAAGTTTGTCACGACCCAAATCGGGACGCGACTGGCACCCACATTCACCCTCCTATGTGAGCGAACCAACCCATCTAAACCTTAACATTTTAATACAATATCATCAAAAGTAATGCGGAAGACTTAAACTCATTAATAAAAACAACTCAAACTATTATTAATATCCCCAAAATCTGGAAGTCATCATCACAAGAACATCTATGATCAATTTACTAACTAAACTATCTAAGAATGTCTAAGAAGCTGAAAATACATAAGAAACTAGTCCATGCCGGAAGTCAAGGCATCAAGACTTATAGAAGAGATCCAGTCCAAGCTAGAAGCGTTAGCTCACCCTGAGATCCGGTATGACGAAATCTGACCCGAATTACTGTTGTGTTGAAGTTGACGGAACGTTCGCTGCATAACACAAATAACAAAGAGGAAAACATAAAAGTAGGGGGTCAGTACAACCACACGTACTGAGTAGGTATCATCGGCCAACTCAAAATAGAAGATAATATATATCAAGTAATATTATAAATCAACTATAAGCTCAACATGTAGCAACAACAAGTATCATAATCGTCAACAAGTACCATCAAGTTCATTCATGAGGGCTCAAGCCTCATTACCATACTCATATGGGAATTAAGTTCATTATTTTGAGTATATTATCATCTTTCGTGATTCATTATCTTTCTTCCTCTTGTGTCGGTACGTGACACTCCGATCCCCTATCACTATGTGTCGGTACGTGACACTCCGATCCCCTATACGTGTCGGAACGTGACACTCCGATCCCCTATATGTGTCGGAACGTGACACTCCGATCCCCTATATGTGTCGGTACGTGACACTCTGATCCCCTATATCTATGTGTCGGTTCGTGACACCCGTCCCACTAATACTATGTGTCGGAACGTGACACTCCGATCCGCTAATGCTATGTGTCGAACGTGACACTCCGATCCACTAAATTCATTCTATCCGTTCATCAAGCCTTCTCTATACTAAGGCATCATCATTAATATCATAGATTAAAGTTTCTTTCAAGATTTGGGATTCACTATTTTTCATCATGCTTGTTTTATCAAAATCACATAATCATGTTCATGCAAGCATACAATTAAACATATAGACAGGTTTACAATATCATCAACACATATTATTCACTATTAAGAGTTCACTACGAGTATTGTAATATAAACCATAACCTACCTCCACCGAAGACTAGTGATCAAGCAAGAAATTCCAAGCTTTGTTTTCTCCCCTTTGATCGACTGCTCTCTCTCTCTTTCTTGTTCTTTCTCTTTTGTTTTCTTATGTTCAAACCCTCTTTCTTTTACCCTAATTAATCATATAATTAAGTGTGAAAAAGGACAATAACCCCACTAATTAACTTAAGGTTACCCCTTTTTAAACCCTAAGTAATTAGACTTATTAATGTTAACCCTCAATCTTTATAATTAAGGAAATAATAGTCAAAAACGACCCTTAAAACGTGTGGAGAAATCCTAAACTGCCTGGGATTGTGCAGCCTGTGACGGGCCGTCGTGCCTGCGATGGTCCGTCACGATGGCCGTCGTAACCTCCCAACTTCCAGGTGGGCTGTGACGGCCCGTCACCCCTGTGACGGTCCGTCCTGCACCTCCGTCATGACGGTCAGAAACTCGTTTCTTGTACCAAATTCTCAAAAGTTGAAGTGTTTTGCAACGGAAACTCACGACGGTTAGTCGTGGATGTGACGGCACGTCCTGCAGGTCCGTCACAATTTATAGAGAGTCGATTTTCAGTACCCAATTTCAGAATTTCTAAGTATGTTGCAACGATACACCCTTGACGGGCCGTCGTGCCTATGACGGTCCGTCAAGGTGTCCGTAGTATGGCCCAGTTTTTCCAGAATAAAATCTGCTGCTCAAAACGACTAAACAGGTCGTTACATTATCAATTTAGTTGATTAAAATTATTGAGGTATTTTCATCCTTAAAACTCATTTCTTCAAGGAGCCAAGATTTAAAATGATTTGATATGACTTTCTCAAAAGATAAGATTTCTAACTTATGATCTAGCCATAGGTTCTTGCATAAAAAAATTTGAATCATTTATTTTTGATTGAATTTATGTTAATGAGATGATTTTATCATATATTCTTCATAAACCTACTCAAAACATAATCTCTTCAAATTGGATATATTTTGCGTGTGATGATCTTGCCCTAATGCTTATGAATTCTAGTGTAGTTTTCTATGGACTATTGAATGATGCAATAATAGTATTGTATTAATGTATAGGCTATATTATATTGATAAACCCATATTGTTTTGACCTACATTCTTAGAGTATTGTGGTTTATGTATTGAATTAATGATCATGCCCATAGGTAAGGGCCTATTTGTATTGTATTCGGTGATTTAGTTTTTGATTGAAGTGGTTAGAATGGATTGGTGGTACGCTGCCCTAATTCTCTTTATTTTTTGTAATATAGTTCTTCACTGATGTTGTGATTGGTATGGTCCCCTTATGGTGGGGCGTTATTTTCCTTAATTGTGAATTATGTGGCCTCGTCGGTGTTAACTTATGCAATATATGATCATGGCCTTGTAGGAATTACATCGAGTATTATGATGATTTGTGAAGTTGATTATATGTTGTATGATCATATACACCTACATGCGATGCAATATGAATGTATATGGTTCTTCTATTGATGTTATTAGGTGACCATGTAAGACTGTGGCGATGTCATTGTGTGTGTAGTCATAAAATTGATACATGATTCATCCTAATTGGTTATTGAGTCTTCTAAAGGCTATATTTATTACTCCATAGTAGTATATAGGATGACCTATAGTTGACTTTGTGGTTCTGATGTGTTTCTTTATATGATATGTTATGTATAGTAAGGGGAAGCAATAATGTATCTTGTTTAGGTAGACTTAAGTCCCTCTTCTTAATATATGATTTATATGTGAATATGAGATTTCTTGATTTAGTATGATAAAGCTTCTTAGTCTTGTATGAATGAATGAATGGTATGTGGCCGTAAAAATAGTGAGAAGGTCAAACTATGTGGAACCTTCTATATAGAAAGAAGGTTAATATTGGTCTATCCTCTTAGAAATTGTAGGCAGCCCTATGGGACCCTCTTTCGTAAAGTGTATTATGATTTGTTTATGAAAAATATATGGTACCTCTTCATATGCCCCTTTATTATAATATTCTTTGAGAACAAAGGCTAGCACGGAGTGAATATGTTATGCATTGTAGCTATACTTTAGAAGAAGACTAGAGTGCAATGTACTCTACTTGATAATGAGACTAGAGTGCATAGAATTCCATCATATTCCCGAACCATGTTCCTTCAGGGGATGTGTCCATGTTAGACCATAGACATGTAGAACACCCTCTGGAGTAGGTTACCACTCCGGATTCCATGATTAGCTACCATGGTGTATGTCGGTTTTTTCCTAGTCTCATCACATGACAAAACTACTTGTGTTTGAGAAGTCTATGATGTTTAGGAAATGTATGGGACACTACGTAGACATTGCACCTTAAGGCTTCGAAGATGTTAGTTAGTGAATGACTAATTCTTCTACAAGACCATTACATAATTGTTCGTATGTGATTATATCTTAAATGAACTAATGGAGTAATGAATTAAGATTTGAAAGCATGTAAATGAATGAACACCTAACCTAGACTAACTGTAAGGATTTCCTAGTTAAATTGTGAAGGGGGCATAAAGGATGGTCTCTTCATATATTACCTAGGGAGATCTCGAGAATGACTCAAGTTTCTAAGGTTTGTTGATAAAGTAGGAATGTTCTAAACATAGGTAGTATTAAGTAATATTTAGGTATTTACCCTCAGAAAGTTTAGAAGTACTTAGGAATGATAAGAAAATGGATGGATCTGCATCAGCAACAAATATAGATATACTAGATAAATATGAATCAGCAATAAGAAATGAATTTGGAGGAATGACCACAGATATAAGAGAACAAAATAGAGAAAAAATAATAAATAGACAACTTATGACAAAATTAGCTATATGTAAAATGTGTTATATAGAAGAATATACTTGTGCATTTAAAGAATATTATTACAAAGCTAAATACAATTTAGACGAAGCAAAAGAAATAAGAAAACAATATTTTACAAAATTACCAGAACCATTTAGCACAAAAATAATAAAGGATTGGAATGATGAAGGAATGGTAGATACTTTAGGAGCTAGGTTGTATGAGTGTTCTCTTCTTGGAGTTCTTAAGTAAGTCTTTTGATAGCCTTGGTTAGGAGAATGTCATATAATACATGTTAAGCGTTTTTTGTGTCTTGTAAATGTATATGTATTAGTATAAGTATTCTTGAGGATCATTTAGGCATGCTTAGAGAGGGTGTATGGGACAGTCTCTCTTTATATAACTGTCACGAACAGAATCTAGACATCAGACGAGACCGACGTCGTTGACCTCTCAGAGGTCGCAAACAAGCCTACTGACGTCATTCTTACTTCATCTAGGTTAATTTTAGCACAAAATTTGCACTTTTTTATTTATTATTTCACGATAAACATTTTAAACTTAACATTAGGCGTTCATAAATCAACTATATAATATAGAGATAATCAAATGAAAGAAACAGTTCATAATTGCATTAAACGTATTCTTGCCAAAACGGCACCATAACAAAGTTTTAAATGAAAGTGGAAAGAAATACTAGTGGAACATCTTCCACTAGCTAAAGCCTACATCTAATCAAGAAATAACGGTAGACATCCTCCAAAGAATGAGGGTCTGCCAAGTCCGGATGAAAGCTCCACGTACGGATAGCTGCAACATCAACCTGTAAGCTCTAGCGTCCACCTGTGCCTCCACCTAAAAATATAGAGGTGTATGGGATTAGTACACACTTTTTTTAAGTATAGGTATATGCAAGCACACATCAAGGACATGCATGAGTAAGAATAGCTCTTTCCTAACAACATGATTTTGGAAAGTCATGTCCTTGGACTTGCCAAATGGGATTAGGAATGTTAGTGAGCTTCAAAAAATTGGATTAGGAAAGTGAGCGAGATTTCAAAATTTTTATTAGGAAAGTCATGCCTTGAGAGTAACATGCATCATCATACTTATCATATTGCACATAGAACACAAGATCTTGCACATAGAACATAACATCTTACATATAGCACATAATATATTGCATATAGCACATAAAATTTTTCATAACAATTGTTCATATACCATGAGACCTTGTAATAATGTTCTTGACATCGAGACATCACAAAATAAGGGATCAACATATGGGACCTTAACTAGGGAGCCTTCTTTAGCAAATCCAGAGTGTGCTTCATTCAGTCATACATACTTAATTTCATTATCCATCTTTAGCAAACACAGAGTGTGCTTGATTCATTCATATGTACTTCATTTCGTTTCTTTCATAGGCTAGTGTAAACACCAGCTATACATAGGATGTAGTTTAATACTTTTTTTATGTTTTCTGTGTAATGATCAAGAATGAACTAGTGTCATTACTTTACTCTAGCTCACCTCTTGATCATTCTACCCCAACACCTTTGGTATCATTCATTTCATTTGATGCATCATTTGAGGTTGGCGTCATTCATTCATTGGGAACTTTAACTTTAACCAACATAGATTATGTCAGCATCATGAAATCCATTGCATCCCCCACACCAAAAAGAGGTGGAATCACAGGGCAAAGTTACCCCAAAACATGCTAGCGTACATGGGAATTGAACCCCGCCAAATCCCTATATCGAAAGTATAGGTTCAAAGACTACAAGATAAAAGGAGACCATTCTCGGTATGCCGAACAGTCTCATATCATGAGAGTTACATGAACCTACACTCTTCTTGAAAGAAGGCATCACCGCTCATAGATAGTCTATCGGTGCTAAGTATAAATTTCCATTACATTCAACTCATATGTCATGGAAGTTGGCTTCTAGTATGAGGACATCATAGATCAATAGATGATTTCACATATAATCATTAGTAATGAGTGTATATTGATCTCAATACTTTCATTAGAGTGTTCATAGAGTCTGTTGTCTTTTTTATATTTACACTCTCATAGGTGATTACGTTTTGGTAACATTTACTTGGGCTCATTTGAGATTGCTCCCATCTTTTACATTAGCCTCATATCAGGTTGTCACCACATTCATTAACATTAGCAAATTTGCTCTTCATAATTACTCACCCCTTTTGACGTGAATGTTCATTTAATCATATGTCAATGCACTTGGCCATTTAGTGTGTTTCACACTCTTACTTAACCCTTCTAGGGTTTCATAATTTCATTGTTCATTTTATTATTTCATTGTTCATTTCATCATGTGCCAATGCACTACACTCTTACTTAACCCTTCTAGGGTTATATCATTTAATTACATACATCTTAGGTTCACTTATTTTTAAACGTATGCTAGACTTATGCATCTATATGTACAATCCATGAGTCTTCATTCATTGTCCGGTTAAGTGATTCATATCTTCCTAAGAGTATGTGGTACAATACTTATGCATCACGTATGTATGCCAAGATCTTTATTTCGATCTAAGTAGGCAGCATTATTGTTGAATATTTAATTCACGTATGACATATATATAAATACAAAATTTTGTAAAGGTAACCGGGTTTCGAATCCCTTGGACGACACTTGCATTTTTTTAATTTATTTTATTTGGTCCCACGGTTTGGGGACCCAAGATCGATCCCTAACGCCTTCATTTTCTTTTAATTTCTTTTATTTATATTTGCCCTTTCTTGGCCGAGGGGTTGTGAAAATCAAACTCCCACAAACCATTTTTATTTTAATTTCTTTTTCCATGACTTCTTAAAGTGAACCATGAGTTTGTAGGATCAAACCCCCACAACCTCACTCTATTTTTTCATTTAACTCTCCTTTTCGTCCTAGAGGTCGTGGGTTTGATTCCCACGCGTCACACTTATTTTCTTTTCATTTTCCTTACTATTGACCGAGAGGTTGTGGGTTCGAATCCACTTCTCTCATTTTTTATTTTCATACGTCATTTTCCAGACCAAAACTATGGTTCGAATAACATTCACCACATTCCTTTTTATGTCTTTATTTTCATGATTTTTAACATGGTGAGGTCACGGGTTCAATCCTCCATGACCTCACTTGTTTTAATTCACTTTACACAACATTTTTAACTCTCTTAACTTGACTTAAACTAATCATTTGAAACTGGAAATCTTGTAGCTTTTTCTCAGCATCTTTTCATCAAGTTACACATTAGTTCTTAGGGAATTTCATAGTTCATGTAGATCATTTTAGGTGCATTTTCAGGGGTTCGATTAGCCAAGAGATTCTCATTAAATTCAGTTACATAACACTTCATATGAACATCATGATTAAGAAAAGTTTTTTCACGTAATATCACAACCATAACATTACAATTTTTGAGCCTTAACCCGAGAACACCTAGTCACAATTACATTTTTACACACACATGCAAATAATTTGGAAACACATATATTGTCATTCAAACAATTTCAAACACACATACATGAACATATTCATCACGAATACGCAACACACTCATAATATCTACCAGAAAACATACCCAACCTACAAATCATTGGGAGCTAGTTACAGTGACATGCAACGCGGAATAACCTTAGTTTTTGGATTGAATATATTGAACCTTAAGGGTCTGGTCGGAAAGGAACCAAGAGAGAAGAGAACCCATACCTTTTTGATGTTCAAACCTTGACTTTATGCACATAAAGATTCTCCAAACACACGTCCAACACTAAAAGATCAACACCTCACTCGATGGAAAACCTTGTCTTTACCTACGTGTTTTATTATGGTTTGTTTTTCTTATATTTTCGTGTGAGTTCTTCAATTGTTAAGAACCTTGGTAAATTTTATGTTCTTGAAAGTTATTTGGCAAGCAGAAACGTGAATGGGAGAAGAGAGATTGAATATGAATGTTGAGGAAATACACGTGAGAGAGAGTGAGAGTTTTATTAGGCTTAGTAGTCTAGTTTAGGACTTAGTCAAATAACGTTTTTATTAAATGAGAACAAAAATTATTTCCCTTTTAATTTAAATAAGCTAACAAATAATAATCATTAATTAATTACATTAATTTACCAACTTAAATTAAAACAAACTTAAATCTTTTCTTCCACATAGGTTCGAATTTGGGTGGAGCAGGACTTCACTTTAAGAGCAAATTTTTGGCCCTCTCTCGCCGAAATACAACCTTATTAATTAAATAATTATTATATATTTAGGTTAATTATAATACTACCCTTAGCCTATAAAAGACCATTTTACCCCTAGACCCTCCAAACATAAGATTTCCCCTTTTTAAGTCCTGTAAAGACTCATCCGGGTAAATCTTCATATTTGGGATACCTACATGGATGGACCAAACCTTTTCTAAGCTCAAATAACTCGCCAAGTTAGTTGGCTTGGTTGTTGTAAGGGTTAAGAGCTCTGGTTCGACGCGCATCAAAATGTGTGAACCCGTTCAAATCATAGGCATTCTAGACACATTAAGCATTACTTAGCGTATCCATTTTAGGGTTGTTACAATTACTTAAATGAGACTTACGATAGCTTCTAGTGGGAATATTACATACTAGAAAGTTTCCAATGTGAAGTTGAGGAACTTCACTGTAACAGTGAAGGAATTCACTTTAATGGTGAATTAGCTTACTCTAATGTTTCTCCAAAAATGTGATAAATTGCTTAAGTGTTATATTATCTGTTCTTAATGTTTTAAATGTTGTTCTTATGCTTCTACTATGATGTTTTAAATTAAAATATGCATATTTCAAATAAATGTCCATTTTCATGATTTTTATGCATTATGCCATACTTAGTACATGTGTTTATACTAATTTCACATATATTTCTATCTTGATAGTGGTTGGTAGGTTAGGAGCATTGGGAAACAAGTCTTGGAGTAAATCATAATTTCAAGTGAAGATGAAGTATGTCCTCTCTTGATTTGGCGGTATAGTTATCTTAATTATGTTTATATTGAAGTATTGTAATAGACTAAGCATTTCTATATTTTTTATGTATGGGCTGTGACCCAAGTATTATCGTGTCTAAGATTTTATGAGATTGAGACTTACTATTTTCTATGATTTCTAATGAAAGATGGTATTAAGGTTATTATAATGTTTTGCGAAAAGTTTTAATTTCGTAGTACTTTTCATTATGTATATGTGATGACCGATAGGAAAGGCTTGTACAAGACCTATATGAGGTCAAGTAGGTCGATTCCACTCCAAGAGTGCCAAGGTGCGGTCTCGGGATGTGACAATAAGGGTTTTTAGGGATAAATGAAATCATTTTTGGGATTATGAGTTTCCTTATGGTTATGTGCAATGATAGTAGAATGTTATGATATAGGCTTTAAGAGTATTAGAGGAATGTGGTAAATACGGTGAGTTAAAAGTTTCCCTTTTTATGAGAAATGATCCATTGCTTTCAATGTGTGTATTGAAGTTCTTATGAAGACTTCCTCTTAAGAGGGGAAAAAGAGGCTTCAATACATGAGTTGGGATAGTGTTGTGCTCTAAGGATTGACTTAGAATGTTTGCATGTACCCCTTAGTTTATGGAAAGCAAAATGATAATAGATGTTGATCAACTCTAAAGAGATTAGTTGTCTTTTTAGATTGATCATAGGTATGATCATTTAAAAAGATTGCTTAGATGATACCTAGGCATTGTATTTTTGGAAAAATCACACCAAAGGGTGATGATGAGGGCATTATGTATTGGAGAGTTTATTAGGCTTACCCCAATTGAGGGATAATTTTCCTACATTGTAAGGTTTTTAATGTCCTATAATGTTCCTACATTAAACACATCCTTTAAACTTTCCATGATGAGAACAACCTTGGTTGATATAAATGATGTTGAGTCGCATTGATACTCATTTTTGGATACTTTAAATCCACACCTTATGGAATAAAGTGAAGATTTACTGAAGAACGACAATTTTAGAGATGGAATGAGATAATTTTTAAAAGACCTTGACTAAATCTTAAATCTTAAAGAGGGATGTTGTACTTTATTATAATGGTAAGTATGTTAATGTCCTATTATTTAAGATGAGTTTATCTAAGATGGATTTAGCCTATGTGGGGGATTATGAGTTGAGTAGTAAGGTTGTTGATATCCCTATCTTTTTGTTCTATTCTAACTCAAGATTGAAGCCAATGATTTCCTTGTAGCTTGTCCATGTTATAGAGTCATGCCTATGTGTATAAGTTGCATATTCTCCATTTGTCATGCATTTCTTAGATTACAAAACGTTATGCATGTTTTAAAAGATTCCTACTCCATACAAATGGGTTTTGGTAAAGTACGTGTTTCTCATGATGTTTGTCATATCAGGGGTAAACCCCCTAGCCGTTTCCATTGTTGGTGCCCTCTTTGAGGACTAAGACTAGCCTCTAAGCTCAAATCATCACATTCATAAGTTAAAAATTCGGAATAATTTACAAATTTTCATTACTTCTATATGGACGTTTACATAGACTGCTACATACACATAATATATATTCATAGTTAGTCCGCATAGACCATTCGTATTTAAAGATTACATAGTATTCTAATTTTATTTTACATAGAATATATATAAGATAGAAAATATTCTTTAAGAGTGTCTCATCTCATAACCATCTAACAAGATTATAGAAATTTGGGCATACCCTATATATCAATGTAAAATAGCCACATATAGGCTATACATCCGAACTCAAATGAAAAGGAAAGAACATATGAGTCTTAAAACTAAAACAAATTCATAAGATCGATATTGACACTGCCCTCGGAAAGTGAGGACCTACCCACTTCGATGATTGATAAATTCTAAGTCTTTTTCAATGGCGTCTGAAAGAGACTTCAATGATCATAAACCTAAAATGTTTGGGAAAGGGGAGAAAATTGGGTTAGTACACCTTTTTTAGTAATCATAAGACCATATGCACATGTAAGATCAAATCATTCTTAAAAGGGACATTTCATTTAAACATGCTATTTTACCTTTTTAAAGGCTTATGCATAATGAATCCAAATATGCCAATCAACAATTCATATACGTTAAGTCAAAACATATAACATGCACATAAACATACTTGCAACCAACCCAAATACAATCCTATCATCAAGTAATAGAATCACAAGCATGATTAAGAGTTCATCATATCATAATAAAGCAAGACAACTACTCATGGATACTCATAAAGCAAACAAGTGCAATGACCAAGCAATGCCCCATAACCTTACCCAATAAATAACTCAACAATAAGCATCACCTATATCAAACTTCAAATAACATATCTTTTAAGGATACATAACATCATACTTTAGCAATATAGACCAAATAGATGTTCATAATAATCTTCATCACCATATAATGTTATTTACATATAATACAATCATGTTATCATCATTTGTATTCAGTATCGTATACATACATAATATAAAACCTCTAAGTCTACCCTCAAGGTAAACTTATGCAGGACATAAGTACAGTCCTATACCCTTACCTAGGCTAAGTAAAACCTCCCAAGTCAGCCTAGTTGATTATTACTTTATTACTTCATTTATGTTTAGGGAACAGTTTCTGAACTGACATAGACCACAAGAGCTTAATTTGGAATCCAGTGTTGTGAAACCTTACACTGATGGAAGGTGATCTACCTGCCAAGGTAGAGTCAACATGATAATAGCATCTAGGTGGATCTAGTAGATAGTATTCCTATGGTATAAAACTAGTTTAAGGAACTGGGGCCCGTCTTTGAAACATCACTCTACACGTTATATGGGACATGGGGATATCCACCATCTGAGGACTGTAGTGAACCCTACCTTCCCTATTTGGGAAGAGTCACCCCCTATCCTACAAGATCACTCGGTGCTAAGCTAGAATCCCTTTTTGACATGTCTTTAATGGCATTATTAATAATCATAGCTTAACTTAGGCCATAGGGTCTAACCCTTGTATATTCATCATCATCATAGCTCAATAATAATTGGATAAGTATAAATCATTTCTTTAAAATTCATATAGTGAGGTTAGCACATTTACATATACCTTCATAATAAGGCATTTTTGGTAAATCATTCACCATCGTCATAACATTTACATCTTAGTCAACACCTCATAAATCACACTCAAAAAGTTTCAATTCAAAATTATTACAACCCTATCAATCCTAATAAAAGGCATACTCCCATACAACATCACGACTTAATCACAATTAACCATAATTTAAGGTAAAGAATTGGGATAATAAGACTGACCAATTCTCCTTCATAATCCATCATGACTGTCTTACCATCAACCCTTAATTCAACCCAATAAGGGTATAGTTTAACAACAATAAAATAAGCAACATAAATACAAGGCTAATTAAATCACTATATCATAATGCATTACTAGTTCATAGCTTACGAAAAGATACTTATGTAAATTCACAACATACTTCATAACCTAGATAAACTTCTGAAGCACAAGCATGATAGGACTATAATTAATCCTAATCTATTCATGATTAATAAAAAAATATTATCTAGTAGTAATTCAATTCAATAAATATTAAACAGTTCATATCAAGATCATTACCAAGGGTTAAGGGGTGAAGGTCATCTTCTACAAACTAGACCAAACCATAAAGATATATCATAATGAAGTAATAATAAATGTTAATATATTCATATCATATTAAATAAATCATAAAAAATAAATTCATAGAATCGATTTATTACATGAAATTCACTTGAAAAATCAACTTTTGAAATTTTATTTTAGGAACTGTTTGAGAAAAGGGGTCACAAAGGTGATTTAGATCCCATAACTTACTAATTTATGAATATTGATGGATAAAGTTTACTATTTTCATCCCTTAAACCCTAACTTAGATAATTAATCAATGGAGTTCTTCACTAGAGAGAAAGAACTGACAAGGAAGATAGTGTTTTTTTGTGAGGTATTTTTAATCTATTGGGGTTGGGGTCTTTATATGGAGAGTTAATTAACATAATTAGGCTTCCTTTAACCCCTAACTAATTCCATAAACCCTTAATTAATTAATTTGAATAAATTTAAATGTGCTGAAAACTCAGCCCTCATAAACGAGACCTCGACCAAAGGTCCGTCTGTGACTTGACGACCAGCCCCACTTCCATCCTTCACTTCCGTCGATGAGTTCTTAGATTTGCAAATGGACCATTAGCCTAAATTTCTATTTTTTGGTCTATGGATGGCGTCGACACCCCGTCAACAAACCTACGCCCCATCTATTCCCTTTTGTCGGTGCACACGGCCCAGGACGGGTTTGACTCCAATGTGCAAAGGTCGTCCTCGAGGGTCCTTGGGGAGTCATACCTGGACGTTTTGACCATGAATCAACATAAACTCATGTTAAACATCCTTCAACAAAATTTCATATATTTTTGACTCCTAGTACCTCCTTCAACTAGTTTTCGGTCGTCATAGACGTTCTTGGACGTTTTGGTTTCTAGACTCCATATTTGACTTATATTCATTAAAATGGACCTCAAATCAGTGTCTCGACCTTATAAAATATATGTTAGGATCTAGACCACGTCATAGATTTTCGATGTGTTACATTATCCACCCCTTAGGAACATTTGTTCCCGAATGGCACTTAAAATCTCCTGATGGAAAGAATAGACACAAGACTAGAAGCCCAACCAACAAAAATTCAAAACAACATCAACAATATCATTCACACAACGCAATTCAAAAACTTCAATTGCCACACATTAGACTCAACATTCCTTTATTAGGAATATTCTTCTTACAAAAGCAAGAGCTCAACATAACATGTATGAGTCAATTACGTCAAAGTTCAACTTACCAAAATTCTACATTTATCTTCATAAATACTCACCATATTAAAATGCAGAACATAACTCAAAACAAGAGAAATGCAATTTATTAGCATACTTTATTGTAAGTCACTGTAACAAGATTAAAAAAATGCACATCTTGCAACACTTCACAAAAAATCACAAAATCTCTATTTTTAGTCATTATTTTCATTATTAATAAAAACTATTACCTTTGTTATCAAATAGATGAGGGTTAAGGGACTTCATATTGGCCTGGACCTCTTATGTTGAACGCTCCACTATGTGATTATGCTACAACACCTTTACAGAATCCACCTTTTTTTCTTCAACTTCTTTACTTGCCTATCAAGGAATTTAACCGGAACTTCCTCATAAGAGAGGTTATCCTACATACCGAGACCCTCAATAGGAAAAACAGACTCGGGAACATCGATACACTTCTTAAGCATGGAAACATGGAAAACTGGATGAACCGAAGCCAATTAACTAGGAAGTTTAAATTTATAGGAAACATTACCAACCCTTTTATAGATTTGATAGGGACCCACATAACGAGGAATAAACTTACTTTTCTTACAAAATATAACCACCCATTTCATAGGCTAAATTTCCAAATACACCTCTTCTTCTTCTCTAAACTCTAAATCCCTTCTCTTATGATTGGCATAAGACATTTGCCGACTATAGCAATTTGCAACAAGCTCTTTATGATGTGAACTTTTTCCAAAGTTCTATAAATCAAATCAGCACCAAGAATCGATGACTAACAAACTTAAAACCACCCAATAGGAGATCTACACCTCTTACAATACAAGGCTTCATATGGAGCCATGGATATGGATAAATGGCAACTATTACTGTAAACAAACTCCACCAATGGAATTTTTTTATCCCAACATCCCTTGCAGTCGATAACACAAGCTCTAACCATATCCTCAAGGTAATGAATAGTATGATCTTCTTGACCATCCGTTTGGGGATGAAAAGTGGTACTCAACTTCACCTTTGTACCCAACCCTTCTTGGAATGACCTCCAAAACATAGATGTGAATTGTGCACCCCTATCTGATATCATGGATAATGAAATACCATGGAGACACTCAATCTCATCTATGAAGATCTTTGCATAATCATCCACCTAATAAGTAGAATTGACAGGAATAAAATGAACGGACTAGGTCAACTTATCCACTACCACCCATATAGAGTCATATTATTTTTGAGTCTAAAGGAAACCTACCACTAAATCCATATTTATGTCTATCCACTTCCAAGTAGGAATTTGGATTTCTTGAAGTAGACCACCCGACTTTCGATGTTCGTCTTTCACTTGTTGGAAATTTGGACACTTGGAAACGAACTCTGCTATGACATTTTTCAAACCTTCGCACTAATACACTTCCCTAAGGTCACGGTATATCTTTTTTAAACTCAGATAAATAGAGTAACGGGATCCATGATGGTCACTCTAGAATTTGGTTCCTCAAATCATCTACATAAGGATCACTCAACCTTCCTTGATACCTTACGAGACCATCCCCCCTTACGGAGAATAACTCATTAAACTTTCCAAGAACCGATTCCTTCAACTCCATCAATGGTTTATCAAGTGTTGTTTTGACTTCACCTTATCCACTATAGATGACTCAGAGTTATGATTGACCATAAAACCAACATTTGGATAATCTTCAAACTTTACACCCGATCTAGCCAACCTATAAACATATCTAACTAGGTCTTCTTGGCTTCCTCTACATGAGACACACTACGTATGGTGATATGAATTAGAGCATTGGCAACCACATTGGCCTTTTTGGGGTGAGAGAGAACACTCATGTCGTGATCTTTACATAATTCTAACCACCTTCTTTGTCGGAGATTCAACTCCTTATGAGTAAACACATATAGGAGAATCTTGTGTTCGGTATACACATATCCATGAACATCATACAAGTAATGCCTACAAATTTTAAAGAAAAATACCACGATCGCTAACATAAGATCATGATGCGGATAGTTCTTCTAATGCACGCTAAGTTGTCTACAAGCATAGGCGATTACTTTCCCATTCTGCAAAAGCACACATCCCAAACCCAGTCGGGGTGCATCAAAATACAAAATTAAGTCCACTGTACCCTCCAGTAAAGTCAACAACGGAGCTGAAGTAAGCCTATCTTTAAAAATTTTGATGTTTTTCTCACATTCATCTGACCAGTCAAACTTCTCACTTTTTTGGGTCAAAGTAGTTAAAAAGGATATGAAATGGATGAAAAAATCCATAAACCTCCGATAAGAACCCGCTAGACCCAATAAACTACTAATGTTAGTTGGATTCGATGGTATCGGCCAATTAAGTACTTGCAACACCACTTTCAAATGACTCATGTGTTCAACCTCATTTTTCAAATATACCAAGATGTTGTCAATGAAGACAATGGCAAATTAATATAGGTAACTTTGAAACACCCTATTCATTAGGTTCATAAATACCTTCGGAGAATCAGTGACACCAAAGGACATTACTAAGAACTCATAGTGACAATATCAAGTCCAAAATTCCATTTCTGGTATATCCTCACCTCTCACCCTGAGTTTGTGATACCCCGATCTCAAGTCATCTTATAAAAGTAGTCTTCCCTTTGGAGTTGATCAAATAACTCATCAATCCGAGGGAGAGGATACTTAGTTATAATAATGACTTTATTGAGTAGGCGATAATCAATTCACATACTAAGGGCCCTTCTTCTTAACAAACAAAACAGGAGAACCCATGAAGAAATATTAGGTCTAATGCAGCCTTTGTTTACTAAATCTTTGAGTTGATGCTTCAGCTCTTTCAATTCAGTCGGAGCAAATTAATACAAAAATCAATTTCTCGCTCGGTAGGAAAAGTGGGAAGATCATTATGAAACACCTTCGGAAATTCACTTACTACGGGCGCCGACTGAATTGGAGGAATTTTGGAGTCTAAATCTTTGATTCTTATTATATGATATAAATAACCTTAAGAGATCATTTTGCATTTTTTTAGACAAGAGATAATACCACCTCTAGGAATAGAATTTCCCCACTTTAAGTCAAAACCATGCTCTTTTGGAAAGTTCAACTTCACCACCCTCGTTCTACAATAAGAAGAGGAAAAGCAAGCATGCAACAAATCCATACCCAGAATCATATAAAAAACAAGCATATAAAGTTCTACTAGTTCAACATAATAAACTCAATTGGGCAATATCAGAGGAAAATTTCTATACACTTATCCCAGTAGAAACCATAAAAGGTTCATGCATGATATCGGGTAAAATGTCAAACTTTTTAGCTATAACAGGGGTAACAAATGACAAGGTATCACTGGGATCAAGTAAATCATATACATCAATGGAGAAGATTTTCAACATTCCGATCACCACATCGGGAGAAGTCTCTTTATCACCCCTAGAGAGGAGAGCATAGAAGCGATTTTTCTTAGTAGTATCACTTGAACCACTTGCTTGAGCTTGACCACCACCATTAGCTTGAAACTTCACTTTTGTTCAATCCTTAATCTGGTACCCACTTTTACCAAAACTAAGACACTTGTCCGTCCCAATGAGGCAATCACCATAGTGCTTCTTGCACACTCATCACAAGTTGGCTTCTCACTGGTGAACTAGTACCCTTCCCTTTTTGGTGTTAGGGTTCGCAACCCTATTCACCATTAGACATAGGGAACTTGGATGAAACTGTATCACAAAACCTCTTCTTGAACCTAGGCTTGCCTTGGATATCAAGTCTACCCTTTGAAGAACCACCATCAAAAGATCATGCCCTGTTGACATCTGTATTTTTCCTCTTAGGCCTTGCCTCTTCTACTTGTCGATCATTAACATTGAGACGAGAAATATTCATATTGTCTTGTAGCATAGACGAATTACACTCCTCTTTGAATTAATCTTACACGCCCGTCGCAAAACTTCTCATTTAATCCATAGGATCGGAAACCAAAAAATGAGCATACTTTTACAATTTAGTTAATTTCAAAGAGTTTGCAAGCACACTCATACCTCCTTTACGAAGGTTGATTAACTGCACTACTTTGTCTTCCCTTATCTCCCTACGAAAGAACCGATCGAGAAAAGCCTTCTTGAAGATCTCCCAATTCACCAGTCCACCCCTATGGCGCCTATTGTCCCTCTATTGAACATACTAAGGTTGAGCCACATATTCGAGTTTGTAAGTTACCTACTCGACCTTCTCACAAGTAGTCAACCCCACTGTATGAATAATCTTGTAAACTTTATTATTGAATACTCAGGGGTCTTATTCAACCTTGGACCCATAAAATGTAGGAGGATTCATCCATGTGAAATTGTATAGACGAGAGGCCATGGTAGCACCTTGTTGATTTGATTGAGGTACAACCTCCCAATTAAATTCGGTCTTGTGCATAATGGTTGTGGCCATTCTTAAGAAAGCGGCCCTTATGTTCTCATCCTTCAAAGGAGGAGGATTTTCTTGAGCTTGGTCATCATTAGAATCTTCTTCAAGTGGAGGGACTTGATCACCTCTTGGAGGAACTCCTGCATTGGCAATAACTTCTTCAAGTCTTCATGCCGCATTCATTCAAGCATTCATTTCCTATAACCGAAATACAAGGTTTAGGTGAAAGAACACAATAAGTATACTCTAGAGGCATAATATTAAATTTCCAAAAAGAGAGAGTTTGCTAAGCATCTCATAGATTCCTACTCGTAGGTGTGGCGCGCTTCAAAATTATGTGTAGGAATATACATAGATGTGGTTGAGAGAGACATAGTCATCAAAGATATTAAACCTCATGCTCTGATACCATGTTTTTCACATCTGAGAAGCACCCCCTAGAGATAACTGATGTCGTCATCCTCTTTGAGAACTAATACTACAATCTTAGCATACATCGCTACATTCGTAGAATAAAAATTCAGAGAAATTTAAAACATTTCATTACTTCTTCATGGTGGTTTACATAAAAAAAACAACATACACATATTATATATTCCTAGCGAGTATATATAGACCTTTCCTATAGGAAGCTTACATAGTCTTGTACTTTTGTTGTACATAGTATATATATATATAAGATAGATCATAGTCTTTAAGGAGTGTATTTGTATGCTCGTCGTCGAATTGGTAGTTCAGAAATTCATCCGTTTTTTTAATCTAAATATTTCTTTAATATTTTTTATGATATATTGTAGATATAGTATATTTTGGGTTGTTTTGTACACGTATAAATTTTCCGCCATTAATTATTCTAATAAATTTATATTTTCCATAGATTCTATACAATATTTTTAATGTTCATAGTTCACTTTAATATGAATTTATTTCTAAATCATACCATTGTCTTTTCATAGTCTAAATTTTGTAGGTCTATCATACAATTATCGATTTAACATATCTTCTGGTTCGTTATCATTAAATATTTTTCCCATATTATTCTTCTTAATTAAATTATTTCTATACCTTGAAGTATATTTAAGATTAAAGTTTCATAGCTTTTTATCATTTCAGCATGTATGTACGTGGGCATGATTGTTTTTATGTGGGGTTTTTCAATTATTCCTTCCTATCATATTCATAATCAAACAAATTTATATTAGATTATTATGAACTAGATTGTCGATTTATCATGCTTTCCTGTAACTACTAACATCGTACTTTAGCAGATACTTCCTTCTTATCATTCCCTCAACATTGTTTACTCCCCTAAACGGCTTTCCTCGCGTACCGATTTTTACATTAGGATCACATAGTATATAAGTTTTCTTTCTGTTTCCATTGTGCTAATAAACTAGAAACCATGATTCAAATAATTCTAATGCATAATAACTAACATAAAATTTATCAATCATATATATGACATTTAGGAATATGTGAAATTAGTATCACATATTTTTTTGAAAAATGTACCTTTGTTTCTTGTGTATTCATGATATCGGAAATATCTGGTTAAATTTCATATTGTTGCTCCATTTATGTAAATACTAATTTTTTGGTTGATTGAGTGTTTTAAAAGAAAGTTTTATATTTTAGGCATTGTCCATCCTTTATGTTACATATTCCTTCCTTTATATAGAAAGAAATTAGTGCATTTTACAGCACTTACTATTCTCTAAACATACTTTATAACTATCCCTACCATACTAGTTTTACCCTTGTCTTTTTAATAATACACCCTACCTACCATACTTTACACTTGTCAACATATCTATAATAATGGACATGCATATTGTCACGACCGGAGTCTAGACCCCAGACAAGACTGTCGTCGTTGACCTCTTAGAGGTCGCAGACAATCCTACATATGTCATTCTTACTTCATCTAGATTAATTTTAGCGGAAAATTTGAATCTTTTGTTTTCTTATTTCATGCTAGACATTTTAAACTCAACATCATGGGCGTTCACAAATAAACCATCTAATATAGAGGTAATCAAATGAAATAAACAATTCATAATCGCATTAAAAGTATTTTTTCCAAAACTGCATCAATACAAAGTCTGAAATAAAAGTCGAAACAAAAACTAGTGGAACATTTCCACTAGCTAAAGCCTACATCTAAACTAGATTATAATAGTATACAGACTCGAAAGCATAAGGGACTACCAAGTCTTGATTAAAGCTCCACGTTCGAATAGCTGCAACGTCGTACTATAATATCTAATGTCCACCTGTGCCTGCACCAAAAAGTAGATGTTTGTAAGGAATTAGTACACACTTTACTAAGTATGGGTATATTCAAGCGCACACCAAGGACATTCATGAGAAAGAATAACGCTTTCCTAACAACATGATTTAATAAAAGTCAAGTCAGTGGACTTAAAAAATATGGATTAGGAAAGTTAATGCACCTGCCAAATTTGTATTTGGAAAGTCATGCCATTAGTGTAACATGCATCATCAAACTTATCATTTTGCAAGAAGCACATAACATAATTCACATATCATATTAGATATAAAAATAACATCTTTCATATCATTCATTCATATGTCATAAGACCTTGGATTCATGGACTTAACATTAAGACTTTCACAAAATTAAGGCTCAACATATGGGACCTCAACTAGGGAGTCTCCTTTAGAAAACACAAAAGTCTGCTTCGTTCATTCATTCGTACTCCATTTCATTTCATTCATGGGCCATTGAAGACACTAGCTATGCCTAGGATATAGTTTAAGACTTTCATCTGGCTTGCTATGCAATGATCTGGAATAACCTAATGTCATTACCTAGGTCTATCTCACCTCTTGATTATTCTATCCTAACATCATTGATATCATTCATTTTATTATGTGCTTCATTGAGTCTGGCCTTATTTATTTATTGGGAACTATAAATTGTAACCGACATAAATCATATGAGCATCATGAAATCCAGTGTCTCCCCCACACAAAAAAGAGGTGGTATCACCAGCCAAAGTGACCCAAAATCATGCTAGCGAACATAGGAATTGAACCCCACCAGATGCCCACATTGGCAATATAGGTTCAAAGACTAGGACATGTATGGAGATCTATACCAGAAAAGACAGACAGTCTCATCTCATGAGAGTTACTTAAACCTTCGGCCTTCTTGAAAGAAGGTTGATCCGCTCATAGCTAGCCTATCCGTGCTCAGTATAAAGTTCCATTACATTCAAATCATACGTCATGGAAGCTGGCTTCTAGTGTGAGGACAACATATCTCATTAGATGATTTCTCATCTTATCATTAGTATTGAGTGTGTTAAGCTCAATACTTTCTTTAGAGTGTTCATAGAGACTGGTGTCTTCATTATCTTACACTCTGAGTACGTATTGGTAACATTTACTTAGGCTAATTTTAGATTGCTCTCATCATATGCATTAGCCTAATATAATGTTGTCACCACTTACTTCATTATTAGCATAGTTCATCACATCATATTCTTATGTACTTGGCCAATTAGTGTATGTTACACTCATACTTACCCTCCTAGGGTTCTTCATTTCATTACGTACATCTTATGTTCACTTATTTTTTAACGTATGTTAGACTTATGTGTCTATGCATACATGCAATGGGGCTTTATTCATAGTTCGCTAAATGATTCTTACTTTCCTAAGATTATGTAGTGCAAGACTTATGTATCTTTTATATATGCCAAGATCTTGACTTTTAGTCTGAGTAGATGGCATTATTTTGGAATATTTTACTCACATATGACTTATGTATCAATACGGAATTTTGAGCAAGGGAACCCAAATCTCAAGTCGCTTGGATATCATTTATATATTGCATTTATTTTAAATATTCATAACATTAGAAATGTAAATTAAATTTCAACATCTTCATGAAATACTTTTCTCTTCATTCACGTCAAGTTAGAAAGTTTGAATGCCCTCTAGCACCATTTCTGTTTCCTTATTTCACGAAATTAGTAGGTAGGATCGAATCCCCTTAGCCCCATTTTCCTTTTCTTTTTACAAAAGCAGTAGCTAGGATCAAATCCCCTTAGCCCCATTTCCCTTATGTTTTTTGCAAAAGCAGTAACTAGGATCGAATCCTGTTAGCTCCTTCATGCTTTTTTCTTTCTTTTTCAGCTTCTTTAAGATGTGAGGTCTTGGGTTCAATTCCCATTGACCTCACTTATTCTATTCTACTTTAAAAACCCAGAATTTGACATTCTTGAAGAGTATACAAATCTACAAAGTTTTAGTCACTCTTCAACTCATTTTTTGCTAAAAGATGGTAATTTAAATCCACTATATTTTATTTCAATTAACATAACATGGTATACACATTTCACACATAAAATACACCATAATTTCATTTATGATACGACTCCAAAAAGTGGCTAAGGCACTGCCAACGTGCTCACACACACCAATCTTTTCGATCCCACTTTGAATACAATTTTTGTAATTTCCCTCATATAAAATGTTCACATTTTATATAAACACAACATTTATACCTAAATCTAGAATCACAACATACCCATCCTACGAATTCGTTCGGGATTTAGGGACAAGGAGATGAAAAAAAGGGAACAACCTTAGTTTCGGAATGAATCTTTTGAATCGTAACGGACCTCTTGGGAAAGGAACCAAGAGATAAGAAACCCATACATTTTGATGTTATTCAAGTGTCCATCTTCTGCCCACAAACTCCTCCAAACCACGCCCAAATTCTCTTCAACGTACATGCCCCTCGACAAACAACCTCCCCTTGCCTTGACGTTTTTGATTACCTTGCTTTTCTTTAAAAAAATTATGTGTTTTTCAATTGTGAAGAACAATTGTTATTATACTGTTCTTGAGCTTTCTTGTTAGTCATAGCATGAGAGAATAAGAGTTGAGAGACGTTGAAAAGATTTGAGAAACGTGAGGGAGAGAATTATTAGGATTATGAGACTAAATTCAAGACTTAGTAAAAATAGGATATAATTAAATAAATACAAAATCTGATTTAATTTAATTAATACGTGAAAGGACCATTTTACCCTTAATCAATATATTTTAACTGATAATTAAATGATCAATTAATTGCTCCTAGTGGGGCTCGAACCCGAGTGGCACCCCATTTGCAAAATGGGTCACTCCGTGTCGCCCCGATTTGAATTGATCTTTTACATAAATAAATTAATTAATTAATTAATTCCTCATGTAAATTATATTATCATTTGCCTTGAAAAGGCCATTTTAACCCTGGACCCTCAAAACCTAAAATTTCGTCTATTAAGTCCCTAAAAGAGTCCTTCGATTAAGTCTTCATTTTCGCGAGCCTTACTTGGTCGGTTCCAACCTTTCAAGATCAAATAACTCCTCAAGTTAGTTTACTTAGTCGATGTAAGGGTTCTGAGATCTGGTTCTGCACGTATCAATTAGTGTGAACCTTGGTTTAATTGCAAACATTCTTGATCCTATTCATTTTTAGGGTTGTTTCACATATATAACTAAATTATGTAACTACTACTATATATTTCATGACTTTTACATATTTACATTTGGATTTATGTGTCCAAGCACATTTTTGTGTTTTATTTTATCTTCATCTTTATGTTCTTGTCATATTCCGTCTTTATCTTTTATCTTCATCTTTATCTTCTTGTCATCTTCCCTCTTTATGTCTTATTCCAGCTTGACGTCTGGGATTATATTATCTTCTCCATTGCATTTTGAACATATATGATCTTGATATTTCTAACCGATTAGCTTGCAATACCTTTTTAATAATTTTTCCAAAAAAATCAAACTTTAATTGCTCGTGTTGTAGGTCGTTCTTCTCGCTTAAGTAATTATAAAATCCATCTCTAGACTTCATTGCTTTATTTATCTCCCTTTTATTGGAATAAATCTGTAACGACCTGTTTAGTCGTTTGAGCAGCAGATTTTTAATTCTGGAAAAACTGGGCCATACTACGGACACCACGACGGACCGTCGTAGGCACGACGGCCCGTCGAGGGTGAATCGTTGCATCATACTTGGAATTCTGAAATTGGGTACTGAAAATCGACTCTCTGTAAATTGTGACGGACCTGCAGGACGTGCCGTCACATCCACGACGAACCGTCGTGAGTTTCCGTTGCAAAACACTTCAACGTTTGAGAATTTGGTTCGAGAAACGAGTTTCTGACCGCCATGACGGACGTGCAGGACGGGCCGTCACAGGCGTGACGGACCGTCACAGCGTCCGTGGTGACGGTGGGATTTTGGGCAGGTGCGACGGCCATCGTGACGGACCGTCGCAGGTATGACGGCCGTCACAGGTCACGCAGTCCCAGACAGTTTAGGATTTCTCCACACGTTTTAAGGTTGTTTTGACTATTCTTTCCTTAATTATAAAGATTGAGGGGAACATTAATAAGTCTAATTACTTAGGGGTTAAAAGGGGTAACCTTAAGTGAATTAGTGGGGTTTTATTGTCCTTTTTCACACTTAATTACATGATTAATTAGGGTAAAGGAAAGAGGTTTGAATAAAACAAAAGAGAAAGAACAGAAAGAGAGAGAGCAGATCGATCGAATTGGTTGAGGAGAATAGCAAGCTTGGGAAATTTCTTGTGGATTCCAATTCTTCGGTGGAGGTAGGTTATGGTTTAAATTACGATACTCGTAGTGAACTCTTAATAGTGAATAATATGTGTTGATGATATTGTAAACCTGTCTATATGCTTAATTGTATGCTTGCATGAACATGATTATGTGATTTTGATAAAACAAGCATGATGAAAACCATTGAATCCCAAATCTTGAAAGAAACTTTAATCTACTTATTAATGATAATGCCTTGGTATAAAAGAAGGCTTGATGAATTAAAGTGATTGGGATTGATGATGCCTTGGTAGAGAGAAGGCTTGATGAACGGATATAATGAGATTAGTGGATCGGAGTGTCACGTTCCGACACATAGAATTAGTGGATCGGAGTGTCACGTTCCGACACATAGAATTAGTGGATCGGAGTGTCACGTTCCGACACATAGAATTAGTGGATCGGAGTGTCACGTTCCGACACATAGTATTAGTGGGACGGGTGTCACGAACCGACACGTAGATGTAGGGGATCGGAGTGTCACGTACCGACACATATAGGGGATAGGAGTGTCACGTTCTGACACATATAGGGGATCGGAGTGTCACGTTCCGACACATATAGGGGATCGGAGTGTCACGTACCGACACATAGTAGTAGGGGATCGGAGTGTCACGTACCGACACAAGAGGAAGAAAGATAATGAATTTCGAAAGATGTTAATATACTCAACATAATGAACTTAATCCCCAAATGAGTATGGTATTGAGGCTTGAGTCCTCATGGATGAACTTGATGGTATTTATTGACGATTATATTACTTGTTGCTACATGTGAGTTTATAGTTGATTTAATATACTTGATATGTATTATCGCCTATTTTGAGTTAACCAATGATATCTACTCAGTACGTGTGGTTGTACTGACCCCCTACTTTTATGTTTTCCTCTTGTTATTTGTGTTATGCAGCAAACGTTCCGTCAACTTCGACTCAGCAGTAGATCAAGCCAGTCTTCACTCCATCGGAAATTCAGGGTGAGCTAATGCGTCTAGCTTGGACTGGATCTTCTTCTTCAAGTCTTGATGCCTTGAACTTCCGGCATGGACTAGTTTTACTTGTTTTTAGCTTTTTAGACATTCTTAGATTAGTAATTGAGATAGATGTCTTTGTGATGATGACTTCCAGATTTTTGGATAATAATAATAGTTTTTGATTTGTTTTATTAATGAGTTAAGTCTTCCGCATTTCTTTTGTCGATATTGTATTAAAATGTTAAGGGTTAAATTGGTTGTTCGCTCACATAGGAGGTAAATGTGGGTGCCAGTCGCGTCCCCGATTTGGGTCGTGACAAAATCATTAACTGATCTCTTACATAGTAGCTCCATATAGCATTTCTGTTTATATAATTATTAGCTAGTTGTTGTAAAATGGTTTATTTAAAAATTATTCTCTTATTGGCATAGAATCTTGATATCTCAGATTTTTGTACCTTTGGTTGTTGTTCAATATCTTTCGGTATTGTCATATCTTTTGTTAATCCTATCTTTACTACTTGTATCGAAGATTTTATCTACTCGTATAATATCTCTTCTATTGCTGTATACAATCTTACATAGAATAAATTTCCCTTAGTAACTCTCTTATAAGTAATAAATGCTTTATATATATCCGACATTCCACTTAGTTCCTCTCCGTCATATGTATATACTGTATTTAGTAATCCATAGTTTTAACATGTCCTAACTAAGTTGACGTTAGTATTTGATTTGCAAACCTTTTAATTCTTCGGTTGAATAATCCTTGTTGGGTTCTTGGGTTTTAGTAGATCTGGGTTTAAGGTTTAAATTTTTTTAGATTTTTTATATATTTTCTATATAGTGTCACAACCCAAAACAACACGCGAGTGGCACCCACATTTATCCTCCTATGTGAGCGAACCAACCAATCTAAACCACAATTATTTACCAATATTCTAACCATAATGAACAAAATATAATGCGGAAAACTTAAAACTCATTCATATAACCAATAAATAACTTCTAAAATTTAATACTTATTATTCCCAATATCTGGAAATCATCACCACAAGAACATCTATCCTGAAATTTCTAATCTAAGAGTATTTAAGAAGCTAAAATAAGTAAAAGAAATGGTCCATGTCCGAACTTCAAGACATTAAGACTTGAAGGAGAGAATTCAGTCTGAGCTAGGAACAATAGCTCACCCTGAAATCTGATATGCTGAAGACTGGCTAGAGTTGCGGACGAGTCGAGGTTTATGGCAGTTTGCTGCATGCATTCCATAAATAACAAAAAAGATACAAGTAGGGGTCAGTACTAGGAACACGTACTGAGTAGGTATCATCGGCCAACTCAAAATAGATAGCAATATATATCAAATAATAATATAAAATGAACTACATACTCAACAGGTGACAACAACAAGTACCATAACCATTGGCCACAACACCCACCACATCTATGAGGACTCAAGCCTCCACACCATACTTATTTGGGAAATGGTTCTTTAAATTTCAGTACATTAACATAATTCAAGATTCATTCTCTTTATTCTCCTGGTGTCGGAACGTGACACTCCGATCCCCTACTACTACGTGTCGGAACGTGACACTCGATTCCCTAATTCTACGTGTCGGGTCATGACACCCGATCCCCTAATTCTACGTGTCGGTTCGTGACACCCGATCCCCTAATTCTACGTGTCGGTTCGTGACACCCGATCCACTAATTCTACGTGTCCGTTCGTGACACCCGATCCCCTTATTCTACGTGTCGGTTCGTGACACCTGATCCCCTAATCTCATTACTTTAGTTCATCAAGCCTTCCTTTATGGCAAGGCATCATCATTAATAGAGAGATTTTAAGGTTTAAGATTTCCACCGTATCATCATCATTATAATCCATCACCATTTACATAATCACAACATGCCACAATACAATTAAGCATATAGAAGACTTTACAATACCACCCAATACATATCAATCGCTATTTAGAGTTTACTATAAATAGCATAAACCATAACCTACCTCCACCGAAGAATGGTGATAAATTAAGCTACTTCTCAATGACTTTGCCTTCCTCTTCGCTTCTCCCTCTCTCGCTCGTTCGTTCCCCTCTCTCTGTTCTTTCTATTTTTCCTTATTCAAACTCCTCTACTTTTTCCCTAATTATCATATAATTAAGTATAAAAGATGATAAAAGTAACCCACTATATATTTCAAGGTTATCTCCTTTAACCCCCAAGTAATTAAATTATTAACATAAACCCACAAACTTTATAATTATATTCATGAATAGTCCAAAACACCCCTTAAAAACTTTTAGCCGAAATTCGACCCAGTAAGGGTTACGCCACTAGTGACGGCCCGTCGTGCCTACGACGGTCCGTCCTGCAGGGTCGTCACAGAGTTCAGAGACTCAATTTCATTAGAAAGGTCTGTGACGGTCCGTCGTGTCTACGACGGTCCGTGCTGCAGTTCTATCGCGAAGTTCAGAGAGTTGATCCCCGTACCCAAATTTTAGAGTTGAAGTGTTTTGGAACGAGACCCTCGATGGTCCGTCGTGACCATGACGGTCTGTCGCGGTATCCGTCAACCCAGTCAGTATTTATCAAAAATAATTTTGCTGCTCGAAAGGACTAAACAGGTCGCTACAATAGATACAAATTTACCCATCGTTCGTCCTCGAACGATCACAAGAAGGAAAACAAGGGCGAGAAAGAATACCTGAATCTGTAAAAAAGTGTGGGTATCTTTCTTGCGTATCATCCTCCTTTTCCCAAGTGGACGCTTCAACTTGCCGATTCTTCCATTGAACCTTGGTAGATGCAATATCCCTTGATCTCAACTTGCGGATTTCTCTATCTAGAATAGCAACCGGATCTTCCTCATAAGACAAATTCTCATCAAGAAGGACTGAATCCCAACGAATAATGTAGTTTCCATCTCCATGATATCTTTTCAGCATAGACACATGAAATACCGGGTGCACTCCGGAGAGTCCTAGAGGTAATGCCAATTCATAAGCCACCTCCCCCACGCGCTTCAGCACTTCAAATGGACCAATATACCTCAGACTAAGCTTACCTCGCTTACCAAACCGCATCACCCCTTTCATGGGTGAAACCTTCAGCAAGACTTGTTCACCCTCTATGAAATCCAAGTCTCTAACCTTTCGATCTCCATATTCCTTCTGCCTACTTTGCGCCGCTAAAAGCATTTTTTTGAACGAATTTCACTTTCTATAATGATTCCCTCAGAAGATCAGTAACCCAGGGCCTCACCTCAAATTCATCAAACCAACCAATGGGAGACCTACATCTCCTCCCATATAGCGCCTCAAATGGGGCCATATCAATACTTGAGTGATAGCTATTATTGTAAGAAAACTCTGCTAAGGGTAAGAAGTTATCCCAATGACCACCAAATTCTATCACACATTCACGAAGCATATCCTCCAACACCTGAATCGTTCGCTCAGACTGTCCATCTGTCTGAGGGTGAAATGCATTACTAAGATCCAACCTAGTACCTTATTCAGCATGCAATGTTCTCTAAAACATAGAAGTAATTTGAATACCTCTATCTGATATGATGGAAAGTGGAACTCCATGGAATCGAACGATTTCTGAGATATAGATTTTGGCTAACTTCTCTACATTGTAAGTAACCTTGACCGGAATGAAGTGAGCTGACTTAGTTAATCTGTCCACAATTACACAAATAGAATCAAACTTACCCAATGTCATTGGAAGACCAACCACGAAATCCATTGCGATTCTTTCGCACTTCCATTCAGGAATGGGAATTCTCTGAAGTGTTCCTCCGACCCTCAGGTGTTCATACTTTACTTGTTGACGATTCGGGCATTGGGCAACAAAATCAGCAATGTCACGCTTCATCCTACTCCACCAGAAATGTTGCCATAGGTCACGATACATCTTGGTTGCAGCAGGATATATAGAATATCCTGAACTATGATCCTCTGTAAGAATAGTATGGATCAAATCATCAACACGGGGCACACATACCCTTCCATTAATTCTCAAAACGCCCTCCTCATCCATTATTGCCTTTTTAGCCTCTCCTCGCAACACCATATCCCGTCGGTTCAGTTTCTCATCATCAAACTGTTTTCCCTTAATCTTGTCAAGAAAAGAAGATCTTGCCTCCACACAGGCCAAAAATCCTCCTTTCTCTTATATTTCCAGCCTCATAAAGTCATTAGCCAGAGTCTGAACCTCTCTAGCCAATGGGCGTCTAGAAACTTGTAAGTGGCCTAGACTCCCCATGCTCCCTATTTTTCTACTTGAAGCATCTGCCACCACATTAGCTTTTCCAGGGTGATACAATATAGTAACATCATAGTCCTTCAATAGTTCCATCCATCTCCTTTGTCTCAAACTCAAATCCTTCTGAGTAAAGACATACTGTAAACTACGATGATCTGTATAGACTTCACACTTAACCCCATATAGATAATGTCTCCATTGCTTTAATGCAAACACCACTGCAGCCAACTCCAAATCATGGGTCGGATAATTACGTTCATGCACTTTTAATTGCCTCGAAGCATAAGCAATTACATTCTTTTCCTGCATTAGCACTACACCCAAACCAGAATAAGATGCATCACAATAAACAATGAAATTCTTGCCTTCCACTGGCAAGGTAAGAATTGGTGCAGTAGTCAACAAGGTCTTGAGTTTTTGGAAGCTCTCTTCACATTCGTCCGACCATACAAATGGAACATTCTGCTTAGTCAAATTTGTCAGTTGGGAGGCAACAAAAGAAAATCCCTTGACAAATCGACGGTAGTAGCTAGCTAAACCAACAAAGCTCCTTACCTCTGTAACATTGGTCGGTCTTACCGAACTCTTCACCGCTTCTATCTTAGAAGGATTCACCATCACCCCATCCTTAGAAACAACGTGCCCCCAAAAGGACACTGAATCTAGCCAAAATTCACACTTGGAAAATTTGGCATAAAGCCTCTTCTCCCTCAACAATTCCAATACAATTCTCAAATGTTCCTCATGTTCTTTCCTGCCCTTTGAGTATATTAGTATATCATCGATGAATACAATGACAAAGAGATCCAGATATGGCTTAAAAATCCCGTTCATCAGGCTCATGAACGCAGCAGGGGCATTCGTTAGTCCAAAAGACATTACTAAGAATTCATAATGCCCATACCTGGTTCGAAAAGCAGTCTTTGGCACATCCGCTGCCCGTATTATAAATTGATGATAACCAGACCTCAAATCGATTTTTGAGAAGGTACAAGCACCTTGTAACTGATCGAACAAATCCTCAATGCGAGGAAGAGGATACTTGTTCTTAACAGTTACCTTATTTAGTTGCCTGTAGTCTATGTACATCCGAAAACTTCCATCCTTCTTCTTCACAAATAAAACAGGAGCACCCAAGGGGATGCACTTGGTCTAATAAAGACTTTAACTAAGAACTCGTGAAGTTTGAGCCTTTAACTCCCTTAACTTTGCTGGAGCCATTTTATAAGGAGGTATGGAAATGGGGTGAGTACCCGGCTACAAATCAATACAAAAATTAATATCCCTATCCGGTGGCATACCAGAAAGGTCTGCAGGAAACACATCCAGAAACTCACGGACTATCAAAACAGAATCCATTGAAGGTACTTGGGAAGTATCATCCCTGAGATGTGCCAAGAAAGATAAACAACCCTTACTAACCATTTTCTTAGCACGAAGAAAGGAGATGATACGAACTGGGGTGGAACTATAGTTACCCTCCCACACTAGCTGATCTGTCCCAGGCCTGGCCAATGTCACAATTTTAGCATTACAATCTAAGATTGCAAAATTTGGAGAAAGCCAAGTCATACCTAGAATTACATCGAAATCAACCATCTCTAGAATAATCAAGTCCACATGAGTGTTGTTCCCCACAAAAGTACCAAGACGAGACCTATACACCTTCTCAACTATCAGAGACTCACCCACAGGAGTAGAGACCCGAATGGGCATGTCAAGCAATTCAGAATGCAAATCAAGACCAATAGCAAATAAGGAAGATACATATGAAAATGAGGATCCAGGATAAAATAATATAGAAGCCATGCAATCACAAACCAAAAGATTACCTGTGATAACAACATCAGATCTCTCCGCTTCAGTCCTCCTAGGGAAAGCATAACAATGGGCCCTATCACCTGTCTGCCCGTTGCCCCTACCATGTTGCGCAGCAGTAGCTCCAGTTTGCCCGCCACCCCGATTGATTTGGCGACCTCCGTTACCTTGGCTACCCCGTCCTCCAGAATAGCGACCTCTTCCATGACCACCTCTACCTGTGACTATTGGGGGTCTGATACTCTGTTATGGACAATATCTCCTAATATGTCTAGTCTCACCACATCCATAACACTCTCTGGGTTCAAGAATAGGTCTCTGTGAGAACGACGAAGTCTGGGTATAACCTCCAAACTTAGAGGAATGTTGAGTGGTCTGTGATGGACCCCCAGCTACAGCCTACAGTGAAGACTGAATAGGTCGGGCTTTGTAACCTCCCGAACTCTGCCCCCTGGAGTAAGAACAACTAAACTCACCTCCCTTACGAAACTTCTTAGATGTTGAGGCCATGGTGAAATCGTCTGGCTTCACCCCCTCATCCTCTATCACAAAATCAACCACTTCTTGAAAGGATTTTGCTGTAGCAGCTACATGTAAGGCTGGAATCTGCAAGTCTGACCTCAATCCCTTCAGAAAACGGCGAATCTGCTCTTGTGGACTGAAGCAAAGTTTGGTGGCATACCTGGATAGTGCACGAAACATAGCCTCATAAGCAGTAACCGACATCCTGCCTTGCTCTAGGCTCAGGAACTCATCTCTCCTCCTATCCCTCAAACTCCGGGGTATATACTTCTCCATAAATAAACTAGAGAATGATGCCCAAGTCATAGGTGGTGCCTGTGCTGGTTGACATTCAACATACGACCGCCACCACATTTTGGCATTTCCTTGAAACTGATAGGTCACAAACTCAACGGCAAATTGTTCTACTATGCCATTTTATGTAGTAGCTCATGACAATCAACCAGAAAATCATAGGCATCCTCAGATTCAGCACCCTTGAAGACTGGAGGTTTAAACTTCAAGAATTTAGTGAAAAGTTCATGTTGATCACTAGTCATTATAGGACCTGTAGTCAATCGAGGAAACGTGCCTATTTCCAATGAGGCATCCATGTGGGGAGCCACAACAGCTGCATGTTGTACTCCCGGAACCTGAGGTGATGGTGCAGAATACACTGGAGGTGTCTGGCCCTGATCAAAGAACCCGCTAAGATAGGTAAGAACCTAGTTAATCATCTCTGGGGTAGGTTCGGGTGGTAATTACTCATCTTGTATATGCTCATTTTCCCCTTCCTCACCCTCTCTTACTACCTCATCAGTCGGTGGAGGAGTCAGTGCCCTAGTACTAGTTGGACCAGGTGTTTGTCCTCTACCTCTAGAGGACGTCCTCTAGCGACCTCCACCACGGCCTCTTGCCACTGCTCCTCTTCGAGCTACAGCGCCAGTGGCTGGCTTAGACGCATCCTGTCTTGCCGGTGTTGGTGTTGGCACAGTTGTTGCTCTAGTTCTAACCATCTGCGAAATAGAGTGAGGATGTCAGATACAAATTTGTATCACCTAGATACCAATTCGATCCAAGTAAATGCACGAAAGAAAGAAAGAATGGAATTTTCCTAAAGTCTTATATCCTCTCAAAGAAAAGTAAACGCATCCCCTACCATTCCTTAAGACTCTACTAGACTCGTTGTTTGTGTGATGAGACCAACGAACCTAATGCTCTGATACCAAGTTTTTCACGACCCAAAACAAGACGCGAGTGACACCCACATTTATCCTCCTATGTGAGCGAACCAACCAATCTAAACCCCAATCATTTACCAATATTCTAACCATAACGAACAAAATATAATGCGGAAGACTTAAAACTCATTAATATAACCAATCAATAACTTGTAAAATTTAATACATATTATTCCCATAATCTGGAAGTCATCACCACAAGAACATCTATCCTCAAATTTCTAATCTAAGAGTATTTAAGAAGCTAAAATAAGTAAAAGAAATGGTCCATGTCCGAACTTCAAGACATCAAGACGTGAAGGAGAGAACCCAGTCTGAGCTAGGAACAATAGCTCACCCTGAAATCTGATATGCTGAAGACTGGCTAAAGTTACGGACGAGTCGAGGTTGATGGCACGTTTGCTGCATTCCATAAATAACAAAGAAAAAAAATACAAGTAGGGGTCAGTACAAGGAACACGTACTGAGTAGGTATCATCGGCCAACTCAAAATAGAAAGCAATATATATCAAATAATAATATAAAATCAACTACATACTCAACAGGTGACAACAACAAGTACCATAGCCATTGGCCACAACACCCAGCACATCTATAAGGACTCAAGCCTTCACACTATACTCATTTGGGAAATGGTTCGTTAAATTTGAGTACATTAACATAATTCAAGATTCATTCTCTTTATTCTCCTGGTGTCGGAACGTGACACTCCGATCCCCTACTACTACGTGTCGGAACGTGACACTCCGATCCCCTAATTATACGTGTCGGTTCGTGACACCCGATCCCCTAATTCTACTTGTCGGTTTGTGACTCCCGATCCCTTAATTCTACGTGTCGGTTCGTGACACCCGATCCCCTAATTCTACGTGTCGGTTTGTGACACCCGATCCCCTAATTCTACGTGTCGGTTCGTGACACCCGATCCCCTAATCTCATTACTTTAGTTCATCAAGCCTTCCTTTATGGCAAGGCATCATCATTAATAGATAGATTTTAAGGTTTAATATTTCCACCGTATCATCATCATTATAATCCATCACCATTTACATAATCACAACATGCCACAACACAATTAAGCATATAGAAGACTTTTGCAATACCACCCAATACATATCAATCGCTATTTAGAGTTTACTATGAATAGCATAAATCATAACCTACCTCAACCGAAGAATCGTGATCAATTAAGCTACTTCTCAATGCCTTTGCTTTCCTCTTCACTTCTTCCTCTCTCGCTCGTTCGTTCCCCTCTCTCTGTTCTTTCTATTTTTCCTTATTCAAACTCCTCTTCTTTTACCCTAATTATCATATAATTAAGTATAAAAGATGATAAAAATAACCCACTATTTATTTCAAGGTTATCTCCTTTAACCCCCAAGTAATTAAATTATTAACATTAACCCACTAACTTTATAATTATAATCAAGAATAGTCCAAAACGCCCCTTAAAAACTTTTAGCAGAAATCTGACCCAGTCAGGGTTACGCCACTCGTGACGAACCGTCGTGCCTACGACGGTCCGTCCTGTAGGGTCGTTAGAGAGTTCAGAGACTCAATTTCAGTAGAAAGGTCTGTGACGGTCCGTTGTGTCTACGACGGTCCATGCTGCAGCTCCGTTGCGAAGTTCAGAGAGTTGATCCCCGTACCCAAATTTCAGAGTTGAAGTGTTTTGGAACGAGACCCTCGACGGTCCGTCGTGCCCATGACGGTCAGTCGCGGGATCCGTCGACCCAGTCAGTTTTTATCAAAAATAATTCTGCTGCTCAAAACGACTAAACAGGTAGTTTTATATAGATTCGCGTAAAATGGTTATATGCTCTTTTGTCATGGCGTAGGCTATCTGCCTATGTAGAAGTTTGTGATCCTATAGTTCATATGTTTTTTTGTGTTACCCTCGAGGTAAATAGTTTTTCGAATAATTGGTTTAAGTTTGAATTCTTTTGTTTTTCTCTAACTCATTGGCTTGTAACTTCAGCTGTATTAAAGAAATTGTTATGTGTTTTTCGGTGTTTTCAAATGTTCCGTTTAGCTCAGGATTCTTTGTCTTTTGATTAACATAGTTTTGAATTTTTATAGTCATGGTGCTTACTTATGCTAGCTTTAGACTTCAGATTATCTTCATTAGTCTTTTGCTTTTGTATTTGGTTTTACATACTATCCACTTTTGTTCAATGTGTAGTAAAAGCTTCGATTATCTTTTCAATTGTATCTTCCCCTTTTGTGTCAATCTGAGTAACTTTGCCGTGATAAGTAATCTGCAATAACATTCTTATCGATTTTTATTATTTCAATTGTAAATGTGAAATTTTACATATTTAATATCAATCTCCTTATTTCTTTTGTTGTTACCGCATCTTGTATTTTTCTTTTTAGCCACCATTTTAGTTGTGTATTTTCTGTTCTTATAATGAGTTTTTTATATACAATATATGTTTCAGATGATGATAAACACTTATATAGTGAATATAATTCTTTTCTATTTATTCTCCATTTCATTTTTGTATTATTAAATATTTCATGAGTAATACCTGCAATGATATTCTATTGTATTGACATCATACTTGTATTTTAATATTCCTCCATAACTTTTTTCACTCGCATATGATTCTATTATATAGGTAAATTTTGTATTTTCATCTTGACAGTATAGTTTAGGTAAGTATTTACACAATAATTTTACCTTTTGTATATGTGTTTGCTCTTTTTTATCAAACTGATATTCTATATCTTTCTCTAATTTTTGTTGTAATGATTAAAATTTTCTGCTAATCTTGGTATGTATTCTCTTACATGATTTACTAGGACTGAGAATGATGGTAATTTTCTTTTTGTGTCTAGTTGTTCCTTTGATTTAAATATTTTTTGTACTAAATGTGTTTGCATTTTTTTTCCGTTTTTATCTATTTGTATTCCTAAGAAGATTTTTCATTATATCTGCTTTCTTTTTACTTAGACTTATACCTGAATATTCTATTAAAATGTATAAATTTTTCTAATAATCCTACATGTTCATCTTGTGTTTTGGAATACAATAGTATATCATCAATGTACACTATACAATTTTCTATTTGTTTAAACTAATTGTCCATAAAATGTTGATATCTAGCTGGTGCGTTTTTATATCCAAATGGTAATACATTTCATTCATTAAATTCTTGTGGTACAGGGAATGTTGTTAGTTTTTTAGACTCTTCTTATAGTTTTATGTGAAAAAATCCTTATTTACAATCAATTTCGCTAAAATAATTTTATCATTGTATTTGTCTTATCTTCAGTATTTTATTTGGTATCTGATAATTATACGTTTAATTTTTACTTTTAAATTTCTATAATCAATAAACCTTATGCTTTTTCCTTTTTTTGTTCACTATGTTTATTTACTATAAATGTCGGGCTTGTGTGCTTACTATTGCTTTCTTGTATATATCTTTTTTCTAATAATTCATTTATATATATATCTTGAATTCGGTTAAATCATTAAAATTATATTGAATTTGTTTTTTGGGTTATTACACTATTATTGTCAATTAGCTCAATTTTCACTTTTGTTTTATGTTTTTTCCATCCTTGTAAAGGATCTTCACATTGGATTATTTTTACTTTATTTATAGAAAATATAGTTAATTCTGTCTTAGGGTCTTCTTCTTTTATATTTTCTAACTTTTGCTTAATTTTCTCACTTCCTTTTATCCATTCTGTTGTTTTTCATTTTTAGTTATTTACTCATTTTACTCCTATTTTTTGTTTACATGGTGTTGTGAACCACCAGTGTGTTTTTTTTATGATATGTGGGTATAATTTTTCTATAAAAGGAATTCCTAATAGCATATCTTTTGTTGTCATTTCAAAATTATATATTTCTTATATCGTTAGTATTGTATCCCATATTTGTGTTTTTATATTTTTTGCCTTATATGTGATCATGCTTCCTTCAATATTAAATCTAGTCACTACTATTGGTGTTTTTAATTGATCATTTATCTTCGAGTGAACAATTGTATTTACATATATTAGCTTTTTCTCCCGTATCTATCATTGGTGTATAATATCTGTTGTAATATCCCTCTATTATTATTTTTGCAAGTATATGTATTTTCATATTTTTATCCTACCAAATTTCTTTTTACTATTACTCTTTTATTTTTATAATTTAGTTTCGAATGTTTGTCTTCTAGATTATATGGTTTTACTTTTTCTAACCATTTTATTCCTAAAATAATATTTTCGTCTACTTGATATATTTTAAATTTTATTACTATTGTTACTCTCCAATGATTATTTCCTTTTCTGTAGTTTTTTCGGTATACATTAATGTTTTTGGTAGTTAGGGGTGTGATTGCTCAGTAGTTATTATTTAATCTTACGTTAATAATTCTCTTGTAACATAGTTTTCTTCTCGTCATGTATCTATTAGTATTAAGTATTTTTGTTGTTCCATTATTATGAAATAATGATGTGGTTTTATTTCATATTTTATTAAATTTTGTGGAGTTTATCTGTTCTTCTAGAGGTACTCATTTTATATGATATTTGTGTTATTTCAGAGTTTATTCTTTTTGATGTGCTTAATCTTTCTTTTACTATTTCTAAGTCTTCTTCTATATTAATCTCGTTATAACAATAATCATTTTTATCTATGACTGTGACTATCCTTTCAAAAGGATCATCTAATTTTATTTCTTTTATTTTATTTTTTGCTGTTTTTTTATATTTGTTGTTAAAGCATATAAGTTTTTTCATCTAGCTGTAAATATTTTAATTCATGGAGATAGTTCTATTCCTGTAATTTATTGCTACTGAGTAGTTAGAACTTATTATAAACTTAAACTTTTGGTATATGAGGTTACCTTTTACTGCACTTATTATACTTTTTCTATGGGTTGTATGATTCTATCATCCGCTAAGTATATTTCTATGGTTGTATCTATTCCTTATCTAAAACATGATTTTATTAGTATTTATGTTCTTCCAAAATGTACATATTGAATTGGGTTTTTAGCCTTAATGTCTTGTATTTGTTTATTTATTATTGTTATTTTGGTGTTATTTTGCAATCTATGATATTTTCTCTTTGACTTACTACATAATATTCTTCTTTTTATTGTTTTAAATAGTATCTTTTTCTTGGTATTTCAAATATTTTTGCATTTTTTAAATCTAATTCTTTTCCTTTTATTTGTTCTAATATATTATTGTCACGACCCAAAACCGAGCCGCGACTGGCACCCACACTTACCCTCCTATGTGAGCGAACCAACCAATCTAAACTTTAGCATTTCAATGTAATATCAACAGAAGTAATGCGGAAGACTTAAACTCATTAATAAAAACCAATTCAATAACTTCTAAAATTCAACATCTATTATTACCCAAAATCTGGAAGTCATCACCACAAGAACATCTCTGATCAAATTACTAAACTAAGAGTATTCTAAGAAGCTAAAACAAGTAAAAGCTAGTCCATGCCGGAACTTCAAGGCATCAAGACATGAGGAAGAAGATCCAGTCCAAGCTAGAAGCATTAGCTCACCTTCAAGATCCGGTGTGACGAAGACTGGCTAGAATTGCGGTTGAGTTGAAGATGACGGTACGTTTGCTGCACTCCACAAATAACAAAGAAGAAAACATAAAAGTAGGGGTCAGTACAAAACACAAGTATTGAGTAGGTATCATCGGCCAACTCAAAATAGAAAACAGTATATATCAAGTAATATCATAAATTAACTACAACTCAATATGTAGCAACAACAAGTACCAAAATCATCGATAAGTACCGCCAAGTTCACACATGAGGACTCAAGCCTCAATACCATACTCATTTGGGAATTAGGTTTATTAGATTGAGTATATTAACATATTTCAAGATTCATTATCTTTATCCCCCTCGTGTCGGTACGTGACACTCCGCTCCATATACTATCCTGGTGTCGGAATGTGACACTCCGATCCTCATATACTATCCTGGTACCGGAACGTGGCACCCGATCCATATACTATCCTGGTGTCGGAACGTGACACTCCGATCCTCATTCTATCCTGGTACCGGAACGTGGCACCCGATCCATTTACTATCCTGGTGTCGGAACATGACACTCCGATCCTCATTCTATCTTGGTACCGGAACGTGGCACCCGATCCATTTACTATCCTGGTGTCGGAATGTGACACTCCGATCCTCATTCTATCCTGGTACCGGAACGTGGCACCCGATCCTCTATTTCTATACTGGTACCGGAACGTGGCACCCGATCCCCTAGTCTCACTTCTTTCGTTCATCAAGCCTTCTTTTATACCAAGGCATCATCATTAACAAAGTAGATTAGGGTTATCATTCAAGATTTGGGGTTCATAGCTTCATCATGTTTATTTGTTCACAATTACATAATCATATTCATTCAATCATACAATTAAGCATATAGAAGGATTTACAATACTACCAATACATATCATTCGCTATTAAGAGTTTACTACGAATAGCATAAAAACCATAACCTACCTCCACCGAAGATTAGTGATCAAGCAAGCAATTTCCCAAGCTTTGTTTCTCTCTTCCTCGTTCGATTCTCCCTCTCTCTCTTGTTCTTTCTATTTTTCTTATTCAAACTCTCTTTCTTTTACCCTAATTAGTATATAATTAAGTATAAAGATGACAATAATACCCCATTAATTAATTCAAGGTTACCTCTTTTAACCCCCAAGTAATTAGACTTATTAACATTAACCCACTAACTTTATAATTAAGGCAGGAATAGTCAAAACGTCCCTTAAAACATTTAAAGAAATTCGACCCAGACTGGGATTACGCAGTCTGTGATGGCCCGTCGCGCCTGCGACGGTCCGTCCTGCTGCTCCGTCACAGAGTTCAGAGACTCAATTCTATTAAAGGGTCTGTGACGGTCCGTCGTGCCCACGACGGTCCGTCCTGCCATGTCGTCACGAACTTCAGAGAGTCGATTTCAGTACCCAATTTCAGAATTTCTAAGTGTTCTGAAACGATACCCTGCGACGGTCCGTCGTGCCCATGACGATCCGTCGTGGGGTCTGTCGTCTCAGCCAATTTTCCAGAAATAAAATCTGTTGCTCAAAACGACTAAGCAGGTCGTTACAATAGATACCAATTTACCCATCCTTTGTCCTCGAACGATCATAAGAAGAAAAACCAGGGCGAGAAGGAGTACCTAAATCTTTAAATAGATGTGGGTATCTTTCTTGCATATCGGCCTCCTTCTCCCAAGTGGCTTCTTCAACCGGCCGATTCTTCCATTGCACCTTGATGGATGCAATCTCCCTTGACCTCAACTTGCGAACTTCTCTATCTAAAATGGCAACAGGATCCTCCTCATAAGACAAATTTTCATCAAGCAGAACTGAATCCCAACGGATAATGTAGTTTCCATCCCCATGGTATCTTTTCAACATAGACACATGAAATACCGGATGCACTCCGGACAGCCCTGGAGGCAAAGCTAACTCATAAGACACCTCCCCTACTCATTTTAGTACTTCAAATGGACCAATATACCTTGGGCTTAGTTTACCTCTTTTACCAAACCGCATCACCCCTTTCATGGGAGAAACCTTCAGCAAGACTTGTTCACCCTCCATGAACTCTAAGTCTCTAACCTTTCGATCTGCATATTCTTTTTGCCTACTTTGCGCCGCTAAAAGCTTTTCTTGAATAGATTTCACTTTCTCTAATGAATCCCTCAAAAGACCAGTACCCCAAGATCTAACTTCAAATGCATCAAACCAACCAATGGGAGACCTACATCTCCTACCATACAATGCTTCAAATTGGGGCCATGTCAATACTGTAGTGATAACTATTATTGTATGAAAACTCCGCTAAGGTAAGAAGTTACCCCAATGACCACCAAATTGTATCACACATGCACGAAGCATATCCTCCAACACTTGAATCGTTCGCTCAGACTGACCATCGGTCTGAGGATGGAACGCACTACTAAGGTCCAACCTAGTACCCAATTCTGCATGCAATGTTTTCCAAAACATAGAAGTAAATTGCGTACCTCTATCTGGTATGATGGAGAGTGGAACCCCATGCAACCGAACAATTTCTGAGATATAAATTTTGGCTAACTTCTCTGCATTGTAAGTCACCTTGACCGGAATGAAATGAGCAGACTTACTTAACCTATCAACAATCACCCAAATAGAGTCATACTTACCCATTGTCTTTGGAAGACCAACCACGAAATCCATTGCAATTCTCTCCCACTTCCATTCAGGAATGGGCATTCTCTGAAGTGTTCCTCCGGGCCTCTGGTGTTCATACTTTACTTGTTGACGGTTTGGGCATTTGGCAATAAACTCAACAATATCGCGCTTCATTCTACTCCACCAAAAGTGTTGCTTTAGGTCACGATACATCTTGGTTGCACCAGGGTGTATAGAATACCTTAAACTATGAGCCTCTGTCAGAATAGTGTTGATCAAATCATCGACGCAGGGTACACATACCCTTCCCTTGATTCTCAAAACACCTTCCTCAACGATTTGTGCTTCCTAGCCTCTCCTTGCAACACTTTATCTCGGATCCAGATCAATTTCTCATCATGAAACTGCTTTCCCTTAATCTTGTCAAGGAAGGAAGATCTTGCCTCCACACAAGCTAACAATCCTCCCTTCTCATTTACTTCTAACCTCATAAGGTCATTGGCCAGAATCTGAACTTCTCTAGCAAATGGGCGTCTAGAAGTTTGCAAGTGAGCTAGACTTCCTATGCTTCCCGCCTCTCTACTTAAAGAATCCGCCACAACATTTGCTTTTCCCGGATGATACAAGATTGTAATGTCGTAGTCCTTCAGTAGTTCCATCCATCTCCTCTGTCTCAAGTTCAAATCTTTCTGAGTAAAGACATACTGTAGGCTACGATGATCCGTATAGACCTCACACTTAACCCCATATAAATAGTGCCTCCATTGCTTTAATGCAAACACTACCGCGGCCAATTCCAAATCATGAGTTGGATAGTTACGTTCATGCACTTTTAATTGTCTTGAAGCATAAGCAATCACATTCTTCTCTTGCATTAGCACTGCACCCAAACCCGAATAGGATGCATCACAATAAACAATGAAGTTCATACCTTCCACGGGCAAGGTGAGAATTGGTGCAGTAGTCAACAAAGTCTTCAGCTTCTGAAAGGTTTCTTCACATTCGTCCGACCATACAAATGGAACATTCTACTTAGTCAAGTTCGTCAATTGGGAAGCAATGGAAGAGAATCCCTTGACAAATAGACGGTAATAGCTAGCTAAACCAACAAAACTCCTTATTTCTGACACATTAGTAGGTCTTACCCAATTCTTCACTGTCTCAATCTTAGAAGGATCCACCATCACTCCGTCCTTAGAAACTACATGCCCCAAGAAGGACACTACATCTAGCCAAAACTCACACTTAGATAACTTGGCATAAAGCTTTTTCTCCATCAACATTTCCAATACAATTCTCAAATGCTCCTCATGTTCTTTCTTACTTTTAGAGTATATCATCAATAAATACGATCACAAAGAGATCCAGATATGGCTTAAAAATCCCGTTCATCAACCTCATGAATGCAGCAGGGGCATTCGTAAGACCAAAAGACATCACTACAAATTCGTAATGCCCATACCTGGTTCGAAAAGCAGTCTTTGGCACATCCGCTGCCCGTATTTTCAATTGATGATAACCAAATCTCAAGTCAATCTTAGAGAAGACACAAGCACGTTGTAACTGATCGAACAAGTCATCAATGCGAGGAAGAGGATACTTGTTCTTAATAGTTACCTTATTCAGTTGTCTATAGTCTATGCACATCCAAAAACTCCCATCCTTCTTCTTCACAAATAATACCGGAGCACCCCAAGGAGATGCACGTGGTCTAATGAAGCCTTTGCTCAAGAACTCTTGAAGTTGGGCCTTTAACTCTCTTAATTCCGCGGGAGCCATTCTATAAGGGGGTATAGAAATGGGGCTGAGTACCCGATTCAAGATCAATACAGAAGTCAATATCCCTATCCGGTGGCATGCCAGGAAGATCTGCAGGGAACACATCCAGAAACTCACGGACTACCAAAACCGACTCAATCGAAGGTACTTGGATAGTATCATCCCTGAGGTGTGCCAAGAAAGCCAAACAACCCTTACTAACCAATCTCTTAGCACGAAGAAAGGAGACGATACGAACCGGATTGGAAGTGTAGTCACCCTCCCACACTAACGGATCTGTCCCAGGCTTGGCTAACGTCATAGTTTTAGCATTACAATCCAAGATCGCAAAATTCGGAGAAAGCCAAGTCATACCCAGAATTACATCAAAGTCAACCATTTCTAAGATAACCAAATCTACATAAGTGTTGCTCCCCACAAAATTCACCAAACAAGACCTATATACCTTTTCAACTATCACAGACTCACCCACCGGAGTAGAAACACGAATAGGCATATCAAGTAATTCACAATGTAAATTTAGACCATTAGCAAATGAGGAAGATACATAAGAAAATGTGGATCAGGGATCGAACAATACAGAAGCCATGCAATCACAAACCAAAAGATTACCTGTGATAACATCATCAGATGCCTCCGCTTCAGATCTCCGAGGGAAAGCATAACAATGGGCCCTGTCACCTGTCTGCCCGTTGCCCCTACCATGTTGTGATGTAGTGGCTCCAGTTTTCCCATCACCTCGGCCGTTTTGGTGACCACCATTACCTCGAGTACTCCGTCCTCCAGAATGGCGGCCTCTTCCATAACCACCTCTACCTCTAACCATTGGAGGTCTATAACTCTGTTTTGGACAATACCTCTTAATGTGTCCAGTCTCCCCACATCTATAAAATTCTCTGGGTTCAAGCATCGGCCTCTCAGAGAAGTGTAGACCGGTCTGAGGTGGACCCCCAACTACAGTTTGTAGTGAAGACTGAATTGGTCGGAACGAGTAACCTCCGGAACCCTGTCTTCTAGAGTAAGAGCCATTAAACTCACCTCCCTTTCGAAACCTTTTTGATGTAGACGCCATGGTGAAGTCATCTGGCTTTACTCCTTCCACCTCTATCACGAAGTCTACCACTTCTTCAAAGGATTTTGCCGTAGCCGCTACCTGTAAGGATGAAATCCGCAATTCTGACCTCAACCCCTTCACAATACGACGAATCCGCTCTTGTGGACTGAAACAAAGCTGGGTGGCATATCTGGATAGTGCGCGAAACCTCGCCTCATATGCAGTAACCGACATCCTACCTTGCTCTAGGTTCAAAAACTCATCTCTTTTCCTATCCCTCAAAGTCCGGGGGATATACTTCTCCATAAACAAGCTAGAGAATGAGGCCCAAGTCATAGGTGGTGCCTCTGTTGGTTGACACTCAACATGTGACCGCCACCACATTTTGGCGTTCCCTTGAAACTGATAAGTCACAAACTCAACACCAAACCATTCTACTATACCCATCTTGTGTAGTAGCTCATGACAGTCAACCAGAAAATCGTAGGCATCCTCCGATTCAGCACCCTTGAAGACTGGAGGTTTCAATTTCAAGAACTTACTGAAAAGTTCATGCTGATCATTTGTTATTATAGGCCCTGTAGTCAAACGAGGAAATGTGCCTATTTCCAATGAGGCATCCATGCGGGGAGCCCCAGTAGCGGCATGTCGTACCGATGAAACCGGAGGTGTTGGTGCAGAAAAAACTGGAGGTGCCTGACCCTGATCAGATAACCCGCTAAGATAAGAAAGAACCTGATTGATCATCTCTGGGGTAGGTTGGGGTGGCAATTCTTCATTTTGCACTTGTTCATTCTCCCCTTCCTCACCCTCTCTCACTACTTCCTTAGTCGGTGGAGGAGTCACCGCCCTAGCATCAGATGGGCTAGGTACCCGTCCTCTCCCTCTAGTGGACGTCCTCCCACGACCTCTACCACGGACTCTTGCCACTGCTCTTCCTCGAGCCACATCCCCAGTGGCTGGCTCAGACGTTCTTTGTCTTGCCGGTGTTGGTGTTGGTTCATTCATTGCTCTAGTTCTAACCATCTGCGAAAAGAGTGAAGATGGTCAGATACCAATTGGATTCAAGTAATAGCACGAAAGAAAGAAAGAATGGAATTTTCCTAAAGTCTTATAGCCTCTCAAAGAAAAGTAAAGGCGTCCCCCTACCGTTCCTTAAGACTCTACTAGACTCATTCTTCTGTGATGAGACCAACGAAACTAATGCTCTGATACAAAGTTTGTCACGACCCAACACTGAGCCGCGACTGGCACCCACACTTACCCTCCTATGTGAGCGAACCAACCAATCTAAACTTTAACATTTCAATGTAATATCAACAGAAGTAATGTGGAAGACTTAAACTCATTAATAAAAACCAATTCAATAACTTCTAAAATTCAACATCTATTATTCCCTAAAATCTGGAAGTCATCACCACAAGAACATCTATGATCAAATTACTAAACTAAGAGTATTCTAAGAAGCTAAAACAAGTAAAAGCTGGTCCATGTCGGAACTTCAAGGCATCAAGACATGAGGAAGAAGATCCAGTCCAAGCTAGAAGCATTAGCTCACATTGAAGATCCGGTGTGACGAAGACTGGCTAGAATTGCGGTTGAGTTGAAGATGACGGTACGTTTGCTGCACTCCACAAATAACAAAGAAGAAAACATAAAAGTAGGGGTCAGTACAAAACACCAGTACTGAGTAGGTATCATCGGCCAACTCAAAATAGAAAACAATATATATCAAGTAATATCATAAATCAACTACAATACTCAACATGTAGCAACAACAAGTACCAAAATCATGGATAAGTACCGCCAAGTTCACACATGAGGAATCAAGCCTCAGTACCATACTCATTTGGGAATTAGGTTCATTAGATTGAGTATATTAACATATTTCAAGATTCATTATCTTTATCCCCCTCGTGTCGGTACGTGACACTCCGCTCCATATACTATCCTGGTGTCAGAACGTGACACTCCGATCCTCATATACTATCCTGGTACCGGAACGTGGCACCCGATCCATATACTATCCTGGTGTGGGAACGTGACACTCCGATCCTCATTCTATCCTGGTAGCGGAACGTGGCACCCGATCCATTTACTATCCTGGTGTCGGAACGTGACACTCCGATTCTCATTGTATCTAGGTACCGGAACGTGGCACCCGATCCTCTATTTCTATCCTGGTACCGGAACGTGGCACCCGATCCCCTTATCTCACTTCTTTCATTCATCAAGCCTTCTTCTATACAAGGGCATCATCATTAACAAAGTAGATTAGGGTTATCTTTCAAGATTCGGGGTTCATAGCTTCATCATGCTTATTTGTTCACAATTACATAATCATATTCATGCAAGCATACAATTAAGCATATAGAAGGATTTACAATACTACCAATACATATCATTCGCTATTAAGAGTTTACTACGAATAGCATAAAAACCATAACCTACCTCCACCGAAGATTAGTGATCAAGCAAACAATTTCCCAAGCTTTATTTCTCTCTTCCTCGTTCCATTCTCCCTCTCTCTCTTGTTCTTTCTATTTTTCTTATTTAAAACCTCTTTCTTTTACCCTAATTATCATATAATTAAGTATAGAAGATGACAATAATACCCCACTAATTAACTCAAGGTTACCTCTTTTAACCCCCAAGTAATTAGACTTATTAACATTAACCCACTAACTTTATAATTAAGGCAGGAATAGTCAAAACGTCCCTTAAAACATTTAAAGAAATCCGACCCAGACTGGGATTATGCAGTCTGTGACGGCCCGTCGCGCCTGCGACGGTCCGTCCTTCTTCTCCGTCACAGAGTTCAGAGACTCAATTCTATTAAAGGGTCTGTGACGGTCCGTCGTGCCCACGACGGTCCGTCCTGCCATGTCGTCACGAAGTTTAGAGAGTCGATTTCAGTACCCTATTTCAGAATTTCTAAGTGTTTTAAAACGAGACCCTGCGACGGTCCGTCGTGCCCATGACGGTCCGTCGTGGGGTCCGTCGTCTCAACAAATTTTCCAGAAATAAAATCTGCTGCTCAAAACGACTAAACAGGTCGTTACAATTATTATCAAATATTATTATTTGTTCTAAGAATTTTTCGTCTTGATGTTCTTCTTTATTTATTATTATTATATATGTGTCACCCATTTTTTATATAATAGAATTCATTATCAGATTCCATCTCTATATCGTTATCCATTTCATTTTCTGATATTTCATATATGCTATCTTCACTTTCTAATTAAAAATCTATGTTCTCTATCTTCGTATATTTTTCATTATTTATTATTATTTTTTATATTTATTTTTCTTTGGATTTTTGGGTAATTTACAGTGTTTGGCTTTATGTCCTAATTTTACACAATTATAACAAGTACATTCTGTTAGTTTTGTTTTTAGTATATATGGTCTTTTGGCTTTGTAGGTTTTTAAACATTATCTTCTTCTCGGTTTTTTATATTTGTATTTTGATATGTATTTTTTATTATTTCTATTTTTATACTACCTATCTGCACAAAAAAATTGAGGAGCTGTTTTATATTTGCAACATACAAAATTTTTTACTAATATTTTTTTTTCCATTTTTATTTCACCTTTTCGTTTTTTACATAGTTCCATAAACCCTCGTTCCAAGAATTTTATTCTAGCTCCTAAGATATCTTTTTTTCTGCTTCTTTATAACTTTTTATGACTTTTGAGTTAAAATATTCCTGTAATTTTGTAAAATATAATGTTCTTATTTCTTTACTTTCTTCTATGCTATATGTTACTTTATAATAGGATTCCCTAATTGCACATGTATATTCATCTATTTAACACATATTAAATATTGCTAACTTTATCATTAGATTTTGTTTTGTGATTTTTTCTTTATTTTGTTCTTCTAACTCTGTTGTCATATTGTTAAATTCATTTCTTATAGGTACTTTATATTTAAATAATATTTCCATAGTTGTAGTAGCTAATTCGCCATTAGATTTTTTATAACTTCTTAAAGTTTTAAAACTTTCATTTGATAAATTTTGTAACCATAATTTTACTGTTCATATAAGTGTTCCTTCTATATATCTTGGTGTCTCTGTTATTACTATTTTGTTACCTATTTATTGTTTTGATATATATCCTATCAATAATTGGATTGTTTTATTTATATCTTCGACACAGTCTAAATGTAGAAAATTATGTTGTTCAGTTATTGGTTTAGGTGTCCATTTTTTATTCAATCTTTTATCCCATATAGTTTTTTCTCTATCACAGTGTCCATAGTTTTCATTATAATTTTTCGGATTTGAATTTTTTTGATTTTTTACTCCTGATGTTCTAGGTTTTTACATCTATGTCTATGCTTCCTGTACTTATTTATAAATTTCTTGCATTATCTATATTTGCTAAAATTTTCGTAGATGTTTCGCTTGTTTTTGAATGTTGTTCTAGATCATCGTTGTTTATTTCATCATTTCTTATTTCGGGTAGATTATCTTGGCTATATTCTTCTTTTTCTTCTATTTCTTCTTCTAGTTGCAATTTTTCTTTAAATTTAATTATCTCATTTGCTAATTTTGTGTTTTTGTTCTTTTTCTATTTGTTTAATTTCACACATTTCTTTTAGTATTTCTAGCTCTTTTTCTTGATCTATTATTTTAGTATTTTTTACTTATTCTAATTGTTGTACTTCCCTTTCTACTTGTTGTTATATTTTTTCGATTTTCGTTTTCCTATCTATTCCTTCATTTTCTTTTGTTATTCTTATCATATCAGTTAAACTATCTTTTAGTTTTACCGTTTCTTTTTATAACATTAAATTTAGATTGTCACCTATTTCCTCATATCTTCTTCCTAGATTAGAAAATATTATTTTTATTTTTAATCCATCACATTTTTCATTGTTTTCATCTATCGCGTATTCTTTCTTATTCATATATAGATTGTATTGAAGTTTATATTCAAACTTTCGATTAGTGTTTCTAGATAAAAAAATAGTTTTTCTCTATGCTAATATGGATTTTTTACAAATTCTTGCGAATAAGTTATTATTAAGTCTATTTTGCCTATGTCTTTATTCTTATCTTTTCGCTATACTTATTGCAGTAAGTTTTACTTTATATTTGTTATTTTCAATATTCATTTTGTATTTAAAAAATATATATTATCTATTCATTAATCTTGTTTTGTGTTATCAGTTTTTGTAATTGTAGAAATTTTGACATGTCCCATACATCAATGAACAAGAGCCACATAGACGTTATACAATTATTAATCAAATGAAAAGTAAAAACCATAAGAGTCTTAAAACAAAAACAACTTCCTAAACCCGATATGGGCATCACCCTTCAAAAGTGAGGACCTACCTACTTGGATTATTGACAAATTCCAATTCTTTTTCAATGTTGTCTCAAAGAGACTTCAACAATTGGAACCTAAAATGTTTGGGAAAAGCGAAAAAATGTAGTTAGTAAACCACTTGAACTAACCATGAGACCATATGCACATACAAGATCAAATCATGCTAAATTAACTATGCTAAGTAATGCTTAACGTATCTAAAATGCCTAGATTATACCGGGTTCACATGTATTGACCTGGAACTGGACCTCTGAACCTATGCATCAGCCAAGCCAACAATCTTAGTGAGTTAGTTAAGCTAGGCAAGGTTGGGTCGAGCCATGTAGGGCACTTGAATATTAAGATTCACCCGGATGAGTCTTAACTTGACTTGAAAGGGGTAATCATATGTTTTGAGGGTGTAAGGGTAAAATGATCTTTTTTCTAGGCTAAGGGTAGTATGTAATTACCATAAATATTTAATTAAGTAATTAATTAATTAAAATAGTGGACACTTCGAGTAGGGTTGACCCGAACCAATTCATTTTTGCAAATTGAGCTCCACCTAGGTTTGATCCATGGTGGAATCAATGATTTGATTGAATTAATTCGTATTTAATGATTAGTTGAATTAATTGATATTTAAATTTCTTATTTAAGTAAGACAAATAAAGATTTTTAATAAAAAATTAATACTAAAATAAATAAATAACAAAGAGTTCTACTTTTACTTAGTCTTCAACTAAAACTCCTACTTGTAAACTTACTCTCATATCTCTCAACTTTCATTTGACGTTTCTCACTTTCATTGTCACGTACATCACCAGTAAAAAGAAAAAAAAATCAAAGGTTCAACACGTGAAGAACTTGCACACAAAAACTCAAAAGAAAAACTAAACTAAAAAACGAAAAGCGAATGGATTTTTCAACCGGTTTGCGTGTGAGTTATGTTGGAGAAGCATTTGTTTTTCGTGGGAGTTGGAAGAAATTGAGATCAGATTTGAAAGGTCTTAAAAGACAAAAAAAAGTATGGGTTTTCTTCCTATTGGTCCCTTTCCCAAGAGACCCCAAAGATTCCGTCGAATTCTAATCTGAAAACTAGGAATGTTCCCCTTTGCATGTCCCTATCACTAGATCCCATCGGTAGTTGTAGGTCGGGTATGTTTGCTGGTATAAATTAGTGATATAATATATTTTCGTAATGATTATGTTCATGTATGTATGTTCGTATTTATGTGATGATGAAAATGTGTGCAGTGTGTGTGTATCCATGTTCTTGGGAATGTTTTGGAGCATGAAATTGGCATGTTAAGCCTTGTGTTTTTTTTTATAAGAATACATGGAAAAGATTCACATAATAATTTATGAAATATCAGGCGAATTACCTACGAATCTCACGTACAAATTTTGGAAAAATGTGACCAAAAACGTGACTGGAAATTTTTTTTCCGGCTAAGCAACAAGTGAGATGCAAAATTTTTTAAATTTTTTTTAGATGTGAGGTCATTAGGTATTGAACCCAAGACCTCTCCATATGAAATCTATTAAAAATTCAATAATAAAAATGAGGTAAGGGGGATGCGAAATGGGGTAAAGCTCAAGTGAAGGAATGAAAGAGGAAAAGAATTAAAAAGACATGAGGTGTGTTGGGATTGAACCCACAACCTCTTTGAAAGGTGAGGGAGATAGGAGAAAAATCAACGAAAAATAAAATGAGGGGTGTGGGAATCGAACCCACAACTTCTTAGATAGGTGAGGAAGTTAGGAGAAAAATTAATTAAAAATAAAATGAGGTTCTGCTGGATCGATCCCACATCCTCTTGGGCTCCATCGAAATATAGAGGAAAGAAAAAGAAAGCAAAAAGAAGTGTAGGTGTTGGACTTCGACCTCAAGTCTACATGCTTAAAAATATAAATCAAAAATTTGATATGAGACTGAGTGTTTCTCAATGGATTCGAAACCGGGTTCCCTTTCCCAATTCTGTATTAATACATATGTCTTACGTGAATAAATATTTAATGAATGCTGCCCATAGGAATTGAACTCAGGACCTTCGCATACTAACAAGATTCATACGTCTTGTACCACATAATCCTGGGTAAGTATGAGTTAATTAGACTAATTATGAATAAATCCTCATGGTTTGTACTGAATAAATCCTCATGGTTTGTACGCATCGAATCATAAGTTCAACGTAAATTAAAAAGTAAATGAACCTAATATATATGTGATGAATTGATGTGACTCCAGGGGGAATAAGTAAAAGTGTGAAACACACTAAAAGGCAAGAGCATTGGCATATGACGAGAGAAACATTCACGTAATGGGGTGAGTTATTATGAAGAGCTAATATGCTAAAGCTAAGGAAAATAGTGACATCATTATAAGAGGCTAAGATGAATAGTGAGGCAAGTCTCAACCAAGACTACGTAAAATATTACCAAAAGTCCTCTCCTATGGGAGTGCAGAATGATGTACAGTCAAATCTCAAGTATACTCCAAAAGAAAGTGGTAAGAATGAATTCATAGTTAATAAGCAAAGAAAGAGTGATTACATGACTATAAGCTAGTGCAAGTGAGACAAGCTGCATCTACGCCTAAAAATCAATGTCACTGAATGAAATTTCTAAGAAAGTATATTTATGCTAAACGGTGAATGAGCAAAGAAAGAGTGGATACATGAGGATAGGCTATTACAAGTGAAACAAGTTGTATCTATGCCTAGAATAAATGTTCCTCAATGTAAATTCCAAGACACCATGCTTATGTTACACGATTAACAAATAATAATGGTTTGTAAAGATGAAATGAAAGTATCTTAAGAAAGAACGGGGTAACATCACATTAAGATACTAGTACAGGAGAGACAAGTTGTACCTATGCCAATATAAGGTCACCAAAAGTATTAATCTAAGATAATGTTGAACATTAAGAGACAAGTCTCAATCACACTCTATATGTAAGTGTAAGGACAATACACACATAATACGTAAAAAAGAAATGATAAATAATCGAATGAGCGATGACCACCTCATGCAAGAAGAAAGCTTCGATGGTGTATGAGTTTAATGCAAATAGGAACTTTAAACGGAGAACCGATAGGCTATCTATGAGCGGTGATGCCTTATTTCAAGAGGGGTGGAGGTTCACGTAATTCTCATGAGATGAGACTATCCACAAAGGTTGTTATGGATCAACCTAAATATCCTAGTCTTTGAACTATGTGTCAACATAGGGAACTAGCCAGTGGTTTTCCTCCTAAGCAAGCTAGGAATGTTTTGGTTTCACCTTGGCCAGTGACTCCACCTCTTTTCTTTGTAGGGAAGACACCGGATTTCCTCATGCTCACATGATATATGGAGGTTAAAGTTGATGTTCCACAAAGAACGAAAAATGATGAAATCAATGATACCAATGTGTTTGGATAGAAAAATCAAGACGTGAACTAGACTCAAGTAATGACACTAGGTCTTTCTTAGTCATTGCACAGTGAACTCGATGAGAGTCTTTAACAACATCCTAGGTATTGTTGGTGTATACACTTGCCTACGAATAAATAAAAGTAAAGTACATAAGAATAAATAAAGTAGAGTCTGTGTTTGCTAAAGAAGGCTCTCTAGTTGAGGTCATATATGTTGAGCCCTCATTTTTGGATGTATTAATGTTAAGTCCATGAGTCCAAGGTCTCACGGCATATGAATGAATGATATGTTATATATGTACGTGCTATATGAAATATGTTATATGCTATGTGCAATATGAAAAGAATGATGATGCATGTTACTCTCATAGAATGACTTTCCTAATCTGATTTGGAAAGTCCAAATGACTTGGCTTTTTCATAATTCATATCATTAACGAGATCATCTTAATCATGGATGTCCATGGTGTGTACTTGCATAGACCCATACTTAGTACAATTGTGTACTAATCCCATATATTTTACTATTTAAGATGAAGGTTCAGGAGGGTGTTGAAGACATTCATTGCAGCTATTCGGATATCAAAACTTTTAATCTCAACTTGGTAGGTCCCCATGCATTTGAGGATGCCTGCCATTATGTTTCTAGCTTATTAATAGGTTTAGGCTAGTGGATCATGTTCCATTAGTATTTATTTCCTATTTTGTTCAGAGTTATGTAATGTTGTCATTGGCAATTGTTACTTATGCAATAAGACCATTTATTTCAATATTGAATAATCCTTTATTAGATGGTTGATATACATGAGTAATGAACATCTTTATACGCGTATCCATGCTATAACTATGAAGTCTATGAACACTTCAAACAAAAGAAAAAGTTTCAAATTTTCAGCTAAAATTAAGCAAACGAATGTAATGATGACATAAGTAGGCTTGTATGCACGCTATGAGAGGTCAACGATACCGATTTTTGCTAGGGTCTAGAAAAAACTCCTGACAAAATTGGTACCAGAGCATTAGTTTAAATGTCCAAGATATTAGGATCATATCAACCACGTTAAGTAGTTTCCAAGTTTTGGAGTGAAGTGCACCACTATCATTAATTAGAGACTGCATAATGTTCAGGAAAATTTCCCTTTTTCGAATCATATCATGCCTTATGAAATTTTGATTTCTTGGTGTTGAGACCGTATCTAACATCAACTCTGGTGTTTCAAAATGGTGAGAGCCCAAAGTTAAGAGAAACAATGAACTACATACACCTCTGGAGAGGCCACCTTGTAGGAAGTGTGCAAAACTGCATGGAGGAGAGAGTATATGATGGGCTCTAATGCTTGTTACAATTGTGGCATACCGGGTCATATGACGAAGGATTGTCCAAATAGGAGAAGTCAAGAAAAAAGGGAAGGACAAAGTTCAGCCTACTAGTCCAAGTGAATAGGCTCCAAGGAGGCAACAATTCTTCGCACTTAATTTTAGGGGTTCAAGGAAAGGCACTTGTGGTGATGTATCGAGTGTGTAGCCTTAAGTAGTCTTTCATGTGTTTGACTGTGTATGATTTTATGCACTAGTATGAGGCTAATATGTTTGAATCATAATGTTCCTTGCTGATTTGTGTGACTTATGTGTTTACTTGTGTTGTATGCTATGATGAGACTATTTTAGGAAAGAGTTTCCCCAGTCTCTTTACGTGAAGCTGCTAGTGTGTTTCAAATATGTGGATTTTCATGCTAAAATGTGAATCAAATATTCACCAATATTGAATTGCTTATGGATGCATATGTTCTATGGATGACTGACTTTTTGTTAGTAAAGAGCAGTTTCATTCGGAAACATATGTTCCTACGGAGGTGATAATGTAACATCCCAAAATTGACTATGCTAAATAATTCTTAGCCTACATTGAATGCCTAGATTAGACCGGGTTCACAGGGATTGATGAGCGTGGAATCATACCTCTGAACCTATGCATCAGCCAAGGCAACCAACTTAGTGATTTATTTGACCTAGGCAAGGTTGGGTCCAGCCATATAGGGCTCCCAAATATTAAGATTCTCCCGGGTGAGTCTTAATCGAACTTGAAAAGGTAATCTTAAGTTTGAAGGGTCTAAGGGTAAAATGGTGTTTTCCAGGCGAAGGGTAGTATTGTAATTACAAAGAATATATAATTAAGTAATTAATTAATGAAAATAGTGGACAATTCGGGCAGGGTTTACCCGAATTGACCGATTATGGCAAATTGAGGTCTACGCAAGTTTGATACTTGGTGGAAGCAATGATTAAATTGAACTAATTGGTTTTTAATGATTAAGTTGAATTAATTGGTATTTATCTTTCTGATTTAAGTATTTTAAAATAAGATTTATAATATAATAAAATAAATAAATAACAAAGAGTCCCAGTTTGACTAAGTCTTCAACTAAAACTTCTATTCCTAAACTTACTCTCATCTATGTCCACTCTGATTCTCACGTTTCTCAGTCTCATTATCACATCCATCATCAACAAAAGGAAGAAAAAAATCAAAGTTCATCACTTTTAGAACTTGCACACAAAAACTCAAAAGAAAAACTAAACTAAAAACAAAAAGCGAAAGTATTTTTCAAACAGTTTTTGCAGTGAGTTTTTTTTGGTCCCTTTACGAAAAAAACCCTAAGATTAAGTCGAATTCTGATCCAAAAACTAGGAATGTTACCCTTTGCATGACCCTTTAACTAGCTCCCATTGATTGTTGTAGGTTGGGTGTTTTTTGCAGGTAGAAATTAGGGATATAATATGTTTTTGTGATGATTAAGTTCATGTATGCATGTTAGGATTTATGTGATGATGAAAATGTGTGTATTTTATGTGTAGCCGTGTTCTTGGGTATGTTTTGGAGCATGAAAATGGCATGTCAAAGACTTGTGTTTTTTGTACAAGATTACTTGGAAAATATGCACATAATAATGTACGAAATATCTAGCGAATTACATAAGAAATTTGGTCTCAGCTAGGAAATAAGTGTGATGCCTAAATTTTTAATTTTTTTTAGATGTGAGGTCATTAAGGATTGAACCCTATACCTCACCATATGCAAGATATTAAAAATTCAATAATCAAAACGAGTTAAGGGGGATTCTATATTGGGTAAGGCTCAAGTGAAGGAATGAAAGACGAAAAGAATTCAAAAAATGAGGTGTGTGGGGATTGAATGCAAAACCTCTTGGATAAGTGAGGGAGATAGGAGAAAAATGAAAGAAAAATAAAATAAGAGGTGTGGGAATCGAACCCACAACCTCTCGGATAGGTGAGCAAGTTAGAAAAAATAAAAATAAAATCAGGTTGTGAAGGATCAATCTCACATCCTCTTGGACACTATCAAAAGAGAGAGGTAAGGAAAAGAAATGAAAAAGAAGTGTAGGTTTTGGGGTTCGACCTCAAGTCTCAAAGCTGAAAAATATAAATAAAAAATTTAGTATTAGGCGAAGTGTTGCTCAAGGGATTCAAAACCGGGTTCCCTTTCCCAATTCCTTATTGATACATAAATCTTACGTTAATAAATATTTAACGAATGTTGCCCATAGAAATCGACCTCGAGAGCTTGGCGTACTTACAAGATGCATAAGTCTTGTACCACATAAAATTGGGTAAGTATTTGTTACTTAGACAAATCATGAATTAAGCCTCATGGCCTGTACATATGTATTCATAAGTCAAGCGACGTTTAAATGTAATTGAACCGAATATATACGTGATGAATTGATGTGACTACACGGGGGGTGATAAACAGTGTGAAACACACTAAAAGGACAATTGCATTGACATATGACGAAATGAACATTCATGTAATGGGGTGAGTAATTATGAAGAGCTTATATGCTAAAGCTAATGAAAATATTTACAACATGATAAGAGTCTAAGATGAATGGTGAGGCAAGTCTGAACAATGTCTACGAAAATGTAACCAAATGTACTCACTTATGGGAGTGTAGAATGATATAGGGTCAAATCTCAAGCATACTCAATTTTTTTTTATTAAGGATGAATGCATAGTTATGAAGCAACGAAAGAGTGACTAAGTGACTATAGGCTAGTTCAAGTTAGAGAAGCTGCATCTACATCTAAAAATCAATGCCACTAAATATAATTTCTACGAGAGTATATTTATGCTATACGATGAATAAGCAAAGAAAGAGTGGCTACATGAGCATATGCTTGTACAAGTGAGACAAGTTGTATCTACGCCTACAATAAATGTACCTCAATGTAAATTCCAAGAGTAATGTATCTTATACAATGAACAAATAATGAGAGGTGAGTAAAGATGAAATTAGAAGATGTTAAGAAAGAACAGGGTGGAATCTCAATAAGAGGCTAGTACATGTGAAACAAGTTGTACCTTCACCAATATAAGGTCACCAAAAGTACTCTCCTAAGAGAGTGTTGAAAATTAAGGACAAGTCTTAATCACACTCTATATGTAAATGTAAGAACAACTCACACTTAATACGTAAGTAAGAGATGATAAATCATCTAATAAGCTATGACTACCTCATGCTAGAAGCAAGCTTCGATGATGTAAGAGTTGAATGTAAATAGGAATTTTAAACGGAGTACCAATAGGCTATCTATGAGTGGTGATGCCTTATTTTTTGAAGGGCGCAGTTTCACGTACATAGGCATCCCAACGCCCAATATTGAATAATATTGGGCATGTTAGAGAATATTGTCTTAAGGGTGTTAGCCCATTTCTATGTGTTTAAAAGTTAACTTAAAATACACCTTGATGTTCAATTTCTCCAATCCAAGCTTGTTTAGATATTGTACATGCAATGAAGACCCTAAGCTAAAACGCTTAATTCCTTAACTCACACATTAGGTATGAGGCATCCAAGAGTCAAGTCTAGGTACCATAGCACATGATCATTTAAAATGATCACGAAGAATAAGCAGTGCCCAAGGACATAGTGAGGGTCCTTGGACAAGGAATGATCGGCCACACATGTGCTAAGCGGCAAAGAGACAAGATACAAGCACAACTGAAATCGGTTAGGGCGGTAAGGGGCAGGCGCACGTTTTTATAAAATAACATGGGGCCTAGATCCCTTACTATTCCTAGGCTCTAAATAAGTTACCTAACTATATAAAAAACCTAGGACTAACCGAAATTAACTAACTAGTGGACCCGACAACCAAAGACCTAACCGAGTAACTAACTAAATAAACATCCTAGTACCTAACCTAGGATGGTCCAAAGAGGTTGTTATGGTCCTAGTGACTTAGGGGTACTTTAGGTATTACCCTAGGTAACTTAATTAATTAACTTATAAAGTTAAGTCTATAATTAAAAATCAAACTTAAGGCCTAGACCCTTAGAAAAATTTCAGATTTTGCTAAGTCAAATGCTCTCCTCTTTTTAGTCAATTTAGGAGGGGCATTTTGGTAATTAGCTAATTAATATATTTAATTTAGTTAATTAGCCTACTTATTCAATATGCAGTTACTAAGATCTAGACTCGCGCTTATCAATAGAAAACCTCACGATTGCAAAACAGTAAACAAAAGAAACGAAAATGTCACGACCCAAATCGGAGCCGCGACTGACACTCTCATTTGCCCTCCTATGTGAGCGAAACGTGGCACTCCGATCCTCATTCTATCCTGGTACTGGAACGTGGCACCCGATCCATATACTATCCTTGTGTCGGAACGTGACACTCCGATCCTCATTCTATCCTGGTACCGGAACGTGGCACCCGATCCATATACTATCCCGGTGTCGGAACGTGACACTCCGATCCTCATTCTATCCTGGTACCGGAACGTGGCACCCGATCCTCTATCTCTATCCTGGTACCGGAACGTGGCACCCGATCCCCTAATATCACCACTTTCGTTCATCAAGCCTTCTTTTATACCAAGGCATCATCATTAACAAAGTAGATTAGGGTTTCTTTTCAAGATTTGGGATTCAATAGCTTCATCATGCTTATTTATTCACAATTTCATAATCATAGTCATGCAAGCATACAATTAAGCATATAGAAGGTTTTACAATACTACTAACACATATCATTCGCTATTAAGAGTTTACTACGAATAGTGTGAAAACCATAACCTACCTCCACCGAAGACTAGTGATTCAAGCAAGAATTTCCCAAAGCCTTGTGTTTTCCTCTTCTCCCTCGTTCGATCCTCTCTCTCTCTTGTTCTTTCTATTTTCTTTATTCAAACCTCTTTCTTTTACCCTAATTAACATATAATTAAGAATGAAAGATGGCAATAATAACCCACAGTTAATTTTAAGGTCACCTCTTTTAACCCCCGAGTAATTAGACTTATAATCCTTAACCCTCTAACTTTATAATTAAGGTAGGAATAGTCCAAAACGACCCTTAAAACGTGTAAAGAAATCCGACTCAGACAGGGATTATGCAACCTGCGACGGCCCGTCGTGCCTGCGACGGTCCGTCCTGCAGGTAATCGCAAGGCTAAGAGACTCGATTTCCACTGAAGAACCTGTGACGGTCCGTCACACCTGTGACGTTCCGTCCTGCCATTCCGTCACGAAGTTCAGAGAGTCGATTTTCAGTACCCAATTTCAGAATTTCTAAGTGTTTTGAAACGAGACCCTGCGACGGTCCGTCGTGCCCATGACGGTCCGTCGTGGGGTCCGTCGTTTCAGCCAATTTTCCAGAAATAAAATCTGCTGCTCAAAACGACTAAACAAGTCGTTACAATAGATACCAATTTCCCCATCGTTCGTCCTCGAACGATCACAAGAAGAAAAACAAGGGCGAGAAGGAGTACCTGAATCTTTAAACAGATGTGGGTATCTATCTTGCATATCTGCCTCCTTCTCCCAAGTGGCTTCTTCAACCGGTCGATTCTTCCATTGCACTTTGATGGATGCAATCTCCCTTGACCTCAACTTGCGAACTTCTCTATCTAAAATAGCAACAGGCTCCTCCTCATAAGACAAATTTTCATCAAGCAAAACTGAATCCCAACGTATAATGTAGTTTCCATCCCCATGGTATCTTTTCAACATCGACACATGGAATACCGGATGCACTCCGGACAGCCCTGGAGGCAAGGCTAACTCATAAGCCACCTCCCCTACTCGCTTAAGTACTTCAAATGGTCCAATATACCATGGACTAAGCTTACCTCTTTTCCCAAACCGCATCACCCCTTTCATGGGCGAAACCTTTAGCAAGACTTGCTCACCCTCCATAAACTCCAAGTCTCTAACCTTTCGATCTGCATATTCCTTTTGCCTACTTTGCGCCGCTAGAAGCTTCTCTTGAATAGATTTCACTTTCTCTAATGAATCTCTCAAAATATCCGTACCCCAAGGTCTAACCTCAAATGCATCAAACCACCCAATGGAGACCTACATCTCCTACCATACAATGCATCAAATGGGGCCATATCAATGCTTGAGTGATAACTATTATTGTATGAAAACTCCGCTAAGGGTAAGAAGTTATCCCAATGACCACCAAATTCTATCACACAAGCACGAAGCATATCCTCCAACACTTGAATCGTTCGCTCAGACTGACCATCGCTCTGAGGATGGAACGCAGTACTAAGGTCCAACCTAGTACCCAATTCCGCATGCAGTGTTTTCCAAAACTTAGAAGTAAACTGTGTACCTCTATCTGATATGATGGAGAGTGGAACCCCATGCAACCGAACAATTTCTGAGATATAGATTTTGGCTAACTTTTCGGCATTGTAAGTCACCTTGACCGGAATGAAATGAGCAGACTTAGTTAACCTATCCACAATCACACAAATAGAGTCATACTTACTCATTGTCTTTGAAGACCAACCACGAAGTCCATTTCGATTCTCTCCCACTTCCATTCGGGAATGGGCATTTTCTGAAGTGTTCCTCCGGGCCTTTGGTGTTCATATTTCACTTGTTGACAGTTTGGACATTTGGCAATAAAATCCACAATATCACGCTTCATTCTACTCCACCAAAAGTGTTGCTTTAGGTCACGATACATCTTGGTTGCACCCGGATGTATAGAATACCTTGAACTATGAGCCTCTGTCAAAATAGTGTCGATCAAATCATCGATGCGGGGTACACATACCCTTCCCTTAATCCTCAAAACACCTTCCTCATCGATTGTTGCTTCTTTAGCCTCTCCTTGCAACACTTTATCTCGAATCCGGATCAATTTCTCATCATCAAACTGCTTCCCCTTAATCTTGTCAAGGAAGGAGGATCTTGCCTCCACACAAGCTAACAATCCTCCCTTCTCATTTACTTCCAACCTCATAAGGTCATTAGCCAAAATCTGCACTTCTCTAGCCAATGGGCGTCTAGAAGCTTGCAAATGAGCTAGACTTCCCATGCTTCCCGCCTTTCTACTCAAAGCATCTGCCACAACATTCGCCTTCCCTGGATGATACAAGATAGTGATATCGTAGTCCTTCAGTAGTTCCATCCATCTCCTTTGTCTCCAGTTCAAATCTTTCTGAGTAAAGACATACTGTAGGCTACGATGATCCATATAGACTTCACACTTAACCCCATATTAATAGTGCATCCATTGCTTCAATGCAAATACTACCGCGACCAATTCCAAATCATGAGTTGGATAGTTGCGTTCATGTATTTTTAATTGTCTTGAAGCATAAGCAATCACGTTCTTCTCTTGCATTAGCACTGCACCCAAACCCGAATAGGATGCATCACAATAAACAATGAAATTCTTACCTTCCACTGGCAAGGTAAGGATAGGTGCGGTAGTCAACAGAGTCTTGAGCTTCTGAAAGCTTTCCTCACACTCATCCGACTATACAAATGGAACATTTTGCTTAGTCAAGTTCGTCAATTGGGAAGCAATGGAAGAGAACCCCTTGACAAATCGACGGTAGTAGCTAGCTAACCCAACAAAGCTCCTTATTTCTCACACATTAGTGGGTCTTACCCAATTCTTCACTGTCTCAATCTTAGATGGATCTACCATCACTCCATCCTTAGAAACCACGTGCCCCAAGAAGGACACTGCATCTAGCCAAAACTCACACTTAGAGAACTTGGCATAAAGCTTTTTCTCCCTCAACATTTCCAATACCATTCTCAAATGCTCCTCATGTTCCTCCTTACCTTTAGAGTATATCAGTATATCATCAATAAACACGATCACAAAGAGATCCAAATATGGCTTAAAAATCCCATTCATCAAGCTCATGAAAGTAGCGGGGGCGTTCGTAAGACCAAAAGACATCACTACAAATTCATAATGCCCATACCTGGTTCTAAAAGCAGTCTTTGGCACATCCGTTGCCCATATTTTAAATTGATGATAACCAGATCTCAAGTCAATCTTAGAGAAGACACAAACACCTTGTAACTGATCGAACAAGTCATCAATGCGAGGAAGAGGATACTTGTTCTTGATAGTTACCTTGTTCAACTGCCGGTAGTCTATGCACATCCGAAAACTCCCATCCTTCTTCTTCACAAACAAAACCGGAGCACCCCAAGGAGATGCACTTGGTCTAATGAAGCCTTTGCTCAACAACTCTTGAAGTTGGGCCTTTAACTCTCTTAATTCGGCGGGAGCCATTCCATAAGGGGGTATAGAAATGGGGCGAGTACCCGGTTCAAGATCGATACAGAAACCAATATCCCTATCTGGTGGCATACCAGGAAGATCTGCAGGGAACACATCAAAAAACTCACGGACTACCGAAACCGACTCAATCGAGGGTACTTGAGCAGTGTCATCCTTGAGATGTGCCAAGAAAGCTAAACACCCTTTACTAACCATTTTCATAGCACGAAGAAAGGAGATGATACGCACCGTATTGGAAGTGTAGTCCCCCTCCCATACTAACGGATCTGTCCCAGGCTTGGCTAATGTCACTGTTTTAGCATTACAATCCAAGATCGCAAAATTCAGAGAAAGCCAAGTCATACCCAGAATTACATCAAAGTCAACCATTTCTAAGATAACCAAATCTACATAAGTGTTACTCCCCACAAAATTCACCAAACAAGACCTATATACCTTTTAAACTACCACAGACTCACCCACCGGAGTAGAAACACGAATAGGCATGTCAAGTAATTCACAATGCAAATTTAAACCATTAGTAAGAATGATGAAGATACATAAGAAAATATGGATCAGGGATCGAACAATACAGAAGCCATGCAATCACAAACCAAAAGATTACCTGTGATAACAACATCGGATGTCTCCGCCTCCGATCTCCCAGGGAAAGCATAACAATGGGCCCTTTCATTTGTTTGTCCGTTGCCTCTACCATGTTGTGATGAAGTGGCTCCAGTTTGCCCATCACCTCGGCCGTTTTGGTGACCACCATTACCTCGACCACTGCGTCCTCCAGAATGACGGCCTCTTCCATAACCACCTCTACCTCTAGCTATTGGGGGTCGATTACTCTGTTTTGGACAATATCTCTTAATATGTCCAATCTTCCCACATCCATAGACTCTCTGGGTTCATGCATAGGTCTCTCAGAGAAGTGTTGACCGGTCTGAGGTGGACCCCCAACTACAGTCTGTAGTGAAGACTGAAGTGGTCGGACTGAGTAACCTCCGGAACCCTGTCCTCTCGAGTAAGAACCATTAAAATCACCTCCCTTTCGAAACCTTTTTGATGTAGATGTCGAGGTGAAATCATCGGGCTTCACTCCTTCCACCTCTATCACGAAGTCTACCACTTCTTGGAAGGATTTTGTCGTAGCCGCTATCTGTAAGGCCGAAATCCGCAACTCTGACCTCAACCCCTTCCAAAGCAACGAATCCGCTCTTGTGGACTGAAACAAAGTTGCGTGGCATATCTGGATAGTGCGCGAAACCTAGCCTCATATGCATTGACCGACATCCTACCTTGCTCTAGGCTCAAGAACTCATCCCTTTTCCTATCCCTCAAAGTCTGGGGAATATACTTCTCCATAAACAAGCTAGAGAATGAGGCCCAAGTCATAGGTGTTGCCTCTGTCGGTTGACACTCAACATGTGATCGCCACCACATCATGGCGTTCCCTTGAAACTGATAACTCACGAACTCAACATCAAACCGTTCTACTATGCCCATCTTGTGTAGTAGCTCATGACAGTCAACCAGAAAATCGTAAGCATCCTCACATTCGGCACCCTTGAAGACTGGGGGTTTCAATTTCAAGAACTTACTGAAAAGTTCATGCTGATCATTTGTCATTATAGGCCAAGTAGTCAGACGTGGAAACGTGCCTATCTCTAATGAGGCATCCATGCGGGGAGCCATAGTAGCCGCATGTTGTACCTCCAGAACCTGAGGTGCTGGTGGAGAAAACACTGGGGGTGTTAGGCCCTGATCAGATAACCCGCTAAGATACGCCAGAACCTGATTAATCATCTCTGGGGTAGGTTGGGGTGGCATTTCCTCATTCTGCCCTTGTTCATTCTCCCCTTCCTCACCCTCTCTTACTACCTCCTCAGTCGGTGGAGGAGTCACTAACCTAGCATTAGATGGACTAGGTGCTCGTCCTCTTCCTCTAGAGGACGTCCTCCCACGACCTCTACTGGGCCTCTTGCCACTGTTCTTCCTCGAGCCACAGCCCCTGTGGCTGGCTCAGATGTTTCTTGTCTGGACGGTGTTGGTGCAGTCGTTGCTCTAGTTCTAACCATCTTCGAAAAGAGTGAAGATGGTCAGATACTAATTTGTATCACCTAGATACCAATTGGATTCAAGTAATAGCACGAAAGAAAGAAAGAAAGAATGGAATTTTCCTAAAGTCTTATAGCCTCTCAAAGAAAATTAAAGGCGTCCCCCTACCGTTCCTTAAGACTCTACTAGACTCGTTCTTGTGTGATGAGACCAACGAACCTAATGCTCTGATACCAAGTTTGTCACGACCCAAATCGGAGCCGCGACTGGCACTCACATTTGCCCTCCTATGTGAGCGAACCAACCAATCTAAACCTTAACATTTCAACATATATCAACAGAACGTAATGCGGAAGACTTAACTCATTAATAAAATCAAATCAATTACTATTATTATCCCCCAAAATCTGGAAGTCATCACCACAAGAACATCTATAATCAAATGACTAAACTAAGAGTATTCTAAAAGCTAAAACAAGTAAAAGCTAGTCCATGCCGGAAGTTCAAGGCATCAAGACTTGAAGAAGAAGATGCAGTCCAAGCTAGAAGCATTAGCTCACCCTGAAGATCCGGTGTGACGAAGACTGGCTAGAATCACTATTGAGTTGAAGACGACGGCACGTTTGCTGCACCCCACAATTAACAAAGAAGAAAACATAAAAGTAGGGGTCAGTACAACCACAAGTACTGAGTAGATATCATCGGCCAACTCAAAATAGAAAATAGTATATATCAAGTAATATTATAAAACAACTATAATACTCAACATGTAGCAACAACAAGTACTATAATCATCAATAAGTACTAACAAGTTCACACATGGGGACTCAAGCCTCACTACCATACTCTTTTGGGAATTAGATTCGTTAGATTGAATTCATTAACATATTTCAAGATTCGTTATCTTTATCCCCCTCGTGTCGGTACGTGACCTCCGCTCCATATACTATCCTGGTGTCGGAACGTGACACTCCGATCCTCATTCTATCTTGGTACCGGAACGTGGCACGCGATCCTCTATATCTATCCTGGTACCGGAACGTGGCACCCGATCCCCTAATCTCACCACTTTCGTTCATCAAGCCTTCTTTTATACCAAGGCATCATCAATAACAAAGTAGATTAGGGTTTCTTTTGAAGATTTGGGATTCAATAGCTTCATCATGCTTATTTATTCACCATTTCATAATCATATTCATGCAAGCATACAATTAAGCATATAGAAGGGTTTACAATACTACTAACACATATCATTCGCTATTAAGAGTTTACTACGAATAGTGTGAAAACCATAAACTACCTCCACCGAAGACTAGTGATTCAAGCAAGAATTTCCCAAAGCCTTGTGTTTTCCTCTTCTCCCTCGTTCGATCCTCTCTCTCTCTTGTTCTTTCTATTTTCTTTATTCAAACCTCTTTCTTTTACCCTAATTAACATATAATTAAGAATGAAAGATGGCAATAATAACCCACAATTAATTTTAAGGTCACCTCTTTTAACCCCCAAGTAATTAGACTTATAATCCTTAACCCTCTAACTTTATAATTAAGGTAGGAATAGTCCAAAACGACCCTTAAAACGTGTAAAGAAATCCGACCCAGACTGGGATTACGCAACCTGCGACTGCCCGTCGTGCCTGCGACGGTCCGTCCTGCAGGTCGTCGCAAGGGTCAGAGACTCGATTTCCACTGAAGAACCTGTGACGGTCCGTCACACCTGTGACGTTCCGTCCTGCCATTCCGTCACGAAGTTCAGAGAGTCGATTTTCAGTACCAATTTCAGAATTTCTAAGTGTTTTGAAACGAGACCCTGCGACGGTCCGTCGTGCCCATGACGGTCCGTCGTGGGGTCCGTCGTTTCAGCCAATTTTCCAGAAATAAAATCTGCTGCTCAAAACGACTAAACAGGTCGTTACAGAAAAACAGTGAACAATTCTACTTAGGTCATTTCAAGGTTATTCTTCAAGGTTCATGCAAAGTAAAAGTGATATTCATAGATTCAATTCTAAACTAAGATATGTGTTTTCTCTCTAGGATTCCTTTCTCCAAGAGGCTATTCAAACTTTTGAATCAAACAAAACGAAATTAGGGTTGTTACCAATGAAACGAATCTTCATCTCCCTAGTTCTTCCTATTTCCGATATTAATGGTATGTATAGTACAAATCTCGAGCGTCTTATTGGTATGTCGTGCTAACTGATCATTATATGTAGGTTTCTTGATTTAATTATGTCAAATGATACCTATAGGTTAGATCCGTATGTTTAGAGTATTATTTACATAAGATAAAGAATGTTGTAATGCCAAATTGTGTTCGAAAAGATGAAATTCTTATGAGTTGTATATTAAGTTTAGTTTACAGTTAAAAGTTTACTTTCTTGATATGATGATACTACAATAGTATATACATGAAGTTAAGTGAATTGGCTCATGATATTCTCATGACCTGTTTTTAGTGAAAGTTTGTTTTATGCCATAAATTGGCATACAATGTTATTTCCAAAATATGATATGAAATTGGCTAATGAATGAGTTATACCAAATTAAGCATGACAAATGTATTTCAATGAATTCATAACCAAGTGTATGCCAATCATTGGGACAAGTTAAAACATACCCTACCAAAATGAACTATGAATATAGTAGTATATTGAATAAGTTTATAACTTTCATAAAGAATTGTATAACGCTACCAAATGAGATTGAGCAAGATAATGTGTGTAACGAAATAACTAAAAGCTTATTAGTTGTGAAATTGACCAGAATGAGGTGTTAAACGAAGTAAGACAAGTATCCATTGCACTTGAGCGATAATGTTAAAGATATTCACATAAAATGGTGTTAGAAATCATGAGAAAGTCTTATTCACACCATAATGTTAATGTAACAATTAATTTCACATTCATCAAGTAACGAAAGGGATGACAAGTCATCTATTGAGCTAAGCATTCCTCATACTAAAAGCAAGCTTCCATAATGTATGAGTCAACTCTAAAAAATAGAAAGTATACGAAATTTAGAAAAGCTGTGATAGACTAGCAGTGGTCTTGTGCAATCACATGTAAGCCTCATAAGATGAGGTTACCACCAAGGTAGATAAGAGTCTTCAAAATATCCTAGTCTTGGAGCTATTTTTCAAGCATAGGAACTAGCTAGAGGATTCCACCTAAGCGAGCTAGGTAGTATTCGATTTCACTTTGGCTAGTGAACCACCATTTATTCAGTGTAGGGAAGACACTAGATTTCAAGTTTACCTCACACGATCTATGTCGGTTTAATGCTCAAGAAAGTATTCAGTTTCACTTTAGCTGTGAAGTACCTTTTTTTGGTGTGTGGAAGACACTAAATATGGATTCACTTTAGTCAGCGACCCACCTCTTTTCTGTGTGGGGAAGAAACTAGAGTCGGTTTCAATTTTGCCTGTGAACTACCTCTTTTTAGTGTGGGGAAAACACCAGATTTCATGTTAAATCACATGATCTAAGTTCACTTTAACTGGTGAACCACTTCTTTTAAGTGAGGGGAAGACACTGGATTTCATGTTAGCTAACATAATCTATTTTAGTAAGAAAGATTTCCACAAGAAAGTAAGAAACAAATAGAGTAACATGTTCAAAGTGAAGAACAATTCAAAGATGAAGAAATCTAAGTTTAAAGTAAACTACCTAAGCAAGAGCTTAAGAATATCAATCATCAGTGTTTGATAAGAATGAAGTTTTAACAGTTATTGGCTTATGCCAATAAAGAGAGTAAATCATATAATGGGCATAACCAATAATCTTTATATCATGCAAATGATCAAATAACGGGCATAGAAAACAATCTTTATATCATGGTAATGTTCAAATAATTGGTATAACCAAATATATGAATACATGCCCCAATTATATTATTCAAAATGAATTCAAAATGAATAAATAATTGGCATAGCTAATAAAGATTGTCTTATAAAGACTTCATGCCAATTTAACATGAACGGAAGAAATAACTTGTGACTAGAGTAGTCAAATCATTTTCTTAGTCTTTTGTATTACTTACATGATTCTTTGTGGGTATGGAAATACAATGAATAATTACACCCATAGTTAAAACATTGGATCAAAGGATATCATTGAAATACATAACAAAAAGAAGAAAATACTAAAAAATAAACTAAGGCACTTGAGAAGAAGCTCTCAGCCTAAGGGAGTAAAATTATTATGTTTGTTTGAGTTGTTTTAAAATTATGTTCATGATTCCAAGGTCATATATTCATATAGAAAATAATTTGTGTGCTTTGTATGCATGAAACATGTCATATTCATTGCATGAATCAAAAATTATAAATTAGGAAAGTATAGTGACTTCACTTTCCAAAAACAACATGTTTCTATAGGAAGAACTTTCCTTGATCATGCATAGCCCTTATGTGATTATGTGAATATACACATACTTAGTACAAGTGTTGGCTAACCCATATACTATTAATATTTTATAGGCAGAGGTCTGAGAGTAGATTGAATATTCGTTGAAGTGGTTTTGATTACCGATCTGCCTATGCTTATTATTCTAAATTTTTTTACATTAGACATAGCAAGTGGATGTTTTTCCTAGTATTAATTTCAAACATTTGCTTAACAGTTTTATTAAGGTCGGTTTGGAAAACTATTATTAATATTATGTGTTCTTATTTCAATTGTTTAATATATTTATAGATGGTTGTTTAGTTTAATACATGTATTATATAATATTTATGAGGTAATTATATGAAGTCTAAGTATACTTTGTTATGTTTTAAAAATTTCTAAATTTTCTGCAAATTTAACTGTATGATTGTGATGAAAGCTAAGAAGAGACTTGTCTCCGACCTTTGGAGTCTAGATTCCGGGTGAGATAAACGTGGTATCAGACATGATGTTAATTAAATTACCTAGGAACTAAGGCTCAAAACAACCATGTTGCATATTTTCAGGGTTATGATTGTTATGTGAACCACAACCCATACTTAGAGACTTAGTGATGTTAGGAATCTTTTCTTATTCAACTCTTTATGGTGCTGTGAAGAGCTTTTACATTTGTGTCATTCTAGAATGTAACTTCCTTTTTATTTGTGAGAAAATGAACACAAGATGAAACGCAAGAAGAAGGTTTGGAGAAGCAGCTGCTAGGAGAAAGCCGTGTGGTGAGTGTGGACGTTTGCATGGAGGTGAGTGCTTGGTAGGTACTAATGGCTGCTATGGATGCGGCAAGAGTGGGCAAATAATTAGGGACTACCCACATGTGAAGAATCTGGCCAAGGCAGATACTCAACCTCGGCCTAATCCAACTGTTGCAGCCACGCCTCCCAAGAGGACTTTGGAAGGTAGAAAGGAGCAGGAGGAGCGAACTTATGTGGTTAGTGGTAGCTTGCTTGTCTTTTTTTTTATTTGTATACATTGTTTGATCAAGGATCCACCTTGTCTTTTTTTACTCCTTTAGTAACTAGTAAATTTGACTTGCTTCCTGAGATCTTGCGTGAACCTTTTCTCGTTAGTACTCCTATAGGTGACAACATTAGAGTTGAAAGAGTATATAGAGATTGCCCAATAATTGTTCATGATAGAGTCACTTATGCTGACTTAATTTAATTAACCATGCTTGACCTTGATATAATTTTTGGTATGAATTGGATCTATAAAAGTTATGCTACCATAGACTGTCGAAACAAGGTAGTAAGATTTAAGTTTTCTAATGAGTTAGAGTTGGAATAGGATGGGCGTAGTTCAAATCCAATAGGCCAAATAGTTTCTCATCTTAAAGCCAATAACATCATATCTAAGGGGTGTTTATACTACTTAGTCAGAGTCAATGATTTAGAACATGAAGCTCCTTCCATAGACTCTGTGTCCATAAATGTGTGTTTATACTTGCAATATAAGAGTTAATATGAGTTCATGGTTGCATTCATGTTTCTGTCTTTGTGTAGAGTTTACATGATTTTTGTGTTGCATTAGTTGTTATGTGCATTGACTTAAAGTGAGATTGAAAAGGAAGTTCCTCAATCTGAAATGTGAAGCTTCATATAAGCTTTGACTTATGTTCATCATCGAGAGTAATATGTGAATCATATATTCACAAAGAGTAAAGTTTCAAGCATGTTGATGCGTTTTTCAAAAATACACTCTTTGATTTGAAATGAGTGTAGGGTAATTTGGGGACGAATGTTTCTAAGTGAGGGATAATGTAACATTCCAGAAAATGTACTTGTCTAGTGAAGGGCCATTTAGGTTATAAGAATATGTATTTGGGGTACATAGGCATCCCAATGCCCAATATTGAGTAATATTGAGAATGTTAGAGAATGTTGGCTTATGGGCGTTAGCCAATTTCTATGTATTAAAAAGTTAACTTAAAATACACCTTGTTATTAAATTTCTCCAATCCAAACTTGTTTAGGAATTGTACATGCAATGAAGACCCTAAGCTAAAACGCTTAATTCCTTAACTCACACATAAGGTACGAGACGTCCAAGTGTCAAGCCTAGGTACCATTGCACATGATCATTTAAAATGATCATGTAGATTAAGTAGTGCCCAAGGACATAGTAATGGTCCTTGGACAATGAATGATCGGCGACACATGTGCTAACCGGCCAAAAGACAAGAGACACGCCTAACTGAATTCAGTTAGGGCGGTTAGGGGTAGGCGCGCGTTTTGATAAAACCACATGGGGATTAGATCCCTTACTAATACTAGGATCTAAATAAATTACCTAACTATATAACAAACCTAGGACTAACCGAAATCAACTGACTAGTGCACCCGACAACATAAGACCTAACCGGGTAACTAACTAAAGTAACATCCTAGTACCTAACCTATGATGATCCAAAGAGGTTTTTATGGTCCTAATGACTTAGGTTTACTTTAGTTATTACCCAGGTAACTTAATTAATTAAATTATTAACTTATTTATATAATTAAAAATTAAAGTCAAGGACTATACGCTTAGAAACATTTCAGATTTCGCTAAGTCAAATGCTCTTTTCTTTTTAGTCAATTTAGGAGGGGAATTTTGGAAATAAGATAATTAATATATTTAATTTAGTTAATTAGCCTAAGTTTAATTATTCAATATGAAGTTACTAAGATCTAGACTCACGCATATGAATAGAAAACCTCACGATTGCAAAACATTCAATAAAAGAAACGACAAACAGTGAACAATTCTATTTAGGCCATTTTATGGTGATTCTTCAAGGTTTTCATGCAAAGTACAAGGTGATCTTCATAGATTCAATTCTACATAGAGGTATGTGTTTTATCTCTTGGATTCCTTTCTCCAAGAGGCTATTCAAACTTTTTGAATCAAAGAAAACGAAATTAGGGTTGTTACCAATGAAACGAATCTTCATCTCCCTAGTTCTCCCTGTTTCCGATTTTAATGGTTGTATAATACAAATCTCGAGCATCTTATTAGAATGTGGTTCTAACTGATCATTATATGTAGGTTTCTTGATTTAATAATGTCAAATGATACCTATAGTTTAGATCCGTATGTTTAGAGTATTATTTACATAAGATAAAGAATGTTGTAATGCCACATTGTGTTCGAGAAGATGAAATTTTATGAGTTGTATATTAAGTTTAGTTTACTGTTAAAAGTTTACTTTTTTTTAATATTATGAGACTACAATAGTATATACATGAGGATAACTTAATTGGCTCATGATATTCTCATGACCAGTGTTTAGTGAAAGTTTGTTTTATGCAAATAAATTGGCTTACAATTTTATTTTCAATATATGATATAAAATTAGGTAATGTATAAGTTATACAAAATTAAGCATGACCAATGAAACTCAATGAATTCATAATAAGGTGTATTCCAATCATTGGGACAAGTTCCAACATACCCTACCATAATGAACTATGAATATAGTAGTATATTGAATAAGTTTATAACTTTCATAAAGAATTGTATAAGGTTACCAAATGACATTGAGCAAGATAAGGTGTGTAATGAAATAACTAAAAGTTTATTAGTTGTGAAATTGACCAGAATCGGGTGTTAAAGGAAGTTAGACAAGTATCCATTGCACCTGAACGATAATGTTAAAGATATTCACATAAAATGGTGTTAGAAATAATGAGACAAGTCTCATTCACACCATATTTATAATATAAGACTTAAGTTTACATTCATCAAGTGAAGAAAGGGATTACAAGTGATCTATTGAGCTAAGCATACCTCATACTAAAAGCAAGCTTCCATAGTGTATCAGTCAACTATAAAAAATATAAGGTATGCGAAACATACAAAAGCACCGATAGACTAGCAATGAGCTTGTGAATTCACATGTAGGCCTCATAAGATGAGGTTACCAACAAGGTAAATAGAAGTCTTCAATATATCCTAGTCTTGGAACTATGTTGCAAGCATATGAACTAGCCTGAGGATTTCACCTAAGCGAGCTAGGTAATATTCGATTTCACTTTGGCTGGTAAACAACCCTTTTTTCATTGTGGGGAAGACACTAGATTTCATGTTTATATCACATCATCTATGTTGGTTAATGCTCAAGAAAGTATTCGGTTTAACTTTAGCCGTGAACTACCTTTTTTTGGTGTGTGGAAGACACTAAACATGGATTCACTTTAGTCATGAACCACCTCTTTTCGATGTGGGGAAGAAACTGAACTCGGCTTCAATTTTGCCGGTGAACTACCTCTTTTCAGTGTGGGGACGACACTAGATTTCATGTTAAATCACATGATCTAAGTTCACTTTAACCGGTGAACCACCTCTTTTAAGTATGGGGAAGACACTGGATTTCATGTTAGCTCACATGATCTATTTTTGTAAGAAATATTTCAACAAGAAAGTAAGAAAGAAATAAAGTAACATGTGCAAAGTTAAGAACAATTGAAAGATGAAGATATCTAAGTTCAAAGTGAACTAAGTAAGCAGGAGCTTAAGAATATCAATCATCAGTGTTTGATAAGAATGAAATTTTAACCGTTATTGGCTTATGCCAAAAAAGAGAGTAAATCAAATAATGGGCATAACTAATAATCTTTATATCATGCAAATAATAAAATAACGGGCATAGAAACCAATGTTTATATCACTGTAATGATCAAATAATTGGTATAACCAAATATATGAATACATGCCCCAAAAATTTATGTTATTCAAAATGAATAAATAAGTGGCATATCTAATAAATATTGGCTTATAAATACTTCATTCCAATTTAACATGAAGGGAAGAAATAACTTGTGAGTAGAGTAGTCAAATCATTTTGTTAGTCTTTTGTATTACTTACATGATTCTTTGTAGGTATGGAAATACAATGAATAATTACACTCGTAGGTAAAACATTGGATCGAAGGATATCATTGAATTACATAACAAAAAGAAGAAAAGAATGAAAAATAAATTAAAGCAGTTGAGAAGAAGCTCTCGGCGTAAATGAGTTAAATTATTATGTTTTTTTTGAGTTGTTCTAAAATTATGTTTAGGATTCCAAGGTCATATGTTCATATAGAAAATGAGTTGTGTGATTTGTATGCATGAAAACATGTAATATTCATTGCATGAATAAAAAATTATGAATTGGTAAAGTATAGTGACATCACTTTCAAGAAACGACATGTTTCTATAGGAAGAGATTTCCTTGATCATGCATAGCCCTTATGTGATTATCTACATACACCTATACTTAGTACAAGAAACGACATGTTGTTATAGGAAGATCTTTTCTTGATAACGCATAGTCCTTATTTTTTTTTATGTGAATACACCCATACTTAGTACAAGTGTTTACTAACCCATATACTATTACTATTTTTATAATCGCAGGTCCGGGGGAAGATTGAAGATTCGTTAAAGCTTGTATTAGTGCTCTCCAGACTTTGGTAGGTCTTTTTGAGTTGGAAGATGCCTACATTAATTATTCTAGCTTTAGTACATTATACATAGCTAGTGGATGTTGTTCCTAGCGTTTCATTTCAAACATTTGTTCAAGCATTTATATTAAGGCTGATTTGGCAAACTATTATTCATATTATGATTCCTTATTTCAATTTTTTAATCTATTGAGAGATGGTTGTTTAGTTTGATCTATGAAGTTTATCACCCTTATGGGGTAATTATATCAACTCTAAGTATATTTCATTATGTTTTAAAAAGTTCTAAAATTCTCCACAAATTTAACTGTATGATTGTGATGAAAGCTAAGAGGAGGCTTGTGTGCGACCTTTGAGAAGTTAACGACGGTTGTCTCATCTTTAGTCTATATTCTGGGTGTGATAATATATACATTAAGTCAAAGCAAGTAACACGTATATAAGAATATTTAAAAATAATCCAAATACAATCCAAACATCAATTAATAGCATCAAAAGCATGATTAAGAGTTCAACATATCATAATAAATCAAGATAACGACTTAGGGACACTCATAAAGTCAACAAGTGCAATGACAAAACAGAGCCCCATAGCCTAACCCAATCAAATACCTCAACAAGAACTATGAGCAATATCCAACTTCGCATAACATAACTCAAAAGGATACATAACATCATATTTTTGAAATATAGACCAAATGCATGTTCATAATAATATCCATCACCATATAATTCCATTGACATATAATACAATCATGTTATCATCATTTGTATTCATTATCATATACATATATAATATGAACCCTTTTAGGCTTCCCTCAAGGCAAAATAGTGCAAGGCATAGGTAGAGTCCCATAACCCTACCTCGGCTAAGTAAAACCTCTCAAGTCACACTAGTCCATTTATACTTTATTACTGTAATTTAGTTTACGGAACACTTTCCTTAACCAACATAGACAATACGAGCTAAATGTGGAATCCGGTGTTGTGAAACCTTACACCGATGGAAGGTGGCCTACCAGCCAAGGTAGGTCTAACATGAACATAGCATCTACGTGGATCCACTAGCTAGTATTCCTATAGGGGCAACATAGTTTAAGGAACATTGGGATGTCATGGAAACTTAAATCTATAATGTATTTGGTTATGAGGCTATCCACACAGTGAGTACCATATTGAACCCTACCTTCCCTATTTAGGAAGATGTCACCCCCTCACCTACAAGATAACTCGGTGCCAACCTTGAGTCCCTTTTTAAAATATATTTAATGTCTTTATTAATTATCATATCTTAGCTTAGTTCATAGGGTCTAAACCTTGTGTATTCATAATCATAATATCCCAATAAGAATTTCATGAGTATAACTCCTTTCATTACAATTTAAATGAGTGAGGTTAGCACATTTGCATATCCCATCATACTTAGGGATATTGGTAAATCATTCACCATCCACAACATTTATATCTTAGCAAAAACCTCAAAAATAATGGTCAAGACATCTCAATTTAATATCATTCCAATCCTATAAATCCTAATACAATGCATACACCAAAAAACATCATGACTTAATCACTATTAACCATAATTTGAAGTAGAGAATAAGCTTCATAAGACTTATCACGTCTCAATCATAATCCATCATCAAGGTATTATAATCAACCCTTAATTAAATTCAATTAGAGTATAGTTTCTTCATAAAAAAAAATACCAACATAATCACAAGTCTAACCAAATCACTACATCACAATTCATCAATACTTCATAGCTTAAGAGAAGATACTTATGTCATTTCGCAACATACTTCATAACCTAGATCAACTTCTCAAAAACTAGAATGATAGAACAATAATTAATCCTAATCTATTCATTATTTATACACGAACATCATCTAGTAGTAATTTAATCAATAATCAACTTAATTTAATCAATATTAAAGAATTCATATCAAGATCATAACTTAAGGTTGAGAGGTGAAGGTCATCTTCTACAAACTATATCAAAACATCAATATATATAATAATTAAGATAGGATACATGTTAATATATTCATATTATCCAAATAAATCATAAACTAATCAATTCATAGCATCAATTTCTAGATTAAATGGAACCCACTTGAAAACTCAATTTTTGAAATTTCTTTCATAGAACGCTTTGAGGAAAGAGGTCTCAACGGTGAATTAGATCCCATAAAATACTAATTTAAAAATTTTTGTGGAGAAAAATTTAATCTTTCAGCAATTAAACCCTCCTTTAGCTAGGTCTTCAATGGAGTTCTTCACTCGAGAGAGAAAGAAGAGAGAAGGAAGAGAGTTTTGTTTTGGGAGTTATTATTAGTGTAATGGTGTTGGGGTCTTTATATGGAGTTATTTAAAATAATTAGGCTTCCTTTAAGCCCTTAATAATGAACTAACCCCTTAATTAATTTATTAAGTCAAAACATGCAGAAAACTCTGCCCTCACATAAAAGACCTAGACTAACGGTCCATTACTAAGTCGACGTCCAACCCCTTTCTGTGTTTTACATCCGTTGATGAGTTTAGAGAGTTGTCCAAATGGACAATTAGCCAAAATTCTAAGTGTTTTTTTAAGGGTGGCATTGATGCCCCGTCTACCAACCTACGAATCGTCGATTCCCTTTTGTGGGTGCACACTGCCCAAGCTGTGTTTGACTTTAACGTGCAATGGTCCTCCTCAAAGGCCCTTGGTTTCTCCTTAATGAGTCGTACCCAGACGTTTAGACCATGAATAAACTTATACACATGTTAGACATCCTTACACAAAATTACATGAATTTTCGACTCTTAGAAGCTAGTTAAATAGGCTAAGGCACGCTAGTAACTCCTTAAACTAATTTTTTGACATCATGGATGTTCTTGGACGTTTTGGTTTCTAGACTCCCTAATTGAATTATAATCATTAATATTGACCTTAAACAATATGGGATGTTATGTTGTTTGGAAGTACTAATATAGGCTCACTTTTGAGATTGATGGTGTATCTAACAAATAATATTTATATGTGCCTATGAAATATAGTACTTTCCTTAAATAATGCGTGTTCATGAAAACTAGTGTATGCTACAAATTATAATTTTGTCAATTAACTTCCTAATATTGTGATGTGTGTAGTACAAGCTGCAATTTTGACTTCATAAGAAAATAAATATGAGCGTGACTTGGTTGTAAGTTGAGAATTTCTCCTTAAATGAATTGACCTTTGTGAAATACTTGCATATAAGCTGTATGATTACATGCATGTATGTTTTAACTAGGAGAAGGTAGTCCCTCCTTGGATATAATTAAACATGGTAGTGTCATATATGTCCTTGACAATATTAAGTTTAAACTATAAGGTTATAGTTGATCCATATTATATATGTTGCATGTGAATCTAGGATGAATTGCCTAAAATCTTCGTGATTTGAAGTGTGAATCATTCCTATGTGTTCATTTGAAATCCATTGTATGTTTTATTTATGATGAAATTATGAGCATTCCTAATGTTGTAGAAGTTAGTTCCCCAAAATGACAATGAGTATGATGAATCATGTCTACGCTATGAGTTGCGGAGATAGTTTCCACTTACTTATATTGTATGAAGTACATAATCATATGAAGTTGGTATCCCTTGTAAGTGTAGTGTATTGATTATAATGTTCTGTATTGTCATCTGCTATTAGGGTCTTTGAGTCCTTGGAAGTGTTTTAGTTTCATTCGAGGTAAAATATTTTTCCAATTTGGGGATATTGTAACGACCCTAAAAATTAACTACTGTAAAGTATTGCCTCACATGAGATTTATGAGTTATTATTTTTTCAATAAGGTAAGAAATATCCTGTAAATATTTGCTTAATTATATTTGAGGTGAAATGTCAAAGGACAACCACGATGTCCAAAAATTAGTCGTTAGTGTGACTTGTATGGTTTTCTTGTGTTTATGTGTTGTTTAGAGTCTAAAATGATTCAGCGGTACCCTACTATTTATATTGTCGTGTTTAGCGTGGGAGAATCTGGGTACGACGCCCAAAGGACCACTCAAAGGTTCCTTGAAGAGGACCTAAAGGTTGGCAAAAGGACTGCCAAGGTAGTGTAAAGCGACGACTAGGATCGACGCCTAGTAGAGTGGTCCACGCCCCGTCGATTTGGGGCATGGCTCCAAACTAAAGTGTAGTATCTCATCCCCCAAATGTAGGAGTCCCAATCACAAACAATGGAGCAACAGGATAGCACGTCAACTAGATGCCTACTCATTCTTTGTAAGTGTTATTTGGACGTGCAACTTACTGTCTAGTCACAACTATTGTAAGGGGTGAATTAGGAAATTCACCCCACATTCCAGTAAGTTATTGAACGGTTATTTTAGGTTTTTAGGGTTTCTATGTTTTTTAAAATCATAAAACCCCAAATGAGAATTCATTCTTCAAATTAAACCCTTCCCTCCCAAATATGATTTTCTCAAAACCTCCATTAGATACCAAACTCAACATCAAGCTAGGGGGGTGGATTCCACGCATTTTTGTCATGACCCAAGAGCACCCCCTAGAAGTTAGGGAGAACCCTTGGATCTTGGCAAGGCGTACTTTTCCCTTTGGGGTCTTATACAAGACCGTTAACAATCAATCATTACACAAGACAATAAAGTAGTGCGAAATTAATACTTTTCAAGACATTTAATAAAACTAGTCTTTCATAAATATTTGGAGAATCTCATCGTCACAAGCCTACTTATAGACACGATACAATATCTTAGGGAAATGACCGTTTACATTAAAAGAAAATAAATAATAAGTCTTTTATTAAATAACTAAGAAAAGGACTATGCCCTCGAATGTATGAGGACATACTTTGCCTTGAGAGAAACTCTTCCAATATTAACCTTCTAGTCTTTCAACCTTGCTTCTAAAAGCTATTCTTAGATAGTACTGAAAAGTATAGGATTAGTACAAAACAATGTAATAGGTATTGCATTTGCAAAATCATGTAAAAGGGGACATTTTAGTAAAATAATCTTTCGTGCCAAATAAGTAAAACATTCAAGATTTAAAAGTTGAAATAGTATAAGAATCATCATTTAACACATAAAGTAGGACTTTCACGATTCTAGCAGAAAGGTTCATATTATAGTAACATTAGGACTTCACAGTGAACTAGTTAGTACATTACCGTGAATGGTATAGTTCAAGTCATGTGAACCCTTTTCCTTTGAAGTTTCCCTAACCAAGTTATCCTAATACTCACTAAGTTAAGACAACAAAGGACTGCCCATACACCCCCTTCAAGGCATACCAACACGATCCTTAAGTTGACAAACAATAGGCTTACCACTTATGGAAATCAAGTCTAGACTCTTGGTTAAATCTGTTCAAAACGTTCATTAATACGGACTTCATGCAAGAACCCTTCTCCAATAGTACTTAACGGTCACACTAAGTGCAATGTGGGAGTATCATCACATACTACCACTCCCACTTAGTGATCCTAATGAATTCCCTTGGATTAAGCACTTTACAATATCTTTACAAAAATTACATTGAATTTTATAAAACATTAAAGTGAACTAATGATAAACAAAGGATAGTGAAGTTCAAAAGTATTCCCTATGAGGAAGTGAGCTCATTTCCATAAAAGTTTCCTAACCAGGGTTATCCTAAGACTCTCCAAGTTGTTACATGAAGGAAACATCTAAACATCTCCTTCAATGCACACCAAAAGGATCCTTAAGACTACCCACAAAAAGCTAACATCACTCTGGAAAACAAGTCACCACTCAAGTCACAAGACATTAGAAGGACACTAAACAAAACACCAAATACTACCCTTTTGGAATGCCTTATTAGTGCAATTAGTATATAGCGTCCCATAGAACCACTTAAACTAAGTAGTACACTATTTTAGAAGGTTTGGCACCAAGGTTCCCCTTTCGGAAGGTCCTACTTAGTGCAATGGATATATAGAATCCCATACCACCACCTACCCTAAGTAGTATATCATTTAAGAAAACTTTGTTCATTCATTTATTTTATGGTAGTTAGCTTAACCGACGTAGACCATAAGAGCTAAACATGAATCCTAATATTAACCCCTATCGAATGAGGGATTCTCACATGCATAGATTAAGGTTGTACTTTTTAGGATTTACATGGCTTTCCCAATAGGTACACCTATGCGGGCACATAGTTAAGGGATAAAAATATTGTTACTATGTAACTCATTCTCTACTAATGAGGATTAATCATCTCAAGAGGTACATAAGAGTACAACATCTCAACTCACGAAGTGTAACTACCCCTTCTTAATATCCTCTCGGTTCTAGGCATAACTTTCTCTCGGATTCTCAACATTATAAACTATATGTTAAGGATAACTAATGAACACAAAATCTCAACTCATGACCTATATTTGAAGTGTCTTAGATAGTATGAATTGAAGTTGCTACTAAACACTTCATCTAAACTCACGAATAGTGGTCACTCCGAAACTCCCCTTTTGACTCAACTTAGCTTAATACATTTATTTAAGCATGTGTGTACACATGTGAGAATACCTTTCACTTAACTATCATTTCATTCACATTATCTTGTGTTCATAGTTTAGACCTTCATTAATCAATCACACACTTTACATACTACACCTAATCATATACTTCATTTAGGCATAATCTAAACACAACATGCAATTCAAGCTCCATAATACACAATTCAAGAACCATATTCAAAATCACTTCATTTCACATATTAGGCCTTCAAATCCACACTCACAATGCATACTAAATATTATCAAGTTCATCAAGTAAATACCTCTACCAAGAAGGTGGACCATACCACTCAAGAACAATTTGTAATGAGAATCATCCAATATAAGCAACTCACCATATAACCAAGACATCACAAACCATAACTAATTTACAAATATTTAATCATAATAAGGCCCTTAGGGGAGTAACTAAATCATAATAACACCACAAGGAAACAAAAGTTCATACCCTACAAAAACATGTTCATTTTACCCATTTCTCAAGCTAAAATTTTGAAATATTCATAGACATGAGTTCATTATGGTTTTGACATTAAACTCATAAATTCATACTAGAAAAACACATTTCAATGATTAAATAACTTTTAAAAGAAGATCCATGCTTAAAATCAATGATAGAAAAAAGTAGAGTTTGAAAACCCTTTTTGAAATCTTTTGTAAATGACTCCTTAAAAGTAAAAGGTTTCAAGGATGGATACCATACCTCAAATACAAGTCAAACCAGTAATTTTTGGAAAGAGACACGTCCAAACCAGCCCTCTTAGCTCTTCTTGACATCTAGCTTCCAATGAGACTTGAGAGAGATTTTCTTTAAAGAGAGAGTTTGTAGTTTTGAGTGAGGGGTCTTGTAAAGGTTTAGGACTTAAAAACTAATATAATATATCTTACAAACTATAAAAATATCCTACTAGGGTAATAAAAGACTGGGGGTGAATTTATACTAAACAACCCAAGCTGGCAGTAGGTAAGACATCTTTTGGAGGAAATACCCAAGACTCACAAACGATGGGTCTTTTGTCAACAAACACCCCGTCGATGGGGTTTCGTTGGTTGGGTATGAAAATCTCAAACCCTGCAGATCCGCAGGTCTTGTCGATGGATCAGGTCGATGGGCTATCGATTGGTCCCGTTGATGGACACTGCCAGACAGTTTTTGATTAAACTCATGGAACCTCGTCTAGGAACCCTTATGGGTCCTAGGTGGGGCCGTGACCAAATGTTAAACCCCTAATTATCGTCTTCTAGGTCTTCGGAATAACCCACATCAATTTCAATTAAAACGAACAAACAAAACTCAGTCAAACACATCAGGACATAGAAATACTTTCTAAGGAACACCTTCCGAACATCATGAACGTTCTTGGTCGTTTGACCTCAAAACATAACGAAACTTCACACAATTCCTAAGAACACGAATGTAAATCATTGTAAACATAAAAATAACTCCAGAAACACTCAGAAGGCTCTAGTTCACATTTTTTTCGTTTTAGGGCGTTACATTCTCCCACACTTTAAACAACATTAGCTCTGGAATGACACTATAACTTCCAGAACACCTAGGAATAACTTAGCCTCATATAACACATAACAACATGATCAAAATAGTTTAAATCAAACCAAAAACTAGCTAGGATAATCCATTTACGCTTTCAAACATTAGCAACTACCGATTATTTACAAAACTTCAAAATTTCAACACTAACTCTTAATCTTCTTTCATGGAGGAACTACCTTTTCCAACATTAAAGATACTTATATAAAAATTTTTTACACACATTGGATGTTCAATTCAAGGCAAAGAAATATTTCATTAAAAATTACAATTTTTACGTTGAGCATTCATTTTGTTCACTGTTAAGCATGTAAAATTTTTATTAAAAAAAAACATTCTGTGAGCAATTCATCAAGATGACATGATCAGATGAAGTATAAAACTATATAATATCATTTCATAACATAAAAAAATCATAAAGAGTAAAAACGTACCTGGACTATCAACACCAGATTAGTTATCCTTCCTAGCTCCCGTCCCATAGGGAAGGTTCTTCTTTAGAGCATTAGTATATATAGAAGCTTGATTGATCTCTTTCCCTCTTGCATTGATTTTAGGGAAGTCCTTCATCTTGTGAACCTCATTGCCACATGTAAAACAACCATCCATTCCAGCAAGACACCTTCCCAAATGTTTCTTTCCACAAGTAGGGCACCTAGTGCTCTCAAAAGTATGGCCATAGGCTTGGGAATTTTGTTTTGGAGCCGTATCTTTGTTTCCCATGGTAGAATATTGGTGATATAAAATCTTCTTAGGTTTTTGGCGACTACATTAATCCGACCTAGGACACTTAATCCCTTGCCTTATATCCCTAATTTTTTACTCCTGAATTTGTTGTGCATAGACCATCAGCCTAGAAATATCCATGTCATTAAGAAGCAATGCCGTACGACATTCTTTCTCTACAAAACTAGACACTCCCATCACAAACTTTTTTTATCCTAGCCCTAGGGTTGGCTACCATCGTTGGGGCATAATTAGAGAGTTGGGTGAATTGAGAGAGTATCTTGCACACTCATTCCCCCTTGACGAAGGTTTTTGAATTTAAACATCTTCTTTTCCCTCCACTTTATGGGAAAAACTATCTTGGAAAGCCTTTTTGAATTCCTCCAAATAAACCAGTCCTTTTTCCAAGGGTCTCTCTACCCTCCATTGCTCAAACACTACTTTAACCACATGTTTGAGTTGGTAAGTGGCTAACTCCGCTTTCTCCCTAGGGGTCACACCCATAGAATCTACCACTTTGAAAACCTCATGTATGAAACCTTGTGGATCTTCGTCCACCTTAGGTCCATGAAAAGTGGGAGGGTTCATCTTCATGTTATCCTAAATTCTAGTGGCGAGAGTACTAGTAATAGGTAGGGGTCCAACCCCTTGGTTATCTTGGGCAACAAAGGATGGATAACAACATGAGCTTGAGCCATCATAAGTGGGGTCAAGTTTATTTGTGCAGCCCTAAACTCCATATTACTCATATACCACTCAACAAAAGGAGCCTGGGGCATAGGGGGCACTCAAGGCACTTGAGCTTCTTGTTGTTTCGGAGGCACTTAAGGCTCTTAAAGGGGAATGGTATAACTGTCTTCCTCTAGTCAAACAATAGGAACTTTGTCAACACGGGGAGGGATCCTCTAATCAGCTACACCTCCCTCATCCCTTCTAGAGGTCAATCTCCTCATTTTCATGTCCTATGAATAAACACAAAGACAAGAGGTTAAGAAAAGACATCGTATATGACTCAACTCTAAGGCACGACATTAGAATATAGAAGAAAGTGAAACTTCTATTATCCAATAGCCTTTTGTCCATGGATAAGTCGCGGCTCACACCAATATTCAAGATACTAAAAGATATGGCTTGTGAAACTTTTTTAGACCCTAAATTATTTCCTTTAACCTTATGCTCTGATATTAAGTCTGTCACGATCCGAGAGAACTCCCTAAAAGTTAGAGTGAACCCTCGGATCGTGGAAAAGCGTATTGACCCTTTGGGGTCTTGTACAAGCTCAATAACTATCGTTCATTACATATGACATGAAAATAAGTGTGGAGTTAAAAATTTTCAAGACATTTAATAAAACTAGTCATTCATAAATATTTAGAGAATCTCATCGTCACAAGCCAACTTAAAGAAATGATAAATATCTTAGGTATACATCCCTTTAACTTAAAAGAAAATATATAATAAGTATTTAAAAAAAGAACTAAGAAAAGGACTATGCCCTCGAATATATGAGGACATACTTTTCCTTTAGAGGAATTTCCCAAGCTTCAACTTCTAGACCTTAACCTTTCTTCCAAAATCTATACTTAGATAGTATAGAAAAGTATGGGTTAGTACAATACAATTTACTAATATGGCATATTCAGAAACACATAAAAGGGGACATTTTAGTAAAATAACCTTTCATGCCAAATAAGTAAAACATTAAAAATTTAAGAGTATAAATAGTATAAGGATCATCAATTCACACATAAAGTATGACTTTCAGGATTCTAGAAGAAAGGCACATTTTACAATGGCAGTACGATGTTATAGTGAACTATTTAGTACATTCGGTGAATGTCATAGTCTATGTCATGTGATCCATTTTCCTTTGATGTTTCCCTAACAAAGTTATCCTAAGACTACCTAAGGTACGAGAAGAAGGGATAGCCCATACACCACCTTCACGGCATAACAAAGTGATCCTTAAGACAACCAACCGTAGGAGTACCTCGTATGGAAATCAAGTCCACACTATTTGTTAAGCCTATTCCGAACATTCATTCATACGGACTTCATGTAAGTACCCTTATACAATAGTAATTATAGGTCACACATAGTACAATGTGAGAGTAGCATCTGATACCACTAGTCCTACTTTGTGCTCCTAATGGATTCCCTTAGATTAAGAACTTTACAATAACTTGACAAAAATTACAATAAACTATGTAAAACATTACAGTGAACTAAAGAGAATCCAAGGATAGTGAACTTCCAAGGTATTATCGATTAGGAAGTGAGCTCATTGATATACCGTGGTTACACGGTCTTATTATTACTTTTTCCCTAAGTTTAGTGTGTCCAAAAGACTTTTTGTGCTAATTTTTATATAAGTTTCTTTTTATTTTGCAGGAAATCTGTCCGTAGCTTAATGCGGAGATTTTGAGTGAAGAAATGCCGAATAGGGTGTTGATATACCGTGGTTTCACGGTATAATTAATACTTTTTCCTTATGTTTAGTGTGTCCGAAAGCCTTTTTGTGCTAATTTTGATATAAGTTTCTCTTTTTTTTGTAGGAAATTTTTCCTGAGCTGAATGCGGAGATTTTGAGCGAAAAAATGCAGAAGAGACCACCTACGGAGCTTATGACGGTCTGTCGTGCCTGTGACGGTCCGAAGGTGGCAGCGTAGTGCAGCTGCTGAAGGAAGATAGGGAAGTCTGACCAAGTGTGGGATTACGAAGCTTGTGACGGTCCGTCATGGATATGACGGTCCGTCCTGCAGGTTCGTCGTGAAGATCAGAGAAGTGATCCAGTACCCAAATTCCTAGAGTTGAAGTATTTTGAAACGAAGACCCTCGACGGACCGTCGTGCCTATGACGGTCCGTCATACTTGCCATTGAGGGGAATAAGAGAGCAGCAGAAGAAATTGCAAAGTATGGGACGACAGAGTCCATGACGGTCCGTCGCGACCATGACGGTCCGTCGCGAGGTCTGTCGACCCAGCCGCATTTTGGCAGATTTCCAGTAATTAGAATCCTTGTTTAATTAGGTTTTTATTTTTTATAAATAGTTCGAAAAACCTCGTTTTTGATGTTAGACTCTGCTAGATTAGACATCATATTATTAGACTTTGTGTATTAGTGTTTGATTTTTGGAGATTCTTACAAGTGATTTTTGGTGATTAATCAAGAAAACTTTCGGACTTTATTCTTTCTCATTGAAGTGAGTGCATGAATTCTTATTTAATATATTTGAATATTGTGTTTATGGCTATGAGTAACTAAACTCCGTAACTAGGGTTGTGGGAACCATAGGCAAATAATGAGATAAACCCTAGATAAAATAACAATTCTAGAATAGTGTCTTGCATGTATTAATAATTCTTTCTCGTAGAAGTCTTTTTAACGGATGATCAACGTTACAAATCGCCTTAATGCTACTTGCCGGACCAAGGAGGTAGATAATAGGAAAAGAATTATAAACATAGATTTAGTGTATACTATCTGATAGGCTAGTATTGATTGGTACGAGGTAATAACTTAGTCAAATATCGAATACAATTCTTAATATGAGGTAAAGATAAGGGTTAGGAAAGCAACACACGTAGCCGGACCAAGGTGCGGAGTGATATTTTCTAGATGCCGGACCAAGGATTTAGAAATACATAACTTATCACTTTGCATGCAAGATACTAGGATAGAATTGTTATAGTTAGAATTATCTAGTTATGAACCTGTGGGGAACACGTAAACCCTAGTTACTTTGAATAATTGATTAAAACCAAAAATTAAAAGCTGTTAAGTGTCTCTTTCAAGTTCGTTAGTTATTTTTACTCATTAGGAAATACAAACCCCCCTTTTTATGTTTTTACTTTCTAAGGAAGTCGTCAGCCGGAAAATAGTAATAACAAGTTGAAGTTAAGTCTAGACTATTTTCCTCGTGGGAACGATCCCAACCTCACTAGTTTGGTTATTTACTTGACGCGACCGCTTTACTTCTCATTTGAGAAGTAAGTTTGAGCGTATCAAATTTGGCGCCGCTGCCGGGGAAATTAGCTTTAAGATTAACTTTAACTTCTTACTATAGTTTAGTTGATATCTTCTTGATTTTACTTTGTTTTATTGTTTTTGAATTCCTTTCAGAACTATCCTCCTTGTATGCCAAATACACGGAGAGGAAGAGAACCATTGTTTCCCTACGATCGTGAGTTAGAGCGTACACTGCACAACATGAATCGAAACATGGGAATAAATGATGAGGATCCAAACCACAACATCCCAGATCCAGTGGATGTTCATGGTAAGATGTTACCCTACGCTCCGGGTGAACATCAACAGAGGGGACAAAATCTCGTTCCACGGCCCCAAGCATACTACAGAGGGTATGATAACATCGCAGACTCGGATGGGCCACTTGTCTTGCCCCCTCTACCCACAGGCCACACTTTTTTGGTGACTAGTAGCCTGATGAAAATGCTCACTGCCAGAGGTTTGTTTTCAGGGCTACCTTTTGAGGATCCACATGCCCATATAGCTAAGGTAAGGGTAGTGTGTAAAAGTTGTGTGGGGAGTCCTGATTTGGATCTAGATGTAATAGGTCTCAGAGTGTTTCCTCTCTCACTGACGGGAAAAGCTGCTATATGGTTCACTGAGCTCCCATACAACTCCATCTTCACTTGGAACCAACTACGGGATGTCTTCTTAGCACGCTACTATCCGGTCTCCAAGAAATTAAACCACAAAGACAGGGTGAACAACTTTGTGGCACTACCAGGAGAGTCAGTTAGTAGTTCTTGGGATAGATTCACCTCATTCTTGATGAGTCACTCAAGAATACTTCTATCGGGGACAGGATGATAACAATAAAGCGGTGTTGGACACTATAGTAGGTGGATCTTATGTAGAATGCCCTTATGCTGAGATTGCTGAGAAATTAGAGAAAATCTCCTGTAACAACAAAGCTTGGAGTACTAGGAAGTCCGATACATGGACAAACACCTTTGCAGTGCAGTCCACTCACAACCCAGCCACAGATGATATTCATGAAGAAATGGCTCAGATGAGAACTGAGCTTGGGTTGGTACTAAAACATGTCACTGGGGGTGCAGAAGAGATTAATGCAGTCAACTAAATGTCTAAAACACCACCTCCAATCTATGAGTGTTATTATGTGGAGGATTCCTATGTAGTAAATGAACAGATGGGGGGTTTCAGACCAAGTGCCCAAGGCGCAAATCAGGATAATTGGCGTCAAGGTCAAGGGAACCAAGGTCGGAACTATGGTAATTACAACCGTGAGGGTCATTATGTCCGAGATGGTAACCGCGACAACAACTTCAACAGGGGTAACTACGGTAACAGAAATGATAGGAATGGGCCCTATGTCCCTCCCAAAAATTGTGAATTTACTCCTAGGGATGGTGGAGATAGTATGGCACGAGTTGATGATATGTTGCACAAAATGATGAGGAGATTCGATGCTAGTGATGAGCTCATCAAAGAGTTAAGGGGTGACTTAGCTAGTATTGGGCAAAAAGTTGATACACATGCAATTTCAATTAAGCAGATCGAGTTGCAAATGGCCCAATTATCTGCGACAGTGAACACACGGCAACCGGGCACTCTTCCTAGCAACACTGTCCAAAATCAATAGAATGATGCACACCGTATGTCAATCACTACTCGGGGTGGTAAGCAAACCATTGACCCACCGATGCCATTTGCTGAGGAAAATGTGAGAAAGAATAATGATAATGTGGAGAAGGTTAGTGGTGAAGCAGAGGAAAGTAATGGAAAAGAGGCAGAATTACCTAAGAAGGTAATCCCCATGCCTAGGCCACCACCACCTTTCCCTCAGAGATTTGTGAAAAAGATCGAGGATGGTAAATACCGGCGCTTCATAACAATGTTGAAGCAGCTTTCTATCAATGTCCCTTTGGTAGAAGCTCTAGAATAAATGCCCGGTTATGCCAAATTTATGAATGATCTGGTCACCAAGAAAAGATCGGTTACTTTTGAGGATGATGATAGATTACAGCATTGTAGTGCTATTGATACAAGATCCCTAGTACAAAAGAAAGAAGATCCGGGTGCATTCACTATACCTTGTACAGTTGGGTCATTACATTTTGCGAAAGCATTATGTGATCTGGGGGCAAGCATAAATCTCATGCCCCTCTCAATTTTCAAGAAGTTGGGTTTGGGGGATCAAAAATCCACTACGATGCGGCTACTGATGGCTGATCGGATAGTGAAACGACCTATAGGGATACTCCATGATGTGCTAGTAAGAGTGGAGTCATTCATCTTTCCGGATGATTTTGTTATTCTTGATTGCGAGGTCGATTTTGAAGTGCCTATCATTCTTGGGAGGCCATTCCTTGGTACAGGTAGAGCCTTAGTTGATATGGAGAAGGGACAGATGACATTTCGGTTGAATAATGAAGAAGCGACCTTCAACATTTGTAGGACCATGAGGCAGAGTGGTGAGCTCCAATAGGTATCTGCCATATCCCACAAGGAATAGATGAAGAAGGGGAATGAACAAAAAACTGCAAAACAAGAGTTTATGATTGGAGACTTGGTGCTTGTAGACAGTTCTGGGTCACCTTGTCTTCCGGGCAAGTTCAAGTACAAATGGGCTGGGCCTTACTTTATTACCCAAGTATTACCTCATGGAGCAGTTGAGTTAAGAGACAAGGAGGGAGTGCGGTTTAAAAGGGATAGAGATAGAATAAAACTCTATTTTGGGCATAAAGCATCAGGGAATGAAGCGATAGAGACACACCATCTTGATGAAGTCTGAGTAATCAAGGGTCCCCAGTCGTGCCGCGACACTTAATCAGGCGCTTGTTGGGAGGCAACCCAATACTTATCGTCTTTTTATTAATGGTAGCATTTTTGTATTTAATGGGTTTTAAATTTGCATGCACATCACCAGGAAATTCTGCAGAAAACTACTCCGCAGCAGCCACTGACGGATACATCGACGGAACGTAGGGCATGCGACGGACCGTCGTATGCATCCGTCACACTAGGTACGTTTTTCTGCTACATTGAAATTAGGGCACACACGACGGAACCTACGACGGGTCATCGCATGCGCAACGGTCCATCGTCAGGGAACTGTCGCGTGATTAATGAATTCTACCCGACCCGACCTGGCTGGACCCTTTTCAAAATCTGACCTTTTATACTCCCCACCCCTCCATATTTCACCCCATTAATTCCTTATTTCTCTCATCTCCCCTCTCTTTTCAACTTCCACACTTCCCCCCACTGATCATTGCCCCCAAAATCCTCCTAAGCCTTATAATTATCATCTACTAGTCGGTGTTGCTGCTCTAGGTGTCTACCTTGCAAACTAAATCATTCTCCATTTGCTTTTTCTACATTTCCAAGGTATGTGTCTCTAAATTTATACTCATTTATCTTGTATTTTTGTTTATTAGTTAGTATTAGCTTAGTTCTTAGTCGTATCTTGTTTCCTTTATATGATTATGTCTAAACCTAGGCTCAAAATGTTTGAATTTGCCATGTTAACAACCCTAAACATAGGTGATTTCACGTTAATAGTTTCCTAGGTAGTTGGGATAGACACATATAGGTCCACAACAGTAGAAGAACACATGGGTTCATCGGGGTTGCCTAGGGTATCTACAGTTCTGTCTCTGTCATTCAAAACGAGACCCCGATGACGGACCGTCGCACACACGACGGACCGTCATACGGTCCGTTCCAAAAGTCCTAGCACCCTGTCCCAACGATGCCTATGACGGACCATTGTCTTCACGACGGTCCGTCCTGCACAATCGTTCTGGTTGTCAGAGACCCTGTTTCTAAGGGTCTCTAAAAAAATTTTAAGTGTCCTACGACGGACCGTCATACCCACGACGGTCCGTCCTGCACGACCGTCATACCCACGACGGTCCGTCCTGCACGACCGTCATGATGGTCAGAGACCCCTCTGCTAAGGGTCTCCCAACATTTTCTAAGTGTCCTACGACGGACACTTACGACGGATCGTCGTACCAATGACGGTCCATCCTGCTCGACCATCATGATGGTCAGAGACCCCTCTACTAAGGGTCTCCCAACATTTTCCAAGTTTCCTACGACGGACCCTTACAACGGACCGTCGTACCAATGACGGTCCGTCCTGCTCGATCGTCATAATGGTCAGAGACCCCTCTGATAAGGGTCTCCCAACATTTTCTAAGTGTCCTACGATGGACTCTTACGACGGACCGTCATACAAACGACGGTCCGTCCTGCTCGACTGTCATGATGGTCAGAGACCCCTCTTTCAGGGTTCTTTATGTATACATAGACTAAGTACAACACGACGGACCTCATGACGGTCCGTCATAGCCACGACGAGCCGTCATCTGGCCCGTCGTGTGATACAGTTTCAATATTACTAACACACTATTTTCAATGTTTTATGTCGTATGGGCAGGCCTGTCTTGTTTGCCACTACTCATACTAATATTGATCCTTTACAGGTACTATCTACTATGGCACCCAAGCAAGACCGCACCTACGCACGCGGGCGATCTAAGTCTGTCGCTCCGTCTGCACGCTTGATCATCGTCTCTGATGATGAACAGGACCCTGAATATGTGCCCCCAGGCACTTCCGCACCTTCTCGTGTTGCACGTGCCCCCAGAGCCACACCTAAGACGGTGGTATCCGGCGTAGTCACTGCCTCCTAGTCTGATGAGGAGCGCACACTGACCGGCACACCCTCTGGGTCAGCCAGAAATGAGGAAGGGGCGTCTGGCTCCTTAGGAGTATCATGGTCCGAGGAAGCTTCAGGCTCTGCTGAGGTTCCCGCACCCACCACTTCTGCAGCGTCGGCCTCGTCTTATGAGGCTGACAGTTCAGACTCTACATCCGGCGCACCAGCCCAGGTCCCCACCCTTGACTCTAACCAGCCAAACCAGTGGTGTGTCGAAAGCCAGTTTCAACTTTACTCCGACGCCAAATTCCTGACTGATAAAAGAGTAAGGACTCGGATACTCACCTTGGAGCGGCGGGTACTTACAGGGAGTCTCCCATTGATCCCGGAGATCCACAACCTATTCACCAGGCATCGCTTAGAGTGGACAGCCCGTCCGTTGGGACGATACAGCGAGGAAGTGGTCCGAGAGTTCTATACGTAGCGACTCTCCGATCACAAATCGATAGGCGGGCTGCTCCCGCTAAATAGGCCCCACGGGAGCAGGTTCGAGTCCGGGGCGTGCAGGTTGACATTTCCCTGCCAGCTATCCGCCGGTTCCTATAGGGCGAGAGTGCATATGCTACGCGGACCCCCATCACTGTCGAGTTTGACTACCGTTGGTAGATAGTAAAGGATGGACATTTCTTGCGCGAGCAGGCACTGAGAGAGACCACCAAGAGCTGGACGGCCCTGCACCTATCAATCGACGGAGAGGGTGCCGATTAGGTCACTGAGACAAATGGGGCCATCAATAAGTCCAACCTCACGTTCGTCGCAAAGTTCTTGTGGCTGCGCATCCGTCACTGCCTTTCCCCCACAACTGCTGATAACATCGTCACCTGGGATCGATCATTGTTAATGGCAGCGATGATAGCCGGCTTCGAGGTGGACTTCGCATGGCTTCTCCAGGCAGTCATGCACGAGAGGGCATTCAAGGTCACTACTACCTACCCCTTCCCGTGTATGATCTTTGCCCTTTGCAGGTATGCTGGTGTGCCCATATGGCACATAGATCAGTTGAAGACCCTGCAGGGAATCATTGACGTCGGCCTCATCAGAGACGAGGCCAATGAGTTGGCGCCACCCAGAGGGCCCCGTCCAAAGCTTCCCCCTCTTGCTGATGATCTTGTGGATTCAGTAGCCCAGGCCCGCACAGCTACACAGGCATCCACTGACACTACCCCAGTCGAGTCTATCCCGGGTAGTAGCACAGCCCCGATCTCCTCTCACACAGCCCCTCTCCGTTACTGGCCCCGCTTGCTAGGGTCCAAAAACTGGAGGCACAAATGGCCACTCTTCTTTTTCATATCCAGCCGTGGATGCAGAAGTCTATTACTGAGTCGGAAGCGCGTATAGAGAGGATGATGCAGCGGAAGATTGCTGAGGTTAACCAGCGCCTTGATGCCTTTGAGTTCCGAGTGTTAGCTGAACCAGCCCCTCCGGTAGATGTGTCGACTCTTCAGGCTGCAGTCGACAGTCTTCGTGCAGACAACGCCACGATACTAGCGGCGAGGGTGCCGGATTTTGAGGACCCTTCTGTCGATCCTGCTGAGGACACAGTATTGGCGGCCCTGTTTACTACTTATGAAATTCCACCACCTCCCCCTCCAGAGAGTGCCGAGAGGCGTAGGGGTCGAGCAGAGGATGAGGCGCGAGCAAGGAAGAAGGAGCGCCGAGAGATGGAGGCTGTGAGGAGAGCCTCACTTGCTGAGGCGGAGGCACACCAAATCAGAGCATCGCAGATAGCGGCTGGGGCGTCTAGCTCCCGCACTGTAGAGACTGCAGGAGGCACTACTGATGGTGCGGTTGCTGCTGAGGACACCACTGAGGGTGTCCAGATTTCAGAGGACGTGGGTTCCGAGAAACCGGACCCACCAGCTTGCTGATCGACGGCGCTATGCGCCACATGTTTGCTTTACCTACCACTCTAATATTTAGATTTTTTATGCATTGGGGACAATTGCATGCTTTTTTGTTGGGGGTGTGGTAAATGGAAAGCGAGTGTCAGGGTGAAGTCTGAGTAGCCCAACTCACTATCTCTATGGGGGTTTTCTTGCCTGTGTTCTTTTCCCCCAAAACACTGATTACTTTTTCTATTGAACCGGCACGTTACATCTTTTGTACATTGTTTAACTCTGAAGCATGATGGCTAAAATGATATCCTGATAAAACTAGAAAATATTGCATGACTAGGCGTAGTAACTAATAATTGTCTTGCTCTAAACATGAAATAGAGTTACACCATTGCATCACCCTAAATCTTCAAGTCGAACTAGGTGTCTGATAATCTGGTATAGTGATGAGATGTTAAGTGAGTGTGAGGAAATTTGAATAGTCCACTATTTGTACTGAGCTAGAACTTGCCTCGTTAGTCCTGCTAAAAGTAACCTGTAACAGACAATTAGGAAAGGATCATAGGCCCTAATTCAAAATAGCCCATTTCTAGCCTAAATAAAAGAAACCAAATGAAAGTTATCCTTCTTTGATCCAAATAATTTGAGCTTAAAATTAGACCTTTCTTTTTCACCACAACTGATCTTTTCTGGGAACAATATGTTGGCCCTGGTCCCTCCTTGGACATGTGCATCTCAGCTTATGCTAAAAGCATAAGTTGAGGGTGGCTAATGCATAGACAACCTTCGTTATGGACCTGACCCAACTTTGGGTATTGTGTACTTTGACTCATGGCAAAGCCATGAGTTGAGGGTGGCTGTTTTGAGGAATGCTCTGGAAAGTTGGGTTGAAAGAACAAAGTGAGAGAAAGAACAAAAGTAAAGTGACTTAAGAACTCGTTGAAAGAGAAGTAAAAATAAAAAAAGGGAAAAGAGTCACTTACACAAATGAAGAAAGAAGGAAAAATAGCGAGGTGAAAGAATGGGAGAAACTGGGCGAGATAAATTGATAGAAAGTGGAAGGTTTAGCCGATATGTCAAGGAGGGCAAAAAGTCACTAAAGTATACCTGAATATACCCTACCTGACTCTAAGCCTATGTTACAAGCAAAGAAAGTCCTATCGTGATCCTAAGGGTTGTATAGCGAACTTAAGGCAGTGAAAATAAGGGCAAGCTTATGGCAATAGGTATGAATGAGTGTGACTTTGTTCTGAGAGCGACTGTTGAAAAGTAATCCTTATATTCAAACTGAAATCATTGTGTGAAAAATGAGGATTTTGTTTTGAAGTGAGGACACAAGTTGCAATACCGGAATTGTTAGCACCTCGGTGAGAAATTGAAGAGGATAGGTGTTAGTGCATGGTGAGTCTGTGTCATGTTCGAATCCCACAAAATTCAAGCCTAATAGTGATAGCATGCATAGATTTGATGAGATTAATCGGGATTGATAGCCAAATGATAGCAAAGGATAAAACATGAATACTATTGTACAAAGATTGTGTAGTGAATCATAGCGCGTCGCTTGAGGACAAAAGAACGAATTTAAGTTGATGGTGTTGACATACCGTGGTTTCACGGTATAATTAATACTTTTTCCTTATGTTTAGTGTGTCCGAAAGCCTTTTTGTGCTAATTTTGATATATGTTTCTCTTTGTTTTGCAGGAAATCTGTCCAGAGCTGAATGCGGAGATTTTGAGCGAAAAAATGCAGAAGAGACCACCTACAGAACTTATGACGGTCCGTCGTGCCTGTGACGGTCCGTAGGTGGCAGCGTAGTGCAGCTGCTGAATGAAGATGGGGAAGTCTGACCAAGTGTGGGATTATGAAGCTTGTGATGGTCCGTCATGGATATGACGGTTCGTCCTGCAGGTTCGTCGTGAAGATCAGAGAAGTGATCCCAGTACCCAGATTCCAAGAGTTGAAGTATTTTTAAATGAAAACCCTCGACGGAACGTCGTGCCTATGACGGTCCCTCAGACATGCCGTCGAGGGGAATAATAGAGCAGCAGAAGAAAATGCAAAATATGGGACAACGGAGTCCATGACGGTCCGTTGCGACCACGACGGTCCGTCGCGACCACGACGGTCCGTCGCGAGGTCCGTCGACCAAGCCGCGTTTTGGTAGATTTCCAGTAATTAGAATCCTTGTTTAATTAGGTTTTTATTTTTTATAAATAGTTCGAAAAACCTCTTTTTTGAGGTTATACTATGCTAGATTAGACATCATATTATTAGACTTTGTGTATTAGTGTTTGATTTTTGGAGATTCTTACAAGTGATTTTTGGTGATTAATCAAGCAAACTTTCGGACTTTATTCTTTCTCATTGAAGTGAGTGCATGAATTCTTATTTAATATATTTGAATATTGTGTTTATGGCTATGAGTAACTAAAATCCATAACTAGGGTTGTGGGAACCATAGGAAAATAATGAGATAAACCCTAGCTAAAATAACAATTCTAGAATAGTGTCTTGCATGTATTAATAATTGTTTCGCTTAGAAGTCTTTATAACGGATGATCATCGTTAGAACTCGCCTTAATGCTACTTGCCGGACCAAGGAGGTAGATAATAGTAAAAGAATTATTATCATAGATTTAGTGTATATTATCTAATAGGCTAGTATTGATTGGTACGAGGTAATAACTTAGTCAAATATCGAATACGATGCTTAATATGAGGTAAAGATAAGGGTTAGGAAAGCAACACACGTAGCCGGACCAAGGTGCGGAGTGAGATTTTCTAGATGCCGGACCAAGGATTTAGAAATACATAACTTATAAATTTGCATGAAAGATACTAGGAAAGAATTGTTATAGTTAGAATTATCAAGTTATGAACCTGTGGGGAACACGTAAACCCTAGTTACTTTGATTAATTGATTAAAACCCAAAATTAAAAGCTGTTAAGTGTCTCTTTCAAGTCCGTTAGTTATTTTTATTCATTTGGCAATACAAGCCCCCCTTTTTATGTTTTAACTTTCTAAGGATGTCGTCAACCGAACAATAGTAATAACAAGTTGAAGTTAAGTGTAGACTATTTTCCTCGTGGGAACGATCCCAACCTCACTAGTTGGGTTATTTACTTGACGCGACCGCTTTACTTGTCATTTGAGAAGTAAGTTTGAGCGTATCAACCACCTATGGAGCTTATGACAGTCCGTCGTGCTTGTAACGGTCCATAGGTGAGAGCGTAGTAAAGTTGCTGAAGGAAGATGGGGAAGTCTGACCATGTGGGATTACGAAGCTTGTGATGGTCCGTCGTGGCTATGACGGTCCATCCTGCAGGTTCGTCATGAAGTTCAGAGAAGTGATTCCATTACCCAGATTCCAAAAGTTGAAGTGTTTTGGAACGAAGACCCTCGACGGACCGTTGTGCCTATGACGGTCCGTCATACTTGTCGTCGAGCGTAATGAAGAAGAGAAGCAGAAGAAATTGCATAAGTATGGGACGAAAGAGTCCATGACGGTCTGTCGTGACCTTAACGATCCCTCTCGAAGTCCGTCGTCCCAGCCGCGTTTTTGCAGATTTCCAGCAAATAGAGTCCTTGTTTAATTAGGTTTTTATTTTTTATAAATAGTTCGAAAAACCTAGTTTTTGAGGTTAGAATCTATTACATTAGACATCATATTCTTAGACTTTATGTATTAGTGTTCGATTTTGAGATTCTTCCAAGTGATTTTTGGAGATTAATCAAGCAAACTTTTGGATTTTACTCTTTCTCATTGAAGTAAGTACATGAATTCTTCTCTACTATATTAGAATATTGTGTTTATTGCTATGAGTAACCAAACTCTATAACTAGGGTTGTGGGAACAATAGGCAAATAATGAGATAACCCCTAACTAAAAAAACAATTCTAGAATAGTGTCTTGCATGTAGTAATAATTCTTTCATTCTTTTTAACGGATGGCCAACGTTAGAACTCGCCTTACTTCTACTTTCCGGACCAAGGAGGTAGATAATAGGAAACAAATTATTAACATAGATTTAGTGTATACTATCTAATAGGCTAGTATTGATTGGTAAAAGGTAATAACTTAGTCAAATATCGAATACAATGCGTAATATGAGGTAAGGATAAAGGTTACGATAGCAACACACGTAGCCGGACCAAGGTGCGGAGTGAGATTTTCTAGATGTCGGATGAAGGATTTAGAAAAAAAAATTATCACTTTGCATGCAAGATACTAGGAAAGAATTGTTATAGTTAGAGTTATCAAGTTATGAACTTTTGGGGAACACGTAAACCATAGTTACTTTGATTAATTGATTAAAATCCTACATTCAAAGTTACTAAGTGTCTTTGTCAAGTTTATCAATTAATTTTACTCATTTAGAAATAGAAACCCCCCTTTATTCTTTTTACTTTCCAAGGAAGTCATTGACCAAACATAGTAATAAAAGGTTGAAGTTAAGTCTAGACTATTTTCCTCGTGGGAATGATCCCAACCTCACTAGTTGGGTTATTTGCTTGACACGACCGCTTTACTTCTTATTTGACAAGTAAGTTTGAGCGTATCAAATTTTGGCGCCGCTGTCGGGGAATCTAACTTTTAGATTAACTTGAACTTATTACTATAGTTTAGTTGATATTTTCTTCATTTTACTTTGTTTTATTGTTTTTGATTTCTTTTGAGAACTATCCTCCTTGTATGCCAAATACACGGAGAGGAAGAGAACCCTTGTTTCCCTACCATCACGAGTTAGAGCGTACACTGCGCAATATGAATCCGAAACTTGGGAATAAATGATGAGGATCTGAACCAGAACATCCCAGCTCCGGTTGATGTTCATGGTTAGATGTTACCCGATGCTCTGGGTGGACATCAACAGAGGTGGCAAAATACCGTTCCACGGCCCAAAGCATACTATAGAGGGTGTGATAACATAGAAGACTCGGATTGGCCACTTGTCTTGCCCCCTCTACCCACAGGCCACACCTTTGTGGTAACTAGTAGCCTGATGCAAATGCTCACTGCCAGAGGTTTGTTTTCAGGGCTACCTTCTGAGGATACACATGCCCATATAGCTAAGGTAAGGGCAGTGTGTAAAAGTTGTGTGGGGAGGGCTGATTTGGATCTAGATGTAATAGGTCTCAGAGTGTTTCCTCTCTCACAGACGGGAGAGGCTGCTATATGGTTCAGTGAGCTCCCATACAACTCAATCTTCACTTGGAACCAATAAAGAGATGTTTTCATAGCACGCTACTATCGTGTCTACAATAAACTAAACCACAAAGACAGAGTGAACAACTTTGTGGCATTGCCAGGAGAGTCAGTTAGTAGTTCTTGGGATAGATTCATCTCATTCTAGAGAAGTGTTCCAAATCACAGTATAGATGATGAGTCACTGAACGAATACTTCTATCGGGGACAGGATGATAACAATAAAGCGGTGTTGGACACTATAGCTTATAGGGAGTGTCCTTATGCTTAGATCACTAAAAAATAAGATAAAATATCCCGGAATAACAAAGCTTTGAGTACTAGGAAGTATGACACAGGGAGAAACACCTTCGCAGTGCTGTCCACTCACAACCCAGCCACAGATGAGGAAGAAATGGCTCATATGAAAACTGAGCTTGGGTTGGTACTAAAACATGTCACTAGGTGCAGAAAAGATAAATGCAGTAAATTACTTGGCTTAACAACCACCTCCTAATGATGAGTGCTATTATGCGGAGGACACTTATGCAGTAAATAAGCAGACAGTGGGTTTCTGACAAAGATCCCAAGGCTCAAATAAGGACAATTGGCGCCAAGGTCAAGGGAACCAAGGTCGGAACTATGGTAACTACAATCGTGAGGGTCATTATGTCCGAGATGGAAACTACAACCGCGACAACAACGTTAACAGGGGTAACTATGCTAATAAAAACGACAGGATTTTGCCCTATGTCCCTCCTAAAAATCGTGAAGTTACTCCTAGAGATAGTGGAGATAGTATGACGCGAGTTGAGGATATGTTGCACACAATAATGAGGAGGTTCGATGCTAGTGATGAGCACATTAAAGAGTTAAGGGGTGATTTAGCTAGTATTGGGCAAAAAGCTGATACACATGCAATTTTGATTAAACAGATCGAATTGCAAGTGGCCCAATTATCTGCGACAGTGAACACACGGCAACCGGGCACTCTTCCTAGCAAAACTGTCCAAAATCCAAAGAATGATGTGCACTGTATGGCAATCACTACTCGTGGTGGTAGGCAAACCATTGACCCACGTATGCCATCTACTGAGGAAAATGTGATAAAAGATAATGATAATGTGGTAAAGGGTAGTGGTGAAGCACAGGAAAGTAATGGAAAATATGCAGAAGTACCTATCAAGGTAATTCCCATGCCTAGGCCACCACCACCCTTCCCTCAGAGATTAGTGAAAAAGACCGAGGATGGTAAATATCAGCATTTCATAACAATGTTGAAGCAGCTTTCTATAAAATTCCCTTTGGTAGAAGCTCTATAACAAATGACCGGTAATGCCAAATTTATGAAAGATCTGGTCACCAAGAAAAGATCGGTCACTTTCGAGGATGATGATAGACTGCATGATTGTAGTGCTATTACTTCCGTCGTACAAAAGAAAGAAGATCTTGGTGCGTTCACTATTCCTTGTACAGTTGGGTCATTACATTTTGCGAAAGCATTATGTGATCTGGGGGCAAACATTAATCTCATGCCCCTCTCGATTTACAAGAAATTGGGTTTGAGGGATCCAAAACCCACTGTGATGCGGCTACTGATGGCTGATTGGACAATGAAACGGCCTATAGGGATACTCCATGATGTGCTAGTAAAAGTGGAGTCATTCATCTTTCCGGATGATTTTGTTATTCTTGATTGTGAGGTCAATTTTGAAGTGCCTATTTTTCTTTGGAGGTCATTCCTTGCTAGAGGTAGTGCATTAGTTTATATGGAGAAGGGACAGATGACAATGAGGTTGAATAATGAAGAAGCGACCTTCAACATTTGTAGGACCATGAGGTAGAGTGGTGAGCTCCAATTGGTATCTGCCATATCCCACAAAGGAAAGATGAAGAAGGAGACTGAACAGAAAAATGCAAAACAAGAGTTTATGGTTGCGGATTTGGTGCTTGTAGACAGTTCTGGGGTGCCTTGTCTTCCGGGCAAGCTCAAGTCCAAATGGACTGGCCCTTACTTGATTACCCAAGTATTCCCTCATGGAGAATTTGAGTTAAAAGCAAAGGAGGGAGTGATGTTTAAGTGGAATAGAAAATGAATAAAAGTCTATTTTGTTCATAAAGTATCGGGGAATAAAGTAATAGAGGCAAACAATCTTGATGAAGGCTGAGTAATCAAGTGTCTTCAGTCGTGCCGCGACGTTAAATCAGGCGCTTGTTGGGAGTCAACCCAATACTTATATTTTTTTTTCATTCTTTCTACTAATGGTAGCATTCTCTGATAATGGGTTTTTAATTTGCAGGCACATCACCAGGAAATTATGGAGGTCTCTCCAATTTTCTTAGTGTCCTCCAACGGACATCTACGACGGACCATCATACTCTCGACGGTTCGTCCTGCATAACCGTCATGGCGGTCAGATACCCCTCTCTTAAGGGTGTACATTTTTTTTGTTAAGTGTCCCACGACGGACATCGACGACGGACCGTCATAATCACTACGGTCTGCGCTGATTGTCGGCGCTTTGCGCCCCAGGTTTGCTTCACCTACCACTCTTGTATTTCAATTTTTTATGCATTGGGGACAATTGCATGCATTTTTATTGGGAGTGGGGTAAATGGAAAGTGAGTGCTAGGGTGAAGTCTGAGTATCCAAATTCACTATCCTCTTTTGGGGTTTTCTTGCCTGTGTTCTTTTTCCGCAAGAGACTGATTACTTTTTCTGTTGAACCGGCATATGTATATCTTTCGTACAAAATTTAATTCTTCATCATGGTTAGTAAAATGATATCCTGATAAACTGGAAAATAATGCATGACTAGGCATACAAACTGATAATTGTGTTGCTCTAAGCATGAAATAGAGTTACACCATTGCAGTACCCTAAGTCTTAAATTCGAACTAGGTGTCTGATAATCTTGTATAGTGATGAGATGTCAAGTGAGTGTGAGAAAATTTGAATAGTCCATTATTGGTACTGAGCTAGAACTTGCCTGGTTAGTCCTGCTAAAAGTAAGTTGTAATAGACAATTAGGAAAGGATCATAGGCCCTTATTCAATATAGCCCATTTCTAGCCTAAATAAAAGAAACCAAATGAAATTTTTCCTTCTTTGATTTAAATAATCTAAGCTTAAAATTAGACCTTTCTCTTTTCACCCCAACTGATCTTTTATGGAAACAATGTGTTGGCCCTGATCCTTCCTTGGACATGTGCACCTCAGATTATGCCAAAAGCATAAGTAGAGGGTGGCTAATGCATAAACAACCTTCGTTATGTCCCTGACCCGACTTTTGGTATTGTGTACCTTGACTCATGGCAAAGCCATGAGTTGAGGGTGGCTACTATGAGGAATGCTCTTGAAAGTGGGGTTGAAAGAAAAAAGAGAGAGAAAGAACAAAAGTAAAGTGACTCAAGAATTAGTTGAAAAGAAAAGTAAACAAAAAGAAAAATACACAAGAAATACAAGCAAGAAAAGAAGAATCACTTACATAAATGAAGAAAGAAGATAAAATAGCAAGGTGAAAGAATATGAGAAACTGGGCGAGATAAAATGATAGAAAGTTAAAGGTTTAGCCGATATGTCAAGGAGTGACAAAAGTCACTAAATTATACCTAAATATACCCCTACCTAACCCTGAGCCTATGTTACTAGCTAAGAAAGTCCTATCGTGATCCTAAGGGTTGTATAGCGAACTTAAGGCAGTGAAAATACGGGCAAGCTTATGGCAATAGGTATGAATGAGTGTGACCTTATTATGAGAGTGAGTGTTGAAAAAGTAATCCTTATACTTAAACTGAAATCATTGTGTGAAAAAAGAGGATTTTGTTTTAAAGTGAGGACACTAGTTGCAATACTGGAATTGTTAGCACCTCGGTGAGAAATTGAAGAGGATCGGTGTTAGTGCATGTTGAGTCTGTGTCATGTTCAGGTCCCACATAATTCAAGCCTAATAGTGATAGCATGCATAGATTTGATGAGATTAATCGAGATTGATAGCCAAATGATTGCAAAGGATAGATCATGGATACTATTGTACAAAGATTTTGTATTGAGTCATAGTGCGTCGCTGGAGGACAAACAACGAATTTAAGTTGAGGGTGTTGATATACCATGGTTTAACGGTATTATTAATACTTTTTCCTTAAGTTTAGTGTGTCCAAAAGCCTTTTTGTGCTTATTTTTATCTAAGTTTCTTTCTATTTTGTAGGAAATCTGTCCGAAGCTGAATGCGGAGATTTTGAGCGAAGAAATGAAGAAGAGACCACTTACGGAGCATATGACGGTCCGTCGTGCTTGTGACGGTACGTAGGTGGCAGCGTAGTAAAGCTGCTCAAGGAAGATGGGGAAGTCTGACCAAGTGTGGGGTTACAAAGCTTGTGACGGTCCGTTGTGTCTATGACGGTCCGTCCTGCAGGTTTGTCATGAAGTTCACAGAAGTCATCCTAGTACCCAGATTCAAAGAGTTGAAGTGTTTTGGAACGATGACCCTCGACGGACCGTTGTGCCTATGAAGGTCCGTCATACTTGACGTCGAGGGTAATAAAGAAGAGCAGTAGAAGAAATTGCATAAGTATGGGATGACGGAGTCCATGACGGTCCGTCGTGACCATGACGATCCGTCACGAGGTCCGTCGACCCAGCCGCATTTTGGCAGATTTCGAGCAAATAGAGTCCTTGTTTAATTAGGTTTTTATTTTTTATAAATAGTTCGAAAAACCTCATTTTTGAGGTTAGACTCTATTACATTAGACATCATATTATTAGACTTTGCGTATTAGTGTTGGATTTTGAGATTCTTGCAAGTGATTTTTGGAGATTAATCAAGCAAACTTTTGGATTTTACTCTTTCTCATTGAAGTAAGTACATGAATTCTTATCTACTATATTTGAATATTGTGTTTGTGGTTATGAGTAACTAAATTTCATAACTAGGGTTGTGGGAACCATAGGCAAATAATGAGATAAACCCTAACTAAAATAATAATTCTAGAATAGTGTCTTGCATGTATTGATAATTCTTTCGCTTAGAAGTCTTTTTAACGGATGACCAACGTTAGAACACGACTTAATGCTACTTGTCGTACCAAGGAGGTAGATAATAAGAAAAGAATTATTAACATAGATTTAGTGTATACTATCTAATAGGCTAGTATTGATTGGTACGAGAATAACTTAGTCAAATATCGAATACGATGCTTAATATGAGGTAAGGATAAGGGTTAGGATAGCAACACACGTAGCCGGACCAAGGTGCGGAGTGAGATATTCTGGATGCCTGACCAAGCATTTAGAAATACATAACTTATCACTTTGCATGCAAGATACTAGGAAAGAATTGTTATAGTTAGAGTTTACAAGTATGAACCTGTGGGGAATACGTATACCCTAGTTACTTTGGTTAATTGATTAAAATCCAACATCCAAAGTTGCTCAGTGTCTCTGTCAAGTTTTTAATTAATTTTACTCATTTAGAAATAGAAACCCCCCTTTATTGTTTTTACTCTCCAAGGAAGTCATTGACCTAACAATAGTAATAACAAGTTGAAGTTAAGTCTAGACTATTTTTCCTCGTGGGAACGATCCCAACCTCACTAGTTGGGGTTATTTACTTGACACGACCGCTTTACTTCTTATTTGAGAAGTAAGTTTGAGCGTATCACTCCTTTCCTTAGAAGATTCCTAACAGAGGTTATCCTAATATCTCCAAACTATGACATGAAGGAAACATCTAAACACCTTCTTCAATGCACAGCAAGGGTATCCTTAATAATTCCCACCAAAAGCTTAATTCTCTCGCGAGAATAAGTCACCATTCAAATCACAAGACATAAGAAGAACACACAATAAACGACCAACGACATCCCTTTCGGAATTACTACTAAGTACAATGATTAGATAGCATCCCGTACCACCACCTACCCTAAGTAGTACACTCGTTTAGAAGGTGAAACACCAAGATTTTAGAATTTCTTACATAGTGCAATGGATAGATAGTGTCTCATACCCCCACTTACCCTAAGTAGTACCTTCTTTTAGAAGACATAATTCATAAATATCTTTTGTGGGAGTTAGGTTAATCGACATAGACCATTAGAGGTACACATGGAATCCAAATATTAACCCATATCGAATGAGGGATCCTAACTTTCCTAGAGAAGGTCATACTTTTTTATCATATAAATAGTTTTTCCAATAGCTACGCCTATGCGGGCACATTTTTAAGGGATAAGGAGATTGCTACTAAGTAAATCATTCTCTACAAAAGAGGAGTACTCATCTCAATAGGTACATTGGAATACATTATCTAAATTAACAATGTATAACCACCCCTTCTTCATATTCTCTCGATGATAGGCATAACTACCCACAGATTATCAGAATTAAATACTATAGGTAAAGAATAACTAATTAACAACACATCTCAACTAAAAAAGGGTATTCATGGGCCGACCTATCTTAGAAAGATCTTAGGATGAAATGAGATTGCTACTAAACTGTTCGTCTCAACTCACGAAGAGTTCGCCCCAAAACTCCCCCTTTTACTCACCTTAACTTCATACATTCATTTGAGTGTGTTTGTGTACATGTGAGCACATCTTGTACATAACCATCATTTCATTCACATTAACTTCTATCCATATTTTAGACCTTCATTCATCAAATCGCACACTTTACATGCTTCATATAATCATACACTTCATTTAGGTATAATATAAACACAACATGCAATTCCAAATTCACAATAAACAATACAAGAACCATCCTCAATGTAACTTCATTTCACATATTTGGCCTCCAGAGCCACACTGATAATACATACAAAATCACATCAACTTCATCAAGTAAATACCGCCACTAAGAAAGTGGACCATACCACTAAAGAATAATTTATAATAAGAATCATACAATATAAGCAATTCACCATATAATAAAAAAATCACATCCTATAACCAGTTTATCATTTTTTTCATCATAATAAGTCTCTTAGAGAGATAAATCACAATAACGACACAAAAAAAATTTATACCCTACACCAACATGCCCATTTAACACATTTCTTAACCTAAAAGTTTGAAATTTTAATAAACATGGATTCATTAGGGTTTTGGAATTAAAATAATCAATTCATACTAGAAGAAACGCAATTGAATCATTAAAAAATTTTAATAAGAAGATCCATGCTTAAAATAAAACATAGGAGAAATTAGAGTTTGAAAACCCTTTTTGAAATCTTTAAAAATGACTCCTTGAATGGAAGAGGTTTCAAGGATGGATACCATATCTCAAATGCAAGAAAACCCACTATTTTGGTGAACATATACATCCAAACCAGGCCTCCTAGCTCTTCTTTACTTCTAGCTTCAAAGAAGACTTGAGAGAGTTTGTCTTTAGAGAGAGAGCTTGAATTTTTATGTGAGGGGTCTTGTCTAGGTCTACGACATAAAACTAATCTAATATAACTATAAATACCTAATTATATTATCCTAGGGTCCTAAAAAAATTTAGGTGAATTTACACAAAACACCCCTAGCTGGCACTAGGCGATACTGATTATGAAGACAACATCCACGACTCACAAAGGAAGGGTCATTTGTCAACCAACGCCTCGTCGATGGGGTTTCATTTGTCAGATATAAAAATCTCAAAACCTTAAGACCTGAAGGTTCCATCAAAGTACCAAGTCGATGAGCCCTCAATTGATAAACTAGTTATCGACTGGCCCCGTTGATTGACACTGTCATGCAGTTTTTCACCAATGTGTTGGGCCTTCCTCTAGGGCCCCTTGAGGGTGATAGGTGGGTTAGTGCCTGAATGTTAAGCCTATAAAAACTTTCTTCTAGGTATTAGAAAAATTCCACAAAGGTTTCACTTAAAACGAACACGTAAAACTCACGTAGACACATCAAAACACATAAGTACTTTTTAAGGCACACCTTAGAAACGTCTTGGACGTTTGACCTAAACACTTAACCAAAATTCACACAATACCTAAGAACAGTAATGTACTCATTTTTATCTTGAAATTATCTCAATAGATACTCACGAGGCTCTAGTTCACCTTTGTTCGTTTTAAGGCGTTACATCCTCCCTTAATTAGAATAACACTCACCCTCGAATGACATTAAAACTTCAAGAACAACTAGGAATCACTTAGAATCACATAACATATTAAAATAATGCTAAAAATGTCAAAATCAAACAATCAGTTTGCATGGATCATCATTTCACACTTTCAAACACTAGCAACATAAGCAACTCTTTGCAAAACTTCAAAATTTCAAAACTCACCCTTAACCTACTTGCATGGAGGAATTAGGTTATCCAACATTAAACATAATTATATACTACATTTTTATATAAATTGAAACTTCAATTAAAGTCAATGAATTTTTTCTACATAAATGATAATTTTTACAGTGAGAATTCATTGTATTCATTTTAAATTTTTCAAAAAAAAAACCATTATTTGAACAATGCATCAAGATGAGATGATCATATGAAGTATAAAACTATATAAACTCATTCCATAACATAAAAAACAATCATAAAGACTAAATACTTAACGGGATTATCAACTCTGTATTAGTTGTCGTTCCTAGATCCCATCCCATATGAGGGTTCTTCTTTAGAGAATTACGAGCTAGGGAAGCTTGATTGACCTCTTTCCCTCGTTCTTTGATGGTAGGAATTGCCTAATATTGTATAACTTATTACCACAAGCAGAAAACCCATCCATTCCATTAAGATACCATCAAAAATGTTTCTTCCGACAAGTAGGGCACCTAATCCTGTCAACAATGTGGCCACCACCTTGGGAATTTTGTTTGGAGCCTTATATTTGTGTCCCTTTAAATAATATTAGTTATAAAACCTCTTCTTAGGTTTTTGTAGACTAGAATCATCCGACCAAGGAATCTTACCCTTGTGACTTATCTCCCTTATTTTGGACTCCTTAATTTCATTTGCATAGACCATGAACCTTGTAATATCCACGTCATTAACAAGCATTGTAGTATGAACTCTTTCTCTACCTTACTACACATTCCCATCACATACTTATTCATCCTATCCCTAGGGTTTGATACCATGGTTTGGGAATACATAGAGAGTAGGGTGAATTAGAGAAAGTCATGCACACTCATTCCCCCTTGACGAATGTTCATGATTTTCACGATTTTTTTCTCCCTCCACTCTATGGGAAAGAAAGTATTGAAGAAATCCTCTTTGAATTCATCCCAATCAACCGGTCCTCTTTCTTAGGGTCTCTCAACCCTCCATTGCTCAAACCATACTTGAGCCGCATGTTTGAGTTGGTAAGCGGCTCACTCCACTTTTTCCCTAAGGGTCACACCCATAGAATTTACCACTTTCAAAACCTCATCAATGAAACCTTGTTTATCTTCATCCACCTTGGGTCCATGAAATGTGGGAGGGTTCATCCTCAAGAAATCCTGAATTCTAGAGGCAGGCGTACTAGCATTAGGTTGGGATCCAACTCTTTGGTTATCTTGGGCAACAAAATGATTGCTGACGCCATGATCTTGAGTAATCATGAGTTGGGTGAAGTTCATTTGTGAAACTCTCAACTTCATATTAGTCATGTTTCCCTCAAAAAAAGGATCTAGAGTATAGGGGGAACTTGGGTCACTTGAGGTTCTTAAGGGGGAAATTATACATTCTCTTTGTATAGGCCAATAATAGGAACTTGCCCAAAACGGTGATATATCCTCTCATTAGCTACACCTACCTCCTCCCTTCTAGTGGTTGATCTCCACAAATTCATGGCCTAAAAACACAAAGAGAAGAGGTTGAGAAAAGACACCTTATGTGACTCAACGCTAAGGCACGACATTAAAATAGTGAAGAAAGTGAAACTTCTGTAATCCTATAGCCTCTTCTCCATGGATGTGTGGCGACTCACACCAATGTCCCAAGATACTACTATATGTGTATTGTGAGAGTTGTTTAGACCCTAAACTAATTCCCATAACCTTATACTCTGATACCAAGTCTGTAAAGACCCGAGAGAACCCCCTATAAGTTAGGGAGAACCCTTCAATCGTAGTGAGGTGTACTTGATACCTTAGGGTTTTGTTCAAGCCCTTTAACTATCTTTCATTACATAATACATGAAAAGTGGTGCAAAGTAAAACTTTTCAAGATATTTAATAAAATTATTCTTTCATAAATATTTAGAGAATATCATTGTCACAATAAAACTTAAAGACATTATATAATATCTTAGTGACATCACCCTTAACATTGAAACAAAACACATAATAAGTCTTTAAATAAAGAACTAAGAAAAGGACTATGCTCTCAAATATGTGGGACATACTTTTCCTTGAGAGAAACTTACCAAGCTTGACCTTCTAGTCTTCAACCTTCCTTCCATAACCTATACATAGATAGTAGAGAAGTATGGGGTTAGTACAAAACAATGTAATAAGTATGGCATATGCAAAATAATGTAAAAAGGGGACATTTTAGTAAAATAACCTTTCATGCCAAATAAGCAAATCATTCACGATTTAAGATATTAAATAGTATAAGGATCATCAATTATCATATAAAGAAGGAATTTCTCGACTATTGAAGAAAGGCACATATTACAGCAACATTAGGACTTTTCATTGACTTAGTAAGTACATTATAGTGAATGGCATAGTCCAAGTCATGTAATCCCTTTTACTTCGAAGTTTTCCTAACCAAGTTATGCTAAGACTCCTTAAGGTAACAAAATAAATGATCGCCTATACATCCCCTGAAAGGCACACTAAAGAGAACCTTAAGACGACAAACCATAGGCTTTCCTTGTATGGAAATCAAGTCCACACTCATGTTTAAACCTATACCACACATTCAATCATACAGACTTCATATAAGTACCCTTCTCCAATAGTAATTATCTATCACACTGAGTTTAATTTTAGAGTAGCATCACATACTAACACTCCCACTTAGTGCTCCTAATGGATATCCTTGTATTTAGCACTTTAAATTACAATAGTTTAACCAAAATTACAGCGAGTTATGTATAACATTACAATAAACTAAAGAGACTCCAAGGATAGTGAACTTCAAAGGAAATGCCAATAAGGAAATAGCTTATTTCCTTAGAAGCTTCCTAGCCGAGGTTATCCTAAGACTCTCTAAGGTATGACATGAAGGACACGTCTAAACACTTCCTTCAATGCACAAAAAGGGGATCTTTAAGACTACCCACCAAAATCTTCCTCAACTAGGGAGAATAATCAATACTCAAATCACAAGACATTCGAGGAACAATAATAAACCACCAAAGACTTCCCTTTCGGAATTACTACTTAGTGCAATGAGTAGATAGCATCCCCTACCAGCACCTACCCTAAGTGGTGCATTCTTTTAGAAGATTTGGCACCAAGATTCCCTTTTCGGAAGGTCCTAATTAGTGCATTGGACTTAGCTCCTCCAATTCTTTATTGGGGGTTAGTTTATGAGAGCTAGACGTGGAATCTCAATATTAACCCTTATCGAATGAGGGATCCTCACTGACCTAGAGTAAGGTCATACTTTTAGCTTCTGGATGGATTTCCCAATAGCTACACCTATGCGGTCACGTAGTTATGTGATAATGATATTACTACTAAGTACCTCATTCTGTACTAACATTGAGTACTCATCTCAAGAGGTACATTAGAATAGAACATCTCAACTCACGAAGTGTAACCACCCCTTCTTCATATCCTCTCGGTGCGAGGCATAACTCCTCACACATTCTCAATATTATAAACTATAGGTTAAGGCTAACTAATGAACAACATATCTCAACGCACGAAGGGTATTCATCCTCCGACCTATCTTAGAAAGCTCCTAGGATGAAATAATGTTGCTACTAAAAACTTTATCTCATCTCATGAAGGTTTTCATCCAAAAACTCCCCTTTTTACTCAACTTGGCTTCATGCATTCATTTGAGTGTGTGTGTGTACATGTGCGCACACCATTCACATGAGAATCATTTCATTCACATTCACTTTTATTCATACTTTAGACCTTCATTCATCAAATCACACATGCTACGTGCTTCACAGAATCATATACTTCATTTAGGCATAATCTAAACACAACATGCAATTCAAACTTCATAATACACAATACAAGAACCATCTTCAATATTACTTCATTTTACATATTAGGCCTTCAAAGCCACACTCACAATATATATTAAATAAAATCAAGTTCATCAAATAAACACGGCCACCAAGAAGGTGGACCATACCACTATACAAAAATTTATAACAAAAATCATACAATATAAGAAACTCACCATATAACCAATCCATAACCACCTATAACAAATTTCTCAATATTTCATAACAACAAGACACTAAGGGAAGTAGCTAATCATAATTATAAAACAAAAAAACAAAGTTCATACCCTACAAAAACATGCTCATTTAACCCATTTCTCAAGATAAAAGTTTCAAATATGAATAAAAATGAGTTCAATTGAGTTTTGTTATTAAAATAATCTATCCATACTATATGAAACATATTTGAATTTTCAGAACACTTTTACAAGTGTGACCCATTCTTAAAATCAAATATAGAAGAAAGAAAAGTTTGAAAACCATTTTTAAAAACTCTTGGAAATGACTGCTTGAATGGAAGAGGGTTAATGGATGGATACCATACCTCAAATGAAATAAAACCCGCTAATTTTGGTGAAGAGACACGTCCAAACCATTCCTTCTAGCTCTTCTTGACTTTTAGATTCCAAAGCGACTTGAGAGAGTTTGTCTTTAGAGATAGACTTTTAATTTGAAGTGAGGGGTCTTCTATAAGTCTAGGACATAAAACTTATCTGATATAACTTAAAGACCCTAAAAATATAATCTTAGGGTCCTAAATGAGTTGGGGTGAATTTACGCAAAGCACCTTGAATGGCAGCAGGGGAGATAACTTTTGCAAGCATCATCCACGACTAACAAACAGCGGGCCATTTGTCAACCAACGCCCCGTCCATGGAGTTTCATTGGTTGGGTCTGCAACTCTAAAACCCTCTAGATCTGGAGGTCCAATCGAAGGATCAAGTCGACGGGCAGTCGATTGTCCAACTGGTCGTCGACTGGTCCCGTATATGGACACTACCACACAGTCTTGGACAACAGTATTGGTCCCTCCTCTAGGGACCCTTGTAGGTCCTAGTTGGGGTCGTGGTTGAACGTGAAACCCCTAAAAATTGTCGTCTAGGTCTTAGTAACATCCAGCATCAATTTTAATTAAAACAAACAAGTAAAACTCACTCACACACATCAAGATACACAACTAATTTTTAAGGAAAACCTACTTAACGTCATGGACATTTGACCTCAAAAATCAACACAGTACCTAAGAACACTAATGTAACTCTTTTTAACTTATAATTAACTCAAGAAACACTCATGAGGCTGTAGGTCACCTTAGTTCATTTTAGGGATATACAATTTTATGCTCCAAATTTCGCGGCTTCTATTTTATTATGGTACGGTAACTGTTTATCCTTAGTAAACCTTTCATCTAAGGTATTCGCTCAATGGTTTTAAATAGGTTTCCTATGATCAAAATTCCTCACATTAAATCCAAGCATGGGTTCATTCTAAAATTATTTTCAAAGACATCCTACTGATGAATTGATGTTTATTTAATATTTTTATGATTATTTCCTATGGAATTTATTAAAGAACCCATGATACTCCTATTCCTCAATTTAACCTAAAAAGTGTTTCATGTGATCTTTATCAGATGTTAATTTAATTTTTGTTAGTTTATGATGTACTATTTAGTACTCTTCATATCCACATTAATTAATTGTGGATTGTTGAAAAATGGTATATTATATTCTTTATCATTGGAATTGATGTTTTGTGGCATGGTCCAGTTATGGTGGCAATGTGTACATTCTTTAATCATTAAATGTTGTGATCATGGCCTTGAGTGCAATATGTAACACTCCGAATGTCTGACATCTAATCTAGAGCCTCACATGAGTGTCTAACGTTTGTAACAATGTTTTAAGGTCAATAATATTGTATTAGAGTCATTTAGGATGTTTTAGAGTCAAAACCTGAAGGGACGTGCGTGACGTCTAGAGAGTAGTAAAAAATGTGCTAGTGCTTTCGTATTTTTCATAAGGTTTTAGGAGTTGGAAATTGATGAATTTGATGAAAAGGTTTCTAACACATATGGTATTTTGCTTAGTGTTACGACCCGCAAGTACACCCTAGAAGTTAAGGCAACCTTAGGTCTGAACAAGGAATACTTGACTTTTCGATTGTCTTCTACTAGACTCTTACCTATCATTCACTACATAAGACATGAAAAGTAGTGCAGAATTAAAGATTTTCAACATAAAAAGTAATATGGAAAATATATTTTATAAATAATAAAGGATCATCTCATCGTCACAAGCCAAAGTAAAGACACGACATAACTATTTTAGGGACACAGTCCATTACATTGACAGAAAATACATAATAAGTCGTAAACAAAAACTAAAGCAATAAATACTATGCCCTAGATATATGAGGACATTCTTAGCATTGAGAGAGTCAATTTGAGGTTTGCTTTATAACCTTCAACATGCCTAGAACATATACCTATAGAGTATAGAAACGTAAGGGTTAGTACAATCATTGTACTAAGTATGGCATTAGCAAAAACACATGAAAAAGGGATATTTTTGTTCAAATAAGGCTTTTATGCCTTTTAGTTAAACATATATGAATATAGAAGTAAAAAAATATATAAATCACCAATTAACACATAACATCAGCCTCCATAATTTTTGTACCTTAAATCACATTACAATGAACTTAATCAACCTTACAGTGAACACATTTCCCGTTGAGGTTTCCCTAAAGAATTATTTTAAGACTCACTAAGGTAAGACTTGGAGGAACCTCCCATAAAGTTCCTTCAATACCAACCCAAATGATCCTCAAGACTACCGACTATAGGCTTACCTAGCATGGGTAACAATTTCCACACTCTTTGACAAGACACTAGAAGAATATGCTTGCATTAAAGACTTCACATAGGTGACCTTCTCCAAATGTACTTATAAGTGACACTAAGTGCAATGTGAAATTAACATCCCATACTACTATTCTCACTAAGTTCTCCTTGAGGATTTCATTGGATTAGGTACACAATATTCATCATTAATAGTTTTATCATACTAGACATAACCTTAACATGCTTTCTTAACATTAAAACTTAACTCACATAACTTCATTTGCATCACATGATAAATAATTCATTCATTTCATAAAATGACACACCAAAACTCCCCTTTCAAGTGTTTACTTCTGCAATGGATAAATAGAATCCCATAACACCACCTACTTTAAGTAGTACACTCTATAGGACACTTAGTTCATTACATTCTTAGTGGGGGATAGCTTAACCAACATAGACCATGAAGCTAGATTTGGAATCCTAACATTGACCCCTATCGGATGAGGGATCCTCACTTGCCTACAGTTGGGTCATTCTCTAACTTTTACATGGCTTATCCATTATCTACACCAATGCACGCGCATAGTTAATGGACAAGGACACTGCTACAAAGTAACTTATTTTCTTACTAACGAGGAGTACTCATCTCAAAAGGCACATTGGATACAATATATCTACTAACAAAGTGTAACCAACCCTTTTTCAAATCCTCTCGGTGCTAAGTATAACTCCCCACGGAGTCATAAACATTAATTAATAAAGGTCATGGGATAACTATTGGACACCACATCTCAGATCACGAATAGTATAGACCCTCCAACCTACATTATATAGATCCTGGGAAATTGTGAGGTTGCTAGAAAACACTTCATCTGAACTAACAAAGAGTGTTCACCCCAAGCATTCCCCATTCTCATTCATAATCATTAGTGAATTATTCAAGTATGTGTGTGTGAACACACATTTCATACAATCCCCATTTTTATTAAATTGATCTCTAGACATGCTTATACTTTCTTTCATCACAATTCACACACTAGCATGCTTAATCATGAACATAAAATATATTCTTCAGTTAGACATAGTATCATGAAGATGCACATTCCAACCTTCTAAGACGTATCATACAGAAACACTATAATAATCATTTAACTTAAATAATATGCCTTCAAGAACACATTCAAAAGGCACACATTAATACAATAAAATCATTAATATCACATAAAACACCGCCGCCAAAGTTGGCCAATACCACTCAACAACATTTAACAATAAGAGCAAATCAAAATGACACAACTTACCGTTCATCCAAGCTCTCACCACCTATTCACAGTAAGTTCCATAATTAACCATAAAATATCCCTTAGTGAAGTAACTAAATCACAATTTCATAATAAATAAACCATAACTCAAACATTACACAATCATGTTCGCTTAACACCTTTCTTAAGTTAAAAGTAAGAACTATGAGTAACCATGGGTTTAATGAAGTTTTGACTTCAAAATCATCAATAAATACTAATAAAAATTCATTTTAATCATTAAATAACTTTAATGCTAAGACCCATGTTAGGAATAGAAGATAGAAGAAGTTTGAGTTTGAAAAACATTTTTTTGTAAATCTCTTAAAAGTGGCTCCTTGAATGGAAAAAAGGTCAATGATGACTAACGTACTTTAATATGAGTAAATCCATGAGATTTGGTGAAGAAAACGTCCACATATTTCAAACGTAGCTTAACCTTGAGTTCTAACTTCAATGGAGTTTGGGAAAGCTTTTAGGTGAGAAAAACTTTTGAGCATTTTGAAATTTTGAATTTTAAATGAAGGCTTGGATTTTTTGGTTGGGGGAATGGGTGTATAATGACTTAAGATAAGTATATAACACACCCCCGAAAAATCCAAAACACCCTAAATTGATTCTACCATTTTAGAAAAGTCAAACTTCACATAAATTTACGGAGTTATCGTAGGGAAACAAGTCCGCATAATCGAGTTGTTCCCACAATTTCTTGGAAATGAAATTTCTATAAAGTGTAGTGCGCGGCATGTTGTGTTGCAGACGGGTCAGTATTCCACCTAGGAACAAAAGCCTTGATGTCTTGGGCAGCTTGCTTGGCCAAAGGTGGGGTCTCTTCATGGACCCCTAGGGCGATCCTTGGGGGGCTAGACAATGACGTTTCAAACCTATATACTTAATTTTACCTTTTAAAAGTCTTTTTTACAAGTTTTAGACTCCATACAATATAAAAAAACATCTACAACATTCTAGGACACACAAGTGCACACACAAAGTTAGTTTCCAAATGTCTTGGCCGTCCCTTGACGTTTGATTTCCAAACTTCAGCAATTTACTTCTATTGATAAAATAAGTCATTGTAAATTATCATTAACTCATTAAACTCATGTAAATATCAATTTTAACCTAGTTCATTTTCGAGGGTGTAAAACATAGGGTCGAAATGTCTGGGTAAGACTCCTCAAGGACCACCCTAATGGTCCTTGAGAAGGACCCTTTCATTTTGACCATAAGCTCTCAAATGGTGCAGTGCAGGCAGTGTCACCTACTTTTCCATCGATGGGACATACGTGAGACGATAGGGCATCGATGCCTCCGTACTTTGTCACTTAGCCACTTTTGGAAAATGTCCAAATGGACAGGTGTCTGAAATCTTCGAAGGACCTACAAGACGGTTTATCCCAAGGCCCGTCGACTGACCTACGAACCGTACATCGTGGTGTCATTGGTAAGGACGGCAATTCGGTGGTGAGTTTTAATGAGTTAAATTAATTAGTTAGTCTAATTAAGATGTGGTTTAAGTATTAGGGCGTAGTTTGGTCACAATTTAAACTACCCTAATCTTAAGCATAACTTAACACCTCCCAATTCTCAAACACAAAATTGCTCTTCCTTCTCTTTTCTTTCTCACTCCCAAAAATAAAAGCTCCATTGGAGAACTAGGGAAGGTGTTTTGGGCAGAAACAAGTCGATTTTCCTTCATCATTTTTAAACAAATACAAAGGTATGGGAACTCTTCACTTTTAATATTCCATTCCCTAAAGGGTTTTTCCAATATTGATTTTCAAAAAGATGATTTCATATGGGTTTCTTCCTAACAAGAATATGATCTTCTAAAGTGTATTGTATATGGTTTATTTTTATTATTATGTTTAGATAATGGTGTATTATGATTTAATTATTCTAGTTCTTGATGTTTTGACCTATTTAAGAAATAGATCATGAATTAACCCCATAAACTACTTTTGAATGACTTCTAATGATGAAATTAACTTATTTAATTTGTTATTTACTATTGATTGATATTATTGCACTAATTATTTGATGGAAATTGTCTAATTGATGATAAGACCATGATGATGTCTTTGAAGGATATTTGGTAAGACTTTATTGTCCTAAACCTTAACTTCAATAATGATGGCTTGTTAACGATAAAATTCAATTAAAATGTGTCTTGTAATTGGGTTGAGTAGGTTTCATATAATGATGTAATTTAAGTTTCTTGATTTTGTGATATTAATATAATTCTTAACATGTAACGATATAAGTTTGTGATGAAGTACTTATGTGCCTTACTATGATATGATGATACTAATGTGTGAATATAACATGTAGGGTTGTAATGAAAGTTATTCTCGTGAAATTCCTACTGAGCTAATGACTATGAATATACAATGATATATTCTCCTATGACCTAACCTTATCTATGATTGTTAAAGAAAGACATTTAAAAAGGGACTCTAGCTAGCATTGAGTGAACTAGTAGTAAAGAGTGTCCTTTGCCAAAAATGAAAGGTAGGTTCACTATTGTACTCATAAGATTGGAGACTATAATTCATTAAGCATACATATGGTCCCAAGTACATCTCCTAGTTCTTGAACTATGTTTTCCCCACAGGAATACTAGCAAGTGGATCCACCTAGATGTTATGTTAATGTGTTGGTACTTATTTGGCAAGTAGTCAACCTTCTTTCGGTCTAGGGTTCCATTACACCGAATTATATATTAGCTCATGTGGTCTATGTCAGTTAAGGAAAGATGTTCCCAAAAGTAAAATGAAGTAATAAAGTGAACTCTAACTGGGAGGACATAAGGTGTTTGATTTAGTCTAGGTATGGGTATGAGACTGTACCTATATATTGCACTAGTTGGCCTTGAGGGAAATCCTAGGAAGTAATTCTTATGTTCTCATGCTCTTATGAAATGGAGTGATGGTTATGTTAATTCTTCATGTTAATTGTTTATATTGCTAAATATGAGGATGAATACTTATAATTCCATGTTATGTGAAGTTAGATATTATTCATGATCCTTTGGTTAGTTTGCTTGGTAAAGTAATGTTATCGGGCTTTACTTGACCATTGTACTAGTAGGCTTCATAAGCGGTTATGAGTAAGGGTTTTTCTTAGGTTATAATGCTGTAAACTCATAAACAAGCTTTGTGGTTGTAATATCATGTTAGAGTTGCATTGGATTTGAATTCTAATATGTTAAACACATGTGGACTTGGCTGAACTTCAGTATTTTGCTCTTGTATTTAATATGCTTGTATCATAAGGAATAGATCATTCTCGTCTCATATGTGTTCTTGGGTTGTGCATAAGATTTTTTAAAGTAACTTGGCATGGTTTTATCAAATGTCCCTTTTTTAGCATGATTTCTATGCGGTGTGTGAATACATTTCACATTTAGTACAAGTGTGTGCTAACCCCTATTTCTCCCTTTCCCCTAACATTCTAGGTTTTGGTCATTGAAGGGTTCGTGAGCAATTGGCAAGAAGGCTTGGATCATTTTCCTAAGTGTGGGTATGTCCTCAAGATCCAAGGATGATGCCTTTCTCCTCATTATGCCTATGTCAGTTACTATAGTCTAATGAAATTTGTTTCACTCTTATTGTTCAACACATTGTTGTAAGATTTAAGTGCTATTTTGACATTTGTGTAAGGGCTATGACCATATTGTTATACTCCATTAATGGTTCTATATGAGACATTCCTAATAAGACTATATTGTGTACGTTCTATATATGTTGGATAAAAGTAGAAGACTAAGTAAACTTCTTATTTAGAGAAGTCTAAGTATACTCCCTATGTGTATATTATGTGTAATCAAGAGGTCTAAGTAAACATCAAGAAGCAGATTTAGTTAAAAAAAATATTTTACGCACTTTTTATCTTATGAATACAATGATGAATGCTAAGAGACTAGTCTTAGCCCTCCTCGAGGACGCCGCCGCCAGTTATGTATGGGGGTGCTCCCCGTATTTTACACAATAATTGTAGATTGAATTGATATGATGGTTATGATGAGTATGATGGTTTTATTATAAAGATCAATTCTATTATTATGATCTATGTGTATTAAGGACTATTGTGGAATGATCCATACCCATATGAACCCTTATATGAATATGTGATCTTTTCATGTTAGGAGTCTTTTATACAAAATGTGGAATATAATCTAGTATCCTATTATGTAATGTGAGTATGTGGTCCATGGTTCCTAAATGTTTCATATGGGAGTTGTTCATGACTAGATGGATATTATATATGTATTGTGATCCGTCAAGGATGGTTTCCTAAACATCTAGGTGGTACACTTATGTCATCATGATTACCAATATTAACATACACTCCATATGAATAACTATGAGAATGATATTTTTATGGTTTAGTTGAAACGATAATTCTCATATTCACCTTTATCTCTTATTATGCATAATATATATATATATATATATATATATATATATATATATATATATATATATATATATATAATGAAGAATGAACATGTGTTATCTAAAGGTTTTTATGTTAAAGGTTTTTATCATATATGTACACACATACATGAATGTTTGAGTGAATGATGTTAATGATAATGTAGTGATGAAGAGTACTTTTAAATGTTTCCTCAATTGTACTCTAATTTAGACTATGTTATGAATATTATGAGTATGCCAAAACACATCCTCATAGAATGTAAGTTCTATGATGAATGTTCATTCCAATCTTAGAAACCTTTGAGCAATATGTTGTATGTGGGAGTTTAAGATTAACACCGAGTGGATATGTACAATGGGGAAAAGACTCCAGTAATGCAATAGGTTGGTTATTCTAAAATGATACTCATGATATGGAATCGTCTCCGCTAATGCAATTTTTAGGGCTTATAGAAGCAATGTAACTATCCCATAGCAACGTTGTCCCATAGGATCTAGCTAGTGGATCCATCTATATAGCTATTATGTAGCTTCTACTTTTGCAATTAGAACACCTTCTTTCAGTGTGAGGTTATATGACACCAGATTCCATGTATCTCGCCTGGTCTAAGCCAGTTACTGTTAAGTCTCCGTAAAGTTAAGAATCAAACTAAGATAATAATATGAATATAAGTCATAATTTCCGTGTAGAGCTACTTAGTATAGGCAGGACTGTAGACCCTAGTTGTGCATTGTAATAGTGGACTTTAGGGGAATTTATGATTAAGTTCCTTTATGAAATAAGGATTATTGATCATTTATGTTAATATGAAGGCATATTAAGGTTGATTTTACTGATGTCAAGACATGAATTGGTATTTTGCATGTGAATTACACTTATGACTTCTAATGGGTTTACTTGATATATGTGGGGGTATAAGATTCCATGTGTATGTTGCACAAGTAAGCTTGTGAAGGGGTTGTGAGGGTGGTTTACCTATGATATGAACTAAATTTGTTACGATAAAATATGTAGTAAATTAATGAGTTCTTGTATGATGGTATGAAATATGTTTGTCATATGTCTAATGTAAAATAAAGATGTTATGACCTAATGAATATAATATTCTAGTGTAGGGTGACTTCTTAGAAATAGTTGGTGTGATTAGTATAATGGTATTATACTTGCACATTGCATAAGTGTGACTTGGAGGTTATCTTAGGTGATGGTTCTTATGTCAAGGTTAAGTCCTATGTTGTTCTTATGACTTTATGAATATATGATGTGGTGTTAATGAAATATATCTATGAAAGATCATCTTGGATGACCTTAAGCTGATAAATTGTACTAAGTATCTTTAGGGTTTTTTTAAGGAAAGAAGATAAGGTAAAAAGGTAGGTAATGTGGTATATGCATTGAATGTGCCTCAAAATGGCTTAATGTGTAATCACAAATGGCTTCCATGTGTATGATGATGTATGTGAACTATATTGTGCTTATTGTTTCAATAGTTTCTGAAGTTTTAAAAGACCTGACGTATGATTTCTAATTAAATGTCCTCTTTAAATAATGTTTTTGCATGGTTATTGTCACATCCCGGTAGCACCCCCTCGATGTTACCGATGTCGTCGTCCTCGGAGAAGTCTAAGACTAGCCTCTGACTTAACAACGTTACACTCATAGGTTAAAAATGTGGAAAATTTAAAACATTTCTATCTATCATGATGTTTACATACACCTCTCGGATACATGTAATATATTCATATCGAGGATAAAAAGGGCCTTCGTATAAGAGCATTATATAGTCTTCTACTATTATTGCATATAGATATATTATATAATTAATATAGTCTTAAAAGAGTGTCTTATATCATAACCATCTAAACAAGAGTCTATCAATTGGCCATATCCCATATATCAATGTAATAAAGCCACATATAGGCTATACAATCTTTAGTACTCAAATAAAAATGAAAGAACATAGAAGTAGTAAAACTAGCCCAAAATTAAAAAAGCTTCATATTGGCATTGCCCTCTAAAAGTGAGGACCTACACAACTTAGATTTGTGAGAATTCAAATTCATCTTCAAAGTCGTCTCAAAATCCCTTCAACGACCGAAACCTAAAATATTGGGGAAAAAGGAAGAAAATGGTGTTAGTAGACAACTTGTACTAAGTATGAAACCATATGCACACACAATATCCAATCATGCTAAAAAGGGACATTTCATTTAAAAGCATGCTATTTTGCATTTAAAAAGCCTTCTACATATTCAAGAATCAATACAAGTCATTTAGGAATAATCATCAAGTTAAGACCATGTTCATCATACTAAGTCTAAATCAAACTAATCATGCATACTAATACACTTGAACATATAATCTAGACAACTTCATCATCAAGTATAACCTCAACAATAAATAAGAGTTCATTACAAAATAACTAAGCAAGACCTATACTCATGACCCTCATTAACTCAACTTGTGCAATGACTTAACAAAACCCATAAACATAGTCAATCAAGTAAACCTAACAAGAACCGTAACAACCATCCTACTTCACATATCATATCATTCAGAGTACAAAAAATATTACTTTAGCAATATAGACCAAACATGTATTAACATGTGAATTCAACATAATAAGGTACCATCAACATTAAAGATCATAATACACATTTAATTTACATTTATAATCATATACATATGTAACAACATCTTCCTATTCCCATTCAATGCTATCTAGTGCAATGTATATGTAGAGTCTCGTACCCCTACCTAGACTAAGCTATACCCCTTCGGTCATCCTAGTTACATTATATTCAATACTTCATTTTACCATTTGGGACCATGTTGCCTTAACCGTCATAGATAAATGATCTAGGTTAAATCAGGTTCCATGAAACATTACACTGAAAGAAGGTGGACTACTTTCCAAGGTAGTACTAAAATATGAAAATAGCAACTACATGGATCCACTAGATATTATTCCTTGTGGGAAACATAGTTCAAGAACTAGGATATCTAGTTGGGACTCTCTTTATGCTACTTGCATTATAGTCTCCAATCTCAAGAGTACGTTAGTGATCCTACCTTCCCTATATGGGAAGGGACACTCCTAATTCTAGTTCACTCGGTGCTAAGCTAGAGTCGCTTTTTGAAATGTCTTTAATACCCTTTATAATCATCATAGCTTATGGTAGGTCATTGTGTCTTTCTCTTATATTATCCTCATCATTTTAAATAAATAAGAATTGCATGAGTATATTCCTTTATTTACAATTCATATATGTGAGGTTAGCACATTTACATAATCATTCATGATAAGGCACATTGGTAAGTTATAACCATTATTAGAACATTCACATCGTAGCCAACACCTCACAAACCATAGTCAAGACACTCTCATTCAATATCATACCAAGTATATGAAACTTAATATAAGGTATACTTTAATATAACATCATCCATAAATCACAAGTAACCATAATTTATGTAAAGAGTTGAGATCATAAGACTTACCAAATCTCCTTCAAAAGTCAACACCAAGGTCTTACCATAAACCCTCAAACTCAACCCCACAATGGGTTTAATATCATCAAACAATAGTAACCAACATGATAATGAAGTCAATTGAAGAACTACAAAATAATCCATCAGTAATTCATAGCTTAAGATTAGAGACTAAAGGTAAAATTCATTATCTACTTCACCCCCTAGATCAATTACCCAAGAACAAGCATGGTAGGAGTCCAATTCATATCAATATGTGAATAAATTTGAATAATATAAACATATGATAGTAATTCAAACAATAATGAATGTAATTACATCAATACTAGATAGTTCAATTCAAGATCACAACCTAGGGTTTCAGGGGAAAATGTCTTCTTCAACAAACTAGACCAATTCATCAATAAGTAGTGTAATATAGTAATAATTCATTACAATATAATCAATACAATCAAAAAAATCATGATCAAATCAAATTGAAAGTTCAATTTCGAGATTGGAAGAGATCCACATGAAAACTCATCTTTTGGAATCAATTTGAAGGAACCCTTTGGGAAAAGAGACCCATAGTTTAAAGGAATCCCATACCTTATTATTTGACAATGTTTGATAGAGAATCTTTGGTCTTTATTAGCCCTAGAATTCCTTAATCTGGACTTCTATGGTGTTACTTCATCTTGGAAGAGAGAAAGACGAGAGAAGACAAAGAATTTGTGTTTTGGGATTTATAAGGGTTAGGTTAGCTTAGATAGGTTTTGGTTATTATATAGGTTGTCAACTAACTTAATTGGACCTCTATTAACCCCTAACTAACTAAGTAACCACCTAATTAGTTAAATTTACCAATCAAAAAACTTGCAGCAAAACCTTTTGTCTCACAGACAAGACCACATCGACGCCACCATTGTCAATCGATGACCACATGACCTTCTGTCTTTTTGGTCCATCGTTTCGGTCAGAAACTGGTTACAATCTAGTCCTTGAAAAATATTCTAAGTGTCCATTGTCGGATTCCATCGACAGCCCATCAAAAGGACCACAATATATTGGTGGAAATCATTTTTGTAGAGTGCCTGAGGTATCCTTCGACACAAACTACAAGGGTCCTCTTCAAGGGCCCTTGGTCGGTACTTAGGGAGTGGTACTCAGATTTTTAAACAATGAATTAACTTTAATCACATGTTAGATACTCTTCCACAAAAATTCATCAATTTCCGATATTGAATACCTAGTCAAATAGGTTAAGCTACGCTAGCACCTTTTGCACTAGTCTCCGAAAGCCGAGGATGTTCCTTTACATTTTGACTCCTAAACTTCCTAAATGACTTATATTCATAAATTTTGACATTAAAACAGCTTCTATACCCATAGACACTCATTTTAGTGTCTAATTAGTTCTTGGACTTTCGCGGTGTTACATTATTCCCCCTGAGGAACAATTGTCCCCGATTTACACTTAAATCTTTTGAAAAAAAAAGGAATAGACTCAAGACTAGCAGCCCAAAAAACAACGATACATAAAAACATGAGTTACAACATCAATTATGACATCTTACATGTAGCAATTCAAAACATGAATCACTACACATAAAACACAAAATTAAATTATGAGGAATTTCTTTCTTACAACAACATGAGCTCAACATAACATATATGAGTCAACTATGCAAAAACTCAACTTACCAACATGCTTAAAATCCCTTAATAAAGACTCACCTATTCGAAATGCACAACATAGCTCAAAAACAGAAGAATTGCAAATCTTAAAGTCAATATGCACAATTTCATAGTATTTCACTATAACTAGAGCTTTTTTTCCAGAATTTTACCGAAAATCAAAGCAACTACAAACTTAGTCACTATTTTCATTATTAGTAAAAAAAACTAACCTTCATTATGAAAGAGTTGAGTATAATGTGAATTCATGGCGGCCTCGGCCTCTTATGTTGCTCCCTCAACTAGGTTATTTCTCTATAACACTTTCAAGGAGGATACCTCTCTGTTCCGCAACCTCTTCGCTTGAAGATGAATGATTCAAAACGGAACATCCTCATAGAGAGGTTATCCTTCCCAGCAAGACCCTGAATAGGGACGGTACAGTGGGATCACCGATACACTTCTTAAGCATAGAAACGGGGCAAAGCGGATGAACCAAAGATAGTTCGCTAGGATGTTTCAATTTATATGCAACCTTACAAACCTTTTGCAAGATTTAATACGGACCCACCTAAAAAGGAATCAACTTCTCTTTCTTGCCAAATCGACAATCCCTTTCATAGGAAAATTTTTAACACACCTTATCATCATCTTCAAACTCTAAATCTCTTCTCCTATGATCAGCATAAGACCTTTTCCGACTATAGGCTGTTTTCAACTATCTCCTTATTATATGAACTTTGACCAAAATCATATAAATCAAATCGCGACCAAGAAGAGAAGATTCACCAACTTCTAACCACCCAATAGGAGATCTAAAACTCCTACCATACAAAGCATCATAACGAGCCATATATATGGATGAATGAAAACTATTATTATAAGAGAATTCCTCCAAAGGTAAATGCTCATCCCAATTTACCTTAAAGTCAATGATACAAGCTCTAAGCATATCTCAAAGAGTTTGAATAGTCCGCTCCGCTTGATCATCCGTTTGGGATTAAAAGTGGTGCTTAACATCACTTTAGGACCCAAACCTCTTTGAAATGATATCCAAAATCTAGATGTAAATTGAACACGCCTATTCGATATGATGGATAAAAAAACCATGAGGACTCACGATCTTGTCAATATAGATTCTTGCATAATCTTCCGCTATATGAGTAGACTTAACGGGAATAAAGTGAGAAGATTTGGTCATTCTATACACTATAACCCATATAGAGACATATTATTTTTGACTTCTAGGCAAACCTAATACGAAATTCATGTTAACATCTTCCCACTTCAAAGTAGTAATTTGGATTTCTAGTAGTAGACCACTCGAGTTTCGGTGCTCGGTCTTCACTTGTTCGCAATTGGGACAATTTGCAACAAACTCCACAATATATCGTTTTAGTCCATCCTTCGAAAATACTTGTCTAAGGCCATGTTACATATTTGTAGAACCCAAATAAAAAGAGTAACGAGCTCAATGAGCTTCCTCAAGCATCCGACTTCTCAAATAATCCACATTTGGCACAACCCAATGTTCCTTGATACCTATGAACACCACACCCCTTGGTAGAATCATTCATTCATCTTTCCAAGAATCATTTCTTTCAACTCCATCAATAATATATCAAGGTGTTTCTTAGAATTCACCTCAACCACCAAAGATAACTCAGAGTTATGATGTTCCACCATACCACCATTTGGAGAATATTCAATAAGAACCCCTAAATGATCCAACCTATGAACATCATTCACTATGTTTCTTCAACATGGGACACAAATCCCATGGACAATCAACTTAGAGTATCTGATACAACCTTCCCCTAGTTGGGGTGATTAAAACACTCATGTCATAGTCTGTCAATAATTCTAACCATCTCCGTATACACATCATCATGAACACCATAGAGATAATGCCTCCATATTTTTAAGGGAAATGACATGGCCGTTAACTCAAGGTCATTAGTTAGATAATTATTCTCATGAACTTTGAGTTACCTTGAAGCATATGCTATAGCATTCAAGTGTTTCATACGAACACACCCTTACCTGATTCGGGATGCATCAGAATAAACCACAAAACTCTTTAGTATCCTGCGGTAGGGCCAATACTAGAGAGGAAATAAGCCTATCGTTTAATGTTTGGATGCTCTTTTAAATGCCTCTGACCAGTCAAATTTAACATTTATTTTGAGTCAAGTTGTAAAGGGAAAACGCTAGAGAGTCATCATCGACAATCTTCTATAATTACTTGTTGGACCTAGAAACTCCTAATATCTATAGGATCCATTGGCCTTGGACAATTTTTCACATCTTCGGTATTTTTAGATCAACCTCAACACATTCAGTGTACATGATATGACCAAGAAACACTACCGACCTCAACAAAAACTCATATTTCCTATAATTAGAAAACAATTAGTATTTTATAAGATTTTGCAACACCAGTTTCAAATGATCTATATGTTCACCCTTATTCTTCGAAAATACAAAGACGTCGTCAATGAGGACAATGACAAATGAATCTCGGTAACTTCTAAAAATCCTATTCATTAGGAATATCTTCACCTCTCATCCTAAATTGATGATACACCAATCTCAAATATATCCTTAAAAATTAACCCACACCTTTCGATTGATAAAATAAATCATCAATCCGAGGGAGAGGATACGTTATATTGATTGTGACTTTGTTGAGTTGACGATATTCGATAGACATTCCATGGGACCCATCCTTTTTCTTCGCAAACAAAACCCCTTGGTCAAATAAAACCCATCTCTAGTAAATCTTTTAGTTGAGCCTTCAACTCTTTCAATTCGGTCAGAGCCATTTGATAAGGAGGAATTGAAATGGGATTTGTATCATGTACCAATTCGATACAAAAATTAATCTCCCATTCGGAAGGAATACAAAGAAGATCATAAGAAAAGGCCCGTATATTCCCTTATTACGGGGACATACTCAATGGGAGGAATCTTTGAGTCTAAATCATAGACTCTTACTATATGGCATAAACATAATTTAGAGACCATCCTACAAGCTTTCAAACAAGAAATGGTACGACCTCTAGGAACCCCCCCCTTTTTACTCTAAAATGGGCTCATTTGGAAAGTTAAACTTCACCACCTTTGTTGTACAATCCATTGAAGAAAAACATGCTTGCAACCAATCCGTACCCAAAATGACATCAAAATCAAACATATATTGTTCTACAAGTTAAAAATGAGTAACTCTATTGACCAACATTATTGGACAATTTCAACACATTCTTTATGCAACAACCGACTCACCCAAGGGGATAGATTCCATAAAAGGTTCATTCAAGATATCTGACGAAATGTGATTCGTTTAAGCTATAAGAGGAGTTTTAAATGACAAGGTAGCAATGGAATCAATTCGAGCATACACATCAATAGAAATGACTTTGAACAATGTCGTTCACCGAATTGGGAGAAGTGTCTTGCTAATCTCAAGAGCAGAGGGCATAAAATCGATTCTTCTTTGGAGCAACATCGAAACCACTTGCTTGAGCATGACCACTACCCTTATCTTGACCCTTCAGATTTGGTAAATCCCTAACTTATGGAAACTCTTTCACCAACCAAAGCAATTGTGAGTCCCAATGAGGCAATCACCATAATGCTTCTAACCACACTTTCCACAAGTTGGCTTCTTAATTGATGAAGTTGTACCCCTTCCCTTTTGAGACTTAGGGTTAGAAACCCTATCATCACAAGACATAGGGAATATGGAAGGAACTTGATTAGAGAACCTCTTCTTACACCTACGCTTCTCTTGTATATCAGGCCAACCCTTTGAAGAACCACCATCAAATGTCCTTGCCTTTTTAGCATCCTTATTATTCCTCTTAATCGTTGGCTCTTTATATTTTTGAGAATGAACCATGAGACAAGATATTTTCATATTATAATTTAGCATGGAGGAACGACATCCTTTCTTTAAGTCATTTGACACTCCCATCATAAAGTGGCTTATTTAATCTTTAGGGTGGGAAAACAAAGAAAGAGCATATTTTGATAATTTAGTAGATTTCAAAGAGTAGTCAAGTACACACATACCTGCCTGACGAAGGTTGATGAATTCTTGTACTTTTGCTTCCCTCATATCTCTAGGAAAGAAGAAATCAAGAAAACTGTTCTTCAAAATCTCCCATGTCAGCGGTCCAAACCTTAAAGGCTTATTGTCTCTCCATTAGATGTACCAAGTTTTGGCGACATCTTTGAGTTGGTAAGTGGGTAACTCAGCATTCTCACTAGTAGTAAACCCCAGAGCATAGAGAATCTTGTAGACTTCATCAATTAACACTTGGTGGTATTCCTCAACTTTGGACCCACAAAAAGTAGGGGAATTCATTCTAGTGAAATCTCTCAAACGGGAGGCCATGGTACCAACATGTTGGTTTCCTCAGGGTAGCACCTCCCGATTAACTTTTGTCGTCATGGCTTCTGCTTGAGTAATAACAGATTGCTCTTGCTTTGTAATGGCTTTAGCCATTTGTATATAGCAATCCCTTCTATCACCATCCATCTTAGGCGGAGGATGACCATATGTTGGTCATCATTAGTAACTTCGTAAAGAGTAGGGACTTGATAACCACGAATAGGAGCTTCCGCATTATCAATCTCTTCGTCAAGTCTTTGATCAATTGTTCTTCGAGTATGCATTGCCTAAAATCGTAATAAAAGGATTAGATGCTAAAGGAACATAGAGCCAAAACTGTAAAGGCAGAATATTAGATTTCCAAGAAAATGAGAGTTTCCTAAGCATCATATAGTTTTATATTGATAAGTATGGAAAGCTTCATAATTATGAGTAAGAATCTACATAGACGTTTTTGGGTCAGATATGGACTCCAAATATATTCAACGTCATCCTCTTATACAATGTTTGTAACATCCAAGGAGAACCCCCTCGACATAATCGGCGTCCTCGTCTTCGGAGAGGACCAAGACTAGCCTCTTAGCTTACATCATCACATCCATAGGTTAAAATGCAGAAAATTTAATATTTTTCTATCTATCATGAGGTTTACATAAACCTCTCTCACACACGTAATATATTTATATCGAGTATTCATAAACCCTTCGTATAAGAAAATTACATAGTCTTCTACTGTTAATGCACACACACAGGCACACACACACACTCTCTCTTACACAAACACATATATATATATATAATACTTAACATAGTCTTAAAAGAGTGTCTCCACTCAAAACAATCTAAACAAGAGTGTATCAATTAAGAATATCCCATATGTACATGTAATAATGCCACTAATAGGCTATACAATCATTAGTACTCAAAAGAAAAGGAAAGAACATACAAGTGTTAAAACAAGAACAAAATTCAAAAAGCATGATATTCGCATTGACCTCAGAAAGTGAGGACCTATCCAACTTGGATGAGAGAGAATTCCAATTCTTGATCAAGGTCTTCTCAAAAGCCCTTCAAGGAATTAAACAAAAAATGCTGGGGGAAAATTGGAAAAAATGGGGTTACTACACCACTTGTACTATGTATGTGGCCATATGCAAACACAATATCCAATCATGCTAAAAAGGGACATTTCATTTAAAATCATGCTATTTTACAAAGTCTTATGTATATTAAAGAGTCAATATAATTCATTTATGAATAACCAACAAGTCAAGACCATGTTTATCATACTAAGTTTAACAAAATAAATTATGCATACTAAAATACCTGAACATATAATCAAGAAAACTTCATTATCAATTATAACGTCAACAAGCATATATAAGAGTTTACAACATAACCAAAGCAAGACCATTACTCATGAAACTTATTAATTTTACTTATGCTATGACTAAGAAAATCCTTACAAACTTATTAATCAAGTAAACCTAATAAAAGCATAACTTGTGTCCAACTTTATAAATCATATCATAAAGAGTACAAAACATCATACTTTACCAATATAGAACCAACATGTATTCATAAGTGAATTTAACATCATAAGCTACCATAAACATGTAAGATAATCATATATATATCATTTACATTCCTAAGCATATACATACATAAGAACATCCTCCTAAGATTCCCTTCAAGGCTAACTATCACAATGTATAGGTACAGTCCCATACCCCTACCTAGACCTAGATAAACCCCTTAGGTAATCCTAATTATAGTTCATTTATTACTTTATTTTACCTTTTGGGAACATTTTGCCTTAACCGACATAGATCACATGGGATAATGTGGAATCCAATTTCATGAAACACTACCCGCAAAGAAGGAGGACTACTTGCCAAGCTAGTTTCGAATCATGAACATAGCATCTACGCGGATCCACTTGCTAGTATTCCTATGCGGACAACATAATTCAAGATCGTGGAGATATAGTTGGGACCCTCTTTAATATACATGCATTATAGTCTCCAATCTCAAGAGTATGTTACTGATCCTATCTTCTCTATTATGGAAGGTACAATCCTCACTTTAGTTCACTCAGTACCAAGCTAGAGTCCCATTTTGAAATGTCTTTAATAGTTTAATTAATTATCATAGCTTAAGATACTTCATAGGGTCTATCCCTTATATAATCATCATCATCATAGCTCAATAAGAATATTATAAATAATTTCGTATAATGACAATTCATAATGTGAGGTTACGACATTTACATAATCATCAATGATAAGGCACATTGGTAAGTTATCACCATTCTTATAACATTTGAATCTTAGACAACACCTCACAAACCATAGTCAAGGCATTTCAATTCAACATCATACCAACACTATCATCTTAATTTAAGGTATTCTTCAATACAACATCATCACTTTATCAGTAGTAACAATAATTAAAGTAAGGAGTTGAGATCACAAGACTTACCAAGTCTCCTTCATAAGAAAATATTAAAGTCTTACCATCAACACTTAAACTCTATTAAACAAAGGGTTTAATATCACCACACAATAGTAAAAAACATGACAATGTAGTCAATTGAAGCATTATAAAATTGACCATCACGATTTCATATCTTAAGATTAGAGACTTAGGTCAAATTCATAATCTACTTCACAACCTAGATCAATTACTAAAGAAATAACCTGGTTGGACTAAATTTCATTTCAATATATTCATAAATTTTCATAAAATAAACATAGGATAGTAATTCACACAATAACAGAGATAATTACATCAATACTAGATAGTTCAATTGAAGGTCATAACCTAGGTTTTAATGGGGAAAAGGTCCTCTTCTACAAACTAGAACAGTAAATCAATAAGTAGTGTAATATAGTCATAATTAATCATAATATAATCAAAATTAATTTTAAACAATTTAAACTGAAATATCAATTTCGAGATTGGAAGAGACCCACATGAAAACTCATCTTTTGAAAACAATTTGAAGGAAACCTTTGGGTAACGAGATACCAAAGGTTAAAGTAAACCCATATCTTTTTGATGTATGAAGTGTGATTCATAAACTTTTCTAATTATATAACCCCTTGACCTTGACTTCTATGGTGTTCTTCAACTTGGGAGGGAGAAAGAATAGTGAAGGAAGAGAATTTGTGTTTAAGGATTTATGAAGTTTAGGTTACCTTAATAAGGTTAGGGTCTTTATATAGGTTGTTAAATAAATTAATTAGACCTCCCTTAACCCCTAACTAATTAGCTAAGAACCTTATTAAGTAATTAACAAATCTAAAAATGAGCAGCAGTGGCCTCATAAACGAGACTACGTTGACGCCACGTTGGTCAATCGATGACCACATGACATTCCATCCTGTTGGACCATCATTTTGGTGAGGGAGTGAAAAGAATGCAGTCTATTAAATATAATAAGTGTCCATAGATGGAGGAAAATGACATCCCGTGGATTCATTCACGATCCGTTGGTGTTAATCGTTTATGCACAATTCCTTAGGAATCATTTGACCAAAATTGCAAGAGTCCTCCTCAAGGGCCCTTGGATGGTCATTGAGGAGTTGTACCCAAAAATTTAGACTATTAATTAAATCTAATACATGTTAAACACCATTCCACCAAAATTCATCAATTTCCGACTCCAACAACCCAGTCAAATAGGTTAAGGCACACTAACACCTTTTGTACTAGTCCGTACGTTGTGGACGTTCCATGATTTTTTGTCTGCTTAACTTCCTAAATGACTTATATTTATTAGTTTTGACTTTATAAACGTTTCTAAACACCTAGAAACTCAATTTAATCTCTAATCTAGGTCTTGGACTTTTGAGGTGTTACAATTATCATACTTAGTGCATTCTTGTATTAAAATTATTCTTTTTATCTTTATACACACTGTAGGTGGTGATGGTTAAAGGACCATTCATAAAGTGAAAATCTTGGATAGATATTTCCAAAGTTCAAGAGGGTCCTTATGATTCAAGGATTTATGTCAAGATGATCATTTAATTTTATGTAATTGTATAGATTGTGCTTTTATATTGTTAAGAGACGTGTCTCTATTCTACACTATTGTTGTTGAGTCTATGATGGAAAAACGAGAAATTGTGTCACAAATATGTACTTATGTTTTTCAAACAACATAGCTTTATAGTATTTTGTTATGTGATGAAATTTTTTAAATTTTTTGCTAATTATATTACCAGGATATGAATGAATGCTAAGAGGCTTGTCTTAGACCTCTGAGAGGTTGTCGATGTCGGTAACTTCTAGGTAGTGCTCCTCGGTCTTTAGATGTCATAACTTGTCTATTCAAGGCCATGATAATAAATTATCAACTAACATATAATTTTCCATAAATAAAGCATATATAATGATACAATTCAATAATCCGAGGAATTTTAGAAGTATTTCATTTATAAGCTTTCATAATCATTAAACACGATTAATAAATGAACAATATAGGAATTGAGAGAATTCATGGTTCATGGAGAATTTTTATTGTTAAAAAATTATTATAGACTAATATAGTCATTGAGGAGCCGTACCCAAACATTTAGACTATTAATTAACTATAATATTTGGTAGACACCGTTCCACCAAAATTCATCAATTTCTGACTCCAAAAACCCAGTCAAATAGGTTTAGGTACACTAAAACCTTTTATACTAGTCTCCAGACGTTGTGGACGTTCCTTGATTTTTTGACTCCTTAATTCCTAAATGACTTATATTCATAAGTTTTGACTTTATAAAAGTGTCTAAACACCTAGAAAGTCATTTTATGCTCTAATGTAGGTCTTGGACTTTTGAGGTGTTACAATTATCATACTTAGTGTATTCTTCTATTAATACGATTTTTCTTCATCTTTATACACACTTTAGGTGGTGATGGCTAAAAGATCATTCATAAAGTCAACAACTTGGATAGATATTTTCCAAGTTCAAGAGGGTCCTTATGATTCAAGGATCTTTATGTCAAGATGATCATTTAATTTTATGTAATAGTATAGATTATGCTTTTATATTGTTAAGACTCGTTTTCCTATTCTACACTATTGTTGTTGAGTCTATGATGGCAAAACGAGACTTAGTGTCTTAAATATGTACTTATGGTTTTCAAACAAGATCGCTTTATAGTCTTTTGTTATGTGATGATTTTTTTTTAAAAAAATTCTAATTTTATTACCAGGCCATGAATGAATGCTAAGAGGCTTGTCTTAGACCTCTGCGAGGTTGACGATGTCGGTAACTTCTAGGGGGTGCTCCCCGGTCTTTAGATGTCATAACTTGTTTATTCAAGGCCATGATAATAAATTATCAACACACAAATAATTTTCCATAAATAAAACATATATAATGATAGAATCAATAATCCGGGGAATTGTTAAGTATTTCATTCATAAGCTTTCATAATCATTAAATCCTATTCATAAATGAACAATATAGGAATTGAGAGAATTTATGGGTTCATGAATAATTTTTATTGTAAAAAATTATTATAGATAATACAATCTCTATTCGTCATGAGAAAACATTTGATAATGTTTTATGAAACAACCCATGTGATTGAGTAAAACCCTAGTTTTTGATAACTTGAAATCACTTAGGAATGGGCTCCTTGAATGGAAATTTAGACAAGGATAAGAGACTACCATACCTTTCTATTCATCCCCCTTGAAAATCATTCAAAAACCTTGAAAATTTGACATTATTATTTTCAATATTTGACCTCGATAACTTTTTGCTGTAAGGGGAGGACTTGGTGTTAGGCTTTAGGGTCGTCCACAAGGACCCCTAGAGTTTTCCTTGGAAAGTTGTACCTTGATGTTTTACCCTTAAGCATCTCAACCATAGCTTAGGATAAAATAAAAATACCTCAAACCTCCCAAAAAACTCAAACACTACCTATTTAGTATGTAGTTTAAGTTTATCATTTTACGGATCGTTACAAAAGTCGTACTTCGTATCGATGGGATTATGGGGTCTTATCCATGCATTGCACAAGTAAAACATATGTGACACCTCAAAAATGAATTTGGTGAATCTAGATCCTAACATGTTTTTTTATGAGTTTCTTAGGTCCTTAAATGTTTGATAATGTAGTAATAAGGCAGTGTCTAAAGATTTAGTTTTATTTGAAGATAAACATCGATAGACGACTACGAAGTTCGACAACTACTCACCTATGCGCCTCATGTTTGTAATGTACTTATATGTGTGTTATATAATATTATGAGGTCCTTATATGAATTATAATAGTGTTTATAGTCAATTTTTCAAGTTTCATGATTTTTGGAGGTCAAACGTCAATCATGTTTGAATGGTTTGCCATGAAATGGCCTTGTGTGTCTTAGCTTGTGTCGTCGAGTTTTATGCGTTTGTTTTGAATGAAATTAATATTGTAGACCCAAAAAAATTTATATGCTCATACTCGTATTGCAAACATCTTGGTGAAAATTCTCAAGGACCAACCAAGGGTCCTTAAGGAAGGACATTTACAAGAGCCAAAGCTGTCAAAACCAGCCAAACCTACGGATGGCAATCGATGACCAGTAGGTCAGTCGATGCCTTTTAGGTGTAGGGAACAGATTGACACTTAGCCGGGTGGACTTGGACTTCCATCAAATAGACTTTGTCCAAAACAACGAACCATCAGGATGATCCACAAGTTGGGAAACAGCCAATCAATGGCCAGGTGTAGGTGAAGCCTGCAACCTGCGCAACTCACAGTTACATGAAAGGGTGAATTGATAAATTCAGACAACGTACAAATAAATGTTTGGGTGGTTAGTTAGGTGTATTATAGGTATTTTAAGTAGATTTATTAGTCCTAAATACCTAGATGAATTGATTCTTCAAAATAAACACCCAAATTCTCTAATAAATTCTTTAGTTATCCATCGGAGAAAAAACTCAAGAAGACCTTGGATTGAAGTTTGATTGGTGATTCTTCATCAATTTTAGTTGATTAATATCAGTGAGGTATGTTTTATTCATCCTTGAATCTCTCTTCATCAAGGATCCAAACATAAAAGTGATTGCATAAAACATTTTGGATAATTGAATATTGATTAAATTTATGTTAATAAGGTTACTTTATCCTAAAATATTCATTAACACATGTAAAACATAATCTGATTGAATTGGCTATATTTTGGATGTTATGATTTTGTCTCAATGCTTATGAACTCTAGTAAAGTTTTCTTTGGTCTATTGTATAATGTAAGAATGTAATTTGAAGTGATGTATAGGTTGTCATAGATTGATAAATCTTTATTCAATTTTAGTAGATTCAATGAGTATTGTGATTTATACATTAAATTGAAGATCACGACCATGTGTAATGGACTTTCAGTATTGTATTGGATTATTTAGTTATGGATTGAAGTGGTGAGATTGGACTGGTGGTACGCTGCCATAGTTCTCTTTATATTATGTTAACTAGTTATTGAGTTATTTTGTGATTGTTATGGTATACTTATGGTGGCGGTGTTATGTGTTATAATTGTTAATTATGTGGCCTCATCGGCGTTACTTTATGTATTATGATGATCATGGACTTGTCGGCATTAGTTGATAAATTATCTTAATTTGTAGAGTTATTTTATGTGAAGTATATTCCTATCTATCTACGTGGGATTAAGGTGAAAGGATGTGTTCTTCTTTCGATGTTGTTAGGTTATCATGTTAGTCTAAGACTATGTCTTTGTGTGTTTAGTCTTAGAGTAGATACAAAATTCTTTCTTCTTGGTTATATGAGTCTTGGGATGACTATGTTGATGAATATATCGAAGTATTTGGGATAAACTATTGTTTACTTGGTTGTACCTATGTGCTTCCTGATATGATATCTTATATGTCATAAAGTGAAGTTCTGATATGTCTTGTTTAGGTAGACTTAATTCCCTCTTCTAGATACATGAATGATATGTGAATATGAGATTCTTAACTTAGGATGCTAAAGACTCTTAGTATTGTATGTATCAATTATATGTGGCCTTTAACAAAGTGAGAAGGTCAAATAATGTGGAGCACTTAGCCTTGTTGAGAGGTTATGATATCCTTGAATTCAAAAGTTGTAATGGTATCCTTCCTGTGTGAATGTGGACTTAAGGTTGGTTAGCTGGAATGGCATGAAATTACCCTTTGGAAAGTCTTTAACCTATCCTCTAAACAATTGAAACTAAACCCTAGGGGACCTCTTGGGTAAGGTCAATGTGATTGGGTTATGAACTAGATATGGAACCTCTCTATGTGATCCTTTATATGAAATACTTTATGTGAAAAAAGGTTAGGTCCTAGTGAGTATGGTCTGGGAAGTTTCTCTATGTAAGATGACTTTAGAGAACAAACACACCGATCATATTCCTTAACCATGTTCCTACATGGGATGCGTCCAAGTTCTACCATTGGATAGTAGAACAACCTCATCGGAGTAGGTTACAACTTTGGATTCCATGCTTAGCTACCATGGTCTATGCCAGAATCTAATTATTCACATCATATGGGAAAGCTACTAGTGTTTGAGAAGTCTATGATGCTTAGGTGGTTGTATGGGACCCTACCTAGACATTGCTCATTAGGCTTTGAAGATATTAGTTAATTATACCGTAGGTCTTCTCCAAGACCAATAGTTGAATGTCCTTATGTGATAAATCTCTTCATGATTAGAATGCATGTAAACTAATGAGTACCTAATCTAGAGTAACTTTAAGGATTGCATAGTAAAGTGTGAAGGGGCATGAAAGACGATCTCTTTATCTCTTATCTAGGTACATTTTAAGAATGAATCTAGTTAGGAAAGTTTGTTGAAAAGTTAGGCATGATATAATATGGGTGTTCTCTTCTAGAATTACTTAAGTTAGTCTATTTTTAACCTTGGTAAGAAGAATGTCATATTATATGGTATGTGTTTTTGTGTCGTGTAAGTGTATTCATCTCATTGTAGGTAGTCACAAGGATCATTCATGTTTTTATAAAGAGGGTGTATGGGCGATCTCTCTTTTTCATAGTTAGGTGAGTTTTAGGATATGTTTTAGTGAGAGAATTACATGCTAATTGGATTCAGTGTAACATAGAAGTAATTTAGTATATCATTTTCCAGATCAGTGTAACGTTCCTTAAAATATGATAAAATGCTTATCTGATTTCTGATGTGTTTCGAATGTGTTAAATGTTGTTCTTATTGTTAGTACATGTTTTTGTACTATTTATATGCTTTTATCTTTCTCTAAAATGATTCATCGGTGAAGGTTCTTTTAGGAGCGAAGCTTGGATTATAGGATCTTTAAAGAGAGTTTGAATTATGTCCTCATTTTACTCGAGGGCATAGATGTATTAGAGTTTCTCTATTAAAAGATTGTAATAGGCTTAACAGTATTGTATTTCAATTGTATGGGCCATGTCCCAAGTATATTCCAAGTCTAAGATTTAATGACATGAGACCTAGTATTTACTTTTGTTTATATGGAAGACATTTTGAAAGACTATTGGAATGATTGTGAAAAGTTTTAATTTAGCACTAGTTTTCATATATATACATATATATATATATATATATTTATGCTATGAATGATGCAAAAGGGTTTTTACAAGACCTCCGAGAGGTCAAGTACGCCTGTTTCACTCTGAGAGTGCCATAGCTTCTATAGTATGCTCTAAGGATGTGACAAGCTTTGTAGCAGATTGTAGGTTATGAAAGTGGTCTTAGGAATCAAGAAGTGGTAACTGGTCAAGTCTTGTAGAGTCATTTTCATTAGTGTGAGTCGGGACACACCTATGGGCGAGAAGCTATCAAACGATAGAGTTCCCTTCATTTCTACTCCTATGTCGTGTCATAGAGTTAAATGTTATGACTGTCCTCTATTTATGGTTTTCCTTTGTAGCGACCTTTTTAGTCGTGTTGAGCAACAGATTTTATTTCTGGAAAAATTGGCTGAGACGACGGATCCCACGACGGACCATCATGGGCCCGACGGACCGTCGAGGGGGGTCTCGTTCCAAAACACTTAGAATTCTGAAATTTTGGTACTGAAATCGACTCTCTGAACTTCGTAACGGAATGGCAGGACGGGCCGTCATTGGCACGATGGACCGTCACAGACCCTTTAATGGAATTGAGTCTCTGAACTCTGTCACGGAGCAGCAGGACGGACCGTCGCAGGCACGACGGGCCGTCACAGGCACGACGGGCCGTCACAGGTTGCGTAATCCCACGCTGGGTCGTATTTCTGTAAATATTTTAAGGGGCATTTTGGACTATTCCTGCTTAAATTATAAAGTAAGTGGTTTAATGTTAATAGTTTTATTACTTGGGGGTTAAAAGAGATAACCTTGAGTTAATTAGTGGGTTAATTCCTCATCTTTTATACGTTATTATATGCTTATTAGGGTAAAAGAAAAGGGGTTTGAATAAGAAAATAGAAAGAACAAAGAGAGAGAGGATCGCACGAGAAAGAGGAGAAACGAGAAGAAGAAAAAAGCTTTGGGAAATTGCTTGCTTGATCACGAATCTTCGGTGAAGGTAGGTTATTGTTTTTATGTTATTCGTAGTAAACTCTTAATAGCGAATGATATGTATTGGTAGTATTGTAAACCCTGCTATATGCTTAATTGTATGCTTGCATGATTGTGATTTATAATTGTGATAAAATAAGCATGATGAAGCTATTTAATCATAAATCTTGAAAAACCCTAATCTCTTTGTTAATGATGAAGCCTTGGTATAAGAGAAGGCTTGATGAACTAAAGTAATGAGATTGATGATGCGTTGGTATAAGAGAAGGCTTGATGAACTAAAGTAATGAGATTGATGATGCCTTGGTATAAAAGAAGGCTTGACGAACTAAAGTAATGAGATTGATGATGCCTCGGTATAAAAGAAGGCTTGATGGATTAATAGCATGAGATTAGTGGAGCGGGTGTCACGAACTGACACGTAGAATTAGGGGATCGAGTGTCACGAACTGACACTTAGTATTAGGGGATCGGGTGTCACGAATCGACGCGTAGAATTAGGGGATCGGGTGTCACGAACCGACACGTAGAATTAGGGGATCGGGTGTCACGAACCGACACGTAGAATTAGGGGATCGGAGTGTCACGTTCCGACACATAGTAGTAGGGGATCGGAGTGTCACGTTCCGACACATAGTAGTAGGGGATCATAGTGTCATGTTCCGACACATAGTAGTAGGAGAGCGGAGTGTCACGTACCGACACAAGAGGAATAAAGATAATGAATCTTGAAAGATGTAATATACTCAATCTAATGAACCTAATTCCCAAATGAGTATTGTATTGAGGCTTGAGTCCTCATGGGTGAACTTGGCGGTACTTATTTATGATTATAGTACTTGTTGTTGCTACATGTTAAGTATTGTAGTTGATTTATGATATTATCTGATATATACTATTTTCTATTTTGAGTTGGCCGATGATACCTACTCAGTACTTGTGTTTTTTATTGACCCCTACTTGTATGTTTCTTTCTTTGTTATTTGTGGAGTGCAGCAAACGTACCATCATCTTAAACTCAACCGCAACTCTAGGCAGTCTTCATTACAAAGGATTTCAGGGTGAGCTAACGCTTCTAGCTTGGACTGGATCTTCTTCTTAATGTCTTGATGCCTTGAAGTTCCTGCGTGGACTAGCTTTTTACTTATTTTAGCTTCTTAGAATACTCTTAGTTTAGTCATTTGAGGTAGATGTTCTTGTGATGATTACTTCCAGATTTTGGGGAATAATAGATGTTGCGTTTTTAGAAGTTATTGAATTGATTTTTATTAATGAGTTTAAGTCTTCTGCATTGTATTTTGTTCAATATGTTTGGGTTTAGATTGGTTGGTTCGCTCACATAGTAGGATAAGTGTGGGTGCCACTCGCGGCTCGGTTTTGGGTCGTGACAAAACTTGGTATCAGAGCATTAGGTTCGTTGGTCTCATCACACAAGAACGAGTCTAGTAGAGTCTTAAGGAACGGTAGGGGGACGCCATTACTTTTATTTGAGAGGCTATAAGACTTTAGGAAAATTCCATTCTTTCTTTCTTTCTTTCGTGCTATTACTTGGATCCAATTGGTATCTAGGTGACACAAATTGGTATCTGACCATCTTCACTCTATTTCGCGGATGTTTAGAACTAGAGCAACGACTGCGCCAACACAAACACCGTCAAGACAAGATGCGTCTGAGCAAGCCACTGGGGCTGTAGCTCGGAGAGGAGTTGTGGCAAGAGGCCGTGGTAGAGGCCGTGGGAGGACGTCCTCTAGAGGAAGAGGACAAGCACCTAGCCCATTTGGTACTAGGTCGGTGACTCCTCCACCGACCGAGGAAGTGATAAGAAAGGGTGAGGAAGGAGAGGATGAATAAGATCAGAATGAGGAATTACCACCACAACCTACCCCAGAGATGATTAATCAGGTTCTTGCTTATCTTAGCGGGTTATCTGATCAAGGCCAGACACCTCCAGTGTTTTCTGCACCAGCACCTCAGGTTCCGGAGGTACAACATACAGCTAGTGTGGCTCCCCGCATGGATGCTTCATTAGAAATAGGCACGTTTCCTCGTTTGACTACATGTCCTATAATGACAAATGATCAGCATGAACTTTTAAGTAAGTTCTTGAAATTGAAACCTCCAGTCTTCAAGGGTGCTGAATCTGAGGATGCCTACGATTTTCTGGTTGACTGTCAAGAGATACTACACAAGATGGGTATACTAGAACTATTTGGTGTTGAGTTTGTGACCTATCAGTTCAAGGGAATGCCAAATTGTGGTGGCGGTAACATGTTGAGTGTCAACCAATAGAGGCACCACTTATGACTTGGGCGTCATTCTCTAGCTTATTTATGGAGAAGGTGTATAAATCTTGTCTTGTGACATTTGTGGGGAGCAATACTAATGTAGACTTGTTTATCCTAGAAATGGTTGACTTCGATGTAATTCTGGGTATGAATTGGGTTTCTCCGAATTTTGCGATCTTAGATTGTAGTGCAAAAACTGTAACGTTGGCCAAGCCTGGGACAGATCTGTTAGTATGGGAGGGTGACTACACTTCCACTCCGGTGCGTATCATCTCCTCTCTTCGTGCTAAGAGAATGGTTAGTAAGGGTTTTTTATCTTTCTTGGCACACCTCAGGGATGACACTACCCAAGTACCTTCAAATGAGTTGGTTTCGGTAGTCCGTGAGTTTCTAGATGTGTTCCCTGCAGATCTTCCTGGTATGCCACCGGATAGAGATATTGATTTTTGCATTGATCTGGAACCGGGTACTCGCCCCATTTCTTTACCCCCTTATAAAATGGCTCCCGCGGAGTTAAGAGAGTTAAAGGCCCAACTTCAAGAGTTTTTGAGCAAAGGCTTCATTAGACCAAGTGCATCTCCTTGGGGTGCTACGGTGTTATTTGTGAAGAAGAAGAATGGGAGTTTTCGGATGTGCATAGACTAACGGCAGTTGAACAAGGTAACTATTAAGAACAAGTATCACATTCCTCGCATTGATGACTTGTTCGATCAGTTACAAGGTGATTCTGTCTTCTCTTAAATTGACTTGAGATCCGGTTATCATCAATTGAAAATACGGGCAACGGATGTGCCAAAGATTGCTTTTCGAACCAGGTATGGGCATTACGAATTTGTAGTGATGTCTTTTGGTCTTACGAATGCCCCTGCTTTCATGAGCTTGATGAATGGGATTTTTAAGCCATATCTGGATCTCTTTGTGATCATATTTATTGATGATATACTGATATACTCCAAGAGTAAGAAGGAACATGAGGAGCATTTGAGAATTGTGTTGGAAGTATTAAGGGAGAAAAGGCTTTATGCCAAATTCTCCAAGTGTGAGTTTTGGATAGATTCAGTGTCCTTCTTGGGGCACGTGGTTTCTAAGGAAGGAGTGATGGTGGATCCTTTTAAGATTGAGACAGTGAAGAATTGGGTAAGACCTACTAATGTGTCAGAAATAAGTAGCTTTGTTGGTTTAGCTAGCTACTACCGTCGATTTGTCAAGGGGTTCTCTTCTATTTCTTCCCAATTGACAAGCTTGACTAAGCAGAAGGTTCCATTTGTATGGTCGGACGAGTGCGTAGAAAGATTTCAGAAGCTCAAGACCTTGTTGACTACTGCACCAATTCTTACCTTGCAAGTGGAAGGCAAGGATTTCATTGTTTATTGTGATGCATCCTATTCGGGTTTGGGTGCAATGCTAATGCAAGAAAAGAATGTGATTGCTTATGCTTCAAGGTAATTAAAAGTGCATGAACGTAACTATCCAACCCATGATTTGGAATTGGCCGCGGTAGTGTTTGCATTAAAGCAATGGAGGCACTATCTATATGGGTTTAAGTGTGAAGTCTATACGGATCATCGTAGCCTACAGTATGTCTTTACTCAGAAAGATTTGAATTTGAGACAGAGGAGATGGATGGAACTACTGAAGGACTACGATATCACAATCTTGTATCATCCGGGAAAAGCTAATGTTGTGGCAGATGCTTTAAGTAGAAAGGCCGAAAGCATGGGAAGTCTAGCTCATTTGCAAGTTTCGAGACGCCCATTGGCTAGAGAAGTTCAGATTCTGGCTAATGACTTTATGAGGTTGGAGGTAAATGAGAAGGGAGGAATTTTGGCTTGTGTGGAGGCAAGATCTTCCTTCCTTGACAAGATTAAGGGAAAGCAGTTTAATGATGAGAAATTGATCCGGATCCGAGATAAAGTGTTGCGAGGAGAGGCTAAAGAAGCACAAATCAATTAGGAAGGTGTGTTGAGGATTAATGGAAGGGTATGTGTACCCCGCGTTGATGATTTGATCAACACTATTTTTATAGAGGCTCATAGTTCAAGGTATTCTATACATCCTGGTGCAACCAAGATGTATCGTGATCTAAAGCAACACTTTTGGTGGAGTATAATGAAGCGTGACATTGTGGATTTTGTTGCCAAATGTCAAAATTGTCAACAAGTAAAGTATGAACACCAGAGGCCCGGAGGAACACTTCAGAGAATGCCCATTCCGGAATGGAAGAGGGAAAGAATTGCAATGGACTTTGTGGTTGATCTTCCAAAGACAATGGGTAAGTATGACTCTATTTGGGTGATTGTTGATAGGTTAACTAAGTCTGCTCATTTCATTCCGGTCAAGGTGACTTACAATGCAGAGAAGTTAGCCAAACTTTACATCTCGGAAGTTGTTCGGTTGCATGGGGTCCCACTCTCCATCATATCAGATAGAGGTACGCAGTTTACTTCTCAGTTTTGGAAAACATTGCATGCGGATATTCTTCGTGCATGTGTGATAGAATTTGGTGGCCATTGGGATAGCTTCTTACCTTTGGCAGAGTTTTCATACAATAATAGCTATCACTCCAGTATTGACATGGCTCCATTTGAAGCATTGTATGGGAGGAGGTGTAGGTCTCCCATTGGTTGGTTCGATGCATTTGAGGTTAGACCTTGGGGTACTGACCTTTTGAGGAATTCATTGGAGAAAGTGAAATTTATTCAAGAAAAGCTTTTAGCGGCTCAAAGCAGGCAAAAGGAATATGCAAATCGAAAGGTTAGAGACTTGGAGTTCATGGAATGTGAACAAGTCTTGTTGAAGGTTTCGCCCATGAAAGGGGTGATGCGGTTTGGTAAGCGAGGTAAGCTTAGCCCAAGGTATATTGGTCCCTCTGAAGTACTTAAGCGAGTAGGGTAGGTGGCTTATGAATTAGCCTTGCCTCCAGGGATGTCAGGAGTGCATCCGGTATTTCATGTGTCTATGTTGAAAAGATACCATGGGGATGGAAACTACATCATTCGTTGGGATTCAGTTCTGCTTGATGAAAATTTGTCTTATGAGGAGGAGCCTATTGCTATTTAAGATAGGGAAGTCCGCAAGTTGAGGTCAAGGGAGATTGCATCCACCAAAGTTCAATGGAAGAATCGACCAGTTGAAGAAGCCACTTGGGAGAAGGAGCCTGATATGCGAGAAATATACCCACACCTGTTTACGGATTCAGGTACTCCTTTTCGCCCTTGTTTTTCTTCTTGTGATCGTTCGAGGACGAACGATGGGTAAATTGGTATCTATTGTAACGACCTGTTTAGTCGTGTTGAGCAACAGATTTTATTTCTGGAAAAATTGGCTGAGACAAAGGATCCCACGACGGACCGTCATGGGCACGACGGACCGTCGAGGGGGTCTTATTCCAAAACACTTAGATTTCTCAAATTTGGGTACAGAAATCGACTCTCTGAACTTCGTAATGGAATGGCAGGACAGACCGTCGTGGGCAGGACGGACCGTCGTGGGCACGACGGACCGTCACAGACCCTTTAATGGAATTGAGTCTCTGAACTCTGTGACGGAGCAGCAGGACGAACCGTCGCAGGCACGACGGGCCGTCACAGGTTGCGTAATCCCAGGCTGGGTCGGATTTCTGTAAATATTTTAGGGGGCATTTTGTACTATTCATGCTTTAATTATAAAGTAAGTGGGTTAATGTTAATAGTTTTATTACTTGGGGTTAAAAGAGATAACTTTGAGTAAATTAGTGGGTTAATTCCTCATCTTTTATACGTTATTATATGCTAATTAGGGTAAAAGAAAGGGGGTTTGAATAAGAAAAATAGAAAGAACAAAGAGAGAGAGGATCGCACGAGAAAGAGGAGAAACGAGAAGAAGAAAAAAGCTTTGGGAAATTGCTTGCTTGATCACGAATCTTCGGTGAAGGTAGGTTATTGTTTTTATGTTATTCCTAGTAAACTCTTAATAGCGAATGATATGTATTGGTAGTATTGTAAACCCTGCTATATGCTTAATTGTATGCTTGCATGATTGTGATTTATAATTGTGATAAAATAAGCATGATGAAGCTATTTAATCATAAATCTTGAAAAACCCTAATCTCTTTGTTAATGATGATGCCTTGGTATAAGAGAAGGCTTGATGAACTAAAGTAATGAGATTGATGATGCGTTGGTATAAGAGAAGGCTTGATGAACTAAAGTAATGAGATTGATGATGCCTTGGTATAAAAGAAGGCTTGACGAACTAAAGTAATACGATTGATGATGCCTTGGTATAAAAGAAGGCTTGATGGATAAATAGCATGAGATTAGTGGAGCGGATGTCACGAACCGACACGTAGAATTAGGGGATCGGGTGTCACGAACCGACACGTAGAATTAGGGGATCGGGTGTCACGAACCGACATGTAGAATTAGGGGATCGGGTGTCACAATCGACACGTAGAATTAGGGGATCGGGTGTCACAAACCGACACGTAGAATTAGGGGATCGGGTGTCACGAACCGACACGTAGAATTAGGGGATCGGGTGTCACGAACCGACACGTAGAATTAGGGGATCGGGTGTCACGAACCGACATGTAGAATTAGGGGATCGTAGTGTCACGTTTCGACACATAGTAGTAGGGGATCAGAGTGTCACATTTCGACACATAGTAGTAGGGGATCGGAGTGTCACGTTCCGACACATAGTAGTAGGGGAGCGGAGTGTCACGTACCGACACAAGAGGAATAAAGATAATGAATCTTGAAAGATGTAATATACTCAATCTAATGAACCTAATTCCCTAATGAGTATGGTATTGAGGCTATAGTCCTCATGGGTGAACTTGGCGGTACTTATTTATGATTATAGTACTTGTTGTTGCTACATGTTGAGTATTGTAGTTGATTTATGATATTATCTGATATATATTGTTTTCTATTTTGAGTTGGCCGATGATACCTACTCAGTACTTGTGTTTTGTACTGACCCCTACTTGTATGTTTCTTTCTTTGTTATTTGTGGAATGCAGCAAAACGTACCATCGTCTTCAACTCAACCGCAACTCTAGCAAGTCTTCATTACACCAGATTTCAGGGTGAGCTAACGCTTCTAGCTTGGACTGGATCTTCTTCTTAATGTCTTGATGCCTTGAAGTTCCGGCATGGACTAGCTTTTTACTTATTTTAGCTTCTTAGAATACTCTTAGTTTAGTCATTTGAGGTAGATGTTCTTGTGATGATGACTTCCAGATTTAGGGGAATAATAGATGTTGAGTTTTTAGAAGTTATTGAATTTATTTTCATTAATGAGTTTAAGTCTTCCGCATTCTATTTTGTTCAATATGTTTGGGTTTAGATTAGTTGATTCACTCACATAGTAGGATAAGTGTGGGTGCCACTCGCGGCTCGGTTTTGGGTCGTGACATCCTTGTGTTTCAAGGAAGATGAATACAAAGAGGACACCGTCTAGGAGAGTTGAGGATAATGTTGTGAATGAGGAGATTCCTCCTCAAATTGAGAAACTTCTTTAAGGTGCTCAAGGGGCTCAAGGTGATAGAGATGGTCAAGTCCTTATTTTCGATATCGGTAATGATGTTCCAGTGGTTTCCCTTGATTTTACTCATGGGGAGATTAGAGTGGATTTAATTACTTTATCCCCAGTTTTTACTACCCATATGAATAGGGGTATTGAGACTATAGTGAATGTTATGGAGAGCACTATGACATCTATATTGAGAGATCTTGTGAGGATGAATCCTCCTATATTTCTTGGCTCTATGGTAGAGAAGATACCCAAGAAGTCCTAGATGGTATGTATTAGGTGTTGAGTTCCATTGGGGTGACTTCAAGGGAGAAAATGGAGTTTGTTTCGTACAAATTGAGGGAGGTTTATCAAGTGCGGTATACTTGATTGAAAGATAGTAGGAAGTTTGAGTTGCATCCTATTTAGTGGGAAGATATCAAAGAGAATTTTCTAGGAAAGTAATTTTCTCGTGAGAGGAGGGAGGTAAAAGTACAAGTGTTTAACAATATCAATAAATAAAATATAAGTGTTGAGGAGTATTCTTTGAAGTTCTCTATGTTGTATAGATATTCCCCATCCTTAGTATCTAACCTTAGGGATGAGATGAGTTGGTTTGTGACTGGGGTAACCAACCTACTGAAAGAAGAATGTCGTACGGACATGCCCCATGATGATATGATGTTGTCTATACTCATATTGTTTGATCAATCCATTGAGGAGTCTAAACCTGGTAGGATTGCTACAAACTTGAAGAGGAGTGGATCTATATATGAAATCCAACCTAGTTTCAAGAAGAAGATTTCAAGTAATGATGAATCTAGGGGTCTTAAGGTGAAACTTGAAAATGGTAATGGTTCTAAAGGTTAGAATCTTACATGTGCTACTTTTGGTAAGAGGCACTATGGGGAATGTCTATTGGGTAACGAGAGTTGTTTTTGCTGTATTAAAGATTGAAACAAGGTGAGAAATTGTCATTCAACTGCTTCTATAGGAAACGATCCTAAGCAAGTTTCTATAAGTGTTCCGGGTGGTGATCCTACAAAGAAGAATCGTTTCTATGCACTCTGGATTAGAGGAGCAAAGCTAGATGAGTATGATTATGATAATGAGTTCTAGTATTCCCTCTTTTGTGTTATGAGTTACTTCTATGTGGGGGGAGTATGATTAGTAAAGAAGCTAGATGATCATAGTAGCATGTTGCATGTTGCATTGTGTTTCAGAGTCTTGTTGGAATTTAATTTAATAGATTCCTTGAATTGTGAAATTTATGAGGTTATCATTACGTGTTAAAGTGTTTTTATAGGGTTTTATCTATCATATTATCATGTTTTTATATTCATTTGCTTAAATGTTGCATTTTTGGAATTTTAAAGTATGTTCACTGCCAGGGAATTTAGCTTACTATAAATTTTTGCAAAATTGACTAATTTGTTCTTTGGTCGAATATCTTTTTAATATGTATATAACTGATGTATATGGGCATTAAAAATAATGTAGAAGGAGTTCATGCTATTTGGAATGAAGAATGTGAGTCTTATTACATGATGAGTTATAGAAAGTGTTTCTATCTTCTTGATGTGTTGTGAGTCTTTTTATTATATAAAATTGATGTTTCTCATATATTTTTTGTTGTATAATGTTTTATGTGTTATGGTTGAGATATTTTAGTTAAAATATCAATTCGTTGAAGTGTTTGGACAGTGGAAAGTGTCATTCAAGGACGAATGTTGTCCATATGGGGGAGAATCTGACACCTCTTAAATGACATAGGTGAGTCTACTGCCTGACATGTTTCTCATGACTTTATAAGGTCCTAAAATGATTTATAATTTTTTAATGAAGCAATTTCTTAAGATTTAGGTAAATTGGAAGGGAAACGTCAAAGAGCGACTAAGATGTTCGATGACTAGTCACCTATGTGCCTCATATGTGGTTTTCTGCTTATATTTGTGTTTTATAATATTATGAGGTAATAATATGATTTATAATAGTTTTTATAGTCAATTTTTCAACATTAATCAAGTTTAGAGCTCAAACATCGAAGAACGTCCATTACGTTCGAAAGGTTTGACTTAAAATTACCTTGTGTGTCTTAGCATGTTTCATCAAGTTTAATGTTTTAGTTTTGGATGATATTGATATTGGAGGTCCTAAACCCGAATATGATCATATTCGGATTATAAACGTCAGGTCTAACATCACCAAGGACAAACCATGGGTCCTTGAGGAAGGACTCTTCACAAGAACCAATGTTGTCAAAACTAGCCCAAACTACAAATGGCAATTGAAGGCCAATAAATCAGTCGACATCCCGTAAGTGAGGGGCGTAGGTTGATATAGACAATGATGGACTTGTCCTTCGAACAACAAGCCATAGACCCAGACCATTGACCATCATGATTGTCCACTTGTTTGAAATGACCCACTGATGGCCTGGCATAAGTGAATCCTGCAACCTGTGCATCAAAATGTTGAATGTAAGAGTGAATTGTAAATTCACCCAAATTAAAAATAATGGTTTGGTAGGTTACTTAGGGGTAAATAGGTATTTTAAGTGGGTTTATATGTCCTAAGCACATAGACGAATTCATTTTTCAAAATCAAAACCCAAATTCTCTAAGATATTCTCTAAAACTCCGTCGGAGCCAAAATTCAATGAAGAGCTTGGATTGAAGTTTGATAGTTTATTATTCATAAACTTTAGTTTATTAACATCATTGAGGTGTGTTTTCTTCATCCTTGAAAATCTTTTCATCAATGAGACAAACTTCAAAGTAATTCGTAAAGTCTTGTAAAGATAAAATTGTCCAATTTTATGATCTAGCAACGAGTTATTGCATAAAACGTTTTGTATAATTGAATATGGATTAAATTGATGTTAATTATGTTATTATAAACTAAAATCTTCATGAACCCTCCAAAATATAAGCTCTTAAAATTTGCTATATTTTTTATGGTATGATAATGCTTATGAATTTTACTATACTTTTCTTTGGGCTATTGAATGTTGTAATATTAGTATTAAAGTGATGTATACGGTGTATTACATTGATAAATCTATATTTAGTTGACTTATATTCATTGGGTATTGTGATTTATGTGTTGAAATGATGATCAAGGCACTGGGTAAGGGCCTTTTTGTATTGTATTGAATTATTTAGCTATGGATATAAGTGGTGACAATGGATTGGTGGTACGATGCCCTAATTCTATTTATATTATGTTAATTAGGTATTTAAATAATTTGTTATTTGTATGATCCACTTATGATTGCGGTGTTATGTGTTATTATTGTCAACTATGTGGCCTCGTCAACGTTACATTATATATTATGATGATCATGGCTTTGTAGGCACTAATTGATATATTATAATAATTTGTATAGATAATTTTTGTGAAGTATGATCATATCTATCTACTTTTGATCAAGGTGAATGGATTTTTTCTTCTATTGATATTTTTAGGTGATCATGTTAGACTATGACTATGTCCTTGTTTGTGTAGTTTTAGAGTTGATGCATTATTCTTCTTACTTCGTTATATGAGTCTTACGGTGACTATGTTGAAGAATCTATAGTAGTATATAGGATGACCTGCAGTTGACTTTGTTGTACCTATGTGCTTCTTCATATGATATCTTATATGTGATAAACTCAAGTGTTGATGTGTCTTGTTTAGGTAGACTTATGTCCCCTCTTCTAGATGCATGAGTGATATGTGAACATGAGATTATTGAATTAGGAAGATAAAGCCTCTTAATCATGTATATATGAATGATATGTGGCCTTAAACATAGTGAGAAGGTCAGATTATGTGAGCCCTTAACCTAGTTCAGAGGTTATCATATCCTTGAATTTGAAAGACATAAGGTTATCCTTCTTGTGTGAATGGTGGACTTCAGGTTGGTTGGATGGAATGACATTAAATTATCCATACAAAATTCACTAAGTTATCCTCTATACCATTAAAATGTAACCCTAGGGGACCTCTTTGTTATGGTGAATGTGATTGGGTTATGAACTATATATGGTACCTCTTCATGTGATCCTTTATGTGAAATACTCTTTGAGAACAAAGATATCTCCGAGTGAGTTTGGGAAGTCTCTCTATATAAGTTGAAATTAAAGAACAAAGAAACCCATCATATTCCTTTTCTATATGCCTAAATATGACGTGTCCAAGTTCTACCTTTGGTATGTAGAACACCATAATCACATTAGGTTACAACTTTGGGTTCCATGCTTAGATATTATGGTTTTGTCGGTTTTTTCCTATTCTCATCATATGAGGTACCTTCTGGATTTTCAGAAAGTCGATGAAGTTTAGGTAGTGGTATGGGACGCTACCTAGACATTGCACGTTTGGGCTTTGAAGATGTTAGTTAGTGAGTCCCTAGGTCTTCTCCAAGCCCATTACTACAATGTCCTTGTGTGATGAATATATCTTAATGAAATAAAAAAGTAATTACTTATGTTTATAAATAATGTAAATGAATAAGTACCTAATCTTGATTAACATAGAGGATTTCCTTGTTCAAGTGTGAAGGGGGCATAAAGGATGATCTCTTCATGTCTTCTATGAGGACGTGTTAAGAATGACTCTAGTTACACAATAGGGTTGATAATTTAGGAATGATCTAATCTAAGTAATAATTAAGAAATATTTAGGTAATTTTTTGATGGTGTATATGAGTTCTCTTTATGAGTTACCTAAGTAAGTCTTTTGATAACTTTCTATGGAGAATGTCATATTATATGTTATGTGTTTTTGTATCTTGTAAGTGTATTCATCTTATTATGGTAGTCCCAATGATCAATTAGGTGTTCTTAGAGAGGGTGTATGAGTGTCTCTCTTTGTTTTACTTAACTGAGTCTTATTATAGCTTTTAGTGAGAGAATTACATGCTAATTGTGTTAATGTAATATTGAAGTATTTTACTATAACATTTACTAGTTTACTGTATTGTTCCTTAAAATGTGAGAAAATGCTTGTGTGATTTCTTATGTGCTTCTCAGGTGCTTAATGTTTTTCTTATTCTTATACAATGATATATCCATATGAAAGAGAATATTTCTATTAAATGTCAGTTTTCATGATTTTGTCCTTTAATACATACTTAGTACCTATGTTTGTACTAATTTCATGCTTTTATCTATCTCTAATGTTATTCACATGTGAAGATGATTTTGGGAGTGAAGCTTGGATTATAGTATCTTTAAGCAAGTTTACAATATGTCCTCATTTGACACGAGGTCAAAGATGTCTTATAGTTTCTTTAGTAAAGCATTCTTATAAACTTAATAGTACTATATTTCAATTGTATGGGTTGTGTCCCAAGTATATTTAGAGTCTATGATTTGATGAAATGATACTTATTATTTCCTTTTGTTTATAGGGAAGATATTTTGAAAGAATAGTTGAATGTTTGTAAAACTTTTAATCCACACTACTTTTCATATATGTATATGCCATGAATGATGCAAAAGTGTTTGTACAAGACCTTCGAGATGTCAAGTATAACGGTTTCACTCTTATAGTGCAATATCTCGTAGGCTATGCTCTCGTGATGTGACATGATGTATGTTAAGATTGTATTGTGATATAGTTTCCTTCCTTTTTATGATTGACTAAAGGTGACAGATTTCATGGTCTATGAGAAATAAGCTAAGGATGAGATCCAAAGACGGTAAGTATGATTATGATGACCTAAAAGGGATAATTAGTGTGGGTGAGATTTAGAGTATCATCCACGTATTACACAAGTGTTCTTTGAGGTTACTTTAGAAGTAGTTCACTTGATTTGAAGGACTAGGGTTTGACTAATTCTAATAGTATGCGTATGACTATTTTGTTTTTTCCTATTCTTGTATTTTATATTATATAAAGAAAATTTTATGATTAATGCATATATTTATTTTCACTAACCCTTATGTTATTCTATTATTATGTTTTACAAGATATAATATTTACTAAATTTCTGCAAACACATACTCTTCCCTATGTTCATATCAAATGTAGGATCCGACGATATTGAGATCCATTCTCATTGCTAGGTTTCTAGTAGAGCAAAGAGTTCACGACTTGGTGAGTCTTCAAAGAATCGAGGATGTGATAACCTTTCCTTTATGTCTTGCATTTTTGTTTTACACTTTTGTATGGGGCTGCGTCCCGATGATTTACTCAAACATGGCCATCCTTAGATAAATACAAGATAGGGGAACTGACCTTTTACAATAGAAGATACTAAAATCTATTACAAAAGTCTTAAACATAAAATCTAGGAACATAAAACCCTGGTTCTCGACATTGGAGGACATACAAAAAAGGTCTTTAGAGAACTATGATGGTAAGTTTCACAAGAGAATACTATCACTTTCCAGAGCCTACACTTGTAGTAGAAATAGAAAAAATATGCGTTAGCACACAAAAGTGTACCAAGTATGATAACGATGCAAAAACATGGTAAAAGGGGCATTTGTTTGAGAAATAGGTTTTTATTTGTTTTTTATATAACTTCATAAACATAATAATAGAAGCCTTATAATCAACACAACAAAGATATGAGTTCTTTATTACTATATAGACATGCTATACTAGTAGAAATATACAACAAAAACATATTCCTTAAGTAAGTCATTTCATCATGTAGGAACCCCCATCTAAATTTACCCTAAGACACACCTTTGTAAGACATGAAGTGGGAGCTTATACTACCTCTTCATACGACAATTATGTATTCCTTAAGGCTATAATAGATAAGGACCTTTGTATCTCAAAATAACATGCTAAGTAACTCACTATATAATTATAAGGTAGTTGTTCATCATTTATTTTGGACAATAAGTAAACAAACTTTATTATGTCGTTAAGAACACATTCATTGATTTAGAGGACGTCACACATTAGTCATTAGGCTTAGGGAGCTCACTTTAGTACCTTCAAAGTCTACTTGTGTCATGGTTAGATAGCATTCCATACTACTACATACATTGTCACGTCGGGGGAGCACCCCCTAGAAGTAACATGGCTTATTTGACCTCTCAGAGGTCTTATACAGGCCCATAGTTATCAATCATCGAATTGTAATTGTAAATTTAGCGGAAAATTTAAAAACATTCTTGGTCACGTCCCGAAAGCACCCCTAGAAGTTAGGGAGAACCCTCAAATCGAGGGAAGGCATACTTGACCCTTTGGGGTCTCGTACAAGCCCTTTAATTAGCATTCATTACATAAGACATGAAAAGTAGTGCAAAAATTATAAATTTTTACGAATATTTAATAAAAGACAATTTCATAAATACTACAGAATCACATTGTCACAAGCCAAACTTACAGACAAGACATAATATCTTAGGGATGCGACCCTTACAATAAAGTAAACATAACAAGTCCTTTAATAAAACTAAGAAAAGAACTATGCCGTCATATGAGGACATACATTGCCTTGAGAGGAACTTTCCCAAGCTCTTCTTTCTAGCCTTCAAATCTTCAAAAGCTTCCAACCTATACTTCTATAGTATATAAAAGTATGGGGTTAGTACAAAACAATGTACTAAGTATATCATATTCAAAAACATGTAAAAAGGGACATTTTAGTAAAATAAATTTTCATGCAATAGAAGTAAACAATTCATGAATACAAAGGAAAAACATTATACTAACCATCATTTAAAACATAGATAAGAATTACCATCATTTTAAGCCAACAAGAAATATTTACAGTAAACATGCCAAAACCTACAGTAAAAGAACTTGACATTTAACAGTGAACTCTTTATGAATTTAACGTAAATCTATTTGAATTACATGGAATCACTTAAAGAATTCACACTAAATTCAACTTGAGCAATTACAATGAATTATCATATCCTAAATTAGTGAACTTCCAAGGACAAGCAAAAGAGAAGGTGAACTCATTTTTCATCAAAGTTTCCCTACCTCGAGATTATCCTAAGACTCACTATGGTATGACATGAAGAAAGTATGCATGTGCCTCCTTCAACACACACCAAAGCAATCCTCATGACTACCCTTTTCGGCTTACTCAACTCGAGAGAAACAATCCCCTCAATCAATAGACAGACATTAAAAGACACCTAATAAACCACCAAAGTCATCCCTTTCGGAATAACTACTTAGTGGAATGAGTAGATAGCGTCCCATACCACCACTTATCTCTGTAGTACATTCATTTATAATGTTTGGCACCAAGTCTTCCCTTTCGAAAGGTCCTACCTAGTGAAATGAATAGATAGCGTCCCATATCACTACGTACTCTAAGTAGTACGATATTTTAGAAGACTTATTTCAATCAATTCTATTGTGTAGGGTTAGCTTAACCGACATAGACCATGAGATCTAGACATGGAATCCCGACATAAACCCTTATCGGATGAGGGATCCTCACTTGCCTAGAGTAAGGTCAATCGTTTGAGCTTTTACATGGATTTCCCAATGGCTAAACATATACGGGCGTATATTTAATCGATAAGGAGATTTCTACTAAGTACTTATTCTCTATTCAGAGGAGTAGTCATCGCAAAAAGTATATTGGAATACAACAAGTCAACTTACGAAGTGTAACCACCTCTTTTTCATATCCTCTCGGTGCTAGGTTTAAACCCCCACGTATTCTAAATACATTAAAATATAGATAAAGGACAGCATCCTCTGACCTATCTTAAAAAGCTCTTAGGATGTAGTGAGGTTGCTACTAAACATTTCATATCAACTTACGAAGAGTGCCCACCTCAACACTCCTCTATTTACTCAATATAACTTCATCCATTCATTTAAATTTCTTGTGTGTAATTGTGAGCACATCTTGCATATAAGCATCATTTCACTAGCATTAGCTTCTATACATGCTTTAGTCCTACATTCGTCAATTAACTCACTTTATATTATTCACAAGCCATATACTTTACCTAGTCATAATCTAAGCCAAACATGCTATTAAACATCACAAAACACAAGACAAGACCTATCTTCAATATAACTTCATTTTATATCCTAGGCTTTGAAACCACTCGCACAAAATATACTATGTAACATCAAGTTCATCAAATAAACACCGCCACCAACAAGGTGGACCATACCACTCAAGAGCAATTTACAATAAGTACTATGCATTATAAGAAAGTCACATTTAACAAAGCCATTGTAAATTATAATAAATTTTTTCAAAATTTCATCATAATAAGTCCCTTAGGGCAGTAGCTAAACCAACATAGCCACAGAAGAAAACCAAGGTTCATACCTTACCCAAACGTGCTCATTTAACCCATTTCTTAAGATAAAAGTTTGAAATATCAATATGCAGGAATTTAATAGGTTTTGAAATGAAAATCATCAATTAATACAATAATAAACACATTTAAATCATTAGAAGACTTTTACAAGAAGGCCCATCCTAAAATCAAAGATAGAAGGAAATATAGTTTGAAAACCCCTTTTTGAAATCTTTTGGAAATACCTCTTTCAATGGAAGAGGGTTCAAGGATGGATACCATAAATCAAAGATATGGAAACATACTAATTTTTGATAAATATACACGGCAAAACCAGACCTTATTTCCCTTCTTGAGTCATAGCTTCAATGGTTAATTTGGGAGAGTTTTCTTTAGAGAGGGAGTTTGAATACTTGAAGTGAGGGGTCTTGTATAGGTCTAGGTCTTAAAACTAACCTAATATAACTTAAAAAAACTAAAAATATTGACCAATGGTTATATAAGACTTGGGGTGAATTTACACAAAATACCCCAAGTTTGTTGAAAGCTTCAGCAACTTCTGGAGGAGTCAATCAACAACCCAAGCTACGCGGGATCCCCTGGTCGACGGCCTGTCCTGCTGTGCAACGATGATTTCAGAGGATTATACATGGGGGCCTATACTTCCCTCTAAGCATGTAATACTCCCCAAGTCGACGGGGCATCGATGGACCTACGCCTAGTAGACTGCCTTGTCGATCGACCAATTGTTTTGGAAGTTTTGTCCAAGTGTTGGGCCCTTCAACTAGGGCCTCTTGTGGATCCTATATGGGGTCGTTCCTAGACGTTAAACCCCTAACTAAGTTTTCTACTTCATTGGAACACCTCACACCGGTTTCAAGAAAAACAAACAGGTTAAACTCACTCAAACACAACAAGACGCAATAACATATTCTAAGGCACACCTTTCGAACATCATTGACGTTCTTGGAAGTTTGACGTCAAAACCTAAAATAACTTCACACACTGCATAATTCAACTAATAAACTCATTTTAGCTTATAATTAACTCAAGAAACAACAACGAGGCTCTAGTTCACCATAGTTTGTTATGGGGCAATACAAGTAGGGTCTTTCGTAAGGTCTTTCTCAATTGTACTCAAAACTAGACTATTCTATGAATATGCTTTGTCCATTTTATAGAATATTCTCACATGATTTAGTTCGTATTATAGGACATTCCCATCATTAACGTGTGACTTATGCATATGAAGGGTTAATCACCGTAAGTCGTTTTTATGAAGTAATGCAATTAAAGGATAATCAATAAAGAAAAGTTAGCTTAGATATGAGTAAACTTGAAAATGAGGGCTGTCCCTTCATATCAAGAAATGTATGTTCCTTAATGTTCTCATTTGGTGGAAACTTTTTAATTACACTTCTCCTAGTTAATTGACGATGTTTCATCGATAAGACCTAGCAAGTTGAACAAACTAAATACTATCATGATGTTAATGTTCAACATTGGTAAGAAGAATACCTCTTTTAGGAGTGGGATTCCATGACACCAGATTAAATGTTTATCTCACTTCGTCTAATGTCGGTTGAGGAAAATTTTCCCTAAAGTACAATGAACTATAGAATTAAGGTGATGAACCCTATCAAGGACTACTAAGAGAAGTTGCTTACTGTAAGTGAGAGTATGGAACTTACCTATGCATTGCATAAGTAGCTCTTGAAGGGTTTTGTATATGTATATGTATATGTATATGTATATATATGTCTCTTATATTTTACATTTTAGTGTTAGACTACTTGTGTAATAATTGCATGACATTGGTCTTAATTTCTACATGATGAAGGTCTTACTTGATGTGCATATAGGTGGCGATACTTGTCATGTTGATGTATCAAGTAAATGGTAAGGCTTGTGGTCTCTTTGTGGGTTTACTTAGTATGTGGGAGGTTATGGGGATTTAAATATACATTGTACTAGTAGGCTTATATTGGGATTATGAGTAAGGTCTTATAATGAATTAGTTAAATGAAGTTCAAATATTCAATTGCTGACTATTGTTTTATTATGATGGTATTGGTAGTCTTGACTTGCATGTTGGAATGAGACCTATATGTTCTTCATAAATTATTTTTAATGATATTCTATGTTTCTATGATTGTATATGTTGAGTTAATGAAGATTATATGAATGTTCACCTTGGCGACCATAAGGTGATACTTGAGTACGGATGGTGGAATGGAACACTATTGATCATTGCACCAAGTGTTACTAAAGGCTTACTTTTGGGTAAACGAGTCAGAGTAAAATAAGATAAGGTTATCAAACGTTTAATGTTCCTTAAATGTGAAGTATGGCTTTATGTTTTGTTATGAATAGGGACCATGTCAATATGAAGTATGTGAACTATATGATGTCAGCTGAATAATGTTCATGAAGTTTTACTAAAAGATATGATGCATGATTTCTAACTAAATGTCATCTTTAAATGCATGTTATTGCATGGTTGTCATACTTAGTGCATTTTTGTACTAATACCATCCTTCTTCATCTTTTTACACAAAGTGTGGGTTGTGATGACTAGATGATGTCTCTTATAATGAAGATATTTGAAAGGTTTTCCCAAGTTCAAAAGGGATTTTTAAGATACAAGGATTTCCTATGTCAAGTTATTGTTGAAAATTATGTAATAGCTTAGATTATTATTTTATTTTCTTAAGGGTCATGTCCCTGTTCTAGTCTATTGAACTTGAGTTTAAGATGCCTAAAGAGACATAGAATGTAACTATGTTTTATGATATTTTAAAATATATGAAGTGATGTTTTAACAAATTATGTGTTATGAAATGTTTTATATTTTCTGCTAAGTTTCTATGTCAATTGGATGAATGATGTCTATAGTTTGTATACGACCTTTGAGAGGTCAAGTAAGCACTGCTACTTCTAGGGGGTGCTCCCCAATCAGTACAAACGTGGTATCGGAGCATGTGGTTATAAAAACAGGTTTTAGGGTCAAAAGTCTAATATTGCCATGTCTAGTATACTCTTGTTAATTGGTGCTAATTCATATCACATCTATGTGCTGGAGGCTATACAACGGTAGTTTTTAACTTCTACAGTACTATAATATCGTGCTATGAACAAAACTATTTATGAACTCTCTCTTATGCTAGTGACACCAATATCCCAACTCCTTTGCATAGTATCCATAAAACTTGGATTATCTACCCAAAAATTTAAGAATTTAAAATACTTAATAGGCTTCACATCCTTCTTAACTACTTCCAATTATAAAGGACAGTGATCGAAACAAACAGTAGGCAAATGTTCAATAGTAGATTGAAGAATATTCTCTAACCATTGATCATTAACCATGGCCCTATCTAATATTTTCCAAACTCTTGCTTGAGCATCCCATTTGTTACCCAAAGTAAATGGAATCCATGTATAACCAAAATCAGTTAAACCACAAGCTTCTATCACATTAATCATTTCAAAGCTTTTTTTAATATTATAAGGAATTCCCCAAATTTTTTCCTCCATTGAAGTAATCACATTAAAATCCCCAATAGTACACTAGTGTATATCCATATTAGAGAAATGCAATAAGTTGTCCCATAAAGGTCTTCTCAAGTAATCTTTACATTTAGCATATATACAGGTAACTAAAACTTCTAAGTACAATCTGTTATACCGAATTTTACAGTAACATGCTGCTCAGTGCTCTCAAGAATATTGCCAGTTAAGATATTAGATGAAAATACCAAAATTTTACCATTAGAATTGATATTTGCATGATGCATTTGCAACTGCATCCTCATATTATCAAGTTGAGAATTTCTAGCAAAAGTTTACTAAAATAACAATCAAAGAAAGATTATGCATTTTTTTTAAAGTTTGAAGTCTTTCTAAGGATTTATTGGTATTAATGCTCCTGGCATTCCAACAAATGTCTTTAAATATTAAAAACCTTCTGATTTAGATCTTGTCATAGGCCTACTAGAGGTTTCAGAAGTACTAGGGAAATGTTGGGAAGCTTGTTTGTCTTGTTTCCTACCTCTAGGAGACAAACCTTGTTTAGTAGTAATATCTTGGATTTCATGAGACCAAACATTATGATTTGTAGAAACTAATTGAGTATCCTTAGGTTTGTTTTGTTGAGGTTATTCTTCCTCAGAATAATACATAGACTGGTTATCAGGATCTCACTCATCCTAAGAGTTAATAGCCTCATAATCATCATGATCAATATTATCTTTATTTTTTTCTACATTACTTAACATTTGTTGTTTCTTTTTAGTATAGTCTCTTTTCTTTTTACTCAGTATAAAACAAGATTTATTACTAAGTTTATCTACTAGTTGTCCTGTATCAGGATCAATTTGTTTTCCAGATTCCTTTTTTCAGGGAATGGAATCATCCAATCTTTGAACATTAGTCATTTCTCCCCTCCCTTTGGATATCCCTTCATGCATAGGTATCTCATGTCCCCCTTCCATACGTGCAACAGCTACTCCAACAGTTGTATTACAAGTATTTTTAGGTGTAGCAATCATACCTATTGTGTCTTCAATATCTAGATGATCACTAATTACCTGTTTGTCCTTCCTTTGTTGTGTCATATTTTGTTCCCCGGTAGTTCTGATTTCTTCACCTTTTGTCTCTGATTTGTTGTGATGTTGTTGTCTTTTTCCAATTGATGTAATCGGGTGTCTTTGTTCAATTCTTTGTTCTGTGTACCTCTCCCCTTCCTCTACATCTGTTAATATGTCTTGTACATCCTGATCTATATATGTATTTTTAGTAGGTGTGGAAGATTAACCTATTTGTTCTTGCAGGTGTTGGATTGTTGTACTATCCATATTGTGTCCAACTTGTTGTTTATTGTTATTCCTTCTCCTCTGAATCTACCATTCTTGTTGTTGCATGTTTTTTTCATTCTTCTCAGTTTGATACTCTTGTTGTTGTATAGCTTCCTCTCTGAAATTTGTTTTCCTGTTTTCATAAACCTGCATGTCTTTTTGAGTATTAAAGGAAGACTAATTAAGTTGATTTAGTCCCACTATAAATACCCTCAAACCTCATCAACCTAATGACTACTCTAAAAATAAACTGTTTTCCTTCTCTCTTATGTCTCTCTCTTCATGAACTCACCTTTGAAAGCCATAAAGATCTAGTGTTACAGGGCTTGAAAGGGACGAATTCATCATAAATAATTGACAAATCATTAAGTTATGGGTTCTATTCACCTTTGACATCCTTTCCTCAAATGGTTCCTTCAAATAGATTTCAAAATGTTGAGTATTCTTATGGGTTTCATTCAATTGCGAAATTAAGCTATGGATTGATTTGTTAATGAATTATCAGGGTTATATTGAGTATATTAACATGTAATTCAACTTGTTTATGATGGACCATTGAATCCACGATGGACCGTCATAGGTTGACACGACGGTACGTCCCGCACAACCATGACGGTTTTCAGAGACCCTTGTCCTAAGGGTCTCCAACTTTTTCTATGTGTCTTCTGATGGACATCTATGACAGACTTTCATACCCTCGACGGTCTGTGCTGCACAACCGTTCTGGTTGTTAGAGACCCTATTCCTAAGGGTCTCTATTTTATTAAAAGTGTCTTCTGAATGACATCTACGACGGACCATCATACCCTCGATGGTCCGTCCTATACAACTGTTCTGGTTATAAGAGACCCTATTCCTGAGGGTCTCCATTTTTTTAAAGTGTCCTCCTACGAACATCTATGACAGACCCCCATACCCTCGATCGTCCGTCCTGCACAACCGTTCTGGTTTTTAGCGACCCTATTCCTGAGGGTGTTTAACTTTTTCTAAGTGTCCACCAACGAACACATTCGACGGACCGCCGTTCCCACGATGGTCCATCCTGCACAACCGTCATGGTTTTAAAGACCCTTGTCCTAAGGGTATCCATTTTTTTTTCAAGTTTCCTCTGACGGACATCATTGATGGATCGTCACACACTTGACAGTCCGTCTTGCAAAACCGTCATGATGGTCAGAGACCCCTCTCCTAAGAGTCTCCAAACTTTTTCTAAGTGTCCCATGATGGACATCAATGATTGACCGTCATTATCACGACGGTCTGTCCTGCTTATCTATCATAACTGTCAGAGACTTTCCTTCAGGGGTTTCCACATACACATAGTTGAAGTAAGACATAACAGAACCCATGGCAGTTCATCATACTAATGACAAGCCGTCACCTAGTCCGTCATGTTTCACTGTTATTACAGAGATGTCATTACAACTTTGCTCTTATGTTTATTTTGTGTAGTTTTTGCTTGTCTTTTTTGCTCTTTCTAGTACTAATAATGATTTTTTAAAAGTACTAGCTCTAATGGAACCGAAACAAGATTGAGTTTACGCTCGTGGGCGTTCAAAGCATGTCGCCATGTCTGCCCGACTGGTTATCGGCTTTGATGATGAGAATGATCATGAGTTTGTGCTCCCAGGCACTGCCACTCCTGCACAAGATGCACGTGCAACCAATGTTATGCCCAAAAAAGTGGGCGTCCGGCGTTGTCACTACCTCCCAGTCTGATGAGGAGCACATACTAACCGGCACACCTTTTAGGTCAACTACACATGAAGAAGGAGCGTCTTGTTCTTTAGGAGTTTCATGGTCGGAGGAAGACTCCAAGTCCGCAAGAAGTCCCTGCACCCGCAACAGCTGCAAAGTCTGCCTCGTCAGATAAGGCTGACAGTGCTAATTCCACTCTAGGCTCACCGACAAGTGCTCTCACCCTAGTTGCCGACCAACCTTACCGGTGGTATGTCGACAGGCAATACCTAGTGTATTCATATTCTATGTTTCTAAATGATATAGGCGTCATGACACGAACCCTTACACTAGAGAGGCGGGTCCTTACGCAAAGTCTCCCTACCATGCGAGATATCCACAATCTCTTCACCAGACACCGGCTAGAGTGGACAGCTTATTCTTTAGGCCGCTACAGTAAGGAGTTGGTCTGGGAGTTTTACGCCTCTTATGTGGCTACTCTCCGATCACAGATAGATAAATGGGCTGCTTAAGCAAAATATTCCCCACTTGAGCACATCAGAGTACGCGGCATACAGGTCGACAACTCCCTGCCAGCCATCCGCGGGTATCTGTACGGCATGGATGTTTATGACAACAACACACCTCTCACTGCCTAGTTCGACTACCGGTGGAAAATTAAAAAAGATGGTGAATTCTTGCGTGAGCCATCGCTGAGAGAGACAACCAAAATGTGGATGGCCCTACACTTGTCTATTGATGGAGAGGGTGCCGACTGGGTAACAAAGTCGAAGGGATCCATTAGAAAGGATAACTTGACCTTAAGTCTTTATTGTTGATTGTTTGCCATTGCCTTTTCCCCACGGCTGCGGATAATATAGTTACATGGGATTGCGCAACTCAGATGGCCACACTTCTTCATCACATCAAGCCTTGGATCCAGAGGTCTGTTGCTGAGGCGGATGAACGCTTGGAGCGTAAGATGGCCCAGACACAGACCGGAAGATCGCTGAGGTTCATCAGCGCTTAGAAGCAGTTGAGTTCCAGGTGCTAGACCGGACAGCCCCTCAGGTGGATGTGTTGACCCTTCATCCTACGGTTGAGATTCTGCGAGTAAATATTTATATGATCCTAGAGGCTAGGGTGTCTTATTTGAGGCCCCTTCTGTAGAGCCTGCTGAGGACACATTGTTGGCGGCTTTATTCGCCAATTCTGAGATTCCATCACCTCCACTCGAGAGCATGCCAAGAAACGTAAAGTCGGGAGGAGGATGAGGCTAGAGGACGGAAGAAGGAGCGCCATAAGATGGAGGCTGCGAGGAGAGCCTCGCTTGCTGATGAGGAGGCGCATCGGATCAGGGCAATAGAGTCCGGTGCAGGGGATCTAACTTAAGAAATGTGGATACAACAGGAGGCACTACTGATAGTGATGTGCTGATGAGGACACTACTGAGGGTGTCCTCACTACATTGGTAGTGGGTTCCAGCGGCATATATTTTTGTTGGGGGTGGGGTAAATGGAAAGTGAGTGCTAGGATGAAGTCTTAGTATCCCAGTTCACGATTCTCTTTTAGTGTTTTCTTTATTGTGTACTTTTTCCCGAAGAGACTGATTATTTATATTGTTGAATCGGCATGTCTATATCTTGTGTACATAGTATAACTCTAAAGCATGATGGATAAAAAAATGATATTCTGATGTAATAAAAATGATTACTGTCTAGGCACAATAATTGATAAATGTGTGGTTCCAAGCATGACATACTAATACACCACTGCATGACCCTAAATCTAAGACTCGAACAAGGTGTCAGATTATCTGTTAGAGTAATGAGATGTCGAGTGTGAGGAAAATTTCATTAATCCACTATATGTACTGAGCTAGATATTGTCTGGTTAGTCCTGCTAAAAATAAGATGTAATAGACAATTCGGAAAGGATCATAGTCCCTTGTTCAATATAGCCAATTATTAGCCAAAATAAAATAAAACTGAATGAAATTAATCCTTCTTTGATCAAAATGATTTGAGCTTATAATATACCTTTCTTTTTTACCGCAACTTATATTTTTTGGGAATAATGTGTTGGCCCTGAACTCTCATTTGACATGTACACCTCAGCTTATTCAAATGCATAAGTTAAGGGTGGCTAATGTAGTAAACAACCTTTTCATGGCCCTGGCCCAACTTTGGGTATTGTGTACTTTGACTCATGGCAAAGCCATGAGTTGAGGGTGGCGATTATAAGGAATGCTCTGGAAGGTGGGGTTGAAAGAAGAAAGAGAGAGAAAGAACAAAAGTAAAGTGACTCAAGAACCAGTTGAAACAAAAGTGAGATAAAAAAATAATAATAAATACAAGCAAGAAAAGAAAAGAGTCACTTACACAAATAAAGAAAGGAGGAAAATAGGAAAATGAAAGAATATGAGAAATTGGGCGAAATAACACGATAAAAATTTGTACGTTTAGCCTATATGTCAAGAAGGGAAAAAAGTCACTAAAGTATACCTAAATATACCCTACCTAACCCTGAAACTATTTTACAAGCTAAGAAAGTCCTATCGTGATCCGAAGAGTGGTACGAAGAATTTAAAGTAGTGAAAATAAGGGCAAGCTTATGGCAATATGTATGAATGAGTTGTGAATTTGTTCTAAGAGAGATTGTTGAAAACTAATCCTTATACTAAAATTGAAATCATCTGTGAAAAAATGAGGATGTTGTTTTGAAGTGAGGAGCCTAGGTGCAATACCGGAAATATTAGTACCTCAGTGAGAAATTGAAGTGGATAGGTGTTAGTGCGTGGTGAGTCTGTTTCATGGTCTGATTCCAAATAATTCAATCCTAATAGTGATAACATGCATAAACATGATGAGAATGATCAGAATTGATACTATTGTACAAATGATTGCGAAAGCTAAAATATGGATACTATTGTACAAAAATTTTGTAGTGAGGCATAGTGCGTCGCTTGAGGACAAACAACGAATTTAAGTAAAGGGTGTTGATATACCGTGTTTTCACAGTAGTTTTAATGCTTATTCCTTAAGCTTAGTATGTGTCCAAAAGCCTATTTTATTTATTTTTATGCAAGTTTCTCCTTATTTGCAGGAAATCTGTCCAAAGATGAACACATAAGTTTTTGAGGGATGAAATGCAAAAGAGACCACCTATGAAACTTATGACGGTCCGTCAAGCTTGTGACGGTCTGTAGGTGGCATCGTTGAGAAGCTGTTGAAGGAGGATGGGGAAGTTTTACCCAGTGTATGATTACGGAAGCTCGTGACAGACCGTCATAGCCACAACGGTCTGTCCTACTTTTTCGACACAATGATCATAGAGTAGTGGAGTACCCTAATTCCAAGAAGTTTAAGTATTATGGAACGGAGACTCTCGACGGACCGTCGTGCTTGGAGCGGTCCCTCATACCTATTGTTGAGGGTAATAAAGAGAGTTGCAGAAGACTTTATAAAGTATGGGACAAAGGAGGCCATGACGGCCCGTCGTGACCACGACGGTCCATCACGAGGTCCGTCGAACCAGCCGCGTTTTGACAAATTTTCACTAATTAGAATCCTTCTTTTATTAAGTTTTTGTTTTATTATAAACAGTTCGAAAAACCTTGTTTTTGGGGTTAGACTCTTTGATAGTAGACTCTTTGATATTAGACTTTTTTATAGACTTTTGGATAATCTTTAGTTCTCTTGTTCAAGTATTGAAAGATTAATTTCATTATTTGTTTCACTTTTTCTAGAATTTATTATTCGTGCTTTTGTTGATTAATCAAGTAAATTTCTTGATTTTATTCTTTCTCATTAGAATAAGTGCATGAATTCTTATATTAAATATATGAATAGTGTGATAATGACCATGGGTAACTAAACTCCATAACTAGGGTTATGGGAACCATGGGTGAATAATGAGGTAAAACCTAACTAAAAACAATTCTAGAATAGTCTCTTTCATGTATTTATATTTCTTTCGTTTAGAAGAATTTTTAACGAATGGCCAACGTTAGAACTCGCCTTAATGCTACTTGCTGGACCAAGGAGGTAGATAATATGAAAAAAGTTATCAACATAGATACTATCTAATAGGCTTGTATCGATTGGTAGGAGGTAATAACTTAGTCAAATATCGAATACAATGCTTAATATGAGGTAAAGGTAAGGTTTAGTATAACAACACACGTAGCCGGACCAAAGTGTGGAGTTAAATTTTCTAGATGTCTGATCAAGGATTTTGAGATTCATAACTTATCACTCTACATGCAAGATACTAGGATAGAATTATTATAGATAGAATTATCAAGTTAGGAACATGTGGGGAACACTTAAGCCCTAGTTACTTTTATGAATTGATTAAGCTCCAAGATTTGAATATGTTAGTTGTTTACTTTAACCTAGTTAATTACTTTCATTAATTAAGAAATAAAAACCCCCCTTTGCTGTCTTTTGTTTTCTATGAATATAATTGACTAAATATTAGTACTAATAGAATAATTTTAATTTTGAACTATTTTCCTCGTGGGAACGATCTCACCTCATTAGTTGGGTTCTTTACTAGATACGACCGCTTTACTTCTTATTTGAGAAAAAAGTTTTAGTTTATCATCTACCCCTTATATAGTCATCATCATAACTCAATAGGAATTGCATGAGTATTCTCCTTTAGTTATAATTCACACATGTAAGCTAGTACATTTATATAATCACATTATGATAAGGAACATAGGTATGTCATCACCTTCCATATATCATTATATCTTAGCCAACAAGTCAAAAGTCATATTTTAAGACATTGCAATCCAACATCGTACCAACCCTAATAAATCATATCACAATGTATACTTTAATATAACTTTATGGTAACAATCCTAAAATGAATATGCTAAGTAATACTTAATGTATCTAGAATGCCTACGATTGGACCAGGTTAACACGGATTGATACGCGTAGAACCAGAGCTCTGAACCGTTGCAAACGCCAAGCCAACTAACTTGGTGAGTTAGTTGAGCTAGGAAAGGTTGTGTCCATCCATGTAGGGCACCCTAATATGAAGATTTACCCGGATGAGTCTTAAAAAGACTTAAAAAGGGGTAATCTTACGTTTGGAGGGTTTGGGGGTAAGATGGTCTTTTCCAGGTTAAGGGTACTATTGTAATTATCCTAAATATTTATTTAATTAATTTATTAATATGGTGGAGGGGAAATTCAGGTAGGAAGGGACGAAATTTACCCTTTGAGCGAAATCTTGCTCAACCCGAGTTCAAACCTAGGTGGAAGCAATGATTTAATTGATTTATTGTATTAAGTGAATTAGTTCAATTAATTAATATTTAATAGGTTGATTTAATTAAAGGAAAATCATATTTTTAATAAATAATAATAATAATAATAATAATAATCAACATAATAATAATAATAATAATAATAGTAAGGAGTCCTAGTTTGAATAAGTCTCCAACTAACTCTTCTAATCCTATTCCCTTACACGCAAAAAATGAAACGATAAACTAAGCTAAAAATGAAAATCAAGAACATTCTTCTCAATGGATTGGGTTTGGGATTTTGGTGGTGAGGCAGTGGTGTTGATGGAATAGGCATCATTTAAACAAGTGTTGAACTAAATTAAGGTATGGGTTTTCTTCTCTCTTGGTCTCTTTCCCTAGATACCCCTAAGTTCCGTTTAAATTCAAATAGATAACATAAGGTTTTTCCCGTTGCATGTCCCTGTCATTAGATCCTTTGAATGACTTAAGGCATGCGTTGGTATGTATTTAGGTAGATAATTTTATGTCTGGTTGTGACTATGTGTTGAATGAGTATCCGGAAATCATGTAAGGCCTGATATTTGCATGTTAAAAATGTTGTGTTTTCGTGTATGAAAATGTTAAACGTATGATGTTCATATAAGGGTAATTTTTCTGGAAAAATTCACCCGAATTACTCCAACAATCAACATAAAAACTTGAGAGAAAGATGGATTGAAAGAGACCAAATTTCTAACTTGCAGGAAATGTTGGTCTCGGACAATTATTTAAAATTTAGCTATCTTTTAAAAAATTTTAAAAATTTTTAGGTCATTGGGGATTGAACCCAAGACCTCACCTAATGAAAATTACTTAAAAATTTCACGAGACAAGGGAACAAAAAAAATTTGTGGTGAGTGGGGATTGACTCACAACCTCTTGCATAGATTAGAGAGTTAGGAGAAAAATAAAATTTTATCAGTGGGATTGAATCCACAACCTCTTGAATAGATGAGACAGTTAGGAGAAAAATAAATTAGAAAAATTAAATGAGGTGTGTCGAGATTGAACTCACAAGCTCCTGAATAGATGAGAGAGTTAGGAAAAAAAGTAGAAAAATAAAATTAGGTGAGTAGGGATTGAACCCACAAATTATTGGATAGGTGAGAAAGTTACGAGAAAAAGTATGATAAAAGAATGAGCTTGTGGGGGATTTATCCCACAACCCTTTGCCTTAAACGGGAAAGAGAGGAGGGAAAAGAAAGAAAATATTATGGGGGTCATGGGGATCGACCTAGGGTCCCCCAATATGAAAAATGTAAGTACCAAGTTTAATATAATATTAAGTATTGCTCAAGGGATTCGAAATCGGGTTCCCTTGCCCAATTCTGTATTGACACATAAGTTGTACGTAAACAAATAAATAATGAATGATTCATCTAAAGATCGAAGTCAAGATCTTGGCATACAAACAAGATGCATAAGTCTTGTACCAAATAACCTTAGGTAAGTATGAGTCACTGATATACGGTGGTTTCACGTTATTTTTAATGCTTTTTCCATAAGTGTAGTATGTGTCCAAAAGTGTTTTTGTGTTAATTTTTATGTAAATATCTCTTTATTTGCAGCAAATCTGTCTAAAGATGAATGCGGAGGTTTTTTGACCAAGAAATGCAAAAAAGTACCACCTACAGAGCTTGTGACGGTCCATCGTGCTCGTGACGATCCGTAGAAGGCATCATAGTGAATCTACTGAAGGAAGATGGGGAAGTCTGAATGAGTTTCGGGTGATGGTGTATGTGATGGGCCGTCATAGCCATGACGGTGTGTTCTGATGGTTCGTCATGAAGATCAATGAAGTAGTCCAGTACCCAAATTCAAAGAGTTTAAAAGTTAGGGAACGGAAACCCTCGATGGACCGTTGTGTCTGTGACGATTCGTCATGCATGCTGTTGAGGATAATGAAGCGACCAGCAACAGAATTTGCAAAGTATGGGACGACGGAGTCCATGATGGCCCGTCGTTACCACGATGACCCGTCGCGAGGTCCGTCGACCCAGCCGCGTTTTGACAGATTTCCAGCAAATAGAGTCCTTCTTTGATTAGGCGTTTGTATTTTATAAATAGTTCGAAAAACCTCGCTTTGGAAGTTAGACTCTTGGTTATTAGACTCTCTTGTAGTTAGACTCTTGATTATTTAGCTTCTTTTGTGGATTAGACTTGCTGATTGTTATTACACTTTAGGAGAATCTTTAGTATTCTATTAATATATTTATTGATTATTGGTGATTTTGTTGATTAATCAAGTGAACTTCAGGATTTTATTCTTTCTCATTGAAGTAAGTGCATGTATTCTTATATTACATATTTGAATATTGTGATTATGACTATGGGTAACTAAACTCCACAACTAGGGTGGTGGGACCCATAGGTGAATAATGAGGTAAAACCTAACTACAATTACAATTATAGTATATGGTCTTGCATGTTTTGCTAATTCTTTTGCTTAGATGTCTTTTTAAGAGATGACCAACATTAGAACTCGGCTTAATGCTACTTGCCGGACAAAGGAGGTAGATAATAGGAAAAGAGTTATCAACATATATTTAGTGTATATTATCTAATGGACTTGTATTGATTGGTACTAGGTAATAACTTATTCAAATATCGAATACGATGCATAATATGTGGCAAAGGTAAGGGTTAGTATAGAAGCACACATAGACGGACCAAGGTGCGGAGTGAAATTTTCTAGATGTCGGAAAAAGGATTTAAAAATACAAAACTTATCACTTTTCATGCAAGATAGTAGCAAAGAATTGTTATAGTTATAATTATCAACTTAGAAAACTGTGAGGAACACAAAAACCCTAGTTACTTTTATTAATTGATTAAACTCCAACATAATAAGCTGTTAGTTGTCTCCTTTAATTTAGATAGTTATTTTTGTTCATTTAGAAGTAAAAAAAACCCTTTTATTGCCTTTTTTTCCGAAGAAATTATTGACTAAATAATAGTAATAATAGATTGAAGTTAAGTCTAAACTATTTTCCTCGTTGAACGCTTCTAACCTCATTAGGTTGGTTCTTTACTTGATACGACCACTTTACTTCTTATTTGAGAGGTAAGTTTGAGCATATCAAATTTTGCCACCGCTGCCGGGGAATGTAGGTTTTAGATTAACTTAAACTTATTCCTAAAATTTAATCAATATTTTCTTAATTTTACGTTGTTTATTGTTTTTTTTTCTTGCAGAACTATCTTACTTGTATGCCAAATACACGGAAAGGAAGAGAACCTTTGTTTTTGTACGATCACGAATTAGAGCGTACACTACGCAACATGAATTGAAACATGGGTATTAATGATTATGGTCAAAACCAGAACATCCTATCTCCGGTTGATGTTCATGGTCAGTTGTTACTTGATGCTCCGAGTGAAAACCAATAGAGGGGACAAAACCCGTTCCACGGCCCCAAGAATACTAAGGAGTCCATGATAATATATCATACTCCTATGGGACATTTTTATTTCCCACTCTACCACCACGCCACATATCATGGTAACTAGTAGTGTGATGGAAATAGTCACTACCTGAGGTTTCTTTTCAGGGATACCTTCTGAGGATCCACATGCCCATATATCTAAGTTAAGGACAGTGTGTAAATGTTGTGTAGGGAGGCCTGACATGGACTTGGAGAAAATATAGCTAAGAGTGTTTCCTCTCTCACTAACGGGAAAGGCTTCTATTTGGTTCACTAAGCTCCCTTATAACTCATTTTTCACTTGTAACCAACTAAGGGACGTTTTCTTAGCACGCTAATACCCAGTCTCCAAGAAACTAAACCACAAAGACAGAGTGAACAACTTTGTGGCACTACCTTGAGAGTCAGCTAATAGTTCTTGGGATAGATTCACCTCATTTTAAAGAAGTGTCCCCAATCACCGTATAGATGATGAGTCACTTAAGGAATACTTCTATCGGGGACACAATGATAATAATAAAGCGGTGTTGGATACTATAGCGTGTGATTCTTATGGGGAGTGTCCATATGCTAAGATTGCTTAAAAGATAGAGAAAATCTCCTGCAATAATAAAGCTTGGAGTACTAGGATGTCGGATATTGGGATAAATACCTTCGCAATGCAATCCACTCACAACAAAGCAACAGAGATTCGTGAAGAAATGGCTCAGATGAGAACTGTGCTTGGGTTGGTATTAAAACATATCACTAGGGTGCAGAAAAGATAAATGCAGTTAACTACTTGTCTAAAGCACCATATGATGAATGCTATTAAATGGAGGATTTCTACGCAGTAAGACTGTGGGTTTCTGACCGAGTTCCAAGGCTCAAATTAGGAGAATTGGCGTCTAGGTGAAGGGAACCAATGTAGGATCCATTTTAACTATAACTGTGAGGGTCATTATGTCTGAGATGGAAAATAAAAATGCGACAACAACTTCAACAAAGGTAACTATCGTAACAAAAATGATAGGTATTGGCCTTATGCCCCTCCTCAGAATCTTAAAGTTAATCCTAGGGATGGTGGATATAGTATGTCGCGAATTGAGGATATGTTGCACAAAATGATGAGTAGTTTTGATGCTAATGATGATCACACTAAAGAGTGAGGGAGTGATTTAGCGGGTATTGGGCAGAAAGTCGATACACATGCAATATCGATTGAGAATATCGAGTTGCAAATGGCCCAATTATCTGCGACTGTGAACACAAGGTAACCAAGCACTCTTCCTAGCAACACTTTCAAAAATCTGAAAAATGATACACACTATATGGGAATCACTACACGGGGTGGTAAGCAAACCATTGACCCACCTATGCCGTCAAATGAGGTAAAGGTGAGAAAGGATAATGATAAGGGGGTAGAGGGTGGTGGTGAAACATAAGATAGCACTAGAAAAGATGCAAAAGCACCTACAAATGTAATTCCCACGCCTAGACCATCACCCCCATTTCCTCAAAGATTAGTGAAAAAGACCGAGGATGGTAAATATCAGCGTTTTATAACAATGTTCAAGCAACTTTCTATCAATTTCCCTTTGGTAGAAGCTCTAGAACAAATGCCCGGGTATGCAAAGTTTATGAAAGTTCTGGTTACAAAGAAAAGATCGATCACTTTTGAGGATGTTGGTAGAATGCAGCATTGTAGTGCTATTGCTACAAGATCTCTCGTGCAAAAGAAAAAAGATCTGGGTGCGTTCACTATTAATTGTACAGTCGGGTCATTACATTTTAAAAAAGCATTATGTGATCTGGGGCAGGCATAAATCTCATGTCCCTCTTGATTTACAAGAAGTTGAGTTTGGGTGACCCAAAGCTCACTGCAATGCGGCTACTGATGGCCGATCAAACTGTTAAATGGACTATATGGATACTCCACGAAGTGCTAGTAAAAGTGGAGTTGTTCATATTTCTAGCATCTTTTGTTATCCTTCATTATGAAGTCGATTTTGAAGTGCCTATTATTCTTGGAGGCCATTCCTTGCTACGGGTGAGCCTTTGTTGATATTGAAAAGGGGCAGATGAAATTTCGGTTGAACAATGAAGAAGCGACCTTCAACATTTGTTGGTCCATAAGGCAAAGTGGTGAGCTCTAATCGATATCTGCTATATCCTACAAAGAAAATATGAAGGATTATGACCTAAGAAGTGAAAAACGAGAGTTTATGGTTGGGGATTTTGTGATTTTAGACAGTTCTAGGTTGCGTTGGCTTCTTGTCAGGCTCAAGTCAAAATGGACTCGCCCTTACTTGATTACCCATTTATTCCCTCATGAAGCAGTTGAGTTAGAAACAAAGGATGGAGTTCGGTTTAAGGTGAATAGAGAATGAATAAAACCCTATTTTTGACATACTAAATCGGCAAACGAAGGGATCGAGGCATAGCATCTTGATGAAGGCTGAGTATTCAAGCATCCTCAATCGTGCCGCGACGTTAAATTAGGTGTTTGGCGGGAGGCAACCCAATACTAATAGTATTTTTTTCTAGTAATGGTAGCATTTTCTACTAGTGGGTTTTAAATTTGCAGGCACATCGCCAGGAAATTCTGCAGAAAATCATTCTGCAGCAGTCACTGACGGATCCATCGACGGCCCGTCATGAACGCAACGGACAATCGCATAAATCTGTCGTGCCAGGTACGTTTTTCAGTTATTTTCTAAACTATGGCACACGCGATGGAACCAACGACCAACCATTACAACTGCGACGGACTGTCGTCTAGGACTCGTCGCGTAATAAATGAAGCGTACCAGACCCGACCCGCTTGGTGTTTTTTAAAAAATTCTTAACATTTAAAAACCCCACCCCTTCATTTCACCCATTTCCTTCCCTCTTCCTTCCATTCCCTCCTTTTTCAACTTCCAATTTCCTACCTCTCTTTCAACCGATCATTATCCCATATTCCCCAATTACTAAAAATCCATTCTCTACTAGTCGGAGTCTGCTGTTGTGGTTCTCTACTTGATCACCAAGTACCTTCCTCGCTTGTTTTTCTCTATTTCTCAGGTATGTGTCTCTAATTTCTACCCATTTACATAGTATTTTTTTTTATTAATTAGTATTAGCATATTTCTTATTGATGGTTTCATTCTTTAATACATATTCTGTCTAACCTAGGTTGAGAATCCTCAAATTTGCATTGTTAAAACTCTAGAAATAGGTGTTTTAACATTGCTAGTTTTCTAGTTATTTGGGTTAGACACATGTAGGTTAAAACACTAAAAATTCCAATTGGGTAATAGGGGATAATTGTGGGGGATAATTGTGGCATTCCCAATTTTATCACTGAATGACAGAACAAGACCTCGCAGACAGACCGTCGTACCCACGGTGGACCGTCGTAGGGTCCGTCCCAATATCCGTAGCACCCCACTATCTAATTTTCTCCAAGTGTCCACCAATGGACACATTCGACGGTCCGTTGTTCCCATGACGGTCCATCCTGTACAACCGTTCTGGTTGTTAGAACCTATTCCTTAGGGTCTCTCATTTTTTTTAAGTGCCCTCTTACGGACATTAACGACGGACTGTCATACCCTCGACAGTCCGTACTACATAACCCTCATGGCGGCCAGACACCCCTTGCCTAAGGGTCTCCAAATTTTTTGAAGTGCCCCCTTACAGACATCTACGATGTACCATCATACCCTCGACGGTATGTCCTTCATAACCACCATTACGGTCAGAGACCCCTCCTCTAAGGGTCTCCATACTTTTTTCTAACTGTTCCACGAGTGACAATGACAACGGACCGTCATAATCACAACGTTCCGGCCTGCTTATCACTCATACTTGTCAGAGACTTTCTTTCAAGGGTCTCCACATAAAGATAGTTTGAAGTAATACATGACGGACCCCGTGAAGTCATATTCACGATGAGCCGTCACTTGGTCCGTCATGTTTGACTGTTACTATAGAAATGTCATTACATCTTGACTCTATTTATTTTGTGTCGTTTTGCTTGTCTTGTTTTCTCCTTCTAGTACTAATAGTCATTCTTTACAAGTAATATCTATTATGGAATGAAAATAAGATCGAGTATACGCACGTGGGAGATCGAAGTTTGTCACCCCGTCTTCCCGCCTTTTCATTGGCTCTAACGATGAGCGTGACCCCGAGTACGTGCACCCTAGCACTTCCACCCCATCCCGAGCTGCGCGTGCTGCTAGAGACTCACCCAAAAAAGTTGGGGTCCGGCGTAGACACTGCCTCCAAGTCTGAAGAGGAGCGCACACTGACCGACACACCTTCTATGTAAGCTATTGATGAAGAAGGAGCGTCTGTCTCCTTAATATTTTTGTGGTCAGAGGAAGCCTTTGGATATGTTGAGGTCCCTGCACCCGCCACAACTGCATAGTCTGCATCATCTGATGAGGCTGAAAGTTCTGAATTCAAAACATGCTCACCTACTTGTGCTCTCAACCCGGTTGCCGACCAGCCCAACTAGTGGTGTGTTGACGGGCAGTATCAAGTTTATTCAGACGCAAAGTTTCTGAATGACAAAGGAGTCATGACAGGAACCCTTATATTGGAGATGTAGTTCCTTACGGGAAGTCTCCTTACTATGCCAGAGATCCACAATCTCTTCACGAGACATCGGCTGGAGTGGACAGCGCGTTCATTGGGCCTTTACAGTGAAGATTTGGTCCGAGAATTCTACACCTCCTACATGAATTCTCTTAGATCATAGATTGATAGGCGGGCTGCCCCCGCTAAACAGGCTCCACTAAAGCATGTCTGAGTACGTAGCATTCAAGTTGATATCTCCCTGCCTTCCATCTGCCGCTATCTATACGGAGAGGATGTTGATGCCAACCGGACCCCTCTCGCCGCCGATTTTGACTACTAGTAGAAAATTGTCAAAGATGGCCAATTCTTGCGTGAGCCATCGCCGAAAGAGACCACCTAGAAAAAGGATGGCCCTGCACTTGTCTATTGATTGAGAGGGTGCTGACTGGGTAACTAAGCCGAAGGTATCCATCAAGAAGGCTAACCTGACCTTCACGGCGAAGTTCTTAGGTTGATTGTCCGCCACTGCCTTTCCCCCACAACCGCTGATAATATAGTCACATGGGATCGTGCAGTACTGATGGCCGAGATGATGGCCGGTTTAAGGTGGAATTATCTTGGCTTCTACAGGTGGTCATGCACAAGAGGAGTTTTAGGTCACAAATACTTACCCTTTCCCGTGCATGATATTTTCTTTATGCAGGTTCGCAGGTGTGCCTATCTGGCATATTGATCAGCTCAAGACCCCGCTGGGCACTATTAATATCGGCCTCATCAGGGATGAGGAAAATTAGGTGGCTCCACGCATAGGGCCCTGTCCAGAGTTGCCTCCACTTAGTGACAATCAAGCTAACACGGCAGCATAGGCTCGCATGGCTACACAGGCTGCTTCCACTGACTGTAACTTAGTTGAGTCTATCCCGGGTAGTAGCACTGCCTCGAGCTCCTCTCGCTCAACCCCTTTCCCCGCTCTGGTCCCGCTTGCTAGTCTCCAGAAACTAGAGGCACAGATGGCAATCATCTCTTTGACGCTTTTGAGTTACGGGTTCTAGCACGGCTAGCCCCTCAGGTGGATGTGTCGACCCTTCAGGCCACAGTCAAGAGTCTTCGCGCAGACATCGATATGATCTTAGAGGATAGGGTGCGTGAGTCTAAGTTCCTTTCTGCAACGCCTGTTGAGGAGACTATGATGGCGGCCTTATTCACCACTTCTGAGATTCTGCCAGCTTCCCCTAGAGAGCATGCCAAGAGGCATAGAGGTCGAGATAAGGACAGGGCTAGACTACGTAATAAAGAGCACCGTGAGATGGACGCTGCGAGGAGAGCCTCACTTGCTGATGAGGAGGCGTGTCGGATAAGGGTCGTAGAGTCAGCTGTAGGGGCATGTAGCTCCAGGAATATGGAGAGACCGGGAGGTAAGGCTGATAGTGTTTTTGTTGTGAGGACACTATTGAGGGTGTCCAAATTACAGGGATAGTTGTCCAGGGAACCGGACCCACAAGCTTACTGATCGTCGGCGCTTTGCGTCCCAGGTTTTCTTCACCTACCACTCTTATATTTCAATTTTTATGCATTGGGGACAATTTCATGTCTTTTTGTTGGGGGTGGGGTAAATGGAAAGTGAGTGCTAGGGTGAATTCTGAGTAGCCCAATTCACAATCTCTTTTAAGGTTTTCTTGCCTGTATTCTTTTTCCCCAAGAGACTGATTATTTTAACTGTTGAACCGGCATGTCTATATCTTATGTAAGTACTTTAAATCTAAAGCATGGCTGCTAAAATGATATCTTGATGAAATGAAAACGATGCATGACTAGGCATAGTAATTGATAAATTTGTGGCTCTAAGCATGATATAGAGATACACAACTGCATGACCCTAAGTCCAAAATTCGAACTAGGTGTCTGATAATCTGGTAGAGTAATGATATGTCAAGTGAGTGTGAGGAAGATTTTAATAGTCCACTATTTGTTCTGAGCTATAACTTGCCTGGTTAGTCCTGCTAAAAGTAAGTTGTAATAGACAATTAGGAATGGATCATAGGCCCTTGTTTAATGTAGCCCATTTTTAACTTAAATAAAAGAAAACTAAATGAAATTAAAATACTTCTTTGATCAAAATGATCTGAGCTTAAACTAGACTTTTCTTTTTCACCCCAAGTGATCTTTTTTGAGAATAATGTGTTGGCCTTGGTACCTCCTTGGACATGTGCACCTCAGCTTATGCCAAAAGCATATGTTGATGGTGTCTAATGTAGTAAATAACCCTTTTTATGGCCCTGACCCAACTTTGGGTATTGCATACTTTGACTGATGGCAAAGCCATGAGTTGAGGGTGGCTATTACGAGGAATGCTATTTAAAGTGGGGTTGAAAGAACAAAGAGAGAGAGAGAACAAAAGTAAAGTGACTCAAGAATCAGTTGAAAGAAAAGGTAAATATAAAAATATAAAAAAAATACAATAAATACAAGCAAGAAAAAAAGAGAGTCACTTACACAAATGAAGAAAGAAGGGAAAATAGAAAGGTAAAAGAATATGGGAAGTTGGGAGAAATAAAATGATGAAAACATGTATGTTTAGCCGATATGTCAAGAAGGGAAAAAAGTCACTAAAGTATACCTAAATATACCCTAACTGACCCTGAGCTTATGATATAAGCTAAGAAAGTTCTATCGTGATCCTAAAAGTTGTATAACTAACTTAAAGCACTGAAAAAAAGCAAGCTTATAGCAATATGTATGAAAGAGTTGTGAATATGTTCCGAGAGTGACTGTTCAAAAGTAATCCTTATACTCAAACTAAAATCATTGTGTGAAAAATGAGGATAACGTTTTGATGTGAGGACACTAGTTGCAATACCGAAAATATTAGCACCTTCTTGAGAAACTGAAGAAGATAGGTGTTATTACATGGTGAGTTTGTGTCATGGTCTGATTCCACATAATTGAATCCTAAAAGTGATAGAATGCATAAACATGATGAGATTGATCGGCATTGAAAGCCAAATGATTGCGAAAGATAAAACATGGATACTATTGTACAAAGATTTTGAAGTGAGTCATAGTGCATCGGTTGAAGACAAACAAAGAATTTAAGTTGAGGGTGTTGATATAACGTGGTTTCATGGTATTTTTAATACTTTTTCGTTAACTTTAGTGTGTGTCCAAAATCCTTTTTGTATTAAATTTTTGTTTAAGTTTTTCTTTATTTCAGGAAATCTATCCAAAAGATGAATGCAGAGGTTTTTTGAGCATGAAATGCAAAAAAATACAACCTACGGATCTTGTGCCAGTACGTCGTGCCTGTGATGGTCCGTAGGTGGCATCGTAGTGAAGCTGCTGAAGGAAGATGGGGAAGTCTGACCAAGTGTGGGGTTACGGATTGTGTTATGGACCGTCGTAGCCATGACGGTCCATCCTTCTGGTTCGTCATGAAGATCAGAGACATAGTCCCATTACCTAAATTCCAAGAGTTTAAGTGTTATGGAACGAAGACACTTGACGGACCGTTGTGCGTATGACGATTCATCATACTCGCCATCGAGGATAATGAAGAGAGCAGTAGAAGAATTTTCAAAGTATGGGACGAAAAAGTCTATGAAGTCCCACGGTGACCACGAAAACCCGTTGCGAGGTACGTCACCCTGCCACGTTTTGACAGATTTCCAGAAAATAGAGTGTTTCTTTGATAAGGTTTTTGTTTTTTATAAATAGTTCAAAAAACCTCGTTTTTTGGGGTTAGACTTTTGGTGATTAAAATCTCTTATAGTGAGGCTCTTGGTAATTTTAGCTCTTTTGTGGATTATTTGTGATTGTTATTACACTTTTGGAGAATCTTTAGTCTTCTATTAATTTCATTAATTGATTGTTGGTGATTTTGTTGATTAATCAAGTGAACTTCTAGATTTTATTCTTTCTTGTTGAAGTAAGTGCATGAATTCTAATATTACATATTTGAATATTGTTATTATGACTATGGGTAACTAAATTCCATTACTAGGGTTGTGGGAACCATAGTCAAATAAAGAGGCAAAACATAACTAAAATAACAATTCTAGAATAGTGTCTTGCATGTATTGATAATTATTTCGCTTAGAAGTCTTTTTAACGGATGACCAACGTTAAAACTAGCCTTAATGCTACTTGACAGACCAAGAAGGTAGATAATAGGAAAAGAGTTATCAACATAGATTTACTGTATATTATTAATAGTCTAGTATTGGTTGGTACAAGGTAATAACTTAGTCAAATATCGAATACAATGCTTAATATAAGATAAAGGAAAGGGTTGGTAAAGAAACACACGTAACTAGACCAAGGTGAGGAGTGAAATTTCCTAGATGCCGGACCAAGTATTTAAAAATACATAACTTATCACTTTGCATGCAAGATACTAGGAAAGAATTTTCATAGTTAGAATTATCAAGTTAGAAACCTATGGAGAAAACGTAAACCCTACTTACTTTTATTAATTGATTAAAATCCAACATTTGAAGTTGTTAGTTGTCTCCTTTGATTTAGCTAGTTATTTTCATTAATTTAGAAGTAAAAAGAACCCTTTTTTTATCTTTCTTCTAATGAAATGATTGACTGAATAGTAGAAATCATAGATTAAAGTTATGTCTAAACTATTTTCCTTGTGGGAACGATCCTAACATCATTAGTTGGGTTCTTTACATGATACGACCGCTTTACTTCTTATTTGAGAAGTAAGTTTGAGCGTATCAGTCACTTAGAAGAATAATGAATGAAGCATCATGGTTCGTACATATGGATCCATAAGTCCACCGTATGTTTAAAAGTAAGTGAACCTAAGATATATGTAACGAAATAATGTGAACCTAGGAGGTTCAAGTATGAGTGTGAAACATACAAAAAGATACATTCACGTAAGAGAAGTGTAGTATGACGTAAAGTCAAATCTCAAGCATACTCCAAAATAAAGTGTTTAGAATGAATTCATAGTTAATATGTTAATAAAAAGAATGACTTCATGACTATAGACTAGTGCAAGTTAGACAAGTTGCATCTACGCCTAAAATCAATGTCACTAAGTGAAATGAATAAGAGAGTGTATTTATATTAAACAACAAACAAGCAAAGAAAGAGTGGCTACATGAGGATAGGCTAGTACAAGTGAGACAAGTTGTATCTACTCTAATATCAATGTCCCTCAATGTAAACTCCAAGAGAGCATATATATATTATATGATGAACAAATGATAAAAGGTGAGTAAAGATGAAATGAAAAGATGTTAAAAAAGAACAGGGTGGCATCACAATATGAGGCTAGTTAAAGTGAGACAAGATGTGCCTACGCCAAATATAAGTTCCCCAAAAGTACTCACTAAAAAGAGTGTTGAAAATTTAAAGGCAAGTCTCAATTACACTCTATATGTAAGTCTAAGGAAAATTCTAACTTCATACGTAATGATGAGATGAGAAATCATCTGATGAGCTATGATGCCTCATTCTAGAAGTGTAACAACCCTAAAAATGGATATACAAAGTGAAACTTAATGTGTCAAGAATGCCTATGATTAGACAAGGGTTGACACGGATTAATGCGCGTAGAACCAAACTTCAGAACCCTTGCTATATCCAAGACAATCAACTTGGGGGGTTAGTTGATCTAGGAAAGGTTTGGTCCAACCATGTAGGGATCTCGAATACAAAGATTACTCGAAGGAGTCTTTATAGGACTTAAAAAGAGGAAATCTTAGGTTTGAAGGGTCTAGGGGTGAAATGGTATTTTTCCAATATAAGGTAACATCGTTATTACCCTAATTATATAATTAATTATTTAATTAATAAGGTGTAGGGGAAATCTCGGGATAGAGAGCCGAAATTGAGCTCTTGAAATGAGGTCTTGCTTCACCTGGGTTCGAACCTAGGTTGAAGCACTGAATTAATGTGATTTTTATTTAAACTATTGAATAAATATAATTAATTAATAATTATTATTCATTATCTGATTTAAAATATTAAAAATCGGAGTTTTAATGATGAAGAAAACCTTTTTTCGTTAAGTCCTAAGCTAGACTCCTAAGCCTAATAGAACTCCCACTCTCTCACGTCTATCTCTCAACTCTCACGCTCAATCCCTCCCATTTTTTCACATGATATTTCTCTGCAAAAATAAGATACAACTCATAGAAATAAACCAATTCATCACACTTGAATTACACAAACAATCAGAAGAAAACAGATCTTAATCGCACACTAGGCTAAGGGAGGTTGTCATTTGAGTGGAGTTAATATTGAGGAGGCTTAGACGTGTTCTTAAGTGGAGTTTTTGGGCAGAAGCTTCATGGTTTGAACGTCAAAATAAGGTATGGGTTTTCTTCTCTCTTGGCCCCTTTCCCAAGAGACCCATTAAGGTTCGTATAAGTAATTCTAAAACTAGGATTGTTTCCCATTTTGCATGCCCCTGTCCCTAGCTCCTGTTGAATCATAGGTTTTTTATGTTTACTGGTATAAAACTAGGGATTAACGTTTTTTTGTTATGATTATATTTTTATATGTATGTTTGGAATCATATAGTTTATGTTGATGTTTCCGAAAATCTAACTACGTGTGTATGTGTGTGTTGTTGTGGATATTGTTGATGGTTTAGGACATGAAATTACATGATAGTTCTTTATATATTTTATGTACACATGTTGATGTAAATGTGATGTTCATATAAGTTTAAATGTGGCTTATTTGAGGGATAATGTTTTGGCTAAACGAATACATGAAGACGCACCTAAAATGTTCTAAATGAACTACAAAATTCCTCTAAGAACTAAGCTATAACTTGATGAAATGATGCTGGAAAATTAAAATAAAATTTCCAGCTTTTAGTGATGAATTTCGGTCAGCAAAGAGGGTTCAATATATAAAGAAAAAATAATACAAGTGAGGTCATGGAGGATTGAACCCGTGACCTCACCATGTTAAAAAACATGAAAATAAAGAAGTAAAAAGAAATGTACTAAAGGGGATTTTAACCATGGTATTGGCTGATAAATGTAACATAAAAAAATTTAATAAATAAGAGGAGTGGCATTCAAACCCACTAACTCTCTCTTAGACATAAGGAAGTGTAAAAAAAAAAAGTGAGGCGTGGGAATCGAAACCATGACCTCTAGGCAGTGAAGGAGAGTCAAAGGAAATGAAAGAAAAGAAATGTGAAGCGTGGGAATCGAACCCATGACCTCCTAGGTAGATTAAAGAGAAAAAATACAAGAAATTAATGAGGGGGTGTGGGGGTTCGAACCCACAACCACTTTGCAAAAGGAGAGAAATTTAAAGGCAATGATAATAAAAAGTAAATGATGTTGTGGAGGTTCTATCCCACATCCTCTTAGTTCCATTTAGCGAAAAATGAAAAGAGAAATTAAGGAAAGAAATAAAATGAAGGCATTGGGCTCCAAATTGGGTTCCCAAACCGTATGGATCAAACAAAAATGATTAAAAAATGCAAGTGTTGTTCAAGGGATTTGAAAACCAGGTTCCCTTCACAGAATTCCGTATTGATACATAAGTCATATGTGAATTGAATGTTTAAGAATAATGCTGCCTACTTAGATTGAAATTGAGATCTTGGCATACATACGAGATGCATAAGTCTTGTACCACATAATCATAGGAAGATATGAATCATTTAAACAAACTATGAATGAAGCCTCATGGCTTGCATGTATAGATCCAAAAGTCTAACATACGTTTAAAAACAATAAGTGAACCTAAGATGTATATAATGAAATGATTTAACCCTAAAAGGGTTAAGTAAGAGTATAAAACATACTAAATGTCCAAGTGCATTGGCATATGATGAAACTAATATTATGTAATGTAATGATGAAACCCTAGAAGGGTTAAGTAAGAGTGTGAAACACACAAATGACCAAGTGCATTGGCATATGATGAATTGAACATTCACGTAAAATGGGGTGCGTAATTATGAAGAACAAATGTACTAATGCTAATAAATATTGCGAAAACATGATATAAGGCTAATGTAAATGATGAGATAAATCCCAAATGAGCCTAAGTAAATGTTACCAAAACGTACTCACCTATGAGAGTGTAAAGTTTATGAAGAGACCAGTCTCTATGAATACTCTAATGAAAGTATTGAGATTAACACACTTAATACTAATGATGAGATGAGAAATCATCTACTGAGCTATGATGTCCTCATACTAGAAGCCAGCTTCCATGACGTATGAGTTGAATGTAATGGTACTTTATATAGAGCACCGATAGACTAGCTATGAGCGGTGATACCTTCTTTCGGGAAGGGTGGACCTTCACGTAATTATCATGAGATGAGACTGTCCGGCATGCCGGGTATGGGTGTCATTATATCTCCTATTCATCAAACCTATACTGCCAATATAGGGATTCGGCAGGGTTCAATTCCCATATAACCTAGCATGTTTTGGGTCATTTTGTCCAGTGATTTTACCTTATTTCGGCGTGGGGTTTCATGATACTGGATTTCATCATGCTCACATGATCTATGTTGGTTAAAATTAATGTTCCTAATGAATAAATGAGGTAAGACTCAAATGATGCAGATAATGAAAGGAATGATATGAAAGGTGTTACGATAGGATTATCAGGTAGTGAGCTAGACTTATGTAGTGACACTAGGTCATTCTTCATCATTGCACAGCTAACCCGATGAAAGTCTTAAGCTACATCCTAGGTATAGTTGGTGTTTATACTAGCCTATGAAAGAAATGAAATGAAGTAGATATGAATAAATGAAGCAAACTCTGTGTTTGCTAAAGAAGGCTCCCTAATTGAGGTCCCATATGTTAGCCCTCATTTTGAGAAGTCTTGATGTTAAGTCCATGATTCTAAGGTCTCATGGCATATGAACAAATGATATGAAAAGATGTTATGTGCTATATGAAATATGATATGTGCTATGTGTAAGATGTTATGTGGTGTGGTCAATATGATAAGTATGATTGATGCATGTCACTCTTATGGCATAACTTTTATAATCCTAATTTGAAAACCTCATAAACTTTCCTAATCCAAATTTTTAAAGTTCACTGACTTTTCTAATCTCAATTTGGCAAGTCCACTGAGTTGACCTGCTATAATCATGTTGTTAGGAAAGAGATATTCTTACTGTAACGACCTGTTTAGTCGTTTTGAGCAGCAGATTTTATTTATGGAAAAACTGGCTAAGATTACGGACACCACGACGGACCGTCATAGGCACGACGGCCCGTCACAGATGGCTCATTCCAGAACACTTAGAATTCTGAAATTGGGTACTGAAAATCGACTCTCTGAACTTCGTAACGAACATGCAGGACGGACCGTCACAGGTGTGACGGACCGTCACAGTCCACTTGAGTTTTAAGGGCTGCGACGACCTGCGTGACGGACCGTCGCAGGCACGACGGCCCGTCACAGGTCGCGTAGTCCCAGTTGGAGTCGGATTTCTGGTTAAGTTTTAAGGGACGTTTTGGACTATTCTTTCCTTAATTACAGATTTCGTGGGTTTATATTAATAACTCCAATTCTTGAGGGATAAAAGAGGTAACTTTTGATTAATTATTGGGGTATTATTGTCATCTTTTACACTTAATTATATGTTAATTAGGGTAAAAGAAAGAGGGTTTGAATAAAAGAAAATAGAAAGAACAAGAGAGAAAGAGAGGAGTCGATCGAATTAGGAGAGGAGAAACGAGAAGAATCTTAAAGCTTGGGAAATTGCTTGTTGATTCCAATTCTTCGGTGGAGGTAGGTTATGGTTTTCATGCTATTCGTAGTAGACTCTTAATAGCGAATGATATGTATTGGTAGTATTGTAAACCTGTCTATATGCTTAATTGTATGCTTGCATGAATATGATTATGTGATTTTGATAAAACAAGCATGATGAAAACTATTGAATCCCAAATCTTGAAAGAAACTTTAATCTACTTATTAATGATGATGCCTTGGTATAAAAGAAGGCTTGGTGAATTAAATTAATGGGATTGATGATGCCTTGGTATAGAGAAGGCTTGATGAACGGATAGAATGAGATTAGTGGATCGGAGTGTCACGTTCCGACACATAGTATTAATGGATCGGAGTGTCATGTTCTGACACATAGTATTAGTGGGACGGGTGTCACGAACCGACACGTAGAATTAGGGGATCAGAGTGTCACGTACCGACACATATAGGGGATCGGAGTGTCACGTTCCGACACATATAGGGGATCGGAGTGTCACGTTCTGACACATATAGGGGATCGGAGTGTCACGTACCGACACATAGTGGTAGGGGATCGGAGTGTCACGTACCGACACAAGAGGAAGAAAGATAATGAATCTTGAAAGATGATAATATACTCAACATAATGAACTTAATTCCCAAATGAGTATGGTATTGAGGCTTGAGCCCTCATGGGTGAACTTAAAGGCACTTATTGATGATTATAGTACTTGTTGTTGTTACATGTTGAGTTTATAGTTGATTTATGATATTAACTGATATATACTGTTTTCTATTTTAAGTTGGCCGATGATATCTACTCAGTACTTGTGGTTGTACTGACCCCCTACTTTTATGTTTTCTTCTTTGTTATTTGTGGAATGCAGCAAACGTTCCGTCAACTTCAACTCAACAGTAGATCTAGCCAGTCTTCACTACCTCCGGAAATTCAGGGTGAGCTAATGCGTCTAGCTTGGACTGGATCTTCTTCTTCAAGTCTTGATGCCTTGAACTTCTGGCATGGACTAGCGTTTATGTATTTTTAGTTCTTAGACATTCTTAGTTTAGTAATTTGAAATAGATGTTCTTGTGATGATGACTTCCAGATTTTGGGGATAATAATAATAGTTTTGAATTGTTTTATAAATGAGTTTAAGTCTTCCGCATTATTTTTTGTTGATATATCTCGAATGTTAAGGTTTAGATGGGTTGGTTCGCTCACATAGAGGGTAAATGTGGGTGCCAGTCGCGGCCCCGATTTGGTTCGTGACAAACTTGGTATCAGAGCATTAGGTTCGTTGGTCTCATCACACAAGAACAGGTCTAGTAGAGTCTTAAGGAATGGTAGGGGGACGCCTTTACTTTTCCTTGAGAGGCTATAAGACTTTAGGAAAATCTCACTCTTTCATTCTTTCTTTCGTGCTACTACTTGAGTCCAATTGGTATCTAGGCGATACGAATTGGTATCTGACCATCTTTATTCTATTTCGCAGATGGTTAGAACTAGAGCAACGACCGTACTAGCAGCAACAACGGAAAGACAAGAAACGACTGAGCCAGCCACTGGGGCTGTAGCTCGAGGAAGAGCAGTTGCAAGAGGCCGTGGAAGAGGTCGTGGGAGGACGTCCTCTAGAGGAAGAGGACGAGCACCTAGCCCATCTGATGCTAGGGCAGTGACTCCTCCACCGACTGAGGATGTGGTAAGAGAAGGGGAGGATGGGGAGGATGAACAAGTGCAGAATGAGGAAATGCCACCCCAACCTACCCCAGAGATGATTAATCAGGTTCTGGCTTACCTTAGCGGGTTATCTGACCAGGGTCAGGCACCTCCAGTGGTTTCTGCACCAACAGCTCCGGTTTCAGAGGTATGACATGCGGCTACTATGGCTCCCCGCATGGATGCCTCATTGGAGATAGGCACATTTCCACGTCTGACTATTGGACCGATAATGACAAACGATCAGCACGAACTTTTCAGTAAGTTCTTGAAATTGAAACCTCTAGTCTTCAAGGGCGCAGAATCTGAAGATGCTTATGATTTTCTGGTTGATTGTCATGAGCTACTACACAAGATGGGGATAGTAGAACGGTTTGGCGTTGAGTTCGTAAGCTATTAGTTTCAAGGGAACGCCAAAATGTGGTGGCGGTCACATGTTGAGTGTCAACCAACAGAGGCACCAACTATGACTTGGGAATCATTCTCTAGTTTGTTTATGGAGAAGTATATCCCAAGGACTTTGAGAGATAGAAAAAGGGATGAGTTCTTGAGTCTTGAGCAAGGAAGGATGACGGTTAATGCATATGAGGCTAAATTCTGCGCATTCTCCAGGTATGCCACCCAACTTTGTTTCAGTCCCCAAGAGCGGATTCGCCGGTTTGTGAAGGGGTTGAGGTCAGAATTGCGGATTTCGGCCTTACAGATAGCGACAACGGCAAAATCCTTCCAAGAGGTGGTAGACTTTGTGATAGAAGTGGAAGGAGTGAAGCCAGATGACTTCACCACGTCATCGACATCAAAAAGGTTTCGAAGGGGAGGTGAGTTTAATGGTTCTTACTCTAGAGGACAGAGCTCCGGAGGTTACTCAAGTCGACCAATTCAGTCTTCACTACAGACTGTAGTTGGGGGTCCACCTCAGAACGGTCGACACTACTCCGAGAGACCTATGCCTGACTCTAGAGAGTGTTATGGATGTGGGGAGATTGGACATCTTAGGAGGAATTGTCCAAAACAGAGTTACAGAACCCCACTAGCTAGAGGTAGGGGTGGTCATGGTAGAGGCCGTTTTTCTGGAGGACGTGGCGGTCGAGGTAATGGTGGTCACCACAACGGCAGAGGTGATGGACAAATTGGAGCCACTACGACACAACATGGTAGGGGCAATGGACAGACAAACGATAGGGCCCATTGTTACGCTTTCCCTGGGAGATCTGAAGCGGAGGCGTCTGATGCTGTTATCACAGGTAATCTTTTGGTTTGTGAATGCATGGCATCTGTATTATTTGACCCTGGCTCCACGTTTTCATATGTATCTTCATCATTTGCTAATGGTCTAAATTTACATTGTGAATCACTTGATATGCCTATTCGTGTTTCTACTCCGGTGGGTGAGTCTGTGGTAGTTGAAAAGGTATATAGGTCTTGTTTGGTGAACTTTGTGGGGAGCAACACTTATGTAGATTTGGTTATTTTAGAAATGGGTGACTTTGATGTAATTCTGGGTATGACTTGGCTTTCTCCAAATTTTGCGATCTTGGATTGCAATGCTAAAACTGTGACATAAGCCAAGCCTGGGACAGATCCGTTAGTGTGGGAGGGCGACTACACTTCCAATCCGGTGCGTATCATATCCTTTCTTCGTGCTAAGAAAATGGTTAGTAAAGGGTGTTTAGCTTTCTTGGCACATCTCAAGGATGACACTACTCAAGTACCCTCAATTGAGTCGGTTTCGGTAGTCCGTGAGTTTTTGGACGTGTTCCCTGCAGATCTTCCCGGTATGCCACCAGATAGGGATATTGACTTCTGTATCGATCTTGAACCAGGCACACGCCCCATTTCTTACCCCCTTATAGAATGGCTCCCGCGGAGTTAAGAGAGGTTAAAAGCACAACTTCAAGAGTTGTTGAGCAAAGGCTTCATTAGACCAAGTGCATCTCTTGGGGTGCTCCGGTTTTGTTTGTGAAGAAGAAGGATGGGAGTTTTAGCATGTGCATAGACTACAGAACTGAACAAGGTAACTATTAAGAACAAAGTATCATCTTCCTCGCATTGATGACTTATTCGATCAACTACAAGGTGCTTGTGTCTTCTCGAAGATCGACTTGAGATCCGGTTATCATCAATTGAAAATACGGGCAACAGATGTGCCAAAGACTGCTTTTCAGATAGGTATGGACATTATGAATTTGTAGTGATGTCTTTCGGTCTTACAAATGCCCCTGCTGCTTTCATGAGCTTGATGAATGGAATATTTAAGCCGTATTTGGATCTCTTTGTGATCGTATTTATAGACGATATACTGGTATATTCTAAAAGTAAGGAGGAACATGAGGAGCATTTGAGAATGGTATTAGAAATGTTGAGGGAGAAAAAGCTTTATGCCAAGTTCTCTAAGTGTGAGTTTTGGCTAGATGCAGCGTCCTTCTTGGGACATGTGGTTTCTAAGGAAGGAGTGATGGTAGATCCATCTAAGATTGAGACAGTGAAGAATTGGGTGAGACCCACTAATGTGTCAGAAATAAGAAGCTTTGTTGGGTTAGCTAGTTACTACCGCCGATTCGTCAAGGGATTCTCTTCTATTGCTTCCCAACTGACGAACTTGACTAAGCAAAATGTTCCATTTGTATGGTCGGATGAGTGTGAGGAAAGCTTTCAGAAACTCAAGACTTTGTTGACTACCGCACCTATCCTCACCTTGCCGGTAGAGGGTAAGAACTTCATTGTTTATTGTGATGTATCCTATTCGGGTTTGGGTGCAGTGCTAATGCAAGAGAAGAACGTGATTGTTTATGCTTCAAGACAATTAAAAGTGCATGAACGTAACTATCCAACTCATGACTTGGAATTGGCCGCGGTAGTATTTGCATTGAAGCAATGGAGGCACTATTTATATGGGGTTAAGTGTGAAGTCTATACGGATCATTGTAGCCTACAGTATGTCTTTACTCAGAAAGATTTGAACTTGAGACAAAGGAGATGGATGGAACTACTGAAGGACTACGATATCACTATCTTGTATCATCCGGGGAAAGCGAAGGTTGTGGCAGATTCCTTGAGTAGAAAGGCGGGAAGCATGGGAAGTCTAGCTCATTTGCAAGCTTCTAGACGCCCATTGGCTAGAGAAGTGCAGATTCTGGCTAATGACCTTATGAGGTTAGAAGTAAATGAGAAGGGAGGATTGTTAGCTTGTGTGGAGGCAAGATCCTCCTTCCTTGACAAGATTAAGGGGAAGCAGTTTGATGATGAGAAATTGATCCGGATTCGAGATAAAGTGTTGCAAGGAGAGGCTAAAGAAGCAACAATCGATGAGGAAGGTGTGTTGAGGATTAAGGGAAGGGTATGTGTACCCCGCATCGATGATTTGATCAACACTGTTTTGGCAGAGGCTCATAGTTCAAGGTATTCTATACATCCGGGTGCAACCAAGATGTATCGTGACCTAAAGCAACACTTTTGGTGGAGTAGAATGAAGCGTGATATTGTTGACTTTATTGCTAAATGTCCAAACTGTCAACAAGTAAAGTATGAACACCAAAGGCCCGGAGGAACACTTCAGAGAATGCCCATTCCTGAATGGAAGTGGGAGAGAATTGCAATGGATTTTGTGGTTGGTCTTCCAAAGACAATGGGTAAGTATGACTCCATTTGGGTGATTGTTGATAGGTTAACTAAGTCTGCTCATTTCATTCCGGTCAAGGTGACTTATAATGCAGAAAAGTTAGCAAAAATCTATATCTCGGAGGTGGTTCGGTTGCATGGAGTCCCACTCTCCATCATATCAGATAGAGGTACGCAGTTTACTTCTAAATTTTGGAAAACATTGCATGCGGAATTGGGTACTAGGTTGGACCTTAGCACTGCATTTCACCCTCAGACCGATGGTCAGTCTGAGCGAACGATTCAAGTGTTAGAGGATATGCTTCGTGCTTGTGTGATAGAGTTTGGAGGTCATTGGGATAACTTCTTACCTTTGGCAGAGTTTTCATACAATAATAGCTATCACTCCAGTATTGATATGGCTCCATTTGAAGCATTGTATGGGAGGAGGTGTAGATCTCCCATTGGTTGGTTCGATGCATTCGAGGTTACACCTTGGGGTACTGATCTCTTGAGGGATTCGTTAGATAAGGTGAAAGGCATTCAAGAAAAGCTTCTAGCGGCGCAAAGTAGACAAAAGGAGTATGCAGACCGAAAGGTTAGAGACTTGGAGTTCATGGAGGGTGAACAAGTCTTGTTGAAGGTTTCACCTATGAAAGGGGTGATGCGGTTTGGCAAAAGAGGTAAGCTAAGTCCAAGGTATATTGGACCATTTGAAGTACTAAAGCGAGTAGGGGAGGTGGCTTATGAATTAGCCTTACCTCCAGGGCTGTCCGGAGTGCATCCGGTGTTTCATGTGTCCATGTTGAAAAGATACCATGGAGATGGAAACTACATTATCCGTTGGGATTCAGTTTTGCTTGATGAGAATCTGACTTATGAGGAGGAACTGGTTGCTATATTAGATAGAGAAGTTCGCAAATTGAGGTCGAGAGAGATTGCATGCATCAAAGTTCAATGGAAGAATCGACCGGTTGAAGAGGCTACTTGGGAGAAGGAGGCAGATATGCAAGAAAAATACCCACATCTGTTTACAGATTCAGGTACTCCTTTTCGCTATTGTTTTTCTTCTTTTGATCGTTCGGGGACGAACGATGGGTAAATTGGTATCTATTGTAACGACCTGTTTAGTCGTTTTGAGCAGCAGATTTTATTTCTGGAAAAACTGGCTAAGATTACGGACACCACGACGGACCGTCATAGGCACGACGGACCGTCACAGATGGCTCGTTCCAGAACACTTAGAATTCTGAAATTGGGTACTGAAAATCGACTCTCTGAACTTCATAACGAACTTGCAGGACAGACCGTCACAGGTGTGACGGACCGTCACAGTCCACTTGAGTTTTAAGGGCTGCGACGACCTGCGTGACGGACCGTCGCAGGCACGACGGCCCGTCACAGGTCGCGTAGTCCCAGTTGGAGTCGGATTTCTGGTTAAGTTTTAAGGGACGTTTTGGACTATTCTTTCCTTAATTACAGATTTCGTGGGTTTATATTAATAACTCCAATTCTTGAGGGATAAAAGAGGTAACTTTTGATTAATTAGTGGGGTATTATTGTCATCTTTTACACTTAATTATATGTTAATTAGGGTAAAAGAAAGAGGGTTTGAATAAAAGAAAACAGAAAGAACAAGAGAGAAAGAGAGGAGTCGATCGAATTAGGAGAGGAGAAACGAGAAGAATCTTAAAGCTTGGGAAATTGCTTGTTGATTCCAATTCTTCGGTGGAGGTAGGTAATGGTTTTCATGCTATTCGTAGTAGACTCTTAATAGCGAATGATATGTATTGGTAGTATTGTAAACCTGTCTATATGCTTAATTGTATGCTTGCATGAATATGATTATGTGATTTTGATAAAACAAGCATGATGAAAACTATTGAATCCCAAATCTTGAAAGAAACTTTAATCTACTTATTAATGATGATGCCTTGGTATAAAAGAATGCTTGGTGAATTAAAGTAATGGGATTGATGATGCCTTGGTATAGAGAAGGCTTGATGAACGGATAGAATGAGATTAGTGGATCGGAGTGTCACGTTCCTACTCATAGTATTAGTGGATCGGAGTGTCACGTTCCGACACATAGTATTAGTGGGACGGGTGTCACGAACCGACACGTAGAATTAGGGGATCGGAGTGTCACGTACCGACACATATAGGGGATCGGAGTGTCATGTTGCGACACATATAGGGGATCGGAGTGTCACGTTCCGACACATATAGGGGATCGAAGTGTCACGTTCCGACACATATAGGGGATCGGAGTGTCACGTACCGACACATAGTGGTAGGGGATCTGAGTGTCACGTACCGACACAAGAGGAAGAAAGATAATGAATCTTGAAAGATGATAATATACTCAATATAATGAACTTAATTCCCAAATGAGTATGGTATTGAGGCTTTAGCCCTCATGGATGAACTTAATGGTACTTATTGATGATTATAGTACTTGTTGTTGTTACATGTTGAGTTTATAGTTGATTTATGATATTAACTGATATATACTGTTTTCTATTTTGAGTTGGCCGATGATATCTACTCAGTACTTGTGGTTGTACTGAGCCCCTACTTTTATGTTTTCTTCTTTGTTATTTGTGGAATGCAGCAAACGTTCCGTCAACTTCAACTCAACAGTAGATCTAGCCAGTCTTCACTACCTCCGGAAATTCAGGGTGAGCTAATGCGTCTAGCTTGGACTGGATCTTCTTCTTCAAGTCTTGATGCCTTGAACTTCTGGCATGGACTAGCGTTTATGTATTTTTAGTTCTTAGACATTCTTAGTTTAGTAATTTGAAATAGATGTTCTTGTGATGATGACTTCCAGATTTTGGGGATAATAATAATAGTTTTGAATTGTTTTATAAATGAGTTTAAGTCTTCCGCATTATTTTCTGTTGATATATCTCGAATGTTAAGATTTAGATGGGTTGGTTCGCTCACATAGAGGGTAAATGTGGGTGCCAGTCGCGGCCCCGATTTGGGTCGTGACACTTACTCATGCATGTCCTTGGTGTGTGCTTGCATATACACATACTTAATATAAGTGTGTACTAACCCTATACAACTTTATAATTTTAGGTGCAAGCACAAGTGGACGCTAGAGCAAAAGGATCAACGTTGAAGTTATCCGGACGTCGAGCATTCATCTGTACTTGGAAGTCCCTCATGCTTTCGAGGATGCTTTCCCATTTAAGATCTAGATTAGTTGTAGGATTGAGCTAGTGGAGTATGTTCCACTAGCGTTTTTTTTAACGTTTTTATACTGACAAATATTCCACTAACTCTTGTTTCACGTTTTTTGTTCTGACATTGTATTGATGCCATTTTTGAAAGTACATCACTATAGTTTATTAAACTGCTTCTTTCATTTGATGATCATAAAATTAGATGGTCGATTATGAAGAATTATATATATGTGTCATGAGTTCACACCTAAGAACTGTACAATGTAAATTTCCTCCTAAAATGAGAAATTCTCACCTTTTAAACCAAGGCATGCTCATGTTTCCTTCGTAGTGATGTCTTAGTGGTAAGTCACACCAAACACATCACAACAATTAGGAAGAAATATCAAAAAATCTCCTTTTCTAACATAGTACTCACCATCACAGTAAGCATATCTTGAGAGAAATCACACAAGTCATAGGCACAGACGTGAGCACTTAGCTAAACATGCATTAACATTTCAGGAATGAGCCTACAATTATGCATTTCATGTTTCTTATCTTTCCTCATGAAGTCAAATGCACAACTAGCATATAAAAATGCAATTTAACATGAGAAAACATGGATTTTATCAAATATTCCGTGAATGCACCTTGGAATATTCAAAATATTTTTAAGGTAATGTCAATCAATGCATACCAAACATATAAAGGTCATGCAATTCATACATTATGAAAAACTCTATTCATAGACATGCTTATTATAATTTAATCGATTCAAGTTCAAGCCAAAAATGAAGGTCAATGGTAGAAAATGTCTACAAGCTTACTAATCCATCACCATCCCCCACTTAGGGTAAACCCACTAAAGAGAAACTTTACCCAACCTTAAGAGGATCTTAATTAAACTACCTTCGTTTTCATCACCTCAAAGTGATTACAACTTTAGAAAGAATTTATAGTATTGAACATAGGAATACCAAGGTACTCTAAACTTTATCCCCTAGGCAATTTATCCCCAATAATCATGATAGGTCAATCTCATTTAAACACATAAGGTTTTCATACAATACAATAGACACCAAGGTTATATATCATTAGTGGAAACTATATAGGAGACTTAGTATAAAAGATTCCTTATTTTCCTTAAAAATTAATGTTAGGTAAGTTCTAGGTCAATCAAAACCATATCATCATGCTAAAATGATAACATTACTACCCTCAACTCTAGGGAAACACCAATTTTACAACATAAAGGGACTCAAAACACAAAAAGAAGTTAGAAACTAATCTACGACTCATCATGCCATAAAACTCTCATTCTTCATTCCAAATAGAAAACATCCTTTTAAATTCATTATCATCTTCATATATATAAATTCTATACACATTTAAACAACATCTAATCAAAGAACAATTTCATTGATTTCCCACAAATTTCACAAGGAACAACCTATCATTACAGTGAGCATATTTTATGATTTCAAAAATGCAACATTTAGACAATTGATGGAAAAAGCATTAAAATAGGATTTACAAAACTTTAACAACTCATCCTAACAAATCATACATACTATCATCCAACCTAGAATTAAGTCTATGCAAAGGACTCCAATCCATTCTAGGCAACTTATCCTTGACTACATAGATAAAAAGGGAAACATTCAACACTATTAAGTAACTTTTCATGCAGTAGCAAGATTCCATAGGTATTAACTAAGACATTAAATTTAAAACCATAGAATTAAGCTATCATTATGTAAAACCATATAGGAACACATCATTCCAAAAGAATTTCAATAACGCCTCATAACAAATTCTAAGGTGAACTAGAGCGTCGTAATTATTTCTTGAGCTTAATTTTTGTTAAAATGAGTTAATTTAGTGTTCTTAGGCAGTGTTTGAATTTCGGTGAAGTTTGGAATTCAATCAATGAAGAACGTCCACGACGTTCGGAAGGTGTGCCTTAGAATGCACTTGTGCGTCTTGATATGTTTGGATCAGTTTTCTGTTTTTTTTTCCTTAAAATTAAGGAGGTATGTTCCAAATACCTAGATGGAACATTTTTGGGGTTTAATTTCTGGGGACAACTTCACGTATGACCCACAAGGGTCCTAAGATGAAGGGCCCAAAACGTGGGATAAACTGCCAATAAGCAGTGGTCATCGACGACCCAAAGGACGGTCCATCGGTCCATAAACGGTCCATCAACCAAGAGATTCAATTTGACGAGAATTTCATGGTGGATAGGATCCATTTGGAGCTAAGTACCAAGCCACGAGACCCTACCAACAGTCTGTTGATGCACAAAAGGTCCGTTTGTGAAGGTCTCGTCTATGAGGGCCTGCCAAGTCTTTGAAGTTACTGTGAACCTGGATTGTTGTATGTAAATACACCCCAAGTCTTTTAAGACCATAGGTTGATAATTTAGTGTTTTTGGGTTATATTAAATTATTTTTAAACCCTAGACCTAGACAAGAACCCCTATTTTTAAATATTCAAACTCCCTCTCTAAAGAAAACTCTCCCAAAGTCACCATTGAATCTATGACTCATAAAGAGAATGAAGGGATACTTTCATGTCAACCATAACAACTTCTAGCATGCTTTAACCATATTATGACACACATTCTTCAACATAACATGCTATTTCACATAAACTTCATGTATAATCATAATTTGCATCACATAATCAAAACATACAAAAATTCACCTTCACACATACTCATTCAAACCATAAAACCAAGATAAGCATTTAAACTCACCTTTTCTACCACAAGCATAGAGAACAATTTCATCCTAGCAATCATATCTAAAAGAGCACCAGACAACAAAACATACGAGAGAGATGTTATAGAGTTAGGTTCTATGGCACGATATGAGAATAATAAAGAAGTGACATTCTATCGTCCTATAGCCTCTCGTACAATTTAATATGTCACGACTCACCACCAATGATACAAGACTAAACTAGACGGTGTAATATGAGACTTTTTTTACCCTTAACAACTATTAATAACCTCGTTCTCTGATACCACGTTTTTGACAACCGGTGAGCTCCCCCTAGAAGTAACATGGAGTACTTAACCTCTTGGAGGTCTTATACAAGCCCATAGGTAACATTCATCGCATGGAAATAGTAAATTTAAAAAATTTCATAGCACCTCATATGCTAGAAACTTTACTTCATATACATAAAACATAATTTGTAATACATTGTTAGGCCATAAGTCTTTTTGCCATCTTAGACTCAACAACCTTGGATTACATTAGGGACACGACCCTTATGACATAAACATAAGTACAATATATAAGACTTTACAGTGAACCATAACATAGGAAATCCTTGGACTTAAGGATTCCTTTACTTGAGCTTGGCAATCACATATCAAGCTCCTAAATCATATACATCCTTTAAGAATCAATAACCTACACTTTGTGCAGAAACATGCATTTAAAAGGGACATTTTCTTTAAATCATAATTCATGCCTTTTTGAGTAAATCTTTATAAAAACTTTAAATAATAGTATTTAAATCATTCATATACTTCATATAAGCATATTCAAAAGCCAAACATATCATAATATTACTTATCAAATTTATTTGATATTTGAATTACTTTACAATGAGCTTAATTCCTTTCACAGTGAACTATTTTCTTTTTTATTCATTAACCTTCCCAAGTAACCCTCTAGTGATACTTGGTTGAATTCATCACCTTAAGGCCACAAGAAAACATACATACTACTTTGACAAGCCAACACATATAATCATAGAAATATAGTACAACATAGACATAGTTAAGTCAAGATCTACATCATATAGTCAACAAGATCAACATCATCATACAGAATCATATCATGCACATCTATATAACAAGTAGACAAATACTACAATGTCATGCATAAGGAACAAATACATAGTGACATGCATTTTAACACCTTCCTACAACTTCCTAAGAAAGTACTTGTGCAATGTCTAGATGGGATCATTACCTCCACCTATCCTTAGTAACCTCCCTTAAGTCATTCTAGTTAGGTTCCTAGTCATTTACTGTCTTTGTCCATTTTACTTTAGGTAAACTATATAGCCTTAAACGACATAGATCATGTGATGCTAAACTTGGAATCCGGTGTCATAGAACCCCACAGCGGTAGGAGGTGGTGCATCAGCCGAAGTAAAACCAAATGTGACATAGCTTTCTAGATGGATCCACTAGCTACTATCATATTGTGGCGACATAGTTATGGAACTTGGAGGTACGTGTGAAGACCCTCTTAATGCCAAGATTAGACATTGTAGTTATTCACTTAGGGAAAACCTATTTATGCCTATTGAGGCATTTTTATTTAGGAGAGTCATCCCCTTGTATTCTTAACTCATAGGTCATAGATGAAATTTCATCAACCTAAAAAATGTAAAGAATACCTTTGCATGAACATAGCATATGTAAAGCATCATCCAGTTTAGGGTATACATGAATACACCATTCGAGGCCCCTCTCTTGACTAGGACTTGATAAATGTGTGTGTATACATATATGTGAGCAAACCTTTGACATAACACATTAAGACACACATGTTCATACATACATATTCATAAAATATAAACCAAAACTAGAACTATTCTATCAAGGTACACATGTGTAATGCATATGCAAAATCCCATGTCGTTGCCCATACTAGTACACCATAAAGTCATCCTAGCTAAGGAAAACATATAATGCTTTCATAAACATTATCTTAACATGCATATTAGTAGACACTACTAAATATGAGAACTACCTTTCATTTACACACCATGACCTATACTACTTGTAACATGCATGAAAAGTGAGTGTGTGTGTACATTGATCAACATTATCACATAATGGTTATCAACAACATATTGAGTCATCCACCCTATTAGATCATTATATTCTTTAAAGCATAAAGCCCACTACACTAAATAGCATAGGAGACAATCCAACTTCATATTACACTTAAGACTCCTAAATTGTGCTATTCATGCATGCACATATGGGTACATAGGTAAGGGGTTATTAACGAATTTACTCATAAATGGAAGCACCTATACTTTACCCTAACATGGATATACACATGCTCGTACAATAGACATACAACCTAAAAAAAAACAAGAAAAAAAAGTAGACATAAGCTTCATATAGTATCATCATAAGCACATGTTTATATAGTCATCAATTTGCCTTCATTTCCATGGTAAAGACATATATAGATTCACAATAAAGTAAAAACCGCCACCATAAGTGTACCATACTACAAAATTTCATAAATGTCTTCATCAACCGTACTATAATGATATAGAGAAGTAGAAGAATAGAGGAATTCATACCAATCCTTTAGCCTTTGATCATCATTGACCATGAATACTCTTTCATCAATAAATAAAGTATAGGGAATTAACTTATGGAACCATAATCATATATGAAGTTAAACATAAGCTACTATAAGGCCATGCTACAACTAGTAAAACATATACTTAACATGCTAGAATGTAGAAGGACATAGATAATCCAACTTCACTTGCATGGATTATAGATCATATTTCATCAATAATATAAATCCAAGTCAGTATCTAATCATACACTTAGTAACATCAAAATCATGCTTAAAACATTACAAGATCAAGCTTCTATCGTAGGCATTGAAAATTTTCAATTACATGTAGATTAGAGAGAATAGGCCATCTTATTAATTTTACCAAAGTATAATCATCAATAATATTTTACCAATAAAGTAAAATATAGGAAGTATCTAATGAGATCATTGTCTAGATGAGACACTACTACAATTGCCATTAATGTCGACACAAGCATAGTTCATATTAGGAGTTCATGGAAGGTAAGTTTACATAGGGTAATCCTATTCAAACTATCATGAATTGACCCATATTGGATTCAATACGTATAATTCATCCTCATATTACGTTATATGCTTCAGCTATAGACATTAACCATGATAAATTCATATAAAAACTAACCTAACGTCAAGATCACAAGTTACAACTACATAGACTAGAAGAAATTAGCACAACTCATATTAATCCTTATTTACATTGATCATACGCGACTTATAAATAAAATTCAATCATAATATTACCCTTAAACATTAGATACAAGGACCACAACAAAATCAAAATCAACTTTTTAATTAATTGAAGACCCACATTACAATTATCATAAAGAAGACTAGGCTAGACATATTCCATCTTTCATGCCTTGATTCACATAGATAATTCATCAATGATTCACCATATATATACACAATAGACAGTATACATAAGCATATAAACTGATTTGAATCACAAATCGACATGCATAAGATCAAGATCATAAAGCCATACACAGGGTAAAATCGAGTTTGTGAAAGATGCATAGGTTCATCATGAAATAGGTTTACATTTAACGTGAAAATGAGTGGATAATAAACAAAACGTACATATTATGCTTTGTAAATCAATTTAAGAATGAACTCATGGCTAGAATGGAGAAGAAGAACTTGTTCATATTTTTCTCTTTAAAAACTTTGACATTAACTCAAAAGATCGAAGGATAACTAGAGATGAAGGATCACCATACCTTTATCTACATTAAAATGTCTAAAACATGATCATTCATCCATGGAAATTCAAGCTCTAAGCTGTTCCAGAGCTTCACCTAATATGGAGGTTCTAGAGAGAATATTTTTTTGAGGGAAAAGTCTAATTTGGTGAATTATATTTGTAGTGGGGTTCATCACGTTTTTACTCACTTACATACAATAAAAAGTATATAAATAATTCTATTAGACTCAGGTTAGGACGTGGGATGAATTTCCCATTCACCCCTTAATACGAAAAAACGCAAACCGCAACTTATAGGCCACCATCGACGGAGCCATCTACTGGCCGTTGGTCAAACGAGGGGCCGTGCATTGGCTTCCGTCGTTTGGCCAGTCGATTGGCACTGCAGAGGCAGTGTGTCGAACAGCCTTAGGTCCATCTTGTGGGGACTTTTGCGGGAACCTTTAGAATTCGTATCTAGACGATTCTATCATAAATAGAACCTTTAATAAGTTTTAGACCTCACACATAAGTTTCACCGAAATCAAATACCTGCATATCGTCCAAAGAGGCTAGGCCGCATCAAGACACATGTTGAGCGTCTAAAGGGCTATCTTTTGAAACCCTTAGATGTACTTGGTCGTTTGGCCTCAAAATTTCATAAAACTCCATATAATATTTTTAAACATCATTATAACTCATTTTAATACTTAACAATCTCATGACGTATAGTCTATAGACTCGCATGGAAACATGAGCCACATAGGTGACTAGTCATCGAACGTTTTGGTTGTCCCTTCAAGTTCAACTTCCAAATCACTTCAAACATTACACACTAACTCTAAACCATACTATATAATTCTGGGGTCTATTTATTCATAGGGGGCATGGAAATGGATGAATTAAAACTATTGTTGTAGGCAAACACCACCAAAGGTAAATGTCAATCCCAATTCCCTTTAAAAACACTAATGCACGCCCTAAGTATATCTTCAAGGGTTTTTATCGTACAATCTACTTGATAATCCATTTGGGGATGAAAAGCGTTGCTCAACTTCCCCGTAGTACCTAAACCTTTTTGGAATGACTACAAAGATCTAGATGTGTATTGTGCATCGCGATTCGATATGGTGGATAAAAGAAATCCATTGCGGAACACAATCTCATCTAGGAATATTCTTGCATAATTGGCGAATATGTAGATTTGACAGGAATAATGTTATCGTACTTAGTCAATCTCTCTACAACCACCCATATGGAATCATATGACTTGTGAGTTCTAGGTAAACCTATTACAAAGTCCATATTGATGTCTTCCCACTTCCAAGTTGGAATTGGATATCTTGTAGTAAGCCACCCGACTTTAGGTGTTGGGCCTTTACTTACTGGCAATTTCGAAACATAGCGACTAACTCCGCTATGTCCCTTTATAGACCATCCCACCAATAAATCTCCCTTAGGTAATGGTACATTTTTGTCAAACCCGGGTGAATTGAGTAGCGGGACTCATGTGATTCTTCTAGGATCTTATACCTCTACCTATCTACATCGGGAACACATAATCTCCCTTGGTACCTTAACTCACCATTTCCACCTAAGGAGAATGATTCATTCAAATTGCCGAGAACCGATTCTTTCAACTCCATTAAGGCTAAAAAGAAGAGTTGTTTGTACTTCACCTCAACAACTAGAGATGACTCAGAGATATGATGAACTATAGCACCCCCATCCATAGAACTCTCCAACCTCACCCCCAAACTAGCAAACCTATATAATTCCCTTGCTAGGTCATTCTTTGATTCATCAATATGGGATACACTACACAAATTCATACCACTCAGGGCATCCGCTATTATATTAGCCTTGTCGAGGTGATTAAGGACACTCATATCATAATATATCAACAACACTTCCACCTTCTTCGTAAAAAGTTCAACTTCTTTTGGGTAAACACATATTGGAGACTCTTATGATCGGTAAAAACATCAACCTGAACCCCATACAAGTAATGGCTCCAAATTTTCAAAGCAAACACCAAGGTTGTTAATTCAAGGTCATGAGTGGGATACTTTCTCTTATGTACCTTAAGTTGCCTAGAGCAATACGCTATGATTTTCCCATGTTGCATAAGCACACACAAAAACCTACTCGAGATGCGTCACAATACACTACAAAAAACTCTGTAACATCTGGTAAAGTCAACACCTGAGCGGAACTAAGTCTATCTTTAAACAATTGGAAACTTTTCTCACATGCCTCCTGCCACTCAAACTTCTTATTCTTTTGAGTGATAGGTGTCAAAGGAGACGCAATGGACGTCAAACCATCCACAAACATCCGATAGTAACCCGCTAAACCAAAGAAACTCCTAATATCAGTTATAGTCAATGGTCTAGGCCAGTTTTTCACCGCTTCCATTTTCCTAGGGTCTACCTCAACTCACTCACTAGAGATGATGTGCCGAATAAAATTAACCAGCCTCAACCAAAATTCATAGCTCTATATTTTGTCATACAATTGATGTTCTTTAAGACATTGCAATAATACTCTCAAATGACCCATATGATCATCCTCATTCTTTGAATATACCAAGATATCGTCAACAAAGTGAAGACAAATGAATCTAGGTAATTTTGAAATTATCTATTCATTAGGTCCATAAACGCCGACGGAACATTAGTGTGACAGAAAGACATGACCAAGAACTCATAGTGACTATACCTAGTCCGAGAGGCCATCTTTCGTATGTCCTCACCTCTCACCCTAAGTTTGTGATACCCTGATCTCAAGTCAAATTTTGAAAAGTAACTCGCCCCTTTGGGTTGATCAAACATGTCGTCAATCCAAGGGAGAGGGTACTTATTCTTAATGGAGACCTTGTTGAGTTGGTGGTAATCAATACACATTCTCAAGGACCCATATTTCGTCTTCACAAACAAAACCGGAGCACCCCACCGAGAAATACTAGGCCTTATAAAAGCCCTCTCTAGTAAATCCTTGAGTTGAGACTTCAACTCTTTCAACTCGACAAGAGTCATCTGATAAGGAAGAAATTATACGGGATTTGTATAAAAAGTAGTAACAGAATGCCAAAGTTAAGTTCCCATTTGGTAGGAATACCAGGAAGCTTATTAGGTAAGACCTTCGGAAACACACTGACTGCGGGTACCGACTCGATGGGAGGAACTTCAGAATCTAAATCTTGGACTCTTAATATATGATATAGACTACCTTTTGAGATCTTTTTGTATGCTTTTATAGAAGAATTCATATGTCCTCTAGGAATAGAATTTCGCCCTTCCACTAATCAAAGAGTTCGTTTGGGAAGTTAACCTCACCACACTTGTCCTAAAATTAATGGATGCAAAACATGCATCAGCCAATCCATACCCTATATAATATCAAAATCAAGCATATAAAGCTCTATTAGATCTACATAAGACACTGTATTGGCAACATTAACGAACAATTTCTATAGACAATTTTTGCAAGAACCGAGTCACCCACCGGAGTTGACGCTATAAAAAGTTTTATGCAAAATATCGAGTAAAATATCAAACTTTTTAGGTACTAGAGGTGTAACAAATGATAAAGTAGCATCATTATCAAGTAAGGCATATACATCAATAGAAAAGACTTTCAATATACCGGTCAAAACATCGGGAGAAGTCTCTTTCTCACCCCTAGAGTTGAAAGAATAATAGTGGTTCTTCTTTGGAGCATCACTAGAACAACTTGCTTGAGGTTGGCCAGTACCCTTGTCTTGAATCTTAAAGTTTGGAAAATCTCTCATCTTGTGACCACTCTTACCACAACTAAAGAAATTATCCATCCCCTTAAGGAAATCACCATAGTGATTTTTACCACACTTTCATAAAGTTGTCTTCTCATTTAATTAATTAGTATCTTTTCCCTTCTTGAATTTAGGGTAAGACACCCTATCACCACTAGCTCTTGGGAATCAAGAAGTGACATAAATATAGCTTCTCTCGTATCTCAACCGTATTTTTTTAAAGAACCTCCATCAAATGACCTTACTCTCTTGCATCTCTACTTTTTAACTTATGCCTTGCCTCCTTAACTCTTCTTGCATACACCATAAGACGGGAATTGTTCATGCTGTCATGTGGCATGGACGATTGGAACTCCTATTATAAGTCCTCCGACACCTCCATCACCAGATAACTCATTTTGTCTCTAGGATTAGAGACCAAAGAAGGAGCATATTAGGACAACTTAATTAATTCTAGAGACTACTCATGGACATTCTTTTTTCTTGGTGTATATTGATTAACTCTTACAATTTTTCCTCCCTCATCTCCGTAGGGAAGAACTGATCTAAAAAATTTGCCTTAAAGATCTCAAAGTTAACGGACCTCCCTCAATGGCCTATTATACCTCCATTGCACATACCAAGTTTCAGACACATCATTGAGGCCAACTTGACCTTGTAACTTGAAGACACCCCCATAACATATAGTATCTTGTAGACCTCATCGATGAATTCTTGGGGGTATTAATCAACCTTAGACCCATAGAAAGTAGGAGGGTTCATTCGAGTGATGTCCCTTATACGGGAAGCCATAGTAGTGACTTCTTGATGAGGACGTGGAGCAATCTCTTGATTTGCTTGGGCCGTCATAGCTTGGTCTTGAACCGTCACGGATTGTTCTTGAGTAGTAATGACTTGGGCTATTTGAGCAAGAATAGCCCTCATCTCAGCCTCCGTCATAGGTGGAGGGTTTGCTAGGGCTTGCTCAACACTAGCTTTTTCTTCAAGTGGAGGAACTCTGTCACCATATAGACTAGCTCTCGCATAAGTAACTTCCTCCTTATGTCTTCGACACGCATTCCTTCGAGTGTTCATGCTTCATATATGCACAACAGTAGGATTAGATGCAAAAACTCACCATAAGTATACTCTATTGGCACAATATAAGATTTCAAAGAAAGAGAGTGATTCCTAAGTATCATATAAGTTCCTATTCATAAGTGTGTCGTGCTTCACAATTATGAAAACAAACCTACATAGATTTGGTAGAGAGACATTCGTATCTAACTGATATTTCACTTTATTCTTTGATACCAAGTTTTTCACATCCGGGTTTACGCCCTAGATGTAACCCGCATCATCGTCCCTTTTAAGGACTAAGACTTACCTCTTAGTCTCATTTCATTACATTCATAGGTTGAAAAATGTGAAAAAATTTAAAAATTTCATTATCACTACTTGGAGTAAAACATAGACCTCTACATAAACATAATATATATTCAAATCAAGTATACATTAAACCTTCATATTGGACGGTTACATAGCCTTATACTTTTATTCCACATACATATACGTAAAATAAAGAAATAGTCTCAATGATTGTCTCATCTCATACCATCTAATCTAATATCACAGTATGGGCATATCCATTAAAATCAACCAAACAAGACAATGTATAGGTCATATGAATGTACAATACTCAATTAATAAGGAAAGGAATGAAAGAGTCAATAAGCTCATAACAAACTTTGTAAGCTAGAGGATGTCCTTACCCACGAAAGATGAGGACCTACGCCACTTCGATGAAAGGAAGAATTCAATACTTCAACAATGTCTCCATCGAAACTTTTCAACGACCAGAACCTAAAATGTTTGGAAAAAGGGAAGAAAATGCGGTGAGTATTCCAGATGTAATAAGTATGAGATCTTATGCACATACACAAGCAAAAGATGCTAAAAGGGACTTTCTATTAAAACATGCAAAATTACCCTTTTAGGGGCATAATGCAAAGTCAAGTAAGTCATATCAACCAACCAAACATGCTTACAAGATCAAAAAGAAATACTTATCCCAACATACTTGAAACTACGATTTACTACAACACTAACATCAAGAAATAATATAACGAGAATTAATAAGAGTTAAACATATCATAATAAGCAAGAAAACTACTCACAAGTCCATATCAAGTTAACAAGTGCAATGACAAGCAAATCCCCATGACCTTTCTCAATAAAGTATCCTCAACAATAAAACATAACCAATATCAAGCTTTACATGTAATGTATTTAGGCTTACATTTCATAATATATTAGTATTACAATCAAAGGAATATTCATAAATGAAACTAATCAACATATAGTATCAACGATGTGCCATTATCATCATATATACATCATATATTATCATAATATTAACATATATATGTACCTCCTCCTAAGGCTTCCCTAAAGGCTAACTAGTGAACTGTTTAGGTAGAATCCCATACCCCTACCTCGACTAAGCTACATCCCTTAGGCTATCAAAGTTAGAGTTCAAGTCTTTTAATTTGTTTTACATTTTTGGAACATTTTTCCTTAACTAACATACACCATATTAGCTAGTGTGGAATCCGGTGTCATAATTGCCAAGGTAGTACCAAAACATGAGACATTGGAACTACGTGTATCCACTAGCTAGTATTCATATAGGGGAAACCTAGTTCAAGAAGTAGGAGATATAGTTTGGACCCTCTTTATGCGCCATTCATTATAGTCTGCAATATCAAGAGTAAAGTAGTGTTCCTACCTTCTCTATGTGGGAAGGGATACTCCTCAATCTAGTTCACTCGGTGGTAAGATAGAATCCCTTTTTGAAATGTCTTTAAGACATTAATTAACAATCATAGCATAATTTAGGCCATAGGGTCTACCCCTTGTATAATCATCATCATTAATAGCTCAATAAGAATTGTATGAGTATAAGTCCTTTCATCAAAATTCATATAAGGGAGGTTAACACACTCACCTTTCATATCATATTAAGGCACATTGATAGTTTTCACCATCCTTATATCACATACACCTTATTCAACCTCACAACCTAGACAAGACATTTCAATTCAATATCATACCACCCTATAATCCTAGTATAAGGCGTACTCCAATGTAATATCATGACTTAACAACAATTTATTACAATTGGATATAAGGATATAGATTCTAAGACATACCAAGACTTCCTCATAGTTTACCATGAAGGTCTCACCATCAACACATAACTCAACCCAATTTGAGGAGTAACATCATAACATAATGATTACCAATAAAATAACAAGACCAATTGCATCTATATAACATAATTCAACTACAGATAGCAACATTAGACAAGACACATACACTACTTTCACTTTTACAATTCATAACCTAAACCACATCTCAAGACCTACAATGATAAGCCTCTAATTAAACGTAATTTTATAATAATAATACCATCGGATAGTCACGAAATACACAACAAACTTAATTGAATGATCACAATACACTATAGGTCAAGATATCTACCTAGGGTTATGGATAGAGGATGATATTCTTCAATTTAGATAAAAGCATCAACAATTATCATAAACAAGTTGAATTATATGTTAATATACTCAATATAACCCTAATAAATCATTAACAACTCAATCCATAACTTCAATTTCATAATTGAATGAAACACGCAAGGAAACTAAACTTTTAAAATATATTTTGAAGGAACCCTTTGAGGAAAGACTCTCAAATGTGAATATAACCCATACCTTAATGTTTGGCAATAAATTTATGGTTAATTCGTCCCTTTCCATTCCCCAAACCCTAATTCTTGCTACTTTTAAATAATGAGTTCAAGTATAGAGAAAAATAAGAGAGAAGGAAGAGAGTTTATTTGTGAATTGTCTTTAGGTTAATGAGGGTAGAGGTTATATATAGTGGGACTTAATAAACTTAATAAGTCTCCCTTTAATACAAAAAAAACCCCTAAACCATCTAATTAATTAAATAAATGAACTAAAAATGTGCAGCAACTTATTACCATCATAGAAGAGACGCCACTTACAGGCCATCTTTGAGTCGACGGATATCCCCCCTGTCTTGCACTCTGTTGTCTTAGTCAGATACTATGCAGGCGAGGGGATTTCTCAAATTGTCTAATTGTGGGATGAAGGTTGCATCGATACCTCGTCGATCAACTCATGGACGGTAGCCTACACCTTTACACTACGTTGATCAGTTCAGAGGCTGTGTGGGTAAACGGTCCTTCTCCGCCAGCCTAAGTATGGGATGACTGTGGCATTGATGCCTTGTCGATCCAGTCACTGGTTGTCTTCTGTTGTGTCGATTCATACTGCCATCCCTTTCGACCAACATTCTAGATGTTTTTTGTTGTTTGGTTCTTAAACCTGCTAAATTACCTATATTCATTAAAATTGGACTTAGAAACAATACTTAGACCTTATGACACCTATAAACTTTAGAATGTATCTTGGACTTTCAAGGTGTTATATGTAATTTCCATTAAGTAAAAATTATAATGAAAGTTAATGACTAGGACTATTACTAGGATAACCTAAGGGTGGTTTTTTAGTGTAGGTGAAATTATGGGACTTCACCTATGCATTGAATAATTATCTCTTGAATGGGTTTCAGCATGGTGTTCTTTATGTATTTATGCATGACATTATATTGTCCTCTACTATATGTGATAATATGCATGGCATGAGTCCTAACGAGTATGATGTGGTCTTGTACCTACATGCATAAAGTTTGTCTTAATGAGCATCTTATGAAGTCTTGCTTTGCATGAATGAAGTTGTATATGCTTCACATATTAACGTATGAAGTGAATGTTATGATGCTTCTGGTCTTATGATAGATTTACTAATTATGTGTGAGGTTTTGGGGCTTGGACATGTACATTGCACTAGTAGACTTATATTAGGATTGTGAGTTACGTATTATGTTATGTATATTGTGAAGCATGTTCTTGTTATATTAAAAGGTCATATACGACTGTATATGTTTAGTTGAATGGTTTTTTGCATAAGTCCCTTGTGGTCCTAAGGTGATGCTTTAGTATGGATAGTGTAATTAGATATTATTTATGCATTGAACCAAGTATAACTAGAGTTATTACTTAGAGTGTTAAGGAAAGTCATGGAGTTTGAAAAAAGGGAGGTCACAGTAAAGAGAAAAAGGAGGTTACTGTAACGAAGAAAAATCCTTACTGTAATATAGTCCTAAAATGACTTGAATTCAATGTATGATTTTATATGATGTATGACCATTGAATATGCATATATTATGTATATGAATTTTATAATGCATATTGTATAAGATTTTTTTGAAGATTTCACATAAAGGCATGATTTATGATTTAGAGTATAATGTCTCTTTGAATTATATTGTTGTCATACTTAGTGAATTCTTGTACTAACTCAATTCTTCTCTACCTTTTTGCACAAAGATTAGGTTATGGATTCTTAAAGCATGTCATTAAATGATGAGTAACTACATATGTGATTCCAAAGATCAAGGGAAGGAATCCTTAAGTTTAAGGATTTCCTAAGTTTTATCTTTACTGTAAAGTCTTTTAATCTTTTTCTTATGATTTATATTGTATGGCGCTATTGTACTCTAATGATATTGAACCTATCATCGAAAAAACAGACTACAGTCTTTGACTATGTATTATGATATTTTGTATATAATGGAATTGATATTCTAGCATATAATGTTCTAAGAAAGTTTTAAATTTCCCGCTAAATTTACTTCTGAAATACTAAGAATGATAACTATGGGCTTGTATAAGATCTCCGAGAGGTTAGGTACGCCATGTTACTTCTACGCGGTGCTCCCCGTTTGTGACAAACGTTGTATGAGATCATGATTTCTATGAAGATGGTTTTACGTTCAAGAGTCACATATTACCACGTCTAGTAAAGTCTCCTTCATTGGTGGTGAGTCGCGACACATCCATTAATAATAGGCTGTAAGACAATAGAGTTTCCTTTCTTCATCATTCTCATGTAGTGTCATAGAACTTAACACTATAAGATGTTACTCTTATGTTTTCTTGTCCAATGGTCTTTTAGATGTGATCGCTTTTATGAGATGGTTTCTCTATGCTTGAGGGAGAAAAGGTGAGTTTTGATTCTTATCCTAGTATTATGGTTTGATGAGTATGTGTGAAGGTGAACTTTGGCTTATGTTGATATGATGCCCGTGTGGCTATATATTAGATCTATGTGAAATGGTATCTTTTGTTGAGAAATGTATAACATGATAACATTAAACCATTCTACAAGTTGTTTTTGTTAAAATGAGTCTCTTTTGGAATGGTATGTTACTATATGACTTTGCAAGATCATAGTCTTATGATATGGTTTAGATTTGAAATACTTTAAAGAATGTGTTAACTAGCTAAAAATGCATGTTGCCTATATTATTATGTTTAATGGTTCAAATGTTGCCCTTTTGCATATGAGTGGTTTTTTTATAATTGCCCTGTTTCTATTGAAGTCTTTGTGTATAGTCTTGATCCTAGAATAGAGGTTAGCATACTTTTATTTGTTGGGTGATAATGTGGGTTTCATTGACCATGCCACTGTCAATAGTTTGCCATCCGTAGGTGGGATTGCCTTGGGCAGTTTTAGCCACAAACATAGTCCTTTCTCAGGGACTATTGGATGGTACTTGGGGATGGTTTCCCAAACCTTTCAAACCCAAACATTCCCGTATACAATTTTAGGACCTCTCACATGAATTAAATCAAAAACGAACACGTAAAACTCTTCGAAATATACATAGACAAAAAGGTTCATTACAAGGCAGACCTTTTGAACATCATGGACGTTCTTGGACGTTTGAACACCAAACTCTATGAAACATGACACACTAAATATATATGTTATAATAACTCATAAAATGACATTACAACCTCATGAAACACAAATAAACGCATAAAGCCACATAGGTGACATAATCATTGAACGTCTTAGTCTACCCTTGACGTTTGACTTGTAATGAACCTAAACTCTTAGACACTGACTCACTAACACATTATAGACCTATTTAGGACCATATAAAACCATGAAAACAATATTTGGCTCTAGTTCACCTATGTCATTTCGTGAGTTTTTACATAGTCATTCTCCTTGGGGGGGGGGGGGGCAAGCCCGATGGTGTCTTGAGGTATCAAGGAAGGTTGTGTGTTCCCAATGTAGATGATTTGACAAACCGGATTCTTTAGGAAGATCATTATTCCATTTACTTAATTCTTCCTGGTTCGACAATAATGTAACATGACCTTATGAAATTGTATTGATGGGAATGTTTGAAAAAGGACATAGCGGAGTTTGTTTCTAAGATTCCGAATTGCCATCAAGTCAAAGACGAACATCAAAAGACGCGTGTTTTACTTCATGAATTCCAAATTCCAACATTGATATGGGAAGACATCAATATGGACTTTATTGTAGGTTTGCCTAAGACACAAAAACAATATGACTCCATATGGTTTATTTTTTATAGGTTGACTAAGTCCGCTTGTTTTATTCCCATCATGTCTACTTTCTCGATAGAGGACTGTGCAAAGATCTTCATAGATGGTCTATCAAATCGGATAGGCTTGCACAATTCACATCTACATTTTGGAGGTCATTCCAAAAAGGGTTGAATACTAAGGTAAAGTTAAGTACAACTTTTCATTTCCAAATGGATTGTCAGGAAGAGAGTACTATTCAATCCCTTCAAGATAAGCTAACATATTGTGTCACTAATTTCAATAAAAATTGGGATAGACACTTGCCTTTGGTGGAATTTTCTTATAATAATAGATTTAATTCATCCATATCCATGGCTCTTTAGGAAGTTTTGTACGGTTGTAAGTGTAGGTCTTCTATTGGGTGGTTTCAAGTTAGCGACTCTTCGCTTCTTGGTCCCGATTTGATTTATATGACTTTGGAGAAATTTCATATCATAAGTAACCGGTTGTAAACAGCCTATAGTTAGAAAAAGTCTTATGCTGATCATAGGAGAGAGGATTTAGAGTTTGAAGAAGGTGATTAGCATACTTGTAAATTTCGCCTCTGAAAGGGGTGGTTAGATTTGGTAAGAAAGGGAACTTGAGTCGTCTTTATAATGGTCACTATTAAATTTTGCAAAGGCTTGGTAAGGTTTCCTATAAGTTGAGGTTTTCTTATGAATTTGCTTCGGTTTATCCGATTTTCCATGTTTCTATTGTTAAGAAGTGTATCAGTGATCCCGAGTCTATTCTTCCTGTTGAGGGTCTCGGTGTGATGTGTAACCTCTCCTATGAGGAGGTTCCAGTTCAAATCGTTGATAGGCAAGTAACGAAGTTGACAAATAAAGAGGTGACTTCCATAAAGGTGTTAGGGAAGAATAACCTAGTTTTGAGGTGCAACATGGGAGGCCGAGCCTGACATGAAATCCCTTTACCCTCATCAAATTGATAACTATGGTTAGTCATCTCTGTTAATAATGAAAAATAATTACTAAAAATGAAGTTTCTTGATTTTTGGTGAAGTTTTTCTAAAATGTGCATTTTTGAGGAAGTTACAGTGACTTACAGTGAAGTATTCTTATAAATTGCAATTCTTCTTGTTTCAAGTTATATTGTGCATATTTATATGGTGAATCCGTATAAAATTATATGTAGCAATTTTGTAAGTTTAACTTACGAATAATTGACTCATACATGGTATGTTGATGCTCTTGTTATTGTGAGAAGGATATTCCTCATAACATAATATTGAGCCTTATGTGTGGCAATTGAAGTTTTTGAATTGCCTTGTGTAAATGATATGATTGATGTTGTAACTCATGTTATCATGTATTTTTTTTGGTTAGGCTGCTAGTCTTGAGTCTATTCCTCTCTTTCTATGATTTTAGTTTCATTCGGGGATGAATGTCCCTAAGGGGGGGAGGGGGATAACGTAACACTTTGAAAAATTTAAGTTGTGTTCTAGATCCTAACATAGGTGTTAAAAGGTTTAGACACTTTCTGAAGGTCTTTTTTTATGTATATAAGTCATTTAGGAGGTTTAGACACCAAAACGTTAAAGAATGTTCCTGACATCCAGAAAATCATTCGATGAGATACTAGCGTGCCTTTTTCTATTTGACTAGCTTTTCGGAGTTGTAAATTCATAAAATTTTGTGGAAAGGTGCCTAAATTGTGTTAGGTTTAATTCATAGATGAAACGTCAAGGTTAGACTTCCCAAGGACAAGCCAAGTGCCTTGAGGAGGACCCTTTCGTTTTGCGGTGAAAAGCACTGCCTGGGCAGTGTGCATACACGAGGGGAGTGGACGGGCGTCGATGCCATCTGTCGACCAAAAGATATCCATTTTGATTAGTATTCTATTTGTACCCGTCGTTTAACTCATCGATAAAGTGCAACGGAGAAAGGGGCTGGGGTCGTCGACTCATAGACGGACAGTTGGTTGAGTTCTCGTCTATGAGGGTCTAAATTTACTCCACGTGTTTCATTGGTTCAAATTAATTAATTAATGGGTAAGGTCGTTAGTTCGTGGTTAAGGGAACTCTAATTAAATTAATTAACACCCCTTATAAATACCCCAACCCAAATAGACTAGCCTAAGATTTCATAACTCATAAACCCTAATACTCTTCCTTCTCTCTTCTCTCTTTAAATTGAAGAACTCCATTGAACACCAATCTAGGGGAGTGTTTAAGATGAAACGGAATGAATTCCTTTATCAATGTTAATCAATTAATAAGGTATGTGATTCCTTTAACCTTTGAGACCTCTTTCCTCAAAGGGTTCCATCAAAGTGATTTCAAAAGTTGTGTTTTCAAATGGGTTTTCTTCCAATACGAAATTGATTGGTCTAGTATGTAGAAGATGGTCTATTCCCCTTAACCCTAGGTTGTGATCATTACATGAATTGTATAATGTTGGTCAATTGAGTTGGTTAATGGTTGAATTATTAATAGATGATGTTATTGTATCAATTATGAATAGATGATGTTATTGTATCAATTATGAATAGATTTTACATATTCTACTATTATTCTTGTTCTTCAATAGTTGGCCTAGGTTATGAAGTATGTCATGAGTTTGATGTAAGTCTCTTATCTTAAGCTTTGAAATAGTAATGAATTGTGATATCGTGATTCAATTGGCCTCGTTATCATATTGGGTATTATTGTGTGATGATAGAACTCCCCTATTGGGTTGAGTTGATGGTTGCTGGTAAGACCTTGAAGATAAATTATGAAGGAGACTTAGTAAGCGTTGTGATCCACTATTCTTTACTTCAATTGTGGTTACTTGATATTAAGTAATAATGTTGCATTTATGTATGTCTTGTATTAGTATTGATAGGGTTGATATGATATTGACACTTATATGAATTGTGATTAATGGAATACACTCATGCAATTAATATTAAGCTATGATGATGATTATTATGCAAGGGCAAGACCCTATTACCTACAATAATCTATGATGATTAATAAAGACATTTCAAAAATATACTTACATTAGCAGCGAGTGAACTTCACATTGGGAGGTTTTGACTCTCAATAGGAAGACTAGCTTGTGGATCCACCTAGAAAGCTACGTTTATGTTTCGGTTTACTTTGGCCAGTAGACCACCTTCCATCAATGTATGGTTTTACAATATGGAATTCCACACTTAGCTCTTGTGGTCTATGTAGGTTAATAATGTTTTACCTAAACTAAAATGAAAGAATGATGTACAAATAAACAAGGGTGACCAAAGAGGTTTGACTTAGTCTAGAAAGGGGTGTGGGACTTTACCGAAAAATTGCACAAGTTAGGCTTGAGGGATGTCTTAGGAGGTTGTTCTTATGTATGTACATGCTTATAAATGCAAATGGTGATAATATGATTATCTTATATGAGAATTACATTATGTGGTGTTAGTTACTTTTATGAACATGTATGTGGTCTCTATTGTTAAAGTATAATGATATATACTCTTAAATGATATGCTATGTGAATTTGGATATTAGTCATCGTTCTTGTCGGGTTACTTGATTGAGTAAGGTTATGTGGCTTTGCTTGGTCAATGCACTTGTTGACTTAATAAGGGTTCATGGGCGATTGTTTTCATTGATTATGATGTCATGAACTTTTATTCATGCTTGTTGATGTTATGACTTGATGGTAGTGTTTCTTTGGATATATGTCCAACTGTATGATATGCAAGTTGACTCTAGTAGACTTAGGCCTCATTTGTTTTCACTTAATGGAGGTCCAAATCTTAATTATCAAGATTCATCCCATTAAGTATGTTTTATTTTTAGATCTAAATTTGAATGATTCATATTCATCCCATTAAGTTCATTTGTTTTTTTTTTTAAAAAAACCTCTTAATGGGACTGAATAAATCAGATCTATAGGAGACTCTTAAAAACATTTAGACTCATTTGATAAGTTATCAAATAATAAATCATAATTTCTATACTTTGGATGCACATTTTTATCTTATTACTAAAAACTATCTTTCTCACATTTTTTAATCAAATACCATTTTTTTCTAAACTAGTATGTTTTCTAAATACTTTCAAGTAAGTTTTTTTATATTAATAATTTGTTGTATTGATGTGTGCCAAGAACACTGTTTGCAATATTATTTTTGGTGAATTATTATCTATCAATGTTTTTAAAGAAAAAATTGTACTTCAAATCATGATTATTAAAACATTTAAAAATTGTTTTAAAAATAAAAAGTTATATATTTTGTACAAATGAAATTTTTTTAATATTTTATTAATATAATATTTTATTTTACTTCTACATTCAGATTTTAAAAATAAACAACTTTAATTATTTAGTGTTCAGATTTAGAGACCACCTATTTAGATGTGTATTCACATCAAAACACTCAGATCTTAATGAAAATATTAATATTTAGATGTGTATTTGGATTTAGACCTCTTAATCTTAATGGAAGCAAATGAGGCCTTAGCATTGTTGGTCTTTTGATGTACTTGTCAATGACCTAATGAATATGCTTAATTGATTGGTATGGTCTTATTTAATGTACATGAATCTTTTCAAAGTAAATTGCATATCTTTATAAAATGTCCATTTTCTTAGCATGATTTTAAGATATGTGTGCATATGGTCTCATACATAGTAAAAGTGGTGTACCAACCCCATTTCTTCCTTTTCGCCAACATTTTAGGTTTCGATCGTTGAAGTCTTTTGAGAAAACTTTGAAGAAGACTTGGAATTTCTCAATCATCCAAGTGGGTAGGTCCTCACTTTCTGAGGCCGGTGCCAATATCGAGTTTATGAAGTTGTTTTAGTTTTAACACTCTTATGTTCATTCTTTTTTTAATATAAGTGTGAATTGTATAACCTATATGTGTCTCTTTTAGACTGATGTATTGGCTAGGCCCAAATTTTTATGATATTTTTATATGGTTATGAGATGAGACATCCATTTTGGACTATGTTATATCATATATATACTTATTTGAAATAAAAGTAGAAGACTAAGTAATCTTCTTATAGGAAGGGTCTATATATGCTCGATACAAATATATTATGTGTATGTAAAGGTCTATGTAAACCTCAATGTAGTAGTAATGAAAACATATAGATGTTTTGCATTTTTAGCCTGTGAATGTTATGATGTATGCTATGATTCTTGTCTTAGTCGTCAAAGAGGACGATGACGCCAGTTACGTCAAGGGGTGCTCCCCGGATGCGACCAACACAACATCATAAAATAGATAGCATAACACAAACTCATTTTTTCAAGACTTACAACATATTAAAGTAAGCTCTAGTATATATTCTTCTATCTTTGCTTTACATCACATATAACATTATAGGACCTCATAATAGGCATCAAGTAGACATAAACATAACATAACTATTTACACACTTATGAATTAGCAACACAACCTAGATCATAACTAGAACGGTAAACTAGGAATATGCTTCACAAAGGGTTATCTTCACCAACACACATTCATAGTATAATTTCCATCAGGCATGTTCACATCAAATATATATATTGGAAGTAAAGAACACCACCATCGTAAGTGGACCATACCACACAATGCCATAGAAGGATTCATCAACTACCAATACTATAAGAAAATAAAAGAGATAGGCATTCTTACCAATTTCTTACTCTTTGATCATCATTGATTAATACTTGTCTTTTATTAACAAAATATATAAATCCAGTAGCTAAATATTCTTTAATCATAAAAGAAAAATGCATAAGACACTACAAGACCATGCTACAAACTAGTAAAATACATCACCAACAAATGATAAAGTAGAAGGACATCGGTCTTTAACCAAATTCACCGGCATTGATCAACAATCAAATTTCATCAATAGTTTAAACCTAGGGAGTATCTAAAGTCATAGTAACCAAGTCTAAATCATGCTTCATCTACCTATAATTGAGATCACATCATGTACATTACGACATCCAATCTATAGGCTAGAAGAACCTAGATCAATACTAAGAAAGACTCCATTACTTTGATCATGAATGATTCATACCCAACTTTCATCAATAACATCAATATAAGGCAGTATTTAAAGAAATAATAACCTAAACAAAATCCTACTACAATTGACATAAATTTGAGATAAAGTGAATCACATGCTTTTATAATCAATGGGAAAAAAGAGATCAATTCTTCAACAATCAATCCATATTGGACCAACATTACATAATTCATCATCACATGATATTATGGGCAGTATCTAACCATAAATTAGACATAATCACTATAAGCATGTTTGTATCAGGATCACAAAATTCTACATTATAGACTAGTTTTATTCAACCCTTCAAATATTAGTGTTAAAGTTAAATCATCAGAAATTCACCATCAATAGACATACTAGGCAAGATATATAAGAAATTCAATGTACTAGAATCATAATCCAATCGATTTTCGTTCAAGATCACAAAGCCCACACATAGGCTTAATCGAGACTTTGAATTAAAATTCACGTTACAGTCAACATGTTAACTTAAATTCATCAATAGGAAGCCTTTAAAAACTTTTTGAGAAAAAACCGATGACCATATTGAAGAAGAAGAGATTTGATCATATTTTCTGTTTGAATACTTTGACATTTACTCTTTAGATAGAAGGATAACTAGAGATGAATGATAACCATACGTTAGAATAAAACATCTAAAATATTTTGAAGAACCCATAGGAATCAAAGCTCTAAGTTGTTCTCGTTCTTCACCTTCAATGGAGATTCTAGAGAGAATATTTTTTGAGGGAAAGTCTAATTTGTGAAAAATGGATTAGGAATGGGTTGATAGAGTTTTTTATCATAAGTATACACAAAAAATAACTAAATAAACCATATAGGGTCAGGTTAGCACGTGGGGTGAAATTCCTATTCACCCCTTTACTAAAATAGTAACTTGGAAGTTTGACAGAGCCTGCATCAATTCCAGTAGGTCAATGGATGGACCTTTCTGCTCGCTCTCGTTTGGGTCTGATTCTTGTAAACTACCTTATGCCTTCACCAGGACAAGTCCTGAACAACAAACCCCCATTGAGAGGTGTCAATGAATTGACGAGGCATCATTTGGTTTAGTCAATTGACGTTGCCAAGGCAGTGTCTCGACAGCCTTTGGATTCTTCTAAAGGGCATCTTGTAGGGCCCTTGGTGAGTTGTACCTAGACGTTTCCAACATGAATATACATATCAACATGTTTAAGGCCTTCCATTCAAGTTTAACATAAAATTAACACATAAAACACACTATAACATGCAACACACACTCAAGACATATATGAACGTCTCAATGGCTAACATTCGAACGTCTTGGACATTCTTTGACGTTTAACCTCTAAACTTCATGAAACTTACTATAATTACAATAAATACCATTATAACTTATATAAAAACCTCATAAGCTCATGATATACATATAAACACATAAATGCATCTATGGACCCTTTTGTTACTAGTCGTCAAATGTCTTTGTCGTGTCTTGACATTTGACTTTCAAATCATCTCAAACTTTCGACAGTGCCTCTCTAAATATTATAAACAATTTTTGTAACTTAGAGCCTTAGGAATAACATGTTGGGCTCTTGATACCGTAACTTTTTTTTGGGGTCTTATACTAAGTATGTGTCTTTTAATGAAAATGTTTTAATAATTAGAATGAGTTGTTGTTGTTACCTGTATATGATGAATTTAATGTAAAAACCCCAATAGAATCATGTCTATTCTTTTTATGAACTTTTATCTTATGAAATGCTTTTAATTTTCATGATTAGGCAATGTTAAATTTATTATTTCTTTGTGGTTTTATTGAGTTTTAGCCACTTCCATAAGGACTCTTTTTATAATGGATTATTAAATAAATTACTCTTAGGGGGTGAATGCTTTGATGAATGGTAAATTTGATATGTTGTTAATCCATATTGTAAAATGCTCTTGAATTGTATGGCTCACTTTTGGTAGCGGTGTTTACTTGAAGTTTGTGATGTTGCCCGTGCATTGTAAAAATAGCATTGAAGACGTGATATGTGAAGTGAAGTATTGATTTCGATATGGATATATAAGGTATGTTTTAGGATGTTGAAATGAGTATCTTGAAGGGTTTATGTCAAAATGAAGTATGTATTTCATATGTGAAGTATGCTCATGTTTATATTGTGATAAATGTAGGTATGAACATGTCTAGATGTCAATGTTTTGAATAATGGCTATTATGTGAAAGGTGTGCTAACATGTACTCATACACACACTTGAATGCAGGAATGAAGTCAATGAATGAAAATGGGGGATTGTAGGGTGGACATTTTTCATGAGTAAAGATGAAGTGTCTAGATGAAGTGTCTAGACTATCACTACTATTCAAAAATATTAAAAGGGGGAGTTTGGGGTGAACAGTCTTCGTGAGTTCAAATGAAGTGTTTAGTACCAACTCACTTTTCCCGATGAGCTTTCCAAATATAGGTTGGAGATTGGATACCCTTCATGAGTTCACATGGGGTGTTCAATAGTTATCTCTTAACCTATAGTAAATCAATGTTTAAGACTTTGTGGGGGAGTTATATTTAGCAGCAAGAACATTTGATTAAAGGGTGGGTACACTTTGTGAGTAGATATGTTATATCTAATTTACCTCTTTAGGTGGGTGCTCCATGTTAGTACATAATGAGTTACTTAGTAGCAAAATACTTATGCCTAAACTAAGCGTCTGCGTAGGTGTAGCTATTGGAGAATCATGTAAAGGCCAACTAATATGACCCTACCTTAGGAATGTAAGGATCCCTCCTTCCGTAAGGGTTAGTAAAGGGATTCCATGTAAAGATCACATGGTCTATGTCGGTTAATGCTAGACCTCAAAAATATATGTAAATGAAGTAAATCTTCTTAAGGGTGTACTACTTAGGGTAGATAGTGAAATGGGACGCTACTTATCCATTGCACAAGTAGAAACTTGGAGGGAGTCTTGGTGTGTCCTTATATGAAATATATAAATGGGTAATTTTATGAAGTAAATGAAAGTATTCTAACTGATATAATGTAAAGGAAGAATGTTGATATGATGTTTTGCATGATGAATGTCACGACCCAAAAGTGAGCCGCGACTGGCACCCATACTTACCCTTCTATGTGAGCGAACCAACCAATCTAATCCCTAACATTTCAATGTAATATCAACAGAAAGTAACGCGGAAGACTTAAACTCATTAATAAAAACCAATTCAATAACTTCTAAAATTCAACATCTATTATTCCCCAAAATCTGGAAGTCATCATCACAAGAACATCTATGATCAAATTACTAAACTAAGAGTATTCTAAGAAGCTAAAACAAGTAAAAGCTAGTCCATGCCGGAACTTCAAGGCATCAAGACATGAGGAAGAAGATCCAGTCCAAACTAGAAGCATTAGCTCACCCTGAAGATCCGGTGTGACGAAGACTGGCTAGAATTGCAGTTGAGTTGAAGACGACGGCACGTTTGCTGCACTCCACAAATAACAAAGAAGAAAACATAAAAGTAGGGGGTCAGTACAAACACAAGTACTAAGTAGGTATCATCGGCCAACTCAAAATAGAGAACAGTATATATCAAGTAATATCGTAAATTAACTACAATACTCAACATGTAGCAACAACAAGTACCATAATCATGAATAAGTACCGTCAAGTTCACACATGAGGACTCAAGCCTCAATACCATACTCATTTAGGAATTAGGTTCATTAGATTGAGTATATTAACATATTTCAAGATTCATTATCTTTATTCCCCTCGTGTCGGTACGTGACACTCCGCTCCATATACTATCCTGGTGTCGGAACGTGACACTCCGATCCTCATATACTATCCTGGTGTCGGAACGTGACACTCCGATCCTTATTCTATCCTAATACCGGAACGTGGCACCCGATCCATATACTATCCTGGTGTCGGAACGTGACACTCCGATCCTCATTCTATCCTGGTACCGGAATGTGGCACCCGATCCATATACTATCCTTGTGTCGGAACGTGACACTCCGATCCTGATTCTATCCTGGTACCGGAACGTGGCACCCGATCCTCTAATTCTATCCTGGTACCGGAACGTGGCACACGATCCCCTAATCTCACTACTTTCGTTCATCAAGACTTCTTTCATACCAAGGCATCATCATTATCAAAGTAGATTACGGTTTTTTTTCAAGATTTGGGATTCAATAACTTCATCATGCTTATTTTATCACAATTACATTATCATATTCATGCAAGCATACAATTAAGCATATAGGAGGGTTTACAATACTACCAATACATATCATTCGCTATTAAGAGTTTACTACGAATAGCATAAAAACCATAATCTACCTCCACTGAAGATTAGTGATCAAGCAAGCAATTTCCCAAGGTTTGTTTCTCTCTTCCTCGTTCGATTCTCCCTCTCTCTCTTGTTCTTTCTATTTTTCTTATCCAAACCCTCTTTCTTTTACCCTAATTAGAATATAATTATGTATAAAAGATGACAATAATAATCCACTAATTAATTCAAGGTTACCTCTTTTAACCCCCAAGTAATTAGACTTATTAATATTAACCCACTAACTTTATAATTAAAGCAGGAATAGTCAAAACCGTCCCTTAAAACATTTAAAGAAATCTGACCCAGCTTGGGATTACGCAGTCTGTGACGGCCCGTGATGCCTGCGACGGTTCGTCCTGCTGCTCCGTCAAAGAGTTCAGAGACTCAATTCTATCAAAGGGTCTGTGACGGTCCGTCGTGCCCACGACGGTCCGTCCTGCCATGTCGTCACGAAGTTCAGAGAGTCGATTCCAGTACCCAATATCAGAATTTCTAAGTGTTTTGAAACGAGACCCTGCGACGGTCCGTCGTGCCCATGACGGTCCGTCGTGGGGTCCGTCGTCTCAGCCAGTTTTCTAGAAATAAAATCCGCTGCTCAAAACGACTAAACAGGTCGTTACAATAGATACCAATTTACCCATCGTTCGTCCTCGAACGATCACAAGAAGAAAAACAAGGGCGAGAAGGAGTACCTGAATCTGTAAACAGGTGTGGGTATCTTTCTCGCATATCAGCCTCCTTCTCCCAAGTGGCCTCTTCGACTGGTCGATTCTTCCATTGAACTTTGATGGATGCAATCTCTCTTGACCTAAACTTGCGAACTTCTCTACCTAAAATAGCAATATGCTCCTCCTCATAAGACAAATTTTCATCAAGCAGAACTGAATCCCAACGAATGATGTAGTTTCCATCCCCATGGTATCTCTTCAACAGAGACACATGAAATACCGGATGCACTCCGGAAAGCCCTGGAGGCAAGGCTAACTCATAAGCCACCTCCCCTACTTGCTTAAGTACTTCAAAGGGACCAATATACCTTGGGCTTAGTTTACCTCTTTTACCAAACCGCATCACCCCTTTCATGGGCGAAACCTTCAGCAAGACTTGCTCACCCTCCATAAACTCCAAGTCCCTTACCTTTCGATCTACATATTCCTTTTGCCTACTTTGCGCCGCTAAAAGCTTTTCTTGAATAGATTTCACTTTCTTTAATGAATCCCTCAAAAGGTCAGTACCCCAAGGTCTAGCCTCAAATGCATCAAACAACCCAATGAGAGACCTACATCTCCTCCCATACAATGCTTCGAATGGAGCCATATCAATACTTGAGTGATAGCTATTGTTGTACGAGAACTCTGCTAAGAGTAAGAAGCTATCCTTATGGCCACCAAATTCTATCACACATGCACGAAGCATATCCTCCAACACTTGAATCGTTCGCTCAGACTGACAATCGGTCTGAGGGTGAAATGCAGTACTAAGGTCCAACGTAGTACCCAATTTAGCATGCAATGTTTTCCAATACTTAGAGGTAAATTGCGTACCTCTATCTGATATAATGGAGAGTGGAACTCCATGCAATCGAACGATTTCTGAGATATAGATCTTGTCTAACTTCTCTGCATTGTAAGTCACCTTGACCGGAATGAAATGAGCAGACTAAGTCAACCTATCAACAATCACCCAAATAGAGTCATACTTACCCATTGTCTTTGGAAGAGCAACCACAAAATCCATTGCAATTCTCTCCCACTTCCATTCAGGAATGGGCATTCTCTTAAGTGTTCCTCCGGGCCTCTGGTGCTCATACTTTACTTGTTGACAATTTGGACATTTGGCAACAAAATCAACAATGTCGCGCTTCATTCTACTCCACCAAAAGTGTTGCTTTAGGTCACGATACATCTTGGTTGCACCAGGGTGTATAGAATACCTTGAACTATGAGCCTCTGTCAGAATAGTGTTGATCAAATGATCAACGCGGGGTACACATACCCTTCCCTTAATCCTCAAAACACCTTCCTCATCGATTGTTTCTTCTTTAGCCCCTTCTTGCAACACTTTATCTCGGATCCAGATCAATTTCACATCATTAAACTGCTTTCCCTTAATCTTGTCAAGGAAGGAAGATCTTGCCTCCACACAAGCTAACAATCCTCTCTTCTCATTTACTTCTAACCTCATAAGGTCATTAGGCAGAATCTGAACCTCTCTAGCCAATGGGCGTCTAGAAACTTGCAAGTGAGCTAGACTTCCCATGCTCCCTGCCTTTCTACTTAAGGCGTCTGCCACAACATTCGCTTTTGCCGGATGATACAAAATAGTGATGTCGTAGTCCTTCAGTAGTTCCATCCATCTCCTCTGTCTCAAGTTCAAATCTTTTTGAGTAAAGACATATTGTAGGCTACGATATTCTGTGTATACTTCACACTTAACCCCATATAGATAGTGTCTCCATTGCTTTATTGCAAACACTACCGCAGCCAACTTCAAATCATGGGTCGGATAGTTACGTTGATGCACCTTAATTGCCTTGAGGCATAAGCAAGTACATTCTTCTCTTGTATTAGCACTGCACAAAAACCCGAATAGGATGTATCACAATAAACAATGAAATTCTTACCTTCTACGGGCTAGGTGAGAATTTGTGCATTAGTCAACAAAGTCTTGTGCTTCTGAAAGCTTTCCTCACAGTCGTCCGACCACACAAATGGAACATTCTGCTTAGTCAAGTTCGTCAATTGGGAAGCAATGGAAGAGAATCCCTTGACAAATCGACGGTAATAGCTAGATAAACCAACGAAGCTCCTTATTTCTGACACATTAGTGGGTCTTACCCAATTCTTCACTGTCTCAATCTTAGAAGGATCTACCATCACTCCATCCTTACAAACTACATGCCCCAAGAAGGACATTGCATCTAGCCAAAACTCACACTTAGAGAACTTGGCATAAAGCTTTTTCTCCCTCAACATTTCCAATACAATTCTCAAATGCTCCTCATGTTCCTTCTTACTTTTAGAGTATATCAATATATCATCAATAAATACGATCACAAAGAGATCAAGATATTGCTTATAAATCCCGTTAATCAAGCTCATGAACGCAGCAGGGGCATTCCTAAGACCAAAAGACATCACTACAAATTCGTATTAGACCATACCTGGTTAGAAAGGCAGTCTTTGGCACATCCGTTGCCCGTATTTTCAATTGATGATACCCGGATCTCAAGTCAATCTTAAAGAAGACACAAGCACCTTGTAACTGATCGAACAAGTCATCAATGCGAGGAAGAGGATACTTGTTCTTAATAGTTACCTTATTCAGTTGTCAATAGTCTATGCACATCCGAAAACTCCCATCCTTCTTCTTCACAAATAACACCGGAGCACCCCAAGGAGATGCAATTGGTCTAATGAAGCCTTTGCTCAACAACTCTTGAAGTTGAGCCTTTAACTCTCTTAATTGCGCGGGAGCCATTCTATAAGGGGGTATAGAAATGGGGCGAGTACCCGGTTCCAGATCGATGCAAAAATCAATATCTCTATCTGGTGGCATACCAGAAAGATCTGGAGGGAACACATCCAGAAACTCACGGACTACCGAAACCGTTTCGGTTGAAGGTACTTGGGTAGTGTCATCCCTGAGATGTGCCAAGAAAGCTAAACACCCTTTACTAACCATTTTCTTAGCACGAAGGAGGGAGATGATACGCACCGGAGTGGAAGTGTAGTCGCCCTCCCACACTAACAGATTTGTCCCAGGCTTTGCTAACGTCACAGTTTTAGCATTACAATCCAAGATCGCAAAATTCGGAGAAAGCCAAGTCATACCCACAATTACATCAAAGTCAACCATTTCTAAGATAACCAAATCTACATAAGTGTTGCTCCCCACAAAAGTCACCAAACAAGAACTATATATTTTTTTAACAATCACAGACTCACCCACCGGAGTAGAAACACGAATAGGCATGTCAAGTAATTCACAATGTAAATTTAGACCATTAGCAAATGAGGAAGATACATAAGAAAATGTGGATCCAGGATCAAACAATACAGAAGCCATGCAATCACAAATCAAAAGATTACCTGTGATAACAACATCAGATGCCTCCGCTTCAGATCTCCCAGGGAAAGCATAACAATGAGCCCTATTGCCTTTCTGTCCGTTGCCCCTACCATGTTGTGATGTAGTGGCTGCAGTTTTCCAATCACCCCGGCCATTTTTGTGACCACCATTACCTCGACTACCGCGTCCTCCAGAATGACGGCCTCTTTCATAACCACCTCTACCTCTAACCATTGGAGGTCTGTAACTCTGTTTTGGGCAATACCTCTTAATGTGACCAGTCTCCCAACATCCATAACACTCTCGGGATTCAAGCATAGGTCTCTCAGAGAAGTGTTGGTCGGTCTGAGGTTGACCCCCAACTACAGTTTGTAGTGAAGACTGAATTGGCCGGACTGAGTAACCTCCGGAACCCTGTCCTCTAGATTAAGAACCTTTAAACTCACCTCCCTTTCGAAACCTTTTTGATGTCGACGCCATGGTGAAGTCATCTGGCTTTACTCCTTCCACCTCTATCACGAAGTCTACCACTTGTTGAAAGGATTTTGCCGTAGCCGCTACCTGTAAGGTTGAAATCCGCAATTCTGACCTCAACCCCTTCACAAAACGGCGAATCCGCTCTTGTGGACTGAAACAAAGCTGGGTGGCGTATCTGGATAGTGCAAGAAACCTAGCCTCATAAGCCGTAACCGACATCCTACCTTGCTCTAGGCTCAAGAACTCATCTATTTTTCTATCCCTCAAAGTCCGGGGAATATACTTCTCCATAAACAAGCTAGAGAATGATGCCCAAGTCATAGGTGGTGCCTCTGTTGGTTGACACTCAACATGTGACCGCCACCACATTTTGGCGTTCCCTTGAAACTGATAAGTCGCAAACTCAACACCAAACCGTTCTACTATACCCATCTTGTGTAGTAGCTCATGATAGTCAACCAGAAAATCGTAGGCATCCTCCGATTCAGCACCCTTGAAGACTAGAGGTTTCAATTTCGAGAACTTACTGAAAAGTTCATGCTGATCATTTGTCATTATAGGCCCTGTAGTGAGACGAGGAAACGTGCCTTTTTCCAATGAGGCATCCATGCGGGGAGCCATAGTGTCTGCATGTTGTACCTCTGAAACCGGAGGTGTTGGTGCAGAAAACACTGGAGGTGCCTGACCCTGATCAGATAACCCGCTAAGATAAGCAAGAACCTGATTGATCATCTCTGGGGTAGGTTGGGGTGGCAATTCCTCATTTTGCACTTGTTCATTCTCCCCTTCCTCACCCTCTCTTACTACTTCCTCAATCGGTGGAGGAGTCACCGCCCTAGCATCTGATGGGCTAGGTACTTGTCCTCTTCCTCTAGAGGACTTCCTCCCACGACCTCTACCACGGCCTCTTGCCGCTACTCCTCTTCGAGCTACAGCCCCAGTGGCTGGCTCAGATGCTTCTTGTCTAGCCGGTGTCGGTGTTGGTGTTGGCGCAGTCGTTGCTCTAGTTCTAACCATCTGCGAAATAGAGTGAAGATGGTCAGATACCAATTTGTATCACCTAGATACCAATTGGATTCAAGTAGTAGCACGAAAGAAAGAAAGAAAGAATGGAATTTTCCTAAAGTCTTATAGCCTCTCAAAGAAAAGTAAAGGCGTCCCCCTACCATTCTTTAAGACTCTACTAGACTCGTTCTTGTGTGATGAGACCAACGAACCTAATGCTCTGATACCAAGTTTGTCACGACCCAAAACCGAGCCGCGACTGGCACCCACACTTACCCTTCTATGTGAGCGAACCAACCAATCTAAACACTAACATTTCAATGTAATATCAACAAAAAGTAATGCGGAAGACTTAAACTCTTTAATAAAAACCAATTAATTAACTTCTAAAATTCAACATCTATTATTCCCCAAAATCTGGAAGTCATCATCACAAGAACATCTATGATCAAATTACTAAACTAAGAGTATTCTAAGAAGATAAAACAAGTAAAAGCTAGTCCATGCCGGAACTTCAAGGAATCAAGACATGAGGAAGAAAATCCAGTCCAATCTAGAAGCATTAGCTCACCCTGAAGATCCGGTGTGACGAAGACTGGCTAGAATTGCGGTTGAGTTGAAGACGACGGCACGTTTGCTGCACTCCACAAATAACAAAGAAGAAAACATAAAAGTAGGGGGTCAGTACAAACACAAGTACTGAGTAGGTATCATCGGCCAACTCAAAATAGAGAACAGTATATATCAAGTAATATCGTAAATCAACTACAATACTCAACATGTAGCAACAACAAGTACCATAATCATGAACAAGTACCGTCAAGTTCACACATGAGGACTCAAGCCTCAATACCATACTCATTTGGGAATTAGGTTCATTAGATTGAGTATATTAACATATTTCAAGATTCATTATATTTATTCCCCTCGTGTCGGTACGTGACACTCTACTCCATATACTATACTGGTGTCGGAACGTGACACTCCGATCCTCATATACTATCCTGGTGTCGGAACGTGACACTCCGATCCTCATTCTATCTTGGTACTGGAACGTGGCACCCGATCCATATACTATCCTGGTGTCGGAACGTGACACTCCGATCATCATTCTATCCTGGTACCGGAACATGGCACCTGATCCATAAACTATCCTGGTGTCGGAACGTGACACTCCGATCCTCATTCTATCCTGGTACCGGAACGTGGCAACCGATCCTCTATTTCTATCCTGGAACCGGAACGTGGCACCCGATCCCCTAATCTCACTACTTTCGTTCATCAAGCCTTCTTTCATACCAAGGCATCATCATTAACAAAGTAGATTAGGGTTTCTTTTCAAGATTTGGGATTCAATAACTTCATCATGCTTATTTTATCACAATTACATAATCATATTCATGCAAGCATACAATTAAGCATATAGGAGGGTTTACAATACTACTAATACATATCATTCGCTATTAAGAGTTTACTACGAATAGCATAAAAACCATAACCTACCTCCACCGAAGATTAGTGATCAAGCAAGCAATTTCCCAAGCTTTGTTTCTCTCTTCCTCGTTCGATTCTCCCTCTCTCTCTTGTTCATTCTATTTTTCTTATTCAAACCCTCTTTATTTTACCCTAATTAGCGTATAATTGAGTATAAAAGATTACAATAATAACCCACTAATTAATTCAAGGTTACCTCTTTTAACCCCCAAGTAATTAGACTTATTAATATTAACCCACTAACTTTATAATTAAAGCAGGAATAGTCAAAAACGTTCCTTAAAACATTTAAAGAAATCCGACCCAGCCTGGGATTACGCAATCTGTGACGGCCCGTTGTGCCTGCGACGGTCCATCCTGCTGCTCTGTCACAGAGTTCAGAGACTCAATTCTATCAAAGGGTCTGTGACGGTCCGTCGTGTCCACGACGGTCCGTCCTGCCCACGACGGTCTGTCCTGCCATGTCGTCACGAAGTTCAGAGAGTCGATTTCAGTACCCAATATCATAATTTCTAAGTGTTTTGAAACGAGACCCTGCGACGGTCTGTCGTGCCCATGACGGTCCGTCGTCTCAGCCAGTTTTCCAGAAATAAAATCCGCTGCTGAAAACGACTAAACAGGTCGTTACAATAGATACCAATTTACCCATCGTTCGTCCTCGAACGATCACAAGAAGAAAAACAAGGGCGAGAAGTAGTACCTGAATCTGTAAACAGGTGTGGGTATCTTTCTCGCATATCAGCCTCCTTCTCCCAAGTGGCCTCTTCGACTGGTCGATTCTTCCATTGAACTTTGATGGATGCAATCTCTCTTAACCTCAACTTGTGAACTTCTCTACCTAAAATAGCAACAGGCTCCTCCTAATAAGACAAATTTTAATCAAGCAGAACTAAATCCCAACGAATGATGTAGTTTCCATCCCCATGGTATCTCTTCAACATACACAAATGAAATACCGGATGCACTCCGGACAGCCCTGGAGGCAAGGCTAACTCATAAGCCACCTCCCCTACTCGCTTAAGTACTTCAAAGGAACAAATATACCTTGGGCTTAGTTTACCTCTTTTACCAAACAGCATCACCCCTTTCATGGGCGAAACCTTCAGCAAGACTTGCTCACCCTCCATAAACTCCAAGTCCCTAACCTTTCGATCTGCATATTCCTTTTGCCTACTTTGCGCTGCTAAAAGCTTTTCTTCAATAGATTTCACTTTCTCTAATGAATCCCTCAAAAGGTCAGTACCCCAAGGTCTAACCTCAAATGCATCAAACCACACAATGGGAGACCTACATCTCCTCCCATACAATGCTTCGAATAGAGCCATATCAATACTTGAGTGATAGCTATTGTTGTAGGAGAACTCTGCTAAGGGTAAGAAGCTATCCCTATGGCCACCAAATTCTATCACACATGCACGAAGCATATCCTCCAACACTTGAATCGTTCGCTCAGACTGACCATCGGTCTGAGGGTGAAATGCAGTACTAAGGTCCAACGTAGTACCCAATTCAGCATGCAATGTTTTCCAAAACTTAGAGGTAAACTGCGTACCTCTATCAGATATAATGGAGAGTGGAACTCCATGCAATCGAACGATTTCTCAGATATAGATTTTGGCTAACTTCTCTGCATTGTAAGTCACCTTGACCGGAATGAAATGAGCAGACTTAGTTAACCTATCAACAATCACTCAAATAGAGTCATACTTACCCATTGTCTTTGGAATACCAACCACAAAATCCATTGCAATTCTCTCCCACTTCCATTCAGGAATGGGCATTCTCTGAAGTGTTCCTCCGGGCCTCTGGTGCTCATACTTTACTTTTTGACAATTTGGACATTTGGCAACAAAATCAACAATGTAGCGCTTCATTATACTCCACCAAAAGTTTTGCTTTAGGTCACAATACATCTTGGTTGCACCAGGGTGTATAGAATACCTTGAACTATGAGCCTCTATCAGAATAGTGTTGATCAAATCATCAACGCGGGGTACATATACCCTTCCCTTAATCTTCAAAACACCTTCCTCATCGATTGTTGCTTATTTAGCCCCTTCTTGCAACACTTTATCTCGGATCTGGATCAATTTCTCATCATTAAACTGCTTTCCCTTAATCTTGTCAAGGAAGGAAGATCTTGCCTCCACACAAGCTAACAATCCTCCCTTCTCATTTACTTCTAACCTCATATGGTCATTAGCCAGAATCTGAACCTCTCTAGCCAATGGGCGTCTAGAAACTTGCAAGTGAGCTAGACTTCCCATGCTCCCTGCCTTTCTACTCAAGGCGTCTGCCACAACATTCGCTTTTCCCGGATGATACAAAATAGTGATGTCGTAGTCCTTCAGTAGTTCCATCCATCTCCTCTGTCTCAAGTTCAAATCTTTTTGAGTAAAGACATACTGTAGGCTACGATGATCCATGTATACTTCACACTTAACCCCATATAGATAGTGTCTCCATTGCTTTAATGCAAACACTACCGCAGCCAACTCCAAATCATGGGTCGGATAGTTATGTTCATGCACCTTTGATTGCCTTGAAGCATAAGCAATTACATTCTTCTCTTGCATTAGCACTGCACCCAAACCCGAATAGGATGCATCACAATAAACAATGAAATTCTTACCTTCTATGGGCAAGGTGAGAATTGGTGCAGTAGTCAACAAAGTCTTGAGCTTCTGAAAGATTTCCTCACAGTCGTCCGACCATACAAATGGAACATTCATCTTAGTCAAGTTCGTCAATTGGGAACCAATGGAAGAGAATCCCTTGACAAATTGACGGTAATAGCTAGCTAAACCAACGAAGCTCCTTATTTCTGACACATTAGTGGGTCTTACCCAATTCTTCACTTTCTCAATCTTAGAAGGATCTACCATCACTCTATCCTTAGAAACTACATGCCCCAAGAAGGACACTGCATCTAGCCAAAACTCACACTTAGAGAACTTGGCATAAAGCTTTTTCTCCCTCAACATTTCCAATACAATTCTCAAATGCCCATCATGTTCCTTCTTACTTTTAGAGTATATCGATATATCATCAATAAATACGATCACAAAGAGATCCAGATATGGCTTAAAAATCCCGTTCATCAAGCTCATGAACGCAGCAGGGGCATTCGTAAGACCAAAAGACATCAATACATATTCGTAATGCCCATACCTGGTTCGGAAGGCAGTCTTTGGCACATCCGTTTCCCGTATTTTAATTTGATGATACCCGGATCTGAAGTCAATCTTATAGAAGACACAAGCACCTTGTAACTGATCGAACAAGTCATCAATGCGAGGAAGAGGATACTTGTTCTTAATAGTTACCTTATTCAGTTGTCAATAGTCTATGAACATCCGAAAACTCCCATCCTTCTTCTTCACAAATTACACCGGAGCACCCCAAGGAGATGCACATGGTCTAATGAAGCCTTTGCTCAACAACTCTTGAAGTTGAGCCTTTAACTCTCTTAATTCCACGGGAGCCATTCTATAAGGGGGTATAGAAATGGGGCGAGTACCCGGTTCCAGATCGATGCAAAAATCAATATCCGGTGGCATACCACGAAGATCTGCAGGGAACACATCCAGAAATTCACGGACTACCGATACCGTTTCGGTTGAAGGTACTTGGGTAGTGTCATCCCTGAGATGTGCCAAGAAAGCTAAACACCCTTTACTAACCATTTTCTTAGCACGAAGGAAGGAGATGATACGCACCGGAGTGGAAGTGTAGTCGCCCTCCCACACTAACGGATCTGTCCCAGGCTTGGCTAACATCACAGTTTTAACATTACAATCCAAGATCACAAAATTCGGAGAAAGCCAAGTCATACCCACAATTACATCAAAGTCAACCATTTCTAAGATAACCAAATCTACATAAGTGTTGCTCCCCACAAAAGTCACCAAACAAGACCTATATACTTTTTCAACTATCACAGACTCACCCACCGGAGTAGAAACACGAATAGGCATGTCAAGTAATTCACAATGTAAATTTAGACCATTAGCAAATGCGGAAGATACATAAGAAAATGTGGATCCAGGATCAAATAATACAGAAGCCATGCAATCACAAAATATTATCTGTGATAACAACATCAGATGCCTCCGCTTCAGATCTCCCAGGGAAAGCGCTAACAATGGGCCCTATCGCCTGTCTGTCCGTTGCCCCTACCATGTTGTAATGTAGTGGCTCCAGTTTGCCCATCACCCCGGCCGTTTTGGTGACCACCATTACCTCGACTACCGCGTCCTCCAGAATGACGGCCTCTTCCATAACCACCTATACCTCTAACCATTGGAGGTTTGTAACTCTGTTTTGGACAATACCTCTTAATGTGCCCAGTCTCCCAACATCAATAACACTCTCGGGATTCAAGCATAGGTCTCTCAGAGAAGTGTTGGCCGGTCTGAGGTCTACCCCCAACTACAGTTTGTAGTGAAGACTGAATTGGTCAGACTGAGTAACCTCCGAACCCTCTCTAGAGTAAGAACCATTAAAATCACCTCACTTTCGAAACCTTTTTGATGTCGACGCCATGGTGAAGTCATCTGGCTTTACCTCTTCCACCTCTATCACGAAGTCTACCACTTTTTGAAAGGATTTTGCCGTTGCCGGTACCTGAAAGGCTGAAATCCGCAATTCTGACCTAAACCCCTTCACAAAACGGCGAATCCGCTCTTGTGGATTGAAACAAAGCTGGGTGGTGTATCTGGAGAGTACACGAAACCTAGCCTCAGAAGCAGTAACCAACATCCTACCTTGCTCTAGGCTCAAGATCTCATCTCTTTTTCTATCCCTCAAAGTTCGGGGAATATACTTATCCATAAACAAGCTAGAGAATGATGCCCAAGTCATAGGTGGTGCCTCTATTGGTTGACACTCAACATGTGACTGCCACCACATTTTGGCGTTCCCTTGAAATTGATAAGTCGCAAACTCAACACCAAACCGTTCTACTATACCCATCTTGTGTAGTAGCTCATGATAGTCAACTAGAAAATCGTAGGCATCCTCCGATTCAGCACCCTTGAAGACTGGAGGTTTCAATTTCAAGAACATATTGAAAAGTTCATGCTGATCATTTGTCATTATAGGCCCTGTAGTTAGACGAGGAAACGTGCCTATTTCCAATGAGGCATCCACGCGGGGAGCCATAGTGGCTGCATGTTGTACCTCTGAAACCGGAGGTGTTGGTGGAGAAAACACTGGAGGTGCCTGACCCTGATCAGATAACCCCCTAAGATAAGCAAGAACCTGATTGATCATCTCTGGGGTAGGTTGGGGTGGCAATTCCTCATTTTGCACTTGTTCATTCTCTCCTTCCTCACCCTCTCTTACTACTTCCTCAGTCGGTGGAGGAGTCACCGCCCTAGTATCAGATGGGATAGGTACTTGTCCTCTTCCTCTAGAGGACGTCCTCCCACGACCTCTACCACAACCTCTTGCCGCTACTCCTCTTCGAGCTACAGCCCCAGTGGCTGGCTCAGATGCTTCTTGTCTTGCCGGTGTCGGTGTTGGTGTTGGCGCTGTCGTTGCTCTAGTTCTAACCATCTGCGAAATAGAGTGAAGATGGTCAGATACAAATTTGTATCACCTAGATACCAATTGGATTCAAGTAGTAGCACAAAAGAAAGAAAGAAAGAATGGAATTTTCCTAATGTCTTATAGCCTCTCAAAGAAAAGTAAAGGCGTTCCCCTACCGTTCCTTAAGACTCTACTAGACTCGTTCTTGTGTGATGAGACCAACGAACCTTATGCTCTGATACCAAGTTTGTCACGACCCAAAACCGAGCCACGACTGGCACCCACACTTACCCTTCTATGTGAGCGAACCAACCAATCTAAACCCTAACATTTCAATGTAATATCAACAGAAAGTAATGCGGAAGACTTAAACTCATTAATAAAAACCAATTAAATAACTTCTAAAATTCAACATCTATTATTCCCCAAAATCTGGAAGTCCTCATCACAAGAACATCTCAATCAAATTACTAAACTAAGAGTATTCTAAGAAGCTAAAACAAGTAAAAGCTAGTCCATGCCGGAACTTCAAGGCATCAAGACATGAGGAAGAAGATCCAGTCCAAGCTAGAAGCATTAGCTAACCCTGAAGATCCGCTGTGACGAAGACTGGCTAGAATTGCGGTTGAGTTGAAGACAACGGCACGTTTGCTGCACTCCACAAATAACAAAGAAGAAAACATGAAAGTAGGGGGTTAGTACTAGGTATCATCGGCCAACTCAAAATAGAGAACAGTATATATCAAGTAATATCGTAAATCAACTACAATACTCAACATGTAGCAACAACAAGTACCATAATCATGAATAAGTACCGTCATGTTCACACATGAGGAATGAAGCATCAATACCATACTCATTTGGGAATTAGGTTCATTAGATTGAGTATATTAACATATTTCAAGATTCATTATCTTTATTCCCCTCGTGTCGGTACGTGACACTCTGCTCCATATACTATCCTGGTGTCGGAACGTGACACTCTGATCCTCATATACTATCCTGGTGTCGGAATGTGACACTCCGATCCTCATTCTATCCTGGTACCGGAACGTGGCACCCGATCCATATACTATCCTAGTGTCGGAACGTGACACTCCGATTCTCATTCTATCCTGGTACCGGAACGTGGCACCTGATCCACATACTATCCTGGTGTCGGAACGTGACACTCCGATCCTCATTCTATCCTGGTACCGAAACGTGGCACCCAATCCTCTATTTCTATCCTGGTACCAGAACGTGGCACCTGATCCCCTAATCTCACTACTTTCGTTCATCAAGCCTTCTTTCATACCAAGGCATCATCATTAACAAAGTAGATTAGGGTTTCTTTTCATGATTTGGGATTCAATAACTTCATCATGCTTATTTTATCACAATTACATAATCATATTCATGCAATCATACAATCAAGCATACAGGAGGGTTTACAATACTACCAATACATATCATTCGCTATTAAGAGTTTACTACGAATAGCATAAAAACCATAACCTACCTCCAACGAAGATTAGTGATCAAGCAAGCAATTTCCCAAGCTTTGTTTCTCTTCCTTGTTAGATTCTCCCTCTCTCTCTCTTGTTCTTTCTATTTTTCTTATTCAAACGCTCTTTATTTTACCCTAATTAGCATATAATTAAGTATAAAAGATGACAATAATAACCCACTAATTAATTCAAGGTTACCTCTTTTAACCCCAAGTAATTAGACTTATTAATATTAACCCACTAACTTTATAATTAAAGCAGGAATAGTCAAAAACGTCCCTTAAAAAAATTAAAGAAATCCGACCCAGCTTGGGATTACGCAGTCTGTGACGGCCCGTCGTGCCTGCGTCGGTCCGTCCTGCTGCTCCGTCACAGAGTTCAGAGACTCAATTCTATCAAAGAGTCTGTGACGGTCCGTCGTGCCCACGACGGTCCGTCCTGCCATGTCGTCACGAAGTTCAGAGAGTCGATTTCAGTACCAAATATCAGAATTTCAAAGTGTTTTGAAACGAGACCCTGCGACGGTGCGTCGTGGGCTCCGTCGTCTTAGCCAGTTTTCCAGAAATAAAATACGTTGCTCAAAATAACTAAACAGGTCGTTACAATGAAAGATCTAGTCGATGGTAATTCCTAAAGAACATTAAGTGCAAGTAGTATTATGGGATGGTACATTCTCATTGCACTAAGTGTGACTTGAGAGTTCCTAAGTATATATATGTTTCTCTATTGTATTTGATATTTAATGGGACTTGTATACATGAAATGAAGTATGCTTATCCTTAGTAGTGTTGAGGATCTCTTCAGTAGGTATTGAGGAGGTTCTATGGGTGATCTCCTTATGTCTTACTTAGGGGAGCCTCTCGACAACTTATGATAGGAGTAGTTCATGTGTAATTTTGGCTTTACTGTAAGCATGGTCCTATGTTAAGAAAAATTTAAGTTCCACCTTATGTTCTAAATGATGGTACTATATGAAATTTTATAACTTAATTGATGAATTTCTTTACCAAAATAGCATGACTTGTATGTTTCAACTAAATTGTCCTTTTTTGCATGCTTTTGCATAATGCCATACTTAGTACAATGTTTTTCCAAACCCCATAGTTTTCTATACTCTATAAGTATAGGTTGGAGGCAAGTTGAAGTCTAGAAGGCAACCGTGGGAATCGAATCTCTCAAGAGTAAGTAAGTCCTCCTATATTCAATGGCATCGTCTTTATTTCTTTAGTTTTTCTTTAGTACTTTTATAATACTGATTAAGTATATTCTTTCAACGTAAAATGGTCGTGTCCCTAAGATATTTATATAGTGTCCTTAAGTTGGCTTGTGACGATAAAACTATACTTTGGTATTTAAAATACTTGTTTTCCTTATTAATATTTATCGTGAAGAGTTTTTATTCCGCACTACTTTTCATGACTTATGTAATGTATGATAGCTAAGAGGCTAGTACAAGACCTACGAAAGATCAAGTACACGTTGTTTCGACTAAGGATTGCCCTAACTTTTATGGTTTATTTGCATTGAAGTATAAGTTCCTATTTGCTTCTTGAGTATTATTAAATCTGCCGATGTTTGATCATATATGATGAGATCTTAATAAAATGAATTTTAATGACCATATTATTATTCAGAGAAGGATGTTACTCTATGAACATGAGAATTGTCTAAGTGTTTGATGCATTAAGCATGAGTGAGTGAAAGTGTTGCTTGATTGTGTTGCATTGAGTGCTACATGGTTTGAAGTTTTTGTTCCTTGTATGTTTTGTTCATTGACTTTAATGTGTTGATGCTTTGAATATTGTTCGATTCTCGATGATTCCCAACTGACTTTCGAGGACAAATGTTCCCAAGTTGGGATATTGTAAGACCCCAAAAATAAGTTAGGGTGCCAACAGCCTCATATGTGTCTAATACTGTGTCAACATGTTAATTGAATGTTTTAAAGTGTGCAGTACTAATTTGAAGTCATTTTGAGGTAAAACGTCAACGACGTTTGAAAGTTAACCCTCGATATGTGCATGTGCGACTTTAGTGTGCCTAGCATGTTTGGATGAGTTGCGAGTGTTTCATTTAGGTGAAACTAATGTGAAGGTATTTAACATGTTAAGGTGTTTATATAAGTTTGAAACACTAAGGCACGAATCCCCAAGGGCACCGCCAAAGGCCATCAAGGATGACCTCAAAGTCAGCCTAGAGAATGCCTTGGAATTGTCTACCAACGACCCTCAATCGACAGCCAGTAGGTTCACCTACGCCCCGCCGATGGTGATACATCGACTGGGATTTATCATACTGAAGGCTTAAGGAAGTTTTCAAGTTCCAAAACGAAATGATGGCCTGAAGTACAGTCCGTCCATGCACCTACTGGGCTTCGTTGTGTCTTCACCAAACATAGGAACATCTACTTGTTCTATTTAGCTAATTTCCGAACGTCAAGGTCTTTTCTTGTCATTTTAGCTCTAAGCTTTTCAATTTGAGTTTAGTACATTAATATAGGTCTCAAAACATCATTGTTAAACATTCTTTAATAGACAAAGCTTTCATCATCATTTAACTTCAGGAGTGTTACAATCTCAACTCACGAAGAGTGTTCAACCCAAAAAATTACATTCACATTCATTAACTTCACTCATTTATTGAAGTATGTGTGTAAGAACATCTTTCATATAATAACCATTTTAATAGCATGAACTCCTAAGAATACACATAACTTCATTTACCATATTTTACACACTATCATGCATAGTCATAAACACATCCTTCACTAAGTATTATTTTCATTAAGATGCACATTTCAACTTTCAAATACATATTCTACATAATCATCAGAATAATCATTTCACATAAAACTTATTTGCCTCCATGGCAACGCTCTAAATACAAAAACATTAATGTAATATAATCATGAACTTCAAGTAAGCACCGCCACACAAAGTGTACCATACAACTCAAGAGCATTTCATAATAATAACATGACTCTAACATTCGCTAATCATGCCAACTAAACCTATTTAATAAGACAAAAGTGGATAAAAAGGATAAACATAGTTTTATGGGGTTTTGAAACTAAAATCATAATTTAACACTAAGAAAAACTCTTTTTAAAGAAATCTTTTTAATCTTTAAATCATTTCCATACAAAGACCCATACTCAGTGTCAAGGAATAAACAAGTTTGACGTTTGAAACCCTTTTGGCAATCATTTATAAGTCGCTCCTAGAATTAAAGATGTTTCAAGGATGACTATCATACCTCAATGAGAAGAAACCATAAATGTTTGATTAAGAATAAGTCCACATCCATCCCTCCTATCCCTTCATTTAGTTCAATCTTCTATGGAGTTTTGGGTGAGTTCTTTCTTGAGGGAGGGCTGTGAGTATTTGAAATGAAGGGTCTTATGTAGGTGTAGGACTTAAAACCAATTTAATATATATTGAAAACATTAAAACAATAATGCCAGGTTTATTAAAGATTTTGGGTGAATTTCCAAAAAACCCCGAGCCTTGGAAGTAGCGTCCAAAAGCTTTTGCAGGCCCACTATCAATGGACCCTATCTACAAGACATCACCTGGTTGATGGTCCATCCTTTTTGGACGTATATTGGTTCACAGACCTTCTTCATGAGGGATAAGATCCCAACACTATGTGTGGGGCTATTTCCCCTATGGACGGGCGTTGTGTGGGCTACTGTCCTAAGGTGACAAGTTATCGATTGTCCAGTTTTTGCTGCTTCGTTTCCAAGTCTTGGGTCCTTTTCTAGCCCCTTGTGGGTCCTTGGTGGAGTCATACCCTGACGTTGAACTCCTATACATTTTCATCTTGGTCTTAGTATCATCATACAACAATTTAAACTAAAAGGAACATGTAAAACTCACTAAAATAATATGGAGGCACACAAGCACTTTCCAAGGCACATCTTCAAAACATCATGGAAATTCCTGGAAGGTTGACCTGCAAACATCAAAAACATTAGACACAGCCTCTAAACATAGTTATTAACAATTTTAGCATAAAATTAACCCACAAGAGAAATGCAAATCTCAGATCCAACCTTATTTATTTTATTGACATTAGAGGATGAAACGGTTAAGGAAGGAAATTTTAAAGAAAATGGAAAAAGAGAAGAAATTTGAAAGAGTTGGCTTTTAATACAACTGGTAGGGTCGAGTCAGATAATTGGCAGACTTGGAACCATGAAGTCCCATCGACTGTCCATCTATGAGGACCATCGATGAGGACACTCCATCACTCTTTGATTTAATTAAAAACCTAGAATTACATGGCATCTACAACACCATTGACTGTTTGTTTATGTGGTCCGTAGACATCTGCACTAGACAATTTTTGTAGATTTGTGATTTTCCCTCTTGCACATGTAACACCAATGAGGCCATTCTATTTGTGTTTTTCTGTAAACTTAGTAGACACGCACCCTATACTAATCTGTTACTAACACAAGCACACAAATAAATAAAAAAACAATTAGGACTACTAATCAAAACAATGACTATTTGCACAAGTAAAACAAAACCTATAGTTGGCTAGAGAGTACACCTTGGGTTGCCTCCCTAGAAACACTTTATTAAACATTATGGAACGACGCAGACCTCTTGATTACTCAGACATAATCAAGATGATTCGTCTCAATTACTTCATGATTTTTCTCTGCATACCCAAAGATACGTCTTTATCCTTTGGCTTTTCAATGTGAATTTTGTGTCTTCCTGGTTCTCAAGCTCAACAACTCACTGTGAGAAAACATTTGTTACGAGGAATGTCCCAATCCACTTCGACATGATTTAACCTCGAAGTAAGCGCAACCTAGAGTTGAATAGAAGTACCAAATCACCAATTTCAAATTCTCACATTTCAATTATTTTGTCGTGATACTTCTTCATCTTCTCTTTGTAAATGGCTAAAATTTAATATGCTTTTATCATCAAGAACATTTAACTCATTTAGCATCTGTTCTAATGCTATGATCCAATCAAAATTCAGTCTCTTTATCGCCCGCATCACCTTGTGAGTTAGCTCGATTGGTAACTTACAAGGCTTCCCATATAATAGTTGGCATTAATACATGCCCACAGGAGTCTTGTATGTAGGGTGGTAACCCCAAAGAGAATTATCTAGTCTCCTTGACTAATTCGTTATATTGGCATTCACCGTTTTTGCCAAAATCTGTTTGAGCTCAAGATTGGACACCTCAACTTGCCATCTAGTTTGTGGGTGGTAAATAGAAGCCACATTGTGACGAACACCATAATTTTCGAGCAATACTTTGTACAATTTATTGCAAAAGTGTGAGCCGCCATCGCTTATAATGTCCCTAGGTATAACAAATTTTTAGAAGATAATTTTCTTCGGTAATGTCATGACAATCTTTATTTCATTGCTGGAGAGCACAATCGCTTTTAACTATTTTCACACATGCACAACTGCCACAAAAATGTACTTCATACCATGAGAACTCAAAAATGATCCCATGAAATCAATTCCCCATGCAGCAAATAGCTTCATCACTATAATGGGATTCAAAGGAAGCTCTTGCCTCTTTGAAATTCCTCTATCTCGGTGGCACCAATCATATTATTTTGTTAAATCATGAGAATATTTGTCGATTGTTAGCCAATGACAACATCACAAAAAAATCGTATGTGTAGTTCGGGTACAATTATGGTGCCCACCCACAGGCAAGGAATGACAAGCCTCAAGAACACTCATCATCTCAACCTCAGGTACACAACAATCCCATCGCCAGAACTACAATATAAGTAAGTTTAATCCCAAAAGAAATTTTTGACATCATGCATGAACATTTTCCATCTGTGGAAAATCAAATCTAATTGAACCAAATTATTTGCATTATAGTTCGCAAATTCTATGAACCATGGGATCAAATCCTGAGAAGCAACCAATACATATCAATCTGGGAATGCATAATCAATTTAAACCTTTTCTCACAAATTCTTAATAGCTTCATCCTCCAATCTAGACAATTGATCGGCTACTTGAAACTCCTTCCCCTTTCTATATTTCACCTCAAAATCAAACATTTGCAGCAACAATACCTATCTAATCAACCTTGGCTTCACATCCTTCTTCGCCATGAAATACCTCAAAGTAGAATGGTTAGTATGAACTTTGACCCTCTTTCACAGCAAATAGGAGTTAAATTTCATACGTACAAACACCAACTCAAAAAGTTCATGTTCAGTTACTGTGTAGTTCTTTAAGACTTCATTCAACGCTTTACTCGCACAATAGATGGGGTGAAGGATTTTATCCCTTCTATGTCCCAATGCCATACCTAGTGAAACCCCACTCGGGTAACACCTCATCTAAAATGGTTCACTCCAATCTTGTTATATAATAATGGGCATGGACACCAACTTCTTTTTTAACTCTAAAAATTCAATCATATAGAATTTATCGAAATAGAACTTAAATTCCTTCTTGAGCAGTTTGCACAAAGGATATGCAATTTTTGAGAAATCCTTAATAAACATTCGATAATAACAAGCATGACCTAGAAGAAATCTCACACACTTGACGGAGATCGGTGGAGAAAGCTTCTCCATCACCTCAATTTTTTCCAGGTAAAGATCTATTCCAATTATCGGAGGTTTGATGGCCCAAAATTATTCCTTTTTTAACCATGAAGTGACAGTTCTCACAATATAGCACCAAATTACAATCCTTGAATCTATTGAGCACCTCAGCTTATTATTAAATCACCGATAAATGAAGTCACCACCCATAAAAAAAACATCCATGAACACGTCAATAGTGTCCTCCACCATATTAGAAAATATCGACATCATACAATGCTAGAATGGACAAGTGAATGTAGTGTTTACCTGATTTTCTAGAGTGACAGAGATTTGATTGTATCCCCAATATCTATCAAAAAAGTAATACCAACCCTTGCTGGAAGTCTGTCTAACATCTAATCCAAGAAGGGCATGGGGAAATGGACCTTTTTAGTCCAACCATTAAACATCCAGTAGTCCATGCAAACTCTCCAACATATCACTAGCCGCATCAGAACTCTCCAACATATCACTAGCCGCATCAGAACAAGCTCGTTCATTTAATTAGGTACCATAGTAATCCCACCCTTTTAGGCACACACTACACCGAAGACACCCAACTATGACTACAACATCCAACCACTTGATTATCTACTTTTTCAATACTTGTTGCATAGGTGCATTCAAATTTCTTTGTTGCTCAATACTCAATTGTGATCTAGCATGACTTTAATTTTAACGGAACAAATATCAAGACGAATCCCAATAATATATGTAATAGTACAACCAATGGCTCGCTTGTACCTTGTAAGACCACCACTAAGCACGACACTTGTTACTCATTCAACTCTACTACAATTATCACCTACAAAGTGTCATGTGTACCCAATAACACATACCTTAGATGATGTTGTAGAGTCTGAAGCTAAAAAATTTGCGCATCAACAATAGATGGTCGTGCAAGTGGAGACACTCGATGCTTTGTATCAAACACCAATTTATTTGGCTTTGACTGATATTCATTTTGTTCAACTGCAAACACTAAAAAATCAGACTCTTCAATTCCATCACTATCAAAATTCATGATGACATATTTTTGTGCATCCACATGTAGTTGAACTTACATTTGAACTCTATATATACTCATTAAACTATGTTGAATAAAGAAAATACCGTTTGTATCTCACTACTCAGGTTCATGGACCTACAGATATTGAAAATTGCTTTCTCATTGTTAAACCTAAACATTATCTGCCCTTTTCTATATCGACTACTGCATATTGAGTGGCAAGGAATGGTCTTCAAAGTATAATTGGAACTTCGGAATCAACCTCATTTTCAAGAATCACAAAATTGGCTGTAAAAATGAATGATTGTACTTTCACACGAACATCATGAAGTGTACATATAGGTATATTCACAGTTTGATCCACCATCACTAACCCTATCTTAGTCGGCTTTGGATCTCCCAATCCAACTTCTTATAAATGGCCAATGGTATGAGATTTATGTTCACTTTAAGATCAAACAACGCCTTAGCAAAGTGTGGCAAACCTTTTCGTACATGGAATAGTAAAGGTGCAAGATCCTTTTGGTCACCATGTACTTATAAACTTACCATAGCCGCGAATTTGTTCCAAAGCCTCTATAAACGGGTCAATGATGGAAAGTTGTTTCAACAAAGTGATAATTCACCAATATTTACCATGTTCCATTTTTTTCAATAATCTATATGTGAATTGTGGTGTAGTTCTAGGGATGGGGAACTCTTTCTAAGATTACAATGTGTTGAGTGATAACTATGGGATTGTATAAGGCCTCCAATAGGTCAAGTTTTCCATGTCACATCTAGGGGGTGCTCCCTAGTTGTGACAAGAAGATATCTCGCAACAATAAGGCTTGGAGCACTAAAGTCAGAAACTAGGAGAAACACATAGAGGTACAATCTAGAAACAACTCTTTTTCTGATGAAACTCTTGAAGATACTGGCAAATGAGAACTGAATTAGGGTTTATTGTGAAGTGTGTGAGCAGAGGTGTAGAGAAAGTGAATTCTGGGAATTATTTTGCTAAACCACTACCACTGGTAGATGAGTATTACTATTAAAAGGAATCATATGCAGTTAATGATCAGATGGGGGTTTCGATCGAAACACCCAAGGTTCCAATAAGGGTAATTGGTTTCAAGATCAAGAAAACAAAGGTCGGGACTATGTTATTACAACTTAGAGGGTCAATATGTATGAGATGAGATCTACAATCTTGACCACAACTTCAACCTGAATCCTATGGTAAAGAAAATAACTGGGTGGTCCATATGTTCCACAACAAAATAGGGAAGAGGCACCATGGTACGCTAACCTTAGTATGAGGCGGGTTGAGGATATAAGACAAAAGATGATGAAGATATTTGATGCAACTGATGAGAATTTCAAGGATATTAGAGGTGAGATATTAGGAATTGGACAAATGATGGATGCGTATGCGGTCTTTATAAAGCATCTTGAGATACAGATGAATCCTTTTTCTATTATTGTGCACCCAAGCCAACCAGGAACTCTCCTAAAGAATACTATCATGAATCAGAAGAATGATGGGCATTTCATGGGAGTCAACACCTCTTTTCCATCTTAGTCTAAACATCATTGAGTACATTAGGGACACAACCCTTATAACTGAAAATCATAAACTACTCTATCATATGATATAAAAATATGACATAACAAATCCATGAACTCAAGGATCCCTTTTATTGAGCTTGAAAACCAGATATCAAGCCCTTCATCATATAGATATCATTAAAGCATCCATAACCTACACTTTGTCAAAAAAGTTGAAGAAAAAATGTGTTACCACAAAAATGCATTAAGTATGAAAACCATGGAAAAACATAAGTTTAAAACGGTACATTTTTCTAGTTTTCACATAAAGTATATGTACCTATGAAGTATGTGATTTATCAATAACTTGGATGACTTGATAGGTTTTCTAGTATTGGCAAGGGTATGGGACCTTTCCTATTCTTTGCACGTGTGCGCCTTGATAAGATAGCTCTTATGTTTGATTTCCTATATATATGAATATGAATGCATGGTTATGTTACGAATGTGCATAGTGTCTTAATGTGTTTATATGAAAGGATTTCTCTTAAATAAACTTATGAATTAACGTATGACAATGTGTGGACTTAATGTGTTATGTGATTTATCACATATATGTATATACACACACAAATATGATTATCTAGTCAATGAAGGGGCCTTGGAAGGTGTTCTCAAGTGTACCCTAAATTATATACGTTCTTGAATATGCTATGTCCATGGGAAAAGGTTTTTCACATGATCTAAGTTGATGAAATCTCATCAATAATCTATGAGCTAAGAATATGAGGATTCAATCTCCTAAGCCTAAATTTTTAAAGTTTTGTTAATAAAGGTGTTTCAATAAAGGGATCTTAGGTTAGCACCGAGTTAACTTGAAGATGAGGGGTGTCCCTTCCGAATGTAGGAAGGTAGGTCCCCATAGTCCTAATGATGTACTAACACTCATCACCAATTCTTATAAAGTGATATTTCAATTAGTTTATAACTACAATACCTCAATAGGCATAAAGAGCGTTTCTTCATATACCTCCAAGTTTCGTAAACTATGCTGGCCACATAGTTTATAGCAAGTGATATCACTTAGCACCTTCCATTGGTGCAAGGCTCTACAACACCAAATTCCATCTTTAGCACCAATGATCTTAGTGTCGGTTAAGGCTATAGTTTCCGTAAAGTAAAAATGACAATGCAAGTAAATTACTAGGATTGTAACTTGGATTACCTAGGGAAAGTTTCTTAGCGTAGGTGAGTGTAATGAACTTACCGATAAATTACCCAACAAGCTCTTTAGGATGTTCTAGGAGAGTGTGATAATGCATGTGAATGTGTTTATGTTCCTTACGAATGAAATTGTAGAGCAGTCTACTTTTTGTGATGAAATGCATGGTATGAGTCTATATGATGTGGTCTTTTCCCTACATGCATAATGTAGGTCTGAATGACTACATTATGAAGCTCTTTATTGGCATAAAAGAAGTTGTCTATGTGGCCTTGTTAATGTATGAAGCAATTTTTAAAACTTGCGGTGTCATAATAGGTTTACTACATATCTGTGAGATTATGGGGCTTCACATGTGCATTGAAATAGTAGACTTAGATTGGGATTGTGAGTAAGGTAGTTTAACATTATATGTGAAGTATAGTTTGTATATGAGCATAATGACTTGACCTTACTTTAATGTCATTTGGGTCTTGGCTTAAATGTTTCTATGATGTATTATATTTCTATGATGGTATGTGTTGGCTTATGAAAGATGTATGAATGATTTCTAAGTGGCCTTACATTGATGAATTGCTCCAAGTATTACTAGACGGTTACTTGGGAGGTTAATGTGTTAAAGAAAACAAGTTCACCGTAACGAGAAAAATACTTGTTGTGAAGTGTGAGGAGGTTACTCTAATATGACCCCAAATGTGACTTAAATGCTATGTGTGATTTTGTATGATGTGTGACCGATTAATATATCTATATTAAGCATATGAATTTTATTATGATGATTGTATCAAAGTTTTTTATGATTTTCACAAAAAGGTATAATCCATTGTTTGAAGTAAAATGTCCCTTTTTAATTGCATAACTCTGAATGATTTTCATACTTAGTGGATTTTGATACTAACTCTATTATTCTCAACCTTTTTACACAAAGTGTACATTATGGACGCTTAACGAATGTATTTAATGGTGAGGAGATTGATATGAGATTTCCAAGATTAAGGAAACGAATCCTGAAGTTTAAGGATTTCCTAAGTCTTAGTTTATTGTTAATATATATAGTAAATTTATTTAATGAATTATGTTGTAAGGTCTGTGTCCCTTAAGTTTTCTTATAATGTTATGCCTAGTTGGCAAAGTGACTTAGAGTTTAACTATGTATTTTGATATTTTATATATAAAGTAGGTGATGTTCTAGCATATGATGTGCTAAGAAAGTTTTAAATTTTCTACTAAATTTACCTATGACAATGCGATGAATGATAAATATGGGCTTGTACATGACCTCCAAGAGGTAAGGTATGCCATGTTTCTTCTAAGGGGTGTTACCCGGAAATTACAACTATGATCATGGCTGCTAAATATGGAATTTGGAGAATCCTATTTGAGGTGGAAGATATGGACCATCATGTTCATTTCTATTACCATAGGAATCTGCCTGAAGTTTTTGTCGCGATTGTAGTTCTCATCAAAGACATATGGACATTCTCGGTTGTAATTACCATAGTCCTGACCTTTGTTTACTTTATCATTGGGCAAATTATCTGTCACAATTGGAATCTATACCCTAGACGATACCGAAATCGTTGACCTGTTAGAGGTCGCAGACAAGCCTACGTACGTCATCGTTAGTCCATCTAGGTTATGTTTTGTGGAAAATTTGAAACTTTTTTCCTATTAACATGCCTACTAAATATTATACTACATATGTAATTGTTCACAATCAAGCATCTTACATTAAGATCATCAAATGAAAGAAATAGTTCATAGCTCTATTAAATGTGTACTTGCCAAAACGGCACCAATACAAAATCTTAAATCAAGTGGGAAATGAAACACTAGTGGAACATGCTCCACTAGCTAAGGCCTACATCAAAGCTTTATAATAAAAGTAGACATTCTCGAAAGCATGAGGTCCTACCAAGTCCGGATGAAAGCTCCACGTCCAGATAGTTTTAACGTTTTACCGTACGATCTAACGTCCACCTGTTCCTTCACCTAAAAATATATAAGGGTATCGAATTAGTACACACTTTTACTATGTATGGGTATATGCAAGCACACACCAACGACATGCATGAGAGAGAAAAGCTCTTTACTAACAACATATTTTATGGAAAGTCAAGTCAGTAGACTTGCCGAATTTGGATTAGGAAAGTCAATGGAACTTCAAAATTTGGATTTAGAAAGTCATGCCATGAGTGTAACATACATCATCAAACTTATCATTTTGCAAACATCACATAAAATATTTAACATATCATATCACGTAATTCATATGATTCTTTCATGTGCCATGAGACCTTGGGATCATGGACTTGACGTTAGGACTTCCCAAAATGAGGGCTCAACATATGGGACCTCAACTAGGGAGCCTTTTTTAGCAAACACAATTTCAGCTTCATTTATTCATACATACTTCATTTTTTCATTCTTTCATATACTTGTGCAATCAGTGGTCAATTCTCGGTTATTTTTTAAGGTTCTCATCGGGTTTGTTGTGCAATAACTAAGAATAACCTAGCATCATTACTTAAGTCTATCTCACCTCTTTATTAGCCTATCCTTAAACCTTTGGTATCGTTCATTTCATTATATGCATCATGCAAGGCTGGCATCATTCATTCTTTGCGAACTTTAACTTTAACCGACATAAAATCATGTGAGAATTATGAAATCCAGTTTCATGAAACCCCACACCGAAAAGAGGTAGAATGACCAGCCAAAGTTACTCAAAACATGCTAGCGTACATGGGAATTGAACACCGCCAGATCCCTATATTAGCAGTATAGTTTCGAAGACTAGGAGATATAAGGAGTCTCATACTCGGCATCCCATACAGACTCATCTCATGAGAGTTACGTGAACCTCCTCCCTTCTTGAAAGAAGGCATCACCACTCATAGCTAGTCTATCAGTGCTCAGTATAAAGTTACATTACATTCAACTCATAAGTCATGGAAGCTAGCTTCTAGTATGAGGACATCATAGCTCAATAGATGATTTAATATTAAGTGTATTAATCTTAATACTTTCATTAGAGTGTTAATATAGATTGGTCTCTTCATTAACTTTACACTCTCATAGGTGAATACGTTTTTGTAACATTTACTTAGGTTCATTTGAGATTTCTCTCATCTTTTACATTAATCTCATATCATGATGTCACCACATTCATCAACATTAGCACATTTGTTTTTCATAAATACTCATCCCTTTTTACATGAATGTTCATTTAATCATATGCTAATGCACTTGAGCACTTGTGTGTTTCACACTCTTACTTAACCCTTCTAGGGTTTCATGATTTCATTACATAGTAATAATTTTATCGTATGCCAATGCACTTTTCCATTTAGTGTGTTTTACACTCGTACTTAACCCTTCTAGGGTTAGATCATTTCATTGCATACATCTTAGGTTCTCTTATTTTTAAACTTATGCTAGACTTATGGTTCTATACATACAAGCCATGAGGCTTCATTCATAGTTCATTTATGTGATTCATATTTTCTTAAGATTATGTTGTACAAGACTTATGCATCTTGTATGTATGCCAAGATCTTGATTTCGATCTAAGTAGGCTGCATTATTCTTGATGATTTAATTGACATATGACTTATGCATCTATACTGAATTCGGGAAAGGAACCCAATTTCGAATCCCATAGACAACACTTACATTTTTTAAATTTATTGTATTTTTGTTCACATGACATTGGGACCCTATATCGATCCCAACCTCAATGTTTCCTCTTTCAGTATTTTTGTTCACATGACATTGAATTACCTCTTACAGGGTTGAGGGGTTGTGGGATAAAACCCCCATAACCTCTTTTATTTTTTTTAATCTATTTCTCCTTGTCTATTTAGAGTTGACTATAAGGTTTTTGGATCAAATCCCCAAAACCTCTCTTTATTTTTCTTTTATTTACCTCCTTAAATATGCCTAAGAGGTCGTGGGTTCGATTCCCACACGCCTCCCCCTTTATTTTTCTTTTATTCACCTCCTTAATCATCCTAAGAGGTATTGATTTGATTCCCACTCGCCTTCCCCTTTAGTTTTGTTTTATTCTCCTCCTTAATCTACCAAATAGGTTGTGGCTTCGAATCCCACTCCTTTCATTTCTTATTTTTTTCTTTTAAGTTACATTTTCCAGCCACTACCATGGTTCGAATCCCCTTCACCACAATTCTTTTTACATATTTATTTTCACGATTTTTAATACGGTGATGTGACGGGTTCAATCCTCCATTACCTGACTTGTTTTTATTCATTTTTTTCAACAGTTTGAACCCTCTTTGCTGACCGAAATTCATCACTGGAAGCTTGAAATTTTATTTTAATTTTTCAGCATCTTTTCATCAAGTTACACGTTTTCTCTTACAAGAGTTTCACAGTGTATTTAGAACATTTTAGGTGCATTTTCATGGATTCGTTTAGACAAGATATTATCCCTCAAATCAGAAACATTGCAACTCATACAAACATCATATTTACATCAACATGTGTACATGAAATATAAAGAACTATCATGCCATTTTAAGTCCTGAACCATGAACAATAGCCACAACAACACACACATACACACATCATTACTTTTTTAAAAAAAAATCAACATGTCACGTAATTCCAAACATACATATAAACATATAATCATTACGAAAACATGTTTCATCCCTAATATTTTGCCAACAAACATAACAAACCTATGATTCAATGGGAGCTAGTGACAGGAACATGCAACGGGGAACAATCCCAGTTTTTGGAATGCATATTCTTAACATTAAGGGGTCTCTTGCGAAAGGGACAAAGAGAGAAAAGAACCCTTACCTTTTTGACTTAAAAATCTTGAATTCCTTCCCAAAAACTTCATCTAAGAGGTCGTGGGTTCGATTCCAACACACCTCCCCCTTTATTTTGCTTTTATTCTCCCTATTAATACTGCCTATGAGGTCGAGGGTTCGATTCCCACACGCCTCCCCCTTAGTTTTTATTTTATTCACCTCCTTAATAAGCCTAAGAGGTCGTGGGTTCTATTCCCACACGCCTCCTCCTTTAGTTTTCTTTTATTCTCCTCCTTAATCTGCCTAAGAGGTTGTGGGTTCGATTCCCACACGCCACCCCCTATATTTTTCTTTTGATCTCCTCCTTAAATCTGATTGAGAGGTGGTGAGTTTCAATCCCACTCTTATCATTTCTATTTTTTCTTTTAAGTTACATTTTCCAGTCAATACAATGGTTCGGATCCCTTTCACCACATTTCTTTTTACTTCTTTATTTCCATGGTTTTTAATATTGTGAGGTCACGGGTTCAATCCTGCATGAACTCACTTATTTTAATTAATTTTTTCTACATTTTGAACCGTCTTTGATGACCAAATTTCATTACTAGAAGCTGGAAATTTTCTTTTAATTTTTCAGCATCTGTTCATCGAGTTACAGCTTAGCTCTTAGGGGAATTTCGTAGTGCATTTAGAACGTTTTAGGTACATTTTCATGGATTCGTTTAGACAAGATATTATTTCTAAAAATAAACCATATTTAAAATCAAATGAACATCACATTTACATCATCATGTGTACATGAAATATAGAGAACTATCATGCCATTTCAAGTCCTAAACTATGAATAATAGCAACAACAACACACACATACACACGTAGTTACATTTTTGGGAACATCAACATATGTCACATAATTCCAAACATATATATAAACACATAATCATCAAGAAAACACGTTTCATCCCTAGTTTTATACCAGTAAACATAACCAACCTATGATTCAATTAGAGCTAGTGACAGGGCCATGCAACAGGTAACAATCCTAGTTTTCAGAATGAATATTCTAAACCTTAAGGGGTCTCTTGGTAAAGGTAACAAGACAGAATAGAACTCATACCTTTTTGACGTTAAAATCTTGACTTGATTCCCAAAAATATCACCCAAGAACACGTCTAAGCCTACTCAATATCAACTCCACTCTAATGACAACCTCCCTTAGCCTAGTGTGCGATTAACATTAGTTTTCTTGTGATTTCGTGTGAGTTCTTCAATGGTTAAGAACTTGGTTTATTTTTCTTCTTTTGAATAATATTTTGTCAGATTAAAAAACATGAGAAAGAATAAGTGAGATTGAACGTGAGAGTGGAGAAACAAACTGGGAGTTGTAGCAGACTTAGGAGTCTAGTTTTAGGACTTCGTCAATAAGGTTCTGTTTGTTAAATAAAAATATAATTTTTATTTTATTTTAAATCACATAATGAATAATAATAATTAATTAATTATATAAACTCATAACTTAAATAAAAAATCACTTTAATTCATTGCTTACACCTAGGTTCGAACCCGTGTGGAGCAAGACTTCAATTCAAGAGCCCAATTTAGCCCATCTCTCCCAAAAATACCCCTCCACCTTATTAATTAAATAATAAATTGTATATTTATGGTAATTACGATACTTCCCTTAGGCTGGAAAAATACAATTTTAACCTAAGACCCTCCTTCAAGTAAATTTTCATATTAGAGAGCCCTACATGGTTGGACCCAAACTTTCAAAGCTCAACTAAGTCCCCAAGTTAGTTGTCTTGGCCGTAGTAAGGTTTTACGAGTTCTGGTTCTATGCGCATCAATCAATGTGAAGCGTGGTCTAATAATAGGTATTTTTGGCACATTAAGCATTTCTTATCTTATCCATTTTTAGGGTGGTTACATTATCCCCCCTTAGGAACATTAATCACCGAATGCCACTACTCTTTACTAACAATAAGTAAGTCATCTATAGAACGTAGACATGCATAGGTAATCTAATACTCCACATTGGTGAATTTATGATCCACATATTAACATCATGTTGCACATCCATGAAACCTACTAGTAGTTTCACATTAATAGACTAAGGAACTCTTTCCTAAACTAGTCTCATCAAATTATACAACATAACTAGACATATAAATCATAAAAATCAGCAACCAGCATCATGTCTCTAACATACTAACCTTATACTAGTGCATACATACCATACAGAGTCAAATACTTGCAGGACTAATTAAGGCTACTCAACCTAGACTTAACTAGAGGTGCCTTTCCTTGCACCCCCAGACTTGAGTGTGAAGAATTGTTGCCTCCCTGGAGCCTCTTCACTTGGACCATTAGACTAAAATCTTTCCTTCCCTTGTTCTTTAATTCTCCCAATCGAACAATCCTTCACCATATGACCCAATTCGCCACAACTGTAACCAGCTTTGGTGCCTATCATACACTCTTCTCCATGTAGTTTGCAACACTTTCGGCAAGGTGATATGTCATGAGTTATAAAGTTTTACGAACTTTAGGGAGTAATCCCTAACTCAAATCGAGCCTTTCTTAAGGCTTATGAATTCCTTAACCTTAGCCTCCTTCATTTATCTGGGAATAACCGCTCTATTAAAGCCATCTTGAAAAAATCACAAGTAATATGACCTCCTTCTAAGGCCCTGCTATCCTACCACACTTTATACCAAGATTGAGCTACATCCGTTAGCTAGTAGGTTGTCGACTCAGAATTTTCCACATCAATCAAACCCAATAGCCTGAGCTTGTAAAGTTATAGCATGGGCCATCTATACAAATGTTGTCCTCACTTCTCCATCTGTCAACCCAGCTGGGTTAACAGGCATCCTTATTCCAGTAGTTGGAGCCTAGGAAGGAACCTCAATTACCCCCGCAACTACTCTCCAATTTCTCCACCTGATTTCTCCTTGTTTTAAACTTTTGGTAACTTAAGGAGATGATTTTAGAACGCTCTTAAAACCAAGAAATATTACATTAGAGAAGGTATAATCAGATAAGAAGAAGGGAAATTTTTCCCACTAATCATGCAGTCTCTAATCCAGGATAGTGGTGCATTTCACTACCATGACTTATAAACTATTCAATGTCGTTGATGTGAACTTATTATCCTTGGAATTTAACCTAGCACTCTGATACCAACTTGGTCACGACCTAATCTAGACCCTAGAAGAGACGGGCATCTTTGACCTCCCAAAGGTCGTAGACAAGCCTATATACGTCATCATTACTTCATCTAGGTTAATTTTTGTGGAAAATTTAAAAAATTTTGTTTCTTAACATGCCTACTAAACATTCTACTACATACGTAATTGTTCACAATCAACCATCTAACATCAAGATCATCAAATGAAATAAATAGTTCATAGTAGCATTAAATGTGTACTTGCTAAAACGGTACGAATAAAAAATCTTAAATGAAGTGGGAAATGAAACACTAGTGGAACATCCTCTACTAGATAAGGCCTACATCTAAGCTTTATAATAACAATTGACAACCTCGAGTACATAAGGGGCTTCCTAGTCCGGATAAAAGCTCCATGTACGGATAGTTGTAACACTGTACCATACGGTCTAACATCCAGCTGTCGCTGGACCTAAAAATAGATAATTGTATGGAATTAGTACACACTTGCACTAAATATGGGTATATGCAAGCACAAACCAAGGACATATATGATAAAGAATAGATCTTTCCTAACAACATATTTTGTGGAAAGTCAAGTGAGTGGACTTGCAAAATTTGAATTAGGAAAGTCAATGGACCTGCCAAATTTTGATTTGGAATGTCATGCCATTAGTGTAACATGCATCATCTAACTTATCATTTTGCAAAAAGCACATAACGTATTTCACATATCATATCACGTACTTCATATCATTCTTTCATATGCCATGAGACCTTCGGATCATGGACTTCATGTAAGGACTTCAAAAAATGAGGGCTCAACATATGGGACCTCAACTAGGGAGCCTTCTTTATCAAACATAGAGTCTGCTTCATTCATTCATACGTATTTCATTTTTTTTTCATATACTAGTGCAATCATCAGTCATACCTAAGATGTACTTTAAAATATTCATAGGGTTTGTTGTGCAATGACAGAATAACCTAACTTCATTACATAAGTCTATATCACCTCTTGATTATCCTATCCTCACACCTTCAGTATCGTTCATTTCATTATGTGCATCATTTGAGGCTGACCTCATTCATTCTTTAGGAGCTTTAACTTTAAACGACATAGATAATGTGAGCATCATGAAAGCTAGTGTCATGAAACCCCATACCAAAAAGAGGTGGAATCACCGGCCAAAGTCACCCAAAACATGCTACTGTACATGGAAATTGAACCTTGCTAGATCCCTATATTCTAAGTATAGGTTCTAAGACTAGGAGATAGAGGGAGACCCATACCCGGCATGCCGGACATTCTCATCTATTGAGAATTATGTGAACCTCCGCCCTTCAAGAAAGAAGGCATCACCGCTCATAGTTATTCAATCGGTGCTCAGTATAATGTTCCATTACATTCAACTCATACGTATGAAAGTTGGCTTTTAGTATGAGGACATTATAGATCAATAGATGATTTATCATCTCATCATTAGTTTTAAATGTGTAAATCTCAATATTTTCATTAGAGTGTTCATAGAGACTGGTCTCTTCATTTACTTTACACTGTTATAGGTGAGTACGTTTTGGTAACATTTACTTAGTCTCATCTGATATTGCTTTAATCTTTTACATTAGTCTCATATCATATTGTCACCACATTCATCAACATTTTCACATTTGCTTTTCATAATTACTCACCCCTTTTACATGAATGTTCATTTCATCATATGCCAATGCACTTTACCATTTGTATGTTTCACACTCTTAGGGTTTCATCATATCATTACAAAATAATAATTTCATCCTATGCCAATACACTTCGGCATTTACTGTGTTTTACGTTGGTACTTAACCCTTCTAGGGTTACGTCATTTCATTACATAATAATCATTTCATCGTATGCCAATGCACTTGGCCATTTACTGTGTTTTACAATCTTAGTTAACCCTTCTAAGGTTACATCATTTCATTACATACATCGTAGGTGCACTTATTTTTAAATGTATGCTAGACTTATGGGTCTATACATACAATCCATGAGGCTTCATTTATAGTTTATTTAGGTGATTCATATCTTCCATGGATTCTGTAGTACAAGATTTATTCATCTTGTATGTATGACAAGACCTCGTTTTCGATCAAAGTAGGATGCATTATTCTTAATGATTTAATTGACGTATGGCTGATGCATCTATACGGAATTTGGGAAAGGGAACCCAATTACGAATCCCTTAGACAACACTTACATTTTTTTAATTTATTGTATTTATGTTCACATCACATTGGGACACTATATCCAGCCCTTATAACAACGTTTCCTCTTTATTTTTCCCTTTGAATTACCTCTTACTTTGTTGAGGGGTTGTGAAATGAAACCCCCAAAACCCCTTTAATTTTTTTATCTATTTCTGCTTGTCTATTTCGAGTTGACTATTAGGTTGTGGGATCAAATCCCCACAACCTCTCTTTATTTTTCTTTTATTGTCCTCTTTAAATCTACCTAAGAGTTCGTGGGTTTGATTCCCACACACCTCCCCTTTTATTTTTCTTTTATTCTCCTCCTTAAATCTACCTAAGAGGTCGTGGGTTTGATTCCCACACGCCTCCCCCTTTATTTTTCTTTTATTCAGTTCCTTAATAAGACTAAGAGGTCGTGGGTTCTATTCCCACACGCCTCCCCATTTATTTTTCTTTTATTCTCCTCCTTAATCTGCATAAGAGGTTGTGGGTCGGATTCCCACACGCCACCACCTTTTTTTTCTTTTATTCTCCTCTTTAAATCTTATTGAGAGGTGGTGGGTTGGAATTCTTATTTTTTTTCTTTTAAGTTTGATTTTTAAGTAAATACCATAGTTCGGATCCCTTTCACTAAATTTCCTTTTACATCTTTATTTTCATGGTTTTTAACATGGTGAGGTCACGGATTCAATCCTCCATGAACTCACTAGTTGTAATTAATTTTTTTCAACATTTTCAATCCTCTTTGCTGACCGAAATTATTCACTAGAAGCTGGAAATTTTCTTTTAATTTTTCAGCATCTTTTCATTAAGTTACACCTTTGCTCCTAGGGGAATTTCGTAGTGCATTTAGAACGTTTTAGGTGCATTTTCATGGATTCCTTTAGACAAGAGATTATCCCTCAACTCAGCCACATTTAAACTCATATGAACATCACATTTCCATCAACATGTGTACATGAAATATAAAGAACTATCATGCCATTTAAAGTCCTAAACCATGAACAATAGCCACGTCAACATAAACATACACACGTAGTTACATTTTTGGAAAAATCAACATCTGTCACATAACTCCAAACATACATATAAACATATAATCATCGCGAAAAAACCATTCATCCCTACTTTTCTACCATAAAACATAACCAACCAATGATTCGATGGGAGCTAGTGACAGGGAAATGCAACGGGGAACAATCCTAGTTTTCGGATCGAATATTCTAAACCTTAACGGGTCTCATGGGAAAGGGACCAAGAGATAAAAGAAGGCTTACCTTTTTGACGTTAAAATATTGACTTGATGCCCAAAAAATTCAACCAAGAACACGTCTAAGCCTCCTTATTATCAACTTCACTTGAATGACAATCTCCCTTAGCCTAGTTTGCGATTAACGTTTGTTTTCTTGTGATTTCGTGTGAGTTCTTCAATGGTGAAGAACTTGGTTTATTTTTCTGCTTTTGTATATTATTTTGGCAGAGAAAAAATTGTGAGAAAGAATAAGTGAGATTGAGCGTAAGAGTGGAGAGATAAGCATGAGAGAGTTGGAGTTGTAGCAGGCTTAGGATTATAGTTTTAGGACTTAGTCAATAAGATTCTGTTTATTTAATAAAAATATGATTTTTATTTTATTTTAAATTATATAATGAATAACAATAATTAATTATTTACATTAATTCATAGATTATTTAAAAAATCACTTTAATTCATTGCTTCCACCTAGGTTCGAACCCTGGTGGAGCAAGACTTCACTTCAAGAGACCAATTTCGGCCCTCTCTCCCCATAATACCCCTACACCTAAGTAATTAATTAATTAATATTTAGGTTAATTATGATACTACCCTTAGCCTGAAAAAAGACCATTTTACCCCTACACCCTGAAAACCTAAGATTTTCCCTTTTTAAGTCCCGTAAAGACTCTTTCAAGTTAGTCTTCATATTCGAGATCCCTAAATTGTTTGACCCAACCTTTCCAAGCTCAAATAACTACCTAAGTTAGTTGTATTGGATTTAGAAAGGGTTCGGAGGTCTGGTTCCACGCAAATCAATCCGTGTGAACCATGGTCTAATCATCGGCATTCTTGACACATTAAGCATTTCTTATCTTATCCATTTTTAGGGTTGTTACATTATCTTTATTTAAACCTTAGGTATTTTGACGGAAACACCCCATCTGATCATTAACTGCATATGTATCCTCTTCATAATAATACTCATCTGCTATTGGTGGTGGCGTAGACAAACAATTCGCCCAATTAAATTTATCTACGCCTCCGCCCACATGATGAAGGATCAACCCTAATTCATTGCTCATCTGCTCATCTCTTAAAGAATCTCAGCCGCAATTGAGTTGTTTCTAGGCTGTATAGTGAAGGTCTTTTGCCTGTGTTGGACTTTCTAGTGATCCAAGCTATATTTTTGCGACATATCTAGTTGTCGCGAATAGGGAGCACCCCCATAGAAGTAACATGGCGTACTTGGCCTCTTGGAGGTATTATACAATCCTATACTTACCATTCAACACAATGTTATAGGTAAATTTAGCGGATAATTTAAAACTTTCATAGCACATCATATATATAAATTTAGCTACAACATCACCTCCATAATATATAAAAAATATCATAATACATAGTCAAAAATTATAAGTCTATTTTCAATCACTCATTAACATTGATTACATTAGGGACACGACTTTTATAACATAAAATCATAAACTAAACTATTATATGATGTAAATACTTGATATTGGAAATCCATGAACTTAAGGGTCCCTTTTATTGATCTTGGGAACCACATATCAAGCCCTTCACCTTTGACATGTCTTTTAAGAATCAATAACCTACACTTTGTCTAAAAAGGTAAAGAAGAATGGTGTTGGTACAAAAATGAACTAAGTATGGCAACCATGCAAAATATCTATTTAAGAGGAACATTTTACTGTTAAATCATGCCCCATGCCTTTTTTTGAAAAATCCATAAGTCATGATACAATAAGCATGATATAATCCACATATTTCATTTAGGCTATGGAAAAGTCACAACTTCACATAAAACCAGACATTGCATTTAAGGCAAAATTAGAACCACTTTACAGTAAGCTCCTTTTCTTTTACAATATCCTCCTTTTCCATTTATAGCAAACTCTTTTTCTTCTTAATTCCTTAACTTCCAAAGTAACCCTCTAGTGACACTTGGTGCAATGTATAATAACTTCGATTACACTATCCACACTAAAGAATCACCTTAAGTCAATAGTAAAATCATACTTACAACTTACAATAATCACCAAACATATATACATCGAAGCATAACATATCATAAGAAAAATATATCACATTCGACTCAACATAGTTTATGAACCACACAGCACATACAAGTGAAGACTTCCAACATCATAATAGTAAGACAATAGTAAACATTAACCTATTTTGAGTTCATTTCATAAGACCTTAATATAATCTATATCTAAGCCTACTAGTATAATGTACATGTGAGGTTCCAAAACATCATACAAACATAGTAAATTCACAAACCGACCACAAGCATACGATTTGCTTCATACAACAACAAGACAAGAATAGAGAACTGCATACATACAAAGTAAGACCTTCATCATATAGTAAATATGTTAAAAAAATATGCATATAAGGTTAGACCACATCATATAAACTCATTAGGACTCATACCATGCATTTCATCACAACAAGTAAAAAACACTAAAATGTCATGCATATGGAACATAACGATATTCATATACATTAGAACACCTTCTTAGAACTCCCTTCAAGAGATACTTGTGCAATGAATAGGTAATGTCCCATACCCTCACCTACACAAAGAAACTTTACTTAGATTATCTTGTTTAGAGTCGTTACTACTTCCATTTTCCGTTTTACTTTTGGGAAACTATAGCACTAACAAAACTAATGTAAGACCCCCAATATGAGGTAGGGTGCCTAGTTCCTCACATGTGCCTATAACCTTTTTCAAATGTTAATTAAGAGTTTCAAAATATTCATGTATTATGTGAAGTCATTTGGAAGTCAAACGTTCAAGACATTCGAAAGTTATCCCTTGAGACGTGCATGTGAGACTTGAGTGTGGCAAGCATTTTTTCATGAGTTGCGAGTTTTTATTTTGGGTGAAACTTCTATGGAAGGTCCTTTAAATTTTAAGGTATATATTTACGATGGAATAATATTTGTATTACTTAAAAAGGTTCCCACAGGAGGTCCTCAAGGAGGAGCAAAAGACTGTCGAGACACTTTCTTGGCAGTGTCAATAGACGAGCCCCCAATTAACGCCTCGTTCCTCAATCAACGCATAGTCAATGGGAGGAGTTGCTAAACAATTATAAGTGTTATCTCAGACCTCCATTAACGTGTTTCATTCAAAAAGAATGGATCTCATCAACCAGATGACACCTCATCGACTACTGTCCATAGATGCAACCTACAATTAACAGTCAAGTGTGCTGCCTCATGAAGGGGTGAATGGGAACTTCACAGCAGGTCATAACCTTAACCTAGGTGGTTTATTTGGTTATTATTGTGTACTTTTAGTTGTCTTAAAATTGGACAAGCCATTCTTACTTCAATTCTAAAAATTAGACTTCCCTCCCAAACCAAGTTCTCTCTAGAAACCTCCATTGAATATGAAGCTCAAGAACAACCATGGTGATGGATTCGCAAACTTTCTTTATCATTTTTAGTGTTTTTATTCTACATTAATGTATTGTAATCCTTCATGTTTAGATAATATTCTATCTAGAGTTCTTCTCAAAGTTTTGAAAGAGAAAATATGATCAATCTTCTTCTTCTTCACTATAGCCATGGGTTCCTTCTCAATTTTTTTTAAAAGCATAATGTTAATGAATTGATGAGTAGCTACTGATTTGAATGTAATTTTCAATCAAACTCCATGTTGAAACCATGATCTCTCTCATGCTTGATTTAGCCTATGTATGGGCTTTGTTGTATTGATCTTATACAAATTGTTTTCTGATTCAATTATGTTAAAATGCTTATATATAGTGCCTAGTATGTGTATTGATGGTAAATTTTTGATAAGTTATCCATGCGGATAAAGGTCTGGAGAATAAGATTATACTATAATGTAATATCATGTGATCATGATGCTATAATGATTTTTATGTGATTAAATTATGGTGAATTGTCTTATATACTATCTACATTGTAATGTGATGATAAATTAGTTTTAATTGATCTAATGTGGATTAATACAATCAAATTTCTAAGGATAATATATCTAGGTTCTTCTAGCCTATAGATTGATTGTGTAATGTAGATGATGTGATATACATTTTACGGTAGATAAAGCATGATTTAGTTTCAGTTGTTATTTCTTTAGATACTTCCCTACATATATATAGTTCATTAATTACTATTGATTATCAAGGCAAGGGAATTGATGATTCATCTATGTATCTCTACTTTCTAGTGAATTGGTGATGTACTGTACTTGTTAGTTGCATGATCTTGTAGAGGCTTATCCATTATTACGTTTATGTTATATTACATTTAGCTACTTCCCTATAGAAACACATTGGAAAAATTCACATTGCTTAACTAGAGGTAACATATCTACGAATCCTCCAATGAGGATCAGAAATCTGAAAAATCATTTAGTTAGAAATGCATAATGTAACTATAAAATAATGTTTTTATAGCCACGTTGAATGCACCAGTTAAACCCATAACTCACATTTTCTATTTCCTGTTAGCCCCTTCACCAAAAAATATTGCAAAGACATAAATTATATCGTAGTGACATTTACTATTCTAAGTTTGTGTTGTCCTAAGAACTCATATTTTTGTCCCCATTGATAGAAGGAAAGAATCTGACTAATATATTCTGTTAATTTTTCCTTAATGAGAGATTTTAGCTATTGAGACACAATTATATCTATGTGGTAAATAAGAGGTTATGTAAGTAATGTTTACAGATCTCTCTGAAACTATAATTTGAATTTCACTAGCTAAGCCTACTTTGTCTGAAAAAGTGAACTAAAAATCATCATTAAAGACAAGGCATATTATGCTACCTCTTGTTGTTCTTTTCCTCTTTAATCTGAATTTCTCATAGATACATAAAGCTCACACTTTTGCTCCTTCGCATGTTTTTACTCTTCCAGCAAATGACATATTTAAAAAATTAGAGCTTAGGGTTGTTCTTTAGTGTTTGTCAAAGAGTTGTTCTCGGATAAGTGAAAGCCCTTTCTTATTTAACAAGCTCTTCCTGAAATAGTTAAAACATCATTAAGGACCTTTACTCTTTGACATATTGTTGAGTCTACTAGGTCTACCATATATGTTGGTGGTTGGTATTATGGTCCTTTATCTCACAGTCTTTCATCCCCTCTATGATATTCCTTGCTTTTTTTTTTTAACTTCTTGTACTTCCTCATGATTTTCTTGTTGAATAATGAATTCAAAAGATCTAATAAGATGATTCACGCGATGATACTTACCTAGTAATTATTTTTTCCTTGGTAGTATCATCAACATTCAAAAACATTTTTGGAGGATTCAAGGTTTGATTTGGCATAGCGAAAGTGTCATGATTAGTTAAGAAACTTTTATCATCTCATAACACATGATTCAGATAGATTACTCATGACTTGTAAAACTTATTAGTGACATAGTTAATAATTCATAATAAAATGCTAAATATTTAATATCTTAATATTCTAGGAATTCAAATATCCCATCCAAGAATCGGATGAATTTAGCAAGATATAGAAAAGAGTATATTGATGGTGTTAAATCCTTCATAGATTTTGCTTGCTCTTATGGACATCCAATAGGAGAGGAAATTCAGTATCCATGTGAAAAATGTGGTAATATTTGTTGGATACGAAGGAATGTAGACTATGATCATCTAATATGCTATGGATTTGTTAAGGGTTATACTAGATCGATCAATCATAATAAATGGGATATTAATTTAAATGTTGATGATATCGATTACTTGCGTGATGATATTAATGGGTTTTTGAATGATCAATTTTGAGATGTTTCAAAGTGTTTCACATTTCACTTATATTTGTTGAAGTGTTTACATGTATAGAGAAATGAATCATTCACATCTCTTTTACAGTTATTAAAAGAGGCGATGCCCGAGTTGAACATTCCTCAATCTTACAATAAAACCAAGTATATGGTTAAGAATCTTGGTCTGGATTATGAAAAAATTGATGCATGTCCAAATGATTGCATGTTGTTCAGGAATGATCGTAAGGATGATGAATTTTGTCATACTTGTGGAGATTTATGATATATTGAATCTACTAATGTTGATAATGATCTTGAGCCTTCAAAAAACCCACATAGAGTTTCAGCAATGACTTTGAGACACTTCCCATTAATTCGTAGACTCAAGAGGATATTTATATGATCAAACACGGAAGATTCTTTAAGATGGCATGAAGAGGAACTTGCTCAAGATGGAATTTTAAGGCATCCCTTTGATGGTCTAGCATGGAAAAACTTTGATATGCGGAATCAAAATTTTGCACTAAATTGTCGCAATGTGAGAATTGGATTGTCAAGTAATAGATTCAATCCATTTCGCACCATGAGTATATCATATAGCACAAGGTCAGTTATGTTGATGGACTGCGATCACCCGGAAATGATATTGATGTTTATGTACAACCATTGATAGATGAGCTGAAATTATAATGGGAGTCTGGGGTTGAAACTTAGATGCTTCAAGAAATGCAACTTTTCAAATGCGGGCAACTCTTATGTGGACAATTAGTGACTTTCCTGCATATGCTATGTTATCTGGTTGGAGTAAAAAAGGGATGTTCGCTTGCCCTTGTTGTATCTATGGCAATAAGTCGCGCTATTACAAACATAGTAGAGAAATGTTCTATATGGATCATCGTGCTTTTCTAGCCATGGATCATCCAAGGAGATCTAACAAAAGATCATTCAATGGAAAAACTGAGTTTAGGTCTCCTCTACCTTCCTCAAAGGGCACTTATGTTCTTAATAGCTTATATGATTTTTAAATTGTGTTTGGGAAGAAGAGAGAATCAAATGATGTCCCATGCACAAAAAGGTAATTTTTTTTTGAATTACCTTACTGGAAGCACAACTTGTTACACACATTCTTTATGTAATTCACATAGAGAAGAACACAGTTGGTAGTATTCTTGGAACTCTTTTGGATACTTATGGCAAAGAAAAGGATCATGCAAAAGATAGTAAGAGAACAAAGTTGGCAAAGTCATGTTTCTCAATGACAAATGGAGAGAAATCAATTTTTTGTGGCATTTTAAAGAGAGCCAAGGTACCTAATAGTAGTGCCTCCAATATATCTAGGTGAGTGCAATTGGATGAAAGAGAAGTGTCTAACTATAAAACTCATGATGCTCATTTCATGGTGCATTACTTGCTTCCAATACGAATTAAAAGCATTATTCCTGATTATGTCGCTATTCCTGTGATTTGACTTAGTTCCTTCTTCCATCATTTTTGTATTGAACTAATCACATTGGAGGAACTTTATTTCTTAGAAGCAGTTGGATCGAATTTTTCCTCATTCATTTTTTTATACAATGATTCATTTGCCTATTTCTTTTGGCAAATGAAGTGAGATTCGAAGGTCTGTTCAAAATAGATAGATGTATTCAACAGAAAGAGAAATGGGTACATTCAAATCACACATCCGAAATATATGTTATCCAGAAGGTTGCATAGTAGAGACACGAGTGGGAATAAATTGTATGAATTTATTCTCAAAATATCTTGGTGGGGGTGTGCATACAAGATTTAATAGAAGAGACCGGAATAATGATGAATGTGACCCAAGTGATGCAGAAAATATGAATTTGTTCCTAGCAAACAAGTTCGTTTAGGAACAAAGAAAACATGTCCATTCATTTTAGATGATAAGTCACTAAGTCAAGCACATGCATACATATTGGGAAATTGTGACGAGGTTGAAGGATATATTAGGTACCTTAATTTGAATTTGGTATTCAATTTTTATAATTAATTTTAAAATTATTTTATTTATTGTTTTAACAAAAAAAGTTTATGGTGCATATATAGCATGAGGAAGATGTAAATAATCATCCACGAAGATCTAAATGGAGTAAGGCCAAGGGTCATTGTCAAAACTTCTCTTAGTGGTTTGAAACTACTGCTTTGCAAGAGGATGTAGATGACTTGATAAAATAGTCTTCTAGAGGTCAAATCTCTATTGCAAAGAGGTATTTTAGGTACCTTATTAATGGATATATATTCCTTCTTAGGTAGAGTGATGCAAAGCGTAAAACACAAAATTGTTTTGCAAGATCAAAGGATAAAAATCCGATTGCTACATATTTGACTTATTAGGGTAGAATAGTTAATATTGTTGAGCTAGACTATTACGTCCATTTTAAGGTTGTTCTATTCATGTGTGATTGGTATGATGTTGAAAATGATACTTATGGCCTTACTAATGTCTATTTTAACAAGAGATGCTCTTAAGAAGAGTTTGAAGATGACTTACCATGAGTTTCATTATTTGTTTGATTACTATGTGGTGCTCACTTCTTGTTTTTGTTATTTAATTGTTTTTTTCTACAAACACATTAAGATATGCAATATGTGGAATTTAAGATTAGATACGTACAATCTTTCAGTATTCCTTTGGCTTTTTCCATTGATTTCTGCTATGATATAGATCTGTGGAATATTTTCAATTTTATACATTAGACATGGTTCATTGGTGCTTTTGGTAGTAGGCTTATGTTAACATTGCAGTTCAAATTTGAGTTTTGGTTGATGACTCTGCTGCTGAAACAACAGTGCAAGTGAATCATGTAATGTGCTTTTCTCCACTTTACTGTAACATCTCAGATTATCTCTTTATCTTTTGGAGGGTTCTTTGGTTTACACCAAAAGATTGATATATTAAAGACATATAACGTAGAAGGTTAGAATCTATGATGTTTGAGTAATCTACTTTTGGATTGCAGTTTCCGTTTTTTACTGTGCTGGTGGGTTGTTGGATGTTATGCTAGATAAGAGATAAGAGGAAAATCAATGTTATCATCTAGTGGAATTATCTTTTTCCTGTTATTATCAGCTAATTTGTAGTACAGGTAGAACTGAACTGTCAAGTTAGTTATATGTTGTTATTGATATCAACTTAGAAAAGTTGTATTGATTATTGTTGTTTCTTGTTGGACTCTCTTATTGGTTGGGTATGTGTTAAAATCTATAAAGCCTGTGAAAGATTTCATTACTTTTGATAGCTGAAGTTTATTATACACTCAATCCCAATTTTTCTTGAATTAACTCGTAACTTTTGTAGTTTAGTTGGGCATTTGTTATATACCACAGTTTTCTTATATCTTACCCTCGACCTAGTCCTACACACCCTCTTCTCTTCTTTTAATCCTTAAGCAGAAGTTTCAGAGACAGGCTCATACCAAATCATATGTTTTCACTATTAACTAAGAGGGTTAGGACAAGATTTCAAGGTTTTATATCTCTCTCTTGATAAATGTTAATAAACCAGTCTTTTTGAGGCCCAAACATAATAACAACGAGAGGGGGGGGGGAATAGAAAATGATCTTTTATGAATGTATAGGTCTACTTATTTCCTTTCATATTTCTATCTCTAGCCTATTTTACACAAAAATGCTAAAGAGGAGGCACAATGAAGAGATTTAAACAAAAGGAGAAGTCATAAAAAAGGAAAAATATTTACAATTAGTCTGAACATCGACATAATTTGAACAAAACTAATTAACAGACATTTAACATGCAGTATGCAAATAATAACACAACATTTCCTGTCAGGTAACTAAAGAGTTCAGAGGCATGATAAAAGTATTTTTGTATTTCAGAACCTTGTTGGATCATCTATATCTTAAGGTTACATTGCTACTTACTCGAAGACAAAAAAGGTATCATTTACTATAAATTGAGCCAATTGCCTTATTGGAAGTATCCAATTGCTTGAAACACTTAATTGGCTTGTTTGTGTTTTGCAGCAGCCATGCGTATAACATTTTTAATCTTTACTTAAGCCTCTGAAAGTTTAACGACTGTTGGAAGACTATATGGAAAAAATTAAATTTCACAATGAGACATAAGTAAAGAACTATTTTTGCAGTCCTTGCTTTGTATTACCTTGAAGCAAGAAAATCATATTTTTTACTTGGGAAAACTCATGAATCATCAGAAGTCCTACCAAAAGAAGCTAGATTTTAAACTTTATCTTCAAACACAGTGCAACAGTTATAAGAATTGATGATGTATCTTTATGTATTGCTTCTGGTCTTTGAATGAGTATATGAATGTGCTAGGTAAGGAATTATCAAGATATATAATGTGCAAGCTCAAAAGCATGACACGTAGAAGGAAAGTATGAAAACAATTTTGTACAAGGGAATTATGACTACCAGAATTTCATCTACCACTATGTTTGTATATGAAACAGAAAACTGTTCATTATTTTGACTCCACCACTATGAAGTTTGTGGCTAATAAATTTTGATAATTATTATTTTGCAGGTCTATTTAATAAAGTGAAAAAGCAAGAAGAATGAATCAATCGGCAATACTAAAGAAAAAGGGTTAGAATCCGAAAAAGGTTCAAAGTTCATTGAAGAATCTGGATGTTGATATGCAATACTGCTCGAGTGCTGAATTGGTCAATAAATTTATGATTAATAGAGGAAATGTTGCAAATGAACAAAATAATAAAGCTAAGAAAGAGCACCTACCAATAGCGCTAAAAAGAAAGAAATATGAGGATTTCATTCTACAAGAAGGAAAAAGTGAATTTGTTGGCCACAAATCAGTTATTCAGTCCACTCCCAAAGAAGAACATAGTATTGCAAATATGATTGTAGGGAAAGGATAGACGAACCAAGGTTATTTCAATCTTGAGATTCCATTGAAGAGAAAGGATTTAAACTGCCTATTCCCAAATTCATATTCCAAATGTCGTCTAATGAAAATGTTACTTCGTCTGTATATGTGAGTTGAAAAACACTATGTAATGGAGAGGAACAACATCAAATTCAGGATCTATTAAACTTTAAACAAGTGAAGAAGAAGTTATTCCTACCAGCCAGTAGTGTTGAACAATTTCTGAAAGACCAAGACATACAAAAAGAACATGATATTGATCATGATCTACCAACAAAGAAACACATAAAAAAGAAGTCAGTATTACCACCTACTAGTCTTGATCAGTTTTAGAAACAATAAGGGATAGTCATAGGTGATGAGAGAAAACAAATCAACCCCACAGTTGCTGATGCTAAAACAAGTGAAATCATGCTAAAAATGACATTTATTCAAAACACGCGCCATTATCTGCATACAAGAACTTATATAAGTAAATAATTGATACAACACAAATGAGCAGATAATGTAGACAACACTATCATCTAGTTATATCATCAACAAGCATAGATAAGATTCCATTACATCATAACCAAAAAAAGACCATTAATCATGACCCCCCACTAAGTCCATCAGTGAAATGACTAAGCAAAGACTTATAACCGTACATAAACAAATAAACCTAATAAGAACCACAACCAATGTCCAACTTCACATATCATACCATTAACAGTACATGACATCATACATTAGCAGTAGAGACCAACCATATATTCATAAGTGAATTCAACATCATATTGTGCGATCAACATGTAGATAAACATATACATATGCTTTACATTTATAAGAATATAAATACATAAGAACATCCTCCTCAGACAATCTTCAAGGGTAACTAGTGCAATGTATAGGTAGAGTCCAATACCCCTACTTAGACTAAGATAAACCCCATAGGTCACCCTTGTTTAAGTTAATTCATTACTTTAATTTTACCTTTTGGGAACATTTTCCTTAACTGAAATAGACAACATTATCTAATGTGGAATCCGGTATTTTAAAACCTTATACCGATGGAAGGTCGTGTACCGTCGAAAGTAGAAACAAACATAAACATAGCTTTGTAGGTTTATCCACTAGCTAGTCTTCTATGGGGGAAACAAAGTTAAGGAACTAGAAGATATGTATGAACTCTCAACATTAAATTTAGCATCGGAGGCTCATCTCATGAGAATCCATGGGGTGAGTGTCCCTCACAGGGGATTCAACACCTCAAGTTGAAATATTGGGTGAATCTTCCTCTATGGAAAGTCAAAACCTCTCATTGTCAAGGTCTATCGCTGGAAAGCTAAGTACCTTTATAAATATATTTAATACCATTATGAATGATCATAGCTTAGTTAGGTCATAGGGTCTATACCTATATAATCATCATCATCGTAGCTCAATCAGTATTGCATGAGTATTTTTCTTTCATTACAATATATACATGAGTGGTTAGCATATTTACATAGTAACTTCTTGATAAGGAATAGTGGTAATTCATCACCATCCTTATACCATTTACAACTAATCCAACAACTCACAAACAATATTAAAAACATTTCAATTCAACATCATTCCAACGCTATCAATCTCATCATGAAGTATACTTTAATGTAACTTCATCACTCAACACAAGTAATCATAATGGAAGTAAAGGTTAGGAATAAAAAGAATCACCCAATCTCCTTTCACAATTCATTATCCATTGTTTTACCATCAACCATCCAATTCAACCCAATAATGGGCGTAATACCATCACACAATAGTAATTAACACAATAGCTAGATCAATTGCATCATCACTATAAAAAATTAACTTCAAATCATAACCTAGGGTTAGCGGAATAGGGTGCATAATTAATTCTTAATGAAATATATCCAATTTCAAGAACACATTATTGTAGGAAGTCCTTGAATGAATTAGAGTAGATAAAACAAGTCTAATAATCAATACGTTCCTTAATTCCCAGTAATTAATAAGAGAGATCCAAGATTTGGAGAACTTGGCAAAAGAAACTTAATCAACATGAAATTGCATTCGTAACATCAACTAACCAAAAATAAACAATTCATTAGTTATAGGAGATCACAATTTATCATCAAATGTTTTAGAAGAAAACCCATTAGGATTGGAAAACCTGATGGAATTGGGTAATTTAGAAAACAACTTTGAAAGGACCTCTTGAGGAAAGGAATCTCTGAAAGTGAAAGACCCATGACTTAAAGAAGATCAATCCACGAAATTGAAGTAAAATTCTAGAAAAATAGGTCTTTTTCTTCAAGCTTTATTCTTCCTTCAATGGAGGATTTTGGGAGAGAAAAAGTAGAGAGAGATGAGAGCTTTTGGGTTTTGTTTTGGGAGTTACGTTTTGGTGTGTGAAAATGACTTAATATTTACCCTTAATTTATATATTGTCACCCCCTAAATTATCCAAAACAGTCCTCACTTAAATGGGTCTTTTTTTGAAGTCAAAATGGGCAGTATATGATTTCTATGAATCTTGAAAGTTGTTGCGCTTCGCAAAGTTAGTTCCATATTTTATTTTCAAAATTCAGGTTGAGGTAGTGATCCTCGTGGCGTGCACGCTTTGCAAGGAAAAATTCGCCAGGCTGCATGTCAGTTGTGGGTCGTGCAATGACTGCCAAAAGTAGGCTGCCACAAAACAGTTCTGACAGTTTGCCTACCCACAATGGGGGCTTCCTCAACAAACCTTAGGGTGTTCCTTGGGCCGTTGTTTTTGAACGTCTAAACCCTATGTACTAAATTTTACCTATTCAAATTGTTTTTATGTTTTAAAGTTTATCTAACCCTCCCAATCATTCACCAAAATTAGGGACGTCAACAAGTTCGATTTAGCTAGTTTTCGGACGTCATGGATGTTCCTTATTGTCTTGATTCTATAACTTCTTGGACGACTATTAAAAATTATTTCTGGTCTTAAAAAAGTGTTTCACATATTGGACTCACATGTGAGGCTCTATCTTCGGTCTTTAACTTTTTGGAATGTTACATTATCCCCCTTTGGGAACATTCGTCCCTCAATGACACTAAACTTTTGTAAAGAAAAAGATAGCAGCCCAACCAACTATATACAAAATCAAAAATGAGTAATAATTGAAGGAGTTATTATGAACACCATTCAACACAAAATTATGACATTTACACAAGTAACTCAAAATATCGTTTTCACACATTAGAGCTCAAAATACATCATGAGGAATTTTCTTCTCACAACAACATGAGCTCAACATAACATTTAAGGGTCATTTATGCCATAATTTCTTTCTCAAAATATGACCATGCTCTATATCATTTTATGAAGTCTACAACTTACAAAATACACAAATAGTGGGAATTAAGCAAAAGAATATTTTTCCTTGATAGTTCATGTTAGCATTAATTTTTTACCTTAAACACACACAACTTTTCAAAACAAGTCAAATTCAAAGCATCTTATTATTTTACTTAATTAAAAAAATAGATAAAGTTCGTTAGGAATGAGATGAGGATAACTGGAGTTCATGTCGGCATCAGCCTCCCATGTTACTCCCTCAACTAGGTAGTTTATACATAACAATTTTATGGAGGCCATCTCTTTGTTTCTCAAACCCTTCACTTGACCATCAAGGATTTCTACAGAAACCTCCTCATAGGAGAGGTTCTCATTGAAACCAAGAACTTCAATAGGAAGAATGGACTCAGGATTACCAATACAATTCATAAGCATGAAAACATGAAAAACCAGATGTACCAAAGATAGTTCACTAGGGAGTTCAACTCATATGTAACCTTATTATAACAACCTAAAACAAACTAAGGTTAACTAGAGCTTCGTGAATGTTTCATGAGTTAATTTTGTGTTAAAATGATTTATAAGATGTTTTTATGAAGTGTGTGATGTTTGATATGTTTTGAGGGAAAACGAGCGGGAACGTCCATGATGTTTGAATGGTGATCTTTAGAAAGTGCTTCTGTGTTCTCATGTGTTTGAGTGAGTTTTCATTTTGTTTGAAATTTGTGAGAGATGTTCCTAAGATCTAGAAGACTATGGATTGGGGTTGAACGTCCCGGTACGACCCCTATTAGGAACCATGCGGGCCCTAGAAGAGAACCCCATCTCTTAGCAAGAAGCTGCAAAGAAGTGACCAAACCACGACCACAAGGGACAGTCCATTTATCAACAAAAATTCCGTCGACCTTGTGCGTTGAATCAACCCAGAAGGCAAGCAAGACATCAGCGTATAGATTCCAAATCCCAACAAACCAACCACCACCGACGGGCCGTAGATGGATAAATGGTCCGTTGGTTGGAGCCGTCTTTGAAGCTGCCCAAAAAGTTATCACTTTCCTGTGTTGACTTGGGATGTTTCGTAAATTAATACCAAGTCTTTTATAATCCTAGGGTGATATTTTTAGGGTATTTTAGGTATATTAAAATACGTTACGCCCTACGACCTAATTTTATACTTCATTTCCTAAAACCCAAAAACCCCCTCTCAAGACTCCATAGAAGCTAATAGTCAAGGAATAACTAGAAAGGTTGTGGGTGGAAGTTCCTTCATAAAAATCTTGTGTATTTTATTCTAGTTTAGGTATATTAGTCATCCTTGACATCTCTTCCATCGAAAGTGTCCTTTCTAATAGAATTTCAAAAATGGTTTTCAACCCTAACTTCTCTATCTTTTACTCTAAATATGTATCATGCATGAAAACATTTTTGATGATTCAAAAATGATGTTTCTAATGTTAGTTGGTGATTTTAATGCAAAAAAATTTAATCAAAACATGTTAATGATTTTTATCAGATTTTGACTTAAGGAATGGGTTAAATGAGCTTGACTCTATAGTCTTTGAGCTTTGGTTTCCTTGTGTTGATATTGATATTTAGATACTGTCGTAAGCACGATATTATGATTAATTGTTAAAGAAATTATAATAGGTGAAGGAAACTTGGATAAAGGGTAAGTTGGTTATGTTTCTTAGATTTATTTATGAAATGGTCTTGAGTGGTACGGTCCACCTTCTTGGTGGCGGTGTTTACTAGACAAATTATTATATACTTGTTATTTATTTTAAGTTTGGCTTTGAAGGACCAATTTGTAAAATGAACTGATAATGAAGATTTTTCTTGTAATGTGTATTATGAAGCTTGAATTGCATGTTTTGCTTATATTATGCCTAAATAAAGTAAGCGTATATGTTGAGCATCCTACGTCATAAGACTGTCACGACCCAAAACCGAGCCGCGACTGGCACCCACACTTACCCTCCTATGTGAGCGAACCAACCAAACTAACCCTTAACATTTCAATATAATATCAACGGAAAATAATGCGGAAGACTTAAACACATTAATAAAAACCAATTCAATAACTATTAATATTCAACATCTATTATTCCCCAAAATCTGGAAGTCATCACCACAAGAACATCTATGATCAAATTACTAACTAAAAATGTCTAAGAAGCTAAAAATACATAAGAAGCTAGTCCATGCCGGAAGTTCAAGGCATCAAGACTTGAAGAAGAAGATCCAGTCCAAGCTAGAAGCATTAGCTCACCCTGAATTTCCGATGTAGTAAAGACTGGCTTGAATTACTATTGAGTCGAAGACGACGGCACGTTTGCTGCACTCCACAAATACAAAGAAGAAAACATAAAAGTAGGGGGTCAGTACAAAACACGGGTACTGAGTAGATATCATCGGCCAACTCAAAATAGAAAACAGTATATACCAAGTAATATCATAAAATCAACTATGATACTCAACATGTAGCAACAACAAGTACTATATCCTTAACAATTACCGACAAGTTCACACATGAGGACTCAAGCCTCAATACCATACTCATTTGGGAATTATGTTCATTAGATTGAGTATATTAGCATCGTTCAAGATTCATTATCTTTATTTCTGTTGTGTCGGTACGTGACACTCCGCTCCCTCATATTCTTTACTCCTCTTGTGTCGGTACGTGACACTCCGATCCCCTACTACTATGTGTCGGAACGTGACACTCCAATCCCCTAAATCTACGTGTCGGTTTGTGACACCCGATCCCCTAAATCTACGTGTCGGTTCGTGACACCTGATCCCCTAAATCTACGTGTCGGTTCATCATGCTTATAAAATCACAATTATATATTCACATTCATGAAAGCATTCAATTAAACACATAGCAGGGTTTACAATACTATCGATACATATCTTTCGCTATTAAGAGTTTACTACGAATATCGTAAAGGAAACCATAACCTACCTCCACCGAAGATTAGTGATCAACAAGCAAATTCCCAAGCTTTGTGTTTTCCTCTTCTCGATCAATTCTCTCTCTTTCTCTTTGTTCTTTCTATTTTTCTTATTCAAACCCTCTTTCTTTTACCCTAATAAGTATATAATTAAGTATAAAAGATGGCAATAATAACCCACTAATTAACTTAAGGTTACCTCTTTTAACCCCGAAGTAATTAGATTTATTAACCTTAACCCTCTAACTTTATAATTAAAATAGGAATAGTCCAAAATGTCCCTTAAAACGTGTAAAGAAATCCGTCCCAGACTGGGATTACGCCACATGTGACGGGCCGTCGTGCCTGCAACGGTCCGTCCTGCAGGTCGTCGCAGGATTCAGAGACCCAAATTTCTACCAAGGGTCTGTGACGGTCCTTCACGCCTGTGACGGTCCGTCCTGCCATTCTGTCACGATGTTCAGAGAGTTGATTTTCAGTACCCAATTTCAGAATTTCTAAGTGTTTTGAAACGAGACCCTGCGACGGTCCGTCGTGCCCATGACGTTCCGTCGTGGGGTCCGTCGTCTCAGCCAATTTTTCCAGAAATAAAATTTGCTGCTCAAAACGACTTACCAGGTCGTTACAATAGATACCAATTTACCCATCGTTCGTCCTCGAACGATCACAAAAAGAAAAACAAGGGCGAGAAGGAGTACCTGAATCTTTAAACAGATGTGGGTATCTCTCTTGCATATCTGCCTCCTTCTCCAGAGTGGCTTCTTCAACCGGTCGATTCTTCCATTGCACCTTGATTGATGCAATCTCTCTTGATCTCAACTTGCGAACTTCTCTATCTAAAATAGCAACAGGCTCCTCCTCATAAGAAAAATTTTCATCAAGCAGAACCGAATCCCAACGAATGATATAGTTTCCATCCCCATGATATCTTTTCAACATAGACACATGAAATACCGGATGCACTCCGGACAGCCCTGGAGGTAAGGCTAACTCATAAGCCACCTCCCCTACTCGCTTAAGTACTTCAAATGGTCCAATATACCTTGGACTAAGCTTACCTCTTTTACCAAACCGCATTACCCCTTTCATTGGAGAAACCTTTGGAAAGACTTGCTCACCCTCAATAAACTCCAAGTCTCTAACCTTTCGATGTGCATATTCCTTTTGCCTACTTTGCGCCGCTAGAAGCTTCTCTTGAATAGATTTCACTTTCTCTAATGAATCCCTCAAAAGGTCAGTACCCCAAGGTCTAACCTCAAATGCATCAAACCAACCAATGGGAGACCTACATCTCCTACCATACAATGCTTCAAATGGGGCCATATCAATGCTTGAGTAATAGCTATTGTTGTATGAAAACTCCGCTAAGGGTAAGAAGTTATCCCAATGACCACCAAATTCTATCACACATGCACGAAGCATATCCTCCAACACTTGAATCGTTCGCTCAGACTGACCATCGGTCTGAGGATGGAACGCAGTACTAAGGTCCAACCTAGTACCTAATTCAGCATGCAATATTCTCCAAAACATAGAAGTAAACTCCGTACCTCTATCTGATATAATGGAAAGTGGAACTCCATGCAATCGAACGATCTCTGAGATGTAGATTTTGGCTAACTTCTCCGCATTGTAAGTCACCTTGACCGGAATGAAATGAGCAGACTTAGTCAATCTGTCCACAATTACCCAAATGGAATCAAACTTACCCAATGTCTTTGGGAGACCAACCACGAAGTCCATTGCAATTCTCTCCCACTTCCATTCCGGAATGGGCATTCTCTGAAGTGTTCCTCCGGGCCTATGGTGTTCATACTTTACTTGTTGACAATTTGAACATTTGGCAACAAAATCAACAATGTCGCGCTTCATTCTACGCCACCAAAAGTGTTGTTTTAGGTCACGGTACATCTTGGCTGAACTAGAATGTATAGAGTATCCGGAACTATGAGCCTCTGTAAGAATAGTATGGATCAAGTCATCAACACGAGGAACACATACCCTTCCCTTAATCCTCAAAACACCTTCCTCATCAATTATTGCTTCTTTAGCCTCTCCTCGTAACACTTTATCTCGGATCCGGATCAATTTCTCATCGTTAAACTGCTTTCCCTTAATCTTGTCAAGGAAGGAAGATATTTCCTCCACACAAGCTAACAATCCTCCCTTCTCATTTATTTCTAACCTCATAAGGTCATTAGCCAGAATCTGAACCTCTCTAGTCAATGGGCGTCTAGAAACTTGCAAATGAGCTAGACTTCCCATGCTTCCGGCCTTTCTACTTAAAGAATCCGCCACAACATTCGCCTTTCCCGGATGATACAAGATAGTGATGTCGTAGTCCTTCAGCAGTTCCATCCATCTCCTCTGTCTCAAGTTCAAATCCTTCTGGGTAAAGAGATATTGTAGGCTACGATGATCCGTATAGACTTCACACTTAACCCCATACAAATAGTGTCTCCATTGCTTTAGTGCAAATACTACCGCGGCCAACTCCAAATCATGGGTCGGATAGTTACGTTCATGCACCTTTAATTGCCTCGAAGCATAAGCAGTCACATTCTTCTCTTGCATTAGTACTGCACCCAAACCCGAATATGATGCATCACAATAAACAATGAAGTTCTTACCATCTACTGGCAAGGTAAGGATAGGTGCGGTAGTCAACAAAGTCTTGAGTTTCTGAAATCTTTCCTCGCAATCATCCGACCATACGAATGGAACATTTTTCTTAGTCAAGTTCGTCAATTGGGAAGCAATAGAAGAGAATCTCTTGACGAATCGGCGGTAGTAGCTAGCTAACCCAACAAAGCTCCTTATTTCTGACACATTAGTGGGTCTTACCCAATTCTTCACTGTCTCAATCTTAGAAGGATCCACCATCACTCCATCCTTAGAAACTACATGCCCCAAGAAGGACACTGCATTTAGCCAAAACTCACACTTAGAGAACGTGGAATAAAGCTTTTTCTCCCTCAACATTTCTAATACAATTCTCAAATGCTCATCATGTTCCTTCTTACTTTTAGAGTATATCAGTATATCATCAATAAATACGATTACAAAGAGATCCAGATATGGCTTAAAAATTCCGTTAATCAAGCTCATGAACGCAGCAGGGGCATTCCTAAGACCAAAGGACATCACTACAAATTCATAATGCCCATACCTAGTTCGAAAAGCAGTCTTTGGCACATCTGTTGCCCGTATTTTCAATTGATGATAACCGGATCTCAAGTCAATCATGGAGAAGGCACAAGCACCTTGTAATTGATCGAACAAGTCATCAATGCAAGGAAGAGGATACTTGTTCTTAATAGTTGCCTTGTTCAACTGCCGGTAGTCTATGCACATCCGAAAACTCCCATCCTTCTTCTTCACAAACAAAACCGGAGCACCCAAAGGAGATGCACTTGGTCTAATGAAGCCTTTGCTCAACAACTCTTGAAGTTGGGCCTTTAACTCTCTTAACTCCGGGGAGCCATTCTATAAGGGGGTATAGAAATAGGGCGAGTGCCCGGTTCAAGATCAATACAGAAGTCAATATCCCTATCTGGTGGCATACCGGGAGGATCTGCAGGGAACACCTCCAAAAACTCACGGACTACCGAAACCGACTCAATCGAAGGTACTTGGGTAGTGTCATCCTTGAGATGGGCCAAGAAAGCTAAGAACCCTTTACTAACCATTTTCTTAGCACGAAGAAAGGAGATGATACGAACCGGAGTGGAAGTGTAGTCGCCCTCCCACACTAACAGATCTGTCCCAGGCTTGGCTAACGTCACAGTCTTAGTATTTCAATCCAAGATCGCAACATTCGGAGAAAGCCAAGTCATACCCAAAATTACATCAAAGTCAACCATTTCTAAGATAACCAAATCTACATAAGTGTTACTCCCCACAAAAGTCACCAAACAACACCTATATACCTTTTCAACTATCAGAGACTCGCCCACCGGAGTAGAAACACGAATAGGCATATCAAGTAATTCGCAATGTAAATTAAGACCATTAGCAAATGAGGAAGATACATAAGAAAATGTGGATCCGGGATCAAACAATACAGAAGCCATGCAATCACAAACCAAAAGATTACCTCTGATGACAGCATCCGATGCCTCCGCTTCAGACCTTTCAGGGAAAGCGTAACAATGGGCCCTATCGTTTGTCTGTCCGTTGCCCCTACCATTTTGTGATGTAGTGGCTCCAGTTTTCCCATCACCCCGACCGTTTTGGTGACCACCATTACCTCGACCACCACGTCCTCAAGAATAACGGCCTCTACCATGACCACCTCTACCTCTAGCTATTGGGGGTCTATAACTCTGTTTTGGACAATTCCTCCTAATATGTTCATTCTCCCCACACCCATAACACTCTCTAGAGTCAAGAATAGGTTTCTCAGAGAAGTGTTGACCGGTCTGAGGTGGACCCCCAACTACAGTCTGTAGTGAAGACTGAATTGGTCGAACTAAGTAACCTCCGGAACCCTGTCCTCTAGAGTAAGAACCATTAAACTCACCTCCCTTTCAAAACCTTTTTGATGTCGATGTCGTGGTGAAGTCATCTGGCTTCACTCCTTCCACCTCTATCACGAAGTCTACTACTTCTTGGAAGGATTTTGCCGTAGCCGCTACCTGTAAGGCCGAAATCCGCAATTCTGACCTCAACCCCTTCATGAAATGACGAATCCGCTCTTGTGGACTGAAACAAAGTTGGGTGGCATATCTGGATAGTGCACGAAACTTGGACTCATATGCGGTAACCGACATCCTACCTTGCTCTAGACTTAAGAATTCATCTCTTTTCCTATCCCTCAAAGTCCGTGGGATGTACTTCTCCATAAACAAGCTAGAGAATGAGGCCCAAGTCATAGGTGGTGCCTCTGTTGGTTGACACTCAACATGTGACCGCCCCCACATTTTGGCGTTCCCTTGAAACTGATAACTCACGAACTCTGATATACCGTGGTTTCACGGTATAATTAATACTTTTTCCTTAAGTTTAGTGTGTCCAAAAGCCTTTTTGTGCTAATTTTGATATAAGTTTTTCATTGTTTTGCAGGAAATCTGTCTAAAGATGAATGCGGAGATTTTGAGCGAAAAATGCAGAAGAGACCACCTACGGAGCTTATGACGGTCTGTCGTGCTTGTGACGGTCCGTAGGTGGCAGCGTAGAGAAGCTGCTGAAGGAAGATGGGGAAGTCTGACCAAGTGTGGGATTACGAAGCTTGTGACGGTCCGTCATTGCCATGACGGTCCGTCCTGCAAGTCCGTCGCGAAGATCAGAGAAGTGATCCCAGTATCCAGATTCCAAGAATTGAAGTATTTTGAAACGAAGACCCTCAACGGACCGTTGTGCCTATGACGGTCCGTCACACTTGCCGTCAAGGGGAATGAAGAAAGCAGCAGAAGAATTGCACCAAGTATGGGGCGACGGAGCCCACGACGGTCCGTCATGACCACGACGTTCCGTCGCGTGGTCCGTCGACCCAGCCGCGTTTTGGCAGATTTCCAGAAATTAGAATCCTTGTTTAGTTAGGTTCTTATTTTTTATAAATAGTTCGAAAAACCTCGTTTTTCAGGTTAGACTCTGAGATTATTAAATTCCATATAGTTAGACTCTTGGAGATAAAACATCATATTATTAGACTTTGTTTTTCTGAGTGTTTGATTGTTGGAGATTCTTACAAGTAACTCTTGTTGATTAATCAAGCAAATTTTCGGACTTTATTCTTTCTCATTAAAGTAAGTACATGAATTCTTGTTTAACATATTTGAATATTGTGTTTATGGCTATGAGGAACTAAACTCTATAACTAGGGTTGTGGGAATCATAGGCAAATAATGAGATAAACCCTAGCTAAAATAACAATTCTAGAATAGTGTCTTGCATGCATTAATAATTCTTTCGCTTAGAAGTCTTTTTAACGGATGATCAACGTTAGAACTCGCCTTAATGCTACTTGCCGGACCAATGAGGTAGATAATAGGAAAAGAATTATTAACATAGATTTAGTGTATACTATTTAATAGGCTAGTATTGATTGGTACGAGGTAATAACTGAGTAAAATATCAAATATGATGCTTAATATGAGGTAAGGATAAGGGTTAGGAAAGCAACACACGTAGCCGGACCAAGGTGCGGAGTGAGATTTTCTAGATGCCGGACCAAGGATTTAGAAATACATAACTTATCACTTTGCATGCAAGATACTAGGAAAGAATTGTTATAGCTAGAATTATCAAGTTATGAACCTGTGGGGAACACGTAAACCCTAGTTACTTTGATTACTTGATTAAAACTCAACATTAAAAGCTGTTAAGTGTCTCTGTCAAGTTTGTTAGTTATTTTTATTTTATTAGGAAGTACAAAACCCCCCTTTATGCTTTTACTTTTTAAAGAAGTCATCAACCGAACAATAGTAATAACAAGTTGGAGTTAAGTCTAGACTATTTTCCTCGTGGGAACGATCCCAACCTCACTAGTTGGGTTATTTACTTGACGCGACCGCTTTACTTCTCATTTGAGAAGTAAGTTTGAGCGTATCAAATTTTGGCGCCGCTGCCGGGGAATTTAGCTTTTAGATTAACTTGAACTTCTTACTATAGTTTAGTTGATATTTTCTTAATTTTACTTTGTTTTATTGTTTTTGATTTCCTTTCAGAACTATCCTCCCTGTATGCCAAATACACGGAGAGGAAGAGAACCATTGTTTCCCTACGATCGTGAGTTAGAGCGTACACTGCGCAACATGAATCAAAACTTGGGAATAAATGATGAGGATCCAAACTAGAACATCCCAGATCCGGTGGATGTTCATGGTCAGATGTTACCTGACGCTCCGGTGAACATCAACAGAGGGGACAAAATCCCGTTCCACGGCCCCAGGTTTTGCCTCCTCTACCCACAGGCCACACTTTTGTGGTAACTAGTAGTCTGATGCAAATGCTCACTGCCAGAGGTTTGTTTTCAGGGCTACCTTCTGAGGATCCACATGCCCATATAGCTAAGGTAAGGGCAGTGTGTAAAAGTTGTGTGGGGAGGCCTGATTTGGATCTAGATGTAATAGGTCTCAGAGTGTTTCCTCTCTCACTGACGGGAGAGGCTGCTATGTGGTTTACTGAGCTCCCATACAACTCCATTTACACTTGGAACCAACTACGGGATGTCTTCTTAGCACGCTACTATCCGGTCTCCAAGAAATTAAACCACAAAGACAGGGTGAATAACTTTGTGGCACTACCAGGAGAGTCAGTTAGTAGTTCTTTGGATAGATTCACCTCATTCTTGAGAAGTGTCCCAAATCACCGTATTGATGATGAGTCACTAAAGGAATACTTCTATAGGGTTCAAGATGATAACAATAAAGCGGTGTTGGACACTATAGCAGGTGGATCTTATGGAGAATGCCCTTATGCTGAGATTGCTGAGAAATTAGAGAAAATCTCCCGTAACAACAAAGCTTGGAGTACTAGGAAGTCCGATACAGGGAGAAACACCTTCGCAGTGCAGTCCACTCACAACCCAGCCACAGATGATATTCGGGAAGAAATGGCTCAGATGAGAACTGAGCTTGGGTTGGTACTAAAACATGTCACTGGGGTGCAGAAAAGGTTAATGCAGTCAACTATTTGGCTAAACCACCACCTCCAATCGATGAGTGTTATTATGAGGAGGATTCCTATGCAGTAAATGAACAGATGGGGGTTTCCGACCAAGTGCCCAAGGCTCTAATCAGGAAAATTGGCGCCAAGGTCAAGGGAACCAAGGTCGGAACTATGGTACTACAATCGTGAGGGTCATTATGTCCGAGATGGAAACTACAATCGCGACAACAACTTCAACAGGGGTAGCTATGGTAACAGAAACGACAGAAATGGACCTTATGTTCCTCCTCAAAATCGTGAAGTTACTCCTAGGGATGGTGGAGGTAGTATGTCGCGAGTTGAGGATATGTTGCATAAAATGATGAGGAGGTTCGATGCTAGTGATGAGCAAAATAAAGAGTTGAGGAATGATTCTAGCGGGTATTGGGCAAAAAGTTGATACCCATGCAATATCAATTAAGCAACTTGAGTTACAATTGGCCCAATTATCTGCAACTGTGAACACACGGCAACCGGGCACTCTTCCTAGCAACACTGTCCAAAATCCGAAAAATGATGGACATTGTATGGCAATTACTACTCGCGGTGGCAAGCAAACCATTGATCCACCTATGCCATCTGATGAGAATAGGTGACAAAGAATCTGATAAAGTGGTAAAGTTGATGCTGATTAGAGGATAACACTGCAAAAGATGCTGAAGTGCCTAAAAAGGTAACTCCTATGCCTAGGCCACCACCCCCATTTCCTCAGAGATTAGTGAAAAAGACCGAGGATGGTAAATATCGGCGTTTTATAACAATGTTGAAGCAACTTTCTATCAATGTCCCTTTGGTAGAAGCTTTAGAACAAATGCCCGGTTACGCCAAATTTATGAAAGATCTGGTTACAAAGAAAAGATCGTTCACTTTTGAGGATGATGATAGAATGCAGCATTGTAGTGCTATTGCTACAAGATCTCTGGTCCAAAAGAAAGAAGATCCGGGCGCATTTACTATTCCTTGTACAATCGGGCTATTACATTTTGCGAAAGCATTATGTGATCTGGGGGCAAGCATAAATCTCATGCCCCTCTCGATTTACAAGAAGTTGGGTTTGGGTGACCCAAAGCCTACTGCGATGCGGCTACTGATGGCTGATCGAACAGTAAAACGACCTATAGGAATACTCCACGATGTGCTAGTAAAAGTGGAGTCATTCATCTTTCCAGCCGATTTTGTTATTCTTGATTGTGAGGCTGATTTTGAAGTGCCTATTATCCTTGGGAGGCCATTCCTAGCTACGGGAAGAGCCTTAGTAGACATGGAAAAGGGGCAGATGAATTTCGGTTGAACAGTGAGGAAGTGACCTTTAATATTTGTAGGTCCATGAGGCAGAGTGGTGAGCTCCAATCGGCATCTGCTATATCCTACAACATGGGTGAGACCTTTGAGACACAAATAGAAGAACGTCTAGGTGTCGAAGCATTAGCGGCAGTGATAATGAACTTTGATAGCGATTGCATTGAAGAGTATGAGTCATTAGTAGCGGCTCTTAACCGAGGTGATGTTCGGTTTAAACGAAGAAATTTGAGCTTGATATGAAGAATCGCGAGTCCCCACCCGCTAAACCATCTATAGAGGAAGCTCCAAAAGTTGAATTAAAAGCTCTCCCACCTCATCTTAGGTATGAATTCTTAGGAAATGGTGACACTTTGCCGGTAATCATTGCATCAGACCTAGATGAACAACAGGTTCAGAGTTTGGTGAAGGTACTAAAAGGTTCAAAAGAGCTATGGGTGGACCATTGCGGACATTATTGGGATCCCTCCTGGTATTTGCTCTCATAAAATCCAACTCATGCCTGATCATAAGCCGAGTATTGAGCACCAGAGACGCTTGAATCCTCCTATGCAAGAGGTTGTGAAGAAGGAAATTATCAAGTGGTTGGATGCTGGAGTAATCTATCCAATCGCCGATAGTAGTTGGGTATGCCCGGTTCAGTGTGTACCTAAGAAAGGGGGAATGACTGTGGTCCCCAACGAAAAGAATGAACTTGTTCCGATGAGACCGGTTACTGGATGGAGGGTGTGCATGGATTACCGTAAACTGAACTCATGGACTGAAAAAGACCATTTTCCTATGCCCTTCATGGATCAGATGTTGGATAGACTTGCCGGAAAAGGGTGGTATTGTTTTCTTGATGGGTATTCGGGGTATAATCAGATTTCTATCGCACCAGAAGATCAAGAGAAAACCACTTTCACTTGTCCATATGGGACTTTTGCGTTCAAAGAATGCCGTTTGGGTTGTGCAATGCACCCGCAACCTTTCAGAGATGTATGATGTCAATATTTTCTGACATGGTGGAGGATACTATAGAGGTTTTTATGGATGATTTTTCTGTGGTTGGTGATTCATTGAGCGATGCTTGACCAATTTATCTGAGGTTCTTAAGAGATGTGAAGACTGCAATCTGGTACTAAACTGGGAAAAGTGTCATTTCATGGTGAAAGAGGGTATTGTGTTGGGTCATCGCATTTCAGAAAAGGGTATAGAGGTTGATCGAGCTAAAGTTGAGGTAATAGAGAGACTTCCCCCGCCGATCTCTGTGAAAGGTGTGAGAAGCTTTCTTGGGCATGCAGGTTTTTCTCGGAGATTCATCAAAGACTTTTCAAAGATTGCACACCCATTGTGCAAATTACTGTAGAAAGAATGTAAATTTTGTTTTGATGAGTCCTGTCTTAAAGCATTCAGTGAGCTAAAAGAGAAGTTAGTGTCTGCACCTATCATTATTTCTCCGGATTGGAACAGTCCATTTGAGGTAATGTGCGATGCTAGTGGGGTGGCTCTTGGTGTAGTATTGGGACAGAGAAGAAACAAAATCCTTCACCCAATTTACTATGCTAGTAAAGCCCTAAATGAAGCCCAGAAGAACTACACAGTGACTGAGCAAGAACTCCTCGCAGTAGTCTTTGCTTTTGAGAAATTTCGCTCCTATTTGCTAGGTACTAGAGTCATAGTGCATACTGACCATTCAGCACTGAGATATTTGATGGCGAAAAAGGATGCGAAACCAAGGCTGATTCGTTGGGTATTACTGCTGCAAGAATTTGACTTTGAAGTGCTGGATAGAAAAGGGACTGAAAATCAAGTTGCTGATCATTTGTCCCGTCTAGAGGATGAAGCTATGAGAGAGTTAGGGGATAAGACTGACATTGATGATACTTTCCCCGATGAACATGTATTGGCTGCTTCACAAGACTTGATTCCATGGTTCGCAGATTTTGCGAACTATCTGGCTAGTGATATTGTTCCATCAGACTTGTCCTTTCATCAAAGGAAAAAGTTCATGTACGATGTGAAGAAGTTCTTTTGGGATGAACCATACTTGTATAGGAGTGTGCCGACGGGCTTATTCGGCGTTGTGTGCCAGAATGTGAAATGTTGAGTGTATTGGAGGCATGCCATTCTTCACCTGTTGGCGGACATCACAGTGGTATCCGAACCGCTCACAAGATATTGCAATGTGGTTACTATTGGCAAACTCTTCATCAAGATGCTCATGGGTTTGCTAAATCATGTGACAAATGTCAACGAGATGGTGGTATTTCAACAAAGCAAGAGCTCCCTCTAAACCCCATTCTTGTGATTGAGTTATTTGATGTGTGGGGTATTGACTTTATGGGCCCTTTCGTGAGTTCTCATAGGATGAAGTACATTCTTGTAGCAGTTGATTATGTATCTAAATGGGTCGAAGCCATAGCTCTCGCAAACATGAAGGGAAGAGTGTCACTGCATTCTTGAAAAAGAATATATTCTCCCGTTTTGGCACTCCAAGGGCCATTATTAGTGATGGGGGTTCCCACTTCTGCAACAGATTGTTCAAGGGGTTATTGGAGAAATACGGTGTTTGCCATAATGTGGCCACGCCTTACCACCCTCAAACTAGTGGGCAAGTTGAGGTATCGAATCGGGAGATCAAACAGATATTGTCCAAAACAGTGAATGCTAGTAGAACAGATTGGTCAAGGAGGCTTGATGATGCTCTTTGGGCCTACCGGACAGCTTATAAGACTCCCATAGGTATGTCTCCATACCAACTTGTATATGGGAAAGCTTGTCATCTTCCGGTTGAGTTAGAGCATAAAGCCATGTGGGCTATGAAGAAGTTAAAATTGGATTGGAGCGAAGCTGCAAGCAACGGTTAAATGGGTTGAATGAACTTGATGAATTTCGCTTGAAAGCCTATGAAAGCTCAGCCTATAAAGAAAAGATGAAGAAGTATCATGACAACAAAATTGAAAAACGAGAGTTTATGGTCGGGGATTTAGTGCTTCTATTCAATTCCAGATTGCGCTTGTTTCCAGGCAAACTCAAGTCCAAATGGACTGGTCCTTACACGGTTACCCAACTATTCCCTCATGGAGCAGTTGAGTTGGAAACTAAGGAGGGTGTGCGGTTCAAGGTGAATGGACAGCGCATAAAAATCTATCTAGGGCATGCTGAATCGGCGAATGAAGTGATCGAGGCATACCATCTTGATGAAGTCTGAGTAATCAAGTGGCCCCAGTCGTGCCGCGACGTTAATCTGGCGCTTGTTGGAGGCAACCCAATACTTATCGTCTTTTTAATAATGGTAGCATTTTTCTATAAATGGGTTTTAAATTTGCAGGCACATCACCAGGAAATTCTGCAGAAAACTACTCCGCAGTAGCCACTGACGGATACAACGACGGACCGTCGTATGCACCGTCACACCAGGTACGTATTTCTGTCATTTTTTGAAATTAGGGCACACACGATGGCAACCACGATGGGGCGTCGCATGTGCGACGGACCGTCGTCGGGGAACCGTCGCGCGATTAATGAAATTAACCCGACCCGACCCGGCTGGACCCCTTTTCAAATTTGACCGTTTATACTCCCCACCCCTCCATATTCCACAAACTTTATTACTATCAGTTACTTGTCGGTGCTGCTATTTTTGGTATCTACCTTGCCACCTAAATCATTACCCACTTGTGTTTTCTCCATTTCCAAGGTATGTGTCTCTAAATTTGTACTCATTTCTCTTGAATTTTTATTTATTAGTCAGTATTAGATTCGTTCTTAGTCGTATCTTGTTCCCTTGATATGATTATGTCTAGACCTAGGCTCTAAATGTTTGAATTTGCCATGTTAATAACCCTAGACGTAGGTGACTTAACATTAATAGTTTCCTAGGTAGTTGGGATAGACACATATAGGTCCACAACACTACAAGACCATGTGGGTTCATTGGGGTTGCTTAGGGTACCTACAGTTCTGTCTCTGATAGTCAGAACGAGACCCCGATGACGGTCCGTCGTATACACGACGGACCATCGTAGGGTCCGTCGCATAAGCCCTAGCACCCTCCCCAACGACGCTTGTGACGGACCGTTGTCTTCACGGCGGTCCGTCCTGCACGACCGTCATGATGGTCAGAGACCCCTCTGAAAAGGGTCTCCAAAAATTTTCCAAGTGTCCAACGACGGACACTTCCGACGGACCGTCACACCCACGACGGTCTGTCCTGCACGACCGTCATGGTGTTCAGAGACCCTTCTTAAAAGGGTCTCCAAAAATTTTCCAAGTGTCCAACGACGGACACTTACGACGGACCGTCACACCCACGACGGTCCGTCATGCACGACCGTCATGATAGTCAGAGAACCCTCTTCTGAGGGTCTCCCATCATTTTCTAAGTGTCCTAAGACGGACCCTTATGACGGACCGTCATACCCACGACGGTCCGTCCTGCTTGACCGTCATGGTGATCAGAGACCCCTCTGAAAAGGGTCTCCAAAAATTTTCCAAGTGTCCAACGACGGACACTTACGACGGACCGTCATACTCACGACGGTCCGTCCTGCTTGACCGTCATGATGGTCAGAGACCCCTCCTTCAGGGTTCCTTATATATACATATACCAAGTATAACACGACGGACCTCATGACGGTCCGTCATTGCCACGACGAGCCGTCATCTGGCCCGTCGTGTCATACAGTTTCGCTATCACTAACACACTATTTGAAATGTTTTATGTTGAATGGGCTTGCTTGACTTGTTTGACATTACTCGTACTAATAGTGACCCTTTGCAAGTACTATCTACTATGGCACCCAAGCAAGACCGAGCTTACGCACGCGGGCGATCCAAATCTGTTGCCCCGTCTGCACGCTTGATCATCAGGTCTGATGATGAGAGGGACCCTGAATATGTGCCCCCAGGCACTTCCGCACCTTCCCGTGCTGCACGTGCCCCCAGAGCCACACCCAAGACGGTGGCGTCCGGCGTAGTCACTGCCTCCTAGTCTGATGAGGAGCGCACACTGACCGGCACACCCTCTGGGTCGGCCACAAACGAGGAAGGAGCGTCTGGCTCCTTAGGAGTATCCTGGTCCGAGGAAGCTTCAGATCTGCTGAGGTTCCCGCACCCACCACTGCTGCAGCATCGGCCTCGTCTGATGAGGCTGACAGTTCAGACTCCACATCCGGCGCACCAGCCCCGATCCCCACCGCAACCTCTGACCAGCCAAACCGGTGGTGCGTTAAAGGCCAGTTTCAGATTTACTCCGACGCTAAGTTCTTGACCGATAACGGAGTAATGACTCGAACACTCACCCTGGAGCGGCGGGTACTTACAGGGAGTCTCCCCTCGATGCCGGAGATCCACAACATATTCACCAGGCATCGCCTAGAGTGGACAGCCCGTCCGTTGGGACGATACAGTGAGGAGATGGTCCGAGAGTTCTACGCGTCCTACATAGCGACTCTCCGATCACAGATCGACAGGCGGTCTGCTCCCGCGAAACAGGCCCCATTGGAGCAGGTTCTAGTCTGGGGCGTGCAGGTTGACATTTCCCTGCCCGCCATCCGCCGGTTCCTATACGGCGAGAGTGCAGATGCTACTCGGACCCCCACCACTGCCGAGTTTGACTACCGCTGGCAGGTAGTGAAGGATGGACATTTCTTGCGAGAACCAGCACTGAGGGAGACCACCAAGCGGTGGATGGCCCTACACTTATCAGTCGACGGAGAGGGTGGCGATTGGGTCACCGAGCCGAAGGGGGCCATCAAGAAGGCCAACCTCACGTTCGTCGCCAAGTTCTTGTGGCTGCTCGTGCGTCACTGCCTTTCCCCCACAGCTGCTTATAACATAGTCAGCTGGGATCGAGCAGTGCTGATGGCGGCGATGATAGCCGTTTTCGAGGTGGACTATGCATGGCTTCTCCAGGCAGTCATGCACGAGAGGGCATTCAAGGTCACCACCACCTACCCCTTTCCGTGCATGATATTTGCCCTTTGCAGGTCTGCAGGTGTGCCCATATGGCACATAGATCAGTTGAGGACCCCGCCGGGTACCGTTGACGTCGGCCTCATCAGAGACGAGGCCAATGAGTTGGCCCCACGTCGAGGGCCCCGTCCAGAGCTGCCACCACTATCTGATGATCTTGCGGATACGGTGGCCCAGGCTCGCACAGCTACACAGGCATCCACGGACACTACCCCGGTCGAGTCTATCCCGGGTAGTAGCACAGCCCCTCTACCGACACCGGCCCCGCTTGCTCGAGTCCAAAAACTGGAGGCACAAATGGCCACTCTTCTGCATCATATCCAGCCGTGGATGCAGAAGTCTATTGCTGAGTCTGAGGCGCGTATGGCGAGGCAGATGCAGCGGAAGATTGCTGAGGTTAACCAGCGCCTCGATGCCTTTGAATTGAGAGTATTAGCTCGACCAGCCCCTCCGGTAGATGTGTCGACTCTTCAGGCTGCAGTCTCCTGTCTTCGTGCAGACATCGACACGATCCTAGCGGCAAGAGTGTCGGAGTTTGTTGAGCCTGCTGAGGATACTGTATTGGCGGCCCTGTTTCCTACTGCAGACATTCCCCTATCTTCCCCGAGAGAGAGTGCCAAGAGGCGGAGGGGTCGATCAGAGGATGAGGCGCGAGCAAGGAAGAAGAAGTGCCGAGAGATGGAGGCCGCGAGGAGAGCCTCACTTGCTGAGGCGGAGGCACACCAGATAAGAGCATCGCAGATAGCGGCTGGGGCATCTAGCTCCCGCACTGTAGAGACAGCAGGAGGCACTACTGAGGGTGCGGTTGTTGCTGAGGACATCACTGAGGGTGTCCAGATTGCAGAGGATGTAGGTTCTGGGAAACCAGACCCACCAGCTTGTTGATCGACGGCGCTATGCGCCACAGGTTTGCTTCACCTACCCTCTAATCTTTAGATTTTTTTATGCATTGGGACAATTGCATGCTTTGTTGTTGGGGGGAGGGTAAATGGAAAGTGAGTGTTAGGGTGAAGTCTGAGTAGCCCAACTCACTATCCTCTTTTGGGGTTTTCTTGCCTGTGTTCTTTTTCCCCAAAAGACTGATTATTTTTTTTTCTGTTGAACCGGCACGTTATATCTTTTGTACATAGTTAACTTTGAAGCATGATGACTAAAATGATATCCCGATAAAACTGGAAAATGTTGCATGACTAGGCGTAGTAACTGATAATTGTGTGGCTCTAAACATGAAATAGAGTTACACCATTGCACTACCCTAAATCTTCAAGTCAAACTAGGTGTCTGATAATCTGGTATAGTGATGAGATGTCAAGTGAGTGTGAGGAAAGTTGAATAGTCCAACTGATACTGAGCTAGAACTTGCCTGGTTAGTCCTGCTAAAAGTAAGCTGTAACATACAATTAGGAAAGGATCATAGGCCCTTATTCAATATAGCCCATTTCTAGCCTAAATAAAAGAAACCAAATGAAAGTTATCCTTCGTTGATCCAAATAATTTGAGCTTAAAATTAGACCTTTCTTTTTCACCCCAACTGATCTTATCTGGGAACAATATGTTGGCCCTGGTCCCTCCTTGGACATGTGCACCTCAGCTTATTCCAAAAGCATAAGTTGAGGGTGGCTAATGTATAAACAACCTTCGTTATGGCCCTGACCCGATGTTGGGTATTGTGTACGTTGACTCATGGCAAGGCCATGAGTTGAGGGTGGTTTTTTAGACGAATGCTATGGAAAGTGGGGTTGAAATAACAATGAGAGAGAAAGAACAAAAGTAAAGTGACTCAATAACTCGTTGAAAAAAAAAAGAAATATTCAAGAATTACAAACAAGAAAAGAAAAGAGTCACTTACACAAATGAAGAAAGAAGGGAAACAGCAAGGTGAAAGAATAGGAGAAACTGGGCAAGATAGGAAGGTTTAGCCGATATGTCAAGGAGGGCAAAAAAAAAAAAGTCACTAAAGTATACCTAAATATACCCTACCTGACTCTGAGCCTACGTTACAAGCTAAAAAAGTCCTATCGTGATCCTAAGGGTTGTATAGCGAACTTAAGGCAGTGAAAATAAGGGCAAGCTTATGGCAATAGGTATGAATGAGTGTGACTTTGTTCTGAGAGCGAGTGTTGAAATGTAATCCTTATACTCAAACTGAAATCATTGTGTGAAAAATGAGGATTTTGTTCTAAAGTGAGGACACTAGTTGCAATACCGGAATTGTTAGCACCTCGGTGAGAAATTGAAGAGGATAGGTATTAGTGCATGGTGAGTCTGTGTCATGTTCGAATCCCACAAAAGTCAAGCCTAATAGTGATAGCATGCATAGATTGATGGGATTAGTCGGGATTGATAGCCAAATGATTGCAAAGGAAAAACATGAATACTATTGTACAAAGATTGTGTAGTGAGTCATAGTGCGTCGCTTGAGGACAAACAACGAATTTAAGTTGAGGGTGTTGATATACCGTGGTTTCACGGTATAATTAATACTTTTTCCTTAAGTTTAGTGTGTCCGAAAGCCTTTTTGTGCTAATTTTGATATAAATTTTTCATTGTTTTGAAGGAAATCTGTCTAAAGATGAATGAGAAGATTTTGAGCGAAAAATGCAGAAGAGACCACCTACGGAGCTTATGACGGTCCGTCGTGCTTGTGATGGTCTGTAGGTGGCAGCGTAGAGAAGCTGCTAAAGGAAGATGGGGAAGTCTGACCAAGTGTGGGATTACGAAGCTTGTGACGGTCCGTCATTGCCATGACGGTCCGTCCTGCAAGTCTGTCGCAAAGATCAGAGAAGTGATCCCAGTACCCAGATTCCAAGAATTGAAGTATTTTGAAACGAAGACCCTCGACAGACCGTCGTGCCTATGACGGTCCGTCACACTTGCCGTCGAGGGGAATGAAAAAAGCAGCAGAAGAATTGCACCAAGTATGGGGCGACGGAGCCCACGACGGTCCGTCATGACCACGACGTTCTGTCGGGTGGTCCGTCGACCCAGCCGCGTTTTGGCAAGTTTCCAGAAATTAGAATCCTTGTTTAAATAGGTTTTAATTTTTTTTAAATAGTTCGAAAAACTTCGTTTTTTAGGTTAGACTCTGAGATTATTAAATTCCATATAGTTAGACTCTTGGAGATAAAACATCATATTATGAGACTTTGTTTTTCTGAGTGTTTGATTGTTGGAGATTCTTACAAGTAACTCTTGTTGATTAATCAAGCAAATTTTCGGACTTTATTCTTTCTCATTAAAGTAAGTACATGAATTTTTGTTTAACATATTTTAATATTGTGTTTATGGCTATGAGGAACTAAACTCTATAACTAGGGTTGTGGGAACCATAGGAAAAAAATGAGATAAACCCTAGCTAAAATAACAATTCTAGAATAGTGTCTTGCATGTATTAATAATTCTTTCGCTTAGAAGTCTTTTTAACGGATGATCAACGTTAGAACTCGCCTTAATGCTACTTGCCGGACCAAGGAGGTAGATAATAGGAAAAGAATTATTAACATAGATTTAGTGTATACTATCTAATAGGCTAGTATTGATTGGTACGAGGTAATAACTGAGTCAAATATCGAATATGATGCTTAATATGAGGTAAGGATAAGGGTTAGGAAAGCAACACACGTAGCCGGACCAAGGTGCGGAGTGAGATTTTCTAGATGCCGGACCAAGGATTTAGAAATACATAACTTATCACTTTGCATGCAAGATACTAGGAAAGAATTGTTATAGCTAGAATTATCAAGTTATGAACCTGTGGGGAACACGTAAACCCTAGTTACTTTGATTACTTTATTAAAACTCAACATTAAAAGCTGTTAAGTGTCTCTGTCAAGTTGTTAGTTATTTTTATTTTATTAGGAAGTACAAACCCCCCTTTATGCTTTTACTTTTTAAGGAAGTCATCAACCGAACAGTAGTAATAACAAGTTGGAGTTAAGTCAAGACTATTTTCCTCGTGGGATTGATCCCAACCTCACTAGTTGGGTTATTTACTTGACGCGACCGCTTTACTTCTCATTTGAGAAGTAAGTTTGAGCGTATCAAACTCCACACCAAACCATTCTACTATACCCATCTTGTGTAGTAGCTCATGACAATCAACCAGAAAATCGTAAGCATCGTCAGATTCAGCACCCTTGAAGACTGGAGGTTCCAATTTCAAGAACTTACTGAAAAGTTCATGCTGATCATTTGTCATTATAGGCCAAGTAGTCAGACGTGGAAACGTGCCTATTTCCAATGAGGCATCCATACAGGGAGCCATAGTGGCTGCATGTTGTACCTCTGAAACCGCAGGTGTTGGTGCAGAAAACACTGGAGGTGCCTGACCCTGATCAGATAACCCGCTAAGATAAGCAAGAACCTAATTGATCATCTCTGGGGTAGGTTGGGGTGGCAATTCCTCATTTTGCACTTGTTCATTCTCCCCTTCCTCACCCTCTCTTACTACCTCTTCAGTCGGTGGAGGAGTCACCGCCCTAGCATCAGATGGGCTAGGTACTTGTCCTCTTCCTCTAGAGGACGTCCTCCCACGACCTCTACCACGGCCTCTTGCCACTGCTCTTCCTCGAGCCACAGCACCAGTGGCTGGCTCAGACGTTTCTTGTCTTGCCGGTGTTGGTGTTGGCACAGTCGTTGCTCTTGTTCTAACCATCTGCGAAATAGAGTGAAGATGGTCAGATACCAATTTGTATCACCTAGATACCAATTGGATTCAAGTAGTAGCACGAAAGAAAGAATGAAAGAATGGAATTTTCCTAAAGTCTCATAGCCTCTCAAAGAAAAGTAAAGGCGTCCCCCTACCGTTCTTTAAGACTCTACTAGACTCGTTCTTGTGTGATGAGACCAACGAACCTAATGCTCTGATACCAAGTTTGTCACGACCCAAAACCGAGCCGCGACTGGCACCCACACTTACCCTCCTATGTGAGCGAACCAACCAAACTACCCTTAACATTTAAATATAATATCGACAGAAAATAATGCGGAAGACTAAACTCGTTAATAAAAACCAATTCAATAACTATTATATTCAACATCTTATTCCCCAAAATCTGGAAGTCATCACCACAAGAACATCTATGATCAAATTACTAACTAAAAATGTCTAAGAAGCTAAAAATACATAATAAGCTAGTCCAGGCCGGAAGTTCAAGGCATCAAAGACTTGAAGAAGAAGATCCAGTCCAAGCTAGAAGCATTAGCTCACCCTGAATTTCCCATGTAGTAAGGACTGGCTTGAATTATTGTTGAGTCGAAGACGACGGCACGTTTGCTGCACTCCACAAATACAAAGAAGAAAACGTAAAAGTAGGGGGTCAGTACAAAACACGGGTACTGAGTAGATATCATCGGCCAACTGAAAATAGAAAACAGTATATACAATGTAATATCATAAAATCAACTATGATACTCAACATGTAGCAACAACAAGTACTATATCCTTAAAAATTACCGTCAAGTTCACACATGAGGACTCAAGCCTCAATACCATACTCATTTGGGAATTATGTTCATTAGATTGAGTATATTAGCATCGTTCAAGATTCATTATCTTTATTTCTCTTATGTCGGTACGTGACACTCCGCTCCCTCATATTCTTTATTCCTCTTGTGTCGGTACGTGACACTCCGATCCCCTACTACTATGTGTCGGAACGTGACACTCCGATCCCCTAAATCTACGTGTCGATTCGTGACACCCGATCCCCTAAATCTATGTGTCGGTTCGTGATACCCGATCCCCTAAATCTACGTGTCGGTTTGTGACATCCGATCCCCTAAATCTACGTATCGGTTTGTGACACCCGCTCCACCTAATACTACGTGTCGGTTCGTGACACCCGATCCCTTAATTCTATGTGTCGGAACTTTACACTCCGATCCACTAATCTCATTCTATCAATTAATCAAGCCTTCTCTTATACCAAGGCATCATCATTCTCATTACTTTAGTTCATCAAGCCTTTTCTTATACTAAGGCATCATCAATCTAATTACTTTTAGTTTATCAAGCCTTCTCTCATACCAAGGCATTATCATTAACAAAGACATTAGGGTTTTGCAAGATTTGGGATTCAATAACTTCATCATGCTTATAAAATCAAAATTATATATTCACATTCATGCAAGCATACAATTAAGCACATAACAGGGTTTACAATACTATCGGTACATATCGTTTGCTATTAAGAGTTTACTACGAATATCGTAAAGGAAACCATAACCTACCTCCACCGAAGATTAGTGATCAACAAGCAAATTCCCAAGCTTTGTGTTTTCCTCTTCTCGACCAATTCTCTCTCTTTCTCTTTGTTCTTTCTATTTTTCTTATTCAAACCCTCTTTCTTTTACCCTAATAAGTATATAATTAAGTATAAAACATGGCAATAATAACCCACTAATTAACTTAAGGTTATCTCTTTTAACCCCCAAGTAATTAGACTTATTAACCTTAACCCTCTAACTTTATAATTAAAGTAGGAATAGTCCAAAACGTCCCTTAAAACGTGTAAAGAAATCCGACCCAGACTGGGATTACGCAACCTGTGACGGGCCGTCGTGCCTGCGACGTCCGTCCTGCAGGTCGTCGCAAGGTTCAGAGACCCAAATTTCCACCAATGGTCTGTGACGGTCCGTCACACCTGTGACGGTCCGTCCTGCCATTCTGTCACGAAGTTCAGAGAGTCGATTTTCAGTACCCAATTTCAGAATTTCTAAGTGTTTTGAAATGAGACACGGTGACGGTCCGTCGTGCCCATGACGTTCCATCGTGGGGTCCGTCGTCTCAGCCAATTTTTCCAGAAATAAAAATCTGCTGCTCAAAACGACTAACCAGGTCGTTACAAAGACATGATGGATCAAGGTCTAAGCATGTGTAGAAGTTAATATATATGAAATTATTTTTATGGGAAAGGTGTGTTCACATGTACACACACTTGAATTAATGAAATTGCTGAAATTAAATTAAGTCAAAAGGGAAGTTTTAGGGTGAACACCCTTCATGAGTTGAGAATAAGTGTTTAGTAGAAACCTCACTATATCCTAAGAGATTTGTAATTTAGGTAGGAGGATGAATGCCCTCCTTTATTTGAGATGTGGCGTTCACTAGTTATCCTTAACCTACTGCATATAATGCGGAGAATTCATGCGGAATTATTCTTAGCAACGAGAGGATATGAAGAAGGGGTGGTTACACTTCGTTAGTTGAGATGCTATATTCCAATGTACCTCTTGAGATGAGTACTCCTAGTTAGTAGAGAATGAGTTACTTATTAGCAATCTCCTTATCCATAAACTATGCACCCGTATATGTGTAGTTATTGGAAAACATGTAAAATCTAAGAGAATGACCTTACTCTAGGAAAGCGAGGATCCCTCACCCGATAAGGGTTAAGATCGGGATTTTTATGAATAGCTCTCATGGTCTATGAACATTAAGCTAACCACAAGAAAAGTCATTAAATTTCTAAGTCTTCTAAAAGAGTTCACTACTTAGGGTAGGTGGTGGAATGGGACGCTATCCATCCATTGCACTAGGTAGGCGGAGTCTTGGTGTCTTAAATGAATTGAATAAACTAAGTCTTATAATAGAGAGTACTACTTAGGGTAGGTGGTGGAATGGTACACCATCTATTCATTTCACTAAGTAGGTATTATAAAAGGGAAGTCTTGGTGTTTTATGTGGAGTTTTTTGAGTGTTCTTCCAATGTCTTGTAATTAAGTGTGGGCTTGTTCTCCCAAGGTGAGTAAGCTTTTAATAGGTAGCCTTGAGGATCATTTAGGTGCATCGAAGGATTGTATGTGCAGACCCCTCATGTATTACTTTTGTATGTCTTAGGATAACCTAGTTTTTAGGGAAACTCCTACAGAAATGAGTTCACTTCCTCTTGGCTTGACTTTGGGAGTTAACCATTTTGGGATTAAAATGAATTCACTGTAATGCTAATGGTTCATTGTAACATTTTTTTAGCTTATTGTAAAATGTTTGTTTTTGCTAAAAATTATGGATATTCTTCTCTAAGTGCTAAATGATGATTCTTCTATTTTTTTTTGTCTATATTCATGAATGTTTTAATTATTTAGCATGAAAGTGTATTTATTCTAAAATTTTCCTTTTTGTATTTTTTTGCATATGCCGTACTTAGTACAATGTTTTGTACTAACCCCATACTTTTCTATACTCTATAAGTATAGGTTTTGAAGCAAGGAAAATTTAGAATGCAAATCATGCGAAATCTACTCTCTCTTCCAAAGAGAAGTCTAGAAGGAAAATCTTGCTAAATCTACATTCTCAAGACTTAGTATGTCCAGATATATTTGTGGATATAGTCCATGTTTCTTAGTTTTTGTTATTAAGACTTATTATGTATTCTTTTAAATGTAAAGGGTCGTGTCCTTAAGATATTATGTCGTGTCTTTTATATTTTGCTTGTGATGATGAGATTTTCTTCGTATTTATGAAAGAAGATGTTTTTAAATTAAATGTCAGAAAAAGTTTTAAATTCCGCATTTATTTTTAATGTCTTATGCAATTAATGATAGTTCAAAGGCTTGTACAAGACAAAAAAGGGTTAAGTACTCCTTGTCCCAATCCAAGTGGTCTCCATAACATATAGGGGGTACTTGTGGAACGGTACATACTTTGTATCAGAGCATAAGGTTATGGGAAATCATTTAGCTTCTAAAAATTTCACAAGCCATAGGTTGTAGACTCTTGGTCATTGGTGTTTGTCGTGACACATCCATGGACAAGAGTCTATAAGATGATAGAGGTTTCACCTTCTTCATAATTCTATTGTCGTGCCTTAGAGTTGAGTTCTTATAAATGTCTCTCTCAACCTCTTATCTTTGTGTTTATAGGACATGAAGACGAGGAGTTCAACCGCTAGAAGGGAGGAGGGAGGTGTAGTTAATGAGAGGATCCCACCCCTTATTGACCAAGTTTTAATAGTCGACCTAGAGGGAGATAATGAGGAGGTTCCCCTTCAAGAAACCTCGAGTGCCTCCGGAACCTCAAGATCCTTAAGTACCCCAAATGTCCCCTATGCCTCAAGATCCTTTTGTTGAAGGGGATATGACTATGCAGAGTTGAGGGCTGGCCCTAATTAAGTTTACCCAACTCATGGCTGCTCAATCTCAAATTGTCAATAATTACTTTCTTGCCCAAGCTAACTAAGGGCGTGGATCTAAAACTAATGCTAGTACTCTTGGTTCTAATATAAGGGATTTCATGAGAATGAACCCTCCTACTTTCCATGGCACTAAGGTTGATGAAGATCAAAAAGTTTTCATAGACAAGGTGTTCAAAGTGGTTGATTTTATGAGTGTGACTCCTAGGGATAAAGCAGAGCAAACCGCTTACAAACTCAAAGATATGGCTCAAGTGTTGTTAGCAGAATAAAGGGATGAGAGACCCTTCAGAAATGGTCTGGTTGATTGGGACATGTTCAAAGAGGCTTTCCTAGATAGGTTCTTTTTCTTATAGTTAAAAAAATAGAAGATGACTGAATTCATGAACCTTCGTCAAGGTGGAATGATTGTGCAAGAGTATTCTCTTATATAACCAACCTCTCTTAGTGTTCCCCAACGATGGTAGCCAACCCTAGGATAAGGATGAAAAAAATTGTGATGGGAGTGTCTAGCTTAGTGGTGAAAGATTGTCGTACGACAATGCTTCTTAATGAAAAGGATATCTTTAGGCTCATGGTGTATGCACAACATATTGAGGAGTCCAAATTAGGGAGATAGGCAAGAGGGTAAGAGGCCTAAGAAAGATGATTGTAGACACCAAAAAACATAAGAGGAGGTTCTCTCACCAACAATCTTCCATTGGGAACAAGGATAGGTCTCAAAACAAACATTCCTAAGGAGGTGGCCACACATTGTAGAGGACTAGGCCTGCTTCTTGTTGAAAGCAACATTTGGGTGAGTATTTTGCCGAAATACATGGTTGTTTTGGTTGTTTTAGTAAAGAACACAAGATAGAGAAAGCCGTGACATCAAAGAAAAGAAGAATGAGGTCAATCAAACTCCTCAAGGTGGTTTTGTTCCTAAAGATACGAACAAGAATCATCCCTATGGGATGGGAGCTAGGAAGGATAACTGATGCAGTGTTGATAGTCCCTGTAAGTTTTAACCCTTTACGGTTGTTGTTTTTATGTTACAAGATGAGTGTATATGGTTTTTTTCGTATGATCATGTTTTCTTGATGAATTTATTAAAAGGTGGATTTTTTTATTATCTATCATGTTTCAGTATGTTAAAGTATTCTCACTATGAAACTGTTCATTTTTTAAATAAATTGCTTTTTATTCAATTGTAGTTTGAATTAGTGCAAAGTGTTTTTTATGACCATGTTTAATTTTGTGGAAGATATTTCCTCCATAAATGAAGAACAAGGGTGAATTTTGAAATATGAATGTTGTTACAAAGTACTTATTTTGCAAAGTGATTTAAAGTGTAAAATTGTGTTACTTTTTAGTTGGTGCATTATTATGAATGTTTAACGATGATTTTAATGTGATTTGTGTTTCTAATATAATCATTTATGGTCTTAATGTTTTTAGTGTCATTCCATGACGTATGTTATTCCTAGTGGGGGAGAATGTAACACCCTTAAACAAACTGAGGTAAACTAGAGTTTTGTGAATTCTTCCTGAGTTAATTTTTTGTTAAAAAGAGTTATTATTTTGTCCTTAGTAAGTGTGTGAATTTTGGTTAAGTTTGGAGGTCAAACGTCCAGGAACGTCCATGACGTTCAGAAGGTGAGCCTTAGAAAGTAGTTGTGTGTTCTCATGTATTTGAGTGAGTTTTAAGTGTTCGTTTAGTTTGAAATTGGTGTGAGATGTTACTATGAACTAGATGACTACGTATAGGGGTTTAAAACCGAGTATGAACCCACCTAGGACCAACTAGTGGCCCGAGAGGAGCATCCCATCTCTTTTTAACAAGCTGCCAAGTAGTGACTAAACGACAAGCAGAAGGGACGGTCCCTTAGACAACAAAGATTGTGTCGACCTTGGGCGTCAACTGGACCTGCAAAGAAAGGAATCCTGCATAGGTTAGCGGACAACTCCTAACCAACAAACCACCACCAACGGGCCGTTGATGGACAAATGGTCTGTTGGTTGGAGCCGTCTGTAAAGCTGCCCAAAATGATGTCACTTTCCTGTATTGACTTGGGGTGTTTGGTAAATTCACCCCAAGTATTTTATGAACAAAGGGTGGTATTTTTAGAGTCTTTCAGGTATATTAAAGTTTTTTACACCCTAAGACCTAATTTTATACTTCATTTTCTAAACCCAAAACCCTTCTTCCAAGAAAAACTCTATAAAGACTACATAGAAGTTAGAAGTCAAGGAAGAACTAGGTGGGCTTTTGGGAGAAGTTTTCTTTATCAAATTTTTGTGGGTTTTATTCTATTTGAGGAATTTTAGTCATCCTTGAATTCTGTTCCATTCAAGGAGTCTTTTCTAATAGATTAGCAAAAAGAGTTCTCAAACCTAACTTATTCTAACTTTAACACTAAATATGGGTTTTGCATGAAAATGTTTTAAATGATTCAAATATGATGTTTCTAATGTTAGTTGGTGATTTTAAGGCTAAAACCTCAATGAGAACATGTTAAATCTTTTTATCAAATTTTGACTTAAGTAATTAGGTTAAATAAGTATGACTGTGTAGTCATCAAACATTGGTTTCCTTGTGTTGATATTGATATTTAGCTACTGACTATGTCCTAATCTATTATCAAATGTTCAAGAAATTATTATAGGTGAATGAATTTTTGATAAACGGTAAGTTTTTTATGTTAAAATGCTTTTGAGTGGTATGGTCCAATTTCTTGGTGCTGGTGTTTAGTTGATGAATTTGGATATACTTTGTATGTATTGTAAGTGTGGATTTGAAGGACTAATGTGTGAAATGAAGTGATAATGATGATGGTTCTTGTATTATGTATTATGAAGCTTGAATTTCATGTTTTGCTTAGATAATGCCTAAATGAAGTAAGTTTATATGTTAAGCATGCTAGTGTGTAAAACATGATGAATCAAGGTCTCAGCATGAGTTGAAATTTATGTAAATGAAATAATACTTATGTGCATGGTGTGTTCACATGTACACACACACTTGAATGAATTAATGAATGAATCTAAGTTAAGTCAAAAGGGGAGTTTTTGGATGAACACTATTCCTAGGTTACGATGAAGTGTGTAGTAAGAACCTCACTACATCCTAGATTTTGTAATATATGTCGGATGATGAATGCACATTGTGATTTGAAATGTGGTGTTCACTAGTTATCCTTAAGGTACAATATAAAATGTTGAGAATCCATTGGGAATTGTGCTTAGCACCTAGAGTATGAAGAAGGGGTGGTTACACTTCTTGAGTTGAGATGTTTTATTCCAATTTATCTCATGAGATGCGCACTCCTCATTAGTAGAAAATGACTTAATTAGTAGCAATATCCTTATCCCTTAACTATGCCACGGCATGGGTGTAGCTATTGGCAAAGCCATGTAAAGGCTAATAGAATGACCTTACTCTAGGCAACTGAGAATTCCACATACTAAAAAGTTTAATATCGGGATTCCTAGTCTAGATCTAATGGAATATTTCAGTCAATCCACCCCCCACAAAAGTAATGAATGTACTAAGTCTTCTAAAAAAATCTACTACATGTGTTAGGTGGTGGAATGGGACGCTATCTATCCATTGCACTAGGTAGGCATTCTGAAAGGGGATTCGTGGCGTGTCTTATATGAATTGAATGAATTAAGTCTTATAAAAGAGTGTACTACTTAGGATAGTTGGTGGAATGTGACGCCATCTATTCATTCCACTAAGTAGGCATTCCAAAAGGGAAGTTTTCATATTTTATGTGGTGTGTTTTTAGTGTTCTTCCAATGTCTTGTTATTGACAGTAAGATTGTTCTCCCGAGGTGAGTAAACCTTTCATTGGTTGTCTTGAAGATCATTTAGGTGCGCATCGAAGGGATTCTATGGGCGGTTCCTTTAGGTCTTACCTTGTTGAGTCTTAGGATAGCCTAGTTTTTACGTAAACTCCTAAGGGAATGAGTTCACTTCCTCTTGGGTTGACTTTGGGAGTTCACTGTTTTGGGATTAAAATTAATTCACAATAATGCTAAGGTTTCACTTTTACATTTTCGTATCTTACTGTAAAATGGTTCTTTTTAGTAAAAATTATGGAAATATTTCTCTAAGTGTCAAATGATTATTCTTATGTTGTTTAACTTCTAGATTCATGAATTTTTTAATTATTTGGCATGAAAGTTTATTTATACTAAAATGTCCCATTTTATATTTTGGCATATACCATTCTTAGTTCATTGTTGTGTGCTAACCCCATACTTTTCTATGCTTTATCAGTTTAGGTCTGGATGAAAGAAAAAGTCTAAAAGGCAAAGATTGGGAAATCTACTCTTTCAATACTTGGTATGTCCTCATATATTCGAGGACATAGTAAATGTTTCTTAGTTTTTGTTAATAAGACTTATTATGTATTTCTTTGAAATGTAAAGGGTCGTGTCCGAAAGATATTATGTCATGTAATTACATTTGGCTTGTGACGATGATATTAAATTTCGCACTACTTTTCATGTTAAAGGGTTGTACAAGATCCCAAAGGGTCAAGTACGCCTTGTCGCAATCCAAGCGTTCTCCCTAACGTCTAGGTGGTACTTGCGGTTCGTCATAGACTTGGTATCACAGAATAAGGTTATGGGAAATATTTTAGGGTCTAAAATTCTCACAAACCATGTCTAGTAGACTCTTTGTCATTGGTGTGAGTCGAGACACATCCATGTACAAGAGTCTATAAGATGATAGAGGCTTGACATTCTTCTTAATTCTAATGTAGTGCCTTAGAAAGGATTTCTATAAAATGTATCTCTCAACCTCGTCTCTTTGTGTTTATAGGAAAAAAATACTAGGAGATCAACCGCTAGAAGGGAGGAGGGAGGTGTAGCTAATGAAAGGAACCCTCCCCATGTTGAAGAAATTCCTATTGTCGTCCAAGAGGGAGAGAATTAGGAGGCTCCCCTTCAACAAACCTTAAGTGCCTCTGGAACCTCAATAGCCTCATGTGACACAAATGCCTCACTATGCCTCAAGCTCCTTTTGCTGAAGGGATATGAATAATGTGGAGTTGACTGCTGCCCTAATGAATTTGAACCAACACATGACTGCTCAAGCTAACGGCGTAAATAATCACTTTGTTGTCCAAATTAACCATGGTGGTAGACCTCAATGTAATGCTAGTAATCCCGCTTCTAGAATTCGTGATTTCATGAAGTTGAACCCTCCCACTTTCCATGACACTACGGTTGATGAATATCCATAAGGTTTCATAGATTAGGTTTTCAAAGTGGTTGATTTTATGGGTTTGACTCGTAAGGAGAAAGCGGAGCTAGCTGCCTACAAATCAAAGATGTGGCTCAAGTGTTGTTTGACCAAAGGAGAGATGAGAGACCTTTTAGAGATGTACATTGATTGGAGATGTTCAAACCGAAATTCCTTGATAGGTTCTTTCCCTTAGAGTTTAGGGAGAAGAAGATGGATGAATTCATGAACCTTAGTCAAGGGGGAATGAGTGTGCAAGAATACTGTCTTAAATTTGTGATTGCATTGTCTAGGTTGGTAAAGAAAGAGTGTCGTATAACAATCTTTTTAAAGACGGATATCTCTAGGCTCGTGGAGTATCCACAAAAAATTGAGGAGTCCAAAATTTGGTAGATAAGGCAAGAGAGTAAGAGGCCTAAGTCAGATCATTCTAGTCACCAAAAACTTCAACAGAGGTTTTTTCACCAAGTGTCGGCCAAGGGGAACAAGGATAGGGCTCAAAACCAACATTCCAAAGGATGTGGCCATACTTTTGAGATGACTAGGTGGAAACTTTTTGGAAAAAAAACATTTGGGTAAGTGTTTTTTTTAACGTATGGTTGTTTTAGTTGTGCTAGAAAAAAGCCACAAGATGAGGGACTGCCCTAACATCATAGCAAAGGGGAATGAGGTCAATTAAGATCCTCAAGGTGGTCTAGATCCCAATTCTCCAAACAAGATCCTATTGGATGTGATCTAGGAAAGGTAACTAATCCTTAGTTGATAGTTCCATTAAGTCATAAGTTGATAGTCCCGGTAAGTCTTAACCCTTTATCGTTGTTGTTTTTATGTTATAAGATGAGTTTATATGGTTTTGCTTTTCATATGATCACGCTTTCTTGTTGAATTGCATAAAAGGTGGATTTTTGGATTTTCTAGCATGTTTCATGTAACATCCAGGTTTACCCCCTAGACGTAACCATCGTCCTCGTTGTCTTTGTGGACAAATATTAGCCTTTTGTTTTACATCATTGCATTCATAGGTCAAAAACAAGGAGAAATTTAAAACATCTCAGTACTCATAATTGGTGGTTTACATAGACACTACATACACATAATATATATTCATATCGAGTATACGTAGACCTTTCTATAGAAAGAATACATAGCCTTCTAATTTTATTGCACATAAATATATAAAAGATAAACCTAGACCAAATCCTCATAGTAGATGTCTCTTCGCAGAACCATCTAATAAGAGAGTAAGAACTTTGGCATAATCCCATACATCAATTAAGAAATGCCTCACATGGGCCATAAAATGTTCATACTAAAATGGAAGGAAAAAAACATAGAAGACTTTAGCTACTAAGCAAACTCCATAAGCTAGATAGTTGCATCGCCCTAGGGAAATGAGGACCTACCCTACTTGGATGATAGAGATATAAAAGCCTTCTTCATGTCGTCTCCAAAGTACCCCAATGACCGGAATCTAAAATATTGGGGAAAAGGAAGAACTGTGGTTAGTACATCACCTGAACTAAGGATGAGACCATATGCACATACAACATCAAATCATGCTAAAAAGGACATTGTATCAAAACATGATACTTTATTTGAATAGTCTTATGCATCATCAAAAGAAAGCATATAAATCAAGAAGGCATATTCATCAAGTCAAAGCATATAACATGCTTTTAAACATACTTTAACTCATAGTCTAGTATAACCCTACCATCAAATAATTACATCACAAACATGGATAAGAGTTCATCATTTCATAATAAAGCAAAACTACTACTCACGGATCCTCATCAAGACAACAAGTGCAATAATAAAGGAGCACGCAATAACCTTACTAAATAAAGTGACCCAACAAGAGCCATGACTAGTATTCGAGTCCACATAACATACCCTTTAAGGATACAAAACATAATACTTCTAGCAACATACACCAATTATATATTCATAAGAGTATCAATCACCATATAATATTATTTTGCATGTAAAGTCATCATATTATCATCTTTTGCATTTATTATCATATATATACATAATTTAAACCTTCTAAAGCTTCACTCAAGGTAAACTAGTGCAAGGCATAAGTAAAGTCCATACCCCTACCTAGGATAAGTAAAACCTCTAACGTCACCCTAGATAGTTTATACTTTATTACTTCATTTTATTTTAGGAAACACTTTGTTTAATAGAAATGCTCCACAAGAGCTAAGTGTGGAATCTAGTGGTGTAAAACCTTACGGCGATGGAAGGTGGTGTACCAACCAAAAAACAACATCACATAAACGTATCTTTCTAGGTGGATCAACTAGGTAGTCTTCCAATGGGGGAAACATAGTTCAAGAACTAAGACATAGGTGTACTCCCTGGACATACCACTTCCCAATTTGGGCCTCCTATCATGGGAATCTATCGGATAAGTAATGATCTTTGGGAAGTCAACACCACATGTAGAACTATAGGTTGAATCTTCCTCTTTCGGAAGTCATCACTTCCCATTGTAAAGTTCACTTGGTGCTAAGCTGAGAACCTTTATTGAAATGTCTATAGTGTTTTTATTAATCATCATATCTTAATTTAGGCCATACGGTCTAGACCTTGTATAATTATCATCATCATAGCTGAATAAGAACTGCAGGAGTATAGTCATTTCATTACAATTCATATAAGTGAGGTCAACACATTACATATCACTGCATAACAAGGCACATTAGTAAGCATCAACATCCTTAAAACATTCATATCTTTCTCAACCTCACAACCATAGCAAATACATTTCAATTTAACACCATAACAACCGTACCAATCCTAATCCAAGGCATACTCCAAAACAACATCATGATTCAATCAGATTTAGTCATAAATTGAAGTAACGAGTAGGGATTATAAGACTTACCAAGTCTCTGTCATAATACATTACCAAGGTCTTACCATCTACCCTTAATTCAACCCAATTAGGTCATAACATCAAAATAATTCAACAACCATCATTATAATAAGGCTAGGAAAATCACTAAATGACAATTCAATACTAGATCATAACATAGGACAATATAATGACCATATCTACTCTGAAATGATGTCTTTGTTCATCCTCACCTCTCACCCTAGGTTTGTGATACACCGACCTCATGTAAATCTTAGAAGTAGCTTTCCCTTTGGAGTTTATGAAACAAGTCGTGAATCAAAGGGAGAGGATACTTATTCTTCATACTGACCTTATTGAATTGGCGATAATCAATACACATTCACAAGGACCTATACTTCTACTTTACAAACAAAACCGGAGAACCGCATGGAGAAATACTAGGACTTAAGAAGCCCTTGTCTAGTAAATATTTGATTTGAGCCATCAACTCCTTCAATTCCGTCGGATCCATCCAATAAGGAGGATTTGAAATAGGATTAGTTTTTTGTAGCAAATTGTTAACAAAATCAATTTTCCGTTCGGGAGGAATACCAGGAAGATCATTAGGAAAGACCTCCGAAAATTCACTCACTACGTGGACCGACTCAATGGGAGGAAATTCAGAGTCTCGATCTTTGACTCTAACAATATGCTATAGAAATCTTTTAGCGATTATTTTGCATGCTTTTAGACAAGAGATGATACGACCTCTATGAATAGAATTTTCGTTTTCCACTAAACAACTGGTTCATTTGAAAAGTTAAAATTCACCACCCTAGTCCTACAATCAATAGAGGCAAATCAAGAACGCAACCAATCCGTACCCAATATAATATTAAAGTCAAGCACATCAAGTTCTACTAGTTCAACATAAAACTCTGTTTTGCAATGTTACAGGATAATCTCTATACACCCTTTTTGCAAAAACCTACTCACCCATCAGATTAGACACTATAAATGGTTCATTCAAAATATCGGGCAAAATATCAAACCTTTTAGCTATAAGAGGAGTAACAAATGATAGGGTAGCACTAGGTAAATTAAAGCATGGACATGAATAGAGAATACTTTAAACATACCGGTCACCACGTTGTGAGAAGTCACTTGATCATTCTGTACACCATTTTAGGCCTTTTGCCACCCCAAAAAGTGTGGCGAAAATAACAAAAAGTGTAGACTTTTATCTAAAGACACAATTTTTTTATTTTAGGCGACACTTTAAGGGCGGTGGCCTAACATATAGTAACCTTTGACCTAAGGCCACACTTTTCAAATGTTGCCTTCTCAGCCACCCTTAATAAATGTGGCCTATATAGTAAAAAGGTAACACTTTTAGCACCTTCTATGGAAACACTTTTAATGACTTTTAACTACACTTTTAAGTGTTGCCTTTTCTGCATCATAGACCACACTTCCAAAACGTATCAATTGTTACATCCTCTAATGCAACATTTATAAAGTGTAGCCTTAACTAACGTACCTGCCAAAATTTATGATCAGAGATCCACATAATTGATGTCTATATGCTTATAATTCACATCTAGATGATTGCAATAAATACATTGCCTAATAAAAACTCAAAACTTATAATTTAAAAAATATATACACTTGCATTAAACTTTGAGAAAGCAACATCATACCACATAGTAATAAAACAATATTTAAAGACATGCACAAGTAATGAATTCCTAAAAATTACAACTAAATTTGAAAGTAATTGTTCAGAAAAATCTTGAAGAAAAACTTCAATCAATCTAATTGAGTGGTGGCAACCATTTATAATTGCATCACCCATATTATCCTACACATTCAAACATAAATTAAAATTAGAAAAAAAAATAGATATATAGTATGTATTCATATAAATGTACAAGTTATTTCAGTTTCCATAGAATTACTCTGTGTTCTGAATAAGATTTTTTTCGTAGAAGACGACACATTAAAAAATTCTCCAAAAGGCTACCAACAACAAAGCTAAAATCATTTTGATTAGTTGGGTACCGAAAAAATAGAAATATTAAAACCAAATTACAATAAAAGACAAACTATATGTGTTGTATCAAACCAAAAACAAATGAGAGAATTTTTTTCAGCAAGACACATAAATTATCCACAGGGGATAATTATATTTAAGAGAACTCCTACAATTATTTGAGTAAGGCTTGTCACATTCGATAGTTTACCTATCAGTGTCATTTGATCTTTGGAAACCCATATTATCTTTGATAAAATATGGGAATTAAATGAAGGTATACCTTATAAAGAAAATAGAAAAAAGGGTAAGATAGACAATACAAGTCAAAGATAGAAAGACACCAATAACTATTACATTTAAGAGACTACTTATTGTTAGTTACAATATAAGTATATTAACCAAAAAAAACTCTCACAAATTATGTTTGTAAAGAACCTGAATTTGTTGGTAAGTCTCCTCCAAGGTGTATTCATATTAATTTTAAGAGAGGTTTTCTAATCAGAATATTCACAAATCAATCGCTAAGAAAATTTTAAGCAGAAGCATCAAGCCCGACACACAAGAAACTTGCACCTAAAATCCTTATAGAAATCTTGATGAGATCTGCATATAAGATTGCAAGTGCAGGCCTAACGGACCATGTATTAATAACCTAATAATAGTAGGGTATTATACCTTCCCATGGTTCTTTATTTTATCAAGAAATTCAAATATATCAGCATGCCAAGGCTCAAGGTAGACATCAAGATCACCTAACACAGCATTACAGAGTGAGAAAAGTGAAGGTAAAATTTTGCCAACACCCTACACTTTGAGAACTATCTAAAGAAGCATAAAAATGAGGCCACACCCTTTCTTTTGCCACAGGATTGATCAACATAATATATGGCAGTATAATTAAACACAGGAAGGATATAAAGGAATAATCCTATCTAATGCTTCATTCCCAGTAGCACGTATGTTGTGAACACAGGCGCCAATTCCCCTAGTTGATTTTCTTATTACAGATCAGCACATTCCTTAAGAGTATAATTTAAGCCCTCAATACTATCATGATTATGTCATACATTAAACAGGCTTAGAAGCACTAGTTTTCGCAGCTAATAAATCAAGCTGACTAGCAGTTACACCTTGGTAAACACCAGCACAAACCTTGTGTGAAACAAGAACCGCATCACACTGACATTTTCTCCTTTTCCTTAGTATCTATCTTGTTAACACTTAAAAAAAATTATGTAATTAAATTTGATGGAGAAAATATGTTTTCTTAATGCGGTTCTTAATGTAGTCCACTACCTCTTGGATGGACATTACCTATAAATACGTGAGTCAAATGTTCAACCTGGGGGAATACTACATCCTCCTCGAGATAATCTAAATCTAATTTAAGGACGGTCAGCTTACCTTCCACAGACCATCGCTTGCAAAAATAATGAGATGTAAGTTGTTATCTATCAGCTCAATTTCCACATTTGAATCTTAACTAAGATGTCTCTTGAAGGTCTTGTCTCCAAATTCCCTAGAAACAATAAGTTTTCCATCAACACGAGGTACATCACCTAAAGAATTCCAAACTGACAGCTTATGTGAAGTAACCACTATGTTATGGGCTTGTGTCTGGACAACGGATTACATCAATTGCATGCGAATCAATGAAAAATATATTTGGTATGCTTTGTATCGCCGTGTTCACAACATAATGAAAAAAAAAAACAGAGAATTCAAAATAAACAATACCACCAATTGAGATGAATGATTGATGTTTGAGACCTCAAGAACTTTAGAATTTAAGCATGAAGAGTAGAGAATCGATCGAAACAGTCAAATGTAATGGAGAAATATCACTGTGAGAGAGAGAAATCATATCGATGACTTAAACTAAAACTTGAACACTTGGAATGTTTGAAACGAATTCGCCATTGCTCTCGATTATCTCCCTTTCATTGTTTCTCTCATGAGCAACTGATAGCTGCTTGACAAAACCTTATTAGGGTACAACATCTCGATAATCTGACACAGTAGCATTGCAATAACTGCATTTTACCCTAGTTTTGCCATTTCGAATGATTTTGCCAGAACGTCCTTGTCTGTACTATGATAAGCTCTACGAGTTGCATCACAGTATCAGTCCAAACATCATGTTGCTCACAGATACATGTGATCTGAATAAGAAGAATGAAAGTATCTGAATAACAAAAACGAGAGCAAAGACCAGTAGGACTTTGCAGGAAGGTAATAAAAGGGAGTTAGAACAGAGTCATGACAACACAAACTCTTCTTGTAAATTATGTAGTACCTTACTATTCTTTCATCTTTAAAACATTATTAAATTATTATGTAACAATATAGAGTTAAAACATGATTTAATTAACTGACAATTCTTCCCTTATTTCAAACAAATCACATTAATTACTCCCAAAACTAGAAAAAGAATAAAACTGAACTAGTTATAGCCAAAGTAAGAAAGCTCCTATAGCAAGGTTCATAAGAAGAAAAATACAAATTGCATTACAATACATAGAAATAAGTAGAACTAGAACTGAAACTATTTGTTCTTTACTATATTGGGAACAAGAAGAAACATAAATTACATTAAAAATCATATATATATATATATATATATATATATATATATTTGTATATATAAGAAATTTATTAGAAATGTTATTCAATGTTAAAATTCTCTATAGATATAAACATAGAGAAGAATTCATCTTTGAAAAACATGAACAAGCATACATTATCAAAAAAAAGGTTGTGAAGGTGCAAAAATTCCAAAAATTAATCAAACTTGTGAGAAATATCGAAAAACTACCTGAAATGAGAGATCTTTTTAATACGAAGAAATAAAGTAATGGGTGACCCACTTCTCGATAGACTCTTCACTCCTTACCTCTCAGAGGATAAACCATACACCACCTATTTCTTGACACCTAGAGAAACCTTGTTTTCCGATCGATTTCTTAAAGTAGAAAACCAACAGTTTTTCCAGAAGAAAAATAAGACTCAAGGGTTAACATGGATAAAATATATAGGTAATAAATTTCATAAATACATATGAAGGGAGAATTTGTAAAAAGCGCTTGGCTGAATTGAAGGAGCAAAATCGTTGAGGATGGAATTTAGGTTTCTCCTTTTCTTTGAAATAGGAAGGAAATATAATTTAGAGAGAGTTTATTATTTCAGCCACAAGTTGTACTATATGTTGTTGTTCCCTCATATTTAGAAAAATTGGGGAATAAATGGTAGTAATCTTATATTTTAGAAATTGGGGAATATTTGGAGGGAACTCATTTTTTAAGTAAATATTTTATGAGAATCAATATAGCACAATTTTATAGTGTTGTTTATAGAATAATAAATATAGAACAATTGAAAGTGTAACTATATCTATAAATAAGTTTTGTCAACTTTTTTATTATTGGGCAATGCTTATGATGAGTATCCTACAATTCTAAACAGCACGCTTTAAATGTGTTGCCACAATTTCTGTAGCCAAAAGTTCAATATAGAGGTCACGCTTTGAAAGAGTTCCCTTAGATACTTTTGGCAACATTCTTTATGCGTTGTCTAGAATTATTGTGGCCATAGGACAAATTTGGTGCAGTGACCCCTAGAATGGGGGGCATAAAAGTAGTTGTTCTTAGAAGCATCACTAGAAGCACTTGCTTGGGATTGACCAACCTTTTTTTGCCCTTTAAGTTAGGGAAATCCCTCACCTTGTGACAACTCTTGCCACAACCAAAGCAATTCCCCGTTCCAACCAAGCATTAACCAAGGTGACCTTTTCCACACTTGGAACATGTAGGCTTCTCATTTGGTGAGTTCCCACTCCTTTCCTTTTGAGCTCTAGGCTTAGGCACCTTAGCATCATGATCGTTGTGAATCTTGATGGACAACCTCGTCTTGAATCTACACTTGACTTGTATTTCAAGCATATTCTTTGAAGAACCATCATCAAAAGAGGTTGCCCTATTAACATCTCTATTCTTTCTCTTAGCCCTTGCCTCCTCCACTTTTCCAGCATGCACTATAAGGAAAGAAATGTTCATCTTGTGATGTAGTTTAGCTGAATGACACTCCTCTTGAAAATAATCCGACATCCCCATCGCAAAATAGCCCATTTCATCTCTAGGATGAGACACAAAAAAGGAGCATTATTTGACAATTTAGTGTATTTTAAGGAGTATTCAAGCACACTCAATTCTCCTTGAGGAATGTTGATGAAATCTACCACTTTGGTTACCTTTATCTCCCTATGAAAGAACAAATCAAGAAAAGCCTTCTTGAAGATCTCCCAAGTCACTGGTCCACCCCTAAGAGACCTATTTTCCCTCCATTGAAGATAGCATGTCTGATACACATCCTTCAGTTGATATGTGGCTAACTTGTCCTTCTCACAAGTAGAAAACCCCATAGAAAAGATTATCTTGTACACTTCATCAATGAACTCTTGGGGGTCTTCATCAACCTTGGACTTATAAAGTTAAAGGATTCATTTGAGTGAAATACCTTAGATGGAATCCATAGTAGAAACTTGGTTATGAGCTCTGGGTACAACCTCCCAATTATCTTTAGCCTTCATGGCTTGGGCTTGAGCGGTGGTGGCTTTCCTTTTGTAGTAATGGCTTGGGACATTTGAAAGACAGCGTCCCTCATATTCTCATCTGTCAAAGGAGGAGGATTCACCGGAGCTTTTTCATGATCAACACCTTTCTTAAGAGGAGGAACTTGATCACCACGGGGAGGAGTTCCCACATTTTCAATATATTCTTCATGTCTTCGTGCCTCATTATCTTGAGTATTCATTGCTTATTATCACAATGAAAGGATTAAATGCAAAAGCACACAATCGGTATACTCTAGTGGAACGATGTTAGATTTCCAAGAAAGTAAGAGTTTCAAAAGCATCACATAGATTCCTAGTTATAAGTGTGGCGCACTTCACAATTATTAATACAAACCTACATAGATGTGGCTGAGAGAGAAAACTTAAAGATACTTAACCTCATGCTTTTATGACAAGTATGTCACATCTGGTTTTACTCCCTAGACGTAATCGATATTTTCATCCTAATTGAAGGTTTGAATGGACCTCTACATACACATAATATATATTTATATCGAGAATACATAGACTCTTCGTACAGGAAGGTTACATAACCTTCTACTTTTATTGCACATAAGCATATAAAAGTTAAACATATACATAATAGTCATAATAGATGTCTCTTCTCATAACCATATATAACAGTGTAAAAACTTGGGCATAATGACATACATCAAGTAAGAATAGTCTCACATGGGCTATACAACGTTCATACTAAAATGGAAGGAAAGAAACATAGAAGTCTTTAGCTACTAAGGATATTCCATACGCTATATAGTGGAATCGCCCTCGGAAAAAAAAAGTACCTACCATAATTTGATGATCAAAATATCCAAGTCTTATTCAAGTCGTCTCCATAGCACCTCAATGATTAAAACCTAAAATAATAGGGAAAAGGAAGAAATGGAGTTAGTACGCCACTTGTACAAAGTATGAGACATATGCATATACATTATCAAATCATGCTAAAAACGACATTTTATAAAAACATACTACTTTACTCTTTTAAATCCTTATACATCATCAAAGGAAAATATATAAATCAAAAAGGCATATTCATCAAGAAATTACATCACAAGCATTGATAAGAGTTCATCATATCATAACAAAGAAACACCACTACTCACAGATCCTCATCAAGCAAACAAACGCAATAATCAAGGAAATCCCCATACACTACTATTCAACTCCACATAACATGCCCTTTCATGATACACACCATCATAATTTTAGCAACATAAACCAATTACATAATCATAAGAGTATCAATCATCATAAAATATCATTTACATGTAAAGTCATCATATTATTATATTTTGCATTCATTATCATATACATACATAATATAAACCTTCTTAAGATTTCCTCAAAGAAAATTGGTGCAAGGCAGAGTAAAGTCCCATACACCTAACTAGGCTAAGTCAAACCTCTCAAGTAATCCTAGTTAGTTTATACTTCATTGCTTCATTTTAGTTAAGATAACACTTGACTTAATCTACATCGACCATAAGACCTGAGTGTGAAAGTCGGTGTTGTAAAACCCTACACTGATGGAAGGTGGTCTACCGACCAAAGTAAATACAAATATAGATGTAGCTTTCTAGGTGGATCCACTAGCTAGTATTCCTATGGGGGAAACATAGTACAAGAACTAAAAGATAAGTGTACTCCCTTTACATACCACTTGGAAAGTGGGGCCTCCTCTCATGGGAATCCATTGGATGAGTATTCCTCTATGGGAAGTCAACACCACATGTAGAAACATAGGGTAAATCTTCCTCTTTGGGAAGTAATCACTTCCCATTATCAAGTTCACTCGGTGCTAAGCTATGTCCCTTTATTGAAAATTCTTTAGTGCTTTTAGTAATCATAACATCTTAATTTAGGTAATAGGGTCTAGACCTTGTATATTCATCATCATTATAACTCAATAATAATTACATGAGTATAGTACTTTTATTACAATTCATATAGGTGAAGTCAACACATTACATATCACTCCATAACAAGGCACATTGGTAAGCTTCAACATCACTATAACATTCACATATGACTCAACCTCACAACCATAGACAAGACATTTTAATTGATACCATACTAACCCTGCCAATCCAAATCCAAGGCATACTACAATACAACATCATGATTCAATCACACATAGTCATAAATTGAAGTAAACAATAGGGATTATAAGATTTACCAAGTCTCATTTATAATTCATCACCAACTTCTAAACATCTACCCTTACTTCAACCAAATTAGACCATTACATCAACATACTTCAACAAACATCATGATAATAAGGCTAGGAGAATAACTAAAACACAATTCAATGTTAGATCATAACTTGTATGATTAGAATAACAACATCATCTAATAGTAATTCAACCAATAATCAAGTCAATTGAATTGAATACAACCTAATTCACATCAAGACCAAACCTAGGGTTAAGGGTTATCATCTATAAACTAGACCAAACAATAAAAATATATCATTAATAATAAATGTTAATCTATCAATATTATCTTGAATAAACCATAAATCAATCAATTCATAACTTTATTTTCGAGGTTGAGAAGAACCCGCACGAACACTCAACTTTTTAAAATGGTTTAAGGAGCTCTTTGAGGAAACAAGTCTCAAAGGTGAATTAGATCACATAACTTAACGTTTGATCAATATTTTATGGTGTAATATCCCATTTACAGGCTCCGAAATCTCCCCCTAGCTTGTCATCAATGGTGTCTTCCAATATAGAGAGAAAGAAGAGAGAAGGAAGAGGATTTGTTTTGTGAGTAATTTTTTTCAAATGGGGGTTGGGGTCTTTATATGGGGGTTAGTTAACTGAATTAGACTCCATTAAACCCTTAAATTAACAACCTAACCCCTTAACTAATTAAATGAGGCTAAGTGAAAATGTACAGAAAAATTTCATCCTCACAGAAGAGACCCCGATCGACGGTCAGTCTGTGAGTCGACGATCACTGTGCCCTTGCGTGTTGCACACCCGTCATTTTGGTGAGAGACCAAATAGGTGAAGGACTTCAAAAAATTGTCTATGTGTTGGTCAAAGGTTGGCAACGACGCCCAATGGATCCGCACATTAATCATTGACCCTATCTTGTGGCTACACACTGCCCAAGTAGTGTTGACACCATCGTGAATGAATCCTCCTGAAAGGCCCTTTGTTGGCTCTTGGGGAGTCATAGATAGAAGTTTTTACCATGACGCAACTTAAACACATGTTATACACCCTTCCAACAAATTTAATAAATTTCCAACACCTAAAACATAGTTAAATAGGCTAAGGTAGACTAGTACTTTCTTGAACAAATTTCTAGATGTCATGGATATTTTTGAACGTTTTTGTTTCTAAACTCCCTTAATGACCTAAATTCTATAAAGTAGACCTGAAAAAGTGTCTATACTTCATGTTACTTATGTTAGGCTTTAAGACACGTCATGGATTTTGAAGTGTTACATTTCACTATGTTACAGTGATGCTCACTGTGAAATGTTCATTTTGAAAAAAAAAGATTTGTGTTGAATTGTATTGTCAATGAGTGTTAAAGTGTTTTTTATGAGAATGTTTATTGTTGGAGAAGGTAGTTTCTCAATAAACAAAGAATTAAGGTGAATTTGAAATTTGAAAGTTGTTACAATGTGTTTGTGTTGCAAAGTTTTTGAAAGTGTGAAATTGTGCTCCTTGTTAGTTGCATATTTGATTATGAATGTTTTACCATGATCTTAATGTGTTATTTTTTCCTAAAGATGTCCTAGATTTTCTTATAGTTTTTAGTGTCATTAGAGGTCGAATGTTATTCCAAGTGGGTGAGAATGTAACACCCTTAATTGAACTAAGGTGAACTAGAGCTTCGTGAATGTTTCTTCAGTTAATTTTTTAAAAAAATATTTTATAAGAATGTCCTTATTCAGTGTGTAAAATTACGAGGTAAAGGGTCCGGAAACGTTCGTGACGTTCGGAAGGTGAGCCTTCGAATGTGCTTGTATGTTCTCATGTGTTTGAAATAGTTTTACTTGTTCGTTTTTTTTTAAAATATGAGTGAGATTTTCCAAATACATAGACGACTATGTATATGAAATTAACATTGGGTACGAACCCACCTAGGACACACGAGGGGAAAGAAGCTACAAAGTAGATACAAAATGACGGCCACAAAGGACGCTCCCTTTGTCAACAAATGGTGCATCGACTAGACCTTCAAGAAAAGCAAGCCTGCACATTATAGAGGACAACTCACAACCAAAGAACCACCACAAACGGTCTTTTGATGGACAAACGGTTCGTTGGTTAGAGAGGTCTGTGAATATGCCCAAAAAGTTGTCATTTTTCTCTATTTACTTGGGGTATTTGGTAAATTCGTCCAAAGTCTTTTATGAACCTAGAGTGATATTTTTAGGGTCTTTTAGGTATATTAAAGTGTTTCAAACCCTAATACCTAATTTTATACTTCATTTCAGAAAACTCAAAACTCCTCTCTCAAGAAAAACTCTTTCAAGACTCCATTGAAGCAAGAAGACAAGGAAGAACTAAGACGATCTTGGTGGACGTTTCTTCATTAAAATCTTGTGGGATTTCTTCTATTTGGGTTTTTGTTGTTATACTTTAAATCTCTTCCACTCAAGTAGTCTTGTCTACTAGATTTTCAAAAAGGGGTTTCAACCCTAACTTCTTCTATCTTTAACTCTAAATATTTTTCTTGACTGGAAACATTTTAAATGATTCAAATATGATGTATTTTTTTATATTTGGTTTCCTCGTGCTGATATTGATGTTTAGGTAGTGCCCTTCCAGCTATATTACGGTGAATTGTTGAAGAAATTATTATAGTTGGAGAAAGCTTCAATAAATGGTAAGTTGGTTATTTTGCTTAGCTTAATTTATGAAATGCTCTTCAGTAATATGGTCCACCTTCTTGATGGCGGTGTTTACATGATAAATTTGATATACTTTCTATATATTATAAGTGTGGCTTTGAAGTCCAAATGTGTAAAATGAAGTGATAATGAAGATGTTTCTTGTAATGCATATTATGAAGCTTGAATTTCATGTTTTTCTTAGATTATGCCTAAATGAAGTAAGTGTATATGTTAAGCATCCTAGTGTGTAAGACATTATGAATGAAGATCTAAGTATGTGTAGAAGTTAATGTAAAGGAAATGATGCTTATGTGCAAGGTGTGTTCACATGTACACACATACACTTGAATAAATGAATGAGGCTAAGTTAAGTCAATAGGGGATTTTTGGGGTGAAAACTCTTCGTCAATTGAGATGAAGTGTTTAAAATCAACCTCACTTCATCATACAGGCTTCCTAAGATAGTTCGGAGGATGAATACCCTTCCCGAGTTGAGATTTGGTGTTCACTAGTTATCCTTAACCTATAGTGTATAATATTGACAATACGTACGGAAATATGCTTATCACCTAGAGGATATTAAGAAGGGGTGGTTACACTTCGTGATATTATATGTTGTATTCTAATATACCTCTTGAGATGAGTACTCCTCATTAGTAGAGAATGAGTTACTTAGTAGCAATCTTCTTATCTCCTAACTATGCGCCCACAAAGGTGTAGCTATTGGGAAATCCATGTAAAAGCCAAGAGAATGACCTTACTCTAGGCATGTGAGGATTCCTCATTTGATAAGGGTTAATATTGGGATTCCTTGTGTAGCTCTCATGGTCTATGTTAGTTAAGATAACCCCCATAAAAGTAATGAAACTAATAGGTCTTCTAAAAGAGCGTATTGCTTAGGGTAGACGGGGGAATAGGACACTATTTATCCATTGCACTAGGTAGACATTCGAAAAGGTGAGACTTTGTGTGTCTTATATGAATTAAATGAAGTAAGTCTTATAAAAGAGTGTACTACTTAGGGTAGGTGGTGGAATGGGACGCTATCTATTCATTGCACTAAGTAGGCATTTCGACAAGAAATTCTTGGTGTTTTATTCAGAATGTTCTGAGTGTTCTTCCAATGTGTTTTTATTGAGAGTGGGATTGTTCTATAAAGGTTACTAAAACTTGATTAGCTAGTCTAGAGGATCAATTGGGTGCGCATCAAATGGATTGTATGGGTTGTCCCCTCATGTCTTACCATGGTGAGTCATAGAATAACCTAGTTTTTAGGGAAACTCCTACGAAAATTAGTTCATTTCCTCTTTGCTTTGCTTTCCGAGTTCACTGTTTTGGGATTAAAATGAATTCAGCGTAATGCTAAGGGTTCACTGTAACATTTTGATAGCTTACTGTAAAATGGTTTTTTTTATAAAAATTATGGAAATTCTTCTCCAAGTTTTAAATGATTATTCCTATGTTGTTTTGCTTCAATATTCATGAATGTTTTACTTATTTGGCATGAAAGTTTATTTAATACTAAAATTACCATTTTTGCATGTTTTTGCATATGTCATACTTAGTACATTGTTTTGTACGAACCCCATACTTTTCTTTACTCTATAAGTATAACTTTGGAAGCAAGGAGTAGTCTAGAAGGCAAATCTTGTGAAATCTACTCTCTCAAGACTTGGTATGTCCTCATATATAAGAGGACATAGTCTATGTTTCTTAGTTTTTGTTATTAAGACTTATTATCTATTTCTTTCAAATTTAAAGGGCAGTGACACCAAGTTATTATGTCATGTCTTTATGTTTTGCTGGTAACGTTGATATTTTTTTAGTATTTATGAAAGAATTCATTTTTTTATAAAATGTCTTGAAAAAATTTAAATTCCACACTAAGTTTCATGTATTATGCAATGAAAGAGAGTTAACGGACTTGTACAAGATCCTAAAGGGTCAAGTACGCCTTGTCCCGATCAAACCTTGCGGGTCGTGACATTATTAAACTCTTGGAAAGATTTCATAGGGACCCACATAGAGAGTACTCCATTTTCATTTCTTGTAAAATCTGACCACCCTTTTCATAGGAAAAACATTCAAGTACACTTCATTACCTTCTTCAAATTCTGAATCCATGCTCCTATGACCGACATATAAATTTTGCCAACTATAGGCTGTTTGCAAGCAGTTTCTTATGATTTAACTTTCTCCAAAGTCTTATAAATAAAATCGGGACCAAGAAGCTTAGACTCGCAAACCTCAAACCACCCAATAGGAGATATACACCTACTTCCATACAAAGCTTCGTAAGGAGCAATAGATATGGATGGCTGAAATATATTTTTATATGAGAACTCCACCAAAGGCAAATGCTAATACCAATTTCTCTTAATATTAATTATACAAGTAAGCATATATTCAAGAGTTTGAATATTCCACTCCGCTTGACCATCTGTTTGAGGATGAGAAGTGGTAATTAACTTTACTTGAGTACCCAAACTTCGTTATAATGACCTCCAAAACGTAGATGTAAATTAAGCAACTCTATCTCATATGATGGACAAAGAAACTCAATGAAGACTAACTATCTTGTTAATATAGATCCTTGCATATACTTTTGTCGAATAATTAGACTTAATAGGAATAAAGTGAGTGGATTTGGTCAATGTATCAATTAAAACCCATATAGAGTCATATTGCTTTGAGTGCGATGCAACCCAACTACAAAATCCATGTTAACATTTTCCCACTTCCAGTAGGAATTTCGATCTCTTGAAGTAAACCACATGGCTTTCGGTGCTCGACCTTCAAGTATTGGCAATTGGGACACTTTGTGAAAAACTCCGCAATTTCCTTTTTAGGACATACCACATAACACTTCTCTAATGTCATGCTACATATTTGTAACACCCGGATGAATAGTGTAACGAGCTCCATTACCTTCTCTAAGATCATACTCCTAAAATCAACTACATTAGGCACACATAATCTATTGTGGTACCTAAGAAAACCATCCCCCCCCGGCAGAATGACTCATTAATCTTTGTGATAACCGATTCTTTCAACTCCATCAATAATGGATCAAGTTGTTGCTTAGAATTCACCTCAACCACCAAAGAGGATTCGGAGTTATGATGTACCACCACACTACCATGTTGGATAAGAACACAGACAAACCTAACTCGTGATGGATCACAATAAACCACGAAACCTTTACCGCCCTCTGCTAGGCTAATATCAGAGCGGAAGTAATCCAATCTTCAACATTTGGAAGCTCTTTTCACACGCTTCTGACAACTCAAATTTCACATTCTTTTGTGTCAAGGTTGTTAAGGGAGAATCAAGAGACACAAATCCTGTAACAACCCTAAATTGACTAAGCTAAGTAATGTTTACTGTATCTAAAATTCCTACAATCACATTCACATGGTATGATGCGCGTAGAACTAGAACTCTGAACCCTTGAAACAGACAAGCCCACTAACTTGCTGAGTTTGTTGAGCTAGGAAAGGTTGGATCCAGCCATGTAGGGCACCCGAATATGAAGTTTTACCTGGATGAGTCTTAATAGGACTTAAAAAGGGTAATGTTATGTTTGGAGGGTCTAGGGGTCAAATAGTCTTTTCAAAGATAAGTGTAATATTGTAATTACCCTAAATATTTAATTTATTAATTATTTAATATGCTGTAGGGACAATTCGGGTAAGAAGGGCCTAAATTGACATTCTGAGCCAAATCCTGCTCCACCGGGTTTGAACCTTGGTGGAAGCAACGATTTAGTTGAATTATTGTATTTTGTGAATTAGTTAAATTGATTAATAATCAATTTTCTGATTTAATTAAAGGAAAATCAGATTTTTAATAAAAAATAAATAAATAATGATATTAATAATAATGAGGAGTCCTAGTTTGACTAAGTCTCCACCTAACTCTATGAATCTTAATCATCTCATTCTCACGTCTCTTACTCTCATTCTCAAGTTTTTCATCAGCAAAAGAACTGAAAAATAATAGTTCTTTAGTCTTGAAGAACTTACACAAAAATACTCAAATCACTACACCATTTTAGGTCTACGGCAACACAAAATCTTGACAACGCTTATGAAGTTTTGCCTAAAATACTTTTGGGAACACTTTTAAAGTGTAGCCAATGATTTTGACTTTTAGCTACATTAATTTTAGCAACACTTCTGAAGTGTACTCTTTAATGGGATAAACTACACTTTATAAGTGTTGTTAAAATATGATATAATTGGCAACACCTATTTACATATATGACCACACTTCTAAAATGTCCTATTTTTATAATTGAAAAAACAACACTTTATAAGTGTTGCCTTAAAATTTTTCACTAAAACATTTAATTTTTTCACTCTCCCTCTAATTATTTTAAACTCTCCCTCTAATTTTTATTGGCCAAAAAAACATTAATAAATCATAAAACATTTAAGTTTTGACTCTTTACTCTTTACTCCCTCCTTCAGTTTTCCTCTTTCACTTTTCTGATTTTGTGAAGGAGCTGAAGAACCAACTGCAGGAGCTGAAGAACCAACGTGAAGAAAGCTGAAGAACAACGTGAAGAGTAGAAGTCGACCCAGAATAGAGATGAAAAGGTGAGGAGCTGAAGATCTCAAGTCGTTTTCTCAAATAATGATTTCTTCAATAGTAAGTACGATTCTTTTTTTCAATACGTTAGTGTTTGATTTTTTGTTCTGTGTTTTGAAAGAATAAATTCTTTTGGGTTGTTGGAAAGATGATGAATTGAAGCTACACTTTTCTCTCCTGTTTCTCACTTAAGAACACGATTTCAAACAGGTTTAGTTTGAGAAGGTTTTATCAAGTAAGAAATGTTATTCATAATGTCTAATTTTTAGCTTTAGGGTTTTAATATCTTGTATTTTTATACGATTTTTGGGAGTATGAATTGTATTTTGGCTCCATTAGTTGATTTTTGGGAGTGTAGCTCCTATTTTAGCCTCCATATATAAACCTCTTTTTTGACTGTTGGGGGTTGGAAAAGAGTTGGGATTTATTTGAGCAAACACCTTTAGAGCATCTGAAGAAAATAGAATAGTTATATATATATATATATATATATATATATATATATATATATATATATATATATATATATATATATATATATATATATATATATATATATATATATATATGTATGTATGTATAAACATTCAAGGAAAGGAGAGTCAAGTGTCGATAAGAGTATGACATTTTCTAACTAATTTCGCAGATTAGTTTTCCCAAGATTTGTTCGAGTCCGAGATTCTGCCCGAAATTCTCATCCGTTGTTAGTGTTCAAGTTTCATGGAGAAGATCGATTTCCTACTCGTCCCCTCCAGTTCACTGCCTGAAGAAAGGTAATATTGTTTTCCTCATAGTTTTTGGAGCATATTAACTCTACCCTCCACTTACTCCACCTGATTAATTATGTTGTGTATGTTGTTGTATTCCCTGACCCACTCGTGGGGCTACACTTTTTTGTTGTTGTTGTAATAATAGTAGTGCACATAGTTGAATATCACAATCTGCACATTGAAGAGAACCATCAGGTTTTGAATTGTTCTGCTACGTCATGAGTAATATATCACAATCTACACATTGAAATGATCTCTTTTCTTTTGTCAGATATCAAATATCGGTCTATCTTCAGGTGGGGGTTGTTGGTTGGTAAACAAATACTTTTCCCCTGCTTGGCCACAAATGATTTTGTAAATAGGTGACTCTGTGGTTCTTCCTTTGCTTTTCATGTTAATTTCTGCAGATTCTTAACATTTTCTTTGTTCTTATTCTGATTGTTGGTACTGTTGCTTGTCCATGTTTAAGATCTTTCTTGCACTACTAGGTAGATCTTGAAATTTGGGATACTGCTGCCTGTTTTCTTGGTTAATAGATATGTTTGTGATGCAATTAGCTAATTGATTAACTTCTCTAAATATATGTACTATCTGGATTTGAATTGTTCCCATAATCATATGCATCTCCTCTATCTTATCAATAAAACTCCAAGTTAACATCCACTATCATTGAATCATGTTCTTGAGACTTAGCGAGTTAGTCTGTAAAATGGCATTTGTGATCCCATACCTCTTGCAATAACATAGTGCTTTCCAAATTGCTGGGATTTCAGCTTCAATATTTGTCGTGTTACCTATGCTTTGTGTTTCTGCATATACTAGATTTCCTTGGATTCCTATTATATAAAATCCGTAAGAGTTCTCTCCTGGGTTGACTTTGCTAGAGCCATTCATTCTCTCTTAGGTTGCCTTCGGGTGGTAACAGGGGATCTATGATCTTGATTCACTTTTCAACAATTCCAATTGATTGCACTCAAAGATAGGGTGGTAGGAGAGGAAGAATGATGTAAGCTTGCTTCTCTTGTCAAGAAGGAGATGCAATTTCTTATTCAGATCGCTGCAAGAGTTAGTCAACAAAAATCACCAACACTCAATGATAAAAGTCTCAAGATAACCTAATAATATTACAGAGTCTAACTAATAATCATGCGTCTAACAATGCGGAGACTAACCTCAAAAATGAGGTTTTCCGAAGGATTGTCGTGGCCACGACAGACCATCATGGACTTTGTCGTCCCACACTTTTGCTCCCTTCATTACCCTCGAAGGCAAGTATGAACGATCGTCACAGACATGACGGTCCGTTGAGGGTCTTTATTCCAAAACACTTAAACTCTTGGAATATGAGGAAATTAACAATCTAAAACAAAAGTATGCCGATGAAATCACTTTTCTAAAGGAAGAATTGAGAGAAGAAATGCGACATTTATTCACTCAATTGCTGCAAAACAACCCTGGATTTAATTTTCAAGATATACCAGGGTGTGTTGGATCTAACCTTGCTTCACCTATTGATGCAAGTAGTGCACAAGCTGTAAGAGGCACAAATCTTCCATTTTCTTCGGTGTCACCTCAAGATTCGTTATTCAAAAGGTATTTTGTATTTCAATCTGTTAATAGTGTCAATATTGTTTTTCTTCTAGTTTAGTTGGTGTTCTTGGTAATGAAATTCAAATTTACTTGTCTAAGTTTAGTCCACCAATTTATAACTGTTAAGAATGTTTTTGTTTTTAGTTTAAGTATTCGAATCGTTAGTTGAATAAGTGTTCATTTAGTATTGTGCAATTGAAGAGTCTGTGGCTAACACATTATTGTGCTGCAGCATGTGATTAAAATGTCTACATGCTAGACAATTATAATACTATTGTTATTAGTATAGAGTTTAATGGGTTGCAAACCTTTACCTTTGTAGGGTAGAGAAACCATCTAGAGCTTGACCATTAATAGAAGATCTTGTGGGTAGATTTATTATGTATGATAGATACTTAATGGTTATTTGTTTAAACTACAGACAAGGCAGAGAAAATTGGAGAGGAAAATCTGCAGGGGATTTTCTTACAGCCTGGTCCTCTATTTTTTGTTCACTGTCTGTTAAATCTTTACCTTGTTCAAGATTTGGTTTGTGTTTTTTTATAGCATTCCTTCTGTTCTTACTAAACATTCCTTCTGTCTTTTTTGTTCACTTTCTGATGATGAACCTTGCCCTAGCGATTACTTCTCTTGGAATATGGGTACTGGGATTACTGGGATTACATCTCTGAACTTCATGACGAACCTGTAGGACGGACCGTCATAAACTAGACGGACCGTCGTGGACTCCGTAATCCCACACTTAGACTGCCCCATCTTCCTTCAGCAGCTACACTACGCTGCCACTTATGGACCGTCACAGACACGACGGGCCGTCGAGGGTCACTATTCCAAAACACTTAAACTCTTGGAATATGGGTACTGGATTACTTCTCTAAACTTCATGACGAACCTGCAGGACGGACCGTCATGGACTCCGTAACCCCACATTTAGACTTCCCCATCTTCCTTTAGCAGCTGCACTACGCTGCCACCTACGGACCGTCACAGACACGACGGTCCGTCGAGGGTCTCCGTTCCAAAACACTTAAACTCTTGGAATATAGGTACATGGATTACTTCTATGAACTTCATGACGAACCTACAGAACGGACCGTCACAGTCACGACAGACCATCGTGGACTCCGTAACCCCACACTTAGTTAAACTCTTGGAAAATGGATACTGGGATTACTTCTCTGAACTTCATGACGAACCTGCAGGACAGACCGTCACAGTCACGACGGACCGTCGTGGTCTCCATAACCTCACACTTAGTCAGACTTCCCCATCTTCCTTTAGCAGATGCACTATGCTGCAGTTCATTGAAAATATCATGTCATGTTGTTATGTATTGATTTTTGTGGACACTTCTAAACTATGTTATGAACCTTGTTTCCAGTGGTCATCACTGGTTTGTTTGAACTAATTGTGTATAATTTTTACATTGAAGTTTACAACAGAAGACTGCACAAATTAAACTTTTGAAGTTTAATTTTTGAGAGCCAACAACAGAAGACTGCACAAATGTTGTAGTCCTTATAATGTATAATTTTTACATTGAAGTTGTATTTAGATTTGGATTGGTTGTCTTACAGTGAATTATCTCTGATTATGCACTTCCACAATTAATTCACAAACTTATAATTTTATTTTAAATGTGCAGGAAAATGCAAGTAATTAAATTTGAATTTGGCCAGAAGTATACTCGATCCATTATGGCAAAAGATGAAGAAATTTTTGTATGTTTGTCATATACGTTTGAATGACACTTTTGGGTTTTTGGAACTTGTTGATATTATAGATCGTTAAGCAATCACTTTTTATGTTTTGGTTGTACATGAAATATTTCTCGAAGTTTATTTGAAATGTTTAGCTTCAGTTTAATGATTAATTATTTCATTTTGTGTTTTAGGTTACTTGTATGTATGTAAATATGTTATATATATTTGTGTTACATGTAGGCTTATAAATGTTGAAGTTACACATTGTAAGTGTTGCTTTTAGTAGATATAAAGTTATACTTTGTAAGTGTTGCTCTAGATGAGACATAAAATAAACACTTTATAAGTGTTGCTATAGATGAGATATAAAGTAAAAATTTATAAATGTTGCAATAGATGACCAATAAAAGGCAACACTTTTTAAGTGTGACCAATAGATCTTAAAAGACAACGCTTTTAAGTGTGGTCTAACAAGAAATAGGTGTTGCTAATGCACGTCTTCAAAGCGTGCCCTTATACCTATTTGGCTACGCTTTATAAGTGTTGCCAAAGATGGATACATTTAAAAAGTGTTGCCTAATGTTAAAGGTTACACTTCTTTTGGGCAGCCCCTAAAAAGTGTTGCTGAATGTCCAAAAGTGTAGCCTTTTCTCAAAGTCCACACTTTTTGCTAGTTTAGGCTACACTTACGTGGTGTTGCTGTAGGCCAAAAATGGTATAGTGAATGAAAAGATAAACTAAAAATTAAAATCAACAACATTCTTCTTGACGAATTAGGTTTTGGATTTTCGTTGTAAGGCAGTGGTGTCGTGGGAATAGGAAGCATAAAAAAAGTGTTAAAGACATTATGTTATGGGTTTCTTCTATGTTTTCCCCTTTCCCAAGAGACCCTTAATGTTCAGTTTAATCGCAATTGAAAAACTAAGGTTGTCCCAGTTGCATGCCGCTGTCATTAGATCCTTTGGAAGATTAAAAGCATGTGTTTGTATGTCTTCTAGTAGATAATTTTTGGTCTGGTGGTGTTTATGTATTGAATGCGCATTTGGAAATGAAGAAAGGAACTTAAGATGTATTCCGGAATTTTTTTTACGTTAATTGTTTGGGCATGGGTGTGCAGTAAATTATCTATGTTGCTACTTTAAAAATGTGTGTTATAAATGTTGTTTTTTGTATATGTAAAGTGTGATGTTCATATAATGGTAATGGTTCTTAATAAATGTAACTCGAATTACTCAAAGAATAAACATTAAAAGTTTACTGAAATATGTATAAAAATAGATCAAATTTCCAACTTGCTGGAAATGTTGATCTCGACCTAAAATTTGAAAAAGCAAGCTTTGTTTTTAATTTTTCTAAAATTGAGAGTTCATTGGGAATTGAACCGAAGACCTCAGCAATTGCAAATTACATAAAAAGTTCATGATAAAAACGAAAAGAAAATTAAATGTGGTGAGTGGGGATTTATTTAACCCACAACTTCTTGAATAGCTCAGAAAGAATTAAGAAAAAAATGGAAGAAAATAAATAAGGTGAGTGGGGATTGAATTTAAAACCTCTTGAATAGATGAGAGAGTTAAGAGAAATATAAAAGATAAAAACAAAATGAGGTGAGTGGGATTGAACCCACAAACTCTTGGTTAAAGTTGAGGGAAAAATTAAGAGAAAAAGAATGAGTTTGTGGGGGATTGATCTCACAATCTCGTTCCCTTAAACGATAAAGAGATGAGGGAAACGAAACAAAAATTATGGGGGTGATGGGGATCGACCTAGGGTCCTTCAAATATGAAAAATGTAAGTACCAAGTTTAATATAACATTAAGTGTTTCTCAAGGGATTCAAAATAGAGTTCCCTTGCCCTATTCTGTATTGACACATAATTCGTATGTGAACAAATAGTTTATGAAAGCTGCCTCTATGGATCGAAATAGAGATCTTGGCATACCAACATGAGTTATAAGTCTTGTACCGCATAATCTTAGGTAAGTATGAGTCAACTTAAACGAATTATGAATGAAGCCTCATGGCTTGTACGTATGGATCCATAAGTCGAGCATACGTTTAAAACTAAGCGAACCAAAGATGTATGTAATTAAATGGTGTGAACCTAGGAGGTTTAAGTAAAAGAGTTAAATATACAAAAAGTCTAAGTGCATTGGCATATGACGAAATGAATATTTACGGAAGGGGAGTGTAGAATTATGTTTAGTCAAATCTCAAGAATACTCCAAAAGAAAGTCTTAAGAATGAACTCATAGTTGTAAAGAAAAGAATGACATCATGACAATAGGCTAGTGCAGGTTACATAAGATGCATCTAAGCCTAAAATAAATGTCACTAAATGTAATGACTAAGAGAATATATTTATGCTAAACGATGAACAAGCAAAGAAAGAGTGGATACATGAGGATAGGCTATTACAAGTGAGGCATGTTGTATCTACGTCTAGCATCAATATCCCTCAATGTGAACTCCAAGAGAGTAGAGGTATGTTATATGATCAACAAATAATAAAAGGTGAGTAAACATTAAATTAAAACATGTTAAAAAAAGAACAGGGTGGCATCACAATATGACGCTAGTGCAAGTGAGACAATTTGTACCTACACCAAATATAAGGTGTCCAAAAGTACTCACCTATGAGAGTGTTGAAAATTAGGAGGCAAGTCTCAATCACACTCTATATGTAATTGTGAGGAAAATTTACACTTAATACGTAATGATGATATGAGAAATCATCTAATCAGCTATGATTCCTCATGCTAGAAGCCAACTTCTATGTTGTATGAGATGAATGTAATGGAACTTTATACTAAGTACCGATAGATTAGGTATGATTCGCTATTCCTTCTTTTAGGATGGAATGGTTCATGTAATTCTCATGAGATGAGAATGTCCATCCAGACGGGCATGGGTCTATTTATATCTCCTCGTCTTTGAAACTATACTACAGATAGAGGGTTCTAGTAGGGTTTAAGTCCCTATATACGATAGCCTGCTTTGGTTCACTTTCAATGGTGATTCCACCTCTTTTCCGTGTATGGTTAAAAACAGAATTTCATGATGCTCACATGATCTATGTCGGTTAAGGTTAAATTTCCCAATGAAAAAAATGAGGCCAGCCTCAAGTTATGCACATAATCGAATGATTGACACCAAAGGTGTTAGGATAGGATAATCCAGATGTGAGCTAGACATAAGTAATGACACTAGGTCATTCTTGGTAATTGCACAGTGAACCCATTGAAAGTTTTAAACTACATCCTAGGTATGGCAGGTGTTTAAACTATCTTACAAACAAATGAAAATAAAGTACGTCTGAATGAATGAAGCAGACTTTGTATTCGCAAAAGAAGGCTCCATAGATGAGGTCCCATATGTCGAGCCCTCATTTTTGGAAATCCTAATGTCAAGTCCATGATTCGATGGTATCATGGCATATGGACGAATGAAATGAAACATGTTATGTGCTAATAAGCAATATGTTATGTGTTGTGTGCAATATGTTATGTATGATGATGCATGTTACTCTCATAGCATGACTTTCCTAATCTAATTTGGCAAGTGCACTGACTTGACATTCCATAACTCATATCTTTAGGAGAGAGTTCTTCTTAATCATGCATGTCCTTGATGTGTGATTGCATATACCCACACTTAGTACAAGTGTGTACTAATACCATACAGCTATCTACTTTTAGGTGTAGGTGCAGGTTAACCCTAGATCTTAGGAGACTATGTTGAAGTTATTCAGACATGGAGCATTCATCCGGACTTGGTCGGCCATCTTGCTTTCGAGGATGCCTATATTTTATATTGTAGCTTAGATGTATGCATTATATAGTGGAATATGTTCCACTAGTGTTTCTTTCCTAGTTATTTTAAGATATTGTATTGGTGCAATTTTGGCAACTCTATATTTTATGCAGATATTACTATGCCTTTCATTTGATTATCTTGATATTAGATGGTTGTTGTGAAACACTTATGAGTTTATCTAGATTATCTTATACTATTTCAATGTTTCTCACTATGAAGTCTAAGTAAACAAAAAGTTCAAAATTTTCCACTAAAATTAAACTAGATGATGTAACGATGACGTGTGTAGGCTTGTCTGCGACCTTTGAGAGGTCATCGACGCCGCTTTAAACTAGGCTATAGAATCCGATCGGTCAAAGTTTGTATCAGAGCATTATGTTAAGTTACGAGAATAATAAGTTCACATCAATCACATCGAGTAATTTCTATGTCATGGTAGTGAAGTGCACCACTATCCTGATTTACGGATTGCATGATGCATAGGGAAAGTCCCTTCTACTGATCTTATCGTGCCTTCTCTAATGTCTTATTTCTTGGTGTTAAGAGCGTATCTAACATCATGTCTAGAGATTAAAAAAATTAATACGAGGAAAAACTCATGCGAAGAGATTGGAGGAGCAGGTGCTGGGTAAATCAAGTTCCTCCCAAGCTCCAGCTAATGGAATTGCGATGCTTGTCAACCCAACTTGATTGGCTAGCAGGTTAAGGGACTTCACAGTAGTTAATCCACCCTTTTACACGTCATCAACGATTGTTGAAGATTTCAAGAAGGTGTGTAGGGCAACTATGCTGCATAATAGAGAGGACCTTTCTAGGCTTATGGTCCCTGACCAACAAGTGGATGAAAGAAGGAAGAGGAAGCATACTAGGGTAGGGAACATGTAAAGGTAAGAAGAGAAGAATTTTTCAAGGAAGAGTACTAATGAAATAAGTGATAAGCCCAGGTTTATGAAGGGACTCTCCAACCAAGGGGAGTCATTTTCATCCAAGGGTCGCTATGATAGGAACATGACACGCAAACATGTATTTATTTTAGCTCATATAGTGCAATTATTACAAATATGATTTTGTACTCACAAAACCAAGTCGACTATATCACTTAAACGTAGAGTTTCTTACACAAAACCAGCCTTTGGAGGAGTACATCTAACCGCTTAGATAAAATCTTATGGGCCTGAAGATTTGAAAATATATGGCTTTGTTTGATTGATCCACGCGCTTCCATTTATACCGAATGTCATTTGGCAACTGAAAGCTAACTACCCTTGTTTGATAGTCTATGGTAGCATAACACTTATGCAGAAAATCCACACCTAAGCTATTCAATGCTTTTTATTGGTGAATATCTGATTCACATATTAGTAGGTTCGTGCACATCCTTGAAACCTACTAGAAGCTTCATATTAATAGACTAAGGACCTTATTCCTAAAATAGTCTCATCAAAGCAGGCAACATAAATAAACACATCAGTCACATAAGTTAGCGACCAAGATGCTGACTCCAACATATTAACTTCATACTAGTGTATAAAAGAATACACATGAAAAACTAATTTAGGCTACGCACCTGAGATATAACCAGAGAGGTCTTCCCCTACACGCCTAGACTTGAGTGCGAAGAATCATTGCCTCCTTTGAGCCTCTTCACTTGGACCATTCGGCTTAACTTTCTTCTTCCCTTTTTCTCGACCTCTCATATACGGACAATCCTTCATCACGTGACCCGGTTTTCTACAACTGTAACAATTGTTAGCTTCCCTCATACACCCTCGTCCATGATGTTTTCCACACTTCCTACAGGGTGTCCTCTCCATAGGTGTATCTACTTCACTGTTTCCCTTTTCTCAAGGCTCGGAATCCCTATCATAGCAACCCTTGGACGAACTTGACTCCCCTTGGCGGGAGAGTCCCTTCTTACACATATTTTTATCCTTGATTTTAGTACTACTCTTCCTTGAAAAATTCTTCTCAAATTCCTTGACCGGTTCCCTTCCCTTGTATGCTTTCTCTTCAAGATTTCCTCCACTTGTTAGACATGTTCTATAATCCTAGAAAATCCCATGATGGCAAGCAACATAGCTACACTACACTAATCTTCGAGATCCCCAGTAATCTTAGATCGAGAGTAAATTGGAGGATTCATCCTCGTGAAGTCCCTTAACCTACTAGCCACAGTGCTGGCAGGTGGGTTCTTCCAAGGAACACCTTGTTGCTCTGCCTAGGTTGTCATAGCCTGAGCTTGTAAGGTGATGGATTGGTCCATCTATACAAGGGTTTTCCTTACTTCTCCATCTGTCAACCCATCTAGGTTAACATGCGTCTCCATTTCAGCAGTTGGGGCATGGGGAGGATTTTAGTTTTCCCCAACAGCTGCTTCTCCTCTTTCCTGACCAGTGATCCTCCTTGTATTAATTTTCTAAAAAAATAGAATTGATGTTAGAGACGCTCATAACACCAAGGAATCATACATTAGACAAAGAAAGATAAGATTAAAAGAAGGGAAATTTTCATACGCATCATGCATTCTCTAATTAAGGATAGACATGCACTTAACTAAAATGACTTAGAAACTACTCGATGTGGTTGATGTGAACTTATCATCCTCAGAATTTGACATAATGCTTTGATACAAACTTTTTCACGATCAGAACCTAGATCTTAAAGGAGATTGGCATCGTTGGCCTCTCAAAGGTCGCAGACAAGCCTACATACGTCACTGTTACTTCATCTAGGATAATTTTAGTAGAAAAATTAAAATGTTTGCTTACTTAGACTTCATAATGAAAATAATTGAACTCTCATAACACTAAATACAAAAATTTACAAGAGTTCACAACAACCATCTAATACCACGATACTCGAATGAATGAAATAGTCATATTATAAAATATAAATTTTCCAAAATGGCACCAATACAATGTCTCCAAATAATTGAGAAAGAAACGCTAGTGGAACATATTCCAATAGCTCAAGCTTACATCTAAGCTAGAATATAACGTGCAAGAATCCTCGAAAGCATGAAGGCCTACCAAATCCGGATGAAAGCTCCACATCCAGTTAACTTCAGCGTCGACTCATAAGCTCTAGCGTCCAGCTGTACCTGCACCTAAAAATTGATAAATATATAGAATTACTACACACTTGTACTAAGTATGGTTATATTCAAGCACATACCACGGACATGCATGATTTAGAAAATCTCTCTCCTAACTATATGAGTTATTAAAAGTCAAGTTAGTGGACTTGCCAAATCAGAATAGGAAAATCATGCCATGGGAGTAACATGCATCATCATACGTATCGTATTGCACATAACACATAACATATTGCATATATCACATAACATATTTCATATAGTACATATCATATCTGATTTCATTCATTCATATGCCATCAGACCTTGGAATCATGGACTTGACATTAGGACTTCCCAAAATGAAGGATAAACATATGAGACATCAACTACGGAGCCTTCTATATCAACACTGATTTGCTTCATTCATTCATACGTTTTTCATTTTCATTCGTTCATAAGCTAGTGTTAACACCAGCCATGCCTAGGATGTTGTTTAAGACATTCATCGGGTTTGCTGTGAGATATCCAAGAATGACATAGTGTCATTACTTATGTCTAGCTCACCTCTTGATTATCCTCCCCTAACATATTTTGGAAAAAGACCATTTTACCCTTAGCTTGGAAAAATATTAAAGGTAATTACGATGCTACCCGTTAGCTTGGAAAAAGACCATTTTACCCCTAGGCCCTCCAAACTTATGATTACCCCTTTTTATGTCCGGTTAAGACTTAACCGGATAGATATTCATATATGGGTGCTCTAAATGGCTGGACCCAACATTTCCTTGCTCAACTAACTCACCAAGATTGTTGGCTTTGTTGTTGAAATGGTTCACGAGACTGGCGTGTGAACCCGGTCTAATCGTAGGCATTCTAGACACATTAAGTGTTACATAACATTGCCAGTTTTAAGGGTTAGACATACAATGGATTTCAATAGCCCACTTAGGCAAATCCACACTTCAACTCGTGATAAAATTTGAAATATTTATTTATTTTAACAAGAAGCATGAATGATGTAGATTGAGTACAATATTATAGTCTATATATAATTCAATCAAAATCTTATATGACATTACAATGTTTAATTTTTTTCAAGGAGAAAGTACTTTCTCCTCGTCAAAACATATTTTCATAACGTCATCCAGTTTATTTAAAATCATTACATAGAGGTCAATTTATTTTAAGGAGTATTTGTTTAATCAAAATAACATTATGCTTATTCTTCCTTCCTTATGAAATCTATAATGTCGTAAAATGAACTAAGGTGAACTAGAGCCTCAAGATTTTTTAATGAATTGAATTTAAGTTAAAATGAGTTATATTAATGTTCGTAGGCAGTGTGTAAAGTTTGGAGATCAAATTTCCAATAACGTCCATGACATTCAAAAGGTGTGCCTTAGATAGCGATTGTGGGTCTTGATCTGTTTTAGTGAGTTTTACGTGTTTGTATTGCTTGAAACTGATGCGCCATATTCCTAAGACCTAGAAAAATTTGTTTAGGGTTTTAACCTTTTGGGTAATACCCAACCTAGGACCCATAAGGGGGTCATAGAGTAGGGCCGAAGACATGGACCAAACTGCCAAAACAGTAACCAAACGACGACCCAAAAGACGGTCTGTCAACCAATGGTCCGTCGACCATGAATTTTGATTGGACTTCCAAGGGAAGTTGTAAAGGAACCAAATGAATCAATGTACTAAACAACTATACCCAAGCCATTGGTGGACAGATGGTCCGTTTTTCCCCGACCGTCGATTGAGTCATTGAAAAAGTTGTGAAATTTCTGCCAAGTCTTGTGGTGTTTGGTTAATTCACCCTAAGTATTTTATGAACATAGAGAGTTATTTTAGGTAAATTTTGGTATTTTAAAGTGTTTTAGACCTCACTTGCCAATACCTAAAACCCCTCTCTCTTAGAAGACTCTCTCAAGTCACCATGGAAGCTAAAATCATGAAGTCCTAGGAGGGATATTGGTTGTCGTTTATCCATTAAAAATCAATGGTATTTATTAAATATAAGGTATGGTATCCATCCTTTAACTCTATTCCATTCAAGGGTTCCTTTCTAATTAATTTTTAAAAAGGATTTTCAACCCTAGTTTCTTATAACATTAACTCTTAAGTATGGGTGTTACATGAAAACGTTTTGAATGACTGAATAATTATTCTGATAATGTTAGTTAATTATTTTAAGGTTAAAACTTCAATGAAAAGATTTTAAAGCTTTCTATTAAGTTTGGGCTTAAGAAATGGGTTAAATTTACATGAATTGGTAGTCTTTGATCTTTGGTTTCATCATGTTATTATTGATGTTTAGCTACTGCCCTAAGGTCTGATTTGTGATAAATGACTGAGTAAAATGATATATATGATGTAATCTTGGATTACAGGGTAAGTTTGTTATGTTCTTTTAGCTTTAATTTGGAAATGCTCTTGAGTGGTATGGTCTACCTTCATGGTGGTTGTGTTTGCTTGAATTGTATGAATGTAAAGTCACTAGTTTACTGTGAATGAGGATATGAAGGAATTTTATGTTATGTAAGATGATAATAATTTTATTCTTGTTATGTGTGGCTTAAGAAGCTATTATGTAATGTAGACTAGACTGTATTTCTTAAATTAAGTTATTCTTGTTAATTGTTTCACGATGCTTGTTATGAGATGTATGCTAAGGATTATGTCTAAAGGACTTATATGATTATGTAAAGTATGTAAATTTTGTGATGTGATGAATTAATGTATCAGCATGTATAGAAGTAAAATTTAAATGCAATGAAGCTTATGTGCAAGGTGTGCTCACAAGTACACACACTCTCACACTTAATGAAATGAATGAAGCTTACATAAGTTCTAAAGGGGAGTTTTCTGGTGAACACTCTTGGTTAGTTTAGATGAAGTTTTTAGTAGCAACCCCACTACATCACATGATCTTTCTAAGATATATTGGAGGATAAATGCCCTTGGTTAGTTGAGGTGTGGTGTTCACTATTTATCATTAACCTATAGCTCATAATTTTTAGAATTCGTGGGATGTTATGCCTGGCACAAAAAGGATATAAATAAGAGGTGCTTACACCTTTTTAGTTGAGATGTTGTGTTCCAATGTACCTCTTGAGATGAGTACTCATTAGTAGAGAATGAGTTACTCAGTAGCAATCTCTTTACCCCTTAACTATGAGCCCGCACGGGTGTAGCCATTGGAAAGCCATGTAAAAGCTAAGAGAATAACCTCATTCTAGTCAAGTGAGGATCCCTCATCCGTTAGGGATTAACATCGGGATTTCATGTCTTGCTCTCATGGTCTATGTGGGTTAATCTAACTCCAACAAAAGCAATGAATGTGCTATGTCTTCCAAGGAAGTTTACTACATAGGATAGGTAGTTAAATGTGACGCTATTTATCCATTGCACTAGGTAGGCATTCCTAAAAGGGAGTCTTGGTGAGTCTTATTTTAATTTAATGATCTAAGTCTCCTAATAGAATGTACTACTTAGGGTATGTGGTGGGATGGGACGGTATCTATCCATTGCACTAGGTAGGACCTTCCGAAAGGGGAGTCTTGGTGCCAAATCTTCTAAAATAATGTACTACTTAGGGTAGGTGGTTGTATGAGACGCCATGTACTCATTGAACTAAGCAGTCATTCTGAAAAGGAATTGTTGGTGTGTTGTTGGGTGTTCTTCTATTGTATTTCCATTGGGTGGCTGCTTGTTCTCCCGATGTTAGTATGCCGAAAAGGGAGGTAGTCTTGAGGGTCTCCTTGGTGAGTATTGAAGGAGGCATATGTGTACTTCCTTCGTATCTTACCTTTGTGAGTCTTTGGATTATCTTAGAAAGGTATACTTCGATGGAAATGATTCTTATTTGCTCATTGGAAATGCTTTGAAAGTTCATTACTTTAGAGTAACTTTACTCACCGTAAAGGTTAAATGAATTCACTGTAAGATTTGGTGGTTTTAGTGTAATTTGCTACTTTTGGTTAAAATTCTGGAAATCCTTCTCTAAGTGTTAAATAGTGTTCCTTATGATGTTTTTCTCCTATATTATTGAATGTTTTACTTAACGCATGAACCATGTTTTTGCATATGTCATACTTAGTGCATTGTTTTGTACTAACCCCATACTTTTCTATACTATCTAAGTATATGCTTTGAGTTAAATGTTTATGTTTAGAAGGCAAAGCTTGGGAAATATCCTCTCAAGGCAAAGTGTGTTCTCATATATTCGAGGGCATAATATCTATTTTCTTAGTATTCTTATGGTAAGAGTTATTATGTACCACTTTTTAATGTAAAAAGTCACGTCTCTAAGTTAATTATGTCGTGTGTTTAAGTTTTGCTTGTGACGATGAGATTTCTAAGTATTTATATAGAATTACTTTTGATATTAATTGTCGTGAAAATTTTTAATTCGGCACTACTGTTCATGTATTATGTAATGAAAAATAGTGAAGGCTTGAACAAGACCCCAAAGAGTCAAGTACGCCTTGCCATGAATTGAGGGTTCTCCCTAACTTCTAGGGGGTACTTTCGGGTCGTGACAAAATCAACATGGCAGGTCACACAAAGCACATCAAAACATTAGGAAGTAAATTTACAACTTTATATTCATACAAAATCATTAACTTTCTTAAACATTCATCATTTAGGAAAAATTTTCATAATTTAGAGGTACACTAATAGACATAGGCTAGACCATCCATCACACCTCACGCCTGAGCCTATATTAACACTCCCCAAATCTTCAAAATCACACATTGTTCAAAGTGGCTCATGTGTTCTTATTTAAAGGAGAACATATTTCTTATAATTTGTCCAAACATCACACATTATAAGTGACATCAAGCATGCTCATTAAGTTATCTCATGAAATCAAATTTCACATTTTTTCATATAATGATGCACAACAACATGAGCAACATGCAAATTTATTAAAATTTCCTTTTTCATATAATAATGATCTTTCATAATATGCATAACATAGTGTAATATAAGATATGAAAAACATATGGAGGACATGGAACTTATCTTTTTATGCAAGACTCCTATCATAGACAAGCTACTGAGGAACATGTTTCATGCTTGAATAAGAATAGGCAGAGATAGGGATATCTACAACTTACCAATCAAATCTTTATCCCCCGCATAGGATAAACTCATTCAAAATAAACTCATCTAAACTCTAGGGGAATTTTACCTTAAAAACTTATTAACTAAGCACATAATCAATCTCTCAGGATCTAAGCTTATGGACACCCTTCTTGCCATAACTTAAAAGTGATTTTCAACCAAGAGAAGTTCAAGGGAACTCAACAAAGGGACATCAAGGGCAATATTCACATTATCCCCCACTTTGGGCAAGCCTAATCACATCATGCCCTTAAACACCAAGGTCAAGGCAAGTCAAGACCAACCTACCAGAGTGATCACTTTTGGGCAAACTTCCAAACCAAAAATACCTACGTAAAATCCAAGCACTTCCTCAATTGACTATACTCAAATTAAAGATCAAAAGACAATTAAAAATATCAAAGTAGGTCAACGTAAATTCTCTCCTTCTCTTCATGAGTTATGTGGTACATACCATACATCCCCCTAAGTAACCTTAGGGTAATATTCTTCAAACTTATAGAGGAAAACACCTTATCCCATTAATAGAATAGTTCATAGAGGGAATCATTAACTAGTAAGGTTTCTCCAATTAACTAGCATACTTAACAATCATCTTACAAGTCTCAACAGACTATCTCCCCTTCTTATTATGGGCAAGCCTACACAAGTTCAACTATGAAGCGTCCACATATACAAAGGTAACATTCATCTTCTTACTATTCACCATATTCTCCATGCTTTTTGAAGCCTACTTAATAAAGTTATGCTACAATTATACATAATCATACAACAGTCTATCACTCCAAGGGGAATTCTATTCAACCATAATAACTACTAACAATCTATAACCATATCATATGATAACTTATCAGCATAACATCTACTTCCTCATAAACCTCCTAGAGACATAAATGGGATTATACCAACAAGTTCTAAAATTCACCTTCACATATAATCACCAAATAGTAAAACAAGGGTAAGCATTAAAACTCACATATTTCTCCCTCAAGCATTGAGGCCTCATCCGAATCCACGCAATGACATCTAAAAGACCACCCGAACAAGGAAGCATAAGAGAGATATCATATGGAGTTAAATTCTATGGCATGATATGAGAATTATGAAGAAAGGAAACTCTATCGTACTATAGCCTCTGGCTCATAGATGTGTCGCAACTCACAAACTATAAATGAGACACTACTAGACGTGGAAATACGAGACTATGAAACCAAAAGAAAAGCAAGAAAATCTTATGATTTGGTACAAAGTTTTAACGACCCAAAGGACCCCGTAAAATTTAGAGTACTCTTAGATCACCACACAGCGTACTCGACGTCTAGTAGGTCTTATACAAGCCTTTAGACATCGTTTATCGCATAAACATAAAAATAGAGGAAGATTTGAAACTTTTCATAGCACATAATATGCTAGAATATTGCTTCATATTTATATATAAACTTCATATTACGTAGTTAGGCTCTAAGTCTGTTTGCCATGTTAAGAATAAACTCAATAGAATAGAATAGGGAAATTGCCCTTAACAACATGAAATATAAGTCTAATCTATTACATCAACTTGAATAAACATCTACACATAGGAAATCCTTGAATCATAGGGGATACTTTATTTGAACATAGATGATCTATCCAAGAACTTTAGCTACGAGACATACTTTAGCCATCAACATAGACACTTTGTCTAAAAAGATGAAGAAGAATGGTATTAGTAAAAGAATGCACTAAGTATGGCAACCATGTAAAAAGAATCATGTAAAGAGGTCATTTTATTTGAAAACATGCAACATGTCTTATAGTAAACTTTAGTAACGTAGAAACAATAAGCTTAATATAATTCCAATACTTTATATAGACATGGATACTACTCACGATATCTCAAAAAAACATTTATGAAAATTTGAGTCATATTCAATACATACAATATATTACTTCTCTTTTATCTTACTTTTTTCCTTAAGTAACCCTCAAATGTACTTACTACGATGTGTAATCTTGATGTCAGCTACGATAGTCTCTCATAGATACACTTTATAATCAAATCCACATATGTTCACAAGTCATACGAACTTCATAAGAGATAAGATTCACATAAAGACCATCACCTCAGAAAACTCTTAAATCACACTAGTGCAATGTGTAGGTAGCATTCCATAATACTACTTCCCACCAAGTGTACCTAAGAAGTCACCTTATACAAGGCATAACATACTAAACAAGTAATAACACTTCCATTTATAATTAGATTTAAGGACACATAATTCATAGTATCACATAAGCACTCTTTATTTTACTAGACCTTAGTCATAACTCATTCAGTTCATACCATAAGTAAACCACCCTCATAATTTCTTCACAAGCTTCCTTGTGCAATATACACATGCAGTCCCATACCCCCAAATATACTGGTAGACTCATGTAGAAGCCATAAGTCCAATTCACATACATAAGCATAATTCATCTCTTAACATAACAAAGTAACATAATTATGAATTCATACAATTCGTACTTACATATCATAATTCTTACTTTCACAAATGTACTAATCATATCCTTTCTTGGAGTTCACTAGTGTAATGCATGGGTAGGGTCCATAGTCCTACCTATAATAATTAACTTTCTCAAGGAGTTGTGACTATAGTCCATAATTTTATCTTAGTTTATCTATTGTCTGGCATACGTATCCATAACCAACATAGACCATGTGAGCTACATGGAATTCAGTGTTTTACTCCGAAACATGAAAGAGAGGGTACTACTTGCCAAGGTAGGACCTCTTACAAATTAACTATAGTTGATCCACTAAGCTAAAACCAATGGGGGCACATAGTTATGAATGAATGAGATTACTTCTATAAACCTTGACTTGCTAACGTGGAGGTTTCCTTATCATTAGACAACATCTATGTGGGCAACCAGATTTGCTAATGATGTACCGTGGTTTCACGGTACGTTGAATGCCTTTTTCTTTAAGTTTAATGTGTGTCTAGGGGCTTTTTGTAGTAATTTTAATGTGCTTTCTATGTGTTTTCAGGAAAATTATTTAAAATGGAAGTGAAGAAGGTTGTGCACAAATAAGTGCATATGTAAGCCACGAAGTCGTCGACAACCTGTTGTCCCATAGACGGCCTGTAGGAGGTGATCGTCGACTAGAGGTCCACGTATCTAGAAGTAACTTGGGGAATTATTACCAAGTGTATGGATATAGAAGGATCGATGTCCCATCAACTTATTAATTGACCATCCAGGCATATCGTTGATCAGATCTGAGATATGTCCTAACACTCACTTTTTATGAAAAACTATGTATGGAGCGAGAGAATCATCGACGACCCATAAGTTCGACGGACAGTCCTGTTTGTCCGTCTATTGGATTAGAGAAGATGTAAAAATGAAGGATGAAGAAAAACCTATGTGTGGGCCGACGGAGGCAGTCGACGGTCCGTCGATAACATATGTGGGTTCGTCGATTGAAGCCGTGTTTTCTGTACAAACTTTCCTCATTTGTATTCCCTTTAATTTAGAAAAATGTTTTTATACATAGGGTGTAAAACCTTATTTTTGGGGTGGGATTCTTCGTTATTTTTCATATTTTTGTTCTTCGATATTTGACTTTGCAACTTTGCAATTAATTTTATTTTCTGGAATCGATTTTCAAGTGAATTTTGTTCTCTGAAGTATCATTATGGATTTTCTTAAAACTTATTAAAGTAAGTTCATGATTTATTATTCAATAAATATGAATTATGTTCTTCTAAGCATGGGTAACTAAATCGACAACTACGGTTGTGGCAACCATGGGTGATTAAGAAAATAAGCCTAGCTAATTAACAGTTCTCAACGAGGTTGTTGCATGCATCGATAATTCTTTTTTCTAGAAGTCTTTTTAACAAGTGCACACATTAGATCTCGCCTTATTGCTATTTGTCAGACAAAGGTTATAGTTAATAGAAAAAGAATTATCGACATAGATTCAGTGGATACTATCTAATTGGCTACTTTTGGTTGGTACGAGGTGATAACAAAGCAAAACATGGAATATAATGCTTTATATGAAGTAAAAGGTAAGGGTTAGTAATTTAAACACACATAGCCAGACCAATGTACAAGGTGAAATTCTCTATATATCGGACCAATGATTAAGAGATACATAACTTATCACTTTGCATACAAAACCTTATGAAAGAATAATTATAAGCTAGGATTATGGTGTTATAACCCTATGGGGAACACTTATACCCTATTTTATCTCATTACTTGATAAACACCAACAATTTGCTCTTTCTACTTGTTTGATTTAACAATATTGCAATACTTTTGTTTCACAAACCCCCCCTTTAATTAATAGTTTTTAGAAAGGACTTGACTAAATAGAGGTAATCGTATTTAAAGTTAAGTCTAAACAATTTTCCTTGTGGTATCGATCCAAACCTAATAATTGGGTTCTTTACTTGATGTGACCGCTGCTTAAACTTCTTGAGGGAAGTATAATTTGAGAGGATCAGCTAACGTGAAGGTTCTCTTTGTGGGAGGACGGACTTACTAACGTGAAGCTCCCACTCTCATTTGTGAAGTTCACTCGGTGCCAGGCTTAACTCCATTTTTAAACATCACTATGACTTTTGATAACATTAGTTTATAAGGATTAGGCTTTACGAACTTACACCCTCATACACCATAAAGATCAAAGGTATAAAAGATGATAATGTCCTTTCATCATATAACATACATTATGTGAGAATCTCCTTTCACATAATCATATCATATGCATACTATCGTCTAGTTTAGAGTACAATTGAGTAATACATTTCACAAGACTCACTTATTAATTAGACTACCTTTTACATACATATTCATACATTCATGTATGTGTATGTACATATATGTGATGTCACTTCTGGGAGCACTCCCTAGACGTAAGTTACATCGTTTTCCTCGAAAAGGACTAAGACTTGCCTCTTAGCATTCATCATTACATTGATAGGCTAAAAATGTGGAAAATGTAAAACTTTTTGATTACCTCATACATGTGAGTTTGGCAAATTTAGATAATCGCATAATGATAAGGAACATTGGTATGTTATAAACATCCTTATAACATATACATATTAGCCAAAATCTCACAAACCATAGTCATGATATTTCAATTCAACATCATAGTATCCCAAATCAATCTCATCATAAGATTTACTTCAATGTAACATCATCACTAACCAAAATTAATCATAATCAAAGTAAAGGTTTGAACCATAAAGACTTACCCAATCTCCTTCACATGCCATAATCCATGTTTTAGCATCAACAATCCAATTGAACCCAACAATGGGTGTAATACCATCACCGAATAATAATTAACACAATAGCTAGGTCAATTGCATCATTATTACGTGAATTAACTTCAATACATAAATTAAGGTTCTTGAAATAGGGTTCATCATGAATTTTTTTAGAAATAGATCCAATCCCAAAAATGAAGTATGCTAGAGAGTCCATAAATGAATTAGAATAGATAAAATAAGTCTAACAATGAATATATTCTTCGATTCCTATCAACTTAAAATAAGATCCAAGATTTGGGAAATTAGGGAAAGGGGAATTATATACATAAAATTGCATTAATTAACATCAATTAACCAACAATCAACACTTAATTAGTCATATCCAATAAGAACTTATCATCCAATTGATGTTAAGATGAAAAACCATTAGGATTTCAAAACCCCATAAATTTGGGTAATTTAGAAATCAACTTTGAAAGGACCTATTGGGGAAGGAAAACCCAAGAGGGAAGGCCACATACCTCAATGAAGATCAATCTACGAAATTGTAGTGAAATCCTAGAGAAATTGGTCTTATTCTTAAAGCTTTGTTCTTCCATCAATGGAGGATTTTGGGAGAAAGAAAGTAGAGAGAGACGGGAGATTTTGAGTTTTATTTTGGGAGTTTAGTTTATGTGAGTTAAAAATGACTTAAAACTGACCCTTAAGCTATATATAATCACATCTTAAATTACCCAAAACACCCTCACTTAAATTGATATTTTTGTGAAGTCAAAATGCTTAAAAAACTATTTCAATGAACCTGGAACTAGCTCTTCGTCAAGAGGCTAGTTCCATATTTTATTTTCCGAATCCGAGGTGAGACAATAAGCCTCCTGGCATGCATGCGTCACAATGAAAAATTGGCTAAGATGCGTGTAGGTTGCACGTCGCGTAGTGACTGCCAAATCTAGGCTGCTACAGAACTTATTTGGCAACCTACCTATCCATGTTGGGGTCCTTATCAAGGACCCTTTGGGTGGTCCTTGGGGCATCATTATTAAAATTTAGGGCCCTATGTAATACAATTACCTATTCAAAGTGTTTTTTTGGAAGTGTTAGACTTTATTTGACCCTCCCAATCCTTCAAAGGAAATAGGCACGTCAACTAGTTTAATTTAGCTAGTCTCTGGATGGCATGGACATTCCTTGTCATCTTGAATCTATAATTTTTTGTATTAATTTTAAACATTAATTTATGTCTTAATACAATATTACTAATATTTGATAAATTTGTGAGGCTCTACATGATGTTTTGACTTTTCTGAGTGTTACATGTGCGATATACCTTCACAAAAACACCATTAGGAACACATGTTCATAATTTAATTAATAATATACTTTACATGCATAGAATTAGGTAATGATGCATATGACAACTATCATTTCATTAGTCATCATCAATCTACCCTACTAAAAGATATGCATGAAATGTGTGTGTACATTGATCAACATGATCACATAATGTCTATCACATAGCATTGAGGAAGGCGCCTTCTAAATATCACAACACATGCACCACATTCTTTCATGTCTTTGATCCAAAAACATCTAGAGTATTTAGAATTATAAAATAAACAAACTAACATTACATTCTAGGAGGCAAGTACATATTCAACTATAATAGAACTCTCTTAGCATATTTTAATTAGACATTCATAAAGGGGTTTCGTAAATAAGGGTCATGCTACATGATTATTCATCATTATTAGTAATATGGACCACAATTAACCCTATAATGATCATCTATACATACAATATCATCCACACACCTAGATCATATAACTACTGTGGAAGTCTATAAATATACTTCAGATTTATCAATTCACATAGACCATGATATTAGAACCAAGGTTAAATCACTCAACTTCCTAAACATGAGATTCATCATATAAATTACTCTTGCATATAATGCCTTCTAGTCCATGATGTTCACACATAAGCATATAAAATATTATAAACACCACCACCATAAGTGGACCATACCACAATATTTCCTTTAAGTCAAATTCAAGTACCGATTCTATAAATAGTAGAAGGAATAGGAAAATCTTACCAACTGTCCATGCTTTTATCATCATTGATCGATTAAAATAATTCATAAGTAATACATAAAGGAAAATAATAAGATAAATTAACATAATCTAAATCACAATCAATCATCATCTCAACAAGAGTACGTTACCACAGTATAGGCTAGATTGAGATTTTATAGGATCATGGGTACATAATATATTTTGAGTTCAATTCTCATAAAAAACACTAGATAATCATTAATTTATAATAATTATGTTTTTGAAATAGTTTTGAGAAGGAACCCATGGCTATACTAAAAAGATGGACAATTTGATCATGAATTCTCTTTGAAAACATTGCCAGAAACTCATTAGATGAATGTATTCTACGGATGAAGGATTAACATACCTTTTTCATTAGAAATCCCAAAAAAAATCTAAGAATACAGTTCCAAGAATCAACCTTCAAGGATGTTTTGGGGGGGTTTTGGAAGAGAAGAAGTTTTGGAGATTTTGAATTCTTAATGGGTGTTGGGGTTTTGACTTGGAAAAGGGTTAAATATGTTCTAAAAACAGTTAATAGCCGATTTTCAAAGTTAAAAAAACACCCCCATAATTATTGGGACTATTAGACTTGTCAAAATGAATTTAAAAATGCCACAATTGAATATGAGAAATGGTTCTGTGTCGCGGTGGCAGGTCCAACTTTTGCCTCCCACAATTTTTTAGGTAGTGAACCTAGTGTAGGGTGCGCGACGTACATGCATACTTAGTGGCTGGCGCGGGAAACATGCAACCATCCATATCTAGGGTGGTCCTCCTCAAGGACCCTTAGAGTGGTCCTCAGGGAGTCGTACTCGGATGTTTTGACCCTTAACATGACGATTAAGATACTGGAGTAATATCTACTCTTTTTAGATTCTATACAACACATAAAAACAAGGCAAACATACAAGGACACACTAGCAAGTCTAAAGACTAACTTCCTAACGTCTTGGACGTTTGACCTTCAATCCTCTTCAAATTAACAATTCATGTTGTAAAACAATTTATTTACATGTTATTATCCTTTTTAGACACATGTGATCTCTATATGACAGTTTATTTTCAGGGTCCTTACTCCAAGTATCTTAATTATAATGTTTAGGGTCAAAACATTCAAGTACGACTCCGCAAGGACCACCTTAAGGGTCCTTGAGGAGGATCCAAACCTTGGTCAACGAACCTTACAAAGACAGTGTGCAGCACAAAGAAGTGGAGGTAACCTCACATCCTCTCATGTCACTCAAATAGCATGAGCACTGGACCTTGCACGAGGCTTACTGCATCAAAAATCTCATGAGGCAAAATTAGGAGATGCCTCTACGATGCGCAGAGACTTCACGGATTCGGTTGCGTCGTTTTAAAGTTATATTTGACACATCTAAACATTCAAATCAGTATGGGGCTGTTTTGGTAACTATGGGAATCGGCTATAAACTATTTTAAGGACGTATTTAACACCTTTCCCATGTAAATACCCCAATACCAAATTAGATATCAAAAATCCCAAAACCCCTTTCGCTTCAAAATTCTCTCAAAACCTCCATTAGAGGAAAAATTATGTTTAATGAAGAATATGAATTTTGAAGAGGTTTATTATCCAAATGTGTTGGATTTTATTCTATTAAGGTATGGCAATCCATTATTCTTAGTTAACTTTCCATCTAAGGAGTTCATTCGATGGTTTTTTCAAAAAGAATTAATGATCAAAATTGCTATATTTCAATCTAGCCATAGGTTCATTGTCAATTATATTTGTAAGACATTCTAATGATGAATTTATGATTAGATACTGATTTTATGATGAATCTAAATCCAATTTCATTACGAACAAATGATACTCCTATTACCTCAATTTAGCCTATAACGTGGGTATTGCGATCTTGTTTAAATGTTGATGAATTGTGGTTTCAATTATGTTATATTTCCTATTTGTAATATTTTCCATATTAATTGTATATTAATTGTTTGGAATCAATCAATGATGATCACACCTAGAAGAAGTGGTACGTTAACCTATTTCCTATACGTTGCATTGAATGGTTATTGTATTGTACATTGTGTGGTATAATCCACTTATAGTAGCAGTGTTTATATTATTGTATATTGTTATATGTTATGATCATGGCCATGAACGCAAATTGATGTTCTATGAAGTGTGGTTATGATTATCAAACATATGAAGTTCTATGCATAGTCTTCTATTCTAGTTTTTTATGTAGGGTGTATTGCTAATGTTATAGACATGTGAATGATTATGTTAGGTTATATTATATGGTCTATATGTTTGTGGTGAATAAAGTTCTAGAATGACTTCTAACTATGTACCCCTATGTTTCTGTTTTCTTATATGCATGATTCGGAGTCTTCTATTCAAATGTTGAATATGCTCTAGTCTCCTATGAGGTATGTGAGTGTGTGTTGTCTATAGTTTTTTATACCTTATATGTGTGAATTAAGACATAAGGGATGTTCTACATGTGGTATGATATTTAGAAAGTGGCTTCATCTATACCATGTTGTGTCCATTATGTGATCATGTTGACTAATGTGCACCCACACATACCTAATTCACATCTATGAGTAGGATAGATTAATGTTAACCAATATAAAGATAGTTCTCGTATGCACCATTGTCTACTAGTACACATGTAAAAAGTGTATGAATAAAAGAATGTATAAAAATGTATCATAACTAGGATCACTTGATAGGTTTACTAGTATAAGTAATAATATGGAACTTTGCCTATACATTTCACATGTTTATTTTGATAGGATAGTTCTTAGGGTGATCTCTATATGTACATGTGTAACACTCCAAAAGTCTAAGACCTAATCTAGATCCTAACATAAGTTTCTAAGAGTGAGGACACTTATTTAAGAAAATATAATGTATATAACTTAATTAGGAAGTTTAATAATCAAAATGACAAGAAAAACCAAGACGTCCGGAAGCTAATCTAATTAAACTAGTGGAACGTCCTTAGGTTTAGGAAAGGGTTAGGACTTTTGTATGAGGTCTCAAACTTGTAAAATTACATTATATAGGTAAAAAAACGTATATAATGTAAAAACGTCCTGGTCCAATCCCCAAAGGGTCCCCTTAGGGGTCCACAAAACGACCCCAATCTTGGCTTTGCAAGCTGCCAAAGCAGCAGCCAAAATACACATAGATGAAACAAGTCCTCGTCGCAGACTTGGGTTGGTTTTTTTTCTTTCAAATCTGTATTTTTCTTCGCAAGCAGGTCAGGGATATATATTCTTGAAAATTAATTCACCAATTAACGTGGGAACAGCTCCGTGTCCTGGACTAGTTCCCCGACGAAAAATATAAATTTAGATTTGAAGTTTGATTCATTAAAGGGTAAACTTAAGTGAGGGGTCTTTTGGGTATTTCATGGGGGGTATTTATATTGATTTCATATCAGTTATTTCACATATTTTGTCATTCAAATTAAATCCCCAAATCAAAACCAAAAGGCTCTCATCTCTCTCTAGTTTCAATCTCTATTCATCATCCATTGAAGGAAGGAGAATGATTGGAGAAGAAGACCAATTTCTCTAGGATTTCACTTCAACTTCGTCGATTGGTCTTTATTAAGGTATGGGTTCTTCACTTTTGAATTCCTTTCACTAAGTTGTCCTTTCAATGTTGATTTCTAAACTACCTAATTCTATGGAGTTTTCCAATTCTAATGGGTTTTATTCTATACATCAATTTGACGATAAATTGCGATTTCCAATGACTAATTATGTGTAGATTGTTGAGTCATTTATGTTAATTGATCCAATTTCATGTAGATCATGTCCCTTTTCCCAGTTCCCCAAATCTTGGATCTTGTTTATGAATTTATGGGAATTGAAGAATGTATTGATTGTTAGAGTTTTTTTCATCAATTCTAATTCTATCATGGACTCCCTAGGGTAATATATTTTTGGGATTGGATCTATTTCTTTAAGAAATCATGATGAACCCTCTTTTACTAACCCTAGGTTATGAATTGATGTTAATTTGAATAGTGATGATGATTATATAAGGGATAGAACCTATGAGGTAAACTAAGCTATGGTCATTAATAAAGGAATGAAGGACATTTCAAAAGGAATGTTAGCTTGCACCGAGAGAACTAGAAAATGGGAGGCGATGACTTTCCATAGAAGAAGGTTCACCCTATAGTTTCGCAAGAGGTGTTGAATCCCCTATGAGGGATAATAACCCGATGCATTCTCATGAGATCAGGATCCAATTGCCAAGTAGCATGTAGTGAGTTATACCTATATCTTAGTTCCTTAAACTATGTTTCTCTCATAGGAGGACTAGCTAGTGAATCCACCTAGAAAACCTAGAAATTTATGTTTATATTTGTTTCTACTTTTGTCGGTAGACCACCTTTTATCGGTGTAAGGTTTTACAACACCCGATTCTACAATAAGCTTTCGTTGTCTATTTCAATTAAGTAAATTGTTCCCTAAAGTAAAATTAAGTAATAAAGTACAAACCGACTAGGCTGACTTAGCCTAGGGTTAAGCGAATCTACCTATGCCTTTCACTAGTTTTCCTTGAGGGAATGCTTAGGAGGTTGTTTTTATGTATGTTAATGCTTATAAATGTAAATGATGATAATGTGATGATCTTAAATTCAAATGACACTATGTGATTTGGTTACTCTTGTGAAGATGTATTTGGTTTTATTTCTAAAGTATGATATAATGTTCTTTTAATAATATGTTATGTGGAGTTGGACATTGGTTGTGTTTCTTTCTAGGTTTACTTGATTAAGTAAAATTATGGGGCTTTGCTTCGCTATTGCACAAGTGGACTTAATGAGGGTCATGAGTATTGGTCTTTGTTAAGTGATGTTGTAATGACCTCTTTTTCATGTTAGTTATGTCTTCATGATAGAGTTGTATTTCATTATGGGTTCAAGTATGTTGACAATTATGTGACTTGATTTGACTTAACGTGGTTTGGTCTTGTATAGTACATGGTATTGACTTGATGAATATGCATTAATGACTTGTATTAGTTTTTGAATGTGCATAAAGTTCTCCAAATCAAAAGTAGCATATGTTTTAATAAAATGTCAACTTTATCATGATTTCACTTGTTTTATGTGCATATACATATACTCTCATACTTAGTATAAGTGTGTACTAAATCTTCTTTTATTTTTACCAAAAATGTAGTATCCGGCCGTTGAGCTTATAAAAGGACTTTGAAGGCTACATGGATATTTCCCAAGAGTTTGGTAGGTCCTCACTTTCCGAGGACAATGCCATTATCAAATGATTTATGTTGTTCTAGTATAAGACTCTTTGTTCTATCCTTTTCATTTCAAGACGATTGGTGTATAGAGTATATGAGGCTCTTTGGTGTAATGAGTATGGGTTAAGCCCGATTGTGAAATTCCTTATAGATGGTTTTATATTAGACATTATAGAATTCTTATGATATTATGTTCTTATGCTATGTTTGTGAAATAAAAGTAGAAGACTATATAATCTTCTATACAAAGGGTCTATGTATACTTGATATGTATATATATATTATGTGTATGCGAGAAGTATATGTAAACATCAAGATATATATATAAAAGTTTTAAATTTTCCAAATTTTAACCTATGAATGTAATGATGTAAGCTAAGAGGCTAGTTATAGTCCTCTTCGAGGATGACGACTCCAATTACTTCTAGAGAGTGCTCCTAGAATGTGACAACTTTTGTATAAAGGCATGTTAAGATATGAAAATGAAGTATAGTTTATGATGTCAAGTATGTGAATGATGAATTATGAACATGTGCATCTTAAGATTTTATGTGAAAGGTTTTCTCATATATGTACAGATACACAAACATGAATGTATAGAATGAAACATTTCATGGTAATCTAGTAAAGTAGGGTCTTTTGACATGTTGCTCTTATTTTACTCCAAACTACGCTATGCTATGAATAATCTATGTCCATGTGAAAGGATATTCTCACATGTGTTAGGTTTTATGAAAAGACATTCTTATCATTAACATATGAGCTATGAATATGAGGGGTTAATCTCCTAAAGACTATTTTATGAAGTAATGTTAATATAGTTTTTTCAATAAATTGAAGTTAGCTTAGCACCGAGAGAACTTGAAAATGAGGAGTGCCTATCCTATAAAGCAAGGTATGTTCCCCAACGTCTACATGAGGTAGAAACTACAATTCCTTATTGACATAAAAAGGGTTTCAATTACATATCTCCTAAGTCATTTACTATGTTGCCGCAATAGGACCTACCAAGTGGAACCACCTAGATTCTACAATTATGTTAATCTTCTACCTTGGTTAGTAGAACATATCTTTTCGATGTGGAATTCTATGATACCGGATTCCATGTTTTTCTCACATGGCCTTATGTCGGTTGAGGCAAAGTTTCCCTAAAGTAAAATGATCAATAAAACTGAGGTGATGAACCCTAACTAGAACTACTTAAGAGAAGTTGCTTAGTGTATGTTAGTGTATTGAACATACCTATGCATTGCGCAAGTTTGTCTTGAAGGGAGTTCTATATGTATATGTGTACGTATATGTCTCTTACGCTTGACATTATGATTTTGTCCTACTTCTACAAACATATGCATGATTTAGGTATTTATTTCTTTATGATTAAGGTCCTAGTTGATGTGTATATAGTTGACTATACTTGTCATGTCGATGTATAATGTTAATGGTGAGGCTTGTGGTCTCTTTGTGGGTTTACTTAGTGTGTGTAAGGTTATCGGGTTTACATGTACATTGCACTAGTAGGCTTATATTGGGATTATGAGTAAGGTCTTATGATCATTTAATGAAATAATCTTCAAATATGCAATTCCAAATAAGGGCATTGGCGGTTATTATGAATATTTTGGGTATTTAAATGTGTATATAAGTGTTAAACACATTGAAGACTTCATTCTTGTAAATTGAAACACCAAAATCCCTTAGAAATTTCTTAAGACTCCATTGAAATCAAAAATCAAGGAAGATATTGGTGTGACGAATTGATTGGAGATTCTTCATCAAAGTGATGAATTATCTTCATCATGGTATGTCTTTTGATCCTTGAAACTCATATCATCAAGGACCCCAATTCACAAGATTTTTTCTAAACTTTTCAAAGTTGAATTGTCCAATTTCATGATTCTACCATGGGTTCTTGTGTTAATTGTTTTTAAATGTCTATTATTGATTAGATTGATATTGTACCAATGATTTTACACATAAATTAACTATGAAACCATGAACTGGATTAACCCTAGATTTTGACTAAGTTATGGGTTACTTGATACTGACGTAATGTATATGAATTAGGGTGTAGATTTCTAGGGGTTATCTAAATATGTAATAATTGTATTCAATTGATATCTAGGTTGTGTTAGATTGATGAATTTACATTGAATTCACCTAATTCATTGATTTTATAGTTTTTATGTTGAATTTTTTTTGTGGCCTTGGATTAGGGTATTGTGTTATCGAATTGAGTAAGTTAATTATGGATTAAAGGTTTAAGGATGACGTGGGGGTATCCTGCCCTATTTACTTTTTTTTTGTTTTTTATACTTCAATTGTGTTGTTATTGGCATTGTACCATTATGGTGGCAGTGTTATGTGATTACTTGCAATTGATGTGGCCTTATCAACACTATTTTACGCAATATGATGATCATGGTATTGTCAGAAACTACTTGAAGTAATATGACAATTTGTGTAGTTTTATTCTGTGAAGCATGAAAATATCTATCTATATGTGAAGTCATAAATGTGTTCGTCTGTTCATGTTGTCTTAGGTGATCATGTTAGACTATGACTTTAACCATGTGTATAGTCTTAGGGTTGAGTCTTGATTATTCCCATTTGACAATATGAGCCTATATTAGTTACATGGATGATGTTATGATAGTATATAGGATGACTTGAAGATGTTAGGGTTGTTTCTATATGCTTCTAGAATAACATGCTTGATGAGTTAAAAGTGAAGTATGTGGTTTCTTGTCTTTGTTGACTTGTGTCCCTTGCTTAAAGTATACATGATTATGAATATGTTATATCTTGACTTAGGAAGTTAAAACACTTATTCTTGAATATATGGATGACATGTGACCTTAAATTACTCTAAGAGAGACTTTTATGTTAAACCTTTATCTTAGTGGTAAGGAAAAGATTGTTAAAGTCTGAAGCCGTAATTGTACCCTTCAAAGTAAAGGAGTGATGGACTTAAGGTTAATTGCCTGAAAAGACATCATATTAATACTTAGGAAAGTAATCATGAGCTTCTTGTCGCAATTGTGAGGTAGCCCTAGCTGACCTTTCTTTGGTAGGGTAAATGTGATTGGGTTATCAACTTTTTATGGAACTCTTTTATGTGAACCTAATGTGTCAATTACTCTATGAGAAAGAAGTATAGCATCGAGTGAGTATGGTAAGGGAAGTAGTTCTAGTTAAAGAGTGAGAATAGATTACAAACCATGCCCCTTCATATTCCCTAACCACGTGCCTACATGGTATGTGTCTAATCTCTACCCTTGACGAGTAGAAAAACCTCATTGGAGTACGATAGAACTCCGGATTCCATGTATTTCTTTCATGGTCTATGTCATTTATTGCCTATTCTTATCATATGGAATACCTATTAGCATTAGAGAATTTTATGAGGTTTAGGTTGTGGTATGGGACGTTACCTAGACATTGCAGTATAGGATTTCAATGTGTTATTTGGAGTTCCTAGGTCTTGTCCAAGACCATTACTTGAATGTCTTTTATCTGATCTATGTATCTCTTAATGAACTAATGAACTAATTACTTATGTTATGAAGTATGCAAGTGATTGAGTACCTAATCTAAAGTGACTTAAGGATTCCTAAGCTAAAGTGTAAAGAGGATATAGGGGATGATCTCTTAATGCCTTATCTTTTGAAGTCTTGAGGATGACTCTTGTTAGGGAAGTTGGTTGATTTTGTGGACATGATCTATGTCGTAGGTAGTCTTATGGATTAATTAGGTAAAGCTTGATGAGGTCAATCATTAACGTTATCTTCTTGATTTAATTAACAAGGTCTTTTGATAACCTTTGGAAAGAGAATGTCATATTATCTATATGTTGATACACATAGTCAGAATGATTCTAACCTTTTGAAGAATCTTACATTGATGTTTTTGATGTCTTGTAATGGTGTAGGTTTCTTTTTATAATTGTTCTTGAGGTTTATTTGGGTATGCTTAGGGAGGTTGCATAGGTGGTCTCTCTTTGTGTTTCTTAAGTGGGTCATAAGATAGATTTTAGTGAGAAGACTACATGTTAGAAAATATTAGGAAGAAAGAATAAACAACTTAAGTCATTGTACAATGAATATACCTCATTGTTAATTGTGTAAAAATTATGGTTTTTTGTTTAAATGTTTTCTTATATGTTCCTATGTTGTTAAATGTTGTTTTAACAATCATAATATGATGTTATTATAAAAAGATGCATATTTTTAATAAATGTATATTTTCATAATATTATGCATAATGACATACTTAGTACATGTGTTTGTACTAATCCATCCTTTTATCGATCTATATAGTTCTTGGTAGATGAGGAGCTTTTGGGATGGAAGAATTGGAACATAACATCATTCAAGAGAAGTTGAAGTATGTCGTTTGACTCGAGGTCATATGTGTCTTTTATATTTTCCACTTGATGTATTGTAATAGATTAAGTATTTCTATATTCTTATTTTGTATGGGCCGTGTCCCATGTATTTTTGCGTCTTAAGATGATGAGACTGAGACTTAGTATTTCCTATGAATTTATATGGAAGTGGTTTTTTAAGACTGTTATGTTTGGTGAAAAGATTTGATTCCGAACTACTTTTCAATATATTTATGCGATGAATGATATATAAGGGCTTGAACAAGGCCTTCGAGTTGTCAAGTATGTCGGTTGCAATCCGAGATGGACCCTAATTTCTATAGTGTGGTTTCAGTATGTGATTGTAAGGCTCTATAACACAAAATTCCATGTTTAGCACCCATGGTCTTTGTGTCCGTTAAGACTATAGTTTCCCTAAAATAAAATGGAAAATGAATGTAAATTAACATAATCCTAAATAGGAGGACTTAAGGGTTGTTACTTAGGATATGTGGAATTAATGAACCCATCCAGACATTGCACAAGTAGCTCCGTAGCAAGTCCTAAGAAGGTTACCTTATGTGTGTTTTTATGGTTATGTCAATATGCATGACTTTGTAGTATTTCTGTACTTGTTAATGAAGATGTGCATGGTATGAATCTATATGATGTGATCTTATACTTATATGCACTATATTTGACTAAATGACTATATGATGAACGTCCTGTATTTACATGAATGAAGTTATCTTCAGTTACTTGTTTATGTATGAATTGAATGATAAGATTTGTGGTCTCATGAAGGGTTTAGTAAGAATGTAAGGGGTTATGGGGCTTCATATGTTCATTGCACTAGTAGATTGGGTCATGAACAAGGTCTAATGATGATGTATATGAAGAAAAGTAAATATATATGCAAATTGGTGTAGCTTACTGTAATGTCCTATGGTTTTCACTTAAATGTGTTTTTGATGTATTATGCTTGTATGAGGATGTGTTGGTTTATGTAGGTTGTATGTATGCTGTCTTTGTGACCTTAAGATGATACATTGCACCAAATATCACTAGACGGTTACTTTGGAAGTTAATGAATAAAAGGAAATAATGCTCACTGTTAAGAGAAAAAGAGCTCATTGTAATGTGACTAAAAAATGTCATAAATTCTATATGTGATCTTATGTAGTGTTTGGCATTTGAATATGTTTATATGAAGTATGTTAATGATATAAATGCTATTAAATGAAAGTTTTATTATGATTTACTCAAAAAGGCATGAAGTATGATTTCAAGAAAATGTCCCTTTTAAATGCATTTTTTTGTGTGGTTGTCATACTTAGTGCACTCTTGTACTAATCCCATGATTCTCTAGTATATGCACAAAGTGTAGCTTATGGATGTTTAACGGATGTGTTGAAGGGTGAAGAGCTTGATAGATGATCCCCAAGCTTTATTAAAGGAATCCTTAAGTTCAAGGATCTCCTATTTATGTCTTTACTGTGAAGTATATAAGGTTGTACTTATGTTTATGTTTAAAGATCTGTGTCCCTAATTTACTCTATGATGTTGAGTCTAAGATGGCAAAGAAATTATAATTTTAAAATTTTCCGCTAAATTTACTATGTCAATGCAATAAATGATAACTATGGGCTTGTACAAGACCTCTAAGAGGTCAAGTAGGTCATATTACTTCTAGGGGGTGCTCCCCCGATTTGACAGAATACTGAATTCATTTATTTAATTCAACTACTTCGGTCTCTCACATGATGCTTTAGTCTTGTCTAAGTTCAAATCTTTCAATACCTACAATGCTTTAAGCTTAATTTCAATAGGTAGATAATATGACTTACCAAAAACAAACTGATACGGGGACATTCAAATAGGTGTTTTGTAACAAGTCTTGTATGGCCACAGTTCATCATCAAGTTTTCTAAACTTGTCGGTTCTATTGTTCTTCACAGTTATTTTAATATTGCTTTTTATCACTTCATTTAACACCTTGACATGGATGCTTGTTTGGGGATGTATGGGGCTTTTACCTTGTGCTTTACCCCATATTTAGTCAATGCAAGAGCGAACTACTTACTGCAAAAATGTGATCACCCGTCACTAATTATTTCCCTTGGAGTCACAAATCTTAAAAAGTATAGCATTTCAAGAATAGGACAACACTTTTCAATTCATTATTTGGGAGTGTGATGGATTCCACCCATTTGGAGATATAATCTAGTGTTACCAAGATATACTTATTCCCAAATGATCTTTAAAATGGGCCAAAAAGTTGGTCCTCCAGACATCGAATAGCTTGGTCATAAAGATTGATGGAGGAGGTAATTTGTGCTTTTTTGACAATCTACGTTGTTGTTTAAATTGAAAGCATTTCTTTGGAAATCTACGATAATATTTGTAGAGAGAAGGCCAATAATAATCACTTTGGAGGACCGTAGAGGCGGTGTATGCAACTATTCTGTCCCATACTAGGTATGTATGACATGAATGATGAATTTGTACTGCTTACTCTTCTGCAACACTCAAGCTGATGACATTGTGTAAGGGTTGTAACAACGTTACTCGGCATTGGCACGGTGGCGGCAAAGGGTTGGCATGAATGAATTTGTAAAGGGCCAAAGTGCGGGCGGAATCAATCATGTTTTTTGTTAGCAATGTATCAGCATAATATAATGGTACAAAATATTGTTAGAAAAGCTGCGTCATGTCATGAAATCGATGTTTGCAAAGCAACAACCATGGCATGGCTTCGACACTGACCGACATAGGTTGTAGGCGAAGTTTGCATGCGAAAAAGACATGTTCTTGTCAAATGTGGGGAAATCGAACAGGGTTAAATTGAAGAGTAGAATGTGAACGAAACGCAACAAGAAAACATGTTTTTCACGAGTGGGTTAAAAGATAACATGGCAAAAGAAAAGTAGTGTTTGGGCGTTAGTTGTGTGCAAACATGGAAAATGGGCGGTTAAATTCGGGTGGAATTTGATGAGGAAATGACTATAAAAGGTTTAGACATTTTATCGGAGGCAAAAATGTGCAGGGAAAAATGCAGCAAAGGGCCGAAATTTAGTCAACCAAGTCAAAGGCCAAGCACATGCGATGGTTACCGTTTTATAACTGCTTGTGTCCAGATCTGTTATATCTTTTGTATGCTTTTTGAATTCAAAATTTTAATGTTTATTGTCAGTTGGGATATCAACCGATATATAATTTTTATTGCTAAATTCTTGAAAAGTGTTACACATGTGTCACAACACTATGCAATGTAAAATACAATGTTGCCACATGTTCTATAAATTAATGGCCTTGGTGTTGGACATTTTAAGGAAAGAACAAGGGTATAGACTGGTTTTGCTAGGGTGAAAGAGGTAATATTTAATCATGAATTCACTAAGAGAATTATATATAATGCGAGGGTTTTAAAGTGTCTAAAGTACCGATCGACTTCTGATTGTGACTTAAGTCGAAGTTGGACAAAATTGTTGTTCCTACAAGTGAGTCCTTTGTATTAGTTTTGATTTAATATAAAGGTTGGGTTTTACTATATGTTTATGTGTTGATATTATTTTTGATGTTCTGAAAAATAATCTAAGGTAGAATAAAGAAAAACGTCCTTGAACGATAGGCAGAATACGCTCCGAAAAAGGATGAGTTTAGTGGGACTTGACTTCCACCACATTCGGCTAACCTCTTGCACAAAATATAGGTGAAATAATCCTCCCCTCTGTCACATTGTCAGCTCACTCCTTAAATATGTATGGTTCATCCCAAAAGTACTTTTTAATATCATACATAAACTTCTTATGTTGGTAATAATTAAACTCATTTCGATGAGTTGACACACAATGTAAGTTGCAATGTCAACGTACATTGTGTATGTGTAATAGATAGTGTAAATACTTTCTCATCTAGCAAAAAGGCTTCTATTTCGATTTCCTTCTCAAGATCTTCTTTTCCTTCAAACCTCAAAAAGTGGTCGGCCACTTCGTTTTCGCAACCCATTAAACTTTTAACCGAAAACTTGAATTCTTGCACTAGCAGTACCCAAATTATTAAACATGTTTTTCCATCCTCTTTTTCAATTAGATAGCGGACTGCAACATGATCTATATCTACAATTGCATTGGTTTCTTGCAAGTATCATTGCAATTTTTCAAATGCATAGACCATTGGTATCAACTCTTCTTTCGTTACTATATAATTTTGCTGGGTGCTTTTTAGAGTGTTGCTCTTATAATAAATTGGGTGAAATAGTTTTTTATGATTTTTCCCAACACTAAACCTAGTGCCATTGCGGTGGCATCGCCGATTACTTTATATGATTTTGACCAATCAGAACATATTATAACTTTCATAGACACTACCATCTCTTTGAAGATCATAAAGGCGGCCATGAAAGGTTCATCAAAGTAGAAATTTACCTCCGTCTCTAAGAGTGAACATAATGGATGTGCTGTCACATCTGGGGAGCACGCCCAAGAAGTAACATCGCATACTTAACCTCTCTGAGGTCTTATACAAGCCCATAGTTATCATTCATGGAATCGACATAGTAAATTTAATGGAAGATTTATAACTTTTCATAGCACATCATATGCTAGAAACATCACTTCGTATATATAAAAAATAAAAGTCATAAATACATACTAAGACACTAAGTCTCTTTGGCATATTAGACTCTACAACTTTGGATTACATTAGGACACTACTCTTAAGACATAAACATACGACATAACTATATAACTTTTAATAAACTTTACATTAAGACATTAGTAGGAAGTCCTTGGAACTTAAGGACCCCTTTCCTTGAGATTGGGAATCACATATCAAGCATCTCAATTATAGACATCCCTTAAGCTTCCTTAACCTACACTTTGTGTAAAAAGTAGAGAAGAATGGGATTACTAAAAGAATGCACTAAGTATGGAAACCATGCAAAAACATGCATTTAAAAGGGACATTTTCATAAAATCATACTTCATGCCTTTTTGGGTAAATCATCATAGAACCTGAATAAAATAGCACTCATATATTCACGTACTTTATTGAAGAATATTCCAAGGACAAAAAATTCATAGGTTGACATATAGGATTTATTACATCTTTTAGGCACATTAGAGTGAGGTCTAGTTCACTTAACAGTGAGGTAATTTTCCTTATAATTCATTAACTTCCCAAGTAACCCTCTAATGATAATTGTTTCAATGCATCACCTTAAGGCCACAAGACAATATATATACAATATATACAAGGAAAAACATACCATCATAGAAGTATAGTATAACATAAATATAGATAAGTTAAGACCTTCATCATATAGTACACAGGATCCACATCATGCATAATGACTCATATCATGCACATCTTCAAAAAAAAGTAGGCAAATAATACAATGTCATGCATAAAGAAAAAATACATAGCGACATGTGTTAGAACACCTTCCTAGAACTTCCTTATGAGCTACTTGTGTAATGTCAAGATGGGTTTATTACTTCCACCTATTCTAAGTACCCTCCCTTAAGTAATTCTAGTTATGGTCCTAGTCATTTACATCCTTTGTAAATTTTACTTTAGGGAAACAATAGACATAACTGACATAGACCATGTGATGCTAAACATGGAATCTGGTGCATAAAATTAATATACTCAAATTTACTTCTTGAAACAAACTAAAAGTGGTCGTATCAAGTAAAGTACCCAACTAGTGAGGTTGAGATCATTCCCACTAGGGAAATGGTTTTAACTTAACTTTATTCTATTATTACTTTTATTTAGTCAATTATTTTCCGAAAACAAATAATAAAAAGTGTGTTTTGATTAATGAAAGCAATTAGCTAAATTAAAGTAACCAAGTGACATGTTCAAGTATTAATGTTTTAATCAAGTAAAGAGAGTAATTAGGGCGTAAGTATTTCTCCACAGGCTCCTAACTCAATAATTCTAACTATAACAATCCTTTCCTCGTATCTTGCATGCAAAGGGTAAGTTAGGTATCTCTAAATCCTTGTCCGACAACTAGAGAATTTCACTCCGCACCTTGGTCCGGCTACGTGTGTTGTTTTACTAAACCTTATCTTTACCTAATGTTAAGCATCGCATTTGATGTTGGACTAAGTTGTTACTTCGTACAAACCGAAACTAGCCTATTAGATTGTATACACTAAATCTATGTTTATAATTCTTTTCCTATTATCTACCTCCTTGGTTCGGCAAGTAGCAATAAGGCGAGCTCTAACGTTGGCCATTCGTTAAAACGACTTCTAAGCGAAAGAATTAGCAATACATGCAAGACGCTATTATAGAATTGTTATTTTTGATAGATTTGACCTTTTTATTTACCCATGGTTCCAACAACCCTAGTTATGGAGTTTAGTTAGCCATGTGAAAAATCACACCATTCATATTGATAATAAAAGAATTCATGTACTTACTTTTATGAGAATAAAGAAAATCTAGAAATTCACTTGAATAATTCTTAAAAACATAAACAATCGATTCCAGAAAAGTATGATCAAATGTCAAAATCATGATTTCAATACTTAATGCAAAGAATTACAAAATATCAAAAAGTCTAACACCAAAAATGAGGTTTTTTGAGCTATTTAAAATAAAAACAAAACCTAATAAAAGAACGAAATTTATATATGGAAAAATCTGCCAAAAACACGTCCGAGTTGATGACCCTCGTGATTGACCGTCGTGACTATGACGGACCATAGTGGCTTGCGTCGTTCCATACATAGCACAAATCTCTACTGCTTTCTTCATCAACTCACTGTTACCCTCAATGGAAAGGTGTTCCGGTTCGTCGAGGGCTTTCGTTCCATGATACTTAGAATCTTCTGAAGTTGGGTACTTGGACTACTTTCTATTAGTCATGACGAATGTGCAGGACGGGCCGTCGTGGATATAAAGGTCCGTCGTGAGCTTCCGCAGTCCCATACTTGGTAAGAATTCCAAACTTCCTTCACCTATTATTATATTCTCATGATGATTGACCCCTACAGACCTTCATAGTAACGACAGCCCGTCGTGGGGTCCGTAGGTGGTCACATGTGCAATTTATGCTCGAAATCTCCGCATTCTCCTTTGGACAGATTTTGTTAAAATAAATAGAAAACTACATCAAAAATCAATACAAAAAGGCTTTAGACACACACTAAGCTAAATGAAAAGGCATTGAAACTACCATGAAATAACGGTACATCAACACCCTCAACTTAAATTCGTTGTTTGTCCTCAAGCGACGCACTATGACTCAGAACAAAATCTTTGTACAAGAGTATCGGTATCAATCCTGATTATTCTTATTATAATCATGCATTCTATCACTGTTAGGCTTGAATTATGTGGATTAGACCATTACACCTATCCTCTTCATCTCTAACCAAGGTGCTAATTATTCCGGTATTGCAACTAGTGTCCTCACTTCAAAATAACATCCTCATTTTAACATAATGATTTCAGTTTGTGTATAAGTACTACTTTTCAGCACTCCCTCTCTGGAACACTTTCACAACTCATTTATATATATTACCATAGGCTTGCCCTTATTTTCAGTGCTCTAATTTCGCCATAACGAATCTTCGGATCAAGATAGGAATTTCTTATCTTGTAAAATAGCTTAGGGTCAGGTAGAGTACATCTTAGTGACTTGTTGCCCTCTTTGACATATCGGTTAAGCGTCCTACCTTTTTAGAGTTTTATTCAGCATTTTTTCTTATATTGTTTAACCTTGCTATTTTCCCTTCCTTTTTCTTTTGTGTAAGTGACTATTTTCTTGTCTTCCTTACATTTATTATTATTATTATTTTATTTTTAATTTTTTATTTCACTTTTCTTTCAACTTTTATTGAGTCACTTTTATTTTGTTCTTTCTCTCTCTTTGTTCTTTTAACCCCACATTCCGGAGCATTCCTTATAATAGCCACCCTCAATTCATTTTTTTGCTATGATTCAAAGTAGAAAATACCGAAAGTAGGGTCAGGGCCACGATAATGTTGTTTTTTGCATTAGCCACTATCAACTTATGCTTTTGGCATAAGTGCATGTGCACATGTCCAAAGAGGGACCAGGGCCAACACATTGTTCGCAGAAAAGATTAGTTGGGGTGAAAAATAAAGGTCTATTTTAATATAAAATCATCTGGATCAAAAAAGGAAAAAATTCATTCGCTATTCTGTTATTTAGGCTAAATATTAGCTATATTGAACAACGGCCTACGATCCTTTCCTAATTGTCTATTACAGATTACTTTTAGCGGGACTAACTAGGAAAACTCTAACACAGTAACAATAGTGGAAAATTCAAATTTTCCTCACAGTTACTTGACATCTGTTTACTTTACCAGATTATCAGACACGTAGTTAGAGTCTTAGACTAAGGGTCATGCAGTGGATTGTCTCTATATCATGCTTAGAATCATACATTTTTTAGTTACTATGCCTAGTCATGCATCTTTTTCATTACATCAGGATATCATTTATGTTTTAGACAGCATTCTTCAGAGTTATACTATGTACACAAGATATAGACGTGCCGGTTCAACAATAAAAATAATCAGTCGCTTAGGGAAATAGAACACATGCAAGAAAATCCCAAAAGAAGATTGTGAGTTAGGCTACTTAGACTTCACCCTAGCACTCACTATCCATTTACCCCACCCCCAACAAAAATATATGCAATTGGCCCTAATGCATAAAAATCCAAATAATAGAGTGGTAGGTGAAGCAAACATGAGGCACAAAGCGTCGACGATAAATAAGCTTGTGGGTTCGGTGTCCTGGAACCTATTCCCTCTATAGTCCGAACACCCTCAGTAGTGTCCTCAGCATCAAAAACACCCTCATTAGCTCATCTCTCAAAAATAACAGTACCATCAGTAGTGCTTTTCTCTTCCTCAACAACTCTGGAGCTAGATGCCCCATCAGCCAACTCAATAGCCCTCTACTGACAGGCCTCCTCATCAGCAATCGAGGCTCTCCTCGCAGCCTCAAACTCTCAGTGCTTCCTCTTGTGTGAACTAGCCTTATCCTTATTTTGACCTCTACGCCTCTTGGCATACTCTCGTGGGGGAGGTAGTAGCACTGCAGTAGTGGAGAATAATGCCGCCATAACATAATCCTCAGCGGGCTCTGCAGAAGGGGCCATAGAATCAGTAACCCTAGCCTCTAGAATCATGTATAAATGGCTCTTAGACTCACTACAACAGCCTGAAGAGTCGACACGTCCATCAAAAGGCCTTGTCGTGCAAGCACACGCAACTGAAAAGAATCTAGGCAGTGATGAACCTCTATGATCGTCCTCTCCGTGTGCTGGGACATCTTACGCTCCAGATGTGATGCAGAATAGTGGACATTAGGGACTCATGTTTCAGGACCCTAGCAAGTCGGACCAGAGTGGCGGAGGGATTCGACAGACATGAGCTCGGAGCGGTACTACCACTCGGGAGAGACTTGACCGGGGTGGTGTCAATAGGCTCAGATTTTGCCTGGGTAGCCACTTGAGCTTTCTCTACTGTATCCGCCAGGTACTCAGCAAGATGAGGTTCGTCCAGGCGGGGCCCTCTATGTGGAAACAACTCGTTCGTCTCATCCTAATTAGGCGTATATCAATAGTTCCCGGTGGGGTCTTGATCTGAGCTATGTGTCGAATGGGCACAACTGCAGACCTGCACTACACAAAAACCATGCACGAAAATGGTTAAGTAGTAGTGACCTTGAACGCACTCTCGTGTATGACCGCCTGAAGAAGCCAACCGAAGTCCACCTCGAACCTTGCTATCATCACTATCATCTGAACTACGCGATCCCATGTGTAAACGTTGTCTGCAACACTGGGGAAAGGCTGTTTTGGACTATCAACCAGAAAAACATGGGTGTGAATGTAAGGTTAGCCTTCTTGATGCCTCCTTTAGGCTCGAGTACCCAGTCTACAACCTCTCCATCAATGGAAAAATACAGAGCAATCCATCTCTTGTTGGTCTCTCTCAATTCTGGATCATGCACGAACTGCCCATCTTTAACCTGCTTCCACCGATAGTAAAACTCGACAGTAAGAGGTGTTTGGTAGGAATAAACAGTCTCACCGTATAGATACCGGTGGATGAATTGCAATGAGATGTCCATCTGCTTGCCACAAACTCTGATATGCTCTAGCAGGGCCTGTTTGGCGGTGGCAACCCGCCTGTCTATCTTGGATAGAATAGTCACCACAAATGAGTCGTAGAAGTCTCTGACCAACTTCTCATTGTATCGACCCACATCAAGAGCCGTCCTTTCTAGCCGGTGCCTGGTCAAGAGGGCTTGGATTGCCGGCATGGTGGGGAGACTCCCCTTAAAGACCTTCCGCTCCAGTGTAAGGGTCTGGGTCATAAACCCCTTATCATTCGGTAGCTAAGTGTTTGTGTACACCTAAACCTACCCCTCAACAAACCACAGGTTGGGCTGGTCGGCAACTGATGCGGGGACTCCAATGAGTAGTGCTAGAGTGGAATCAGCACTATCAGCCTCATCAAACGAGGAGGATTTTGATGCACTGGCTGGAGGAGAAGCCTCCTCAAAACATGAGACTTTTTCTGAACCCGATACTTCCTCAGAACCGGAAGCATCGCTGGAGAGTTTAGCAGACCCAGATGGCGTGTCGTTTAATATGAGCTCCTCTTTAGAATGGGAGGTAGTGATTACGCTGGGTGCCACCTTCATGGGGGTGACTCTAGTGGTACGTGCATCCCGTGAAGGATTGACAATGCCTAGGGCCACATATTCGAGGTAACGCTCATCGTCAGAGCCAATGACCAGTCGGGTAGATGGTTTGATGGACTTTAAGCACCCTCGTGCGTACACGCGATATAGCTTTGGTGCGATACGGGTTTAGTACCTGAAAGGAACAACAATTAGTACTAGTAGAAACAAACAATACATGCAAAGAAGAAATCAAAAACATAAAACCAAAACAGAAATGGTATTGCTGTAGTTTCTGTGCTGGACGATGGACCAGTAAACGGGCCGTCGTGAGCATGATGGACTGTGATGAAGGTCCGTCATGAAATACTTAAGAAAATTTGTTGGAGTCTCTTAGGAAGAAAGTCTATGACAAAAATCACAGTTGTGCAGGATGGACTGTCGATAGCACGACGGTCTATCGTAGAGGTCCGTCGTTGGAAACATAAAAAAGATCTTGAGAGCCTTAGTGATATGACAACCATAATGGTTTTGCAGGACGGACCGTCGAGAGCACGATGGTCCATTGTAGAGGTCTATCGTTGGACACTTAGAAATTTTTTTGAGACCCTTAGGAATATGGTCTTTGATAACCATGACGGTTATGGAGGACGGACTGTTGAGGGAACGACAGTCCATCGTAGAGGTCGTCCACGGACACTTAGACAAAATAAATGGGAATTGGTGGGATGAAACCCATGACGGTCCGTCGAGGGCCCGAAGGTCCATCGACGTGGTTTCGTTCTATCCTTACCTGACAGAACTTGGGATGCATCAATCGTCCCCTAAAATTATAATCCAAAGAATACTTATCAACCCATAATTTCTAACCCAATTACCCAGCATACTATTAAGAAGGGATGGGGAATCTGATGTATTGGGGAGAGGAAGAGAGTCTTAGGGAGTTGAAGAGGGAGTAAATTGATTAATTGAGGGAAAGAAACAGTTAGAATGAAGAGGTGGGAAGTCAAAAGGTTTATAATGATGGGTCCATCAATGAGTTCTACAGACAAAGTTTCTGTTGATGTGCTACCTGCAAATTTAACACCCATAAAGCTATTCTTTTTGTATAATCTGAAGAAAAAAAATATTTGACCCGGACAATAAACTATGCTCTAGGCAACACTTCTAACCAAAAAAGAGAAAAGCTACGAAAATGCAACTATTATTAGAAAGTCATAAAAAACCTATACTTGTCTTAGATGATTCCTATTGGGTTGCCTCCCAACCAGCACTTGATTAAACAACGTGGCACGACGGAGGACACTTGATTACTCAGATTTCATGAAGATGGTATTCCTCTATTAGTTCTTTTGTCGTTTCAGCATGCCCCATAAAGATTTTGATTCGTTGTATGTGCACCCACACACCCTCCCTGTTTTCCAACTCAACCGCTCCGTGAGGGAATATTTGGGGTATCAAGTAAGGGCCAGTCCATTTGGATTTTGGTTTGCCCGGAAACAAGCGCAAACTAAAATTGAATAAAAGCACAAAATCTCAAACCATAAAATCTCGTTTCTCAATCTTTTAATCATGGTACTTCTTCATATTTTCTTCGTAGAGGGATGAGCTTTCGTAAGTTTTTAGGAGAAATTCATTGAGCTCATTCAACCCATTTAACCTCTGTTCTGCAGCCTCATTCCAATCCATTTTCAACATCTCCATTTCCTTTATGGCTTTATGCTCTAATTCGACCGGTAAGTGACAAGTCCTCCTACATACAAGTTGGTATGGGAAAATACATATGGGAGTCTTGAATGTTGTGCGGTAGGCCCAAAGGGCATCATCAAGTATCCTTGACCAATCTGTTCTACAAGAGTTTACCATTTTTGGAAAAATATTTCTTAATCTCCCTTTTTGATACCTCAACTTGCCCACTATTTTGAGGATGGTAAGGAGTGGCCACATTATGGCAAACCCCATATTTTTCCAATAATACCTTAGGAAATTTGTTGCAAAAGTGGGGTGCCAAATCGGGAAAATATATTCTTTTTCAAGAATACGGTGACAGTCTTCCCTTCATTATTTGTGAGTGCAATAGTTTCTACCCATTTAGAGACATAATCAACAACTACTAGAATTTACTTTATCCCATGAGAACTCACAAAAGGGCCCATAAGGTCAATACCCCACACATCAAATAACTCAAACACAAGAATGAGATTTAAAGGGAGCTCTTGCTTTATTTAAATGCCTCTATCTCTTTGGCATCTATCACATGTTTTGGCGAACTCATGAGAATCTTGATGGGTAGTTGGCTAATAGTAGAGACATTGTAAGATCTTGTGAGAAGTCATGATACCACAATGATGTCCACCTACGGGTAAAGAATGACATACCTCCAAAAAACTCAACATCTCAATTTCTGGTACACAAAACCAAATAAAACCATCGGCACAACTCCTATACAATATGGATAATCCTAACATAAATTTTTCACATCATACATGAACTGTTTCCTTTGATGAAAGGACAAATCCGATGGAATGATATCGCTAGTAGCGTGATAAATCGCAAAATCTACAAACCATGGAATCATGTCTTTAGAAGCAGCAAATACATGCTCATGAGGAAAGTATAATCACTTTCAGCTTTATCCCCCAACTCTCTTATTGCTTCATCTTCAAAATGGGAGAAGTGATAAGCAACTTGATTTTCGGTCCTTTTTCTATCAATCAACTCAAAGTCAAATTCTTGAAATAGTAATACCCAATGAATTAACCTCTGTTTTGCATTGTTGTAATCAAATATCTCAATGCAGAATGATCAGTATGCACTTTAACCCTAGTGCTACGCAAATTGGAGCAAAATCTCTCAAAATCAAAGACTACTGCAAGGAGCTCTTGCTCAGTCATTGTGTAGTTCTTTTGGGCTTTATTTAGTTCTTTACAAGCATAGTACGTGTTCTTTGGGCCGTTATATGAAGAGTTGATCCGACATTTCTACGCTTCTTAGGTGGCTACTCTCAGATCAAGGATTGATAGGCGGGCTGCCCCTGCCAAACAGGCCCCATTTGAGCATGTCCGAGTACATGGACGTCGTGTCGATATCTCCCTGACTTCCATTCGCCGGTATCTATACAGCGAGTATGTTGATGCCAACCGGACCCCTCTCACTGCCGAGTTCGACTACCGGTGGCAAATTGTCAAAGATGGACAATTCTTGCGTGAGCAATCGCTGAGAGAGACCACCAAGAAGTGGATGGCCTGCACTTGTTTGTTGATGGAGAGGGTGCCGATTGGGTAACCATGCCAAATGGAGCCATCAAGAAGGTTGCCTCCACTTTGTGACATTTGGTATATATGGTATCACATGCTCGCACGGCTACGCAGGATGCTTTGGAAACCACTAACACTACCCCGGTCGAGTCCATCCCGAGTAGTAGCACTGCAACGAGCTCTTCTCGCTAAGCCCATTTCCCCGCTCTGGTCCCACTTGCTAGGGTCAAGCACATAAAGTCATAGATGGTTACACTTCTTTATCACATCCAATCATAGATGCATAGGTCTATTGCTAAGGCAAAAGAGCGCTTGGAGCGATAAATGGTCCAGCACACAGAGCGCAAAATTGCTGAGTTTCATCAGCGCTTGAACGGTTTTGTGTTGCGGGTTCTAGCCCGGCCATCCCCTCAGCTAGACGTTTTGACCCTTCAGCGGGAGGTCGAGAGTCTGCGAGCGGAAATTTATATGATCCCCTGAGTCTGAGGCCTCTTCTGCAGAGCCTGCTGAGGACACATTGATGGCGGTCTTGTTCGTCACTTTTGATATTCCACCACCTCCCCTCCAGAGCATGCCAAGACGTGTAAGGGTCGAGAGAAGGATGAGGATAGAGCATGGAATAAGGAGCATCATGAGATAGAGGCTGCGAGGAGAGCCTCGCTTGCTGATGAGAAGTCGCGTCGGATCATGGTTGTAGAGTCACTTGCTGGGGCATCTAGCTCCAAAGAGGTGACGATAGCGGGAGGCACTGTTAATAGTGTTGTTGCTAATGAGGACACTACTGAGGGTGTCCAAATTACATAGGTAGTGGTTTACGGGGAACCGGACCCACCAGATGGCTGATCGCCAGCATTTTATGCCCCAAGTTTGCTTCACCTACAACTCTCGTATTTCAATTTTTTTTAAGAATTGGGGACAATTGAATGTATTTTTGTTTGGGGTGGGGTAAATAAAAAGTGAGTGCTAAGGTGAAGTTTGAGTAGCCCAATTCACTATCCTCCTTTGGGGTTTTCTTGCCTGTGTTTTTTTCTCCAAGAGAATGATTATTTTTACCGTTGAACCGACATTTCTATATCTGGTGCACATAGTTTAACTCTGAAACATGATGGCTAAAAAGATATCTTGATGAAATGAAAATGATGCATGACTAGGCATAGTAATTGATAAATGTGTGTCTCTAAACATGACATAGAGATACATCTCTGCATTACCCTCGGTCTAAAAATAAAACTAGGTTTCTGATAATCCGGTAGAGTAATGAGATGTAATGTGAGTGTGAGGAAGATTTGAATAGTCCATTGTTTGTACTGATCTAGAACTTGCGTGGTTAGTCCTGCTAAAAGTAAGTTGTAATAGACAATTAGAAAAGGATCATAGGACCTTGTTTAATATAGTCAATTATTAGCCTAAATAAAAAAAAGAATGAAATTAATCTCTCTTTGATCCAAATGATAGTACAGTTTGGGGGGAGGCGGGTGTCGACCCTACATTATGAATATTTGGACTATAACAGTTTGGGATTAAAATAGATCTTTCTTTTTCACACCAACTGATCTTTTTGGGAATAATGTGTTGGCCCTGGTCCCTCCTTGGACATGTGCACCTCAGCTTATGCCAAAAGCATATGTTGAGGGTGGATAATGTAGTAAAAAACCCTTTCATGGCCCTGACCCAAGTTTGGGTATTGTGCTTTGACTCATGGCAAAGCCATGAGTTGAGGGTGGCTATTATGAGGAATGCTCTTGAAAGTGGGGTTGAAAGAACAAAGAGAGAAAAAGAACAAAAGTAAAGTGACTTAAGAAACAGTTGAAAGAAAAGTTAAATAACAAAAAATTATACAATAAATACAAGCAAGAAAAGAATAGAGTCACTTAAACAAATTAAAAAAGAATGGAAAATAGCAATATGAAAGGATATGAGAAATTGGGCGAAATTAAATGATAAAAAGTGGTATGTTTAGCCGATATGTCAAGGAGGTCAAAAATTAACTAAAGTATACCTAAATATACCCTACCTGACACTTAGCCTATGCTACAAGCTAAGAAACTCCTATCGTGGTCCTAAGAGTTGTATAGCGAACTTAAAGCAGTAAAAATAAGGGCAAGCTTATGGATATATGTATGAATTAGTTGTCAATTTGTTCTTAGTGTGAGTGTTGAAAAGTAATCCTTATTCTCAAACTGAAATCATTTGTGAAAAATAAGGATGTTTTTTTGAAGTGAGGACACTACCTGCAATACCGAAAATATTAGCACTTCGGTGAAAAATTGAAGAAGATAAGTGTTAGTGCGTTGTGAGTCTGTGTCATCGTGTGATTCCACATAATTCAAGCCTAATTGTTATAATATGCATTGATATGATGAGAATGATTGAGATTGATAGACAAATGATTGCGAAAGATAAAACATGGATACTATTGAACAAAGATTTTGTAGAGGGTCATAGTGCGTCGCTTAAGGACAAACAACAAATTTAAGTTGAGGGTGTTGACATACCGTGGTTTCACGGAATTTTTAATGCTTTTTCCTTAAGTTTAGTGTGTGTTTAAAAGACTTTTTGTATTAATTTCATGTCAGTTTCTCTTTATTTGCAGGAAATTTGTCTAAAGATGAACACAGAAGTTTTTGAGCAAGAAATGTAGAAAAGTTACCACCTGCGGAACTTGTGACAGTCCTTCGTGTATGTGACAGTCCGTAGGTGGCATCGTAGTGAAACTTTTGAAGCAAGATAGGGAAGTCTTACAAAGTGTGGGGTTACGAAGTGCATAACGGTCCTTCCTGCTGGTTCGTCGTGATGATCAGAGAAGTAGTCCGAGTACCCAAATTCCAAGAGTTTAAGTGTTATAGAACGGAAACCCTCGACGGACCGTTGTGCCTATGACCATCCGTCATACTTGATGTCGAGTGTAATGAAGAGATCAGCAGAAGAATTTGTAATGTATGGGACGACGGAGTCCAGGACGGCCCATCGTGACCACGACGACCCGTCGCGAGGTCCGTTGACCAAGCTGCATTTTGATAGATTTTTAGCTAATAGAGTCCTTCTTTCATTATGTTTTTGTTTTTTCTTAATAGTTCGAAAAACCTTATTTTTGGGGCTAGAGTCTTGGTTATTAGACAATTTTATATTAGATTCTTTGTTAAGAGATTTTTTTTATTATAAGACTTAAGATTGTTACACTATTCTTTGGAGTTGATTGTTGGTGATCTTGCCGATTAACCAAGTAAATTTCAAGATTTTATTCTCTCATTGAAGTAAGTGCCTGAATTCTTATATCATATATATGAATATTGTGATTATGACTATGGATAACTAAACTCTATAACTAGGGTTGTGGGAACCATGGGTTAATATAAGATAAAATCTAACTAAAATGATGATTCTAGAATAGTGTCTTGCATGTATTGATAATTCTTTCGCTTAGAAGTCTTTTTAACGGATGGGCAACGTTAGAACTAGCCTTAAAGCTACTTTACGGACCAAGGGGGTAGATAATAGGAAAATAATTATCAACATAGATTAAGTGTATACTATCTAATAGGCTAGTAATGATTGGTACGAGGTAATAACATAGTCAAATAACGGAAACAATGCTCAATACGAGGTAAAGGTAAGGGTTAGTATAGCACCACACGTAGCCAGATCAAGGTGCGGCGTGAAATTTTCTACATGCCGGACCAAGGATTTAGAAATAAATAACTTATCACTTTGCATGCAAGATACTACGAAAGAACTGTTATAGTTAGAACTATCAAGTATGGAACCTGTGGGGAACACCTAAACCTTAGTTACTTTTATTAATTGATTAAACTCCAATATTTGAAAGGGTTAGTTGTCTACATTAGTTTAGCTAGTTATTTTCATTCATTTAGAAATAAAACCCCCCTTTTATTGTCTTTGTTTTCCAAGGAAATAATTGACTAAATAATAGTAATAATAGATTGAAGTTAAGTCTGAACTATTTTCCTCGTGGGAACGATCCTAACCTCATTACAAGGGTTCTTTACTTGATACAACAACTTTACTTCTTATTTTATAAGTAAGTTTGAGCGTTATCACTAGCATCACACATTACCTCAAATGGCTTGGCCAAAGCCGGTGAAATAATGATAGGTGCTTACGCCAACAGTTCTTTCAACTTACCAAATCTGTTAAGACAAGATTCATCAAAATAAAATTTACACTCTTTCTCAAGCAACTTGCACATAGGATGCACAATTTTTGAAAAATCCTTGATGAAACCTTGGTAAAAACCTTCATGCCCATGAAAGCATCTCACATCTTTGAAAGATATTGGTGTGGGAAGTCTCTCTATTACCTCGACCTTAGCTCGATCAACCTCTATTCCCTTCTTTTAAGTGTGATGACCCAATAAAACACCCTCTTTAACCATGAAGTGGCATTTTTTCCAATTTAGTACTACATTGTAGTCTTCACACCTCTTAAGAACCTCAGACAAATGACTCCAACACCGCTCAAAAGAGTTACCAACCACAAAAATCATCCATAAAATCCCCCATGGACAAGTACAGGTGGTTTTCTATTGATCTTCTACTGCAATAGAAATCTTATTATACCCCAAATAACCATCAAGAAAATAGAACCACCCCTTTCCGGCAAGTCAATCAAACATCTAATCCATGAAGGGCATAAGAAAAGGGCATGCATTTAATATCTGCTATTACATACACACCCTCCAACCAGTCACCGGTCTCATTGGAACAAGCTCATTTTTCTTATTGGGGACCACAATCATTCCCCCTTTATTAGGTACACACTTAATAGGTCATAGCGAACTACTATCAGCGAATGGATATATCACTCAGGCATCAAACCACTTTATAATTTCCTTCTTCACAACCTCTTGCATAGGTGGATTTAGACGTCTCTGATGCTCAATACCTTGCTTATGATCGGGCATGAGTTGGATTTTATGAGGAAAAATACCGGGAGGAATCCCAATAATATCCGTAATAGTCCACCCAATACTTCTTTTGAACCTTTTTAACACTTTCACCAAACTCTCAACTTGATGCACATTCTAATATGATGAAATAATAACCGATAAAGTATCATTTTTTCCCAACAATACATACGTCAGAAGAGGTGGTAGAGGCTCAATTTCTAATTTTGTATCTTCCTCAATACATGGTTTCGCTTGTGGAAATTCGCAATGTTGCATGTCTAAATCAAATATCTTTTGTTTAAATCAAACATTACCTCGATCAAGTGATACGACCAATGACCCATACTCTTCAATGCCATCACTATAAAAATTTATGATCACTGCCGCCAATGCTTCTACACCCAGACACTATTAAATTTGTACCATGGATGACTTTTCAACTTTATAGGATATCGCAGATACTGATTGAAGCTCACCACTCTTCCTCTTTGACCTACAAATCTTGAAGGTCAATTCTTCATTGTTCAGTTGGAATTCATCGGCCCCTTCTTATCAACAAAGGCTCTACCCGTAGCAAGTAATGGTCTCCTAAGAATAATAGGCACCTCAAAATTGTCATCATAATTACGAATCACATAATCGACTAGAAATATGAACGACTCCACTTTTACTAGCACATCATGGAGTATTCTAATGGTCCTTTTTAACGTTAGATCGGCCACCAATAACAACATCGTAGTGGGATTTGGGTTACCCAAACCTAACTTCTTGTAAATCGAAAGGGGCATGAGGTTTATACTTGCCCCAAGATTACATAATGCTTTCGCATAATGTAATAACCCGATTGTACAAGGGATAGTGAAAGCACCCGGATCTTTTTTCTTTTGCACTAGAGATCTTGTAGTAGTGTCACTACAGTGTTGCATTCTATCATCATCCTCAAAAGTGTAACGACCTGTTTAGTCGTTTTGAGCAGCAGATTTTATTTCTGGAAAACTGGCTGAGACGACGGACCCCACGACGGACCGTCATGGGCACGACGGACCGTCGCAGGGTCTCGTTTCAATACACTTAGAAATTATGAAATTGGGTACTGAAAATCGACTCTCTGAACTTCGTGATGGAATGGCAGGACGGACCGTCACAGGCGTGACGGAATGGCAGGACGGACCGTCACAGGCGTGACGGACCGCCACAGACTCTTTGGTGGAAATTGAGTCTCTGAACTTTGCGACGACCTGCAGGACGGACCGTCGCAGGCACGACAGGCCGTCATAGGCTGCGTAAATCCCAGTCTGGGTCGGATTTCTTTAAATATTTTAAGGGACGTTTTGGACTATTCCGACTTTAATTATAAAGTTAGTAGGTTAATGTTAATAAGTCAACTACTTGGGGGTTAAAAGAGGTAACTTTAAGTTAATTAGTAGGTTATTATTGCCATATTTTATTCTTAATTACATACTAATTAGGGTAAAAGAAAGAGGGTTTGAATAAGAAAACTAGAAAGAACAAAGAGAAAGAGAGAGAATCGATCGAGAAGAGGAAAACACAAAGCTTGGGAATTTGCTTGTTGATCACTAATCTTCGGTGGAGGTAGGTTATGGTTTTCACACTATTCGTAGTAGACTCTTAATAGTGAATGATATGTGTTAGTAGTATTGTAAACCCTTCTATATGCTTAATTGTATGCTTGCATGAATATGATTATGTAATTGTGAAACAATTCAGCATGATAAAGCTATTGAATCCCAAATCTTGAAAAGAAACCCTAATCTACTTTGTTAATGATGATGCCTTGGTATAAAACAAGGCTTGATGAACGGAAGTGGTGAGATTAGGGGATCGAGTGCCACGTTCCGGTACCAGGATAGAAATAGAGGATCGGGTGCCACGTTCCGGTACCAGGATAGAAATAGAGGATCGGGTGCCACGTTCCGGTACCAGGATAGAATGAGGATCAGAGTGTCACGTTCCGACACCATGATAGAATATGGATCGGAGTGTCACGTTACGACACCAAGATAGTATATGGATCGGAGTGTCATGTTCCGACATCAGGATAGTATATGGATCGGGTGCCACGTTCCGGTACCAGGATAGTATATGAGGATCGGAGTGCCACATTCCGATACCAGGATTGTATATGAGGATCAGAGTGCCACGTTCCGGCACCAGGATAGTATATGGAGCGGAGTGTCACTTACCGACACAGGGGAATAAAGATAATGAATCTTGAAATATGTTAATATACTCAATCTAATGAACCTAATTCCCAAATGAGTGTGATTTTGAGGTTTGAGTCCTCATGGATGAACTTGGTAGTACTTATTGATGATTATAGTACTTGTTGTTGCTACATGTTGAGTATTATAGTTGATTATGATATTAACTGATATATATTGTGGATAATAATAGTGATTGAATTGATTTTTATTAATGAGTTTAAGTCTTCCGCATTACTTTCTGTCGATATTATATGGAAATGTTAAGGGTTAGGTTGGTTGGTTCGCTCACATAGAAGGGTAAATGTGGGTGCCAGTCGCGGCTCGGTTTTGGGTCGTGACAAACTTGGTATCAGAGCATTAGGTTCGTTGGTCTTATCACACAAGAACGAGTCTAGTAGAGTCTTAAGGAACGGTAGGGGGACGCCTTTACTTTTCTTTGAGAGGCTATAATACTTTAGGAAAATTCCATTCTTTCTTTCATTCTTTCGTGCTACAACTTGAATCCAATTGGTATCTAGGTGATACAAATTGGTATCTGACCATCTTCACTCTATTTCGCAGATGGTTAGAACTAGAGCAATGACCGCGCCAACACCAACACCGGCACGACAAGAAACATCTGAGCCAGCCACTGGGGCTGTGGCTCGACGAAGAGTAGTGGCAAGAGGCCGTGGTAGAGGTCGTGGGAGGACGTCCTCTAGAGGGAGAGGACGAGTACCTAGCCCATCTGATGCTAGGGCGGTGACTCCTCCACCGACTGAGGAAGTAGTAAGAGAGGGTGAGGAAGGGGAGAATGAACAAGTGCAAAATGAGGAATTGCCACCCCAACCTACCCCAGAGATGATCAATCAGTTTCTTGCTTATCTTAGCGGGTTATCTGATCAGGGTCAGACACCTCCAGTGTTTTCTGCACCAACACCTCTGGTTTCAGAGGTACGACATGCCGCTGCTGGGGCTCCCCGCATGGATGCCTCATTGGAAATAGGCACATTTCCTCGTCTGACTACAGGGCCTATAATGACAAATGATCAGCATGAACTTTTTAGTAAGTTCTTGAAATTGAAACCTCCTGTCTTCAACGGTGCTGAATCTTAGGATGCCTATGATTTTCTGGTTGATTGTCATGAGCTACTACACAAGATTGGTATAGTAGAACGGTTTGGTGTTGAGTTTGTGACTTATCAGCTCCAAGGAAACGCCAAAATGTGGTGGCGGTCACATTTAGAGTGTCAACCAACAGAGGCACCACCTATGACTTGGGCCTCATTCTCTAGCTTGTTTATGGAGAAGTATATCCCCCGGACTTTGAGGGATAGGAAAAGAGATGAGTTCTTGAGCCTAGAGCAAGGTAGGATGTCAGTTACTGCTTATGAGGCTAGGTTTTGCGCACTATCCAGATATGCCACCCAACTTTGTTTCAGTCCACAAGAACGGATTCGCCGTTTTGTAAAGGGGTTGAGGTTAGAGTTGCGGATTTCAGCCTTACAGGTAGCGGCTACAGCGAAATCCTTTCAGGAAGTGGTAGACTTCGTAATAGAGGTGGAAGGGTTAAAGCCAGATGACTTCACCATGGCGTCGACATCAAAAAGGTTTCGAAAGGGAGGTGAGTTTAATGGTTCTTATTCTAGAGGACAGGGTTGCGGAGGTTACTCAGTCCGACCAATTCAGTCTTCACTACAAACTGTAGTTGGGGGTCCACCTCAGACCGGTCAACATTTCTCTGAGAGACCGATGCTTGAATCCAGAGAATGTTATGGATGTGGGGAGACTGGACATATTAAGAGGTATTGTCCAAAACAGAGTTACAGACCTCCAATAGTTAGAGGTAGAGGTGGTTATGGAAGAGGCTGTCATTCTGGAGGACGCAGTGGTCGAGGTAATGGTGGTCACCAAAACGGCCAGGGTGATGGGCAAACTGGAGCCACAACATCACACAACATGGTAGGGGCAACGGACAGACAAACGATAGGGCCCATTGTTACGCTTTCCCTGGGCGGTCTAAAGTGGAGGCATCGAATGCTGTCATTACAGGTAATCTTTTGGTTTGTGATTGCATGGCTTCTGTATTTTTTGATCCCGGATCCACATTTTCTTATGTATCTTCCTCATTTGCTAATGGTCTAAATTTACATTGTGAATTACTTGATATGCCTATTCGTGTTTCTAATCCGGTGGGTGAGTCAGTGGTAGTTGAAAAGGTATATAGGTCATGTTTGGTGAATTTTGTGGGGAGCACGTTTGCTGCACTCCACAAATAACAAAGAAGGAAACATAAAAGTAGGGGTCAGTACAAAACACGGGTACTGAGTAGATATCATCGGCCAACTCAAAATAGAAAACAATATATATCAGTTAATATCATAATCAACTATAATACTCAACATGTAGCAACAACAAGTACTATAATCATCAATAAGTACTACCAAGTTCATCCATGAGAACTCAAACCTCAATATCATACTCATTTGGGAATTAGGTTCATTAGATTGAGTATATTAACATATTTCAAGATTCATTATCTTTATTTCCCTCGTGTCGGTACGTGACACTCCACTCCATATACTATCCTGGTGCCGGAACGTGGCACTCTGATCCTCATATACTATCCTGGTACCGGAACGTGGCACCCGATCCATATACTATCCTCGTGTAAGAACGTGACACTCCGATCCATATACTATCCCGGTGTCGGAACGTGACACTCCGATCCTCATTCTATCCTGGTACCGGAACGTGGCACCCGATCCTCTATTTCTATCCTGGTACCGGAACGTGGCACCCGATCCTCTATTTCTATCCTGGTACCGGAACGTGGCACCCGATCCCCTAATCTCACCACTTTCGTTCATCAAGCCTTCTTTTATACCAAGGCATCATCATTAACAAAGTAGATTAGGGTTTCTTTTCAAGATTTGGGATTCAATAGCTTTATCATGCTGATTTGTTTCACAATTACATAATCATATTCATGCAAGCATACAATTAAGCATAAAGAAGGGTTTACAATACTACTAACACATATCATTCACTATTAAGAGTCTACTACGAATAGTGTGAAAACCATAACCTACCTCCACCGAAGATTAGTGATCAACACTTCTCTGAGAGAACGATGCTTGAATCCAGAGAATGTTATGGATGTGGGGAGACTGGACATATTAAGAGGTATTGTCCAAAACAGAGTTACAGACCTCCAATGGTTAGAGGTAGAGGTGGTTATGGAAGAGGCCGTCATTCTGGAGGACGCAGTGGTCGAGGTAATGGTGGTCACCAAAACGGCCAGGGTGATGGGCAAACAGGAGCCAGAACATCACAACATGGTAGGGGCAACGGACAGACAAACGATAGGGCCCATTGTTACGCTTTCCCTGGGCGGTCTGAAGCGGAGGCATCGGATGCTGTCATCACAGGTAATCTTTTGGTTTGTGATTGCATGGCTTCTTTATTGAAGCAACAACTAACTTGGAAGCCCAAGTGTTGGAAATTTTTGGAGGAATTTGATGGATCTTGTCCATGACTCCTTCATTGGTACGCCTTCCTTTTGCTTAATCTTTTGAATGTAGTCCCTCGGCTTCATCACTTTTGATGGGGGGATAATATTTTATGATAGGCTATGACAAACACTTCTCTTGACATGAAGCTTCTCCTAGGAAGCTCAACCAACCATTTAGAAGCTTCTCCGGTTAATGATAGCGAGAATAAGTGAAGACTAATTGATTCTTATTAAACATTATTGAATGTAAAAGGTGTGAATACTTCCAATAAACCTCGTATATGTTTATGAAAATATTTTTGCTCTAGGGCTTCATATAAGACTTTTCAATGCATAATATGGAGGTTTGAGCTTGTAATCTCCAACGTTGCTTCTTCATTTGACAGTGCAATGAAAATTTTTCCCCTTCTTCCCGCATGTGTAGGATTATAAAGATTGTTTATATCTTCAATGTCATCTTGGTGAAGATCACTTCCTGCTGGATGGATTTCTTTGCTGCCATTATCGCTATTCGCACTCATAATTCCCGATTCCACCACAAATAGTAAAAGTAAAGGAAAAACTTTAGTATGTAAACCGCATCTCATAAGAATAAGAAGTCAATGTAACTACATTTTCATGTAACATAACTACCCGGAGGCGGTGTCATTTTGATTCTTATCATGACAAACGACGATAACTATCGTTAGAGTTTCTATAATCATAGATAATATAGTAGCCCAACAAGGTTTTGGGGTCGTGATCCAAGGCAGCGGTTTTGAGAATATGTACCTATGTCTAATTAGTTATAAATAACAAAATTTATGTATATAAACATTGTAAATTAAATGGCGTGACACGGAAGTGTCAAATATCGATTGGGGGATTATCACAAGTATAGTAAAAATAGTAAAAGTTTAGAAAAATTAATAATGAAAAAGGAATTCTTGTAATGTGACTGTAATAAAAATTAAAAAACTATACTATTGGCTTCATCCTTTCTATAAAGAATTTTAGAAAAATAGTGACTAGGCTATGTTTTCATTGGGAATAAGTTCTCTCTAGAGCAACTTATCGTGTTTGAAATGGGTTCCTCCCAAATACTAATTTTCCACATGAATTCTAGCGTCTGCTTACCCCACGCTCTCTATCTCTATCTCTATCTCTCAAGCTGAGTGTTAGGATATGGGACTCAGGCTCACCCTCTCGGGTTGAGCCTCATGTTGACCCACTCCTTAGGCCGCCAATCTAGCGGTTCTAGATTCGCGACATCTATCTCGAGCAAGTTTAAAACACATGGGTGAACTTGTATATTGAACTATAAATCCATTAGATTAAACCACAAAAACTAGAAAAAATCTCCATTAAGCTACATCTATGCTATCAACTATCGAGTCCAAACAATAATATTAATTCATATTTTGTAGATCACACCACTACAACGGGGTTTTTTAGCCTAATATCAAGAAATATAAAATTATGCCTTCAATGATGATGAAATGTAATGGGTATAGAGAAACAAGTTTTGATTTGACCAAAGAAAGATGAATCAAGGAGACCCACTTCAATTTTGGGCAAGATGAAACCCATCCTTCTTCAAGTCTTCAAGAACCCCTTACAAACTTGAGAATAGAATATAAAAACTAAAACTAAGAAGTTCTTCTCTTAAAAATATAAGTCTTTCAACAACTTAGGACAATATTTATTGTATTTTAAAATTTTCATTTCAAAGGATAGTTATGTATTGTTAGGCGAGGTTGATGAACAGCTCGACGGCCCACCTTTCATCTTATTTACCGCATTTTGCATGAATTCAATTTCCGGTCTGACTTAGTATAATTTTTGGCGGTCTAAATATGGTCAAGCAAGTCCACTCCTGAATCACCACTTTCCTAGATGTTTCGCCCATCGGCCTTTGTTCGAGAAATCTTACGCTACCATTGGTGATTAAGTACCATGGCATCGAATCGGTTGGCGATACGCAAACTTAGACACGCATGGTCGTTAATTTGCTAACTTTTGTTCCATCCTTCTTTAACTATTGGTAGTAAAGTGTTGCTTCGTCAAATATAATAAGTAATATGCTAATTGTTCTTCTTATCACCGATTTGATCCTCTTCATTGAGGGCACCATGCACTGGAATAAGGGGAGGACTAAGTCCCTTCGACGACTTTCCAAGTGTACTTGAAAATTCATAGGCTTCAATTTCTTTATTGTTTTAATATTTATTGCTCCTTTTTGTAACAATGTCCATGCTTTCTTTAAAAATATCAAGTACCTAAAAATTGATAGTTTTCGTCAAATATTGATATAAAAGAAGAATTTGAGGACACTAACTATATTAAAATATAGCTCTAAATAAGTCAAATTTTAGGACTCATACATCTCACAAACCTAGCCAGGAGGATGAAATCCAATATCTCCATATCCTACACTTTTGAAACTGCAGAGAGAATAGGTTAGTGCAAAATCTATTAAGTATGAAAGCAATTCACAAAAACCATTAAAATATGCATGGAAAGGGAAATTTAATTTGAATCATGCTCTATGCTATTTTTGAACTTCTTTTTTTGAAATATTTTGATAATACGAGCAATAAGACAACTCACATATATTTCAAAGTATAGTTCAAGTCTCATTCATTAACTTCATTATCGTGGAGAAAATTTTTTTATAACCTACATACACCACGTGAGCTACATGGAATCATGTGTCTAAAACCCCATACTGAAGAAAGGCTTCCTACTTCTCCAAGGTAGAACTAAATATATAGGTATAAGGTGGATTCATTAGCTGAAGATCTATATGGTCACATAGTTTATGGGATATAGAGATTGCTTCTAGAAACCCATCCTATTTAATTAGCAAAGGATCATATATATCATGAGTATAAATAGGATGACCCTTCCTATTAAATTACATGTGTAAAGGAATACTTTGACCTTCCTTCAATAAAATGCATCAAAATAGCTCATAGATTCATTAAAGTGAGAATGTACTTTCAACTTTTATAGTTAGCATTAGTATGTGAGTATAGATTTCACACCAGGATCATGTATTCTCGTGAGAATGGACTTTTGATCAACACAATAGGATCATCATCATAGTCATTTAAATTTCATGCATAATAATGTGTAAAGGTGCATATAAGAACTATACTTTTGATTAAAACCACTAATACATCATAATCATGTTTATGCATGGAGTTTTTGTGTATAACTATCATTGCAATGAGACAACAACAACATTATCAATATAGACAACTCCATATCAAAGTGTTCACAAGTATGCACATTAAATATCAAAATAATGCATTACTCACATATATTGCATTTAAGGATAATAGACCATGTAAATCAACACATATAACATTTTCAATAGATATGTATATATCCATAACATAATAGATAATTCATCGGCATTTAGAAGCTCATATAATTATGTTTTAGTTTATGTGGGTAAAGTGGTTACACAAAATGATCATATATAATTCAACATGCACAATATCTAAACACCTCGACCTTTAAAGTTGATCAATAAATCATATAAAATAATAAAACACCTCCACCTTTCAATTGGATTAATTGTTCATAAACAATAGCTATTCCACATGCACAATGGCTTCCTTCCTAATGCCTCAATATTCATGGTTTATTCCTTTCAGCATTTACCTTTAAATCCCTAGGTGTCATCTTTGTATTATGGGAATTAATATCAAGCAACATGTGAGGCTCTAGTTTCCGAGCATTATAGTTGTATCATGACATTTAACCTATAAATACCTCAATTTTTTTTAGGATACCATTTAAAAAATTTAATATGTTTTCAAACTTCATACCCGCATATGAGACTATAGTTTCACCTAGTCGTTTCCATTAGACTCTAGCTTTGTATCACTAGTGTTACGGGTTGTTACACTTTGTCCCAATATGTTGCTCACTACTTGACAACATTCAGATTGGTTCCCAAAATTTAGCATTGGTGATCTCTCCTTGGGCTTTCACTTCAGGTGAATTTAGTACCCCTTATTCCTCATCATTCCTCCTAGAAGAATGACCACAAACAACTCTTCGTGGAGGCATGATCAACTAAAAGACACAAACATTAGTTATAAAGAGACTTTTCAGAGATAAACCCTATCGCACAGAATGAATATTAAGGGAGTGAGATAGTTCCTAAACATCACAGCTCCTATTTATAAATGTGGCGCGCTTCACACTGTTAACTAGAAATCTACTTATATGGCTAGATAGACTCCCTAAGACTCTTGAACTATGTGCTCTGATACAAAGTTTATAACACACTAATCCTACACCATGGGCGAGACAAACATTGTAGAACCATTACAGGTCCCAAGGGAACTCTTCTAATAGCTTGACTCTAAGTGGAAGACTTACTCAAAAAATATGTACTTAAATACAATCTTAAATAAACTGTCTGAATAGACAAACTAATGATTTCGAGAAAATGACATTTAACTTAGCTAAAATGGAAACTCAACTTTGTTGAAATTAACAACTCAATATCAAGACTAAACAATTCATATCTAATTTTATATGATGCCTCTACATACTTGTTGGGATGTGGGGACAAGACCTTTATCATCCTGAAAACTAAACCAACAAAGAGAAATAAAACAAAACATAAGCAAAGGGATTCTCAATAAATCAAGGAGCCCACCAACTAACTTTGAGTGCTCAATTGGACAAATGATGCGCTGGATGCTGATCCTAGCAACCTGTATCGGCATTATAAAATGATGAAGCCAAAATGGAATCGTACCATTGGAAGTATGAGCATGTGAGTAGAAAAGTAAACAAGACATATGCTTGAACTGATCTTTGAATGAAATAATTACTTCATCTTTACTCAAATCATACATACTCAACTCGTGGATACTAAACTCAAAGCAGAAATAAACAATGGTCAATATGAAATTTATATAAAGCATATAAAATAGTAGGTAGAAACTCAATGTGTTAAAAAGATATAATAACAAGTAAGTGATATAATTCTTTGGGAGCTTTTCTAATCGACAATCATCACTATGAGATAATATTGTGATACAACGTTTCACACACGCTTCTACAACTTTCTATAACATGTCGAAGTACAAAAAGTCTTAACATAGTTTATCCACTAGTCTATGCTAAAAAGTATTACGGAATAATATAAAAGGTAATGACCTTTTCTAGTCACGATGGCTACATGGTTAATGGAGATTTGAGTTATTATGAACTCATCCATATATTGAGGATCAATGCTACTCCCAAAATATATTCAACTCGTATGTTGTAAAAAAAATCTTTATTGTGGTTTGAAATAATTACTCAAAAAAAACCTCAAAGGCTCTCTTAGAAATAAGTATGTTTTCTATTGTTTAAATATGCAAACATTTACTATTGGGGAATAGAGAGTCGTTTTGAAGAAATAATCTTCAATCTTCACTCTTTAGTCAAATTAAAACTCAAGTCTTAAAACAATGTTAAAACATTTGTAAAATAAATTTGGAGAAATTTATGAAATTCTCTTGACTCGACTCCTACTTTTCCTTAAATTGAATTATGTGTTCAAGTCTTATGATCTCTTGTTATGGATGACTTTATTTTATTTAGGTGTACCTTAAAGTGTATAATTCAAGTAGAAAACATAGCTACATTTTGAGGGAACTCAAACGGAAAGAAATGGTAAAGGTTAGATGACCTAACGTCTCAGGCGCTCTAAGTGAGGCCGGGCACCACAGGGAGAACTTAAGAATCTGCATTGTCGCACAGTGCTTATGATGCGCCCCAGATCCAAAACTAGAAAATTCCATTTGGGGTGCTTAGAGTGGTGCGGACCCTCAGGACGATTCCCATGTTTTTGAAAAATTTTCTTGCATGTTTTTTAACGTTAAACCCTCCTGGTTCTATTATTTTCTATCCCAAACTCTTAGAGTCGAATACAAAACAAAGGTATACAAGAAGTCACTTGAAAGAACCTAATATTGCTACAAAATGATCCCCAAGAAATCCTTTAAAATTAACTATCAAAATTCAAAAAAAATTAAACAAAATTCATCAAGAACTCATAATCTTTTCTTTCAAGAACACAATTATGCTGAATTGAATCATAAATTGTCTATGGGTTAACTAACACATTTCTATGTGATCTCTAAAACTTCTTAGGTATCAACCCTTAATGAAATTGACAATATTAACTTAAAGAATGTGAAGAATCCTTTCTTTTTCACCTCATTGTTTCTCATTTTTTCCTCTGATTTTCACTTCTTTTATCTTCTTTTATCTTCTCTCAAAACCCTTACTTTATTTTGTAAATCATAGAATGAATCCTATTAGTTTATACCAAAACTTTATTACTAAACATGAATTTATTTCTAAAGTCCAGTTTATACTTTCCATATCTAGACATCCCTACTTTAATAGGCATATCCCGACAACAAATGGACATATCTCCCCCATATCGTTGCTTAATAGTAATCCCAAAAGATTTTACACTCCTATGTTTTAAAAAGAAAAACTCTTTGTGTGGTTTGACATAATTACTCAAAAAACTACCTCAAATTCTCTCTTGGAAATCAGTGTGTCCTCTCTTGTTTAAATGTGAAAGAATTTACTCTTGTGGAATATGTAGTCCTTATCTAGTATTTTGAGGATGTGAAGTTCATTATTTATTATTTACTTAACTCGGAACTGAAGTCTTAAAATAATATTTAAATGTTTGTTAAGTACATTTAAAAAAGTGTATAAACTTCTCTTCACTTGACTCCTTCTTTTCCTTAAATTTAACTATGTATTCAAGGCTTATGATCTTTTGTTATGCATGATTTTATGTTTTTTAGATGTAACTTAGAGTGTGCAACGAAATAAACTATAGAAAAATAAGTACATTTCAGGGGAACTCAAATTGAAAGAAATGAAAGTGTAGATGTAACGACCTGTTTAGTCGTTTGAGCAGCAGAACGAAATTCTGGAAAAAAAACTGGCCAAACTACGGACACCCCGACGGACCGTCATAGGCCCGACGGTCCGTCACAGAGTCCGTTCCATGACACTTAGAAGTTTGAAAATCGGGGTACTGAAAATCGACTCTCTGTAAATTGTGACGGACCTGCAGGACGAGTCGTCACATCACGACGGACGTCGTGAGCCCCCGTAGCAAAACACTTCAACTTTTGGGAATTTGGTGCAAGAAAACGAGTTTCTGACCGTCAGGACCGGAGGTGCAGGACGGACCGTCACAGGGGTGACGGGCCGTCACAGCTCACCTGAACTGGGAGGCACGACGGCCTGTGTGACGGACCGTCGCACCCACGACGGCCCGTCACAGGTTGTGCAGTCCAGGCAGAGATTTCTTTCCTCACTCGTTTTAAGGGTCGTTTTTGTTATTCTTTCCTTAATTATAAGGATTGAAGGGTAACATTAATAAGTCTAATTACTTAGGGGTGTAAAAAGGGTAACCTTAAGTGAATTAGTGGGGTTTTATTGTCCTTTTTCACACTTAATATATGATTAATTAGGGTAAAAGGAAAGAGGGTTTGAATAAAACAAAAGAGAAAGAACAGAAGAAAGAGAGAGAGCAGATCGATCGAATTGGTTGAGGAGAATAGCAAGCTTGGAAAATTCTTGTGGATTCCAATTCTTCGGTGGAGGTAGGTTATGGTTTTATATTACGATAATCGTAGTGAACTCTTTATAGTGAATATTATGTGTTGATAGTTTGTGAACCTGTCTATGTACTTAAATTGTATGCTTGCATGATTATGATTATGAAATTGTGATAAATTAACAAGCATGATGAAGCTATTGAATCCCAAATCTTGAAAGAACCCTAATTCTCTTGATATATTATATAATAAGATTGATGATGCCTTAGTATGAAAAGAAGGCTTGATAAATTATTAATGATAATGAGGATGCCTTAGTATAAAAGAAGGCTTGATGAATTAGGGGATCGGGTGCCACGTTCCGGTACCAGGATAGAATGAATATGAGGATCGGAGTGTCACGTTCCGACACCAGGATAGAATATGAGGATCGGGTGCCACGTTCCGGTACCAGGATAGAATGAATATGAGGATCGGAGTGTCACGTTCCGACACCAGGATAGAATATGAGGATCGGGTGCCACGTTCCGGTACCAGGATAGAAGAATATGAGGATCGGAGTGTCACGTTCCGACCAGGATAGAATATGAGGATCGGGTGCCACGTTTCGGTAAGGATGAATGAATATGAGGATCGGAGTGTCACGTTCCGACACCAGGATAGAATTAGAGGAGCGGAGTGTCACGTACCGACACAAGAGGAAGAAAGATAATGAATCTGAAAGATAATGAATATACTCAATCTAATGAACTTAATTTCCCAAATGAGTATGGTATTGAGGCTTGAGACCTCATGTGTGAACTTGACGGAATTGTTAATGATAAAGTAATTGTTGTGCTACATGTTGAGTATTGTAGTTGATTTACATTATTATGATATATATTGTTCCCTATTTGAGTTGACCGATGATATCTACTCAGTACGTGTGGTTGTACTGACCCCTACTTTTATGTTTCCTTTGTTATTTGTGTTATGCAGCGAACGTTCCGTCAACTTCGACTCAGCAGTAGATCAAGCCAGTCTTCACTTCATCGGAAATTCAGGGTGAGCTAATGCGTCTAGCTTGGACTGGGTCTCCTTCTTCAAGTCTTGATGCCTTGAACTTCCGGCATGGACTAGCTTTTACTTGTTTTTAGCTTTTTAGACATTCTTAGTTTAGTAATTTGAGATAGATGTTCTTGTGATGATGACTTCCAGATTTTGGGAATATTAATAATAGTTTTGAGTTGTTTTATTAATGAGTTTAAGTCTTCCGCATTATTTTCTGTTGAAATTCTTGAAATGTTAAGGTTTAGATGGGTTGGTTCGCTCACATCGGAGGGTAAATGTGGGTGCCAGTCGCGTCCCCGATTTGGGTCGTGACAGACTTGGTATCAGAGCATTAGGTTCATTGGTCTCATCACACAAGAACAGGTCTAGTAGAGTCTTAAAGAACGGTAGGGGGACGCCTTTACTTTTCTTTGAGAGGCTATAAGACTTTAGGAAAATTCCATTCTTTCATTCTTTCTTTCGTGCTATTACTTGAGTCCAATTGGTATCTAGGTGATACAAATTGGTATCTGACCATCTTCATTCTATTCTCGCAGATGGTTAGAACTAGAGCAACGACCGCACCAGCAGCGACAACGGAAAGACATGAAAAATGAGCCAGCCACTGGGGCTGTGGCTCGAGGAGGAACAGCGGCAAGAGGCCGTGGAAGAGGTCGTGGGGAGGACGTCCTCTAGAGGAGAGGACGAGCCCCTAGCCCATCTGATACTAGGGCGGTGACTCCTCCACCGACTGAGGATGTAGTAAGAGAGGGTGAGGAAGGGGAAACTGAACAAGGCAGAATGAGGAAATGCCACCCCAACCTACCCCAGAGATGATCAACCAAGTACTTGCTTATCTTAGCGGGTTGTCTGATCAGGGTCAAGCACCTCCAATGGTTTCTGCACCAACACCTCCGGTTTCAGAGATACGACATGCGGCTACTATGGCTCCCCGCATGGATGCACATTGGGAATAGGCACATTTCCACGTCTGACTACTGGGCCTATTATGACAAACGATCACATGAACTTTTAGTAAGTTCTTGAAATTGAAACCTCCAGTCTTCAAGGGTGCAGAATCTGAGGATGCTTATGATTTTCTGGTTGATTGTCATGAGCTACTACACAAAATGGGGATAGTAGAGAGGTTTGGTGTCGAGTTCGTGAGCTATCAGTTCCAAGGGAACGCCAAAATGTGGTGGCGTTCACATGTTGAGTGTCAAACAACAGAGGCACCACCTATGACTTGGGAATCATTCTCTACCCTATTTATGGAGAAGTATATCCCAAGGACTTTGAGAGATAGAAAGAGGGATGAGTTCTTGAGTCTCGAACAGGGAAGGATGACAGTAAACGCGTATGAGGCTAAATTTCGCGCGCTATCCAGATATGCCACGCAACTTTGTTTCAGTCCACAAGAACGGATCCGCCGTTTTGTGAAGGGGTTGAGGTCAGAGTTGCGGATTTCAGCCTTACAGATAGCGGCAACAGCAACATCCTTCCAAGAGGTGGTAGACTTTGTGATAGAGGTGGAAGGAGTGAAACCGGATGACTTCACCCCAACGTCTACATCAAAGAGGTTTCGAAGGGGAGGTGAGTATAATGGTTCTTATTCTAGAGGACAGAACTCCGGAGGTCACTCAAATCGACCAATACAGTCTTCACTACAGACTGTAGTTGGGGGTCCACCTCAGAACGGTCAACATTTCTCTGAGAGGCCGACGCGTGAACCCAGAGAATGTTATGGGTGTGGAGAGATTGGGCACATTAAGAGGTACTGTCCAAACCAGAGTTACAGACCCCCAATGGCTAGAGGAAGAGGTGGTAATGGTAGAGGTCGTTATTCTGGAGGGCGTGGTGGCCGAGGTAATGGTGGTCACCAAAACGGCAGAGGTGAAGGGCAAAACGGAGCCACTACTACACAACATGGTAGGGGCAACGGACAGACAAATAATGGGGCCCATTGTTACGCTTTCCCTGGGAGATCTGAAGCGGAGGCGTCTGATGCTGTTATCACAGGTAATCTCTTGGTTTGTGATTGCATGGCATCTGTATTATTTGACCCTGGCTCCACGTTTTCATATGTGTATCTTCCTCATTTGCTAACGGTCTAAATTTACATTGTGAATTACTTGACATGCCTATTCGTGTTTCTACTCCGGTGGGTGAGTCTGTGATAGTCGAAAAAGTGTATAGGTCTTGTTTGGTGAATTTTGTGGGGAGCAACACTTATGTAGATTTGGTTATCTTAGAAATGGGTGACTTTGATGTAATTCTGGGTATGACTTGGCTTTCTCCAAACTTTGCGATTTTGGATTGTAATGCTAAAACAGTGACGTTAGCCAAGCCTGGGGCAGATCAGTTAGTATGGGAGGGTGACTACACTCCCAATCCGGTGCGTATCATCTCCTTTATTCGTGCTCAGAAGATGGTTAGTAAGGGTTGTCTAGCTTTCTTGGCACATCTTAAGGATGACACTACTCAAGTACCATCGATTGAGTCAGTTTCGGTAGTCTGTGAGTTTTTGGATGTGTTCCCTGCAGATCTTCCCGGTATGCCACCAGATAGGGATATAGACTTCTGCATTGATTTGGAACCCGGTACTCGCCCCATTTCTATACCCCCGTATAGAATGGCTCCCGCGGAGTTAGAGTTAAGAGAATTAAAGGCTCAACTTCAAGAGTTGTTGAGCAAAGGCTTCATTAGACCAAGTGCATCTCCTTGGGGTGCTCCGGTTTTGTTTGTGAAGAAGAAAGATGGGAGTTTCCGAATGTGCATAGATTACCGACAGTTGAACAAGGTAACTATTAAGAACAAGTACCCCATTCCTCGCATTGATGACTTGTTCGATCAGTTACAAGGTGCTTGTGTCTTCTCGAAGATTGACTTGAGGTCCGGTTATCACCAATTGAAAATACGAGCAACGGATGTGCCAAAGACTGCTTTTCGAACTAGGTATGGGCATTATGAGTTTGTGGTAATGTCGTTTGGTTCTTACTAATGCCCCTGCTGCCTTCATGAGCTTGATGAACGGGATTTTCAAGCCATATTTGGATCTCTTTGTGATTGTGTTTATTGATGATATACTGATATACTCCAAAAGTAAGAAAGAACATGAGGAGCATTTGAAAATTGGTGTTAGAGTTGTTGAGAAAGAAAAAGCTTTATGCGAAATTCTCCAAGTGTGAGTTTTGGCTAGATTCAGTGTCCTTCTTGGGGCACGTGGTTTCTAAGGATGGAGTGATGGTAGATCCATCTAAGATTGAGACGGTAAAGAATTGGGTAAGACCTACAAACGTGTCAGAAATAAGGAGTTTTGTGGGGTTAGCTAGCTACTACCGCCGATTCGTCAAGGGATTCTCTTCCATTGCTTCCCAATTGACGAACTTGACTAAGCAAAACGTCCCATTTGTATGGTCGGATGAGTGTGAGGAAAGCTTCCAGAAGCTTAAGACTTTGTTGACTACCGCACCTATCCTTACCTTGCCGGTAGAGGGCAAAAACTTCATTGTTTATTGTGATGCATCCTATTCTGGGTTGGGTGCAGTGCTAATGCAAGAGAAGAATGTGATTGCTTATGCTTCGAGGCAATTAAAGGTGCATGAACGTAACTATCCGACCCATGATTTGGAGTTGGCCGCGGTAGTATTTGCACTAAAGCAATGGAGACACTACTTGTATGGGGTTAAGTGTGAAGTCTACACGGACCATCGTAGCCTACAGTATGTATTCACTCAGAAAGACTTGAACTTGAGACAGAGGAGATGGATGGAACTACTGAAGGACTACGACATCACTATTGTATCATCCGGGAAAAGCGAATGTTGTGGCAGATGCCTTGAGTAGAAAGGCCGGAAGCATGGGAAGTCTAGCTCATTTGCAAGCTTCTAGACGCCCATTGGCTAGAGAAGTGCAGATTTTGGCTAATGACCTTATGAGGTTAGAAATAAACGAGAAGGGAGGATTGTTAGCTTGTGTAGAGGCAAAATCCTCTTTCTTGATCAGATTAGGGGGGAAACAGTTTGATGATGAGAAACTAAGGCGAATTCGAGATAAAGTGTTGCAAGGAGAGGCTAAGGAAGCAATAATCGATGGGGAAGGTGTTTTGAGGATTAAGGGAAGAGTATGTGTACCCCGCATCGATGATTGATCACCACTATTCTTACAGAAGCTCATAGTTCCGGATATTCTATACATCCTGGTGCAACCAAGATGTATCGCGACCTAAAGCAACACTTCTGGTGGGAGTAGAATGAAGCGAGATATTGTTGAGTTTGTTGCCAATGTCCAAATTGTCAACAAGTAAAGTATGAACACCAGAGGCCCGGAGGAACACTTCAGAGAATGCCCATTCCTGAATGGAAGTGGGAGAGAATCGCAATGGACTTTGTGGTTGGTCTTCCAAAGACATTGGGTAAGTATGACTCTATTGGGTGATTGTTGATAGGTTAACTAAGTCTGCTCATTTCATTCCTGTCAAGGTGACCTACAATGCAGAGAAGTTAGCCAAGATCTACATCTCAGAGATCGTTCGGTTGCATGGAGTTCCACTCTCCATTATATCAGATAGAGGTACGCAGTTTACTTCTAAGTTTTGGAGGACACTACATGCTGAATTAGGTACTAGGTTGGACCTTAGTACTGCATTTCATCCTCAGACCGATGGTCAGTCTGAGCGAACGATTCAAGTTTTGGAGGATATGCTTCGCGCATGTGTGATAGAGTTTGGTGGCCATTGGGATAGTTTCTTACCTTTGGCAGAGTTTTCATACAATAATAGTTATCACTCTAGTATCGACATGGCTCCATTTGAAGCATTGTATGGGAGGAGGTGTAGATCTCCCATTGGTTGGTTTGATGCCTTCGAGTTAGACCTTGGGGGACTGATCTGTTGAGAGATTCTATGGAGAAGGTGAAAGCTATTCAAGAAAAGCTTTTAGCGGCTCAAAGTAGACAAAAGGAGTATGCAGACCGAAAGGTTAGAGACTTGGAGTTCATGGAAGGTGAACAAGTCTTGTTGAAGGTTTCGCCCATGAAAGGGGGTGATGCGGTTTGGAAAAAGAGGTAGGTAAGTTAAGTCCAAGGTATATTGGACCATTTGAAGTGCTTAAGAGAATAGGGGAGGTGGCTTATGAATTAGCCTTGCCCCAGGGCTGTCCGGAGTACATCCGGTGTTCCATGTATCCATGTTGAAGAGATACCACGGAGATGGAAACTACATTATCCGTTGGGATTCAGTTTTGTTGGATGAGAACTTGACTTATGAAGAGGAACCGGTTGCTATATTAGATAGAGAAGTTCGCAAGTTGAGGTCGAGAGAGATTGCATCCATCAAAGTGCAATGGAAGAATCGACCGGTTGAAGAGGCTACTTGGGAGAAGGAGGCAGATATGCAAGAAAAATACCCACATCTGTTTACAGATTCAGGTACTCCTTTTCGCCATTGTTTTTCTTCTTTTGATCGTTCGGGGACGAACGATGGGTAAATTGGTATCTATTGTAACGACCTGTTTAGTCGTTTGAGCAGCAGAACGAAATTCTGGAAAAACTGGCCAAACTACGGACACCAGACGGACCGTCATAGGCCCGACGGTCCGTCACAGAGGTCCGTTCCATGACACTTAGAAGTTTGAAAATTGGGTACTGAAAATCGACTCTCTGTAAATTGTGACGGACCTGCAGGACGTGTCGTCACATCCACGACGGACCGTCGTGAGCCCCCGTTGCAAAACACTTCAACTTTTGGGAATTTGGTGCAAGAAAACGAGTTTCTGACCGTCAGGACGGAGGTGCAGGACGGACCGTCACAGGGGTGACGGGCCGTCACAGCTCACCTGAAAACTAGGGAGGCACGACGGCCTGTGTGACGGACCGTCGCACCACGACGGCCCGTCACAGGTGTGCAGTCCCAGGCAATTTAGGATTTCTTTCCTCGTTTAAGGGTCGTTTTTTGACTATTCTTTCCTTAATTATAAGGATTGAGGGTAACATTAATAAGTCTAATTACTTAGGGGTTAAAAGGGTAACCTTAAGTGAATTAGTGGGGTTTTATTGTCCTTTTTCACATTAATTATATGATTAATTAGGGTAAAGGAAAGAGGGTTTGAATAAAACAAAAGAGAAAGAACAGAAAGAGAGAGAGCAGATCGATCGAATTGGTTGAGGAGAATAGCAAGCTTGGGAAAATTCTTGTGGATTCCAATTCTTCGGTGGGGTAGGTTATGGTTTTATATTACGATAATCGTAGTGAACTCTTAATAGTGAATATATGTGTTGATAGTATTGTGAAACTGTCATGTGCTTAAATTGTATGCTTGCATGATATGATTATGAAATTGTGATAAATTAACAAGCATGATGAAGCTATTGAATCCCAAATCTTGAAAGAACCCTAATTCTCTTGATATATTATATAATAAGATTGATGATGCCTTAGTATGAAAGAAGGCTTGACAAATTATATAATGATAATGAGGATGCCTTAGTATAAAAAAAGGCTTGATGAATTAGGGGATCGGGGTGCCACGTTCCCGGTACCAGGATAGAATGAATATGAGGATCGGAGTGTCACGTTCCGACACCAGGATAGATATGAGGATCGGGTGCCACGTTCCGGTACCAGGATAGAATGAATATGAGGATCGGAGTGTCACGTTCCGACACAGGATAGAATATGAGGATCGGGTGCCACGTTCCGGTACCAGGATAGAATGAATATGAGGATCGGAGTGTCACGTTCCGACACCAGGATAGAATATGAGGATCGGGTGCCACGTTCCGGTACCAGGATAGAATGAATATGAGGATCGGAGTGTCACGTTCCGACACCAGGATAGAATTAGAGGAGCGGAGTGTCACGTACCGACACAAGAGGAAGAAAGATAATGAATCTTGAAAGATAATGAATATACTCAATCTAATGAACTTAATTTCCCAAATGAGTATGGTATTGAGGCTTGAGACCTCATGTGTGAACTTGACGGAAATTGTTAATGATAAAGTAATTGCTGTGCTACATGTTGAGTATTGTAGTTGATTTACATTATTAGATATATATTGTTCCCTATTTTGAGTTGACCGATGATATCTACTCAGTACGTGTGGTGTACTGACCCCCTACTTTTATGTTTCCCTTTGTTATTTGTGTTATGCAGCAAACGTTCCGTCAACTTCGACTCAGCAGTAGATCAAGCCAGTCTTCACTTCATCGGAAATTCAGGGTGAGCTAATGCGTCTAGCTTGGACTGGGTCTCCTTCTTCAAGTCTTGATGCCTTGAACTTCCGGCATGGACTAGCTTTTACTTGTTTTTAGCTTTTAGACATTCTTAGTTTAGTAATTTGAGATAGATGTTCTTGTGATGATGACTTCCAGATTTTGGGAATAATAATAATACTTTTGAGTTGTTTTTATTAATGAGTTAAGTCTTCCGCATTATTTTCTGTTGAAATATCTTGAAATGTTAAGGTTTAGATGGGTTGGTTCGCTCACATCGGAGGGTAAATGTGGGTGCCAGTCGCGTCCCCGATTTGGGTCGTGACAGTAGATGACCTGACGTCCCTGGCTCTCTAAGTGAGGCAGGTCACCATAGGAAAACATTAGATTCTAGATTGTTGTCCAATGGATGGTGCGGCTCAAAGAGCCAAAACTACAAAAATTCATTTGTCGTGCTTAGAGTGGAACGATCCCACAACACTCTCCCCAAGTTTTTGACAAAATTTCTTTCTTTGTTACCAAAGCTAAATCCTCTTGATTCAATTAGTTTCTTTCCCAAGCTCTTAGAATATAATACAAAACAAAGGTACAGAAGAAAAAACTCAAAAATGACCTTAAATATCTCCAAAATGACCGCGATGAAATCCTATAATAGTAACAATATAGATTAAGTTAAAATTTATAAAGAATTCATTAATAACTCATAATATTTTGCTTTCAAGAACATAATTACATTAAATTGAATCATGATTAGTGTGTGGGTGAACTAAGCCATCTCTATCTCATCTCATATACCTCATTCTTATCAAACCTTAGCTATATTGTTGAGCTTAACTTAAAGAACGTGACAAATCCTTGTTTCTTCAACTCATATTTTGTCTTCTAATCTTTTCTCCGAAAACACTAACTAAATTTTGTGAATCGTAAAGTGAATACTTTTATTTTATTCCCAAACTTTATTACCAAAAATGAATTTATTACTTAGGTAGTTAAAGATTCACAATGCCCTTCTAAAATCTTGCTTTTACTTTATTATCTACACATTCCTAATTCAAATAGGCGTATCCCCCTCATACAAAGTCAAAATTTATCAAAATGGATGGCATTGGAAAGATATTTGAAATCTTTTTCCTATGGTATATTTTTTCAAACATAAAACATCTTGATCTTGGATTTATGGTTTCATAAGTTTACACAAAACTCATACTCAAGTTAACTTTTCCAAGATTTCTAAATATTATTATTTCCAAAACTATTTATTCAAAGTTCTCGTTCTTTCAAATAGAAAGGGGTGACATGTATCGTAATTTGATATAATAAAGGTAAATTTTGCTGTTTTTTCTTTGATCCCATTGATCAAAAACTTTTTAGAAGTTGTGATGTTGTGTTCTTTAAAGACCAAAATTTTTTAGATCTTGACAAGACAGAGAAAGTTGATTTTCAGAACCGTGAGATCCTAGTTAATGTCTATCTAGTTCCTTTGACTGTTTGACCAGATGAAAGTCTTCAAGTTTATGAAAATCACGTATATATTAAAGATGTAGATCATATTTAGAATGAACAGTATGTCGTTGATGATATAGTTCAAGATGATGTATTTTATCAGCAACAAACTATTATTAATTCTCTATATAGTTCGCTAAGAAGATATACTAGAGACAAAACACATTCATCTAGTTATCCTCCAAATGATTATGTACTCTTGATTGACCAGGGAGAATCTGAGAGTATTTATAAGACCATGGAAAGCGAAGAAAATAAAATTGGTTTGACGGTTTGAAAGATGAAATAAAGTAACTACATGATACTCATAACTTTGATTTGGTTTTGTTACCTCAAGATCGAAAACCTATGAAAAAACAGGTGTCTTTTTAGGGTGAAACATTAACACAGTAACAAAGATCCACGGTACTCTAACAACCCAAAGTAACCCCAAGTCGTTACCGGCGTCATCGTCCTCGAAGAGGACTAAGAATAGACCTTAGTATAAATCAAACCATATCATAGGTCAATAAATATGGAAAAATTAAACTTTACATAGTAAAAAGTACTTACACTTCTCGCATATAATATATATATATACATGGTGTTTACATAGACTCGTCACATATAAAGTTTCCATAGACTTCTCTTTTAACATATGCACAACATATTAGACCCAAAATATCATCTCACATATAAATAATCTATAAGAGTACAAAGTTTTTGGACATAGCCAATACAAGAAAAGATAACAATATAGGCTCACATCAATTGTCTATATGATAAAAGAAAGATAAGAAATATCATGTCTAGAGTGTAACGTGGAAACATTCACTAACTTGAGGGCTCACCATTTACTTGGGAAAGGATCCAAGTTCTCCTTGCAAGTGACCATGTAACTCCTCAACGGCCTGAAACTAAAATGTTTGGGAAAAATAGAGAAAATATGGGTTAGTACATCACATATACTATTGCTTCTATGCACAAAAATAATCAATGCATGAGATTAAAACGTTTTAGTCAAAATAATGTTTTCTATCAATTTAACTCAAAATACACATAGTAAGCATAGTAAATTAGATAATATCAACCCAATATGTAGACCACCTAACTAATACTTGTGCAATGCCAATGATAGAACCCCATAACATTATCACAAGTTAAGTATCACATTAAGCAACCCACTTCATACTTACAACTTATTTCTCGTAATTCTTCATGAAATGCTCAATATGTCAACACTACTCATAACATATAAACATAATCATGATCATAATTATTCTCATAATAAGAGTAGTACTATAACCATACCTTAGTATTCCACATGTACAATGTGTAAGACAAATCTCATACCCTCCCTCAAACCATGTAGTAGCCTTTAAGACAACCCTAATAAAAGTCCACGTATTTCAGTAGTGCGTTTAATTTTACATTGACGGAAGAAGTGCAATAACCGACATGAGACTATGTGATATACATGCAATCCACTGTTTTACTCCTACACAAAAAAGAGAGGGTTAACACTTTCAAAAGGTGCAATCATTGATGCATGGCTATCTAGGTGGATCCACTAAGATACAGGTCCTATGAGGGTGCGTAGTTAATGATCAATAAGATTGTTGCTTGCAACCATAACTTACTAACGTTAGGGTTCCCATCTCATTAGACATCACATACTTTTTGAAATCATATTTACTAAACGTGAGGACACCCATGTGGGAGGCTGGACGTATTAAACGTGAGACCTCCATGTCATTTAAACGCCTTTTTGGTGCTAAGAATCTATTAACTCCTTATAACCATCCTAGTTATCTCATAAGTTCACATTAGACTTTACTAGGCCTTTAGCCAAAGATCTAGAGAAAATAGTACATACACAATCACAAGTGAGAACAATCCTTTCACTTAACTCTTTATTATAGTCATGAAAAACTTCATTCAATCATATAACAATCATACATTAACATTATTATACACTTCATAATGAAATCCAAAGTCTAGGGTTAAGGATGACAAATACTAGTCATAAGTATCACCACAACACATTAGACATAAAATTCCTATCATCTAACTAAATCGTAATGAACAATTAAATCAAAGAAAGAACAAAACTTCATACCTTATTGCCCGCTCATAATCCTTCATACTTTTATTACTCAAAAATACATAACCTATATATAATAAGGGTAAATTAAATAAGTAATAAAATATTAATTTCAATCTACATAATCCACATACTCTTCATGTTTCTTCATTACCATAGAATTTCATAGTTTCATGATCTTAGGGAATATCAAGGGATCAAGGGGGAATACCAAGTGGTTATTAATAATTATAAATAATTAAATAGTTAATTAAAAATAAAGTACAATAATTCATCACAATTTACGAACAATTTCATTTTGAAATGAGACTTCGTGTCTAGATTGAAGCCGTAGTCTTTATGTAGGTTTGAAACCATGGTTGAAGGAGCCTCTTTGGGAAAAGAATCCCAAAATGAAAAGAAAAAATACCATGGTTATTATATAAACATGAATTTGGGATGAAGCCCTTCGTAAATTTTTTTCTCTAATTGGAGCCTTAGTGTTCCTTCAATGGAGATTTTTAGTTTGGGAAGCGAGAGGTTAGAGAGATTTTAGTTTGGGAGGTGTGGGTGATGGGTAGGTTTAAATAGGTTTAGATATTTATATAACCCTTTAAATAACTTAATTAGACACCCCTTATCCCTTAATTAACAACGTAAATAATCTAATTTACTACTTTATTATTTGACAATAAAACCAAACCGGACCTACAAGACCCTTAATTTCGGTCCCTAGGTCTGTCAACGCCAACCCACGCCCCCGCTACTACACTCCATTAGTTGTAACAAGAGATTATGTTTTTGGGAACTTCTTTGAAAATTTATAAGTTATGAATGATAGAGCCATTGAAGACTCATCGATCACGAGATAGGTCATCGCCTCATCGATCAGGAGATAGCTGGTTGCTTAGGCTCGTCGATCCATACTACCCAGATTTTCAGACTTGGGTCAAATGTAAGTTTCCTCTCCAAGGACTCTTAGGGTTGTCTTTGGAGAGTTGTACCCGTACTTTTTGACCCTAAACACAGTCTAATACATATTTAAAACCGTTTCACCAAATTTCATTAAATTCCAACTCCTAAAACCCCATGAGACATGCCAAGGCACACTAGCACATATTTCACTAGTCTACGGACGACATGGATGTTCCTTGACGTTTTATGTCTAAAACTTCTTAAGTGTTTCATACACGTTATTTTAGGACGTAAAACACTGTTCTAATGTCTTTTCTCTTCATGTGAGGCTCTATATAAGGTCGTGAATATTACGTGGTCTTACAGCTACAAAGAGAGATTAGATATGAATTTTTTTAACGATAAAAAGGGAATTCATTTTGATACAATATTCTCTCTAGTTGTGAATGTAACGACCCTAAAACTGAAACAGGTAAAACTAGAGCTTCTCATGTGCTTCATGATTTAATAATATGTTAAAATATTTAATTTTACCATTAGAAGTCACTCTGTGAAGTTTGGAAGTCAAAATTCAAGAACGTCCATGACATTCGGAAAATGTGCCTTGGAATGTGCTAGTGTATCCTTGATTTTGGTACATGCTTTTAGGTGGTTTTTGCGGTATAGAACCAGTGGGGATGAAACTACTACCTAGAAGTATGTTCCAAGGGACAAAACATTTGGGTACGAATCCTCGGGAACCACTAGAAGTCCCCTAAGGAGGACCCAAATATGGGACACATGAACTGCCCAAAGCAGCGTGAAGGGCCAGGATTTGAAGCCTGCATCGCATCGCGCACCAGGCGCGCAAGTTGCCTATGTGTTGCGCGTGTGGCACAGCTCTTAATACCTCAAAATACTGAAATTGATGAATCAGCAGCTCCCTCGGTGTTGTGCAGCCAATTCCCAGATTTTGCCGCGTCGTTTTTATGTCAAATTAGATTATTTAAAAGGGTCCATTCGGTGTAGGGATCTTTTGCGAACTTTGGGGATTATTTGTGGACTGTTTTAGGTCACATTAAACCCCATTTAACCCATCAATTCAAACCCTAATTCTCAAATAAAAAATCTCTCCAAAACCTTTTCTTCAAAACCTCCATTTCCAAGAAACTTCAAGCTCCAAGGAAGAAGAAAAAATCATTAAAGTTTCTTCACCAATTTAGTGGGTTTTATTTTTATTGAGATATTGTATTTCATCCTTGATTGCTATTTTATTCAAGGATCCCATTTGAAGACTTTTCAAAGAGGGTTTTCAAACTTCAAATCCTTTTATTTTGAACTCTAAGCATGGGTCATTCATGAAAACGTTTTAGTGAAAATAGTATGATATTTATCTGTTTTAGTTGATTCTTTTAAAGTTTAAAACTCAATGACCCATGCTCAATAAAAGTTATCAACTCTTTGCTTATGGAGTGGGTTTAATGCGCATGTTTTGATAATGTTAGATCTATATTTTTCTTTATATTATGTTGTTATTAGCTACAGCCCTACTATGCTTTATTCTGATGTTTTTGGTGAAATATTGAGGAAAGGTTGTAAGGCTTGGATGAAGGGTAAGTTATTCTATCTTGGTTAAGTATTATTGAAGTAACTCTTGAGTGGTATTGTCCACCTTTGGCGGCGGTGATTACTTGAAGTATATGAAGTTATATATGTAAGAAAATGGCCTTCAGGTCATTATATGGGAACTGAAGTGATGATTTTGATATGTATATACATGGTATGTGTTAGAAGGTTAAAATGAGTAGCTTGAAGTCTTTATGCGTAAATGAAGTATGTTTTTTATATGTGATGATAATGTATATATTGTGATTAATGTGGGTATGACCATGTCTAGAAATTAATTGTGAATAACGTCTATTATGTGAAAGGTGTGCTCACATGTACTCAAACACATACTTGAATGCATCACTGAAGTCAATAAATAAAAATGGGAGATTGTAGGGTGGACACTCTTCATGGGTAGAAATGAGTTGCCTAGACCAACCCTACTATTCCTAAGTATGAAAAAGGGGATGTTGTGGTGAACACTCTTCACGAGTTGAGATAAATTGTTTATTATAAACCTTGCTATTCTCAATAAGCTTTCGAAAGATAGGTTGGAGGTTTGATACTCATTGGGAGTAGAGATGTGTTGTTCAATATTTATCTCTTATCCTATAGTCAATGAATGTTTAAGAATCCATGGGAGAGTTATACTTATTACCGAGAGGATTTGAAGAAGGGGTGGGTACACTTTGTCACTAGAGATCTTGTATCCAATGTAACATCTTAAGATGGGTTCTCCTCATTAGTACAGAATGAGTTACTTAGTATCGATCTTCTCATCCATTAACTATCGCCCACGTAGTTGTAGCTATTGGAGAATCCATGTAAAGGCTAAAGAATATGACCCTACCTCAGGCAAGTAGAGATCCCTCATCCGCTATAAGTTAATATCCAGATTCCATGTCAAGCTCTCATGGTCTAGTCGGTTAAACCTAGCCCCCACAAATGTATGCAAATAAACAAATTCTTCTTAAGGGTTTACAACTTCTGGTAGGTTGTGGAATGGGATGCTACCTATCCATTTCACAAGTAGACATTTGGAGGGAGTCTTGGTGTGTCCTTATATGAAATGTATTAATGGGTGATGATATGATGTAAATGAAAGTAAGGGACTTTATATTTAATGTTAAGGAAGCATGATTATGTTGTGACTTGTATGATGAATGCTTAGTATGTTATGAATGTGATATGTCTATTCTAAGGTTATTCTTAAGGAGCACTAAGTGGAAGTGGTAGTATGGGATTCTACTTTCACATTGCACCTAGTTTAAATTGGGGGTTGCATTGGAGGATGGTTCTTATGTGAAGTGCCTAAGTATATGTATGTTCTATAGTGTCTTTGATATTTATTGTGCCTAAGTATATGTAAGTTTCTATAGTGTCGTTGATATTGAATGGTGACTTGTATAAACAAAATGAAGTATGCTTATCCTTAATAGTCTTAAGGATCTCTTAGGTAGGATTGGGTAGGTTTTATGGTCAACATTCAAATGTCATACTGAGGGGAGCCTTAGGATAACTTAAGGCAGAAGTAGTTCATGTGTGATTTTGTGTTTACTGTAAAGTATGCTAAAATATAAGTTTTACAATATGTACTAAATGATGATGTTATATGATGCTTTGTAACTATATTCATTAATGTATTTATCAAAATTGCATGACTTGTATGTTTCAACTAAATTGTACCTTTTTGCATGATTTTGTATAATGCTATACTTAGTTAAATGTTTGTACCAACCCCCTTACTTTTCTATAGTCAATAAGTGTATGTTGGAAGCAAGTTTACGGTTCAAAGCTAAACATGGGAATCGATTCTCTCAAGACTAAATATGTCCTCATATATTCAAGGGCATACTCTTTATTTCTCTAGTTATTCTATAAGAGTATTTACGTAATTCTTTCAATGTAAATGGTAGAGTCCCTAAGATAATTATGTTGTGACTTTATGATGTATTTGTATGATGAGATTATCCCTTAGTATTTATAAAAGATGGTTTCCTTATTATAATTTAATTGTGAAAAGTTTCAATTCCGCAATTCTTTCATGTCTTTTGTGATGAATGACAACTAAGAGGCTTGTACAAGACCTTCAAAAGGTCAAGTATGCCTTGTTCCGACCTAAGGGTTGGCCTAACTTATAGGGTATACGTGAAGGTCGTTACATAGTTTGTATGACAACATAAGGTTTTAAGAAATAGTTTAGGTTCCAATGTCGCACAAGCCACGTCTAGTAGAGTCTTGTATATCAGTGTGAGTCGCAACACATCCATGAGCGAGGCAATAATGCAATTGAAGTTTCATTTTCTTCACTGCTCTATGTAGTGCCATAAATTTAATTTCTATAAGTTTCTTTTCTAAACCTTTTCTAGTTTGCTCATAGGACATGAATACTTGGAGGAAACCCTATAGAATGGAGGAGGTAAAACTAGCTAACTCGATAATTCCTCCCTATGGTGAGCAAGTTCGAATAGTTTACATGAAGGATGTGAATGAGGTCGTTCCCTCTCCGAAACATCAAGGACCTCAATTTCCCTAAGTACCTCCAATGCGTGTCTTCAAGCTCCCTATGTTGAAGGGCATATGACTAATGTGGAGATAAGGGCTGCCCTTAGGTATTTGACTCAACTCATTATGATTCAACATCATGTTTTAACTAATTATGTTGTTGCCCAAGCTAACATAGGAGTTGGACATCAACCAAATGGAAGAATCAAGGATTTCATGAAGATGAACCTTCCTACTTTTCATGACAATAAGGTGGATGAAGATCCACAAGTCTTCATAGATGAAGTGTTTAAGGTGGTGGATGCTATGGGTGTTACACCAAGAGAAAAAGCGAAATAATCAGCTTACCAACTAAAAGATGTGGCTCAAGTGCAGTATAATAAATAGAGAGATGATAGACCCTTAAGGAAATATCCAATAGATTGAGTAGTGTTCATAACGTCCTTTCTTGATAGATTCATTCCCATTGAGTTGAGGGAGAGGAAGTTAGTACATTTCATGAACCTTTGTCAAGGGGGAATGAGTGTGAATGAGTATTTTCTCAAGTCCACCCAACTCTCTAAGTCTACCCCAACTTTTGTAGCCAAGTCTAGGGCTAGGATAAATAATTTTGTGATAAGGATATATCTAGGCTTATGGTGTATGCTCAACAAATTGAGGAGTTCAAGCTTAGGGGTATGACTACAGATTGAAAGTGTCCTAGATCGGATGAATCATGTCAACCTAAGTCTAAGAAGAGGTTCTATAATCAAGACTCTCCCTTGGCAAACAAGGATAGTGTTTCAACAACAATTCTCAAGAATTTTGTTATGCTTTTTAGAGGCCTAAGTGTACTAGTTGTTAGAAGCAACACTTGGATAGGTGTATTGTCGGCATGGATAGTTGCTTTGGATGTTGTAATAGAGGTCATAAGATGAGAGATTGTCCTATCCTCAAGGCGAAAAGGAAAGAGATCAACGAAGCTCATCATGATGGTTTAGATCCAAATGCTCCAAAGAAGAGTCATTTATATACACTTCAAGCAAACAAGGGAAATAATCTGAACTGAAGGCCCTGGTAAGTCATAACACCCTTATTGTTGTTTTGATTTGCTTTAGTTGATTTAACTCTAAGTGGGGGAGAATGAGTTGAGTACAAAGATAGTTGGTATCCTTATCCTTCCTTCTAATCTGTCTCAAGCTTGAGAGCTAAATCCTTAGTAGTTTGGTTTGTTTTGGGAGTGTTGCACATGTGTATGAGTTGAATGTATTATGCATTTCATTATTAATGTGATGTTTTGCATGATTTTAAATGTTGTCATAGTTATATGAGTAGATTGGTAGTTAATCTATCTTTCCTTTATAATGTGTAGATAATGATATTTCTTAATTTCTTCAATGTTTTGATCCTATGTGTCAAAATATGATTAAAGGTTATTGTTTGTTGAATGTTGATGATGATGTGATGACCATGTCAAATGTTTGAGAAGTTAGTTCCTCCGCAAGTTAACGAAAAATGAAGAGGTAAGTGTGTGCTTTGAGTTTTGGAAACTTTTTTAATTTGATTATGTTTCTTAAAATTCTTTGTGATATGAATTTGGTGTTCCTTGTAAGTTGGTCAAATAACTATGAATGTTTTGACCTTTATGATATGTGTGGTATGCTGCTGGTTGAGTCTTTCATGTCCTTAAAAGTATTTAGTGACATTCGAGGATGAATTTTGTTCTAAGTAGGGGAGATTGTAACGACCCTTAAAATAAAATAGGTCAAACAAGAGATTCACATATCCTTCTTGAGTTTTAAATGTGTTAATAGTTAATTTTTGCATTAGAAGTCAGTTTGGGAGGCTCGGAAGTAGAACGTCCATAACCTTCGAAAAATGTGAATGTACTAGTGTGTCCTTGATTTGGTGCATGTTTTAGGTAGTGTTTGGTGTCTAGAACCAGTGGGGATAACACTAGTACCTAGAGGAATGTACATAGGGTCAAAATGCTTTGATACAAATCCTCGGAGACCACCCCAAGAACACCCAAGGAGGACCTAAACATGGGACAAAGGAGCCTCCCAAGGCAGCATTAAGGGCCAGATTTTAATCCTTTCTTGCGTTTCACGCCTGTCACTGATGTTGCCTGTACGTCGCGCGACTGGAACAAGGCTCACTGCCTCAAAATGCTGAAATAAAAGAATCAGCAGCTCACTCCGTGACGCACAACCAAGTTGCAAGTTTGGTCGCGTCCTTTTTATGTCAATTTAGATTTTGGAAAAGGGTCCATTTGGTGTAGGGGTATTTTGGGAAATTTAGGGATTATTTGTGGACTGTTTTAGGTAACTTTAAAACCCATTTCGACCATCAATTCATAACCTTAAGATCAAATAAAAAATCTCTCCAAAACATCCATTTTCAAGAAGCTTGAAGCTCCATGGAAGAAGACCAAATCCTTAAAGTTTCTTCACCAAAATTTGTTTGTGTTCTGCATATGAGGTATGGTAATTTATCCTTGACTCTTATTTCATTTAAAAAGACCATTTAAAAACTTTTTAAAAAGGGTTTCTAAACTCCAACTCCTTCTATTTTTAACTCTTAGCATGGGTCTTTCATGAAAAGATTTTAGTGAATGCAATATGACGTTTTTCAATGATGATTTTAAGATTACAAACTCAATAACTCCATCCTCATTCAAATTTCTCACATTTTGACTTATAAAGTGGATTTAATGTGCATGGTTTGATAATGTTAGAACTATAGTTTTCTATTTTATGTTCTTATTAGCTACTGCTCTATTATGCTTTATTATGATGTTTTTAAAAAAATATTGAGTAAAGGTTGTAAAGGCATGGATGAAGAGTAAGTTGTTCTATCTGGGTTAAGTTATTTTGAAGTAACTATTCATTGGTATGGTCCACCTTTGGTGGCGGTGTTTACTTGTAGTATATGAAGTTATATATGTATTGTTAGAATGGTCTTAAATGCATGATATGTGAAGTGAAGTGATGATTTTTATATGTATATGGATGGTATTTGTTAGAGGTTGAAATGAGTATCTTGAAGGGTTTATGCCTAAATGAAGTATGTATTTGATATCTGAAGTATGATAATGTGTAATCTTTGATAAATGTGGGCATGAGCATGTCTACACTTTAATGTTGTGAATAATGACTATTATGTGAACGGCGTGCTAACATGTACTCACACAGACTTTAATGCATGAATGAAGTCAATAAATGAAAATGGCGGATTGTGGGGTGGTCACTCTTCGTGAGTAGAGATGAAGTGTCTAGACCATCCCTACAATTAGTAAGTATGAAAAAGGGGGATTTTGGGGTGTAAGCTATTTGTGAGTTGAGATGAAGTGTTTAGTAGCAACCTCACTATTTCTGATGAGCTTTGCAAAGACATATTGGATGTTGGAAACCCTTTCTGAGATGACATGTGTTGTTCAATAGTTATCTCTTACATATAGTAAACAAATGTTTAATATTGCATGGGGAGTTATGCTTAGAACCGAGTGGATTTGAAGAAGGGGTTGGTACACTTTGTGAGTAGAGATGATGTATCCAATGTACCTCTTGAGATGGATACTCCTATTGGGTAGAGAAATAGTTTCTTAGTTGCAATCTCCTCATCCCTTAATTATCTTTCCGCATAGGGTTTAATAACGGTATTACATGTTAAGCTCTCATGTTCTATGTCAGTTAATGCTAGCGCCCACAAATTTATGTAAATGAACTAAGTCTTTTTAAGGGTGTACTACTCATGGTAAATGGTCGAATAGGTTTGTACCTATTAATTGAACCAGTACACAACTTTGTAGGGAGTCTTGGTACGTCCTTATATGAAATGTATGAATGGGTCATGATATGATTTAAATAAAAGTAATGTGACTTTATCTTTAATTTTAAGGATTTATATTGATGTTTTTGTTTGTACGATTAAAGCTTAGTATGTGATGAATGTGATGTGCATATTCTAAGGTTATTACTAAGAAGCACTAAGTGGAAGTGGTAGTATGGTATGCTACTTACACATTCCACCAAGTATAAATTGGGGTTTGCCTTGGAGGATGGTTCTTGGGTGAAGTTCCTAAGTATATTTTGTTTCTATAGTTCCTTTCATATTGAATGGTGACTTGTATAAATGAAATGAAGTATACTTATCCTTAGCAGTCTTAAGGATCTCATAGGTAGGTATTGGGCAAGTTGTATGGGCAATATCATTTTGCCTTACTTAGGGGAGCCTTAGGATAACTTAGGATAGGAGTAGTTCATGTGTGATTTTGGGTATACTGTACGTAATCTTCTATTTTAAGAACAAATCAAACTTTTACCTTATGTGCTAAATGATGATGCTAGGTGATATATTGTAACTCGATTCTTGAAGTTTTTTTATTAAAATATCATTGCTTGTATGTTTCAACTAAATTGTCCATTTTTGCATGATTTTTAAACATGCCATAGTTAGTACAATGTTTGTACTAACCCCATACTTTTCTATACTCTATAATTATAGGTTGGAGACATTTTGACGGTTAGAAGGAAAGCTTGGGAATCAACTCTCTCAAGACTAAGCATTTCCTTATATATTGAGGGCATAGTCTTTATTTCTCTAGTTTTTTTATAAGACTATTTGTGTATTTCTTTGAATGTAAAGGGATGTCAAACTAAGATAATTATATCGTGTCTTTAACTTGACTTGTCACGATGAGACTATCCCTTTGTATTTATAAAAGATCTTTTACTTATTATTATTTTATCGTGAAAAGTTTTAATTCCGTACTACTCACATGTATTATGTGATGAATAATAACTAAGAGGCTAGTCAAGACCTTCAAAAGGTCAAGTACGCCTTGTACAGACCTAAGAGTTGCCCTAAATTCTATGGTGTACTTGCGGGTCGTTACAGTGAACATGTCATCCATCTGTGTCATTCTAGGCTTGGCTGCAAGTCTTGATCTAGAAATTGAATATATGGATGTTAAAAGTTATTTTATCCATGGTGAACTGGATTAAGAAATTTATATGGAGATGTCGGAAGGCTTTGAAGTTAGGAGAGAAGCGAATAATGTTTGCAAGTTCAGGAACATATTGTATGCTTTAAAACAAGCCCCTAGAAAATCATACATGATGATTATTTCTTTTTTGAATCAACAACGCATCAATAACACTACTTCAGCCCATGGTGTTTTTGTGAAAAAAATATCATGATGATGACTTTATAATCGTTTTGATTTAGGTTGATAACATGATTGTTGTTCGTCATAATGCTTTTAGGATTACAAAGTTAAAGCAAGAGTTGAATAAGTCTTTTGTTATTAAAGAAACCAACAAGGCATATTTTTCGCATGCCGATTGTCCATGATAGAGATGCCAAGAACTTGGGGTTTTCAAAAGAGAAGTAAATTCATAATGTACTTCATAGATTCAACATGGACAAAGCTAAGGTTGTCAGTTAGTTTTGCACATCAAATTGAGTACAAAGCATTGTCTTTCAAGTGATGGTGAGAAGGAAGATATGAAGAAAGTTGCATATGCTTCACATGTTGGTAGTTTGATGTATGAAATGGTGTGTACAAGACAATATATTTCGCATGAATTTTGCAATGATAGAAGTTTTTTGTCTAATCCATAATAAGAGCATTGGAATGCTTTTAAAATAGATTATGAGATATCTTTGTGGCATTTCTAGCTCGGATTTTGTCTTTTGGTACATGGAAGCCTATTCTTTTTGGTAAGACTGATTCAGACATGGTTTTGATGTTAATACTCTTATTCTACTTCAGGCTACTTGATTACTTTTGGAAGGAGAGTTGTGTTTTGGCAATCGAGATTGCAAAAATGTTTTGCTTTTTAACGACTACATAGGATCGTATAGCAGTTGTTTAAGGTTGACTAAAGTTGATCAGGATGAATGGATTTTTTTAGGAATTTTGTGGTGCTCAAGATATCTTTGTACTCTATTGCAATAGTAAAAATACTATTCATCTTTGAAAGAATTCTACATTTCATGGTCATTCGAAAAAACACTGATGCGATGTGTCTATAGATTTGAAATTTGTTGGATTCTAAGTTGCTTGAAATTCAAAATATACATACCAATGATAATGGTTCTTACAGGATAACAAGATCTTTTACAAGAGTGATGTTTGAAGATTGTTTCATGATCACCGAGATAGCTGTTTCGTCCACATTTCCGGGAGGCGGAATTTTTTTTGGGTTTTGGGCCTTTTCCCTTCGTATGTGAATAATTTTAATTCCATGTTTTTGGCCTTTCTTCCTCTTTTTTTTTTGTGAATAAATTTAGCCCAAAATTACCAGCCCAATTTTGCCTATAACAATAGTATTGTGCATATGTATTACTTTCTTTTTAAGTCTTATTTTAAGAAGAATTTCAAGAGTTAGATAGGAACTACATAGAGAGAAAAGGGAGACAGTGCAAATTTTTGTACAAGCCTACCAGCCAATTTCAAATCATATTGCCGCTTCGTATCTTATCATACAATGATTATTTTTTGATCCCTTATTCATTTAAACTTAAACATTGATTCGTAACTTAGAGAGGGTGATTTGGAATCCTTAGATCCATATTTTTTCCTCGTCAGCACTACCTGTGATTTAGTGTTTTTGCTCCTTTTATTTATCTAGTATTTGATGTTATTTGTTAGTTGTGTTGATCATCGTGTGTTGATTTATTTTTCTTGATTGGTTGATTTGTTATCTGCCCAAACAATTTATTCTTCTATTATTTTGTTTTCTGTTAGTTACAATAGAAAGGGAATGTTTTTACTTTGATTTTCTTTCACTACTACCCTGTCGTGCCCATTTCTTTTGAGCTTGCATTTTCCAACACCCCCAACTTCTATCATAGAGGCCATTGATTGAAAAAAAATACGCCTGAGAAAAGCTTACAACTTCAATTGTATCAAATGAGTCTTTAATAACTACTTGTTATTTAGTGTTTGATAGTTACAGTAATAGGTATTTATTAAAAAAATTACCAGTCCACGAATTAAGATTATTTAAGAAACTTCAATTACACAATGATTACACACCTATGTAACCTAAAAATTTATGAACATTAATTCCTTACTTCCCAAGACAAAAAGAAACCTGGGTTTAGTCTTCTAAATTCTTCCATGTTGATTCAAATTGTTAGACTTGTCCAACGCTCAACACTCAATTGCACTCAATAACACTTAACTAAAATGTACACTCTTGCTCTTGCTACATATTCACTTGTGTTATATGATCTGTTAACATGTTAATTGAATTATTACATGAGTTTATAGGTCAAGCCAGTTGAGTTTGAGGTCAATCGTTCTGGAACGCAAAGCTGTTCACAACACTAGTTTTGTGTGTGTATTGTGCATTTTAATCTTTTTATATTTTTTTATGTGTGTTTGGAGTCTAATATGAGCTTAAGGAACCCTAGAATCTAGATGGTCAGGTTTAGGGTCAAAACATCCTGGTAAAACTCCTCCTAGGACCCACGAGGGGCCCTTGAAGAGTACCAGATCCTTTGGCATGGAAGTTGCCTGGTAGCATCAAATGACGACACAAATTGACGGTCAGTCTCCCAATTGACAGCTCGTGAATGGTGGGCGTAAGCCAGGCCTGCAAGGCCTTAATGTTTTGGAGATGTCGTACCAATTGACGGTCCCACTTGACGGCCAGTCAATGAATTGAGGGCGTAAAATGGTGCCTGCAGTTATGCAATTTTCTCAACCAACATAGGGGTGAGTTGGTAAATTCACTTCAAGTCTTCAACGGGTAGGGTCGGTTGTTTTATGTGTATTTATGTACTTTACGATTATTATATTGATTAAACCCTCTTTTAAACAATAGCACCTAAATCAAAACCCTACTCTCCCAGAAGTTCTCTCGAAAAACCACATGGAAGCATAAAGTCAAGAAGGAGCTACGGTTGTTGGTTCCAATGCTTTTGGTCGTCAATTATCTTTGTATTTCTTCTAATAAAGTATTGCAGTTTTTATCTAAGTATATTTATTACCTTATAGGAAATTTCAATGTGATTGTAAAGATTTCTAAGTTTGTGATAATCTCCAAATTTCTCTCTAACTCAAGGGTTATTGCATGAAACAATTTCAAATCATTAGATATGATAATATTGATGTTAAATTGATGTTTTACAATGAAAATTTCAGTGAACCCTTCATATTCTCTAATCCATAAATGTTTTGTATGAAGTGCTTTTATTGCTTTTGATCTAATGTTGAGAGAATCGATTTTTGTTTATGTTCCATTGTTTATTTCTACTATTATTTGGCCATTATATTGTGAATTGTTGGAGATTTTAATGAAAAATTATCTTTGCTATAGGAAGAGGGTAAGTTTATCTAATTCCCTTACTAATGAAGAATTTATATAAAATTGTTATTATGTGGTATGGTCCTCTTATGAAGACGGTGTTTACTTGTTGTTCTTATTCTTATCATGTCCTTGTCGAAAATATTATCTAAATAGTAGTAGTATCATGTTATGGGGTATGTGAAGGTATAATTTGAATTTTGTTACATGAAGTACTATTGCTATGTAGAATGTGTTATGGCATATATGAATGTATAAAGTTATGTTATTATGTGATATATGTGTGAATGTGTATAATGTGGATGTATTACGATGAAAGTACATTTTCTTCTAATGTTGATGTGTAATGATGATTGATGGTGTGAAGAGTCTTATATGCTGATGTTGGTACTTGATTGGTATACATAGGTCCCTCTTCTTTATGCATCAAAACCTTCTAGATTATGAACTCTTGGATTTGGTATGCTTAGGTGCCTTCTCTTTGATGTATGGAAGCTATGTAAATGTTATCTCTTGACTTGGTAGGCTTAGGAACCCTTGTCATGTATGTAGGAGTGAATGAATGTCTAGGATCGCTAGACCTAAAATGGTATCCTTTTATGAAAGAGTAATGTGAAACCTTGAATATGAAAAAAAGTTTAATAAAGAATCCTCCATGTTGTAAACCATAATGGTGCCCTTCTTGAGTGAATGATGGACGTAGAGGGAGGTTGGACAAAAACGACATCAAAACCATATTTAAGAAAGTCATAAGAGATATCCTAATGAACTTTGATTGGTAGACCCATGTTGATCCATACTTAGTAGTGGTTTTTTTAGTTGGTGGAACTTAGAGATGGTACCTTCTTTGAAAAACCATGGCACATCATAACTTTGATTGTTTGTGGGAAGTAGCCTTAATCGATTTATAAGAACATGTGTGTTGTCATCATGGTATTCGGTGTCTGCCACACTGGAAAGATTTTTCCTACTTACCATTGTAAGGACCATGAAATTTTATCTATTGTGGATTCATTAGCTAATGTCTATCTATAAAATCCAATGTCGGCAAATAGAGTAAGACCCTAAAATTTCTATTTTAATACACAAACTATTATTCATTTTCATGCAAGGTCGTATCAATTGATTCACAAACTTGCATATATATAAAGGTAAATTAATTAGTTTTGAAATCATTTTAGATATAAAATACTATTACTAGAATCCCCTAGCACCAAGTTTAGTTTAATGTATCATTACCGATAAAGTTCTGATGTTATATTGTACTTAGGTCAACATGAAATTATAATATGTATTGCAATATATCATATTATAAATCCCATAACCTATCGAATTTAAAGGTATTTAAGTATTATTCCAATGCGACAAATTTCTCGTTAATCCGAGTTTTTTAAAAATTTATGACAATTTAAGTTTACCTAATACAATGCAGTTAATAAATTAGTTGTTTTTGCCTTTTTATCTCTAAGAAACTCTATAAAAATGCTGGACTAATTAAAAATGAAAAAAAAAATACTTTCATCTCTTAATTCATTATCCTCTAATTTTAATCTTTATCAAGATTCTTCTTCATGGTAATCCTTTCTCCAAGAATTCCATTATCTTAAACTCAAATTCCCCCATAAAATTATGAATCACTAATGCAAATAATATTTCTTGGCCATAGAGGTTTCCAGATGCTAATTTATGAAATCTGAAGAAAGTTGTTATTGATTTTTCTCATCCAAGCTAGAGTTTCAACACTTCTAATCAAGTTCCTTTTCAAGATCCTTTAGAACCTTATGCTTTCATTCATGTAAGTTTATCGTAGTGTTGGACTAGTTCATCCACACGCCATACATGTTGTATCAAATAAATAATACAATAATCGATGATTTTATCCCTAGATTGAAGTATTCTTAAGATAATGTGATTTGAGATCTTTAGATCCTCTTTGTTTTTGAAATTCTTTTCCTAATTACTGGATTACTATACTGTATTCATTTAATTCTTTATTTCATTCGTTTGTGTCAATTTTCAATATGAAATCTATGAATTGTGTACTTTTGAGAGGAGAAATACCGATGAGCTATGTTTTTCGAGTTCTTGAGTCATGAGTACTGAGTTTCTGTATTTGTATTATTATCCACGAGTTGAGAGTATGGGTAATCACCTCTTGTCTCAACATTAGCATAACTACTTACTTATTGTTTCTTATCAGGTGAGACGAGTTGTCAAGATTAAGAAACCTTATTATGTGAGAAATACTTTCATAACCATGCTTTCATGTGTATATGATCAATACGTCAACAACACAACATTAACAATATCATTGAGACATCACTCCCAAAGAATCCTTAAAATATTTACATAATTTACATAAGAACATGCATAATTCTTGTACCACCTCTAAAACAACATGGGCTAAACTAGAACTTAACACTTGGATATTGATGTTTTGAAGTCATAAAAGTGTTTATAATGAGGTTAGGAGGCAGTTTTAAATCATTAGTGTAGTTTGGAGGTTAAATGTCCATGACGTTTGAAAGGCTAGCTTTAGAACGTCCTTGTGTGTCTTAGTGTGTTTTATCGAGTTTTACGTGTTCCTTTTGGGTGAAATTAGTGTGACAGGTTCTAAATATTTATATTAACATATTTGGATTGAAAATATCTGGGAAAAACTTTGCAAGGAAAAACTAAGGGGTCTTTTAGGAGGACCCATCTTAGATGCCAAAACTGCATAAGGCAGTCCCACATACGGAGAGCAACCGACGCCATGTAGGCTGGTCGATGCCCCGCAAGTTGTGGGTATCGATGATGAATTAGCCTGGGGATATTAAGATGCAATTTTCACGATCTGTCCAAAATGACGTTTAACAGCACGGCCCGTCGATGAGACGACACCCAGTAGGTGTTGGTCGTTCATTGGTGGATTGCAATTTACTTCACTGTTTCGGCAAAGTTGAAGGTAATTTGGGTAATTCACCTAACCTTCCTAAAATTAGTTGGACGGGTTCTTAGGGTAATTTTAGGTATTTTAAGTGGGTTTATAAGTCTAAAATACATAAATGAATTCATTATTCTAAAACAAAACCCCAAATCCCTAAAGAAACTCCTTAGAAGTCCATTGGAGAAAAAACTAGATATAGATCTAGGATTGTTGATTTTTTGGTGATTCTTCATCAATTCTATAGCAAAAGTATTGTCTAGCATAAATTTAAGTATGGCCTTAATCCTTGAATCTCTTTTCTTTGAGGAGCCAAACTTCAACGTGATTTCCGTAGTATTTCAAAGATGAAATTTTCCTATTCTTATATCTATGCATTGGTTCTTACATAAAACATTTTGAATCATTATATATTGATTGACTTGATGTTAATTTGATGATTCTAAAACTCTATGAACACATTTAATTCATGAAAACCCTACTTTTGACTATTTTCTGGTGATTTGAGTTTGTCTTAATGCTACTAATTTGGTGTGTGTAGATTGATTAGGGTTATTGAATTATGAAAGAAGCATGCTAGAAATATAAGTAGATTTCTTATTCATGTTGAATGATATTTGACTAATTGTATATTGTAAATGTTGGGTTGAATTGTAAACAATGGCTATTGGTAAAAACCATGGTATATTGTGTTGGATTAATTGGCTATGGATTGGAGTTGTGAGGTTTAATTGATGGTATTTTTATCTAAATTTCTATATATTGTGTATTATAAGTCTTAGATGATAATGATGGTTGGTATGATCCACTTATGTTGGTTGTGCTTATGTACTATACTTGTAAATTATGTGGCTTTATCGGCATTACTTTATGAATTGTGAATCAATGTGTCCTCGTCGGCATCACTTTATGAAATATTCATTATCATATACTATTTCGCTATATGATCCTTGTGAAGGTCATGATGATTATTTTTTTATGTTGAGTGAAAATATGAGTTCTCTTAGTTGATGATCGGCGTCTCTAGTAATCTATAGTGAAGTCATTTTGTGTATTACTTGATATTGAAGTATGATGCTTCTTGTTCAATTATATGAGACTTGTGATGATTTTTATTATTGGTGCTATAGTAGTGAATAACGTGACATATAGTTGACTTTGTTGTCCCTAGATGCTTTAGAATAGTATGTTATATCTATGGTATGTTGAAGTATATGTGTCTCTTGTTTTGGTAGAATTGTGTACCATACTTGATATATGTATAGTGTGAATATAACTTCTTGACTTAGCATGTTGAAGCTCCATAGTATTGTATGTGTGATTGTCATTTGACCTTGAACATAGCTATGAAAGTCCTTTATATGGAACCTTCAACCTTGATGTAAGGTTATGAGATCATTGAAGTTGAAAGCCATAATTGTATCCTTTTTATGTAAATAGTGCACTTAGGGTTTGTTGGTTGGAACAACATGAAATTATCCTTATGAAAGTCAATGAGCTATGCTCTTGACTATTGTAGGTAGACTTAGTGGAACCACTTTGGTAAGGTGTAATGTAATTGGGTTGTTAATTAGACATGATACCTCTTCATATGCTCCTTTATTGAAATATTCTACGAGAATAAAGGCTCACACCAAGAAAGTATTATTGGGAAGTTTCTCTCACTTAGATGACATTAGAGAATAAAGAAACACTCGATATTCCTTAACCATTTTCCTACATGGTATGTTGTCCTAGTTCTACCATTGGCAAGTAGAACAGCCCTATCGGAGTAGGTGCATGATTCTAGATTCCATGTATAGCTAGTATGGTCTTTGTCGGTTATTCCATATTCTCATCATATATGATAACTACTAGTGTTGTAGAAGTTCTATGAAGTTTAGTTAGTTGTACGGGACGCTATCTATACATTGCACAATTAGGCTTTGAAGATGTTATTGAGTAATTTCCTAGGTGTTCTCCAAGACCATTATTTTAATGTCCTTAAGTGTTGAATCTCTCTAAAATTACTTAATGAAGATAATGGATTATGTTTAAGGTATGTAAATGAATAAGTGCTAGTGTCGATTAACATTAAGGATTGCCTAGTTAAGGTGCGGAGGGGGCATAGGAGTGGTCTCTTCCTGTCTTACCTAGAGAAGTCTTGTGGATAACTCTAGATGGGAAAGTTGATTAATCAAATGAGAGTTACCTTATCTTAGGTAGTCTAAGGGATATCATAGGTGTGTGTGAAGGGATTGTATAGGTGGCCCCTTGATAACTCACTCAAATGAGCCTTAGAATAACCTTTGGTAGAAGGATATCATATTGATGTGTTTCGATGTATTATTGATGCTAACTTGTGAGATGTGAATTATAGTTGCAGCTACAGGGAAGTTCACTGTAATGTCACTACAATGTCACTCTAATTTTTGAAAAATTGAATTTAATTTTAATTTTTTCTAATTGTGATGCTTGGTGTTTAAATGTGATTCTTATGCTTTTACTATGAAGTTTTAATCAAAAAGAGAATATTTCTCATAAATGTTTATTTCTCATGATTTTATGCATTATGTCATACTTAGAACATGAATTGTAGTAATTCCATACATTTTTTCTATATCTAAAGTTGTAGGTGGAAGATGAAAGGTGTCTTTAAGTAAATCTGGGAAACTACGACTCTTTAAAGCAAAGATGTCACATATCCTCACTTTATTCGAGGACATTTGTACTTTTAGACTTCTTTTATTCAATGTATTGTAGTAGTCTATGTATTCGTATATTTCGATTGTAATGGGCGGGTCCCAAGTATGCTTGAGTCTAAGATTTGCGTAATTTGAGACTTAGTATTTTCCTATGGTTTTATAGGAATGATGATTTTTAACATATTTTGGTTAAAAGTTTTAATCCCGCACTACTTTTCATAGATGTATGCCATATATGATGTCCAGGGTCTTGTACAAGACCTCCAAGAGGTCAAGTACGCCGTGTCGCACTCCAAGAGGTCAACTGTGGCGCGCTTCACAACAATGAACAAGACACTAGGTAAAGTGGTTTAGTGAGACATTGATTCTAACGATATTTAGTCTGATGCCCTGATACCATATTTGTCACACCTTGATCTTAGACCCTTGATGCGACCGACGTCTTTTATTTCTCAAAGTTTGCATGCAAGCCTCTTATTAGCGTTCATCACAACCTTACAGTTATATTTTGGTGAATTTTAAAAACATTTAATATAGTAATGATGTATATTTAAACTTCATTTCTATGATTTATAAAAACATACGATATTCAAAAACTGTCTCACATATATAAAACCATCTAAGTAGTGCTAATCTGAATTATCCAATAATAGTTAATATGCCATATAGTTCTTATTACTAAAAATCCAAAGAACATAATGGAAAAAGCGTATTCTTAAAACTCCTAAAAAATATGCAAAATCTAGATTATGAAACATAGCATCCCCAAACATGAGGACCTACCAAGACTTGGCGAAAGAGTTCCAAGTTTCTTCAAATCGACCTCCTTAAGCTTCAACGGCGGAACCTACACTTGTAGTAATGTAAAGTAATGGGGTAAGTATGCAACATAAACTAAGTATTTGTATATTGTCAAAACACATGGGGACATGCATGAAAAAGTATCATTTATCATTCTTTAGAAAACACACTAAGTTATATGAATGTCTTCAATGCACATACAATATAACATATAGAAGAACAATTCCATCACTTAAAGCATGATCATAATCGAAGGCATATTCTCATAAAGTCACGTTAACAATTCATATTTGATAAATCATATAAACATAACATACAAAACACTTATCAATAATTGCATCCCTAACCGACAAGTTCAATGGTCATGTGAAGCCCCATAACCCCACATAACTGAGTAGATAAGAAAGAAGACCATAAGTAAAGCTTTGCTTCATTTAACAATATAACTCAATAACGTATTCATTATAATAGCCAACATTCATGTAAAAGTAACATCATATATCATAAAAATATATCTTTCACATCATTATAGTACTTAAAACATTCTCCGAGAACTTCCCTTAGAGTAAACTTGTGCAATGTCTAGGTAGCGCCCATACCACTACCTCTATTAAGCAAACTCTTGAATTCACCCTAGTCAACGTTCACTTAATTGTCTTTCATTTAACATTAGTAAACATATTCATTAACCCACATAGACCATCTGAGCTAAACATGAAATCCGTTGTCATGAAAACCCACACTGAAAAAGGTGGTCTACCGGGAAAAGTACAACCTACATGACATAACTTTCTAGATGGATCCACTAGCTAGTATCATATGGTGGCAACATAGTTCAAGAACTACAAATGTATTAGAAACCCATGGTTCCACATTACACGACAACCTCAATCTCATGAGAATCATAGGAAGTGTACCTTTCCTTAGGGAACATACACTTCCCATATATAGTTCATCGGTGCATAGCTTAAGTCCCTTTTGTTGAAATAAACTTTAATTTGTTTTTCATAATAAACTTATCATAGGTCATTGTAAATTATATCCCGATATAACATTATCATGAGTTATTTAATATTAGATGAGAATTGTCCTTTGAATGTAACCTTTCTTGATGTGAGATTAACATAACATAATCACCTTGTGTAAACAATACAAGGGAATATCAAAAACTTGCATATTCATGTTCTTATCATGATATCACAATTTAAATGTTCATATCCATAGTATTGACATAGCAACATGATACATACTTCTCATAACATAGCATCACAACTTATAGGCTAACATAAACATCTTAGAGAAATCACAATTTTAGAAGACTTACCGGTTGTTTCCAAGAACCGTATTCATCATGCGATAGTCATAATAATACTTAGTGAAATACTCAATGACATAATTAATAAAAACTCATAAAAACATATACAGGATCAAAGCATAGTGTAAGAGAAGGTAAATGGGTCGAAAATGGGTCCAGTCAGACCTTAAATTCTAACCCTAACGTTTTCACATTATCAAACACTAGAAACAACCCATTCAAAACCATCACATATAGAAAGATCATGTATCACACGACATTCAAACATTATCAATCAAATACTCAACAATTTGAATGAAATTAACTATAGAAAATGTTACTTTTCGTTAAAAATCATAAATCTAGGGTTAGGATGAAAATCCATTTTGTAGAGTAAAAAACCTAGTATTTGAAGTTCTTGAAAACCTATCTTGAAAGGACCTCCTGGGAAAGGATTTCCAAGAGTGAATAACCAATACCTTTAGATGAAGAATCAACGAAATCGGATAGGAAACTTTGAAATCTTCATCGTCTTCCTGAAACTTTTTCTTGTTCTTCCATCGAGTGTGGAAAAAAGAGCGTTCTTGATAGATTATAGAATTTCGTCTAATACTTATTTGGGAAGTGTAAAGTGGTCTAAAACTAAACTTATATCAATATATAGACGTCCCAACAATTAAACTAAACACCCTCCAATTAATTACCTAAAACGCCCCTCCTAAATTGACTACAACTAGGAGAACATTTGACTTAGATTCTCGGGTTTTGACTAGGATTTAAATTAATCAATTAAGTTGCTAAATAAATTAATTAAGTGACTAGGATAATTACTACAGTACCCCTGAGTCGTTAGAACCATAACCAACTCCTTTGGACCATCCATAATTAGGTACTAGGATGTTTCTTTAGTTAGTTACTCGGCTAGTGCCACCCCGATAAGGTTTTTGGTTGTTGGGTGCACTTTTTTGTTTATTTTTGTTTGTACTAGGTTAGTTATATATTTAGGTAAGTTATTTATGGTCTAAGAGTGGTTACGAGTCTTTGCCCCATGTGGCTTGGACCAGCGTGCGCCTTACTCTAAACCGCCCTAACCAAATACGGTTGGGCTTGGTTTCTTGTCTCTCGACCGGCGCACATGTGCTTGACCATGTGTTGCCGCGCCCTTCTTGTTGTTCCAAGGATACTCATACATGATCATTTTAAATTGATATGTTCTATGGTACCTAGGCTTGACACTTGGAAGTCTCCTACCAAATGTGCACAAATAACAAATTAATATTTTAGCTTAGGTTCTTCATTGCAAGTACAATTCCTAAACAAGCTTGGATTGGGGCATTTGAATATCAAAAGTGTATTCTAAGTTACTTGTTAACACATAGAAATTGGATAACACCCTTAAGCCAATATTTTCTAACATGCCCAATATTACTAAATATTGGACAATGGGATGCCTATGTTTCTTAATAAATATTCTTACTCTCTAATAGGCTCTTCACTAGACAACTATATTTCTAGGAACATCATTTTAATCATTATTAAATTGATGAAGCTCTAGTCTACGTCGTAGAATTTACAAAGTGTTACACACTTAGGCGTAGAGAGCTAGAGCTCCATTTGGCAAGCCTCTTGCCCAAACCATGGAGCAACAAGATGGTTCATTGGTTAGTCTACGAGGCGTCAATCTTAGACGCTGGTGAGACCTGCCATATTCTACAGGGTTTCATCCAAGGGAAGGGTACTTAAGGGTATTCACCTAGACTTCCTAAAATTAGCTGTACGGTTTATTAGGGTTATTTTAGGTATTATAAATAGTTTATATGTCTAAAATACATAGATGAATAAACTTTCAAAATCAAACCCACCAATCCCTAAAGTAACTCTCTAGAACTCCGTTGTAGCCAAAACTCAAGATAGAGCTTGGATTGAAGATTCTTTAGTGATTATTCATCAAATTAGTGGTCTTAAATCAATTGAAGTATGACTTTAATCCTTTATTCTTTTTTCTTCAAGGATCCTGTCATATCGGGACAGCACCCCCATATGTTACCGGCATTGTTATTCTCTCATAGGACTCAGACAAACCCTTAACGTTCTTGATACATGTCATCACATAAAAATGTTGAATAAATATAAAACTTTTAATACAATGTGAAGTCTACTTAGACTTCATGCTTAACATATATTGAGGTATACATAGACCTCTCACATAGAATCTTACTTAGGCTTCTCTTTTAAAAACATGATAACATACATACGATATTCTAAAACTTGTCTCACATAAAAACCATCTAAACACTATGAGTTGGACTTATATAATAAAATGTCAATACACAATAAAATCTTACTAAAATAAAAACCAAAGAACATTAAACATAATAAAGAGTATTCCTAAAACAACGAAAGTCTTCATAAGCTAGAAGAATGAATATATAAAATCCCTGAACACGAGGACTTACCAATACCTAGAGCAAGAGTTTCAAGATTCTTCAATCGACCTTCTTAATCTTAAATGACAGAACCCTACATTTGTAGTAATATAAAGTAAGGGTTTATTAAGCCACGTGTACTAAGTATGGGTATATGCACATAAACATTTATGGACATGCATGAAAAACATCAGATTAACTTTTCATGGTCAATAGTACATATAAACTTAACATACAAAGCACTAACAAATAATCTCATCCCAAATCTGCAATTTCAATGATCATGTGAAGCTCATAACCCCACATGATCAAGTAAACAAGATAGGAGACCATAAGTACAGTTTTGCTTCATACAATTTATATCATAGGCAGTCATCACCGCATATATAAATTTAGACCACTTCATGTTCAACAAAATAAGGAACATAATATAAGAATAACATCATATATCATAATCATCATTCATTTCACTTTATCATATTACATAAGAAGAATCTCCTAGGACTTCCCTTAGAGTCAACTTGTGGAATGTTGTAACACTCAGAATGTCTAAGACATGTTCTAGAGCCTAACATGAGTTTCTAAAGGGTTCATCACTGTTTTATGGTAAATAATAGTGTATTAATGTCATTTAAAATTTCTATAATCAAAAAATCAAGGAGCATCCATGACGTCCGGAAACTATTTCAATGAGGTGCTAGTGTGCCTTAACCTATTTGACTATGTTTTAAAAGTTGGAAAATGATGAACTTCTATGGTAAGGTGTCTAACACGTATTAGAGTGAGTTTATGGTCAAAAATACCGGGTAAGAATCCCCAAGGATAATCCAAGGGCCTTTGAGGAGGACCCTTGCAATTTGTGACAAAAGTTGTAAAGAGACACTGTCCACAAACAGTGCCAATCGACGAGGCGTGGTCACATTGATGGGGAGTCGATGGCTACCATCAATGGAAACTTAATAAATTTGTTCTAAGGGACATGTTTATAAGTCTCTGTCACAAACGACGGACCAACAGGATGGTTGGTCCCTTGAACATCGATGGACAAACGGGGCGTGGTCGTGGTCTCGTCTGTCAAATATTGTTTTTATGAACGTTTTAATATAAGTTAAATTAATTAATTCGGTGGTTAGTTCATAATTTAGGAGTTAATTTAGGTCTAATTTAATTATTTAATTACCTATAAAAAGACCCTAACCATATTAAACTAACCTAACCCTCATAATTCCCAAAACCCAAGTGCTCTTCCTTTTCTCTTCTTTTTCTCTCCCAAGTAGAAGAACACCATAGAAGACCAAGCTAAGGAGGATTTCAGGGATACATAGGAGAAATTTTATTCATAAAACATCATCAATTAAAAATCTATGGGATTCCTTTCACCTTTGGGATCTCTTTCCCCAAAGGGTTCCCTCAAAATTGATTTCAAAGAGATGAAATTTAAGTGGTTTTTCTTTCAATATGATATTGATCTAGTAAATTGATTTTTTATGATTTATTTTTGGTTATTATTATTATATTAACATGTATTATATTTAAGTTATTTTTCGTCTTGATTAGTTGGTCTTGATTGTAGAAGATGACCTTTTCCCCTTAACCCTAGGTTGTGATCTTGAACTGAATTATCTAGTATCGATGTAATTGGTTTGGTTAATATGTGAATTAATAATCAATGATTTTATTATGCCAATTTATAAATATATTGATATGTATTGTAATACTATTATGCTATTTCTTGAGTAATTTACCTAGATTGCGAAGTAGATCATGAAATCAACCAAAGTCTCTAATCTAGGCAATGAACTAGTGATGGATTGTTGTGTAGTCGTCATTCAATTAACTTCATTATTATGTTCATATATAATTTTTGATGGTGTTACAACCATTATTGGGTTTAATTGAGGATGTTTGATGTCAAGACATTGATGATGGTTTTGTGAAGAAGATTGTGGTAAGTCTTATGATCTCACCTCTCTACATCTATTACAGTTACTTGAGATTAGGTAATGATGTTGTATTGCAGTATACCTTATGTTATGATTGATAGGATTATCACGATGTTGAATTGAAATGTATATACTATGGTTTTCATATATTGGCTAAGATTTAAATTTTATAAGGATGGTTATAGCTTACCGATGTGCCGTATTATAATATAATTATGTAAATGTGCTAACCTCACATGTTTGAATTGTAATAAAAGGAAGATGCTTATGCAATTCTTATTAAGATATTATGATTATTATATAAGGAATACACCCTATGACCTAAATTAATCTATTATCGTCAATAGAGTTGAGAACAAAGTGGCGAATTGGTGCGTAACGCGTGGGAATCTGCCAAACAGTTCATGCCAAATCCAGAAGAAAGGTAAAAAGCGTTGTTTGATTAAAGATATATTAAAAAGGGACTCTAGCTTAGCACCACGTGAACAAGAGTGAGGAGTGTCCCTCCCACATAAGGAAGGTAGGATCAGTAACGTACTCTTGAGATTGAAGACTATAATGCATGAAGCATAAAGTGGGTCCCAACTATATCTCCTAGTTCTTGAACAATGTTTTCCCCATAGGAATATTAGCTATTTAATCCACGTAGTTGCTATGTTCATGTTTTGTTACTACCTTGACAAGTAGTACGCCTTCTTTCGGTGTAGGGTTCCATGACACTAGATTCCACATTAGCTCATATGGCCTATGTTGGTAAATGCAAGATGTTCCGAAAAGGGTACAATGAAGTAATGAGTGAAATCTAACTAATATGACCTAAGGGATTTAGCTTAGATTAGGTAGGGTATGGGAGTCTACCTATACATTGCACTAGTTAACCTTGAGGAATTTCTTTGAAGGGTGTTCTTATGTATGTATATTATTATAACTATGAATGATATGTATATGATGATCTTTCATGTTAAGGACACTATGTGACGTTGGTTACTCTTATGAACTTGTGTTTAGTCTCTATTGCTAAAGTATGATGTTATGTGCTCTTAACGATATGGTATGTGAAGTTTGACACTGGTTATGGTTCTTGTTAGGTTTAGTCTATTGAGTAAGGTTATGGGGCTTGATTAGTAATTGCACTAGTTGTCTTCAGGGGGATTCACGAGTAACATTCTTCGTCACATACAGATTTACCCCCCTTAGACATAACCGGCGTCGTCGTCCTTTTCAATAATTGGGACTAACCTCTTAGTCTCTTGTCATTACATTCATAGGTTGAAAATGCGGAATAATTTAAAACATTCATTACCACTACTTGCAGGTTTACATAGACCTCTACGTACACATAATATAAAGTCAAATCTAGTATACATAAGACTCTTTGTATAGGAAGATTACATAGACTTTTACTTTTATTGCACATACACACGTATAAAATAGAATAACAGTCTCAAAGATTATCTGATCTCATACCATCTAAATGATTATCATAATAGGGCATAGCGCTTACATCAATCCAACAAGACCACATATAGGTCATACAAAAGTTTAGTACTCAATTGAAAAACAAAGTTATGAAAGAGTTTTTAACAATTCCTTAAGCTAGATAGTGGCATTGACTTTGAATGTTGAGGACCTACCCTATTTGGATGAAATGAAGAATCCAAGTCTTCAACAATGTCAGCTTCAAAACTCTTGAATGACCGGAACCTAAAATGTTTGGAAAATGGAAGAAAATGGGGTTAGTACTCCACATGTACTAAGTTCAGACCTTATGCACATTTACAAGCAAAACATTCAGAAAAGGGACTTTCAGTTAAAACATGTCATTTTAACCTTTTTAGAACCTAATGCAAAGCCAAACAAGTCATATCAAACAACCAAACATGCTTATTAACTCAACAAGTAATAAGTATTCCAACATAGTTGAAACCATGATTTACTACAACCCTATCATCAAAGAATAACATCACAAGAATAAATAAGAGTCACTAATATCCTAATAAGAAAGACAACTACTCATGAATCCTTAAAAAGTCAACAAGTGCAATCACCAAGCAAAGCTCCATAACCTTACTCAATCAAGTAGCCTCAACAAGAAACCATAACCAATCTCCAACTTCACATAACATAACATTTAGATTTTCATTTAATCATATATTAACATTATAAGCCAAGGCATACTCATAAGTGAACTAATAAACATATAATATTAACAATGTGTCAAGGTCATCATGTATCATCATTACATAAACATATATAGGAACATCCTTCTAGGACTCCTCTCAAGACTAACTAGTGCAATGTTTAGGTAGAGTCCCATACCCCTACCTAGACTAAGCTAGACCTTAGGTTATCCAAGTAAGAGTTTCAAGTCCATTAATTCATTTTACCTTTTGGGAACATCTTTACCTAACCGATATAGACCACATGTGCTAGTGTAGAATACGATGTAAGAAAACCCTACACAGAAAGAAGGAGGACTACTTGCCATGTTAGTACAAAAACATGAAAAATAGCAATTGCGTCTATCCACTAGCTAGTATTCCTATGGGGGCAACATAGTTCACGAACTAAAAGATATAGTTGGGACCCTCTTTATGCGCCATGCATTATAGTCTTCAATCTCAAGAATAATGTAGTGTTCCTACCTTTCCTATGTGGGAAGGGACACTCCTCAATCTAGTTCAGTCGGTGCTAAGCTAGAGACCCTTTTTGAAATGTCTTTAAGCCTTTAATTATCAATCATAACTTTGTTTTGGTCATAGGGTTTATACCTTATATAATCATCATCATCAATACCTCAATAAGAATTGATTGAGAATAAGTCCTTTCATCACAATTCAGATAAGTGAGGTTAACACATAAGCATTTCATAGCATATCAAGGCACATTGATAGTTTTCACCATCCATATATCACATACACCTCAATCAACCTCATAACATAGTCAAGACATTTCAATTTAACATCATATTACCCTATTATCCTAGTAAAGGGTATATTCTCATATAACATCATGACTTAACCACAATTAATCACAATTGGAAGTAAAGATAGAGATTCTAAGACTTACCAAGTCTTCCTCATAGTTCATCATGAATGTCTTACCATAAAATCATAACTAAACCACACTAGGGCTGTAACATCATCACAAAATGATAACCAATAAGATAACAAGTCCAGTTGCATCTCTATAAAACAATTCAATACTACATCATAGCTTAAGATAACATACAAAGGCTAATTTCACAATATACTTCTTAACCTAAATAAAATATCAAGAACTAGCATGATAGGCCTATAATTCATCTAATTTACTCATAATATAACCATAGGATAGTAATCTAATTAAAACCCGAGTAAATTGAATGATCACAATACAATATAGTTCAAGATCACAACCTAGGATTAGGGATTAAGGATAATGTTCTTCAATTTAGACCAAACAATCAGCAATTACCATAAACTAGTTAAATTACATGTAAGTCTATTCAATAAAACCTAAATAAATCAACGACAACTCAATCCATAACTTCAATTTCCTAATTGAATGAAACCATAAGAAAACTCAACTTTTGAAATCTATTTCGAAGGAAACTTTTGAGGAAAAAGTCTCAAAGGTGAATTAAATGTCATACCTTAATGTTTGAAAACAATTTGATGGTGAATTCGCCCCTTTTCATCCCCCAAATTCTTATCCTTGCTAGTCTTCAGTGCTGAGTTCAAGTAGATAGAGAAAGAAGATAGAAGAAGAGTGTTTATTTTGTGAATTATAATAAAGTTAATTGGGGTTGGGGACTTTATATGGGACTTTAAGTTAGTTAATTAGTCCCTATTTATTCCCTAACTAACCCCTAAACCACTTAATTAATTAAACGTCTTAATTTTAAAAGGTGCAGGAAAGTCACCCCGCCCCATACACGGAACCCCGCCGACAGGCCGTCTATGAGTCTACGGACCTACCCCCCTCTCTTCATGTACTCCATCGATAAGTTCAAAGACTGTGCAGGCAAGGGGATTCCAATGAATTGGCTAAGTGTGGGACGAAGGTGGCATCGACGCCCCGTAGATCCACACACGAACCATAGCCTGCACTTCTGTTGGTAAGCTTAGAGGATGTGCGGGTGAGGGGATTTCAACAACCAGCCTAAGTATGGACAACGGTGTCATCGACGCCCCATTGTCCAACAGATGGGTCATTTACTGCCTCGTCGATGCACACTGCTTCAGGCAGTGTTGCCTCAACCGGCAAGGGTCCTCCTCAAGGGCCCTTAGTCGGTCCTTGGGTAGTCGTACCAAGACGTTTCGACCATGGAACAACTTAAACACCTATTAGATACCTTTTTTCCAATTTCCATACATTTCCGACTCCTAAAGGTTAGTCAAATGGGCTAAGGCACGCTAACACCCCGTTGAACAAACATCCCAACCGCCATGGACGTTTTGGCTCTTAAGCTTCCTAAATGACCTATATTCAATAAAATGGGCTTAAAACAGTACTTAGACGTTACGACATCTATGTTAGTATTTACGACACATCTTGGATTTTAAAGAAGTTACAGTATCCCCTCTGTGAAAATTTGTCCCGGAATGACACCAAAACTCTTTTGAAGGAAGAAATAGACTCAAGACTAGAAGTCCAACAAATCAACAATATCACATCATCATAAATCATGTCATTTCAACAAGGCAATTTCAAAAGTCATATCACCACACAAAGCTCAAATCGCTTCGTCATGAAGTATTTCCTTCTCATAACACTTATGAGATCAATCGACATTACATGATTCAATTAGCATAAAGTTCAAGTTAACAACATGCTAAATATCATTTCATAAGGACTAACCAGTCAAAAATGAACTAAATAACGAAAACAAACAAAAAAGGCAAAAATTCAAGTTCAAAGCAGCTATTTCACTGTAAATTCATTGTGAAGTACTCAAAATGTACATTTTGCAAAACTTCACACAAAAATCAAGAAACTTCAATATCAAGTCATATTTTTTAAAAGAATGACTAACCTTAACTATCAAAAAGATAAGGGTAACAGGACTTCATGTCGGCCTCGGCCTCCCATGTTGCACCCTCAACTAGGTGTTTCTTCCATAAACCTATACAGAAACCATCTCTTTATTCCTCAACTTCTTGACTTGCCCATAAAGAATTTTAACAAGAACTTCCTCATAAGAGAGGTTATCCTTGACACCAAGACCCTCAATAGGAAGAATGAACTCAAGATCACTGATACATTTCTTCAACATAGAAACATGGGAAATCGGATGAACTGAAGCCAATTCACTAGGAAGTTTTAATTCATACGCAACCTTACCAAGCCTTTAAAAGATTTCAAAGGGACCCACATAATGAGGACTCAACTTCCCTTTCTTGCCAAGTCTGACCACTCCTTTCATTGGTGAAATTTTCTAATACACCTTATCACCATCTTCAAATTCCAAATCCCTTCTCCTATGAAAGGCATAAGACTTTTGTCGACTATAGGACGTTTTCAATAAGTTACTTATGATATGAACCTTTTCAAAAGTCTTATAAATAACTTGGGACAAAGAAACGGTGGCTCACGCATTTCAAACCATCCAATATGAGACCTACACCTCCTACCATACAAGGCTTCATAGGGAGCCATGGAAATGGATGAATGGAAACTATTATCATAGGCAAACTCCACCAAAGGTAAATATTTATCCCAATTCACATTAAAATCAATAATGCACGCCCTAAGTATATCTTCTAGGTTTGAATAGTGCGCTCCGCTTGACAATCTTTTTGTGGATGAAAAGCGGTGCTCAACTTTATCGTAGTACCCAACCCTTTTTTGAATGATCTCCAATATCTTGATGTAAATTGTGCGCCCCTATCCGATATATGAGTAACGGAATACCATGGCGGCACACAACCTCATCTAGGAAGACTCATTCATAATCCTCCGCCGAATATGTAAACTTAACGAGAATAGAACGAGTGGACTTAGTCAATCGATCCACAACCACCCAAATGGAATCATATGACTTCTGAGTCCAAAGTAAACCTACTACAAAGTCCATATTGATGTCTTCCATCTTCCAAGTAGGAATTTGGATCTTTTGTATTAAGTCACCCGGTTTTTTGTGTTCGCCCTTTACTTGTTGGCAATTCGGACACTTAGCGACAAACTCTGCTATGTCCCTTTTTAAGCCTTCAAACCAATATATCTCCCTTGGGTGATGGTACATTTTTGTCAAACCCAGATGAATTGAGTAGCAGGACCCATGTGCTTCCTATAGGATCCGATCCGTCAACCCATCTACATTGGGAACACACAATCTCCCTTGGTACCTTAACACACCATCCCCCCTAAAAGAGAATGATTCATTGAACTTTCCGGGAACCGATTCTTTCAACTCGATTTAGGCTAGATGAAGGTGTTGTTTGGACTTCACCTCAACCACTAGAGATGACTCGGAGTTATGATGGACCATAGCACCCCCATCCAGAGAACTTTCCAACCTCACCCCAACACTAGCCAACCTATGAATTTCCTTTGCTAAGTCCTTCTAAGCCTCGTCAATATGGGATACACTACCCATAGTCATACGACTTAGGACATCCACAACCATATTAGCCTTTTCGGGGTAAAAGAGGACACTCCTATCATAATCTTTCAACAACTTTAACTACCTTCTTTCTCTGAGATTCAATTCCTTTTGGGTAAACACATATTGCAGACTCTTATGATCGGTAAAAACATCAACATAACCCGATACAAGTAATGCCTCCAAATTTTCAAAGCAAACACAACGGCCGTTAATTCAAGGTCAAGAGTGGTACATTTTCTCTCATGTACCTTAAATTACATAGAGGCATAGGCTATTACCTATTCGTGTTACATAAGAACACACCCCAAACCCACTCACGATGCATAAAAATATACACAAAAAAAACCTTTGTACCCTCCAATAAGGTCAATATCGGAGCAGAATTGAGCCTATCTTTCAACAATTGGAAACTTTTCTCACATGCTTCCGACCACTCAAACTTCTTACTCTATTGGGTCAAAGTAGTCAAAGGATATGCAATGGATGCAAAACCATCCACGAACCTCTGATAATAACCCTCTAAACCCAAGAAACTCTTAATGTAGATTGGAGTGAAAGATCTAGGACAATTCTTCACCGCCTCCATTTTCCTTGGGTCTACCTCAACTCCCTCACTAGAGATGATGTGCGCAAGAAATGTCACCGACTCAACCAAAACTCACACTTGCTATATTTGGCAAGCAACTGATGTTCATTAAGGGTTTTCAATACAACCCTCAAATGATCAATATGATGACTCTCATTCTTCTAATACACAAAGATGTCATTAATGAAGATAGTGACAAATGAATCTAGGTAATTTTGAAACATTCAATTCATTAGGTCAATTAACACCGCCGGAGCATTGGTGAGACTAAAAGACATTACCAAGAACTCACAATGCCCATATCGAGTCCGAAAGTTTGTCTTTGGTATATCCTCATCTTTCACCCTAAGTACGTGATACCCCGATCTCAAGTCTATCTTTGAAAAGTAACTCGCCCCTTGGGGTTTATCAAAAAAGTAATCAATCTGAGGGAGAGGGTACTTATTCTTAACAGTGACCTTGTTTAGTTGACGGTAATCAATACACATTCTCAAGTAACTGTCTTTCTTCATTACAAACAAAACCTGAGCATCCAATGGACAAATACTAGGCTTTTTAAAACCCTTATCTAGTAAACCCTTGAGTTGAGACTTCAACTCGGCTAGAGCCGTAAGATAGGGAGGAATTGATATAGGATTTGTATCAAGTAGAAAATCAATGCCAAAGTTAATTTCCCATTCGGGAGGAATACCGAAAAGGTCATTCGGAAAAACCTCCAGAAACTCATTCACTACGGGGGACCGACTCAATGGGATGAACTTCAGAGTCTAGATCTTGGACTCTTAAAATATGATAGAGACAACCTTTTGAGATCAATTTGCATGCTTTTAAACAAGAGATGATATGACCTCTAGGAATAGAATTTCCACCTTTCCACTCAACAATGGCTTCATTTGCAAAGTTAAACCTCACCACTCTTGTCCTACATTCAATAAAGGTAAAACAAGCATGCAACCATTATAAACCAATATATAACATCAAAATCAAGCATATTGGGTTCTACTAGATCAACCTAAGAAACTCTATTGGGAAACATTATTGGGCCATTTCTATACACACTTTTTGCAACAACCGACTCACCTACAAAAGTAGACACTATACAAGGTTCATGCAAAATATCGGGTAATATATGAAACTTTTTTGTTACTAGAGGTGTAACAAATGAAAAAGTAGCGCCAGGATAAAGTAAGACATATACATCAATAGAGAAGACTTTCAACATACTGGTTACCACATCGGGAGAAGTCTATTTCTCACCTGTAGAGAAGAGAGCATAGAAGCGGTTTTTATTTGGAGCATCATTAGAACCACTTGCTTGAGATTGACCTCTATCTTACTCTTGATTATTCAAGTTGCGACAATCTCTCATCTTCTGACAACTCTTGCCACAACTAAAGCAATTATTTGTCCCCTTAAACCAATCACCATAGTGCTTTTTATCACACTTTCAACAAGTTGGGTTCTCGGTTGGTGAATTAGTAGCTTTTCCCTTCTTAGCTCTCCATTTATTATCCTTGTAATCACGAGCCTCCGGGAAATTGTATGGAACTTGATTAGAAAACCATTTATTAAATATAGTTTCTTACATTTCAAGCCTATTCTTTGAAGAACCTCCATCAAATGATTTTGTTGTTTTAACATCTCTACTCTTTCTCTTTGACCTTTCCTCCTCTACTCTTCTTGCATGAACAATAAAACGAGAAATGTTCATGTTGTCATGTAGCATGGCCAAATGTAACTCCTCTAATAAGTCCTCCGACACTCCTGTTACAAAACGGCTCATTTGGTCTCTAGGATTGGAGACCAAAGAAGGAGAATATTTGGATAACATAATAAATTCCAAAGAGTACTCATGGACACTCCTTCCTCCTTGGTGAAGGTTGATGAACTCCACCACTTTTTCCTCCCTCATCTCTCTAGGATTGAACCTATCTAGAAAATCCGCCTTAAGGATCTACCATGTCACCGGACAACCCCTCAATGGCCTATTATCCCTCCATTGCACATACAAAGCTTGTGCCACATCCTTGAGTTGATTTGTGGCCAACTCAACCTTCTCACTTGTGGAAAATTTCATAGAAAAATGTATTTAGAGACTTCATCTATGAATTCTTGGGGGTCTTCATAAACCGTTGACCCGTAGAAAGTAGGAGGGTTCATTCGAGGGAAATCCCTTAAATGGGAAGCCATTGTAGTAACTTGTTGATTATGATGGGGTACAACCTCCTGGTTAGCTTGGGTCATCATGGCTTGAGCCAATTGAATGAGGGCAGCCCTTATATCTCCATGCATCAAGGGTGGAGGATTTACCGTAGCTTGGTAAACATTAGCATCTTCTTGAAGTGGAGGAACTTGCTCACCACCGGGAGGAGCTGCTGCATTGACAATTACCTCTTCAAGTCTTTGAGTTATATTCCTTCGAGTGTTCATGCTTCCTATAAGCACAACAATAGGATTATATTCAAAAGCACACCATAACTATACTCTATCTGCACGATATAATATTTCCAAAAAAGAGAGTGATTCCTAAGCATCATAGAGGTTCCTACTCATAGGCACTCTTCATAATTATGAATAGAAGCCTACATAGACTTTGTAGAGAGAGAAAGACATAACGTAATGATATTCAACCTGGCTCTTATACAAAGTTTGTCACATTTGTGTTTATTCCTTACACGTGATCGGCGTCGTCAACTTTTTAAAGGACAAAGACTAACCTCTTAGTCTCTTGTCATTACATTCATAGGTTGAAAATGCGGAAATATTTAAAACATTCATTACAACTACTTGGAGGTTTACATAGACCTATACATACACATAATAGATAGTCGTATCGAGTATGCGTAGACCCTTCGTAAAGGAAGGTTACATAGCCTTCTACTTTTATTACACATACACACATAAAATAGAAGAATACTCTCAAAGATTGTCTCATCTCATACCATCTGAACGATTATCACAATTGGGCATAACCTTTATATCAATCCAACAAGACGACATATATGTCATACAAAATTATATTTGTCACGACCTGAGTCTAGAACCAAGACGATACCGGGGTCGTTGACCTCTTAGAGGTCACAGACAAGCCTAGATACGTCATCATTACTTAATCTAAGTTAAGTTTAGTGGAAAATTTGAGATTTTTGTTACTTTACTTTCAATTAAGACATACTACTTAATATCATAAACATTCACAATCAACAATCTAACATTAAGATCATCAACTAAAAGAAATAGTTCATAATTGCATTACACGTATTTTTGCCAAAATGGCAAAAATACAAAGTATTAAATTAAAGTGGAAATGAAACACTAGTGGAACATGCTCAACTAGTTACAACCTATATCTAATCTGGAAAATAACAATAAACATCCTCTAAAGCATGAGGGCCTACCAAATCTGGATGAAAACTCCACGTCTAGATAGGTGCAAAGTTGTACAGTAAGCTATAACGTCCACTTGATCCTGCACATAAAACTATAGAGTTGTATGGGATTAGTAAAAACTTCTATTAAGTATGGGTATATGCAAGCACACACCAAGAACATGTATAAGTAAGAATAGCTCTTTCATAACAACATGATTTATGGAAAGTCAAGTAAGTAGACTTGCTAAATTTGGATTAGGAAAGTCAGTGGACTTGCTAAATGGTATTATGAAAGTCATTTCATTAGAGTAACATACATCATCATACATATCATATTGCACACACCACATAATACACACATCAAATAATATATTGCATATAGCACATAACATCTTTGATATCATTCGTCCATATGCCATGAGACTTTAGAATCATGGACTTTACATCAAGACATCCAAAAAATGAAGTCTCAACATATGGGACCTCAACTAGGGAGGCTTCTTTAGCAAACACAGAGTCTGCTTAATTCGTTCATATGTATTTCACTTTATACATTTATAAGCTAGTGTAAACACCAGCTATACCTAGGATGTAGTATAAGATTTTTATCGGGTTTTTTGTGTAATGATCAAGAATGACGTAGTGTCATTACTTAAGTCTAGATCACCTCTTGATTATCCTATCCTAACCTTTGGTATCATTCATATCCTTATGTTTATCGTTTTAGGCTAGAATCATTCATTCATGGGGAACTTTAACTTTAATAAACATAAATCATGTGAGCATCATGAAATTTAGTGTCTCCCCAACACCGAAACATGCTAGCATACATGGCATTTGAACCCCGCCAGATCCCTATATTTGCAGTATAGGTTCGAAGTCTAGGAGATATAAGGAGACCCATACCTGGCATGCCAGAAAGTTTCAACTCATGAGAGTTACGTGAACCTCTTCCCTTTCCCGAAGAAGGCATCACCGCTCATAGCTAGTCTATTGGTGCTCAGTTTAAAGTTCCATTACATTCAATTGATACGTTATGGATGTTGGCTTCTAGTATGATGACATCATACTCATTATATGATTTCTCATCTCATAATATGTATTAAGTATTCATTAACTTCAATACTTACATTAGAGTGTTCAAGAACTCTGGTCTCTTCATTAACTTTACACTCTCATAGGTGAGTAAGTTTTGGTAACATTTACTTAGACTCATTTGAGACTGCTCTCATCTTTTACATTACCCTCTTATCTTGCTGTCACCAGATTCATTAACTTTAGCACATTTTCTCTTCATAATTACTCACCCCTTATTACGTGAATGTTCATTTCATCATATGCCAATGCACTTGGCCATTTAGTGTGTTTCACACTCTAACTTAACCCTCCTAGGGTTTCATCATTTCGTTGCATAAATCTTAGGTACACTTACTTTAAACATATGCTAGACTTACCGGTCTATACATACAAGCCATGAGGCTTCATTCATATCTCGTTTAAGTGATTCATATCTTATAAAGATTATGTGGTACAAGACTTATGCTTCTTGTATGTATGACAAGATCTTGATTTCAATATATGTAGGCAACATTACTTTAAATATTTATTCAAGTATGAATTATCTATCAAAACTGAGTTTGGGAAAGGGAACCCGGTTTCAAACCCCTTGGTTAATACTTGTATTGTAAATAATTTTTGAATTAACCTCACTTCATCTTGGGAACCTAGATTGAACCCCTACGCCAACATTTACTTTCCCTTATTTTTTTCTTTCCTTTTTATTTATTTGGGACAGAGAGGTTGTGGGATCAATCCCCCCACAGTCTCATTTCTTTTATTTTTTTTCCTTGACTTTTGCGAGTTGACTGTGAGGGTGTGTGATCGAATCCCCACGACCTCACTTTTTTTTCTCTTTAATCCCTTAATCAGCCTAGAGGTCATGGGTTTGATTCCCACACACCTCAACCTCTATTTACTTTTTAATTCCTTAAGTCTAGCCTAGAGGTTGTGGGTTCGAATCCCACTCCTCTCATTTCTTATTTTTTGAATTCCATTTTCAGTCAAGGTCACAGGTTTTAATCCCCCTTACCATATTCCTTTAAACTACTTTATTATTTTGAATTTTAACATAGTGAGGTCACGGGTTCAATCCTCAATAACCTCACTTATTTTTAATATATTATACATAGAATTTTATGCTTCAGTTTAACTTGACCGAACTCATCAACATTACTGAAAAATTTGTAGTTTTTCAGCATCTTTTTCATCAGCATTATATCTTAGTTCTTAGGGTAATTCATGGTTCATTTAGAACGTCTTTAGGTACATTTTCATGGATTCATTTAGACAAGAGTTTCTCACTCAAATCAATCATATTACATTTCATATGAATTTGAGGATATACTTAAATTTGTGCACGTAAGAAAACAACAATAAAATCTCAATTTTGAGACTTAAACCGAGAGTAATAAGTCATGACTAACATTACACAGACATACACATATTTTTAGATAATATAGGTTGTCATTCATACGATTCCAAATACACATTCATGAACATATTCATCATGAAAACACATCACATTCCTAATATCTTCTAGAAAACATACCCATCTTACAAATCAATGGGAGCTAGTGATAAGGACATGCAACGAGGAAACAATCCTAGTTTTCGGATTAGAATCGACAGAATCCTAAGGGTTTCTTGGGAATGGAACCAAGAATATGAAAACTCATACCTTTTATGACGTTCAAACCTTGAACTTGCTCCCCAAAGAACTCCTCCAAACTTACGTCTAACACCGAAAGCCTCAACACCAAACTCGACGGGAATCTCCCCTTTTTGCCTAACGTCTTCACTTAGCTTGTTTTCCTATTTTTTCATGTGAGTTCTTCAAGGGTGATGAACTTTAATAAATTTTCTGTTCTTAGAGTTGTTTAGGCAGAGAGAGAAAATGTGAAAATCAAAAGTGGAGAAACGTGAGGGAGATGATCGTGAGAGATGAGAATTTTCCTAGGATTAGGAGTTTAGTTTAGGACATTTTCAAATAAGGTTTTTTTAAATGGTAAAAATCTGATTTAATTTAATAACACGTGAAAGGACCATTATTCCCTAACAAAAATCAGATTTTAAATCACGAACCAATCAATTTAATCGATGCTCCCACCAAGGCTCGAACCCGGGTGGAGAGACTTCTTGCAAAAACGGGTTGTTTTGGGTCTACACGACCCGAACCGACCACTTATTTAAATTAATTAATAAATTAATTCATGAAAAGAGCAATTTAACCCTAGATCCACGGAACGTAAGGTTGCCTTTTTCAAGTCCGATTTGGACACACTCAGGTGTTAACTCTTATTCAGAGTCCTAACCTTGTCCAACCTTGTCCCACCTAGCTCAACCAACTGGTTAAGTTGGTTGGCTAGGGGAGTGCACAGTCCCGGGGAGCCGGTTCCACATGTATTGAGTCGTGGATCTTTAACCCCACACCTAGCTGGGAAGGTCTCACCCTCACGGGTTGAGTGCATCCAGTGGGGTGTTATCCGTACGTGTACCCCTACTGTGCTAAGGTGGCGGGTCCACGGTCCTTAGTTCATTACTTAGTATATTTCATTTCAGGTTGTTACATTATCCCCTCTTAGGATCATTCATACCCGAATGACACAACTAACTATCTAGCGCAATGCTAGCCAAATCATAACATAGTTACTATACACAATCAAGCAATAGAAACAAATAATGGAGAGATAAGGAAACTTAGACTTAAGAGTAGAAAGTCTTACCTCAAGGGCTTAAAAGATGAGGGTATCGAGATCTCATATCGTCCTCGGCCTCTCACGTGGAACCATCAACTTGACGATTCCTCCACAATACCTTTACTCTGTCAACCTCTTTGTTCCTTAGCCGCTTGATCTATCTATCTAAAATCTCAACTGGTACTTCCTCATTGGACAAGTCTTCCTCGACCCCCAAACCTTTAACATGTTGAATAGATGATGGATCACCTAGGAAATTCTTTAACATGGAGACATGAAATACTCAATGAATAGAAGCTAGCTCTACAGGCAAAGCCAATGCATAGGGCACCTCACCCACACATTGTAGAATCTCATATGCACCAAACATACCTCAGACTCAACTTACCTGTCCTTCCAAACGTCATCACCCTTTTCATTAGTGATATCTTCAAATAGACCTGGTCACCAACATCAAACTCTAAGAGTCATTTTATGTTGTATGCATAAGACTTCTGCTGACTGTAGACAATGGCCAACCTTTCCCTAATAACTGTGACCTTCTATAAGGCCTCATGACTTATCTTTGGCCTCAAAGTTGATGACTCTCCAACCTCGAACCACCCTACTGGAGACCTACACCTTATTCAATAAAGTGCCTCAAACAGTGCCATCCTAATACTGGAGTGATAGCTATTATTCTACGAGAACTATATCAAAGGTAGATGGTCATCCCAGCTACCCCTTAATTCAATCAAACACGCCCTCAACATATCCTCGAATGTCTGAATGGTGTGCTCTGCCTGTCCATCAGTCTGATGATGAAAGGCAGCACTAAGATTCACCTGCATGCCTAAGATCATCTGGAAGGATCTCAAGAAATAGTGAAATAAGCTCCTCAATCTGAAATGCTAGACAAAGGGATCCCATGCCATCTCATTAATGTAAAGTCTTGCATAATCCTCGATTTTGTAAGTTTACATCACAGTGATAAAGTGGCCACACTTAGTCATCCTTTCCACAATAATCCATACGGAGTCATGCTATCTCCTAGTCTTCGGAAGACCAAAAACATAGTCCATATTAATGGCCTCCCATTTCAAAGTCAGAACCACCGCCAGGCCTAAGATATTCTTTCTTACCCTGTTAAAAATTAAGACACTTTGCCACATATTGTGAAATGTTCTTCTTCATTCCATCCCACCAATATATGTTTTTAAGATCGTGATATATCTTGGTGGAACCTGGATGTATAAAATATCTGGAACCATGGGTCTCTGCAATGATCCTGGTACGCAAAGCATCCACATCTGGTACACACAACCTATCCTGGTACCTCTGTATGTCGTCACCTCCCAAAGCAAAAGTCTCATTCATCTTAACTAAAACAGAGTCCTTCAGCTCTATCAACACTGGATCAAGATGCTGACCCTTCCTAACTTCAACTACTAAGAATGATTCAGTACTAGGATGACATGAAACACCCTCACTAGTAAATTCAACGAACCGCACACCCTGTTTGTGTACATCTTTCACCAACTATTTCTTCTAATCCTCAACGTGGGATATACTTCCCATGTTTATCCTGCTCAAAAATATCAGCTACAACATTAGCCATACATTGATGGTAGTGGACATTCATGTCATAGTCCTTCAACAACTCCAACTATCTCGGCTGACGAAGATTCAACTCACTCTGTGTGTACATGTACGGGAGACTCTTCTGGTCTGTGAACACATCCACATGCACCCCATAAAGTACTGTCTCCACAGCTTTAGTGCAAATACCACTGCTGCAAACTCCAGGTCATGAGTGGGATAATTCTTCTCATGAACCTTGAGCTTTCTGGACGCATAAGCTATTTCCTTACCACCTTGCAAAGGAACGCAACCCAAACCAACCCTAGATGCATCACAATAAACAGTGTAATTCTCACCACACTTAGGTAAAGTAAGCACCAGGGCTGACGTGAGTCCGTCCTTGAGTTCTTGGAAAGTCTTATCACAAGTCTCCGTCAATTCAATAGTGGGGCACCAATGGAAGAAAAACCCTCCACGAACCTGCGGTAGTAACAATCCAATCCCAAGAAGGTACGAATATCGATTGGAGTAAGAGGTTATGGACAATTCTTAACAACCTCGGTCTTCCTTGGGCCCACATAGATACCTTGAGCAGACAAAACATGACCCAGGAAGGTCACTGATCTTAGACAGAATGCACACTTGCTTAATTTGGCATACAGCTGGTGTTCTCTAAATACCTGCATGGTTAGTCTCAAATCTTGTTCATGCTCTTCCTTTGTCATAGAGTAGATGAGAATGTCATCGATGAATACTATGACGAAAGAGTCAAGGTTTACATGGAAGACCCTGTTCCTGATACCAATAAATGCAATAGGTGCATTCGTGAGACAAAATGACATAACTAGGAACTCATAGTGACCATAATAGGTACGAAAGGATGTCTTTGGGATATCTCAATCTCTAACCCTAAGTTGATGTTACCCTGAACGAAGATCAATCTTCGAGAAGAAACTAGACCCTTGGAGTTGTTCGAACAAGTCATCTATTATGGGAAGTAAATACTTATTCTTGATAATGACTTTGTTAAGCTGTCAATAATCGATACAAATCCTAAGTGTTCCATCTTTATTTTAGACAAAAAAAAATTAGAGCGCCTCAAGAGGATATGCTTGGTAGAATAAAACCCTTATCAGTGAGATCTTTTAACTGCAGCCTAAACTCTTTCTGTTCAGCTGGAGCAATTCTGTAAGGTGGAATTGAAATTGGTTTAGTATCGAGCTCTATATCGATACGAAAGTCAATATCTTGAAGGGAAAAACTCCAGCCATATCATCAGGAAATACCACTTGGAACTCATTCACTAAAGGCACTGAGTCTATGGATGGAATGTCATGATATAAATCAGTAACACCCACAATATGACATAATAACCCCTTGGACATAATTTTATTGGCCTTAAGATTTAAAATCAAGGGATTAGGACGACTCGAGTGGTACCCCGCCAAGACTAACCTTTCTTCATTAGGAAACCAGATATTACAACCCTACTACGACAATCTAGACAAGCATAACAACTATAAAGCAAGTCTATGCCATGAGTAATATCAAAATCATGCATGGGTAACTCAACCAAGTCTTCACACATAGTATTACCACATACAACTATTGGTCAATCCTTATATACTCTATCAGTTCTTACATTTTCTCCTAAATGTGTACTAACCACAATAGGATCATGAAGAGTTTCAGGAAAATATCTCAAAAGTGAGAGCAAGCAAAGGCGTTACAAAGGAAAGTGTAGACCCTGGATCAAGTAAAGAATAAATGGAAGATTAGAATACCTGCACCAAACCAGTGACCACATCAACAGACTTCTCCTACTCCTCCCGGCCCTTAAGGGCATAGAACCTGATCCACTTAGAAGGCTCGGCTGCTGCTGCATCTTGTGGATTAGGCCTAGGCTGAGCATTACCTCCAGCCTTACCTCTATTCCTTGGGCAGTCCTTAAACATGTGCCAGCTTTTACCGCAACCGAATCAAGCATTATTGCCCTGTCTTGACTCTCTATTGTGAACACGGCCACAATTAGCACAGTCCTTTTTGGGAAGTTGTATCTCACCTCTATTGCCATTCTAAGGCTCGGGTATACCTTTTCTAGGTGTCTTACTCCTCTCAAAGTTAAGAGTTCTCTGAACTTTGTTGCCCCTTTTTAAATCTTCGCTACTCAAAAACACCAAAGTTTTTCCTGTTGCCCTCATTGCTAGGACCTGCTTGATCCTGAGGCTTAGGAATCCTAGCGTCACGGACCTCTCTTCTTTCGGATGTCCTCCAGCTTTTGGACATGCACCATCAACCTAGAGAGGTCCATGTTATTGTGGATTATCGCCTCCTCAAGATCTCTAGTGATTCCTTTGAGGAACCTGCTCATCTCATCCCTGTTGTTACATACAAGTGAAGTAGAATACCTGGAAAGTTTAACGAACTTCAGTGAATACTCCTTGACTGTCATAGATCTCTGTTTAAGGTTGATGAACTCCTCAACCTGGTCCTCCCTCATCTCCTTGGGAAAGAATATCTATAGGAAGGTTGTCTTAAATAGCTCCTAAGTGACCGGAACTCCGCCCAAAGCTCGACTATCCTGCCACATCTTGCACCAAGTCTTACAACATCCTTAAGCTGATAGGAAGCCAACTCTACTTTCTCGGTATCTGCGGCCCCCATAGTAACAAAAATCTTATGCACCTCGTCAACAAACTCCTGGGGATCCCCCGAAGTCTTAGACATTGTGAATATAGGAGGATTCATCCTCGTGAAGTCTCTCATCCTGTTAGCCATGCTACGAACCGGTGGGTTCTCCCTCTAAATGTTCTGTTGGTTGACCTGGTCAGCCATGGACTGAGCCTGCAAAGTGATGGTCTGTGCCATCTAGACAAAACATGCCCGCACCTCTGCATCAGTCAACCCAGCAGGGTCAACCGGCATAACTACTACTTCAGTTGAAGCCTGGGGTGGAACATGATTGTCCCCAGTAGCTGCTCCTCCTCTACTCTAACCAATGTTTCTCCTAGTATTGATTCTATGAAAACATAATGATTGATGTTAGACACGCTCATAACACCAAGAAATCAAACATTAGAGAAGGCACGATAAGATCTGAAGAAGGGAATTTTCCTACGCATCATGCAATCTCTAATCCAGGATAGTGATGCATTTCACTACCACGATTTAGAAACTACTCAATATGGATGATGTAAACTCATTATTCTCGGAATTTAACCTAGTCCTATGATACCAAATTTGTCACGATATAAATCTAATCCACAAATGAGATATGCATTGTTTGCCTCTCTGAGGTCGCAAATAAGTCTACATACGTCATCATTACTTCATCTAGGTTAATTTTAGTGGAAAATTTGAATTTTTTGTTACTTAAAATTCATTTAAGACATTCTACTTAAAATCATAAACGTTCACAATCAGCTATCTAAAATTAAGATCATTAAATGAAAGAAATAGTTCATAATTGCATTTAATGTATTTTTGCCAAAACGGCACCAGTACAAAGTCCGAAATGAAACACTAGTGGAACATGCTCCACTAGATATAACCTACATCTAAGTTAGAAAATATTAATAGAAATCCTCGAAAGAATGAGGGCCTACAAAATCGGGTTGAAAGCTCCACGTCCGGATAGCTGCGATGTCGTAATGTAAGCTCTAACGTCCACATGTGCCTGCACCTAAAAATATAGAGTTGTATAGGATTAGTACACACTTGTACTAAGTATGGGTATATGCAAGCACATGCCAAGGACACGCATAAGTACAATAGATCTTTCCTAAAAACATAATTTATGGAAAGTGAAGTCAGTACACTTGGAAAATTTGAATTAGGAAAGTCATTGGACTTTCCAAATTGGATAAGGAAAGTCATTCCATGAGAGTAGCATGCATCATCATACGTATCATATTGAACACAGCACATAACGCCTTAAACATAGCACATAACATATTGCATATAGCACATAAAATCTTCCATATAATTCGTTCATACGCCATGGACTTTGGAATCAAAAATTTGACATCAAGACTTCTCAAAAATAAGGGGTCAACATATGGGATCTCAACTAGGGAGCCTTATTTAGCAATCACGGAGTCTGATTCATTCAATCATATATACTTCACTTCATACATTAAGAAGCTAGTGCAAACACCACCTTTACCTAGGATGTAATTTAAGATTTTCATCAGGTTCATTGTGCAATGATAGATACTGACCTAATGTCATTACCTATGACTAAATCACCTTTTAATTATTCTATCTTAACACCTTTGTAGCATTCATTTCATTATGTATATCATTTAAAGCTAGCCCCATTCATTCATGTGGAAATTTAACTAACCAACATAGATCATGTGAGCATCATGAAAACCAACATCTCCCCCACACCGTAAAGAGGTGGAATCACTGGCCAAAGTGACCCAAAACATGCTAGAGTACATGGAAATTGAACCCCACCAGATCTCTATATTGGCAGTATAGGTTTAAAGACTAGGAGATATGAGGAGACCCATACCCGGCATGTCGGACAGTTTCATCTAATGAGAGTGACGTGAACCTCCACCCTTTCCAAAAGAAGTTATAATTGCTCATAGCTAGTCTATCGAGCGTCTAGATACTAGCCGAAACTGGCATCATTGACCTCTCACAGGTCGCAGACAAGCCTACATATGTTATCATTACATCAAATAGGTAAATTTTAGTGGAAAATTTGAAACTTTTAGTTACTTGAAGTATACATAGACCTTATAGTATGATACGTTATACTCATATAAGATTTTTCTACATAAGTTCATATTCTTTCACAATAACCATCTAATACAAAGATAGTCAACTCAATGAAATAGTCATATCATAAAATATAAAGTTGTAAGAATGGCACCAATACAATGTCTGAAAATAATTGAAAAAGAAATGCTAGTGGAACAAACTCCACTGGATAAAGCCTACATCTAATATAGAATATAAATGCCAAGCGTCCTCGAAAGCATGAGGTCCTACCAAGTCCAGATGAATGCTCCACGTCCGGATAGCTTCAGCGTCATCTTGTAAACTCTAGCATCCACCTGTCTCTGCACCTAAAAGTAAAGAGTTGTATTGGATTAGTACACACTTGTACTAAGTATGGGTAAATACAAGCACACACCAACGACATGCATTATTAAGAAGAGCTCTCTCGTAATGAGATGAGTTATGGAAAGTCAAGTCAGTGGACTCGCCAAAATTTTATCAGGAAAGTCATGCCATGAGAGTAACATGCATCATCATCTGTATCATATTGCACACAACACATAACATATTGCATATATCACATATCTTATTGAATATAGCCCATATCACATTTCATTTCATTCGTTAATATGCCATGAGACGTTGAAATCATGGACTTGACATTAGGATTTCCCTAAATGAGGGCTCAACATATGTGACCTCAACTAGGGAGCCTTTTTTAGCAAACATAGAGTCTGCTTCATTTATTCATACGTACTTCATTATTATTCGTTCGTAAGCTAGTGTAAACACCAACCATACGTAGGATGTATTTTAAGACTATCATCGAGTTTTTTGCGCAATGACCAAGAATGACCTAGTGTCATAACTTAAGTCTAGCTCGCATCTTGATTATCTTATCCTATCACCTTTGGCATAGTTCATTCCATTATGTGCCATACTTGAGGTTGGCCTCATTCTTTCTTTGGGAACTTTAACCTTAATCTACATAGATCATGTGAGCACCATGAAATTTAGTATTTAACCCCCACACTAAAAAGAGGTGGAATTACCAGCAAAAGTGAACAAAAACATGCTAGCGCATATAAGGAATCTAAACCTGCTAAAACCCTATATTGGCAGTATAGGTTCAAAGAATAGGAGATATAAGGAGACCCATACCCGTCTGGATGGACTGTCTCATCTAATGAGAATTACACAAACCTCTGTCTTCCCGAAAGAAAGAATCCCTACTCATAGCTAGCCTATTGGTACTCAGTATAAAGCTCCATTACATTCATCTCATACATCATAGAGGATGGAATCTAGCATGAGGCATCATACCTCATTAGATGATTATTCATCTCATCATTTGTATTAAGTATTCTTTAACTTCAATACTTTTATTAGAGTGTTCGTAGAGACTGGTCTCTTCATTAACCTTACACTCTCATAGGTGAGTTCGTCTTGGTAACATTTACTTAGGCTCATTTGAGATTTCTCTCACCTTTCACATTAGCTTCTTATCAAGTTGTCACCACATTAATTAACTTTAGCACATTTACTCTTCATAATTACTCACCCCTTTTACGTGAATGTTCATTTCATCATATGCCAATAAACTTGGCCCTTTAATGTCTGTCACACTCTTACCTAACCCTTCTGGGGTTTCATAATCTCTTTACAAAACATCGTAATTTCACGTAGTTTTAAACGTATGCTAGACTTATGAGTCCACATATATAAGCCATGGGGCTTCTTTCATAGTTTGTTTAAGTGATTCATATTTACCAAAGATTATGTGGTACAAGACTTATGCATCTTGTAGATATTCCAAGATATTGATTTTGATCATTGGAGACAACATTCATTAAATATTTGTTCAACTACGACTTATGCATCAATAAGGAATTGGGCAAGGGAACCCGATTTCGAATCCTTTGAGCAACACTTAATCTTGTATTAAACATGATGATTTCATTTATATAGATTTTGGGGACCCTAGTTCTATCCCTATCACTCCCATAATTTTTCTTTTCTTTTCCTCTTCTCTTTTGCGTTTACGGAAAGAAGGTTGTAGGATAAATACCCCACATGCTCATTCTTTTTCTCTTAATTTATCTCTTAACTTTCTCAACTATTCAAGGGGTTTGGGGTTCAATCCCCACTCTTCATATTTATTTTTCTCTTTGATATTTATCCTAACACTCTCATCCATTCTAGAGGTCGTGGATGCGATCCCCACTCTCCACATTTGTTTTTCTCCTTTATTTTTCTCCTAACTCTCTCATCTATTCAAGAGGTTGTGGGTTTAATCCACACTCTCCACTTTTATTTTTCCTTTCATTTTTCTCATGAAATTTTTTTGTAGTTTACATTGGGTGAAGTCATGGGTTCAATCCCCAATGAACTCACATTTTAAAAAAAAAATTTAGAACATAATTCATTTTATATATCCTTGGCCGAGACCACCAATTTCCACCAAGCTGGAAATTTGGTCTCTTCCAATCCATTTTTCTCTCATCCTTGTTTTTTGTAGTATCTTAAGTGACATTTAGTCATCAATATTTACCTTATTTTAACATAGCATTTTTATACATGCAAAACACAACATTTTAACATACAAATTTCAGGTAGCAAACATAGTAAAGTTACAGCACACACATGCTCAAAATAGTCAACTTAATACACTTTTGTGGAATATATTTTTTATCCCTTACATCATTTCCATATACACATTCAACACATAATCACAAAAAGACCTAACATTATCTACCAAAAACATACAAACGCATGCTTTGAATCGTTCAAAGGATCTAATGACATGGACATGCAACGGGACAACCTTAATTTTTCAATTGCGATTAAACTGAACCTTAAGGGTATCTTGGGAAAAGGAACAATAGAGAATAAAACCCATACCTGATGTTGTTCAAAAGATGATTGAATCGTGCTTCCTATTTCCCACCAATCCAAAGTTTCACCACCAGAACAACAAGCAAAATCCGTTAATAAATTGATTTTTACCTTTTGTTTTTAAGATTATTTTGCTTTTGAGTTTTTAGCTTTCAAGTTCTTTATGAACTTTAGCATTCATGATTCTTGTTATTTCTTTTGGTTGAGGCAGATCGTCAAAAGAGAGAGAAACGTGTGGGAGAGTTGGCTTAGGATTAGAAGATAAGGGAGACATTTAATCAAATTAGGATTAATTAATAATGAATAAATAAAAATCTGAATTTTACTTTTTCTTAAATCAGCAATTAAATATTAACTAGTTAAATTAATTCACCAAATAAAATAAATCAAATTAAGTCACTGCTCCCACCTAGGTTCGAACCCGGGTGGAGCAAGATTTCACTCAAAGGGCCAATTTCGGCCCTTTCTACCCAAATATCCCCTCCATCATATTAATTAATTAAATATTTAGGGTAATTATAATAATACCCTTACCCTTACCCTAAAAAAAAAAAATTTACCCTAGACCCTCCAAACTTAACATTACCCCTTTTAAGTAAGGTTAAGACTCATCCGGGTAGACCTTCGTATTGAGGTGCCCTACATGACTGGACCAAACCTTTTGTAGCTCAACTAACTCACAAGTTTGTTGGCTTGGCTGTTGCAAGGGTTCAGAGGTCTGGTTCTACGCGCATCAATTTGTGTGAACCTATTCTAATATAGGAATTCGAGATACATTAGACATTACTTTGCATAGTCATTTTTAGGGTTGTCACATTAGTCTTGAGCGAATATTTCCCAATATTGTTTTCTAATCTTCAAAATTTACTCCAACCTATACTTGTTAAGTATAGAAAATTATATGGTTAATACAAAACAGTGTACTAAGTATGGCATATGCAAAAACATGCAAACAGGGACAGTTTATTAAAATAAGGTTTCATGCAAAATTTGAAATAGTATAGGAATTATCATTTAGCACATACAGTAAAACAAAAATTTTAGAAGCAAAACACACTTTACAGTAACATTAGAAAATCTTACAGTGAACACAATGAATAACATTACAATGAGAATTTTTTCCCAAGAATAGTGAACTTATTTCCCGTAAGGTTTCATCTACAAAATTTATCGTAAAACTACCTAAGGATAGACAAGAAGGGACTGCCCATACCCCCCCCTTTAAGATACACCAAAGCGATCCTTCAGATTACAAACCATAGGCTTACTTAGTAGGAGAATCAAATCCATACTCTTGGCTAGATATTTAAAAGACATTCATGCAAGGAGAATTTCATTCATGTACTCTTCCCAAATAGGACTTATTAGTTACACTAACTGCAATGTGAGAGTAGCATCCCATATTACTACTCCCACTTAGTGATCCTTGAGGATTCCCTTGGATTGATCACTCTACATTATTCACTCTGAACTTCACTCATTCATAAGTTAGCCTTACCATACTTCCTTAACATTAGACCTTACATTATCTAACTTTTATAACAACACATGATAAAACAGATCAAGACTCCCTTTTCGGAAGGTCTACTTAGTGCAATGGATAGATAGCATCCCATACCACAACCTACCTTAAGTATTACATTCTTTAAGGAGACTTAGTTACTTAATTTCATATATAACACACCAAGACTTCGCTTTCAGAAGGTCTACCTAGTGCAATGGATAGATAGTGTTCACTACCACCACCTACCCTAAGTAGTACGTTCTTTTAGGAGACTTAGTTCTTTCTTTCTTTAGTGGGGCAATAACTATAACTAATATAGACTATGAGAGCTAGACATGGAATCCCTACACTACCCTTATTGGATTAGGGTTCCCCACTTTTCTAGGATGGGGTATTTGTCTTAGCTTTTACATGGCTTTTCCAATTGATACACCTATGCGGGAGCATAGTTAAGGGATAAGGAGATTGCTAGTAAGTAACTCATTCTCTACTAACAAGGAGTACTAATCTCAAGAGGTACATTGGATACAATATCTCTACTCACAAGCATACACCAACCCCATCTTCAAATCCTCTCGGTGCTAAGCAGAACTCCCTTACGGACTCTTAAACATTTGTTACTAAAGGTCAAGGATAAATTTTGGGCACACCGTCTTAACTCACAATGGGTATCCATCCTCCAACCTACATTAGAAAGCTCTTGCGAGGTAGTGAGGTTGTTACTGAACACTTCATTCCAACTCACAATGAGTGCTCACCCCAAAACTCATTTTTTCATTCACATTCTTTAACATCATTCATTTATTCACTCAAAATATGGGTGTGGGTTCATGTGAACACACCTTTCACATAAATCACTACATCCATAATTTTAAATTCTAGACATGCTTACACCTTCATTCATCATTTCTTACATACTAGCATGCTAAACATATACACTTATTTTTAGGCATAATCTGAGCAAGACATTCAATTCAAGTTTCATAATACATATCAACAAGAACCAACTTCATTATCACTTAATTTTACACATTAGGCCTTCAAACCCATGCTCTCAATACATACCAAATACACCCAAATACATCAAATAAAAGTCGCCACTAAGTAGGTGAACCATACAACTTAAGAACACTATATAATAATAATTATTTAACATAAGCAACTCACCATTTAACAAAGACATCATCACCTATATCAAATTGCTTAATATTTCATCATAATAAGGACCTTAGGGCACTAGCTAAACCATAATAATAACATAAGAAACAAGACTCATAACCTACACAAATATGTTCAGTTAACCCACTATTGAAGCTAAAAGTTTGAAATATGCATAGAAATGAGTTCATTAGGGTTTTGACATTAAAATCATCAATTAATAGTACAAGAAACATATTTGAATTGTTAAAACACTTTCAGAAGAAGACCCATTTTTCAATACTACAATAACATAGAATTTCAAAATCCTTTTTAAAATCTTTTATAAATGACTCCTTAAATAAAAGAGGATTCAAGGATGGATACCATAGCTTCTGTAAAAGAAACCGCAATGATTGTGAGGAAGAACTCGACAACCAACAGCCCTCCTAGTTCCTTCTTGACTTCTACCTTCTATGGAGTTCAAGAGAGAGGTCTAATACATAGGGGTTTTGGGTTTTAGGAAATGATGTCAAAAATTATGTCTTAGGGTTTGGAAATTTTAATATACCTAAATAACCCTAAAATAATCGTCCAAGGTCCTTAAAATACTTGGGTTGAATTAACCAAACACCCCAAGCCAAGGAAGCCTACTAACATCTTTTATGGCAGCTCACAGACGAGAGCAACCAATGGACCACTTGTCTATCGACGGTCCATTGGTGGTTATTCATTGATTTATCATGGAACTTCCAAACATAAAGGCCTGAATGTCTAATCGCAGACCAAGTTGACGGTCCATTGGTAAGAATATTGGCCGTCGATTTGTCTCGTTTGTGGACACTGCCTAGGACGTTTTTGGTAAAAGTCTTGGGCCCTTCTCTAGGTCCCCTTGTGTGTCGTAGGTGGGGTCGTACCCGGACGTTAAAAACCTATACATACTATTCTATATAAACATTCCACATCAATATCAAACAAAATGAACTCGTTAAACTCACTCAAACACATGAGAACACACAAACACAATCTAAGGCATATCTTCCGAACGTCATGGACGTTCTTACTGGACTTTTGACCTCCAAACTTCAACAAACCTCACACACGGACTAAGATCATCAATATAACTCATTTTACCTTAAAATTAGCTCAAGAAACAATCATTATGCTCTAGTTCACCTTAGTTCATTTTAGGGTGTTACAACTTTGTTATGATGTTATGAACTCTTATTCATGCTTGTTGATGTTATTGCTTAATGATAGAGTTGTCTTCATTATATGTTCAAGTATATTGGTATGCATGATTAACTTGACAAGACTTAGTATGGCTGGTATTGTGATTAACATAGTCTTGACCCAATGAATATGTATTAATTACCTATATTTGTTCTTGAATGTGCATGAGGCTTTTTAAATTAAAATAGCATGCTTTAAAGAAGGTCTGCTTTTTGCATGATTTCTATAATGTGTATGCATATGGTTTCATACTACGTACAAGTAATGTCCTAGCCCCATTTCTCTCTTTTTCTGCAACATTTTAGGTTATGGTTATTCAAGGGTTTTTGAGACAACTCTGAAGGAAGACTTGGAATTCTCACTCTCGAAGTTGGATAGGTCCTTACTTTCTGAGGGCAATGCCACTATCAAGATATTGATGTTGTTCTAGTTATAAGAGTTTTACTTCTTTCCTTTCATATCTAAAGATTGTATAGCCTATATGTGGCTTTATTTACATTTATGTATGGGCTATGCCCAATTGTTATACACTTGTTTAGATGGTTATGAGATGAGACATCTGTTTAAGACTATGTTATATCTTATGTCTATATTTATATCTATCTATCTATCTATATATATATCTATCTCTATCTCTCTCTCTCTCGCTCTCTCTCTCTCTCTATATATATATATATATATATATTTTTACATATATGTATATATATATATGTATATGTATATATTTGTGCAATAAAAGTAGAAGACTATGTAATCTTGTTATAATAAGGGTCTATGTATACTCGATATAAATATATTACGTGCATGCGAGAGGTTTGAGGTCTATGTAAACCTCATGATATATAGAAGGAAAGTTTTATATTTTCTGTATGTTAAACCTATTAAAGTAATGATGTAAGCTAAAAGCTAGTCATAGTCCTCGTCGAGGACAACAATGCCTGTTACTTCTAGGGGGTGCTTCCCAGATGTGACAAATGTGTAGGTATACTCTGATAACCCTACCTATAATAAGTAGACTCTTGAAATTACCCTAGTTAATGTCCATTTACTTGCATTTCATTTTTACTTGAGGGAACAATCGCCTTAACCGACAATAGACCATGTGAGCTAAACATTGAATTCGGTGTCATAAGGCCAAAGAACAACCAAAACATGAATACAACATTCTAGGTTGATCCACTAGCTTGTATTTCTATGGTGGAAACATAGTTCAAGAACTAGGGGATATATTAGAGACCCATTGTTACACATTACATGGCAGCCTCTACCTGATGAGATTCATTATGAACCTACCTTCCAACTAGGGAAGGGACACCTCTCATATCTAGTTCACACGTTTCTAAGCCAAAGTCCCTTGTTGAAAAACTTTTAGGTTATCATTTATTTATAAATCTTATCATATGTCATTGGAGCTTAACTTATTATATAGACGTGATCATAAGCTCTTTTAGGATTAGGATGACAATTTCCTTTCATCACAACCCATCATTTGTGATATTAACATATAATAAATCTAGTGTGTAATGTATACAAGATAAACATCATCACCATGCATTATAATATCCTTACCATGATCCCACATTTGACATATTCATAGTGCAACATATATACATATCAACATCATACATACTTCAGTTGCATAGCAACATCATTTAGAGGCTAACATAACATAATATAGTACTCACGACTTTTGAAGACTTACCTATTGAATCCATGATCCTTCATCAAGAACTCACATTCAATATACAAGAATCATCCAACAACATTGTGAAATACTCGATAACATACAAAAATACCAACCCTTCAAGTCATATACAAGAACAATTCATAGTTCTGGATAAGGTAAAGGGTCATTAAAGAGTTCATTCAATCTATAGTTCCAATCCGAACGTTTACATGTTATCAGGTGATAAATATAACACAATCAAAACCATTACTTAGGGAAGGAAAATGCTTCACACGTAAATCAAACATTTAGAACCAATTACACAGCAATACATACTTAATTAACTATAGAAAATCTTTATTTTTCATTATTGGTCATAAATCTTGAGTTAGGAAGAAAACCCCTTTTGTAGAGTAAAAACACTCGGAGTTGAATTCTTGAAAATAATTTGAAAGGACCTCTTCGGGAAAGGAATCCCAAGAGTGAAGATCCTATACCATATTGACGAATATTCGATGAATTTTGAATGAAAATATTGAAGTCTTCGACTTCCTCCTTACGATTTTCTTGTTCATCAATGGCGTTTGAAAAGAGAGAGTTCATGAGAGAGATGAGAGGGATTTGTTTAATCTGATTTAAAGTGCGTGAAAGTGGTCAATAGCTGACCTAATATTATTTTAAACTCGTCCCATAAAATACCCAAAAGACCCCACACTTAAATGGGTCTTTTTGTGAAGTTAAATTTACTTATAAATAACTCGGACGAATCTAGGAAGTGGCTGCGCATACCAAGGTCTGTTTCATATTTTGTTTCTGAAATCCGGGTTGAGGAAGTGAGTCTCGTGGAGGCTCCTTGTCGCGAGGAAAATTTTTGACCTCCACGTGTTTGTTGTGCATCACGCAGCACCCCTCAGTTTCTGGCTTTGCGCATGCTGGTTTGTCGCCTGCTCACCCATGTTAGGGTCTTCCTCAAGGACCCTTTGGGAGGTCCTTAAGAAGTATTTACCGGACGTTTGGACTCTTTGTACTACATAATACCTATTTAATGTCCTTATTATAAGTTTTATAGTTCTTTTGATATTTCCAAACATTCACCTAACAAAGGGACATCTACTAGTTCAAAATAGCTAGTTTCCGGACGTCAAGGTCTTTCTTTGTCTTTTTGTCTCTAACCTTTTGTACTTGAGTTTAATACATTGATATAGTTATATAAACATCATTTTAATAATTTTTAAATAGGCTAATCTCTAATCTATGTCATGGAACTTCCGGAGTGTTACATTATCCCCTCCCCCCTTTTGTCCCCGAATGACACTAAAATCTTTTGGAGCGTAAGGATAGACTCAATACTAACAGTCCAACCAATAAACAACATATAATATTAATGAGACACATATCATAGCAGTACTTCACAACTCTTTTCAACACATACCACAGCATTACACATAGAAACTCAATTCATGATGCACAACATATAAGACCTTAATATTTCATAAAACATAATGAGGAATATCCTTCTCAACATCAACATGATCTCAAAGTACATTAAGGATCTACCATTCAATCATTATTCTTAAAACCAAAAAAAAATGTTAATAAGATAACATGCATACGCATTTCATGTAAATGCAAAAATAGAGAAGGAAAGCATTTTCTTGAAACTCAAGTTGGTAGAACTTTTGCCAAATCATGCACCTATATATAAAAAAACAAATTTCAATTTTATTCATTATTTTGTCTATTGATAGGAATTCCTAAACTAAAGGAGTAAAAATATGAGGTAATGGGACATCATGTCAACTTCGTCCTCCCATGTTTCACCCTCAACAAGATGGCTCCTCCACAGAATTTTTACGGAGGCAACCTCTTTATTCCACAACTTCTTGACTTGGTGATCTAGGATCTCAACTGGAACCTCTTCATATGATAGGTTCTCATCCACTCCTAAACCTTCAATAGGTAGAATAGACACTGGGTCGCCTATGCATTTCTTCAGCATAGAAACATGAAACACCGGATAAGCCGAATCTAGTTTACTAGGTAGTTTGAGATCATAGACAACTTTTCCAACCCCTTGTAATACTTATTAAGGACTAACATAACGGGTACCTAACTTCCCCTTATTACCAAATCTCATCACCCCTTTCATTGGTGAAATCTTCAAACAGATATGATCACCTATTTAACGTCAAGATCTCTTCTCCTATTGTCGCAATAAGACTTTCACCAACTATACCGACTATAGATTGTATTCAATCTATCTCTTCTAAATCGTACATTCTCCGTAGACTCATATATAATATCAGGAGGAGTGAGGACTCACCAATCTCAAACCATTTAATCGGAGACCTACATCTTCTACCATAAAGAGCTTCAAAAGGTTCTATGGATATTCTTGAATTGTAACTATTGTTGTAGAAGAACTCAATCAATGGTAGGAGATCATACCAACTTCTTTTGAAATCAATAACAAATGATTTTTACATATCTTCAAGGTTTTGAATGGTACGTTCTGCTTGCCCATCCATTTGAGGATAAAAAGCGGTGTTAAGTTTCACATGAGTACCCAAACCCTTTTTAAAAACATTCCTCAAATGAGAAGTGAATTTGGCACCCCTATCTGAAATGATAGACAAAGGAATCACGTGGATACTCACAATCTCATTCATGTAGATTGTCTCATAATCCTTGGAAGTATAAGTAGACATAACAGAATAAAGTATGCAAATTTGGTCAACCTTTCCACCATAACAAATATTGAATCATTTTGCCTACGGGTTCAAGGAAACCCCACAACAAAGTCCATCTTGATGGCTTCCCACTTCAAATTAGGAATATCCTAGGAGTATCCATGATTTGGTCTTAACCACCCGGTTTTACATGCTCGGCTATAACTTGTCGGCAATTTGGCAATTAGCAACAAGCTCCGCTATGTCCACTTTTTACCATCCCACCAATAGACCTCTCTAAGGTCATAATAATTTTTTGGTGGCACCCCTATGTATACAATAACGAGAACCATTGGCTTTTTCTATAATTAGATTTCTCAAATCCAGTACATCCGGTACACATAATCTCCCTTTGTACCTATGAACACCATCCACTACTTTGGAGAATGACTCGTTGAGCTTTCCAACTACCGATTCCTTAAACTCCAACAATAGAGGATCAAGGTATTGCATAGACTTCATCTCAACCACTAATGATGAATCAGAGTTCTGATGGACCATTAAACCACCATTTGGAGAATATTCTAACTGCACACCTAAACGAGCCAACTTATGAAAATCTTTCACAAGTTCATTCTTTTCTTCTTCCACATGAGACACACTACCCATAGTAATATGAATCAAAGCATTCGTAACCACATTGGCCTTATCGGGGTGGTAAAGGACACTCATGTCGTAATCCTTCAAAACGAACCATCTTGTCTGTCGGAGATTCAATTCCTATTGTGTGAACACATATTGAAGATTATTGTCAATAGTAAACATATCAACATGCACACCATACAAATAATGACTCCATATTTTCAAGGCAAATATTACAGCAGCTAACGCAAGGTCATGAGTCGAATAATTCTTCCCATGAACTTTGAGTTGCCTATAACCATAAGTTACCACCTTACCATGTTGCATGAGGAAACATGCCAAGCATACTCGGGCAGCGTCACAATGCACTACAAAGATTTCATTACTCTCCGGTAAGGTAATCAACGGAAGGGATGTAAGCTTATCTTTCAAGTTTTAAATACCATGTTCACAAGCTTCTGACACTAAAACTTCACCTTTTCTTGGGACAAAGTTGTCAAAGGAGAAGCAATGGATGAAAATCCATCAACAAACCTTTTATAGTACCCGGCTATACCCAAGTAGCTTCTTATGTCGGTGAGACTCAAAGTTCTAGGCTAATTTCGGACTGAATCCGTCATTTTCGGATCGACCTCTACAACCTCACTGGAGATAACATGACGAAAAATACCAATTCACCTCAACTAGAATTCACACTTGCTAAATTTTGCATGAAGTTTGTGTTTTTGAGGACTTGCAAGGAAAACCTCAAGTGACTCTCATGTTCATTTTCATTCTTGGAGTATATCAAAATATCATCAATGAACACAATAACAAATGATTCGAGGTAATCTTGGAATAATCTATTCATTAGGTCCATAAAATCCTCGGGGGAATTTGATAACCCAAAAGACAAAACTAGAAATTCATAGTGACCATATCTTGTTCGAAAAGCTATTTGGGAGCATATTAACCTCTCATCCTAAGTTGGTGATATCCGGACCTTAAGTCAATCTTGGAAAAGTATCTAGCACCTTTTAGTTGATAAAACATATCCTCAATCCTAGGGAGAGAATACTTGTTCTGTATGGTGAACTTATTGATTTGGTGATAGTCAATGCACATTATAAGAGACCCATACAGGTTCTAACTCAATAGAAGGATTTTCACATTCTTGATTCTCAATCCTTATGACATGGTATCTACCATCCTTATATATCATCGTTGTTAAGACCCAATGTACCCCATAAGTGTAACCGGCGTCGTCGTCCTCTTAGAGGACGAAGATAAGCCCTTGGCATACATCATATCACAACATAGGTAAAAAATAAGGGAAAATATAAAACATATCATTATGAAGCTTACTTAGGCTTCTCACATAATATATATAAATTTTACATAGAGTCCTCTTATAGGAAGTCTACAATGACTTCTATATAAGCATAACAAATCATATAGGAGTCTAAAGTCTCATCTCACATACAAACCATCTACAAGAGTATGAATCACAATAGTTTGGGCATACCCCTTAGTCCATACAATATTCCATATAGGCTACGATGAAGTCTAAACATAAGAATGGAATAATTGTCTCAAAGCATAGACGAAACTAATAAGGCTTGATGAGCGGCTCTATCCTCGAAACTTATGAGGACTCAACAATTGACTTAGGAAATATCCAACTCTTCTTCTCCAATGACCACGAATCTTTTCAATGGATCGAACCTAATAATATATTGGAAAAGGGAGAAATATGGGTTAGAACAAACCACATGTACTATGCGTGGCTCTTATGCACAAAATCATCAATGCATGAGAAAAGGACAAATTAGTCAAAATCATATTTTCTATCAATTTAACTCAACCTGCATATATAAGAACATGATAAGTCAATTTAACATAGTAGCAACCCAACATGTAGACCACCCAAGGAATACTTGTTCTATGCAAAAGATAGAACACCATAATCCTATCCAAGGCTATGTATCATATTAAAAACCCACTTCATACTTATAACATATTCTCATAATTCATCATGACATATAATACATGAATACTTCTCATAGATTATCAACATATTCATAATCATAATCATAATCATAAAAGAACACTACTAGAACCATCTGTTAGGATCCAACACGTGCAATGAGTAAGTGAAGTCTCATACCCTTTCTCACCCTATGTAGTAGCCTTCAAGACAACGCTAACAGAAGTTCACATATTTAAATTATCCATTTACTTTTAGGTTAGGTAAATAAGTTCAATAACCAACATAAGACAATGTGAGCTACATGAAATCCGGTGTTCTACTCCCACACCGAAAAGAGAGGGTTAACACTTGCTTAAGGTGTAGCCATTCGCATGTAGATATCTAGGTGGATCCACTAAGCTAGAGTCGTATGTGGGCACATAGTTAAGGGTAAAGGAGATTGTTTATCGAAACCTTGACTTACTAACCTGGAGGTTTCAAACTCAAGAGACAATACATATTTAGGGAATCAGGACATACTAATGTGAGGAGACCCATGTAGGAGGCCGAACATACTAACATGAGACCTCCATCTCATTTACATGCCCTTTCAGTGCTAAGAAATTATTCCCTTTGATAATAATATTATTTCATCATACAAGTTCACATTAGTCTCTTCAAGACCCCTATGCAAGCATCTTATCATATTTAGCTCAAAGGTCATCACAAGTGAAAACAATTCTTTCACTTTAGACACCACCTTATAAGTGAGTAAACCTTTCAGTTAAAAGTTAATTATAATCATAAGAATTTACTTTCAATCATTTAATATTCATACCATAATATTCTTGCACTATTCATAACCAATTCAATAGTCTATGGTTAATGATGAGGAATACTTAACATCAACATCACAACAACACACTAGACCTAGAGGCGTTAATATCTAAGTAACTCATAATTCATAATTGAATGCTAGAAGAACCAATAAACATACCTCATTTCCCATCCAAGAACCTTCATACTTCCATTACGAAGAATACATAACCAACTACATGAACAAGGTAAATTCTAGAATAAATCAAATAATAAACAGCAATATAGTCAATCTACATGTTCATAATCTTCATAATTAACCATATCAATTCAAGGTGTTAAAGTCTAGGGAAATCTCAAAGGAAATCAACAATTAACCATAAATATATACTTAAACAACATTAATTTATCATACTTCATCACAATTGGTTCATAATTTCATTTTTCAAGGAAGACCCAGGTGAGAGGAAACACCCTAATTTTGGGAGATTTAGAAATCATCTTTTTGAAAGGACCTCTTGGGGAAAAGCATTCCAAGAGTGAAACAAACCATACCTTAAACATGAATCACCACAAAATTGAGTAGAAAATTGAGTGATTTGGTCTTCTTCTCCAAGATCTAAAGCTTCTTCAATGGGGGATGAGTAGAGAAAAAATGTAGAGAGAAGGGAGAGCTTTTGGGATTTTTTTGGGTGTTTTGATTTGAGTGAGAGAATTTGAGGGAATGCTGAAGGAAAATCAATATATAACCTTCCCCAAAAATACCCAAAATACCCTTCATTTATGCTAACCATTTAATGAAGTCAAACTTGAATTTAAATTTCAGATTTCTCTTGGATAGGTGAGAAAGTTAAGAGATAAAATAAAAGAAAAATAATGAGCTTGTGGGGGATTGAACCCACAACCTCCTTGACTTAAACAAAAAAGTAGAGGAAAAAAAATGAAATATTATTGGGTTGATGGGGATCGAACAAGGGTCCCCAAAATCTGAAAAATGTGATTATCAAGTTGAAAATAAGATTAAGTATTGTCCAAGGGATTCGAAATTTTTTTCCCTTGCCCAATCCTGTAATGCCACATAAGTCATACATAAGTAAATATTTAATGAATGTTGCCTCTAAAGATTGAAATAAATATCTTGGCATATCTGTCACGACCCAAATCGGGGACGCGACTGGCACCCACATTTACCCTCCTATGTGAGCGAACCAACCAATTTAACCCTTAACATTTTAATACAATAAAAGAAATGCGGAAGACTTAACTCATTAATAAAAACAAATCAAAAACTATTATTATTATCCCCAAAATCTGGAAGTCATCATCACAAGAACATCTATCTAAAATTTCTAAACTAAAACTGTCTAAGAACAAAATACTAAAAGCTAGTCCATGCCGGAAGTTCAAGGCATCAAGACTTGAAGAAGGAGACCCAGTCCAAGCTAGACGCATTAGCTCACCCTGAATTTCCGATGGAGTGAAGACGGCTTGATCTATGCTGAGTCGAAGTTGACGGAACGTTTGCTGCATAACACCAATAACAAGAGGAAAACATAAAAGTAGGGGGGGTCAGTACAACCACACGTACTGAGTAGATATCATCGGTTAACTCAAAATAGGCGATAATACATATCAAGTAATATTATAAATCAACTATAAACTCAACATGTAGCAACAAGTAGTATAATCGTCAATAAATACATCAAGTTCATCCATGAGGACTCAAGCCTTAATACCATACTCATTTGTGGGATTAAGTTCATTATGTTGAGTATATTAACATCTTTCGAGATTCATTATCTTTCTTCCTTTGTGTCGGTACGTGACACTCCGATCCCCTACTACTATGTGTTGGTACGTGACACTCCGATCCCCTATATGTGTCGGAACGTGACACTCCGATCCCCTATATGTGTCGGAACGTGACACTCCGATCCCCTATATGTGTCGGTACGTGACACTCCGATCCCCTACATCTACGTGTCGGTTCGTGACACCCGTCCCACTAATACTATGTGTCGGAACGTGACCATCCGATCCACTAATTCTATGTGTCGGAACGTGACACTCCGATCCACTAATCTCATTATATCCGTTCATCAAGCCTTCTCTAAACCAAGGCATCATCAATCCCAATCACTTTAATTCATCAAGCCTTCTTTTATACCAAGGCATTATCATTAATATCATAGATTAAAGTTCTTTCAAGATTTAGGATTCAATGGTTTTCATCATGCTTTTTTATCAACATCACATAATCATATTCATACAAGCATACAATAAGCATATAGACAGGTTACAATATCATCAACACATATTATTCACTATCAAGAGTTCACTACGAATATCGTAATATAAACCATAACCTACCTCCACCAAGGATTGAAATCGACAAGAAATCTCCCAAGCTTTGTTATTTTCCTCAGCCTCTCGATCGATCTCTCTATCCCTCTTTCTGTTCTTTCTCTTTTGTTTTCTTATGTTCAAACCCTCTTTCTTTTACCCTAATTAATCATATAATTAAGTGTGAAAAAGGACAATAAACCCCTCTAATTAACTTAAGGTTACCCCTTTTAACCCCTAAGTAATTAGACTTATTAATGTTACCCTCAATCTTTATAATTAAGGAAAGAAAGAATAGTCAAAAACGACCCTTAAAACGTGTGGAGAAATCCTAAACTGCCTGGGATTGCGTGACCTGTGACGGGCCGTCGTGCTGCGACGGTCCGTCACGGTGATCGTCGCACCTCCCCAGGTTCCAGGTGGCTGTGACGGCCCGTCACAGCCGTGACGGTCCGTCCTGTTCCTCCGTCATGACGGTCAGAAACTCGTTTTCTTGCACCAAATTCTCAAAAGTTGAAGTGTTTTGCAACGGGACTCACGACGGTTTCATCGTGGATGTGACGGCACGTCCTGCAGGTCCGTCACAATTTACAGAGAGTCGATTTTCAGTACCCAATTTCAAAATTCTAAGTGCCATGGGACGACACTCCCTCGACGGGCCGTCGTGACCACGACGGTCCGTCGGGACACACGTCGTCTCTGCCAGTTTTTCCAGAAATGCACTCTGTTGCTCAAAACGACTAAACAGGTCGTTACAATATCTACAAGATGCATATGTATTGAACCACATAATCATGGGTAAATATGAATCACATAGACAAACTCTGAATGTATCCCCATGGCTTCTATGTATAGACCCATAAGTCTAGCATACGTTTAAAAGTAATTTAACCTAAGATGTATGTAATGCAATGATTAATCCCTAGAAGGGTTAAGTATGAGTGTAAAATACACTTCATGGCCAAGTGCATTGGAATATGATAAAATGAACAATGAAATAATAAAATCAACAATGAAATGATGAAATGAACAATGAAATGATGAAACCCTAGAAGTTTTAAGTAAGAGTGTGAAATACACCAAATGGCCAAGTGCATTGGCATATGATTAAATGAACATTCACGTAACAAGGGGTGAGTAACTATGAACAGAAAATGTGCTAATGATAATGAATGTGGTGAAAACATTATATGAGGCTAATGTAAAAGATGAGAGTAATCTCAAATGATCCTAAGTAAATGTTACCAAACGTACTCACATATGAGAGTGTAAAGTTAATGAAGAGACCAGTATCTATGAGCACTCTAATGAAAGTATTGAGATAAACACACTTAATACTAATGAAGAGATGAGACATCATCTATTGAGTTATGATGTCCTCAACTAGAAGCCAGCTTCTATGATGTATGAGTTGGATGTAATGGAACTTTATACTGAGAAACGATACACTAGCTATGAGCGGTGTTGCCTTCTTCCGGGATGGGCGGAGGTTTACGTAACTCTCATGGATTAAGGTTTTCTGGCATGCCGGGCATCGGTCTCCTTATATCTCGTTGTCTTCGAACCTATATTGCCAATATTGGGATCTTGTGGGGTTCAATTCCCATGTATGCTAGAATGTTTGGGTTCACTTTGGCCGGTGACTCCACCTCTTTTTGTTGTGGGGTTTCATGACAATAGATTTCATGATGCTCACATGATCTATGTCAGTTAAAGTTAAAGTTCCCAATGAATGAAAGAGGTCAGCCTCAAATTATGCACATAATGAAACGAATTATACCAAAGGTGTTAGGATAGGATAATTAAGATGTGAGTTAGATTCAAGTAATGACATTAGGTCATTCTTGGTGATTGCACAACGATCCCAATGAAAGTCTTAAACTACGTCATAGGTATAGCTTGTGTTTACACTTGCCCATGAATGAAATGAAATGAAGTACGTATAAATGAATGAAGCAGACTCTGTGTTTACTAAAGCCGACTCCCTAGTTGAGGTCCCATATGTTGAGCCCTCATTTTTGGGAAGTCTTAATGTCAAGTCCATGATTCCAAGGTCTCATGGCATACGATTGAACTATATGAACAACGTTATGTGTCATATGAAATATGATATGTGTTAAGTGTAAGATGTTATTTGTTGTGTGCAATATTATAAGTATGATGATGCATGTTATTCTCATGGCATGACTTTCCTAATCCAAATTTGAAAATCTCACTGACTTTCCTAATCCAATTTTGGAAAGCTCAATGACTTTCCTAATCACAATTTGGCAAGTCCACTAACTTGACTTTCCATATCATGTTGTTAGGAAACAACTATTCTTACTCATGCATGTCCATGGTGTGTTCTTGCATAGAACCCATACTTACTACAAGTGTGAACTAATACCATACAACTCTATATTTTTAGGTGCAGGCACAGGTGGACGCTAGAGCTTACAGGTTGACGTTGCAACTAACCGGACGTGGAGCTTTCATCCTGTCTGCGTAAGCCCACATGCTTTTGAGGATGTCTACCGTTAGTATCTAGCTTAGATGTAGGCTTTATCTAGTGGAGTATGTTCCACTAGTGTTTCTTTTAACTTTCGTTTCAAACTTTGTATTGGTGCCGTTTTGGCAAAAATACGTTAAAGTCAATTATGAACTATTTCTTTCATTTGATCATCACTATATTAGATGGTTGATTTTTTAACGCATATGATGTTATGTTTGAAATGTATAGGATCAAGTAAGAAGACAAAAAGTTTAAATTTTCCGTTAAAATTAACCTAGATGAAGTATGAATGACGTATGTTGGCTAATCTGTGACCTCTTGGAGATCCACGACGCCGGCCTCGTCTAGGTCAAGATTCTGGGCATGACACCTAAACTTAACCAAACTCTTATCACCCCCCAAAACTACCTTAAAATAAATAAGTACAACACAAACATGGACTTGTCATAGAAAGTGTGCACGCTCTCTTGAAGGCAAGTGATGAGTGCACATATTGGACACATGTCTTTTTTTATTAATAACTTTATACGTAGTTAGTACTCATAATTATTTATTATAAAACTTATATATATCTTACTATTTTTATTTCTTTGTTTGTAAAATATTTATTTTGATTTGTTTTTACTTTATTTTTGTAAATTTATTTATTATCATTTCACTTTTAAATATTTTAAATTAATTATGGGATTATTTTTAAAAAAAAAATTAAAACTTTCCTTTAACTTTAATGATTAAATATTTTTATGTTGTATTTTATTTTCATAACTTATTTTGATATCCATTAAAAATTAGCTTATTTTAAATATAAGACATTTGAAATCAAGTCAAAACGAAAGATAAAGAAAAAATAAACTTAATAGAAAAACAAATGTGAAAAACAACGAATCCAAGTAACAAAATTGTTTCGATACAAGGTAAAAAATGTGTAATAACTTAAATTAAATACAATATAAAAAAAATAGGAACATGTTTTTGGAAAAACAATAAAAAAATATAAAATAATGTTTTTAATTTTTGTTTAAAAAAAATTATGAACAAGCGTGTACAAACACAACCAACTTGTGTGGTCAAAGATGCCACCTCAACACAAAAGGGTGGAGAAAAATGCGAAAAATTGAGTTTAGGGGGTAATAGAATTAATTAAGTTTAGGTGTGTCTTTGAGATTTCGGTCATAGTCTAGGAGGGTATTTATATCTTACACCAATTGTACATGTTTTAAGTAGAGACCAGTTTGAAGATGACAACATCACAAATATAAGTACATGTATTTTCGGAAATATCTAAGGGAATATGCACAAGTACCCCTCTAGACTATGACCGAATTTCATAAACACGCCTTAACTATATTAAGGTCCTATTACCCCCTGAATTTTTATTTTTTTTTGTAATTGTGTGCACCTTTTGTCTTACGTGTCACATTCTGTGACTCCACGTGATTGAGGTGTGTGGGAGATATTTCAATGTCATAAGGCAAAAAGGTGTACAAAATTACAAAAAAAATGTTTATAGGGGGTAATAGGACCTTAGTTTAGTTAATGTTTGTCTTTGGAATTTCTGTCATAATCTAGGGGGTACTTGTGCATTATCCAAATATCTTGTATAAACTTGCAAAAAAATTCAAATAGCATAAGTGGGGAGAATAATTTTGAAGAATAAGACACTTCAGTTTTGACAATTCATACATAAATCATGTGTGCTCAACTGTTTCACTTTAGACAATATTAACCTCTCTCAATATAGAAAATACCTGATAAGTGCAATATTGTGATCATCATTCCTTGATTGCACCACTTCTCTACACAATCTAACACATAATAAGGTTAAAACAAGTCAAGGATCTTGAATTGGGGTATACAACTAAATTTGTAAGCCTGAAATGAATAACATTTTACCTCATAAAATTAAGGAGAACAATTGTTCTAGCCAATCATTGAGGGGAAGTCATGCAATCTTAATCATCCCCAAGTCTAAACTATTATTTTCAAAATGCTTTTTACTAAGGGTTAGAATCCATTTATTCTTTTTAAAATTCATAGAAATTAACAACAATGAGATCAAGCAACCACATACTTTTGTGGACGAATCAATTTCAATGTCCATTGGTCCCCATATTAATGTGACTTTGTTTTTTCAATTGTTGGATCAAGTGTTACAACATGTTCCAATGCACGCTCATTAGTTTCACTTACATCCTCACACTCTTTTTTTGAAAATATAATTTCACTTGCTTCCCTCTTACATATGCACTAGATCCTTATTTTTTTTTCTTCTACAAGACATATTCCCCATCTTTGTGAAGTGAGCAAATGAAACTTTTGTTTGTATTCATGTATATCCATTAAGCAAGCAATATCTATGGATTCTATCACTTGCTTCATTCAATCTTCACGTGCAAAATAGCTTAAGGGTTAATCTTAGGAACCCAGACAAGCTTTGGTCAATTCTTATAATCAAAAGGGTGAATCAAATTTTTCCTGCCTTTATAGGAAACATGCTAGTGGACATATTAAGGTCAACAAGTATTAATCAATTTTTATTTGCCAATTGAGTATTTATTTTTCTAAATCATTAGCAACTGGAGTTTAGTAGTTGGATGTCCAATTTTACACAAATGTAACACAAATTTCAAAGATAATATTTTTCTATGACATCTTATACGAGCCTTCTCCTTGTTCACTCTATCACTCAGTAATTAATTATGGAGGTATATGTCCATCTATTAGCTCTTTAAGGGTCCATTTTAAACCTACACACAACTATATTTAGTTTTTTAGCCTTATCATTTTCGCAGGAAAAATTAATTTTGCGTTCTTTCATATTATGTTCTAATCTGTTAGCAGTATCATTTATCTTCCTGTTTTCAATAATAGACAACTTAAGCATTTTAGATTTCAAATTCATGTTTGATGATTCAAGGTTATCAACCTGTTTCTTAAGAGAGTAATTTTATTCTTTAGTTATAGTTTTGCAGTTTTTGAGATCCATGCACTCAAATTTTTTATCTACAAAATCATTAAATAGTTGTTTTATTTCACATTTAATTCTTGAAAAACATTAATTAATCCATTCATTATGATAATTAGGTTTCATTTAGAAAAAATATATGTATTTTTTTATGTTAAGTCAATGATATTTATCTCATAGTTTCATCCTCTTCCTCTAATAACCTTGAGAGGAGCCTCGTCTACCTTTTCATAATTAATATTTCCTAATGTTACTCTCCGTGAAACTTTCAAGTCATTTTCTTTTTATCATTTTTGTTTATCTTCTTACAGTTGTGATAACTAACCTGAAAACTGTTGATGCATCACGTTTTGCTATCTATTTCTTCCTGTGATTTCAAGAAAGTATCCAAAATTTGTTTTGAATTTATGCAACTAGATATTCGGTGGTAGTCATCTTGTCAAAAGCTACAAATAATAATAAACTAAGCTTTGACAGTCTTTCCAAGAATCTTGAGGTCAGCCCCATCGTATTCACTCTTTTCTTATTTGGCATAAATTTTTTCAGCATTCCTTTTTGTAAGATTCATTGGTCCATCAATAACTATGTTTCAAAGTTCATAATCTTTACTTTGAATAAAAATTTTCATCATTGTGTTCCACCTTGAGTAATATTGCCCATTAAATATATCAGATATGTTGATATGTTGTCCTTCAATGTATTCCAGTGAAGGTGCATAATTCATCCTAATCTTTTCTAAAGTTGTTAAACTTTCAATAAGAAAATCCTTTGTTATAGCAATTGATATTCTGCATGACCTAGTAATTTAGTAACCTTAATTTTTCGCCGAAGTAGGAAACAAGTTGCCTAACATATTCCACGAAATTAGTTAGAACAGTAAGTAACAACAAAGAATTTTATGTGTAAAACACCCAGCTCAAAAAAAGGTCAAAAACCACAATGTGTAGCACTACAATATTTAACTCCAATTTCCTTAAATCAATAAGCCGCGACACAAAATAGATTACAAGCCTATGTATCCCAAGGAATTACGAACTATAAATCTCAAATATCAACACAAACCTCCCAAGGTATATTTTTGCATGTCTTCAAGTTATCCCAACTTAAAGAAAAAAATAATATTCAGTTTATAACACAGTGAACTAAAGATACATCAATCTTCGATACAATGAAAACCTCCTAATACATAAATTGTGTAATAGGACCTGGTTTTTCAATGTGTTCCTTCAGCCTTTTGGTGACACTTGTGAAGTCAAATTTTCATTTGCTCTTTTAGCTTTGTAAGTGCACGAGTATTTTGACGACTTCACCTTTATTTAAGAACAATTTTTCATAGAGTTATTCTTCACTTTAAACTCCTCATTACTTCAACTAAGACTTATTCAATTCAAATTCCTTGCTTCTTTAAACTCCTTTATCAAATCATATTCATTGATCCTTTTTTGTATTGTCGTCAAACTAAAACTCTTCAATTCAGTAGCAACTTGAAGAGTTATACTTCAAAGAAGGATCTTTCTTAATGTAAAACTCCATATCTCTTTAGACTCCTTCAAGTCAAACTCACTGGTTCGTTTTCTTCAATGCATCACTAGTTCGATTCCTAGACATTATCACGAAATTAAAATTATCCATTCCTTTATTTCTACACTCTTGTGTTTGTTTATTTTTAAAATTTTCTTGAATTCAACTACTCGTGACGGTGTATATTTGGACCATGTTAATGGACGTACTTTATCTTTCTTTGTCAATCATCAAAAAACCAAAAATCTCAACACCGCTAGACATAAATTAAATTGATGAGTGGCATCAATTAAAAATAAAATCATCTTAAGAGACAATATATAATTTTATTATTGCCTATTTAACTTATTCAAAATTTTCCGTCTTCAAAATCTGCAAGTCCTTTTCATTATTTTTCATGTCACTCATATGATGTCAGATATTATCAGAACTTAAATTTGACTGAACTTGGGTTTGAACATTCTAAAATTTATTTATGAAGATGATGTTTCTCATTCCCCAAAGGACTAGGATTTCAGACTTTTCTTCATCCCATTGTAAATCGTTGATCGTTTATTATTTACTTATAAATTATGAAAATGTACAACAGTCTCAACACGTGTAATTCATACGTTGCTTAGCACATGCCTAAATTAATTTCTTTAGCCGTCCTACACATAATTAATCAATTTTTTTGTACAAATAATAATTGTTTAATTAAAACAATATTTTAATTAGATCAATAAGTTAATACGCCTGTCTGGAAATATCTCAAAGTATGGAGTTCTAGTGACACTTATTGTACTGTTTAAGGCTAACGTTGTTTCACAGACCAAATTCATATTGTTGTACTTTCTTTTTTAATTGCTTCATATCGTGCTTTCTGGGTCACAAATTTTATGAATTGATTTTTGTGAAGAAAAATAATATATGAAATTAGCCACACAAAAAAAAAAGATTGAGAAAGGTTATTATGATTATTTATTTAATAATATGTGACATTATGTACTGACGAAGAAGATAAAATACCTTAAATATTAAAATAATATAATATATAACACAACATAAATTCAATAATAAAATTACATAAAAACCGTCCAAACAAAATGTTAATATATTTATCATATTTCATGTTTAGAATCTCCTATAACACCAATATCGTGCCTACTTCTAGTTCAAATGGGTTTCAAGAGCTTTGAAAGGGGTGGTTTACAGTGATGTTGAATAAACTAAACCCTCGCTATCTTGTAATTTGTTGATACAACCTCTACCTATATAACGTTAGACAATCTCTCCTTTCTCTTTTCTTTACGATTTAATAAGAGGTAAAAAAAATTGTGAAAGCTGAAAAAATTAAAGGAAAATGCAAAATACACCCCCTAGAATATGACAGAAATTTTAGACACACCGGAACATTCTTTTTTTATAATTTTGTGAATTTTGTCTTATAAGGCATACTTCGTAACTCCACTTAATTGAGGTGTGTGGGAGATATCTGAATGTCAAATAAGAAAAAAAGGTACAAGAAATTACAAAAAAAAAAAAAAAGTAAGTTAGGGGATAATAGAATCTTAGTTTAGTTAAAGTATGTTTCTGAATTTCTTATTACCATCTAGAGGGTATTTGGGCATTTTTTCTAAAATTAATGACAGTTTTAAATGTTCAAGAGAAGTGGACAAACTTCTTCTAGTCCTAAGGCTTGTTTAAATAGATATGATCTTTCGCTCTTTTAAGGAAAACACAAGGGATTCCTTGATCGAGATCATTTCCTTTATCAGATAAGTTCATGATATTCTCCCTTCTTGGATTTCCGAATTTCTTGATATCTGGGGCATTATCACTTTATTTACTTTTGTTTATTATGACTGTCTTTGATTTATATTTATTTTATCTTTTCTTTTTTAATCAAATCTTGAGAGATACAAGTCTGATTATCATCCGTCCAGTCATAGGTAGATTAATTTTTATTGATGGAAATTCATTAGAGGGCTGGGTCCAGTCATAGGTAGATTAATTGTTATTGATGGAAATTCATTAGAGGGTCGGGCTAACACATAATATATATGAAAAATTATGTGAATTAATACATTTTAAAAAATAATTGTTGATCTTAATGATATTTTTTTGTGTATTATTATTAATAGTAATATTGTGTTAAATCTTAAATATGTATTCAAAGTGAATAATGTATACAATCTATATGAATTATGAATGTTTTTGAAAATATATCATGTTTTTTTGGTAAAAAATGATCACATTGTATTATAAGATTATTTAAATGTGTGATAAATGTATTATTCATCATTAAAACTTGTATAATATGTGAATAATAAATTGTTCTTTATAATATGTATTAAATTAGTATTATAAGTGGTTTTCACGTTGCATGTCTACTAAGATTAATTTTAGGACTAAAGTTTTTGATTCTCGAACAAATTATTAATTTATTCCCATAATTTCTATGTATAAAAATAATAAAAACTTAAGAAATACGAAATAATTACAATATCATGAATAAATTGAATAGGTGCACTATATCATATTTCCTAGATACTATGCTCTGAATTAGATAAATTTAGAAGAAGAAGGGATGATACATGCACAAAAAAGTGTTCAAAATTTAACATGATATTTAAAATAATAGTATTTATAATAAAAAAAAACTGTTCAGTATTCATGTAGACGGAAATTTTTTTATTAGTGTAAAATATTATTTATACAATAAGAATAATGCACATGAATCACTCACTACAATCATCACTTCATAATTTATATATGTGAAACAACCCGAACCGTCATTATTTAGGTAGGGAAAAATTTCGTGCAACTAAGTTGTTTGGGACTGTACCATCCCGACATAGCGGGAGTAATTATGCTACAAGGGCGCCATCACAACAGGATTGGAACAACCATGGCGAGATAGTCGGAAACAAAGTTGAAAGATGTGAATTATTATTTTTCGCCTTCCTCTCTTAAGTGCCAAAATAGATGAGGGTCAGCCTAAAAACCCTCAAAAGGTTGCTCTAGGCTTAAGGGGGAGGGAGAGGATGATTTCTATCTCAATAAAGTCTACAACCCACGGATTCCTACCCTGCCTCCATGGTTTCGTTGTCCGAAAGTCATGAATTGTGCTATAATCCTCATACATCCATTTGGCGCCATGTAGGTTAGGTTTTCTTTTTTGAGTAGTTGTAACTCGTTCCAACCACCTAATATATTCTAAGTCGACATGGGATTTCATCCTTAGGATTTCAGGAACAAAGTTGGGAGGATAGTATGTGTTTTCCCAATGGTTTAACTAGTGTGTACGGTATGGGTGGACTTATCATGTGAATATGGGAATAAGTAATGGTTTGATTTCCCATCATTGTTATACATGCTTGTTCTTCATTGTATTCATGCATGTTTGTGGTATCTCCAGATCTTACTTGCTATCTCAACAATGTAAACTAGATAACTAGTCGTGGCTAAAGGGACACAAGCAAAGGAAAATTGGAACTGAAAAGGTTCTAATTGGTATTTGGCCTTAAAGTTTGTGCAAATGCATGGATGATCAGCTAACTGCCATCAATGAAGCAAATTAACTTAATAATTTTGACTTTCTTGTGCGATGTAGCTTGAAATGTGATTCTATTCATAGTGTTTCCTAAATAACCACTCGTTTGTGAAGTGTACTTTCCTGAACGATATAATGCACCTTTGTGTCTGATGTTTCCGAAATAACTATCTATCTGTGAGATACACTTTATAAAATACTTGAAATCACAAAAGGTATAGTTGAATGAGTCTTTATAAACATGTGAATAGAAAATAGCCATTTTTAAATGGGGCATAATGGTCTGATGATGACCCATAATGTGACTAATAGGCATACTTTTTGAGGTGTGCATGCTTGTTATTCCAAGATAATGGAGAAAATATCTTGCATGTACAGTGTTGGGATCGATATTGGGGTAGACTCTGTCAAATTAAACTAGGGAGTTGGGTTCTGGATAAACTATGACTTTAAGGTCATTAAAGAACTCTAGGAAAGGAGACAACTCGTATGAAATTATTTTCAGAGAACTAACCCCATTAAGGCCACGGGGAGGGATGACTCATCGTGGAGGGACTGCTATAAAGGAAATTTTCTTACCATGGCGAAGTAGGGCGAGACAGAATCTCAGCCTTGTTTCCCCTGTTTTCCCATGTTCAACATATCAACTTCGAATCGTTTATTGACTAATTCTCGCATCCAAATCGGTGTTCAATAGTAAAAATAGTGAGTTATAACCATCTAACATTTATTTACGCCTACGAAATTAGAAATATAGAATCTATGTGCTTACAAAACATAGGAAAACAAGGAGTAAATAGTACAATTGTCTGTTGCATGCCCAAACAAGAAAACTCCAATCAAGACAAAGATTTTTACATAGAGGGAAGGGGGTTCTTTAATCCGATTCAAGATCCTCTGGGGCCTTCTCACAAGTCCTTTTCGCGCTCAACCTGGAAAACTCCTTAAAGTCATTCGGTTTGAGTGTGCGAAGCTCCTGCTGGATGGTGACACAAGAAAATATGATCTTCACGGCCTTCCAATTAACACCCATTAAACAATCCATCTTTTTGTTCTTCTTAATCTCCCATCGCATTCGGCGATTGAACATCTTGGCCTCAAGGGCGATAGTGGTGTTGGGCTTTGTGGAGGCTTGTGAGCCGGCCTGACCCATTACTGAAACCCTAGGTTAACCATTTGGTTTTCCTATAAATATGATCCTTGTATTTGTAATTCTTAAGCAGCACAAGTGAAATAAAATCCTCCTGTTACAGTCGTGGAGTAGGGAAACCGAACCACGTTAAATTCTTGTGTGTCCCGTTTGCGTTCCGTTTCTCTTTTCTCTAGATTATTTGTGTGTGTTATGTGTTTAATTCCTAACAATTGGTATCAGAGCGAGGTTTCAACAACATTGTAACACAAACTGTGAGAAATTGTCACCTAGGGTTCTTGTGTGAAGAACTGTGTGCAGGAAGGAGTGTGCCGCCGCCGTTCGCAAGCTACAGCCGTGCAAGACGCCGAGGATCTGGAACCGCCATTCGCGAGCACCAGCCGCCACGAACCAGGCAGCCCAGATCGAAGGAGATCTGCCGCAAATCGTAGCCCAGCGAGGGAGAAAGCCGCGCAGCAGTAGCGAGGCAGAGAACGCCGCTGCAGTCCAGTGGCCGCCGCGTCGAGGAGCCTCAGATCCAGCCGCGAGCGTCCAGATCGTGAGCATCGTCCAAATCGCCGCCCGCTGTCTGTAGACGCCATTAAGGGAATTGCCGAAGGTGCGGTTTTTTTTGTGGTGCAATATTTCTGACGAAATTACCAAGATCTGAAATTAGTTGTACCGAGTATCTCATTTAGTCCTTTGAGATGACAGAAGATGGGAAGTTCCGAATTGAGAAGTTCGATGGCACAGATTTCAGTTGGTGGAAGATGCAGATTGAAGATTTGCTGGTTCAGAAAGATTTGGACGTAGTGTTGGGTGACAAGCAAGGAAAATTGTCTGATGCAGAGTGGGCAGTTTTGGATCGGAAAGCTATGTCAGTTATCCGACTCTCGTTGACCAAGAATGTTGCGTTCAACATTCTTAAGGAGAAGACAGCGAAAGGCATCTTGGAAGCCTTGTCTAACATGTACGAGAAGCCATCTGCAGCAAACAAAATTTTTCTGATTAGAGAGTTGGTGAACACAAAGATGAAGGAAGGCAGTTCAGTTACCGAGCACATCAACTCATTGAATTCGATCTTAGCCAGACTATTGTCAGTTGGCATTAAGTTCGATGATGAAGTTCAAGCTTTACTACTGTTATCATCATTGCCTGACAGTTGGTCCGGAACGGTTACAGCAGTTGCCAGTTCAGTGGGACCTAATGGATTCACCTTTGAGAAGATTCGTGATCTCGTTCTTGGCGAGGATGTCAGAAGAAGGAGTTCTGGAGAATCATCAGGTGATATGCTAAACGTTGTCAGAGACAGAGGAAATAACAGAGGTAGTGGGAGCAGGAACCGAAGAAGGAGTCAGTCGAAGGCTCGGGATGGCTCAGGTGTAACATGTTGGAACTGCAAGGAGGTGGGGCATTTCAGGAATCAATGCCAGAAAGACAAACAAGTCAACATTACAGAAGACAGCGCCAACGAGGATTTGTTTATCTGTTGCGTGGAGAGCAATGTGGATTCCTGGATCCTGGATTCTGGTGCTTCTTTTCACGCTACCCACAGCAGTGAAGCATTGCAGAATCTGGTTATTGGAGACTTTGGAAAGGTAAGGCTTGCAGACGATAGAGCTCTTGATGTTACGGGCATGGGTGACATGGTGCTGAAGACGCCAGTCGGTTTCTGGACCTTGAAGGATGTCAGAGTTGTTCCAAGCTTGACGAAAAGTTTGATTTCTGTTAGGCAGTTGGATGAACAGGGACATCATGTGAAGTTCGGAAATGGGCAGTGGAAGGTCGTGAGGGGCAATCTTGTCATGGCTCGTGGAACAAAAAGAGGATTGTTGTATATTGTCGGATTACCGTCTGAGGGAGTGACCGTCCCAGTTCAGAAGAAAAACAAAGTCCGGTTCACAGAATCTCGTGGGCAGAAGAAGGTTGTCTTTGCAAGAAAGAAACCCAGAGCCACAGGTCAGATTCAGGATGAACGAGCAAGGAAAGGTTCAGGAAGACCAGTCAGAGGCGTTTGTGGCAGTGGGAGCACCGGCCGTGCTTCAGCCAAGGCTCCTAGAAGACAGTGGGTCAAGAGAACCAGTATTCCAGCTGTTGATACGTCTCCAGAAAATATCTTGCTGAGTATGGAGAGTGTTTGTTCTCAGGGAGTTCTAGGATCCGGCAGTTCGTGTCTCAAGTGGGAGCCGGTAGGGACCGAGGACGAGTCAAGGGCAGTTTCAGCCGTGACTGATGTGTTGAAGCTTCGGGGAGCTTCAACGGGCCTTTCAGTTGACTGATGAGAAGGCCGCTGTAGCAGGAGAGAGTTGAAAAAGATTACTAGACATACAAGTGTTCTAAGTGGATGACAGTTGAAATTCTTCAAGCCTCCAAGTGGGAGATTGTTGGGCTTTGTGGAGGCTTGTGAGCCGGCCCGACCCATTACTGAAACCCTAGGTTAACATTTGGTTTTCCTATAAATATGATCCTTGTATTTGTAATTCTTAAGCAGCACAAGTGAAATAAAATCCTCCTGTTACAGTCGTGGAGTAGGGAAACCGAACCACGTTAAATTCTTGTGTGTCCCGTTTGCGTTCCGTTTCTCTTTTCTCTAGATTATTTGTGTGTGTTATATGTTTAATTCCCAACAAGTGGGTGGAATTTGAGTTTACGTACTAGCATAGGTACCTCCGGATATTCTTCGGATGGCATCGATGTCCTACTTCATTGAATCGTCATATAATGAGGGATAAGACTAGGTAGAAGGGATGTCATCGACCTTATTATCTCCTCCCCCTCATTGTCCCCTGTTGTCGCTATTCTGCTACTCTCGGCCTCTCTCATCTTTCCCTTCTTTATTGCTATAGAAGAGGGTCACCTGATCGGGAGAGGATGGAAAAGGGGGTCTATGGGTAATACCTCATAAGTGTACATGAGTGGACCCCTACCCTCTTGTACATCACCATCACCGAACACTCTAAGAAGAATTCCTTTTTGTTTCCTCAGTGGAACAATTTCCAGTCAGACACAATCTATGCCCCAATGTCTAGAGAGATCCCTTGCAGTGCACAAGCCAAAACCAGATCCAGAGACTAAGTCATGTCCATACAATTGCTGGCTTGGCGGATCCTTGTACCCTCAAAATTTATCCACCTCTTCGAATCTTCAGAACAGTAATTGCAGATGATGCATCCCATAACCAAATTAAATCCATCTCCCTTTGTCTGGTCTTCTAATCAACATTGGAGACCTCTGGCGCTTCATTGATGAAATAAGTGCTCAATGACATCTACTCATCTGATTCAGATGTCAATGAAGTTCATACCAACGGACTTTTAGGATGAGAGAAAAAAATTACTTCACCCAGCCTCAGCACGCGGCAAGGGATGACTCCGCTAATGCTCCCCAACTGAACTCCATTAGTTGGACATCAAAGGTAGGTTCCCTCTCCGCTAATCCTAGAAAGTAGAAACCCCGATCTTACAAAAACTTGGTTTCCAGTAGCCATGATGCCTCTCCCAAATTGCAGCACCATCAGACTAGATAAAAGAGAAGTTATCTTTGTTGAATACAACCATGGCTGATCAAATATGCAATTTCATGACGTGCATATTACGACTCAACATATATTGGGAACCCCCGTCAAAAGGAAAGGAAAAATCATTCTAGCTATAGTGACTGGGAGGCCACTAGTTTGTGGCTTCCCAGTGATAAATTCTCAACTACACCTCATCCAAAACTAGGTGTAGGAGATTGTAATCTAGTATATAACCCAACGAAGATTTGGGGTCAAACCCATAGGAAGTGGTATCGTATCGAATTGCAGTAAAGCTTATGGTTTAGTTTCTTATAAATGTAGACATTGTAAAAAATCAAACAAACTAAATTAAAGGTTTGACAAATGAATGTTAGACGGGGGGTTTAAAAGTGTCAATTAACAACTACGGTAATCCCGAAAACAGGGGAGATAATCAAGTAGATAAAATCTATTGGGGATGTGATCAATTATAGGCTAATTTTTGTATATGTGTAATTGTATATATCTATCAATTGCTAATCTCAGTGGGTAGGCTAGACTATAGATGTAATAGCTTTCTCTTGATCAAACATTACTATTTAGGCGAGTTCTCAAACCTCGACATGCTTAACACAATAAAAATCTTAAAACCTGAATTTATCTAATCTATTGATCTTTATAGGAAGGAATGAGTTAAGATTCACTCTCTCGAGCTGAACCCACACCAACCAAATTACTACAATCATCAATCGATAACTTTGGTTTTAATCCCTTCCTTTTCAGAAAGTAATAAATTAGTAAACAACAATACCCATAATTTAATTAAGAAAATAATCAAATGATCACACCCCATGAATTTTGGTTTTAGCTACACACATAAAAAAGAAGAAAACAATACCAATAATGTTCTCGTGGGTATCATAATCCAAGTCTTTACAATGGACCAAAATGCGCAAAAACGCAAACCCACATCTAAATCTAGTTAAAACCCCTTCAACAAGGTAATGGAAGAATAATTTAGGAAGTGTCTCAAGAAGGTATATAAGATTCTCGAGGATTTGTAAGCCTCTATATTTTTTTGAAAAAATGGTGTCCCACACAGTTGGTTACCATTCTACTACCCCATCATTATAAAACCTCTTCTCTTCCAAAATGGTTCACAACTCGGCCGCCTTTACCAGGTCATCAAACGCGGCGAAGGTGCCTATATCGGGGGAACTAGTGGTTCCTGCTCAGCTGCCTGTGTTGGAGGTAGAGGTGGTATCAAAGGAGGTACCCAGATTCTATCCATAGTGCCACTCAACCCGTTTTGTCATAAAGGTTTTATCATCCTTGGGATCATACTAGAACGCCAACGATCTAGACTCAGAATCTCCTCACGATAAAACATAGAAGTGTTTTGGTGAATGGAGTCTACATCCATGCTGACCGAGCTGAAATAAAATAGACTCGACTCCACAAGTCCCTTTCCTTTATATGTTCCATTTACCAAAGTAGGAAAAAGTTTTGGTCGCGTTGATTGTGGGGGAGCATCCTTCTAAAGAAATTATAACTCCTAGTGCTCTCTTTAGTGTTGGTTGGTTTCTTTAAGGTACTTTGGGTCCTGCAATATCTGCAAGACAACACAAATCGAATGAATGCATTCGAAATACGTTTGTGAAAAATCCAATTTGAAAGTTGAAAAAAACTCACATACTAGTTGGGCGAGTCGCTGAACTCATTCGGCGAACCTTAAAGGTCTCGTAAGAATTAAAAAACAAAAATGTATAGAATTCAACACAAGTCGTCCAGGTCAAGGATCAATTAACAAATCGCCGAACTTAATCAGTTAGCCAAGGGTAGCTCGTTGAATATCATAGAATGTTTTTAAAAAATCTGGGCTGAAAAAAGGCAATCCCAAATTCATTCACAAGATACTGAGTAAACTTCGTGAGCACATGCATATAGCCGAATGTTACGGAGGCTAACAAATACTTTTATAGCAAAAAGGCGATGCAAGGAATCAGTTGGCGAGCCACCGAGTTAGTCAGCGAGCTCAATTAAGCTCGCGGAGTTTCCTCGCGTGCCAAATTTCTACCCTAGCCCACAATTTTCAGTGCAAGCCTATGAGAACAAAATTAAATCCCTATTCAATGAAAATAACATCTATTCCATATCATTACCAACCTCGGGATACTCATACTTCCCCCTTTATTTATTATTTATAAATCAACGTCTTTTCCCTTTAATAATGACGTCACTTGATCTGTCTTTTGGAAAATTCAGTTGATTATTACGATTCAAGTTACTTAGAGTTCACCCGTACCAGACCCAACATGTAATAACCACAAACCCATAACATTAAGCAATTTGAACACGAAAATTCAAACCATAAGAGGATAAACATGAAATATAAAAAGTTTGATCAACAACCCATAGTTCATAAACAACCAATTACTCACGATTATAAAATAAATCTAGAAATTATACAAGAATTCTTAGGATATGACAAAAATTTATAGTAAATTTAGGACACCACTTCACGAGTACAAAACTCGGAAAAAATGCAAAAACATGCACAAATTCCAAGAAAGCAATGACACCCATGAAAAATTTTGAAACAAAATATGACCTAAACTTTTTAAGCGTGCAAGAGTCTAAGAATGCAAACAAAAAGGTAGTTTTTAACTTAACATGGTTGGAATACCTTTTGACCTTTGATTTCGCACCTTAATCGACAATATTTACTTATATTACCGACCCATTTGGTGAGGCGCCGAATGGTACTCCTCCCCGATGAAGTTACTAGAACTCCAACCTTTTGATTAGTAAAAAATTCAATCTATATAAGACTTCCCTACCCTCTCGATTATTCGCCGAATGGTACTTGATTTTACTCATCTTTCTTTTTCTCCCAAATTTTGAGTTTTCAACCTGCACATCTAACAATCGTTATTCAAATAACAAAAACTGACAATAAAACTTGGGTTGACTCCCAAGAAGCTCCTTATTTAACGTCATAGAATGGTGGAGGCATGCTTTCAATCTTAATTCTTTTGTTTAACCATAATATAACTCAATAAACCCCCCTTTGGCCTTGTTTTATGTCAGTTGAGATTTGTCTAATTTGTGTCTCTAGATGTTTATTATATATTGAATGTGAATTAACTATTTGTTTCAGAGAAGAGACATTGCCTTTCATTTTCTAAAGTAATTTGTCTGATGATTCTAGTTTGTTGAGAATGCGAGCAAGCCTATCTTGGATGCAAAAATTTTCAGGATCAACCCTTGCTTCTTTTGTCTTTTGAAACTAATGGGGAGGCAAATATCATTCTTTTTCGCCATCCCACTCCCTCGAATTCGTCACACGATTCCTTATATTTGTCTTTTCAACTTTCGTCATGATCCTTGTTCAAATCTGGATTCCAACCCGACCCTATATAGTTCAGAAGGACACTGCTAATTGATTTGCAACAAAGTATTTCTTCATTAGATATGGTCTCAAAGTTTGCTTTATCATTATTCACTCCACTAAATCTGCCAACATTCAATGTTTTGGAATTGAATTTGACAACATGAGTATATATCCGAGACGTTAAGGATCCTGTTAAATTTTATAGAAATGAATTCGGGCAAGTAGAACTCCCGAAACTGATGGTAGTTTTAGAACGTCAAAAGTTGCAGATCTGTTGTGAAATACGGACTTGAAACTCAAATTCTGACCTTCTTTCTCTGTGCAAGCCACTGAGGCGGGATTAATCCCGCTACTGAAAGAGCCACTGGGGCGGGCAGTCGCAAAATAAGTTGGGGAAACCCCCCAATATTCGTTATTTTCTACAAAACTTCTTTCTTAAGGGCTAAGGGACTACCCAAGGCGACTCTTTATAGTTTTCAAAGTTTCTAGAACTAAACGCACGGAAATTAGTCCCCTAATCCACATTTTGATTCCTAGAACTTATAATCTTGGGTAATTATTGTTAGTGGTGGATTTTGTCCTAAAGTTTATGGTGAGAAAAGATCTAGTTGAGTATACAATCTTGGGTTTGGTCCTTTGATTGATATTTTGATTACTATCCTTGTAAGTAGACCTTGTTTATTGATGAATGTATTAATTACTTGTTCATAGACCAAGAACAAGAAGAAAGACTTTGGAAAGAGAAGAATAAAGTATATTAGGAGTATTCACGCTTAATTTCGAGGTAGGTGATTGTTTGATTTTATGTTTTGTGATATATGAAGGCTAATTAATTCATTGTACATGTACATGTATATGAATAAGGAAATGCAAAATAAATCTACTATGTGAACAATGCATGCCATGAACCAGTTACTTGATTGTATTTATATGAGTATTGTTCATTATAGGTGTGATTGTAATTGTGTTTGTGCTAATTGTATCGGGTGTCACGTTCCGACACATATATTGGATCGAGCGTCACATATATTGGACATGGTGTCATTTTTTGACACATGTATATTAGATCAGGTGTAACGTTCTGACACACTAACGGTTTTGTCCTTGTTTCCACTAGAGGACCACTTGTGATTGTTACTTTCATGTTTACTTGTCATTGACATTAGGAAATTATATGTTGTTCCTCTAATAATAACCGAACTATGTATCCCATATACTTGTCATTGGGCATATGGAGGTACTATGTGATTAAACCAGTACATTGTGTTTTTGTGTACTTATAGTACACTTGGTCTTTCTTTGGTGAGTACAAGACATCTTTAGGAGGCTATTGAAAAACCTGAGTTAGGATATTATTGACCGCGACCGAATTTAAGGGTTAGATATTTCTTTTAGATTGCCATTGATCTTTCTTTTGTTTAGTCCATTCTTTTTGGAATCTAAATATATGTTTATGTTGTTTATGTTGTTAGATGAACTTAAATGGACCTTTTATCATAGATGTTGTGCGGGGTGCAGTGGAGCACATGTACAAGTGGTCTCTGGTTTGTTGCACAATCTCAAACCTAGCAACAACTTCTCAACTGTCAAGTCAAAACTTCCATTTAATTTAGGTGACTAAAACAATTTAAAGGATTTTATTGTGATCCAAATAAATTTTAGGCCTAGTATTATCTAGATTAACCGACTAATATTTTTTTTTCTTGAATTTAACTGTGTAAGAACCATAATCCTTTTAGCTACACAAAAACACTCACCTTCTTTATTCTTATTCTTATTCAATTGTCTCCCACTGAAAAACTCTGTAACATGTGCTAAAAAAATCTGACTTGAATTATCATGTATGTTTTCTTGAAAACAATCTTTACTATTTTCAAGTCTAATAGACAAGAGAAACGTTTTGGCTAGACTTCCATTCTACCTTAATCTAATTTTAGATTCAATTGTTCAGGATCCAACGACGAATGATAAATTCCTTCAAGTCTATGTTAACCAAAAACAAAAATATCAACCTCCTAGAACGAACAGTCCAAGCAATCCAGGTGAATAATTTAAATTCCCCCTCTATTGGAACACTTGTACTAGAGTCATTTTTTTGAGCTTGGTAGTAGTTTGCTCCAAAGTGAAGAATTTTATCATTTCTGATGCAGCTAACTAGCTGGGAAACATGAATATTGGCGCTGGCAGAGACCGCCAGTAGTTAAGACAATGAAGGTAGGAGGATGGCATGTGCTGCATGACTTGTTCCATCGATGGTCAAAGGAGTTTATTCCGGGAAGAAGATTTTCATGAAAAGTTGTTGGATGAAGAAATGTCATAGCTACTTTGTTCTAGTGTTCTATTTGAGATAGTTGTCGTTAATGTACATGGCTAATTTTGATGTTACTTTGGTGAAGCCATCAGTCTTTGTTCTTTCAATATTTTTGTGTAGTTTTTGGCAATATTGTTACATCTAAAATATTTTGAATAATGTATTTCCTTGTTTTGCATGAATAAATGGGTTTCCTCAACTCCCACTGATAGCATCATTGGAGTTCTTAAAATAATGGTGTATATAGTATGTATACATTGCATCATTAAGTTTCCCTGATTAAACCATAGACTTGATAATCAAGTGCTTCCCCATAGTCAGTTAGCAAAACAAGTAGACTAACAAACTAAGTTTTCACATTTTTTATGTTTTACATTATGTAACCAGATAAAATAAAGTGTGATACTTTATGAAATAACAAGTAACAACCATCAAAACAAGATGTAAAGATCAATTCATAACATAGAATGATTATATAAATGAAGCAACACTAAAATATTTGTTTCCATACTTAAAAAATCTATCATTGAGTTAAATCTTGAGATAAATAACTCAAACATATATGAAAATATAAACATCTTAAAGATCTACTTAATTCCTCATTTGAACTCGAAAACAAATCTTGACTTGATTTTTTCCAAACGAATGGAAATGGCTTCTTTTTCTTTGAGATATCTTCTTTTGACAAAATCCTTTGTCCATTATTTTGTAATAACAGGGGAGCATCCCCTAGAAGTTACAAGACGTACTTGACCCTTCAGAGGTCTTGTACAAGCCTCTTAGCTATCATTCATTACATATGTATAAAAACTAGTGCAAAATTAAAAAAATTCACAACATAATTAAAAGAAACTCTTATATAAAAGGTAAGGATCAAGTCTCATTATCACAAGCCAACTTAGACACATCTTAATATCATACGGTCACGACCCTTTACATTTAAAGAAAACATACTAAGTCTTATACAAGTCTTAAAATAAAGAAACTAAAAAAAACATAGTCTATGTCCTCGAACCTATGAGGACATACCAATCTTGAGAGAATCAACTTCAAAGCTTTGCCTTCTAAGAACCCTTCACTTGCCTTCCACCTATACTCTGGAATATAGGAGAGTATAGGGCTAGTACAAACATTGTACTAAGTATGACATTATGCAAAAACAAGCAAAAGAGGACATTTTAGTCGAAACATAATTTTCATGCTATTTTGATAAAACCTTCATGAATCAAGTTACAAAACACCACATAAATCATTATTTAGCACATAAATTATAACCTCCATACTTCTCAACAGAAAATCATATTAAATCGTTAACCCATTTATCATATAGACTCCTCCTATCCAAAGTTATCCTAAGACACACTAAGGTAAGAAATGTAGAGACCGTCCATACAACCTTTTCAATGCACACCTATGTGATCCTTAATAGCACTAAAGACAAGCATGCTTAATTTTATTTAACAAGTCAACATTAAATACTAAAGACACTAGAGAAACGTACTTGTATTTAGGAACATCACATAAAGATCATCCTCCAAGGCAACCCCAAAGTTTCACATAGTGCAGTGTGAAAGTAGAATCCCAGAGTACTACTCCCACCTTAGTGCTCTTTGAGAATTCCTTTTAGACTAGACACATCACATTCATCATATACATAGATTTCATCATACACGACATAATATCCACATGTTCCCTTAACATTATACATAAAGTTACATTACTTCATTGACATCATATAATGACCCATTCATACATTTTTTATATAAGGACACACAAAGACTCCCTCCAAATGTCTACTTGTGAAGTGGACATATAGTTCCCCACTCCACCACCTACCCTAAGTAGTACACCCTTAAGAATACTAAGTTCATAACATTCATTTGTGGGGGCTATGTTTAACCGACATAGACCATGAGACCTAGACATGGAATCCCGGTATTAACCCCTACGAGATGAGGAATCCCCACTTGCCTAAGGTAAGGTCATACTCTTGGCCTTTATATGGATCTCTAATACCTATACGTATGCGGCACATAGTTAAGGAATAAGGAGATTGCTTCTAAGTAACTCATATCTACTCATGAAGAGCACTCATCTCAAGAGGTACATTGGATACAACTCTCTACTCACGAACCGCTTCTTCAAATCCTTTCGGTGCTAAGCATAAGTCCCCACGGAGTTCTAAACATTAATTTCATTCATTAGGTATAAATTAACAGATTTTACCAAGTACTACATCTCAACTCGCGAGCAGTACTAATCTATAGAGGTTTCTTTTGAATACTACATCCCAAATCATGAAAAGTTTCTAACCTCCAATTTTCTTTGGGAAGATCTTGGGAATAGTGAGGTTGCTACTAAACACTTCATCTCAACTCACGATTAGTGTTCACCCCAAAATCCCTCTTTTCATTTAGTAGAGTTCTTTAGGAATAGTAGGGTTGGTCTTGACACTTCATTTCTACTCATGATTAATGTCTACCCTATTCCCTTATTTTCATTTATTAAATTCATTCTTTCATTCACAGTGTGTGTGTGGGTACATGTGAAAACAGTCTTCTCATAACCACTGTATTCATAACATTGACCTTTAAACATGCTTATACTACATTCATCATATTTCACATACTATCATGTTTCTCATTCACATTATACCACATTTAGACATAACATCTTCAAGATAAACATTTTTAACTTCCTAAGACAAATCATATATATAAATTGTAACATCTCTTTACCACACATTCAATGTCGTGAAGTACATATACACAATACACGTATATAATCATATACTTCAAGAAAACACCGCCACCAAAGGTGGAACATACGACTCAAGATCAATTTCAATAAGAACTAAACCATATAAACCAACTTACCCTTCATCCAAGCCTTGATCACCTTTTCTCAATGCTTCACAAAATCATCAAAGCATAATAAGGTAGTAGGTAATCCATAATACAACATAAGAAACACAACTATAACATTATCTAATAATATACATTAAATAAACTTCATAAGTCAAATGATGAGAATTTTCATGAACATGAGTTCATTGAGTTTTGTCCTTGAAATGATCAACTAACATTGAAAATATCATATTTCCTTCATTCAAGAGTTTTCGTTTAATGACCAATGCTTAGAATCAAAAAATGGAAGAATCTAGGAAATTTGAAACCTTTTTGAGAATTCTTTGGAATGGCTCCTTGAATGGCAGAAGAATCAAGGTTAAACTAACATACCTTAATATGAAGAAACCACGAGATTTGGTGAAGAAATCTCTCAAAACCTTCAACCCTGGTCCTTTTTTGAATTCTAGATTCAAGGGGATTATGAGAGATTCTTTCTTGAGGGAGGGGTTTTGATTTTTGAAAAATAAGATTAACTTACTTTCCAGGAGTATAAAGTAACTTAGAATACCTAAAAACCTTTAAAACAATCGATCGTTAGCTAATTAGGACGTGAGGTGAATGTCACGAAAGAGGAGCACCCCCTTGAAATAACGTGGCGTACTTGATCTCTCAGAGGTCTTATAAAAGGCCATAGTTGTCATTCATCTCATTCTCATAGGTAAAATTAGCGGAAAATTTAAAACTTTCTTAGCACAACATATGCTAGAATATCACTACCTTCCTCAAGGACCCTTTGATGGTCGTTGGGGATAATTTCCCGGACGTTCCAAGCCCAATCATGATCGTATATGAGTTTAAAACCTCCCAAATAAATTTCATCCAATACTAACACATAAAATTTGATGAAACGTGCCTAGACACACAAGGTTATTTCAAGGCATATCTTTCGAACATCATGGACGTTCTTGGACGTTTGACCACCAAATTTCACAAAACTTGACGCACTGCCTATACATACTAAAATAACTCATTTAAGGACCTTAACACCTCATGAATCATATATAAGAACATAGAACCACATACGAGGCACATAGGTGACTTAGTCGGCAAACGTCTTAGTCGTCCCTTGACGTTTGACTTGTAACACACCTAATAGTTTAGCTACTGAATCTATACCATATATTAGACATATTTAGGACCTTATACCATCAACACCAACATTTTAGGCTCTAGTTAACCTTGGTCATTTTCGGGGTCTTACAATCTCCCCCACTTGGACAATATTCGTCCTTGAATGATACTTGCCACTCTCCGAACACTTCCAAGATAAGAGACTCAACTAAATGCACATAACAAAACCATAGCACACATAAAAAATAAGAAAACATCAACTTCACATAGCCAAGAGATTCACAACACAACAAGAAACTAGAAAAAAATTCTATAACTCATTATGCTTCAAAACTCGCATGCTTCATTCTAAATAGTAAAAACTTATTTTATATTCAATATCATATTTCATACATCAGTTCTAACCAAATTACCACAATTTTAGACCAAGGAATCAAATAGCTAATTTTCACAAAATATTACAGTGAACTATTTCTATATGCTACAATGATTTTATGTAATTTTCAAAAATCCAAATTTTAGGCAATTCATGATATAAACATGCTAATATGGAAGATAAAACCATATAAACAGATCTTACCCCATAATCATAACTTCATAAAATACACAATGCCAGAATTTAATGAAATTCCATTTCAACCAAACTCCTAAACACCATGGACAAGCAACAATTTCTAGGACTTCTATCCCATCTACAAACCATACTCCCTCACTTAGAAGGAACTCATATGAAAAAAAATAGAACTTACCAATATCATCATAACTCTCATTCCCATCTGGGTTCTCTACTCTAGAACGAAGTGCATAGAAATACCTGTTTGTTGAAGCATCATCCTTTGGAACACTAGGAGTAACTTGCTTACCCTCTCTTTCTCTAGAAGCAATCATAGGATAATCTCTCACCTTGTTTCCTTCCTTAACACAACCAAAGAAACTCCCGGTACCCAAAATACACTCACTATAATGTTTCTTGCCACAATTTGCACAAGTAGGCTTGCCATTCTTGGAACCATCTCCTTTCTCAACCTTGAACTTAGCACTCATAGATTCTCCTTGAGATTGAACCTTCTTCTTAAACCTAGTTTGCTCTTGATCACTAGCACCACTCCATTTCAAACTTCTAGCAATCCTCCTAAGTTTAGACTATTCAATTGATTGTGCATACACCATGTGTGTAGCTAGGGTCATATCATCATGCAACATAGTAGTACGACATTCTTCCACCACTAAGTCGGCTACCCCCGTCACAAAATAACTAATTTCATCTCTTCAATTAGACACAAGAGAAGGGGGCTTTTCTTGAGAATTTCATCTCTTTAAGTTGAGAATTTCGAAGCGTATTCCTCAACAATAATATTACCTTGCTTGAGATTGATAAACTCCTCCACCTTAACTTCTCTCATCTCTCGGGGAAATTAATTACCAAGAAAAGCTTCCTTAAATTCTTCCAACTCAATAGGACCCGACTTCTCTGGCCTATTATCCATCCATTGAGTGTACCGAATTTGAGAAACATCCCTGAATTGATACGAAACCAACTCTGCCTTCTCCGTGGTATAACCCACATAGCACTCAACACCTTATACACTCCGTCAAGAAACTTTTGGGGATCCTCATTTACCTTAGATTCAAGAAAGATAGGTTGATTCATCCTCACAAAATCTCTCAACCTATAGGTCATAGTGCTCTCCACAACCCTAGTCATCATACTTAAATTAGCTTGCATAGTCACAGCTTGGGCTATAACAATCAAAGCCTCTCTAATCTCCCTATTAGTTATCTCTGGAACGTCAATACCTCCTTCCACATTAGGAATAGGTTCACCTTGGAGAGGAACTTGGTCAACTTGAGCACCTTTGACTCCTTGACCATCTTGAAGAACTCGCTCAACTTGACGAGGAATCTTCTCATTCACCCTCTCCTCTTAGAACCTTCTAGCGGCCATCCTTCTACATTCATCTCCTAAAAAAAAGGAAACTCATAAGAAGGATAATCATAACATTTACTCTAATGCACGGCATAGGAGAATAAAAGAAGTGAAACTCTATCGTCCTATAGCCTCTCACCCATAGATGTATTGCGACTCACACCGATAGTCAAGACTCTACTAGACGTGACTTGATGAGACTTTTCGATTCCTAAAACCACTTTAACAAACCTATGCTCTGATACCTAGTTTGTGACATCCCAAGACCATACCCTAGAAGTTAGGATACAATCTTGTATTGCAACCAACAAACTCGATCTCTCAGAGGTCTTATACAAGCCCTTTCATATAATTCATCGTAGAAACATAGTGAAAATAGTGCGGAATTAAAAAATTTCACAAAACATAATATAGTCTTCAAAATCTCTTTCATATAGAAGTAATAGGAAATAATAAGTCTCAATCTCATCATCTTAAGACACAAAAATACTTGGGACATGGCCCATACTTCAAAATATGAATGTAGAAATACTTAGTCTATTACAATACTTTGAAAGAAACAAAAAATAACTATATGCCCTCGAGTCAAGTGAGGACATACTTCAAATTCTCTTGAACGATCTTTTACGTGCAAGTGTTCACTTCTCAAAGCTCCTCACCAACCAAGAACAATATAGATAGAGAAAAACATGGAATTTGTACATGTACATGTACTAGTATGGCATTATGGATAAAAATCATGAAAATGGATATTTATTGGAAATATGCATCTTTTCATTTAAAAGTGATATTATAATCATAAGAACAATATATAATAAACATATGAACTTATAAGGAAACATTTAAACAACAAATCATAATTTTTGACCCACTTAATAGTGAGGTTCATTCACTATACACTAACTAAATTCACTGTTACAGTGAATTGCTTAAACTTCACTTTGACACCTTTTAGCATGTAATTTTCCCACTAAAAGCTATCCTAAGACTCACTCAAGCACCAAAAAAAGAGACCGCACATACAACTCTCTAGGCATGGCCTAAATGATCCTCAAGACTACTTAAAATGAGTCATATACACACTTCAAGATATCAAACATATCAACATATAAATAATATGCCATTCTCCTTCCAAAGGCTATAAAAAGACCTACTTAAGTAAATCAAGAAGATAACGTCCATAGTAACCTCTTCAAGATTACCTAAATAGTTCTTAAGAATACCTAAGGATTAGATCATGTCCACATAATCAAAAAACTTCCCTTACTAGAGTCATCCTCAAGACTTCCAAATATAAGACATGAAGTGATCATCCTTTATTCCCTCTTCACACATTAGCTAAAGAATGCTTAGGTCACATTAGATGAGGTACTCATTTATTTAAATACATCTTAACATAAGCCATTAGTTCATTAAGACTCATACATCACATAAAGAACATTCAAGTAATGGTCTTATAGAGTCCTAGGAACTCCAACTAACACCTTCAAAGACTATTGTGCAATGTCTAGATAGCGTTCCATACCACCACCTAAACCTCATAAACATCTCTAATGCTAATAGGTATTCACACATGATGAGAATAGGAAATGAACGACATAGAACATGACAACAAGACATGGAATCTAGATTTCTATCCTACTCTAATGAGGTTGTTCTACTTGCCAATGGTAAAACTTGGATACATTCCATGTAGACACATGGTTAAGGAATATGAAGGGCTTCTTTGTATTCTAGTCTCATACTTAACTAGAACTACTTCACCTTACCATACTCACTCAGTGCTATCCTTCTTTATCACAGAGTAATTTACACATTAGGTTCACATAAAAAAGGTTCAATAACAAGTTCATAACCTAATGACATTTACCCTACAAAAGAAAGGTCCACTAGGGCTATCTCACAATGGCAACAAGAAGCTCATGATGACTTTTCTAAGGATTAATATGATGTGGTTCCATCCAAATAACCTTAATTCCATCATTCCTTTACTTTGAAGGATACCATTACGGCTTACAACTTCAACAATCTTAACCTTACCCTTAAGTCACAGTTTTCATATAAAAGACTCTCATAATATCATTTAAGGTCACATGTACTTCACACAATCAAGAATAAGAGTTATAACACCTTAAATCAATACATACCATATTCATAATCATATATACATTAAGCAATGGGCACAAGACAAGATACCACACACTTCACTTTTAACTCATAATTCAAGTCATTCTAATCACATAGGAAACAACCTAACATCTTCATTTCATCCTATATACTACATAACATCATCAATATACTCCACACAGAGTCATATAGCAATGTATGAATAACCAAGACTCAACCGTAACACTATACTCATAATGTCAAAGTCATAGACTAACATGATCACCTAAGAAAACATGAATAGAAAAATACATATATGAGTTCACATGTTTATAGATATATTAATGATTCACATAATCAAACTACACAATTAGCCATATTAATTCAAGTAGTTTCAAATGGGCCATGATCATCATATTGCATAAAGTAACGCCGACAAGGTCACGTCAATTGCAAGTAAAACAGATATCACCGCCACCATAAGTGGACCATACCAATGACAATATAATTGAAGTATTAATAACATAAAAGTAAAAGGAATAGGGAAGCATATCCCACATCATCCTCAACAATTCAATCCAAAGTCAATTTATTCAATTCGATAACACAAGACCCTTACCAAGTCCATAACAAACAATTCCACATAAAAACTACAATAATCAATGAACTAGGTTAATTCAATGTGAATTAATCAATATAACACAACCTAGATATCAATTTACTACAATTACAACATCATTAGAAAGCCCATAAGAAACTACATAAGAATTCATCAACATTAGATCAATATCAGGTAACCCAAAACTTAGCCAAAATCTAGGGTTCATCCAATTCTTTGGTTCATAGAAAATATAGATTGAAATAATCAAGAAAATACTATCTATATCATAATTCAATGTTTATAAATCATTTATGCAACAACCCATGGTAGATTTATGAAATTAGATAATTCAACTTTAGATAACATTTTGAGAATTGGGGATCCTTGATGAAAAAAGTTTCAAGGATCAAACGCTATAACTCAAGGATGATAATTGTTCACTATGATGAAGAATTTTCACTCAAGACGTCACCTCCAAGCTATTCCTTTATTTGGACTTCAATGGAGACTTTTAGAGAATTCTAATGGATTTTGGGTTTTTGATTTGAGTGAATGAAATATTCTAAGTGTTAAACACTTATATACTTGTTTATTTCCATATTTTTCGTACCTTTTTACCTATCTTTGTTCTTGTTATTTTAGTTTCTTTGCTTGGTGTTATATTATTCTTCATAAAATGTCTTTCTATAATATTCCCTTTTAAGTAGATCTAATCGTTGTATTTCATTTTCATTGGTTATAATATATTCTAGATATTCATTTTCTCGAGTTCTTAAATAACCAAATAAATTTTCAATTAATAGTTTTTCATGTAGGTCTATGTCTTCTATAGCTTTTACCCAATATTGTAAATATTCGTAATTTATCATTAGTCTGTATCTATATCATCATGTAAATCATACATATCATAATAAAGTTCATCTTGTATACTTTGTATGGTTAACTCAGTCCAACCTTGGGTTGTTATTTCTATTATTTCATATGTTACCAATTTGTCATAAATTTCTCTTTTTATATCAGTAGTTAGATTTTTTAGTATATAGAGTAGTAATATCTTATAATTATCATCATCATCTCTTAAATAAGTACTCATTTTATTCATTTTTGCTAGAAGTTTTTATTCCTTCCAACCTCTTCTTTGATTAGATACCCTAACAGCGCCTCAACTTTGTTTACTCCCCAAACGGCGTTCTTGCCTACCGGTTTCAACTTTAGGATGGCATAGTCTGGGCATACTTATTCGAAGAATATTTCTGTAGCAAACCTTCTAAAGATGCTTATTAGAGCATTATTAAGTCATGATAAACAATTATAATCAACAAGAGATTTTCAGAAATAAATTTATTTAGCTACTCATAAATTTAAGAGTGTATACATGATTTTGTAGATTTGTAACTCCAGATTTTTTCATAGTTATTAGCTTAATTAGTTAGCTAGCTAGCTCTGATACCAATTTTAGAGTGGAGGCGTTAAAGAGGAATATTGTAGAGAGAAGAGAGTAGTGGAAGACTGATTATTTTATTTATGAGGGGAAACCCTCTATTTATACACATACATAATGACCTTTCATCTTTACTAAAAGACGATTGGCCTTTAATATTTACACAGTAACTTGACTTTACTATTTACACAATAACTTGACTCTTACTATTTATGATTAGGACCTACTGAAAAAATACTTGATATACCTATACTAAAAAACTGGTTTAGAAGGCAGAAAGAAGAATACTATGTAGTTAGTCAAAAAGAACACATCATAGACGGTAAATATACAAGCGGAAAATCATATATACCTATAATAAGCAAACGAATAATAAATAAAGAAATACAAAACATAAAAAATAAAGAAGCTATAAAATATGTACATTTAGGAGGAACAGAAATACTAATAAAAGCTTGTTTCAGAGAAGGAATAGATACACCCATTGAAATATATTTAGCAGATGATAGAATAAAACATCCTATAGAAAAAAGTGTAATAAGTGCAGTTAAAGGAAATTTAATATACCAAAAATTTAAATTTATAATAAGTGCTAATTATACAGTAGCATTAACAGATACAAATATAGATAAATCATTAGTATTATATTGGAAAATGTCAGGAATAGAGTTAGCACCAGGAAGTAAGGTATTCACAGCAAGATGTAAAAATCTATATATATTAACAACAAAACATAAAATAACAGCAAGAAATAAAATAGATAAAATAAAAATAGAAAATCCTTTTGAAAAAATAATTACAGTAATAGATAATAATGACTATAGTTATAAAGAAATGGATACAGAAGAAGAATTGGAGATAGTAAAAGAAAGATTGAGTACCTCAAGTACACCAATACAACACATTAATATGATAACTAGAGCTTCCTCATCAAGAATGAGTTCATCTAAAAGAAAATATGAAATATCACAAGATTTAGAAGAAATGACAATATATCATTATTTTATAACAGGAATAATGGACCAGAGAAAATATAAAATCTTGATAAACACAGGACAAGAAGAAAATCATATAACAAGAGAACTAGTATTAGAAGAAGAAATCATGATTAGTATTGAATATATTAAATTTTACATTTACAATTGAAATTATAAAAACTAATGAAAATCTTGTTGCAGACTACCTATCAAGAAAAAGGAACTCAAACTGAACCAGATACAATGGAAGAAATACTCAAAGCCATTACTACACTTTCTACGAAGGTGGACAGTATGGGAAAAGAGTTACAAAATTTGAAAGTTAATAGTCAGCAGCATGACTATAAACATGCGGAGCTACGTCGATCGGAAGACGCTAAAATTCAAGAGCTACAAGGAGACGTTGGGAAACTCCCTAAAACCCATAACATTAATATTGCTAGTATTGCAGGTACAAGTACAGCAGCTATGGAAAAAACTACATCAAAAAATACAAACTTGAACAGCTTATTTACAAAACCATTTATTCCAAAGGCACAGATAGTAGATACCCCAGCACCACAAACATCTACATATGCAGCCAGCCTACACAAAGAAAAGAAAATATATAACCATATATCCCAAACTTACATTGAAAACCTATACAAAATCCAAAACTTTTTAAATCTTAAACCCAAATCTACCACAACCACAGAAAAAACCCAGGATTATTTAACCCAAAAATTACAAGGCTATAATAAGTTAATCGCACAACCTAAAACCAATCCAAACTAAGTTAAAACCTGTTACAGTTATGGATTACTTAATACAGTATATACATATGATGGTACAGAGATAAGTGGAATCCCGGAGATCCACAAAGCCTTTTTGATATACAAAAGAATTACAAAAGGAAATTTATTTTTTATAAAATTTTATACAGCACCAGCTGAGATACTTTATGATGAGATAAAACCAATAATCCAGATAGTGAAAATTGGATTAACGCGAGAAATTATAATACCGGAAGACATAGGGCAACAGCCAGAGATACCAAAAGTTGAGATACCCAGTTTTTATGCAAATAAAAGAATAATTGGGTTATCAACTATCATACAAGAATTAGCTAACAACTATCTACAAGGAAATGCTATATGGAGCTATTATTCAAGAGATCATTTAATGATATATGCCAATTCACGAGAGATAAGACAAACAGATATGGAGGAAGTCCAGAAATGGATTTTATCCTTATTAAAACCAGAAGCTACTCCAACAACTAGAGCACTAAAACAAGGATTCTTCGGGAAGTTATTCAAAATGTTAGGTGTATATTCACGTTGGAACGTCCGTGTACAACTCCCCAAGTGCCCAGCAAGAGGCCCTCAATAAGGACCCAAAGGCTATTGAGATAATGTCGTGGCAGTGTCATTCGACGAGCAAAGTTGACATCTCGTTTCCCAATCCACTCCTCGTCGATGGGAGGCTTAGCTCAAGAAATTGTTTGGTGAGACTTGTCATGACCCGAATTCTTGAATCCGGACAGCCAGTGGCGTTGTTAACCTCTCAAAGGTCGCAGACAATCCTCTTTTTGCATTCATCACATTCCTATGGTTAGTTATAGCATAAAAATTCTAACTTTTTATATGTATGAAGTATACATAGACTTCATATAGTAGTTACATATTTTAATCATATACTAAGCTTAACATAAAGAAATAACCATCTATTATAAGAGTCAAAATATAAGATGAATATATCATAAATAGTTTGCCAAACACGGCCTTATTATAAAGCTTCAAAATGAAAGTATGAAAGAAACGCTAGGGACAACATCCACTAGCTATGTCTAAAACTAAGTCTAGACTAAAACTGTAGCATCCTCGAAATCAAGAGGACCTAACAAATGGTTTCGAGAACGTTGACAGCATACCTACGCGCAGAGACAACCCTAACTGACGACCCCATTGACGGGGCATCAGCCCACTGACGGGCCATGCTGGCAACTGTCGGTGGATCCTAACACTTGTCAAGTCTCCCTTACTTCCCCAAGGATAATCACATTCATATGACACTCATTAACGGGGTTTTGATAGGCCCATGAGACATCGTCTTCTCTGTCGTTTGGGGCCTGCCTGGGACAACCTTGTCAACAGGTTTGGGTACTTTCTCAAGGACTCTTGGATGGTCCTTGGGGATAATTTGCCATAAATTCCCAACCCAAATATGATATTCTATGTGTTTAACACCTCCCACATAAATTTTATCGAAAACGAACACGTAAAACTCGACAAAACGTGCCTAGACACACAAGGTCATTTCAAGGCATATCTTTTTATCATCTTGGACGTTCTTGGACGTTTGACCTCCAAACTTCAGGAAAATTGACCCACATACTATACATTAATTTTACGACTTTAAAGCTCATAAGTCACAGATAATCACATAGAACCACTTAGCAGGCACATAGGTGACTTAGTCGTCGAACGTCTTTGTCGTACCTTGACGTATGACTTCAAACTGACCTAATACTTTAGCTATTGACTCTATACCATATATTAGAAATATTTATGACGTTAGACCATCAAGAACAACATGTTAGGCTCTAGTTAACCCGGGTCATTTTTGGGGTCTTACAGGGTACGACTTCCCAAGGACTAACCAATGGGCCCTTGAGGAGGACCCTTGTAGTTTGATGCAACAATGCCTAGCAGTGTGCATCGACGGGACAAAAGATAGACCTTGTGTTGATCGAGAGGATTCGATTCCACCTTCATCCCACACTTAGGCTGGTTGATAATCTCCCATTATCTGCACAGCCTCTGAACTCATCGACGGAGTGCAGAGGTACAGGCTACAGTCCGTGTGTGGATCGATAGGGTGTCGATGGCACCGTCATCCCGCACATAGTCAATCCATGGAAGACCCTCTCCTGCAAAGTCTCGAACTCATCAATGGAGTGTAGGACGGAGGAGTGAGGGACCGTCGACTCACAGACGGCCCGTCGATCGGGGTCTTGTCTATGACTGTCGAGTTTTGAGCCTCATTTTACGTTGGTCTCATTTAATTATTTATGGGGTTTGGTGGTTTATTTAGGATTTTAGGGAGTCTAATTAAGTTTGTTTAAGACCCAATATAAATACTCCCAACCCTTATTAATCTAAAGACTACTCTCAAATAAACTCTCTTCCTTCTCTCTTATTTCTCTCTACTTGAACTCACCATTGAAGACTAGCAAGGATTAGGGTTTGAAGGATGTAAAGGGAGGAATTCGCCATCAAATTGTTGTCAAACGTTAAGGTAATGGTTCTATTCACCTTTGAGACTCTTTCCTCAAAGGGTTCATTCAAAATAGATTTTAAAAGTTGAGTTTTCTTGTGGGTTTCATTCAGTTACGAAATTGAAGTTTTTAATTGGGTTGTTAATGACTTATTTAGGTTATATTGAGTAGATTAACATGTAATTCAACTTTTTTATGGTAATTGTTGATGGTTTGGCTTAAATTAAAGGATATTATCCGCCATTCCTAACCCTAAGTAGTGATCTTGACCTATATTGTATAGTGATCATTAAATTGAGTTTGTTGTTGATTAGATTACTATCCTATGGTGTTATTATTATTAAGTTATTATGAATTATAGGCCGATCATGCTAGTTCATGAGATGTGTTTACATCCCTACTCTGTCGAAATAGGGCGAAACGTCGCGACAACTCGAAAAATATTTAATTATTTCAATTTAATGTAACGACCTGTTTAGTCGTTTTGAGCAGCAGATTTTAATTCTGGAAAAACTGGCCAAAACCAAGGGCACTGCGACGGACCGTCACAGGCACGACGGCCCGTCGAGGGTGCATCGTTTCAGCATACTTAGAATTCTGAAATTGGGTACTGAAAATCGACTCTCTGTAAATTGTGACGGACCTGCAGGACGTGCCGTCACATCCACGACAAACCGTCGTGAGTTTCCGTTGCAAAACACTTCAACTTTTGAGAATTTGGTACAAGAAACGAGTTTCTGACCGTTAGGACGGAGGTGCAGGACGGACCGTCATTGGTGTGACGGGCCGTCGCAGTTCACCTGGACTTTGGGAGGCTGCGACGACCATCGTGACGGACCGTCGCAGGAACGACGGTCCGTCACAGGTTGCACAAATCCCAGGCAAAATAGGATTCCTCTACACGTTTTAAGGGTCATTTTGGACTATTCTTTCCTAATTATAAAGATAGAGGGTTAATATTAATAAGTCTAATTACTTGGGGTTAAAAGAGGTAACCTTAAGTTAATTAGTGGTTTTATTGTCCTCTTTTACACTTAATTATATGTTAATTAGGGTAAGAGAAGGAGGGTTTGAATAAAACAAACAGAAAGAACAAGGGAAGAGAGCGAACGTGAGAGGAGAAACGAGAGGAATATCAAAGCTTGAGGAATTTGCTTGTTTGAATTCAATTCTTCGGTGGAGGTAGGTTATGGTTTTCATGCTACTTGTAGTAAACTCTAATAGTGAATGCTATGTGTTGATAGTATTGTAAACCCTACTATGTGCTTAATTGTAAGCTTGTATGAATATGATATTATATATATATATATTATATATATATGTAATTATATGAGCATGATGAAGTTTTGAATCCCAATCTTGAAACAACCCTAATTCACTTGTTAATGATGATGCCTTAGTATAAAAGAAGGCTTGATATATTATATAATGAGATTGATGATGCCTTAGTATGAAAGAAGGCTTGATGAATTAGGGGATCGGGTGCCACGTTCCGGTACCAGGATAGAATGAATATGAGGATCGGAGTGTCACGTTCCGACACCAGGATAGAATATGGATCGGGTGCCACGTTCGGTACCAGGATAGAATGAATTGAGGATCGGAGTGTCACGTTCCGACACCAGGATAGAATATGGATCGGGTGCCACGTTCCGGTACCAGGATAGAACGAATATGAGGATCGGAGTGTCACGTTCCGACACCAGGATAGTAAATGGATCGGGTGCCACGTTCCGCTACCAGGATAGAACGAATATGAGGATCGGAGTGTCACGTTCCAACAACAGGATAGTAAATGGATCGGGTGCCACGTTCCGGTACCAGGATAGTATATGAGGATCGGAGTGCCACGTTCCGGCACCAGGATAGAAATAGAGGAGCGGAGTGTCACGTACCGACACAAGAGGAAGAAAGATAATGAATCTTGAAAGATAATGAATATACTCAATCTAATGAACTTAATTCCCAAATGAGTATGGTATTGAGGCTTGAGTCCTCATGTGTGAACTCGGTTGTAGTTATTGATGAATTCATGTTGTTATTGCTACATGTTGAGTATTGTAGTTGAATTACATTGTTATTGATATATACTGTTCCCTATTTTGAGTTGGCCGATGATATCTACTCAGTACTTGTGGTTGTACTGACCCCCTACTTGTTTGTTTCTTTCTTGGTTATTGTGTAATGCAGCAAGCGTTCCATCAACTTCAACACAACAATAGATCTAGCCAGTCTTCACTACCTTCGGAAATTCAGGGTGAGCTAATGCGTCTAGCTTGGACTGGGTCTTCTTCTTCAAGTCTTGATGCCTTGAACTTCCGGCATGGACTAGCTTTTTAGTTATTTTAGCTTCTTAGACAGATTTAGTTTAGCAATTTGAGATAGATGTTCTTGTGATGATGACTTCCAGATTTTGGGGATATTAATAATAGTTTTGAATTGTTTTATTAATGAGTTTAAGTCTTCCGTATTATTTTCTGTTGATATACATTGAAATGTTAAAGGTTAGGTTGGTTGGTTCGCTCACATAGGAGGGTAGATGTGGGTGCCAGTCGCGGCCCCGAATTGGGTCGTGACAAACTTGGTATCAGAGCATTAGGTTCGTTGGTCTTATCACACAAGAACGAGTCTAGTAGAGTCTTAAGGAACGGTAGGGGGACGCCTTTACTTTTCTTTGAGAGGCTATAAGACTTTAGGAAAATTCCATTCTTTCATTCTTTCTTTCGTGCTACTACTTGAGTCCAATTGGTATCTAGGTGATACAAATTGGTATCTGACCATCTTCACTCTATTTCGCAGATGGTTAGAACTAGAGCAACGACTGCACCAGCAGCAACAACGGCACGACAAGAAACGACTGAGCCAGCCACTGGGGCTGTGGCTCGAGGAAGAACAGTGGCAAGAGGCCGCGGTAGAGGTCGTGGGAGGACGTCCTCTAGAGGAAGAGGACGAGCACCTAGCCCATCTGATGCTAGGGCAGTGACTCCTCCACCGACTGAGGAGGTAGTAAGAGAGGGTGAGGAAGGGGAAACTGAACAAGGGCAGAATGAGGAAATGCCACCCCAACCTACCCCAGAGATGATCAACCAGGTACTTGCTTATCTTAGTGGGTTATCCGATCAGGGTCAGACACCTCCAGTGGTTTATGCACCAACACCTCCGGTTTCAGAGGTACGACATGCGGCTATTATGGCTCCCCGCATGGATGCATCATTGGGAATAGGCACATTTCCACGTCTGATTACTGGACCGATAATGACAAACGATCAGCACGAACTTTTCAGTAAGTTCTTGAAACTGAAACCTCCAGTCTTCAAGGGTGCACATGTGAAGATGCTTATGATTTTCTGGTTGATTGTCATGAGTTACTACACAAGATGGGGATAGTAGAACGGTTTGGCGTTGAGTTCGTAAGCTATCAGTTTCAAGGGAACGCCAAAATGTGGTGGCGATCACATGTCGAGTGTCAACCGACAGAGGCCACACCTATGACTTGGGCGTCCTTCTCTACCCTATTTATGGAGAAGTATATCCCAAGGACTTTGAGAGATAGAAAAAGGGATGAGTTCTTGAGTCTCGAGCAAGGTAGGATGACGGTTAACGCATATGAGGCTACGTTTCGTGCTTTATCAAGGTATGCTACCCAGCTTTGTTTTAGTCCACAAGAGCGGATTCGCCGTTTTGTGAAGGGGTTGAGGTCAGAATTGCGGATTTCAGCCTTACAGGTAGCGGCTACGACAACATCCTTCCAAGAGGTGGTAGACTTTGTGATAGAGGTGGAAGGAGTGAAGCCAGATGACTTCACCAGTACATCGACATCAAAAAGGTTTCGAAGGGGAGGTGAGTTTAATAGATCTCACTCTAGAGGACAGAGCTCCGGAGGTTACTCAAGTCAACCAATTCAGTCTTCACTACAGACTGTAGTTGGGGGTCCACCTCAGAACGGTCAACACTACTCCGAGAGACCTATGCATGAACCCCGAGAGTGTTATGGATGTGTGGAGGTTGGACACATTAAGAGGTATTGTCCAAACCAGAGTTACAGAACCCCACTAGCTAGAGGTAGGGGTGGTCATGGTAGAGGCCATTTTTCTGGAGGACGTGGTCGTCGAGGTAATGGTGGTCACCACAACGGCAGAGGTGATGGGCAAATTGGAGCCACTACGACACAACATGGTAGGGGCAATGGACAGACAAAAGATAGGGCCCATTGTTACGCTTTCCCTGGGAGATCTGAAGCGGAGGCGTCTGATGCTGTTATCACAGGTAATCTTTTGGTTTGTGATTGCATGGCATCTGTATTATTTGACCCTGGCTCCATGTTTTCATATGTATCTTCATCATTTGCTAATGGTATAAATTTACATTGTGAATTACTTGATATGCCTATTCGTGTTTCTACTCTAGTGGGTGAGTCTGTGGTAGTTGAAAAGGTATATAGGTCTTGTTTGGTGAACTTTGTGGGGAGCAACACTTATGTAGATTTGGTTATTTTAGAAATGGGTGACTTTGATGTAATTCTGGGTATGACTTGGCTTTCTCCAAATTTTGCAATCTTGGATTGTAATGCTAAAACTGTGACGTTAGCCAAGCCTGAGACAGATCCGTTAGTGTGGGAGGGTGACTACACTTCCAATCCGGTGCGTATTATCTCCTTTCTTCGTGCTAAGAAAATGGTTAGTAAGGGGTGTTTAGCTTTCTTGGCACATCTCAAGGATGACACTACTCAAGTACCCTCGATTGAGTCAGTTTCGGTAGTCCGTGAGTTTTTGGACGTGTTCCCTGCAGATCTTCCTGGTATGCCACCAGATAGGGATATTGACTTCTGTATCGATCTTGAACCGGGCACTCGCCCCATTTCTATACCCCCTTATAGAATGGCTCCCGCGGAATTAAGAGAGTTAAAGGCACAACTTCAAGAGTTGTTGAGCAAAGGCTTCATTAGACCAAGTGCATCCCCTTGGGGTGCTCCAGTTTTGTTTGTGAAGAAGAAGGACGGGAGTTTTCGAATGTGCATAGATTACCGGCAGTTTAACAAGGTAACTATTAAGAACAAATATCCTCTCCTGCATTGATGACTTATTCGATCAGTTACAAGGGGCTTGGGTCTTCTAAGATTGACTTGAGATCCGGTTATCATCAATTGAAAATACGGGCAACGGATGTACCAAAGATGCTTTTCGAACTAGGTATGGACATTATGAATTTTGTGTTGATGTCCTTTGGTCTTACGAATGCCCCTGCTGCGTTCTGAGCTTGATGAATGGATTTTTAAGCCATATTTGGACCTCTTCGTGATCGTATTTATGATGATATATTGGTATACTCAAAGAGCAAGAAGGAACATGAAGAGCATTTGAGAGTGGTATTGGAACTGTTGAGGGAGAAAAAGCTTTACTCAAGTTCTCCAAGTGTGAGTTTTGGCTAGATGCTAGTGCAGTCCTTCTGGGGCATGTGGTTTTAAGGAAGGAGTTATGGTAGATCCTTCTAAGATTGAGATAGTGAAGAATTGGGTAAGAACGACCCACTAATGTGTCAGAAATAAGAAGCTTTGTTGGGTTTAGCTAGCTACTACCGCCTGCGCTTTGTCAAGGGATTCTCTTCTATTGCTTCCCAATTGACGAACTTGATAAGTAGAATGTCTCCATTTGTATGGTCAGATGAATGTGAGGAAAGCTTTCAGAAGCTTAAGACTTTGTTGACTACGCACCTATTCTCACCTTGCTGGTAGAGGGTAAGAACTTCATTGTTTATTGTGATGCATCCTATCGGGTTTGGGTGCAGTGCTAATGCCAGAGAAGAACGTGATTGCTTATGCTTCAAGACAATTAAAGTGCATGAACGTAACTATCAACTCATGAACTTGTAATTGGCCGCGGTAGTGTTTGCATTAAGCAATGGAGGCATATTTATATGGGGTTAAGTGTGAGGTCTAAGGATCATCGTAGCCTAAGTATGTCTTCACTCAGAAAGATTTGAACTTGAGACAAAGGAGATGAAGGAACTACTGAAGGACTGACACCTATTTTGTATCATCCGGGGAAGGCGAATGTTTGTGGCAGACGCTTTGAGTAGAAAGGCGAGAAGCATGGGAGTCTAGCTCATTTGCAAGCTTCTAGACGCCCATTGGCTAGAGAGGTGCAGCTTTTTGCTAATGACCTCATGAGGTAGAAATAAATGAGAAGGGAGGATTGTTAGCTTGTGTAGAGGCGAGATCCTCTTTTCTTGACAAGATCAAGGGGAAGCAGTTTGATGATGAGAAATTGATCCGGATTCGAGATCAAAAAGTGTTGCCAGGGGAGGCTAAAGAAGCAACAATTGATGAGGAAGATGTTTTGAGGATTAAGGGAAGGGGTATGTGACCCGAGTTGATGATTTGATCAACACTATTCTGGAAGAAGCTCATAGTTCAAGGTATTCTATACATCCGGGTGCAACCAAGATGTATCGCGACCTAAAGCAAACACTTTGGTGGAGTAGAATGAAGCGCGATATTGTGACTTTATTGACCAAATGTCCAAACTGTCAACAAGTAAAGTATGACACCAGAGGCCCGGAGGAACGCTTCAGAGAATGCCCATTCCTAAATGGAAGTGGGAGAGAATCGCAATGGACTTTGTGGTTGGTTGCCAAAGACAATGGGTAAGTATGACTCCATTTGGGTGATTGTTGATAGGTTAACTAAGTCTGCTCATTTTATCCCGGTCAAGGTGACTAAATGCAGAGAAGTTAGCCAAGATCTATATGTCAGAAATCGTTCGATTGCATGGGGTTCCACTATCCATCATATCAGATAGAGGTACGCAGTTTACTTCTAAGTTTTGGAAAACATTGCATGCTGAATGGGGTACTAGGTTGGACCTTAGCACGACATTTCACCATCAGACGATGGTCAGTCTGAGAGCGAACGATTCAAGTGTTGGAGGATATGCTTCGTGCATGCGTGATTGATAGAGTTGGTGGCCATTGGGATAGCTTCTTACCTCTGGCAGAGTTTTCATACAATAATAGCTATCACTCTAGTATTGATATGGCTCCATTTGAAGCATTGTAGGGGAGGAGGGGTAGATCTCCCATTGGTTGGTTCGATGCATTCGAGGTTAGACCTTGGGGTACTACCTCTTGAGGGATTCGTTAGATAAGGTAAAGCGCATTCAAGAAAAGCTTCTAGCGGCGCAAAAGTAGACCAAAGGGTAGCAAGACCGAAAGGTTAGAGACTTGGAGTTCATGGAGGGTGAACAAGTCTTGTTGAAGGTTCACCCTGAAAGGGGGATGCGGTTTGGCAAAAGAGGTAAGCTAAGTCAAGGATATTGGACCATTTGAGGTACTAAAGCGAATAGGGGAGGTGGCGTATGAATTAGCCTGACCCCAGGGCTGTCCGGAGTGTATCCGGTATTTCATGTGTCCATGTTGAAAAGATACCATGGAGATGGAAACTAACATCCGTTGGGACTCAGTGTTGTTGGATGAGAACTTGACTTATGAAGAGGAACCGGTTGCTATATTAGATAGACAGGTCGCAAGTTGAGGTCGAGAGAGATTGCATCCATCAAAGTTCAATGGAAGAATCGACCGGTTGAAGAAGCTACTTGGGAGGAAGGAGGCAGATATGCAAGAAAAATACCCACATCTGTTTACAGATTCAGGTACTCCTTTTCGCCATTATTTTTCTTCTTTTGATCGTTCGGGACGAACGAGGGTAAACTTGGTATCTATTGTAACGACCTGTTTAGTCGTTTTGAGCAGCAAATTTTAATTCTGGAAAACTGGCCAAAACCACGGGCACTGCGACGGACCGTCACAGGCACGACGGCCCGTCGAGGGTGCATCATCAGCATACTTAGAATTCTGAAATTGGGTACTGAAAATCGACTCTCTGTAAATTGTGACGGACCTGCAGGACGTGCGTCACATCCCCGACGAAACCGTCGTGAGTTTTCCGTTGCAAAACACATCAATTTTGAGAATTTGGTACAAGAAACGAGTTTCTGACCGTCAGGACGGAGGTGCAGGACGGACCGTCATGGTGGTGTGACGGGCCATCGCAGTTCACCTGGATTGGGAGGCTGCGACGACCATCGTGACGGACATCGTAGGCACGACGGCCCGTCACAGGGTTGCGCAAATCTCCAGGCAAAATAGGATTCCTCTACACGTTTTAAGGGTCGTTTTGGACTATTCTTTCCTTAATTATTAAGATAGAGGGGTTAATATAATAAGTCTAATTACTTGGGGGTGGTAAATAGGTTAAGTAATTAAGTTTATATTAGGGGTTTTATTGTCCTCTTTTACACTTAATTATATGTAATTAGGGTAAGAGAAGGAGGGTTTCAATAAAACAAACAGAAAGAACAAGGGAAAGAGAGATCGACACTGAGAGGAGAACGAAGAGGAATATCAAAGCTTGAGGAATTTGCTTGTTTGAATTCAATTCTTCGGTTGGAGGTAGGTTATGGTTTTCATGCTACTTGTAGTAAACTCTTAATAGTGAATGCTATGTGTTGATAGTATTGTAAACCCTACTATGTGCTTAATGCAAGCTTGTAGAATATGATATATATATATGTAATTATATGAGCATGAGATGAAGTTTTGAATCCCAAATCTTGAAAGAACCCTAATTCACTTGTTAATGATGATGAATTAGTATAAAAGAAGGCTTGATATATTATATAATGAGATTGATGATGCCTTAGTATGAAAGAAGACTTGATGAATTAGGGGATCGGGTGCCATGTTTCGGTACAGGATAGAATGAATATGAGGATCGGAGTGTCACGTTCCGACACCAAGATAGAATATGGATCGGGTCCACGTTCCGGTACCAGGATAGAATGAATTGAGGAAGGGAGGGTCACGTTCCGACCCAGGATAGAATATGGATTGGGTGCCACGTTTGGTACCAGGATAGAACGAATATGAGGATCGGAGTGTCACGTTCCGACACCAGGATAGTAAATGGATCGGGTGCCACGTTCCAGGTACCAGGATAGTATAGAGGATCGGAGTGCCACGTTCCGGTACCAGGATAGAAATAGAGGAGCGGAGGAGTGTCCGTACCGACACAAGAGGAAGAAAGATAATGAATCTTGAAAGATAATGAATATACTCAATCTAATGAACTTAATTCCCAAATGAGTATGGTATTGAGGCTTGAGTCCTCATGTGTGAACTCGGTTGTAGTTATTGATGAATTCTGTTGTGTATTGCTACATGTTGAGTATTGTAGTGAATTACATTGTTATTGATATATACTTTGCCCTATGTTGAGTTGGCCGATGATATCTACTCAGTACTTCTGGTTGTACTGACCCCCTACTTGTTGTTTCTTCTGGGTTATTGTGTAATGCAGCAAACGTTCCATCAACTTCAAACAACAGTAGATCTAGCCAGTCTTCACTACCTTCGGAAATTAGGGTGAGCTAATGCGTCTAGCTTGGACTGGGTCTTCTTCTTCAAGTTTGATGCCTTGAACTTCCGGCATGGACTAGTTTTTAGTTATTTTAGCTTCTTAGACAGTTTTAGTTAGCAATTTGAGATAGATGTTCTTGTGAGGATGACTTCCAGATTTTGGGGATATTAATAATAGTTTTGAATTGTTTATTAATGAGTTTAAGTCTTCCGTATTATTTTCTGTTGATATACATTGAAATGTTAAAGTTAGGTTGGTTGGGCGCTTCACATAGGAGGGTAGATGTGGGTGCCAGTCGCAGCCCCCGAATTGGGTCGTGACATTTAACAAAGTTTTAAAAATAAACGAGTTTTAGAAAAGAGTCGCCACCTAATTTTAGGAAAACTAGGAAACCAATTATGATCTACGAAACCAAATTGATTCTAGGTAAGGGGTTCAAGTTACTCCGAAGGGAAGGGGTTAGGCACCCTTCGGATTCCACAAATGTGGTTCCCGACTGAATTAATTTTTTTTTCAAATTGAGTAAGAATAAAATAATATACAAATAATAAACATACAATATACACAATAAAATAATAATCATCGGCCTAAGGTTTGCCTAACGTCAATATTTACAAAATAACGAAATAAAAATATAATTTGAACTTTTTCGAATAATTTCAAGGAAAAGCACCTCGATTGTACTTGTAAAGACACTTAGTAAAGAGTTAGTGTCAAATAAATATAACTAAAAATGAATACTCAAATAATAACTTAAGAATAAAAATCCGTCTTATTGACATGGGAGGCCTTGGAAATCGACGGTAATTTCTTCATCGGCCATTAACAAGTAAACATATAAACTTGAATTAAAATTCCGTCTTTTAAAATGGAAAGGCCTCTAAACCCGACGGATAGATTTTTCATTGGCCCTTTAACAAATATATTAATATAACCTGAACATCAAACAAAACATAACAAATATCCCAAGAGAATAGGGAAAAAACAACCAAACTAAAACAACATAATTAGAAATGGAAATAACAATAACGTAATATATGAAAATTAAAATAACATTAAAATAGAATAATAACAAAACCTGAAAAGTTAAGATAGCAATAGTTGACTAACAATTTTAAAATAATAATAATAATAAATAAAATCAAACCGTAAATAATGCTAATATTAAAACTACAATAAACACAAATATTAATTGACTTTTAGAACTACATTAAACTAAAAAAACAAAAAAGCTACATAGCTACAAAAATAAACAGAAAACATAAAAACTGGGAATTAAATAAACAAGGCTAAGAAAAAAATTTACCTGGTTCTGGGCGGCGAACCGGAACTACGAGTTTGAAGGCAACGACTCCACCTCCTCAACTCGAAAACCACAAAACACTTTAAAATTTTTGAACTATGGGAACCAAGAATTCTCAAAATTTATGAGTATTCTTTTGTTTTCCCCTCCAAATCCTCTCCTAAAAATAGTGAATGAAGTGGGCTTATATAGAAACCCAAAAATTCTCAAAAAGGATGAAATACCGATGTGGGACTATTGCAAAATTGAAAAATTGTTTGAGAGACAATGTGGGAAAGTCAATATTTTTTATTTTTTTTTTGTATTTGACTCAAAATGTATGAATTTTGAATTCATCGGACCAAAATTTGCTATTAAATAAATAAAGATTCAAAATCACGAATTTTTAAAATATTAGGCCAAAATTGGGTGTCAACAGCTGTCCCTTTCGTTGTGTATGATTGATTCAAGAAATCGTGGACAACGAAAATTGACAAACCCAATTTTGACCGAACACATGACCTTTGTAGAGAAGTGCGGTTGCATGTGGTGGAAGTCAATCCCAGACCTGTCTCCAAAAGGTTCCATGATGTGTTGCGTCCTTGTTGAAGTGGTTTGCACCTGTTTTTTTTTTTTTTTTTTTTTTTTTTTTTTTTAAGAAATTCATCTTTTGAATGCTCTTGACAAAGACTGATATAAAACTCATCAGCTTAAAAATGCAATTTAAATGGGAGAGTGTCTTCCATCATGTCGACATTCAATTTATCTCCTCGGCATTTAACGTCAGTTGACGTTGAGGGATAAATATTTCCTTTGAGATGCACGATTCTTTTTCTGGCAATGCATGATTGCTTGCAGGGCATGAATACCTTCCCGCGATGTTCAAATTTGCGAGGAATGGAATCTTCTCGCGAGACATAAAAAGTTTGGCGAGGGATGGGATCTTCTCGCGATGCATAAAATTTTGCGAGGGATGAAATCTTCTCGCGATGCATAAATTCCGTAAGGTATGAAATCTTCTTGCGATATGCAAACTTTTGCGAGGAATTGAATCTTCTCGCGATGCACAAAATTTTTGCGAGGGATGAAATTTTCTCGCGATGCATAAATTCCGCAAGGTATGAAATCTTCTTGCGATATGTAAACTTTTGCGAGGAATTGAATCTTCTCGCGATGCATAAAATTTTTGCGAGGGATGAAATCTTCTCGCGATGCATAAATTCCGCAAGGTATTAAATCTTCTTGCGATATGTAAACTTTTGCGAGGAAGTGAATCTTCTCGCGATGCATAAAAAATTTAACTTGCGATGCATGAATATTAATCCGCGATGCATGAATATTAACTCGCAATGCATGAATATTAACTAGTGATGCATGAATTAACTCGCGATGCATGAATCGACTCTCGATGCATGAATATTAACTAGTGATGCATGAATTGACTCTCGATGCATCAATATTAACTCTCGATGCATGAATTAACTCTCGATGCATGAATATTAACTCTCGATGCATGAATTTTCTGCGAGGTATGGAATCTTCTCGCGATGCATGGAATTTTCTGCGAGGTATGGAATCTTCTCGCGATGCATGAATTTTCTGCGAGGTATGAAATCTTCTCGCGATGCATGAATTTTCTGCGAGGTATGAAACCTTCTCGCGATGCATGAATTTTCTGCAAGGTATGAGATCTTCTCGCGATGCATGAATTTTCTGCGAGGTATGAGATCTTCTCTCGATGCATGAATTTTCTAGCAAGGTATGAGATCTTCTCGCTATGCATGAATTAACTCTAGATGCATGAATTAACTAGCGATGCATGAATTCCACAAGGTATGAAATCATCTTGCGATGCATACATTTCTGCGAGGTATGAAATCTTCTCGCTATGCATGATATTAACTCTATGCATGAATTAACTCTTGATGCATGAATTAACTAGTGATTCATGAATTTCTCGATGATTGCAATGATCTTCTGCGGGGCATGAATATCTTCCCGCAATGCATAAATTCCGCAAGGTATGAAATCTTCTTGCGATGCATGAATTAACTCTTGATGCATGAATTAACTAGTGATGCATGAATTTTCTCTCGATGCATGATCTTCTGCGAGGTATGAAATCTTCTCGCAATGCATGAATTTTCTCTCTATGCATGAATTAACTAGTGATGTATAAATTAACTCGCGATTCATGAATTGACTCTCGATGCATGAATATTAACCCGCAATGCATGATTATTAACTCGTGATGCATGAATTTTCTCTCAATGCATGAATATCAACTAGGGATGCATGAATTCCGCAAGGTATGAAATCTCCTTGTGATGCATACATTTCTGTCAGGTATGAAATCTTCTCGCAATGCATGAATTTTCTCTCTATGCATGATTTTTCGCGATGCATGATTTTCCGCAATGCATGATTTTCGCTATGCATGATGTTTCGTGATGCATGATTTTTAACGAGGCCTAGATGGCTCGATAATGTTCCACTGTAACGAGGTGGATGTCTCAATAATGTTCTCGATAATGTTCCAACTGTAACGAGGTGGGTGGCTCGATAATGTTCCAACTGTAATGAGGTGGACGACTCGATAATGTTCCAACTGTAACGAGGTGGATGTCTCGATAATGTTCCACTGTATCGAGGTGGATGTCTCGATAATGTTCCAACTGTAACGAGGTGGACGGCTCGATAATGTTCCACTGTATCGAGGTGGATGTCTCGATAATGTTCCAACTGTAACGAGGTGGACGACTCGATAATGTTCCAACTGTAACGAGGTGGATGGCTCGATAATGTTCCACTATAACGAGGTGGATGTCTTGATAATTTTCCACTGTAACGAGGTGGATGTCTCGATAATGTTCCAACTGTAACGAGGTGATGGATCGATAATGTTCCAACTGTAACGAGGTGGACGGCTCGATAATGTTCCAACTGTAACGAGGTGGATGGCTCGATAATGTTCCACTGTAACGAGGTGGATGTCTCGATAATGTTCCACTGTAACGAGGTGGATGTCTCGATAATGTTCCAACTGTAACGAGGGGATGGCTCGATAATAGTCCCAAACTCAAATGAATTTTTGAGATCCTCTCAAAAATTCTGTCCCAGTTTCCATTATGAAGAGAAATGGAAATCTTACTGGGAATATGACCGAGCCGTTGTGGTGCCTATGTATCCCGTTGGAGCAGGAATCAGGTCAAACGTAGTTCCCCTTGTGGATGATGAGTGCTGCAAAGAATCTGAAAGATTATTAGTAGAAAATGCACAATATGAACATAATGGAATATGCAAATGGTATCCTTTGCTATATTCAAAGCCTAAAGACAAGACATATCACATTTTTGGGATGGACAATTCAATGAAGTAAAATAGGCGTCTCACATATATAAGATTAACTTAACAACACCTTTTATAATGAACGACTCAAAAGACCATTTTTTTAATCTTTTTTTCTTTTTTTTTTCAAAAATAAAAATGCGATGAGATACTCAAATCTTCACCACGATTGGTACCAACAAGATTGCAGGTAAATCTTTTTTTTTTTAAGATTGAATTAAGGTAATTCCTACAGCTTCAAGTGGTACCTCAAATATACTTAAGGATCAACAAGATCCGTTCATCTTATTTCAAACAAAAATTTGAATTGTATCAATCCTCATGTTTTAAGTGCCCTCACAACAAAGGCTAGTGCTATTTCACACATATTTGAAACATTTGATTATAGGAAATTTTTTCAAAGTGCACTCACACTCACAAGAATGTTCAATGCACACAATTGTGATACCATACGCTTGACCCTTATGTAAATCTCCACTAATGTGAGAACATTTGGAATGAGATCATGTAGGGCATGTCCTTGGCTTGTAACGTAGACTTAGGGATGGGTAGGATATTTATTAGAGATAAAAGTGACTGAATTCCTCCTTGAGCGTCACACAGAATCTGTGCTCTTAATAATTGGTACGCCTTTGGCGTTAGATCCTCTTCATTATTCTCTGCGCTCTCAAATTCTTTTGAATTCTCATTTTTAACGCTTTTCCCTTCCCTTTTTTTTTTTTTGAGTTTTTTTTCTTCATCTTTTGATTCCTTACTCCTTGGAGCTTTTCTTTTAATCACTTCTTCATTATAACGACCCAAATCGGGGACGCGACTGGCACCCACATTTACCCTCCTATGTGAGCGAACCAACCAATCTAACCATTATCATTTCAACATATATCAACAGAAAGTAATGCGGAAGACTTAACATTAATAAAATCAAATCAATAACTATTGTTATCCCCAAAATCTGGAAGTCATCATCACAAGAACATCTATGATCAAATTACTAACTAAAAATGTCTAAGAAGCTAAAAATACATAAGAAGCTAGTCCATGCCGGAAGTCAAGGCATCAAGACTTGAAGAAGAAGATCCAGTCCAAGCTAAAAGCCTTAGGTCACCCTGAATTTCCTATGTAGTGGAGACTGGCTTGAATTACTGTTGAGTCGAGGACGACGACGCGTTTGCTGCACTCCACAAATACAAAGAAGAAAACATAAAAGTAGGGGGTCAGTACAACCACAAGTACTGAGTAGATATCATCGGCCAACTCAAAATAGAAAACAATACATATCAGTTAATATTATAAATCAACTATAACTCAACATGTAGCATCAACAAGTACCATCAAGTTCATCCATGAGGGCTCAAGCCTCAATACCATACTCATTTGGGAATTAAGTTTATTAGATTGAGTATATTTATCATCTTTCAAGATTCATTATCTTTCTTCCTCTTGTGTCGGTACGTGACACTCCGATCCCCTACCACTATGTGTCGGTCCGTGACACTCCGATCCCCTAATTCTACGTGTCGGTTCGTGACACCCGATCCACTATATGTGTCGGTACGTGACACTCCAATCCCCTATATGTGTCAGAACGTGACACTCCGATCCCCTATATGTGTCGGAACGTGACACTCCGATCCCCTACATGTGTCGGTACGTGACACTCCGATCCCCTAATTCTACGTGTCAGTTCGTGACACCCGTCCCAATAATACTATGTGTCGGAATGTGACACTCCGATCCACTAATACTATGTGTCGGAACGTGACCCTCCGATCCACCTAACCTCATTCTATCCGTTCATCAAGCTTCTCTATACCAAGGCATCAGCAATCCCATTACTTTACTTCATCAAGCCTTCTTTTATACCAAGGCATCATCATCAATAACATAGATTAAAGTTTCTTTCAAGATTTGAGATTCAATGGTTTTCGTCATGCTTGTTTTATCAAAATCACATAATCATATTCATGCAAGCATACAATTAAGCATATAGACTGGTTTACAATACCACCAATACATATCATTCACTATTAAGAGTTTACTACGAATATCGTAAAAACCATAACCTACCTCCACCGAAGACTAGTGATCAAACAAGCAATTTCCCAAGCTTTGATAGTCCCTCTGCTTCTTGATCGATCAATCTCTCTCTCCATTTGTTCTTTCTATTTTCTTATTCAAACCCTCTTTCCTTTACCCTAATTACCATATAATTAAGATAAAGATGGCAATAAACCCACTAATTAACTTAGGGTTGCCTCTTTTACCCCCAAGTAATTAGACTTATTAATACTAACCCTCTAACTTTATAATTAAGGAAAGAATAGTCCAAAGCGTCCCTTAAAACTTAACCAGAAATCCGACTCCAACTTGGACTACGCAACCTATGACGGGCCGTCGTGCCTGCGACGGTCCATCACGAAGGTCGTCGCAAGGACCAGAACTCCATTTTTCACCAAGGAGTCTGTAACGGTCTGTCACACATGTGACGTTCCGTCCTGCACATTACGTCACGAAGTTCAGAGAGTCGATTTTCAGTACCCAATTTCAGAATTTCTAAGTATTTTGGAACGAGACACCCTCGACAGTCCGTCGTGCCCATGACGGTCCGTCGTGGTGACCGTCGTCTCAGCCAGTTTTTCCAGAAATAAAATCTGCTGCTCAAAACGACTAAACAGGACGTTACAATAGATACCAATTTACCCATCGTTAGTCCCCGAACGATCAAAAGAAGAAAAACAATGGCAAAAAGGAGTACCTGAATCTGTAAACAGATGTGGGTATTTTTCTTGCATATCTGCCTCCTTCTCCCAAGTAGCCTCTTCAACCGGTTGATTCTTCCATTGAACTTTGATTGATGCAATCTCTCTCGACCTCAACTTGCGAACCTCTCTATCTAAAATAGCAATGGCTTCCTCCTCATAAGTAAAATTCTCATCAAGCAAAACTGAATCCCAACGGATGACGTAGTTTCCATTCCCATGGTATCTTTTCAACATGGACACATGAAATACCGGATGCACTCTGGACAGCCCTGGAGGTAAGGCTAATTCATAAGCCACCTCCCCTACACGCTTTAGTACCTCAAATGGTCCAATATACCTTGGACTTAACTTACCTCTTTTGCCAAACCGCATCACCCCTTTCATGGGTGAAACCTTCAACAAGACTTGTTCACCTTCCATGAACTCCAAGTCTCTAACCTATCGGTCTACATACTCTTTTTGTCTACTTTGCGCCGCTAGAAGCTTTTCTTGAATGCACTTCACCTTATCTAACAAATCCTTCAAGAGGTCAGTACCCCAAGGTCTAACCTCAAATGCATCAAACCAACCAATTGGAGATCTACACCTCCTCCCATACAATGCTTCAAATGGAGCCATATCAATACTGGAGTGATAGCTATTATTGTATGAAAACTCTGCCAAAGGTAAGAAGTTATCCCAATGACCACCAAATTCTATCACACAAGCATGAAGCATATCCTCTAACACTTGAATCGTTCGCTCAGACTGACCATCGGTCTGAGGGTGAAATGCAGTGCTAAGGTCTAACCTAGTACCCAACTCAGCATGCAATGTTTTCCAAAACTTAGAAGTAAACTGTGTACCTCTATCTTATATGATGGATAGTGGAACCCCATGTAATCGAACGATTTCTGAGATATAGATCTTGGCTAACTTCTCTGCATTGTAAGTCACCTTGACCGGAATAAAATGAGCAGACTTAGTTAACCTATCAACAATCACCCAAATAGAGTCGTACTTACCCATCGTCTTTGGAATACCAACCACGAAGTCCATTGCGATTCTCTCCCACTTCCATTCAGGAATGGGCATTCTCTGAAGTGTTCCTCCGGGCCTCTGGTGTTCATACTTTACTTGTTGACAGTTTGGACATTTGGCAATAAAGTCAACAATATCGCGCTTCATTCTACTCCACCAAAAGTGTTGCTTTAGGTCACGATACATCTTGGTTGCACCCGGATGTATAGAATACCTTGAACTATGAGCCTCTGCCAAAATAGTGTTGATCAAATCATCGATGCGTGGTACACATACCCTTCCCTTAATCCTCAACACACCTTCCTCATCGATTGTTGCTTCTTTAGCCTCTCCTTGCAACACTTTATCTCGAATCCGGATCAACTTCTCATCATCAAACTGCTTCCCCTTAATCTTGTCAAGGAAGGAGGATCTTGCCTCCACACAAGCTAACAATACTCCCTTCTCATTTACTTCTAACCTCATAAGGTCATTAGCCAAAATCTGCACTTCTCTAGCCAATGGGCGTCTAGAAGCTTGCAAATGAGCTAGACTTCCCATGCTTCCCGCCTTTCTACTCAAAGCATCTGCCACAACATTTGCCTTCCCCGGATGATACAAGATAGTGATATCGTAGTCCTTCAGTAGTTCCATCCATCTCCTTTGTCTCAAGTTCAAATCTTTATGAGTAAAGACATACTGTAGACTACGATGATCCGTATAGACTTCACACTTAACCCCATATAGATAGTGCTTCCATTGCTTTAATGCAAACACTACCGCGGCCAATTCCAAGTCATGAGTTGGATAGTTACGTTCATGCACTTTTAATTGTCTTGAAGCATAAGCAATCACATTCCTTTCTTGCATCAGCACCGCACCCAAACCCGAATAGGATGCATCACAATAGACAATGAAATTCTTACCTTCCACTGGCAAGGTAAGGATAGACGCGGTAGTCAACAAAGTCTTGAGTTGCTGAAAGCTTTCCTCACACTCATCCGACCATACAAATGTAACATTTTGCTTAGTCAAGTTCGTCAGTTGGGAAGCAATAGAAGAGAATCCCTTGACAAATCGGCGGGAGTAGCTAGCTAACCCAACAAAGCTTCTTATTTCTGACACATTAGTGGGTCTTACCCAATTCTTCACTATCTCAATCTTAGAAGGATCCACCATCACTCCCTCCTTAGAAACTACATGCCCAAGAAGGAAACTGCATCTAGCCAAAACTCACACTTAGAGAACTTGGCATAAAGCTTTTTCTCCCTCAACATTTCAATACCATTCTCAAATGCTCCTCATGTTCCTTCTTGCTTTTAGAGTAAATCAGTATATCATCAATAAACACGATCACAAAGAGATCCAGATATGCTTAAAAATCCCATTCATCAAGCTCATGAACGCGCAGGGGCATTCGTAAGACCAAAGGACATCACCACAAATTCATAATGTCCATACCTAGTTCGAAAAGCAGTCTTTGGTACATCCATTTCCCGTATTTTCAATTGATGATAACCGGATCTCAAGTCAATCTTAGAGAAGACACAAGCACCTTGTAACTGATCGAACAAGTCATCAATGCGAGGAAGAGGATACTTTTTCTAATAGTTACCTTGTTCAACTGCCGGTAGTCTATGCACATCCGAAAACTCCCATCCTTCTTCTTCACAAACAAAACGGAGCACCCCAAGGAGATGCACTTGGTCTAATGAAGCCTTTGCTCAACAACTCTTGAAGTTGAGCCTTTAACTCTCTTAACTCCGCGGGAGCCATTCTGTTAGGGGGTATAAAATGGGGCGAGTGCCCGTTCAGATCGATACAGAAGTCAATGTCCCTATCTGGTGGCATACCAGGAAGATCTGCAGGGAACACATCTAAAAACTCACGGACTACCGAAACCGACTCAATCGAAGGTACTTGGGTAGTGTCATCCTTGAGGTGGGCCAAGAAATCTAAACACCCTTTACTAACCATTTTCTTAGCACGAAGAAAGGAGATGATACGCACCGGATTGGAAGTGTAGTCCCCCTCCCACACTAACGGGTCTGTCCCAGGATTGGCTAACGTCACTGTCTTAGCATTACAATCCAAGATTGCAAATTGCGGGGAAAGCCAAGTCATACCCAGAATTACATCAAAATCAACCATTTCTAGGATAACCAAATCTACATAAGTGTTGCTCCCCACAAAGTTCACCAAACAAGACCTATATACCTTTTCAACTACCACAGACTCAGCCACCGGAGTAGAAACACGAATAGGCATATCAAGTAATTCACAATGTAAATTTAGACCAATAGCAAATGATGAAGATACATATGAAAACGTGGATCCAGGGTCAAATAATACAGATGCCATGCAATCACAAACCAAAAGATTACCTCTGATAACAACATCAGACGCCTCCGTTTCAGATATCCCAGGGAAAGCATAACAATGGGCCCTATCGTTTGTATGTCCATTGCCCCTACCATGTTGTGATGTAGTGGCTCCAGTTTGCCCATCACCTCGGCCGTTTTGGTGACCACTATTGCCTCGACCACCACGTCCTCTAGAAAAACGGCCTCTACCATGACCACCTCTACCTCTAGCTATTGGGGGTCGGTAACTCTGTTTTGGACAATTCCTCCTAATATGTCCAATCTCCCCACATCCATAACACTCTCTGGAGTCAGGCATAGGTCTCTCGGGAAGTGTTGACCGGTCTGAGGTGGACCCCGAACTACAGTCTGTAATGACGACTGAATTGGTCGAACTGAGTAACCTCCAGAACTCTGTCCTCTAGAGTAGGAACCACTAAACTCACCTCCCTTTCGAAACCTTTTCGATGTCGATGCCGTGGTGAAGTCGTTTGGCTTCACTCCTTCCACCTCTATCACAAAGTCTACCACCTCTTGGAAGGATTTTGCTGTTGCCGCTACCTGTAAGGCCAAAATCCGCAATTCTGACCTCAACCCCTTCACAAAACGGCGAATCCGTTCTTGTGGACTGAAACAAAGTTGGGTGGCATACCTGGATAATGCACGGAATTTGGCCTCATATGCGTTAACCGTCATCCTACCTTGCTCTAGACTCAAGAACTCATCCCTTTTTCTATCTCTCAAAGTCCTTGGGATATAATTTTCCATAAACAAGCTAGAGAACGATGCCCAAGTCATAGGTGGTGCCTCTGTTGGTTGACACTCAACATGTGACCGCCACCACATTTTGGCGTTCCCTTGAAACTGATAACTCACGAACTCCACGCCAAACCGTTCTACGATACCCATCTTGTGTAGTAGCTCATGACATCAACCAGGAAATCGTAAGCATCCTCAGATTCTGCACCTTGAAGACTGGAGGTTTCAATTTTAAGAACTTACTGAAAAGTTCATGCTGATCATTTGTCATTATAGGCCCAGTAGTCAGACGTGGAAACGTGCCTATGTCCAATGAGACATCCATACGAGGAGCCATAGTAGCCGCATGTCGTATCTCTGAAACTGGAGGTGTTGGTGCAGAAACCACTGGAGGTGCCTGACCCTGATCAGATAACCCGCCAAGATAAGCAAGAACCTGATTGATCATTTCTCGGGTAGGTTGGGGTGGCATTTCCTCATTCTGCACTTGTTCATTCTCCCCATCCTCCCCTTCTCTTACTACTTCCTCAGTCGGTGGAGGAGTCACTGCCCTAGCATCAGATGGGCTAGGTGCTCGTCCTCTTCCTCTAGAGGACGTCCTCCCACGACCTCTACCACGGCCTCTTGCCGCTGCTCTTCCTCGAGCCACAGCCCCAGTGGCTGGCTCAAATGTTTCTTGCCGTGCCGTTGTTGCTTCTGGTGCGGTCATTGCTCTAGTTCTAACCATCTGCGAAATAGAGTGAAGATGGTCAGATACCAATTCGTATCACCTAGATACCAATTGGACTCAAGTAGTAGCACGAAAGAAAGAATGAAAGAATGAAATTTTCCTAAAGTCCTATAGCCTCTCAAAGAAAAGTAAAGGCGTCCCCCTACCGTTCCTTAAGACTCTACTAGACTCGTTCTTGTGTGATGAGACCAACGAACCTAATGCTCTGATACAAAGTTTGTCACGACCCAAATCGGGGACGCGACTGGCACCCACATTTACCCTCCTATGTGAGCGAACCAACCAATCTCACCCTTATCATTTCAACATATATCAACAGAAAGTAATGCGGAAGACTTAACTATTAATAAAATCAAATCAATAACTATTATATCCCCAAAATCTGGAAGTCATCATCACAAGAACATCTATGATCAAATTACTAACTAAAAATGTCTAAGAAGCAAAAAATACATAAGAAGATAATCCATGCCGGAAGTCAAGGCATCAAGACTTGAAGAAGAAGATCCAGTCCAAGCTAGAAGCCTTAGCTCACCCTGAATTTCCGATGTAGTGGAGACTGGCTTGAATTACTGTTGAGTCGAGGACGATGGCGCGTTTGCTACACTCCAGAAATACAAAGAAGAAAACATAAAAGTAGGGGGTCAGTACAACCACAAGTACTGAGTAGATATCATCGGCCAACTCAAAATAGAAAACAATACATATCAGTTAATATAATAAATGAACTATAACTCAACATGTAGCATCAACAAGTACCATCAAGTTCATCCATGAGGGCTCAATCCTCAATACCATACTCATTTGGGAATTAAGTTTATTAGATTGAGTATATTTATCATCTTTCAAGATTCATTATCTTTCTTCCTCTTGTGTCGGTACGTGACACTCCGATCCCCTACCACTATGTGTCGGTACGTGACACTCTGATCCCCTAATTCTACGTGTCGGTTGGTGACACCCGATCCCCTATATGTGTCGGTACGTGACACTCCGATCCCCTATATGTGTCGGAACGTGACACTCCGATCCCCTATATGTGTCGGAACGTGACACAACGATCCCCTATATGTGTCGGTACGTGACACTCCGATCCCCTAATTCTACGTGTCGGTTCGTGACACCCATCCCACTAATACTATGTGTCGGAACGTGACCCTCCGATCCACTAATACTATGTGTCGGAACGTGACACTCCGATCCACTAATACTATGTGTCGGAACGTGACACTCCGATCCACTAACCTCATTCTATCCGTTCATCAAGCCTTCTCTATACCAAGGCATCACCAATCCCATTACTTTAATTCATCAAGCCTTCTTTTATACCAAGGCATCATCATTAATAACATAGATTAAAGTTTCTTTCAATATTTGGGATTCAATGGTTTTCGTCATGCTTGTTTTATCAAAATCACATAATCATATTCATGAAAGCATACAATTAAGCATATAGACAGGTTTACAATACCACCAATACATATCATTCACTATTAAGAGTTCACTACGAATATTGTAAAAACCATAACCTACCTCCACCGAAGACTAGCGATCAAACAAGCAATTTCCCAAGCTTTGATAGTCCCTCTGCTTCTTGATCGATCAATCTCTCTCTCTCTTTGTTCTTTCTATTTTCTTATTCAAACCCTCTTTACTTTACCCTAATTAACATATAATTAAGAATAAAGATGGCAATAATAGCCCTCTAATTAACTTAGGGTTGCCTCTTTTAACCCCCAAGTAATTAGACTTATTAATATTAACCCTCTAACTTTATAATTAAGGAAAGAATAGTCCAAAGCGTCCCTTAAAACTTAACCAGAAATCCGACTCCAACTGGGATTACGCAACCTGTGACGGGCCGTCGTGCCTGCGACGGTCCGTCACGAAGGTCGTCGCAAGGACCAGAACTCCATTTTTCACCAAGGAGTCTGTGACGGTCCGTCCTGCACATTACGTCACAAAGTTCAGAGAGTCGATTTTCAGTACCCAATTTCAGAATTTCTAAGTATTTTGGAACGAGACACCCTCGACGGTCCGTCGTGCCCATGACGGTCCGTCGTGGTGACCGTCGTCTCAGCCAGTTTTTCCAGAAATAAAATCTGCTGCTCAAAACGACTAAACAGGTCGTTACATATAATAATTTTCCTTTTTGTTGGAATATTTTTTCCTTCTAACCTTTCACTGGTCCTGTAAAGAAATTTTTTGTCTTTCTTTATTTCTTCCACTTTTTTTTTTCTCTTTTTCTCTAGAGTATTTGCTTCCTTGATTTTGAGAGACTCAATATCTTTGCTTTTTGAAATTTCAAACATTGATCTCCTTTTATAATTTGCACATTCTTTTTGCACTCAAGAAGGTTGGGCCAAGAGAGGATAGTGCTCGTAAGCACTCAAAAGGGTAGTGGTTAAGATGTGGTCGTCCAAATGAAGGTTTCAGGCTCAAAATGGGAAAACTAGGGATTAATGTAATTTGGTAGGCTTTGAAAGGCACAATCGGGTCAAAAAAGGCCTACAATTCTTTCTCAAACCAAACATTACTCATGATTTCGCCTTGAAAAACATTCAGGTAAGTTCTAGATCAACAGTGTAACACAATTGAACTTTGATCAAAATCTCACCACACAATGCGCATGAAACATAAGGTTAGTTTTATTCTTATCTTGATTGAATGCAAGAGAATTTTCAAGCATCACAAAAGTACAGATAAGAGGTACCACGAGAATCTGTAGTTTACCGCAAAGTCAGTCTTTTCTATCATATCGAATATAATTACATGCTCTTAACCATATAGGTCCCAACCGAGTTAAAGACATGATTCTAACAGTATGTACAAATAATTTTTTATTTTTTTTTAAAAAAATTATTACCGAACCCGAGAAAGGCTGCCTACGTATCTCATTAACATGAGAATCAGGTACGCGTAGTTCGTGCAGATATGAGTTGAAAAATATGCACAAACCCTTTTTTTTTTAGAAAAAGATAATACCGAACTCAAGAAGGGTTGCCTACGTATCCCATTAAAATGAGAATCAGGTACGCGTAGTTTGACCAGATATGACTGGGAAAATATGCACAAACAATTTTTATAAAATGTTTTTTTTTGAGAAGATTATACCGAACCCAAGAAGGGTTGCCTACGTATCTCATTAAAATGAGAATCAGGTACGCGTAGTTCCGCAAATATGACTTGAAAAATATGCATGAACTATTTTTTTTTAGAAGATTATACCGAACCCAAGAAGGGTTGCCTACATATCCCATTAAAATGAGAATCAGGTACGCGTAGCTCGACCAGATATGACTGGGAAAATATGCACAAACAATTTTTATAAAATCTTTTTTTTAGAAGATTATACCGAACCTAAGAAGGGTTGCCTACGTATCTCACCGAAATGAGAATCAGGTACGCATAGTTTGTCCAGATAAGACATATAATAATTTAAAAATTTAGACAACTCAAAGAAATTCCTATGTCTAGCGCCACTAAAATTTGTAGTCATGAAGGTTTTTTTTTTTAGCCTCTTAATCGTCAATATTTATACTGTTTGTTGAATGTAACCTACAAATTTTCACAGTAATGATTTGTTGTATTCTTCTTGGATGTTTTCTTGGATCTTTGTCTCCTTTTAATTTTCACGAGATCTAGACACTGTTATGACCATCCCCGACTGATGTCGGGGACGGTATACCTACAGAAATATGAGAAATATGTGAGAGCAAGACCATCATGCAAAATAATAATAAAATAAGAAGGTGTAACCTCATAGTCAAACACTCCCCTGATTTATCGTTTTGACTTGATATAGTTGAGAAATGGAAGGACTCTAAGTTCGCTAATCCTCTTGTCTCTTGCAACTTTGGACAAGTAATGATTTCTGAATTCGAACATAAATAAATTTTCGCTGTGAAGAAGAACAACTCAAAATGTAAAAGTGTTAGTTCCTGTACGTAATGGATAATACAAAATATTACACACAAAAAATGAATTAAACACATAAACACTGTTTTAATTAAAGACAAACTGAAACATATCACATAGCATACAAACAATTATTACGCTTCCTATACAAATATGTGACCCTTTTATGCCTAGGGTAGGCCTATCGATTTAAAGGATGTATACGTCATTTGAAATATTTCATTGCTCCAAAAAACTCAAATTTATACAAATTTTTTAAATTAAACTTAATGGGGATACATAACAGGGGAAATGTATACAAAATAATCAGTCCCACACAGGGGTACGACCCTAAACTATGCCTCCGCGAAAGATCGTTCTGCTTTCTTGATTTGTTGTCATCTCCGGGTGCCAAGATCTTCGAATAGGCTAGTAGCTGGTGAAACTCTTTCTTTAACCTAAGCAAACTATAATATAATCCTTACCCTATGAGACAATGATTTTCTCAAACAACGTATGCACCCTTCAAATTTAAACACATAAGTATGAACGTCCATTTAGGCCGTGGGCCGTTTTGGACACAAGGTGGTCTTCTAATGGGCCCAACACGCCATGGGTATTGAGTAATCTTAGTTCAAATGCGCTATTTTCGGATTTTGTTCGGATCTACGCTAGTTTACTAAGAGTGGGTTGTATTTATAGAGGAAAAGGTAACCCAAGCGGACTACTTGGGCTGGGACAGTTAACGATCGTTGACTATCAAGTAGTCAACTACACTCGTCAGGGTGCCCCGAGAAAATCTTTGGTTAATGAACGACTGCGAACCCGCATAATCGTCCTTTAGTGGAAATGAAATAATTGTCGTTTGACGGAAAATATAATGCCATGAATGCAATGATAATATACACACAACAAGATAAATAATGAATAAATACAGTATACAAATAATCAACGAAATATAAAAAAACAAGGTATAACATAATAATAAAGCAAAAATTTCCTCAATTTGAAAAAATAAATAAATTCATATTGGTCAAAACCTCTAAAACTCCCCAGCGGAGTCGCCATTCTGTTTACATCCCTACTCTGTTATAATAGGGCGAAACGTCGCGGCAACTCAAAAATACTTAATTGTTTCAATTTTAACAAAGTTTTAAAAATAAACGAGTTTTAGAAAAGAGTCGCCACCTAATTTTAGGAAAACTAGGAAACCAATTATGATCTACAAAACCAAATTGATTCTATGTAAGGGGTTCAAGTTACTCCGAAGGGAAGGGGTTAGGCACCCTTCGGATTCCACAAATGTGGTTCCCGACTGAATTCATTTTTTTTTCAAATTGAGGAAGAATAAAATAATATACAAATAATAAACATACAATATACACAATAAAATAATAATCATCTGCCTAAGGTTTGCCTAACGTCAATATTTACAAAATGACGAAATAAAAATATAATTCAAACTTTTTTGAATAATTTCAAGGAAAAGCACCTCGATGTACCTGTAAAGACACTTAGTAAAAGAGTTAGTGTCAAATAAATATAACTAAAAATGAATGATAACTTAAGAATAAAAATCTGTCTTATTGACATGGGAGGCCTTGGAAATCGACGGTAATTTCTTCATCGGCCATTTAACAAGTAAACATATAAACTTGAATTAAAATTCCGTCTTTTAAAATGAAAAGGCCTCTAAACCCGACGGATAGATCTTTCATTGTCCCTTTAACAAATATATTTAATATAACCTGCACATCAACAAAACATAAAAAATTATCCCAAGAGAATAGGAAAAACAACAACCAAACTAAAACAACATAATTAGAAATGGAAATAACAATAATGTAATATATGTAAAATAAAAATAACATTAAAATAGAATAATAACAAAACCCTGAAAAGTTAAGATAGCAAATAGTTGACTAACAATTTTAAAATAATAATAATAATAAATAAACATCAAACCGTAAAATAATGCTAATATTAAAACTACAATAAACACAAATATTAATTGACTTTTAGAACTACATTAAACTAAAAAAACAAAACAAGCTACATATAATAAACAGAAAACATAAAAAAACTAGGACTACGAGTTTGAAGGCAAACCGGAACTACGAGTTTGAAGGCAACGACTCCACCTCCTCAACTCGAAAAACCACAAAAACACTTTAAAATTTTTGAACTATGGGAACCAAGAATTCTCAAAAATTTATGAGTATTCTTTTGTTTTCCCCTCCAAATCCTCTCCTAAAAATAGTGAATGAAGTGGGCTTATATAGAAACCCAAAAATTCTCAAAAAGGATGAAATACCGACGTGGGACTATTGCAAAATTGAAAAATTGTTTGAGAGACAATGTGGGAAAGTCAATTTTATTTTTTGTATTTGACTCAAAATGTATGAATTTTGAAATCATCGGACCAAAATTTGCTATTAAATAAATAAAGCTTCAAAATCACGAATTTTTAAAATTTTAGGCCAAAATTGGGTGTCAACAAGATGTGGTTTCAGTTTTGAATTATAAAGGTGAAATTAGCCTATGTATCTTGTCTCAAGTTGTGATCAAGAGTTGAATTGTGTTATAGAGATGAAATTGGCCTTGTTATTTCACTAGTTATCATTGTGTGATGATGTTACTTGCCAAGTTGGGTGTAGTTATGGGTTTGATTGTAGGACCTTGACGATAGACTATGAGGAAGACTTGGTACATCTTAGAAACTCTATCTTTACTTCCAATTGTGATTATTTGTTGTTATGTCATGATATTACATTGTAGTATGCCTTGTACTAGGATTATAGGGTGGTATGATGTTGAATTTAAATCTATTGACTATATTGTGAGGTTGATTAAGGTGTATGTGATATAAGGATGGAAAACTATCAATGTGCCTTAATATGCTATGAAATGTTAATGTGTTAACCTCACCTATATGAATTGTGATGAATGTATTTATACTCATACAATTCTTATTGAGCGATTAATAATGATGATTATAAAAGGGGTAGACCCTATGGCCTAAATTAATCTATGTTTGATACTTAATGGCTTAAAGACATTTCAAAAAGGGAGTCTAGCTTAGCACCGGGTGAACTAGACTGAGGAGTGTCCCTTCCCACATAGGGAAGGTAGGAACACAACATTACTCTTGACATTGGAGACTATAATGCATGACTCATAAAGAGGGTCCCAACTAAATCACCTAGTTCTTGAACTATGTTGCCACAAAGGAATACTAGATAGTGGATCCACACAGTTACTATGTTTCCTGTTTTGGTACTACCGTGGCAAGTAATCCACCTTCTTTTGGTGTAGGGTTTTATGACACCGGATTCAACATTAGCTCATGTTGTCTATGTCTCTTAGAGAAAGATGTTCCCAAAAGGTAAAACAAATTAAAGGACTTGAACTCTAACTTGGATAACCTAAGGGGTTCTAACTTAGTCTAAGTAGGGGTATGGGACTCTACAAAAACATTTCCTTAGTTAGCCTTGAAGGGAGTCATAGGAGGAGGTTATTATATATATATTTATGTTATGATAATATATGATGTATATATTATGACCATGGCACATTTTTGATATTATTTGTTGATTAGTTCATTTATGAATATTCCTTGGGTTATAATGTTAATATATGATAAAATGTAAACCTAAATGCGATGATTTATAAAGTTGGACATTGGTCATGTTTTCTTGTTGAGGATACTTGATTGAGTAAGGTTATGGTACTTTGTTTGGTCATTGCACATGTTGACTTGATAAGGGTTTGTGAGTAGTTGTCCTGCTTATCATGATATGTTTGAATCTTATTCATTCTTGTTATATTATTCCTTAATGATAGGGTTCTAGTAAATCATGGTTTCAAGTATGTTTGGATAAGTATTACTTGCTAAGATAGTAAGCATCTTTGGTTTGTTGATATGACTTACTAGACTTTTGCATGAAGTCCCTAAAGGGGTAAAATTTCATGTTTTGACTAAAAATTCCCTTTTAGCATGCTTTTCTTGTGTATGTGCATAAGGTCTCATACTTAGTATATATGGATTACTAACCTCATTTTTTGCCTTTTCCCAAACATTTTAGGTTCTGTTCGTTGAAGGTTTTTGAAGGCTATATTGTTGAAGGCTTGGATTCTTCATTTCATCCAAGTGGGTAGGTCCTCAACTTTTGAGAGAAATGCCATCATCTAGCTTACCGACTAATTATGAGCTTAATGACTCTTTAATTTCTTTTATTTTATATTGAGTACAATAATTTTGTATGACCTATATGTGGTCTTGTTGTATTGATGTAAGGGTTATGTCCATATTGTGATAGTCGTTTAGATGGTATGAGATTAAACAATCATTGAGACTATTTCTATATTTTACGTATATGTATATGCAATAAAAGTAGAAGGCTAACCTTCCTATATGAATTGTCTATATATACTTGATATGAATATATATTATGTGTATCTAGAGGTCTATTTTAACCTCCAAGTAGGTATAACTAACGTTTTAAATTTTTTCATGTTTTTCAACCTATGACATAAGACGAGAGGCTAGTCTGAGTCCTTGAAAAGGACGACGACGCCAGTTTCATCTAGGGGTAAACTTGGATGTGACAATTTAAATGTTTCAAATGTTTTTTTTATATGCGTGAACCTTCATGTTTGCTTTATATGGATTGGAGTCTTTTGTATAGATGTAAGGGTATTATGGTTGTCCTTGTAGGGTGATGATGTGGATTTGATTGACCTAAAAGTTACCTTACTCTTATGTTAAAATGAATGAAAGAGGCCTTATGGCTAAGTCTCCTCTATTGTTTCCCCTAATATTGTATGACCTTTGTGTGTATTATTTTGTTGAAGAACTTATTTGGTTGAGTATTATGACCTATCTTGATAATTGAGGGATAATTTGACTAAGATGAGAAGGTTAAGAATGCATTGGTGTTCTTATGTTGTCTTACTGTAATTCTTTTTGAAGTGGTAATCACTTTTAACTGATGAAAATGAAGATTGATAAGTTATGATCCTCTTGAGGGTGGGTTAGTAGGTGTTAATTGGGTTTACCGAAGTGGGTGATGGTGATGTGAGTAGTAAGGTTATAGATATTTCTAGTTTTTCCTTCTATGTTTATTTGAGCTTGAAACTAATGAATTCTTAGTAAATTTATTAATGAAATGAGTCTTGTATAAAGTATGAATAACATGACCTCTATATGTTTGATATGTCTTGATTGACACTATCAAGAGAGTATTTTGAAGATTCTAATGTACTTGAAAATAAATTTTGTTAACTTCATAGTTTGCTCATCTTGATTGTGCAACTTGATATGCTAGTTGTGCATTTAATTTCATGAGATAAGGTAAGAAGCGTGCTTGAAGTCACTTTTGATATGTAAGGTTTAGCCTTAAAATGATAAATTTGAGTCTCCTTGAAATGAAAATAATAAATATCTTGAAAACTATGTGACTTTTAGGTTTTGGAAATCATGATTGTAGGCTCACTTATGAAAAGTGAAGGCATGTCCTTCTGTGTGCCTATAAATTGTAAGACTTTCTTTAAATGATGCATGTTTATGAACGCTAGTGACAAGCTAGAAATTGAAATATTGGGAAATGGATACCTATTGTTGTGATGTTTGTGGTGTGAATTTACATTTTTTGTTCACTAGGATGTTTGAGCATGCCATGATTTAAAGTTGAGAAAAATTTTCATTTTATAGTAAATTTGACCTTTGTGCATTTGCTTAGGTATGAACCCATGAGATATGTAAGTGTGTTGAGGAAAAGTACATTCCTGCATGGACAAAACTAAGAATGGTATGGTTTAGTATGACCCTCATGACACTAAGTCTAACTCATAAAGATCCTTATTGATTTAATTGACTCAAGTCTATGTCCATCAAAGTATGAGTGCCTACTTGTTCTTGAGTGTTCTTGAAACTGCCTAAGTTTGACTTAAAGATGGTTGAAAGACGATATCTTAAAAAAATGAAGTGTGATTACCATTTTATGATTAGGAGAAGGATGTTCCTCCTATGAACATGATAAGAGCCTATGTGGTTGATGCATTAGACAGTGAGTGAATAAAGATTTTTCTTGCTTATGTTGCATTGAGTTCTAAATGGTTTGAAGTTGTGTTCCCTGTAATTTTGGTGCATTAAATTCTATATAATGATGTTATTAATGTTGTTAGGTGCTTTGTGATTCATTGAAGTCCTTGTTGTGATTAATGTGTTTTAAGTGCCATTCGAGGACGAATATTCCAAAGTGGGGGATATTGTAAGACCCCCAAAATGAGTTAGGGTGTCGAGAGCCTCACATATTCCTATAAGATTGTTAATATTTTAATTAAGTGTGTTAAAGTACCCATGGGTGATTTTGAGATCATTTGGAAGTCAAACGTCAAGGGACGACCAAGCCGTTCGACGACTAGTCACCTAAGGGGTCTTATGTGTTTTTATGATCTTTAATGGTGTCATGGGATTATGAGGTCATTATATGAGTTATAATGATGTTTTTAGGAATTATTATAAAGTTTCATGAAGTTTGGAGGTCAAACGTCCAAGACGTTAAAAAGTTAGCCCTTGAGATGTTCATGTGTGTCTTGTGTGTGCCTTGCATGTTTGGATGTGTTTTACGTGTTCATTTTGGGTGAAACTTGCATGGAAGGTCTACAACCTGTGATGGTGTATATTAAATTTTGAAACGCCCGGGTATGACTCCCCATGGGTCCCGCAAGAGTCCCTCTAAAAAGGACCCAAAGGTTGTCGAGACACTACCTTGGCAGTGTCAATCGACTTAGCCAAAAGATGCCTCATCAGTTGATTGACGCCCAGTCGATGGAGGGTCGTCATTCATGAGTTATCCTGGGGAACGCTTAGCAAAAAGACATACAAATACCCAAATGATGAAAGCCATAAATGATCCTTCGATGGGCCAAAGACAGATAACTGGTCATCGATGCAGGTTGCAGCTACTACTTAGCGACTTTTTCATTAATGGAGTGAATGGAAAATTCACCTCACCTGCCTTGGCCTCTATGTGTTCATTGTAAAATTGCCCTTATATTGTATGAATGTGGAATTCAATTATGTTAAATTGATCGTTAAATATGGCCTATCATGTATAAATATTATGAATTATATTTAATGTATCCAATGTGGATCAAAGCTTGAGTATTAGTAAGTATTGATTCATGTTCTCCTATCATCTATAAATTGCTAATGCAGTTATATGTATCTCGATTCCATATTAATTGGTTCATGATTTTGGATAGGGCTAATTGTACTTTAGGTACATCCTATCATATGTTATAATGATGAATTATTTGTTTTAATCCAATGTAGGTTGATGCTTGAAGACTTGATCTCTATTTCCTCTCTATTGTAATTCTACGATACTCACTATAATCTCGAAATCTTTGAATTGTAGTAGGATTTCGTTTAACTTATTGTCTGTTCAAGTACTTACTTCTATATGCATTGTTTATTAATTGTGAGCATGAATAATTGATGATGAAAGTGAGAAAGAATCGGTAAAATATCAACTTCCCTTCATATTCCATAAATAGATAATGTAGTGGACCTAGTATGATCTCAATCTTGTTATGATTAATGTATGATTTGCGATTATGTTAGTGTACCTTTGGCTACTGTCCTATACTTAGTTGTTGATGAAAGAGTAGCAATGGTCAATGCTGACCAAAGGCGAAAGGTTTTGTAAGAATTGCTTTATTCTTTTACTTCTCTACATTATAGTATTGTTGATGAAGACTTGTATGACATTGTGTGGTATGGTCCAATTATGGTGGAGATGTTTACTTTATTCCCATTGTATATGGGTTGAATATGGACTTCATGGAAAATTGATGAATACATGAACGTGTTGTTATGATGATCACACTATGAAGCTTATGCGTACTTTCCTATTTTATTTGTTATCTAGGTTGTATGGCAATTGTATGAACATGTAAATGGTTATGTTAAGATCTTGTGTAGGTGCTACCATTAAGGAAGTGTTATGGATTGATAACCCCTACCCATGTACCCTTATGTGAAGGTGTAAATATCTAATGTTGGGAGTCGTAAAGTGTAATATGAAGTTAGCTTGTCTCCTATGCTAAATTGTGTTGTGTGGTCCATGATTAATTTTGCATTGTGGTTCTAAGAGAATGGCTACCTTGATGTGTTGTTGACATCCATATGTGATCATATTGACCAATGTACACACACCCTCACTCTACATGCATACTTATAAGTAGTATAAGAGTATAGTGTTTAATGGAAGGTTGTTCTCATATCCACTAGTGTCTACTACTATGCATGTTAAACTTATGTCTATGAAAGTACAATATGTGTTTCCTTAACTAGGATGACTTGGTAATTGTACTAGTATGGGCAACGGTATGGTACCTTGTCTATGCATTGCACATGTGTAACTTGATAGGATAGTTCCTAGGTTTGGTTTCTATGTACATGGATATGAATGTATGAGTAGGTTATGAACATGTCTTATATGCTATAATGTGAAGTCTGTGGTATGATAAAGTATGATTATACCTAATGTCTAAATGTGTTAATATGAAAGCATGGCTCATATAGCTACACTTATACACATATACATGAATAAAGTAAAGTATGAACATGTATGGTCTAAAGGTGTTAAGTGAAAGGTTTCTTCACATTTATGTAGACACACACGTGTATCATGATCTGGTCAATAGAGGGGCTCTTGAAAGGTGTGCTCAAAGGTATACTAAAATACTTAGGTGCTTGAATATGCTTTGTCCATTTGAAATGTTTTGTCACATGATATAGGTTGATGAAAGGATTTCTCTGCATATGGGGAGTGAATCTCCTAAAGACTTTGTTTCATAAAGAAATGTAATAAAGGATTTTACTAAAGGGAACTTAGCTTAACACCGAGTGAACTTGAAGTGCGGGGTGTCCCTTACTATTGGAGAAAGGTAGGTCACCATAATCCTCATGAGGTGGATAACCACAATGCCTCAATAGGCATAAAAAGGGTTTCCATAGTGAACAACCATAATACCCCATTTGGCATAAAGAGGGTTTTCACATATGTGCCTCAAACATTCCATAACTATGTTATCCCATAAGTTCTAGAAAGTCATATAACCTAATATGCTAGCATGATACTCAGTCGTACCTTGGCAAGCAACATACAATCTTTTGGTATGAGGGACCACACCAAATTTCATGTTTGGCTCACACGGTCTTATTGTTGGTTAAGACTATAGCTTCCCTAAAATAAAATGGACAATGAAATTAAATAACTAAGACCCTAACTCGGATAACCTAAGGGAGGTTACATATGATAGGTGAAAGAGATGAACCCACCTTGATATTACACAAATTGCTTCTTAGGGGGTTCTAGGAAGTTGATCTAAGGTGCATGATTATGGTTATGTCTTTATGCATGGCATGGTAGTATTGTTCTACTTGCTATGAAAATATGCATAATATTGAGTCAATATGATGTGGTCTTATTATTATATGCACTATGTTGGTCTTAATGAGTATATGTTGAAGGTTGCTGACATAAATGAAGTTGTCTTCAATTACTTGTTGATGTATGAGTTAGATGGTAAGGCTTGTATTATCATGATAGGTCTACTAAGTATGTGGGAGGTGGGGCTTCACATGTACATTACACTAGTAGATTTATTTTTGGATTATGAGTAAGGTCTCATAAGGTTCTATTTGAAGTAAAATAAGCATATGTACATAATGACTAAGATTTTACTGTAAGGTTCTATGGTTTTTACTTAAATGTGTCTATGTGGTACTATACTTTTATGATGGTAGGTGATGGACTATGTATGATGTATTATTGATTACTTGTGTCCTTATGGTGATGTATTGAACCAACTATCACTGGAGGGATTACTTGGAAAGAAGTTTACTTCAAAGTGGAAATGTTCACTGTTAAGGGAAATAACTAACTGTAAAGTGACCCTAAAAGTGGCTTAAATTCTACATTTGATTTTATTTGATGTTTAGATTTTGAATATGTTTATATGATGTATGTGAATTATATAAATTCTATTGTATAAAGGTTTTATGAAGTTTTCACAAAAATGCATGAAGTAGGATTTCAAGAAAATGTCCCTTTTAAATGCATGTTTTTGCATGGTTGCCATACTTAGTGCATTCTTGTACTAACTCCATTCTTCTCTACTCTTTATACAAAGTGTAGGTTATGGATGCTTAAAGAATGTCTTAAATGGTGAAGAGCTTGATATATGATATCCAAGATCAAGGAAAAGAAATCCTTAAGTCCAACGATTCCTATGTTATGTCTAGTTACTATAGAGTCTTTCATTATTGTACTTATATATTATGTTATAAGGGTCGTGTCCCTAAAGTACTCTTATGATGTTGGGTCTAGGATTACAAAAAGAGACTATAGTCATTAAATATGTATAATGATATTTTATATATAATGAAAGTAATGTTCTAGCATATGAAGTGCTAAGAAAGTTTTAAATCTTCCCCTAAATTTAACTATGACAATGCAATGAATGATAATTGTGGGCTTGTATTATACCTCCGAGATCGCAAGTACACCATGTTACTTCTAGGGGGTGCTCCTCGGATGTGACAGTTTGATTGACCTAGAAGTTACTTACTCTAATGTTGAACGAAAAGAAAGAGGCCTTATGACTAAGTCTTATCTATTGTTTCCATTAATGTTGTATGACCTTGGTGTCTGTTGTATAGTTGAAGAACTTATGTTATTGAGTATTATGACCAACAAGATAATTGGGGGATAATTTGACTAAGATGATAAGGTGAAAAATGCCTTGGTGTTCCTATGTTTACTTACTATAATTCCTTCTAAAGTAGTAATCACTTTTCAGTGATAAAATGAAGGTTGATAAGTTAAGATCCTCTTGAGGTTGGGTTAAGTTGCTCTTAATTGGGTTTATCCTAAGTGTAGGATAGTGATGTGATTAGTAAGGTTCTAGATATTTGTATCTTTTCCTTCTACATTTATTTGATCTTGAAACTAATTAACTCTTAGTAAGTTTGTTCATGAGAGGAGTCTTGTATAAAGTATGAATACCATGACCTCTATATGTTCGGTATGTCTTGATTGACACTATCTTGAGTGTATTTTGAAGATTTTAAAGTACTTGAAAAGATATTTTTATTAACTTCACGGTTTTCTCTTGTTGATTGTGTATCTAGATATGATATTTGTGCATTTAACTTCATTATATAAGGTAAGAGGAAAGTTTGAAGTCACTTTTTATATGTAAGATTTAGCCTTATAATGAGAAATTTGAGTCTCGTTGAAATGAAATTGATTAATCTCTTGAAAACTATGTGACTTTTCTGTTTTGGAAAGTATGGTTGTAGGCTCACTCTTGAAAAGTGAAGGCATGTTTAATTATATTCCTTGTGTGTGCCTATAAATTGTAAGACTTTCCTTAAATGATGCATGTTTATGAAGGCTAGTGATAAGTTACAACTTTTAGTATAGTGAAATGGATTCCTACTGTTGTGATTTGGGTTGTGTGAATTACCATTTTGTCTTCATTGGGAAGGATGATTAAGCATGCCACTATTAAAAGTTGTGAAATATTCTCATGTTACAATAAAGTTGACCTTTGTGCATTTTCTTGGGTATGAAATCATGTGACATGTAAGTGTGTTGACAAGAAGAACATTCATCCATGGACATAAGTAAGCATGGTATGTTTGAGTATGACCCTCATGGAACTAGGTCTAACTAATAAAGATACTTGTTGATTCAATTTACTCAAGTCTATGTGCATCGAAGTATGAGTGCCTACTTGTTCTTGAGTGTTGTTGAAACTGCCTAAGTGTTATTCAAAGATTGCTCCAAATTGAGCTCTTAATAAAATGAAGGGTAATGACTATTTTATGAGTTGGAGAAGGATGTTCCTCCTATGAACATGATAAGAGCCTATGCGTTTAATGCAATAAAGAGTGAGTGAAGGTTTTTCTTGCTTATGTTGCATGGAGTGCTAAATGGTTTGAAGTTGTGTTTCTTGCAAGTTTGGTTTATTAAAAACTATATTATTATGTTATGAATGTTGTAATATGCTCTATGATTCATTGAAGTCCTTGTTGTGATTAAAGTGTGCTAAGTGTCATTTGAAGACGAATGTTCCAAAGTGGGGGCTATTGTAAAACCTACAAAATGAGCTAGGGTGCCTAGAACTTCACATGTTAATATAAGCTTATTAACATGTTAATTCAGTGTGTTAAAGTATGCATTGTTGATTTGAGGTCATTTAGAAGTAGAACATCAAGGGACGACCAAGACGTTTGACGACTAGTCACCTAAGAGGACTTATGTATTTTTATGTGATTAGTAGTGTGTAATGAGCGTATGATGTCCTTACATATTTAAAAATGATGTTTACAGGCAGTTTATTCCGTTTCATGTTGTTTGGAGGTCAAACTTTGATGAACATGTAAGACGTTCAAAAGTTAGCCTTTGATACGTTCATGTGTGTCTTGAGTGTGTATTGCATGTTTGGATGTGTTTTACGTGTTCATTTTAGGTGAAAGTTGCATGGAAGATCTTCAACATGTGAAGGTGTATATTCACGTTGGAAGCGTCTGGGTACGACTCCTCAAAGGCTTTGCAAGAGGCCCTCATGAAGGACCCAAAGGTTGTCGAGACACTGCCTTGGCAGTGTTAATCTCAATGTTTTCAAAGAAGTTTCATGATCAAATCTCTTCTTCTTTAATCTAGCAATGAGTTCTTTCTCAAAAAAATTTCAACGGATTTCTCATGATGAATTTGATGAAAATGTATTGGTTTTAACGTGAATTTCTATCCATTTATTTTATAAACCCATGTTTTGTTCAACTCTTGATTTAGCCTATGCATGGGCATTGTGATCATGAATTTATATTGATGGAATTGTGATTCTATTACATTGAATTGTTTATGGATACTTTTATTACCTATATTGATGATGAATTATTATTGAGTGATCCATGTGGATCAATATATTAATGTTTGAACAAGACTAGCCTATGTTCTTCTATGTGTTCATTGTTAGTTCGACTTTATGGTAATTATTGTAGGATTTCGATTATGTAAAGATCATTGTAGATACTTCCTTGTTTGATATTATGGATGAATTTTGGGTATGAATCCTTGGTGATCAAATCAAGGAAATCTTGGTATGAATTCTTGGAATGAAGAATCTAAATTTTGTAGTTAAATGAGTAATACAATTGATTTCTAGTTTCTTGTTGTATTCTGAAGTTGATAGTTTCTCCTTGAAAGGTGCTTTATGGTTTGGTGATTTGATGATAGTTGACTCTCTAATCTTGGAAGTGTTCAGAGAGTTGCAAGTGTCATTCGAGGACGAATGTTGTCCAAGTGGGGGAGATTGTAAGACCCCGATTATTACCTAGGTTAAGTAGAGCCTAAATTTTTTGTATTGATGTTCTAATTTCCTAAATATGTATAATATGTGGTGAATAGTCAGTAGCTAACGTATTATAGTTTTTGGAAGTCAAACGTCAAGGGACGACTAAGTCACCTAAATGTCTAAAATGTGGTTCTATGCTTTTATGTGTGTTTCATGGTGTTTTAAGGTTCTTAATTGAGTTAATATAGCATGTATAGGCAGAGGTTAAAGTTTCGTGAAGTTTTAAGGTCAAACGACCAAGAACGTCTATGACGTTTGAAAGATGTCCTTTGAGTCGACGTTGTACGTCTAGTCGAGTTTCGTCATGTTTTATACGTTCGTGTTGGATGAAATTCATTTGAGAGGCGATAAAATTATAGAGGATCATATTTGGGTTGGAAACTTCCGGAAAATTATCTCCAAGGACAATCTAAGGGTCCTTGAGGAAGGATCCAAAATTATTGTGCAGGCTGTTCCAAGCAGACCTTGGCGACGGAGCACTCAACGGCCAGTCGTTGATGTGACGCCCAATCAAAGGGTCCCGTCTTGAGGGAATTAGACAAGGGTTAATAGAAGAATTTTGGCTAGCCACTGTAGCCAACGACGGAGGGCTGTGAGGCCCCGTCAAGGGCAGGCGTCGCACACCACTGCCTTCCTGTGAAAGCTGCTGCTCACCCCACTTCTAAATTAAGTCATGGACGGTTTTTTAAGGGTCTTTTGGGTATATTATTTGAATATATAAAGGGTAATCGCATGGAAGACCTCATTCATCGAAATCAAAAACCCAAAACTATTAAAAAATATTCCAAAACATCTATTGAAGTCCAACTTGAAGAGGCACCTTGATGAGTGGTTTTTGTGTCGAAATTCTTCATTAATGTGAATAATTATCATCCTTGAGATATATATTTTGATCCTTGAAACTTGTTTCATCAGCGATCCTAATCCTTAACATGTATTACAAAGTTTTCTAAAGTGAATTATCCAATTTCATGATTCTACCATGGGTTCTTGCATAAATGATTTCTAAACATTGAATATGATATAATTTATATTGTATTGATGATTTCAATCTAGATTACCTATGAACCCAGTAAATTGATGAACCCTAGGTTTTTACTCTAATGTGGGTTATTTGTTATTAAGTTAATATTGTTGAATAGTTACGTAGTTTCTTAGTGTCTTTCTAATGATATAACAATTGTATTCAATTGTTATCTAATTGATCCTAGATTTTTAAACCTAGATTGTATTGATTGAGATTTCATTTTATTTTATGATTATTGCTTGAATTGTTGGTTATGGCCATGGGTAAGGTCCTTATGATGTTGAATTCGAAGATTTAGCATTGAAATGAAGTATAAATAAAGGAATGAAGGTATGATTCTCGGATATCTTTAAATTTATATTAATTATACTTCAATTCTATTGTGATTTGTAAGGTCTACTTAAGGTGGCGGTGTTATGTGTTTAACTTGCAATTGATATGGCCTTGTCGGCGTTACATTATGCAATATGATGAACATGCCCTTATGGGCAACAACGTGAAGTTATGTAGCAATTTTTGTAGTTTTATTATGTGAAGCATTTCCTTAAATATCTACATGTGAAGTTATATTGTCATATATGTATTCTTCTAGTTATGTTGCCTTATGTGATCATGTTAGACTTTGACTTGAGATTATGAGTATATTGTTAGGTTAAGTCTTGGTTATTTCTATTTAAATTTATGAGCCTATGTGGTGTATATTAATGATGTTAAGATGATAAATAGGATGACTTGAAGAGGTTAGGTTGTTTTAGAGGTGTTTCTAAAATGACTTGTATTATGAGTTAAAAGTGAAGTATGTGATCTCCAGTCTTGATTGACTTGTATATCTTGCTTGATGTATATATGATTATGAATATGCGATGTATTGATTTTGAGTATTAGAGCTCTTAATCTTTAATGTATCAATGACATGTGAATTTAAAAGATGTTATGAGAGTTTCTTATGTGCAAACCTTGACTTAAGGTAAGTTAAAGAATGATTGAAGTATAAGCCGTAAAGGTATCCTTCAAAGTAAAGGAATGTTGGACTTCAGATTAGTTTGCTAGAACGACATCATATTAATCCTTAGGAAAGTCATCATGATATTCTTTTCACCATAGAGATCTAGCCCTAGTGGACCTTCTTTGGTAGGTTAACTGTGATTGGGTTATGAACTAGGTATGAAACCCTTTTATGTGAACCTATGTATGAATTACTCTATGAGAACGAAAGCTAGCACCGAGTGAGTATGGTAAGGGAAGTAGTTCTAGTTAAGTATGAGACTAGAATACAAAGAAGCTCTTCATATTCCTTAACCATGTTCCTACATGGGATGTGTCTATGTTCTACCATTGGCAAGTAGAACAACCCCATTGGAGTAGGATACAACTCCGTATTCCATTTCTTTCTCTCATGGTCTATGTCGGTTATTGACTATTCTAATCAGATGGAATACCTATTATCATTTGAGGAGTTTATGTAGTTAAGGGGGTTGTATGGGACGCTATCTAGACATTGCACAATAGACTTTGAAGGGGTTATGTGGACTTCCAAGGTCTTGATCAAGACCATTATTTGAATGTCCTTTATGTGATGTATGAGTCTTAATGAATTACTGAATTATGTTGAGAAGTATGTAAATAAATGATTACCTAATCTAAAGTGACTTATGGATTTCTTAGCTAAAGTGTGAAGAGGTCATAAGGGATGATCTCTTCATGTCTTATCTTTGGAAGTATCGAGTATGACTCAAGTTAGGGAAGTTGGATAATGTCTTGGACATTATCTAAGCCTTAGGTAGTCTTAAGGACAAGTTAGGTAATCTTGAACAGGTCCTTATGGACGTTATCTTCTTGATTTACTTAAGTAGGTCTTTTTATAGCCTTTGGAAAGAGAATGTCATATCATATATGTGTTGGTGATTCATGTGAGCATGATTCTATCTTAGGGAGTCTATTCCATATCTTAAGTGTGTGTGTAAGGGATGGTATGGGCGGTCGCTTCACAACTCACTCAAGTGAGACTTATAGTTCACCATTGGTAGAAGAATCTTACCTTGATGTTTATGATTGCTTAGTATGTATGTGAATCATTATAGGTAATCTTAAAGGTCGTTTAAACACATCTAGAGAGGGTGTATGCGCGGTCTCTCTTTTTGTCACTTAAGTCAATCTTAGGATGACTTTAAGTGAGGAAATGATGTTCTAGAAGTATCTTATGTGTTTCTAAAATGATGTATGATGTTATTATGATTAAATTATGATTTCTAAATGAAAATATGCATATATACAATAAATTGTGTTTTAATGATTTTTATTCATATAGCCATATTAAATACATGTGGTTGTATTAATTCCATGCTTCTATCTATATAGTTCATGGTAGGTGAGGAGCTTTTAAAAGAGAAGACTTGGACTTTGAAGATCATTCAAGAGATGTTGAAGTATATCCTCACTTGACTCGAGGGAATATATGTGTTTTATATTTTCATTCAAACAATTGTAATAGACTAAGTATATCTATATTCGTATTTTGAAGTATGAGCCATGTCCCAAGTATTCTTGTGTCTTAATATGGTGAGATTGAGACTTAGTATTTCCTATTACTTTTATATGAAAGAGATTTCAAAGTTTATATTATGTTTTGTGAAATTTTTTAATTCCCCTCTACTTTTCACTATGTCTATGCAACGAATGATATGAATGGTCTTGTCTTAGACCTCTGAGAGGTCGACAAATCCTTGCGACAATCCGAGATTGTGTCCTAACTTCTAGGGTGTGGTTTCGGGTTGTGACATATTCATACCACAATTCACAACTAATGAATTAGGAAAGTCTAGTGAATGCTCTTTCCAGATATGATATATTTTTTAGGAATAGCTTTCCTTGATCATGCATAGTCTTTTGTGTATGTGTGAATACACCCATAATAATTACAAGTTGTCAATTTACTATTTTTACAGGTATAGGTCTGAGAAAAGATTAAAGACTCATTGCAGCGGTTTGGACATCAACGTTCTCCTGACAATTTGGTAGGTCCTATTGATTTCAAGGATGCTACAGTTTTAGTCTAGCCTAGTAGTAGACATCGCTAGTGGATGTTGTACCTAGAGTTTCTTTCATACTTTCATTTCGAATATTTTTAATAAGGCCCTGTTTGTCAAATTTTTATGATACATTCATATTTTGTTTCAAATTGATTCTTTATGATAGATGGTTGTTCTTTACTTTGAGCTTAGTATATGATGTAACTAGTTTATAATTATATGAAGTCTATGTATACTTCATACGTTTATAAAGTATTAAATTTTCCACAAATTTAACTAGATGATTGTGATGAATGCAGGAAGAGGCCTGTCTACGACCTCTGAGAGGTCAACGACGTCGATTACGATTAGGATTGCTGAATCAAGGTGCTGACATCCCATAACCTTATTCTCATATATCAAGTCTTTCACGACCTGAAAGTACCCACTAGAAGTTAGGGAGAACCCTTGGGTCACGACAAGGCGTACATTACTCTTTGGGGTCTAGTACAAGCCCTTTAACTATCGTTCATTACATAATGCATGAAAAGTAGTGCGAAACAGAAAACTTTTCACCACCTTCAAGATAAAAAGGAAATTCTTTCATAAATAATAAGAAAATGTCATCGTCACAAGCCAATCATAAAGACACGCCATAATATATTAAGGACACGACTCTTTACGTTTAAATTAAATACATAATAAGTCTTAACATATAGAAACTAAGAAGATAGGAATTATGCTCTCGAATATATGAGAACATACTTTGTATTGAGAGAAACATTCCCCAACTTTGCCTTCTTGCCTTGAACCTTGCTTCCAAAACCTATAATTATAGAATATAGAAAAGTGTGAGGTTACTACAAAACAATGTACTAAGTATGGCATATCAAAAATCATGTAAAAAGAAATATTTTAGTTAAAATAGAATTTCATGCCATATAAGTAAAACATTCAAGAATTTAGAAGCAAAAAAACATAAGAAATATTATTAAACACTTAGAGAAGGATTTCCATAATTTTATTAAAAAGAGGCACTTTACAGTGAGCTACCCAAAATTTACGGTAAACTAATTTATCATTACAGTGAACCAATTAACTCCAAAACAGTGGACGTCAAAGGTATTTCCAAGAGGAAGTGAACTCATTTCGGTAGTTTCCCCCACCGACGTTATCCTAAGAGTACCCAAGGTAAGACATGAAGTAAATACCAATACTTTTACATTAATGAACAACAACAAGATCCTTAAGACTACCCATCATAGCTGTACTCCACTCGAAAGACAAGTCACCACTCAATAACAAGACATTAGAAGAACACTCAAACAACACATCAAGACTTCCCTTTCGAAATACCTACTTAGTGAAATGAGTAGATGTCGTCTCATTCAAGTACCTACCCTAAATAATACACTAATTTAGAAAGATTGGCACGAAGACTCCCCTTTAGAAAGGTCGATTTAGTTCAATGGATAGATATCATCAAAAACGACCACCTACCCCATGTAGTACGTTCTTTTAGAAGACTTCGTTCATTCAATTCATATAAAACTCACCAGGACTTCCCTTTCAGAATGCCTACCTAGCGTAAAGGATATATAGTTTCCCATTTCACTACCTACCCGAACTAGCACACTCTTTTAGAAGACTTAGTACTTTCGTTACTTTAGTGGGGGTTAGCTTAACTGACATAAACCATGAGAGCTAGACTTGGAATCTCGATATGTACCCTTATCGGATGAGAGATCCTCAGTTGCTTAAAGTAAGGTCATTCTCTTAGCTTTTACATGACTTTCCCAATGCCTACACCTATGTGGGTCACATAGTTAAGGGATAAAAATTTTTCTACTGTGTAACTCATTCTATAATAATGAGGATTACTCATCTCAAGAAGTATATTAGAATACATCTAAACTCACGAAGTGTAACATCCCCTTCTTCATATCGTCTTGGCACTAAGAATAATTCCCCATGTATTCGTAATATTTTATAATATAGGGTAAGGATAATAGTGAACACTGCATCTAAACTCATGAAGGGTATTAATCCTCTGACATATCTTTGAAATCTCTTAGGTTGTAGTGAGGTTGTTACATAACACTTAATCTAAACTCTCGAAGAGTGTTCACCCCAAAACACCCCATTTTACTTAACTTAGCTTCATTCATTCATTTATGTATGTGTGTATGTGAACACTCCTTGAAGATAAGCATCATTTTATTTACCTTAACTTCAATTAATGTATTGGACCTTCATTCATCACACACATTACATGCTTCACATAAATTGTACTTTATCTAGGCATAATCTAAGAAAAACATGCAATTCAAGCTTAATAATACACAATAAAAGAACCATATTCATAATAACTTCATTTGACATATTAGGACTTCAAATCCAAACTTATTATACATACTTAGTATAAACAAATTAAATAACTAAACACCGGCACCAAGATGGTGGACCATAGCATTCAAGAGAAATTTTCAAAGAGTGTTCACAATGAGACCAAAAAACCATTATTCCAATGCCCTCACATATATATTTAAAAATGCACTCAAAAATTCATTATAAAATAGCCCTTAGGTTAGTATAAAAGCAACCATAAGAAACCAAAACTCAAAGACTATAAACTCAAGCTCATTTTACCCATTCCTTAAATAAAATTTTTATAAAAAGACTTAAAATGTTTTTCATTGATGTTTTGCATTAAAATCATCTACTAATATTAGAAACATCATTTTGTAAATCATTCAAATTGTTTTCATGAAAGTCTCATATTTAGAGTTGAAGATAGAGGAAACTACGGTTGAACACCCTTTTCTAAAATCCATTAGAAGTGACTCCTTGAATAGAATGTTCAAGGATGGATACCATAACATAAGTAGAATAAAACCTTATGATTTTTGATGAAAAACTAGATGATCAACAGCCCTCCTAGATCCTTGTTGACTTCTAGCTTCTATGGAATTTCTAAGAGAGTTGTAAGAGAGAGGGTTTTGGGTTATAGGAAAATGAGGTATAAAATAAGGTCATCAGGTTTGGAAATCTTTAATATACCTAAGTAACCCTAAAATAAACGTCCAAGGTCCTTAAAATACTTGGGGTGAATTTACCAAACCCCCCAAGCCAAGGGAGCCTTCTTACAACCTTTTGTTAGTGTCATCGATGGGACAAACCAACGGACCATTTGTCCATCGACGGACCATTAGTGGTGGTTCGTTGGTTGATCCTCAAACTTCCAAACATGCAATACTGGAGGTCCAATAGATGGACCAAGTAGACGGGCCGTTGGTTTGACCACTGGCCATCGATTGGTCTCGTTCGTGGACACTGCCTAGGGAGGTTGTGGTCCATGTCTTTGGCCCTTCTCTAAGGACACTTGTGGGTCCTAGATGGGATCGTACCCAGATGTTAAACCTCTAAAAATAGTATTCTAGGTTATAGGAACATTCCAAACAAATTTCAAACAAAATGAACATGTAAAGCTCACTGAAACACATGAGAACACACAAACAGTATCCAAGGCATATATTCCAAACGTCATGGACGTTCGTATACGTTTGACCTCCACTCTTAGACAAACTTCACTAACTTCCTAAGGACACTAAACCACATTGTGTAGTGTCTTGTCCATGGTTGTGAAGTGTGCCATAACTATGGATTCGAGGCTATGTGATCACTTGAAAAATTATCTTTTTCATCATACTTTTATGTCGTTCCTTTAGAATTTTGACACTCTGTCATTTAGAATCTAATTCCTTTCTTATGGTTTTGGAGATGAACACAAGAAGTACAGTCGGGAATAGAGTAGGAAAAAAAATTGAGAATGCGGGAGCTACTGTCTAAGGAAATCATGTTCCTTCTCAAGTTCAAGCTGCTGCAAATGATCAACATCCGTTGAATCCTCCATCAATGAAAGATGGTAAAGTGAGTGAAGTGTTGTTCCAAATGGACCAATCCATCACAACCCAAGCTCAGGCTATTAGGGCACAAGCTAAAAGGAATGTTGTTCCTTGAGAGAACGAACACGCTAGAAATATGGCTAGCCGTCTGAGATATTTTATGATGATGAATCCTCCCATCTTTTTTAGAACAAAAGTTGATGAAGACCCCCAAGATTTCATAGATTAGGTCTACAAGATTTTGTTTTCTATGGGGGGTAAGTACTATTGAGAAGGCTGAGCTTACGTCCTATCAACTCAAGGATGTGTCTGATACATGGTACACTCGGTTGAAGGATAGTAGGGCTTAAGTAGGTTGTCCCGTGACTTTGGAGATCTTCAAAAATGCCTTTCTTGACAGATTCTTCCAAAGGGAGCAAAGAGAATCTAAGGTAGTGGAGTTCATCGACCTTCATCAAAGAGGTATGAGTGTTAATTAATACTCCTTAAAGTTCATCAAGCTGTCCAAATATTCTTCTTCTTTGGTTTCTTAGGATAGGAATGAAATGATATGGTATGTAATGGGCGTGCACAAACAGCTTGAAGAAGAATGTCGTGCATCCATGCTTCATGACAATATTTATCTTTCTAGGTTGATGGTTCATGCTCAAAATGTTGATGAGAGTTGTCTAAGAAAGAGGAAAAAGGAACTAAGAAGGCAAAGTCTTTTTAAAGCGGTTCTTCTAAAAGTAGGCTTGATATTCAAGACAAGCCTAAGTTCAAAATTTGATTTTCAAACCAAGTCCCTTCAAATTTCTCAAATAATTTCAATGATAGATGTTCTAATCCAAAATTGAAAAAGGGATAAATGTTGATCCACCAAGAGAAAGACCAACTTGTAGTAAGTGTGGTAAGAAACATGTGGGTGAATAATGCCTTGTTGGAACTATGTGTTGCTATATTTGTGGAAAAGGTTGCCATATGGTTAAAGATTATCCTGATGTGAGAATTAAAGTAAAGGGGAATAGAAATGCCTAATCAAATGGTCCTAGTTTTGAAGCCCAATAAGGAAACTATTTCTATGCACTTAAGGCCAGGGGTAAACAAGAAAGCTCTCCCGACGTTGTGAAGGGTATGCTACATGTTTTTCCTGTTAATGTATAAGCTTTTCTTGACCCGTGTGCTACCCTTTCTTTTGTTACACCTTTTGTAGCTAGGGAGTTTAATATACTTCCAGATGTTTTGATTGAACCCTTTTAGGTTTGTACCCCAATGGGTGACACTATATTTGCAAAAACAGTCTATAGAAAATGTCGTGTAATGCTGCCTAATAGAGTTACTCTTGTTGATTGGTTGAACTTGACATAATTTATTTTGATATCATCTTGGGAATGGATGGCTTCATTCATGTTTTACTTCCGCAGATTTTTGAACAAGGGTAGTGAAGTTTCATTTCCCAAACAAACCTATTTTGCAGTAGAAGTGGGGAAATTCTATGACAAGAGGTCAAATATTTTGTTATTTAAAGGCTTGGAAGATTATAGAGAAGGGTTGTTTATATTATTCCACAAGGGTTAATGATCTTGAATGTGAAAAACCTTCTATTAGTCAGTCCTTTTAGTGAGAGAATTCACAGAGGTTTTGCCTCATGACCTTCAAGGAGTTCCTCCCAAACAATAATTGGCCTTTGGCATTGATTTATTACCGGATACGGATCCCATTTCAATTCCTCCATATAGGATGGATCCAGGTGAATTTAAAATGTTGAAGCTCTAATTCAAAGATTTACTAGAGAAGGGTTTCATTCAACCTAGTATTTCTCCATGGGGTGCTCCGGTCGTATTTGTTAAGAAGAAGGATACGTCACATAAAATGTGAATTAATTATCACCAATTTAAAAAGGTAACCATAAATAACAAGTATCCTTTCCCTCGGAGTGATGATCTCTTTGATCAACTCTGAGGTGGTAGCTCCTTGTCCATGACTGACCTTAGATTGGGATATCACCAACTTAGTGTGCGAGGTGTAGTTGTTCCCAAGACAACCTTCTGAACTAAATATGGTCATTATTAGTTTCTAGTGATGTCTTTTGGTTGAAGAATGTCATGACGACGTTCATAGACCTAATCAATTAGAGTTTTCAGATATTACCTTGACTCATTTATGATTGTGTTCATGGCTGATATTTTATAAACTCGAAGAATGAATATGAACAGGAGAATCACTTGAGTTTTGCATTGCAAGTCCTCAAAAAACAAAACCTTTATGCCAAATTTAGCAAGTACGAATTTTTGTTGAGGTCAGTTTCTTTTCATGGACATATTATCTCAGGTGATGTTTTAGAGGTTGATCCAAAGAAGACGGATGCAGTCAGAAATTTTCCTACACATTTGACTCCCACAGATATAAGAAGTTTCTTGGGTCTACCCAGGTTATATAGAAGATTTGTACCTAGATTTTCGTCCATTTGTTATCCTTTAATTGCCTTAAAGTAAAATAAGGTGATGTTTGAGTGGTCGTAAGCTAGTGAGAAAGGTTTTTAAGAGTTGAAAGATAAGTTTACCTCCGCTAAAGGTTTTTAAGAGTTAAAAGATAGGTTTACCTCCTTTCAAGTATTGACCTTACAAGAGGGTAATGAAGGCTTTGTAGTGTATTGTGAATCTTCTCGAGGCTTGGGATATGTCCTCATGAAACATAAAATATTTATAGCTTATACATCTAGGAAACTCAAAGTTCATTACAATTATCCAGATCATAATCTTGAGTTAGCTGTTGTAGTTTTTTCCTTGAAAATATGGAGACCTTAAAAGTCTCCAATATGTGCTAACACAAAAGGAGTTAAATCTTCAATAGAGAAGATAGTTAGAATCGTTGATGGATTATAACATCAGTGTCCTTTACCACCTTGGCAATGCCAATGTGGTTGCGGATGTTTTGAGTCGTATGACTATGGGTAGCGTGTCTCATTTGAAGAAGAGAAGAAAGAGCTTATGAAATATGTTTAACCATGTCGGATCGCCTAGGTGTGCAGTTAGAAGATTCTCATAATGGTGGTTTTATGGTTCACAATAACTTAGACTCATCACTAGTGGTGGAGGTGAAATCTAAGCAACACCTTGATCCTCTATTAATGGAGTTGAGGAAATTGGTACTTAGTAAGCTCCATTAGACTTTCTCCCAAGGGTGGGATTGTGTTCTTAGGTACTAAGGGAAATTATGTGTACCCGATGTTGAGGATTTGAAAAACTGAATTGCAGTAGAAGCTCATGGTTCTCGTTATTCTATACATCTGGGTGCCACCAAAAATGTTTCATGACCTTACGGAGGTCAATTGGTGAGATGGTTTAAGGAGAGACATAGCAGAGTTTTTTCTTAGTGTCCAAATTGCCAACAGGTTGAAGCTGAGCATCTTATATCGTGTGTTCTAACCAAAATCATGGATGTTCCGACATGGATGTGGGAAGTCATCAATATGGATTTTTTTGTTGGGTTGCCTCGAACCCGACAGCAACATGATTCTATAAGGGTTATTGTTGATATGTTGACCAAATTTGCCCACTTTATAACTGTTAAGTCTACTTATACAACCAAAAGTTATGCAAGAATCTATATTAATGAGATTGTGAGTCTTCACAGGATTCTTTGTCTATCATATCGGATAGACGGGCCCAATTCCCTTCTCGTTTTTGGGAAATTTTTCAAAAAGGGTTTAGGTACTCAAGTGAAACTTAGTACCAATTTTCTTCATCAGACGGATGATCAAGCAGAACGTTCCATTCAGACTCTTTAAGACATGTTAAGAGTATGTGTTATTGATGTCTAATGAAACTAGGATGATCATTTACCATTGATTGAGTTCTATTACAATAGTAGTTGTCATCCGAGCATCTCCTTGTGATCTTTTGAAGCTCTTTATGGTAGAAGGTGTAGATGTCCGGTTGGATGGTTTAAGGTTGGTAAGTTCAAAGTTCTTGGTCCAGAGATTATCTATGAGTCTACAGAGAAGGTTTGAATCATAAGAGAGAGACTAAAGACAACCTATAGTCGGCAAAAGTCTTATTCCGAGAATAGAAGAAGGATCTTGAGTTTGAAATAGGTGATCATGTCTAATTGAATATTTCACCTATGAAAGGGGTGATGAGATTCCGTAGAAATGGGAATTCAAGTACTCTATATGTTGGTCTTTATGAGGTTTTACAACGATTTAGAAAGGTTGCATATGAGATGAAACTACCTAGTGAACTAACTTTGGTTCATATGATGTTTCGTGTTTCTATGCTAAAGAAATGCATAGGCGACCTAGTGTCTACTATGCCTATTGAAGGTATAGAGGTGGATGATAACCTGTAACGACCTGTTTAGTCGTTTTGAGCAGCAGATTTTATTTCTGGAAAACTGCTGAGACGACGGACCCCACGACGGACCGTCATGGGCACAACTGACCGTCGCAGGGTCTCGTTTCAAAACACTAAGAAATTCTGAAATTAGGTACCGAAATCGACTCTCTGAACTTCGTAACGGAATGGCAGGACGGACCGTCACAGGAGTGACGGACCGTCACAGACTCTTTGGTGGAAATTGAGTCTCTGAACTTTGCGACGACCTGCATGACGGACCGTCGCAGGCACGACGGGCCGTCACATGTTGCATAATCCCAGTCTGGGTCGGATTTCTTTAAATGTTTTAATGGACGTTTTGGACTATTCCTGCTTTAATTATATAGTTAGTGTGTTAATGTTAATAAGTCTAATTACTTGGGGGTTAAAAGAGGTGACCTTTATTTAATTAGTGGGTCATTATTGCCATCTTTTATTCTTAATTATATGCTAATTAGAGTAAAAGAAAGAGGGTTTTGAATAAGAAAAATAGAAAGAACAAAGAGAAGGAGAGGGAATCGAACGAGAAGAGAGAAACAAAGCTTGGGAAATTGCTTGCTTGATCACGAATCTTCGGTGGAGGTAGGTTATGGTTATTCTATGCTATCGTAGTAGACTCTTAATAGCAAATGATATGTGTTTGTAATGTTATCTCATCTTCTATATGCTTAATTGTATGCTTGCATGAATGTTATTATATAATTGTGATAAAATAAGCATGATGAAGCTATTGAATCCCAAATCTTGAAAAACCCTTATCTCTTTGTTAATGATGACGCCTTGGTAATAAAGAAGGCTTGATAAACTAAAGTAATGAGCTTGATGATGCCTTAGTATAAGAACAAGCTTGATGAACTAAAGTAATGAGAATGATGATGCCTTGGTATAAGAGAGGGCTTGATGAATTGATAGAATTAGATTAGGGGATCGGGTTATCGAACCGACACGTAGATTTTGGGGGACCGGGTGTCACGAACCGACACGTAGAATTAAGGGATCGGGTGTCACGAACCGACACATAGATTTAGGGGGACCGGGTGTCACGAACCGACACGTAGAATTAGGGGATCGGGTGTCACGAACCGACACGTAGATTTAGGGGGACCGGGTGTCACGAACCGACACGTAGATTTAGGGGATTGGGTGTCACGAACCGACACGTAGAATTAGGGGATCGGAGTGTCACGTTCTGACACATAGTAGTAGGGGATCGGAGTGTCACGTACCGACACATGAGGAATAAAGATCATGAGGGAGCGGAGTGTCACGTACAGACACTAGAGGATAAAGATAATGAATCTTGAAAGATGCTAATATACTCAATCTAATGAACCTAATTCCCAAAAGAGTATGGTATTGAGGCTTGTGTCCTCATGTGTGAACTTGGCGGTATTTACTAATGATGAAAGTACTTGTTGTGCTACATGTTAAGTATTGTAGTTGATTTTGTAATATTACTTGATATATACTGTTCTCTATTTTGAGTTGGCCGATGATATCTACTCAGTACCCGTGTTTTGTACTGACCCCTACTTTTATGTTTTCTTCCTTGTTACTTGTGGAGTGCAGCAAACGGACCGTCGTCTTCAACTCAATCGCAATTCTAGCCAGTCTTTGTCACACCGGATCTTCAGGGTGACCTAATGCTTCTAGCTTGGACTGGATCTTCTTCCTCATGTCTTGATGCCTTGAAGTTCTGGCATGGACTAGCTTTTACTTGTTTTAGCTTCTTAGAATACTCTTAGTTTAGTAATTTGATCATAGATGTTCTTGTGGTGATGACTTCCAGATTTTGGGGAATAATACATGTTGAATTTTAGTAGTTATTGAATTGGTTTTTATTAATGAGTTTAAGTCTTCCGCAATACTTTCTGTTGATATTACATTGAAATGTTACGGTCTAGATTGGTTGGTTCGCTCACATAGGAGGGTAAGTGTGGGTGCCAGTCGCGGCTCAGTTTTGGGTCGTGACAAACTTTGTGTCAGAGCATTAGGTTCGTTGGTCTCATCACACAAGAACGAGTCTAGTAGAGTCTTAAGGAACGGTAGGGGGACGCCTTTACTTTTCTTTGAGAGGCTATAAGACTTTAGGAAAATTCCATTCTTTCTTTCTTTCTTTCTTTCGTGCTACTACTTGAATCCAATTGGTATCTAGGTGATACAAATTGGTATCTGACCATCTTCACTCTATTTCGCAGATGGTTAGAACTAGAGCAACGACTGCGCCAACACCAACACCGACACCGGCTAGATAAGAAGCATCTGAGCCAGCCAGTGGGGCTGTAGCTCGAAGGGGAGTAGCGGCAAGAGGCCGTGGTAGAGGTCGTGGGAGGACGTCCTCTAGAGGAAGAGGACAAGTGCCTAGCCCATCTGATGCTAGGGCGGTGACTCCTCCACCAACTGAGGAAGTAGTAAGAGAGGGTGAGGAAGGGGAGAATGAACAAGTGCAAAATGAGGAATTGCCACCTCAACCTACCCCAGAGATGATCAATCAGGTTCTTGCTTATATTAGCGGATTATCTGATCAGGGTCAGGCACCTCCAGTGTTTTCTGCACCAACATCTCCGGTTTCAGAGGTACGACATGCCACTGCTGGGGCTCCCCGTATGGATGCCTCATTGGAAATAGGCACTTTTCCTCGATTGACTACAGGGCCTATCATGACAAATGATCACCATGACCTTTTCAGTAAGTTCTTAAAATTGAAACCTCCGGTCTTCAAGGGTGCTGAATCTGAGGATGCCTACAATTTTCTGGTTGATTGTCATGAGCTACTAAACAAGATTGGTATAGTAGAACGGTTTGGTGTTGAGTTTGTGACTTATCAGTTTCAAGGGAACGCCAAAATGTGGTGGCGATCACATGTTGAGTGTCAACCGACAGAGGAAACACCTATTACTTAGGCATCATTCTCTAGCTTGATTATGGAGAAGTACATCCCACGGACTTTGAGGGATAGGAAAAGAGATGAATTCTTAAGTCTAGAGCAAGGTAGGATGTCGGTTACTGCATATAAAGCCAAGTTTCGTGCACTATCCCGATACGCCACCCAACTTTGTTTCAGTCCACAAGAGCGGATTCGTCGTTTTCTGAAGGGGTTGAGGTCAGAGTTGCGGATTTCAGCCTTAAAGGTAGCGGCTACGGCAAAATCCTTCCAAGAAGTGGTAGATTTCGTGATAGAGGTGGAAGGAGTGAAACCAGATGAATTCACCATGGCATCGACATCAAAAAGGTTTCGAAAGGGAGGTGATTTTAACGGTTCTTACTCTAGAGGATAGGGTTCCGGAGGTTACTCAGTTCGACCAATTCAGTCTTCACTACAGACTGTAGTTGGGGGTCCACCTCAGACCGGTCAACACTTCTCTGAGAGACCTATGCTTGACTCTAGAGAGTGTTATGGATGTGGGGAGACTGGACATATTAGGAGGAATTGTCAAAAACAGAGTTATAGACCCCCAATAGCTAGAGGTAGAGGTGGTCATGGAAGAGGCCGTCATTCTGGAGGACGCGGTGGTCGAGGTAATGGTGGTCCCCAAACGGCCAAGGTGATGGGAAAACTGGAGCCACTACATCAAAACCTGGTAGGGGCAATGGGAAAACAAACGAAAGGGCCCATTGTTATGCTTTCCCTGGGAGATCGGAGGCGGAGACATCTGATGCTGTTATCACAGGTAATCTTCTGGTTTGTGATTGCATGGCTTTTGTATTGTTTGATCCTGGATCCACATTTTCTTACGTATCCTCCTCATTTGCTAATGGTCCTAATTTACATTGTGAATTACTTGACAAGCCTATTCGTGTTTCTACTCCGGTGGGTGAGTCTGTGATAGTTGAAAAAGTATATAGGTCTTGTTTGGTGAATTTTGTGGGGAGCAATACTTATGTAGACTTGGTTATCTTAGAAATGGTTGATTTTGATGTAATCTGGGTATGACTTGGCTTTCTCCAAATTTTGCAATCTTGGATTGTAATGCTAAAACTGTGACGTTAGCCAAGCCTGGGACAGATCCGTTAGTGTGGGAGGGTGACTACACTTCCAATCCGGTTCGTATCGTGTCCTTTCTTCGTGCTAAGAGAATGGTTAGTAAGGGTTGTTTAGCTTTCTTGGCACATCTCAGGGATGACACTACCTAAGTACCTTCGATTGAGTCAGTTTCGGTAGTCCGTGAGTTTTTGGATGTGTTCCCTGCAGATCTTCCTGGTATGCCACCAGATAGGGATATTGACTTCTGTATTGATCTTGAACCGGGTACTCGCCCCATTTCTATACCCCCTTATAGAATGGCTACCTCGGAGTTAAGAGAGTTAAAGGCACAACTTCAAGAGTTGTTGAGCAAAGGCTTCATTAGACCAAGTGCATCTCCTTGGGGTGCTCCGATTTTGTTTGTGAAGAAGAAGGATGGGAGTTTTCGGATGTGCATAGACGATAGACAACTGAAGAAGGTAACTATTAAGAACAAGTATCCTCTTCCTCGCATTGATGACTTTTTCGATCAGTTACAAGATGCTTGTGTCTTCTCTAAGATTGACTTGAGATCCGGTTATCATCAATTGAAAATACGGGCAACGGATGTGCCAAAGATTGCCTTTCGAACAAGGTATGGGCATTACGAATTTGTAGTGATGTCTTTTGGTCATATGAATGCCCCTGCTGCGTTCATGAGCTTGATGAACGGGATTTTTAAGCCATATCTGGATCTCTTTGTGATCGTATTTATTGATGATATACTGATATATTCTAAAAGTGAGAAGGAACATGAGGAGAATTTGAGAATTATATTGGAAATGTTGAGGGAGAAAAAGCTTTATGCCAAGTTCTCTAAGTGTGAGTTTTGGCTAGATGCGGTGTCCTTCTTGGGGCATGTAGTTTATAAGGATGGAGTGATGGTAGATCCTTCTAAGATTGAGACAGTGAAGAATTGGGTAAGACCCACAAATGTGTCAGATATAAGGAGCTTCGTTGGTTTAGCTAGCTATTACCGTCGATTTGTCAAGGGATTCTCTTCCATTGCTTCCCAATTGACGAACTTGACTAAGCAGAATGTTCCATTTGTATGGTCGGACGAATGTGAGGAAAGCTTTCAGAAGCTCAAGACTTTGTTGACTACTGCACCAATTCTCACCTTGCCCGTGGAAGGTAAGAATTTCATTGTTTATTGTGATGCATCCTATTCGGGTTTGGGCGCAGTGCTAATGCAAGAGAAGAATGTAATTGCTTATGCTTCAAGGCAATTAAAGGTGCATGAACGTAACTATCCGACCCATGATTTGGAGTTGGCTGCGGTAGTGTTTGCATTAAAGCAATGGAGACACTATCTATATGGGGTTAAGTGTGAAGTATACACGAATCATCGTAGCCTACAATATGTCTTTACTCAAAAAGATTTGAACTTGAGACAGAGGAGATGGATGGAACTACTGAAGGACTACGACATCACTATCTTGTATCATCCGGGAAAAGCGAATGTTGTGGCGGATGCTTTAAGTAGAAAGGCGGGAAGCATGGGAAGTCTAGCTCACTTGCAAGTTTCTAGACGCCCATTGGCTAGAGAGGTTCATATTCTGGCTAATGACCTTATGAGGTTGGAAGTAAATGAGAAGGGAGGATTGTTAGCTTGTGTGGAGGCAAGATCTTCCTTCCTTGACAAGATTAAGGGAAAGCAGTTTAATGATGAGAAATTGATCCGGATCCGAGATAAAGTGTTGCAAGGAGAGGCTAAAGAAGCAACAATCGATAAGGAAGGTATTTTGAGGATTAAAGGAAGGGTATGTGTACCCCGCGTCGATGATTTGATCAACACTATTCTGACAGGGGCTCATAGTTCAAGAAATTCTATACACCCTGGTGCAACCAAGATGTATCGTGACCTAAAGCAACACTTTTTGTGGAGTAGAATGAAGCGTGATATCGTTGATTTTATTGCCAAATGTGCAAACTGTCAGCAAGTAAAGTATGAACACCAGAGGCCCGGAGGAACGCTTCAGAGAATGCCCATTCCTGAATGGAAATGGGAGAGAATTGCAATGGACTTCGTGGTTGGTCTTCCCAAGACAATGGGTAAGTATGACTCCATTTGGGTGATTGTTGATAGGTTAACTAAGTCTGCTCACTTTATTCCAGTCAAGGTCACTTACAATGCAGAGAAGTTAGCCAAGATCTACATCTCGGAAGTGGTTCGATTTCATGGGGTTCCACTCTCCATCATATCAGATAGAGGTACGCAGTTTACTTCTATGTTTTGGAAAACATTGTATGCTGAATTGGGTACTAGGTTGGACCTGAGTACCGCATTTCACCCTCAGACGGATGGTCAGTCTGAGCGAACGATTCAAGTGTTGGAGGATATGCTTCGTGCTTGTGTGATAGAATTTGGTGGCCATTGGGATAGTTTCTTACCCTTAGCGGAGTTTTCATACAATAATAGCTATAACTCAAGTATTGATATGGCTCCATTCGAAGCACTGTATGGGAAAAGATGTAGGTCTCCTATTGGTTGGTTTGATGCATTTGAGGTTAGACCTTGGGGTAATGACCTTCTGAGGGAATCGCTAGATAAAGTGAAATGCATTCAAGAAAAGCTTCTAGCGGCTCAAAGTAGACAAAAAGAATATGCAGATCGAAAGGTTAGAGACTTGGAGTTCATGGAGGGTGAGCAAGTCTTGCTGAAGGTTTCGCCCATGAAAGGGGTGATGCGGTTTGGTAAAAGAGGTAAGCTAAGCCCAAGGTACATTGGACCATTCGAAGTACTTAAACGAGTAGGGGAGGTGGCTTACGAATTGGCCTTGCCTCCAGGGTTGTCCGGAGTGCATCCGGTATTTCATGTGTCTATGTTGAAAAGATACCATGGGGATGGAAACTACATTATCCGTTGGGATTCAGTTTTGCTTGATGAGAATTTGTCTTATGAGGAGGAACCTGTTGCTTTTTTAGATCAAGAGAGATTGCATCCATCAAGGTGCAATGGAAGAATCGGCCGGTTGAAGAAGCCACATGGGAGAAGGAGGCCGATATGCAAGAAAGATACCCACATCTGTTCAAAGATTCAGGTACTCCTTCTCGCCCTTGTTTTTCTTCTTGTGATCATTCGAGGACGAACGATGGGTAAATTGGTATCTATTGTAACGACCTGTTTAGTCGTTTTGAGCAGCAGATTTTATTTCTGGAAAACTGGCTGAGACGACGGACCCCACGACGGACCGTCATGGGCACGACGGACCGTCGCAGGGTTTCGTTTCAAAACACTTAGAAACTCTGAAATTGGGTACTGAAATCAACTCTCTGAACTTCGTAACGGAATGGCAGGACGGACCGTCACAGGCGTGACGGACCGTCACAGACTCTTTGGTGGAAATTGAGTCTCTGAACTTTGCAACGACCTGCAGGAGGGACCGTCGCAGGCACGACGGGCCGTCACAGGTTGCGTAATCCCAGTCTTGGTCGGATTTCTTTAAATGTTTTAAGGGACGTTTTGGACTATTCCTGCTTTAATTATACAGTAAGTGGGTTAATGTTAATAAGTCTAATTACTTGGGGGTTAAAAGAGGTGACCTTAAGTTAATTAGTGGGTCATTATTGCCATCTTTTATTCTTAATTATATGCTAATTAGGGTAAAAGAAAGAGGGTTTTGAATAAGAAAAATAGAAAGAACAAAGAGAAGGAGAGGGAATCGAACGAGAAGAGAGAAACAAAGCTTGGGAAATTGCTTGCTTGATCACGCATTTTCGGTGGAGGTAGGTTATGGTTATTCTATGCTATTCCTAGTAGACTCTTAATTGCGAATGATATGTGTTGGTAATGTTATCTCATCTTCTATATGCTTAATTGTATGCTTGCATGAATGTGATTATATAATTGTGATAAAATAAGCATGATGAAGCTATTGAATCCCAAATCTTGAAAAACCCTAATCTCTTTGTTAATGATGACGCCTTGGTAATAAAGAAGGCTTGATAAACTAAAGTAATGAGCTTGATGATGCCTTAGTATAAGAAAAGGCTTGATGAACTAAAGTAATGAGAATGATGATGCCTTGGTATAAGAGAGGGCTCGATGAATTGATAGAATGAGATTAGGGGATCGGGTGTTACGAACCGACACATAGATTTTGGGGGACCGGGTGTCACGAACCGACACGTAGAATTAGGGGATCGGGTGTCACGAACCGACATGTAGATTTAGGTGGACCAGGTGTCACGAACCGACACGTAGAATTAGGGGATCGGGTGTCACGAACCGACACGTAGATTTAGGGGGACTGGGTGTCACGAACCGACACGTAGATTTAGGGGATCGGGTGTCACGAACCGACACGTAGAATTAGGGGATCGGAGTGTCACGTTCCGACACATAATAGTAGGGGATTGGAGTGTCACGTACCGACACATGAGGAATAAAGATCATGAGGGAGCGGAGTGTCACGTACCGACACAAGAGGATAAAGATAATGAATATAGAAAGATGCTGATATACTCAATCTAATGAACCTAATTCCCAAATGACTATGGTATTGAGGCTTGAGTCCTCATGTGTGAACTCGGCGGTATTTATTAATGATGAAAGTACTTGTTGTGCTACAGGTTAAGTATTGTAGTTGATTTTGTAATATTACTTGATATATACTGTTCTCTATTTTGAGTTGGCCGATGATATCTACTCAGTACCCGTGTTTTGTACTGACCCCTACTTTTATGTTTTCTTCCTTGTTACTTGTGGAGTGCAGCAAACGGACCGTCGTTTTCAACTCAATCGCAATTCTAGCCAGTCTTCGTCACACCGGATCTTCAGGGTGAGCTAATGCTTCTAGCTTGGACTGGATCTTCTTTCTCATGTCTTGATGCCTTGAAGTTCTGGCATGGACTAGCTTTTACTTGTTTTAGCTTCTTAGAATACTCTTAGTTTAGTAATTTGATCATAGATGTTCTTGTGGTGATGACTTCCAGATTTTGGGGAATAATAGATGTTGAATTTTAGTAGATATTGAATTGGTTTTTATTAATGAGTTTAAGTCTTCCGCATTACTTTCTGTTGATATTACATTGAAATGTTAGGGTCTACATTGGTTGGTTTGCTCACATAGGAGGGTAAGTGTGGGTGCCAGTCGCGGCTCGGTTTTGGGTCGTGACATAACCTCTCCTATAAAGAGGTTCCGGTTGATATCCTAGATCGCCAAGTAATGAGATTGAGAAACAAGAACGTTGCCTCTATAAAGGTTCTATGAAGGAACCATCGTGCAACATGGGAGGCAGAAGCCGACATGAAGTCCCGTAACTCTCATCTATTTACTCCTTGATGTTAGAAATTCTTATTAATAGTGAAAGTAATGCATAATCATGAAATTAACTTGCTTTCCTAAATAGGTGCATTTTTGGTTTTATTAACTAGATATTTAAGAAGATGCCTTCATACTCTATTATTGCACTTATATTAAATATGTATGCATGTGTCTTCTTCAGATTTTTGTGTTTCATTGTTGTCTTTAGAAGAATTATAGCATGGTAACTCCTTGTTGTATTTTAAGCTCATGATAATGTTGGGAAGAAAGTTCATCAGTATGTGCTATGAATATGTAGCTCTTATATTTTGTGAGTCTTGAAATTGAGTGTTATGTGTAATGTTATGGTAGGTGATGTTAGGAGTTGTGATGTACTCCTATGAGCTATAACTCATTATGATTATGTATGGTGTTGATTTGTATATATATTTGGCAATGAAATGTTAATTGTGAGATCATTATAAGAATAAGATAAAGTGATGTTATTCTCTTGTATGCTTTACACAAGATGATTATGCTATGTTAATCTCACACACAAAGAGTTCCGATGAAAGAACATTATAATATAATATTAAAGAGCTCATGATCATTTTTATACAAGGAGTTTATATCCTATGACCAATGAAAAGTTTATGATAAAAGAAAACTTACATGTTATTCATGAAAGGCACTTAAGCTAAGCACTGATGAAGTAGATGTGAGAGGTGTCCCTTCCCTATATGGAAGGTTGGTCATACTAACTCTCATGAGATAGAGGCTTCCATGTAATGTGGAACTATGGGTCACTAATAAATCTCCTAGTTCTTGAACTATGTTGCCACCATAGGCTACTTGCTAGTGGATCCACCTAGAAAGCTATGTCATGTTTGGTTCTAGTTTTGCCGGTAGAACACCTTCTTTCGGTGTAGGTTTTATGACACCGAATTCTATATTTAGTTCACATGGTATATGTATGTTTAGGAGAATGTTCCCTCATTTAAATATTAAAGACAAGTAAATTGACATTGACTAGGGTGACTTCAAGAGTCTACTTATTATAGGTAGGGTACGAGACTCTACCTAGACATTGCACAAGTTGACTCTAAGTAAAGTCCTAGGAGATTGTTCTTATGTAATATGATGACATGAAAGGTATGATGCTTATGATACATGATTTAATCTTTTATGATGTTTGTCATTATGATGAATATGTTATTGGGTTATATTGTTATTTGAAGTGATGAGTACTTATGTAACAAGTTACATGAAGAAAAGCTTTACTTATGATATCCTATCTTTACTAATTGGACATGTGGAGTTATGGGACTTTATATGACCATTGCAATTGTAGGTTTGCGATGGGATCATTGTTAAGTGTTTGGTATATTATGTTCTATGATACTTTGAATATGAAATGTTAACATGACTCTATGATAATATGTTATTGATTATGACCATGTTGTATGTTAATGAAGTCCTTAACTTGCATATGTTCTAGGGTATGTGCATTAAAGACATTACATGACTTAGCATGCTTTCTAAAGAAATGAAAAATGATCCTTTTTCATGCATGTCCTTAAATGTTATGTGCATATACCTATACTTAGTATATGTGGCGTACTAACCCCATTACATTATATTACAACAAATGTAGGGTCCGGCCATTGAAGATTAAGAAGATCGATTGAACAAGTTTGGAACACTTTCTCCAAGTGTTGGTAGTTCCTCAAGTCTAGGGATGCTATCTTTCATATTCCAGCTTATGAATACATTAGTATATTTTAAGAATATTCTATTTCCATTTATATTCAATGGATTCTTTCGTATTAAAGCCTATATGGTATATTTACTATTTATTGGCTAATTCAAGATTCATACTATTTTTATAGTTTTATATATGAGAGACATGTTTTTAGAATATTGTATATCATTATGAATGTGCAGCATGAAGTCGAACTATACATCGAATAGAATGTAAAACGTCATAATTTTTGTGCAATTTTAACTGATGACATGTTATGACGAATGCTAAGGGCTTATCTGAGCATCTGAGAGGATTAAGACACCATAGAATTTGCGGTGTACTCTACTTGTGTGACATGAATTATGTGTAATTGATCAATGTGGATCAAGGTGCAAAGAATTTGTAATGATTGACCTATGTTCTTCTATTTTCTATATATTTCTTGTGTAGTGAATTCAATTTAATTTTGATCCTATAGTAAATGATACATGATTTCGTTAATATTATGATGTATTTAAATACTTCCCTTTATTTGTATTATTGATTAATTATTAGTATTATTCATTGATGATCAAAGCAAGGGAGATTGGGTAAGGCTTATCGATTCCTCTACTTTCCTACAGTATTGGTAGTAGAATTTGCCGTGCATGGTATTGTGTTGTATGGTCTAATTATAGTGGAAGTGGTAGTTCTTGTAAATATATATATATATATATGTTGATAATGTCATTCAAGGAAATTTGATGTTATATGAATCTGTGGTTATCATGATCACACTATGTGAAGCATATGCCTAATCTTCCATTCTAGTTATGACCTAGGTTGTATTGCTAATGTTATAAGCATGTGAATGACCATGATAGGGTTAGGTTCATGTTCTTCCATTGATGAGTTATAATGGTTAATGATTACTTACCTATGTACCGATATATGAAGGTGTGATTAGCTAATGTTAGAAGTCCTGGATGCAATGTGAAGTTGTTTTATCTCCTATGCTATTATGTATTGTGTGGTCTATGCTTGTGCATAGTGGACTTAAGAGGGTGGCTGCCTACAATATTATGTTCATAGAAATTATGTTATCATGTTTATCAATGTACACACAACTACACCTTACGCATACTTACAAATAGTCAGGGTTCATGGTGCCTAATGATAGGGTATATTCATATGCACTTGTGCCTACTACTATGCTTGTAATGTGTATGTCTATGAGGTATGCTATGTGTTCCTAAACTCATATGACTTGATAGGTGTACTAGTATTGACAAGGGTATGGAACCTTGTCTATGCATTGTACATCTGTACCTTGATAGGATAGTTCCTAAGATTGCGACCTATGTACATGAATATGAATGCATAAGCACGTTATGAATATAACTTATATGCTATGATGTAAAGTATATAATATGATGAAGTGTGAATAAGTATAGTGTCTAATTGTTTTTATATAAAAGGATTGCTCGTATAGTTATACCTATTCACGTATGAATGATTGAAGTAAAGTATGAACATGTGTGGCCTAAGGCTTTTTTTGTGAATGATTTACTCACATATATGTACACACACAAGAAAAGATTTCCATTAATCATGTAGGTTGATATAGTCAATAGAGAGGCTCTTGAAAGGTGTTATAAAGGGTATCCGAAACTAGATGACGCTTGAATATGCTAAGTCCATGTAGAAGGTGTTCTCACATGATTAAACTTGATGAACTCTCATATATTACCTATGAGCTAAGGATACGGTAATTCAATCTCCCAAAGTATAATCTTATAAAATAATGTTCGTAAAGGCTTTTTAATTAAGGGTACTTAGCTTTGCACCGATAGAACTTGAGGTTGAGGGTTGTCCCTTCCCAATGTGGTAAGGTTGGGTCACCATAATTCTCACAAGGTTGATAACTACAATGCCTCAAAAGGAATAAATATTGTTTCAATATATGCATAAAATTTCCATAAAATAAGCTTTCCCCATAGGATCTAGCAAATGATATCAGTTAATATTGTAAAATAATGTTAATGTTCTAATTGGGCAAGGTAGAGCACCTTTCCATTGTGTAAGGTTATAGAACACCAAATTCCATATTTAGCACTGATGGTCTTAGATTACACGAACACGAGCACCCCTTAGAAGTAAAATGACATACTTGACCTCTTGGAGGTATTGTAAAAGCCTATATTTACCATTCACCGCATTGTCACAGGTAAATTTAGCAGAAAATTTACAACTTTCTTAGCACATCATATGCTAGAACATAACTTGCTTTATATATAAAATATCATAATACATAGTTAAACTCTGAGTCTCTTTGCCATCTTAGACTCAACATTATTATAATACATTAGGTATACGACCCTTACAACATAATTCGTTCAGTAAACTTATAATATAAATTTACAATAAATTATGACTTAGGAAATCCTTGAACATAAAAAATCCTATCCTTGATATTGAGAATCACATATAAATATCCTCACAATTAAAAATATCCTTTAACCATCCATAACCTACACTTTCTGTAGAAAGGCAGAGAAGAATGGAGTTAGTACAAGAATGCCCTATGTACGACAACCATTCAAAAACATGCATTTAAAAGGGATATTTTACTTGAAACATTGTATTATTACTTTTTGTGAAAATCTCAAAAAACTTTGATACAATAAGCATTATATAATTCATTTGGTTAATATAGTCATATTCAATGGTCACGCATCATATAAAATCACACATAGCATTTAAGTAACATTTGGGGTCACAATACAGTAACCTCCTCACACTTTACAGTAAGCATTGATCTCCTTACAGTGAACTTCATTTCTTTAAGTTATTAACTTCCAAAGTAACACTCTAGTGATACTTTGTGCAATTCATCACCTTAAGCCAGCAAAGAAATCATTCATACATCCTATAGAAGCCGACACATACCATCATAGAAGTAAATTAAATGATTGACACATTTAAACCAAGACAATAATGATATTGCAGTATGCTCTTGTCATTATGCACATATACTAACTTTACTTCACATAAAACATTATAAGACCTTACTCACAATCCCAATCTAAGTCTACTAGTGCAATGCACGTGTAAAGCCCCATTACCTCACACATAATTAGTAAACCTATTATGAGATCAAAAGTATTAAGAATTACTTCATACATTAATAAGGAAATGATACGCTCAAACTTACTTCTCAAATAAGAAGTAAAGTGGTCGTGTCAAGTAAATAACCCAACTATTGAGGTTGGGATCATTCCCACGAGGAAAATAGTCTAGACTTAACTTCAACCTGTTATTACTATTTTTTGGTCCATGACTTCCTTGGAAAGTAAAAACAATAAAAGGGGGGTTTCTAATTCTAAATGAATGAAAATAACTAACGCAATTGAAAGAGACACTGAACAGATTTGAAAGTTGGATTTTAATCAATTAATCAAAGTAACTAGGGTTTACGTGTTCCCCACAGGTTTATAACTTGATAATTCAAAATATAACAATTCTTTCCTAATATCTTGCATGCAAAGTGATAAGTTATGTATTTCTAAATCCAGTTTCCGGCATCTAAAAAATCTCACTCCGCACCTTCGTCCGGCTACGTGTGTTGCTTTCCTAACCCTTATCTTTACCTCATATTAAGCATCGTATTCGATATTTGACTAAGTTATTACATCGTACCAATCAATACTAGCCTATTATATAGTATACAGTAAATCTATGTTGAAACTTCTTTTCCTATTATCTACCTCCTTGGTCCGTCAAGTAGCATTAAGGCGATGTTCTAACGTTGGACATCCGTTAAAAAGACTTCTAAGCGAAAGAATTATTAATCCATGCAAGAAACTATTCTAGAATTGTAATTTTTGTTAGGTTTTATCTCATTATTTGTGTATGGTTCCCACAACCCTAGTTATGGAGTTAGCTACTCATAGTCATAATCACAATATTCATATATATTAAATAAGAATTCATGTACTTACTTCAATGAAAAAGAGTAAAATCTGAGAGTTTGCTTGATTAATCACCAAAAATCCCCAACAATCAATCATAATCGAAAGTCTAACAATACAATGTTAACTAATACAGTGTCTAACAATACGGAGTCTAAGAATGATCCGCAGTCTAACAATACAGAGTCTAACCTCAAAAACAAGGTTTTTTGAACTATTTATAGAAAATAAAAAGCTAATTAAACAAGGATCTATTTGCTGGAAATCTGGCAAAATGCGGCTGTGTCGATGGATCTCGCGACGGATCATCATTGTCACGACGGACCGGCATGGACTCCGTCGTCCCATACTTATACAATTTCTTCTGCTGCTCTACTTCATTACCCTCGACGGCAAGTATGACGGACCGTCATAGGCACAATGGTCCGTCGAGGGTCTTCGTTCCAAAACACTTCAACTCTTGGAATATGGGTACTGGGATTACTTCTCTGAACTTCATGATGAACCTGTAAGACGGACCGTCACAAGCTTCGTAACCCCACACTTGGTTAGACTTCCCCATCTTCCTTCAGCAGCTGCACTACGCTGCCACCTACGGACCGTCACAAGCACGACAGACCGTCATAAGCTCCGTAGGTGGTCTCTTTTGCATTTCTTCGCTCAAAATCTCCGCATTCAGCTTTGGACAGATTTCCTGCAAAATAAAGAGAAACTTAAATAAAAATTAGCACAAAAAGACTTTTGGACACACTAAACTTAAGAAAAAAGTATTAATAATACCGTTAACCATGGTATATCAACACCCTCAACTTAAATTCGTTGTTCGCGCTCAAGCGACGCACTATGACTCAATACAAAATCTTTGTTCAATAGTATCCATGTTTTATCGTATGCAATCATTTGGCTATCAATCCCGATTAATCTCCTTTATTCTATGGATGCTATCACTATTAGGCATGAATTATGTGCGAGCAGAACATGACATAGACTCGCCATGCACTAACACCTATCCTCTTCAATTTCTCACCGAGGTGCTGACAATTCCGGTATTGCAACTAGTGTCCTCACTTTTAAACAAAATCCTCCTTTTTCACACAATTCCGGTATTGCAACTAGTGTCCTCACTTTTAAACAAAATCCTCATTAATACCTATTGACATAATCTTTCCCTTATTTTCACTGCCTTAAGTTCACTATACAACCCTTAGGATCACGATTGAACTTTTTTAGCTAGTAACATAAGCTCAGGGTCAGGTAGGGTATATTTAGGTATACTTTAGTGCCTTTTTGCCCTCTTTGACCTATTGGTTAAACCTTCCACTTTCTACCATTTTATCTCGCCCAGTTTCTTAAATTCTTTCGCCTTGCTATTTTCTCTTCTTTCTTCATTTGTGTAAGTGACTCTCTTATTTTCTTGCTTGTATTTCTTGTATAATTTTCTTTTTCTTTACTTTTCTTTCGACTAATTATTGAGTCACTTTACTTTTGTTCTTTCTCTCTCTTTGTTCTTTCAACCCCACTTTCCAGAGAATTCCTCATAATAGCCACAATAAACTCATGGCTTTGCCATGAGTAAAGGTACACTATACCCAAATTTGGGTCAGGGCCATAACGAAGGTTGCTTACTCCATTAGCCACCCTCAACTTATGCTTTTGGCATAAGCTGAGGTGCAGATGTCCAAGGAGGGACCAGGGCTAAAACATTGTTCTCAGAAAAGATCAGTTGGGTGAAAAAGAAATGTCTAATTTAAGCTCATACCATTTCGATCAAAGAAGGATAAATTTCATTTGGTTTCTTTTATTTATGCTAGAAATGGGCTATATTGCATAAGGGCCTATGATCCTTTCCTAATTGTCTATTATAGCTTACTTTTAGCAGGACTAACCAGGCAAGTTCTAGCTCACTACCAATAGTGGACTATTTGAATTTTCCTCACACTCACTCGACATTTCATCATTATACCAGATTATCAGACACAAAGTTTGAATTTTAGACTTAGGATAATGCAATGGTGTACCCCTATATCATGCTTAGGGCCACACAATTATCAGTTAATATGACTAGTCATGCATTATTTTCTTGTTTATCAAGATATAATTTTAGCCATCATTCTCCTGAATTAAACTATGTACAAAAGATATAGACATCCCGGTTCAACAAAAAAAGTAATCAGTCTTTTGGGGAAAAAGAACACAGGCAAGAAAACCCCAAAAGAGGATAGTGAATTGGGCTACACAGACTTGACCCTAACACTAAAATTTCATTTACCCCACCCCCAACAAAAAAAACATGCAATTATCCCCAATGCATAAAAATTTAAACACTAGAGTGGTTGGTGAAGCAAACATGTGGCACAAAGCGCCGTCGATCAGCGAGCTGGTGGGTCTGGTTCCCCGCAACCCACGTCGCTACGTAGGATGCGTAGAACTCTTAGACCATTTCTTCACTGTAATGTCCCAATAGACGTGCTGTCCACTCCAAGCGATGCCTGGTGAAGAGATTGTTGATCTCAGGCATCGTTGGGAGACTTCATGTAAGGAACCTCCGCTCCAAGGTGAGTGTTCGAGTCATCACTCCTTTATAATTTAGGAACTTGGCGTCGGAGTAGACTTGAAATTACCCGTCGAAACACCACCGGTTAGGCTTGTCAGTGGCTGGGGTGGGGGCCTGAGCTAGTGAACCTTATGTGGATTCCAAATTGTAAGTCTCATCAGAAGAGGCCGACGCTGCAGCAGTAGCGGGTGCGGGAACCTCAGAAGAGCCGGAGGCTTCCACGCACCACGATACTTCTAAGGAGCCAGATGCTCCTTCTTCATTTATGGCTGACCTAAAGGGTGTGCCGCTGAGTGTGCGCTCCACATCAGACTGGAGGCAGTGACTACGCCGGATGCCATCTTTTTGGGTGTGGATCTGGGAGCACATGCAGCACGGCAAGGGGTGGAAGTTCCTGGGGTCACATACTTGTGGTCACGCTCATCATCCGAGCCAATGACCATGCGGGCAGATGGGGCGACAGGCTTCGATCTCCTGCGTGCGTAGATTCGGTCTTGCTTGGGTGCCATAGTAGATAGTACTTGTAAAGGATCAATATTAGTATGAGAAGTGGTAAACAAGACGATAAATACCACAAAAACAATTAAAATAGTATGTCATTACTATGGTAACAGGGACACACGACGGGCCTGGTGACGGCTCGTCGTGACTATGACGGACTGTCAGGGGGTCTGTCGTGTTTTACTTACACTACGTATATATGGAGAACCCTGAAGGAGAGTCTCTGACTAGTATGACGGTATGTGCAGGACGGACTGTCACAGGTACGATGGTCCGTCATAGGTGTCCGTCGTAGGACACTTGAAAAAATATATGGAGACCCTTAGGAGAGGGGTCTCTGACAGTCATGACGGTCATGCAGGACGGACCGTCGTGGGTATGACGGTCTGTCACATGTGTTCGTTGATGGACACTTAGAAAAAGTGAGAGACCCTTAGAAACAGGGTCTCTGACGACGGTCCGTCACATATGTCCGTTGGAACAGGGTGCTAGGGCTTTTGGAACGAACCCTACGACGGTCCGTCATCGGGGTCTCGTTCTGTAAATTAGTTTTAGAACTGGTGGTGCCCCATGTATCCCCGATGAACCCTGGTCAAACTTGTAGTGTTTTGGACCTACATTTGTCTAACCCAACTACCTAGTAAACTAGCAATGCAAAAGAACCTATGTCTAGGGTTGTAACCATGGAAATTTCAAACACTTTTAACCTAGGTTAGACAGAATCTTATAAAAGAAACAAACATATGAGGAAGAACTAAGCTAATTCTAATTAATAAACAAAAATTCAAGATAAATGAGTAGAAATTAGAGACACATACCTTAGAATTGGAGAAAAACAAGATGAGCAAGTACTTGGTGATCAAGAAGACACCCACAGCAGCAACTCCGACTAGTAGATGATAACTTCTATGGCTTTGGAGATTTTTGGGGGAACAACTATCGAGGGAGAGAATGTGGAAGTTGAAAAGAGAGGGAGATGGGAGGTAAAATTAAGGAATGGGGTGAAATGAGGGGTTGGGGGGGTTTAAATGGTCTGATTTTGAAAAAGACTCCCGCCGGGTCGGGTCGGGTACGTCTCATTAATCACGCAAGGATTCCCCGATGAAGATCTGTCTTAGTTGTGACGACCCGTCATTGGTTCCGTCGTGTGTTCCCTAGTTTGAAAATAACAGAAAGACGTACCTGGTACAACAGAGGCATACGATCGTCCGTCGAAGGCGCAACGGTCCGTCGATGCATCCGTCAGTGAATGCTGCAGAGTAATTTTCTGCAGAATCTCCTGGTGATGTGCCTGCAAATTGAAAACCCATTAGTAGAAAAATGCTACCATTACTAAAAAGACTATAAGTATTGGGTTGCCTCCCAACAAGCGCATGATTTAATGTCGCGGCACGAGTGGGGACACTTGATTACTCAGACTTCATCAAGATGGTATGCCTCTATCACTTCATTCCCCGATGCTTTATGCCCAAAATAAAGTTTTATTCTATCTCTATTCATCTTAAATTGCACTCCCTCCTTGGCTTTTAACTCAACTGCTCCATGTGGAAATACTTGGGTAATGAAGTAAAGTCCAGTCCATTTGGACTTGAGCTTGACCGGAAGACAAGGCGACCCAGAACTGTCTACAAGCACAAAATCCCCAACCATAAACTCTTGTTTTGCAATTTTTTGTTCAATATCCTTCTTCATATTTTCTATGTGGGATATGGATGATACCGATTGGAGCTCACCACTCTGCCTTATAGTCCTACACACGTTGAATGTCGCTTCTTCACTAATCAACCGTAATTTCATCTTCCCCTTCCCCATATAAACTAATGCTCTACCTGTAGCAAGGAATGGCCTCCAAAGAATAATAGGAACTTCAAAATCGACTTTTCAATCAAGAATAACAAAATCTACTGGAAAGATGAATGACTCAACTTTTACTAGCACATCATGGAGTATCCCTATAAGCCTTTTCATTGTCCGATCAGCCATCAGTAGCCGCATCGCAGTGGTTTTTGGATCCCCCAACCCCAACTTCTTTTAAATTTAGAGGGGCATGAGATTTATGCTTGCCCCTAGATCCCATAATGCTTTCGCATAATGTTATGACCCAACTGTACAAGGAATAGTGAACGCACCCGGATCTTCTTTCTTTTGTACGAGGGATCTTGTAGCAATAGCACTACAATGTTGCAGTCTATCATCATTCTCAGAAGTGAACAATCTTTTCTTCGTGACCAGATCTTTCATAAATTTGGCATAACCGGGCATTTGTTCTAGAGCTTCTACCAAAGGGACATTGACATAAAGCTGCTTCAACATTGTTATGAGATGCCGGTATTTACCATCCTCGGTCTTTTTCACTAATCTCTGAGGGAAAGGTGGTGGTGGCCTAGGCATGGGAATTACCTTGATAGTTACTTCTGCATCTTTTCCATTACTTTCCTCTGCTTCATTACTACCCTTTACCACATTATCATTATCCTTTCTAACATTTTCCTGAGTGGACGGCATAGGTGGGTCAATGGTTTGCTTACCACCCCGAGTAGTGATCGCCGTACAGTGCGCATCATTTTTTGGATTTTGGACAGTGTTGCTAGGACGAGTGTCCGGTTGCCGTGTGTTCACTGTTTCAGATAATTGGGCCATTTGCAACTTGATTTGTTTAATCGATATTGCATGTGTATCATCTTTTTGCCCAATACTAGCTAAATCACACCTTAACTCTTTAATGTGCTCGTCACTATCATCGAACCTCCTCATAATTTTGTGCAACATATCCTCAACTTGCTCTATACTATCTCCACCATCCCTAGGAGTAACATCACGATTTTGAGGAGGGACATAGGTCCCATTCCTATCATTTCTGTTACCGTAGTTACCCCTTTGAAGTTGTTGTCGCGGTTGTAATTTCCATCTCATACATAAAGACCTCACGGTTATAGTTACCATTGTTTCGACCTTTGTTCCCTTGACCTTGTGCCAATTATCTTGATTTGAGCCTTGGGCGCTTTGTCTGAAATCCCCCATCTGCTCATTTACTGCATAGGTGTCCTCCACATAATAGCATTCATCATTAGAAGGTGGTGGTTTAGCCATGTAGTTGACTGCATTTATTTTTTCTGCACCCCCAGTGACATGTTTTAGTACCAACCCAAGATCAGTTCTCATCTGAGCCATTTCTTCACGAATCTCATCTGTGGCTGCATTGTGAGTGGACTGCACTGCGAAGGTGTTTATCCCCGTATTAGACTTCCTATTACTCCAAGCATTGTTATTCTGGGAGATTTTCTCTAATTTTTCAGCAATCTCAGCATAAGGACACTCCCATAAGATCTGCATATAGTGTCCAACACCGCTTTATTGTTATCATCCTATCCCCGATAGAAGTATTCCTTCAGTGACTCATCATCTATAAGGTTATTTGGTTCTCAAGAATAAGGTTAATCTATCCCAAGGACTATTAACTGACTCTCGTGGTAGTGCAACAAAGTTATTCACTCTGTCTTTGTGGTTTAGTTTCGTGGAGACCGGATAGTAGCGTGCTAAGAAGACATCCCTTAGTTTGTTCCAAGTGAAGATTGAGTTGTATGGGAGCTTAGTGAACCACATAGCAGCCTCTTCCGTCATTGAGAGAGGAAACACCGTGAGACCTATTACATCTAAATCCAAATCAGGCCTCCCTACACAACTTTTACACACTTCCCATACCTTAGCTATATGTGGCATGTGGATCCTCAGAAGGTATCCCTAAAAAAATAAACCTCTGGCAGTGAGCATTTGCATTAGGCTACAAGTTACCACAAAGGTGTGGCCTGTGGGTAGAGGAGGCAAGACAAGTGGCCTATCCGAGTCTGCTATGTTATCATAGCCTCTATAGTATGCCTGGGTCCGTGGAACGGGATTTTGTCCCCTCTATTGGTGTTCACTCGGAGCATCGTGTAACATTTGACCATGAACATCAACTGGAGCTGGGATGTTCTGGTTTGGATCATCATCTTTTTTTCCCAAGTTTTGATTAATATTGTGCAGTGTATGCTCTAATGCGTAATCGTAGGGAAACAACAGTTCTCTTCCTCTCCGTGTATTTGGCATACAAGGAGGATAGTTCTGAAAAAAATAAAAAAAAATAAAACAAAGTAGAATCAAGAAAATATCAACTAAACTATAGTAATAAGTTCAAGTTAATCTTAAAGCTTTAATCCCCTGCAGCGGCGCTAAAATTTGATACGCTCAAACTTACTTCTCAAAAAAAAAGTAAAGCGGTCGTGTCAAGTAAAAAACCCAACTAGTGAGGTTGGGATCATTCCCACGAGGAAAATAGTCTAGAGTTAACTTCAACCTCTTATTACAATTGTTTGGTCAATGACTTCCTTGGAAAGAAAAAACAATAAAAGGGGGGTTTCTAATTCTAAAGGAATGAAAATAACTAACGTTATTGAAAGAAAGACTTAACAGATTTGAATGTTGGATTTTAATCAATTAACCAAAATAACTAGGGTTTACGTGTTCCCCACAGGTTCATAACTTGATAATTCTAACTATAACAATTCATTCCTAGTATCTTGCATGCAAAGTGATAAGTTATGTATTTCTAAATCCTTGGTCCGGCATCTTGAAAATCTCGCTCCGCACCTTGGTCCGGTTACGTGTGTTGCTTTCCTAACCATTATCTTTACCTCATATTAAGCATCGTATTCGATATTTGACTAAGTTATTAGCTCGTACCAATCAATACTTGCCTATTAGATAGTATACACTAAATCTATAATGATAATTCTTTTCCTATTATCTACCTCCTTGGTCCGTCAAGTAGCATTAAGGCGAGTTCTAACGTTGGCCATCCATTAAAAAGAATTCTAAGATAAAGAATTATTAATACATGCAAGACACTATTCTAGAATTGTTATTTTAGTTAGGTTTTATCTCATTATTTGCCTATGGTTACCAGAACCCTAGTTATGGAGTTTAGTTACTCATACTCATAATCACAATATTCAAATATATTAAATAAGAATTCATGTACTTACTTCAATGAGAAAGAGTAAAATCCGAGAGTTTGCTTGATTAATCACAAAAAATAACCAACAAACAAAGATAATCAAAAGTCTAACAATACAATGTTTACTAATACGGTGTCTAACAATACAAAGTCTAACAATGATCCACATTCTAAATATACGGAGCATAACCTCAAAAACAAGGTTTTTTTAACTATTTATAGAATATAAAAACCTAATTAAACAAGGACTCTATTTGCTGGAAATCTGCCAAAACGCGGCTGGGTCGACGGATCTCGCGACGGATCTCGCGACGGATCATCATGATAACGACGGACCGTCATGGACTCCGTCGTCCGATACTTATATAATTTCTTCTGCTGCTCTTCTTCATTACCCTCGACGGCAAGTATGACAGACCGTCATAGGCACAGCGGTGCTTCGAGGATCTTCGTTCAAAAACACTTCAACTATTGGAATATGGGTACTGGGATTACTTGTCTGAACTTCATGACGAACCTGCAGGACGGACTGTCATAGACACGACGGACCGTCACAACCTTCGTAACCCCACACTTGGTTAGACTTCCCCTTCTTCCTTTAGGAGCTGCACTACGCTGCCACCTATGGACCATCACAAGAACGACAGACCGTCATAAGCTCCGTAGGTGGTCTCTTGTGCATTTCTTCGCTCAAAATCTCCGCATTCTACTTTGGACAATTTCTTGGAAAAATAAAAAGAAACTTATATAAAAATTAGCACAAAAAGGCTTTTAGACACACTCAACTTAAGGAAAAAGTACTAATAATATCGTGAAACCATGGTATATCAACATCCTCAACTTAAATTCGTTCTTTGTCCTCAAGCAACACACTATGACTCTATACAAAATCTTTGTACAATAGTATGAAGGGTTTTATCCTTTGCAATCATTTGGCTATCAATCCCGATTAATCTCAACAAATCTATGCATGCTATCACTATTAGGCGTGAAATATGTGGGATCAGAACATGACACAGACTCACCATGCACTAACACTTATCCTCTCTAATTTCTCACCGAGGTACTAACAATTCCGGTATTGCAATTAGTGTCCTCACTTTAAAACAAAATCCTCCTTTTTCACACAATGATTTTAGTTTGATCATAAGGATTACTTTTCAACACTCGCTCTCAGAACAAAGTCACACTCATTCATACCTATTTCCATAAGCTTGCCCTAATTTTCACTGCCTTATGTTCTTTCTACAACCCTTAGGATCACGATAGGACTTTTTTAGCTAGTAACATAGGCTCCGGGTAAGGTAGGGTATATTTAGGTATACTTTAGTGACTTTTTTCCCTCCTTGACATATCGGCTAAACCTTCCACTTTCTATCATTTTATCTCGCACAGTTTCTCATATTCTTTCGCCTTGCTATTTTCTCTTCTTTCTTAATTTGTGTAAGTGACTCTCTTCTTTTGTTGCTTGTATTTCTTGTATTATTTTCTTTTTCTTTACTTTTCTTTCGACTAATTCTTGAGTTACTTTAATTTTGTTCTTTCTCTCTCTTTGTTCTTTCAACCCCACTTTCCAGAGCATTCCTCATAATAGCCACCCTCAACTCATGGCTTTGCCATGAGTCAAGGTACACAATACCCAAAGTTGGGTCAGGGCCATAACGAAGGTTGTTTACTGCATCAGCCACCCTCAACTTATGCTTTTGGCATTATCTAAGGTGCACATGTCCAAGGAGGGACCATGGCCAACACGTTGTTCCCAGTAAAGATCAGTTGGGGTGAAAAAGAAAGGTCTAATTTAAGCTCAGATCATTTGGATCAAAGAAGGATAAATTTCATTTGGTTTCTTTTATCTAGGATAGAAATGGGATATATTGAATAAGGGCCGATGGTCCTTTCCTAATTGTCTATTACAGCTTACTTTTAGCAGGACTAACCAGACAAGTTCTAGCTCAGTACCAATAGTGGATTATTCGAATTTTCCTCACACTCACTTGACATTTCATCACTATACCAGATTATCAGACACCTAGTTCGAATTTTAGAATTATGGTAATGCAATGGTGTACCCCTATGTCATGCTTAGGGCCACACAATTATCAATTACTATGCCTAGTCATGCATCATTTTCTAGTATATCAGGATATCATTTTAGCCATCATGCTCCAGAATTAAACTATGTACAAAAGATATAGACATGCCGGTTCAACAATAAAAGTAATCAATCTTTTGGGGAAAAATAACACAGGCAAGAAAACCCCAAAAGAGGATAGTGAATTGGGCTATTCTGACTTCACCCTAACACTCACTTTCCATTTACCCCACCCACAACAAAAAAAACATGCAATTGTCCCCAATGCATAAAAATTTAAATACTAGAGTGGTAGGTGAAGCAAACCTGTGGCACAAAGCGCCGTCGATCAGCGAGCTGGTGGGTCCGGTTCCCCGCAACCCACGTCCTCTGCAATCTGGACACCCTCAGTGGTGTCCTTTGCAACAACCGCACCATCAGTAGTCCTCCTGGTATCTCCACAGTGGGGGAGCTAGACGCCCCAGCTGCTAACTATGATGCTCTCATCTGGTGCGCCTCCTTCTCAACAAGTGAGGCTCTCCTCGCAGCCTCCATCTCTCGGCGCTCCTTCTTCCGTGCTCGCGACTCATCCTCTGCTCGACCCCTATGCCTCTTGGCATTCTCTCAAGGGGGAGGTGGTGGAATCTCTGAAGTGGCAAATAGGGCCGCCAACACTGTGTCTTCAACAGGCCCGACAGAAGGGGCCTCATACTCCGGCAGCCTAGCCTCTAACATCTTGTCGGTATCTGCACGAAGACTATCAACTGCAGCCTGAAGAGTCGACACATCCATCGGAGGGGCTGGTCGGGCAAACACCCTCAACTTAAAGGCGTCCAAGCGCTGCTGAACCTCAGCGATCTTCCGCTCTGTATACTGTACCATTTTCCGCTCTAGGCTCTCTTCTGACTCAGTAATCGACTTCTACATCCACGTCTAGATATGATGCAGAGGTGTAGCCATTTGTGCCTCTAATTTTTCGACCCTAGCAAGCGGGACCAGTGCCGGTAGATGGGCTGTGCGAGAGGAGCTTGGGGAAGTGCTACTACCCGGGATAGACTCGACCGGGGTAGTGTCAATTGACGCCGCCTGTGTAGCTGTGCGGGCCTGGGCTACCGTATCAGCAAGATCATCAGCAAGTGGGGGCATCTCTAGATGGGGCCCTCTGTGTGGAGCCAACTCATTGGCCTCATCTGTGATGAAGCTGACGTTAACAGTGCCCTGCGGGGTGTTGAGCTGATCTACGTACCATAGAGGCACACCTGCGGACCGGCAGAGAGCAAATATCATGCACGCGAAAGGGTAAGTAGTAGTGACCTTGAAATCCCTCTTGTGCATGACTGCCTGTAGAAGCCACGCGAAGTCCACCTCGAACCCGGCTATCATCGCCGCCATCAACACTACTCGATCCCATGTAACGATATTATCAGTAGTTGTGGGGGAAAGGCAGTCACGGACAATAAGCCACAAGAACTTCGCCGTGAAAGTGAGGTTGGCCTTCATGATGGCCCCCTTTGGCTTAGTTACCCAGTCGGCACCCTCTCCATCAACTGAAAGGTGCAGAGCCATCCACCTCTTGGTGGTATCTCTCAGTGATGGGTTGCGCAGGAACTGGACATCTTTAACTATCTGCCAGTGGTAGTCAAACTCGGCAGTGAGAGGGGTCTGAGTAGCATCAACACCCTCGCCGTATAGAAACCGGCAGATGGCAGGCAGCGAAATGTCAACCTGTACGCCCCGTACTCAAACCTTCTCCACTGGGACTTGTTTAGCGGGGGAAGCCCGCCTATATATCTATGATCGGAGAGTCGCTACGTAGAATGTGTAAAACTCTCGGACAATTTCTTCACTGTAACGTCCCAACAGACGTGCTGTCCACTCCAAGCGATGCCTGGTGAAGAGATTGGATCTTAGGCATCGTCGGCAGCCTACCTATAAGGACCCACCGCTCCAACGTGAGTGTTTGAGTCATCACTCCTTTATCAGTCAGGAACTTGGCGTCAGAGTAGACTTGAAATTTCCCGTCGACACACCACCGGTTGGGCAGGTCAAATGCTTGGGCGGGGGCCTGAGCTGGTGAACCTGATGTGGATTCCGAACAGTCAGCCTCATCAGACGAGGCCGACGCAGCAGCGGTGGCTGGTGCGGGAACCTCAATAGAGTCAGAGGCTTCCTTGGACCACGATACTCCTAAGGATCCAGACGCTCCTTCTTAATTTTTGGATGACCCAGAGGGCGTGCCGGTCCATGTGCACTCCTTATCACACTGGAAGGTAGTGACTACGCCGGACGCCACCTTCTTAGGTGTGGCTCTGGGAGCACGTGCAGCACAAGAAGGGGTGTAAATGCCTGGGGGAACATACTCGGGGTCACGCTCATCATCCGAGACAGTGATCATGTGGGTAGACGGGGCGACAGACTTCGATTGCCCGCGTGCGTAGATTCGGTCTTGCTTGGGTGCCGTAGTAGATAGTACCTGTAAATGATCAATATTAGTATGAGAAGTGGCAAACAAGACAAACAAAACCACAAAACCAATTAAAATAGTATGTCATTACTATGGTAATAGGGACACACGACGGGCCTGGTGACTGCGTGTCGTGACTATGATGGACCGTCATGGGGTCCGTTGTGTTTTTTCTTGAACTACGTATATATGGAGAACCCTGAAGGAGAGTCTCTAACTAGTATGACAGTATGTGTAGGATGGACCGTCACAGGTACGACGGTCCGTCGTAGGTGTCCGTCGTAGGACACTTGAAAAAAATATGGAGACCCTTAGGAGAGGGGTCTCTGACCGTCATGACGGCCATGCAGGACGGACCATCGCGGGTATGATGGTCCGTCACATGATTCCGTCGAAGGACACTAAGAAAAAGTGAGAGAACCTTAGAAACAGGGTCTCTTACAACCAGAACAGTTGTGCAGGACGGACCGTCGTGAGGAAGACGATCTGTCACATGTGTCCGTTGGGGGACACTTAGAATAAAAATTGAGAGACCCTTAGAAACAGGGTCTCTGACAACCAGAATGTTTGTGCAAGACGATGGTCCATCACATATGTCCGTTTGAACAGGGTGCTAGGGCTTTTGGAACGAACCCTATGACGGTCCGTCGTGGGTACGACGGTCTGTCATCGGGGTCTGGTTCGGTATATCAGTGACAGAACTGGGGGTACACCATGCATACCCGATGAACCCTTATCAAACTTGTTGTTTTTTGGAGCTACATTTTTCTAACCCAACTACCTAGGAAACTAGCAATGCAAAAGCACCTATTTCTAGGGTTGTAAACACGGAAATTTCAAACATTTTAACCTAGGTTAGCTAGAATCTTATAAAAACAACGAACATATGAAGAAGAACTAAGCTAATAATAATTAATAAACAAAAATACAAGATAAATGAGTAGAAATTCGAGACACATACCTTAGAATTGGAGAAAAATAAGATGGGCAAGTACTCGGTAACCTAGAAGACACCCACAGCAGCAACTCCTACTAGTAGATGATAAGTTCTAGGGCTTTGGAGAATTTCGGGGGAACAATGATCGAGGGAGAGAATGTGGAAGTTGAAAAGAGAGGGAAATGGGAGGTAAAATGAAGGAATGGGGTGAAATAAGGGGTTGGGGGGGTTTAAACGGTCTGATTTTGAAAAAGACTCCTGTCGGGTCGGGTCAGGTACGACTAATTAATCACGCGAGGATTCTTTGACGATGGCCCGTCTCAGTTATGACAAACCGTTGTTGGTTCCTTCTTGTGTGCCCTAGTTTGAAAATAACATAAAGACGTACCTGGTACGACGGAGGCATACGACGGTCCTTCGCAGGCACAACGGTCCGTCGATGTATCCTTCAGTGACTGCTGCAGAGTATTTTTCTGCAGAATTTCTTGGTGATGTGCCTACAAATTTAAAAACCCATTAGTAAAAAAATGCTACCGTTACTAAAAAGACTATAAGTATTGGGTTGCCTCCCAACAAGCTCTTGATTTAATGTCGCGGCACGACTGGGGACACTTGATTACTCAGACTTCATCAAGATGGTATGCCTCTATCACTTCATTCCCCGATGCTTTATTTCCAAAAAAAAAATGTTTTTTTCTATCTCTATTCATCTTAAACCGCACTCCCTCTTTGGCTTTTAACTCAACTGCTCCATGAGGGAATACTTGGGTAATCAAGTAAGGGCCAGTCCATTTGGACTTGAGCTTGCCCGGAAGACAAGGCGACCCAGAACTGTCTATAAGCACCTAATCCCCAACCATAAACTCTTGTTTTGCAATTTTTTGTTCATTCTCCTTCTTCATCTTTTCTTTGTAGGATATAGAAGATACGGATTGGAGCTCACCACTCTGCCTTACAGTCCTACACACGTTGAATGTCACTTCTTCATTATTCAACATAAATTTCATCTGCCCTTCTCCATATCAAATAATGCTCTACTGTAGCAAGGTGGTGGTGGTGGTGGACTAGGCATGGGAATTACCTTGATAGGTACTTCTGCATCTTTTCCATTACTTTCCTCTGCTTCACCACTACCCTTTACCACATTATCATTATCCTTTCTCACATTTTCCTCAGAAGACGACATAGGTGGGTCAATGGATTGCTTACCACCCCGAGTAGTGATCTCCATACAGTGCGCATCATTTTTTGGATTTTGGACAGTGTTGCTAGGAAGAGTTCCCGGTTGCCGTGTGTTCACTGTCGCAGATAATTGGGCCACTTGCAACTCGATCTGTTTAATCGATATTGCATGTGTATCAACTTTTTGCCCAATACTAGCTAAATCACACTTTTACTCTTAAATGTGCTCATCACTAGAATAGAACCTCCTGAGCATTTTGTGCAACATATCCTCAACTCGCGCCATACTATCTCCACCATCCCTATAATTAACTTAACGATTTTGAGGAGGGACATACAGCCCATTCCTATCATTTCTATTACCGTAGTTACCCCTGTTGAAGTTGTTGTCGCGGTTGTAGTTTCCATCTCGGACATAATGACCCTCACGGTTATAGTTACCATAGATCCGACCTTGGCTCCCTTGACCTTGGCGCCAATTATCCTGATTTGAGGTTTGGGCGTTTGGTCAAAAACCCCCGCATATGCTCATTTACTGCATAACTGTCCTCCGCATAATAGCATTCATCATTATGAGGTGGTGGTTTAGCCAAGTAGTTGACTACATTTCTCTTTTCTGCACCCTAGTGACATGTTTTAGTACCAACCCAAGCTCAGTTCTCATCTGAGCCATTTCTTCACGAATCTCATCTGTGGTTGGGTTGTGAGTGGACTGCACTGCGAAGGTGCTTTTCCCTGTATCAGACTTCCTAGTACTCGAAGCTTTGTTATTCGAGGAGATTTTCTCTAATTTTTCAGCAATCTAAGCATAAGGACACTCCCCATAAGATCCACCTGCTATAGTGTCCAACGCCGCTTTATTGTTATCATCCTGTCCCCGATAGAAGTATTCCTTCAGTGACTCATCATCTATACGGTGATTTAAAACACTTCTCAAGAATGAGGTGAATCTATCCCAAGAACTACTAACTGACTCTACTGGTAGTGCCACAAAGTTATTCACTGTGTCTTTGTGGTTTAGTTTCTTGGAGACCGGATAGTAGCGTGCTAAGAAGACATCCCTTAGTTGGTTCCAAGTGAAGATTGAGTTGTGTGGAAGCTCACTAAACCACAAAGTAGCATCTCCCGTCAATGAAAGAGGAAACACTCTGAGACCTATTATATCTAAATCCAAATAAGGCCTCCATACACAACTTTTACACACTGCCCTTACCTTTGGTATATGGGCATGTAGATCCTCAGAAGGTAGCCCTGAAGCAAACCTTTGGAAGTGAGAATTTGCATTAGCCTATTAGTTAGCACAAATGTGTGGCCTGTGGGTAGAGGAGGAAAGACAAGTGGCCCATCTGAGTATGCTATGTTATCATAGCCTCTGTAGTATGCTTGGGGCCGTGGAACGGGATTTTGTCCCCTCTTTTGGTGTTCAACCAGAGCATCGGGTAACATCTAACCATGAACATCAACCGGAGGTGGGATGTTCTGGTTCGGATCATCATCATTTAATCCCAAGTTTCGATTCATATTGCGCAGTGTATGCTCTAATTCGTGATCGTAGGGAAACAAGAGTTCTCTTCCTCTCCGTGTATTTGGCATACAAGGAGGATAGTTTTGAAAAAAATCAAAAACAATAAAACAAAGTAAAATCAAGAAAATATCAACTAAACAATAGTAATAAGTTCAAGTTAATCTAAAAGCTATAATCCCCGACACCGGCGCCAAAATTTGATACACTCAAACTTACTTCTCAAATAAGAAGTAAAGCGGTCGTGTCAAGTAAATAACCCAACTACTGAGGTTGGGATCGTTCCCACGAGAAAAATAGTCTAGACTTAACTTCAACCTGTTATTACTATTGTTTGGTCAATGACTTCCTTGGAATGTAAAAACAATAAAACGGGGGTTTCTAATTCTAACTGAATGAAAATAACTAATGCAATTGAAAGAGACACTTAACAGATTTGAATGTTGGATTAATATGAATTAATCAAAGTAACTAGGGTTTGCGTGTTCCCCACAGGATCATAACTTGATAATTCTAACTATAACAATTCTTTCCTAATATCTTGCGTGCAAGGTGATAAGTTTTGTGTTTCTAAATCCTTTGTCCGGCATCTAGAAAATCTCACTCCGCACCTTGGTCCGGCTACGTGTGTTACTTTCCTAACCCTTATCTTTACCCCATATTAAGCATCGTATTCGATATTTGACTAAGTCATTACCTCGTACCAATCAATACTAGCCTATTAGATAGGATACACTAAATCTATGTTGATAATTCTTTTCCTATTATCTACCTCCTTTCCGACAAGTAGCATTAATGCGAGTTTTAACGTTGGCCATCCGTTAAAAAGACCTTTGAGCGAAAATATTATTAATACATGCAAGACAGTATTCTAGAATTGTTATTTTAGTTAGGTTTTATCTCATTATTTGGCTATGGTACCCACAACCCTAGTTATGGAGTTTAGTTATTCATAGTTATAATAACAATATTCATATATATTAAATGAGAATTCATGTACTTACTTCAATGAGAAAGAGTAAAATCCGAGAGTTTGCTTGATTAATCACCAAAAATCACCAACAATCGATGATAATCAAAAGTCTAACAATACAATTTTTACTAATACGTTGTCTAACAAAACAGAGTCTAACAATGATCCAAAGTCTAACAATACGGAGTCTAACCTCAAAAACGAGGTTTTTCGAACTATTTGTAGAAAATAAAAACCTAATGAAATAAGTACTCTATTTGCTGGAAATCTGTCAAAACGCGGCTGGGTCGACGGATCTTGCGACGGATCGTCATGGTCACGACGGAACGTCATGGACTCCGTCATCCCATACTTATACAATTTCTTCTGCTGCTCTTCTTCATTACACTCGACATCAAGTATGACGGACCGTCATAGGCACAACGGTCCGTCGAGGGTCTTCGTTCAAAAACACATCAACTCTTGGAATATGGGTACTGGGATTACTTCTCTGAACTTCATGGAGAACCTGCAGGACGGGCCGTCATAGACACGACGGACCGTCACAAGCTTCGTAACCCCACACTTGGTAAGACTTCCCCATCTTCCTTCAGCAGCTGCACTACGCTGCCACCTTCGGACCGTCATAAGCTCCGTAGGCTTTGTCTTCTGCATTTCTTTGCTCAAAATCTCCGCATTCAGCTTTGGACAGATTTCCTGCTAAATAAAAAGAAACCTATATAAAAATTAGCACAAAAAGGCTTTTGGAATCACTAAACTTAAGGAAAAAGTATTAATAATACCGTGAAACCACGGTATATCAGGAAACATAGACAACTTCATCTATATAAAGTAAGACATTACCATGCCGTCATTAATACAAACATTATGCATGTAGGGTAAAGACCACATCATATAGACTCATACCTTGCATTTCATTACAAAAAGTAGACAACACTACAATGTAATGCATAAGGAACATAAACATAATCACATGCATTAGAACACTTTCCTAGAACTTTTGAAAGAGCTACTTGGGCAATAAATAGGTAATTTCATTACTCTCACCTATACTATGAAACATCCCTTCGGTCATCCTAGTTACAATCCTAGTCATTTACATACATTGTCAATTTTACTTTAGTGAAACTATAGCCTAAGACAATGAGTGCCAAACATGGAATTTTATGTTGTAGATCCTTACACAAATGGAAGGTTTTCTACCTATACAAGGTAAAACATTAGCACAATATAGAATACTAAGTGATATCACTTCCTAGATCGTATGTGGCAAGCATAGTAGTATCCTCTTATAGTAGTATACTTGCCACATACGATCTTGGAGGTATATGGTGAAGTCCTCTTTATACCTTTTAAGGATAGTATTATCCACTTATAGAAATATCACTCTACACCATTTGGCTATGAGTCTAAAAACCTAATGAGGATTATGGTTACCTACCTTCCTACATTAGGAAGGGACACCCCTCATCTTCAACTTCACTGGGTGCTAAGCTAAGTTCCCTCTATTAAAAACCTTTACAAACATTACTTAATAAACTGAGGTTTAGGAGATTTAATCCTCTTATGCTTAGCTCATAGATTATAGATGAGAGTTCATCAACTTATATTATATGAGAAACTCTTTCACATGGAAATAGCATATTAAAGCACCTATATAGTTTAGGGTACACTTGAGAATACCTTTCAAGACCCCTCGTTGAGTAGATTATCATACATGTGTGTTTGTATACATATATGTGACAATCCTTCACTTAATATATTAAGGACACACATGTTCATACATTAATGCATAAGTGTATTTATGAAAAATCCTTTAATATAAACACGTTAAGGCACTATGCACAATCATAACATAACCATTCATTCGCATTCATGTATATAGAAAATCAAACCCAAGAACTATACTATCAAGGTGTAACGACCTGTTTAGTCGTTTTGAGCAGCAGAACAAATTCTGGAAAAACTGGCTGAAACCACACGGACCCAACGACGGACCGTCACAGGCTCGACGGACCGTCGTGGGTGTTCGTTCCATGACACTTAGAGTTTGAAAATCGGGTTACTGAAAATCGACTCTCGTAAATTGTGACGGACCTGCAGGACGTGCCGTCACATCCACGACGACCGTCGTGAGTTTCCGTTGCAAAACACTTCAACGTTTGAGAATTTGGTTCGAGAAACGAGTTTCTGACCGCCATGACGGACGTGCAGGACGGACCGTCACAGGCGTGACGGACCGTCACAGAGGTCCGTGGCGAGATGGGGACCTGGGCAGGCACGACGGCCTGTGCGACGGACCGTCGCACCCACGACGGCCCGTCACAGGCTTGCACAATCCCAGGCAGTTTGGGATTTCTCCACACTTTTAAGGGTCGTTTTTGATTATTCTTTCCTTAATTACAAAGATTGAGGGGTAACATTAATAAGTCTAATTACTTAGGGGTTAAAAGGGGTAACCTTAAGTGAATTAGAGGGGTTTATTGTCCTTTTTCACACTTAATTATATGATTAATTAGGGTAAAGGAAAGAGGGTTGGAGTAAAACAAAAGGGAAGAAACAGAAAGAGAGAGCAGATCGATCGAATGGTTGAGGAGAATAGCAAGCTTGGGAAATTTCTTGGGATTCCAATTCTTCGGTGGAGGTAGGTTATGGTTTTGTATTACGATATTCGTAGTGAACTCTTGATAGTGAATAATATGTGTTGATGATATTGTAAACCTATCTATATGCTTATTGTATGCTTGTATGAATATGATTATGTGATGTATTAACAAGCATGATGAAGCTATTGAATCCCAAATCTTGAAAGAAACTTTAATCTATGATATTAATGATAATGCCTTGGTATAAAGGAAGGCTTGATGAATTAAGTGATTGGGATTGATGATTCCTTGGTTAGAGAAGGCTTGATGAACGGATATAATGAGATTAGTGGATCGGAGTGTCACGTTCCGACACATAGAATTAGTGGATCGGAGTGTCACGTTCCGACAATAGGATTAGTGTCGGAGTGTCACGTTCCGACACATAGATTAGTGGATCGGAGTGTCACGTTCCGACACATAGTATTAGTGGGACGGTGTCACGAACGACACGTAGATATAGGGGATCGGAGGTGTCACGTTACCGACACATGTAGGGGATCGGAGTGTCACGTTCCGACACTATAGGGGATCGGAGTGTCACGTTCCGACACATAGTGGTAGGGGATCGGAGTGTCACGTACCGACACAAGAGGAAGAAAGATAATGAATCTCGAAAGATGATAATATATTCAACACATAATGAACTAAATTCCCAAATGAGTATGGTAATGAGGCTTGAGCCCTCATGAATGAACTTGATGGTGTTATTGATGATTATGATACTTGTTGTTGCTACATGTTGAGTTATAGTGATTTATAATATTATTTGATATATATTGTTCCCTATTTGAGTTAACCGATGATATCTACTCAGTACGTGTGGTTGTACTGACCCCCTACTTTTATGTTTTTCTTGGTTATTGTGTTATGCAGCAAAAGTTCCGTCAACTTCGACTCAGCAGTAGATCAAGCCGTCTTCACTCCATCGGAAATCAGGGTGAGCTAATGCGTCTAGCTTGGACTGGGGTCTCCTTCTTCAAGTCTTGATGCCTGAACTTCCGGCATGGACTAGTTTTTATTGTTTTTAGCTTTTTAGACATTCTTAGATTAGTAGTTTGAGATAGATGTTCTTGTGGTGATGACTTCCAGATTTTGGGAATATTAATAATAGTTTTGAGTTGTTTTTCTTTATTAATGAGTTTAAGTCTTCCGCATTATTTTCTGTTGAAATCTTGAAATGTTAAGGTTTAGATGGGTTGGTTCGCTCACATCGAAGGGTAAATGTGGGTGCCAGTCGCGTCCCGATTTGGGCCGTGACAGACTTGGTATCAGAGCCTTAGGTTCATTGGTCTCATCACACAAGAACAGGTCTAGTAGAGAGTCTTAAAGAACGGTAGGGGGACGCCTTTACTTTTCCTTGAGAGGCTATAAGACTTTAGGAAAATTCCATTCTTTCATTCTTTCTTTCGTGCTACTACTTGAGTCCAATTGGTATCTAGGTGATACAAATTGGTATCTGACCATCTTCATCTATTTCGCAGATGGTTAGAACTAGAGCAACGACCGCACCAGCGCGACAACGGAAAGACAGGAAACTACTGAGCCAGCCACTGGGGTTGTGGCTCGAGGAAGAACAACGGCAAGAGGCCGTGGGAGAGGTCGTGGGAGGACGTCCTCTAGAGGAAGAGGACGAGCCCCTAGCCCATCTGATGCTAGGGCGGTGACTCCTCCACCGACTGAGGAGGTAATTAGAGAGGGTGAGGAAGGGGAAACTGAACAAGGGCAGAATGAGGAAATGCCACCCAACCTACCCCAGAGATGATCAACCAAGTACTTGCTTATCTTAGCGGGTTGTCTGATCAGGGTCAAGCACCTCCAGTGGTTTCTGCACCAACACCTCCGGTTTCAGAGATACGACATGCGGCTACTATGGCTCCCCGCATGGATGCAACATTGGGAATAGGCACATTTCCACGTCTGACTACTGGGCCTATTATGACAAACGATCAACACGAACTTTTCAGTAAGTTCTTGAAATTGAAACCCCCAGTCTTCAAGGGTGCAGAATCTGAGGATGCTTAATATTTCTGGTTGATTGTCATGAGCTACTACACAAGATGGGGATAGTAGAGAGGTTTGGTGTCGAGTTCGTGAGCTATCAGTTCCAAGGGAACGCCAAAATGTGGTGGCGTTCACATGTTGAGTGTCAACCAACAGAGGCACCACCTATGACTTGGGAATCATTCTCTACCCTATTTATGGAGAAATATATCCCAAGGACTTTGAGAGATAGAAAGAGGGATGAGTTCTTGAGTCTTGAACAGGGAAGGATGACAGTAAACGCGTATGAGGCTAAATTTCGCGCGCTATCCAGATATGCCACGCAACTTTGTTTCAGTCCACAAGAACGGATCCGCCGTTTGTGAAGGGGTTGAGGTCAGAATTGCGGATTTCAGCCTTACAGATAGCGGCAACGGCAACATCCTTCCAAGAGGTGGTAGACTTTGTGATTGAGGTGGAAGGAGGAAACCAGATGACTTCACCACGACATCGACATCAAAGAGGTTTCGTAGGGGAGGTGAGTATAATGGTTCTTATTCTAGAGGACAGAACTCTGGAGGTCAACTCAAATCGACCAATACAGTCTTCACTACAGACTGTAGTTGGGGGTCCACCTCAGAACGGTCAACACTACTCTCCGAGAGACCCATGCCTGACTCCAGAGAGTGCTATGGATGTGGGGAGATTGGACATATTAGGAGGAATGTCCAAAACAGAGTTACAGAGCCCCAATGGCTAGAGGAAGAGGTGGTAATGGTAGAGGTCGTTATTCTGGAGGGCGTGGTGGCCGAGGTAATGGTGGTCACCAAAACGGCAGAGGAAGGGTCAAAATGGAGCCACTACTACACAACATGGTAGGGGCAACGGACAAACAAATAATGGGGCTCATTGCTACGCTTTCCCTGGGAGATCTGAAGCGGAGGCGTCTGATGCTGTTATCACAGGTAATCTCTTGGTTTGTGATTGCATGGCATCTGTATTATTTGACCCTGGCTCCACGTTTTCAATGTATCTTCCTCATTTGCTAATGGCCTAAATTTACATTGTGAATTACTTGACATGCCTATTCGTGTTTCTACTCCGTGGGGTGAGTCTATGATAGTCGAAAAAGTGTATAGGTCTTGTTTGGTGAATTTTGTGGGGAGCAACACTTATGTAGATTTGGTTATTTTAGAAATGGGTGATTTGATGTAATTCTGGGTATGACTTGGCTTTCTCCAAACTTTGCGATTCTGGATTGTAATGCTAAAACAGTGACGCTAGCCAAGCCTGGGGCAGATCCGTTAGTGTGGGAGGGTGACTACACTTCCAATCCGTGGCGTATCATCTCATTTATTCGTGCTCAGAAGATGGTTAGTAAGGGTTGTCTAGCTTTCTTGGCACATCTCAAGGATGACACTATCCAAGTACCCTCGATTGAATCAGTTTCGGTAGTTCTGAGAATTTTTGGATGTGTTCCCTGCAGATCTTCCCGGTATGCCACCAGATAGGGATATAGACTTCTGCATTGATTTGGAACCCGGTACTCGCCCCATTTCTATACCCCCGTATAGAATGGCTCCCGCGAGTTAAGAGAATTAAAGGCTCAACTTCAAGAGTTGTTGAGCAAAGGCTTTATTAGACCAAGTGCATCTCCTTGGGGTGCTCCGGTTTGTTTGTGAAGAAGAAAGATGGGAGTTTCCGAATGTGCATAGATTACCGACAGTTGAACAAGGTAACTATTAAGAACAAGTACCCCATTCCTCGCATTGATGACTTGTTCGATCAGTTACAAGGTGCTTGTGTCTTCTCTAAAATTGACTTGAGGTCCGGTTATCACCACTGAAAATACGAGCAACGGATGTGCCAAGACTGCTTTTCGAACTAGGTATGGGCATTATGAGTTTGTGGTAATGTCGTTTGGTCTTACTAATGCCCCTGCTGCCTTCATGAGCTTGATGAACGGGATTTTCAAGCCATATTTGGATCTCTTTGTGATTGTGTTTATTGATGATATACTGATATACTCCAAAAGTAAGAAAGAACATGAGGAGCATTTGAAATTGGTGTTAGAGTTGTTGAGAAAGAAAAAGCTTTATGCGAAATTCTCCAAGTGTGAGTTTTGGCTAGATTCAGTGTCCTTCTTGGGGCACGTGGTTTCTAAGGATGGAGTGATGGTAGATCCATCTAAGATTGAGACGGTAAGAATTGGGTAAGACCTACAAACGTGTCAGAAATAAGGAGTTTGTGGGGTTAGCTAGCTACTACCGCCGATTCGTCAAGGGATTCTCTTCCATGCTTCCCAATTGACGAACTTGACTAAGCAAAAACGTCCCATTTGTATGGTCGGATGAGTGTGAGGAGAGCTTCCAGAAGCTTAAGACTTTGTTGACTACCGCACCTATCCTTACCTTGCCAGTAGAGGGCAAAAACTTCATTGTTATTGTGATGCATCCTATTCTGGGTTGGGTGCAGTGCTAATGCAAGAGAAAATGTGATTGCTTATGCCTCAAGACAATTAAAGGTGCATGAACGCAACTATCCGACCATGACTTGGAGTTGGCCGCGGTATGTTTGCACTAAAGCAATGGAGACACTACTTGTATGGGGTTAAGTGTGAAGTCTACACGGACCATCGTAGCCTACAGTATGTCTTCACTCAGAAAGACTTGAACTTGAGACAGAGGAGATGGATGGAACTACTGAAGGACTACGACATCACTATTTTGTATCATCCGGGGAAGGCTAATGTTGTGGCAGATGCCTTGAGTAGAAAGGGCCGGAAGTATGGGAAGTCTAGCTCATTTGCAAGCTTCTAGACGCCCATTGGCTAGAGAAGTACAGATTTTGGCTAATGACCTTATGAGGTTAGAAATAAATGAGAAGGGAGGATTGTTAGCTTGTGTAGAGGCAAAATCCTCTTTTCCTTGATCAGATTAAGGGGAAAACAGTTTGATGATGAGAAACTAAGGCGAATTCGAGATAAAGTGTTGCAAGGAGAGGCTAAGGAAGCAATAATCGATGGGGAAGGTGTTTTGAGGATCAAGGGAGAGTATGTGTACCCCGCATCGATGATTTGATCACCACTATTCTTACAGAAGCTCATAGTTCCGGATATTCTATACATCCTGGTGCAACCAAGATGTATCGCGACCTAAAGCAACACTTCTGGTGGAGTAGAATGAAGCGAGATATTGTTGAGTTTGTTGCCAAGTGTCCAAATTGTCAACAAGTAAAGTATGAACACCAAAGGCCCGGAGGAACACTTCAGAGAATGCCCATTCCTGAATGGAAGTGGGAGAGAATCGCGATGGACTTCGTGGTTGGTCTTCCAAAGACATTGGGTAAGTATGACTCTATTTGGGTGATTGTTGATAGGTTAACTAAGTCTGCACATTCATCATTCCTGTCAAGGTGACCTACAATGCAGAAAAGTTAGCCAAGATCTACATCTCAGAAATCGTTCGGTTGCATGGAGTTCCACTCTCCATCATATCCATAGAGGTACGCAGTTTACTTCTAAGTTTTGGAGAACATTGACATGCTGAATTAGGTACTAGATTGGACCTTAGTACTGCATTTCATCCTCAGACCGATGGTCAGTCTGAGCGAACGATTCAAGTTTTGGAGGATATGCTTCGCGCATGTGTGATAGAGTTTGGTGGCCATTGGGATATTTCTTACCTTGGCAGAGTTTTCATACAATAATAGTTATCACTCTAGTATCGACATGGCCCCATTTGAAGCATTGTATGGGAGGAGGTGTAGATCTCCCATTGGTTGGTTTGATGCCTCGAGGTTAGACCTTGGGGGACTGATCTGTTGAGAGATTCTATGGAGAAGGTGAAAGCTATTCAAGAAAAGCTTTTGGCGGCTCAAAGTAGAAAAGGAGTATGCAGACCGAAGGTTAGAGACTTGGAGTTCATGGAAGGTGAACAGTCTTGTTGAGGTTTCGCCCATGAAAGGGGTGATGCGGTTTGGAAAAAAGAGGTAAGTTAAGTCCAAGGTATATTGGACCATTTGAAGTGCTTAGAGAATAGGGGAGGTGGCTTATGAATTAGCCTTACCCCCAGGGCTGTCCGGAGTGCATCCAGTGTTTCATGTATCCATGTTGAAGAGATACCACGGAGATGGAAACTACATCATCCGTTGGGATTCAGTTTTGTTGGATGAGAACTTGACTTATGAAGAGGAACCGGTTGCTATATTAGATAGAGAAGTTCGCAAGTTGAGGTCGAGAGAGATTGCATCCATCAAAGTTCAATGGAAGAATCGACCGGTTGAAGAAGCTACTTGGGAGAAGGAGGCAGATATGCAAGAAAAATACCCACATCTGTTCACAGATTCAGGTACTCCTTTTCGCCATGGTCTTTCTTCTTTTGATCGTTCGGGGACGAACGATGGGTAAATTGGTATCTATTGTAACGACCTTTTAGTCGTTTTGAGCAGCAGAACAAATTCTGGAAAAACTGGCTGAAACCACGGACCCAACGACGGACCGTCACAGGCTCGACGGACCGTCGGGTGTTCCGTCCATGACACTTAGAGTTTGAAAATCTGGTACTGAAAATCGACTCTCTGTAAATTGTGACGGACCTGCAGGACGTGCCGTCACATCCACGACGAACCGTCGTGAGTTTCCGTTGCAAAACACTTCAACGTTTGAGAATTTGGTTCGAGAAACGAGTTTCTGACCGCCATGACGGACGTGCAGGACGGACCGTCACAGGCGTGACGGACCGTCACAGAGTCCGTGGCGAGGATGGGGACCTGGGCAGGCACGACGGCCTGTGCGACGGACCGTCGCACCCACGACGGCCCGTCACAGGCTGCACAATCCCAGGCAGTTTGGGATTTCTCCACACGTTTTAAGGGTCGTTTTTGATTATTCTTTCCTTAATTACAAAGATTGAGGGGTAACATTAATAAGTCTAATTACTTAGGGGTTAAAAGGGGTAACCTTAAGTGAATTAGAGGGGTTTATTGTCCTTTTTCACACTTAATTATATGATTAATTAGGGTAAAGGAAAGAGGTTTGAAGTAAAACAAAAGGAAAGAACAGAAAGAGAGAGAGCAGATCGATCGAATTGGTTGAGGAAAATAGCAAGCTTGGGAAATTTCTTGTGGATTCCAATTCTTCGGTGGAGGTAGGTTATGGTTTTGTATTACGATTTCGTAGTGAACTCTTGATAGTGAATAATATGTGTTGATGATATTGTAAACCTGTCTATATGCTTATTGTATGCTTGTATGAATATGATTATGTGATGTATTAACAAGCATGATGAAGCTATTGAATCCCAAATCTTGAAAGAAACTTTAATCTATGATATTAATGATAATGCCTTGGTATAAGGAAGGCTTGATGAATTAAGTGATTGGGATTGATGATGCCTTGGTTAGAGAAGGCTTGATGAACGGATATAATGAGATTAGTGGATCGGAGTGTCACGTTCCGACACATAGAATTAGTGGATCGGAGTGTCACGTTCCGACACATAGGATTAGTGGATCGGAGTGTCACGTTCCGACACATAGAATTAGTGGATCGGAGTGTCACGTTCCGACACATAGTATTAGTGGACGGGTGTCACGAACCGACACGTAGATATAGGGGATCGGAGTGTCACGTACCGACACATGTAGGGGATCGGTGTCACGTTCCGACACATATAGGGGATCGGAGTGTCACGTTCCGACACATAGTGGTAGGGGATCGGAGTGTCACGTACCGACACAAGAGGAAGAAGATAATGAATCTCGAAAGATGATAATATATTCAAACATAATGAACTTAATTCCCAAATGAGTATGGTAATGAGGCTTGAGCCCTCATGAATGAACTTGATGGTGTTATTGATGATTATGATACTTGTTGTTGCTACATGTTGAGTTTATAGTGATTATAATATTATTTGATATATATTGTTCCCTATTTGAGTTAATCGATGATATCTACTCAGTACGTGTGGTTGTACTGACCCCCTACTTTTATGTTTTTCTTTTGTTATGTGTTATGCAGCAAACGTTCCGTCAACTTCGACTCAGCAGTAGATCAAGCCGTCTTCACTCCATCGGAAATTCAGGGTGAGCTAATGCGTCTAGCTTGGACTGGGTCTCCTTCTTCAAGTCTTGATGCCTTGAACTTCCGGCATGGACTAGTTTTGATTGTTTTTAGCTTTTAGGACATTCTTAGATTAGTAGTTTGAGATAGATGTTCTTGTGGTGATGACTTCCAGATTTTGGGAATATTAATAATAGTTTTGAGTTTTGTTTTCTTTATTAATGAGTTTAAGTCTTCCGCATATTTTCTGTTGAAATATCTTGAAATGTTAAGGTTTAGATGGGTGGTTCGCTCACATCGGAGGGTAATGTGGGTGCCAGTCGCGTCCCCGATTTGGGCCGTGACACAAGGCAAACATTTGCAATGCATAGACAAGATCACCAACCCTTGCAATTAGTAGTACACCTATCAAGTCATCCTAGTTAAGAATACATCACATACTTCATAGATACGTATAATTTACATGCATAGTAGTAGTTATTAGTTCATATAAGAATACCCTTTCAGTTAACGTCATAAACCTATATTACTTGTAAGCATGCATTATGTATGAGTGTGTCTACAATGTTCTACATTATCACCTAACGGCTATAAATAAAAATTTGAGGCACCCACCCTCTTAGTACCACAAACCACCTTCCACATAGACCACACAACGCATACCAGCATAGGAGACAAGCTAACACATATACTTGCATTCATGACTCCTAACCATAGTTTATCACAGATTAATATAGGGGTACATAGGTAAGGAGTAATTAATAATTATGACTCATCAATGGAAGAAACTAAACCTCACCCTATAAAGTTCATTCAATCATAGAAGACATAATCTATACCTAGAACATGCTACTAAATTGAGAACTAGGTATAAAATTCACATAGTGTATTCATCATAATCACACACTCATATATCATCAATTTTCATTAAAGTCCATGATCCAAACATATATAGATTTACAGGAAGTAAGTACCTCCACCATAAGCGGACCATGCCACAGAATGCGATGCAAGGATAACTCTATCACAATACTATAAAATAGTAATTAAAGTAGGAAATCTAACCAATTCCTCAACCTTTGATCATTATTGAACAATACTCCATAATCATAAACAATTTAAGTATAGGGAAGTAGGTCGATGTAATATAACATAAATGGAATTATGCATTAGTCACTACAAGATCATGCAACTATCAAGTACACTACATCACCAATTAACTAGAAAGTAGAGAGACATAGATAACTCACAATTCCCTTGCCTTTATAATTAATAATAATTAATTGACACTATATATGTATGGAAGTAGCTAAAGAAATAACAATTGAAACTAAATCATGCTTCAGCTACCCTAGAATTGAGATCACATCATGTACGTTACACTATCAATCTATAGGCTAAAAGAAGGTAGATATATCTCTCCTTACCAATTAGATTATATTAATTAACAATAGATAAATTAAAACTAATTTATTATCACATTAAAATATAGGCAGTATAAAGAAAATTCATCATAATTTAATCACATAAGAATCATTATAGCATGAAGATCACATGATATTACATTATAGGCTAATCTTATTCAAACCTTATACCTTGATAAACATGGATCACTCATCAAAAATTCACCATCAATACACATACTACAAATTTTATATAAACATTTTAACATAATTGAATCTCAAAACGGTTTGCATAAGATCAATATAACAAAGCCCATATAGGCTAAATAAGGCAGGAGAGAGATCATGGGTTCAACATGGAATTGAATTGAAAATCACATGTAAATCAGAAGCTATTCATCAATTTATTAACAGTATGCTTTTGAAATAATTTTGAGAAGGAACCCATGGCTAGTCCGAAGAAGAAGAAGTTTGATCATATTTTCTCTTTGAAAACTTCGAGAGAAACTCTCTAGATAGAATTTTATCTAAATATGAAGGATTACCACATCTAAATGTAGAAGAAAAACACGAAAAATATTATAAACAAAGCTTGAGAATCCAACACCATGGATGTTCTTGAGCTTCATCTTCAATGGAGGTTTCTAGAGAGAGCTTGGTTTTGGAGGGAACTTTAATTTTCAGAATTGAATTAGAAAATGGGTTGTCACGTTTTTAGCCAACTACATCTACCCAAAATTAACCAAATAAATCACCTACGGTAAGGTTAGGATGTGGAGTGAAGTTCTCATTCACCCCTTAATGAGACAGCACGCCTGACAGGTAATTGCAGGCTGCATCGATGGAAAGCAGTCGATGAGGCGTCCTCTGGTTGACGAGCCGTCCTGCTACTAAAACTTTTTGAATGAAAATCCTTCATTAAGTTCTTATCTCACACTTATAAAAGTGGAGCAACGCCTCCCATTGACAATTTGTCGGTTGAGGAATGAGGAATCCATTGAGGGCTCGTCAATTGACACTACCAATGCAGTGTCTCGACAACCTTTGGCTTCTCCTTGAGGGCCTCCTGTGGTGACCTTGGTGAGTCGTACCCAGATGATTCCAACATAAATATATACCTATAAATGTCAAGGACCTTCTATAGAAGTTCACCCACAATAAACACTCGCAATAAAAAAAATGTTAGGCACATTCAAGTTGCACTTGCACGTCTCAAGGGCTAACTTTCGAAGGTCTTGGACATTTGAATTCCAAATGACTTCACATCATACATGAATACTTTTAAACTCTTAATTACAATTTTAACAAGCCTATATGCACATGTAAGGAACTAGACAACCTAACTCATATTGGTGGTCTTACATTAGTGTTTGTTAATGCTACGGTTTCCCTAATGTAAAACATACAATGGATGATGTAAGGAAAATAAATAGGATAACCTAAGTGAAGTTTCTTTGTCTAGGTAAGGGTATGAGACATAACCTATGCATTGAACAAGTATCTCTTGAAGGGAGTTCTAAGAAGGTGTTCTAATTTATATGAATATCTTTATGTTCCATATGCATGACATTGTACTGCTTTTTACTTGCTGTGAGGAAATGCATGGTCTGAGTCCTAATGAGTCTATAGGATGTGGTCTTACCTTTTATGCATAATGTTTTTCTTATTGACTATATGATTAAGGTGTTACTTGGGATGTATGAAGTTCTCTATACTTGTCTTGTTGTTGTATGAAGCAAATGGTATGCTTGTGGTCTCATTGTGAGTTTACTAAGTTTGTGTGAGGTTATGGGACCTGAAATGTACATTGTAGTAGTAGGCTTAGAGTGAGATTGTGAGTAAGGTATTATGAAGTGAACTCAAACTAGGTCAATGTTTACTATTGTCTTACTAATATGATGTTGGAAATCTTTACTTGTATTTGATCTTGTAATGAGTTCTGTTGTGTGGTTCATGAAGTATGTTTACCGAATGTGAAGTATGTGTCTTATGATATGTTATGCTTCAATGTGTATGTGTAGTGTGATTAATCTACGTTGTAAGTATGATTTTCTTGTTGCCTTAAGGTGATGCTTGAGTGTGGATTGTGTAATCGACGTTATCTATACATTGCACCAAGTGTCACTAGAGGGTTACTTGGGAAGTTAAGGAATTAAGAAGAAAAAGAGTTTACTATAAATGGACAAAAACGTTACTATAAAAGGAAAGGAGATTACTGTAGAGTGGTTCTAATTGTGCCTTAAATGCATTGTTTGGTTTTATGTGAAGTTGTGACTATTATATATGCCTAAATGAAATATGTGGATTATATGATGCTTATTAAATCATGATTTAAGAAGTTTTCAGAAAAGGCATGGGGCATGATTTAAAAGTAAAAATTCCTTTTAAATACATGTTTTGCATGGTTGCCATACTTGATTCATTTTTGTACTAACACCGACAAAGTGTAGGTTATGGATCCTTAAAAGATATCTCAAAGGTGAAGGGTTTGCTATGTGGTTCCCAATCTCAATAAAAGGGACCCGTATGTTCATAGATTTCCTATGTAAAGTAATTACATCATATAATAGTTTAGTTTATGATTTTATATTATAAGGGTCGTGTCCCTAATGTACTCAATGCTATTTAGTCTAACATGGAAAAGAGAATTAGAGTCTTTACTATGTATTATGATATTTTTTATATATTATGGAAGTGTTGTTCTAGCTAAATTTATATATATGATGTGCTATGAATTTTTCAAATTATCCGCTAAATTTACATCTTGCAACGCGTTGATTGATAAGTATTGGATTGTATAATACCTCCAAAAGGCCAATACGCCATGTTACTTCTATGGGGTGCTCACCTATCGCAACAAGATCTCAACATCAGTTCTTGGAGCACTAAAAAAAAGGACATAGGCAAAACACCTTCGTGGTACAAGCTTGAAAAAACTCCACTGCCGATGAAATTCTTTAAGAGATGGGCAGATGAGAACTGAATTTGGGTTGATCTTTAATCATGTGAGTGGAGGCATAGAGAAAGTGAATTGGGGGAATTGTTTGTCTAAACCACCACCAATGGCAGATGACTATGAAGAGGATACATACGCAGTTAATGATCAGATGGGGGGTTTTTGTCAAAACACCTAAGGTTCCAATAAATATAATTGGATCCAAGATTAAGTAAATAAATATCGGGTCTAAGGTAATTACAACCGATAGGGTTAATATGTCGTGGATGAGAACTACAATCACGACAACAACTTAAACCAGATTCCTATGGAAATAGAAATGAATAGGGTTGACCATATGTTCCACCTCAAAATAGAATTCTCCAAATTTCATGTTTAGCACCCACGGTATTAGTTGTAACTTCCGGAGAACACCCCCTAGAAGTAACATGGCGTACCTGACCTCTTGGAGCTCTTATAAAATCCCATAATTATCATTCATCGCATTCTTATTGGTAAATTTAGCAGAAAATTTAAAACATTCTTAGTATATCATATTCTAGAACATCACTTACTTTATCTATAAAAAATCATAATATATACTTAAACTCTATCTCTTTTTTGCAACTTATACTCAGCATTATAAGAATACTTTAGGGACAAGTAACTAACAACATAACTCAATAAGTAAACTTACTATATATATTCACAATAAACTAACACTTAGGAAATCCTTAAACTTAAGGATTCCTTTACTTGATCTTGGAAATAACATATCAATATCCTCAACATTAAATACATTCTTTAAGCATCCATAATGTACACTTTGAGTAAAAAAGCTGAGAATAATGGAGTGAGTATTAAAATGCACTAAGTATGATAATTATTCAAAAGTATGCATTTAAAAGGACATTTTATTTGAAACCATGCATTATACCTTTTTGTGAAAATCTCAAAAAACATTGATACAATAATCATTATACAATTCATATGTTTAATTTAGACATTAATTGGTCACACATCATAAAAAATCACTTATGGCATTTAAGTCACATTTGGGGTCAGTTTAGAGTAACCTCCTTATACTTTACAGTAAGTGTTTTTCTTGTTACCGTGAAATTCCTTTCTTTAACATCTTTTCGTTAACTGTAAGGCCACAAAGAAATCATACATACATCTTACATAAGCCAACACAAACCATCACAGAAATATAGTACATCATACAAACATTTAAGGCAAGACCCTAATGACATTAAAGTAAGGTCGAGTCGTTATGAACATATACTAACTAAAATTCACATAAAACGTTAAACGACCTTACTGATAATCCCAATTTAAGTCTACTAGTAAAATGCACATGTGAAGCCCCATAACCTCACACATACATAGTAATCCTATTATAAGACTGCAAGTTTGAACAATTGCTTCATACATTAACAAGGCAACATAGACAACATCATTTATGCCAAGAAAGATCTTCGTCATTTAGTTATTAAGACCTACATTATGCATGTAGGGACAAGACCATATCATATAGACTCATACTATGTATTTCATTCAAATAAGTAGATAGCTCTACAATGTCATTCGTAAGGAACATAAACACAGTCACATGCATTAGAACACTGTCCTAGAACTTCCTAAAGAGCTTCTTGGGTAATATATAGGTAAGTTCATTACTCTCACCTACACTAAAAAACTTCCCTTTGGTCATCCTAGTTACAGTCCTAGTAATTTACTTGCATTGTCCCTTTTACTTTAGAGAAACTATAGCCTTAACCGCACTAAGACCATGGGTGCTAAAGATGGAATTTGGTTTTGCAAAGCCTTACACAAATTGAAAGTGCTATGTGATATCACTTGCTAGATACTATGTGGCAAGCATCATTTACGGAACTTGGAGGTTTATGTGGAATCTCTCTTTATGCCTATTGAGGTGTTGTAATTATCAAATTATGGAAATATCACTTTATGCGATTTCGCGATGAATGTAAATACGTCATTAGGTCTATGGTTACCTACCTTTCTACATTCAGACAGGATACCCCTCATCTTCAAGTTCCCTCAGTGAAGGTAAATACATCATTAGGTCTATGGTTACCTACCTTTGTACATTCAGACAGGATACCCCTCATCTTCAAGTTCCCTCGGTACTAAGCTAAGTTCCCTTTATTGAAACACCTTCTTTTACATTACTTTATAAAATTAGGGTTAGGAGATTGACTCCTCGTATGCTTAGCTCGTACATTATAGATGAGAGTTCATCAACATATATCATGCAAAAAACCCTTTCCCATTGACATAACATATTCAATACCTATCTAGCTTAGGGTAAACTTGATAACACCTTTGAAGGCCCATCCATTGACTAGACAATCATACATGTGTGTGTTTACATACATGTGAGCAATCCTTCCACATAACACATTAAGTCCACACATGTTCACACATTAATGCCTAAGTCTACTTATGAGTAATCCTTTCATATAAACACATTAAGACACTATGAACATTCATAAAATAACCATGCATTCATATTCATATATATATATAGGAAATCAAACCTAAGAACTATCCTATAAAGGCGCACACGTTCAATGAATAGACAAGGTCACATACCCTTGCCAACACTAATAAACGTATCAAGTCATCCTAATTATTGATAAATCACATACATCATAGGTACATATACTTTATGTGCATAATAGCAAAAATGTACCTTTTTAAATAAATGTTTTTTCATGGTTGTCTTACTTAGTGCATTTTCGTGCTAACACAATTCTTCTTTACCTTTTTGGACAAAGTGTAGGTTATGGATGCTTAAATGGTATCTATAAGATTAAGGGCTTGATGTCTGGTTTCCAAGATCAACAAAAGGGACCCTTGAGTTCAAGGATTTCTTATGTCATGTTTTATATCATATGATAGTTTAGTTTATGATTTTCTTTTATAAGGGTTGTGTCCCTAATGTACCCAATGATGTTGAGTCTAAGATGGAAAATAGGTGGTGACTACCATGCAATGCCCATCATTCTTTGTATTGATAATAATTTTTTTTGGAGAGTTCCTTGTTTGCATGGGTTCAATGCAGTAGACAAAGGATTCATCTGAAGCTCAAGATGATTTATTAAGACCGCATATGCATTCATCATTTGTCCAATTCCTTATAGCTCACCTTTATCTCCTTCAAAGTCTAATCAGTTGCTTCAAATCTCTTTATCATCTTCTGTCTCATATACTCAACACGCCCTATACTACGTTCACCATACCTAGGTACAACTTCCCTATTTTGAGGTGGAACATATGGACAACCCTGTTATTTTCTATAACCATAGGATTCTGGTTGAAGTTATGGTCGCGATTGTAGATCTCATCTCAGACATATTGACCCTCTAAATTGTAATAAACATAATCCTTACCTTTGTTTCCTTGATCTTGACGTCAATTATCCTAATTGGAACCTTGGGTGTTTTGACAGAAAACCCCCATATGATCATTATTTGCATATGTATCCTTTAAATAGTAATACTCATCTGCTAGTGGTAGTGGTTTAGAAAAATAGTTCCCCGAATTCACTTTCTCTACGCCTCTTCTCACATGCTTCAAGATAGACCCTAATTTAGTTCTTATCGGCCTATATCTTCAAGTGTTTCATCCGTTGTGGAGTAGATTCTATCCAGTACCTCTATGGTGTTTCTCCTACCTAAGACTCCCAAAGGTAAGACAAGAAGGGGCTATCCATACACCCCCTTCAAGATATACCATAGTGATCCTTAAGACTACCAACCATAGGCTTACCTCGCACAGGAAAAAAGGCCACACTGTTGGCTAGACATTTCAAGGACATTCACACATTAAGGACTTCATGTAAGTAAACTTCTCCAATAGGACTTATAAATAACAGTAAGTGCAATAAGAGAGTAGCATCCAATACTACTACTCGGACTTAGTTTTCCTTGAAGATTTCCTTGGAATAAGCTCTATACATTATTCATTCATAGCTTCATAAAATAAAACTTAACGTCAACTTTCTTCCTTTATATCAGACCTTAAGTCATCTAACTTCATTTTCAAATCATGATAACTATTTCATATAATTCATATAAAATACACCAAGACTGCCCTTTCAGATTTTCTAATTAGTGCAATGGATAGATAGTGTCGCATACCATTACCTACACAAGAAGTACGTTATATTAGGAGACCTTAGTTCATACACTTCATACAAAACACACCAAGTCCTCATTCAGAAGGTATACTTAGTTCATCGTATAGATAGTGTCCTATACAACCTACCCTAAGTACTATATTCTTTCAGGAGACTTAGTCCATTGATTGTTTTGTGGGGGAATAACTTTAAACGACATACACCATAAGAGATTGACATGGAATCTCGATACTACCCTTATTGGATGAGGGTTCCCCACTTGCCTAGGGTAGGGTCTGTATCATAGCTTTTACATGGCTTTTACAATAGATACACCTATGCGGGTGCATAATAGGGATAAGGAGTTTTATACTAAGTAACTCATTCTCTACTAATGAGGAGTACTGATCTCAAGAAATACATTGGGTACAACATCTCTATTCACAATGTGCACCCACTCCTTTTTCAAATCCTCTCAGTGCTAGGTACAACTCCCCCACTGAGTCTTAAACATTCTTTACTATAGACTAAGGTATATCTAGTTAGCACCACATCTCAACTCACGAATAAAACTTATCCCTAGAGGATAAATTAGAATATCGCATATCAACTCACGAAGGGTATCCATCATCCAACTTATCTTAGAAATCTTTTGGGAATATTGAGATTGCTATTAAGCACTTCATCCAAGCTTCTATTTGGTATTGAGAGAATCATTCTTGAGAGAATCTTTTGGCTTTTACGAAATGAAGTGTAAAATTAGGCCTTACTGTTTGAACCCCCTTAATATGCCTAAAAGACCCTAAAATTATAATCCATGGTTCATAGAAAGTGTACATTTACCAAACACCCCAAGCAAAGGCATAATTTTGATAGGTTTTAAAGGTGCCCACCTATGCCCCTAACATATTGGTCATCACCCACTCGATGTCCCTTGTGTCACACTCGGTGAGTAAACCTCAATTGTGACCGTTGTTGTCATCCTCTCAGATGGACTCAGAAAGTCCTCTTAGCGTTCGTCATAGTATGTCATCAGTTAAAATTGTAGAAAATTAAAAACTTTTACATTCTTATGTGAAGTGTAGTTCCACTTCATAATTAAGATTCATAATACCTTACAATATTATAAAACTTTGTCTCACATGTATAAAACCTCTAAAAAGTACGAATATGGCTTAGACAATAAATAGTCAATATTTCACATAGGCCTTAAAACAAAAGAATCCTAAGAACATAAATTGAAATAAAATATTTTTTAAATCGACTAAATTCTTCATAAGATAAAGTATGAAATTATAGCATCCCCCAACATGAGGACCTACCAAGAGTTGGAGAAAGAGTTCTAATTTTATTCTATCGACCTTCTAAATCTTCAATGCCCGGACCGTAAATTTGTAGTAATATAAAGTAATGGGGTTAGTACGCCACCTGTACTAAGTATGGGTATACGCACATGACATAAAAGGATATGCACTAAAAAGGATCATTTATCATTTCTTTAGAAAGCATGCTAAGTCATGTGAATGTCTTCCATGCACATACCACAGAACCTATACAAGCTATGCACTTCATCAACATACAATAAGGTCATAATCAAAGACATCTTATCTTAGAGTCATGTTTTAATTTAATATTCAAAGATAACATATACGTAACGTATAAAACACTTACCAATGATTCCATCCGCCAAAGTAAAAGTGGAAAGGTCATGTGAAGCCCCATAACCCCACACAAACAAGTAGATAAGATAGTAGACCGGAGTAAAGCTTTGCTTCATATAACTTGTAACATAAGTATCCATCACTTCATTTAACAATATAACCCAAAAACATTTTCATCATAATGACCACCATGATATAAGAGTAACATAATGTATCATAAACATATATCTTTCATGTTATCATATTACATAAGACAATCTCCTAGGATTTCCCTTAGAGTCAACTTATACAATGTCTAGGTAGAGTCTCATACCCCTACTTATACTAAGTAGACTCCTCAATTCACCCTAGTCAAAGTCCATTTAATTTATTTCATTTTACATGTTGTAAAATACACTTTAACCAACATAAACCATGTGAACTAAACATGGAATCTGGTGTCATAGAACTCCACACCAAAAGAAAGTGGTCTACCGGCAAAAGTAGAACCAAATTTGACATAGCTTTCTAAGTGGATCCACTAGCTAGTATCATATGAAGGCAACATAGTTCTAGAACTTGGATATGTATTAGAGATCCGTAGTTACACATTACATGGAATCTTCAATCTCATGAGAGTTATTGTGAACTTGCCTTCAAACTAGGGAAGAGACACCGCTCATATCTAGTTCATTAGTGCTTATCTTGATTTTCTTTCTTAAATAACGTTTCACTGGTATTTTATCATAAAGTTATCATAGATAACATTATTTTAACTCCTTATATAAACATGATCATGACCTCTTTGGGATTACATGAGAATTTCCTTTCATTCTAAGCCTTCGTTTGGAAAAGAGAGTGTTTCTTGAAAGATAGAATTTTCGTTTGAATCTTATTTGGATGTATAAAGTAGTACAAAATTCACCTAATATCCATATATAGTCTTCCTATGAATTAACCAAAAGACCCTACACTTATATGGGTCTTTTTAAGAAGTTAAATTATGAACAACCATACGAAACCATCATCTTAATAAGAACATGCATCACACGATATTCAAACATTGCTAACCCAATACTCAACAATTCTCGTGAAATCAACCATAAAAAAAATTACTTTTCAGTGAAAAAATGAATCTAGAATTAGCAAGAATATCCACTTGGTAGAGTAAAAACCCTATAATTTAATTTCTTGAAAACGTATATTTTAAAGGACCTCTTGGGTAAAGGAATCCGAAGAGTTAAAACACATACCTTATAGACAAAGAATCACAAAAATTTGATGAGAAGATCGATGTCTTCGTCTTCATCTTTAATCTCTTCTTGGAGTGTATCTTGAAAGATAAGAATTTTCGTTTGAATCTTATTTGGATGTATAAAAGTTTTACAAAATTGACCTAATATCCATATATAGCTGATCTAGGAATTACCCAAAAGACCCTACACTTAAATGGGTCTTTTAAGAAGTTAAATTATCAAAAATACAATTTTAATAATTCTAGGAAGTGGCTGCGCATTGCGGGGCCAAATCCTGTCATTTTTCCTAAATTTTGTGTTGACGCGGTGAGGTGCATGTCAGCCTCGCGTCGCGAGGCTTCACTCTCATCTTGAGGCTGAACACCTCGGGAGGAACGCGCATCGCGACCGGTTCCTTCAAGCTTCAAGGCATCCTACCCACCCATGTTTACGTCCTCCTCAAGAAACCTTTTTGTTGTCCTTGGGGTGTCGTTACCAGACGTTTGGACCCTTTGTAGTACATAGTACCTATATAAGGTCTTTTGTAAGACCTCAAAAATAACATAGGTGAATATAGACTAATATGCTGCCCATGATGGTATAAGCTCCTAAAATATTCAATAATGTGGTAGTGAGGTAGTTTCTAAGAGCTTAGGTTCATTGGAAGTCAAAGACCAGAGGACGACAATGACGTTCGATGACAAAGTCAATTTTGTTCCTCATATTTTGTTTTATCTGATTATGTGTGATTCATGAGGTTATAATGTATTTAAAAGATTTATTATGGTGTATATAGGTAGTGTGTCGAGTTTCATTAAGTTTGGAGGTCAAACGTCCAAGAACATCCATGACGTTCGAATGTGTTGCCTTGAAACGACCTTGTGTGTCTATGCACGTTTCATCGAGGTTTACGTGTTCGTTTTGGGTGAAATTCATCTTAGATTCCTAAATTTATGTACAAGCATGTTTAGGTTTGAAACTTCCGGGATAAATTCTCCAAGGACCTTCCAAGATTCCTTGAGGAACGGCACTTCACGAGTACCAAGACTGCCTAGACCGCCCCAAGCGATGGAGGAAATCAATGACACATGGGCCAATCGATGCCCCGTCAATGGTTTGTCGTAGGTCAATACTTAGGTGTGGGAGAGAAGAGGACAAAGATCAGACTCAGTACACAACCACAGACCAGCAAGTTGGCCTGTTAGTCAAATGACGGGTCGTCGATGATCCTCCGTTTGTGAGCCTGTCTCCTGCATAGGTTCACTGTTAAGTGAGCGATGAATCGGTGAATTCATCCCATGTCCATGTAATAAAATATTGATTTCATAAGGGTGGAATATTTCATTCGTCAAAATCAAAACCCAAATTCGCTTAGAAATTCCCTAGAACTCCATTGAAGTCAAAACTCAAGGAAGATCTTGGATTAGAAAAGTTAGTGGACATTCTTCATAAAATTGAAGAATTATATTCATTGAGGTATGGTTTTTGATCCTTTAAACTCTCTTCATCAAGGAGCCCAACTTTCAAAGATATTTTATAAAGTTTACAAAGATGAATTGTCCAATTGCATGATCTATCCATGGGTTCTTGCATTAAAGGTTTTTAAGTATTGAATAATGATTTAGTCAGTATTAAATTTATGACTTTATTTTAATTAACCTATGAACCCATGTAATTGATGAACCTTTTTTTTTACTACATTACGGGTTACTTAATATTGACTTAATGCTTATGAATTCTAGTGTAGTTTTTTATAGGATATTTATTGATGTAACAATTGTATTGAATTGATATCTAGGTTGTCTTATATTTATAAATCTATATAGAACTGACATATTTTAATTGAACTTAATAGTTTTTACATTGTATTAATGTTCACGACCATTGGTAAGGCGTTTATGGTATTGAATTAGATGATTTAGCATCAAATTGAGGTGTTGAGGATGGAGTCATTGTACGCTGACCTAATTTCCTTTATTTTATGTTACTTAGACTTGAATTATGTTCTAATTAGTATGGTCCAATTATGGTAGCGGTGTTATGTGCTTTACATGTAATTGATGTGGCCTTGTCGGCGCTATTTTATGTATTATGATGATTATAGCCTTGTCGCCAACTACTTGAAGTACTATGATATTTTTTGTAGTTAATTATGTGATGTATGATAATATATACCTACATTCTAAATAATGTAAAGTATATGGCTTCTTCTATTGATGCTACTTAGGTGATTATGATAGACTAAGACTTTCACTTTGTGTGTATAGTCTTACGGGTGATGTATTATTGTTCCTACTTTACTATGTGAGTCTATGATTGTAATATTGATGTTTACATGATAGTTTATATGATTACATAAAGAGCTATTGTTCTTGTCTTGGATGACTTCTGTCCCTTATTTGAAGCATGCATGAATGTAAATAGAAGATATCTTGACTTAGTTTTCTAAAGACTCTTAGTCCTGTATGTATGAATAATATGTGAGACCTTTGAATGATGCTAAGAAGGAATTTATGTGAAACCTTTAACCTAGTGGTAAGGTTATGAATGTTAAAGTCGAAATCCTTAATGGTATCCTTCAAAAAAAGGAATCATAGACTTAATCTTGATTGGATGGAATGGAATCTTATCAATCTTTAGGAAAGTCATGATGAGCTTTTTCTCGCCATTGTAAGGTAGCCCGAGAGGAACTCTTTGGTGGGGTATATGTGATTGGGTTATGAAACTTGATATGGAATCTCTTTATATGAACCTTAATTGTGAATTACTCTATAAGAACAAAGGCTAGCACCGAATGAGTATTGTAAAGGAAGTAGTTCTAGTCAAATGAAGAGACTGGAATACAAAGAATGCCCTTCATATTACTCAAAATGTGCCTACATTGGATGTGTCTAAGCTCTACCATTGTCCAGTAGAACACCCTCATCGGAGTAGGTTAGAACTCTAGATTCCATGTCTTGCTATGATGGACTATGTCGGTTATTGCCTATTCTCATCATATGGGATACCTACTAGAATTAGAGAAGATGTATGAAGTTTAGGTGGTGGTATGGGACACTATCTAGACATTTCTCAATAGTTTTTGTTAGTGTTGGTTAGAGTTCCTATGTATTACCTTAGATCATTAATTGAATCTCCTTTATGTAATGAATATATCGTAAATGAACTAATGAATGTATTCACTTAAATTAAGAAAGTATGTTAAATTAGTATGTACTAATTCAGAGTAGTTAAGGGTTGTCTAGTTAAGGTGTGAAGGGGGCATACGAACGGTCACTTCCTATCTAACCTAGAATAGTCGTAAGGATGACTCTAGTTAGGGAAGATTGTTGAATATGTAGACATGATCTACACTTAGGTAGTCTTAAGGATTACATAGGTAATCTTAAAGAGGTCAATCATGGATGTTATCTTCTTGATTACTTAAGTAGGTATTATGTTAGACTTTGAAAGGAGAATGTCATATTACCTAAGTGTTGTTGTATTAAGTGAGAATTATTATATCATAGGTAGTTTATAGGATAGCTTAAGTGTGTGTTTAAGGGATTGTATGCGCGGTAGTTTCACAACTCACTCAACTGAGACTAAGAACAAACTTTGGTAGAAGAATCTCATGTTCATGTGTATGGTATTTTATAAGTGTGTAGGTGTCTTTTTATAAGTATTCTTGAAGATCATTTAGGCATTCTTAGGGAGGTTATATGGGTGGTCTGTCTTTTTGTTGCATATGTGAGTGTTAGAATAACTTGTAGTGAGGTAAATACATTGTAGAAGGTATCTTAGGTGGAGGTAACTAACTTCACTGTAACAGTGAAGAACCTCATTGTAAAATCAAGTGAAGTTACTGTAAAGTACTTCCAAAATTATGATAAATGGTTTAAGTGTTTCCTTATGTGTTTCTAAGTTGATAAATAATTTTCAGATGATTATATTCTGATTTTTGAGTGAAAAGAAGCATATTTCCAACAAATGTCCATTTTCATGACTTTTATGAAGTATGCCATACTTAGTACCTATGGTTGTACTAATTCAATGCTTTTATCTATCTCTATAGTTGTTGTTAATTTAGGAGCATTAGGGAAGCAAGACTTGTATCGTACCACAATTCAAGTGAAGTTAAAGTATGTTTTCATTTGACTGGAGGGTATAGATGTCTTTTATGTATCTTTAAAAAAGTAGTGTAATAGACTATGTGTTTAATTATTCATATATTGTATGGGCCATTTCCGAAGTATTAACGTGCCTAAGATTTGATGAGATTGAGACTTAGCATTTCCTATGATTTTATATGAAAGAATTTTTTAAAGATTATGAAATGTTTTGTAAAAAGCTTTAGTTTTGCACTACCTTTCACTATGTATATGCGATGAACAATATGCAAGGCTTTGTACAAGATCTCCGAGAGATCAAGTACGCCACTTGCAATCCGAGATTCACCCTAACTCCTAAGATGTGGTTTTGGTCAGTGACAAGGTTCGTATTAGAGCATTGTTGTGAAAGTATTCTTAGGAATCAAATTCACTCATCAAGTCTCGTCTAGTAGAGTCTCGATCATCTGTGTGAGTCGCCACACATATTTGGGATAGAGTCTATAGGATGATAGAATTTTCCTTCTTTTATAATCCTATGTCGTGTTGTAAATTAAAGTTTAGAAGTACTCTTTTCTTATGGTTTTCCTTTTGTTTCTAAGAAGATGAATACGAGTAGGACACCGGCAAGGAGAGTTGAGGAGAATGATGTCAATGAGAAGATTCCTCCTAAAGTTGAGCAAGTTGCTCAAGGTTCTAAAGTTCCTCCCCAAGGTGATCAATTCCCAATTGTTGAAGGAAGTAATGATGTCCGAAGTTGATTGATAGAGATATTAGAGAGGCTTTGCTTGCTTTTGCCCAAGATGTGACTACTAAAGTGAATTTGAGTATGGTGCCTAGGGTGAATGATTCGCAGAGCACTGTGACTCTTGGTTGAAAGACTTTGTGAGAATGAATGCTCCTATCTTTCTAGGATCTAAGATCGGAGAGAATCCCCAAGAGTTCTTGATGGGGTTTACAAGGTGTTCAGTGCTATGGGGGTGAGTTCTACGGAGAAATGGAGTAAGCTTTGTATCAATTGAAAGATTTTCTCAAGTATGGTTTACTAAATGGAAGGATAGTAGGCTGGTTGAATCGGGTCCATTAGAGTGGGAAGAGTTTAACGAAGCATTCTTAAAGAGATACTTTGCCTGTTAGAGGTAGGAGGTGAAGGTGGAGGAGTTTATTAATCTCAAGCAAGGCAATAGGATTGTTAAGGAAAACTCTTTGAAGTTATAAAAGTTATCTAGATATGCCCCATTCTTTATGTCAAATCCTTGGTATGAGATGAGTCGTTTTGTTACCGGGGTCGCCTATCTATTGAGGGAGGAATGTCGTACAATGATGTCACATGATTATATGACCTTAGCTAGATTCATGGTGTATGCATAATCAATAGAGCAGTCAAAACTTGGGAGGATTTATAGAAACTTGAAAAGAAGTGGTTTAAGTGATCAATGTCAACCTATGTTGAAGAAGAGGGCTCAAACTCAAGATGTATAAAATGCATAGGTGAAATTGGAGAAAGGGGGTGGTTTAAAAATGGGCAAACCTGCTTGTGTGACTTGTGGAAAGACGCACTATGGGGAATGCCTAAGGGGTACCAAGAGTTTCTTTGGTTGTCATAACGAAGGACACAAGGTGATAGATTTTCCTACCATTTCGTCTAAACGAAGAGAGGGTAAAAAAGTTGCCCCTAATGTTCCAAAAGATGATGTTCCTAATAAGAGGTGTTTCTATACACTCTGGACTATATTAGAGAAGCCGAATGCTAATGATGATAAGGTGAGTCCTTGCTTTCTCTTTTAGTGATATCAGTTCATTCTAAGTGGGGGAGTATGATTATTATATGGGATAGAAAGTCCTAGACGGATGTTTCATGTGCATGGTGTTTAGGAGTTTTGTTGAAATTGAATTTCATTAACTTATTGCATTGTGTACTTTAAGATGTTAATATTATGTGGAAAAATATGTTTATATGATGTTATCTTTCATATTATCATGTTTCTATCAAGAATTACCAAAAATATGCAATTTTGGAAAAGTTTCCTAATTCACTGTACTATATTGTCTGCTAATTGTCAAATTTTTCAAAAGTTGACAAATTCATTATTTGGTACAAAATTGTTGCAATGTGGTTATAACCGCAGTATATGAGTATGACATTCAATATAAAATGAGTGTTTTTATTTGGAATGAAGCATGTTAGTTTTATAGCTTGATGATTTATTGAATGTTTTCTAGTTTCTTGTTGTGTTGTGAATCTCTAAAATATGTAAAATTTATGTTTCTCCTTGATTGTTTGTTATATAACGGGTTATATTGAATTGCTATTATATGCTATTTGAATCTCTATTTTTGGAAGTATTGGAGATTGATAAGTGTCATTCGAGGACGAATGTTGTCCAAGTGGGGGAGAATGTAAGAACTCGAAAATGACTTAGGTGAACTAGAGCCTAAAATTTTTGTCAAGATCGTATAAGGTATTAAAATGTTCCATAATTTGGAATCGATACAATGTATAAGAGTGTAGGTTCATTAGAAGTCAAACGCCCAGGAACGACCAAGATGTTCAACGACTAAATCACCTGTGGGCCTCATATGTGGTTATATGTAATTATGTGTGTTTCATGAGATTATATGGTCATTAAATGATAAATTATGGAGTATCTAAGAAGTGTCAATTTTCGTGAAGCTTGGAGGTCAAACGTCTAAGAATGTCCATGACATTCGAAGGTTTTAACTTGAAACGACCTTGTATGTCTATGCATTTTCTGTCGGGTTGTACATTTTTGTTTTGGGTGAAATTCATGTGAGAGGTACTAAGCTAATATAATCGAATATTTGCGTTGGAATCATCACGGAAAACATCCCCAAGGACCATTTAAAAGTCATTGAGGAAGGGCCTTTCAAGAGTGCCAAGACTACCGAGATAGCCCCATATGACGGAGGCAATCGATGCCCTGTGCTCCAGTCGACGCCCTGTCGATGAGGTGTTGTAGGTAAATACTTATGCATGGGAGAGGATAGTATATTGACCTGCCTTATTCCCCAACCACAGACAAGCAGGACGGTCCGTTAATCAAGGGACGGGCTGGTGATGGTGCTCCTTCTATGAGTCTGGCTCTTGCGCAGGTTCACTGTTAAGTTAGGGTTGAATTGGTAAATTCACCCAATATCCAAATAAGAGGATTGGCGATTCCTTATGGGTCTTTTGGGTATTTTAAGTCAATGTATATGTCTTTAACACTTGGAAGATTTCATTCTTCAAATTCAAAACCAAAATTCCCTTAGAAATTCCCTAGAACTCCATTGAAGTCAAAACTCAATGAAGTGATTCGTTTGGAAAATTTAGTGGAGATTCTTCATAAAATTGAATAATTATCTTCATTCAGGTATGGTTTTTGGATCCTTAAAACTATTTTCATCAAGGAGCCCAACTTTCTAAGATGTTTTCTAAAGTTTACAAAGATGAATTGTCCAATTCCATAATATATCCATGGGTTCTTGCATTAAAGGTTTGTAAGCATTGAATAATAATTTAATTGTTATTAAATTAATAATTTTGACTACATTAACCTATGAACCCATGTAATTGATGAACCCTAGTTTTTAGTACTTTATGGGTTACTTAATATTAACTAGCTTATAAATTCTTGTGTAGTTTTCTATGGTCTATCGATTGATGTACTAATTGTATTAAATTTTTATCTATGTTTTCTAAGATTGATGAATCAATATGGAACTAACCTAATTTCATTGAATATCATATCTTTTACATTGTATTGATGTTCATGACCATTGAAAAGGGCTCTATTGTATTGAATTGGATGATTCAAAATCGAATCGAGGTGTTACGGATGGAGTGGTTGTATGCTGTACTAATTCCTTTTATTTTATGTCATTTAAATACAAATTATACTATTATTGTTATGGTTCACTTATGGTGTCGATGATATGTGCTTTACATTCAATTGATGTGGCCTTGTACGGATTATTTTATTTATTATGATGATCATGGCCTTATCGGCAAATACTTGAAGTATTATGATGATTTGTGTAGTTGATTATGTTAAGTGAATAATATCTACCTAAATCATATGTAATGTGAAAGTATATGTGTTCTTCTACAGATGCTACATAGGTGATCATGTTAGACTATCACTTAGGATTTGCCTGTATAGTCTTAGGGTTGATTTTTTGTTATTCTTACTTGAGTATGTAAGTGTTTGGTTGTCAAATTAATGATGAGATGATAGTATATTGGATGATTAAAAAGGATATGATTACATCTATGTGTTTCTAGAATGACCTATAATACAAGGTAAGGTGAAGTATGTTGTGTCTTGTCTTAGTTGTCTTGTGTCCCTTACTTGATGCATGTATCAATGTGAAAAGGAGATGTCTTGACTTAGGATGTTAAAGCCTCTTAGTAATGTATGTATGAATAATATGTGAGACCTTGAACGATGTTAAGAAGGTTATGTATGTGAAAGCTTGAATCTAGTGGAAAGGTTATGAATGTTTAAGTCTAAAGTCGTAATGGGTATCCTTCAAGAAAAGGAATGACAAAATCAAGGTTGATTAGATAAATTTGCATTATATCAAACCTTAGTAAAGTCATGATGATCTTCTTGTCGCCATTTTAAGGTATCCCCGGAGGACCTCTTTGGTATGGTAAATGTGATTGTGTTATAAAATTGCTATGGAACCTCTTTATATGAACTTTAAGTGTGAATTACTCTATGAGAACAAATGATAGCACCAAGTGAGTGTGGTACGGGAAGAAGTTAAAGTCAATGGATGAGACTAGAATACAAAGCATGCCCTTCATATTCCTTAACTATGTGCCTACGTGGGATGTATCTAAGTTATACCATTGGCAAGTAGAACACCCTCATTTGAGTAGGTTCAAACTCTGGATTCCATGTCTTAATATCATTGGTCAATGTCAGTTATTGCCTATTCTCATCATATAGGATACCTACTATAATTAGAGAAGTTTTATAAAGTTTAGGTGGTGTTATGGGATGCTATCTAGACATTGAACAATAGTCTTTGAAGGTGTTAGTTAGAGTCCCTAGGTCTTATCCAAGACCATTACTTGAATATCCTTTATAGGATGAATGTCTCTTAAATGAACTAATGAGTGAAATGAATTATTTTAAGAAAGTATGTTAAATGAATATGTATTTATCTATAGTAGTTAAGGGTTGTCTAGTTAAGGTTTCATCGGGGCATAGGATTGGTTACTTCCTATGTTACCTAGATAAGTCTTAAGGATGACTCTAGTTAGGGAAGATTGTTGAATATGTAGACATGATCTAAACATAGGTAGGTTTAAGGATTACTTAGGTAATATTAAAGAGGTCAATCATGGACGTTGTCTTCTTTATTACTTAATTAGGTATTTTGTTAGCCTTTGGAAGGATAATATCATATTGTATATGTGTTTTTGTGTTAAGTGAGAATTATTCTATCATAGGTAGTTCATATGATAGCTTAAGTGTGTGTTCAAGGGATTGTTTGCACGGTGGCTTCACAACTCACTCAAGTGAGACTTGGAATCAACTTTGGTTGAAAAATCTCATGTTCATGTGTATGAGATTATATAAGTGTTTAGGTGTCATTTTATAAGTAGTCTTGAGGATCATTTTGGCATGCTTAGGGAGACTGTATGGGCACTTTGTCTGTGTGTTGCTTAAGTGAGTGTTAGAATATCTTGTAGTGAGGTAAGTACATACTAGAAGGTGTCTTAGGTGACAGTAATTACTTCACTGTAACAGTGAAGAACCTCACTGTATAGTGAAGTGAAGTTACTATAATGTGGTTCCAAAAATACGATAAATGGTTTAACTGTTTCGTTTATGTTTTTCTAAGTTGATAAATGATGTTACTATGATTATATTCTGTTATTTAAATGAAAAGAAGCATATTTCTATTTAATGTCCATTTTCATGAGGATCATTTGGAAAAATGTCTCTATAGTGATTTGTAGGTGAGGAGCATTTGGGAAAATGTCTCTACAGTGGTTTGTAGGTGAGGAGCATTTGTGAAGCAAGACTTTGATTGTAGAACAATTAAAGTGAAGTTAAGGTATGTCCTTATTTGACTCGAGGGCATAGATGTTTTTATGTCTCATTTCAAAAGTATTGTAATAGACGAAGTATTTCTATATTAGTATTGTGTATGGGTCGTGTTCCAAGTATTCTCGTGTCTAAGCATTGAAGAGATTAAGACATAGCATTTCCTATTATTTTATACGAAAGATTTTTAAATGATTATGGAATGTTTTATGAAATTTTTTAATTCAGCACTACTTTTAATTATATATATGCGATAAATGATATGTAAGGGCTTGTACTTGACCACCGAGAGGGTAAGTACGTCGGTTGCAGTCCGAGATTAGCCCCAAATTCTAGGGTGGTGTTTTAGGATGTGACATTTCTTTAAATGTTTTGGACTTCATTTGACACCTCAAAATCATCACCAAACATAGGGATGTCGACAAGTTCAAATTAGCCAGTTTCCGGACTTAAACATCAGTTTAAACATTATTAAATAGATTAAGCTCTAGTCTAAGCGGTTGCATTTCCGAAATTTTTATATTATCCCCCCTTACGAATATTCTTCCCCGAATAACACTAAAATCTTTAGGAGGGTAAGGAATAGACTCAATACTAGCAGCCCAACAAATAAACAAAAAAATCATAATGAGTCAAGGCTCGTAGGAGTATATCACAACTCCACACAACACATACCATAACATTACATATAGCACTCAATTTATGATGTACAACATATAATAGCACCATATTCATAATACATAGTGAGGAATTTCCTTCTTAAGCTTAAAACAAGCTCAAAATGCATCAAATGCTTAAGATTCTATTGTTCTTCTTAAGAGAACAACAAAATCTCAAGAAGACACATGCATACATATTTCATATAAGTGCAAGAATAGAGTATGAAAGCATTTTGTTACAAGTCTAGTTGGTTTCATCTTTTACCAACATGCACCTATTTAGGAAAACAAGTCAATTTCTTGATTATTGATTAATTTCTCTTTAAAGAGGAATGTCTAACCTGAAGGAGTAAATAGCCGAGGGTATCAGGACTTCATGTTGGTTACAGCTCCCATGTTTCACCCTCAACAAGATGGTTTCTCCATAAAACTTTTACAGAGGGAACCTCCTTGTTTCTCAAATTTGTGACTTGCGATTTAGGATCTCAATCAAAACTTGTTCATAGGAGAGATTCTCATCCACCCCTAAACCTTCAATAAGAAGAATAGGCACCGGGTCTCGTATGCATTTCTTGAGATAGAAACAAGAAACACCAGATGAATCGAAACTAGTTCACTATGTAGTTTCAACTCATAGGCAATCTTTCGAAAACGTTGTAAAACAACATAAGGACCAAAACACAGGGAACTTAACTGCCCCTTCATGGTGAATCTCATCACCCCTTTCATAGGTGAAATCTTCAAGTAGACATGATCACCTATTTAAAACCCTCGATCTCTTATGCTATTGTCAGCACAAGACTTTGACGACTATAGGCTGTGTTCAATCTAATATCTTATAATTCTAACCTTCACTATATCATGAAAGATAATCTATGGAACAAGGAATGAGAACTCCCCAACCTCAAACAATCCAACCAAAAATCTGCATCTTCTACCACAGAGAGCTTCAAAAGTTGCCACGGAGATGCTTCAATTATAGCTATTGTGGTAAGAGAACTCAATCAAAGGCAAGTTATCATCCAAACTTCCCTTGAAATCAATGACTCAAGATCTTAACATGTCTTAAAGAGTCTCATTGGTAGGTTACGCTTGACCGTCCGTCTGAGGATGAAATGCGGTACTAAGTTTAACTTGAGTACCTAAACTCTTTTTAAAAACCATCCAAAAACGAGAAGTGAATTGGGCATCCCTATCAAAAATGAAGGACAAAGGAATCCCATTAAAAGTCACAATCTCATTAATGTTAATTCTTGCATAATTTTCGGCATAATAAGTAGATTTAAAAGGAATAAAATGGGCATATTTGGTCAAACCTATCAAGAATAACCCATATTTAATCATTTTGCTTACGTTTCGAGGCAACCCAACAACAAAGTCCATATTAATGGCTTCCCACTTCATCGTAGGAACATCCATGATTTGGGTTAAACCACCTAGTTTAAGATGCTAAGCTTTAACTTCATTGCAGTTTGGATACTTACCAACAAACTCTACTATGTACCTCTTTAAACCATCCCATCAATAGTCCTCTCTAAGGTCACGATACATTTCTATGGCACCCAGATGTATAGAATAGTGAGAACCATGGGATTCTTTTAGAATTCGATTTATAAACCTCCCGTACAGATAATCTCCCTTGGTACCTAAGAAATCATATCTCCCATGGGATAATTACTCATTGAGTTTACCAAGTACTGATTCCTTAAACTCCATCAATAGTGGATCAAGATGTTGCTTAGATTTCACATCAACAACTATTGATAAGTCAGAGTTATGATGGAACATGAAACGAGCATTTGGCGAATCATTTAACTGCAAACCTAATGGAGCCATCCTATGAACATCTTTCACAAATTCCTTTTTCTCTTCTTCCACATGAGACATTCTACCCATAGTCATACGAGTCAAAGCATCTGCAACCACATTGGCCTTGTCAAGTTGGTAAATCATACTTATGTCATAATCCTTCAAAAATTCTAGCTATAGAGTCACCCATTGGGGTACAGATCGAAAAGGTTTAAATTAAAAAAACTGGAAGTAAATCAAACTTTCTATGTCCGAAAGGTTTAACAAAAGAAAGAGTATCACGTTGATCAAGCAAAGCATATACATTAAAACAAAAAACTTGTAATATACCTGTCTCAACATGAAAAGAGTTCTCTTGTTCTCCTCTAGCCTTGAGTGCATTGAAAAGGTTCGTTTTTAGAACATCAGAACTAGGACCGCTTGGTTGAGGTTGGTCATTCCCTTTATCTTGGCTTCTCACCTTAGGCATTCTTTCACCATATGGACACCCTTTCCACAACCATAGCATCTATTAGACATTCACACACATGTTTCTTCCCACATTTACCACAAGTTGGTCTTATTTTTGGTGGATCAACATTACACCCTTATTGAAGTTTAGGATTAGAAAACTTATTATTACCATACATGGAGAAATTAGAAGGAAAGTGATTTTAAAACCTCTTCTTGAACTTAGTCTTTTCTTGAATATCAAACCTATTCTTAGAGGAACTACTTTAAAAAGACCTTACCTTCTTAGCTTCCTATTCTTCTTCCTTAGACGACTATAATCAACCTGTTGAGCCTGAACCATCAACAAAGAAAGATACATATTGACATGAAGTTGGGATGCACGACATTCTTCTTCAAGCTCTTCGAACACGCCCATTATAAAACGGCTCATCTTATCCCTATCATTCAAAACCAAAGTGGAAGCATATTTGGACAGCTTAATGAAGTTCAAGGATATTCCTTGACAATCGTACCTCATTGACGGAGGTTGATAAGCTCCTCTACCTTAGCTTCTCTTTGCACCCTTGGGAAGAATCTGTCTAGAAAGGACTTTTGAAGATCTCCCAAGTGACAGGACCACCGCCTGAAGCCCTACTATCCTTCAACTAATTGTACCATATCAAAGCCACGTCCTTGAGTTGATAGGCAGAAAGTTCAGCCTTCTCAGTAGTACTTACCGCAATTGCAAACAAAATCTTGTAAACCTCATCAAGGAAATATTGGGGGTGTTCATCAACCTTGTATTCGAAAAACATAGGAAGATTCATCCTCGTAAAATCCCTCTAACAAATAGCCATAGTACAAGCATGTTGTTGTCTCGAGGAACAACCTCCCTGTTAGCTTGTGCAGTAATGGCCTTAGACTGGGTGGTGATGGCTTGGGATAGTTGGAATAGGGCTGCCCTCACCTTACCATCCGTCATAGTCGGAGGATCCACCGGAACTTGATCATTTGTAGAAGCTTGCACTAGAGGAGGAACTTGATTGACATGGAGAGTAGCTCCTGCATTATCAATCTCTTCTCCTACTCTTCTCGTGGTTTTCCTACTTGTGTTTATCGCCTAAACAACAAGTAAGGGATTAGATTCTAAAATATATAGAGTGTCAAAACTCTAAATGCACGACAAAGGAATATCACGAAAAGAGAAGTTTCCCAGTCATCACGAAGCCTCTCATAAATAATTGTGGTGCTCTTTACAACATCAACAAGAAACTATGTAACGTGGTTTAGTGAGACATGTATCCTAAGGATATTTAACCTTATGATATGATACCAAGCTTGTCACACCCGGCGCGTACATCCCAAATTTGACTAGCGTTGTTGTCCACTCAGAGGACTCAGACAAGCCTCTTAGCGATCGTCTTAACATGTCATTAGTTAAAATTTGCGGAAAATAAAAAACTTTTACATAATTATGTGAAGTGTACTTAGTCTTCATACTTGTGATTCATAATAGCATATGATATTCTAAAGCTTTGTCTCACATTTATAAAACCATATAAAGAATATGAATATGGACTAAGCCAATAAATGGACAATGTGCCATATATGCCATCATAAAAAAAAATCCAAAGAACATAAATTGAAATAGAGTATTCTTGAAATCTACTTAAGTCTTCATAAGCTAGAGTATAAAAAGATAGCCTCCCCAAACATGAGGACCTACTAACACTTGGAGAATAAGTTGCAAGCTTCTTCAATCGACCTTCTAAATCTTCAACGGGCGGAACCAACATGTCACGACTTGAAAGTACTCCCTAGAAAATAAGGAGAACCCTGGTTCGTGGCAAGGTGTACTTGACCCTTTTGGCATACTGTACATGCCTTTGGACTATCGTTCATTATATAAGACATGCAAAGTAATGCGGAATTTAAAACATTTCACGAATAAATTAATAAAATGAAATCTTTCATAAATACTTAAGGAATTTCATCGTAACAAGCCAACTTAAATAAACGACATAATATCTTAGAGACACGACCATTTACATTAAAAAAAATACATAATAAGTCTTTAAATAAGAAACTAAGAAAAGTACTAGGCCCTCGAATATATGAGGACGTACTTTTTATTTAGAAAAACATTCTTAGTCTTCACCTTCAAACATTCAAAACCTTAAAACCTATACTTAGAGAGAATAGAAAAGTATGGGGTTAGTAAAAAAACAATGTACTAAGTATGGCATACGCAAAAACATGCAAAAAGGGAAATTTTATTAAAAGAAGCTTTTATGCCAAAATAACTAAAGAATCATGAATATAGACGTAAAACAATATAAGAAACATCATTTAACACTTAGAGAAGAATTTCCATGATTTTCGCAAAAGAATCATTCTTACAGTAACTTTCCAACTTTTATAGGGAACTATTCAAAATATTACACTGAACCCATTTTGACTCCAATAATAGTGAACTTCCAGGTTATTGTCAATGAGGAAGTAAACTCATTTCCGTAGGAGTTTCGCTACCAAGGTTATCCTAAGACTCACCAAGGTAAGACATGATGGAAGTGGGCATATGCATCCTTCAATGCACACCAAAGTGATCCTCAAGACTACCCTTTTTCAGCTTACTCACCATGGGAGAATTACCCCCCACTCAATGACAAGACATTAGAAGAACAGTCAACAAATCACTAAGACTTTCCTTAAGGAATACCTACTTAGTGCAATGAATAGATAGTGTCTGTACCACCACCTACCCTAAGCAGTACACTCTTATAGAAGGTTTGAAACCAAGTATTCCGTTTCGATAGGTCCTAGTTAGTGCAATGAATAGATAGAATCCCATACCACCACCTAACCTAAGTAGTACGTTCTTTTAGAAGACATAGTTAATTAAATTCTTTTTTGGGAGCTAGCTTAACCGACATAGACCATGAGATCTAGACATGGAATGCGATATTAACCCCTTTCTGATGATGTATCCTCACTTGCCTAGAGGAAAGTCATTCTCTTAGCTTTTACATGGCTTGCGCTATAGCTATACATATGCGGGCGCATAGTTAAGGTATAAGGAGATTCCTACTAAGTAACTTATTCTTTTCTAATGAGGAGTACTCATCTCAAGGGTTACATTGGAATACAACATCTCAGCTGACAAAGTGTAATCACCTCTTCTTCATATCCTCTCGGTGCTAGGCATAACCCCCATAGATTCTAAACATTATATACTATATGTTAAGGATAACTAGTGAACACAACATCTCAAGTCATGAAGGGCATTGATTCTCTGACCTATCTTTGAAATATCTTAGGATGTAGTGATGTTTGTACTATACACTTCAACTCAACTCAAGAAGAGTGTCCACCTCAAAACTCCTCTATTTGCTCAAATTATATTCATACATTCATTTAAGTGTGTGTGTACTTGTGAAAAAACCTTATACATAAGCATCATTTCATTCACATTCACTTCTATACATGATTTAGACCTACATTCATCAATTCACACACATTACATGCTTCACAAAATCATATACTTCACTTAGGCATAATCTAAGCAAAACAAGCAATTCAACTTCACAAAAGAAAAGAGAAGACTTACATCAATATCACTTCATTTCACGTATTAGTCCTTCAAAGACACACTCACAATACCTACTAAGTAATATGAAGTTCATCAAATAAACACCGCCACCAAGAAGGTAGACCATACAACTCAATAGCAATTTATCATACGAAATACCCAATATAAGCAACTCACAATTTAATAAAGCCATCACCACCTATAATAATTTTCTCAATATTTCATCATAATAAGTCCCTTAAGGCAGTATCTAAGACAAAATAACAATAGAAAAAAACATAGGTTAACACCCTACAAAAACATATCCATTTAACCCATTTCTAAAGCTAAAAGTTTGAAATATGCATAAACATTATTTCATTGGGGTTATTACATTAAACTAATCAATTAATGCTAGAATAAAAACATTTGAACCATTAAAACATTCTTACAAGAAGACTCATGCTTAAAATCAAAGATAGAGGAAAATAGAGTTTGAAACCCTTTTTTTGAAATCATTTGTAAATGACTCCGTGAATGGAAGAGGGTTAAAGTATGGATAACATACCTCAATAAGAAGGAAATCACTAATATTTGGTGAATAAACATGTCCAAACCAGCACTTCATTCCCTCCCTGACCTTAGCTCCAATAGTGACTTTAAGAGAGTTTTCTTTAGAGAGGGAGTTTAAATATTTGAAATGAGTGGTCTTATCTATGTGTAAGACTTAAAACTAACCTAATATAACATAAAAAATCCTAAAAATAACTTCCTATGGTCCAGAAAAAAGAGGCTCAGATGGACACACTTCTACATCACATCAAGCCTTGGATGCAGAGGTCTATTGCTAAGGACGAGCAGCGCTTGGAGCGTAAGATGGCCCAGCACACCTTATAGAAGATCGCTGAGGTTCATCAGTGCTTAGATGCTTTTGAGTTGCGGGTTCTAGCCCATACAGCCCCTCAGGTAGACATGTTGACCCTTCAGGCTGCGATTGAGAGTCTACGAGCAGATATTGATATGATCCTAGAGGCTAGGGTAACTGAGTCAGAGGCCCCTTCTGAAGAGCCCACTGAGTACACAGTGTTGGCGGCTTTATTTGCCAATTCTGAGATTCTACCACCTCCCCCTCAAGAGCATTCCAAGCGCCATAGGAGTCGAGAGGAGGATGAGTCTAGAGCACGGAAGAAGGAGCGTTGTGACATTGGGGCTACTAGGAGAGCGTCGATAGCTGATGAGGAGGTGCATCAAATCAGGGTTGTAGAGTGAGCTGCTGGAGCATCTATCTTTAGAGATGTGGAGACAACGGGAGGCACTACTAATAGTGTTGTTGCTGATCAGGACACTACTGAGGGTGTCCATACTACATAGGTAGTGGGTTCCAGAGAACCGAACACACCAGCTTGCTGATCGCCGGCTGTTGGCGCCCCAGGTTTGCTTCACCTACCACTATAGTATTTCTATTTTTTTATTCATTGGGGACAATTGCTTATCTTTTTGTTGGGGGTGGGGCAAATGGAATGTCAGTGCTAGGGTGAAGTTTGAGTAAACCAATTCACGATCCTCTTTTTGGGTTTTCTTGCCTATGTTCTTTTTCCCCAAGAGACTGATTATTTTTTTTATTAAACCGGCATTTTTATATCTTCTGTACATAGTATAACTCTGAAGCATGATGACTAAAAGAGAAATGATATCCTGATATAATGAAAATAACGCATGGCTAGGCATAGTAGTTGATAAATGTGTGGTTCTAAGCATGACATAGAGATACACCACTACATGACCCTAAGTCTAAGACTAGAACTAGGTGTCTTATAATCTAGTAGAATAATGAAATTTCAAGTGAGACTAGAACTAGGTGTCTTATAATCTGGGAATAATGTGTTCGCCCTGGTCTCTCCTTCGACATCTTCACCTCAGCTTGTGCCAAAAGCATAAGTTGAAGATGGCTAATGCAGTAAGCAACATTTTCATGGTTCTGACCGAACTTTGGTTATTGTGTACTCTTCTTCATGGCAAAGCCATGAGTTGAGGGTGACTATTATTAGGAATGCTCTTGAAGGTGGTTTTGGAAGAACAAAGAGAGAAAAAGAACAAAAGTAACGTGACTCAAGAACCAGTTGAAAGAGAAATGAAATAAAATAAATTAATAAATGAATATAATTAATACAAGCAATAAAAGAAAACATTCACTTACACAAATGAAGAAATAAGGGAAAATAACAAGGTGAAAGAATATGAGAAATTGGGCGAAATAACACGATAAAAAGTGGTAAGTTTAGCCGATATGTCAAGTAGGGAAAAAATTCACTAAAGTATACCTAAATATACCCAACTTAACCCTGAGATTACGTTACCAACTAAGAAAGTCCTATTGTCATCCGAAGAGTTGTATGGCGAACTTAAAGTAGTGAAAATAAGGACAAGCTTATGGCAATATGTATGAATGAGTTGTGAATTTTTTCTGAGAGTAAGTATTGAAAAGTAATCCTTAAACTCAAACGAATTAAATTAATCCCTCTTTGATCCAAACGATAGTAGTGTTTGGGGGGAGGCGGGTGTCGACCCTACCTTATGAATATTCGGAGTATAACAGTTTGAGCTTAAAATAGACCTTTCTTTTTCACACCAACTGATCTTTTTTCAGAATAATGTGTTGGCCCTGGTCCCTCGTTGGACATGTGCACCTCAGCTTATGCCAAAAGCATAAGTTGAGGGTGGCTAATGCAGTAAAAAACCCTTTCATGGCCCTGACCCAACTTTGGTATTCTGTACTTTAACTCAGGTCAAAACCATGAGTTGAGGGTGGCTATTATTAGAGTCCTCTAGAAAGTGGGGTTGAAAGAACAAAGAGAGAAAAAGAACAAAATTAAAGTGACTCAAGAAACAGTTGAAAGAAAATTAAAATAACAAAAAAATATACAATAAATACAAGCAAGAAAAGAAGAGAGTCACTTAAACAAATGAAGAAAGAAGGGAAAATAGCAATATGAAAGGATGTGAGAAATTGGGCGAAATTAAATGATTAAAAGTGGTATGTTTATCCGAAATATCAAGGAGGCAAAAACACACTAAAGTATACCTAAATATACCCTACCTGACCCTGAGCCTATGCTACAAGCTAAGAAAGTCCTATTCTGATCCTAAGAGTTGTATAGCGAACTTAAAGCAGTAAAAATAAGGGCAAGCTTATGCCAATATGTATGAATTAGTTTTGAATTTGTTCTGAGAGTGAGTGTTGCAATGTAATACCTATTATCAAACAAAAATCATTGTGTGAAAAATGAGGATGTAGTTTTGAAGTGAGGAAACTTTTTGCAATACAGGAAATGTTAGCACCTCGGTGAGAAATTGAAGAGGATAGGTGTCACTACGTGATGAGTCTGTGTCATGGTCTGATTCCACATAATTTAAGCCTAATATTGATAACATGCATAAACATGATGAGACTGGTCAGGATTGATAGCCAAATAATTGTGAAAGCTAAAATATGGATACTTTTGCACAAAGATTTTTTAGTGAGTCATAGTGCGTCGCTTCACAAAAATAAACGAATTTATGTTGAGGGTGTTGATATATTGTGGTTTCATGATATTTTTAATGTTTTTTCCTTAATCTTAGTGTGTGTCCAAAAGCCTTTCTGTATTAATTTTTATGTAATTTTTTCTTTATTTGCAGGAAATTTGTCCAAAGATGAAGGCAAAAGTTTTTGAGCGAGAAATGCAAACGAGACCACGTATGGAACCTCTGATGGTCCATCGATCTTGTCACGGTCCGTTTGTGGAATCATAGAGAAGCCTATGACGGAAGATGGGGAAGTCTTACCTAGTGTAGGATTACGGAAGTTCAAGACAGACCGTCATAGCAACTTCGGTCCGTACTGTTGGTTCGTCGCAATAATCAAAGAGTAGTCCAGTACCAAAATTCCAAGAATTTTAAGTATTATGGAATGGAGCCCTCGACGGACCGTCCTTCTTGGAATGGTCCACCATACCTGTCGTTGAGGGTAATGAACAGAGCAACAGAAGAATTTGTGAAGTCTGGGACGACGGAGGCCATGACGGCCTGTCATGACCACGACTGTCCATCACGACGTCCGTCGACCTTTACGCATTTTGACAGATTTTCAGTAATTAGAATCCTTCTTTTATTAGGTTTTGTTTTTATTATAAATAGTTCGAAAACCTCGTTTTTGGGGTTAGACTCTTTGATAGGAGACTCTTTGATAGTAGACTCTTTGATAGTAGACTTTTTGATAATCTTTAGTTCTCTTGTTCAAGTATCGAAGGATTAATTTCAGAAATTGTTACAGTTTTTCATGAATTGCTTTTGTTGATTAATCAAGTAAATTTCTGGATTTTATTCTTTCTCATTAAAGTAAGTGCATGAATTCTTATATTAAATATATGAATAGTGTGATTATAACCATGGGAAACTAAACTCCATAACTAGGGTTGTGGGAACCTTGGGTGAATAATGAGGCAAAAACTAACTAAAATAGCAATTCTACAATAGTTTCTTGCATGTATTGATATTTCTTTCGTTTAGAAGTCTTTTTAACGGATGGGCAACGTTAGAACTCACCTTCATGCTACTTGCCGGACCAAGGAGGTAGATAATAGGAAAAACATTATCAACATAGATTTAGTGTATACTATCTAATAGGCTAGTGTCGATTGGTACGAGGTAATAAAATACTCATATATCGAATACAAGGCTTAATATGAGGTAAAGGTAAGGGTTAGTATAGCAACACAAGTAGTCAAAACAAGGTGCGGAGTCAAATTTTCTAGATGTCGGACCAAGGATTTAGAGATACATAACTTATCACTTTACATGCAAGATACTAGGAAAAATTTATTATAGTTAGAATTATCAAATTAGCAACTTGTGGTGAAAACTTAAGCCCTAGTTATTTTTATTAATTGATTAAGCTCTAAGATTTGAATATGTTAGTTTTTTACCTTAAACTAGTTAATTACTTTCATTAATATAGAAATAAAAAACCCCCATTTACTGTCTTTTGTTTTCTAGGAAAATAATTGACTAAATAAAGTAACAATAGAATAAAGTTAAGTCTGAACTATTTTCCTCAAGGGAACAATCCCAACCTCATTAGTTGGGTTCTTTACATGATACGACCGCTTAACTTCTTATTTGAGAAGTAAGTTTGAGTGTATCACTTAGAACGTTCAATTTTTTTGTGGGAGTTAGCTTAACCGACATAGGCCATGAGAGCTAGACATGGAATCTCGATATTAACCCCTATCTTATGAGGGATCCTCACTTTCCAAGAATGAGGTCATTCTCTTATCATTTACATGGCTTTCTCAATAACTACAACTGTGTGGGCGAATAGTTAAGGGATAAGGAGATTGATGCTAAGTAACTCATTCTCTACTAGCGAGGAGTACTTATCTCAAGAGGTACATTGGAATATAACATCTCTACTCACGAAGTGTAATCCACCTCTCCTTCATATCCTTTCGGTGCTAGCCATAACTTCCCATGATTCTCAAAATATAGACTATAGGTTACAGATAACTAGTGAACACCACATCTCAACTCACAAAGAACAGTCATAATCAAACCTATATTAAAAAGCTCATGGGATGTAGTGAGATTGCAACTAAACACTTCATCTCAACTCACAATGAGTGTTCACCCAAAAACACCACTTTAGGACATAACTTAGCTTCATTCATTCATTCAAGTATGAGTGTGTGTGTATAAGTGAGAAAACCTTGCACGTAAGCTTCATTTCATTTACATTTAATATTATACATGCTAAGACCTTAATTCATCACATCACACACTTAACATACTTCATATATCATATAAGTCCTTTAGACATAATCCTTAACATACTTCTCTTAACAAGTTTCATAAAGCAATTCAAAAGAATAACTTCATTCAAGTATACATTCTAGTCTACATCACTTAATAACTTCATAAGGCACATTTACCAAGAATAGTATATTTATACAACTCAAATAAACACCGACATACCACTAAAGAGAATTTCAATATTTAAACTAAACAACATAACCAACTTACCCTTTGATCCATTCTTTCATCACCTATAACATTTTCTAAACATTTGATCATAATTTATCCCTTAGGGCTGTATCTAAACAACAATAACAACAAAAGAAAACCAAAGATCATTCTTGTCACGACCCAAAACCGAGCCGCGACTGGCACCCACATTTACCCTCCTATGTGAGCGAACCAACCAATCTAACCCTTAACATTTCAATATCATATCGACAAAAAGTAATGCGGAAGACTTAAACTCATTAATAAAAACCAATTCATTAACTTCTAAAATTCAACATCTATTATTCCCCAAAATCTGGAAGTCATCACCACAAGAACATCTATGATCAAATTACTAAAGTAAGAGTATTCTAAGAAGCTAAAACAAGTAAAAGCTAGTCCATGCCGGAACTTCAAGGCATCAAGACATGAGGAAGAAGATCAAGTCCAAGCTAGAAGCATTAGCTCACCCTGAAGATCCGATGTGACGAAGACTGGCTAGAATTGCGATTGAGTTGAAGACGACGGTCCTTTTGCTGCACTCCACAAATAACAAGGAAGAAAACATAAAAGTAGTGGTCAGTACAAAACACGGGTACTGAGTAGATATCATCGGCCAACTAAAAATAGAAAACAGTATATATCAGATAATATTATTAAATCAACTACAATACTCAACATGTAGCAACAACAAGTAGTATCATCATTAATAAGTACCGCCAAGTTCACACATGAGGACTCAAGCCTCAATACCATACTCATTTGGGAATTAGGTTCATTAGATTGAGTTTATTAATATCTTTATTTCTCTTGTGTCGGTACGTGACACTCCGCTCCCTCATTATCCTTATTCCTCTTGTGTCGGTACGTGAAACTCCGATCCCCTACTACTATGTGTCGGAACGTGATACTCCGATCCACTACTACTATGTGTCGGAACGTGACACTCCGATCCCCTAATTCTACGTGTCGGTTCGTGACACCCGATCCCCTAAATCTATGTGTCGGTTCGTGACACCCGATCCCCTAAATTACGTGTCGGTTTGTGACAACCGATCCCCTAAATCTACGTGCCGGTTCGTGACACCCGATCCCCTAAATCTACGTGTCGGTTTGTGACACCCGATCCCTTAATTCTATGTGTAAGAACGTGACACTCCGATCCCCTAATCTCATTCTATCAACTCATCAAACCTTCTCTTAATCCAAGGCATCATCATTCTCATTACTTTAGTTGATAAAGCCTTCTCTCATACCAAGGCATCTTCATTAACAAAGAGATTAGGGTTTTTCAAGATTTGGGATTCAATAGCTATGAAGATGAGATAATATTACCAACAGATATCATTCGCTGTTAAGAGTCTACTACAAATAGAATAAAAACCATAACCTACCTCCACCGAAGATTAGTGATCAAGCAAACAATTTCCCAAAGCTTTGTTCTTCTTTCTCGTTTCTCTTTCTCGTTCGATTCTCCCTCTCTCTCTTTGTTCTTTCTATTTTTTCTTAATCCAACCCTCTTTCTTTTACCCTAATTAAGTATAAAAGATGGCAATAATACCCCACTAATTAACTCAAGGTTACCTCTTTTAACCCCCAAGTAATAAGACATATTAACATTAACCCACTAACTTTATAATCAAAGCCGGAATAGTCCAAAACGTCCCTTAAAACATTTAAAGAAATCCGACCCAGACTGGGATTACGCAGCCTGTGACGGCCCGTCGTGACTTCGACGGTCCGTCCTGCTGCTCCGTCACAGAGTTCAGAGACTCAATTTCCTTGAAGAGTCTGTGACGGTCCGTCGTGCCCACGACGGTCTGTCCTGCCATTCTGTTACGAAGTTCAAAGAGTCGATTTGAGTACCCAATTTTCAGAATTTCTAAGTGTTTTGAAACGAGACCACCTCGGCGGTCCGTCGTGCCCACGATGATCCGTCGTGAGGTCTGTCGTCTCAGCCAGTTTTCCAGAAATAAAATCTGATGCTCGAAACGACTAAATAGGTCATTACAATAGATACCAATTTACCCATCGTTCATCCTCGAACGATCACAAGAAGAAAAACAAGGGCGAGAAGGAGTACCTGAATCTTTAAACAGGTGTGGGTATCTTTCTCGCATATCAACCTCCTTCTCCCAAGTGGCTTCTTCAACCGGTCGATTCTTCCATTGCACCTTGATGGATGCAATCTCCCTCGACCTCAACTTGCGAACTTCTCTACCTAAAATAGTAACAGGCTTCTCCTCATAAGACAAATTATCATCAAGCAAAACCGAATCCCAACGGATAATGTAGTTTCCATCCCCATGGTATCTTTTCAACATAGACACATGAAATACCGGATGCACTCCGGACAGCCCTGGAGGCAAGGCTAATTCGTAAGCCACCTCTCCTACTCGCTTAAGTACTTCAAATGGTCCAATGTACCTTGGGCTTAGCTTACCTCTTTTACCAAACCGCATCACCCCTTTCATGGGCGAAACCTTCAAGAAGACTTGTTCACCCTCCATGAACTCCAAGTCTCTAACCTTTCGATCCGCATATTCCTTTTGCCTACTTTGCGCCGCTAAAAGCTTTTCTTGAATAGATTTCACTTTCTCTAATGAATCCCTCAAAAGGTCAGTACCCCAGGGTCTAACCTCAAATGCATCAAACCACCCAATGGGAGACCTGCATCTCCTACCATACAATGCTTCAAATGGGGCCATGTCAATACTTGAGTGATAGCTATTGTTGTAGGATAACTCTTCTAAGGGTAAGAAGCTGTCCCAATGGCCACCAAATTCAATCACACATGCACGAAGCATATCCTCCAACACTTGAATTGTTCGCTCACACTGACCATCGGTCTGAGGGTGAAATGCGGTACTAAGGTCCAACCTTGTACCCAATTCCGCATGCAGTGTTTTTCAAAACTTAGAAGTAAACTGCGTACCTCTATCTGATATAATGGAGAGTGGAACTCCATGCAATCGAACAATTTCTGAGATGTAAATTTTGGCTAACTTCTCTGCATTGTAAGTCACCTTGACCGGAATGAAATGAGCAGACTTACTTAACCTATCAACAATCACCCAAATAGAGTCATACTTACCCATTGTCTTTGGAAGACCAACCACGAAATCCATTGCAATTCTCTCCCACTTCCATTCAGGAATGGGCATTCTCTGAAGTGTTCCTCCGGGCCTCTGGTGTTCATACTTTACTTGTTGACAGTTTGGACATTTGGCAATAAAATCAACAATATCACGCTTCATTCTACTCCACCAAAAGTGTTGCTTTAGGTCATGGTACATCTTGGTTGCACCCGGATGTATAGAATACCTTGAACTATGAGCCTCCGTCAGAATAGTGTTGATCAAATCATCGACGCGGGGTACACATACCCTTCTCTTAATCCTCAAAACACCTTCCTCATCGATTGTTGCTTCTTTAGCCTCCCCTTGCAACACTTTATCTCGGATCCGGATCAATTTCTCATCATGAAACTGCTTTCCCTTAATCTTGTCAAGGAAGGAAGTTCTTGCCTCCACACAAGCTAACAATCCTCCCTTCTCATTTACTTCTAACCTAATAAGGTCATTAGCCAGAATCTGAACCTCTCTAGCCAATGGACGTCTAGAAACATGCAAGTGAGCTAGACTTCCCATGCTTCCCTCCTTTCTACTTAAAGCATCCGCCACAACATTCGCTTTTCTCGGATGATACAAAATAGTGATATCGTAGTCCTTCAGTAGTTCCATCCATCTTCTCTGTCTCAAGTTCAAATCTTTCTAAGTAAAGACATACTGTAGGATACAATGATTCGTATAGATCTCACACTTAACCCCATATAAATAGTGCCTCCATTGCTTTAATGCAAACACTACCGCGGACAGTTCCAAATCATGAGTTGGATAGTTACGTTCATGCACTTTTAATTGTCTTGAAGCATAAGCAATCACATTCTTCTCTTGCATTAGCACTGCACCCAAACCCGAATAGGATGCATCACAATAAACAATGAAGTTCTTACCTTCCACAGGCAAGGTGAGAATTGGTGCAGTACTCAACAAAGTCTTGAGCTTCTGAAAGCTATCCTCACATTCGTCCGACCATACAAATGGAACATTCTGCTTAGTCAAGTTCGCCAATTGCGAAGCAATGGAAGAGAATCCCTTGACGAATCGACGGTAATAGCTAGCTAAACCAACAAAGCTCCTTATTTCTGACACATTAGTAGGTCTTACCCAATTCTTCACTTTCTCAATCTTAGAAGGATCCACCATCACTCCATCCTTAGAAACTACATGCCCCAAGAAGGACACTGCATCTAGCCAAAACTCACACTTAGGGAATTTGGCATAAAGCTTTTTCTCCCTCAACATTTCCAATACAATTCTCAAATGCTCCTCATGTTCCTTCTTACTTTTAGAGTATATCATTATATCATCAATAAATACGATCACAAAGAGATCCAGATATGGCTTAAAAATCCCGTTCATCAAGCTCATGAACGCAACAGGGGCATTCGTAAGACCAAAAGACATCACTACAAATTCGTAATGCCCATACCTAGTTCGAAAGGCAGTCTTTGGCACATCCGTCGCCCGTATTTTCAATTGATGATAACCGGATCTCAAGTCAATCTTAGAGAAGACACAAGCACCTTGTAACTGATCGAACAAGTCATCAATACGAGGAAGAGGATACTTGTTCTTAATAGTTACCTTATTCAGTTGTCTATAGTTTATGCACATCTGAAAACTCCCATCCTTCTTCTTCACAAATAACACCGGAGCACCCCAAGGAGATGCACTTGGTCTAATGAAGCCTTTGCTCAACAACTCTTGAAGTTGAGCCTTTAACTCTCTTAATTCCGCGGGAGCCATTCTATAAGGGGGTATAGAAATGTGGCGAGTACCCGGTTCCAGATCGATGCAAAAATCAATATCTCTATCCGTGGCATACCAGGAAGATCTGCAGGGAACACATTCAGAAACTCACGGACTACCGAAACAGTTTCGATTGAAGGTACTTGGGTAGTGTCATCCCTGAGATGTACCAAGAAAGCTAAACACCCTTTACTAACCATTTTCTTAGCACGAAGGAAGGAGATGATACGCACCGGAGTGGAAGTGTAGTCGCCCTCCCACACTAACGGATCTTTCCCAGGCTTGGCTAACGTCACAGTTTTAGCATTACAATCCAAGATCGCAAAATTCGGAGAAAGCCAAGTCATACCCAGAATTACATCAAAGTCAACAATTTCTAAGATAACCAAATCTACATAAGTGTTGCTCCCCACAAAATAGACCAAACAAGACCTATATACTTTTTCAACCATCACAGACTCACCCACCAGAGTAGAAACACGAATAGGCATGTCAAGTAATTCACAATGTAAATTTAGACCATTAGCAAATGAGGAAGATACATAAGAAAATGTGGATCCAGGATCAAACAATACAGAAGCCATGCAATCACAAATCAAAAGATTACCTATGATAACAGCATCAGATGCCTCCGCTTCAGATCTCCCAGGAAAGCGTAACAATGGGCCCTATCGCCTGTCTGTCCGTTGCCCCTACCATGTTGTGATGTAGTGGCTCTAGTTTGCCCATCACCCTGGCCGTTTTGGTGACCACCATTACCTCGACCACCGCGTCCTCCAGAATAACGGCCTCTGCCATGACCACCTCTACCTCTAGCTATTGGGGGTCTATAACTCTGTTTTGGACAATTTCTCCTAATATGTCCAGTCTCCCCACATCCATAACACTCTCTAGAGTCAAGCATAGGTCTCTCAGAGAAGTGTTGACCGGTCTGGGGTGGACCCCCAACTACAGTTTGTAGTGAAGACTGAATTGGTCGAACTGAGTAACCTCCGGAACCCTGTCCTCTAAAGTAAGAACCATTAAACTCACCTCTCTTTTGAAACATTTTTGATGTCGATGCCATGGTGAATTCATCTGGCTTCACTCCTTCCACCTCTATCACGAAATCTACCACTTCTTGGAAGGATTTTGCCATAGCCGCTACCTGTAAGGCTGAAATCCGCAATTCTGACCTCAACCCCTTCACAAAACGGCGAATCCGCTCTTGTGGGCTGAAACAAAGTTGGGTGGCATACCTGGATAATGCACGAAACTTAGCCTCATATGCAGTAACCGACATCCTACCTTTCTCTAAGCTCAAGAACTCATCTCTTTTCCTATCCTTCAAAGTCCCGGGGATATACTTCTCCTTAAACAAGCTAGAGAATGATGCCCAAGTCATAGGTGGTGCCTCTGTTGGTTGACACTCAACATGTGACCGCCACCACATTTTGGCGTTCCCTTGGAACTGATAAGTCACGAACTCCACACCAAACCGTTTTATTATACCCATCTTGTGTAATAGCTCATGAAAATGAACCAGAAAATCGTAGGCATCCTCTGATTCAGCACCCTTAAAGACTGGAGGTTTCAATTTCAAGAACTTACTGAAAAGTTCATGCTGATCATTTGTCATTATAGGCCCAGTAGTCAGACGTGGAAACGTGCCTATTTCCAATGAGGCATCAATGCGGGGAGCCCCAGCAGCGGCATGTCGTACCTCTTAAACCGGAGGTGTTGGTGCAGAAACCACTGGAGGTGCCTGACCCTGATCAGATAACCCGCTAAGATAAGCAAGAACCTGATTGATCATCTCTGGGGTAGGTTGGGGTGGCAATTCCTCATTTTGCACTTGTTAATTCTCTCCTTCGTCACCCTCTCTTACTACTTCCTCAGTCGGTGGAGGAGTCACCGCCCTAGCATCAGATGGGCTAGGTACTTGTCCTCTTCCCCTAGAGGACGTCCTCCCACGACCTCTACCACGGCCTCTTGCCGCTACTCCTCTTCGAGCTACAGACCCAGTGGCTGGCTCAGATGTATCTTGCCTTGCCGGTGTTGGTGTTGGCACAGTCGTTGCTCTAGTTCTAACCATCTGCGAAATAGAGTTAAGATTGTCAGATACCAATTTTTATCACCTAGATACCAATTGGATCCAAGTAATAGCACGAAAGAAAGAAAGAAAGAATGGAATTTTCCTAAAGTCTTATAGCCTCTCAAAGAAAAGTATAGGCATCCCCCTACCGTTCCTTAAGACTCTACTAGACCCGTTCTTGTGTGATGAGACCAACGAACCTAATGCTGTGATAAAAAGTTTGTCACGACCCAAAACTGAGCCGCGACTGGCACCCACATTTACCCTCCTATGTGAGCGAACCAACCAATCTAACCCTTAACATTTCAATATAATATCGACTGAAAGTAATGCGGAAGACTTAAACTCATTAATAAAAACCAATTCATTAACTTCTAAAATTCAACATCTATTATTCCCCAAACTCTTGAAGTCATCACCACAAGAACATCTATGATCAAATTACTAAACTAAGAGTATTCTAAGAAGCTAAAATAAGTAAAATCTAGTCCATGCCGGAACTTCAAGGCATCAAGACACGAGGAAGAAGATCCAGTCCAAGCTAGAAGCATTAGCTCACCCTGAAGATCCGATGTGACGAAGACTGGCTAGAATTGCGATTGAGTTGAAGACGACGGTCCTTTTGCTGCACTCCACAAATAACGAGGAAGAAAACATAAAAGTAGGGGTTAGTACAAAACACGGGTACTGAGTAGATATCATCGGCCAACTCAAAATAGAAAACAGTATATATCAGATAATATTATAAAATCAACTACAATACTCAACATGTAGCAACAACAAGTACTATCATCATTAATAAGTACCGCCAAGTTCACACATGAGGACTCAAGCCTCAATACCATACTCATTTGGGAATTAGGTTCATTAGATTGAGTATATTAATATCTTTATTTCTCTTGTGTCGGTACGTGACACTCCGCTCCCTCATTATCCTTATTCCTCTTATGTCGGAACGTGACACTCCGATCCCCTACTACTATGTGTCGGAACGTGACACTCCGATCCCCTACTACTATGTGTCGGAACGTGACACTCCGATCCCCTAATTCTACGTGTCGGTTCGTGACACCCAATCCCCTAAATATACGTGTCGATTCGTGACACCCGATCCCCTAAATCTACGTGTCGGTTTGTGACACCCAATCCCCTAAATCTACGTGTCAGTTCGTGACACCCGATCCCCTAAATCTACGTGTCGGTTCGTGACACCCGATCCCTTAAGTCTATGTGTCGGAACGTGACACTATGATCCCCGAATCTCATTCTATCAACTCATCAAGCCTTCTCTTAATCCAAGGCATCATTATTATCATTACTTTAGTTCATCAAGCCTTCTCACATACCAAGGCATCATCATTAACAAAGAGATTAGGGTTTTTCAAGATTTGAGATTCAATAGCTATGAAGATGAGATAATATTACCAACACATATCATTCGCTATTAGAAGTCTACTACGAAGAGCATAAAAACCATAACCTACCTCCACCGAAGATTAGTGATCAAGCAAGCAATTTCCCAAAGCTTTGTTCTTCTTTCTCGTTTCTCTTTCTCGTTCGATTCTCCCTCTCTCTCTTTGTTCTTTCTATTTTTTCTTAATCCAATCCTCTTTCTTTTACCCTAATTAAGTATAAAAGATGGCAATAATACCCCACTAATTAACTCAAGGTTACCTCTTTTAACCCCCAAGTAATTAGACTTATTAACATTAACCCACTAACTTTATAATTAAAGCAGGAATAGTCCAAAACGTCCCTTAAAACATTTAAAGAAATCCGACCCAGACTGGGATTACGCAGCCTGTGACGGCCCGTCGTGCCTGCGACGGTCCGTCCTGCTGATCCATCACAGAGTTCAGAGACTCAATTTCCTTGAAGAGTCTGTGACGGTCCGTCGTGCCCACGACGGTCCGTCCTACCATTCCGTTAAGAAGTTCAGAGAGTCAATTTCAGTACCCAAATTTTAGAATTTCTAACTGTTTTGAAACGAGACCACCTCGACGGTCCGTCGTGAGGTCCGTCGTCTCAGCCAGTTTTCCAGAAATAAAATCTGCTGCTCGAAACGACTAAACAGGTCGTTACAATTCTCTACACAAACATGCTCATTTTAGTCATTTCTTAAGCCAACATTTCAAGAAAATATTTATCATGATTTCATTGTAGTTTTAGACTTAAAACCACCAACTAACCTTAGAAATATCATTAATAAGTGATTCAAAATGTTTTCATGCAAGACCTGTATTTAGAAATGAAGTTAGAAGAAACTTGGGTTGAGAACCCATTTTGAAAATTAATTAGAAGGGACTCCTTGAATGGAAGAGAGTTCAAGGAGGGATAAAATATCTTACATTTAAGAAATACCAAAGATTTTTTATGGATAAACGACCACCAACAGACCTCCTAGCGCTTTTTGATATCTAGATTCCGTGGAGACTTGAGAAAGAATTCGAAGCGAAAAGGATTTTTGGTTTTAGGAAGAGGGGTCTAAAATTAGGTATTAGAGTTTAAAAGACTTAAATATACCCAATAAATAATAAAAATAACATCGTAGGGTTTAAAAAGACTTGGGGTGCATTTACCAAACACCCCAAGCCAAGGCAGCAACTTTCACAGCTTTTGGAGCTGGCGAGTAGACGACCCAAGATACTGGGCGTCGATGAGTCAACGGCCAGTGATGTTGTGTGTCGATGGAATCAGATGCTATTAAAGGGAGGGGCTGAGACTCCCACTTAGTATGTAACAATGTCCCCCCAGTCAACAAGGCGTCCACGGACTTACACCCAGTAGACTGCTCTGTCGATAGGGTAGTGTCCATGGCAGCTTTAACCAAATCTTGGGCCCTTCATAAAGGTCCCCATGTGGATTCTAGGTGGGGTCTTTCCCCGACTCTAAGCCCCTTTACATATTTTTATAGGTCTTAGGAACATCCAACATAAATTTATATTGAAAATAAGACGTAAAACTTAATAAAATACATGAAGACATACAACACATTCTAAGGCACACCGTCTGAACGTCATGGATGTTGTTGAATGTTTGACCCCCAAATGTCACCAAACATCATACACTGCCTAAGAACATTATTATAAATAATTTTTTTAAAAATTAACTCATGAAACATTCTCGAAGCTCGAGTTCACCATAGTTCCATTTAGTGTGTAATAGAAGGTTAGTTGTTATTACTAATATGAAATAATGAGTAAATTTTAAGTTGTCTTGATTTTTACTGAAATTTTTCGAAAGTGTGCATGTTACATTGAACCAAAGTGAACTGCTTGCCTAAAACTAAAAAATTTTCTTTTTACTTGTTTTGAGCTTATTTTGTGTATTTTTGTATGTTCAGTTTCTACGAAATTATATTGAGCATGATCATACGTTGACTTTTTGCATAATTGACTCCTGAATGATATGTTGAGCTGATGTTGTTTTGATAAGGAAAGTGCCGCATATTCTTATTTTGAGCTCTTATGTGTAGTAATTGAAGTTCTAATTGCTATGTATGAATGTCATGATTGCGTTTAAATCAATGTTAGTATGTTCTGCTGTTGGTTGGTCTTCTATTCTTTAGTCAATTCTTTCAAAAAGATTTTAGTGTCATTCGAGGATGAATGTTTCTAAGGGGGGTGGGGATAATGTAACACTCGAAAAGTCTAAGACGTATTCTAGAGCCTAATGTTGGTTTCTAAAGGTTGTGTAACTTTTGAAGGGTCAATAATAGTGAACAAAAGTCATTAAGAATGTTTTAGAATCAAAACATTGAGAAATGTCCATGACATTTGGAATCTAGTTCAAGAGGTTCTAGTGTGGCTTAACCTATTTCACTAGGTTTTGGAGTTGGAATTCGATAAGATTTGGTAGTAAAGGTGTGTAATACGTATTAGATTTTGTTTATAGTAAAAAATGTGTGGGTACAATCCCCCCTCCCTAGAACCAACCAAGGTTCCTTGAGGAGGACCCTTGCAATTTGGCAAAAAGCTGTCATGAGGCAATGACTACCTACGAGTGTTGGCGATGAGGCATGGGTGAATCGATGGGGAGCCAATTCCTCTATCGATGAATACCTACACATTTTGGCTAAAAGGAGATTTTGGCAAGTCTTTATCGCAAATGACGACAACATAGGACGGTGGGGGTCGTGGCTGTTATTTGACCTACGGCTCGTTGGTTGGGGGTTTGTAGGTCATGGGACTATTTCACTAATAAGTTTTAGTTGGGTAAATTAATTAATTTATTTAGTTGTGGGCTTAATTAATGATTTGGGGTTTGTTAAATAAGGTAGTTAAATGACTACTTAAACTACCCTAAACCTAAAACCTCACTTAAATCTCATAATTCTCAAAACCCAATTGTTCTTTCTTTTCTCTTCTTTCTCTCTCTCAAAGAAACATCATAGATTGAAAAGTTAAAGAGGGTTATATGTCTGAAAATATCAAGTTTTATTCATCAATATTCATCAATTATAAAGGTATGATAACCTTCCCCCTTGGGATTCCTTTCCCTAAAGGATTCTTGCAGAATTTATTTCAAAAAGTTGAGTTTTATGTAGGTTTCCTTCCAATATGAAATTTATATTATGAATTGCGTTATGTATGATTTATTTTGGTTATTATGAGTAGAATAACATGTATTATGATACAATTATACTACTTCTTTATGAATTGACCTAGTTTGTGGAAGATGACCTTTTCTCCTTAATCCTGGGTTGTGATCTTCAATTGAATTATCTAGTATTGATTTAATTGGCATGGTTAATGTCTTAATGACAATTCTATGTTGTTATTATGCCAATTTATGATTGAATTAGGGTTGGTTTATTGTAAGACCATGATGATATCTTTGGAAGAGGAAGAGGTACGCTTTGTGATCTTCAAACCGTAACTCTATTGTGATGACTTATACATAATACTGATGACTCAATTGAAGTATGTTTTATGTGATTTGATTGATAAGGGCGATATGATGTTAATGCTTAAATGTCTTATTTTATAAATTGTGAGATCATGTTAAGGTTCTAAAGATATAAATATGATGTTGATTCATTTGTGAGCATTAAAATGATATTGTATATGGTGTTGGTCCATTAAGGATGGGGCGTCGATGGACCCACAATTTCTTACCAAGCTTGGGGTGTTTTGGAAAATTGACCCCAAGTCTTATAAATTAGGAGGACGGTTAATCTAGGTTTATTTGGGTATTTGAAGAGTATTAAATTGATTAACCTCTCATTTAGAACCTAGAACCTAAGTCAAAACTCTTTCCGTCCAAAACATTCTAAAAAAAACTCCATGAGATGTTAAGATTAAGATGGAGCTTGAAGATGGATTTATATGGAGTTTTATTCAATTCTATTTGGATTATTATAATAACTTATTGGAGTGATTCATCTTAGAGTTTCTATAACCTTAGAGTCAATTTAAAAGATAATTTATGAAGATTTCCAAAACATGAAAAGTCTAATTTCTACTATTAAATCATGGGTTCTCTATTGAAACGTTGTCATACATTATAATATGGTATTATTAATGTATAATTGATACTTTTCAATGAAAATCCCAATGAATCCTTGACCTTCTAAAATTTGTATGTTTGATTATAGCATGGGTGTATTTATTAGTGCTTGATGATAGTGAACTCATGTGTAGAATAATTTGGGCTATTGAATTATGTAAAGATCATATCTTTGTAGAATTATATCTTTGGTGAGAGCAATTGTGAGCGAATTTGATTGAATTTGCTGAGGGATGTTGATGATGATGATGGAAAGGTGGGAAAGGTTATAAGCTTACTTTGATATCTCCATGTTGTGTTGTATTAGAGAGATTTGTATATAATTATGATGATTGGTATGGTCCACTTATGGTGGTGGTGCTTATGTGATAAAATTATGAATAATGTGGCCTTGTCGGCATTACTTTTAATTGTGAAACAATGTGGCCTTAACGGATTTGCTTCATGAGTTATGATGTTTTATTTTTATAACTTTGATATGTGATCATAATGAAGGTATACTTTACTTATGTATATGGAAAGAGTTCTTCACGAAAGAATTATGTGTCGTACTAAATGGTTTCCCGTTGAGGTTTTCGGCCCCACAGGTTTCCACCTAATTGTGGAATATGGGGGGGTTCCTTGATATTAAGGCATGTGAAGTAAAAAGATGTGTTCTTCTATCAAATTATATGTGAAAATGATAGGCTATAGTGATTCCTTATATATATACACTTGTTGTTAAAGTGTGAGTCTTCCTAGTTGACTATATGAGACTTGTGATGACTTATGTTGATGATTTTATTGAAGTGTGTAGGGTGAATTGTAACTATTCTTACTTGACTGTACATGTTACTTGAATTATATGCTATATGTGAAATGGTGAAGTATGCGTCTTTTTTTTTTTTGACTTATGTCCCTTACCTGATACATGTAAAATGTGAATATGGATTCGTCACTTAGTATGCCAAAGGTTATTAGTCTTGTATGTGTTATTGACATGTGACGTTGAACATAGTTAAGAAAGTCCTTTATGTTGAAACTTAAACCTAGATGGAAAGTTAGGATATCCTTGAAGTTGAAAGTCATAACAGTATCCTTCTCGTGTGAATGATTGACTTTAGGGTATGGTGGTTTGAACGCCATGAAACCATCTCTACGAAATGTCACACCCAGAATCTAGACCCCAGAAGAAACATGCCTCGTTAACCTCATAGAGGTCGCAGACAAGTCTCTTCTTAGCTTTTATCACAATCGTATAGTTAAATTTGTGGAAAATTAAAACTTTTTAAAACTTAATCAAGTATACTTAGTCATCATATAATTACTTCAAAAGAGTGATATGACAAGGCTCAGACTAACCAACCATCTATAATAGATTAAACAATTGAAATAAAGAATTCATAATATAATAATAGTTTACCAAATGTCCTTATTACAAACATTAAATAACTTTTCGAATGGAAAAGCTAGGGAAAATATCTAGTAGCTATGTCTAATGTACTGATACGCTCAAACTTACTTCTCAAATGAGAAGTAAAGCGGTCGTGTCAAGTAAATAACCCAACTAGTGAGGTTGGGATCGTTCCCACGAAGAAAATAGTCTAGACTTAACTTTAACCTAGTATCACTATCGTTTAGTCAATAACTTTCTTGGAAAGTAAAAATATAAAAAAGGGGGGTTTGTATTACCTATTGAGTAAAAACAACTAATGTAATTGAAAGAGACAGTTGACAGTTTTTAATATTGGGTTTTAATCAATGAGTTAAAGTAACTAGGGTTTACGTGTTCCCCACAGGTTCGTAACTTGATAATTCTAACTATAACAATCCTTTCCTAGTATCTTGCATGCAAAGTGATAAGTTATGTATTTCTAAATCCTTGGTCCGGCATCTAGAAAATCTCACTCCGCACCTTGGTCCGGCTACGTGTGTTGCTTTCCTAACCCTTATCTTTTCCTCATATTAAGCATCGTATTCGATATTTGACTAAGTTATTACCTAGTACCAATCAATACTAGCCTATTAGATAGTATACACTAAATCTATGTTAATAATTCTTTTCCTATTATCTACCTCCTTGGTCCGGCAAGTAGCATTAAGGCGAGTTCTAACGTTGATCATCCGTTAAAAAGACTTCTAAGCGAAAGAATTATTAATACATGAAAGACACTATTCTAGAATTGTTATTTTAGTTAGGGTTTATCTCATTATTTGCCTATGGTTCCCACAACCCTAGTTATGGAGTTTAGTTCCTCATAGCCATAAACACGATATTCAAATATGTTAAACAAGAATTCATGTACTTACTTTAATGAGAAAGAGTAAAATCAGAAAATATGCTTGATTAATCACCAAAAATCACTTGTATCAATCTCCAATAATCAAACACTCAAAAACACCCAGTTTAATAATCACAAAGTCTAACTATATGGAATTTGATAATCAAAGAGTCTAACCTCAAAAACGAGGTTTTTCGAACTATTTATAAAAAATGAAAACCTAACTAAACAAGGATTCTAATTTCTGGAAATCTGCCAAAACGCGGCTGGGTCGACGGACCTCGCGACGGACCGTCATGGTCACGACGGACCGTCATGGGATCCGTCGTCCCATACTTGTCCAATTTCTTCTGCTGCTTCTTCATTCCCCTCGACGGCAAGTGTGACGGACCGTCATAGGCACGACGGTCCGTCGAGGGTCTTCGTTTCAAAATACTTCAACTCTTGGAATCTGGGTACTGGGATCACATCTCTCATCTTCACGACGGACCTGCAGGACGGACCGTCATGGCCATGACGGACCGTCACAAGCTTCGTAATCCCACACTTGGTTAGACTTCCCCATCTTCCTTCAGCAGCTTCTCTACGCTGCCACCTACGGACCGTCGTAAGCACGACGGACCGTCATAAGCTCCGTAGGTGGTCTCTTCTGCACTTTTCGCTCAAAATCTTCGCATTCAGCTTTGGACAGATTTCCTGCAAAACAAAGAGAAACTTATATCAAAATTAGCACAAAAAGGCTTTTAAACACACTAAACTTAAGGAAATAGCATTAATTATACCGTGAAACCACGGTATATCAACACCCTCAACTTAAATTCGTTGTTTGTCCTCAAGCGACGAACTATGACTTACTACACAATCTTTGTACAATAGTATTCACGTTTTATCCTTTGCAATCATTTGGCTATCAATCCCGATTAATCCCATCAAATCTATGCATGCTATCACTATTAGGCTTGAATTTTGTGGGATTCGAACATGACACAGACTCACCATGCACCAACACCTATCCTCTTCAATTTCTCACCGAAGTGCTAACAATTCCGGTATTGCAACTAGTGTCCTCACTTTAGAACAAAATCCTCATTTTTCACACAATGATTTCAGTTTGAGTATAAGGATTACATTTCAACACTCGCTCTCAGAATAAAGTCACACTCATTCATACCTATTGCCATAAGCTTGCCCTTATTTTCACTGCCTTAAGTTCGCTATACAACCCTTAGGATCACAATAGGACTTTTTTAGATTGCAACGTAGGCTCAGAGTCAGGTAGGGTATATTTAGGTATACTTTAGTGACTTTTTGCCCTCCTTGACATATCGGCTAAACCTTCCACCCTATATCACTTTATCTCACCCAGTTTCTCCTATTCTTTCACCTTGCTGTTTCCCTTCTTTCTTCATTTGCGTAAGTGACTCTTTTCTTTTCTTGTTTGTAATTCTTGAATATTATTTTTTTTCAACGAGTTCTTGAGTCACTTTACTTTTGTTCTTTCTCTCTCTTTGTTCTTTCAACCCCACTTTCCAGAGCATTCCTCAAAACAGCCACCCTCAACTCATGGCTTTGCCATGAGTCAAGGTACACAATACCCAACATCGGGTCAGGGCCATAACGAAGGTTGTTTATACATTAGCCACCCTCAACTTATGCTTTTGGCATAAGCTGAGGTGCACATGTCTAAGGAGGGACCAGGGCCAACATATTGTTCCCAGAAAAGATCAGTTGGGGTGAAAAAGAAAGGTCTAATTTTAAGCTCAAATTATTTGGATCAAAGAAGGATAACTTTCATTTGGTTTCTTCATTTAGGCTAGAAATGGGCTTTATTGAATAAGGGCCTATGATCATTTCCTAATTGTTTGTTACAGCTTACTTTTAGCAGGACTAACCAGGCAAGTTCTAGCTCAGTATCAATAGTGGACTATTCAACTTTCCTCACACTCACTTGACATCTCATCACTATACCAGATTATCAGACACCTAGTTGACTTGAAGATTTAGGGTAATGCAATGGTGTAACTCTATTTCATGTTTAGAGCCACACAATTATCAGTTACTACGCCTAGTCATGCAACATTTTCCTGTGTTTTATCGGGATATCATTTTAGTCATCATGCTTCAGAGTTAAACTTATGTACAAAAGATATAACGTGCCGGTTCAACAGAAAAATAATCAGTCTTTTGGGGAAAAAGAACACAGGCAAGAAAACCCCAAAAGAGGATAGTGAGTGGGCTACTCAGACTTCACCCTAACACTCACTTTCCATTTACCCCACCCCCAACAAAAAGCATGCAATTGTCCCCAATGCATAAAAAAATCTAAAGATTAGAGGGGTAGGTGAAGCAAACTTGTGGCGCATAGCGCCGTCGATCAGCAAGCTGGTGGGTCCGGTTTCCCGGAACCCACAGCCTCTGCAATCTGGACACCCTCAGTGGTGTCCTCAGCAATCTGGACACCCTCAGTGGTGTCCTCAGCAACAACTGCACCCTCAGTGCCTCCTGCGGTCTCTACAGTATGGGAGCTAGACGCCCCAGCCGCTATCTGAGATGCTCGGATCCTGTGTGCCTCTGCCTCAACAATTGAGGCTCTCCTCGCGGCCTCCATCTCGCGGCGCTCCTTCTTCCTCGCTCACGCCTCATCCTCTGATCGACCCCTACGCCTCTTGGAACTCTCTCGAGGAGAGGGTGGGGGGCTGGATGGAGTAGAAAACAGGGCCGCCAATACAGTATCATCAGCAGGCTCGACAGACTCCGGCACTTTTGCCGCTAGGATTGTGTCGATGTCTGCCCGAAGACTGGAGACTGCAGCCTGAAGCGTCGACACATCTACCGGAGGGGCTGGTCGAGCTAATACTCGCAATTCAAAGGCATCGAGGCGCTGGTGCACCTCAGCAACCTTCCGCTGCATCTGCCTCTCCATGCGCGCTTCAGACTCGGCAATAGACTTCTGCATCCACGGCTGGATATGATGCAGAAGAGTGGCCATTTGTGCCTCCAGCTTTTGGACTCGAGCAAGTGGGGCTGGTGTAGGTAGAGGGGCTGGGCTACTACCCGGGATAGACTCGACCGGGGTAGTGTCCGTGGATGCCTGTGTCGCTGTGCGGGCCTGGGCCACCGTATCCGCAAGATCATCAGATAGTGGTGGCATCTCTGGACGGGGACCTCGACGTGGGGCCAACTCATTGGCCTCGTCTCTGATGAGGCCGACGTCAACGGTACCCGGCGGAGTCCTCAACTGATCTATGTGCCATACGTGCACACCTGCAGACCTGCAAAGGGCAAAGATCATGCACGGAAAGGGGTAGGTGGTGGTGACCTTGAATGCCCTCTCGTGCATGACTGCCTGAAGAAGCCATGCATAGTCCACCTCGAAGCCGGCGATCATCGCCGCCATCAGCACTGCTCGATCCCAGGTGACTATGTTGTCAGCAGCTGTGGGGGAAAGACAGTGACGCACGAGCAGCCATAAGAACTTGGCGACGAATGTGAGGTTGGCCTTCTTGATGGCCCCCTTCGGCTCAGTGACCCAGTTGGCACCCTCTCCGTTGACTGATAGGTGCAGGGCCATCCACCTCTTGGTGGTCTCTCAGTGTCCACTCGCGCATGAAGTGTCCCTCCTTTACTATCTGCCAGCGATAGTCAAACTCGGCAGTGGTGGGGGTCCGAGTAGCATCTGCACTCTCGCCGTATAGGAACGGCGGATGGCGGGCAGGGAAATGTCAACCTGCACGCCCGGACGAACAACCTGCTCCAATGGGGCCTGTTTCGCGGGAGCAGCCCGCCTGTCGATCTGTGATCGGAGAGTCGCTACGTAGGACGCGTAGAACTCTCGGACCATCTCCTCACTGTAGCGTCCCAATGGAGGGGTCTGTCCACTCTAGGCGATGCCTGGTGAAGATGTTGTGGATGTCCGGCATCGAGGGGAGGACTCCCTGTAAGTACCCGCCGCTCCAGGGTGAGTGTCCGAGTCATTACCCCTTTATTAGTAAGGAATTTTGCGTCGGAGTACACTTGAAACTGGCTTTCAACGCACCACCGGTTTGGCTGGTCTGGTGCTGGGGTGGGGACCTGGGCTGGTGCGCCGGATGTGGAGTCTGAACTGTCAGCCTCATCAGACGAGGCCGACGCTGCAGCAGTGGCTGGTGCGGGAACCTCAGCAGATCCTGAAGCTTCCTCGGCCACCATATACTCCTAAGGAGCCCGACGCTTCTTCCTCGTTGGTGGCCGACCCAGAGGGTGTGCCGGTCAGTGTGCGCCTCCTCATCAGACTGGGAGGCAGTGACTAACGCCGGACGCCACCCAGTCTTCTTGGGTGTGGCTCGGGGGGCACGTGCAGCACGGAAGGTGCGGATGTGCCTGGGGGCATGTATTCAGGGTCCCGCCCTCATCATCAGACCTGATGATCAAGCGTGCAGAACTGGGCCACAGACTTTGATCGCCCGATCGCCCGCGTGCGTAAGCTCGGTCTTGCTTGGGTGCCATGGTCGATAGTACCTGGTGTGACGGATGAAATACACGTCAGTCACGTGTGCGACGGTCCCGTCGATGTATCCGTCAGTGGCTGCTGCAGAGTAGTTTTCTGCAGAATTTCCTGGTGATGTGCCTGCAAATTTAAAACCCATTAATAGAAAAATGCTACTGTTAAAAAAAAACAATAAGTATTGGGTTGCTCCCAACAAGCGCCAGATTTGAATGTCGCGGCACGACTGGGGCCACTTGATTACTCAGACTTCATCAAGATGGTATGCCTCGATCACTTCATTATTCGCCGATTCAGCATGCCCTAGATAGATTTTTATGCGCTGTCCATTCACCTTGAACCGCACACCCTCCTTAGTTTCCAACTCAACTGCTCCATGAGGGAATAGTTGGGTAACCGTGTAAGGACCAGTCCATTTGGACTTGAGTTTGCCTGAAAACAAGCGCAATCTGGAATTGAATAGAAGCACTAAATCCCCGACCATAAACTCTCGTTTTTCAATTTTGTTGTCATGATACTTCTTCATCTTTCTTTATATAGGGCTGAGCTTTCATAGGCTTTCAGGCGAAATTCATCAAGTTCATTCAACCCATTTAACCGTTGCTCTGCAGCTTCGCTCCAATCCAATTTAACTTCTTCATAGCCCACATGGCTTTATGCTCTAACTCAACCGGAAGATGACAAGCTTTCCCATATACAAGTTGGTATGGAGACATACCTATGGGAGTCTTATAAGCTGTCCGGTAGGCCCAAAGAGCATCATCAAGCCTCCTTGACCAATCTGTTCGACTAACATTCACTGTTTTGGACAAAATCTGTTTGATCTCCCGATTCGATACCTCAACTTGCCCACTAGTTTGAGGGTGGTAAGGCGTGGCCACATTATGGCGAACCCGTATTTCTCCAATAACCCCTTGAACAATCTGTTGCAGAAGTGGGAACCCCCATCACTAATAATGGCCCTTGGAGTGCCAAAACGGGAGAATATATTCTTTTTCAAGAATGCAGTGACACTCTTCCCTTCATTGTTTGCGAGAGCTATGGCTTCGACCCATTTAGATACATAATCAACTGCTACAAGAATGTACTTCATCCCATGAGAACTCACGAAAGGGCCCATAAAGTCAATACCCCACACATCAAATAACTCAATCACAAGAATGGGGTTTGAGGGAGCTTTTGCTTTCTTGAAATACCACCATCTCGTTGACATTTGTCACATGATTTAGCAAACCCATGAGCATCTTGATGAAGAGTTGGCCAATAGTAGCCACATTGTAATATCTTGTGAGCGGTTCGGATACCACTGTGATGTCCGCCAACAGGTGAAGAATGGCATGCCTCCAATACACTCAACATTTCACATTCTGGCACACAACGCCGAATAAGCCCATCGGCACAACTCCTATACAAGTATGGTTCATCCCAAAAGAACTTCTTCACATCGTACATGAACTTTTTCCTTTGATGAAAGGACAAGTCTGATGGAACAATATCACTAGCCAGATAGTTCGCAAAATCTGCGAACCATGGAATCAAGTCTTGTGAAGCAGCCAATACATGTTCATCGGGGAAAGTATCATCAATGTCAGTCTTATCCCCTAACTTTCTCATAGCTTCATCCTCTAGACGGGACAAATGATCAGCAACTTGATTTTCAGTCCCTTTTCTATCCAGCACTTCAAAGTCAATTCTTGCAGCAGTAATACCCAACGAATCAGCCTTGGTTTCGCATCCTTTTTCGCCATCAAATATCTCAGTGCTGAATGGTCAGTATGCACTATGACTCTAGTACCTAGCAAATAGGAGCGAAATTTCTCAAAAGCAAAGACTACTGCGAGGAGTTCTTGCTCAGTCACTGTGTAGTTCTTCTGGGCTTCATTTAGGGCTTTACTAGCATAGTAATTGGGTGAAGGATTTTGTTTCTTCTCTGTCCCAATACTACACAAGAGCCACCCCACTAGCATCGCACATTACCCATCAAATGGACTGTTCCAATCCGGAGAAATAATGATAGGTGCAGACACCAACTTTTCTTTTAGCTCACTGAATGCTCTAAGACAGGACTCATCAAAACAAAATTTACATTCTTTCTCAAGTAATTTGCACAATGGGTGTGCAATCTTTGAAAAGTCTTTGATGAATCTCCGATAAAAACCTGCATGCCCAAGAAAGCTTCTCACACCTTTCACAGAGATCGGCGGGGAAGTCTCTCTATTACCTCAACTTTAGCTCGATCAACCTCTATACCCTTTTCTGAAATGCGATGACCAAACACAATACCCTCTTTCACCATGAAATGACACTTTTCCCAGTTTAGTACTAAATTGCAGTCAGTCTTCACATCTCTTAAGGACCTCAGATAAATTGGACAAACATCGCTCGAATGAATCACCAACCACAGAAAAATCATCCATAAAAACTTCTATAGTATCCTCCACCATGTCAGAAAATATTGACATCATACATCTCTGAAAGGTTGCGGGTGCATTGCACAACCCAAACAGCATTCTTCTGAACGCAAGGTCCCATATGGACAAGTGAAAGTGGTTTTCTCTTGATCTTCTGGTGCAATAGAAATATGATTATACCCCGAATACCCATCAAGAAAACAATACCACCCTTTTCCGGCAAGTCTATCCAACATCTGATCCATGAAGGGCATAGGGAAATGGTCTTTTTCAGTCCATGAGTTCAGTTTACGGTAATCCATACACACCCTCCATCCAGTAACCGGTCTCATTGGGACAAGTTCATTCTTTTCGTTGGGGACCACAGTCATTCCCCCTTTCATAGGTACACACTGAACCGGGCATACCCAACTACTATCAGCGATTGGATATATGACTCCGGCATCCAACCACTTGATGATTTCCTTCTTCACAACCTCTTGCATAGGAGGGTTCAAGCGTGTCTGGTGCTCAACACTCGGCTTATGATCAGGCATGAGTTGGATTTTATGAGAGCAAATACCGGGGGGGATCCCAATAATGTCCGCAATAGTCCACCCAATAGCCTTTTTGAACCTTTTTAGTACCGTCACCAAACTCTGAACCTGTTGTGCATCCAAGTCTGACGCAATGATTACCGGCAAAGTGTCACCCTTTCCTAAGAATTCATACCTGAGATGAGGTGGGAGGGCTTTCAGTTCTAATTTTGGAGCTTCCTCTATAGATGGTTTCGCGGGTGGGGACTCGCGATTCTTCATATCAAGCTCAAATTTCTTTGGTTTAAACCGAACATCACCTCGGTCAAGAGCAGCGACTAATGACTCATACTCTTCAATGCAATCGCTATTAAAGTTCATTATCACTGCCGCTAATGCTTCGACACCTAGACGTTCTTCTATTTGTGTCTCAAATGTCTCCCCCATGTTGTAGGATATCGCAGATGCCGATTGGAGCTCACCACTCTGCTTCATGGACCTACAAATATTAAATGTTACTTCCTCATTGTTCAACCGAAATTTCATCTGCCCCTTTTCCATGTCTACTAAGGCTCTTCCCGTAGCAAGAAATGGCCTCCCAAGAATAATGGGCACTTCAAAATCGATTTCGCAATCAAGAATAACAAAATCTGCTGGAAATATGAACGACTCAACTTTTACCAACACATCGTGGAGTATCCCTATAGGCCGTTTTACTTTTCGATCGGCCATCAGTAGCCGCATCGCAGTGGGTTTTGGGTCACCCAAACCCAACTTCTTGTAAATCGAGAGGGGCATGAGATTTATGCTTGCCCCCAGATCACATAATGCTTTCGGAAAATGTAATAGCCCGATTGTACAAGGAATGGTGAACACACCCGGATCTTCCTTCTTTTGGACCAGAGATCTTGTAGCAATAGCACTACAATGCTGCATTCTATCATCATCCTCAAAAGTAACCGATCTTTTCTTTGTGACCAGATCTTTCATAAACTTGGCGTAACCGGGCATTTGTTCTAAAGCTTCTACCAAAGGGACATTGATAAAAAGTTGCTTCAACATTGTTATAAAACGCCGATATTTGCCATCCTTGGTATTTTTCACTAATATTTGAGGAAATGGGGGTGGTGGCCTAGGCATGGGAGTTACCTTTTTAGGCACTTCAGCATCTTTCTCAGTCTCATCCTCTAATTCAGCATCAACATCTACCACTTTATCAGATTCTGTTGTCACCTTATTCTCATCAGATGGCATAGGTGGATCAATGGTTTGCTTGCCACCGCGAGTAGTAATTGCCATACAATGTCCATCATTTTTTAGATTTTGGACAGTGTTGCTAGGAAGGGTGCCCGGTTGCCGTGTGTTCACAGTTGCAGATAATTGGGCCAATTGTAACTCAAGTTGCTTAATCGATATTGCATGTGTATCAACTTTTTGCCCAATACCCGCTAAATCATTCCTCAACTCTTTATTGTGCTCATCACTAGCATCGAACCTCCTCATCATCTTATGCAACATATCCTCAACTCGCGACATACTACCTCCACCATCCCTGGGAGTAACTTCACGATTTTGAGGAGGAACATAGGGTCCATTCCTGTCGTTTCTGTTACCATAGCTACCCCTGTTGAAGTTGTTGTCGCGATTGTAGTTTCCATCTCGGACATAATGACCCTCACGATTGTAGTTACCATAGTTCCGACCTTGGTTCCCTTGACCTTGGCGCCAATTTTCCTGATTAGAGCCTTGGGCACTTGGTCGGAAACCCCCCATCTGTTCATTTACTGCATAGGAATCCTCCTCATAATAACACTCATCGTTTGGAGGTGGTGGTTTAGCCAAGTAGTTGACTGCATTAATCTTTTCTGCACCCCCAACGACATGTTTTAGTACCAACCCAAGCTCAGTTCTCATCTGAGCCATTTCTTCCCGAATATCATCTGTGGCTGGGTTGTGAGTGGACTGCACTGCGAAGGTGTTTCTCCCTGTATCGGACTTCCTGGTACTCCAAGCTTTGTTGTTACGGGAGATTTTCTCTAATTTCTCAGCAATCTCAGCATAAGGGCATTCTCCATAAGATCCACCTGCTATAGTGTCCAACACTGCTTTATTGTTATCATCTTGTCCCCGATAGAAGTATTCTTTCAGTGACTCATCATCAATGCGGTGGTTTGGAACACTTCTCAAGAATGAGGTGAATCGATCCCAAGAACTACTAACTGACTCTCCTGGTAGTGCCACAAAGTTGTTCACCCTGTCTTTGTGGTTTAATTTCTTGGAGACCGGATAGTAGCGTGCTAAGAAGACATCCCGTAGTTGATTCCAAGTGAAGATGGAGTTGTATGGGAGCTCAGTGAACCACATAGCAGCCTCTCCCGTTAGTGAGAGAGGAAACACTATGAGACCTATTACATCTAGATCCAAATCAGGCCTCCCCACACAACTCTTACACACTGCCCTTACCTTAGCTATATGGGCATGTGGATCCTCAGAAGGTAGCCCTGAAAACAAACCTCTGGCAGTGAGCATTTGCATCAGACTACTAGTTACCACAAAAGTGTGGCATGTGGGTAGAGGAGGCAAAACCAGTGGCCCATCCGAATCTGCTATGTTATCATAGCCTCTGTAGTATGCTTGGGGCCGTGGAGCGGGATTCTGTCCCCTTTGTTGATGTTCACCCTGAGCATCGGGTAACATCTGACCATGAACATCAGCCGGGGCTGGGATGTTCTGGTTTGGATCCTCATCATTGATTCCCAAATTACGATTCATGTTTCGCAGTGTGCGTTCTAGCTCGTGATCGTAGGGGAACAACGGTTCTCTTCCTCTCCGTGTATTTGGCATACAAGGAGAATAATTCTGAAAAGAAATCAAAAACAATAAAACAAAGTAAAATAAAGAAAATATCAACTAAACTATAGTAAGAAGTTCAAGTTAATCTAAAAGCTAAATTCCCCGGCAGCGGCGCCAAAATTTGATACGCTCAAACTTACTTCTCAAATGAGAAGTAAAGCGGTCGTGTCAAGTAAATAACCCAACTAGTGAGGTTGGGATCGTTCCCACGAGAAAATAGTCTAGACTTAACTTTAACCTAGTATACTATCGTTTAGTCAATAACTTTCTTGGAAAGTAAAAATATAAAAAAGGGGGGTTTGTATTACCTATTGAGTAAAAATAACTAATGTAATTGAAAGAGACAGTTGACAGTTTTTAATATTGGGTTTTAATCAATGAGTTAAAGTAACTAGGGTTTACGTGTTCCCCACAGGTTCGTAACTTGATAATTCTAACTATAACAATCCTTTCCTAGTATCTTGCATGCAAAGTGATAAGTTATGTATTTCTAAATCCTTGGTCCGGCATCTAGAAAATCTCACTCCGCACCTTGGTCCGGCTACGTGTGTTGCTTTCCTAACCCTTATCTTTACCTCATATTAAGCATCGTATTCGATATTTGACTAAGTTATTACCTAGTACCAATCAATACTAGCCTATTACATAGTATACACTAAATCTATGTTAATAATTCTTTTCCTATTATCTACCTCCTTGGTCCGGCAAGTAGCATTTAGGCGAGTTCTAACGTTGATCATCCGTTAAAAAGACTTCTAAGCGAAAGAATTATTAATACATGCAAGACACTATTCTAGAATTGTTATTTTAGTTAGGGTTTATCTCATTATTTGCCTATGGTTCCCACAACCCTAGTTATGGAGTTTAGTTCCTCATAGCCATAAACACGATATTCAAATATGTTAAACAAGAATTCATGTACTTACTTTAATGAGAAAGAGTAAAATCCGAAAATATGCTTGATTAATCACCAAAAATCACTTGTATCAATCTCCAATAATCAAACACTCAAAAACACCCAGTTTAATAATCACAAAGTCTAACTATATGGAATTTGATAATCAAAGAGTCTAACCTCAAAAACGAGGTTTTTCGAACTATTTATAAAAAATGAAAACCTAATTAAACAAGGATTCTAATTTCTGGAAATCTGCCAAAACGCGGCTGGGTCGACGGACCTCGCGACGGACCGTCATGGTCACGACGGACCGTCATGGGATCCGTCGTCCCATACTTGTCCAATTTCTTCTGCTGCTTCTTCATTCCCCTCGACGGCAAGTGTGACGGACCGTTATAGGCACGACGGTCCGTCGAGGGTCTTCGTTTCAAAATACTTCAACTCTTGGAATCTGGGTACTGGGATCACTTCTCTGATCTTCACGACGGACCTGCACGACGGACCGTCATGGCCATGACGGACCGTCACAAGCTTCGTAATCCCACACTTGGTTAGACTTCCCCATCTTCCTTCAGCAGCTTCTCTACGCTGCCACCTACGGACCGTCGTAAGCACGACGGACCGTCATAAGCTCCGTAGGTGGTCTCTTCTGCACTTTTCGCTCAAAATCTTCGCATTCAGCTTTGGACAGATTTCCTGCAAAACAAAGAGAAACTTATATCAAAATTAGCACAAAAAGGCTTTTGGACACACTAAACTTAAGGAAAAAGCATTAATTATACCGTGAAACCACGGTATATCATGTACTAAAGCTAGAAACAAAATGTAGCATCCTCGAATTCAAGGACCTACCAAAGGTCTAGAGATACTAGTCCGAATCGCTTCAATGAATCTTAAATCCTCTTCAAGAACCTACACCTATTAAAATAGTATTAGTATAGGGGTTATTACACACTTGTACTAAGTATGGGTGTATGCACATAAACACATAAGGACTATGCATGTAACGACCTGTTTAGTCGTTTTGAGCAGCAGATTTTATTTCTGGAAAAACTGGTTGGGACGACGGATGTAACGACGGACCGTCGTGGTTACGACGGCCCGTCGAGGATGTTTCGTTCCATGACACTTAGAATTATTAAATTTGGATATTAAAATCGACTCTCTGTAATCTGTGACGGACCTGCAGGACGTGCCGTCACAGCTACGACGAACCGTCGTGAGGCACCGTTTCAATATACTTAGGAATCCTGAAATTGGGTACTGAAAATCGAGTCTCTGACCGTCATGACGTAATGTGCAGGACGGACCGTCACATGGGTGACGGACGGTCACAGTATCCTTGGTGGAAGAATAGAGTCGACGACCTTCGTGACGGACTGTCGCAGTCACGACGGCCCGTCACAGGTTGCGTAATCCCAGGCAGAATCGGATTTCTTCACACGTTTTAAGGGACGTTTTGGACTATTCTTTCCTTAATTATAGATTTCGTGGGTTTACATTAATAACTCAAATTCTTGAGGGATAAAAGAGGTAACTTTGGATTAATTAGTGGGGTATTCTTGCCACCTTTTACACTTAATTATAGGTTAATTAGGGTAAAAGAAAGAGGGTTTGAATAAAGAAAATAGAAAGAACAAAAGGAGAGAGAGAGATTGATCGATCAAGAGGCAGAGAGAATATCAAAGCTTGGGAATTGCTTGTTGATTCCAATTCCTCGGTGGAGGTAGGTTATGGTTATTTTACGATATTCGTAGTGAACTCTTAATAGTGAATGATATGTATTGGTGATATTGTAAACCTGTCTATATGCTTAATTGTATGCTTGCATGAATATGATTATGTGATTTTGATAAAACAAGCATGATGAAAACAATTGAATCCCAAATCTTGAAAGAAACTTTAATCTATTTATTAATGATGATGCCTTGCTATAAAAGAAGGCTTGATGAATTAAAGTAATGGGATTGATGATGCCTTAGTATAGAGAAGGCTTGGTGAACGGATAGAATAAGATTAGTGGATTGGAGTGTCACGTTCCGTCACATAGTATTAGTGGATCGGAGTGTCACGTTCCGACACATAGTATTAGTGGATCGGAGTGTCACGTTCCGACACATAGTATTAGTGGGACGGGTGTCACGAACCGACACCTAGAATTAGGGGATCGGAGTGTCACGTACCGACACATATAGGGGATCGGAGTGTCACGTTCCGACACATATAAGGGATCGGAGTGTCACGTTCCGACACATATAGGGGAGGAGGAGTGTCACGTTCCGACACATATAGGGGATCGGAGTGTCACGTTCCGACACATATAGGGGATCGGAGTGTCACGTACCGACACATAGTGGTAGGGGATCGGAGTGTCACGTACCGACACAAGAGGAAGAAAGATAATGAATCTGAAAGATGATAAATATACTCAATCTAATCAACTTAATTCCCAAATGAGTATGGTATTGAGGCTTGAGTCCTCATGGGTGAACTTGATGGTACTTGTTGATGCTACATGTTGAGTATAGTTGATTTATAATATTAACTGATATATACTGTTTTCTATTTTGAGTTGGCCGATGATATCTACTCAGTACTTGTGGTTGTACTGACCCCCTACTTTTATGTTTTCTTCTTTGTTATTTGTGGAATGCAGCAAACGTTCCGTCAACTTCAACTCAACAGTAGATCTAGCCAGTCTTCACTACTTTCGGAAATTCAGGGTGAGCTAATGCGTCTAGCTTGGACTGGATCTTCTTCTTCAAGTCTTGATGCCTTGACTTCCGGCATGGACTAGCTTTCTATTATTTTGTTTTCTTAGATATTCTTAGTTTAGTAATTTGAGGATAGATGTTCTTGTGATGATGACTTCCAGATTTTGGGGATAATAATAATAGTTTTGAATTGTTTTATTTATGAGTTTAAGTCTTCCGCATTATTTTCTGTTGATATATCTTGAAATGTTAAGGTTTAGATGGGTTGGTTCGCTCACATAGGAGGGTAAATGTGGGTGCCAGTCGCGTCCCCGATTTGGGTCGTGACAAACTTGGTATCAGAGCATTAGGTTCGTTGGTCTCATCACACAAGAACAGGTCTAGTATCTTAAGGAACCGTAGGGGGACGCCTTTACTTTTCCTTGAGAGGCTATAAGACTTTAGGAAAATTTCACTCTTTCATTCCTTCTTTCGTGCTACTACTTGAGTCCAATTGGTATCTAGGTGATACGAATTGGTATCTGACCATCTTCACTCTATTTCGCAGATGGTTAGAACTAGAGCAACGACCGCACAAGCAGCCACAACGGCAAGACAAGAAACGTCTGAGCCAGCCACTGGGGCTGTGGCTCGAGGAAGAACAGCGCTAAGAGGCCGTGGGAGGACGTCCTCTAGAGGAAGAGGACGAGCACCTAGTCCATCTGATGCTAGGGCGGTGACTCCTCCACCGACTGAGGAGGTAGTAAGAGAGGGTGAGGAAGGGGAAACTGAACAAGAGCAGAATGAGGAATTGCCACCCCAACCTACCCCAGAGATGATCAATCAGGTTCTTGCTTATCTTAGCGGGTTATCTGATCACGGTCAGGCACCTCCAGTGGTTTCTGCACCAACACCTCCGGTTTCAGAGGTACGACATGCGGCTACTATGGCTCCCCGCATGGATGCCTCATTGGAGATAGGCACATTTCCACGTCTGACTACTGGACCGATAATGACAAACGATCAGCACGAACTTTTCAGCAAGTTCTTGAAATTGAAACCTCCAGTCTTCAAGGGTGCAGAATCTGAAGATGCTTATGATTTTCTGGTTGATCGTCATGAGCTACTACACAAGATGGGGATAGTAGAACGGTTTGGCGTTGAGTTCGTAAGCTATCAGTTTCAAGGGAACGCCAAAATGTGATGGCGATCACATGTCGAGTGTCAACCGACAGAGGACACACCCATGACTTGGGCATCCTTCTCTACCCTGTTTATGGAGAAGTATATCCCAAGGACTTTGAGAGATAGAAAAAGGGATGAGTTCTTGAGTCTCGAGCAAGGTAGGATGACGGTTAACGCATATGAGGCTAAGTTTCGTGCTTTATCAAGGTATGCCACCCAACTTTGTTTCAGTCCACAAGAGCGGATTCGCCGTTTTGTGAAGGGGTTGAGGTCAGAATTGCGGATTTCAGCCCTACAGGTAGCGGCTACGGCAACATCCTTCCAAGAGGTGGTAGACTTTGTGATAGAAGTGGAAGGAGTGAAACTAGATGACTTCACCATGACATCGACATCAAAATGGTTTCGAAGGGGAGGTGAGTTTAATGGTTCTTACTCTAGAGGACAGAGCTCCGGAGGTTACTCAAGTCGACCAATTCAGTCTTCACTACAGACTGTAGTTGGGGGTCCACCTCAGAACGGTCAACACTACTCCGAGAGACCTATGCCTGACTCCAGAGAGTGTTATGGATGTGGGGAGATTGGACATGTTAGGAGGAATTGTCCAAAATAGAGTTACAGACCCCCAATAGCTAGAGGTAGAGGTGGTCATGGTAGAGGCCGCTTTTCTTGAGGACGTGGTGGTCGAGGTAATGGTGGTCACCACAACGGCAGAGGAGATGGGCAAATTGGAGCAACTACGACACAACATGGTAGGGGCAACGGACAGACTGGTGATAGGGCCCATTGTTACGCTTTCCCTGGGAGATCTGAAGCGGAGGTGTCTGATGCTGTTATCACAGGTAATCTTTTGGTTTGTGATTGCATGGCATCTGTATTATTTGACCCTGGCTCCACGTTTTCATATGTATCTTCATCATTTGCTAATGGTCTAAATTTACATTGTGAATTACTTGATATGCCTATTCGTGTTTCTACTCCGGTGGGTGAGTCTGTGATAGTCGAAAAAGTGTATAGGTCTTGTTTGGTGAATTTCGTGGGGAGCAACACTTATGTAGATTTGGTTATTTTAGAAATGGGTGACTTTGATGTAATTCTGGGTATGACTTGGCTTTCTCCGAATTTTGCGATTTAGGATTGTAATGCTAAAATTGTGACGTTAGCCAAGCCTGGGGCAGATCCGTTAGTGTGGGAGGGCGACTACACCTCCAATCCGGTGCGTATCATATCCTTTCTTCGTGCTAAGAAAATGGTTAGTAAAAGGTGTTTAGCTTTCTTGGCACATCTCAGGGATGACACTACCCAAGTACCTTCAATCGAAACAGTTTCGGTGGTCCGTGAGTTTTTGGATGTGTTCCCCGCAGATCTTCCTGGCATGCCACCGGATAGGGATATCGACTTTTGCATTGATTTGGAACCGGGCACTCGCCCCATTTCTATACCCCCTTATAGAATGGTTCCCGCCCAATTAAGAGAGTTAAAGGGTCAACTTCAAGAGTTGTTGAGCAAAGGCTTCATTAGACCAAGTGCATCTCCTTGGGGCGCTCCGGTTTTGTTTGTGAAGAAGAAGGATGGGAGTTTCCGGATGTGCATAGACTACCGGCAGTTGAACAAGGTAACTATTAAGAACAAGTATCCTCTTCCTCGCATTGATGACTTATTCGATCAACTACAAGGTGCTTGTGTCTTCTCGAAGATCGAATTGAGATCCGGTTATCATCAATTGAAGATACGGGCAGCGGATGTGCCAAAGACTGCTTTCCGAACTAGGTATGGGCATTATGAATTTGTAGTGATGTCTTTTGATCTTACAAATGCCCCCGCTGCTTTCATGAGCTTGATGAATGGGATATTTAAGCCATATTTGGATCTGTTTGTGATCGTGTTTATTGATGATATACTGATATACTCTAAAAGCAAGAAGGAACATGAGGAGCATTTGAGAATTGTATTAGAAATGTTGAGGGAGAAAAAGCTTTATGCGAAATTCTCCAAGTGTGAGTTTTGGCTAGATTCAGAGTCCTTCTTGGGACACGTGGTTTCTAAGGATGGAGTGATGGTGGATCCATCTAAGATTGAGACGGTGAAAAACTGGGTAAGGCCTACTAATGTGTCAGAAATAAGGAGTTTTGTGGGGTTAGCTAGCTACTACCGCCGATTTGTCAAGGGGTTCTCTTCCATTGCTTCCCAATTAACAAACTTGACTAAGCAGAATGTTCCATTTTTATGGTCGGATGAGTGTGAGGAAAGCTTTCAGAAACTCAAGACCTTGTTGACTACCGCACCAATTCTTACTTGCCAGTAGAGGGTAAGAACTTCATCGTTTATTGTGATGCATCCTATTCGGGTTTGGGTGCAGTGCTAATGCAAGAAAATAATGTAATTGCTTATGCTTCAAGACAATTAAAAGTGCATGAACGTAACTATCCAACTCATGACTTGGAATTGGCCCGCGTAGTGTTTGCATTAAAGCAATGGAGACACTATCTATATGGGGTTAAGTGTGAAGTATACACAGATCATCGTAGCCTACAGTATGTCTTACTCAGAAAGATTTGAACTTGAGAAAAAGGAGATGGATGGAACTACTGAAGGACTACGACATCACTATTTTGTATCATCCAGGGAAGGCGAATGTGGTGGCAGATGCTTTGAGTAGAAAGGCGGGAAGCATGGGAAGTCTAGCTCACTTGCAAGCTTCTGGACGCCCATTGGCTAGAGAAGTGCAGATTTTGGCTAATGACCTCATGAGGTTAGAAGTAAATGAGAAGGGAGGATTGTTAGCTTGTGTGGAGGCAAGATCCTCCTTCCTTGACAAGATTAAGGGGAAGCAGTTTGATGATGAGAAATTGATCCAGATTCGAGATAAAGTGTTGCAAGGAGAGGCTAAAGAAGCAACAATCGATGAGGAAGGTGTGTTGAGAATTAAGGGAAGGGTATTTTTACCCCGCATCGATGATTTGATCAACACTATTTTGGCAGAGGCTCATAGTTCAAGGTATTCTATACATCCGGGTGCAACCAAGATGTATCGCGACCTAAAGCAACACTTTTGGTTGAGTAGAATGAAGCGAGATATTGTTGACTTTATTGCCAAATGTCCAATCTTTCAACAAGTAAAGTATGAACACCAGAGGCCCGGAGGAACGCTTCAGAGAATGCCCATTCCTGAATGGAAGTGGGAGAGAATCGCAATGGACTTTGTGGTTGGTCTTCCAAAGACAATGGGTAAGTATGACTCCATTTGGGTGATTGTTGATAGGTTAACTAAGTCTGCTCATTTCATTCCGGTCAAGGTGACTTACAATGCAGAGAAGTTAGCAAAAATCTACATCTCAGAAATCGTTCGATTGCATGGGGTTCCACTATCCATTATATCAGATAGAGGTACGCAGTTTACTTCTAAGTTTTGGAAAACATTGCATGCAGAATTGGGTACTAGGTTGGACCTTAGTACCGCGTTCCATCCTCAGACCGATGGTCAGTCTGAGCGAACGATTCAAGTGTTGGAGGATATGCTTCGCGCATGTGTGATAGAGTTTGGTGGCCATTGGGATAGCTTCTTACCTTTGGCAGAGTTTTCATACAATAATAGCTATCACTCCAGTATTGATATGGCTCCATTTGAAGCATTGTATGGGAGGAGGTGTAGATCTCCCATTGGTTAGTTTGATGCATTTGAGGTTAGACCTTGGGGTACTGACCTCTTGAGGGATTCGTTAGATAAGGTGAAGGGCATTCAAGAAAAGCTTCTAGCGGCGCAAAGTAGACAAAAGGAGTATGCAGACCGAAAGGTTAGAGACTTAGAGTTCATGGAGGGTGAACAAGTCTTGTTGAAGGTTTCACCCATGAAAGGGGTGATGCGGTTTGGCAAAAGAGGTAAGCTAAGTCAAAGGTATATTGGACCATTTGAGGTACTAAAGCGAATAGGGGAGGTGGCTTATGAATTAGCCTTGCCCCCAGGGCTGTCCGGAGTGCATCCGGTGTTTCATGTGTCCATGTTGAAAAGATACCATGGAGATGGAAACTACATTATCCGTTGGGATTACGTCTTGCTTGATGAGAATTTGACTTATGAGGAGGAACCGGTTGCTATATTAGATAGAGAGGTTCGCAAGTTGAGGTCGAGAGAAATTGCATCCATCAAAGTTCAATGGAAGAATCGACCGGTTGAAGAGGCTACTTGGGAGAAGGAGGCAGATATGCAAGAAAAATACCCACATCTATTTACGGATTCAGGTACTCCTTTCCGCCATTGTTTTCTTCTTTTGATCATTCGGGGACGAACGATGGGTAAATTGGTATCTATTGTAACGACCTGTTTATTCGTTTTGAGCAGCAGATTTTATTTCTGGAAAAACTGGTTGGGACGACGGATGTAACAACGGACCGTCGTGGTTACGACGGCCCGTCGAGGATGTTTCGTTCCATGACACTTAGAATTCTTAAATTTGGATATTAAAATCGACTCTCTGTAATCTGTGACGGACCTGCAGGACGTGCTGTCACAGCTACGACGAACCGTCGTGAGGCACCGTTTCAATATACTTAGGAATCCTGAAATTGGGTACTGAAAATCGAGTCTCTGACCGTCATAACGTAATGTGCAGGACGGACCATCACATGGGTGACGGACCGTCACAGTATCCTTGGTGGAAGAATAGAATCGACGACCTTCGTGACGGACCGTCGCAGTCACGACGGCCCGTCACAGGTTGCGTAATCCAAGGCAGAATCGGATTTCTTCACACGTTTTAAGGGACGTTTTGGACTATTCTTTCCTTAATTATAGATTTCGTGGGTTTACATTAATAACTCAAATTCTTGAGGGATAAAAGAGGTAACTTTGGATTAATTAGTGGGGTATTCTTGCCACCTTTTACACTTAATTATAGGTTAATTAGGGTAAAAGAAAGAGGGTTTGAATAAAGAAAATAGAAAGAACAAGGAGAGAGAGAGATTGATCGATCAAGAGGCAGAGGGAATATCAAAGCTTGGGAAATTGCTTGTTGATTCCAATTCCTCGATGGAGGTAGGTTATGGTTATTTTATGATATTCGTAGTGAACTCTTAATAGTGAATGATATGTATTGGTGATATTGTAAACCTTTCTATATGCTTAATTGTATGCTTGCATGAATATGATTATGTGATTTTGATAAAACAAGCATGATGAAAAAAATTGAATCCCAAATCTTGAAAGAAACTTTAATCTATTTATTAATGATGATGCCTTGGTATAAAAGAAGGCTTGATGAATTAAAGTAATGGGATTGATGATGCCTTAGTATAGAGAAGGCTTGGTGAACGGATAGAATGAGATTAGTGGATCAGAGTGTCACGTTCCGACACATAGTATTAGTGGATCGGAGTGTCACGTTCCGACACATAGTATTAGTGGATCGGAGTGTCACGTTCCGACACATAGTATTAGTGGGACGGGTGTCACGAACCGACACGTAGAATTAGGGGATCGAAGTGTTACGTACCGACACATATAGGGGATCAGAGTGTCACGTTCTGACACATATAGGGGATCGGAGTGTCACGTTCCGACACATATAGGGGATCCGAGTGTCACGTTCCGACACATATAGGGGATCGGAGTGTCACATTCCGACACATATAGGGGGATCGGAGTGTCACGTACCGACACATAGTGGTAGGGGATCGGAGTGTCACGTACCGACACAAGAGGAAGAAAGATAATGAATCTTGAAAGATGATAAATATACTCAATCTAATCAACTTAATTCCCAAATGAGTATGGTATTGAGGCTTGAGTCTTCATGGGTGAACTTGATGGTACTTGTTGATGCTACATGTTGAGTTTATAGTTGATTTATAATATTAACTGATATATACTGTTTTCTATTTTGAGTTGGCCGATGATATCTACTCAGTACTTGTGGTTGTACTGACCCCCTACTTTTATGTTTTCTTCTTTGTTATTTGTGGAATGCAGCAAACGTTCCGTCAACTTCAACTCAACAGTAGATCTAGCCAGTCTTCACTACTTTCGGAAATTCAGGGTGAGCTAATGCGTCTAGCTTGGACTGGATCTTCTTCTTCAAGTCTTGATGCCTTGACTTCCGGCATGGACTAGCTTTCTATTATTTTGTTTTCTTAGATATTCTTAGTTTAGTAATTTGAGGATAGATGTTCTTGTGATGATGACTTCCAGATTTTGGGGAAAATAATAATAGTTTTGAATTGTTTTATTTATGAGTTTAAGTCTTCCGCATTATTTTCTGTTGATATATCTTGAAATGTTAAGGTTTAGATGGGTTGGTTCGCTCACATAGGAGGGTAAATGTGGGTGCCAGTCGCGTCCCCGATTTGGGTCGTGACAATGCATGATCAAGGAAAGCTCTTCCTATAGCAACATGTCGTTTCTGGAAAGTGAAGTCACTTGACTTTCCTAATTCGTTATGTATGAATCATGTTACATATTTTAATACATTGAAAGCACACAAATAATTTTTTATATGACCATAAAATCTTGTAATCATGAACATAATTTTAGAACATCTCAAACGAAAATTTATAGTTTTTATCCCTCTTAGGCCGAGAGCTCTCTTTCAAGAATTAGTTTATTTTTCAGTTTTTTCTTGTTTTTGTTTTGTAGTTCAATGATATCCTTTAATCCTATGTCTTACTTACAAGTGCAATGATTCATTATAGTCCCATACCTACAATGAATCAAGTAAGTAATCCAAGAGACTAAGGAAATGATTTGACTACAATTGGGCATGAAGTCCTTATAAGCCAATCTTTATTAGTTATGTCTATTATTTGATCATTTGCATAATATAAGAAGTCATTATAAGCTAATATTTATTGGTTATGCCCATAACTTGCTAAAAACTTCATTCTTATCAAACACTAATGATTGATTTTCTTAAGCTCTTTCTTTCTTAGTGCACTTTGAACTTACATATCTTCTTCTTTCTTTATTACTTTTTTAAAGAAATCTTTATCATTAAGATCATGTGAAATGACATGAATTCCAGTGTCTGCCCACACTGAAAAGGGGTGGTTCACCAATCAAAGTGAACCTAGATCATGTGAGTTAACATGAAATCCAGTGTCTGCCCCACACTTAAAAGGGGTCGTTCACTGGCTAAAGTGAAATCAAGTCCAGTGTCTTCCCCACACTTAAAAGAGGTGGTTCACAACTAAAGTGAAACTAAATACTTTGTTTAATCATTGACCGACATAGATCATGTGAACCAAACATGTAATCCCGTTTCTGCCCCACACTGAAAAGGGTGGTCTACCTACAAAAGTGAAACTTAATACTACCTAGCTATCTTAGGTGGAATCTACTGGCTAGTTCCTATTCTGGCAACATAGTTCAAAGTCTAGGAGATTTCGGAAACTACTTATCCATCTTGGTGGAAGCCACATCTAATGTGGCTTATATGTGCTTGCACTAACTCATTGCTAGTCTATTAGTGCTTTTCTCAATTTCTTATACTTTTTAGCTTTTATAGTTGAGTCATACATTGTCGAAGCTTGCTTCTAATATGAGGTATGCTTAACTCAATGGATGACTTGTCATCTTTTATATACTTGATGAATATGAACTTAAGACTTGCATTATAATCATGGTGTTAAGGAGACTTGTTTCACAATTTCTAACATCCTTTTATGTGAGTAACATTAACATAGCTCAATGGATGACTTTTCACCCCTTCCTTTACTTGATGAATGTTAAAATAAGTCTTATGATATAATTATGGTGGCAGTGAGACTTGTCTCACAAATTCTAACACCATCTTATGTGAGTTTCTTTAGCCTAATTGTTTAGGTGCAAGTGAGACTTGTCTCACTTCCTTTAACAACCCATTCTTGTTAATTTCAAAACTCATAAGCTTTTAGTTATGACATTACTCACCTTATCTTGTTCTTTGATAATCTTGTACCATTCTTAATGAAAGTTATGGGGACTCTTTATTGTGCTACTTTGTTCACATGTTAATTTAGATGGGTATGTTGGGACTTGTACCAATCATTAGCAAACCCTTGGTTATGAGTTTCATTAAGTGACATTGGTCATGCTCAATTTGGTATAACTTTGTCATTAGCCAACTTTATATCATTTTCTTGCAATAATATTGTTTGCCAATTTATTGGCATAAGCCCAATTTTCACATATTGTAGTAATGTAAACCTTCATTTTAAGCAAGCCATCTTTTAACATTTAATTGGCTTATAAGAACAATTCAGTGTTAGATTGGCCAGGCTGTAAAGTTTATTCGGCTTTGAAGATTCATTAATTAGCTTTGATTCATAAAAGACTTTAAAAAAATTCATCTTTTCGAACACTATTAGGCATTAAATGTACGAATCTAACCTATAGGTCTCACTAGACGTCATTAAATCATAGAAACCTACACATAATGATCAGTTAGCACCACATACCAGCTACATGCTCGAGATTTTGCATTATACATACTACTAGAATCCGAATTAGGGAAAACTAGGGAGATGAAGATTCGAAAATTTCATTGGGAACAACCCTAGATTCAGATCTCTTAAATCCAAAACATTGAAAAAGCCTATTAGGGAAAGGAAACCAAGAGAGAAAAGTCATATAGAAATGGAGAATTGAACCTACGAATATCACCTTGTACTTTGCATCAAAAATCTTGAAGAATAGTCTTGAAACCGCGTAGGATATTTTCTATTATTCTCCCGCTTATTATATTTTTTTGTAGGTGTCACGACCCAACTCGGGGACGAGACTGGCACCCACATTTACCCTCCGATGTGAGCGAACCAACCCATCTAAACCTTAACATTTCAAGATATTTCAACATAAAATAATGCGGAAGACTTAAACTCATTAATAAAGAAAAACAACTCAAAACTATTATTAATATTCCCAAAATCTGGAAGTCATCACCACAAGAACATCTATCTCAAACTACTAATCTAAGAATGTCTAAAAAGCTAAAAACAATCAAAAACTAGTCCATGCCTGAAGTTCAAGGCATCAAGACTTGAAGAAGGAGACCCAGTCCAAGCTAGACGCATTAGCTCACCCTGAATTTCCGATGAAGTGAAGACGGATTGATCTACTGCTGATCGAAGTTGACGGAACGTTTGCTGCATAACACAAATAACAAGAGGAAACATAAAAGTAGGGGGTCAGTACAACCACACGTACTGAGTAGATATCATCGGTCAACTCAAAATAGGGAACAATATATATTAACAATAATGTAATCAACTACGATACTCAACATGTAGCACAACAATTACTTTATCATTAACAATTTCCGTCAAGTTCACACATGAGGTCTCAAGCCTCAATACCATACTCATTGGGAAATTAAGTTCATTAGATTGAGTATATTCATTATCTTTCAAGATTCATTATCTTTCTTCCTCTTGTGTCGGTACGTGACACCCCGCTCCTCTAATCTATCCTGGTGTCGGAACGTGACACTCCGATCCTCATATTCATTCTATCCTGGTACCGGAACGTGGCACCCGATCCTCATATTCTATCCTGGTGTCGGAACGTGACACTCCGATCCTCATATTCATTCTATCCTGGTACCGGAACGTGGCACCCGATCCTCATATTCTATCCTGGTGTCGGAACGTGACACTCCGATCCTCATATTCATTCTATCCTGGACCGACCGAACGTGCACCGATCCCCTAATTCATCAAGCCTTCTTTATACTAAGGCATCCTCATTATCATTATATAATTTGTCAAGGCCTTCTTTCATACTAAGGCATCATCAATCTTATTATATATATATCAAGTGAATTAGGGTTCTTTCAAGATTTGGGATTCAATAGCTTCATCCTGCTTTGTTAATTCATAACAATTTCATAATCATAATCATGCAAGCATACAATTAATCATATAGACAGGTTTACAACATCATCAATACATATCTACACTATCAAGAGTTCACTACGATTATCGTAACATAAAACATAACCTACCTCCACCGAAGAATTGGAATCAACAAGAAATTTCCCAAGCTTGCTATTCTCCTCTCTCTCGATCGATCTTCTCTCTCTCCCTTTCTGTTCTTTCTCTTTTGTTTTACTCAACCCTCTTCCTTTACCCTAATTAATCATATAATTAAGTGTGAAAAAGGACAATAAAACCCCCCACTAATTCCTTAAGGTTACCCCTTTTAACCCTTAAGTAATTAGACTTATTAATGTTACCCCTCAATCTTTATAATTAAGGAAAGAATAGTCAAAAACGACCCTTAAAACGTGTGGAGAAATCCTATTTTGTCTGGACTAGTGGCTTGACTGTGACTGCGTGACGGGGCCGTCGTACCTGCGACGGTCCGTCACGGTCGTCGTCGCGCCTGCCCAAAAACCCCTCGTCACCACGGACGCAGTGATGGTCCGTCACGCCTGTGACGGTCCGTCCTGCACGTCCGTCATGGCGGTCAGAAACTCGTTTCTCGAACCAAATTCTCAAACGTTGAAGTGTTTTGCAACGGAAACTCACGACGGTTCGTCGTAGATGTGACGGAACGTCCTGCAGGTCCGTCACAATTTACAGAGAGTCGACTTTCAGTACCCGATTTTTAAAATGCTAAGTGTCATGGAACGGAACACCCACGACGGGCCGTCGTGACTACGACGGTCCGTCACGACTTCCGTCGTTCCAGCCAGTTTTTCCAGAAATTATTCTGCTGCTCCAAAACGACTAAACAGGTCGTTACAATAGATACCAATTTACCCATCGTTCGTCCCCGAACGATCAAAAGAAGAAAGACCATGGCGAAAAGGAGTACCTGAATCTGTGAACAGATGTGGGTATTTTTCTTGCATATCTGCCTCCTTCTCCCAAGTAGCTTCTTCAACCGGTCGATTCTTCCATTGAACTTTGATGGATGCAATCTCTCTCGACCTCAACTTGCGAACTTCTCTATCTAATATAGCAACCGGTTCCTCTTCATAAGTCAAGTTCTCATCCAACAAAACTGAATCCCAACGGATGATGTAGTTTCCATCTCCGTGGTATCTCTTCAACATGGATACATGAAACACCGGATGCACTCCGGACAGCCCTGGGGGCAAGGCTAACTCATAAGCCACCTCCCCTATTCTTTTAAGCACTTCAAATGGTCCAATGTACCTTGGACTTAACTTACCTCTTTTGCCAACCGCATCACCCCTTTCATGGGTGAAACCTTCAACAAGACTTGTTCACCTTCCATGAACTCCAAGTCTCTAACCTTTCGGTCTGCATACTCCTTTTGTCTACTTTGAGCCGCCAAAAGCTTCTCTTGAATAGCTTTCACCTTCTCCATAGAATCTCTCAACAGATCAGTCCCCCAAGGTCTAACCTCGAAGGCATCAAACCAACCAATGGGAGATCTACACTCCTCCCATATAATGCTTCAAATGGGGCCATGTCGATACTAGAGTGATAACTATTATTGTATGAAAACTCTGCCAAAGGTAAGAAACTATCCCAATGGCCACCAAACTCTATCACACATGGCGAAGCATATCCTCCAAAACTTGAATCGTTCGCTCAGACTGACCATCGGTCTGAGGATGAAATGCAGTACTAAGGTCCAACCTAGTACCTAATTCAGCATGTAGTGTTCTCCAAAACTTAGAAGTAACTGCGTACCTCTATCTGATATGATTGAGAGTGGAACTCCATGCAACCGAACGATTTCTGAGATGTAGATCTTGGCTAACTTTTCTGCATTGTAGGTCACCTTGACAGGAATGAAATGTGCAGACTTAGTTAACCTATCAACAATCACCCAAATAGAGTCATACTTACCCAATGTCTTTGGAAGACCAACCACGAAGTCCATCGCGATTCTCTCCCACTTCCATTCAGGAATGGGCATTCTCTGAAGTGTTCCTCCGGGCCTTTGGTGTTCATACTTTACTTGTTGACAATTTGGACACTTGGCAACAAACTCAACAATATCTCGCTTCATTCTACTCCACCAGAAGTGTTGCTTTAGGTCGCGATACATCTTGGTTGCACCAGGATGTATAGAATATCCGGAACTATGAGCTTCTGTAAGAATAGTGGTGATCAAATCATCGATGCGGGGTACACATACTCTTCCCTGATCCTCAAAACACCTTCCCCATCGATTATTGCTTCCTTAGCCTCTCCTTGCAACACTTTATCTCGAATTCGCCTTAGTTTCTCATCGTCAAATTGTTTCCCCTTAATCTGATCAAGGAAAGAGGATTTTGCCTCTACACAAGCTAACAATCCTCCTTCTCATTTATTTCTAACCTCATAAGGTCATTAGCCAAAATCTGCACTTCTCTAGCCAATGGGCGTCTAGAAGCTTGCAAATGAGCTAGACTTCCCATGCTTCCGGCCTTTCTACTCAAGGCATCTGCCACAACATTGGCCTTCCCCGGATGATACAAAATAGTGATGTCGTAGTCCTTCAGTAGTTCCATCCATCTCCTCTGTCTCAAGTTCAAGTCTTTCTGAGTGAAGACATACTGTAAACTACGATGGTCCGTGTAGACTTCACACTTAACCCCATACAAATAGTGTCTCCATTGCTTTAGTGCAAACACTACCGCGGCCAATTCCAAGTCATGAGTTGGATAGTTACGTTCATGCACTTTTAATTGTCTTGAAGCATAAGCAATCACATTCTTCTCTTGCATTAGCACTGCACCCAACCCAGAATAGGATGCATCACAGTAAACAATGAAGTCTTTACCCTCTATTGGCAAGGTAAGAATTGGTGCGGTAGTCAACAAAGTCTTAAGCTTCTGAAAGCTTTCCTCACATTCATCTGACCATACAAATGGAACATTCTGCTTAGTCAAATTCGTCAATTGGGAAGCAATGGAAGAGAATCCCTTGACGAATCGGCGGTAATAGCTAGCTAACCCCACAAACCTCCTTATTTCTGACACGTTTGTAGGTCTTACCCATTCTTTACCGTCTCAATCTTAGATGGATCTACCATCACTCCATCACTTCCATCCTTAGAAACCACGCCCCAAGAAGGACACTGAATCTAGCCAAAACTCACACTTGGAGAATTTCGCGTAAAGCTTTTTCTTTCTCAACAACTCTAACACCATTTTCAAATGCTCCTCATGTTCTTTCTTACTTTTGGAGTATATCAGTATATCATCAATAAACACGATCACAAAGAGATCCAAATATGGCTTGAAAATCCCGTTCATCAAGCTCATGAAGGCAGCAGGGGCATTAGTAAGACCAAACGACATTACCACAAACTCATAATGCCCATACCTAGTTCGAAAAGCAGTCTTGGGCACATCCGTTGCGCGTATTTTCAATTGGTGATAACGGACCTCAAGTCTATTTTTGAGAAGACACAAGCACCTTGTAACTGATCGCACAAGTCATCAATGCGAGGAATGGGGTACTTGTTCTTAATAGTCACCTTGTTCAACTGTCGGTAATCTATGCACATTCGGAAACTCCCATCTTTCTTCTTCACAAACAAAACCGGAGCACCCCAAGGAGATGCACTGGTCTAATGAAGCCTTTGCTCAACAACTCTTGAAGTTGAGCCTTTATTCTCTTAACTCCGCGGGAGCCATTCTATACGGGGGTATAGAAATGGGGCGAGTACCGGGTTCCAAATCAATGCAGAAGTCTATATCCCTATCTGGTGGCATACCGGGAAGATCTGCAGGGAACACATCCAAAAACTCACAGACTACCGGACTGACTCAATCGATGGTACTTGAGTAGTGTCATCCTTAAGATTGCCAAGAAAGCTAGACAACCCTTACTAACCATCTTCTGAGCACGAATAAAGGAGATGATACGCACCGGATTGGGAGTGTAGTCACCCTCCCATACTAACTGATCTGCCCCAGGCTTGGCTAACGTCACTGTTTTAGCATTACAATCCAAAATCGCAAAGTTTGGAGAAAGCCAAGTCATACCCAGAATTACATCAAAGTCACCCATTTCTAAAATAACCAAATCCACATAAGTGTTGCTCCCCACAAAATTTACCAAACAAGACCTATACACCTTTCGACTATCACAGACTCACCCACCGGAGTAGAAACACGAATAGGTATGTCAAGTAATTCACAATGTAATTTAGGCCATTAGCAAATGAGGAAGATACATATGAAAACGTGGAGCCAGGGTCAATAACACAGATGCCATGCAATCACAAACCAAAAGATTACCTGTGATAACAGCATCAGACGCCTCCGCTTCAGATCTCCCAGGGAAAGCGTAGCAATGAGCCCCATTATTTGTTTGTCCGTGGCCCCTACCATGTTGTGTAGTAGTGGCTCCATTTTGACCCTCTCCTCTGCCGTTTTGGTGACCACCATTACCTCGGCCACCACGCCCTCCAGAATATCGACCTCTACCATACCACCTCTTCCTCTAGCCATTGGGGGTCTGTAACTCTGGTTTGGACAGTACCTCTTAATGTGTCCAATCTCTCCACACCCATAACATTCTCTGGGTTCACGCGTCGGCTCTCAGAGAAATGTTGACCGTTCTGAGGTGGACCCCCAACTACAGTCTGTAGTGAAGACTGTATTGGTCGATTTGAGTGACCTCCAGAGCTCTGTCCTCTAGAATAAGAACCATTATACTCACCTCCCCTTCGGAACCTCTTTGATGTCGATGTCGGTGGTGAAGTCATCTGGTTTCACTCCTTCCACCTCTATTACAAAGTCTACCACCTCTTGAAAGGATGTTGCTGTTGCCGCTATCTGTAAGGCTGAAATCCGCAATTCGACCTCAAACCCCTTCACAAAACGGCGGATCCGTTCTTGTGGACTGAAACAAAGTTGCGTGGCATATCTGGATAGCGCGCGAAATTTAGCCTCATACGCGTTTACTGTCATCCTTCCCTGTTTAAGACTCAAGAACTCATCCCTCTTCAATCCCTCAAAGTGCGGGATATACTTTTCATGAACAAACTAGAGAATGATTCCCAAGTCATAGGTGGTGCCTCCGTTGGTTGACACTCAACATGTGAACGCCACCACATTTTGGCGTTCCCTTGGAACTGATAGCTCACGAACTCGACACCAAACCTCTCTACTATTCCCATTTTGTGTAGTAGTTCATGACAATCAACCAGAAAATCATAAGCATCTCAGATTCTGCACCCTTGAAGACTGGAGGTTTTAGTTCAAGAACTACGACTAAAAAAGTTCATGTTGATCGTTTGTCATAATAGGCCCAGTAGTCAGACGTGGAAATGTGCCTATTCCCAATGGTGCATCCATGCGGGGAGCCATAGTAGCCGCATGTCGTATCTCTGAAACTGGAGGTGTTGGTGCAGAAACCACTGGAGGTGCTTGACCACTGATCAGACAACCCGCTAAGATAAGCAAGTACTTGGTTGATCATCTCTGGGGTAGGTTGGGTGGCATTCCTCATTCTGCCCTTGTTCAGTTTCCCCTTCCTCACCCTCTCTCTCTACTACCTCCTCAGTCGGTGGAGGAGTCACTGCCCTAGCCTCAGATGGACTAGGTGCTCGTCCTCTCCCTCTAGAGGACGTCCTCCCACGACCTCTCCCACGGCCTCTTGCCGTTGTTCTTCCTCGAGCCACAGCCCCAGTGGCTGGCTCAGTCGTTTCCTGTCTTTCCGTTGTCGCTGCTGGTGCGGTCGTTGCTCTAGTTCTAACCATCTGCGAGATAGAATGAAGATGGTCAGATACCAATTTGTATCACCTAGATACCAATTGGACTCAAGTAATAGCACGAAAGAAAGAATGAAAGAATGGAATTTTCCTAAAGTCTTATAGCCTCTCAAAGAAAAGTAAAGGCGTCCCCCTACCGTTCTTTAAGAATCTACTAGACCTGTTCTTGTGTGATGAGACCAATGAACCTAATGCTCTGATACCAAGTCTGTCACGACCCAACTCGGGGACGAGACTGGCACCCACATTTACCCTCCGATGTGAGCGAACCAACCCATCTAAACCTTAACATTTCAAGATATTTCAACATAAAATAATGCGGAAGACTTAAACTCATTAATAAAGAAAAACAACTCAAAACTATTATTAATATTCCCAAAATCTGGAAGTCATCACCACAAGAACATCTATCTCAAACTACTAATATAAGAATGTCTAAAAAGCTAAAAACAATCAAAAACTAGTCCATGCCGGAAGTTCAAGGCATCAAGACTTGAAGAAGGAGACCCAGTCCAAGCTAGACGCATTAGCTCACCCTGAATTTCCGATGAGTGAAGACGGATTGATCTACTGCTGCTGAGTCGAAGTTGACGGAACGTTTGCTGCATAACACAATAACAAGAGAAAACATAAAAGTAGGGGGTCAGTACAACACACGTACTGAGTAGATATCATCGGTCAACTCAAAATAGGGAACAATATATATTAACATAATGTAAATCAACTACGATACTCAACATGTAGCAACAACAATTACTTTATCATTAACAATTTCCGTCAAGTTCACACATGAGGTCTCAAGCCTCAATACCATACTCATTTGGGAAATTAAGTTCATTAGATTGAGTATATTCATTATCTTTCAAGATTCATTATCTTCTTTCTTCCTCTTGTGTCGGTACGTGACACCCCGCTCCTCTAATTCTATCCTGGTGTCGGAACGTGACACTCCGATCCTCATATTCATTCTATCCTGGTACCGGAACGTGGCACCCGATCCTCATATTCTATCCTGGTGTCGGAACGTGACACTCCGACCTCATATTCATTCTATCCTGGTGTACCGGAACGTGGCACCCGATCCTCATATTCTATCCTGGTGTCGGAACGTGACACTCCGATCCTCATATTCATTCTATCCTGTTACCGGAACGTGGCACCCGATCCCCTAATTCATCAAGCCTTCTTTATACTAAGGCATCCTCATTATCATATATAATTTTCAAGAGCCTTCTCTTCTTTATACTAAGGCATCATCAATCTTATTATAATATATCAAGTGAATTAGGGTTCTTTCAAGATTTGGGATTCAATAGCTTCATCCTGCTTTGTTAATTCATAACAATTTCATAATCATAATCATGCAAGCATACAATTAAGCATATAGACAGGTTTACAACATCATCAATACATATCATACACTATCAGAGTTCACTACGATTATCGTAACATAAAAAACCAAACCACCTCACCGAAGAATGGAATCAACAAGAAATTTCCCAAGCTTGCTATTCTCCTCTCTCTCGATCGATCTTCTCTCTCTCCCTTTCTGTTCTTTCTCTTTTGTTTTACTCAAACCCTCTTTCCTTTACCCTAATTAATCATATAATTAAGTGTGAAAAAGGACAATAAAACCCCACTAATTCACTTAAGGTTACCCCCCTTTAACCCTTAAGTAATTAGACTTATTAATGTTACCCCCAATCTTTATAATAATTAAAAGAATAGTCAAAAACGACCCTTAAAACGTGTGGAGAAATCCTATTTTGTCTGGGACTGCGTGACCTGTGACGGCCCGTCGTACCTACGACGGTCCGTCACGGTCGTCGTCGCGCCTGCCCAAAAACCCCTCGTCACCACGGACGCAGTGACGGTCCGTCACGCCTGTGACGGTCCGTCCTGCACGTCCGTCATGGCGGTCAGAAACTCGTTTCTCGAACCAAATTCTCAAACGTTGAAGTGTTTTGCAACGGAAACTCACGACGGTTCGTCGTAGATGTGACGGAACGTCCTGCAGGTCCGTCACAATTACAGAGAGTCGACTTTCAGTACCCGATTTTTAAAATGCTAAGTGTCATGGAACGGAACACCCACGACGGGCCGTCGTGACTACGACGGTCCGTCACGACTTCCGTCGTTCCAGCCAGTTTTTCCAGAAATTATTCTGCTGCTCCAAAACGACTAAACAGGTCGTTACAGTAGGTTTTCTAGTGGTTGAACATGATCCTAAGTCTTAGGAACTGATATTGATTAATTAAACTTAGTATAATTAAGTTAATTAAATGAATCAATTATATAATTACAAAAATGCCCCTCCTAAATTGACTAAAAATAGGAGAACTTTTGAGCTATCCAAATGTGGAAATTTTCTAAGGTTTCGGCTAAGACCATGATTTTTCATTAATTAACTAAGATGCTAATTTAATTAATTAAGTGACTTAGGGTAATTAATAAAGTACCCCTACGTAATTAGGACCATAATCAACCCCATTGGACCATCCTAGGTTAGATACTAGGATGTTTCTTGAGTTAGTTACTAGGCTAGTGTCACCCGGTTAGGTCATAGGTTTTCGGGTGCACTAGTTAGTTAATTTTTGTTAGTCCTAAGTTAGTTAGATAGTTAGGTAGGTTATTTATATCCTAGAGTTTGTTAGGAATCTACGCCCCACATGACTTGAGTCCTTCACACGCCTTCTCCCAACTGCCCTAACCGAATTCGGTTGGGTTTATCCCTTGGCCGATTAGCACATGTACTTGCACAAGTGTTGCTGCTCAATTCTTTCTGTCCCAAGGATCCTCACTATATTCTTGGGTACTGATTACATTACATGATCATTTTAAATGATCATGTGCTTTTGTACCTAAGATTGAAACTTGGGTGCCTCGTAACTAATTTGTGAGTTAAGGAATTAAGCATTTTAGTTTAGGGTCTTCATTGCAGGTACAATTCCTAAAAAAGCTTGAATATGCCATTTTAATATCAAAGTATATTTTAATACATAGAAATTGGTTGCCACCCTTAAGCTTATATTCTCTAATATGCCCAATATTACTCAATATTATGCATTGGATTGCCTATGTACCCCAATACCTATTCTTAAAACATAATAGACTCTTCACTAGGCGAGTATATTTATTGGAATGTTAGGATATCCTATTTTACCATTGTTAGTTCCATTAAGGACCCTCTTTGGTAAGGTGTAATGTGATTGGGTTATGAACAATATATGGTACCTCTTCATATGCTCCTTTATTGAATTACACTATGAGAACAATGGCTAGCACCGAGAGACTATGCTTGGGAAGTATCTCTTTTTGAAGATGAGGTTAGAGTACAAAGAAACAATCTATATTCCTTAACCATGTGCCTATATGGGTTGTGTCCTAGTTTTACAATTGGAAAGTAGAACAACCTCAATCGCAGTAGGTTATAACTCTAGATTCCATGAATATCTAGTATGGTCTATCTATTTTATTCCATACTCTCATCATTCGGTATACATGCTAGTGTTGGCTACATATAATGAATTTTAGGTAGTGGAACGGGACGCTATGTAGACATTGCATGACTAGGATTTAAAGATATTAGTGTGTGAGTTTTCTAGGTCTTTCCAAGACCATTATGTGAAGTCCTCCAAATGGCTTTAATGGAAATATGGTTTCCTAATGATGTATATTTTATGAAATTGTATTTATCTAGGGTGTCTTTCATTACTTCTTAGGTAGGGTATAAGAGGGTGTATGGATGGTTTCTTAATGTTTTACATAGGTGAGATTAAGAGTATCATTAGGTGGAAAGTTTATATAATTTAAAGGCTTGTGTATTGATTACAAGATTATCTGATATGTGATTTATTGGAATAACTTAATTTAGATAGTCTTAAGGATCATCTAAGTGTGTGTGAAGAGGTTGTAAGGGGCGGCCATTTCATAACTTATATAGGTGAGTCTAAGCATAATCTTTAGTCGGGGGCATATGTGAATATGCTTATGTAAGGATTGTTACTTGAAAGTGTGCTAAATGTTATTATTGACTTGTTTGATGTCTATTAAACTATTTTATGAGGATTTTTAATCAAAATATCATGAAAGCATTTGTAAATACTAAACGTCCTTTTTTCATGGTTTTTGCATGGCTTCCACACTAAGTGAATTCAATGTGCTAACCCTTTCTTTTCCCTTTTTCAGTAAAGTGTAGGGAATCGGAGGTCTTCGTATGTCATGAAGGATCGATAGGTTTCAAATGTTTAAAAATGAAGTAGCGGTCAGTCCTCATCGACCCAACGAAAATACACAAATAATCCTTTTTATGTATTATTTTTTATTTTATGTCTTCTATGGGCTTAGTCACTATGTTTTACATTCAATGTCTTAGATGGTTTATATGAGACAGTATAAAATTAGAAATTTGAAAGAAAGACTTTTGTTTGCATATTTAATTTTCTTTGTGTGTGAAGAAATTATTTAATTGTTACTTATTTTAGAGTGTAATTATGCGATGATTAATATATCGGGCTTGTGTGAGACTTCTTGAAGTCTCATTCTCCATGTCCCGACTAGAGGGATGCCCTATCTTCTAGGATATACCTTCAGGGTATGACATAAAAGTTCTTATCTAGGTTAGCTTTCAGGATCACTTAGGTGTGCTTGATGCGGGTGTTTGGGTGGTGTCTTCATATCTTACTGAAGTGAGTCTTGGAGTAAATTTTGGTAAAGGATCTAAAGTGATGGAAAGGCTTACTTGTTGAATATGGAATATGCCTTATATGTGATTGTTGACTTTTATTATGTCTCTTAAACACTTATGATGAATGTTTCTATGAAAATAGCATGAAAAAATATCCTAAAGTAAATGTCCTTTTTTGCATGGTTTTCTGTATATATATTTCTCTATGATACAAGTGTAGGAGGAAAGTGAGGATTTTCCTAAAAGTTGAAGCTTAAGAATTAAAATAGATTTCTCTCAACATTTGTATGTCCTCATATGTTTGGCAACATATATCTTAGTTTTAGTTTTCCTTTTCAAAAGATTTTTTAACAGAGTAGAATGTTTTTCTCAAATTAATGAAAAGGATGTGATCCTATAACATTGACTTGTGTCTAAGATGGCTTATGATTAGACTTAGTTTCATTCGTATGTTTTGGAAAAGAGTTTCCTTATTGACTATAATAAAAAAGATTTTAATCCGCACTATTTTTCATATATATATATATATATATATCTATATATATATATATATATATATGTGTGTGTGTGTGTGTGTGTGTGTGTGTGTGTGTGGTGTGTGTGTGTGTGCGTGTGTGAGTGTGTGTGAGAGTGAGTTTGTGAGTGAGTGTGTGTGTGTGTGTGTGTGTGTGTGTGTGTGTGTGTGTGTGTGTGTGTGTGTGTGTGTGTGTGTCTGTGTGATGAATAAATTCTAAGAGGCTTGTACAAGACATAAGCGAGGTCAAGTACGTTGTGTGACCACATTGGGATGCTCTCGAATCATGATAGTTGCAACTCTTCCTCCCTATTATTAAACTACTTTAGTCTTCATTAAAGGAAACATGTTGCAAGGGAGGAGATAATGACTGTGTATCCTAGAAAGAATAGATTGCATAAATCAAAGTTGCGGGTGGAATATATGGGCACAATCCACGGACCATAGGTCGGTTCATGGATGGCCACCTGCAGCCCTTCCCATAAATAGTCTAGAAAATGTCTAAGCTTCTACCCTTAGACCGTAGGTCAGACCAAAATCCCCTCTCTAAAACAAGTCGACAATTGACTCGAAGAACTGTGGGTAAATCCAAAACACCAACGGTTGGTCCCTAAAACTTTCAAGTCACGGGTCCTTTGGTCTTTCCCTTATGCTTGAACCCCTAAATCCCTCGTTATAGATAGTTTTAGCCTAGTAACATAATCAAAACTCACCCAAGTAAACTCATTTTACAAAAGGTCATCAAGTTGAACAAAAAGAAGGAGAATGAGTTGACCAACCCTCTCCAAGAATGCAACCAGGTTGTCTTTGGTTTTCACACCCAAATAATGAGATTTCTCCGTGAAATTTAGTACGAGCTATGTGAGATTTCACTACTTTTTCCATTGACCTAAATAGTCCCTAAAATAAATTGAAATTCTCGATTCCCTTTATACTACCTAGACCTATGGTTTCTAGAATTTCAGCTAATTACTATGATTTATTATCGTAACATTCTTATTTAGATTATCATTTCTTGGTATTGTTTTAAATAGATTCTTGCATAAATATTGAATCTTAGTTATGAAGGATTTTTATTTTTTGAAATATATTAGCTAGGACAGATAAACATATATACATGCCTTAGTTTTAAAATATTTCTTTATCATAAATTAATGTAGCATTTTCAGATTTCGATATCAAATTATTGAGCTATCTAGTTTACTTCAGTTATGTTATAATTTAAACATAATTGGTTGGGAGTGAAATTTATATCGAGTTGGACTAGGGTCTTTCAAGTCCGATAACTACTTGCCCCATAGGTCAATAAGTCCCCTCCATGAGCATCACTTTATTGATCAAGCCAATCATACCTCAAAAATTGTGGCAGAGTATATTTGGTCCTCTCGATGGTGAGTATATATCAAACTCTATGTTTATCTCAATTGGTCTTATGTCGGTTATTCATAGCTCCAACAGTCAACCTCTAGTGCATTGACCAAAATACTATTTACAGTTCACCGTTCAGTTTTAACATGTTATAGAGTTTGTCAATGCATTCAGTTTAGTTCATATTCAATATTTTTAGAATAGTTATCATCTTAATCTTATATTATTGCTCACTATGCTTTATTTCGTTATATATATTGTTATACTTTATTCTATCATGCATGTTGAGTGCCTTTTAAGTACTAAGGGATACTCTACGCTACATCTTCTCATGATGTAAGTTCAAGTTCTAAGTATTGAAATCACGTATAGATCAGTTCTCGCTTTCTGGCTCAGAAGTACCAATGGTGAGTCCTTCTTCTCTTAGGATAATCTACATGTTTCTTATACATTGAGTCTTTCTGTTTCAATTTAGCTAGATTTTGCTGGGGCACGTCCCAACCCTCTAGTCAATTATAATTTTTATGTCACATCCCGAGATCATCCCCTGAAGATATGGCACTCTTTAAGTGCAACAAGTGTACTTGACTTGTCGAAGGTCTTGTACAAGCTCTTTTGTATGGTTCATTGCATAGACATAGTCAAAAGTAGTGAGGAATTAAAAATTTTCACAAACAATTTCATAGTCTTTGAAATCTCTTTCATATAAAACTCGTAGGAAAATATAACTCTCATTTCATCAAATCATAGACATAAGAGAATTTGGGACACGACCCATACACAATAGAAATATAATACTACTAAGTCTATTACAATAATTCAATAAGGGAACTAAAAGATTTCTCTGCGGTCAAGTCAAATGGGGATATATTTGAACTTCATTGAATGATGCTATGGTCCATGTCTTGCTTCAAATGCTCCTCACCTACCAACCACAAGAGAGATAGATAAAAGCATGGAATAAGTACAATCACATGTACTGAGAATGACATAATGCGTAAAAATCTAGAAAACAGACATTTATCCGAAATATGCATATTTTGATTTAAATATCATAATATAATCTTAAGAACGACATTTAACGCCTTAGAAACACATTATAAATCACTAATCATTTATCACATTTTGAGAAGCAACATTACAATGAAGTGATTCTAATTCATATAGGACACTTCCTAGTATGTAATTTCTCACTAAAAGCTATTCTAAGACTCACTTAAGCAATACAAAGAAAGACCTCCTATACACCCTTCCTAAGCATGCCTAAATGATCCTCAAGAGTATTTATAATGAGACATACACACTTACAAGACACCAAAACACATAACATGTATAATAGAACATTGTCTTTACCAAGGCTATAAAAAAACATAAGTACTTATAGAAGAGAACACCAACACAATCTATTCAAGGTTACCTAAATAATCCATAAGACACCCTAATTTTACAACATGCCTAAAGTATCAACAAACTTCCCTATCTAGAATATTTCTCAAGACCTCTGAGATAAGATATGAAGAGATCATCCCTTATGCCCCCTTCACACATTAACTAGGAATTCCTTAAAGTCACTCTAGGTTAGGTAGTAATTAATTTACATAGGTTGGGCTAAATTAGTTGTACAAGATGGTTTTTATGATAATAATTTTGACATAGACTACTAGGAATGCCATTTTTAGATAAATTCTACACACATATAATAACAAAAACACACTGGTGGCTTACTACACCATGCGGGAACAAGATAGGAGAAAAAAGAGTAAATAACAAACAACGTAAACCCATAAGATGGATAACAGGAAGTGAAAAAATAAATCAAGAAAAGAAAAATATGAATAAGAAACAAATAACACAATTAGAAGTTATCATATTTACAATAGACTAAACTATTACATAAATTAAATGAGAACTTCACATAGAAATTTCCAAAAACATAAGGATCCTTTTTTTATTGAACTTTGATGATCTATCCAAATTCTACACATAGGAGACGTCCTCTATCCATCACCACCTACACTACGTGTAAAAATATGAAGAAGAATGACAATATTACAAGAATCCTCTAAGTATGGAAACCGTGCAAAAACATGCATCTAAAGTGGACATTTCGATAGAAACCATGCATCATGTCTCTTTAGTAAACGTCATGAATATTGTCAAACAACCACAATATATTTCATATACATCATATTGACATGTACACGATTCATAAGAACACATAAAACCACTTATCACACTTCTAGTCACATTAAATACATAAAAATCACTACCTCTCTTTTACCTTGACTTCCTTTCCTTAAGCAACTCTCAAGTGTACTTAGCACAATGTATCACCTTGAGGTCACCTAACATAGTCTTTCATAGATATTAAATAACAACACAACCACATATAATCATAAGGTCATAAGCATATTATAAAACACAAGCTTCACATAGGAACTATCACCTAAAAAAAACAAGTCACACTAGTACAATTTGTAAGTAGCATCACATAATACTACTTACACCAAGTCATCCTTATAAGTCACCCTAGACTAGGCATAACATACTGAACAAGTTATAACAACTTCTTTTATCATTAGACATAACGCCACATACTTCATAGCATCATATAAAGACCTATTCCTTTATTAAAACCTTAGTAATAACTCATTTATCCATATCATGAGTAAACCAAACTCACCACCCCTTCACAAGCTTACTTGTGCAATGTACACATGGAGTCCCACACCCCCATATATACTACGTAAAGTCACTTAGAACTCGTAAGTCGGTTCACATGCATAGTTATAATTCATGACTTATGATCATACAAAGTTCACTTTAACATGCATTCACACAACTCATACATATTGTAGGTCTTTATTTCATAAGAGGCTCCAACGATTTCCTTTCTTAAGGTCCACTAGTTTAATGCATGGTACGGTCTATAGCGCTACCTATACCAAATGAAGTTCTCAAGGATTTACAATTAGAGTAAATGTTCTTACCTTAGTTCATTTAATAAACTTTGGGAGACATAGCCATAACACACATAGACCATGTGAGCTACACAAAATCTAGTGTTCTCCTCCCACACCAAAAAGAGAGGGTAGTACTTGCCAAGTTAGGAACTTATAAAAAATAATTGTTCTAGCATATCCACTAAGCTAAAACCTACGGGGGCACGTAGTTATGGAACAAGGAGATTGCTAATAGAAACCTTCACTTGCTAGACGTGGTGGTTTCCATCTCATGAAACAACATCTATGTAGAGAAATCGAACTTACTAATGTGAAGGTTCTCTTGTGGGAAGCCGGACTTGCTAGATGTGAATCTTCGACCCACATTGATCATGTTCACTCGTTGCTAAGATTAAACTACCATTTTAAACATCAGTAAACCTTTAGTTAACATAAGTTCATTAATATTAGGCCTTAGGGCTTACTCCCTTATACATCATTTAACTCAAATATATCTAGGATGAGAATTATCCTTTCATCGTAGAACCAATTTTATGTGAGAAGATACATTCACATAATGTTCATTCATTCACATGTGTGCATACATATGTGAGATCTACCTTCACATAAACACCACTAGGCACACATGTTAATAACTTCATTAATCATATACTTTACATGCATAGAAATAGTTAATGATGCATAGGAGAACTATCATTTTCTTAGTCAACATGAGTCTACCCTACTCATATATATGCATGAAGTGTGTGTACATTGGTCAACATGATCACATAATGGCTATCACATAGTATTGAGGAAGATACCCTCTAAATATCACAATACATGTAAAATATTCCAGAAGTCTCAAGTCAAACAGATCTATATTATTAAAAAATATAGACTATATACACTCACATTACGTCATAGAAGGCAATAATATATTCAATATTAGAATAGAAGACTCCTAGCATACTATGACCACACATTTATATAGGGGTTGCATAGGTAACGGGTATGATACAAGAGTATTAATCATCATTAGACATATATACCACACCTAACAGTAATATGATCATAACATATACACGATATCATCCACACCACTAAATCATGCAACTAGTTTGGAATATTATACATTTAACTTCACGTAATATCAATACACTTAGAACATGACACAAGAATCAAGGGTGACTTACTCCCATCAACTTCATAAAAATGAAAGAATCATATCAATTCATCTTACATCTGATGTATTAAGGTCATCATTAAAACACATAAATATGTACAATAATGTAAACACCACCACCATAAGCGCACCATACCAATCAACACAATTTATTATTCATACAATACTAAATAGAGAAAAATAGTTTAACTTACAAACTCTCAAATCTATGATCAACTTCATTAATTCAAAACAATTCATAATCAATTGACATACATGATATAGAACTAAGTGATTCCTTACAATCTAAACATAATCTAATCTTCATCCAATCAATATCACAAGATCCGTATAATATCATAATTTGAGAGGTTATGGAGATCATGAGTTCTTCAAGGAATTGTATAGAAACTTATGTTAAAACGATTAATTAATCATATAATTGTCATTAGAATGCTTTTGAAATAACTTTAATAATGAACCCAAGGCTATATTGAAAGATAGGTTTTTTGACTTTAGAATCATGTTTAAAGTACCTTTGAAAGACCACCTTAGATGGAAGATTAATTAAGGATGAAGGTTTACCATAAATTATACTTAATTATGCCCATTAAAATTTGAGAAGAAAGCTTCAAAACTCAACCTCCGAAGCTTGTTCTTGAGCTTGGCCTTCAATAGGGGTTTCGGGGTTTTGGGAGAGTTTGATTTTAGAGGGAAACATAAGATTTGAAGAACGAGTTCTAAATTAGAGCAAAAGATTATAAAGTTACTTAAAATACCCATAGATACCTAAAATAACCATCCATGTTTTAACTAGTACGTGGGGTAAATTTCCCAATTCAAATCTAGCAAGGTAGCATCCAAGAGAGCTGCAGGCACAAATCAAAGAGGGCAGTCGACGGACCGTTGGTGAAACGACGGCCCATACTGCATCTCTTTCATTTTGGTCCGAGGGTTATTATTTGGGGACTTAGCCCCCACGTCTTAGTGTTGGGCGACGCCCCCAATCGACAGGGCGTTTATGGATGCATGAGTCTTTGATTGGCCTCGTTGTTTAGACATTGCCAAGGTAATGTGTTGCCTGCTTTTGGTTCCTTTTAACGGACCCTTTGGGTGGTCCTTGAGGATTCGTTCCCATATGTTTTTAACTTCAATTCACTCATATAAAAGATAGTAGACCCCTCTATCGATTTGGACTCCAAAGAACAAGTAAAATATGCCAAGGCACACAAGAACACACAAGCACGTCTCAAAGCTAACTTGCGAATGTCTTGGCCGTTTGACCTCAAAACAACTCCATATTAAATATACAAGTTCCGAAAAACTTTATTAATAAGTTATTAACCTTTACAGACTAATGTGAGGCTATAGATACCTTTATTCATTTTGAGGGTCTTGACAGTCCTCTGTTCCATTTTCTATTCTATGTTATTTTTCCCCAAGAGACTATTTAAATTCGTGTTGAACTGGTTTTGATTTTGTAAATTTTTTTGTTTATAAGATTTGTTAGAGTCGCCACTTAATTTTTAAAAAACCACGAAACCTCTATTTTAAAAAGACTCAAACCAAAAATAGATTGAATAAATTTAAAAGGGTTCTGAGGTTCTTATTCATATTTTAGGAACGTTATTACAACACCTAAAATATTCGCTAACTTGCAATTATCTGAAAACTAACTTTGTTTGGCATAAATATTTTTAAATTGATTCAATTTTATTATAAATCTTTCAAGAAGTGAAATATCAACCCAACTATCTAAGTAATATTTTTGTTTTTTAACTTACAAAATATCTACTTTCTAAATCTATTAAGTCTTGATTGATTTAATCATGTCGCTAATATGAAATAGCGTCTTGTGGGGGATTGAATTTTTAACCCTAAATTAATGGAGATTAATTAACAAGCAAATAAACGATAAAGAGAGAGAGAGAGAGAGGGACGGAGAGAGTTTGATTGGGATCCAGTTTCTATCAGCCTTGACCTATATTTGGACCCATTAGTTTTGGGTTTTAATCCATTTCAATTCGGTTCCTGTCCTAAGTTCTAGTAAAATAATAATGATATAAGATAAGGGCTTACACCCAAAAGTAACAAAATACAATGTTTAAAAGATAAAATAAAGTGGGTCTCTTTACCCAACTTCTTCAACTCTTCAACTTTAACTTCTTATGTTTTCACTTTGGGTACTGTATGTCGGTTCTTACGAACTGCTCGATATAAGAGGGATTGACCATTTACGTCTCTCTCTAGATACAAGAGGAAGATAAGAGTTCATCATGAACTCAGGAAAATTTCACATGCAAAAGAAGGTACAGGAATGAAGTTAATAAAAAATCCGACCAAAAAAAGCACATAAGCGGACAAATTATTACTTCACTAGAAAGTGCATTCAAACTCAAGAACGAGTAAATAAGGCATAACTAGGTCATACATTGCGGTTTATAGATGTGACAACTTCATAGTAGCAATTAAGAGTGTCGAAGTAGACATTTAATTTATAATAATTAAGGAACAACCATACTAACTAATTGTACACGTGCGGAAGGCTGAATCATACATTGGCAACAAGAAATAAAAATTGGTGGCAAATAATAATATTTTAAAGATGATTATCAAACAATAAATATAACTATCATCATAGAGTGTTGCAAGATTATCATCTACAACAAAAATTATGTAACAACCCTAAAATGGATAGGCTAAGTAATGCTTAATGTGTCTATTATGCCAACGATTAGACCGGGTTCACACGGATTGATGCGCGTAGAACCAGATCTCGGAAACCTTTCTTCATCCAATCCAACTATCTTGGGGAGTTAGTTTTGCTAGGAAAGTTTGTGTCCAACAATGGAGGGCTCTCGATACGAATATTTACTTGAGGGAGTCTTTACCATACATAAAAAGAGAAAATCATAGGTTTGGAGTATCTAGGGGTAAAATGCTCTTTTTCAAGGGTAAGGGTGATACGCTCAAACTTACTTCTCAAATAAGAAGTAAAGAGGTCGTGTCAAGTAAATCACCCAACTAGTGAGGTTGGGATCGTTCCCACGAGGAAAATAGTCTAGACTTAACTTCAACCTGTTATTACTATTGTTTGGTCAATGACTTCATTGGAAAGTAAAAACAATAAAGGGGGGTTTCTATTTCTAAATGAGTAAAATTAATTAACAAACTTGACAGTTACACTTATCAACTTTGAATGTTGGATTTTAATCAATTAATCAAAGTAACAAGGGTTTACGTGTTCCCCACAGGTTCATAACTTGATAACTCTAACTGTAACAATTCTTTCCTAGTATCTTGCATGTAAAGTGATAAGTTATGTATTTCTAAATCCTTTGTCCGGCATTTAGAAAATATCACTCCGCACCTTGGTCCAGCTACGTGTGTTGCTATCCTAACCCTTATCCTCAACTCATATTAAGCATCATATTCAATATTTGACTAAGTTATTACCTCGTACCAATCAATACTAGCCTATTAGATAGTATACACTAAAAATATGATAATAATTATTTTCCTATTATCTACCTCCTTGGTCTGGCAAGTAGTATTAAGGCGAGTTCTAACGTTTCCCATCCGTTAAAAAGACTTCTAAGCGAAATAATTATTAATACATGCAAGACACTATTCTAGAATTCTTATTTTTGTTAGGGTTTATCTCATTATTTGCCTATGGTACCCACAACCCTTGTTATGGAGTTTAGTTACTCATGGCCATAAACACAATATTAAAATATATTAAATAAGAGTTCATGTACTTACTTTAATGGGAAAGAGTAAAATCCAAAAGTTTGCTTGATTAATCACAAATATTCACTTGCAAGAATCTCAAAGTAATCAATAATCTCACAAAAAGTCTAATGATTATGAAGAATCTCACAATACAATGTTTACGAATAAGGAATATTACAATCTAAGAGTCTAACAATGTAAGAGTCTACCAGCCTTAGAGTCTACCCTCAAAAACGAGGTTTTTCGAACTATTTATAAAAAATAAAAACCTAATTAAACAAGGACTCTATTTGCTGGAAATCTGTCAAAACGCGGCTGGGTCGACAAACCTCGCGACGGATCGTCGTTGTCACGACGGACCGTCATGGACTCTGTCATCCCATACTTGTGCAATTTCTTCTGCTTCTCTCTTCACCACCCTTGACGGCAAGTATGACAGACTGTCATAGGCACAACGGTACGTCGAGGGTCTTCGTTCCAAAACACTTCAACTCTTGGAATCTGGGTAGTGGGATCACTTCTCTTAACTTCATGACGAACCTGCAGGACGGACCGTCATAGCCACGACGGACCGTCACAAGCTTCGTCACCCCACACTTGGTCAGACTTCCCCATCTTTCTTCAGCAGCTTTACTACGCTGCCACCTATGGACAGTCACAAGCACGACGGACCGTCATAAGCTTCGTAGGTTGTCTCTTCTGCATTTCTTCGCTCAAAATCTCCGCATTCAGCTTCAGACAGATTTCCTGCAAAATAAAAAGAAACTTATATAAAAATTAGCACAAAAATGCTTTTGGACACACTAAAATTAAGGAAAAAGTATTAATAATACTGTGAAATCACGGTATATCAGCACCCTCAACTTAAATTCGTTGTTTGTCCTCAAGCGACGCACTATGACTCAATGCAAAATCTTTGTACAATAGTATCCATGTTTTATCCTTTGCAATCATATGACTATCAATCCCGATTAATCTCATCAAATCTATGCATGCTATCACAATTAGGCTTGAATTATATGGGATCAGAACATGAAACAGACTCACCATGCACTAACACCTATCCTCTTCAATTTCTCACCGAGGTGCTAACAATTCCTGTATTGCAACTAGTGTCCTCACTTTAAAACTGAATCCTCTTTTTTCACATGATGATTTCAGTTTGAGTATAAGGATTAGTTTTCAACACTCGCTCTCAGAACAAAGTCACACTCATTCATACCTATTGCCATAAGCTTGCCCTTATTTTCACTGCCTTAAGTTTTCTATACAACCCTTAGGATCACGATAGGAATTTTTTAGCTAGTAACATAGGCTCGGGGTCTGGTAAGGTATATTTAGTTATACTTTAGTGACTTTTTTCCCTCCTTGACATATTGTCTAAACCTTCCACATTCTATCATTTTATCTCGCTCATTTTCTCATATTCTTTCACCTTGCTATTTCTCTACTTTCTTTATTTGTGTAAGTGACTCTCTTCTTTGCTTGCTTGTATTTCTTGTATATTTTTCTATTTCTTTACTTTTCTTTCAACTAATTATTGATTCACTTTAATTTTGTTCTTTCTTTTTCTTTATTGTTTCAACCCCACTTTCCAGAGCATTCCACATAATAGCCACCCTCAACTCATGGCTTTTCCATGAGTCAAGGTACACAATACCCAAAGTTGGGTCAGGGCCATAACGAAGGTTGTTAACTGCATTAGCCACCCTCAACCAATGCTTTTGGCATAAGCTGAGGTGCACATGTCCAAGGAGGGACCACGGCCAACACATTGTTCCCAGAAAAGATCAGTTGGGGTGAAAAAGAAAGGTCTAGTTTAAGCTCAGATCATTTGGATCAAAGAAGGATAAATTTCATTTGGTTTTCTTTTATTTAGGCTAGAAATTGGCTCTATTGAATAAGGGCCTATGATCCTTTCCTAATTGTCTATTACAGCTTACTTTTAGCAGGACTAACTAGGCAAGTTCTAGCTTAGTACCAATAGTGGACTTATTCAAATTTTTCTCACACTCACTTGACATTTCATCACTATAACAGATTATCATACACCTAGTTCTAATTTAAGACTTTGGGTAATGCAATGGTGTAACTCTATCTCATGTTTAGAGCCACACAATTATTAGTTAGTATGCCTAATCATGCATCATTTTAAAGTTTATTAGGATATCATTTTAGCCATAATGCTCCAGAATTAAACTATGTACGAAAGATATAGACATGCCGGTTCAACAGAAAAAGTAATCAGTCTCTTGGGGAAAAAGAGCACAGGCAACAAAACCCAAAAGAGGATAGTGAATTGGGATACTCAGACTTCACCCTAGCATAAGTGTCCTCCGCATAATAGCATTTATCAATAGGAGGTTGTGGTTTAGCCAAGTAATTGACTGCATTTATCTTTTTTTCACCCCAGTGACATGTTTTTTTGTACCAACCCTAGCTCGGTTCTCATCTGAGCCATTTCTTCGCGAATCTCATCTGTGGTTGGGTTTTGAGTGGACTGCACTTGGAAGGTGTTTCTCCCTATATCAGACTTCCTAGTTCTCCTAGCATTATTATTCCGGGAGATTTTCTCTAATTTTCGGCAATTTCAGCATAAGGACATTCCCCATAACATCCACCTGCTATAATGTCCAACACCGCTTTATTGTTATCATCCTGTCCCCGATATAAGTATTTCTTCAGTGACTCATCATCTATTCGGTGATTTGGAACGCTTCTCAAGAATGAGGTGAATCTATCCAAAGAACTACTAATCGACTCTCCTGGTAGTGCCACAAAGTTTTTCACTCTGTATTTGTGGTTAAGTTTCTTTGAGACCGGATAGTAGCGTGCTAAGAAAACATCTCTTAATTGGTTCCAAGTGAAGATTCAGTTGTATAGGAGCTCAGTGAACCATATAGCACCCTCTCCAGTTAGTGACAGGGTAAACACTCTGATCCCTATTACATCTAGATCCAAATCAGGCCTCCCTACACAACTTTTACACACTGCCCTTACCTTACTTATAAGAGCATGTGGATCCTCAGAAGGTAGCCCTGAAAAAAACCTCAGGCAGTGAGCATTTGCATCAGGCTACTAGTTACCACAAAGGTGTGGCATGTGGGTAAAGGGGGAAAGACAAGTTGCCCATCCAATTATGCTATGTTATCATACCCTCTGTAGTATGCTTGGGGCCGTGGAACGGGATTTCGTCCCCTCTGTTGATGTTCACCCACAGCATTGGGTAACATCAAACCATGAACATCAACCGGAGCTGGGATGTTCTGGTTTGGATCCTCATCATTTATTCCCAAGTTTCGATTCATATTGCGCAGTGTACGCTCTAACTCGTGATCGTAGAGAAATAAGGGTTCTCTTCCTCTCCGTGTATTTTGCATACAAGGAGGATAGTTCTGAAAAGAAATAAAAAACAATGAAACAAAGTAAAATAAAGAAAATATGAACTAAATTGTAGTAATAAGTTCAAGTTAATCAAAAAGCAAGATTCCCCGGCAGCGGCGCCAAAATTTGATACGCTCAAACTTACTTCACCAATAAGAAGTAAAGCGGTCGTGTCAAGTAAATAACCCAACTAGTGAGGTTGGGATCGATCCCACGAGGAAAATAGTCTAGACTTAACTTCAACCTGTTATTACAATTGTTTGGTCAATGACTTCCTTGAAAAGTAAAAACAATAAAGGGGGGTTTCTATTTCTAAATGAGTAAAATTATTTAAAAAACTTGACAGAGATACTTAACAACTTTGAATGTTGGATTTTAATTAATTAATCAAAGTAACTACGGTTTACGTGTAACCCACAGGTTCATAACTTCATAAATCAAACTATAACAATTCTTTCCTAGTATCTTGCATGCAAAGTTATAAGTTATGTATTTCAAAATCATTGGTCCAGCATCTAGAAAATCTCACTCCGCACCTTGGTCCGGCTACGTGTGTTGCTATCCTAACCCTTATCCTTACCGCATATTAAGCATCATATTCGATATTTGACTAAGTTATTACCTCGTACCAATCAATACTAGCCTATTAGATAGTATACACTAAATATATGTTAATAATTCTGTTCCTATTATCTACCTCCTTGGTCCGGCAAGTAGCATTAAGGTGAGTTCTAACGTTGGCCATCCGTTAAAAACACTTCTAAGCGAAAGAATTATTAATACATGCAAGTCACTATTCTAAAATTATTATTTTAGTTAGGGTTTATATCATTATTTGCCTATGGTTCCCACCACCCTAGTTATGGAGTTTAGTTACTCATGGTCATAAACACAATATTCAAATATATTAAATACGAGTTCATGTACTTACTTCAATGAGAAATAGTAAAATCCAAAAGTTTGCTTGATTAATCACCAATATTCACTTGCAAGAATCTCAAAGTAATCAATGATCTCACAAAAAGTCTAATGATTATCAAGAATCACACAATACAACGTTTACCAATAAGGAATTTTACAATCTAAGAGTCTAACAATCTAATAGTCTTCCAATCTAAGAGTCTACCCTCAGAAACGAGGTTTTTCAAACTATTTATAAAAAATAAAAACATAATTAAACAAGGACTCTATTTGCTGGAAATATGTTAAAAAGGCGGCAGGGTCGACGGACCTCGCGACGGATCGTCGTGGTCACGACGGACCGTCATGGACTCCGTCATCCCATACTTGTGCAATTTCTTCTGCTGCTCACTTCACCACCCTCGATGGCAAGTATGACGGACTTTCATAGGCACAACGGTACGTCGAAGGTCTTCATTCCAAATCACTTCAACTTATGTAATCTTGGTACTGGGATCACTTCTCTGAACTTCATGACGAACCTGCAGGACGGACCGTCATAGTGTAACGACCTGTTTAGTCGTTTTGAGCAGCAAATTTTAATTATGGAAAATTGGCTGAGACGATGGACCCCACGACTGACCGTCGCAGGGTCTCATTTCAAAACACTTAGAAATTCTTAAATAGGGTACTGAAAATCGACTCTCTGAACTTCGTGACGGAATGGCAGGACGGACCGTCACAAGCTTGACGGACCGTCACAGATTCTTTAGTGGAAATCTAGTCTCTGAACTTTGCGACGACCTGCAGGACAGACCGTCGCAGGCACGACGGGCCGTCACAGACTGCGTAATCCCAGTCTGGGTCGGATTTCCTTAAATGTTTTAAGGGGCGTTTTGGACTATTCTTGCCTTAATTATAATGTTAGTGGGTTAATGTTAATAAGTCTAATTACTTGGGGGTTAAAAGAGGTAACCTTAAGTTAATTAGTGGGTTATTATTGCCATCTTTTATTCTTAATTATATGCTAATTAGGGTAATAGAAAGAGGGTTTGAATAAAGAAAATAGAAAGAACAAAGAGAGGGAAAGAGAAACGAATTGAGAGAGGAGAAACGAGAAGAAGAACAAGGCTTTGGGGAAATTCTTGCTTGATCACTAGTCTTCGGTGGAGGTAGGTTATGGTTTATTTTACGATATTCGTAGTAAACTCTTAATAGGGAATGATATGTATTGATAGTATTGTAAAACCCTGCTATGTGCTTAATTGTATGCTTGCATGATACGATTATATTATTGTGATTATATAAGCATGATGAAGTTATTGAATCCCAAATCTTGCAAAACCCTAATCTCTTTGTTAATGATAATGCCTTGGTATGAGAGAAGGCTTGATGAACTAAAAGTAATGAGATTGATGATGCCTTAGTATAAGAAAAGGCTTGATGAACTAAAGTAATGAGAATGATGATGCCTTGGTCTAATAGAAGGCTTGATGAATTGATAGAATGAGATTAGTGGATCGGAGTGTCACGTTCCGACACATAGAATTAATGGATCGGGTGTCACGAACCGACACGTAGTATTAGGGGGACCGGGTGTCACGAACCGACACGTAGATTTAGGGGATCGGGTGTCACAAACCGACACGTAGATTTAGGGGATCGAGTGTCACAAACCGACACGTAGATTTAGGGGATCGGGTGTAACGAACTGACACGTAGATTTAGGGGATCGGAGTGTCACGTTCCGACACATAGTAGTAGGGGATCGGAATGTCACGTACCGACACAAGAGGAATAGAGAATATGGGGGAGCGGAGTGTCACGTACCGACACAAGAGAAATAAAGATAATGAATCTTGAAAGATGCTAATATACTCAATCTAATGAACATAATTCCCAAATGAGTATGGTATTTAGGCTTGAGCCCTCATGTGTGAACTTGACGGTAATTGTTAATGATATAGTACTTGTTGTTGCTACATGTTGAGTATCATAGTTGATTTTATGATATTACTTGGTATATACTGTTTTCTATTTTGATTTGGCCGATGATATCTACTAAGTACTCGTGTTTTGTACTGACCCCTACTTTTATGTTTTCTTCCTTGTTATTTGTGGAGTGCAGCAAATGTGCCGTCGTCTTCAACTCAACCGCAATTCTAGCCAGTCTTCGTCACACCGGATATTCAGGGTGAGCTAATGCTTCTAGCTTGGAGTGGATCTTCTTCCTCATGTCTTGGTGCCTTCATGTTTCCGGCATGGACTATCTTTTACTTGTTTTAGCTTTTAGAATACTCTTAGTTTAGTCGTTTGATTATAGATGTTCTTGTGGTGATGACTTCCAGATTTTGGGGAATAATAGATGTTGAATATTAATAGTTATTGAATTGGTTTTATTAATGAGTTTAAGTCTTCCACATTACTTTCTGTTGATATACATTGAAATGTTAAGGTTTAGATTGGTTGGTTCACTCACATAGGAGGGTAAATGTGGGTGCCAGTCGCGGCTCGGTTTTGGGTCGTGACACATAGCCACGACGGACCGTCACAATCTTCATAACCCCACACCTTGTCAGACTTCCCCATCTTCCTTCAACAGCTTTACTACGCTGCCACCTACGGACCGTCACAAGTACGGCGGACCGTCATAAGCTCCGTAGGTGGTCCCTTCTGCATTTCTTCGCTCCAAATCTCCGCATTAAATTTCGGACAGATTTCCTGCAAAATAAAAAGAAACTTATATAAAAGTTAGCACAAAAAGGCTTTTGGACACACTAAACTTAAGGAAAAAGTATTGATAATACCGTAAAACCACGGTATATCAAAGGGAAGTATCGTTACTACCATAAACATATAATTAATTAATTAATTAATTAGGTGGAGGGGCATTTCGGGGAGAGAGGGCCGAAATTGGGCTATTTAAGTGAAGTCTTGCTCCACCCGGGTTCGAACCTAGGTGGAAACAATGAATTAAATTGTTTTTAATTTAAGTTGGTAAATTAATGTAATAAATTTATATTTATTATTTATTATCTGATTTAAAATAAAGGTAAATCAGATTCTTAATACTTAATAAAACCTGACTTGACTAAGTCTTAAACTAGACTTCTAACCCTAAGAAAACTCTTCTCCCATGCTCATATCTTTCTCACGTTTCTATCACTGGCACTCACAGTTTTCTCTGCCAAATAACATACAAATACAGTAGGTGAACAAAAGTTATGCATAGTTCAAGAATTCACAACGAAAATTATAGACAAACAAATAATCAAACACGTTAGGCGAACATAGGGTTTTTCGTCAAGTTGGTGTTGAGCTCTTTGTAACGACCTGTTTAGTCGTTTTGAGCAGCAGATTTTTAATTCTGGAAAAACTGGCCAAGACTACGGGCACTGCGACGGACCGTCACAGGCACGACGGCCCGTCGAGGGTTCAGCGTGTCAGCATACTTAGAATTCTGAAATTGGGTACTGAAAATCGACTCTCTGTAAATTGTGACGGACCTGCCAAACGTGCCGTCACATCCACGACGAACCGTCGCGAGTTTCCGTTGCAAAACACTTCAAATTTTGAGAATTTGGTACAAGAAACGAGTTTCTGACCGTCATGACGGAGGTGCAGGACGGACCGTCACAGGGGTGACGGGCCGTCACAGCCCACCTGGAACCTGGGGAGGTGCGACGACCACCGTGACGGACCGTCGCAGGCACGACGGCCCGTCACAGGTTGCGCAATCCCAGGCAAAATAGGATGCCTCTACACATTTTAGGGGTCGTTTTGGACTATTCTTTCCTTAATTATAAAGATTGAGGGTTAATATTAATAGATCTAATTACTTGGGGGTTAAAAGGGGAAACCTTAAGTTAATTAGTGGGTTTTATTGTCCTCCTTTACACTTAATTATACTTTTAATTAGGGTAAAAAGAAGGAGGGTTGGGAATAAAACAAAACAAAAGAAAAGAACAGAAAGAGAGGAGAAACGAACGAGTCGAGAGAGAGAAACGACGAGGATAGCAAGGATTTTGAGAAGATAGCTTGTTGATTCAATTCTTCGGTGGAGGTAGGTTATGGTTTTACGATATTCGTAGTGAACTCTCAATAGTGAATGATATGTATTGATTGTATTGTAAACCCTGCTATGTACTTAATTGTATGCTTGCATGAATATGATTATGTGATTTTGGTAGGACAAGCATGATGAAAACTATCTAATCCCAAATCTTGAAAGAAACTTTAATCTATGTTATTGATGATGATGCCTTGGTATAAAAGAAGGCTTGATGAATTAAAGTAAGGGGATTGATGATGCCTTGGTATAGAGAAGGCTTGATGAATGGATAGAATGATGTTAGTGGATCGGAGTGTCACGTTCTGACACATAGTATTAGTGGATCGGAGTGTCACGTTCCGACACATAGTATTAGTGGGACGGGTGTCACGAACCGACACGTAGAACTAGGGGATCGGAGTGTCACGTACCGACACATATAGGGGATCGGAGTGTCACGTTCCGACACATATAGGGGATCGGAGTGTCACGTACCGACACATATAGGGGATCGGAGTGTCACGTTCCGACACATAGCGGTAGGGGATCGGAGTGTCACGTACCGACACAAGAGGAAGAAAGATAATGAATCTTGAAGGATGATAACATACTCAACATAATGAACTTAATTCCCAAATGAGCATGGCATGGAGGCTTGAGTCCTCATGGATGAACTTGGTGGTACTTATTGATGATTAACACTTGTTGTTGTTACATGTTGAGTATTGTAGTTGATTTACATTATTATTGATATGTACTGTTCCCTATTTGGAGTTGGCCGATGATATCTACTCAGTACTTGTGGTTGTACTGACCCCCTACTTTTATGTTTTCTTCTTTGTTATTTGTGTAATGCAACAAACGTTCCGTCAACTTCAACTCAACAGTAGATCTAGCCAGTCTTCACTCCATCGGAAATTCAGGGTGAGCCAATGCGTCTAGCTTGGACTGGGTCTTCTTCTTCAAGTCTTGATGCCTTGAACTTCCGGCATGGACTAGCTTTTATGTATTTTTAGTTCTTAGACATTCTTAGTTTAGCAATTTGAGATAGATGTTCTTGTGATGATGACTTCCAGATTTTGGGGATATTAATAATAGTTTTGAATTGTTTTATTAATGAGTTTAAGTCTTCCGTATTATTTTCTGTTGACAAATCTTGAAATATTAAGGGTTAGATTGGTTGGTTCGCTCACATAGGAGGGTAAATGTGGGTGCCAGTCGCGTCCCCGATTTGGGTCGTGACACTCTTGGATTTGGATGTGTGTTCGGACGGGTTCATTGGGCAGAAAGTCGAGGTTTGAATATAAAAAAGGTATAAGTTTTATTCTATCTTGGTACCTTTCCCAAGAGACCCCTTAAGGTTAAGAATATTCATTTCAAAAACTACGATTGTTCCCTGTTGCATGTCCCTGTCACTAGCTCCCATTGAATCATAGGTTGGTTATGTTTGATGGTATAAAACTAGGGATGTAACGTGTTTTCGTGATGATTATGTGTTTATATGTATGTTTGGAATTATATGACTGATGTATGTTTCCAAAAATGTAACTACGTGTGAATGTGTGTATTGACGTGGCTATTGTTCATTGTTTAGGACTTGAAATGGCATGATAGTTCTTTATATTTCATGTACACATGTTGATCTAAATGTGATGTTCATATGAGTTGAAATGTGTCTGACTTGAGGGATAATCTCTTGTCTAAATGAATCCATGAAAACGCACCTAAAACATTTTAAATGCACTACGAAATTCCCCTAAAACTAAGGTGTAACTTGCTGAAAAATTCAAAGAAAATTTCCAGCTTCTAGTGACGAATTTCGGTCAGCAAAAAGGGTTCAAAATGTTGAAAAAAATGAATTAATACAAGTGAGGTCATGGAGGATTGAACCAGTAACCTCACCATGTTAAAAATCATGAAAATAAAGAAGTAAAAATAAATGTGGTGAACGGGATTCGAACCATGGTATTGGCTGGAAAATGTAAGTTAAAAGAAGAAAATATGAAACGAGAGGAGTGGGATTTGAACCAACCACCTCTCAATCACATTTAGTAGGAGAATAAATTAAAAATAAAGATAGGTTAGTCAACATGAAATAGACAAGGAGAAACAGATAAAAAAAGGGGGTTGTGGGATTTGATCCCACAACTCCTCGGCCAAGTAATAGGCAATTCGAAGGAGAAAAGTACAGAGGAAACATTGATGTTAGGGATCTATCTAGGGAACCAATGTCACATGGACCAAAATACAATAAATGAAAAAAAAATGTAAGTGTTGTCTAAGTGATTCGAAATTGGGTTCCTTCGCCCAAATTCCATATATATCCTAAGTCATCATTGAATTAAATCTTCAAGAACAATGGTGCCTACTTAGATCGAAATCGAGATCTTTACAAACATATAAGATGCATAAGTCTTGTATACATAATCTTAGGAAGATATGAATCACTCAAACGAACTATTAATGAAGACTCATGGCTTGTATGTATAGACCCATAAGTCTAGCATACGTTTAAAAATAAGTGAACCTAAAATGTATGTAATGAAATATAATAACCCTAGAAGGGTTATGTATGAGTGTAAAACACACTAAATGGCCAAGTGCATTAGAATACGATTAAATGATTTTTATGCAATGAAATGATGAAACCCTAGAAGGGTTAAGTAATAGTGTGAAACACAAAAATCGCCAAGTGTATTGGCATATGATGAAATGAACATTCACGTAAAAAGGGTTGAGTTATAATGAAGAGTAAATGTTCTAATGTTAATGAATGTGGTGACAACATGATATGAGAATAAAAGAAGAAAGGTCTGAAATGAGCCTAAGTAAATGTTTCCAAAACGTACTCACCTATGAAAGTGTAAAGTTAATGAAGTGACAAGTCTCTATGAACACTTTAATGAAAGAATTGAGATTAATACACTTAATACTAATGATGGGATGATGTCCTCATAGAAGACAACTTCCATGACATCTAAGTTGAATATAATGGAACTTTATATTGAGCACCGAAAGACTAGCTATGAGCGGTTATGCCTTCTTTCAGGAAGGGCGGAGGTTCACATAACTCTCATGAGATAAGACTGTCCGGCATGCCAGGTATGGTTCTCCTTATATCACATAGTCTTATAACCTATATTGCTAATATAGGGATCTGGCGGGGTTCATTTCACATGTATGCTAGCATGTTTTGGGTAACTTCGGCTAGTAATTCCACCTCTTTTTGGTGTGGGGTTTCATGACACTGGATTTCATGATGCTCACATGATCTATGTCGGTTAAAGTTAAAGTTCCCAATGCATAAAATGGCTAGCCTCAAATGATGCACATAATGAAACGAATGATACCAAAGGTGTTAGGATAGGATAATCAAGAGGTAATTTATATTCAAGTAATGAAATTAGGTTATTATTCGTCATTGCACAACAAACCCGATAAAAGTCTTAAACTACATCCTAGGAATAGTTGGTGTTTACACTAGCCCATAAATGAAATGAAATGAAGTACGTATGAATGAATTAATCAAACTCTGTGTTTTCTAAATCAGACTCCTTAGTTGATGTCCCATATGTTTAACCCTCTTTTTTGGGAAGTTTCAATGTCTGGTACATGATTCCTAGGTCTCATGACATACAAATGAATGATATGAAAAATGTTATGTGTTATATGAATTTTGATATGTGCTATGTGTACGCTGTTGTGTGCTGTGTGCAAAATGTAAAGTATGACGATGCATGTTACTCTCATTGCATAACATTCCAAATCAAAATTTGGAAAGCTCATAAACTTTCGTAATCCAAATTTGAAAAGCTCACTCACTTTCCAAATCTCAATTTGGCAAGTCCACTGACTTGACCTTCTATAATCGTGTTGTTAGGAAAGAGATATTCTTACTCATGCATGTCCTTGGTGTGTGCTTGCATATACCCATACTTAGTACAAGTGTGTACTAACCCTATACAACTGTACAATTTTAGGTGCAGGCACATGTGGACCCTAGAGCTACAGTTTAACGTTGAGACTATCAATACGTGGAGCATTCATCTGGACTCAGTAGGCCCTCACGCTTTCGAGAATGCTTGCAAATTATATTCTAGCTTAGCTATAGGATTGAGCTAATGGAGTATGTTCCATTAGCGTTTCTCTCCACTTTTGTTCTGACATTGTATTGGTGCCATTTTTGAAAGTATACATTTAATGTTATATTAAACTTTTTCTGTCATTTGATGATCTTAATATTAGATGGTTGATGGTGAACAATTATGAATCTAATAGAATGATTATTATATATGTTAATAACCAATAAGTTTCTAATTTTCCTTTAAAATTAACCTAGACAAAATAAGAATGACGTTAGTAGGCTTGTCTGTGAACTCTGAGAGGTCAACGTCGCCGGTCTCGTTTGGGGTCTAGACTCCGGTCGTGACATTAGTACATGAGAAAAAATTTTTTACTTGAAATTGCGCAGACCAAATTGTGTGAACCATGTATAACATATTGAAGATGAACAAGAAAACGGTAGTTGGCAATTTTGATTGTATTTCCGGGATGCTAAATCTGGAAATCACTCTAAGGCCTTGTGAACTAATGGGAATATCATTCCTACTCTATAACTTAACAGTAAAGAATTAAGGGGTATATTTCTCCACAAATTATTTTAAAGAGCCAAACATTTGTATTCATAGCAAAAATAAATAAATAAATAGGGCAACCAAAAGAGGACCAAATATCATTGCAAGTTTTGCCATAATTTTACTTGTACACATTAATCAACCAACTAAACACTTCATTAAAATCTGACTCTAAACAATCACTATTATTTAAAAATTCGCTCAATCCGTGCAAGGAATTTAGCAATACAAAACAAACATTCATTCGCAATATTCATAAGAAACTATCGCCTTGAAACTCTAAAACAATAAACAATATTAATCACCGACGGAGGAATCAAATTCCATGTAAGAGAACAGAGAGGCAGCAATGAAGCCATTATCAAGTTGAAAGAAACTAAACTATAACCTTAGTTGCTTCAAAAATATATAAAATAAAAAATGTTTTTTAAGAAAGGGCAAAAATATATAACCTAGAAGACAACCTAATATACTAATCGGATAACATGCTTTCTCTGCTCAAGAGGTACTATTGTGTAAGCTAAATAAAAGAAATAAAACTAACCTAATCTAACTGACAAAACTAATGCAAAAACAAAATCTATGTTACAGTTTATCCAGAAAGGGTGAGGGATTTAGACTATGACAATTTATGCATTCTTAAAACATAATGATCATGTTGAACACATTTACTTACTACTAAAGATTCATAGCAAACAATGACAAGCCAATATTAGCAAAGAAACTTGAAACCAAATGAGATAGACTATGGAAGCTTAAGAGAAAACAACCACAATATAGAGTTATAATTGGGAAATTGACGTGAAGTATACTTGAAGATTCACACAAGCATGCTTAAATCATATTCGGATCAAGGCGAGCAAATAAAAATCTCAGCCACCACAGCGAACTCAAATCATTATACAACTCTCACCACTAAATAACAAGCAAAGTAAAAGAAGACTTAAAAGAAGCATGGAGTTATATACCTCTTTTAAGGCCGCAAACCGAGATAACTACGAGTTAAATATGCTGAGTTTCCACCACCACTAAATACAACTAAGAGAAACCTTGAATGACCAATATAAACGAACAAGAGCAAAGGCTAAATGATGATGGATTCATGAACTTTTGATTTTGAACGTATTTTCTTTTTCTTTCTCTTAAAACTTGCTGATTCAGAGAATTTCCTTTAATAATTTTTAACAATCTTTTCTCCACCTTTTTTTCGACTAGAAAAAACCACAATGAAACGGAAGAGATGTTATATAGAAGGTATATTAGTGTTTCGAAAAGGGAAGTGGTGTGGGCAGAATCGGCTAAAAACCAAAGGCCAATTTCAAATTTCAAATCCCAAATTCTTTTCACCATTCAATTAAAACCTCTTTTTTTGATGTTTTTGACCTTATTAAAGAAATGGAAAACAAAATCAACGCTTGGGATCGATCCCAATGTCGTTGATGTGACGACGTGGCCTTTTATCGAGGTAACAATGAAGATTCCGCGTGCTGCTTCTATGGTACGAACTGAGAGATTCGTTGAGAATGATGAGAGACATACGTTGAGGAAGAAGACAATTCGGAGCAGAGTACTTTTGGGTCGATTTATTGGGTTGGACAACGATTTGGGCTCGTTGGATTTTTTTGTTCAGAATTTTGGGTTCCTTCGTGCGCAAATCATTTCATTTTCTTGGGTGCGGGTCAACTTATTGTGTTAAGATTGAAGGGAATATTGGCTGCATCGAGGAAATTGGGTCGGTTCACAAAGATGTTAAAATGGGTATTGGGCCGGAGATTTGGGAATTGAGTTGGGATGATTTTGAAAAAGAGAAATGGGTATGGGGGCTACTGAATTAAAATGTAGTTGGGTTGGTTTTTGTAATTAATAAATTGGATAAGGGATTGGAAACTTAGCCAACTTGTGTTAAGAAGTTAGTCAAATTGAGCTTAATTAGCAAGTTCGACTAAAGCATAAATAAGACGAATAAATATTAATTAATTAAAAAGCTTTTCTATTTCAAAATAAAATAATTAAATTGTAAACTAACGACTTAAAATTAAAATTACAATTTAGCCTAAACTAATTCAAATAAAATATGTACTAAAAAATGATAACTTTTTAGATGATTTTCGAATGGTCCTAAAATATACTAATCATATATATAATTATGCAAAACATATATGTTATATAAAAATATAAAAAGTGATAAAATCATTTAGAAGCGCTTGAAAAACCTTTTAAACTTTTAAAATCTAATTATTTCAAATTGTTTAGAATTATGAAATTTGTAATTAATTATGATCGGGGAGGGTCAAAATTGGGTGTCAACAATTGTCCCTAATTTTTCTTGGATTGATGAAACAAATTTGTTCAAAATTAAATTAACCAACCCAATTGTTACCGACCACGTATTAAATTTTTTGAAAAAGGAATTAGTAGGGACTCAAGAATTATGGCCGAACCAGGGAAATGGGTTTCCTACATACCTCATGCAATATGAGAATTCAGGCCACTTGTAGTTCGATATGCTTAATTAACACATGATTTTAAAAGAATTCAAAAGTAATCTAGATACAAGATTATAAAAGGATCGAGGTAATTGAGAATAAGATTTAATAGCGAATATTGGAATACAACCGAGTTTTCAACATTAAGACCAACTACATACCCTTATAATCAAGGAATGATGTTTGTTCTAGTTTGAATGGATTGGTTAAAAAGTAAATCTGTTATGCTAGACAATCTTTGGTTGTTGACAAGCGACAAATTAATTCGAGTATGGAAAGGAGGTGTGTAACCTCTTAGTCATGAATGTGGTGCACTTCACACAAATAATTAATAAATTAACAGGCATTATTTGCAAAGCTCATGGTCCACTGTCACCCGGATAGGAAAGATGTTTATGGTGAAAATTGAAATATCCGAACGCAAAACTAAAACTGATAAATCTAATTAAAATACCCACATGCCTTCTGATAGTGTGGTGGGAGTCATTCCTTTGCTCACTTTTTAAGAGTTTGAAACTCCTCTTTTGACTATTTCTCAGTTCGCTGCTAAGACAAAGTTCCATGTTGTGCTGCATCCTTTTGATGTTTGATGTCGTCCTTTCCTGTGGTTTTGTCTGGAGAATTCATCCTTCTGTATGCTCTCGACAGAGGTTGAGATAATACTCTTTAGTATAACTATGAAATTGAAATGGGAGGCAGTGTCTTTTACCATGTTGACACTCAATTACTCTACTTCAACATTTGACGTCGACTCTCTTGGGTTTGACGTAAAGAAAATAAAGTTTATGTCTTATGTTTGCAACATTATCTTCAATGTACTCTTCGTTTGATATTAAAACGAATAAAATTAGATGCCGTGTGTTGATATTTCTCTTGATATCATGTGCGATGATTCTCTTGGTGTTTACTATTGTTAAACGAAAGGATGCAATTGATTTGACTTGTTATGATGGGTAAAATTATCTTGGGATGCACAATTTTCTTCATTTTCAATGAGTGATTTCTTTTACACAATGAATAGATTCATTCTCTCTCTATGCATGACTTCCTTTACAAGATGCATGGATTCCTTCTATTGCAATGCATGACTTCTCTGGCGATGTGTGAATCTCTTCTCTTGCAATGTATGATTTTTCCCGCGATGCATGAATCTCTTCTCTTGCAATGGATGACTTTTTCCGTAATGCATGAATCTCTTCTTTTGCTATGCATGACTTCTTTCAAGTGATACATGTATTCCTTTTCATGCATTGCGTGACTTCTTTTACGCTATGCATGGACTCCTTCTCTTGTAATGACTGACTTCATTTCCGCGATGCATAACTTTATTTCCGCGATGCATTATCTCATCACTTGCAATGCATGAATTCTTTTATGTGATGGATGAATCTCGTTCTCTTGCAATGCAATGATTCTTTTCCACGATGCACGAATCTCTTTCTCTAGCAATGCATGACTTATCTTTTCGCGTCGCATGACTTCTTCCCGCAATACATGAATATCGTCTCGTGATGCATGATTTTTTCCGAGATGCATGACTTTTTCCCTAAATTCATGAGTGTCTTCTTGCGATACATTATATTTTTCCGCAATGCATAAGTATTGTCACGACCAGAATCTAGACCCCAGATGAGACCGTCATCGTTGAACTCTGAGAGGTCCCAAACAAGCCGACATACATTATTCTTACTTCATTTAGGTTAATTTTAGCGGAAAATTTGAACTTTTTTTTCTTATTTCATGCTAAACATTTTAAACTTAACATCTGGGGCGTTCACAAATCAACCAACTAATATAGAGATAATTACTCACCCCTTTTTTACATGAATATTTATTTCATCATATGCAAATGCACTTCGCCATTTTTGTGTTTCACACTTTAACTAACCCTTCTAGGGTTTCTTCGTTTCATTGTTCAAATCATCATTTCATTGTTCATTTCATCGAATGCCAATTCACTTGGCAGTTTAGTGTATCTTAAACTCGTACTTAACACTTCTAGGGTTTCATCTTTCTTTACATACATCTTAGGTTCACTTGTTTTTAATTGTATGCTAGACTTACGCGTCTATACATACAAGCCATAAGGCTTTATTCATAGTTTGTTAAGTGACTCATATATTCCTAAGATTATGTAGTACAAGACTTATGTATCTTGTATGTACTCCAAGATCTCGATTTCGTCCTAAGTATGTTGCATTTTTCTTGAACATTCAATTTACGTATGATTTATGTATCAATACGAAAATTTGGGCAAGGGAACCCAAGTTCTAACCCCTTGGACAATACTTACACATTTCGTTGACTTTATTTTTAGTCTTCATGACATTGGGATCCTAGATCGAGGCCCAACATCAACATTCTATCTTATTTTTCTCCTTGGATTCTCCTCTTATTTGGACGAAGGGTTGTGGGATCGAACCCCCACAACCCCTTCTTGTCTAATTTCGCATAGCCCATGAGGTTGTGGGATCAAACCCCCATGGCCTCTCTTTAATTATTCTTTAATTCTCTAGGAACTATGAAGTTGTGAATTCGAACCTTGCAGCCTCCTTATTTTATTTTTATTTAAAGTTTGACTTAGCTTTGCATTGCAGTGAGGTTGTGGGATCGAGCCCCCACAACCTCACTTTATTTTCTTTTTATTTCTTCATTTCTCCTTTACAACCTTGAGGTCGTGGGTTCTATTCTCGCGCCTCACACTTCCTTTCATTTATTTTTCTTTCCTTTCATTCGCTGCCTAGAGGTTGGGTGTTGGATTCACCCGCCTCCTATTTTATTTTATTAATTTTTGTGCTCTACACTTTCAACCAGCATCCCCCATTTGTATCTCCCTGACCCCATATATATTCATGAGAATTTAAGGCATCACACTGATGTAGTCGCATGTTCGAATCCTGGTGGCCTCATCCCTTTTAAAACCAATTAAATTTCCAGATTAATCCTCTATACTTTATCCTAAACGAAACTTGTTGTTTTTTCTGGAAAATAACTCATTTTCTTACCTTATCTTCACCAATATTTCCGCTTGAAAACTTAGGAAAAGTCATGGATCATTCAACTCCTTTTTGGGGTACATTTCATGGATTCATTTAACACATTCTCAGACGTAGATTTATTATTCTTTTAGATGCAAATTTCCACTTAAAATCAGTCACATACACCTCATATGATTATCAAGAATTACACATGTTATGCACGTTAATTTCAGCCATCAAATCAACCATTTTAAGACTTCAAAATGGATAACAACAACACCAAACATTTACATATTGCACCACATCATTTTCGGTTGACATCATTGAACATGCTTGCTATTTCCAAACACAAAATAACAAAGAATATCACATTTAACACTTAGCTACCAGCAAACATACCAACAACATGATTTCTAACCTAATTTAGATTGAAATCCGAAGGAGACTAGGGACAAGGAGTTCAACATTCAACGGGACAACCCTAGTTTCATACGTTTGAATTTTATAGAAGGAATTTTTCATTGAGAAAGGATTCCAAGATATTAAATCCATACCTTTTTGACATTACACTCTTGAATTTCTGCAAAAAAAAAAAATCACCCAAGAAGACGTCTAAACCTCCTCAATATAAACTCCGCTCGAATGACAACCTCCCTTAGCCTAGTGTGCGATAAAAGTTTGTTTTCTTCTGAGTTCATGTGAGTTCTTCAAGTGTGAAGAACTTGGTTTATTTTTCTGCTTTTGTATCTTATTTTGGCAGAGAATTTTGTGGGAAATAACAAGAGAGATTGACCGTGAGAGTTGAGAGATAGACGTGAGAGAGTAGGAGTTATATTAGGCTTAGGAGTCTAGTTTAGGATTTAGTCAAATAAGGTTTACTTAATTATTAACTTCGGATTTTTATTTTATTTTAAATAATATAATAAATAATGAATATTAATTAAATATATTAATTCAATAGCTTAAATAAAAATCACATTAATCCATTGCTTCAACATTGGTTCGAACCCGGGTGAAGCAAGACCTCACTTCAATGGCTCAATTTAGTCTATCTCTTCAAGAATTCCCCTCCACCTTGTTTGTTAAATAATTAATTATATATTTACGGTAATTACAATATCACACTTATCCTAGGAAAACACTATTTTACCCCTAGACCATCAAAAACTAAGATTTCCTCTTTTCAAGTCGATTAAAGACTCCTTCGAGTAAATTTACATATTCGAGAGCCTACAAGGTTGGACCCAACCTTTCCTATCTCAACTAAATCCTAAATTTATTTTATTTGATGTAGCAAACGTTTTGAACTCTTGTTCTGCGCGCATTAATCCGTGTGAACCCTGGTTTTATCAGAGGCATTCCTGACACATTAAGTATCACTTAGTATTTCCATTTTTAGGATTGTTACAAACATTTTCTAGTGATGCATGACTTTCTCGCAATGCATGAATATCTTATCGCAATGCATGTAATTTTTTCCATGACACATGTCATTTTTCCGCTATGCATGGATTTTTCTCGCGATGTATAAATGTCTTGATACCGAGCGAAGATGATGCTTCACCGAATAACACAGTTGATCTTCTAGGTATCTTTTGAGTTGAAATATCGTCTCAATAGACAATACATATAATAAACTCAAAAACAATGACCTTCAGGGTAGCGTATCATCTCATTCGATAATACAATATAGCTGCCTCTTCGAGTAGTACTATTATCATGTATGATAATGTAATTCAGATAAACATCCTTCAAGTATGTTTAATTGACGAAAACTCGGAAAATATCTTTCCTCAAGTCTCCATTTTTTGCATCTTCAAACATAGTTGTACATTCATTATAGACTTCATTTTGTCAATAATTCAATGAAATAATTTTATTCCTTTTCTGAAGTCTTTGATATAAGAAGATTACAATATTTCATGCACACACAGAAAAATTGTAAATTTTGGGGAGCTCTTCGCCCTTTTGACTTATCTATATTTGTCGTATAGAGGTATGTACTAATTTCTTGATAAACGTATAATCTTGAATCTACTGGAAAAATGTCAGTTTAAAAATGAAATGATATGTGTCAATCTCTGCGGCAGTCTTCTTCTTGTCTTGCTATCTCCGGTTTATTTTTCTGATCTCCCGCCTCTTGATAGATAAGACAATTTTTTATGCAAAGATAATTGAAAACTGAAGAAATGTTTTTTTAAAAAAATAAATATTTGAACTGTTAGTATTAGGGAAAAGGTCACTGCCATGTGTCATGTAAAATTAAGCTAAGCATACATATTTCAGACTGATGCTTGGAGGTCTATCTAATTATTTCATCAAAAGTATTCAAAGTCTCTCCAGCATGACAATAAACCCATGTTGAAATTCTGAGGCCATACTGAAAAGTTGTGTCCCAGTTAACTATCTTAGATTATCTTAAACTATCGGTGAGCAAACCACAAAATTTTTGAAATCCTCTCGAAAATTATGTCCTAGTTGAAAATTTCAAAGTAACTTTATTCATGACTCGTCATAAAAACCTTATATTTCAGAATTTTTGAGTCCCCCTCAATTGGATGGGGGTGTATTTTTGTAAGCAGGAGGAGGAGTATATTGATAACTCAGGGGAGGGGTACTTCAATAACAAACTTATGTATAACCTTCGAAGTATGAAATATGTGAAGGTCGATAATGACCTTGGAACGATGACGACCTCCTTGGGGTCTTCTTCCCCTCATTATAGCCAAAACATACACATCTTCTCTCTTCTTTTTCTGCAGATACGGTGATCTGGGCGAAGAAGCAACGCTGGCAATCTTCCAGCTTCTTAATCTATCTTCAACAATCTCACCTACCTTGACTATCTTGACAAATTTTGTTACAACAAGCAACATGATTCTATCATAATACTCTGGTTCCAGAACCCCTACAAATACTTCAACAATCTCCTTTTGAGACATTGAAGGGTGAACTCTGGCTTCCTCTTTTCGGTATCTGTACAATAACTCTTTGTAGCTCTCGTTAGATTTTTGCTTCATTATTTCTAACAAATAACAATCATTGACAATCTCCACGTTCTAACAAAATCGTTCAATGACATCCTTAGCCAAGGCATTCCAGCTAGGCCACTGCCTTGTTTCGTGGGATGTGAAACACTACAAAGCCTCTCCTCTTAGACTTCGGCTAAATAGCCACATCAGTAAAACTTTATATCTCCCAACTCTCATGAGCTGGTCACAGTAGGCCCTTAGATGAGCTAGTGGATTCTCTATTCCTACTAAGTGTTTAATTTTGGCATACTTAACTTTCAGGAAGGTCTAAATTTGGATGAATTCATAGATCATCATAGTCCATGCCGGCGACATCATGAATGCATTTCAAATCATAGTTCTCCTGTTTTACTCTATCTTCACGGATTCTTCCTTTAACCTCCATTGTCTATATTTCTTTTCATAGTGGTAGAAATCAGAATCATTAACATCATGCTCATTTGTAATTGGAATATGGAAGGTGGTTTTTAGAGTTAGAGGTGGAGCAACGGATGGACTTGGGGAGTTTTAAGTAGTTTGATAGTTTTGTGGGAAGGTTTGGGGGTTAGTGTTGAATTTTATAATGGAGGGATGTTTGGGGATGGAATTTTTTTTTATTTTGTAGGGGTGGAGAAGTTTGGGGCTTGACATTTAGATGGGGAGGTGGTATTTAGGGTTATTGTTTTGAAGAGGGGTGGTGTATTGTAGGAGGGTGAGGTGTATTGATGATTTTGCGTTGTTAAGTTGATAACAGGGATTCTGAGTAGGAGATCTTGCCTCCTATACATTTAAACTTTAACATCCACAATATGATGCATGAACTGTAGGATCAATTCATTCTGGTCTGCAATGACAGGTTGAACCGTCACAATGTCTGTCAGACTAATTTCATCACTATTGTCACCCATCGCTGGTTTTCCTTTATCTGAACTTTGACAAGGAAAGTAATGTGTGCAGCCTTTTAATCTTGTGAAGTAAGGATGATTATCCAAGTTATCCACACAGACAAGTTATAAAAACCTGTGAAAGGAAAACAACAGAAAGTCAAATTTGTTAGTTTTAGTGTAGAATACATAATGCAAAACTAAACATAAAGAGCATGTAAAAATGCAAAAGTTTTTTCATTTGAGGACATGTTAACCCACGAGTAATGGGGAAGCTAATTTTCTGAAGAAGAAGAAATACGTTTAGCAAGAAGATATGTCAAATCACGTTGAGCTAAGGTCTTCTTTCTGCATCTCTCTCGATGCCTTTTGATTTAGACTTCACATTTCTTTTTAGAGTTAAGGGGGGGGGGGGGGTGAATTAAAATTTTGAAAGGTAGGGGTCAGAACTTTTAAAGGGTGACTGCGTATTTCATATGGAGAATTCAAGCCCTACGTAGTTCGAATACAAAGGGAAATACTTGTTTTAATTAATTGTCAAACGATTTCAAGGAATTTAAAAAAAGCTTCCAAAGATAAAAGTGATTCCTTCTCAGCCAATCTTCTCCTTGTTGTAGAATTAGTCACGCAAAAAAAAATTCCATTTGAGTTTTTCCCATGTTGACAAGGGATTCCACGTCGTGGAAAAATGCAAGGCACCTTTCAGGGTTGTGATCGTTGGACTGGTGATAGGGGAAACGCTTTCGAACTTCACTTCCCAAAGAATATAACAATCCCATATCCTTACAGAAAGGGACAAAGACCCTATTTTGAACGAGCTGCGAGTAGACCTCTAACATTATTTTCTTGAAAGGCGTGAATGAGAAACAATAGAAGCCAATTTTCTTAGTGACTAGTATGTCGAACCTCAATTCATAACACACAATGATAACACTATCACTCTACCTGTTCATGAATTTATCAATATCGAGCAGGTAGCGTACTGCATACTTGAACTCCATGTACTTTTTTATTGTGTTCCCTTTCTTTTTAGGATGACATCACAGGTTTTGCAGATGTCCCCTAATCATTTTTTGGAGGAGTTTCTCACAATAGGTTTCATCATATGACTTTCATCCCTATTTAGGGTTGTTGAAGATAATCTTTAAGAGTGACTTTATGGTCCCCTTCTGTAAGACATCCTTGGAAAGAAGGTTTGTGGGTAATTAGAAACATTGGTAACATTTGAAAACCCCACCCCTTCATTTCACCCATTTCCTTCCCTCTTTCTCCCATTTCCCTCCCTTTTAAACTTCCAACTTCCTACCTCCCTTCTCTATCAATTGATCATTTTACCAAATTCCCCAATTGCGGATATCTCCTTTCTACTGGTCGGAGTCAGTTGTTGTGGTTCTGTTCTTGATCACCAAGTACCTCCCTTGCTTGTTTTTCTCAAATTCTCAGGTATGTGTCTCTGATCTCTACCTATTTACATTTTATATTTTTAATTTGTATTAACCTATTTTTTTTTTGGTGGGTCTTCATGCTTTGATCAAATTTGGACGACCTAGGTTAAGAATCCCTAAATTGCATTGTTAAAACTCTAGAAATAGGTGCTTTATCATTGCTAGTTTACTAGGTATTTGGTTTAGACACATTTAGGTTAACACTAAAAATTCCATTTGAGTCATAGGGGATGATTGTGGCATCCCCAATTCCATCATTGAATGATAGAACGAGACCCCGATAACGGACCGTCGTACCCACGATGGACCGTCATAGGGTCTGTTCCAACATCCCACAATACCTTTTCTCTAAGTGTCCACAACCGGATACATGCGACGGACCATCGTTCCTATGAACGTCCGTCCTATACAACTGTTCTGGTTGTCATAGACCCTTTTTCTAAGGGTCTCCTACTTTTTCTAAGTGTCCTCTGACAGACATCTATGGTAGACCATCATACCCTCGACGGTCCGTCCTGCATCATTGTTGTGATGGTCAAAGACCATTTTCCTAAGGGCCTCCATCTTTTTTCAAGGTCCTCTTACGAACATCTTTGACGAACCTTCGTACACTCGATGGTCCGTCCTGCACAACCATCATGACGTCAGAGACCTCTATCCTAAGGGTGTCCATACTTTGTCTAAGTGTAATCTGATGGACATTGTTAGAGATTGTTGTCCTAAGGGTCTCCCACTTTTTCTAAGTGTCATCTGACGGACATGTACGATGGATCATCACACCATCGATGGTCCGTCCTGAAGAACCGTCGTGATAGTTAGAGACCCATCTCCCAAGGGTCTCCACGATGGACATCGACGTCATGACGGTCCGTCCTGCTTATCCATCATACTTGTCAAAGACTTTCCTTCAGGGGTCTCCACATCAACATAGTTTAAGTAAGACATGACGAACCCCATGACGGTCCGTCATACTCACGACGAGCCATCACCTGGTCCGTCGTATTTCACTGTTACTGTAGAAAAGTCATTACAACTTAGATCTATTTATTTTGTGTCATTTTTGCTCATTTTGTCCGCTCCTTCTCGTACTAATATTGATTCTATACAGGTACTATCTCGAATGGCACAAAAACATTATTGAGTTTACGTACGTGGGTGTTTAAAGTATGTCGCCCCGTCTGCCCACCTGGTCATAGGCTTTTAAGATGAGCATGATCCTGAGTAAGTGCCCCCTGACACTGCCACTCCATCACGACTTGCACGTACTACCAGAGCTATGCCCAAAAAAGTGTCTTACGGCATAGTCACTACCTCCTAGTATTATCAGGAGCGCACAGTGACCAGCACACCTTCTGGGTCACCTACACATGAAGAAGGACTGTCTGGCTCCTTAGGAGTTTCATGGTCGGAGGAATCCTTTGGGTCTGTAGCAGTCCCTACACCAGCCACAGCTGCACATTCTACCTCGTCGTATGACGCTGACAGTTCTGATTCCACTCAAGGCTCAGCGACTCGTGATGTTACCCGGGTTGCCAACCAGCCCAACCGGGGGTGTGTCGATGGGCAATATTAAGTTTATTCAGACGCCAAGTTTCTGAATGATAAAGGAGTTATGACACATACCCTTACACTGGAGAGGCGGGTCCTTACATGTAGTCTCCCTACAATGCCAGAGATCCACAATGTCTTCATCAGACACCGACTGGAGTGGATAGAGCGTTCTTTGGGCCGTTATAGTTTGAAGTTGGTCAAGAGTTCTACGCCTCTTACGGGCTACTCTCAGATCACATATAAATAGGTGGGCTGTCCCCGTCAAACAGGCCCTACTTGACCATGTCCGAGTATATGGCATTCAGGTTGATATCTCCATGCCTGCAATCTGCCGATATCTATACGGCGAGGATATTGTTGCCAACCGGACCCCTCTCACCGCTGAGTTCGTTTACTGGTGGTAAATTATAAAAGATTTCCAATTCTCGCATGATCCATCGCTGATAGAAACCACCAAGAGGTGGATGGCCCTGCACTTGTCTGTTGATGGAGAGGGTGCCGAGTGGGTAACAGAGCCGAATGGAGCAATCAAGAAGTCTACCATGACCTTCACGACTAAGTTCTTATGGTTTATTATCCTCCAATTCCTTTACCCCACGGCTGATGATATTATAGTCTCATGGGATTGTGCAGTTCGGATGGCGGCGATGATAGCCGACTTTGAGGTGGACTTCAATTGGTTTCTACAGGCGGTCATGCACGAGAGGGCTTTCAAGGTCACAACTACTTACCTTTTGCGTGCATGATATTTTCCCTATGCAAGTCCGCAGCTGTGCATATTTAGAACATTGATCAGCTCAAGATCCGCTGGGCACTGTTGATAGCGGCCTCATTGGGGATGAGGCCAATGAGTTTTCTCCACACAGAGGGCCCTGTCCGGAGTTGCCCTCACTTGGTGTAAATCTTGATGATACGGTAGCACATGATCGCACGACTACACAGGTTGTTTCTGAAACCACTGAAACTACCCTAGTCGAGTCTATCCTTGGTAGTAGCACTGCCCCTTGCTCAGCCCCATTCCCCGCTCTGTTCTAGCTTTCTAGGGTCTAGAAACTAGAGGCATAAATGACTACACTTCTGCATCACATCCTGCCTTGGATGCAGAGGTCTGTTGCTGAGGTAGAAGAGCGCTTGGAGCCTAAATGGTCCAGTAGAAATAGTGGAAGATCCTTGTTGTTCATCAACGCTTAGATGCTTTTTAGTTGCAGGTGCTAGCCCGGCCAGCTCCTCATGTGGACGTTTCGACCCTTCAGGTTGTGGTCGAGAGTCTTTGAGCGGACATTGATATGATCCTACAGGCTAGGGTGCCTGAGTCTGAGGCCCCTTCTGCAGAGACGGCTGAGGACAGAGTGATGGCGGCCTTATTCGCCACTTTTTGAGATTCCACCACGTCCCCCTCGAGATCATGACAAGAGGTGCAAGGGTCGAGAGGAGGATGAGGCTAGAGCACAAAAGAAGGAGCGCCGTTAGATGGAGGCTTCAAGGAGAGCCTTGCTTGCTGATGAGGAGGCGCGTTGGATCTGGGCTGAAGAGTCAGATGCTGAGGCATCTAGCTCTAGAGATATGGCGATAGTAGGAGGCACTGCTGATTGTGTTGTTGCTAATGAGGACACTACTGAGGGTGTCCATATTACAGAAGTAGTGTGTTCCGGGGAAGCAGACCCACAAGCTTGCTAATCGTCACTGCCTTGTGCCCCAGGTTTGCTTCACCTACCACTCTCCTATTTAAATTTTTTTAGGCATTGGGTACAATTGCATGTCTTTTTGTTGGGGCTGGGGTAAATTGAAAGTTAGTGCTAGGGTGAAGTCTGAGTAGCCCAATTCACTATCCTCTTTTCGGATTTTATTGCCTGTGTTCTTTTTCCCCAAGAGACTGATTATTTTTATTGTTGAACGGACATGTCTATATCTTGTGTACATAGTTTAACTCTGAATCATAATGTCTAAAATGATATCACGATGAAATAAAAATGATGCATGACTAGGCATAGTAATTGATAAATGTGTAGCTCTAAGAATGACATAAAGATACACCACTGCATGACCCTAAGTCTAAAATTTGAACTAGGTGTAGGATAATTTGGTAGAGTAATGAGATGTCACGTGAGTGTGAGGAAGATTTGAATAGTCCAATATTTGTACTGAGCTAGAACTATCCTGGTTCGTCCTGCTAAAATTAAGTTGTAATAGACAATTGGGAAAGTATCATAGGCCCTTGTTCAATATAGCCCATTTTTATCCTAAATAAAAAAACCAAATTAATCTAAACCTTCTTTGATCAATATGATTTGAGCTTAAAATAGACCTTTCTTTTTCACCCAACTTATATTTTCTAGGAATAATGTGTTGGCCCTGGTCCATCCTTTAACATGTGCACCTCAACTTATGCCAAAAGCATAAGTTGAGTTTGGCTAATGTAGATAACAACCTTTTCATGGCCCTGATCCAACTTTGGGTATTGTGTACTTTTACTCATGGCAAATCCATGAGTTGAGGGTGTCTATTATGAGGAATGCTCTGAAAAGTGGGGTTGAAAGAACAAAGATAGAGCAAAAACAAAAGTAAAGTGACTCAAGAAACTGTTGATAGAAAAGTGAAATAATAATAATAAAAAAATTTACAATAAATACAAGCAAGAAAAGAAGAGAGTCACTTACACAAATGAAGAAAGACGGGAAAATAGCAAGGTGAAAGAATATGAGAAATTGGGCAAAATAAAATGATAAAAAATGGTATGTTTAGCCGAAATTTCAAGAAGGGCATAAAGTCACTAAAGTATATCTAAATATACCTTACTTGACACTGAGCCTATGTTACAAACCAAGGAAGTCTTGTCGTGATCCTAAGAGTTGTATAGCGAACTTAAAGCAGTAAAAATAAGGGCAAACTTATGGCAATATGTATGAATGAGTTGTGAATTTGATATGAGAGTGAGTGTTGAAAATTAATCTTTCTACTCAAACTGAAATCAATGTGTGAAAAATGAGGATGTTGTTTTGAAGTGAGGAAACTAGTTCAATACTGGAAATATTAGCACCTCGGTGAGAAATTGAAGAGGATAGGTGTTAGTGCGTGGTGAGTCTGTGTCATGGTCTGAATCCACATACTTCAAGCCTAATAGTTATAACATGCATATATATGATGAGACTGATTGGGATTTAAATCCAAATATTGCGAAAGCTAAAACATGGATAGTATTGTACGAAACTTTTTGTAGTGAGTCATAGTGCGTCTCTTGAGGACAACCAACGAATTTAAGTTGAGGGTGTTGAAATACAGTGGGTTCACGGTATTTTTGATACTTTTTACTTAAGTTTAGTGTGCGTCCAAAAGGCTTTTTTGTATTAATTTTTATGTAATTTTCCCTTTATTTGCATGAAATCAGTCTAAAGATGAATGCAGAAGTTTTTAAACAAGAAATGCAGAAAAGTTACCACCTACAGAGGTTGTGACGGTCTTTCATGCCTCTTACGGTGTGTAGGTGGTGTGGTAATGAAGCTGTTGAAGAAAGATGGAGAAGTCTGACCAAGTGTGGGATTCGAAGTGCATGACGGTCCGTCCTGCTGGTTTGTCGTGATGATAAGAAAAATAGTCCCAGTACCCAAATTCCAAGAAGTTTAAGTGTTATGGAATGGAGACCCTCAATGGACTGTCGTGCTTGAAACGTTCCGTCATACCTGTTTGTCGAGGGTAATAAAAAAAGCAGCAAAAGGATCTTTAAAGTATAGGATGATGTAGGCCATGACGGTCAATCATGACCATGACGGCCCTTCACAAGGTCCGTCGACCAGGCTGCGTTTTGACAAATTTTCAGCAATTAAAGTCCTTCTTTTATTAGGTTTTTGTTTTTTTATAAATAGTTCAAAAAACCTCATTTTTGGAGTTAAACACTCATATAGTTAGACTTTTGGTTGTTAAACTCTCTTGTAGATGTTAGATTCTCTGATGTTAGACTCTTTGTTAGTTTTGATTGTTAAACTTTCTCTGGAGTTGATTGTTTGTGATTATGTCAAATAATCAAGTACACTTCTAGATTTTATTCTTTCTCATTGAGGTAAGTGCATGAATTTTTATATTACATATATGAATATTGTGATTCGGACTATGGGTAACTAAACTCCATAACTAGGGTTGTGGGAACCATGGGTGAATAAAGAGGTAAAATCTATCTAAAATAACAATTCTAGAATTGCTTCTTGCATGTATTGATAATTCTTTCGCTTTGAAGTCTTTTTAACGGATGACCAACGTTAGAACTCTCCTTAATGCTACTTGCCGGACCAAGGATGTAGATAATAGGAAATTAATTATCAACATAGATTTAGTATATACTATCTAATAGGGTAGTATTTATTGGTACGAGGTAATAACTTTGTCAAATATCGAATACAATGCTCAATATGAGGTAAATGTAAGGGTTACACGTAGCCAGACCAAGGTGCGGAGTGAAATTTTCTACATGCCGGCTAAAGGATTTAGAAATACATAACTTATCACTTCGCATGAAAGATACTAGGAAAGAATTGTTATTGTTAGAATTATCAAGTTAGGAACATGTAGGGAACACTTAAAACCTAGCTACCTTGATTATTTGATAAACTCCAAGATTTGAGTTGTTAGTTGTTACTTTAATTAAGATAGTTATTTTCATTAATTTTAAAATAAAAAACATCCTTTTTATTGGCTTTTGTTTTCTGAGGAAGTAATTGACTAAATAATAGCAATAATAGATTGAAGTTAAGTCTGAACTATTTTGCTCGTGGCAACGATCCCAACCTTATTAGTTGGGTTCTTTACTCGATACGACCGCTTTACTTCTTATTTGAGAAGTAAATTTGAGCGTATCAAAGAGATGAGGGAAAAATTAGGTAAAAACAAAGGCCCATTTCAAATTTCAAATTCCAAATTCTTTTCACCATTGAAAGGAAACCTATTTTTCTAATGTTTTTGACCCTATTTTGGAAGAGAAAAAGAAAATCGATGCATGGGATAAATCCCATTGTCCATGTTGCGACAATGTGGCCGCATCTCGAGGTCGCATGGACAATTCTGCGTTTCTGATGCTATCGTATGAACTAAGAGATACGTTGAGGAAGAAGACAAAGCGGGGTAGAGCACAAATCATTTCTTTTTCTTGGGGACAGGTCAACTGATGACATTAATGTTGAAAGGAATATTGTTGATTCTTCTTTGAATAAAGGAGGTGAGGATTTGGGATGGGTCGGGCTAATTGGGTCGGTTCAAAGAACTGTTAAAATGGGAAATGGGCCGGGAGACCTGGGAATTGAGTTGGACTGAATTTAAAAAAAGGAAATGGGTCTTGGGGCTACTAAAATAAAAGGAAGTTGGTGTCTTTTTTTGTAAATAAGAAATTGGCTGAGGGATTGCAAACTTAGCAAACTTGTGTGACGAAGTAAGTCATATTGAGCTTAACTAGAAAGTTTGACTAGAGCATAATAAGATGAATTAATATTAATTTACGAACAAGATTCTTTATTTAGATGAAATAAAATATTTAAATTGTAAACTAATGAATTAAAATTTAAATTATAATTTAGACTAATCTATATCAAATAAAAACATGACAAAAAATGAAATATTTTTGAATGACTTTCAAATGGTTAAAAAATATACTAATCATATGCATAATTATGAAACACATATATTATCCAAAATTATAAAAAGTAATTAAATTAATTTAGAATAACTTGAAAAACCTTTTGATCTTTGTAAAATGTAATTATTTCAAATCTTTTAGAGTAAGAACTTGTTAGTTAATTAATATCTTTGAGGGTCAAAATTGGGTATCAATAGAACCCAACATGTATTAGTGAGTACAAGTATAGAAGCATGAAATACACAAGCATGATGGCTGACTAAAAATTGATACCCCATCCATTATAGTTCTAGCATGTAAATGATAAGATAAGTTCAATATGTTTGCTATAAACATGGCATAAATAGGCACCTATTGCATGACCTTCAACTAAAATTTGAACTGGGAAATCTGATAATCTGATTGTACAACGATGTACCAATAGAGTGTGAGGAGATTCGAGTTTTCAAAGGTTGGTGCCTAACTAGAACATGTTTGGTTAGTCATGCAAAGGTAATCTACTATAGAAGCTAGGAAGTGATCATATGTCCTTGTCCAAAATAATGCATATCTAGCTTAAAAGATGTTAAACCTGATTAAATTACTTTTCCTTTTGATACAAATATGTTGAGCCTGTAATAGACTTTTTTTTTATTCACCAACTCACCTTCCCAGGTCTAATGTTTTTACCCTAATTCCTCCTTATGTGCACCTCGACGTAGGGAAAAAGCCTATGTCGAGGGTGGATGATGCACAAAGTGACCTCGTCTTGGTCTTGACCCGACTTTGGGTATTGTGTACCTAAACTCGTTGAAAAGCCATGTGTTAAGGGTCGCTATTATGAGAGAGGATAAAAAAAAGCGATATGAAAAGAGTTAGATGTTGAAAAGAAAAGATTAAAAACTCAAAACATGTGAGTTGCCGAAAAATGAAAGAACAATTGAAAATAATAAAAATAAAAAATAAAAGAGAAAAGAGTTTTTTGAGAAAAATACGCAAAAAAAAAGAAGATAAAGTCACATTTAAAAAGGGATTAAGGCAAGATTGAAGAGAAAAGAAATAGGGGGTCAAAAATAATGAAAAAAAGTATAAATCTTATCGGTAATCTCATGGAGGGAAGAAATTCAATAAATGTACCCAAAAATACAATACTTGACCCCGAGCCTTCGTTACCAGACTAGAAAGTCCTACGGTGATCGTAGAGTCTAGTGTGGTGAACCTAAGAACAGAAAATAAGGGCAAGCCTATGGTATAGACAAGTAACTTTATTTGAACTTATTCATGAGTGCGAGTGTTGAAATAGATATACTTGTACCCAAAATGCATAATAACTGTGTGAAAATTAAGGATTTTTTTAAAGTGAGGGTTGTAGTTGCATTTTGAGAATGTTATTACCTTGGTGAGAGGAAAAATGGTAGAGGTGTCTGAGTTATCTTGTCAAGACTGAGAATGTATGCCTGCACTCAATCAAGAAAGAGTCAGGGTATATACTCAATTGATTTCTAGATCTTAAAAGGGCCTGCGTTTGTGCAAGTGTTTTTTAGGGTAACAATGTGTCCCTTGAGGACAAACAACGAATTTAAGTTAAGGTGTTGATGTACTGTGACTTCACAGTTTTTCTAATGTATTTAACTTATGAGTAGTGTGTGTCTAGAGCCTTTTGGTAGGGATTTTAAAGATTTTGTGTATATTTTTCCCGGAAAAATGTTCAGGCCGAAAATGGAGAAGATAATTAATAATAAGGGAAAAACAGTCTTATGGAGGCAATTGACGGTCTATCGTTCAATTGATGGTCCGTAGATGGGGAGCTCAGACATTGAATGAAACCAGGGAAGTCTAACTAAGTGCACAACCCTGAGGTCAATCGATGGACCATATTATTGATCCGTCATTTGATTCAGAGAGGGTACAATTTAGAGAGCAAAAAAATTTATAAGTCGTTACTGACTGAAGAAGACTATGGGCCGTCGGTAGATCAACGGTCCATCAACTGTCTCATCGATTGAAGCCGCCTTATTTGAATTCCTTTTTAATTAGAATATTGTTTTGTATTAATAGGGTTAAAACCTTGTTTTTTGGGTTAGATACTTGTACTTATGTGCTACTGTGTGTATTGGAGATTGATTTTTGCAACTTTAGCAATTACTTGATTTACGAATTTGGTTTGAAAGATTTTGCTTGAATTTTTAAGTGGGATTTATGTGGTTGTTCTTCTTGCTAAGTTAGTTCATGATTTCATCATCTAAAAGTATGGAATGTTGATCTTTCGAAACAAGGTAACGAAATCCACAAGGGTTGTAGGAACCATGTGTAGTTAACAAAGTATAACTAGCAATTAAGTAATACTTCAATAGTGTTTTTCATTCATTGATAATTCTTTTGTTTAGAAATCTTTTTAACGGTGGCAAACGTTAGCACTCGCCTTGTTGCTACTTGCTGAACTAAGGAGGGAGTTAATAGGAAAATAATTATTAAAACAGATTTAGTGTGATACTATTTAATAAGATAATGTAGATTGGTGCGAATTAATAACTAAGTCATACATTTATTATGATAAGGGTAAATAAAGTATACACACGAAGCCAGACCGATGTGCAATATGAAATTCTCTAGATACCAAACAAAGGATCAAAAGATACCTAACTTATCGCTTTGCATGTAATACATTAAGAAACGAATGCTATGGGTAGGAATATTGCATTATGAACCCGTGGGGAACACATATACCCTATTTACTTTCTTTTCTTGATAAAAACCAAAGTGTACTATGGTTCACTTGATCATTACAATGTTAAAGGAATTTGTTTCACAAACTCCCTCCTCCTTTTTACTATCTTGTTTCGAAAAAAACATTGACTTAACAGATAAATTTTTGGGGTAAAGTTAGGTCTAAATAATTTTCCTCGTGCGATCGACCCCAACCTACTAATTGGGTTCTTTACTTCATATCAATCGCTTATGTGTCTTTACGGAGGTTTAATTTGAGCATATCAGAGTTCTATGTTTCCTATGCTACCACTCTCCAGGGGTTGATTCACAAATGGGATAAACCAAAAAAATATAACCCTCTCACTTACACCATGGTCCTAGGTTACCGAGTAGACATTTTAGGTTCCACCATCCGACAAATCTTGTATGGCCCCACCATTGGTGAAAATGTGGCCCTAAACACCGCCTAGTTCGATTATATGTGGGACAAAGTGCGGGGCGCTTAATTTCAAAGGAGTGCTAAGAAGTGGGACGCGATCAAGTTGTGATTAGCCTAATACATTGTTGCGGAAAGGCCACAAAAGATTTCTTACCAAATTCTTCTAGTTGTTGGTGTGGAATAGAGTCTCACCCACAAAGGCCGACATCCAACTCATATGGGATATGGCAGTCATGCTGGCAACATTAGTGGTCGGGTAGGGGATTGATTTTTCTCAGATAATGCTAATAGATATTCACGGGAGGGCTTTCAAGACAGCCACAACTTACCGCTTTCCTTGTTTGATTCTCTTGTTCTGGAGGGACTTCCAAGTCCCGATATAGCACCATGAAAAGGTAATCCACCCAACCAAAACAATGACAATAGGCATCACTAAAAACAAGGCTAATGTAGCACCACCTCACAGAGAGCCCTTGATTGACGTCCCTCTGGTTTGCAGAACTCTTGAAGATATAATGAAGCATGAACAGGTCGAGGACCCGATCATACCGAACCATACTGACACAACTACAGACTCCTCTTCTAATGACTCTAGTATGGCCTCAAGGTCGTCCAGAATCACACCACCTACTATCATCTCGTTAATCAGAGTCTAGAAATTAGAGTCTTAAATGGTATCTTTATTGCACCATATGAAGCCTTGGATGTAAAAATCTATAGCGGAGGCTGAGAGTCGGTAAAGAAAGGGGTGGAGAAGCTGATATATCAGCATATCTAGGTAGTCCACAAATGCCTAGACGTGTTTAAGTTTAGAGTTCTCACACGACAAGCACCCACCTGTGACCTTGCCCCTATTTAGAAGGAGTTGGAGAGTCGACGAGCTGATCTAGTTTTCATATTTCATATGAGTGGTCCTGATCCAAATCATGTACCGGTGGAGTTGGATGAGAATACCATTATTGAGGCCTTGTTCAAGGAACCTGCAAAGCTACCGTCTGATTCGACCCGTACCGGTCCCAAGAGACGCCATTCTAGCCATCTTAGTGAGGCCACTAATGAGGAGTGAGCTGAAAAACGGGAATGTAGACATGTAGAGAAATCTAGGAGGTCCTCCATATTAGATGAGTAATTATGCTAGAAAAGGATACGTAAGGTTGTTGCGGGGGCATCAAGTTCTAGGGCCGAAAGTGGAGATGTGAGATTTACTAATGGTGCATATAGAGAGATAGATGGAGATTCTAATTGTTTCATCATTGTTGATGGGAGAACTAGTGAGGATGACCCAAATGCTGACCCTTTCGCTCTAGGAAACCAAATCCACCTACCATTGATAGGTCTTCTGCTCTTTACGCCAGAAATTTTATTGACCTAACCCATTGTTTGTTTAATGATACTTTTATGCATTGGGGACAATTTCACTCTTTGTTGTTGGTGGTGGGGAAATGGACTGTAAGGTATAAGGAGAAGTATGAGTAAGCCAACTCACGATTCTCTCTTGGTATTTTCTTTCCTGAGAATTTTTTTTTCAAGAGACTGCTTAAAATTCAGTTGAAGCGACATATAATAAAATTATATTTGTAGAATCATGAATAATTGAAGCATGATTGCATAAAACTGAGACCCGTCAAAAATATTGTGATGTGATCTTGTATTTGTAGGCTAAGATAAGTTTAACGTGTTTCTTCTAAATATGACATACTAATGAAACAAGTACATAAAGTTAGACTTAAACTTAAACTAGGTATTCTGATAATGGAACTATATGCCAAGCGAGCGGGATGATAATTTATTGCTAACAGTAGGTTCCCGACTAGAACTTGCCCTGTAGGTCCTTCTAAGATAATCTACTCTACAGGATAGGAAAAGATCATATGCCATTGTTCGAAAGATTATACAACTAGCATAAAACATTTCCAGAATATAATGTTTTTTCCCCAATCCCTCCTTGTCCATGTGCACCTCGAATTATGCCAAAACCCTAAGTTAAGGGTGGCTAATGGTAAAGTGACCTCGTTCTAAGCCCTGACCGGACATCGGGTATTGTACATCTTGACTCATGCCAAAGCCATTAGTTAAGGGTGGCTATAAAAAATGGAAATATTAACAAAAATGTGTTTGAAAAAGTTGTGTATTGAAAAGAGAAGAAAAGAATTAGTGAAAAAGAGGATGTGACTTTGCGAAAGAAAGATTGAAATGCATAAAATGAGGTAAAGTGAACAAAATGAAAATGCTACAAAAGTGAAATTCATATCTACGTCTGAAGGGATTAAAAGAAAGAAGAGAAAAATAAGTAGAATGTTAATGTTAGGGCAAAAAGAGGTAGAATGCCTAAATGTAATGTGAAGGAGCGCAGAAAGTCAATAAATTTACCCAAATGTACCACAGCTGACCATGATTGTACGTTACAAGCCAAGAAAGTTCAACCGTAATCCAAGATTCTAGCTTTAAGATCAGCCCAAGCAGTGAAGATATGGGCAAGACTATGGCATTGAGCACTTACTGTACTTGAGCATACTTCTGAGCATGAGTGTTGAAATAAATCCTTGTATTTAAAATGATACTCATTGTGTGAAAATAGAGAATTTCGATTGAATTGAGGACAATAGTTACATTATATACGATTTTGTACCTTCGCCATAGGAAAACAACAATGGTGTATGTTGAGTTGTGAAACACTGGCATGCTATGATCCGAACGAGTTAACTTGTTGAGTGTGAGTAATAAGGTTGCTTTCAAAAAAAGGAGAGTCGAGATAGATAGCCATGTGATTGCTTGAGATTTAATTGCTTGCATCTACAAAAGTCTTGTTTAGAGTTCTAGTGCATCTCTTGAGGACAAATGACAAATTTAAGTTAAGGGTGTTGATGTACCATGAAATTACGGTATTTATAATGTATTTCATTTAAGGGTTTTGTGTGTCTAGAGCCCTTTTGTATTTATTTTGATAGTCTTTGTATAATTTTTTGCAAGAAAGATGTTTAGGTGCCAAATTGTAGAAAAAGGCATCTATGTAGGCATCAACGGATCGTAGATCTATCTACACCTTGTTGATGAGTATCACAGATGGGAAGCTCATGCATTTGATGAAATTAGGGAAATCTCACCATGTGTTGAACCACAGAGTGCATTGACGGTCTGCCAAATGATTGATGGACTGTACTTATATACTGTAGAATGATACTGCGACGGTTTCCAAACCTGATATTTGAAAATTCTAAGTATGGAGTTACGGAAGGTCATTGACTGAATGTACTGATGTCCACTTTTTGATTTAGAAAAGGTGCATTTTGAAGGCTAATATATTTTTTTAGTCCTGCCTGATTGAAGAGTTTTACAATCCATCGATCCATTGAAATTGTGTAAATAAGTTAGTAGATCAAAGACGTGTGTCTGAACAACTTTTACTTATTGTATTTAATTTTTAATTTGGAGTTTGTATTCTATAAATAGGGTATTTATCCTCGTTTTTGGGGTTAGTAACTATTAAAATTTTCCAGATTTTGGCCTTGGATATTAATTCTTTGCAACTATAGAAAATTATTGATTTCCAAATTTTATTAGAACATTTTGGTTTGCAATTCAAGTTGGATTTCTAGGTTTATCATTTTTATTACGTAGGTCCATGATTTCGTCATTTATAAACATGAATTGTATTCTTGCTAATATGGGTAAACAAATCCACTGCTAGGGTTGTGGAAAGCATGAGCGATTAACATAGTATGAATGGTAATTAGCAATTCTTTAATAGTATTTTTACATGCATTGATAGTTCTTTAGAACACGCTTTGTTGTTACTTCCCGGACCAATAAGGTTGTTAATAAAGAAAAGAATTATTAACATATATTTAGTGTTATACTATCGAATAGTCTAGTGTCTATTTGTGCGAGGGCTAAAACTAATTCATACATTGATTCGATTTCTAATATGAGGTAAATGTAAAGGTTAGTAAATTATACGAACCTAGGCAGACCAAGGTGTGAGGTAAAATTTTCTAAATGCCAGACCAATATTTAGAGATAAATAACTTATCACATTACAACTAATAAACTAGGAAGGAATTGCTATTACTAGGATTACTACGTTATGATCTTGTGGGGAACACTTACACACTAGTTACTTTCTCACCTTAATAAAATTTTAAGTTGACCTTTGCCTACTAAATATCTTCTAATTATAGGAATTCTTTTCATAACCACTCCCCCAACAACGTTATTTAATTGTTTCAAAAATACGTTGACTAAAATGAATTAATTTTGGGTTAAAGTTAAATCTAAATCATATTCCTTGTGGGATCAATCCCAACCTACTAGTTGGGTTCTTTACATGATAACTATCGCTTATGCTTCTTTAGGGATGTGTAGTAAGTGTGTATCACTTGCCTAAGGTAGGAAAATCGTTAGTTTAGCGTTTAATTTATGCACTAGCTAGACCTATGCGGGCAAATAGTTTAAGGGATAGGGAGATTTCTATTAGATATCATGCCTCAACTCACGATGAGAATCCATCTCACGATATTGCTAGTACATACCCTTCCTAAACTCATGGATAAGCACCCATCACAAACCATATCCTCTCGCTGCTTAGCATTATTCCTCACACAGTACATTACATTTCTTAAAAAAGTTCATTATGGGATAAAATATTTCTACTAGATAGCTCACCCAACTCCTATATGAGCTTCCATCCAAAACAAACATTCATTAATTTGTTGGAAACCTCATAAATTCAAGAATGAGAATAGTATTTAACCTAATAACTCCTTATTGTGAAATAATACATTATAAACAATTCATTATGATTCGTAAAATAACAATATGATAATAGCCTTTCAAATCATACTTCGTCAATAACATTATCATTGAACTTCATTCATTCATCATTTAAGTATGAGTATATTTTTATGTGATGATAAACACTCACATAATAACCATCATTCACAAGTGTTAATACAGAGATATTACTCAATCCTAACACAATAAGCTACTAAAAATGATTATCATTCGTTCATTAACATCACACAAATGCTTTACGTCATTATTATACATTAACCTCAACATGTAAGGTTCGAGAAATATATCCATGTAACGACCTGTTCAGTCATTTTGAGCAGCGGATTTTATTTCTGGAAAACTGGCTGAGACGACGGACCGTCAGGGGCACGACGGACCGTCGCAGGGTCTCGTTTCAAAACACTTAGAAATCCTGAAATTGGGTAGTGAAAATTGACTCTCTGAACTTCGTGACGGAATGGCAGGACGGACCGTCACAGGCGTGACGGACCGTCACAGATTCTTTAGTGGAAATCTAGTCTCTGAACTTAGCGACGACCTGCAGGACGGACCGTCGCAAGCACGATGGGCCGTCACAGACTGTGTAATCCCAGTCTGGGTCGGATTTCCTTAAATGTTTTAAGGGACGTTTTGGACTATTCTTGCCTTAATTATAAAGATAGTGGGTTAATGTTAATAAGTCTAATTACTTGGGGGTTAAAAGAGGTAACCTTAAGTTAATTAGTGGGTTATTATTGCCATGTTTTATTCTTAATTATATGCTAATTAGTGTAAGAGAAAGAGGGTTGGAATAAAGAAAATAGAAAGAACAAAGAGAGAGAGAGAGGATTGAACGAGAGAGGAGAAACGAAGAGCAAAACACAAGGCTTGGGAAAAATTCTTGCTTGATCACTAGTCTTCGGTGGAGGTAGGTAATGGTTATGTCATACTATTTGTAGTAAACTCTTAATAGCGAATGATATGTATTGATAGTATTGTAAAACCCTGCTATGTGCTTAATTGTATGCTTGCATGATACGATTATATAATTGTGATAAAATAAGCATGATGAAGTTATTGAATCCCAAATCTTGCAAAACCCTAATCTCTTTGTTAATGATAATGCCTTGGTATGAGAGAAGGCTTGATGAACTAAAAGTAATGAGATTGATGATGCCTTAGTAAAAAGGCTTGATGAACTAAAGTAATGAGAATGATGATGTCTTGGTATAAGAGAAGGCTTGATGAATTGATAGAATGAGATTAGTGGATCAGAGTGTCACGTTCTGACACATAAAATTAACGGATCGGGTGTCACGAACCGACACGTAGATTTAGGGGATCGGGTGTCACGAACCGATACGTAGATTTAGGGGATTGGGTGTCACGAACCGACACGTAGATTTAGGGGATCGGGTGTCACGAACTGACACATAGATTTAGGGGATCGGGTGTCACTAACCAACACGTAGATTTAGGGGATCGGAGTGTCACGTTCTGACACATAGTAGTAGGGGATCGGAGATACCGACACAAGAGGAATAAAGAATATGAGGGAGCGGTGTGTCACGTACCGACACAATAGAGAAATAAAGACAATGAATCTTGAAAGATGTTAATATACTCAATCTAGAACATAATTCCCAAATGAGTATGGTATTGAGGCTTGAGTCCTCATGTGTGAACTTGGCGGTATTTATTAATGATGAAAGTGCTTGTTGTGATACATGTTAAGTATTGTAGTTGGTTTATGATATTACTTGATATATACTATTCTCTATTTCTATTTGGCCGATGATATCTACTCAGTACCCGTGTTTTGTACTGACCCCTACTTTTATGTTTTCTTCCTTGTTATTTGTGGAGTGCAGCAAACGTGCCGTCGTCTTCAACTCAACCGCAATTCTAGCCAGTCTTCGTCACACCGGATCTTCAGGGTGAGATAATGCTTCTAGCTTGGACTGGATATTCTTCCTCATGTCTTGATGCCTTGAAGTTTCCGGCATGGACTAGCTTTTACTTGTTTTAGCTTTGAGAATGCTCTTAGTTTAGTCATTTGATTATAGATGTTCTTGTGGTGATGACTTCCAGATTTTGGGGAATAATAGATGTTGAATATTAATAGTTATTGAATTGGTTTTTATTAATGAGTTTAAGTCTTCCGCATTACTTTCTGTTGATATACATTGAAATGTTATGGTTTAGATGGTTGGTTCGCTCACATAGGAGGGTAAGTGTGGGTGCCAGTCGCGGCTCGGTTTTGGGTCGTGACAAACTTGGTATCAGATCATTAGGTTCGTTGATCTCATCACACAAGAACGAGTCTAGTAGGGTCTTAAGGAAAAGTAGGGGGACGCCTTTACTTTTCTTTGAGAGGCTATAAGACTTTAGGAAAATTCCATTCTTTCATTCTTTCTTTCGTGCTACTACTTGAATCCAATTGGTATCTAGGTGATACAAATTGGTATCTGACAATCTTCACTCTATTTCGCAGATGGTTAGAACTAGAGCAACGACTGTGCCAACACCAACACCGGCAAGACAAGAAACGTCTGAGCCAGCCACTGGGCTGTGGCTCGAGGAAGAGCAGTGGCAAGAGGCCGTGGTAGAGGTCGTGGGAGGACGTCCTCTAGAGGAAGAGGACAAGTGCCTAGCCCATCTGATGCTAGGGCGGTGACTCCTCCACCGACTGAGGAAGTAGTGGGAGAGGGTGAGGAAGGGGAGAATGAACAAGTGCAAAATGAGGAATTGCCACCCCAACCTACCCCAGAGATGATCAATCAGGTTCTTGCTTATCTTAGCGGGTTATCTGATCAGGGTCAGGCACCTCCACTGTTTTCTGCACCAACACCTCCGGTTTCAGAGGTACAACATGCAGCCACTATGGCTCCCCGTATGGATGCCTCATTGGAAATAGGCACGTTTCCTCGTTTGACTACAGGGCCTATAATGACAAATGATCAGCATGGACTTTTCAGTAAGTTCTTGAAATTGAAACCTCCAGTCTTCAAGGGTGCTGAATCTGAGGATGCTTTCGATTTTCTTGTTGATTGTCATGAGCTACTACACAAGATGGGTATAGTATAACGGTTTGGTGTGGAGTTCGTGAGTTATCAGTTTCAAGGGAACGCCAAAATGTGGTGGCGGTCACATGTTGAGTGTCAACCAACAGAGGCACCACCTATGACTTGGGCCTCATTCTCTAGCTTGTTTATGGAGAAGTACATCCCACGGACTTTGAGGGATAGGAAAAGAGATGAATTCTTAAGTCTAGAGCAAGGTAGGATGTCGGTTACTGCATATGAGGCCAAGTTTCGTGCACTATCCATATACGCCACCCAACTTTGTTTCAGTCCACAAGAGCGGATTCGTCGTTTTGTGAAGGGGTTGAGGTCAGAGTTGCGGATTTCAGCCTTACAGGTAGCGGCTACGGCAAAATCCTTCCAAGAAGTTATAGATTTCGTGGTAGAGGTGGAAGGAGTGAAGCCAAATGAATTCACCATGGCATCTACATCAAAAAGGTTTCGAAAGGGAGGTGAGTTTAATGGTTCTTACTCCAGAGGACAGGGTTCCGGAGGTTACTCAGTTCGACCAATTCAGTCTTCACTACAGACTGTAGTTGGGGGTCCACCTCAGACTGGTCAAAACTTCTCTGAGAGACCTATGCTTGACTCTAGAGAGTGTTATGGGTGTGGGGAGAATGGACATATTAGGAGGAATTCTCCAAAACAGAGTTATAGACCCCCAATAGCTAGAGGTAGAGGTGGTCATGGTAGAGGCCGTTATTCTGGAGGACCTGGTGGTCGAGGTAATGGTGGTCACCAAAACGGCCGGGGCGATGGGCAAAAGGGAGCCACTACATCACAACATGGTAGGGGCAACGGACAGACAAACGATAGGGCCCATTATTACGCTTTCCCTGGGCGGTCTGAAGCGGAGGCATCAGATGCTGTCATCACAGGTAATCTTTTGGTTTGTGATTGCATGGCTTCTGTATTGTTTGATCCCGGATCCACATTTTCTTATGTATCTTCCTCATTTGATAATGGTCTTAATTTACATTGCGAATTACTTGACATGCCTATTCGTGTTTCTACTCCGGTGGGTGAGTCTGTGATAGTTGAAAAAGTGTATAGGTCTTGTTTGGTGACTTTTGTGGGGAGTAACACTTATGTAGATTTGGTTATCTTAGAAATGGTTGACTTTGATGTAATTATGGGTATGACTTGGCTTTCTCCGAATTTTGTGATCTTGGATTGTAATGCTAAGACTGTGACGTTAGCCAAGCCTGGGACAGATCCGTTAGTGTGGGAGGGCGACTACACTTCCAATCTGGTTCGTATCGTGTCCTTTCTTCGTGCTAAGAAGATGGTTAGTAAGGGTTGTTTAGCTTTCTTGGCACATCTCAGGGATGACACTACCCAAGTACCTTCGATTGAGTCGGTTTCGGTAGTCCGTGAGTTTTTGGATGTGTTCCCTGCAGATCTTGCTGGTATGCCACCAGATAGGGATATTGACTTCTGTATTGATCTTGAACCGGGTACTCGCCCTATTTCTATACCCCCTTATAGAATGGCTCCCGCGGAGTTAAGAGAGTTAAAGGCCCAACTTCAAGAGTTGTTGAGCAAAGGCTTCATTAGACCAAGTGCATCTCCTTGGGGTGCTCCGGTTTTGTTTGTGAAGAAGAAGGATGGGAGTTTTCGGATGTGCATAGACTACCGGCAGTTGAACAAGGTAACTATTAAGAACAAGTATCCTCTTCCTCGCATTGATGACTTGTTCGATCAGTTACAAGGTGCTTGTGTCTTCTCTAAGATTGATTTGAGATCTGGTTATCATCAATTGAAAATACGAGCAACGGATGTGCCAAAGACTGCTTTTAGAACCAGGTATGGGCATTATGAATTTGTAGTGATGTCTTTTGGTCTTACGAATGCCCGTGCTGCGTTCCTGAGCTTGATGAACGGGATTTTTAAGCCATATTTGGATCTCTTTGTGATCGTATTTATTGATGATATACTGATATACTCTAAAAGTAAGAAGGAACATGAGGAGCACTTGAGAATTGTATTGGAAATGTTGAGGGAGAATAAGCTTTATGCCAAGTTCTCTAAGTGTGAGTTTTGGCTAGATGCAGTGTCCTTTTTGGGGCACGTGGTTTCTAAGGATTGAGTGATGGTGGATCCTTCTAAGATTGAGACCGTGAAAAATTGGGTAAGACCTACTATGTGTCAGAAATAAGGAACTTTGTTGGGTTAGCTAGCTATTACCGCCGATTCGTCAAGGGATTCTCTTCTATTGCTTCCCAATTGACGAACTTGACTAAGAAGAATGTTCCATTCGTATGGTCGGATGAGTGCGAAGAAAGCTTTCAAAAACTCAAGACTTTGTTGACTACCGCACCTATCCTTACCTTGCCAGTAGAGGGTAAGAACTTCATTGTTTATTGTGATGCATCCTATTCTGGGTTGGGTGCAGTGCTAATGCAAGAGAATAATGTGATTGCTTATGCTTCAATACAATTAAAGGTGCATGAACGTAACTATCCGACCCATAATTTGGAATTGGCCGCGGTAGTATTCGCATTAAAACAATGGAGGCACTATTTATTTGGGGTTAAGTGTGAAGTATACACGGATCATTGTAGCCTACAGTATGTTTTTACTCAGAACGATTTGAACTTGAGACAGAGGAGATTGATGGAACTACTGAAGGACTACGATATTACAATCTTGTATCATCCGGGAAAAGCGAATGTTATGGCAGATTCTTTAAGTAGAAAGGCGGGAAGCATGGGAAGTCTAGCTCACTTGGAAGTTTCTAGACGCCCATTGGCTAGAGAGGTTCAGATTCTGGCTAATGACCTTATGAGGTTAGAAGTAAATGAGAAGGGAGAATTGTTAGCTTTTGTGGAGGCAAGATCTTCCTTCCTCGACAAGATCAAGGGAAAGCAGTTTAATGATGAGAAATTCATCCGGATCCGAGATAAAGTGTTTCAAGGAGAGGCTAAGGAAGCAACAATCGACGAGGAAGGTGTGTTGATGATTAAGGGAAGGGTATGTGTACCCCGCTTCGATGAATTGATCAATACTATTCTGATAGAGGCTCATAGTTCAAGGTATTCTATACACCCTGGTGCAACCAAGATGTATTGTGACCTAAAGCAACACTTTTTGTGATGTAGAATGAAGCGCGACATTGTTGATTTTATTGCCAAATGTCCAAACTGTCAACAAGTAAAGTATGAACACCAGAGGCCCGGAGGAACACTTCAGAGAATGCCCATTGCGGAATGGAAGTGGGAAAGAATTGCAATGGACTTTGTGGTTGGTCTTCCAAAGACAATGGGTAAGTATGACTCCATTTGGGTGATTGTTGATAGGTTAAATAAGTCTGCACATTTCATTCCGGTCAAGGTGACTTACAATGCAGAGAAGTTAGCCAAACTTTACATCTCGGAAGTGGTTCGATTGCATGGGGTTCCACTCTCCATCATATCAGATAGAGGTACGCAGTTTACTTCTATGTTTTGGAAAACATTGCATGTTGAATTGGGTACTAGGTTGGATCTGAGTACCGCATTTCACGCTCAGACCGATGGTCAGTATGAGCGAACGATTCAAGTGTTGGAGGATATGCTTCGTGCTTGTGTGATAGAATTTGGTGGCCATTGGGATAGCTTCTTACCCTTAGCCGAGTTTTCATACAATAATAGCTATCACTCAAGCATTGATATGGCTCCATTCGAAGCATTGTATGGGAGGAGATGTAGGTCTCCTATTGGTTGGTTTGATGCATTTGAGGTTAGACCTTGGGGTACGGACCTTTTGAGGGATTCATTAGAGAAAGTGAAATCTATTCAAGAAAAACTTTTAGCGGCGCAAAGTAGGCAAAAAGAATATGCAGATCGAAAGGTTAGAGACTTAGAGTTCATGGAGGGTGAACAAGTCTTGTTGAAGGTTTCGCCCATGAAAGGGGTGATGCGGTTTGGTAAACAAGGTAAACTAAGCCCAAGGTATATTGGTCCCTTTGAAGTAGTTAAGCGAGTAGGGGAGGTGGCTTATTAGTTAGCCTTGCCTCCAGGGCTTTTCGGAGTGCATCCGGTATTTCATGTGTCTATGTTGAAAAGATACCATGGGGATGGAAACTACATCATTCGTTGGGATTCAGTTCTGCTTGATGAAAATTTGTCTTATGAGGAGGAACATGTTGCTATTTTAGATAGAGAAGTCCGCAAGTTGAGGTCGAGGGATATTGCATCCATCAAGGTTCAATGGAAGAATCGACCAGTTGAAGAAGCCACTTGGGAGAAGGAGGCTGATATGCAAGGAAGATATCCACATCTGTTCACAGATCAAGGTACTAGTTCTCGCCCTTGTATTTTTTCTTGTGATCGTTCAAGGACGAACGATGGGTAAATTGGTATCTATTGTAACGACCTGTTTAGTCGTTCTGAGCATCGGATTTTATTTCTGGAAAACTGGCAGAGACGACAGACCCCACGACGGACCGTCATGGGCACGACGGACCGTCGCAGGGTCTCGTTTCAAAACACTTAGAAATTCTGAAATTGGGTATTGAAAATCGACTCTCTGAACTTCGTGACAGAATGACAGGACGGACCGTCACAGCCGTGACGGACCGTCACAGATTTTTTAGTGGAAATCTAGTCTCTGAACTTTGCGACGACCTGCAGGACGGACCGTTGCAGGCACAAAGGGCCGTCATAGACTGCGTAATCCCAGTCTGGATTGGATTTCCTTAAATGTTTTAAGGGACGTTCTGGACTATTCATTCCTTAATTATAAAGTTAGTGGGTTAATGTTAATAAGTCTAATTACTTGGGGGTTAAAAGAGGTAACCTTAAGTTAATTAGTGGGTTATTATTACCATTTTTTACTCTTAATTATATGCTAATTAGGGTAAGAGAAAGAGGGTTGGAGTAAAGAAAATAGAAAGAACAAAGAGAGAGAGACGATTGAACGAGAGAGGAGAAACGAAGAGGAAAACACAAGGCTTGGGGAAAATTCTTTCTTGATCACTAGTCTTCGGTGGAGGTAGGTTATGGTTCTGTCATACTATTCGTAGTAAACTCTTAATGGCGAATGATATGTATTGATAGTATTGTAAAACCCTGCTATGTGCTTAATTGTATGCTTGCATGATACGATTATATAATTGTGATAAAATAAGCATGATGAAGTTATTGAATCCCAAATCTTGCAAAACCTTAATCTCTTTGTTAATGATAATGCCTTGGTATGAGAGAAGGTGTGATGAACTAAAAGTAATGAGATTGATGATGCCTTAGTATAAGAAAAGGCTTGATGAACTAAAGTAATGAGAATGATGATGCCTTGGTATAAGAGAAGGCTTGATGAATTGATAGAATGAGATTAGTGGATCGGAGTGTCACGTTCCGACACATAGAATTAAGGGATCGGGTGTCACACACCGACACGTAGATTTAGGGGATCGGGTGTCACGAACCGACACGTAAATTTAGGGGATCGGGTGTCACGAACCAACACGTAGATTTAGGGGATCGGGTGTCACGAACCTACACGTAGATTTAGGGGATCGGGTGTCACAAACCGACACGTAGATTTAGGGGATCATAGTGTCACGTTTCGACACATAGTAGTAGGGGATCGGAGTGTCACGTACCGACACAAGAGGAATAAAGAATATGAGGGAGCGGTGTGTTATGTACCGACACAAGAGAGAAATAAAGACAATGAATCTTGAAAGATGTTAATATACTCAATCTAATGAACATGATTCCCAAATGAGTATGGTATTGAGGCTTGAGTCCTCATGTGTGAACTTGGCGGTATTTATTAATGATGAAAGTGCTTGTTGTGATACATGTTAAGTATTGTAGTTGGTTTATGATATTACTTGATATATACTGTTCTCTATTTTGAGTTGGCCGATGATATCTACTCAGTACCCGTGTTTTGTACAGACCCCTACTTTTATGTTTTCTTCCTTGTTATTTGTGGAGTGCAGCAAACGTGCCGTCGTCTTCAACTCAACCGCAATTCTAGCCAGTCTTCGTCACACCGGATCTTCAGGGTGAGATAATGCTTCTAGCTTGGACTGGATATTCTTCCTCATGTCTTGATGCCTTGAAGTTTCCGGCATGGACTAGCTTTTACTTGTTTTAGCTTTTAGAATACTCTTAGTTTAGTCATTTGATTATAGATGTTCTTATGGTGATGACTTCTAGATTTTGGGGAATGATAGATGTTGAATATTAATAGTTATTGAATTGGTTTTTATTAATGAGTTTAAGTCTTCCGCATTACTTTCTGTTGATATACATTGAAATGTTAAGGTTTAGATGGGTTGGTTCACTCACATAGGAGGGTAAGTGTGGGTGCTAGTCGCGGCTCGGTTTTGGGTCGTGACAATCCATCACTTCAATACCACAATACATAGTATGTAATGGCCTGACCTTTCACGTTGATCAACCTATCTAGTACAATTCTACTTCAACATTAAATTAGACCATAACTTGCATTTTCAAGGCTTGATCAAGAGTTACCATCACATCAAAAGTTTTCTTCAGTTGAAGCATGTATAATGATATCATTCAACAATCTCAATAAATTTTGGCATTATCATCCCACTTCATAAAGCACAATTTCGGAATTGGGAGAAATAAAGGGTTCATAGAGTATATTAAAAATAAATCATCAATTAAACCCCAATACAATAATAATTTGTCATTAGAAACCATTAGAAAACGGTTGATGCAATAACCCAAAAAATTGAGTTAAACTTAGGGGTTGTAAGAGTCCTGCAATAACTTTGGAGTTGGCTCCTTGAATGGAAAATTATCAAAACCAAGCTAGAAATGATAATTACTCCTACAAAAACCCGTTGAAATTATTTTGAAACCCTTGACGAAATTGACCTTGGAAGCTTTAAATCTTCGCCTTCTATAGAGGTTTTAGAGAGAGATCTTTTGGATGGGAAAGGAAGTTTGTATTCGGGGTTTTAAAATAATAAAGTCAAAAATATGTAATAATAATTTTAATACTCTGTATATAACTGAATAAATACAAAATAACCGTACAAACGTTTAACTACTCATCAAAATTATGTATGAAATGACCTTTTACTTGGATAAACCAAGCAAGTCCTACAAGTGTGATCCACGGACCACCATCAACAGATGGGTTCATAAACCATCCAGCATGGACATGGTTCATGATTTTGGAATGAATTTAGGGTCCACGAGCTACGGAGGATATCCACGGGTCGAGGAAGAAACTATGGATCATGGTCCTCTTCTATATGTTACCAAAATCCTGTCAAAAATCATCATTTTGGGTATCCTCATTGTTCCCTTGGGGTATTAGGATTTAACATAGGGTCCTTCTCAATGACCTTTATGGTGGTTCTTTAAGGGTCGTACCTTGACATCTAACCTCTCAGCACCTCATGCATGGCTCGGGAAAATAATAAACCACTTCAAAACGCACACCAAATCAAATGCACACACGTTAGGCTCTAGTTTCACTTATTCGATTTAAGTGTCAGTAGAAAAACTGTTTTTGGACTGTTTCTAATGAGGTTTTGGTCCGAACCACACATAAGAGCCTGACCAAATTTTTTCGGGTGTTCCCACATGACTACCCTATATAAAAGCAGAAAACTCGAAGATTATGACAGATTAGATTATGGTCTAGACCAACTTGGAGACTCTGACACACTAGTGTTTTGCCACAGTATTGAATCATTTAGATATCATGGCCAAATCGATAAGGCAATTGGCGGAACCGTGAAAAAATAATTATTGGTACATTTCCCTTTATGGTCATAGAAAGTCCAGGCAATACGAAGGTGGACAATTAGAAGATATTATCTCACTCATTCACCAGCTTGTCAAATAGCAACATACAGTGTTGACTGAGATAAAAGTGATTGTGTCACTATTGAATAAGATGATTGCTTCCCATGACATATTTATTCAGCTACATGAGACCCAAATTGGTTCAAATATTGTCTCTTCTATACCCCACATATCAAGATTGATTGGGGTAGTCATTCCACAACATTAACTAAGGAACTTCTTGGGAGGCAACCAAAGTGTTTATTGCTTTATTATTATTTTAGAAATTATAATGTGTTTATATTGTAGGTTTAAATGTAAAATGTGGTTAATTATTGCAGGTTGGCGAGAAAAATGTCCAGTCACTGACTCCCCGAACACGTCGGCGAGTTGGACATGGATGCCAGTGGGCTTATGAAATTTTGATGTTAGAGTTTGTAAAAATCCGAAAGCCTAGGAGCAAATGGTTGAATCATTGACCCGGTCAGAAATTATCACTTTGTTTGCCGTTTTGACACCCATAATAGATAGAGTGTAATGACCCGAAAGTACTTCCCAGAAGAGGGGAGAACTGTTAGGTCGGAACAAGGCTTACTTTACCCTTTGGGGTCTTGTAAAAGCCATTTACTATCAATGATTACATAATACGTGAAAAGTAGTGTGGAATTAAAACTTTTCACGACATTTATAATAATAATAAAATATATTTGATATATACTCAAAAGTAGTCTCGTCTCCACAAGTCATCTTAAAGACACAACTTAATTATCTTAGGGAAAGCACCCTTTACATGAAATGAAACTAAGAAACACAGACTAAGTCCTCGAATATATGAGGACATACAAAATCATAAGAGAGTCAAGTCAAAAGCTTTGCCTTGTAGACTTCTTGTTATATTCAACCTACACTTATTGAGTATAGTAAAGAAAGGGGTCAGTAAAAACACGATGTACTAAGTATGGCATATGCAAAAACATGCAAAAAGGGACGTTTTTGAATAAATACTACTTTAATGCCCAATAGGTCAAACCTTCATGAATGTAGAAGTAAAATAGCATAAAAATCATCATTTATCATATAAAATAGTACTTCCATGATTATTTTACTAAACTATATTTTTTTACAGTATACCAAAGTGACGTTCATACCAACACAGCAACTCATTTTCTTTGAGGTATTCCTAACCAAGTTATCCAAAAAAAATAAGGTAAGACATGAAGGGTAAAAACCCATACACCCCTTTCAGTAAACACCTAAGTGATCCTTACGACTACCAATCAAAGGCTTAACTCGCATGGGAAACAACTGAACATTCTAAACTAGACATTAGAAGAACATTCATACATTAAGAATTTCACCTAACTTCCCTACTCAAATAGAACTTAAAAGTTACACTAAGTGCAATGTGAGAGGAGCATCCCAAACTATTTCTCCCACTTAGTGCTCCTTGGGGATTCCCTTGGATCAAGCACACTACATTCATTATTCATAACTTCATTATGTAAAACCTAACTTTAACATTCTTTCTTAACATTAGACCCTAACCCATTTAAGTTCTTTAAAAATAAATGATAACTCATTCATACACTTCATATAAAACACACCAAGACTCCCTTTTCAAAATTCCTACTAGTGCAATGGATAAATGGTGTCTCATACCACCACCTATGTAAGTAGTACATTCTTTTATAAGACATAGTTCTTCATTCTTTAGTGGAGCGAGATTAACCTACATAGACCATGAGAGATAGATATGGAATCCCAAATTCATCCCTTATTAGATGAGGGATACCCATTTTCCTAGAGTAAGGTCATTCTCTTAGATTTTACATTTCATCTCCAATAGCTAATCCTATGTGGGCGTATAGTGAAGTAATAAGGACATTGCTAATAAGTAAATTATTATCCAAAAACGAGGAGTAATCATCTGTAGGGGTACATTGGAATACAACAGTGCAACTTACGAAGTGTAACCACACCTGCTTCGTATACTCTTAGTGTGGTAAATAACACCCCCATGTAGTCTCAACATTATACAATAAAGGTTAAGGATAACTAGTGCACACCACATATCTACTCAAGAAAGGTATCTATCCTCTAACCTATCTTAGAAAGCTCTTGGTAGATAGTTGTAACAAACCTTAAAATTGATATGCTAAGTAATTCTTAATGTGTCTAGTACGATTAGACCGGGTTCACACGGGTTGATGCGCGTAGAATCAGACCTCTGAACCCTTACAACATCCAATCTAACTAACTAGGTAAGTTATTTGAGCTAGGAAAGGTTGGGTCCGTCCATGTAGGGATCTCGAATATGAATATTTACCCGGATGAGTCTTTACCAAACATAAAAAGGGGAAATCTTAACTTTGGAGGGTCTAGGGGTAAAATGGTATTTTCCAAGGCTAAGAGTAGTATCATAATTATCCTAAATATATAATTAATTTTTTATTCAATAAGGTGCAGGGGCATTTTGGGGAGAGAGGGCCGAAAATTGGCTCTTAGAGTGAGTTTTGGTCCACTGGGGTTTGAACCTAGGTAGAACCGGTGATTTAAATTGTTTTACTTAAGTTATTAAATTAATGTAATTAATTAATGTTTATTAATTATTGTCTGATTTAAAATAATAGGGAAATCAGATTTTTATTTTATTTTAGTTAACTAAACCTTATTTGACTAAGTCCTAAACTAGACTTCTAAGCCTAAGGTAACTCTCTCCTCTCACGTCTATCTCACTTTCACGTTAAATCTCATTTCTCCTATGAACGTTTATCTCAGCCAAATAACATTCATGAACAGAATATCTACCAAGGTTCTTCACACTTGAAGAACTCACATGAAAATATAAGAAAAACAAACGTTAATCAGTCACATAGGCAAGGAGAAGGTTTTCTGTCGAGTGGCGTGTTGATCTTTCGTAGTTGGATGTGTGTTTGGAGAAGTTTTTTGGGCAGCAAGTCTAGGTTTGAACGTCAAAAAGGTATGAGTTCTCAAAAACCAGGGTTGTCCCCCGTTGCATGTCCCTGTCACTAGCTCCCAAAGATTCGTAGGTTGGATATGTATTCTGGTAGATATTAGGTTTGTTTTGTGTTTTCATGATGAAAAAGTTCATGTATGTGTGTTTGAAAACGTATGAAGGATCACCTATGCCATCCGAAACTATGTGTATGTGTGTGCAATATGAACCATGAAAATTTGACTCGGATTTAAGGCTTTAAAATGTGATGTTAGTTTTTGTAGTTAACATACATATGTTTATGTAAATCGTGATGTTCATAAATGATGTAAAGATGCTTATTTGAGTGCTATTCTTTATGGAATGAAATCTTGAAAATGCACCTAAAGAACTTACTAAAAACTACCTAAAATGTCTAAAGATTTAATGCTAAAGAAGAGAGAAAATAGGCTGCAAAAATTTCCAGCATCTTGTTAATGAGTTTCAGCCAAGCTAAGAGGATTTTCATGCAATGAAAAAATGAACTAAAATATGTGAGATCACTCGGGATTTAAACCCGTGATCTCCCCATGATAAAAATCAATGAAATAAGTTGATAAAAAGGGATGTGAATGGTGGGATTCGAATCCATGACCTTGGCTGGAAGATGAATTATGAAAATAACAAATGAGAGGAGTTGGATTCGAACCCACCACCTCTCAGTAAACATAAAGAAATTAAAAGAAAAATAAAGGGTGAGGCTCGTGGGAATCGAACCCATGACCTCTAGGCAGAACCAAGGGAAATTATGGAAATGAAATTGAAGTGGCGATGTGGGGGTTCGAACCCACACCCCCTCGGCCAAAGGAGAGAAATTAAAAGAATTGAAAACTAAAAGTAAATGAGGTTGTGGGGGGTCTATACAATATCCTGTCAATTCCATTGAGCGAAAAATGAAGAGAAAAATTAAAAGAAATTAAAAGAAAAAGAAGGCGTTGGGGCTTGATCTTGGTTACCCAAGCCGTATGTACAAAAATAAAATAAACGAAAAAATGTGAGTTTTGTCCAAGCAATGAAATGATGATATGAACAATGAAATGATGAAACCATAGAAGTATTAAGTAAGAGTTTGAAACACACTAAAAAACCAACTGCATTGGCATATAATGAAATGAACATTCACGTAAAAAAGGGGAGAGTAATTACGAATAGAAAATGTGATAATGTTAATGAATGTGGTGAAAATATGAATTGAGTCTAATGTAAAAGATTAGAGAAATCTCAAATGAGCCTAAGTAAATGTTATCAAAACGTACTAACCTATGAGAGTGTAAAGTTAATGAACAGACCGTTCTTTATGAACACTCTAATGAAAGTATTGAGATTAACACACTTAATACTAATGATGAGATGAGAAATTATCTATTTAGCTATGATGTACTCATACTAGAAGCCAACTTCCATTACATATGAGTTGATTTTGATGGAAATTTATACTGAGCACTAATTGACTAGCTATGAGCGGTGATGCCTTCTTTCGTGAAAGGCAGAGGTTCACATAACTCTCATGAGATGAGACTCTCCGGCATGTTGGGTATAAGTATCCATATATCTCCTAGTCTTTGAACCTATAGTATCAATATAGGGATCTGGCGGGGTTCAATTTCCATGTACGCTAGCATGTTATGGGTCACCTTTGCCGGTGATTGCACCTCATTTCGGTGTGGGGGAGACACTTGATTTTATGATGCTCACATGATCTATGTCGGTTAAAGTTAAAGGTCCCAATGAATGAATGAGACCAGCCTCAAATGATGCACATAATGAAATGAATGCTACTAAAAATGTTAGGATAGGATGATCAAGAGGTTATCTATACTTATGTAATGACACTTGGTCATTCTTGAGCATTGCACAACAAACCCGATGAAAGTCTTAAACTACGTCGTAGGTATAGCTTGTGTTTAAACTAGCCTATGAAAGAAAAGAAATGAAGTACGTATGAATGAATGAAGAAGACTTTGTCTTTTCTAAAGAAGGCTCCCTAGTTGAGGTCTGATATATTGAGCCCTCATTTTGGGATGTCTTAATGTGAAGTCATGATTCCAAGGTCTCATGACATATGAATGAATGATATGAAAGATGTTATGTGCTGTATGCAATATATTATGTGCTATATTTAAGATGTTATATGTTGTGTGCAATATGATGTGCATGATGATGCATGTAACTCTAATGGTAAATCTTTCCTAATCCAAAATTTGAAAAATCACTAACTTTCCTAATCCCATTTTTGCAAGTACACTAACTTGAATTTCGATAATCATATTGTTAGGAAAGAACTGTTCTTATTAATGCATGTCCTTGGTATGTGCTTGCATATACCCATACTTAGTACAAGTGTGTACTAATCCCATACAATTCTAAAATTTGAGGTACATGCACAGGTGGACGCTAGAGCTTACAAGTTGACGTTGCAGCTATCCGAACGTGGAGCTTTAATACGAACTTGGTAGGACATCAAGCTTTTGAGGATGTCTACCGTTATTGTCTAGGTTGGATGTAGGATAATAAAAAAGCTAGTGGAGCATGTTCCACTAGTGTTGCTTTCCACTTTTTTTCAAACTTTGTATTGGTGTCATTTTGGCGAAAATACGTTCTGTAAAATTATGAACTGATTCTTTCATTTGATTATCTCTATATTAGATGGTTGATTGTAAACGCCTATGATGTTAAGTTTAATATGTTTTGCATGAAATAATAAAATAAAAAGTTCAAATTTTATGCTTAAATTAACCTAGATGAATTAAGAATGACGTGTGTAGTGTTGTCTGCGACCTCTAAGAGGTCAACAACGCCGGTCTCGTCTGGGGTCTAGACTTCGGTCGTGACAAAGTTAGTATTAGTGCAGTAGGTTTTCGAGGATAATAATTTCACATCAACCACATAGAGTAGTTTCTAAGTCATGGTAGTGAAGTGCACCTCTATCCTTAATAGAGTATCGGTATCTCAACAAAGTCACTATCTAGAATAAGTATCCAATTCCCATAATAGATGACTTGTTCCACCAACTCCAAGGGTCTAGTTTCTTCTCAAATATTGATCTTTGTTCATGGTACCATCATTTTAGGTTGAATAATGAAGATATTCCAAAGACAACTTTTCGTACCCGTTACGGTCATTATTAGTTTCTAGTTATGTCAATAATGCACTTTCTGCATTTATGGATCTCATGAACAGAGTCATTCATGAATACCTTGACTCGTTCGTCATAGTATTCATAGATGACATTCTCATCTACTGTAAGGCCAAGCAAGAGAATGAATAACATTTGAGACTAACCTTGCAGGTACTTAAACAACATCACTTGTCTGCCAAATTCGGCAAGTCTGAATTTTGGATTAGATCAGTGACCTTCCTGGTCATGTTGTGTCTAACAAGGTGTGGAGGTAGACCCCAGGAAACTGAGGCTATTAAGAACTTGTCAAAACCTCTTACTCCCACTGATATCTGCAGCTTCTTGGGATTGGCTGATTATTATTGCAGGTTCGTGGAGGGTTTTCCTTCAATCCCAACTCATTGCTTTGACGAAGAAGAAAGTAAAGTTTGAATTGGTGGAGACTTGTAACAAGAGTTTCTAGGATATCAAGGGCAAATTCACTTCCGCCCCGCTGCTTACTTTGCCTATATGTAGTGAGAATTACATTGTTTATTGTGATGCATCTATGGTCGGTACGGGTTGTGTTCTTTTAAAGGGTGGTAAGGTGATAAATTATGCATCCTGACCACTCAAGATTCATTAAAAGAATTATCCCACTTATTACCTGGAGTTGGAAGCTATCGTGTTGGCAATGAAAATGTGGAGGAACTACATGGATGGAGTGCATGTAGATGTGTTCACAGACCACAAAAGTCTCCATTACGTGTTAACATCGAGGGAGTTGAATCTACGTCAGCGGAGGTGGTTGTAGATGTTGAAGGACTATGACTTGAATGTCCACTACCATCTACGTAAGGAGAATGTTGCAGCTGATGCTTTGAGTAGGATGAGCATGGTAAGTACAACCCACGTTGAGGATGACAAGAAGGAAATGGTGAAATATATACACAGATTGTCCAGACTGGGCGTGCGGTTTTTTGAGTTTACTAGTGGGGTTGTTTAAGTTAAATATAGTTATGAATTATCCTTATTAGTTGAAGTCAAGAAGGGTTAGCATCTTGATCCTATGTTAATTGAGATGAACAACTCAATGTTGGTTAAGTTGAATGAGTCTTTTGTTTTGGGAGGTGACGACATACATAGGTACCAGGACAGGTTGTGTGTACCAGATGTCGATGATTTGAGGACAAAAATAGTAGCAGAGGCCTATGGTTCAAAATATATTCAATTGTAGGTTCCCAATAAGACGTATTATGACCTTAAGCAGATCTATTTGTGGAATGGCATGAAGAAGGACATTACCGACTATGTGTCCAAGTGGCCAAATTGTAATCTGGTAAAGGCAGAACATCTTAAACCTGGTGGTCTTATCCATATGATCAAGGTTCCTACTTGGAATTTGAAGGCCATTAATATGGACTTCGTGGTTTTTCTTCTGAAGCCAAGGCGACAACATGACTCCATATGGGTTCTTGTGGACAAGATGACTAAGTCTGCCAAGTTTATCCCTTGTAAGTCTACTTACAGAGCTGAGTATTATGGAAATCTCTACATTGATGAGATTGTCAGATGTTATGGGATTCCTTTGTCTATCATTTCAGATAGAGGAGCTCAGTTCAATTCATATTTTTGTAGATCTTTCGAGAAGAACATAGGAACGCAGGTAAAGCTTATAACTACCTTTCATCCTTTGACTGATGGGTAGGTAGAGCACACTATTTAATCATTGAAGGACATGTTAAGACCGTGTGTGATTGACTTTAGAGGTAGTTGGGACGACCATAAACCTTTGATAGAGTTCTCGTGTAATAACAGTTATCACTCCAGCATTGGCATGGCTCCTTTTCAAGCAATGTATGGTAGAAGGTGTAGATCTCCATTTGGGTGGTTCAAGGTTTGAGAGTCATCCATTTTGGGTCCAGAGATCATTCATGAGGCCTTAGAGAAGGTGAGGGTGACTAGGGATAGGTTGGCTACTTCTTACAGTCAGCAGAAGTCTTATGTGGACAATAGAAAATGCCCCTTAGAGTTTGATATTGGTGACCGGGTCTATTTGAAGATATCACTTATAAAGGAGGTGATGAGGTTTGGAAGGAACGGGAAGTTGAATCCGAGGTATGTTGGGCCATATGAGATCGTAAACCGTGTGTGTAAAGTGTCCTATGGGTTGGCATTGCCTGCGGAGCTAGCTTCTGTTAATCCAGTCATTCATGTATTAAAGTTAAAGAAGTGCCTAGGTGATCTTGCATCGATTCTACCTATTGAAGGTTTGGAAGTTGATGAACACTTGTCCTATGAGGAGGTTCTTGTTGAGATTTTAGACCGACAAGTAATGTGGCTGAGAAACAAGGAGATTGCGACAATGAAGGTATTGAAGGGGAACCATCTTATTGAGGGTGCTACGTGTAAGGCCGACACCGATATGAGATCCCACTACCCTCATCTCTTCAGCCCTAGAGGTTAGGATTTCTACTCTTCATTCGAAGTTCTTTAACTCCTCCAATTCTGGTTGTTATTGCCTGACTCTCTACATACCTATGTTATGATCTGTCTAGCATTACGCTATATAGTTAGTAGTATCATTCGGGGACGAATGTTCCTAAGTGGGGATAATGTAACAACCTGAAAAATGGATATGCTAAGTAATGCTTAATGTGTCTAGAATGCCCAGGATTTGACTAAGTTCACACGGGTTGATGCACGTAGAACCAGACCTGTGAACCCTTAAAACAGCACATCCAATTAACTTGAGGAGTTAGTTGAGCTAGTAAAGGTTGGGTCGAGCGATTTAGGGCTCCCGAATATGAAAATTTACCCGGATGAGTCTTTACCAGAGTTAAAAAGGGGAAATCTTAAGTTTGGAGGGTCTAGGGGTAAAATTGTCTTTTTCCAGGCTAAGGGTAGTATCATAATTATCCTTAATATATAAATAATTATTTTATTAGTAAGGTGGAGGGGCATTTTAGGGAGAGAGGACCGAATATTTGCTCTTAGGATGAAATCTTGCTTTACCCGGGTTCGAACCTAGGTGAAAGCGATGATTTATATTTTTTAATTTAAGGTGATAAATTAATGTAACTAATTGGTATATGTTGGATGATTTAAAATAAAAGGGAAATAAGATTTTTTGAATTAACTAAACCTTATTTGACTAAGTCCTAAAGTAGACTCCTAAGCCTAAGGTAACTCTCTCCTCTAAGGTCTATCTAACGTTCACATTCTATCTCTCTTCTCCCATTCACGTTTCTCTCTGCCAAATAACATTTAAGAACAAAAAATTTACCAAGGTTCTTCACACTTGAAGAACTCACACGAAAATATAAGAAAAACAAACGTTAATTAATCATGTAGGTAAATAGAAGGTTTTTCGTCGAGTGGTGTGTTGAACTTTCGGTGTTGGACGTGTGTTTGGAGAAGTGTTTTAGGCAGCAGGTAGAGGTTTGAACATCAAAAAGGTATGGGTTCTCTTCTCTCCTTGTCCCTTTCCCAAGAGAGCTGTAAGGTTCAGTATATCAAATTATAAAGCTAGGGTTGTTCCCCGTTGCATGTCCCTATCACTAGACATTAGGCGTGTGTTGTGTTTTCGTGATGAATATGTTCATGTATATGTGTTTGAAATCGTGAGAAGGATCACCAATGCGATCTGAAACTATGTGTAGGTGTGTGCAATGTCAACCGTGACTATTTGCCTCGGGTTCAAGGCTCCAAAATGTGATGTTAGTTCTTTGTATTTCATGTACACATGTTTATGTAAATTGTGACGTTCATAAGTGATGTAAAGATGCTGATTTGATTCCAGTTCTTTATCGAATTAAATCTTTAAAATGCACCTAAAGAAATCACTAAAAGATACTCAAAACGTCAAAATATTTAATGTTAAAAAGGTGAGAAAATAGGCTGCAAAAATTTCCAGAATCTTGTTAATGTGATTCGGCCAAGATAAAGGGTTTTTCATGCTATGAAAAAATGTATTAATATATGTGACATGACTGGGGATTAAACCCGTGACCTCCCCATGTTAAAAATAAATGAAATAAGATGACAAAAAGGGAATGCGGCATGTGCCATTCAAAACCATGACCTTCAATGGAAAATGAATTATGATAATAAGAAATGAGAGGGGTGGGATTAGAACCCACCACCTCTCAGTTAACTCAAGAAAATTAAGAGAAAAATAAAGGGTGAGGCATGTGGGAATCGAACCCATGACCTCTAGGCAAAACAAAGTGAGATTAAGGAGATGAAATTAAAGTGGGGTTATGGGGGTTCGAACCCACATCCCCTCAGCGAAAGCATAGAAATTATAAGAATTGAAAGCTAAAAGTAAATGAGGTTGTGAGGATTCGATCCCACATCCTCTCAGTTCCATTGGGCGAAAAATGAAGAGAAAAATTAAAAAAGATATTAAAAGAAAATGAAGGCGTTGAGGCTTGATATTTGGTCCCCAAGACGTGTGGAACAAAATAAAATAAATGAAAAATGTAAAGTGTTGTCCAAGGGTTTTGAAACTGGTTACCTTGACCAAATCCCTTATTGATACATAAATGATACATGAGTTCAATATTAAAGAATATTGTTGCCTACTTAGATTGAAATCAAGATCTTGACATACATACAAGATGCATAAGTCTAGTACCACATTATGTTAGGAATATATGAATCACTGATACAAACTATGAACGAACCCTCATGGCTTCTATGTATAGACCAGTAAGTCTAGCATACCTTTAAAAATAAGTGAACCTAAGATGTATGTAATGAAATGATGTAACCCTAGAAGGGATAAGTAAGACTGTAAAACACACTAAATTGCCAAGTGCATTCGCACATGATGAACTGAACAATGAAATGATTAAATGAACAATGAAATGATGAAACCATAAAAGTATTAAATAAGAGTGTGAAACACACTAAATAACCAAGTGCATTGGCATATGATGAACTGAGCATTCACGTAAAAAGGGGTGAGTAATTATGAAGAGAAAATGTGATAATGTTAATGAATGTGGTGACAACATGATATGAGGCTAATGTAATAGATGATACCAATCTCAAATGAGCCTAAGTAAATATTACCAAAACGTACTCACCTATGAGAGTGTAAAGTTAATAAAGAGGCTTGTCTCTATGAAAACTTAAAAGAAAGTAGTGAGATTTACATTGTTAATACTAAAGATGAGATGAGAATTTATCTATTAATCTATGATGTCCTCATACTAGAAGCCAACTTCCATGACGTATAAGTTGAATGCAATGGAACTTTATACTGAGCACCGATAAACTAGCTATGAGCAGTGATGCCTTCTTTCAGGAAGGGTGAAGGTTCACGTAACTCTCATTGGATAAGATTGTCCGACATGATGGTTATGGGTCTACTTATATCTCCTAGTCTTTGAACAAATATATCCAATATAGGGATCTGGCAGGGTTCAATTTCCATGTACGCTAGCATGTTTTAGGTCACTTTGGCTGGTGATTCCATCTCTTTCCCGTGTGGGGGAGACACTGGATTTCATGATGCTCACATGATCTATGTCGGTTAAAGTTAAAGTTCCCAATGAATGAATGAAGCCACCCTCAAATGATGCACATTATAAAAAGAAAAATACCAACGGTGTTAGGATAGGATGATCAAGATGTGAGCTAGACATATGTGATAACACTATGTCATTATTGATCATTGCACACAAACCCGATCAAAGTCTTAAACTACATCCTAGGTATAGCTGGTGTTTTCACTAGCCTATCAAAATAAAATAAATGAAGTACGTATGAATAAATGAAGCAGACTCTGTGTTTCCTAAAGAAGGCTCCCCAGTTGAGGTCCCATATGTTGAGCCCTCATTTTGGAAAGTCTTAATGACATGTCCATGATTCCAAGGTCTCATGGTATATGAATGAATGATATGAAAGATGTTATATGCAATTTGTTATGTGCTATGTGTAAGATGTTATATGTTGTATCTAATTTGATAATTATGATGATGCATATTACTCTCAAGGCATAACTTTCCTAATTCAAATTTGAAAAACTCAATAGCATTCCTAATTCCATTTTAGGAAGTATACTAACTTGATATTCCATAATTATGTTATTAGGAAATAGTTGTTCTTATTCATGCATGTGATTTGTGTGTACTTGCATATACCCATAGTAAGTATAACTTTGTACTAATCTCATGAAATTCTACAATTTTAGGTGCAGGCACAGGTGGACGCTAGAGCTTATAGGTTGACGTTGCAACTATTTGGACTTGGAGCATTCATCCAGACTTGGTAGGCCCTCATGCTTTCGATGATTTCTACCGTTATTATCTAGCTTAAATGTAGGCTATATCTAGTAGATCATGTTCCAATAGTGTTTCTATCCACTTTTGTTCAGACATTGTATTGGTGCCATTTTTGCAAAAATACATTTAGTAAAATTATAAACTGATTCTTTCATTTAATTATCTCTATATTCGATGGTTTATTTGTGAACGCCTAAAATGATAAGATGAAGATGTTAAGCATGAAATTAGAAAAGAAAAAGTTCAAATTTTCCGCTAATGTTAACCTAGATGAAGTAAGAATGACGGATGTAGTCTTGTCTGCGACCTTTGAGAGGTCAACGACGCCGGTCTCGTCTAAGGTGTAGATTCCGGTTGTCACAATAGTAAGGTTACTACTAACCACTTCATCTTAAGTCACGAAGAGTGTTCATCGTAAAACTCCACTTATTCACATTTACTAAATTCATTCATTCATTCATTCAAGTGTGAGTTTGTGAGTATAGATGTGAGCACACATTTTACTATAATCACCATTTCATTAACATTGAATTCTAAACATGATTACACCCTAAATTATCATATTAGACACTTTAACATGCTTCACATAAACATATAGTTCATTTAGACATAATCTTTAGCATACTTCACATAACAAGCTTCATAAAGCACATAAAAAAGAAAAACATCATTATCATATTATTTCACACAGTATTCCTTCATGGACTTATTCACAATTCACAAGTAGATTCACATTTATATACCTCAAGTGAACACCACCACCAAAGGTGGGACATACCACTCATAAGTATTTTTATAATAAGAGATAAACAATGTGACCACTTACCATTTATCCAAGCTTTCATAACCTAAAATCAATTTCTCAATATTTCATCATAATATATCCCTAAGGGCATTATCTAAAACACACAAGCAATTTTTAAGACACAATTTACGAATGTCGGGGACATTCACGGACGTTTGACCTCCAAACTTAATACCCTGACTAAGGAAAACATTATTAATCATTTTCATAGAAAATTATTTCATGAGACATAAGGGAAGCTCTAGTTCACCTAGTTCGTTATCGAGATGTTACATTCTCCCCAACATGGAACAATATTCATCCTCGAATGACAGTAAACACTTTTTAGAACATCCACGACTCAACTAGAAGCATTTCACACATATTAATAACTTCATAACTAACAGAGTAAACGCACCAAACTTACAAGGGTCACCAACTACACATTGACAAGCATTTTCCTAGGCTACACGCAACTTAGCAAATTTGGAAAATTTCTACAATTCAAAGTGCACACATACGTCATCATACTCATTTCATTCAATGAGGAACTACCTTATCTATCTCTAGACATTCACATATACTCCATTTCTACACATATTGAAACCATTATTCATGAAAAATGCAATTTGCCAAATGTCGAACTTCTTTACAGTGAATAAAAAAACCTTAACAGTCCAACGTGTTAAAATTTTATTAATTTATATTTCAAGAAATTTTAACATGAACGGAGGACAACATGAGAGAAAAAATCATACAAAATCACATTATGACATGACAACAGAACTTTGAAGTGATTAAGCAATATTATTAGCTACACCTTAACATGAGAAATTTTGTTTGACTACCAATCTTTCTGATGTAAACATAATAACAGGAAGAGCATACAAACCATTATACCATTAATGACACTCATATAATAAGAACAAATGAAACTCAAACCAATATCAATAATCTTAATCATTACCAAACTACCAAGGATTTTAGTCTCAAGCTTGAATAACAATAGAAGGAAAGATAAATATATCAACTACCTTTTTATTCGACTAACTCTCCTCCACATAGGGTAAATCCATCTACATATTCTTATACTTCAAAGTATCATTATCCCTCTCCCAAAGAAGGAACTCATACTACCCTTAGGTTGTGAAATCAAGACTAAATATCAACCTTACTATATAGATTCCACTATTTTTTCATAGGTAGACATACTATCTTTCCTCCTTAGAGTGAACCTACAGATGAACTTCATTCAAAACATAAGTACAAACATGCAACATTACCTACACAGAAGTGCAACCCTCAATTCTTACAAAACTACCACATTCTCTTTGACACTTCTTAAACTTACACCTTAATTCTCTACTATCATTGTACACAACTATAAGATAAATCATTTCCCCCCAAAAAGGACTTCATTCACAATTTTTAACTCCTACTATTCTTTGGAACTACATCACTCTGCAATTTCATATCACAATACTTCCAATCTCATAAATCACACATATCTATAGATGGTATCACATCATCATCCTAAAAAAATACCTTTACATCTACTCTTCTATCCACAAAACCATCATAAGCATCAAAACTCACATTTGTCTCCCTCAAATTTAGACACATCTCCCCTTACAAGCAACCATATCTAGGAAACAACCGGCCAAAGGAAAACTAGAGAGAGACCTTATGGAGTTATGTTGTATGGCACAGTACAAGAGTAAAGATGAAAGTGAAACTCTATAATCCTATAGCCTCTCACCCATGGGTGTGTCGCGACTACCACCTATAAAAAAAATATGCTACTAGACATGGCAAGTGATACATTAGACCCTAAACCATTTCCCAAAACCTTATGCTCTGATACTTTGTTTGTAACGACCCGAATGTACCCCCTACAAGAAGGGAGCACCCTTGGGTCGGAACAAGGTGTACTTGATTCTATGGGGTAAGAAATGAAGAAATCGACAATACACGCACATCAATACACACCCAAGTGATCCTTAAGACTACCAACCATATACTTACCACGCATGGGAAACAAGTCCACACTGTATACAAGACATTAGAAAAACATTCATACATTAAGGACTTCACGTAAATGCCCTACTCCAATGGAATTAATAAGTTATACTAACTGAAATATGAGAGTAGAATCCCATACTACTACACCCACTTAGTACTCCTTGAGGATTCTGTTTGATCAAGCATGCTACATTCATTATTCATAACTTCATTTTATAAAACCTAACTTTAACATGCTTTCCTATCATTAGACCCAAAGTCATGCAACTTCTTATAAACCACATGATTACTCTTTCATACACTTTATATCAAACCCACCAAGATTCCCATTTTAGAATGTCTACTTGTGCAATGGATAAATGGTGTCTCATACCACGTACCCTATGTAGTACATTATTTTAGAAGACTTAGTTTATTCATTCTTTTGTGGAGGCCATCTTAATTAACATATACAATGAATGCTTGACATGGAATCCCAATATTTTCCTTCATAGGATGAGGGTTCCCAAACATGCCTAGATTAAGGTCATTCTGTTATCTTTTACATAGCTTCTCCAATATCTACACCTGTGCAGGCGCATAGTTACGGGATAAGGAGATTGCTACTAAGTATCTCCTTCTCTACTATTGAGGAGTACTCATCTCAAAAGGTATATTGTTATACAATATCTCAACTCACGAAGTGTAACCACCCCTCTTTCATATCCTCTCAGTGCTATGTATAACTCCCTCACTGAGTCTCAACATTATATACTAAAGGTTAAGGATAACTAATGGACACAAAATCTCAACTCACGAACGGTATCCATCCTCCAATCAATGTTAGAAAGCTCTTAGAGGTTGCTACTAAAAAAATCATCTATACTCACAAAGAGTGTTCACCCCAAATCTCCCATTATTCACATTTTCTATCTTAATTCATTCATTCAACTGTGAGTGTGTAAGTACATGTTAGAACAATTTTTCACATAATCACCATTTCATTAACATTGAATTCTAAAAATGCTTACACCCTTATTCATCAAACTACAAACTTTAACATGCTTCACATAAACATATAGTTCATTCAGACATAATCTCTAGCATACTCCACATAACAAGCTTCATAAAGCACATAAACAAGAAAAACATCATTATCATCTTATTTCACATAATATGTCTTCATGGACTTTTTCACAATGCACAAGTAGAATCACATTCATATACTTCAAGTAAACACCACCACCAAAGGTGGGCCATACCACTCAAGAGTATTTCAAAATAAGAGATAAAAAATGTGAACACTTAACATTTATCTATGTATTCACCGGGAAAAAACAATTAATCAGTATTTCATCATAATACTTAGTCATTAGTTCAGTAGCTAAACCATAATATCATCATGAATAAACCAAATCTCAAACACTACACAATCATGTTTATTTAACCCATTTTTTCAGCTATAAAATGGAAATATGCATTTGCATGGGTTCATTTGGGGTTTTATTTTAAAATGATATACTAATACTAAAAAACCTCATATTTCAATCATTAAAACATTTTTATATGAAGACCCCTACTTAGGTCAAAGATAGAAGAAGATCGAGTTTGGAAACCCTTTTTTGAAATGACTTCTTTAATTGAAGAGGATTCAAGAATAAATACCATACGTCATTGATAAGCAAACACCCGAAATTTTGATGAAGAAACTTACACAAACATCCCTCCTATATCATCCTTGAGTTCTAACTTTTATTGAGTTTTGAGAGTCTTCCTTTAGTAAGACAGTTTGAATATTTGAAATTATTTGTCTGGTCTAGATGTATGACTTAAAATCTATTTAGTATATACTTTAAAAATCCTAAAAACATCATCCTAGGTTCATAAAATACTTGGTGTAAATTTAAAAAACACCCCACGCCAAGAGAAAAACGTTGCACCTTTACAGTGTCTCCATCGACGACCACTAGCTACAGGTCGCCGCCTAGTCGATAGTCCATCCTGCTATGGCGTCGATTAAGGTTGAGGCTCCATCACAGGGGTTAAGCTCCTACAACTAAGGGTTGAGCTACGTCGCCCAACTACGACCCCTCAACAAGACTGTAGTGCATTGATGGTAGGGCGTTGTTTGAGCCTATCTTGGTAACGTTGATGGCAAGTGTTGGATCCTCCTCTAGGATCCCTTGTGCTCCCTAGGTGGATTCGTATCTAGACGTTTAACCCCTAAAAATGTTCATGCATGGCATAGGAATATCCCACATAAATTTAAATAAAAAAAAACATGTAAAACTCGCTAAAACACACTAACGCGCACAAGAACTTCTAAGGCACACCTTTAGAACGTTATGGACGTTCATAGAAGTTTGACCTCCAAACATTACCAAACTTCATACATTGCCTGAGTACATAATTATTAATCATATTAACAAAAAATTTACTCATGAGACGCAAGCAAATCTCATGTTCACCTAGATCATTTAGGGACGTTACATGAAGGTCTTATAAACTCAGTGAGGTAAGTGTCCACCTTGCAAGACACCGAGTGAGTCTTTGAGTAAGAATAATATGATCGATTGTGGGAGAACTTGATGGTTCTAAAGGCCAAAATTTCAAAGTCTTTTGCATTCCCTAACTTTTTGACTTCCCAAACTCAAACCCACCTATATTTTCCTATGTTCTTGTGTTTTTATCGTATAGTAGTAGGTAAGTGTGTTCAGAGTCCAATTATTTTCCATATAGCTTTAAAATTTATGTATTCGACATAAGGTTGCCTTTCCGTACCCCGTAGTCATATTTTACAATTGTACACATTTTCAATTATAATTATATTAGTGTAGTGTGTTGGGCATCTCAAATCATAATTGTATGATTTAATGCCTATTTTATTTAAATATCATGACTAAAATGACAAATTATTGATTTCCCAAATTTTCATGCTTAAAAAAGATAAAAATCTTATTTGGTTGTGTTATTTTATTGTTTGGTCTTGTTGGATGAACTTTAAGTAACCCGCATTTTTTCCAAATGATGCACAATGACCAATGATGGAACGATTGAATTCCTTCTTAAGCGCAAGAGTCGTCAATGGATAAATTTTGCCTAACTTGGAGAAGTTTGAATATCATTGGAAAATGGTTGTAATGGGTCTTAGTTTAATTGAAGAAATGCATTTTTTTATTTCTTTTTTGTGAGTGCATCATTGAATTCTGAAGTCATGTAAAGAGTAGGCACGTTGGGCTATTTCGCGAGTTGGATCAAGCTTTCCGAATCTCTCTAGATCGTCTTTAATTTCATGCTATACTTGAGTTTGGGGTCTATAACATTTTATGAGAAACCTGAAATATCCGAGTTCACTTGGACACTTATCAATTGTCTTTTTCATCGCCCTTTCTGTGCCCCGTAATTTCTACAGGTTATTCCTCGCTGGTTGAATGTTGTCGGTGATTCTCTTAAAGGCCCTTCCCATAACCTACATGTCAATTTTACACTAAAAAAATTTTCCGATCCATTCGGCGTTCAGTTTGATGAGTGTGTCTGCAACAATTTTCAGCAACTTTGTTTAAACGATCTTTAAGTCTTTTTTGATATTTTGTGGATATGGACAAAAACAACCTTTATATAAACCCATAAAAGAGAATGTGGCATCGTGATACATGAACGGGGAGAAAATCCTCATAAAAATGGACGAAGAAAAACTCCTAATTGAGACAAGGGCAAAGGCAAGAGGTCACAATATGAGGTTGTGTAGCACAACTACTGCAGCGACCGAGTGTCCATTAAATTACAAGTTTCTAAATCTGACACGGAGGATGACCAGCCATTACATTCACAGAGAGAAGGAATATTTGCAAGATGTCGTGTTGGCTCAATTAGAGACCCAACAGCCATACCTGCAGAAACTATAGTTCAAGTTCCGATACTGTTGTGCCTCTTGGCTACCAGTGGTTTCTCATCCCAACTACTTAATATATTAAAAGTTTATGTGATGCGGGCTATTTTAAAGAGAAATGTGATATACGTGAATAACCCCTAGATGTAACCGGCGCCGTCTTCCTTTTTGAGGACTAATACTATCCTCATAGCTTACATTATAACATTTATAGGTCGATTTTAGCGGAAAATTTAAAATATTTCATTACTTCAAATTGGAGGCTTACATAGACATCTAGATACAGATTTTATATATATATATATCCTATATATCTATGTGTAATAAAAGTAGAAGACTAAGTCATCATCCTTTACGAAGGGTCTATGTATACTCGACATATATATATTATATATATATATATATATATATAATATATATATATATATAGATATATATATATATATATACTCTTATTAGTCTTCTATTTTTATTACACATAGATATATTGGATATAACATAACCTAAAAATAGTCGTCTCGTCACATAACCATATAATAAGAGTATAACAAATTAGGCCTAGTCAACATCAATGAAAAAAGACCACATATAGGTCATACAAATGTTTAGTACTAAAATGAAAGGAAACAAACATAAGAGTCTTAATACTAAAACAACTTGATAGCTTGATATTGGCATTCCCCTCGAAAAGTGAGGACCTACCCAACTTTGATTATTAATAAATCCAAGTCTTCTTCAAAGTCGTCTCCGAAATTCCTTCGACGATCAGAACCTAAAATATAGGATAAAGGAAGAAATTGGGTTAATACACCAACTGTACTAAGTATGAGACCATATGAACACATACTCTGAAAACATTATAAGAAAAGGGACATTTCATAAAGTATGCACTTTTCATTAAAAACCATTATGCACATTCAACAATACCATAACAACCAATAAGACACTTTAATTATGTCATAGGCATGTACATCACAAGAACAACAACATAAAGTCTATTCAATTCAACATGCATATCATATAATTGAATGCATAGTCAAGTAACTCTTTCATCATGCCGTAATAGAAACAAGCATGAATAAGAGTACATTTCGTCATAACCAAAGCAAGATGCTTACCCATGAACCCCTATAAATTAAACAAGTTCAATCAAAAACTAAAGCCACATAACCTTACTCAATAAAGTAACCCAACAAGAACCATGACCAACATCCTACTTCACATAGCATGGAACTTAAAAAAATATATCAGTTTACTTTAACAATTTAAACCAACACATATTCATAAGTGAGACTAATCAACACATCGTATCAACAATTTCAAAGTTCATCATATACATATCATATACAATCATAAGCATATTCATACATTAGAAAAACCTCCTAAGGTTTCTCTCAAAACAAACTAGTGCAAGCCATAGGTAGAGTCCCATACCCCTACCTAAGATAAGTCAACATCTCAAGTAACCCTAGTTAGTTTGTACTGCAATACTTCATTTTTAGATGAGGGAACATTTTCCTTAAGCAACATAATCATAAATACCTATGTGTGGAATCCGGTTTTGTATAACCTTATATTGATGTAAGGTGGTCTAACGGATAAATAAAACCAAACATAAACGTAGTTTTCTAGGTGGATCCACTAGCTAGTCTTCCGATGGGGGCAACAACATAGTTCAAGAACTAAGAGATAGGTATAATCCCTCTACATACCACTTGTTAATTGGGGATTCCTCTTATGGAATCCATTGAATGAGTATCCCTCATTGGGGAGTCAACACCACATGTGGAACTATAGGGTGAATCTTCCTCAATGGGAAGACAACACCTCGCATTCTCTAGTTCACTCGGTGCTAAGCCAAGTCCCTTTTGAAATTTCTTTCATTATTAATCATTACTTAATTTAGGTCATAGTGTCTAATCCCTTGTACATTCATTCTAATTTACCTCAATATGCATTGCATGAGAAAATCTTTTCATGACAACCCTCACAAGTGAGATTGACATATCATCAACATCATTTCATAACGAGGCACATAGGCAAGTAATCATCAACCTTATATCATTTCATCTTAATAATAATCTCAGAATTACATAGTCAAGACATTTCAATTCAGCATAATACCAACAACTATATAGGTTATTCACAAGGTATACTTCAATTAAACTACATCACCAATCACAAGCCATCGTAATTGAAGTAAAGTTTAGGAACACGAAGACCTACCAAATCTCCTTCACAAGCCATCATCATGGTCTGACAAACAACCAATCAATTACAAACAATAATAGGTGTAGTTACATAAATCAAAATTAATTAACACAACAACTAGTCAATCCATAAATGAATTAGCATAGGTAAATCACAATTTATAATCAATTTGAAGATAAGAAGAAAATCCATTAGATTGGATATCCCATGGTATTGGGTAATTTAGAAATTAACTTTGAGAAGATGTCTTCGGTAAAGGAATACCAAGGGTGAAGAACCCATACATTAGTAAATATTAATCCACGAAATAGACAAGTTGACCTTCTTCTTCATGTTTTGTTCCTTCCTTAATGGAGGATTTGGGGTGAGAGAAAGTAGAGAGAGGTGAGAGGTTTTTGATTTTGTTTTGGGAATTTCGGTTTGGATGAGTCATAAATGACTTAAAATGACCTTTAGGTTATACAAAATCACTCCCTAATTCATACAAAATACCCCTCATTTAAATTTGACTTTTTTCTGAAGTGCCAACATAAAAAAAATGATTTTTAACCAAATCTGGGAAGTGGCTGCGCGTCGCGGGGAGAACATGCATTTTATTTCCAAAAATAAATTTTTAGACACTGAGATCCGTGTGAGCTGCACGTCTTGCAACAACCCAATGATTTTTGATTTTCGAAGGCTGCTTAGGCAGCCTGCCCACCATTGGGGTGGTCCTTTGGTTGTCGTTATAGGACATTTAGACTTGTTATAGTAAACTATACCTAATAAAAGTCCCTTTAAAAGATTTAGAGTTTGTTTAACCCTTCAAAACCATCCCCAAACATAGAGAAGTCAACTAGTTCAATTAGGTTAGTTGCCGGACGTCATGGACATCCTTTGAAATCTTGGCTCAAAAGTTTCTCGGATGACTTCTAAAAATTATTTTATGTAATAAAACAGCGTTTTGAAAATCTTGTTAGTCTCTAGAATATGTCTCGACTTTTTGCACTGTTACATATCCCCCCTTAGGAACATTCATCCCTGAATGACACTAAACTTTTAAAGGGGAAGTATAGACTCAACACTAGCACCCCAACCAACAATATACAACATAATCATGAGTTACAAATCAAATAAATCATAATAATATGGCTGTTACACAATAAATCAAAACATCAATCATACACATAAAGCTCAAAGTCACAGCATGAGGAATTTCCTTCTCACAACAAAAACATGATGTCAACATACTTTACATCAGTAAATTATGTCAAAGTTCACTTACCAACATGTATTTATCATTTAATAAAAACTCACCATGTCAAAATGCACAACATAACTCAGACAAGCAATATTGCAAAATTTCCATGTTAAAAGCACATTTCACTGGAAGTCACTGTAACAACATCAAAATGCACATTTTTGCAAAACTTCACCAAAAATCACGAAACATCAATTTTTGTAATTATTTAAACCCTATTAACCAAATAGATTAGGGTAATGGGACTAGATGCCGGCCTCGGACTACCATGTTTCACCCTCAACTAGGTGATTTTTCCATAACATCATTAAGGAAGACACCTCTTTATTCCTCAATTTCTCTACTCGCCTATCAAGAATTTGAACTAGAACTTCCTCATAAGAGAGGTTATCCTTTACACACAAATCCTCTATAAGAAGAATAGACTCGGGATCACCGATACACTTCTTAAGCATGGAAACATGAACAACAAGATGTACCCAAGCCAATTCTCTAGGATGTTTCAACTCATAGGCAACCATACAAAGATTTTGCAAGATTTCGTAGAGATCTTCGTCATGAGGACTCAATTTTTATTTCTTGCCAAAGCTAATCACCCCTTTCATAGGTGAAAATTTCAAATACACCTTATCACCTTCTTCAAACTCTAAGTCCCTTCTCCTATGGTCATCATAATTGTGTTGCCGACTACAGGCCGCTTGGAAGCGATTTCTTATAATATGGACTTTCTCCGAAGTGTTATAAATCAAATCAGGACTAAGAAACAAAGGCTTACCCACTTCAAATCATCTAATAGGATACCTACACCTCCTACCATACAAGGCTTCCTAAGGAGCCTTAGATATAGATGAATGGTAGAAATTGTTTTAAGCAAAAACCACCAAAGGCAAATGCTTATCCCAATTTCCCTTCAAATCAATAAGTCATACTCTAAAAATATCCTCAAGGGTTGTAATAGTACGCTCCGCTTCGTCATCCATTTGGGGATGAAAAACAGCGCTTAATTTAACCTTGGTACCTAACCCTTTGTGTGAATGACCTCCCTAACTTACATGTAAATTATGCACCCCTATCCAAAATGATGGATAAAAGAATACCACGGCGACACACAATCTCATCTCTAAATATCCTTGCATATTCTTCCGCCGAATAAGAACACTTGACGGGAACGAAATTAGCGGATTTGGTTAACTATCCACAAACACTCATATAGAGTCATATTGATTTGTGTCCGAGGCAAACCTACCAAAAAATCCATATTGATGTCTTCCTACTTCCAAGTAGGAACTTGGATTTCTTGTGGTAAACCACCTGGCTTTTGATATTCGGCTTTCACTTGTTGGCAATTTTAACACTTAGCAACAAACTCCCCTATGTCTTTTTTCAAACCTTCCCACCCAAATACTTCCCTAAGGTCATGGTACATTTTTTTCGATCCTAGATGAATGGAGTAACGGGACCCATGGGCTTCCTCAAGGATCCGATTCCTCAACCCATTTACATTGGGAACACATAATCTTACTTGATACCTCAAGACATCATTTCCCTCTAAGAAGAATGAATCCTTAAGCTTATCAAGAACCGATTCCTTCAACTCCATCAATGGTTAATTAAGTTGTTGTTTGGACTTCAGCTCAACTACCAAAGATGTCTTGGAGTTATGATGGACCATAAAATCACTATTCAGAGAATCTGCCAACCTCACACCCGATCTAGCAACCTATGAAAATCTCTCACTAGGTATTTCTTTGGTTCCTCTATGTGAGACACACTACCCATGGTCATAGGACTTTGAGCATCTGCGACCACGTTGTCCTTGCTGAGGTAACAGAGAACACTCGTGTCATAATCTTGCAACAATTCTAACCACCTATTTTGTCGGAGATTGAACTCATTTGTGTTAAACACATATTGGAGACTCTTATGGTAGATATAAAAATCAACGTGGACACCATACAAGTAATCCCTCCATATTTTCAAGAAAAATACCACGACCGCTAATTAAAGATCATGAGTTGGATAGTTTCTCTCATTCACTTTAAGTTTCCTAGAAACATAGTCTATAACTTTCCCATGTTTCATAAGCACACACCCTGAACCCACTCCGGATGTATCACAATTCACAAGCCCTTTGTAGCCTCCGATAAAGTCAAAAACCAGAGGGGAATTAACCCTATATTTCTAGATTTGGAAGTTTCTATCTTATGCCTCCGACCACTCAAATTTCATACTCTTTTGGGTCTAAGTAGTCAAAGGAGATGCAATGGGTGAAAAACCATTCACAAATATTCGATAAAAACCCACTAGACCCAAGAAAATTTTAATGTCGGTCGGAGTAAATGGTCTAGGCCAATATTTTACCACCTCGGTTTTTCTTGGATCAACCTCTACTCCCTCACTATAGATGATATCACCAAGAAATGGAACCGAACTCAATAGAAAATCACATTTTCTATACTTGGGAAATAATTGATTACCCTCATTTTTCGAATAGACCAAAATGTCGTCAATAAAAACGATGACAAATGAATCTAGGTAACTTCAAAACATCCTATTCATTAGATCCATAAACGCCATCGGCGCATTTGTGAGACCAAGAGACATTACCAAGAACTCATAGTGACCATATCTAGTATGAAATGCCGTCTTTGATGTGTTTTCGCCTATCTCCCTAAGTTTATTATACCTCGATCTCAAGTCAATCGTAGAAAAGTAGCTTGCCCCTTGGAGTTGATCAAACAAGTCATCAATCTAAGGAGAGTATACTTCTTCTTAATAGTGACTTTATTTAAAAATCCTAATGAATTTCATTGCCTTTGTTATGGATTCATTGATATTACTTTAGAATGGCTTAATATATATATGATACTCTTACTACACAAGAATTGGCATATGATTAGTATTGGCTCAATATTTGGGATGTTAGACTAGCAAATTCATTCTTTTTGGAGTAAGCCAATTTTTATGTATGTTCATATCCAATATGTATGAGTCCTTAGCAAATCTTTTAGTCATTTGCATAAGTTCCTAGCCATTAGCATATATTGTGTTTGACCAAATAGAGTTATCCAACATTATTGGGACCAGATAGCCAATTTATTTAAGATATGATTTCATAGATGCCTTTGAGCCAATAATTAGTTTACGGATTTTAGTGTAACGTGTTAACAACATATTGGAAAACATTATATTAACATTTGATTGATTTAATATCTTCATAAGATCGCAACAACATCAAGTCAACATTCATCCAAAGACACCTATTCGCTTAACACATCACGAACGTAACTTAGCATTTTATTGATCCTTAATTATCATGATAAGATTAACTTTACACAACTACAAATTCATAAGTACATTTGATACTCATCACTCAAGAACAATAAATGTCAAGAAAATCCTGAACCACATACCAAAAACATGTTTCCTAACCGATTAAACATTGAGATCGAAAAGGATAAGAAAGAATGGAACTTCGACGAGAACGGCGGGAACAACCCTAATTTTCAAGATCTTGTGAATTGTTCTAAGGAAAATACTCTTTGAGAAATAATTCCAGGAGAGAAACCCATGACTAATTAGAACTTAATCTGCGAAGAGAATCTTGAACGAAAACATGGTGAAACCATGAAATCGCCTAAGAGAATTAATGGAATTTTCTATTTTTGTTTCTCTCGCTTGCTTACTGTTTTGCGTCCCTTTTTTTGATATGAGTTTGAAAGTGATTTTTAGGTTTAACAATAGTTCCCGAATTATACAAATTAGTTTTAATAAGTTAATTTAATAAACTAATTAACCAAAAACAAAAACGCCCCTCCTAAGTTGACTAAACATAGGAGAACATAAGACTTAGTAAAATCTGGAAATTGGTATTGACTATGGCTTTGGTAAGCATTTTGACATTATATTAATCAATTAAATACTTAATTTAATTAATTTATTTACCTATGTTATTTTTTAAAGTACCCTCAAGTCATTGGTACAAAAATTAACCCTTTTGGACCATCCTAGGTTAATTACTAGGATGTTTTTTGAGTTGTACTAGGTTAGTGTAATAATTTTGTTTTGATCATTTAAAATAATTAGTTAAATTTATAATTTACTTAATTAGGTGACCTAAGTTAATTACAAAAGTACCCTTACGTCGTTAGGATCATAACCAATACTTTGAACTATCCTAGTTTTGGTACTAGGTTGTCCTTTTCTTGTTTTGACCGAAATCTTCAAATTACTTTGTGATTTAAGCTTTGCCCCTTTAAATTAATTAATTAAGTTGGTAATTAATAAAGTATCCTTAAGTTGGTAGGACCATAAATAACCTTTTGGACCATCCTAGGTTAGATACTAGGTTTTCTCTTTGACTAGTACTAGGTTAGTGTCAACCCAGTTTTGGTCCTGGGTTGTCGGGTGCACTAATGGGTCAATGTTTGTTAGTACTAGTTTATTTAGTTTTTTCAGGAAATAGGTTAGAGTCTAGAATTTTTGGGGCAGTTAGGCCCCACATGGAGTGGTCCCTTGTGAAAGTTTTCCCCCCTAACTACCCTAACCGAATTCGGTTAGGGTGGTCCATTTCCTTGGCGGCTTCTTCACATGTATTGCACATATTCTTGCACATAGGTTTGTTGCACTTCCCTAAGTAAATTTTATTCATGTTTTTTTTGGGAATGCTTAATAATTTTCCCAAGGTTCCTCACGATATCCTTGGGCAATGTTTAATCTACGTTATCATTTTAAATGATCACGTGTTATGGTACTAGGCTTGACACTTGCATACCTAGTACTTTGTGTAAAAAACATCCACTGTTATTTAAGATTAGGTTCTTCATTGTAGGTAGACTTCTTTGTCAATGAATCTTGGACAGGGTATGACAACCTAAAATGTATATTTCTTATTCGTATATGGAAAATTGGCTAATAACCCTTAGCCAATTTTTCTATACTATGCCCAATATTTCTCAATATTAGGCATTGGTGTTCCTATGTACCCCTATTAGTGTATCCTTAGGGCATACTGGGATCTTAATTAGACATATGATGTTCCTAAATGTTACATTTTCCTCCCCATAGAGACATTCGTCCCCGAATGATACTTACACATCACTTAAACAAAAAGGAAGACTTTTGAAAGTTACTTTATGATACTTAAATGTTTCTCTTTTGTTAAAATCTGATACACACTTATTTGGATGATGCATATCATTCAAGATCATCTGAGGAATTTCCTTCTCAATCACACTTAACATAATGTACATCGCAAATCATGCAACACAGAAAACATGCCTATGCTACACAGAAACAACAACATAAAATGCAACATAACTTCGTTTTAGCTCACATAGTGTTATTATAAGACATACTATTAGGGACTTACCACACCAAATCCACTAAAGCACTTAAACTTAGAGTTTCATAAGCAAAAACTAGACTTAGGAACAATATATCTAACCTCTTAGATAACATCTTGTTGGCCTTAAGATTTGAATATAATGATGCCTAAATTAATTTCAAAGGGACTTTCCACTATGCCATATACTTCTCTACATACCCCTTCGGCCTTAAGCATATGCCTTGGCCTGTTGAATTTTAACCACGCACTTCTCATTTTAGCCCAACTTATTTTAAAACTGAAGCTTTACTACCCTATTTCTATTGTTTATTGTAGCATAACATTTATGAAGCAAATCCATGTCTAAGCCATATTCTTGAGTTGGTATGTAGCCAACTTATCGTTCACCTCCTCATCAATACTGATAGTAGGCTTGTACACATCACCATGATTTCACCTCCACGCGAACAACCACACTGACCACACGTCTTTCGTCCACGTTGAGCATTTCCCTTATGTCTCCTTTCTATGAAGGCCAAATCTTGAGCTTGGTGCCTTAGACACTTGGACATCCTAATTATTGTTTGTATTTCTTCTGCGCATTCACACAATAAGGAAGTTAGATACTTATATATACATAAAGTGTCAATGTTCTAGATAGCACAACAAAGAGTGGAAGAAGAGAGAATTTTCTATCATCGCGTAGTTTCTAAGTCATGATTATGGCGCGCTTTAAAACCATATGTAAGAAAATACGTAATGTGGTTGTGTTGATATTTAAATCCTAGGTACTTTAATCTCATACTCTGATACCAAGTTTTTCACGACCCAGATTCTGGAATCCAGATCGCAAACTGCGTCATTCACTTCCCAGAGGTCGAAGACAATCCTCATCTTGAATTCATCACATTCATATGGTTATTTTTAACCGGAAAATTTAAAACTTTTAAAATTATGAAGTATACATATACTTCAAATAGTTATTTAATGAATTCCACATATACTAAGCTCAACATATATATAACAACCATCCATCATACGAATCAATCTGAAATAGAATTAGAATATATCATAAATACGTTTTCCAAACACTACTTTATTAAAAAGCTTCGAAATGAAAGTACCAAAGAAATGCTAGGGAAAACATCCACTGGCATCTTATTAAGTAAGGCTAAACTAAATCTGTAGTATCCTCGAAATTATGAGGATCTACCAAATGGTTTGGAGAAACTCTGAAGTCCAAACTGCTGCAATGGTCGTCAACCTGCCCTCTGAGTTGCACCTATAAAAATAGAAAATAGTAGGGGGTTAGTACGCCACTTGAACTAAGTACGGGTGTATGAACGTATACACATAAAGCTATGCACTATCAATGAAAGCTCTTCTTAAGGAACAAACTATTTCTGGAAAGTCTAGTCATTAAACTTTCCTAATTTGTTAGTTGTGAATTGTTGTATGTAAATGATGTATTTTAATGCAATCAAAGCACACAACTAATTTTCTGTATGATTATAATAGATAAGTATCATCAACATAATTTTAGAACCACTTGGGCGAAGATTTAAAATTTTCATTCTCCAAACCCGAGAGTTCCTCTTTCTACACTTAGATTATTTTTCACTGATTTTCTTGTTGTTCTTGTGTAGTTCAATTATTCCCTTTGTCCTATGTTTTACTTAGAACATCAATGATTCATTATAGTCCTATACCCACAATGAATCAAGTAAGTAAATCAAGAGATTAAGGAAATGACTTAACTAAAATCTAGGTCATGAATATATTTATAAGTCAAACCTTATAGACTATACTCATTCTTTAGTTGATAGCATAATGTGCATATATCTTGGGGCATATCATTAAAGCTTATGATCTTTCTTACTCTGGGCATGAGCTCATAATAAACCAATCTTTAGTGACTATTCCTATTATTGTATTATTGGCCTAATATAAGAAGTCATTATAAGTCAATCTTATTTTACTAATATATTTTTGAAATTATATAAACTCATTATAAGCCAATTTATTTGGATTTATCATTTTCATAACATGAGGATTCATTATTAGTTATGACCTATACTTATTGTAAAATTTATTGGACATGATTTGACTATCTTTAGAACAAGTTATTCATTACATTTCATAAGACATTCGCTATTTATTATATCATTGATTTCATTACTTTTATGTTTTATTTATTATACATTTCATATACACGAGACCTTAGAATAGTTTATAAAGAATTTAGATATCTAAAATTAGTGCCCAAAATATTGGGCCTTAATCTGAGGGCCTTCTTTAGCAAACAAAGAGTCTGATTTATTCGTTCATTTATACTTAACCTTATTCATTTCATTCATTCGTAGGCTGATGTAAACACCATATATACCTACGATGAAGTTTAAGACTCTCATCGAGATCATGAAGAGAAATGACCAAGAATGACCTAATGTCATTACTTGAATCTGATTTCACCTCCTAATTGTCTTGCAGAAACACCTTCGGTATCGTTCATCTCATTATCTTTCATACTTTGAGAAACTTCGACCTTCACCGACATAGATTATATGAGCATCATGTAATCCAGTGTCTACCCCACATTGAAAAGAGGAGGAATCACCGGTAAATGTTACCTAAAATATGCTAGCGTACATGGGAATTGAACCCCGCTAGATCCCTATATTGGCAGTATAGGTTCATATAATAGGAGATATAAGTAGATCCATACACGCCATGCCGGAGAGTCTCATCTCATGAGAGTTACATGAACCTCCGCCGTTCTCGAAAGAAGGCATCACCGCTCATAGCTAACTTATCAGTACATAGTATAAAGTTCCATTTATTTAACACATACGTTATGGAAGCTGACTTCTAGTATGAGGATATCATAGCTCAATTGATGATTTCTCATCTCATCATTAGTATTCAGTATACATCAGTCTCAATACTTTCATTAGAGTGTACATAGAGACTGGTCTTTTCATTAGCTTTACACTCTCATAGGTGAGTAGGTATTGGAAACATTTACTAAGTATCATTTTGTGATTGTAGCCTCTTTTCACCACATTCATTAGCATTAGCACATTTTTTTTTACAATTACTCATGCATTTTACGTGAATGTTCATTTTATGATATGCCAATGCACTTGGCCATTTAGTGTGTTTTACACTCTTACTTAACCCATCTAGGGTTTCATCATTTCATTACATACATCTTATTTACTCATCCTTTTTTACGTGAATATTCATTTCATCATCTTTTAGTGTTTACGCTAGCATTATGCAGACTTGCATCTAGACTGATTTTTACTTACTCTATTGATGACTGGTCATCCTTACTTTACATAGATAAAATGTGAATTGTTCTTTCATATCATATTTAATTTACATTGATGAATGTGTATTGTTCTTACATATCATCCTTAGGTGTTAATGAGACTAGTTTCACACATTCTAACATTTTCATTCGTAAGTATTCTTTTAAAGAATTAACTTTGGTGTAAGTAAGACTTGTCTCACTTCCTTTAACACCCAATTCTGTTCACTTTCTTAATTTAGACCACTTTAATTATGTTAATACTCACATCACATACTTACTTTAGTGTAGTAGCTTCATATTACCGTTTATGGACGATGATCACTTCATTCAATGAGTTTCTTGTGCTCATAGTTCATTCTTACGAAGCATGATGAGAGTTGTCCCAATGAATGTCATGCCCTTGGTTATAGATTTTTTTATATAACTTTAGAAGTGCGTAATATATATTTGATACTTTTACTATACAAGAATTGTCATATGATTAGTTTTGGCTCATGATTTGGGATGTTAGACTAGCAAATTCATTCTTTTTGGCATAAGCCAATTTTTACGTATGTTCATATTTAAATTTCCATATGTATGAATCCTTATCCAGACTTTTAATCATTTACATAAGTTCCTAGAAATTAGCATATATTAAATTTTACCAAATAGAGTTAGAGAACTTTATTAGAACCATATATATATATATATATATATATATATATATATATATATATATATATATATAATATATATATATATATATAAATGATATATCATAGTCTTAAAATGGATGTCTCATATCATAATCATCTAAACAAGAGTAAAACAATTGGGCATAACCCATACGTTAATACAATAAATGCACATATAGGATATAAAATCTTTATTACTCAAATGAAAAGGAAAGAACTAAAAATATTATAAATAGAACTACATCAATAGCTTCATAGTGGCATTGCCCTCGGAAGGTGAGGACCTACCCAACTTGGAGAGTGAGAATTCTAAGTCCTTCTTCAAAAGTCTTCACAAGACCTTCAATGAATGGGCTTAGCAGATCACTTGTACTTAGTACATTATCATATTCACACACAACATAAAATCATTCTAAAAGGAGACATTTCTTACAGCATGTTATTTTACATTGAAAGACTTCTGCACATCGAAGAACAAATGTCAATCAATAGTATTTATTTCATTAAGTCAAGACTATGTACCTCACAATACCAACAATAATAATTCTAGTAAAGTCACATGCGTATCAGCATACTTGAGCACATAATCAAGACAACTCTATTATCGAGTCATGACATCATAACCAAAGCAAGAACATTACTCATAAATCCTCATTAAGTCCACTAGTGCAATCACTAAGAAAAGCCCCATAACCTTAGTCAATCAAGTAAACCTAACAAAGACCACAAACAATACCCAACTTAACATAGCATATCATTAAGAGTACATAGCATCATGCTTTAGTAATAGAGACCAAACATGTGTTCATAGGAGTAACCAACATCCAAAAGTGTCATTCACACTTAAGATTATCATATGCATATAATTTACATTTATAAAGCATTTGAATACACAAGAACATTCTTCCAAAACATCCCTCAAGGCTAACTGGTGCAATGCATAGGTAGAGTCCCATAACCCTACTTAGACTAAGCTAAACCCCATAGGTCATCCTAGTTAGAGTTCATTCCATTATTTTATTTTAACTTTCGGGAAAATCTTGCCTTAACTAACATAGACAACGTGAGCTAATGTGGAATCCGGTGTCATAGAACCTTACACCAAAATTAGGTGGACTACTTGCCAAGGTAGTACCGTAACATGAACATTGAAACTATGTGGATCTACAATTTAATTTTGCTATGAGGGCAACATAGTTCAAGAACTAAGAGATGTAGTTGGAACCATCTTGATGGTACATGCGTTATAGTCTCCCTTTTCACGAGTATGTTAGTGATTCTACCTTCCCTATGTGGAAATAGAAACTCCTCACTTTAGTTCATTCGGTGCTTATCTAGAGTCCCTTTTGAAATTTGATTAAGCCTTTATTAATGATCATAGCTTAATTTAAGTCATAGGGTCTATACTTTACATAATCATGATCATAGCTCAATAAGAATTGCATTAGTATATTTCTTTCATTGCAATTCATACGTGTGAGGGTAGCACATTTACATAATCACATCATGATAAGGCACATTGGTAAGTTATCACATTCTTTTTAAAATTTACATCTTATCCCACAACTCACAAACTATAGTTCAAGAAATTTCAATTCAACATCATACCAACCCTGATCAATCATAATAATAAGGTATAATCCAATAACACTTCATCAGTAAACACAAGAAATCATTATTGAAGTAAGGATTCAGATCACAAGACTTACCCCAATCTCTTTCACAAGCCATCATCAAGGTCTTACCATCAACCCTGCAATTTAACACAATGATGGGTATAATATCATCACACAATAGTAATAAACATAATAATAATATCAATTGAATAACCACTCAACAATCCATCACTAGTCTATATCTTAAGATTAGAGCCTTAGGTTAAATTCATTATCTATTTTACAATATATGTAAGTTACTCAATAACTAGAATAATTGGATTACAATACATCATCATCTACTCAAAACATAGCATAATAAAAACATCGAATATTATTCCCAAATTAACCAAGCTAATTGTATCAATAGTAGATAAATCAAGTCACAATCACAACCTAGGGTTAAGGGGAAAAGGTCATCTTTCCACAACTAGGTAAATTCATCAAGAGGTAGCATTTTATTGAGTTATAATACATGTTTATATACACATAAGAATCAAAATGAATCATAAATAAATCAATTCACAATATCAATTTCGTATTGGAAAAAAACCCATTTGAATTTCATATTTTTGAAAAATATTTGAAAGAACCCTTTGGGGGAAGAGATCCCAAAGGTGAAAGGAACTTCATACCTTGTTAAACCTTGATGTTTTATGGAGAAAAAGTGATATTTAGAATCCCTATAACCCTCCTTTTCTTGGTATTTTATAGAGTTTATACTGGAGAGAGAAAGAAGAGAGAAGGAAGAGCAATTGTATTTTGGGAATAATGGGAGTTAGGTTTAGTCTAATTAGGTTTGGGGTCTTTATATGAGTCATTAGCTAAGTTTATTTGGCCTTAATTAAACCATAACTAATTAAATAACCAAATAATTAAATTAATTTAACCAACTTAAAATGTGGAAGAAACACAGTGGCTCGACCAACGAGACCTCGACAAACAGGTTGTAAGTCAATCGACGACCAAGAGTTCAACCGTCCTGTTGGTCCGTCGTTGGCGACAAAGACTGGTCCAAGTGGAACCTTGTTAAAAGTTGAAAATTGTATATATATGGTGGCCATCGACGCCCCATTTATTGTACCACGCCTCGTTGATGGCCCTCGTTGGTAAACATTGTCTCTTGACAGCTTTTAGCCACATTTGCAAGGGTCCTCCTTTAGGGCCCTTGGTTGATCATTGAGGAGCCGTACCCAAAATTTTCGACTATAAAATCATAATAATATGTCTTAGAAACCTTCATACAATATTTCATCATTTTCCGACACTAAAAACATAGTCAAATAAGCTAAGGAATATTAGCATGTCTTGAACTAGTTTCTGGATGTCATGGACGTTTCTTGACGTATTGATTCTAAAACTTACTAAATGTCTATATACATCATAATTAACTTTAAAATAATGTTAAGACTCTTATATTCTCATGTTAGTCTCCAGTTAAGGCTTTAGACTTTCGGAGTGTTACACCAAATTACTCAAACACCGATAAGTCTCCAACTACAAAAAAATCATCCATGAACACCTCAATAGCGTCCTCCACCATATCAGAGAATATCAATATCATACTGCACTGGATGGTGGCCGGTGCATTGCATAATCGAAACAACATCCTTTTCAATGCAAATGTCCCATAGGGGCAAGTGAAAGTGTTCTTCTCTTGATCCTCATGGGCAATAGAGATTTTGTTGTAGCCCGAATAACCATCCAAAAAATAACATGTGAGTCTGTGAAACATCTTATCAATAAACGGCATGGGGAAACGGTCATTTTCAGTAGAAGCATTCAACTTCCCGTAGTCCATACAAACTCTCCATCCGGTCACTGGTTGTATTGGAACAAGCTTCTTCCTCTTTGATAGATGGATTTAACCTTCTTTGCTACTCAATACTTTGTTTGTAATCAAGCATCAATTGGATTTTTTAGGAACAAATACCTTGGGGAATTCCAATAATGTCTGCAATAGTCCAACCAATGGCTTATTTGAACGTGTTCAATACCGCCACTAAGCCTTCACGTTCATTCAAATCCGCTACAATTATCACTACCAAAGTGTTATCTCTACCTAAGAACACATAGCTGAGATGAGGTGATAGAGACTTAGGCTCTAATTTTGGGGCCTCCTCAATTAATTGTTTTGCAAGCAGAGACTCGCGATGCTTCATATCAAAAGTCTAATTTCTTTGGTTTTGAACGATATTCGTTTCGATCAAGTGCAACCACCAAATACCCATACTATTCAATACCATCATTGTCAAAATTCATGATCATTGATGCTAGTGCCTTCACACCTAGTCACTCTTCCATTTGTACTTCATATACACTCTCAACCCTATAGGATATAGCAGATACTTTTTGGAACTCATCACTATGCTTCATGGACCTACATATGTTTAAAGTTGTTTCTTCATTGTTCAACCTAAACTTCATCTGCCTTTTTCCATATCAAACATAGCACGCCCGGTGCAAGAAATGCTCTCCCTAGAATAATTGGAACCTCAAACTCAACCTCACAGTCAAGATTCAAAATATCGGCCAAAAATATAAAGGACTCTACTTTCATAAGAATATCATGGAAAATATCAATAAGCCTCTTTACTATTCCATCAGCCATCAGTAACCGCATCATAGTAAGCTTAGGGTGTCCAAACCATAACTTTTTTAAAATGGAAAGAGGCATGCCATTTATTCTTTCACCAACATCACATAATGGTTTAGAAAAGTGTAGTAGCCCCATTTTGAATGGAATGTTGAAAATGCCTGGATCTGCAATCTATCATTATCCTCAAAACTCATAGATCTATTGATCTATTCTTTGTCATCATATCCTTCATAAACTTAGCACAACCGGGCATTTGTTCCAAAGTTTCTATCAAAGGGACATTGATAGACAGTTATTTCAAAATATTAATAAATCGCCGGTATTTACCATCCTCTGTCTTCTTCACTAATCTCTGAGGGGATGCTAGTGGAGTTCTACGAATGGGGACCACTTTCTGAGATACCTCTGCTTCTCTCACCGTATTGTCCATCAATTCTCTACTAGCTTCTACTACCTCTTCGTTTTTGCTTATATTATCTTCCAGCAAAGACAACATAGGTTGAGCAATAGTTTGCTTACCCCCTTGAGTGGTGACTTACATGCATGGACCATCATATTTTGGATTCTGGATAGTGGTTCTAGGAAGAGTGCCAGGTTTGCATGGACTCACATTAGTACAGAACTGAGCCATTTGTAACTCAAGGTGCTTGATCAAATTCCATGTGCATCATCCTTTTTTCCAATGATAGCTAAGTAACGTCTCATATCCTTGTCATGTTCATCACTAGTATCAAATCTCCTCATCATCTTCTGTAGCATATCCTCAACTCGCTCCTTACTACCTCCACCGTCCTTAGGAGCAACTTCCTAATTTTGTGATGGAATATGAGGCCCCCTTTTATCATTCTTTTAATGATAGTTATTCCTATTAAAGTTATTTTCATGATTGTATTTTCCATGTAAGACATATTCACTGTCTTAATTATAGTTACAATTGTTTCGACCTTCGTTTCCTTGAGCCTGATTTGAGCCTTGGGCATTTGGTTAGAAACCCGTCGTCTGATCATTCACTGCATAAGCATCTTCTTTATGATAGTACTCATCTACCGGCAGTGGTTGTTTAGTCAAGTAGTTTCCCACTTTTCCCTTCTCTCCACCTCCGTTTACATGTTACCTAGCTAAATTCTCATTTTTGCCAACTCTTCACGCATCTCATCTGTTGTTGGGTTTTTTGTAGCTTAAATGTAAAGGTGTTTATCCAAATGTACTAATATCTAGTGCTCCAATTCTTGTTTTTGCCAGATACCTTCTTCAACTTCTTTATGATCTCTGCATATGTGCAATCTCAATAGGAACCACCCAAAATAGTATTGAGCACTGCCTTGTTTTTATCATCTTGACCTTTGTAGAAGTACTTTTTTAGTGACTCGTCATCAATGTAGTGGTTTAGGACTCTTTTCACAAACAAACTAAACATATCCAAAGAGCTACTCACATACTCTCCAGGTAATTCACAAAGTAGTTCACCAAATCCTTGTGGTTGAGCTTCTTTGAAACTTGATAGTAATTTGCTAAGAACACATATCTCAACTGATCCTAAGTACAGATGAATTTTTAGAGAAACTCAGCAAACCATTTTTCGATATATCATTTTAATGATAGAGGAAATACTCGTAGCCTAATGGCATTCGTATGCATGATTGGCCTACCCACACATATCTTGCACACAGACCCATGTTTGGCTATGTGAGCATGAGGATCCTTTTATGGTAGTCCTGCAAATATGCCCCTCTCGGTGAGCATCTGCATCAAGTACATTTCCTCAAGAATGTATGCCCATGGGCTAGAGGAGGTAGGACAAGAGGTCCATAAGAATCTGTGATGTTTATATTGACCTATCCAATATCTTGAGGTCGTGGTGCTGAAGGCGGCACCGTCAAAGAATTTTCCAATTGATTATCATCGCAAGCTTGGTTTTGTGCCTCAACCAGTAATAGAGACTGATGAATTTCCCCATCAGCTAGATTGGATAGGATTTCTTGATTCACCATACTTCTCATATGCGTGATTAAGTTCGAGATCAAATGGATGAGTGTTTACCTCAGCTCCATCTACTTGGCATACACTAGATCTATACTTTAAAGAAACAAAACAAAAAGAAAAAGTAAAATCAAGAAATTTTTGACTAAATTTCAATAATGTAATTAAAGAAATCTAACAGCCAGAATCCCCGGCAGTGGAGCCGAAATTTGATACGCTGAAATTACACCTCCCTAAAGAAGTATAAGCAATCGTAATCAAGTAGATAACACAACTAGTAGGTTGGGGTCGATCCCACTAGGAAAATGGTTTAGACATTACTTTAATTCACAGTCACGTCTATTTAGTCAAGGTCTTTTCAAAATCACGTAACTAAAGTAGGGGGGTTATGAAACAAGGTTTTTACACAATTCTAAGTTAAAATGTGAGCAAAAGTAAAAGATTGGGTTTTTATCATGTTGTGATACTATATAGGGTATATATGTTCCTTATAGGTTCATAACACCATATTCCTAACAATTTTAATTCTTCCCTAGTGTTTTACATGTAAAGTGGTAATTATTTATCCCTAATACCTTGGTCTTGCATATGGAGAATTTGACCTCGTACCTTGCTCCCACTACGTGTGTAAACTTTACTAACCTTACCTTTACCTCATATTAGACATAATTATCGATGTATGGGTTATTTATTACTTCGCACAAGCTGACACTAGCCTATTAGATAGGACCCCACTTAATCTATGTTGATATTTCTTTTCTCGTTAACTATCTCCTCGTACCCCAAAGTAGCAACAAGGCGAGTTCTAAATATTTCACTTGTTCAAAAGACTTATAGGTGGAAAAATTATCAATACACTCAAGAACCTATTTGAGAATTTCTTATTTGCTATATTTACTTTGTTAATTACCCATGGTTTCCACAACCCTAGTTGTGGATTAAATAACCCATGTAAGCAAGATCACAATTAATATTTGTAATGAATAATTAATTAATTACTTAACATAAGAAGTAACCCAAGATATCAACTCGAAATAGGACAAAGTTCTTCAACAACAATCTGGAAATTAATTAATAGCTAAAATTTGCAACCAATAATATCAAACACAAAATAGAACAAAACAAAGAGTTTCTAACCCAAAAAACAAGGTTTTAATCCCCTATTTATAGAAAACATTGTCCTAAAGAAAAAGGATCTAAAATCAGGAATGGTTGTCGAAAATCGCTGCATTGGTCGACGACCCTACTAACAAGCCGTCGTTGGAACGAAGGTCCCTCGACTGCCTTCGTCAATCAAGACTTATATAATTTTTCTTCAATGACTTGTCATATTCTCTAAATCAAATGAAGAACCTGCAGTATTGTTCGTCGATGACCCTCTGTCATTCCAAACATAGAATCTAGATAAATCAAGTACTAGATCCTTCTCTGAACCAATTGAAGGTTCACCAGTATGGTCCATCGATCGATCGACTGACCGCCATTTGAGCTGAGGGTTCCACACGTGGTCATATTTCCTTAGTCTTCTCACTTAGCATGAACCTTTTATTGACGGTCACCACATACAGATAGCCAATTTAACGATGGGATGTCGATGGCTTTTATAGGTTATCTTCTGCATTTTTTTCAGCTGACTTGTGCGTTTAAAATTAGGGTATGTTTCATGCAAAACAAACACAAAAACATTCTAAAAGTACAAAAAAAAAGGTCTAGACACACATAACTATTAAGAAAAATGTATTGAAAGCACCGTAAAACAACAGTACATTAGTCAACCCTCATAGTCTTTGATGTTTGATCTTGACTTTATGAAAATTAGGATATTTTGCTATAAATTGCTCTATATCCCTCTTAAAATCATTCCACCAATAGATCTCTTGTAGATCACCATATATTTTGGTGGCAGCAGGATGAATGGAGTATCGGTAACCTTGAGCCTCTTCTAAAATTTGTTTTCTTAAGTCATCAGCATTCGGAACACACAATCTATATTAATATTTGAGTATCCCATTCCTCCATGGGAGAAGGAATCATTAGATTTACTATGATACGATTCCTTCAAAACTATCAATAGAGGATCAAGATGTCACTTTGACTTCACCTCAACAACTAATAATGGCTAGAATTCGTAGACCTCCAAGACTAGACCTACCTAGTTAAAAGTTAGAGTGGCACAAGGAGGTATATGGGATCCTGCATGTGGTAGTGTGGTGGAATCCACCCTGGTAAATGTCATGATGGCCCAAAAGGTTGCTTCAAGTGTGGTCAATAGGACCACTTCATGTAAGAGTTGCCTAAGAACAAGCAAGCTGGTGGAAATTCAAGCAATAGCTCTCAATCTTCATAAGTTGCTTCACCAGACAGAGTTGCACCTACAGGATCCACTTAGTGTACTGGCGGAGAGGAAAACCGTCTCTATTGAATCACTAGCCGCCAAGTGTAAGAGAACTCTCCAAATGTTGTCACCGGTATGAACAAATTCTTTACTTTTGATGCTTATGCTTTGTTAGATCAAGAGAAAATTTATCTTTCGTAACACCTTATGTTGCCAATCAGTTTGAGATTCTTCTTGAGAAACTTAGTGAACCCATCTGTGTTTCTACACCTGTTGGAAGTCTATTCGAGCGGAAAGTGTCTATCGTGATTGTTCTGTTTCCATCATTCAGAAGAACATCATGGCTGATCTAGAAGATTTAGATATGATAGATTTTGATTTCATTCTGGGTATGAATTGTCTTCATGCTTGTTATACATCAATAGATTTAGAACTTGAGTTATCAAGTACTAGATTCCTAATGAGCAAGTCATAGAGTGGACTAGTACTTCAATAGTTCCTAAGGGTCATTTCATTTCATACCTAAAAGCGAGAAAGTTAGTCTCAAAGGGTGTACCTATCACTTTGTCTGATTTAATGACTCAAGTGCTGAGATACCTTCCATTAAGTCAATTCCTATAGTTAGTGACTTTCAAGATGTCATTCATGATGAACTACATGTAGTCCCTCCTAACAGCGAGATAGACTTTCACATAGACATCAATCCATATACCCCTCGTATCTCTATTCCACCATGCAGAATGGCACCAGCTGAGATAAAGAGCTAAAAGCACAATTGGAAGATTTGTAAGATAAAGGTTTCATTCGACCAAGTGTCTCACTTTTGGGCGCTTCGATCTTATTTTTTATAAAGAAAGATGGTTCTCATAGGATGTGTATACACTGCAGCAAATTGAATATGGGGACAACCAAGAATAAATATCTTCTCCAAACGATTGATGATCTTTTTGACCAGCTTCAAGGTGCTTCCTGCTTCTCAAAACATATCTCACATCAGGCTACCCTTAGTTGAAAGTTAGGAATGTGGCATTCCAAAGATAACTTTTACAACAATATTTGGACATTATGAGTTTTTGTTTATGTCCTTTAGATTGACGAATGCGCTTGACGTACTGCTTTATTCAAGGAGAACAAAAGATCATGCTAGTCACCTAAGAATTGTTCAGCATACTTTGAAAAATAAGGAGCTATATGCCAAGTTCTCCAAGTGTGAGTTTTGTCTTAAGTATGTGGAATTATTAGGATAGATTAAATCTGGTGAAGGGATGAGAGTTGAAACTCATAAGATAGAAGTAGTTCATAGTTGGCCTAGACCAACATCTTCAATTGATATAAGGAGTTTCTTAGGTTTGGCTGGCTACTATTGAAGGTTTGTTGAAGTAATCTTATCTATATCGTCTCTTTAACCAACTGACTTAGAAGGCAGTTATGTTTTAATGGTTTGGATCTTGTGAGAAATGTTTTTAGGTGTTGAAAAAGATATTCGCTACCACCTTGATTTTGACATTACCATAGGGTACTCAATGTTTTTTGGTGTATTCTGATGCATCAAGAGTTAGCTTGGGCAGCGCGTTGATGCAGAATGGCATGGTTATAGCATATGCCTCAACAATGTTAAAGTTTCATGAGAAGAGTTATCCAGCTCATGACTTAGAATTCGTTTTTGTAGTTCTCACCTTGAAGATATCGCGTCAGTACTTATATTGTCTTCATGTTGAGATATTCAGTGACCACAAGAACCTCCAATATATGTTCACTTAGAACGACCTAAATCTCAGACAAAGGAGGTGGTTAGAATTCCTCAAGGATTATCATATAAGTATTTTTACCACCCTATTAAGGTTAACATTGTTATTGATGCCTTCAGTAGGTTATCCATCGGGATTACTATCCATCATGAAGGAAAAAAGATATAGTTAGATATAGATGTGCACATACTTGCACGTTTTGGAGTCAAACTTATGGATTCCACAAAAGGGGGATAGTGGTTACCAATGGAGCTGAATCATCAGTAGTATTTGAGGTGAAATAAAAGCAAAACCAAAACCCCATTTTTCTTGAATTGAAGGCAAATGTTCTTAAGCAAAGACTATTAGCTTTTGATCAATGGGGAGACGGTGTGCTGAAGTACAAAGATAGATTATGTGTACCTAGAGTAAATAGACTACAAGAGAGGATTTTGGAGGATGCTTATAGCTCCATATATTCCATTCATCCAGGTTCCTCCAAGACGCACCGCGATTTTGAGAGAGGTATATTGGTGTGAAGGCATGAATAACGATATTGTTGAGTTTGTTACCAAATGTTCCAATTGTTAGCAAGTGAAAGTAGAGCACAAAAGTCTTTGAGTTTTGGATAAGAATATAGAATTTCCGGAATGAACTTTAGAAATGATTATCATGGACCTTACACGGGTTTGCCACGATCTCGCAGGTAGCATGATTCGATTTGGGTGATTTCCAATTGAATTACAAAGTTAGCTCATTTCTTGCCGGTAAATACTACATTATTACAACAGGATTATGATATGTTGTACCTTCAAGAAGTGGTAAGACTTCAATGTGTTCCAGTGTCCATTATTTTAGATAGAGGTGCATAATTTATAGCACAGTTTTTGAAATCTTTCCAGAAAGGTCGGGGTTCAAAGGTGAACTTGTAACACCTTGCAAATCCAAGACACATTGTACAACCTATCATAGGTTTCGTAAAGTCTAAGTACTTTTTTTAAGTCCATTTATAATGAATATAGGTCATTTAGGAGGCTTAAGAACCAAAATGTCCAAGAAATTTCATAACGTCGGGAAGTTGGTTCTAAGAGACATTAGTGTGCCTTAGCCTATTTGACTAACTTTTAGGAGTCGTAAATGTATGGAAATTTTTGGAAATGTAAATAATCGGTGTTTGAGTTGTTTCCTGGTTAAAACATTCGCGTACAACTACCCAAGGACCAACCAAGTGCCCTTGAGGAGGACCCTTATGGTTTGACGCAGCACTGCCTAGCAGTGTACATCTGTGGAATAGAAGACGGACTGTGTGTGGATCGATGGGGCGTTGATGCAACCATCGTCCCACACTTATTCTAGTGGAGATGTCCCCTTCACCCACACAACCTCTGATTTCACCGACGCAGTGCAGAGGTGCAGGCTACAGTCCATGTGTGGATCAAAGGGCGTCGATGCCACCGTCGTCCCACACTAAGAGAATTCGAGGTAGACCCTCGCCAACACAGTCTTGACCAAGACAAAAGAGTGCAGGATGGAGTGGGGATGTCCGTCCACTCGCAGACAGCCCGTCGATCGAGGTTTTATCTCTGAGGGTCGAGTTTTCTACCTAATTTAATTTTGTCTCATATAATTAGTTAGGGGGTTAGATTGTTTAATTAGGGTTTAAGGGATTCTAATTAAGTTTATTTAATACCCAATATAGATAATACCAACCCTCATTAATCTAAAGAAAAATCTCAAATAAACTCTTTTCCTTCTTTCTTATTTATCTCTGTACATGAACTCACCATGGAAGACTATCAACGATTAGTGTTTATGGGATTGAAAGGGACCAACTCACCATCAAATTGGTGACAAACATTAAGGTATGGGTTCTATTCACATTTGAGACTCTTTCCTCAAAGGGTTCCTTCAAAATAGATTTCAAAAGTTAAGTTTTCTTTTGGGTTTCATTCAATGACGAAATTAAAATTATGGATTGAGTTGTTAATGCTTTGATTAGGTTATATTGAGTAAATTATCATTTAATTAATTTTTTTTATGGTAATTGTTGATGGTTTTGTCTAAATTAAAGAATATGATCCTTCATCCCTAACCCTAGGAACTGATCTTTACCTATATTGTATTGTGATCATTCAATTGTGTTGGTTGTTGATTTTATTACTATCCTATGGTTTTGTTATGATTAAATTAAGATTAATTATAGTACTATCATTCTAGTTCTTGAGATTTGATTTAGTTTATGAATTATAATGTTAAATTAGCCGTTGTATCTTGTCTCCTGTTGTGATCTAAAGTTTAATTGTGTTGTAGAGATGCAATTGGCCTTGTTATCTTATTGGTTATCATTGTGTTATGATTTTACTCACCAAGTTGGGTTGATTTATGGGATCATGGTAAGACCTTGATGATAGACTATGAGTAAGACTTGGTAAGTCTTAGAATAGCTATCTTTATTTCCAATTGTGACTAATTATTGTTAAATCATGATATTACATTGGAGTATGACTTATACTAGGATTATAGGGTTCTATGATGTTTAATTGAAATGTGACTATGTTGTGAGGTTGATTAAGGTGTATGTGATATAAGGATAGTGAAAACTATTAATGTGCCTTAATATTCTATGAAATGCTAATGTGTTAACCTCACTTATATGAATTGTGATGAAAAGACTTATACTCATAAAATTCTTATTGAGCTATTGATGATGATGATTATACAAGGGGTAGACCCTATGGACTAAAGTAGGCTAGGATTAATAAATAAAGGCTTAAAGAGATTTAAAAAAAGGGACTCTAGCTTAGCACCGAGTGAACTAGCTCGAGGAGTGTCCCTTCCTACATACGGAAGGTAGGAACACTATATTACTCTTGAGATTTGGAGACTATAATGCGCGGTGCATAAAGAGGGTCCCAACTATATATCCTAGTTCTTGAACTATGTTGCCCCCATAGGATTATTAGCTAGTGGATCCACATAGTTTCTATGTTTCATGTTTTAGTACTACCTTGGGAAGTAGTCAGCCTTCTTATTGTGTAGGGTTATGACATCAGATTCCAGACAAGCTCATGTGGTCTATGTCGGTTAGGGAATGTTGTTCCCAAAATGTAAAACGAATTAAAGAACTTGAACACTAACTTGGATAACCTAAGGGGTCTATCTTACTCTAGGTAGGGGTATGGGACTCTACAAAAACCTTCTACTTATTAGACACGAGGAAAGTCTTAGGAAGATGTTCTTATATATGTTTATGTTATGATAATATATGATGTATATATAATGACCATGGCACATTGTTGATACTACATGTTGATTAGTTCATTTATGAGTATGCCTTGGGTTATAATTTTATTATATGATGAAATGTAAACCTAAATGCATGATATGTAAAGTTGGACATTTGTCATGTTCTCTTGTTGAGGATACTAGATTGAGTAAGGTTATGGGGCTTTGCATGGTCATTGCATTTGTTTACTGGATAAGGACTTATGAGTAGTTGTCTTGCTTTTTATGATATGCTTGACTCTTATTCATTCTTGTGATATTATTCCTTGATGTTAGGATTGTTATGTTTGGATAAGTATTACTTGTCGTGTTAGTAAACATGTTTGGTTGGTTGATATGCATTACTAGACTTTACATTCCGCTCTAAAGGGGTAATTTGGCATATTTTGATAAAAAGACCTTTGTAGAATGTTTTGTTTTGTATGTACATAAGATCCCATACTTAGGAAATATGGAGTACTAACCCCATTTTCTTCGCTTTCCCCAAACATTTAAGGTTCCGGTTGTTGAAGTGTTTGTAAAAAGACATTGTTGAAGGCTTGGATTCTTTCTTTCATCCAAGTAGGGTAGGTCCTCAACTTTCGAGGGTAATTCCATCCTCTAGCTTACGGATTTTTTTATGAGCTTATTGATTCTTTCATCCTTCCATTGTTAATTGAGTATTGTACTTTTGTATGACCTATACATTGTCTTGTTGGATTGATGTAAGGGCTTTGCCCATATTGTGAAATTTGTTTACTTTGTATAAGATGAGACAATCATTGACACTAATTCTATATATTACGTATATGTATGTGCAATAAAAGTAGAAGGCTATTAACCTTCCTATACGAAGGGTCTATGTATACCCAATATGAATATATATTATTTTTTATAAAGAGGTCTATGTAAACTTCCAAGTAGTGATAATAAATGTTTTACATTATTTTGCATTTTTAAACCTATGAATGTAATGACATCATACTAAGAGGCTAGTCTTAGCCCTTAAAAAGGACGCCGAAGCCGGTTATGTCTAGGGGGTAAACCCGGACGTGTCAATCTTGCTATCAGATAATGAGGTTTAATATCATTGAGTTATGTCACTCTATCTACGACGTCTATGTAGGTTTGTATTCACAATTGTGAAGCGCGCCACACTTATGATTAGGAACCTATATGATGCTTAGGAATTGCTCCCTTTCTTGGAAATCTAAATTCGTGCCAATAGAGTATACTTATGGTGAGATTTTGCATCTAATAGTATTTTTGTGCTTATAGAAAGTATGAACACTCGAAGAAATGTGGCTCGATAACTTGAGGAGTAACTTTCTAATGCGGGAGGAAAGAGTGTCCATGAGTACTCCACTTTAAGAAGATGCTAATGTTTATCAAGCCAAGCCTAACCCTCCACCAATGAAGGAGGCTTAGATGAGGTCTATTCTTCCTTAAATGACCCAAGTTATGACTACTCAACCACAAGTCGCAATGATTCAATCCAAATATATGACGTTACAACCCAATAGGGAGATTTCTCTCCGTCCTCTTCAACAAGTCACTACTCTAGCTTCCCATCTAAGGGACTTCACTCGAATAAACCCTTCTACTTTCTATGGGTCTACGGTTCATGAAGACCCCAAAGAGTTCATCGATGAGATCTACAAGATACTATATGCTATAAGGGTGTCTTCAAGTGAAAAGTCCGAGTTAGCCATATACCAACTCAAGGATATGGCTCAAAATTTATATGTGCAATGGAGGGATAATAGGTCGTTGAGGGGAGGTCCAATGACTTAGGAGATTTTTGAGGCAGCTTATACAGATTTGTTCTTTCCTAAGAGAGATGAGGGAGGAAAAAGTGATTGAGTTCATCAATCTTCGCCAAGGAGGAAAGAGTGTCCATGAGTACTCTTTGGAATACATTATGTTCTCAAAGTATGCTCCTTCTATGGTCTCCGAACCTAGAGACCAAATGAGTCATTTTGTGATAAGTGTGTCGGAGGATTTACAAGAGCAGTGACAATTAGCTATGCTACATGACAACATGAACATTTCCCGTCTTATGATGTATGCAAGAAGGGTTGAGGAGGCAAGGTCTAAGGGAAAGAGTAGAGATGCTAAGAGAGCAAGATCATTTGATAAAAGTTCTTCAAAGAATAGGCTTGAGATACTAGACAATCCTAGATTTAAGAAGCGGGCTTCTTCAAAGAATAGGCTTGAGATACTAGACAATACTAGTGGTCATAGGGTGTCTAACCCTCAATTGAAGAAGGGACAAGGTACTTATTAACTAAATGAGAAGCCTACTGCTTCAAAGTGTGGTAAAAAGCACTATGGTGATTAAATTAAGGGGATGGATAATTGATTTAGTTGAGGCAAGAGTGATCAAAAGATGAGAGATTTTCCAAACATAAGGAGTCAAGACAAGGGTGGTGGCCAAGCTCAAGAAAGTTGTTCTAGTGATGCTCCAAAGAACAACCACTTATATGCTCTCCGCTATAGGGGTGACCAAGAGACTTCTCCCGATGTGGTGACCGGTATGTTGAAAGTTTTCTCTCTTGATGTATATGCCTTACATGATCCATGCGCTACTTTATCATTTTTTACACCTCTAGTAGCTAAAAAGTTTGATATTTTACCCGATATTTTGCATGAACCTTTTAAAGTGTCTACCCAGTGTAGGTGAGTCGGTTAATGCAGAGAGGGTGTACAGAAATTGTCCAATAATATTGTCCAATAAAGTTTCTTATGATATGCTTGATTTTGATATTATATTGGGTACGGATTGGTTGCATGCATGTTTTGCATCCATTGATTGTAGGACAAGAGTGTTGAGGTTTAACTTCCCAAATGAACCCGTTGTTGAGTGAAAGGGGGGAAATTCTATTCCTACAGGTCGTATTATTACTTGTCTAAAAGTATGAAAAATGATCTTAAAATTTGTCTTTATCATTTAGTAAGAGTCCGAGCTCGAGACTTCAGAGTTCCTCCAATGGGTCGGACCCGTAGTGAGTGGGTTTTCAGAAGTCTTGCTAATGAAATTCTCTGTATTCCTCCCTAACGGAAAATTGACTTTGGCATTTATTTGCTACCGGATGCAAATCCCATATCAATTCCTCTTTATCGGATGGCTTCGGTCGAGTTGAAAGAGTTAAAGTCTCAACTCATGGATTTACTAGAAAAGGGTTTTATAAGGCGTAATAATTCACTTTAGGGTGCTGAAATTTTGTTCTTGAAGATAAAATATGAGTCCTTGAGAATGTGTATTGATTAATGCCAACTCAACAAGGTTAGCATTAAAAATAAGTACCTTCTTTCTTGGATTAACGACTTGTTTGATCAACTCCAAGTGGCGAGTTAGTTTTCAAAAATTGACTTGATATCGTTGTATAACAATCTTAGTGTGAGTGGTGAGGATATACCTAAGATTCCCTTTCGAACTAGGTATGGTTACTATGAGTTCTTTGTCATGTCTTTCAGTCTCACTAATATTGTGGCGGCATTTATGGACCTAACGAATAGATTATTTCAAAATTACCTAGATTCTTTTGTCATTGTTTTCATTGTTGATATGTTGGTATATTTGCAAAATGAGGATGATCATATGGGTCATTTGAGGGTAGTATTGCAAACCCTTAAAGAATATCAATTGTATGCCAAATATACAAGTGTAAATGTTGGTTGAGGTCGGCAACTTTTCTTGGGCACATCATCTCTCGTGAGGGATTTGAGGTATACCCAAGGAAAATTAAAGCGGTGAAAACCTCACCTACACCATTGACGCCTAATGATATTAGGAGTTTCTTGGGTTTAGAGGGTTACTATCGGAAGTTTGTGGATGGTTTCGCCTCCATTGCGTCTCCTTTTGACTATTATGACTCAAAAGAGTATGAAGTTTGAGTGTTCGGAGGCATGTGAGAAAAGTTTCCAATAGTTAAAAGATAGGCTAACTTCCGTTGCGGTGTTGACCTTACCGGAGGGCACAAAGGGTTTTGTAGTGTATTGTGAATCACCCCGAGTGGATTTTGAGTGTGTGCTTATGCAACACTGGAAGGTTATAGCCTATGCCTCTAGGAACCAAAATGTCCATGAGAAAATTTACCCCACTCATGACGTTGAATTAGCGGCCGCGGTGTTTGCTTTGAAAATTTTGAGGCATTACTTGTATGGGGTTCATATTGATGTTTTTACTGATCATATGAGTCTCCAATATGTGTTTACCCAAAAGTAGTTGAATATTTGACAAAGAAGGTGGATAGAGTTTTTGAAAGATTATGATATGAGTGTCCTTTATCACATCGGCAAGGCTTATATAATTGTGAATTCCCTAAGTCGTATGACAATGGGTAGTTTATTGCATCTTAACGAAGCCAAGAAGGACCTAGCAAGGGAAGTACATAGTTTTTCTATGTTGAGGGTGAGGTTGGAGAGTTCTCGAGACGGGGTGCTATAGTTCATCATAACTCCGAGTCATTTTTAGTGGTTGAGGTAAAGTCCAAACAAGACCTTGATTTAGCCTTAATGGAGAAAATAGAATGGGTTCTCGGCAAGTTGAATAAATCATTCTTCTTAGGGGGGATGGTGTGTTAAGGTACCAAGGGAGATTATGTGTTCCCGATGTCGATGGATTGAGGGATCTTATCCTAGAAGAAGCACATGGGTCCTGCTACTCAATTCATCCGGGGTAAAAAAAAATGTTACATGACCTAAGGGGGATATATTTATGGGAAGGTCTAAAAAAGGGACACATCAGAGTTTGTCGCTAAGTGTCTGAATTTCAAAAAAGTAAAGGTGGAACACTTAAAGTCGTGTGGCTTACTACAAGAGATCAAAATTCGTATTTAGAAGTGGTAAAACATCAATATGGACTTTTTTGTAGGTTTACCTCGGACTCAATATTAATAGGATTTCATTCGGGTGGTTGTGGATTGATTTACTAAGTCCTCTCGCTTTATCCCCGTCCGGTCATCATATTCGGCGGAGGATTCTGAAGAATCTACCTAGATGAGATTGTATGCCGCCGTGGCCTTCTGTTATCCATCATATCGGATCGGGGAGAGCAATTCACATCTAAATTTTGTAGGTTGTTACAAATATTTTTAGGTACTAAGGTGAAGTTAAGCAGCGCTTTTAATCCCAACTAGTTGATCAAGTGAAACGTACGATACAAACCCTTGAAGATATGCTTAAGGCGTGCATCATTGATTTTAAAGAGAGTTGGGATAGACATTCATTTTTGCTGGAGTTTGCCTACAACAATAGTTTTCTTTCATCTATTTTCATGTCTCCCTATGAAGACTTGTATGGTAGGAAATGTAGGTCTCCTATTGGATGGTTTGAAGTGTGTGAGCCATCGCTTCTTTGTCCCGTTTTGATTTATAGGACTTTGTAAAAGTTTCACATCATACTAAACCAGTTGTAAACGGCCTATAGTCAGCAAAAGTCTAATGTCGATCATAGGAGAAGGGATTTGGAGTTTGAAGAAGGTTATAAGGCGTATTTTAAAATATCACAAATGAAAGGGGTGGTTAGATTTTGCAAGAAAGGGAAGTTGATTCTTTGTTATATGGGTCCCTATGAAATCTTGCAAATGGTTGGTAAGGTTTCCAATGAATAAAAACTTGAATTGGCATCGGTTCATCTGATTTTCGATGATTCTATGATGAAAAATCGTGTCGGTGATCCCGAGTCCATTCTTCCTTTTTAGGGTCTTGGTGTCAAGGATAACCTCTCTTATGAGGAAGTTCCGATTTAAATTCATTATAGGAAATTCAAGAAGTTGAGAAATAAAGAGGTGATTTCCGTAAAGGTGTTATGGAAAAATCATCTAGTTAAGGGTGCAACATGGGAGGCCGAGGCCTACATGAAGTCCCGTTACCCTCATCTTTTTGAGAATAAAGGTTAGTCATTCTTTTTAATGATATAAATATGACTAGAAATTGATTTTTTTTTTATTTTTGGGTGATGTTTTTCACATTATGCATTTTTTAAAAACTTATAGTGATGTTATTGTAGTATTTTTCGTAAAAAACTTTAAATTTTTATTTTTGCTTATTTTGTGTTATGTTGTGCATTTTGATATGGTGGATCTTTATGAAATGATATGTAGCATGTTTTTTACTTGAATTTTCTGCAAATTGACTCATGTAATGTATTTTGAAGCTCATAAGTGTTGTGAAAAAAAAATGCCTCATGGTGTTTTGAGCCTTATGTGTGGTAATATGAGTTTTGATATTTGACTAGTTGAAATTATATGATTTATGGTTATTTAATATTTTTGATTGGTTGGAATGCTAGTCTTGAGTTTATTCCTTTCTTCAAAAGAGTTTTGGTGTCATTCGGGGATGAATGTTCCTAAAAGGGGGATAATGTAACACCTTGAAAATCCAAGACGCATTGTAATGCCTAAAAAAGGTGTCATAAAGTCTAAGTACTGTTTCAAATTCCACTTTTAATGAATATAGGTCATTTAGGATGTTTAAGACCCAAAACTTCCAAGATCGTTCGTAACATCCGGGAAGTTGGTTCAAAGAGATGCTAGTATGCCTTAGCCTATTTTACTAACTATTAGGAGTCAGAAATGTACAGAAATTACTGGAAAGGTAGATCATTGGTGCTTGAGTTGTTTCATGGTTAAAACATCTGGTACGACTCCCCAAAGATCTATAAATGTCCCCTGAAATACCCTTGTGGTTTGATGAAACATTGTCTGGCAGTGTGAATCGACGAGAAAGAAGAAGGTCAGTGTGTGGATCAACAGGGCGATGATGCCACCTTCTTCCTACACTTATGCTAGTGGAGAAATCCCCTTAACCAACACAACCTCTGAACTCATCGACAGCGTGCAGAGGCGCAGGTTACGGTCCGTGTGTGGATTTATAGGGTGTCGATGCCACCGTCGTCCCACACTTATACAATTGAAGGAAGCCCCTCACCTGCACACTCTTTAACCAAGATGAAGTAGAGCATGAAGGAGGGGGGGATGTCCGTCGACTCACAGACGACCCGTCAATCAGGGTTTCGTCTATGATTGTCGATATTCCGCCTAATTTAAGTTGGCCTCATTTAATTAGTTAGGGTTTGGTGGTTTAATTAGGGTTAAGGGTGTCTAATATGTTGAATTAAAACCCAATATAAATACTCCCAACCCTCATTAATCTAAAGAGAACACTCAAATAAACTATCTTCCTTCTCTCTTATTTATCTTTATACATGAACTCACCATTGAAGACTAGCAAGGATAAGGGTTTGGGTGCTAGAAAGGGGCGAATTCACCATCAAATTGTTGAAAAACATTAAGGTATGGTTTCTATTCACTTTTGAGACTCTTTACTCAAAGGGTTCCTTCAAAATAGATTTCAAAAGTTGAGATTTCATATGGGTTTCATTCAATTACGAAGTTAAATTTATGAAATTAAAGTTATGAATTAAGTTGTTAATGATTTGAATAGGTTATATTGAGTATATTAACATGTAATTTAACTTGTTTATGGCAATTGCTGATGATTTGTTCTAAATTGAAGAATATGATCCTTCATCCTTAACCCGAGGTAGTGGTCTTGACCTATATTGTATTTTGATCATTCAATTGAGTTGGTTGTTGATTTATTTACTATCCTATGGTTTTATTATGATTAAATTAATATTAATTATAGGCCTATCATGCTAGCTCTTGAGATGTTATTTAGCTTATGAATTATAATGTGAAATTAGTTTATGCATCTTGTCTCAAATTGTGATCTAGAGTTTAATTGTGTTGTAGAGATGCAATTGGCATTGTTATCTTATTTGTTATCATTGTGTGATGATGTTACTCCCCAAGTTGGGTTGCGTTATGAGTTTATGGTAAAACCGTGATGATAGACTATGAGGAAGACTTTGTAAATCTTAGAATCTCTATCTTTATTTCCAGTTGTGATTAATTATTGTTCATTCATGATATTACATTGGAGTATTCCTTATACTAAGATTATAGGGTGGTATGATGTTGAATTGAAATGTCTTGACTATGTTATGAGGTTGATTAAGGTGTATGTGATATAAGGATGGTGAAAACTATTAATGTGCCTTGATATGATACAAAATGCTAATGTGTTAACCTCACTTATACGAATTGTGATGAAAGGACTTATACTCATACAATTCTTATATATATATTGATGATGATGATTATACAAGGGGTAGACCCTATAGACTAAATTCACCTAGGATTGATAATTAAAGGCTTAAAGACATTTCAAAATAGGGACTCTATCTTGGCACCGAGTGAACTAGATCGAGGAGTGTCCCTTCCTACATAGGGAAGGTAGGAACACTATATTATTGTTGAGATTTGGAGGCTATAATGCACGGCGCATAAAGAGGGTCCCAACTATATATCCTAGTTCTTGAACTATGTTACCCCCATAGGAATACTAGCTAGTGGATCCACATAGTTGCTATGTTTCATGTTTTGGTACTACCTTGGCAAGTAGTCCGCCTTCTTTAGGTGTAGGGTTTTATGAAACCGAATTAAAGAGTAGCTCATGTGGTCTATATAGGTTAGGGGAAGATGTTCCCAAAAGGTAAAAAGTATTAAAGGACTCGAACTATAACTTGAATAACATAAAGGGTCAACCTTAGTCTAGATAGTGGTGTGCAACTCTACCTAAACCTTGTACTAGTTAACTTTGATGGATTCTTAGGAGGAGGTTCTTATATATGTTTATCTTATGATAATATATGATGTATATATGATGAACATGGCACATTGTTGATACTATATGTTGATTAGTTCATTTATGAATATGTCTTGGGCTTATAATGTTAATATATGATGAAATGTAAGCCTAAATACATGATATGTAAAGTTGTACATTTGTCTTGTTTTATTGTTGGGGATACTTGATCGAGTAAGTTATGGGGCTTTGATTGGTCATTGCACTTCTTGACTTGATAAGGACTTGTGAGTAGTTGTCGTGCTTATTATTATATAGTTGACTCTTATTTATTTTTGTGATATTATTCCTTGATGTTAAAATTGTAGTAAATCATAGTTTCAAGTATGTGGGCATAAGCATTACTTGTTGAGATAGTAATCATGTTTAGTTGGTTGATATGACTTACTTGACTTTGCATTAGGTTCTAAAGGGGTAATTTGGCATATTCTGATAAAAAGTCCTTTTTAGCATGTTTTTCTTGTGTATCTGTATAAGTTCCCATACTTAGTACATGTAGAGTACTGACCCAATTTTATTCCTTTTTCCCAAGCATTTTAGGTTCCGGTCGTTAAAGAGTTTGGAAGGCGACATTGTTGAAGGCTTGGATTCTTCATTTATTCTAAGTGGGGTAGGTTCTTAACTTTCGAGGGAAATTCCATCCTCTAGATTATGGATTTTTTTATGAGCTTATTGACTTTTTCATTCCTTTCCTTTTTAATTCAGTATTATACATTCGTATGACCTATACATGGTTTTTTTGATTGATGTAAGGGATATGCCCATATTGGCATATACGTTTAGATTGTATGAGATGAGACAATCACTGAGACTAATTCTATATTTTACGTTTATGTATGTTCAATAAAAGTAGAAGCCGATGTATTCTTCTAATACGAAGGGTCTATGTGTAATCAATATGAATATATATTATGTGTATGTAAAGGTCTATGTAAATCTCGAAGTTGTGATGATGAAAAGCCATTCTGAACTTATGATGTAGTGAGATGATACTAAGAATCTACTCTTAGTCCTTTAAAAGGATGACAACGTCGATTACGTCTAGTGGTTAACTCGAATGTGACAGAACTTAAGCACCGATGAAAAGCCGCGTTATCTACACCTAGAGATATGTTGAGCTTGTGCAATTGACTTGAAAGGCTGTTGGCATGAGCAAATACCTCTCGTTGAGTTCACTTACAACAACAGTTCAAGAATCCAAATGTTTCCATATGAATCTCTTTATGGATGAAGATGCAAATCTCCTATTGGTTGGTTTGAAGTTTGTGAATAGTTGATATAATCAGATCTTGTTCACAAAGCTATGCAGAAGGTGAAAGTTATTCAATAAATATTCAAGACAACACAGAGTGAAAAGTCCATCATATGGTAGGAACCATATGTTTGATGATGATGGGTATAAAGGTTTCACCCATGAACGTTGTTATGAGGTTCGGGAAGAAGGGGAAACTTATTCCCTGATATATTAGACCTTATAGAATCTCCAAGAGAGTGGGAACTATGGCTTATGTGTTGGTGCTACAGAAAGAGTTACAACGGTTCATCCGGTATTCCATATTTCAATGTGTAAAAAGTGCTTGGATGATCCTTCATTGATTGTACCAACTGAGAATTTTGGAATTAAGGATAACTTATCTTATGTAGAAGTTCAGGTCCAGAATTTTTATCATCAAGTTTGCAAGTTGAGGACAAAGGAAGTTGCATCAGTCAAAGTCCTTTAGAGGAACCAATTCATTGAGGAAGAGACTTGGGAAGCCTATGAGGATATGAAGAAGAGACATCCACATCTCTTAGAATCCGAAGAGAATGCAGATCAAGGAACTAAATTCTCTTCTTAGAACTTAATGAGACTATGTGTAAGCATGTTATTACTTGTTTTGGTTGTTGAGTGCTGAAATGATGTCACTACCCTTAGATCAGTGAAAGAGTTCTCTTTAGAGAACGAATGTTCCTAGAGGGGAGATATCGTAACATATCATAGCTTAAAATAACTAAGAATAAGATAAGATACAAAAAATAATTGTTTTTGGAAATAAATAGGGAAATCTGGAATATGTCCATATTTTAAAAGTGAGTTTTGGTTATTTTCAAACAGTCATAACATCTAGCTAAAAAAATTTTGGGTGAGTGCTTTATATGTATGGAAAGCTTCTGTGAAGAGCTTTTCAACAGCACCAAGTTTTCTAAATTTCAAGGTCATATGAGGGAGATATGACTTTCAAAAGTTAGGTTGTTGGAATGAGGAAAGTCCCATCTATATTTTTAAAGGGTGTTTAGGTCTTTTCCTTACCCAATTATTTAATTTCGTTTTTCTGTAATAGTTTGGGTCTAAGTTGATCCTATTCAGTTCACTCTTTTCGAATACAAGATAGGGTTTTGAGAGAAGAGAAAAAAAGAGGAGAAAAGAGGAGAAAGATGAAGAAGAAGCAAGAACGCCAAGAATCGTTGCATGGATTTCGTCGCCAGTGATCCCTTAATGGTATGTGGAATATTTCGTTGTTGGGTTCTTCCACCGACACACAATTTGATTCAATTCATAGAGCTTAGTGTACATTTATTTATGAACATGGATGTTCTGGATGAACAAATGGTTCAATCCTTGTTCCTTAGTGATGCACCTATCATTCCTAGTTGATTCCAACACTCTAAATTACATTTTAAAATCATCAAATTATCCATAAATATGATATCATGATCCTTGAATCCATAATCCAATTCAAAGGAATCTAAGATCAAGGTCAAAGAAATTTAGAGTCAAGTTTAAAAGTTAAGGAGTAAGTAAAAGTAATTTCCTAAAGCTTTCTAAGAGTCTTAAACAATCATTTTAACCTTGTTTTAAGGCTCAAATTACAAGTTCAACAAAGAGTAAAAAGTTGAGTTAAATTCTCAAAACCTATAAGGGAACTAAGTATTCCTTAAGAGTTAAGTTCAAGCGAAGTAAAGAGTAATAGTAGAGTTCATCTCTCAAAAATATTTAAGGGAACTAAGTATTCCTAAATGCTTTATTAATGTTTTTAACATTTGGGTTATGAGGAAACTAAGAGTTCTAAAAGATTTTAGAGTAATAAAAGGGGAAAATTGAATCCAAGAGGGCTTTTTAAAGATAAAAAGGGTTGAGAAAATTATCGCAACCCAAAGGAAGGAAGTTATGGAAAAATAATGAGATAAAGTATATTTTTGGAGTAGTATTGAGAACCGATGTGGGGATGAGAGTTCCTATTAACTCAAATCATCATATAAACCATGTACCCATCATGGGTATTAACGGGTCATGCTTTTTAAATGATCACATAAGTTAAGCTAGTGGATCCACTAAGTTAAGTGAGGTCCTATACCGATGGTAAGGTATAGTATGGTCCTCGTCAGAGTGAGGTAAAACATTATATGATCATTTAGGCTCAAGTGATGGTTGTCTGTTGGAGAATTTCCCGTAGAAATTTACTACTTTCATATACAAGTAAATTTGAGTTTATGATTGTTTTATCTTTAATGAACTAAGTGTGTACACTGTTTTATTAGTTTTGTATATATTGCATATGTCCTTATTGCTTTATATTGAGGTTTATCTCAGAGCCAAGCTAAGTTCATCCTTAATCTATTTCAAGCTTTATATATGCGTTTAGCATTCAAACTCGCATACTCGTACATCCAATATACTAATGAAAGTTGGCCTGCATCATCTTATGATGCAGACGTAGGTAGACAGGATCAATATACAGCTCTTTGGTGATCAAGTTTGTTCTCTAGAGTTAGTGCTGAGCCTCCTCGCCTTCTTGAGGAAATCTTTTTAATTGAGTTGCTAGTTTAGTTCATTAGGATGTTATGGGGTCTATGCAAACATCTATCCCAATCAGTTTAGAGGCTTCATAGACATTTATTAGTTAAGTTTTGGAGTCTCATTTAATTTGAAATTTTATATTTTCAAGTGTTGAAATTTAAATGTCATTTTGTCCAGACAATCATGTTAAGTTTTTCTTTTAACCATGCTCTATTTCTTGATTGAGTTGAGTTGAGTATTCCGATGATTTAAGTAAGTCAGGTCAAAGGTTCGCTTAAGGCCAATGATGGTCATTAGGTGTTGCCCACGTCCAGGGTGTAGGCTCCGGGTGTGACATTATATAAGCTGTTGAAATATGTATTTCTTAAGGGTGAAGAAGACTCTTTTATAAGAGGTAGATATCATATGTTTACTACCTCAACCAAAATACGTTAATAATCCTTAATTCTTGTTTTAAATTAATATATGCATTGCATTAGATTGATAAAACGAAACATCCATATTAAATTGATTTGTAACACATTGTTATTTCTCATTTGTAGATTTATAATATATACTAGTATAATATAAAACTTATTTATTTGTTAATCATTATTGCAGTTTTCCAATATATTCCTTATTATTGAAGTTAATATGAAAAAATGGTCGGCAATAACTTCATTGATGATATTTTTATTATATTTGGTAATGTGGAGCAATTTAATAAACTCGTTTTATGATTAAAAAGAGGGATGGATTTTGACCTTGCTTTTTTAGTTCTCAGGCTAGCTTTTGATTTATATGGCACTTAGGCTTAGCACATCTAACAAGTGCACCAAAAGTTTAAAATACATCTACTCCTCTATTCATTTTTTTTATCAAATATTTCAAAAAAAAATGTTCACCGTTACATGTTATTTAACATATGAAGAAAACCAATTATTTTTTCTATATGTTATCCTTATTATTAATTACTTCTTTCTCAAATCACTTTAAGACACATACGTGACAAGTAAAAATTAATCGAGACAGTATCGATATCTATTTATATTATTTTAAAGAATAAATATCCTTAAAATTACCATAAAAGTCATAATTTGTTCTTTTTATATATTTTTATCACTAATTAATGTTACACACGTGCAACCAAGTTTCACTTAACTAGTTCTTGTAAAATCATGAAGAGCGTTAGAAATGTTGATTAAATTTTTGTCTTTCATTAAACAACTTTAAAATAGACAACTATTATTTACTATTTTCCTTAAATAATTGTCATTTAATTATCATATTAATATTTACAAGTTTGAAATTAATTTAAGTTATATAACATTCTTATGAATTAGATAATTATAGCATTTATCTTAACATAAAGTTTGCTCACATATATTTTAATGTATCGATCTATGACCCTTTACTATTCAACTTATTCCAATACATTCACATGTAGCAATTTTTCAGATAAAAATAGCGCAAATACAAGAAAACAAGATATGGACCAAATTATATCTACTACATATTATGACATAACTTGTGCCTATGCAATGAAAATTCTTAACAATTTCTCTATGCAGAAACATTATTGACAAATATAGACAAATTTTATAAATTTCTCATAAAATCACATTTAGGAATATTCTACATTTAACTTCATGAAGAATATATATAACTCAAAGTAAATGAACATCTTCATAAGTAACAAAAAATACATAAGCTCATTTTCTCATTTAAACAAGAATTCAACTAGCACATGTATAACACAAGGACATCGTGGAACTACCAGGAATTCTTAATCTCAAGCTTGAATAGGAAGAAGGAAAGAGACTAGGATTTCATCACTCTCAATAACCTTACTACTCAACATGTCATACCCCACTTAGGAGAAAAGTCAAACTAAGGCTATCATGAAAAACAACATAGGAACCTCAATATGATATTCTCACTATAGGGAACTATTACTTACTTGTACCTTCATCCGCATTAGATCCCTTGTCCTCTTTGGCTTGAAGCACATAGAAACGGTTTCTCTTTGGACCATTACTATCTGGGCCATCAGCTGAAACTTTTTTTGCCTCTCTTCATTTTGCCGAAAGTGTCGGGAATTGTCTCATCTTATGATCCTTCTTCCACACCCAAAGCATCCTTTGGTTCTGCCAAGGAACTTACAAAAATGATGCTTCCTGCATTTACCATAAATAGACCTTTAAAAAGAAGAACCATCTCCATTCCCTCCTTGAGGTTTAGGGTTACAAACTCTATTATTGTTTGCCATAGGATAATCTTGGTTGTAGTACCTCTTTTTGAACCTTTGTTGACTTTGTTCATGGGGTAGAACTTTTTACCTTCCTTTTCATTTTCTTAAGTCTTGTCTCTTAAATATTTTGATTGTATATCGTGAGCCTTGAGATATCTATATCATGATTGAGCATTGTCATACGACATTCTTCTTCAACAAAACCGAACACCACCATTTAAAACTTATTCATCCTATCCCTACAATTTTCCACCAAAGTTCGAACATACTTAGATAGTTGGGTGATATTTAGAGAGTGCTCCTTCACAGTCATATCCCCCTTGACGGAGGTTCATGAATTCCACCTACTTTTGTTCCATCAAATATAAGGGGGGAAATCCATCAAGAAAGGTTGTCTTAAACGACCCTCAATCAACCGGACTAACTCTCACGTGTATTTCATCCCTCCATTGCTCAAACCACACTTGAGATATGTTTTTCAATTGGTATGCGTCTAGTTCCACATTTTCTCGAGGATATAGTCCCATGGAATCCACAAGTTTAAACACTTGATATATAACGCTTTAGGGGGTCTTCATCAACTTTAGAGAGATGGAAGGTAGAGGGATTCATCCTTGTAAAATTCCTAATTTTTGAAGCGGGTGAACTTGTATTGGATTTACCCGGGGTAAAACTTCTCAATTATCTTGGGTTGGTAAGGCATGAGCTTAAGTGGTGACGACATGAGTTTGAACCTTAATAAGTTGGATCAAAGTTTTGAAGGACGCCATAATTTCCACATAGCCATAAATTCTTCATAATAAAGAGAGGGTCTTTAGAAGTTTTTGGGTGAACCTCCTCATTTACATTCTTCTCTTGTGCCCTTCTTGAATTAGCCTTTATTGTATTGATATCCCATAAATACAAGAGAATGATTTGGAAAAGAACGCTTATAGAACTTCATTCTAAGGCACAACTTCAAGTACCTGAAAGAAGTGTAACTCTTTAGTCGTCCCATAGCCTCTCGCTCAAAGATGTGTTGTGACTCACACCGATGAAAAGGACTTTACCAGACGTGGCTTGTGAAACATCGAACCTAAAGACCATTCTCAAAATATTGTTCTCTAATACCATGTTTGTCATGAACTGAGACTATAACCTGAAGCAACACGACATACTCCCCTCCAGAAGGGGCCTTATATAACCCTCATATCATTCATTAACCCCATACGTGATAAAATTAGTACGGAATTTAAAAAATTTCTTCAAAAATCATGCAATCATAAGACAGTCAATTAAAATATTAGACAATCTTAGAAAGTCACATCCCTTTACAATCGCTTGACCATCTTAGACAAAATATTAAACAAGATAAGGTCACATCCCTTTACAATCGAAGTCTTGAAAATATTCTTATAACATAAAAGAACTATAAACATTAAAAGTTTGTGTTCGAGATCTATGAGGACATACAAAAAGATGTATTGGAAGAAGTCCAGTCCAAGCTCTAACGAGAGAGATACTTAACTAGTGAAACCTACACATGTAGTCAATCATTGAAGAATAAGGGGTTACCAAAATTAAGTACTAAGTATGATAGCCATGCAAAAATATGCTTAACAACACCTTTGATTTGAAAGTCATGCTTGTATGATTTTTTGGTAAAATATCATGACTATGAGTAAAGGAGGTATAATATAAGTCACAACAAACATTACCTATGCACGTTAAAACATCATCAACCATATAACCCATTACCTTTGCTTTAAGCCTTCACCTCAAGTAACCCTCATGCTATACCTTTTTGCAATGTACCGATAACATCTCCTACCACCATCCACACAAAGGTACCAAATTAAGGTCACCAAAAGTGAACTTACCATTCATACTTTGCACTACCGATAAAGCATATAAGAGACATAAACATCACATGAATCACCATTTCACACTATGACCAACATCTAAGACAACTATAAGTCATACTTGTGCGATGTGGAATTAGCATCCCATATACTACTCAGACTTAGTACTCCTTTGAAATCACCATAGAAAAGTAACATTAATATATCATATCCATGACAATGAATTAACTCATAGTACAAGCCAAGTATAGAATTCATCTTTTACATTAAAGCATATAAGCATTTAAGAGTCAACATTCTTCATTAGTTTCATTACATTAAGAGAAACTTCCTTAATTATAGATTATATAAAAATTCTTAATCAACACATAATCACAACAGACCATTCACTTATTAGAAGTATAAGAAACACACCATGATCGATGCATACTTCTGCAATGTATAAATGAAGTCGTATATTGTAAGATCCCCAAAATAGTTAGGGTTTATAGAACCTAACATGTTTTTACTAAGGTTATAAGGCTTTAAAATTGTTATAATATAGTATTGAGTCAGTGTGTAAAGTTTCAGGTGATTTCAAAGTCAAACGTCAAGGAACGACCAAGACGTTCAATTACTAGTCGCCAAAGGGGACTTAGATGATTTTATGTGTTTTTGATTGTTTCATGGACTTATTAAGACTTAAAATGATTTATAATGATATTTATACGCACTATGTACTATTTCATGAAATTTAGAGGTCAGACGTCAAAGAACATCTAAGACGTTCAAAAGATAGTCCTTGAGACATGCATGTGTGTGTCTTGATGGTGCCTAGCATATTTTGACGTGTTGCATGTAATTGTTTTGGGTGAAACTGATGTGGAAATTCATTGAATTGTTAATTATCATATTTACATTGGAAACTTCCAGGTATGACTTCCCAAAGGCCCCACAAAAGAGCCCATAAGAAGGATCCAAAGGCTGTCGGGACACTACCTTGGCATTGTGAATTAACTCAACCAAGCGACGCCCCGTTTGTTGAAAAATTTCTTGTTCTTTGTGAATTCGTATATTTTAACTTCTCCTTGATAAGGATCATCCAAATAACAAACCAAACCCCATCGGTTGATGCCTCAGACGGCCCGTCGATGGACCTACAAGGCGTCGATGGTGACCTGCACCTGTTGCCTAGCGACTATTTCATTAAAGGGGTGAATAGAAAATATAACCCACTTCCTAAACTGAACCTAATTGATTTATTCATTATTTTTGGGTGTATATAAGTGATCAAAAACGTGATCAACCCATTCCCAATCCAATTCCCACAAAATAGACTTTCTCTCCATAACCAATTATCCCTAGAAACCTCTATTAAAGGTGAAGCTGAAGAACAGCTTGGATCTTTGATATCCATGGATTCTTCATAGATTTTTAAAGGTTTTCATATAGATAAATGTATGCTGATCCTTCATCTCTATGTAACATTTCACTTGGAGAGTTAATTTTAATGTTTTCAAAGAAGTTTCATTACAAAATCTCTTCTTCTTCAATCTAGCCATGGGTTTTTCTAAAACGTTTTTAATGGCTTAATAATGATTAATTGATAATAATTTATTTGGATTAATGTCAAATTTAATACAATTGCATTATGAACCCATGTCCATTCCCCAGCTCGATTTAGCCCTTGCATGGGCCTCGTGATCGTGGCTTGTTATTGGTAAAACTATGATTCTCTTACGTTCAATTTCTTATGTCTACTGTTACTTATGTGTATTGATGATGAAGGATCCACGTGGATCCATGTATGATGATTTGAATAAGCCTAGCCTATGTCTATATGTGTTCACTGAAACCATACCTCTATTATGCATAAATGTGGGATTAGATTGTTTATGGATAATTGTATCTACTGCCTTACCTGGATGTTATTGATGAATTGTAGATAAGTTATTCACATGGATCAAGGTTTGATTATCCTATGTTCTACTATCATCCATGGATTTCTAATATAACATACTCAATGTAATTTGTACTTTATGACAATTGTGGAAAGATTTCGATTATGCTATGATCATCATAACTACTGGCTTAGGTTGATATTATGGAAGAGTCTTGGGTATTAATCCTTTATTATCAAAAGCTAGGAGTCTTAAGTGTAATATGAAGTTGGATTATCTACTATGCTATTGTGTGTTGTGTGGTCTATGCTTTAAAGTGTATTGTGGTCCTAAGAAGGTGGCTGCCTCAATGTGTTGTTGATAGCCATTATGTGATCATATTGACTGTAAGACCCCGCAAATGACTTAGGTGAATTATAGCCTAACATGTTTGGCATGATGGTCTAAGGTCCTAAATAAGTGTATAAAGTTGTATTGAGGCATTTTCTAAGAGATTAGGTGCATTGGAAGTTAAACGTCAAGAGACGACTCAAACGTTCGACGACCAAGTCATCTATGTGTCTCATATATTTTTATATGTTTTTATGTGTGATTTATGATATTTTAAGGTCTTTATATGATTTGTAATGATGTATATAGTCAGTGTGTCGAGTTTCATGGAGTTTGGAGGTCTAATGTCCATGACGTTCATGTTTTATCGAGTTTTACGTGTTATTTTTGGATGAAATTCATGTGAGAGGTTCTAAACTCTTATAAAAGCATGTTGGGGTTGGAAATGTCCAGGAAAAAATACCCAAGGACCATCCAAGGGTCCTTGAGGAAGCACCCATGTTGGTGGACAGAACTACCCAATGCAGTCCCACCTACGGATGGCAAACAACGGCCAATGGCATTGTCGACACCCCTTAGGTGGAGGGAGTCGTTTGTTCCTTAGCCTAGGGATATAAGCTCCCATTTTCCAGTCTCTGAACCCATCGACCGAGGATAGGACGATCCATGTCTGGACTGACGCCCCGTCGATGGGCAACCGTCATTTGGGGCTATGTTCTACGCAGGCCACTATTAAGTTAAGTGGTGAACTTGTAATTTCACCCCACTTCCAAATTAAAGGTTTGACGGTTTCTGTCACAACCCAAAACCGAGCCGCGACTGGCACCCACACTTACCCTCCTATGTGAGCGAACCAACCAAACTAACCCTTAACATTTCAATATAATATCGACAGAAAGTAATGCGGAATACTTAAACTCATTAATAAAAACCAATTCAATAACTATTAATATTCAACATCTATTATTCCCCAAAATCTGGAAGTCATCACCACAAGAACATCTATGATCAAATTACTAACTAAAAATGTCTAAGAAGCTAAAAAATACATAAGAATCTAGTCCATGCCGGAAGTTCAAGGCATCAAGACTTGAAGAAGAAGATCCAGTCCAAGCTAGAAGAATTAGCTCACCCTGAATTTCCAATGTAGTAAAGACTGGCTTGAATTACTTTTGAGTCGAAGACGACGGCATGTTTGCTGCACTCCTCAAATACAAAGAAGAAAACATAAAAGTAGGGGGTCAGTACAAAACACGGGTATTGAGTAGATATCATCGGCCAACTCAAAATAGAAAACAGTATACCAAGTAATATCATAAAATCAACTATGATACTCAACATGTAGCAACAACAAGTACTATATCCTTAACAATTACCGTCAAGTTCACACATGAGGACTCAAGCCTCAATACCATACTCATTTGGGAATTATGTTCATTAGATTGAGTATATTAGCATCGTTCAAGATTCATTATCTTTATTTCTCTTGTGTTGGTACGTGATACTCCGCTCCCTCATATTCTTTATTCCTCTTGTGTCGGTACGTGACACTCCGATCCCCTACTACTATGTGTCGGAACTTGACACTCCGATCCCCTAAATCTATGTGTCGGTTCGTGACACCCGATCCCCTAAATCTACGTGTCAGTTCGTGACACCTGATCCCCTAAATCTACGTGTCATTTCGTGACACCCGATCCCCTAAATCTACGTGTCGGTTCGTGACACCCGATCCCCTAAATCTACGTGTCGCTTCGTGACACCCGGTCCCCCTAATACTACGTGTCGGTTCGTGACACCCGATCCCTTAATTCTATGTGTCGGAACGTGACACTCCGATCCACTAATCTCATTCTATCAATGCATCAAGCCTTCTCTTATACCAAGGCATCATCATTCTCATTACTTTAGTTCATCAAGCCTTTTCTTATACTAAGGCATCATCAATCTCATTACTTTTAGTTTATCAAGCCTTCTCTCATACCAAGGCATTATCATTAACAAAGAGATTAGGGTTTTGCAAGATTTGGGATTCAATAACTTCATCATGCTTATAAAATCACAATTATATATTCACATTCATGCAAGCATACAATTAAGCACATAGCAGGGTTTACAATACTATCGATACATATCATTCGTTATTAAGAGTTTACTACGAATATCGTAAAGGAAACCATAACCTACCTACACCGAAGATTACTGATCAACAAGCAAATTCCAAAGCTTTGTGTTTTCCACTTCTCGATCAATTCTCTCTCATTCTCTTTGTTCTTTCTAGTTTTCTTATTCAAACCCTCTTTCGCTTACCCTAATTATCATATAATTAAGTATGATAAATGGCAATGATAACCCACTAATTAACTTAAGGTTACCTCTTTTAACCCCCAAGTAATTAGACTTATTAACCTTAACCCTCTAACTTTATAATTAAAGTAGGAATGGTCCAAAATGTCCCTTAAAACGTGTAAAGAAATCCGACCCAGACTGGGATTACGCAACCTGTGACGGGCCGTCGTGCCTGCGACGATCCGTCCTGCAGGTCGTCGCAAGGTTCAGAGACCCAAATTTCCACCAAGGGTCTCTGACGGTCCGTCACGCCTGTGACGGTCCGTCATGCCATTCCGTCACGAAGTTCAGAGAGTCGATTTTCAGTACCCAATTTCAGAATTTCTAATTGTTTTGAAACGAGACCCTGTGACGGTCCGTCGTGCCCATGACGGTCCGTCGTGGGGTCCATCGTCTCAGCCAATTTTCCAGAAATAAAATCTGCTGCTCAAAACGACTAAATAGGTCGTTACAATAGATACCAATTTACCCATCGTTCGTCCTCGAACGATCACAAGAAGAAAAACAAGGGCGAGAAGGAGTACCTGAATCTTTAAACATATGTGGGTATCTTTCTTGCATATCTGCCTCCTTCTCCCAAGTGGCTTCTTCAACCGGTCGATTCTTCCATTGCACCTTGATGGATGCAATCTCTCTTGATCTCAACTTGCGAACTTCTCTATCTAAAATAGCAACAGGCTCCTCCTCATAAGACATATTCTCATCAAGCAAAACTGAATCCCAACGGATAATGTAGTTTCCATCCCCATGGTATCTTTTCAACATAGACACATGAAATACCGGATGCACTCCGGACAGCCCTAGAGGCAAGGCTAATTCGTAAGCCACCTCCCCTACTCGCTTAAGTACTTCAAAGGGACCAATATACCTTGGGCTTAGTTTACCTCTTTTACCAAACCGCATCACCCCTTTCATGGGCGAAACCTTCAACAAGACTTGTTCACCTTCCATGAACTCTAAGTCTCTAACCTTTCGATCTGCATATTCTTTTTGCCTACTTTGCGCCGCTAGAAGCTTTTCTTGAATGCACTTCACTTTATCAAACGAATCCCTCAAAAGGTCTGTACCCCAAGGTCTAACCTCAAATGCATCAAACCATCCAATGAGAGACCTACATCTCCTATCATACAATACTTCCAATGGGGCCATGTCAATACTTGAGTGATAACTATTATTGTATGAAAATTCTGCTAAGGGTAAGAAGCTATCCCAATGGCCACCAAATTCTATCACACATGCCCGAAGCATATCCTCCAACACTTGAATCGTTCGCTCAGACTGACCATCGGTCTGAGGATGGAACGCAGTACTAAGGTCCAACCTAGTACCCAATTCCGCATGCAGTGTTTTCCAAAACTTAGAAGTAAACTGTGTACCTCTATCTGATATAATGGAGAGTGGAACCCCATGCAATCGAACAATCTCTGAGATGTAAAGTTTGGCTAACTTCTCTGCATTGTAAGTCACCTTGACCGGAATGAAATGAGCAGACTTAGTCAATCTGTCCACAATTACCCAAATGGAATCAAACTTCCCAAATGTCTTTGGGAGACCAACCACGAAGTCCATTGCAATTCTCTCCCACTTCCATTCAGGAATGGGCATTCTCTGAAGTGTTCCTCCGGGCCTCTGGTGTTCATACTTTACTTGTTGACAATTTTGACATTTGGCAACAAAATCAACAATGTCGCGCTTCATTCTACTCCACCAAAAGTGTTGTTTTAGGTCACAGTACATCTTGGTTGCACCAGGATGTATAGAGTATCCGGAACTATGAGCCTCTGTAAGAATAGTGTGGATCTAGTCATCAACACGAGGCACACATACCCTTCCCTTAATCCTTAAAACACCTTCCTCATCAATTATTGCTTATTTAGCCTCTCCTCGCAACACTTTATCTCGGATCCGGATCAATTTCTCATCTTTAAACCGCTTTCCCTTAATTTTGTCAAGGAAGGAAAATCTTTCCGCCACACAAGCTAACAATCGTGCCCATGATGGTCCGTCGTGGGGTCCGTCGTCTCAGCCAATTTTCCAGAAATAAAATCTGCTGCTCAAAACGACTAAACAGGTCGATACAGTTTCTTAAGGGTATTTTAGGTATTTTAAGTGTGTGTATAATCATTTAACACTTAGAAGATTTAATTCTTCCAAATAATAACCCCAAATCCCTTAGAAAATTCCCTAGAACTCCCTTGGAGCCAAAAATCAATGAAGGGCTTGGATTGACGATTTAAGTGGAGATTACTTATCAAATTGAAGAATTTTCTTCAGTAAGGTATGGATTTTTATCCTTGAAACTCTGTTAATCAAGGAGCCCAACTTTAAAAGATAATTTCTAAAGTTTTCAAGTTGAATTCTCCAATTTTATGATCTATTCCATGGGTTCTTGCATTAATGGTTTTAGAAACATTAAATAATTATTTAATTGTTATTGTATTGATGATTTCAAACTAAAATAACCTATGAACCCATGAATTTAATGAACCCTAATTTTTGACTAAGTTATAGGTTGCTTGTTATTGCTCTAATGTTGATGAATTCTAATGTTGTTTTATGTAGGATGTTGATTGATTTAATAATTGTACTAAATTGATATTTAGGTTTTATTATATTGATTAATATGTATTAATTTTACCTAGTTTCACGAATATTGTTATGATTATGTTGAATTGTTTGTTATTGCCATGGGTAAGGGCCTTGTGATATCGAATGTGGAGATTTGGCATTGGATTGACGTGTTGAGGATGTTGTGCGGTTAATCTGCCCTATTTCCTTTTTTTTATGATAAATTAGACTTCAATTATGTTGTGATTGTTATGGCCCACTTATGGTGGCGGTGTTAAGTAATACGATGATCATGGCCTTGTTGGAAAATTTCTTGAAGTAGTTTGATTATTTATGTAGTAGGTTATGTGAAGTATGATGATATCTATCTGCATGATAAGTAATGTAAAAGTATATATGTTCATCTAATGATGTTATGTAGGTTAATGTTAGACTATGAATGTGGCTTTGTGTGTATAGTCTTAGTGTTGATGCATGAATATTACTACTTGACTATATGAGTGTATGATTTTCATAAGAATGTTGATATGATAGTATGTAGGATCACTTGAAGATAATAAGGGTTATTTCAATGTGCTTGTATAATTACATGTATTACGAATTAAAGTGAAGTGTATGGTGTCTTGTCTTGGTTGACTTGTGTCCCTTGCTTGATGTATGTTTGAATGTGAATATGTGATGTCTTGAATTAGGATGCTAAAGTCTTTATTGAATGTATGAATTACATGTGACCTTAAAGAAGTTAAGAGGGTCTTTTATGTGAAACCTTGAACCTAGTGGTAAGGTTAAGAATGTTGAAGTTGTAAGTCCTAATGGTGTCCATCAAAGTAAAGGAATGATAGAATTAAAGTTAATTGGTTGTAATGGCATCATATTAATCCTTAGGAAAGTCATGATGATCTTCTTGTCTCCATTGTGAGGTAGCCTTAGTGGAACTTTCATTGGTAGGGTAAATGTAATTGGGTTATGAACTTGATATGGAACCCTTTTATATGAACCGTAAGTGTAAATTACTCTATGAGTAATAAGGCTAGCACCGAGTGAGTATGGAAAGGAAAGTAGTTCTATTTAAGGAATGAGACAAAATTACAAAGCATTCCTTAACCATGTGCTTATATGGGATGTTTCTAAGTTCTACCATTCGCAAGTAGAACACCCTCATTAAAGTAGTTTAGAACATCGGATTCCATGTCTTGGTATCATGGTCTATGTCGGTTATTGCCTATTCTCTTCATATTAATACCTAATTAGCATTAGAGAAATTCTTTGAGGTTGAGGTGGTGATATAGGACACTATCTAGACATTGCACAATAGGCTTTGAAGGTGTTACTTGGAGTTCCTAGATCTTGTCCAATACCATTACTTGAATGTCCTTTATGTGTTGAATGTCTCCTAAATTAACTAGTGAATGTAATGACCTATGTTAAGAAAGTACATTAAATGAATAATTACTTATCTAGAGTAGTTAACGGTTGTCTAGTTAAGGTGTGAAGGGGACATAGGAATGGTCACTTCGTATCTTACCTAGATGAGTCTTAAGAATGACTCTAATTAGAGAAAAAATTTGATTATTTTGACATGATATAAACTTAGGAAGTCATAAGGATTATTTAGGTATTCTTAAAGAGGTCAATCATGGTGTTATCTTCTTTATTTACTTATGTAAGTCTTTTGATACCCTTTGGTAAGAGAATGTCATTGTATCTATATGTTGATGTGTTTGATGTTTTGTATATGTGTATGTGTATTATTACAAGAATTCTTGAGGGTCATTTGGGTATTCTTAGGGAGGTTGTATGGGTGGTCTCTCTTTGTGTTGATTAAGTGGGTCTTAGGATAGCTTTTAGTTATAATACTACACGTTAAGAACTGTATGAGGAAGAAGTAGACAACTTTACTGTAACAGTAAATTCCTTCTCTGTGCAGTGACTTGAGCTTACTGTAATGTTGGCTCAAAAATATGTTAACATGTTTAAATGTTATCGTATGTCTTTCTAAGTTGTTAAATGTTATTCTGATTATTATAATATGATATTTATATGAAAAGATTTATATTTCCAATAAATGTTTATTTGCATGATTTTTATTCACTATGTCATACTTAGTACATGCGATTGTACTAATCCATGCTTTAATTTATCTCTATAGTTGTTGGTAGGTGATGAGATTTTTGTAAGTGAAGACTTGGATCAAAGCATCATTTAAGAGAAGTCGAAGTATGTCCTCATTTGATTTGAGGGTGTAGATGTAAATTATGTTTCCATTTGAGGTATTGTAATAGACTAAGTATTTCTATATTCGTATTGTGTATGGGCCGTGTCCCAAGTATTCTCATGTATAAGATTGATAAGATTGAGACTTAACATTTCCTATAACTTTAGATGAAAAAGTTTAAAAAGACTATGATATGTTTTTTGAAAAGTTTTAATTCTGCACTACTTTTCATTATGTATAGGCGATGAATGATATGTAATGGCTTGTACAAGACATGCGAGAGGTCAAGTACGCCGATTGCAATTTTAAATTTACCCTAAGTTCTAGGGTGTGGTTTCGGTATGTGACATTGACCAATGTACACATACCCTCACTCTGCATGTTTGCTTACAGGTAGTATAGTATCATAGTGTCTAATGAAAGGTTGTCTTTATATTTACTAGTGTCTACTAATATGCTTGTTATGCTTATGTCTATGAAAGTATGATATGTGATTCCTTAACTAGGATGACTTGATAGGTGTAATATTATGGGCGAGGGTATGGGACCTTGCCTATGCATTTCACATGTGTGCCTTGATGGGATAGTTCCTAGGTTTGGTTGTCTATGTGCATGAATGTGAATGTCTGGTCATGTGTTTTCCTAATCTTTTTGTGTGAAAGTAGTGCTCACATATATGTATACACACACACATGAATGACGATCTAGTTAATAGTAGAGTCTTTTGAAAGGTATTCTTAATTCTACTCTAAGCTAGATAGTTCTATTACATATGATATTTTTATGCGAAAGGGTTTCTCACATGATTTAGGTTGATGAATTCTCATCTATGACCTATGATCTAACCATATTAGGGGTTAACACTCCTAAATGTATGTTTTATAATGTACTAATAATAAAGTTTTTTCAATAAAAGGGAACTTAGTTTAGCATCGAGGGAATTATTATGTGAGGGGGTGGAGCTTTCTTAAGGAGGGAAGGCTAAAGGGTCCACTAACGTTCCTCACAGAATGAATAGCCTCATGACCCAACAAAGGATGTATATTTTATGTTTCCATGACAGCCCCAAGTTGTATAAAATATGCTTGCCACATAGGATCTAGCAAGCAATATCAATTAAAATGCTATCATGTGTTAGTGTTCTACCTTTGCTAGGTAAGAACACCTTCCATTGGTGTAAGTATCTACAATACCAAATTCCATGTTTAGCACCCATGGTCTTAGTGTCGGTTAAGGTTGTAGCTTCCCTAAAGTAAAATGTCCAATGAAAGTAAATTAAAGTAAAGGACCCTAACTAGGATAACCTAAGGGAAGGTACTTTGGATAGGTAGAAGTAATGATCCCACCTACACATTGCACAAGTAGCTATCTAAAGGAGTCCTAGAAACGTGTTCTAATGCATGTTACTATGTATATGTTACTTATGCATGAATTTGTAGTATTTGTCTTCTGGTTGTGATGAAATGCATTGTATGGGCCTATATGAAGTGGTCTTGATGTATATTTTTAATACTGGTCTCAATGACTAAATGATGAAGGTTTTGTTGATATGAATGAAGTTGTCTTCACAAACTATGTGGATGTACGAATTAGATGTTAAGGTTTGTCGTTTCATGATGGGTTTACTAAGTATGTATGAGGTTATGGGGCTTCACATATACATTTCACTAGTAGACATATATTGGGGTCATGAATAAGGTCCTACAATGATTTATATGAAGTGAAATTAGTATATATATATATATGCAAAGTGAAGAGAGTTCATTGTAATGTCCTTATAGTCTTGGCTTAAATATGTCTATGTTGTACTATATTTAAATGGTGGTATGTGTTGGGTTATGTAAGTTGTATGTGTGATTTTCCTTTTGACCCTAAGGTGATGCATTGAATCAAGTATCAATAAGGGATCACTTAGGAGGTTGACAAATTAAAAGAACAAGTTCGCTGTAAAATTAAATTGCTCACTGTAAAGTAGAAAATAGCTCACTTAATGTGACTCTAAAATGCCTTAAATTCTATATGTGATCTATAAGATGTTTGTCCTTTGAATATGTTCATATGAAGTATGTGAATGATATAAATGATATTTTATCAAGTTTTTATGAAGTTTATCAAAAAGGCATGAAGTATGATTTCAAGAAAAATGTCCCTTTTAAATGCATACTTTATCATGGTTGTCATGCTTAGTGCTTTTATGAACTAAACCCATTCTTCTCTACTTTTTACACAATCTATAGGTTTTTGATGCTTAAAGGATGTCTATATGATTAAGGATGTTTATATGTGAATTCCATGATCAAGGAAATGAATCCTTAAGTCCAAGGATTGTCCTAATGTTTAGTTTATTCTAAAGTCTTATAAATTATGTAGTTATGTATTATGTTATAAGGGTCGTTTCCCTATTGTACTCTTATGACGTTGTTTATAGGATGGTAAAAAGACTTAAGGTGTAAATATATACTTATGATATTATGTATGTGTGTGTGTGTATATATATATTATATATGTATATGTATATATATATATATATACATATTTACACCTTAAGTCTTTATACCATCCTATAAACAATGTCATAAGAGTACAATAGGGAACGACCTTATAACATAATACATAACTACATTATAAGACTTTAGAATAAACTGAACATTATATATATATATATATATATATATATATATATATATATATATGAGAGAGATAAAGTTTATAGCAGATGATGTTCTATAAATTTTTTTAAATTTTCCGCTAAATTTACTATGACAATGCGATGAATGATAACTATGGGCTTGTATAAGACCTCCAAGAGGTCAAGTACGCCATGTTACTTCTACGTGGTGCTCCCTGGATATGACGAACGTGGTATTGGAGTATGAGATTTATAAAGGTAGTTTTACATTCTAAATCTCATATTGCCACGTCTAGTAAAGTCTTGTATCATTGGTGGTGAGTTGCGACACATCAAATGGTGTGGGAGGCTATAAGACGATAGAGTTTCCTTTTTTGACTATTCTCATATCGTGCCATAGAACTTAATTCGATAAGATCTCTCTCTTATATTTTCTTTTCCGATGGTCATTTAGATGTGGTTGTTGGATTACATTCTTCACTAACCTTGAGGGACAAAAGGTGAGTTAATGTTGAACTTTGTTTTATGGTTGGATGACTATGCGTGAAGGTGAATTTTGGCCTTTTTTGATGATGTGATGACATTTATGTCTATGCATACGATTTATGTGATATTAGCATGTCATGTTGAGACATGTATGTCATGATATGATTAAAGCATTTTAGACCTTGTAATGGTTAAAAAGAGTTTCTTTTGGAATGATGTGTTACTATATGGTTTTACATGATGGTAGCCTAATATTATGATTTGATCTTGAAATGCTTAGTGACTACCTATGGAAGCATTCTACCCTAAGAATATGTGCTTAAAAGTGTTCAATGTTTTCCCTTTGTATATATGTGGTCCTTTATAGTTGCCTAGTATGGCTTGGAGTCCCTTCTATGGACTTGATCATAGCTGTAAAGTTAGTATGCTTTTCCTGGTAAGGTGATGATGTGGGTTGGATTGACCTTGAAGTCACCTTACTATAATGTCAAAAAAAAAAAGAAATTCTATGGCTAAGCTTTCTCTATTGTTTACCCTAATGTTGTATAACCTTGGTGTCTATTGTATTGTATAAAATCCTTATGTTGGTGAATAATATGACCTAACTTGATGATTGGGGATAAATTGCTCAGGTGATAAAGTTTAGAATGCCTTGGTTGACTTACTTTAACTCCTTATAAAGTGGTAATCACTATTAAGTGATGAAAATGAAGGTTATGATACTAAAGATCCTCTTAAAGTTGGGTTAAGTTGCTCTTAATTGGGTTTACCCTAAGTGGAGGATGGTGATGGAGTAGTAAGGTTGTAGATATTTTCTACCTTGTCCTCTTTTTTTGCTCGAGCTTGAATCTAATGAATTTTTAGTAAGCTTGTTCATGAATGGAGTTTTGCATAAAATATGGATTGCACGACCTCTATAAGTTTAGTATGGATTGATTGACACCATCTTAATGATATTTGATGATTTTTAAAGTACTTCAACACTTTTTTTCTCATGTTGATGCTGCATCTTAACATGCTAGTTATGTATTTGAAATCATTAGATAAGGTAAGAAACATGATTTTAGTCACTTTTGATATGTTAAGTTTAGCCTCATAATGGAAAGTTGAGTCTCTTTAGAATGAAAAATGTTGATTCTCTTGAAAACTATGTGTCTTTTGTGGCTAGGAAAACATGATTGTTGGCTCACTCTTAAAAGGTGAAAGCATGTTTAGCTAAGTGTCTTGTGTGTGCATATGATTGGTGATATTTTTCCCAACTGATACTTATTGAGAATGCTATTTGTGTGTTAGAAATTGACATTTCGTGAAATGGCTTCAATTTTGTTGTGATGTGCTTGGTGTGACTTACCATGTAGACTTCACGTGGAAGGGAACATGAGAATGCCTTGGAGAGTTTCTCATTTAAAAAGGAATTGACCTTGTGCCTTGATTTAGTGTGAGATCATTATACATGTAGGTGTGTTGAGGAGAAGGGCATTCCTTCATAAAACAACTTAACATGGTATGGTTGAGTATTACCCTCATAGCACCAGTTCTAACTAATAAGAATCCATTGTCAACCTATCTTAACTCAAGTCTATGTGCATTGTAGTATGAGTGTCTACTTGTTCTTAAGTGTTGTTGGAATATGCCTATGTGTGCTCTTACATGATGATCTCTTAATAAAATAAAGTATGATGATCATGTTATGATTAGGAGAAGGATGTTCCTCCTATGAACATGGGAAGTGCCTAAGTGTTTGATGTGATGATCATGAGTGACTGAAAGTGTGGCTTACTTGTGTACATTGAGATCTAATTGGTGTGATTTTTTGTTCCTTATAAGTTTTGTGCATTGAATTCTGTGTGATAATTTTATGAACATTGTGTGCTGCTTTATAATTTATTGAAGTCCTTCTTGTGATTAAAGTATTCTAAGTGTCATTCCATGACGAATATTCCAAAGTGTAGGATATTGTATGACACCCAAAATGAGTTAGGATGTATAGATCCTAACATTTTTATCATAAGGGTATAAGTTTCTTAAATGGTTTATAATATAGTATTGAGACAGTGTGTTATGTTTGAGATGATTTGGAAGTTAAATGTCAAGGCATGACAAAGATGTTCGACGACTAGTCGTTAAAGGGGCCTTAGATGATTTTATGTGTTTTTAATGTATAATGGGCTTATAAAGTCTTAAAATGAGTTAAAAGATAGTTATAGGCAATATATGGGGTTTCATGAAGTTTAGAGGTCAAACGTCCAAGACCATCTAAGACGTTCGAAAGGTAGTTCTTATGACATACACATGTGTGTCTTGATGGTGCCTAGCATGTTTGGACGTAATACATGTAATTATTTTGGGTGAAACTGATGTTGAAGGTCCTTGACTTGTTAATTTTCATATATACATTGAAACATCCAGGTACATCTTCTCAAAAGCCCCGCAAAATGGCGCACAAGAAGGACCCAAAGGTTGTCGAGACACTCCCTTGGCAGTATCAATCGACTAAACTAAATGATGCCCCGTTTGTTGACATACGTCATGTTTGTTGACTAAAGTACCGTTTGTGGTTAATTAATTGATGGTAACTTAGCCAGGATAATGCTTATCCAAAATACAGCCCAACCCCTCATCGACTGAAGCCACAGACGACCCGTCGATAGACCTACAGGTCATCCATTGTGGCCTCCAACTGCAGCCTAGGGCATGTTCCATTAAAGTGGTGAACGGGAAATTCAACCCACTTCCTAACCTGAACATACTTGTTTTATTTCATTAATTTTGTGTGTATATAAGTGATTCAAAAAGTGATCAACCCATTCCCCATCCAATTCACACAAAATACACCTTACCTCCAGAACGAATTCTTCCTAGAAACCTCCATTGAAGGTGAAGGTCAAGAACAGCTTGGAGCTTTTATTTCCATGGATTCTTCATCAATTTTTATAGGTCTTAATCTAGATAATGGTATGTTGATCCTTCTTTTCTAAGTAACATTTCACTTGGAGAGTTAATCTCAATGTTTTAAAAGAAGTTTCATGATCAAATCTCTTCTTCTTCAATCTAGCCGTGGATTCTTTCTAAAAACCTCTTTAATGTATTACTCATGATAAATTTATGATAATGTATTGGTTTTACTGTGAAAATTAATCCAATTGCATTATGAACCCATGTCCCTTCCCAAAATTGATTTACTCCTTGCATGGACATTGTGATCGTGCCATATTATTAGTTAAACTTTGATTCTCTTACGTTGAATTGATTATGTATACTTTTATTTACGTGTATTGCTGATGAAGAATCCATGTGGATAAATATATGAAGGTTTGAATAAGTTAGCCTATGTCTCTATGTGCTCAGTGTAACCTTGCCTCTATTATGGGTGAATGTGGTATTCAATTGTATAGGGATAATTGTATCTACTATCTTACTTGGATTTGAATGATGAATTGTAGATAAATTATTCATGTGTATCAAGGTTTGATTAGCCTATGTTCTTCTATCTTCCATGGATTTCTAATATAGCTTACTCACTATACTTTTGACTTTATGACAACTGTGGTAAGATTTCGATTATACAAAGATCATCGCAACTAAGTTGATATTATTGATATGTTGTGGATATTAATCCTTCATGATCAAAATCACCGATTTTTGGATTGAATTGATCTAGGTTCTTGTAGCCTACAAATGGAATGATGTAAAGTGCATTATGTGACCTTTATTCTAGGGTAGATAAAGCATGAGTTAGACTTTATTATTATGTATTTAGCTATTTCCATAGGTTGATGCTATTTTTGAAGTATGATTTATGATACATGCAAGTGAAATTTGTTAAGGGTCTATGTTCTTCTACCTTCTAGTATGTTGGTGATGTGTTGTACTAGCTTGTAGCATGACTTTGGTAGTATATTATGCATACCTTCACATATTATAATTGTACTTGAGATACTATATTATACTTGAATTGTTGATTAAATAATAGTAATGTTCAATGATGACCAAAGGCTAAAAGATTGGTACGAATTAATCTACTTCTCTACATCTCTATAGTATTGTTGTTAGAATTTGCCTTGTATGGCATTATGTGGTACATTCCACTTATAGTGGTGGTGTTTATTTTTTATCAATCTATATATGTGTTTATTATGGCCTTGAAGAAAATTTGATTCATATATGAGTGTGTGGTTATGATAAGCATAATATGTGAAGCCTATGCCTATTTTCCTATTCTAGGTGTGATCAAGGTTTTATGACTATTTTATAAGCATGTGCTTATCTTTAAGGGGAAAATGTAGGTGCTTCCATTGATGAGTTATAATGGTTTATTACACCTATGTGAATTCATGAATAGCAAAAGTTAGGAGTTTTAAGTGTAATATGAAGTTCGCTTGTTTTTTATGCTATTGTGTGTTGTGTGTTCTATGCTCGAAAGTGTATTGTGGTCCTAAGAGCGTGGATGCCTCAATCTGTTTTTCACAGACATTTTGTGATCATATTGACCAATGTACACATACCCTCACTCTACATGTTTGCTCACAAGTAGTATAGGATCATAGTGTCTAATGAAAGGTTGTCCTTATCTTCACTAGTGTCTACTACTATGCATGCTTTTTAAGTCTATGAAAGTATGATATGTGTTTCCTTAAATAGGACGGCTTGATAGGTGTACTAGCATGGGCAAAGGTATGGGACCTTGCCTATGCATTGTGCAGGTGTGCCTTGATAAGTAAGTTCCTAGGTTCGGTTATCCATGTGCATGAATATGAATGTATAGTCATGTGTGGTCTAAATGTGTTTGTGTGAAAGGAGTGATCAAATATAAGTATACAGACACACGTGAATGATGATATATTTTATAGTAAAGTCTCTTATGAGATGTTCTCAATTGTACTCTAAGCTAGATAGTGATATTACATATGCTATGTCCATATGAAACGGTTTCTCACATGATTTAGGTTGATGAACTCTCATCAATGACCTATTATCTAAGAATATGAGAGGTTGACTCTCCTAAACGTATGTTTTTATAAAGTAATTATAATAAAGGCTTTTAAATAAATGGAATTTAGCTTACCACCGAGTGAACTTGTAGGTGAGGGGTGGAACCTTCCTAAGGAGGGAAGGCTCAAGGGTCCACTAACATCCCTTACAGGGTAGATAGCCTCATGATCCAACAAAAGGTGTAGTGTTTATCCTTATGTGACAGCCCCAAGTTCAATAAATTATGCTTACCACATAGGATCTAGCAAGTGATATCAGCTAAGATGCTACTATGTGTTTATGTTGTACCTTGGCTAGGTAAGAACACCTTCCATTGGTGTAAGTCTCTACAACACCAAATTCCATGTTTAGCACCCATGTTTTTATTATTAGTTATGGTTATAGCTTCCCCAAAGTAAAACTGACAATGGAAGTAAATTGAAGTAAAGGACCCTAACAAGGATAACCTAAGGGAAGGTACTTAGGATAGGTGAAAGTAATGAACCCAACTAGACATTGCACATCTAGAAATCTAAGGGAGTCCTAGGAAGGTACTCTAATGCATGTGACTACGTATAAGTTCCATATGCATGAATTTGTAGTATTTGTCTAATTGTTGTGATAAAATTCATGGTATGAGCCTATGTGAAGTTTTCTAGATGTACATATTTAACATTGGTCTTAGTGACTACATGATGAAGGTTTTATTCATACGAATGAAGTTGTCTTCACTTACTATGTCGATTTATGAATTGGATGTTAAGGTTTGTGGTCTCATGATGAGTTTACTAAGTATGTGTAAGGTTATGGGGCTTCACATGTACATTGAACTAGTATACTTAGATTAGTGGTCATGAATAAAGTCCTATAATTATTTATGTGAAGTGAAATTAGTGTATATATGCAAAGTGAATAGAGCTTTCTTTAACGTCCTTATAGTCTTGGATTAAATATGTCTATTTTGTACTATACTTATATGGTGGTATGTTTGGCTTCCGTAAGTTGTATGTGTAATTTCCTTGTGACCTTAAGGTTAGGCAATGCATCAAGTATCAATAAAGGATTACTTGGGAGGTTGATGAGTTAAAAGAAGTTCACTGTTACATGAGATAGCTTACTGTAAAGAAGAAAATAACTCACTGTAATAAGAATCTAAAATGCCTTAAATTTTGTATGTGATCTTATATGATGTTTGGCCTTTATGTTTGTCTATATTAAGTATGAATGATAGAAATGCTATTGTATAAAGGTTTTATTAAGTTTTTTCAAAAGGCATGAAGTATGATTTCATTACTTTTAAATGCAGGTTCTTAAATTCCTTCTAAATGCCTTTAAAATGCATGTTTTTGCATGGTTCTCAAACTTAGTTCATTTTTGTATTAACTTCATTCTTCTCTGCTTTTTACACAGTGTAGTTTATGGATGCTTAAAGGATGTCTATGTGATTGAGTATCTTGATATGTGATTCCCAAGATCAAGGAAAGGAATCCTTAAGTCCAAGGATGTCCGAATGTTTAACCTACTATAAAGTCTTATAAATTGTATAGTTATGTATTATGATATAATGGTCGTGTCCCTATTGTACTCTTATGTGTTGTGTCTAGGATGGCAAAGAGTACAATAGGGAAACGACCATTATATGTATAGGTTGTGGATGCTTAAAGGATGTCTATATGATTAAGGATCTTTATATGTGAATTCCATGATCAAGGAAATGAATCCTTAAGTCCAAGGATGTCCTAATGTTTACCTTATTGTAAAGTCTTCTAAATTATGTAGTTATGTATTATGTTATAAGGGTCGTTTCCCTATTGTACCCTTATGACATTGTTTATAGGATTGTAAAAAGACTTAAGGTGTAAATATGTACTTATGATATTATGTGTGTGTTTGTGTCTATATATATATATATATATATATATTATATATATATATATTTATATATATATATATATATATATATATATATATGAGAGAGATAAAGTTTATAGCAGATGATGTTCTATAAAAAGTTTTAAATTTTCCGCTAAATTTACTATGACAATGCGATGAATGATAACTATGGACTTGTATAAGACCTCCAATAGGTCAAGTACACCATGTTACTTCTAGGGGGGTTCTCCCGGATGTGACATATACCACCAACTACACTAAGTAGTACATCCTTACAACACGTAGATCATTAACAATTTTTATAAAGGTAAGCCTTAACCGACATAAACTATGTGAGTTTACATGGAATCCCAAAGTCACCCTCACCGGATAAAGAGAATCCTACTATCGTAAGGTAGGACTATCATTTGTTTATCCTTAAGTAGATCCAATAGAAAGACCTTTGTGGTAACATAGTTTAAGGCATAGGGAGGTTTCTAGTAGATACCCCGCCTCAACTAACGGGTGAGCATCCATCTCAGAAGATTTCTACTAAGTACCGCACCACAACTCACGGATGATCACCTATCTCAAACCATATACTTTCTGTGCTTAGCATTATTGCCCACAAAGTACACTAGATTGATTACATTAGTTCATTATGGGATAAAGGATTTATACTTGATACCCTGCCTCAAGTCACAGATGAGCATCCATCCCAACCCAACATTCATTAATTCATACGAAAGCTCATAATTTCAAACATGAGAATAGTGTTCCACCAAAGAACCGTGTTATTGTAAGAAAGTACTTCCACAACAATTCATTGTCATTCATAAGAGAATAATATGAGAATAGCCTTTCAAATAATACTTTATCAATGAACTTTATTCATTGATCATTCAAGTGTGGGTGTATGTGTCTGTAAGAATAGACTTTCACATACTTAGCATCATTAACAATTTTTAATGCAGAAATAACATTCAATCCTAACAAATTAGCTTCTAATTCTGATCATCACTCTTTATATACATGATTTACATCATCATTATACATTAAACTCCACATGTAGGTTCAAGGAATATATCAATTCCTTCAATACATTAATCTACATAGTATGTACACATCTCCACCTTTCAAGTGGATCAGCAACTCTGGCACAATTCTACTTCAACATGAAATTAGATCATAACTTTCACTTCAATTCCATGATCAAGAGTTAACAACACACCAACAATGCACTTCAATTAAATCATGTGTAATGATACCATTCAACAACCTAAATAAATTTAGGCATAATCCATCATATTCATTCATGATCATCAAACACCTTCATAAAGTACAATTTAGGAATTGAGAGAAATCATGGGTTCATAGAGTATTTTTAACATAAATCATCACTTAAACCCCAATATTATCATAATTTGTCATTAGAAACCATTTGAAATGTTTGATGCAATAACCCATTCAATTGAGTAAAACATGGGGGTTTTGAAACACCTTAAATAACATTGGAGTAGGCTCCTTGAATGGAAAATTACACAAGGATTAAGACAAAACTACATTGATATTTATTACAAGGAAAACCCGTTGAAAGTCCTTTGAAAACCATGAAGAAACTGGCCTTGGAAGCTTTAAGTCTTCACCTTTTATACATGTTCTAGAGACATATCTTTTTGAGGGGAGGGAAGTTTGTATTTGGGATTTTTGAATAATAAAGTATAAAATATGTTTAAATACTCTTAAAATAACAAAAATAATCATACAAGCACTAAAAGAATAATTAAAATAATTTAAAAATGACATCTCACTTGGCTAAACCAAACCTGTCCTACAGGTGTGATCCACGGACCACCATCCACAGATGCGTCCACGAACCATCCTGCATGGACGTGTTTCAAAGATGTGCCTTGAGTTTAGGGTCGATGAGCTAAAGAAGCTATCCATGGGGCGTGTTCCCCTTCTGTAGGTCACCAAGATCTTGGAAAAAATCTTTTTTTTGGGCAGCCTCATGGTTTCCTTGGGGTTTTGGGGTTTGGACTTTAGGGTCCTCCTCAACAATGTTTGGGGTGTTCCTTGGGGGGTCGTATATTGACTTCTAACCATTAAGCACCTCAACCATGGATCAGGACAACCATATACCACTTCAAAACTCACACCAACTCTCACACACACACGTAAGGCTCTAGTTTCACTTATTTGATTTTAGGGTCATTGCAAAATGTTGCAAGAATGCTTCTACAAAGGTCTTGGTCCAAAGAACAAAGAAGTGGCTGACAAAACTTCTCCCAGTGGTCTCACCTAATTATCTTATTGTAAAAGTCGAACAACTTATTGATAACACGGCCAATACAAAAAATAAAACTAACAGGGACTAGATTTTTGCCACATTGTTGACTCATCTATATTTCGTGAACAAACAGATTATGGAATTAGAGATACCGTGCAAAAATATTTACCGGTAAATTTCTCCTCATGAGCATAAAAAGTCCAAGGATTATTAGGGTGGACAAGTAGAAGAGATTCTCTCACTCATTCTCCACATAGTCGAAGAGCGAGATAGAGTGTTGAATGAGATAGAAAAGAATATCTCACTACTGAATCAGATGATTGCTTCCAATTCCATATCTATTCAGATATTAGAGACCAAAATTGGTTCATCTATTGTCTTATCTCTTCCCCATCAATCAGGATTTATTGGGGAAGTCATTACATGACATTAACTAAGGCGCTTCTGGGAGGCAACCCAAGTGTTTATCCTTTTATTTATAAGTTATAAATAATCATGTGTTTATTTTGCAGGTTGATATGTAGAATGTGTTTCAAAAGTGCAGGTTGGTGATCCAAATGTCAAGTCGGTGACTCACAGAAGAGTTTGGCGAGCCTTACATGGACCGCCATTAAACTCCAGTTATTTTGAATTTTAATTTTGTAAAACTCGAAGAGCTTAGGAGAAAATAGTCGAATCACCAAACTGGTCGGCGATCACGACTTTGTTTGTTGTTTGGACCATAATAGTAGCAAAACTTGCTCTAAAAATCAACGAGGTAAGTGTCCAATCGGCGCGTCGCGGAGTGTCTCGATGACTAAGACTAATATCATCGATTAGGTAAGAAATTTATGGTTTTAATGGCCAAAATATCTACGTAATTCACATTCCCTCACTTTTTAACATACAAAAGTCACACCCACACTATATTTTCCTATATTCTTGTTTTTATCATGTATTAGTTGTTGATTATGTTTTCGGAGTTTAGATTTTTTCATATAGGTTAACAACATATATATTTGGCATATAAGGGTGGTTTTCCGAGCATAAAGTCATATTTGTTTTTGTACTCATTTACAGTTTTTCTGATCTTAGTGTAGTGAGTTGGGCCTATCTGATCATAATTGTATGCTTGAATGCATGTTTTAATTTTAAATATCTTGCCTAAATTGCCTAATTATTGATTTCCCAAATTTTCATGCTTAAAATGGATTAGAATATTATTGGGTTGTGTCGTTGGGTCTAGTCGGGTGAAGTAGAAATAACTTGAATTTGTGCCAAATAATGTATTTTGCCCAATAATGGAGTGGTTGACGTCATTGTTAAGGGTAAAGGTCATCAAATGAACAAATTTTTCCAAAGTGGGAGAAGTCTGAGTATCACTGTAACATGGGTGTAATAGGTCTTAGTTTAATTGAAGGAATCATACTTAATTTTGTTTTCAAGGGTTTCGTCATTGAATTCGGAAGTCGGGGTAGAAAGTACGCACGTTGGACACTTTCTCGAGCTGGGACAAGATCGCCAAACCACTTGGAGGTTAGGCAATCCCCCTAGATGGCCTTTAATTTCATGATATACAAGTGTTTGGGTTCTGTAACTTTGGTCGAGAAGCTTAGATTACAAAGTGCACCTGGCAACTCTTCATTTGTCTTCTTGATCACCTTTTTTACGCCCCTAACCCCAATAACTGCACTATAATTTCTGTTGGCTAGTCCTTTCATACCGAATGGTATCAGTTATTCACTAAAAGTCCCTTCCCAGCGCCGAAATGCCAATTTTTAAGGGAAATTTTAAGTCAATTCATTTGGCGTGCCCGACTTGGCTCGCGGACCGGTTCGACGAGTGTGGTGTGTAACTATTTTTTGCAACTTTGTTTGAACTATTTCTAAATCTTTTTTATTATGTTTGGAGATATGACCAAAACCAACATTTCTATGTTGCCCCATAAAAGAGCACGAGTTATCATGATAAATTAAGGGGGAGAAAATCTTCCTAAGAAGGGAAGAATAAAACCTCCTAAGGGACGTAAGGGAAATGGTGAGAGGTCATCATCGGAGGTTTCGGAGCAAACTATGCAGCGACCGAGAGGTCTTTAACTTTCAAGCTTCAATATATGTTTTGGAAGAGGAGCAGCAATTACAGTCACAGAGAGCAGAAATTTGTGCTAGATCTTTTCCTTTCTTAATGAGAGCCCCAATATCCATACCAGCAATAGCTACAGTTCCAGTTCTGATACCTTTTATGCCTCTAGTACCGTCAGCGGTTCCTTCTCCCCGACTTCCTAATATAATAAAAGTTGATGGGTTGCAGACTATTTAAAGAGAAGTTTTAATATACGGAGGGACTTGAGGGAAGAAAATCCAAATGTAGGCATAACTTCCATTTCCACTGGTTTGAGCAGCTCACCAGACCCCTATATTCCTTCCTGAGTCCTAGAGTTTTATACGGCATACGGGGAGGTGGTGCCCAAGGGGAATAACATGGCTAGTGTCTTTCAACCCGTGAAGTAGGTCATGGTTATGGTGAAGGAATTCGGGTGTAGGAGTGGTTACATTAATATTGTATTTAACATGGCTTTAGGTTCTACACTCACATAAGAGGTCTTACCTACTACTTAATCCCTAGATAACTAAAAGGGATAGCTTGCACCATTTATTTTCGATACCACCCAAAGGTGGACTAAGGATGCGGTCCTCATCGAGAAAAAAACCTAAATATTGCTTCTCGATTCTTTTTTTATCTTTAATAGAAGCACTGTTATCCCATCCTGAATAAATCTATCCTCCACCCCTCTAAGATGTCCTACCTTGGGTCGATTATATCTAAGAAGAGCATTAACTTGGGACTCTTCATAGAGTAGGAAATGTCCATGATATCCATATAAAGAAAGACCTCTCTTCCATTCCTGGTGCTGATCAGAGAGTTGTGCCGACATTCTAGAGTTCCCAGGGATGCGACGAGAGATATTAAAGTAAATTCTTTATCTTCCATAGGCATTCAACGTACAGAGGCCGAGTACACATGCGAGGAGGCCGACATGAGAAGATCACCTCGGTAGATACATCTCCAGAGGTGGACATTGACTCCATACTTGAAGAGGCATCTTCGCCTACTCCGACCTCCGGGCCTTCAGGTACAACTTCTCCCACTTCTTCCTCCAAGGATCCATGACACTCTACAGCAGCCCAGCATGCAAGGATTACTCAAGCTATGATCCGAAAGAATGAGGCACTTAGACCATCTTGGTGATATGCAGCCAACCTAATTCGAGGGTGTAGTCCCACAGATGATTGAGAGTGAAATCATTGTTGCATTGATCCCCTTCAAAACTTCTATTGATTATTAAATGGTGAGATTCGTGTCCTTTAAGAATCCATTGTGGGATATTTCTAAGGTTACATCTTTGAGAGTCGAAGGGACATATCGTAGGAAGGATTTATACTATCTCAAGTATACAAACTTAACTTCATAATAAGGGATAGTACATGATGAGGAGCCCCACCAAGTTCTTACATTCCTCTGGTTACCACCGAAAACCTGTTGATGCATGATGTGGTCGTTGTTTATTCATAGAGAGAGACCGACGAGGAGTAAAAAGATTTGGGGGAGGAGAGCATACATGGAGACCTGCCTTATTAGGAGGAAACAATTGTAAAGTTGGTGATTTAGACATCACTGATAGAGACATCCATGGCAGGCCCTAGTTGATCTGGTATTGTTACTCATATAACTCGGGGCATGCACTGATGGACATGATTAGGCTACTGTGACAGCGGTCATTGATGCCCCGATAAATAAAGCAAATGTTTAGACAAAACTTCTCTTTAGCTCTCTCTTTGTCTTTTTTTGTTGATTTTGGATATTTTTCTTGCATTTGAGAAGAAATTTATTTTTATTTGTGATTGGGTGAGGTATTTCAATACCTACCTCTTGTTAATATTGGGTTTTATGCTATAAATTGTGTTGTTGCACTGTGTTTCTGGATATTTGAGTATGTGGCTCCTTGTTTCAATTGTAAATAGTTTTTGACCCTTTTTTAAAATTTTGTGTAACTTCGTGATTGTGTTTGAATGTGGATGTACTGTTTCAAGTTTGAGCATATGTTGTGATCAATATCAAGAAATGAAAAATGCTCTCAATCGAACAAAAATTAATGTGCATCTACAATGAGGTAAAATTAAATTACTTAGAGAATATGTAAACTTTTTGCATCATGGCGTAGCTAGCTGATAATGAAATTTAGACTCTTGTGATGAACATTGCACACTAGCGAAAGTGTGGAGTCTTGTTTGACATGTGTGTCACTTCCTTGTGTGATGAATTTACCATGAACCTTATATGATTACACCTATACTTTGCCCCCTTGGTCCAGTTTAATACATATTGCAAGGTCTGGAAATTAGCTTAGTTGAAAAAATTTAAGAGTGAACAAATTTTACATTATGCCTCTTTTGTGGCCAACCTTGTGAGGGTGTGAACTTTTTTGGAGTACCCTTTGAGCTTACCTTTTTCTTGTAAAAATATGATGCAATTGTGACCTGTCTTTTATCCTTCACCCTCAATTATCATGAGATATGTTTTCTTTGAACAACCAACTTAGGCCAAAAACCTAAGTTGGCGGTGTGGTGAAAAGATAAGGTAAATCATTGAGGGCAAAGAAGTCCCCATTGACCCATGCTTTCGAGTACGATGGAACCCCTACATATAAAAAAATAAGAATGAAAACGTTTTGAAATAAAGTTGTGAAAGCACAAGTGAAATGGGTTTTCCGGCATTCTATGGAAAGTGAATTATGGGGTGACTTATGATGTCAAAGACCGAGAGTACACCCTAGAAGTTAGGGCATTCTTAGGTCCTAACACGGCATACATGACCTATCGGAGGTCTTGTCCAAGACCTTTCGTATCATTCATCCCATATTCATATATTAAAACTAGTGAGGAATTAAAACTTTTCACAACATTCAATAGTCTATCAATAAATCTTTCATATAAAAACCATAGGAAACACTAAGTCTAATATCATCAACTCTTAGACACAAGAATACTTGGGAAACGGCTCATACAATCGAAACATAGTACTACTAAGTCTATTAGAATACTTTGATAAAAGAAATCTAAGATAGAGATGCCCTCGAGTCAAATCAGGACATACTTGAACCTTGTTTGAAAGATCCTGTAATCCATGTTTCGCTCCCAAAAGCACATTCACCTTTGAATCACTTTAGATATAGATAAAGTATGGAATTATTACAAATACATGTACTAAGTATGGCTTAATGCATAAAATCATGATAACGGACATTAAATGGAAATATGTTCTTTTTATTAAAACATCATAGTATAAGCATAAAAAGAACACTTAACACCTTAGAGACACATGCAATATACGTAAGCATTTTATCACTTTTTAAGGAACATTACATTGAACTAAGCCAATGTTAAATTGAATAAATTCAATGTTACAGTGAACTTTTTTGACATACAACCCTCTAACTAAAAGTTATATTAAGACTCACTTAATTAAGACAAAGAGAGACCACCCATGCACTCTCTCTAAGCACACCTAAATGATCCTTGGTACTACCTATAATGAGATGAATACACTTACAATACACCAAAATACATAACATATATAATACGACATTCTCTTTAACAAAGTTATCAAAAGACTTACTTAAGTAAGTCAAGAAGAGAACTCCCATACACCCTCTCCAAGATTACCTAAATAATTCTTAAGACTTACTAAGTTAGATCATGTCTAATTTATCAACCAACTTTCCTATATAGACTCATTCTTAAGTTTCCATAGCTAATACATGAAGAGACCATCCTTTATACCCCCTTCACACTTTTACTAGGAAATCCTTAAAATTTCTCTATATTAGGTACTTATTCATTTACATACCTTCTAACTTGAGTCAATATCTTCATCAGTTCATTTTAGAGGCATTCATCACATAAGGACATTCAAGTAATGGTCTTGGAGAAGACCAAAGGACTCAGTCACTAACATCTTCAAAGTCCAATTGGCCAATGTCCAGGTAGCGTCCCATACAACAACTTAACTCTATAGAACTTTTTCAACACTATTGGGTATCCAATATGATGAGAATAGGAAATAACCTACATAGACCATGCTAGCAAGGCATGGAATCCGAACTTATAACCTACTCCGATGGAGGATGTTCTACTTGCCAATGGTAGAACTTGACACATCCCATGTAGGCACATGGTTAATTATTATGAAGGGTTTGTTTGAGTTTTAGACTCATTCTTAATTGCAGCTACTTCGCTATCCATAATAAATCGGTGCTAGCCTTTTTCTTGATAGATTAATTCACATAAAAGATCACATGAAGAGGTTCCATATCTAGTTCATAACCCAATCTCATTCACCTTACGAAGAGGTCCCCTAGGGTTGGCTTTAAATGGTTAAGGGGATAGCTCAATGATTATCCTAAGGATGATGTCATGCAATTCAATCCAACCAACCTTAAGTCCACCAATCATACAAGAACGATACCATTACGACTTTCGACTTCAAGGATATCATAACCTCTCAACTAGGTTGAGGGATCCACATAATTTGACCTTCTCACTATGTTCAAGGCCACATATCATTCATTCATACATTAATAAGAGGCTTCATTATCCTAAGGACAAACATCATAGTCACACCATTCATGTAACAGGGATGGGACACAAGTCTACAAAACAAGATACTCACATAGTTCACATATAACAGATCATTCTATAAGCACATAGGCATAACCATCATCATCTATAGGTCACCCTACTCGCTACTATAATGTCATCAATATTACCATCATAAGACTCATATGATCAAGTAGGAAGAATCATGCATCAACTCTAAGACTACACACCTAAGGACATAGTCATATTCTAACATGATAACCTAACAACATCAATTGATGAACACATACTTCACCTTAATAATAATGTAGATAGATCTAATCATAATTCACATAAATAAACTACACAAACCATCATAATATATCAAGTAGTTTGCCGACAAGGCCATGATCATAAAAATACATAAAGTAACGCCGATGAGGCCACATAATTCACAATTATAAAACATAGGACCGCCACCATAAGTGTACCATACCACTCACAACATAATTCACGACCTAAATTACATAAAATAAAGATAATTAGGGCAGTATACCACCAATCCATTCTTACCACTTCAATCCATAGCTAAATCATCAATACAATACCAAAAGGCCCTTACACATGGCCATGATCATCAATTCAATACAAAAATCATAATACTCAATGAATTTAGAATAATAAAATATAAATTCATCAATACAAGACAGTATATACATCAATCAAATAAAATCCTTACATCAATAAATAGCCCAAACAAAACCACACTAGAATTCATAAGCATGGAGACATGGTCATAACACCCATAACATAGCCAATTAGAAGAGTTTAAATTTTGCAAAGGTTCATCAATATTTTTAGGTTAAAATCATCTAATTAACATCAATTCAATAAATATTTAATGATTCAAAACGTTTTATGCAATAGCCCATTGCTAGATCACAAGTTAGAAATTGATCTTTTGAGAAAATCTTAGAAAATCACTTTGAAGTTTGGCTCCTTGAAGAAGAGAGTTTCAAGGATGAAAAAACAATACCTCACTGAATCTAGACCACGAAATTGATGAAGAATCACCAACCAAACTCCAATCCAAGATCTTCCTTGAAGTTTTGCTCCAATGGAGTTCTAGAGAATTTCTTAGAGAATTTGGATTTTGATTTTCAAATAATGAATTCATATAGGTATTTAGGACTTATAACCCACTTAAAATACCTATAGTACCCTTATTACACCACACAATTAATTATTTGGACGTGGGGTGCATTTACAAATCACCCCTTCATTTAACAGTAAAGCAGGTGAATTGCAGGCACCATCGACGCCTAGTCAACTACAGACTGTCACCAACCAACGGACCGTCCTGCTGGTCTGCGGTTTGGATCAAAAACTGTTCGTTGGATAATATTCTCCTACTCCTAAATATTTACCAATGCCCTCAACCTAACGGGCAGTGAAAGTTGGCATTTGGCAGTTTTTGCTACCAAGATGGGTCCTTCCTCAAGGACCCTTGATTGGTCCATTGGGGTGTTTCTTGGACGTTTCCAACTCGAATATGCTCGTATTCAATTTTAGGATTTCTTGTATCAATTTTATCCAAAACGAACACGTACAAATTGATGAAATATGCTAAGACACATAAGGTCATTTTAAGGAAAACCATTCGAACGTCATGGACGTTCTTGGATGTTTGACCTCCAAACATCATGAAACTTGACAAACTTCCTTTAAAACCTATTATTAATCATATAAGGAACCATAATCTCATGAAACATCCACATAAGCACATAAAACCACATGAGGCACATAGGTGACTAGTCGTCAAACGTTTTGGTCGTCCCTTGATGTTTGACTTCCAATTCAGCTAAATCTTTAAACACTAATTCCTTTACCACATTATAAACGAATTTAATACCATAAAACCTCATGACGAACATGTTAGGATCTAGATTCACCTAACTCATTTTAGAGGTGTCACATTCTCCTCCACTTGGACAACATTCGTCCTCGAATGACACTTTTCACTATCCGAACACTTCCAAGAGTGGAGATTCTGTTAAAATCTCATAACCATACCACAAAACACTTTATACAATAAAAAATCTAGGAGAAAACATCAATTTCACATAATCATGAGATTCAAAACACAACAAGAAGATAGAAACTCATTCTAAAACTCATTATGTCATAAGACTCACATTCTTCATTTAAAACAACATGAACTTCCACCCAAAATTTTGATTTTAGTTCAAAACGATCAATACGTAGAATCAAAACAAGTAATTGCTGAGATTCGCGCAGGAATATCCACTTCTTTTACATTTATTTTCATGTTCATATATATCATCTCTATACACATTACAACAATTTTCAACCAAAGAACAAATTATGTAATTTGGCAAACATCTTGCAGTGAGATAAATTCCCTGGCAGTGAGCATGGTTCAAACTTCCAAAAATGCAACTTTTAGACAATTGATGATGGAAAATGGTAATATGCAAGATAAAACCATATAAACAGATTTTACAACATAATCATATCTTCATAAAATTCACAATTTAAGGAATTAATGAAATTGAATTTCAACAAGACAACTAAAAACAATGCAACGCGCAACATACTTCTATGACCGTCTAGCTCCTCTACTAACCATACTCCCCCACATAGAAGAAACTCATCACACTTAAGAGAGAAATACAAAGACTTACCATCATCCTCATCCTCATCCGACTTTTCTTTTCTAATACGAAGTGCATAGAAATGATTCTTCTTTGGAGCATAAATTCCCAAATGACTTAGAGGAAGTTTCATTCTCTCTTCCTCTAGAACAAATAGTAGGACAATCTCTCACCTTATTTCCATCTTTACCACCTCCAAAGCAACTAGGGTACCCGTTAGGCATTTTCCATATTTCCTCTTCCTAAAAGTAGCACATGTAGGCTTACCATCCTAAGAACCACTACCCTTCTCAAGTTTAACCTTAGCACACCTAGATTCTTCTTTGTTTAAATGTTCTTCTTCAACATAGATTTGCTTTATCACTTTGCCCACTCCTCTTCAAGTTTCTATCAATCCTACCAACATTAGACTACTCATTAGATTGGGCATAACCATGAGTTTATAAAAATTCATATCATCATGGAGCATGGACGTATGTCCCTCTTTTTTCACTAGGTTGGCGACCCAGGTCACAAGCCTTCTCATCTCATCCATAGGGTTACACACAAATGATAGGGAATACATAGAAAATATAGTTAATTTCAATTAGTACTCCTCAACACTCATATTTTCTTGCATGAGATTTATGAACTCCTTAACCTTCACCTCCCTTCTCTCACGGGGAAAGTACTTTTCTAAGAAAGTTTTAACACCTTGAAAATCAAAGACGGGTCATAAAACCTGACATAGGTTTCTTAAGGATTAAGTATTGTTTTTAAGATAATTTTAATGAATATAGGTCATTTAGGATGTCTAAGAACCAAAACGGTCAAGAACATCCATGACGTACAGGATGTTGGTTCAAAGGGGTGTTAGTGTGCCTTAGCCTATTTGACTAACTTTTAGTATTCGGGCATGTATGAAAACTTATGGAAGGGTAGCTTATAGGTGTTTGAGTTTTTTCATGGTTTAAACAACCGGGTACGACTCTTCAAGGACCAACAAAGGGACCTTGAGGAGGACCCTTGTGTTTGAAGAAACAAGGACTGGACAGTGGGCATCGACGTGAACACCTACGGTCCGTGTGTGGACTGACGGGGCGTTGATGCCACCATCTTCCAAAACATAGACAATTTGAGGAAGTCCTCTGCTTGCACAGTCTTTGAACTCATAAACGGAGTGTAGGATGAAAGGTTGAGAGACCGTCGACTCTTAGACGGTCCATTGTTCGTGGTCTCATCTTTGAGGGTCAAACTTCCTCACAATTTAAGTTACTTTCATTTAATTAATTAGGTGTGTTAGGTGATTAACTAGGGTTTTAAGGGAGTCAAAATTAGGTTGATTAAGTCCCAATAAAAATACCCCCAACCCTCATTAATCTAAAGACAACTCACAAATAAACTCTCTTCCTTCTCTCTAATTTGTGTCTCTAGTTGAACTCACCATTGGAGACTAGAAAGGATTAGGGTTTGGGGGCTGTAGAGGGACGAATTCATCATCAAATTTTTTTCAAACGTTAAGGTATGTATCTAATTCACCTTTGAGACTCTTTCCTCTAAGAGTTCCTTCAAAATGGATTACAAAAGTTGAGTTTTCTTATGGGTTTCATTCTATTACGAAATTCAAGTTATGATTACATTAGGTTATATTGAATATATTAACATGTAATTTAAATTGTTTGTGGTAATTGTTGATCATTTGGTCTTTATTGAAGAACATGATCCTCAATCCATAACCCTAGGTTGTGATCTTGACCTATACTGTATTGTGATTATTCAATTGACTTGGTTATTGATTTGATTACTATCCTATAATGTTATTTGGATTAATCTAATATGAATTATAGGCCTATCATGCTAGTTCTTGAGATGTGATTTAGGTTTTGAATTGTAATGTGAAATTAGCCTATGTATCTTCACTTTAGTTGTGATCTAGTTTGAATTGTGTTATAGATATGCAACTGTCCTTGTTATCTTATTGGTTATCATTGTGATGATGTTACTCCCCAAATTGGGTGGAGTTATGGGTTGATGGTAAGACCTTGATGATGAACTATAAGGAAGATTTAATAAGTCTTAGAATCTCTATCATTAATACCAATTGTGAATAATTGTTGTTAATTCATTATATTACATTGTAGCATGCCTTGTATTAGGGTTATAGAGTGGTATGATATGAATTGAAATGTGTTGACAATGTTGTTAGGTTGATTAAGGTGTATGTGACATAAGGGTGGTGAAAATTATCGATGTGCCTTGATATACTACGAAATGTCAATGTGTTAACCTCACTTGTATGGATTGTGATTAAATGACTTATACTCGTACAATTCTTATTGATCAATTGGTGATGATGATTATACAGGGGGTAGACCCTATGACCTAAACTAAGATATGATTGATAATTAAAGGATTAGAGACATTTCAAAAAGGGACTCTATCTTAGAACCGAGTGAACTAGATTGAGAAGTGTCCCTTCCCACATAGCGAAGGTAGGAACACTACATTACTCTTGAGATTGGAGACTATAATGCATGGCGCACAAAGAGGGTCCCAACTAAATATCCAAGTTCTTGAACTATGTTGTCCCCATAGGAATATTACCTTGGCAAGTAGTCCTCCTTTCGGTGTAGGGTTTTATAACACTGCATCCCACACTAGCTAATGTGGTCTATCTCGGTTAGGGAAAGATGTTCACAAAAGGTAAAACAAATTAAAGGACTTGAACTATAACTTACATAACAAAGAGGTCTAGCTTAGTCTAGGTAGGGGATGGTACTCTACTTAAACCTTGCACTAGTTAGCCTTGAATGGGAGTCTTAGGAGGAGGTTCTTATATTTTTTTTTTTGTTATGATAATATATGATGTATAAATGATGACCATGACACATTGTTGATACTATATGTTGATTAGTTCATTTATAAATATGCATTGGGTTATAATGTTAATATATGATGAAATATAAACATAAATGCCATGATATGTAAAATTGGACATTGGTCATGTTTTCTTGTTGAGGATACTTGATTGAGTATGGGTATGGGGCTTTGCTTGGTCATTGCACTTTTTGACTTGATAAGGACTTGTGATAAGTTGTCTTGCTTATCATGATATGATTGACTCTTATTCATCCTTGTGATGTTATTCCTTGATTTTAGGGTTGTAGTAAATCATGGTTTTCAATCATGTAGGGATAGGTATTACTTGTTGCGTTAGTAAGCGTGTTTGGCTGATTGATATGACTCGTTTGGCTTTGTACTAGGTCCCTAAAGGGGTAAAATGGAACGTTATGACAAAAGTCCATTTTTAGTATGTTTCGCTTGTGTATGTGAATAAGGTCTCATACTTAGTAGATGTGGAGTATTAACCCCAATTTCTTCCATTTTCCCCAACATTTTAGGTTTCGGTATTTGAAGAGTTTTGAAGGAGACATTGTTGAAGTCTTAGATTTTCCCTTTCATCCAAGTGGGGTAGGTCCTCAACTTCCAAGGGAAATGCCATCATCTAGCTTATGGAATTTTTATGAGTTTAACGACTATTTCATTTCTTTCCTTTTCAATTGAGTACTATACTTTTGTATTACCTATATGTGGTCTTGTTGGATTAATGTAAGGGATATTCCCATATTCTGGTAATCATTTAGATGGTATGAGATGAGACAATCATTGAGACTATTTCCATATTTTCTATGTATGTATGTGCAATAAAAGTAGAAGGCTATGTAACCTTCCTATAGGAAGGGTCTATATCTACTCGATATGAATATATATATTATGTGTATGTAGAGGTCTATGTAAACCTCAAAGTAGTTAAAATGGAAGTTCTAAATTTTTCCGCATCTTTCAACATATGAATGTAATGACATGAGACTAAGAGGCTAGACTTATTCCTTGAAAACGACGATGATGTCGGTTACGTCTAGGGGGTAAACCCGGATGTGAAAAACTTGGTATCAGAGCATGAGGTTGAATATCATTGATTTATGTCGCTCTCTCTACTTCGCCTATGTCGGTTTGTATTAATAATTGTGAAGCATGCCACACTTATGAGTAGTAACCTATATGAAGCTTAGGAATCACTCTCTTTCTTGGAAATCTTATATCCTGCCAATAGAGTATAGTGGTGTGCTTTTACATATAATCTCATTGTTATGCTAAAAGGAAGCATGAACACTCAAAGGAATGCGGCTCAAAGACTTGAAGAGAAAATTACTTGTGCGTGAGCTTTTCCCTGTGGTGAGCAAGTTCCTTCACTTGAAGAAGACACTAGTGTGGAGCAACCTCCTGTCAATCATCCACCCTTGACAGATGGAGATATAAGGGCTGCCCTCATTGAATTGTATTAATCCTCCACCTTCCAAGCCCAAGCTATGACGGCCCATGCAAACCGGGTGGTTGTTCCCCGTCATCATCAAAAGTCACTACTATGGCTTCCCGTCTAAGGGACTTATCTCGAATGAACCCTCCTACTTTCTATGGATCTAAAGTTGATGAAGACCCCCAATAAGTCATTAATCAGGTCTCTAAAATACTTTTATCTATGGGGTTGTCTACAAGTAAGAAGGCCGAGTTGGCCACTTATCCACTCAAGGACGTGGCGCAAGCATGGTATGTGCAATGGATGGATAATAGCCCATTGAGAGGTGGTATGGTGACTTTTTAGATCTCTAAGGCGGTTTTTCTAGACCAGTTCTTTCCTAGAGAGATGAGGGAGGAAAAAGTGTTGTAGTTCATCAACCTTCGCCAAGGAGGAAGAGGTGCCCATAAGAACTCTTTGGAATTCATTAAGTTGTCCAAATATTCTTCTTTTTTGTTATCCGATCCTAGAAACCAAATGATCCATTTTGTGATGGGGGTGTCTATGGACATACAAGAGGAGTGTCATTCGGCCATGCTACATGACAACACGAACATTTCCTGTCATATGGTACATGCAAGAAGAGTTGAGGAGTCAAGGGCTAAAAGAAATATTAGAGATTCTTAGAGAGAAAGATCATATGATGGATGTTCTTCAGAGAATAGGCTTGAAATACAAGACAAGCCTAGATTTAACAAGTGGGTCTCTAATCAAGTCCCTTCCAAATTCCCAACAGCTAGTGGTGATAGGGTGTCTAACCCTAAATTCAAGAAGGGAAAAGGTACTAATTCACCAAATGGGAAGCCAACTTATGAAAAGTGTGGTAAAAAGCACTATGGTGATTTCCTTAAGGAGACATATAATTGCTTAAGTTGTGGAAAGAGTTGTCACAAGATGAGAGATTGTACAAACTTGAAGAGTCAAGACAAGGGTAGTGGTCAAGCTCTAGCAAGTGGTTATAGTGATGTTCCAAAGAAGAACCGCTTCTATGCTATCCGCTCTAAAGGTAAGCAAGAGACCTCTCCCCGGGTGGTGGCTGGTATGTTGAAAGTTTTCTTTATTGATGTATATGCCTTCCTTGACACCGACGCTACTTTATCATTGTTACACCTCTAGTAGCTAAAAAGATTTATATTTTACCCAATATTTTGTGTGAACCTTTTATAGTGTCTAGTCCAGTGGGTAAGTCGGTTATTGAAAAAAGGGTGTAGAGAAATTGTACAACAATTTTGCCCAATAGAGTTTCTAGTGTTGATCTACTAGAACTCAATATGCTTGGATGTGATATTATATTGGGTATGGATTGGTTTCACGCATGTTTTGCCTCTATTGAATGTAGGACAAGAGTGGTGAGGTTTAACTTCCCAAAAGAACCCGTTGTTGAGTGCAAGGGGGGATTCTATTCCTAGAGCTTGTATTATTTCTTGTCTAAAAGCATGCAAAATGATCTCAAAAAGTTGTCGATATGATATAGTAAGAGTCCAATATCTAGACTCCGAATTTCCTCCCATTGAGTTGGTATCCGTAGTGAGTGAGTTTCCGGAGGTCTTCCCTCATGACCTTCCCGGTATACCTCCCGAACAGGAAATTGACTATTGCATTGATTTGCTACCGGATACACATCCCATATCGATTCCTCCTTATTGGATCGCTCCGGCCGAATTAAAGGAGTTTAAGGCTCAACTCAAGGATTTTCTAGATAAAGGTTTTATAAGTCCCCTATTATTTCTCCGTGGGGTGCACCAGTTTTGTTTATGAATAAGAAATATGGGTCTGTGAGAATGTATATTGATTACCGCAAACTCAACAAGGTCACCATTAATAATAATACCCTCTCCCTTGGATTGATGACTTGCTTGTTCAACTCCAAGGGGCGAGCTACTTTTCAAAGATAGACTTGAGATTGGGGTATCACCAACTTAGGGTGAGAGGTGAGGATATACCAACGATGGCCTTTCGCACTAGGTATAGGCACTATGAGTTCTTGGTCATGTCTTTTGGTCTTACTAATGCTCCTGTGGAGTTTATTGACCTAATGAATAGAGTATTTCGAAATTACCTAGATTCATTTGTCATTGTCTTTATTGACGAAATCTTGGAATACTCAAAGAATGAGGGTGATCATATGGGTCATTTGAGGGTGATATTGCAAACCCTTAAAGAACCTCAATTTTACACCAAATATAGTAAGTTTGAGTTTTGGTTGAGGTTGGTGACATTTCTTGGGCACATCATCGCTAGCGAGGGAAATGAGGTAGACCCAACGAAAACGAAAGGGGTGAATAATTGGCCTAGACCATTGACTCCAATCGACATTGGGAATTTCTTGGGTCTAGCGGGTTATTATCGGAGGTTCTTAAATGGTTTTGCGTCTATTGCATATCCTTTGACTACTTTAACCCAAAAGAGCAAGAAGTTTGAGTGGTTGGAGGCAAGTAAGAAAAGCTTTCAATTGTTGAAAGATAGGCCACTTTTCGCTCCGGTATTGACTTAGCGGAGGGTACGAAGGGCTTTGTTGTGTATTGTGACCTATTCCGAGCGGGTTTGGGGTGTGTGCTTATGCAACACGAGAAAGTGATATCCTAAGCCTCTATGCAACTTAAGGTACATGAGAGAAACTATCCCACTGATGACCTTGAGTTAGCAGTTGTGGTGTTTGCTTTGAAAATTTGGAGGCATTACTTTTATGGGTTTCATGTTGATATCTTTACCGACCATAAGAGTCTCCAATATGTGTTTACCCAAAAGGAGTTGAATCTCCGACAAACAAGGTGGCTAGAGTTTTTGAAAGATTATAATATGAGTGTCCTTCATCACCCCGGCAAGGCTAATGTAGTTGCAGATGCCCTACGTCGTACGACTATGGGTAGTGTATCCTATTTTGACGATGCCTAGAAGGACCTAGCAAGAGAAGTACATTGGTTTTCTAGGTTGGGGTGAGGTTGGAAAGTTCTTCTGATGGGGGTGATATAGTTCATCATAACTCCGAGTCAACTCTAGTGGTTGAGGTAATGTCCAACCAACACCTTGATCTAGCCCAAATTTAGTAGAAGGAATCGGTTCTCATCAAATTGAATTAATCATTCTTCTTATGAGGGATGGTGTGCTATGGTACCAAGGGAGATTATGTGTTCCCGATGTACATGGGTTGAGGGATCGGATCTTAGAAGAAGCACATGGGTCCCGCTACTCAATTCACCTTAGTTTGAAAAAAAGTACCATCAGCTAAGGGAGATATATTGGTAGGAATGTCTAAATATGGACAAAGCGGAGTTTGTCGCTAAGTGTCCGATATGTCAACAAGTAAAGGCTGAAAACCAAAATCCGGGTGGCTTACTACAAGAGATCCAAATTCCTACTTGGAAATGGGAAGGCATCAAAATGGACATTGTAGTAGGGTTACCTCGGACTCGAAATTCATATGATTCCATACGGGTAGTTGTGGATGGATTGATTAATTTCGCTCACTTTATTCACATCAAGTCTATATATTCACCGAAAGATTATGCAACAATCTTCCTAGATGAGATTGTGTGTCACTATTGCATTTTGTTATCCATCATATCGGATCGGGGCGCACAATTCACATCTAGATTTGGGAGTTCATCAAAAAAGGGTTGGGTACTACGGTGGAAAAGGGTTGGGTACTACGGTGGAAAAGGGTTAGGTACTACAGTGAAGTTGAGCACCACTTTTCAACCCAAAACGGATTGTTAAGCGGAGCGTATGATACAAACCCTTGAAGATATGCTTCGGGCGTGCATTATTGATTTTAAAGGGAATTGGGATAAACATTTTCCTTTGCTGGAATTTTCTTATAATAATGGTTTTTATTCATCCATTTCCATGGCTTCCTATGAAGCCTTGTATGGTAGGAGGTGTAGGTCTCCTATTGGATGGTTTGAAGTAAGTGACCTGGTTTGAAGTAGGTGATACATCCCTTCTTGGTCTCGAATTGATTTATAAGATTTTGGAAAAAGTTCATATCATAAGGAACCGGTTGCAAACGGCCTACAGTCGCTAAAAGTCTTATGCAGATCATAGGAGAAGGACATAAAATTTGAAGGTGGTAAGGTGTATTTGAAAATTTCACCAATGAAAGAGGTGGTTAGATTTGGAAAAAATTGAAATTAAGTCCTCATTATGTAGGTCCATATGAAATCTTTCAAAGGGTTTGTAAGGTTGCATATGAATGAAACTTCCTAGTGAATTGGCTTCGGTTCATCCGGTTTTCCATGTTTCTATGTTGAAGAAATGTATCGGTGATCCCGAGTCAATTCTTCATATTTGAGGTTCTTGGTGTCAAGGATAACCTCTCTTATGTGGAATTTCCAGTTCAATTTCTTGATAGGCAAGTGAAAATGTTGAGGAATAAAGAGGTGGTTTCCGTAAAGGTGTTATGGAAAAATCACCGAGTTGAGGGGGCAATATGGGAGGCCGAGACCGACATGAAGTCCTGTTACCCTCATCTTTTTGAGAATAAGGTTATTCATTCTTTTTAATAATATAAATATGACTAGAAATTGAAGTTTCTTGATCTTTGGGTTAAGTCTTGCACATTATGCATTTTTGAAAATTTTACAGTGAAGTTACTGTAATATTTCTTTTAAAAACTTAAAATTTTGCTTTTTACTTGTTTTGAGTTATGTTGTGAATTTTGATATAGTGAGTCGTATTGAAATGATATGTAGCATATTGTTAAGTTCAAATTTGTGCTAATGGACTCATGTGGTGTATGTTGAGCTCATAAGTGTTGTGAGAAGGAAATGTCTTTATGATGAAGTGTTTTGAGCCTTATGGGTAGTCATATGAGTTGTGATGTTGTCCTTGTTTAAATAACATGTGTTATGTTGATTTTATGTTGTTGATTGGTTGGGATGATAGTCTTGAGTCTATTTTTTCCTTCGAAACAATTTTCGTGTCATTTGATGACGAATGTTTCTAAGGGGGGGGGGAGGATAATGTAACACCTTGAAAATTCAAAACGTGTCGTAAATCCTAACATAGAAGTCATAAGGATGAAGTACTGTTTTTAAGTACATTTTATGGAAAATAGGTCATTTAGGAAGTTTAAGAACAAAAATGTTCAGAACGTCCATGACGTCCGGAAAGTTGGTTCAAAGGGGTGTTAGTGTGCCTTAGCCTATTTGACTAAGTTTTAGGAGTCAGAAATGTACGTAAATAAGAAAAAGGGTATATAATAGGTGTTTGAGTTTTTTCATGGTTCAAAATGTTTGGGTACGACTTCCCAAGGACCAACCAAGAGCCCTTCAGGAGGACCCTTGTGTTTGAAAAAACAGGGACTGGACAATGGGCATTAATGATACCACCTACGGTCCGTGTGTCGACTAACAGAGCATCGATGTAACCTTCGTCCCAGACTTATACATGTTGAGGAAGTCCTCTGCCTACACAGTCTCTGAACTCATCGACGGAGTGCAGGACGGAGGGGTGAGGGACCGTCGACTCACAGACGGCCCGACGTTCGAGGTATCCTCTGTGAGGGTCAAACTTCCTACACAATTTAAGTTAGTTTCATTTAATTAGTTAGGGGTTTAGGTAATTAATTAAGGATTTGAAAGAGTCTAAATTAATATGATTAAGTCCCAATATAAGTGCCCTCAACCCTCATTAATCTAAAGACAACTCACAAATAAACTCTCTTCCTTCTCTCTTATTTCTCTCTCTACTTGAACTCACCGTTGAAGACTAGCAAGGATTACGGTTCGGGGGCTGGAAAGGGACGAATTCACCATCAAATAGCTGTCAAATATTAAGGTATGGGATTTAATTGACCTTTGAGACTCTTTCCTCAAAAGGTTCGATTTCAAAAGTTGAGTTTTCTTATGGTAATCCAATTACGAAATTGAAGTTATGAATTGAGTTTTTGATGATTTCTTTAGGTTATATTGAATATATTAATATGTAATTTAACTTGTTAATGGTTATTTTTTATGTTTTGGCCTAAATAGAAGAACATGATCCTCAATCCCTAACCCTAATTTGTTATCTTGACCTATATTGTATTGTGATTATTCAATTGACTTGGTTATGATTAGATTACTATCCTATAGTGTTAGGATTAAATTAATATGAATTATAGACCTATAGTTTTAGTTCTTGAGATGTGATTTAGGTTATATATTGTAATGTGAAATCAGCCTATGTATCTTGTCTTAAGTTGTGATCTAGTGTTAAATTGAATTATAGAGATGCAATTGGCCTTGTTATCTGATTGGTTATGATTATGAGATGATGTTACTCCCCAAATTGGGTTGAGTTATGGGTTAATGGTAGGACCTTGATGTAGAACAATAAGTAAGACTTTGTAAGTTTTAGCATCTTTATCTTTAATACCAATTGTGATTAATTGTTCTTAAGTCATGATATTACATTGTAGCATGCCTTGTATTAGGATTATAGGGTTGTATGATGTGAATTGAAATGTCTTGACTATGTTATGAGGTTGATTAAGGTGTATGTGACATCAGGAAGGTGAAAGTTATCAATATGCCTTGCTATGCTACGAAATACTAATGTGTTAACCTCACTTGTATAGTTTCTGATGAAAGGACTTATACTCATAAAATTCTTATTAATCTATTTATGATTATGATTATAAAAGTGGTAGACCCTATTAAATAAACCAAGTTATGATTGATATTTAAAGGATTAAAGACATTTCAAAAGGAGACTCTAGCTTACAAATGAGTGAACTAGATTGAGGAGTGTCCCTTACCACATAGGGAATGTAGGAATACTACATTACTCTTGAGACTCGAGACTATAATGCATGGCGCATAAAGATGGTCTCAACTAAATCTTCTAGTTCTTAAACTATGTTGCCCCCATAGGAATTCTAGCTACTTGATTGTCAAAGTATTTTGTATGTTTCATGTTTTGGTACTACCTTGGCAAGTAGTCCGCCTTCTTTCGGTGCATGGTTTTATGACACCGGATTCCACACTAGCTCTTGTGGTCTATGTCGGTTAGGGCAAGATGTTCCGAAAAGGTAAAACGAATTAAAGGACTTGAACTATAACTTATATAACGTAAGAGGTCTTGGTTAGTCTAGGTAAGGGTTATGGGACTCTACCTAAACCTAGCACTAGTTAGACTTCAGAGGAGTCCTAGGAGGAGGTTCTTATATATGCTTAGGTTATAATAATATATGATGTATATATAAAAAAATGGCACATTGTTGATACGATATGTTGATTAGTCCATTTATGAATATGCCTTGGGTTATAATGTTAATATATGATGAAATGTAATCCTAAATACCATGATATCTAAAGTTGGACATTGCTCATGTTTTCTTGTTGAGGATACTTGATTGAGTAAGGTTATGTGGCTTTGCTTGGTCATTGCACTTGTTGACTTGATAAGGACTTGTGACTAGTTGTTTTGCTTATCATGATATGATTGACTCTTAATCATTCTTGTGATGTTATTCTTTGATGTTAGGGTTGTAGTAAAACAGGGTTTTCAAGAATATTGATATAGGTATTACTTATTGACTTAGACAGCATGTTTGGTTGATTGATATGACTTGCTTGGCTTTGCACTAGGTCCCTAAAGGGGTTAAATTCTATGTTTTTTAAAAAAAAAGTCCCTTTTTAGCATGTTTTGCTTGTGTATGTGCATAAGGTCTCATACTTAGTACATGTGGAGTACTAACCCCATTTTCTTCCATTTTCACAAACATTTTAGGTTCCGGTCGTTGATTACCTTGGAAAGAGACATTGTTGAAGGCTTGGATTCTCCTTTTCATCCAAGTGGGTTAGGTCCTCAACTTCCGAGGGCAATTCAATCATCTAGCTTATGGACTTGTTATGAGTTTAATGACTCTTTCATTTCATTCCTTTTCAATTGAGTACTATACTTTTGTATGACTTATATGTGGTCTTTTTGGATTGATGTAAGGGCTATGCCCATATTGTGATAATCATTTAGATGGTATGAGATGAGAAAACCATTGAGACTATTTCTATATTTTCTATGTATGTGTATGCAATAAAAGTAGAAGGCTATGTAACCTTCCTATACGACGGGTATATGTATACTCGATGTGAATATATATATTATATGTATGTAGAGGTCTATGTAAACCTCCAAGTAGTTAAAATGAATGTTTTGAATTTTTCCACATTATTTAACCTATGAATGTAATGACATAAGACAAAGAGCCTAGTCTTAGTCCTTGAAAAAGACGATGATGCTAGTTACGTCTGGGGGGTAAACCCGGATGTGACAAATGCCTCATTAAACTCTTCCCACTCTATAGGACCCGACTCAACCGGCCTATTATCCTTCCATTGATGTACTGCACTTGAGAAACCTCCCTCAATTGGTACGAATCTATTTCTACCTTCTCCCTTGAAGCACCCCGATGGCACTCAACACCTTATAAACACCATTTAGGAACTCTTGAGGATATTCTCCCACATTAGAGCCAAGAAAAATAGGATGATTCATCATCACCAAATCTCTCAATCTAGATGTCATAGTGCTCTCCACAACATTCACTCTACGCTCAATACCCCTATTTACATGGGTAGTCAAGGCTCGGGCTAAAGTAATTAAAGCCTCTATAATCTCCTCATTAGTCATTTATAGGGGAACCACTGAAACATTATTACCTCCTTTAACAATAGGGAATTGAGTGTCTCAATCACCTTGAGCTCCTTAAAAAACTTGCTCAACTTTTTCAACTTGAGGACGAATCTCCTCATTCTTATCATTCTCCTCAACTCTCCTAGTTGTTTTCCTCCTTATATTCATATCCTATAACATAGAATAAACCATAATAAAACAACACTCATAACAACAAAATCTCTACGGCACGACGTATGGATGGAAAAGATGGAAACTCTATCATCCAACATCCTCTCACCCATAGGTGTATCGCGACTCACACCGATGAATGGGACTATACTAGACGTGACTTGATAAGACTTTTTATTCCTAAGACAACTTTCATAACCTATGTTCTGATACCACGTTTATCACATCCCAAAAGTACACCCTAGAAGTTAGAGAATTCTTAGGTCGTGGCACGTCGTACTTGACATCTAAGAGGTCTTGTACAAGCCTTTTTGTATCATTTATTTCATATTCCGTTATGAAAAGTAGTACAGAATTAAAACTTTTCACAACATTCAAATAGTCTTTCAAAGACTCTTACATATAAAAACCATAGGAAATACTAAGTCCCATAAAATCAAATCTTAGACAGAAGAATACATGGGACACGGACCATACAATCGAAATATAGTACTACTTTATGTAGTAAAACGCTTTAATAGACGAACTCTATGATAGTGATGCGCTCGAGTCAAATGATGACGTACTTCAACCTTGCTTGAAATATCCTATAATCAAAGCTTTGCTTCCAAAAGCACCTTCATCTATGAATCACATAAGAGATAGATAAAAGTATGGAATTAGAAGAAACACATGTACTAAGTATGGCTTATTGCATAAAATCAAGATAATGACCATTTTATGGAAATATGCTCTTTTTGATTAAAAATCATAGTGTAAACATTAAAACAACATTTAACACCTTAGAAACACATAAGAATTTTATCACTTTTTAAGGAAGACTACAGTGAACTAAGCCAATGTTATAGTTAATTAATTCAATGTTACAATGAACACTTTTAGCATACAACTCTTTCACTAAAATTTATTCTAAGAGTCACTTAAGTAAGACAAATAGAGACCCCCCCCCCCATGTACCCTCATTAAGCACACCTAAATGATCCTTCGTACTACCTATAATAAGATGAATACACTTACAATAAACCAAACCACATCACATATATAATATTACATTCTCCTTACCAAAGTTATCAAAAGACTTACTTAAGTAAATCAAGAAGAGAACAGTCATACACCCTCTTCAAGATTAACAAAATAATCCTTAAGACATCCTATGTTTAGGTCATGTCTAATTTATCAACCAACTTTCCTATCTAGACTCATTCTTAAAATTTCCCTAGGTAAGACATGAAGAGACCATTCTTTATACCCCTTCATACTTTAACTGGGCAATCCTTAAAGTTACTCTCAACTAGGTACATATTCATTTACATACCTTCTAACTTAATTCATTATCTTCATTAGTTCATTTAAGAGACATTCATCACATAGGGACATTAAAGTAATGGTCTCGGCGAAGACCTAGGGACTCACTCACTAGCATCTTCAAATCCCAAATGTGCAATCAACCTTAAGTCCACCATTCACACAACAAGGATACTATTACGGTTTTCTACTTTAAGGATATCATAACCTCTCAAAGGTTGAGGGCTCCACATAATTTTACCATCTCACTATGCTTAAGGCCTCTTGTCATTTCTACATGCAATACTAAGAGGCTTCAGCATCCTAAGTCAAGATAGCAAAAAGCAAGCTACCAAGTACGAAACAGAGTTTGACTATAATAAATCATAGAGCAGTGGGGATCTATCCCATACCGTTGGATATCATTTGATATTTCCCTTTGCTAAGATTATGTATGTGGTACTGACGCATGATCTTGGTTACTGGTTTTGCCAGTTTGTTGGCAAAAGGAAAGCTCTGTCATTTGTCTAGAAATATGTTTTCAGCCTATTTATCGATTGAACCAGGGGTTGGGCTCCTATTGACGAACATGAGAATTGGGATTCACAATAGGGGAAGAGCATTTCTACTCATACTTTTGCTTATGGAAAGACATAAGAAGAACCCTATAAAACATGCAAGATCTCTAAGTAAGCCCTTATTGGCATATCAGGTGCCATTGAACACACTCCAGGAAAAGAATATATCTATAGTGATTGTGATTCATCACCTTTACTTATTCATGTATCAAGTAAGGGAAACAGGACTACCAAACAAGACAACACATACATCACATATAGCATATCATTCTAGAAGCACATAGGCATAACCATCATCATCTACAGGTCACCCTATTGACTAATATAATATCATAAATATAACCATCATAAAACTCATATAATCAAGTAGGAAGAATCATGCATCAACTCTAAGACAACACACATAAACACATGGTCATTGTCTAACATGATCACCTAACAACATCAATAGAAGAACACATACTTCACCTTAATCACAATGTAGATAGATATGATCATACTTCACATAAATCAACTACACAAACCATCATAATATATCAAATAGTTTGCTGACAAGGCCATGATCATCATAATACATAAAGTAACACCGACAAGGCACATAATTCTCAATTATAACACATATCAGTACCACTATAAGTGGACCATACTAATTACAACATAATTCAAGACCTACATTACATAAAATCAAGAGAATTAGTTAAGCATACCACTAATTTATTCAAACCACTTCAGTACATATCTAAATCATCCAATACAATAGCAAAAGGCCTTTACCCATGGTCATGATCATCAATTCAATACAAAAATAATAATACCCAATGAATATTGATCAATTAAATATAAATCATTAATCCAAGACAGACTATACATAAATCCAATACAATTCTTACATCATTCAATAGACCAAAGAAAACTACACTAGAATTGATAAGCATAGAGACATGATCATAACACAGATAATATAGCCAATTTGAAGAATTTAGATTTTGCATGGGTTCGTAAATATTTTATGTTTAAATCATCTAATTAACATCAATTCAACCAAAATTCAATGATTCAAAACGTTTTACCAAATAAACCTATGCTAGATCACAAGTTAGAAATCTATCTTTTGAGCAAGTCTGAGAAAATCACATTGAAGTGTGGCTCCTTGATGAAGAGAGTTTCAAGGATGAATAAACCATACCTCAAGAAATCTAAACCACGAAACTGAATCACCAACCAAACTCCAATCCAAGCTCTTCCTTGTGTTTTTGCTCCAATGGAGTTTTATGGAATTTCTTAGAGAATTTGGGTTTTGATTTTTGAATAATGAATTTATCTAGGTGTTAAGGACTTATAAACCCACTTAAAATACCTTGAATACCCTTAGGAAACCACCTAAACAATTTTTTGGACGTGGGGTGAATTTAGCAATTCACCCTTCACTTAGCAATGAAGTAGGCTAATTGCAGGCACCATCGATTTCTGGTAATCTAGGAACTATCACCCATACAACGGAACATCCTACTAGTTCGTGGTTTGGGTAAGAGACTAGTACTTTGTAAGTCATCCTCCCATGCCTAAGTCTTGATCAACGCCAACAACTTATGGGGCGTCTACCAGCCTACTGGGTGTCGATTGCCTCCATAGGTGGGACTACCTTTGGTAGTCTTGGCCACCAAGATGGGTCCTTCTTCAAGGACCCTTGGTTTTTCCTTGGGGATGTTTCCTCAAACGTTTCAAACTAGAATATTCTCATATATTATTTTAGGACCTATCATATTAACTTCTTCCAAAACGAACACATAAAAGTTGACGAAACATGCAAAGACATATTTCAAGGCAAACCTTTCAAACGTCATGGACATTTGACCTGAAAACTTCATGAAACTTGACACACTACTTATGAATAATATTATAACTAATATAAGGACTTCATAAGGTAATGACACACCCACGTAAGAACATAAAAACATACGAGGCACATAGGTTACTAGTCGTCGAACGTATTGGTCATCCCTTGATGTTTGACTTCCAACTCATCTAAATATTCAGAAACTGCCTCATTACAATATTATAAACCATTTTAGGACATTAGAGCCTCATCACAAACATTTTAGGATCTAGATTCACCTATGTCATTTTAGAGGTGACATATATGAGCATGCATGAACATATTGAAGAAAAGAAAGAAAGTGTTGTTCATACCACATTTCATGAGGATAGTAACAACTGAGCCCAAATGACCATACCTTTACACTCAGACCTGTTACAAGCCTTAAAAAAGACATTTTTGATCTTTAGTGAGTTGAAATATGTGTTTGTTGAAATTAAGGGAAAATTATGAGTGAAATCATGTTTGTGTTAATATTTGTAAGTGTGAGAGTTTGGTTTGATTCCGGAACTATAAATATAATCTCTCGCAACTTAATAGAAACCAGAAGGAAGTTTAGCAATTGGAAATAGTTATTTTTGGAATGAATTTCTAAAATCCTGAAATTTGGTAAGAAAGTTAAACTGAGTTTATGGTCAATTTCAACCAGACATAACTCCTAGGTCAAGATTCTTTGGAGTTTTTCCATATATTATTGGAAATATCTTGGAATGATCTTTCCAACACCGCCAAGTTTGCAAAATTCTGAGTTTGGAAGAGAAAGTTATGCCCTTTGAAAGTTGGGTTGTTTGATTTGGGAAATGTCCAATCTAGAAATTTATAGGGTAATTTTGTCTTTTCCTTACCCATTTATTTAAATTCGTTTTTATTAAGTTATTTGGAGTCAAATATGAGTTATTTCAGTTGACTCTTTTGAAAAATAGAGTTAGGGTGTTTGGAGAAAGAACGCAAGAGAAAGAAGAAGAGGAAAAGCAAGCTACGCCTAGAATGATCTGTTTTGATTGTGGATTTCTTAAATATTTTAATATAACAAGGTATGTGAGTCTCTCATAGAATATGTTTTCATTCACCCACGCTCCAAACATGTTTAGTTCAGCGCAATTCCTCCTAAAGAGTTTTGTAAGCTGATGTTCTTGACATGAATTCTTGTATTTGAATGTTGTTCTTTAATTACGTTGAATTATGGAGTTTATAAGATCTTTCCATTGAAATTTAGATTTAATTATAGTTAGGTTCTAAGTATATATGTTGTGTATGTGGAACTACAATGAATTTGAGAGAAATATTTGAGTTTAAGCGAATTGGGGCTTGAAAACGAAGAAGAGAAAAATTGGGCAAGGAACAAGTACCTGGTCTGTGTCGCGGAATGTACCTGTTCCCTGAGTAATAAGAAGTTTCTCTGCATCGAACAGGCTGTGGACTCATCTATGTCAAATTTAAATTCCGCAAATATTTAACTATGAGCATCTTCGCATAGCGGACTTGTTCCAAGATAGTGATTTCGTAACTTTTCTCAAGTTTAGGTATTCGAAATCATTCCTAAACATCAAGAGACCTTTCCTATAAGAAATATTAATTCATTGAATACATAATTCAATTCATGAAAAAATAATAGTCAATTAGAGTAAAGTTAGAGTCAAGTTAAGTAAAGTTAAGAGTAAAGTGAAGTGAAGTTCATCAATGTTTTTCAATGGTCTTTTACGAATGTTTTGAATTTGTTTTAAGAGTAAAAGTTTCAAGTTAATCTAGAGTAAAGAGTTGGTTCATTTCTCAAAAGTTATAGGTAACTAAGTATTCCTAAAGAATGTATAAATGTTTTCACATTTAACATAAGAGCTAAACTGATATTTCCAAAAGACTTTTGAGCAAGAAAAGGGAACATTGATTCCTATAGAGCTGTAAAGCTAAGTGTGGAGTAATTATATCAACCCAAAGAAAGAAGTTGTTTTTAAAACATATGAGTGAAGTATATTTTTGGCGGTGGTATTGAGCACCGATATGGGTATGCGAGTTCATATTACTCAAGTCTCCAAAATTCATGTAGCCATCATGGGCATTAAATGATCATACTTTTTAGATGATCACATAAGTTAAGCTAGTGAATCCACTAAGTTAAGAAGTTCATATACTCTTGCAAGGTGTAGGATGGCCGGGGAACGTGATCGTAATAAGGTTGTATCATCATTATAGCTTCTAAGTGATGGTTGTCGGTTAGAGAAACTCCCACAACATTAATTGCATAGTTTCCTCAAAGGTTATGCTTAGTATGAATGGGGGTATGTGACTTCATTTATGCATTGCACAAGTAAACTTTAAGAGGAAGCATGACATGTCATTTATTGTTATTACGAATTGACATAAGTTTATTTTGTATTCTTACATACATATCAGAATTATTTGTATCTTTGCATACACAAAGAATTGAAAATCGTGTTTTAAACTATAACACCCCTGAAATACTAGATCATGATTCACATTTCGAAACATCATTGATTAATTACTATAATATGTTTTGTTCTCATTTGCGGACTAGAAATTTTGCGGTGCTTACAACCTTATTTAGCATAAGTGTTATCGTAATTTAAGGTATTGTATGGGGGTATTTATGTAAATTGACTAATTAGAATTACAAATAAATTTAAAGTATTTACATGAAGTTTATACATATAGGTGTATATGCATGCATTTTGTGCAGCACAAAATTATTTGGGCAACACCTTTTAGTGACAGTTGTACATGTGACTAGCGTCACTTTTGAGACTATATTTACCACCTCTTGTAGTGAATTTCGTCTCACCGAAAGAATAGGAACCTTATGACATTATCTTAAAAGCTATTCTTCAAAATAAAGAGAAAAACTAGGTCAATATTTATGGAATTTGAGACTCACACTTCTTCTTGGTAAGTGATACAAAATTTAATTCTATGTTAGGTAGTGTTTGGTATTTTAATCATATCTCGCTCAATAAAACTTTTTTTACAGTGAGTAAATATGTTTTGGAAATTTAATTCATATACCTACAACGCCTATGTTTATGATAAACTCTAATTTTTCTTTTATGGATTTGAAATATGACATGCAACAAATGAAAAGTTCTGTCAAGATTCTGGAATTACAAATCCTATATGTTCAACTATTAGTGTTTTGATTCGATCTTTTGGTAAAAAGCATATTTTGCGGTGATCCATGATTGTTTGCAATCTTAATATATGTACCTACATCTTTCATGAATTTTATAAAGTCCAACGTTGTCGTTTTCCTTTTCAAATCTTAGTTCGACATGAGACATTAGGCTGGCCAGAATCACTGTTCTAGGAGCATAGTCGTTTCTGTAAAGGATAAGCATACTTGTGATGATTATCCTATTTTACTTCGACATTATTGACATCCTAGAAATTAAAGAAATTATTAAGTAGTATTTTTAAGGTTGTATACACTCTTGAACAAGTTGAGAACTTTCATAACTTTGTTGATCTAGGGTTTGAACTCTTGAAGTGATCTTTGATTGTTTCTTACTAAGGGCCCGTTTGGATGGGCTTAATAAAAGCAGTTTAAAAAGTACATTTGAAAGTGCTTGTGAAAACTTATTTAAAATAAGCAGTTATGCGTTTGGATAAAGTGCTGAAGTTGTTATGCCAACGTGAAAAGGGAAAAATAGAAGAAAGAGATGTTAGGGTTATATGGATAATTTGGAGATTGTATAAAAATATTAAGGGAAATAACATAAAAATGTGGTCAACTTAAACAGCTATAAGCTAAAAAAAAAAAAAGCACCCCACCCCAGCTTTTAACTTTTGGCTTAAATAAGTTTTCTTTTAACTAAAAAAAAGCTTTTGAGTATTGCCAAACAGTCAAATAAGTCAAAAACAGCTTTTAAGTCAGTTGACCAGCTTTTAAGCTGAGCCAACAGGCTCTAAGGCATTGAAGTTTGTATTTATACTTGAACTTGTACTTTTTTCACCTGCTGGTATACTATCTTGTCACCTTGTTCACCTCTTGTAACTTTGCATTATCATGTTGTTGTCATTTAAGACGTTAAAGATTATTGTGTAACTCGCCGACTTGTACAGATTGTTTGATCACTTGGCACTCTTGTTGGGACCTTGCCCTTCTTGTGGATATGACCTTGTCACTATTGGAATGTCTCTTGATTTTGATCATTTTCCATCTTGACTCTGGATTTTTAGTTCTTCTAAATTATGGGAGTTTTCCATTTTAAGTACGAACTAGAAAGCCATTTTTAATATGGTTGCTTAGTTCTCTTGATTATTGGGCTTTGAACCTTCTTGACACAGGGAACCGACCCTTCTTGATACCTACTCGTGCATGGTGTGATGACCTGATGTATATAATGGGCGACTCTTGTTTTTTAACCTTTTGGTAAATGGTGCTATGAGCGTTATTGACATTTGGATCTTTAACTATTCAACTTGATTCTCTTTGTATATTGTTTACTTCATGTACTGATACTGTTTCAATTGTTCTTCCCTTAACCATAGAATGATAATTTGGTGAATTTGAGGACTCCGTATCGAAAGTTTTTACACCACTAAGTTATATGGTTAGCGATAGTTGTTTCTATCATAGGGAATGTTCAAGCGGATGTTTGAAGTTGGTCATTGAAGATGGAGATTTTGAATGACTTAAGGAAGATCACACTTGAATATATACATATATATTTTTTATAAACCATGGGACTTGTACACGAAATGTGCATTATATATTTACATGAGATTTTGAAGGCTAATTTGGTCATGTCACCATGTGTTCTAATATAAGTATGGTTATATGTCTTTATCATTTAAGAGTTTGTAAAACCAAGTCTTGTAATATACTAATTTACTATATGTCTTGAAAGTTCGTGTGAAGCATGAACCGTCTGATTTCACTACACAAAAGTTCGTAATATTCTTGTTATTTAGTGCTTAAGTGTAAGGATGATATATGCATGAAAATCTCATAGGTTATTTGCTAAACAAATTTTGGGAGGCTTTTTCGTCATTAGTTAAAATTCTGTGTCATACAAATTTTTACCTAAAATAAATGTTTAATGGGCAAGATGAACATCAATAACAAAATTATTTATTATGAAACTAATCCCTTAACAAGAATAAAATTAGCATGCACTTCTTTAATCTTTATTAATGTTGCAAGTATTAAATTAGGTTTCTTGTCAAGTTGTAGTATCTCTTGGAAAGGGTCGTTACAAAACAACTTTTCTTTATATTTCAAAAGTTTTTAAACTATTTTATAATGAAATAAGTTAACTTAAGTGTTCATAAGTTGAGAAGAGCCAAGGTGATTGTTTCTTTCTGAATCTCCTTCAAGCCTATGTTCTATTTTAGCATTCCAACTTGCATACTCATAGATTCAATGTACTGATGCCAGTTGGCCTGCATCGTATTATGATGTAGACACATGTAATGAGGATCGGCATTCCAGTGAACTGTTGATCTAGTTGAGCACCCAGAGTCAATTAGTGAGCCTACTTGCATTTCCGGAGGATCCATTTTATTGCTTTTAATTTAACTTTTAGTTCATTAAGTTGTTGTGGGGCTTGTCCTAACATCCATCTGAGTTATTAGATGTTTCATAGATAATAAGTTATATGTTAGTCCATTTGTCATTATTTTATTATTGGCTTACGTTCAGATTTGAGTTGCCACTATGGCTTAAATTGAATGTTTATTTTTAAAAAATTCTTAGTTAAGTTTGAGTCAATTACGTTGTTCAGAACTTGAAACCTTTTCTTAATGTTTTAAGTGTTTTGAGGAGTAAGTAATAAAATCCAAGGTTTTACATGGGGCCAGCAATGGTCCCCAAAGGTGGCATTGTCCAGGGTGTAGGCTCGAGGTGTGACAAACTTGGTATCAGAGCAAAGAGTTTAAGTGTACTAGGGAGTCTATGAAGTCATTTATGTAGAGTCCTAGATATCAGTGGAAGCGCGCCATATATATTATTAGGAGGCTGCAACATTTAGGAATTCCTTCACTTACTTCATACTCATTTCGTGCGTTAGAGTTTGATCTCTAAAAACATTCCTTCTAATTTGTCCTTGTGCGTGTTATGAGAGAATCATGCCTCCACGGAGATCTGTTATAGGTCTCCTTGCTAAGAGAAATGTCGAGTAACAAACGGTACCTAATGCACCAGAAGTGCAACCTGAAGGAGTGGTTACCATGCAGAATTTTGTGAAGTTATCTGGAGGTTCAGTCAAGTTGTGAGCTATCAAGTTGGACAGAGAGATAATCAACAGAAATTAGTTGATACTTCAAGGATCCATGAGATTTTAAAGATGAACCCCCCAAGATTCACAGGTTCAAGTGTGACTGAGGATCCGCAGAAGTTCATTGAGGACCTAAAAAATATATTCGATGTGATGCATGTTGCTGAGGAGGAGAGGGAAGAACTAGTTGCATACCAAAAGAAGGGTGTTACTACAATCTGGTTCTACCAATGGAAGAAGACTAGGGTTTAGCATCACAAGTAGTGAGTTGGGCTACGTTACAGAGTCTTGTTATGTGAAGTTTCATTCCCCATAAGTTACAAAAGGAAAATATAAGAGAGTTTCTCTCCCTTAAAATGGAGTATATGAGTGTTCATGAGTATTGTCTGAAGTTCACACAACTTCCTCACTACGCTATAGAGATAGTTGTTGACATGAGTAGCAGGATGAGTATATTTGTTGCTGATTTGTATCATCGATAAAGAAAGGAAGGCAAGGAAGCTACGATTATAGGGTGTATGGTCCTAGAAAGGCTTATGATCCATGTACAACAAGTCGAGGAGGAAAAGCTGAAGGATAGAAACAGTTTAAGAATAAGAGGGCTAAGACATTAGGGAACGAGTTTAGTCAGCAAAAGGGTAATGTTAAACGGTCATCTCTCCAATAAAAAAGTATGGACCTACTCCATCGTCTAATAGTACACCTGCACTTAAGAATAAATGTTAGTACAATAGTCAGAATCCTAAGGGTCTCATAGATAAACCTCCATATTCTCAAGGCAGTATGGCACAAAAAGGTAGTAAGGCTCCTGCATGTGCGAGGTGTGGTTGAAATCACCAATTTAAGTGTCATGACGAGCATACAAGTTGCTTCAAGTGTGGAAAAGAGAGTCATTTATTGTAAGAGTGTCAGAAGAACATGTAAGGAAAGAGTTTTGGCGTAGGAACAAACCACTTATATGTTGTTGCTAGTCATCAAGCGTAAGAAAATTTGCAAGATGTTGTCATTGGTATGATCCAAGTCTTTCACTTTACTATTTATGCTTTGTTATATCTAGATAAGAGTTTATTCTTTGTAACTCCTTATGTTTCTATGAATTTTGATCTTATAACTAAGCAACTTAGTGAACCATTCAATTTTTCTACACCTGTTGTTAAGCCCATTCTAATGGAGACACTTTATTGCGATTGTCATGTCTCCATAAATCACGAATACACCATGACTAATTGAATTGAGTTAGACATTGTAGATTTTGATGTCATTCTTGGTATGGACTGGCTACATGCCTAATATGCCTCAGTTGATTGTAGAACTTAAGTAGTCAAATTTCAATTTTCAAATGAACAGTGTTAGAGTGGAGTAGTAGTTCAGCAGTGACTAAAGGTCGTTATATTTCGTACCATAAGGAGACAAATTGAGTTTCAAAGGCTTGTACCTATAACTTAGTCAACATTAACGACTTAGTGTTGATATACCTCTCATCCAGTCAGTTTCAGTAGTAAAAGAGTTTCTAGAAGTCTCTCAAAATAATCTTCCTGGAGTCCCTCCAAAGAGAAATAGACTTCAGCATAGACATCATTCCAAATACTCTTCCTATCTTTATTCCACCATACATAATGGCACCAGCTGAGAGAGTTGAAAATTCTTGAGAAGAATTATTCAACCCATGACTTAGAGTTGGAAACTTTAATATTTTCCTTGATATATGATGCCATTATCTTTATGGTGTTCATGTGAAAGTGTTCAACGATCATATGAAGTTTTAAATAGGTGTTTAGTCAAAAGTGTTTAATGTCAAACAGAGAGTGGTTTGAGTTACTCAAAGATTATGACATGAGTTCTCTTTATCACCAAGTAAGACTAGTGTTGTTGTTGATTCCTTAAGCAAGTTATCTATGAGTAGTACCACCTATTTCAAGGAAGGTAGGAAAGACTAAGGGAAAACATGTATATTGACTTGCACTATAAGAAGGTCAACTAATGGATTCCAAAGAAGGAGGAATAATGGTGATGATTCGATCTGACAGAACATTAGTGTTAGAAGTAAAAGGCAAGCAAGATCAAGACCCTTCTTGCCTTCGTAAAGGCAAATGTTCATAAGCAAAAAGTGATAGATTATGAATAAGGGGGAGTTGGGTTGTTTGATTAGGGAAATGTACGATCCGGAAATTTTAAGTGTAATTTTGTATATTCCTTACCCAATTAATTAAATTAATTTTTAGAAATTTAATTGGGGTCAAAGCAGAGTTAGTTCAGTTTACGCTTTTCAAAATGGAGTTAGGGTTTTTAGAGAAATAACGCAATACAAAGGAGAATAGGAAAAGCAAGATTTGCCAAGAACAATCAGTTTTTATAGGGGATTTCTTCAATATTTTGATCTTACAAGGTATGTGAGTCTCTCATAGCATAGGGTTCATTAACACACACGCCAAACATGTTTAGTTCAGTACAATTCGTCCTAAAAGAGTTTAGAAAGTTGATGCCTTGACCGGAATTATACTAAACTAAACATGTTTGGCGTGTGTGTTAATGAACCCTATGATATGAGAGACTCACATACCTAGTAAGATCAAAATATTGAAGAAATCAAGAATGATTCCTTATAGCATATCAAGGTATGTGAGTCTCTCATAGCATATTAAAGACTAAGACAGCCAAGAATGATTCCTTATGTGTTTCTAAGTTGTTAAATGTTATTCTTATGCTTATAGTATGATGTTTTAATCAAAATTAATGAAAAGGATGTTATTTACTAGTTTTCCCTTTTTCATAGTTTTTGCATGGCTTCCATACTTAGTGCATCTATTGGCTTTACCCCTTCTTTCCTTTTTTGACTAAAGTGTAGGGAATTTGAAGTCTTGATATGACATGGAGTATGGATAGGTTTCTAAGGGTTGAAGATGAAGTATTGTATCCATCGAGTCGACCTATTGACGGGTCATCGCTTGGTTGACTGGTAATCATTTGGGGCAATCGATTACCATTGCCTTGCAGTGTTGAGCTCCAAGTTGGGGTCCTCCTTCTAGGGACCATTGTGCTTCCTACGTGGAGTCGTACTCGGACGTTAAACCTATATACATGTACGATAAGTATTACGAATACATCCAAACAAGTTCAACATCTAACAAGCCATGCAACTTGCTAAGATACATCCAAACTCACAAGGGGGCTATCTTTTGAACTTCAACAGACGTTCTTGGACGTTTGACCTCTAAACGTCATGAAAGTTCACACTTCCTTTATACACCATAATAACTCGTGTAAGGACCTTATAATATAATTAATCAAACATAAAAACATAAAACACATATGAGAAACATAGGTGACGTAGTTGTCGAAGGTCTTAGTCGTGCCTTGACGTTTGATTTCCAATGCACCAAAACTGTTAGACACTTGTTCTATGCAACATTATAGACCAATTTAGGACCTTATACCATCATTACAACAATTTTAGGTTCTAGCTTCACCTAAGTCATTTTTGGAGGTGTTATAATCTCCCCAACTTGGACAACATTCGTCCTCGAATGATATTAGCCACTCTTCGAACATTTCCAAGAGTAAAGACTCAAATTAACAGCTAATTACAATACTATAAAACACACAATCAAGTAGAAAACATCAATTTTTTATAACTAAGAGAATCTTAACTCAACAAGAAACTAGCTTAGAATCTACAACTCACCATACTATAAAACTCACATCCTTCATTTCCAATAGCAAGAACTCATTGTATATTCATTATCATGCTAATATATATAAATTCTAACAACATTATAAACATTTCCATCAAAGAACAAATTAACCAATTTTTGCAAAACCTCACAGTGAACAGAATTCCCTAGCAGCTTATAGTGAACATGCTTCATAATCTAATGATGCAGCACTTAAGAAATTCCTCATAAATTCTCAACAAACCAATCTCATATAATAATGTTAACATGCTCACTATTCATCTATATGAAACAATTACCAACTTACACTATATGCACATAAATCGTGAGGAAGATACCATGCATGAAAACTCACTTTCTCATTCAACAATACTTCAACCAAAACATGCATATCATAAGGAGAATGTTTGAAACTGATATTTCTAGAAAAATACTCTTACACAAAGCAAATTACTAAGAACTCTTTGTGTTAAGCTTGAATAGCCACATAAAGAAAGGTTAATGGTAACTCACTCCCTATAACCATACTCTTCACCATACTCCCCCACTTTGGAGAAACCCATTCTAAGGTCAACATAACGTCTACTACAAAGAACTCCCTAAAGGAACCTTAAACCTTAATAATACATTCTCACCCAAACTCTATCTCATGAAAACTATAGAATCGCAAGGTTTAACCATCTAACCACTACATCCCCCTTACTAGGAGAAACTCATCTTTACTCTTTTAAATCTCATCACCTTCCTTTCGATGGTAGGGTCTTAAAAATCTTCAAACCATCTGAACAACCACTCCTTCACATTTCTAAATCTATACCATAGATTATTTTCTAACTACACTACCCTTCAAAACCTAAATAAACCTAAGGTCATCAACACCATCTTTCACAATTCATCTAACTAGTCACATCTCATCTTTTCTCTCCCTCAACCCAATCTTCATAAAGTCAGACTCAAAGGACCAAACACATAAGGGAAACAAGTGAAAGATACCATATACCAAGCTCTTAGCCACGATTACATGAATGAAGAAGTGAAACTTTTCCTAGAACCCAATAGCCTCATGTTCATAATGTGGCGCTTCACATTATAAACAAGACTCTACTAGATGTGGTTAATGAGATAACTAAGACACTACCTAACCTTATGCTCTGATACAAGCTTTGTAATGACCTTAATGTACACCTTATAAGCTAGAGAAACCTTGAGTTGCAACATGGAAAATGAGACTTCAAGAAGTCTCATCATAGCCACTCGTATCATTCATTGCATACTAAACATTCTAAAATGAGTAAAAATTTAAAACTTTCTTCACACACGAAGAACTCTTTCCATAATGAATATGCAAGCGGAAGACTTTCATTTAAAACATTAAACCTTGAAAACATCCCATTGAACCATCTAAACTTTAAAGTTTACAACTCTTTGGTCTAAGCCCATAAGAGACATAAAATAAAGACTAAGACATAAAGGAACATGTGGATATTGTCCTCCAATCGATGAGGACTCACCATAATTCATTTTCAACCCTTAGAAACCTATCCATACTCCATGCCATATCAAGATTCCAATTCCCTACACTTTAGTCAAAAAAGGAAAATAAGGGGTAGCACATCAGATGCACTAAGTATGAAAGCCATGCAAAACCATGAAAAAAGGACAATTAGTAAATAACATCCTTTTCATGAATTTTGATTAAAACATCATACTATAAGTATAAGAACAATATTTAACAACTTAGAAACACATAGGGAGGAATCATTCAAGTAACTAGTCATATTTTAAGAACACTTTCCAGTGAACTACTGTATTGTACAGTTAACTCCATCACTATTACAGTGAAGTTTCTTAATGTCACCTTAGACACTAGTTAACTTGTAATTCACTCACTAAGAGTTATCCTAAATCTCACTTAAGTAAGACAAAGAGAGACCGCCCATACACCCTCTGTAGTCACACTTAAATGATCCTTAAGACCACCTATAATGAGGTACATACATTTACAATACATCAAGCACATGAACATGAAATCCTCCTGCCAAAGTTGATTCTAAGGTTCACTTAAATGAGTTGTGAAGCGACTACCCATACAATCCATTACACACACATAAGAGATCCTTTAGATTACCTAAGATAAGAGTATTCTAACTTAATACAACAGCATATATATAACATGACATTCTCCCCTGCAAAGGTTATCAAAAGACTTACTCAAACAAATAATGAAATTAACGTCCATAATTGACCTCTTCAAGATTATCTAAGTAATCCTTATGAATACCTTAGTTTGGATCACGTCTACATAATCAACCAACATCCCTAACTAGAGTCAGTGTTAACACTTATCTAGGTAAGATACGAAGTGGTCATTCCTATGCCCCCTTCACACCTTAACTAGACAACCCTTAAATACTCTAGGTAACTACTTATTCATTAAACATTTTTTATTAACTTAAGTCATTACCTTCCTTAGTTCATTTAGGTACATTCATCACATACGGACATTCAAGTGATGGTCTTGTCAAGACCTAGGGACTTTCACTAACATCTTCAAAGCCTATTGTGCAATGTCTAGGTAGCGTCTTAAACCATCACCTAATTCATGGAACATCTCTAATGCTAGTAAGTATACCACATGATGAGAATAGGCAATAACCGAGATAGACCGAGGTAACAAAGCATGGAATGCAGAGTTCTTACCTACTCCAATGAGGTTGTTCTACTTGCCAATGGTAGAACATGGACATATCCCATGTAGGAACCTGGTTCAGGAATATGAAGGGCTTACTTTGTAATCTAGCCTTATCATTTAACTATAGCTACTTCCCTTACCATACTTACTCGGTGCTAGCCTTTGTTCTAATAGATTATTTCACATTAAAGGTCCATACAGGGGTTCCATATCAAGTTCATTACCCAATCACATTCACCCTACCAAAGTGGTCCCCTAGGTCTGCCTTACAATGGTGACAAGAAGCTCATAATCACTTTCCTAACGATTGATATGATCTCGTTCAAGCCAATCAACCTTAAGTATGTCATTTTTTACAAGAAGGATACCATTACTGCATTCAATTTAAAGTTCCATAACCTTACCACTAGGTTCAAGGTTTCACATAAATGACTTTCTTAGAATCATTCAAGGTCTCATGTCATTCATACATTCAAGACCAAGAGGCTTTGGCATCCTAAGTCAAGACATCTCATATTAATATTCATACATGCATCAAAAAGAGTAACTTAAGTTTACCTTTACAAGACACATTATTACATCACTTTATCACATATAGCATATCATATTCAAGAAGCACATAGGCATAACCTTCATCATCTTTAGGTCACCTTATATACTACTATAACATCATAAATATAACCATCATAGACTCATATAATCAAGTAGGAACAATTATGCATCAACTTTAAGACTACACTTATAAACACCTAGTCATAGTCTAACATAACATGATCTCCTAATATACATAGAAGGAACACATACTTTCACATTAATTTATATGTAGATATGATCATACTTCACATAATTAACTACACAAATCATCACATTACTTCAAATTGTGTCGACAAGGCCATGATCATCATAATACATAAAGTAACGCCGATAAGGAAACATCAATTCACATAGCCCCGCCACCATAAGTTGACTATACCGATCAAATAATAAAAAAGTTATACATAACATTAAGAGAGTTAGGGCGACCTACCACCTATTCAATCTCACTACTTCAATCCAAAGCAAAATCATCCAATTCGATACCATAAGGTCCTTACCATGGCCATGAGCATCAATTCAATTCAATAACCATAATACTCAATGAATGTTGGTCAATTCAATATAGATTTATCAATCTAAGACAACTTATCCATCAATTGAATACAATCCTTACATCATTAAATAGAGGGGTGAACACTACACTAGAATTCATAAACATTAAGTCAATATGGAATACTCAAATTATCAAATTGAAACATCCTACAAGCTATATAATCATAATCTATACATGAATCAAAATCCCATAACAATATATAGTTGAATTTATTAATATCAATTCATCCATATTTAGTCAAATTGAGAGATTTAAGAAGGTCAAGGGTTCATGGAGAATTTCATTGGAAAACACAAATTATACATCAATAAAATCATATCTTAACGTATGAAAACCTTTCATGCAAGAACCCAAGACTTACAGTAAAAATTGGACTTTTAATCTTTTTGAAATCTTTGAAAACATCTTTTAAATTGGATCTAAGGTAATAGAAAGACTTAGATGAAGAACTATTATACCTTATTAGAATAACCCAATGATAATTGAAAAAGAAACTGCATTGAAATCTTCAAGCTCCATCTTCACCTTGATCTCTCATGTAGGTTTTTGGAGAAACATTAGGAGGGAATGTGTTTTGATTAAGGTGCTAGGGTTTAAATGAGAGTTTTGTTACTTATATACTCTTAAAATACCCATAAACACCCAAAATAATCGTCCTCCTATTTTATGAGACTTGGGGTGAATTTCCCAAAACCCCCAAGCCTTAACAGAAATTGGGAAGTTTACACAGCACCATCGATGCCCAGCATCGACAGTTCGTTGGTAGGACCACATCCCGTCGATGGGGTATCGTTGGTTGCTCCTGAAACTCCACAGCATGAAGGCCACATGGATCCGTCGACGCCACCTATCAACGTGTTGTCGCCTGGTCGACTGGCCGTCGTTATGGCACTCGATTGTCACTGCCTGGCAGTGTTGAACTCCAAGTTGGGGTCCTCCTTCTAGGGCCCCTTGTGGGTCTTACGTGGAGTTGTAACTTGAATTTAAACCTCTAAGAATGTACTTATATGTATTAAGAACATCTCCAAACAATTTCAACATCAAACAAACCACGCAACATTCTAGAACACATCCAAACTCACAAGGACGTCTAGAGGCTATTCTTCGAACTTCACTAGACATTCTTGGGCGTTTGACCTTCAAACCTCACGAAACTTGACGTACTTCATACATACACAATAATAAATCATATAAGAACTTATAATCTCATGAATCACACATAAACACATAGAACACATCTGAGGCAAATTGGTGACTTAGTCATCGAACGTCTTAGCCGTCCCTTGAGTTTGACTTCCAATGCACCTAAACTCTTAGACACTGTCTCTATACCACATTATAGACCAATTTAAAACCATATACCATCATGAAAACAATGTTAGGCTCTAGATTTACCTAAGTCATTTTTGGAGGTGTTATATTTATAATGGTGAGTCACAACTTCAATCTTTGAGTGCACAATTGATTCGTGCATGAGTAAGTTGAGTCTTTTGGTGTGTATTATCAAATGAGTCTTATGTAGATCTTTTGAGACATACTTTTTGACTGATGAACCTGAGTTTTACTTGAGGATAAGCAAAAGTTAAGTAAGGGGTGTTGATGACTCATTTCAGATTTTATTTTGATAGATTTAGTGTCCTCAAATGCTTTTTTTGTTCCAATAACTGATGTAAAATCTTGATTTCCAAGTATTTTTATTGAGGAACAAAGCATGGACACTAATATGCAAAAAGGAACAAAGTAAGCTGAAACAATGAAGAATTCAAGGCATGGTAATCGCTAAGTTCCTTTGAAGAGTTGCTAAATGGACATCATCTCGCTTAAAGTTCCAGTGTACAAATCCTTGAAGGAGAAAAGTGAATTTGTGAGAGTAAGAAGCAGTCGTTATGTCGTCGAGTGGTTCCGTGATGGAGTGTTGGATCTACCAATGTTACAAAACTTGAGGATGCCGAAGGCCAAATCAAAAAGGCGATGGAACTGACCATAGGGTGGATCACGGAGCTAATCACCAAGCCCAACTTACTACACTTAATGGGCCTTTGCGAATTAATTTTTGGCGATTATAATATGTTTTTGAAAATTTTATTTAGATGAGGATCTATCATAATATGAACTATTGTAATTTTAGTCTTGAAGAATTGAAGTTTTCCTTTTTTTTAGAAATTGGAAGTGGGTTTTTTACATTATTCAATCTGGACTTTTGTATAAACAAAATTATTCTAACCTAGTTGATGGAAACACAATTTGCTAATGATTTTTATCATTTTATGTTGTCTAGCTAAAACCCCAATTCTTGGGGTGTGAATTTGTTATTACTGTTTTATTTAGCTTATGGGTATTGATAATTATTAGTTTAAATGATATTTAGAAGTGATTTCAATGTTAAATTGTGTTTTAGTTTACATAATTATAGTTTCAAATGCAGTTCTACCTTCCTGTTGTTGGCTTGCTCCAGAAATAGGTTTGAAAATCAAGATTATTTATTGATGGTCGGTGAGTATTGAGTTGTCATGGTTTTAGATCGAGAGAGTGAATCTTAAGCCTATTTCCAGACATTAAGTTTGTAATATTGAATGGACTAAGGCGTAGGTTGTTCTTATGTTGTATTTTTGTCAATGTTGAGAGAAATTGACCTTATTCGGTGTAACACCCCAGAAAAAATTATGAACTAAGACTCGAACCGTTCCTCATAGAGAGTGACATTTTACAAAGTAATTAAAAAATTCTTAAGCATTAAGGTCAGTCACTAGATTTAGTACCAAGAGTTCCAAGAAGAACTAAATTGGAAATAGCAAAAATCTGAAATTTGGAGAGTTAAGTATGAGTTTTGGGTCAACTTTAAACATTCATAACTCCTAGTAAAGGATGATTTAGGCATGCTACAAGATATTATAGGAAACATCTTTGAATTATCTTTCCAACGCCGCAGAGTTTGTTAAGTTTCATGTTTGGATGAGTAAGATATGACCTTTTGAAGTTAGGTTGTCCAATTAAGAAAAGTTAGCTGAAAATATGAGGGGTATTTTTGTCATTTCCTTACCCAATCAGATTTGATTCGTTTTTAGTAATATTTTAGGGGTCTAATCCTTTTTGGTTTAGTTTTATAATCCTAATATACGCTTATGATTTTAGTTGAGAGTTCAAGAAGAGACAAGAAGAGAAAAGAGGAAAGGATGAAGTCATTCATCGACGTTCTTGAGTTTAGTTGCGAATTTTCGTCATGGTTTTAATCCCTAAGAGATATGTAAGCTTCCATAGTGTTGAGTTTTTCCACCCACACGTCAATCATATTATTCTCAGCGCAATGTGTTTCTTAAAGTTGAAAGATTAGAGTTTTTGATGCTTTCTTGATAAGTGTTCTTGAAATTTCATGAAGTTTGATGTAAGATTCTCCTTGGGTCAACTTTAAACGATCATATCTCCTAGAATATTAAGAGTTAAGTAATCCATAACCTATCCAATTAGGGTAATTGAATCTACTTTTCAACACCAACAATTTCGCGTCAATCCACTTTTTTAGTAAAAATTTATGATGATTTTAGGAAAATATACAATGTAGTTACAAATAGCCGACGGGAAAATATTATAAAGGGTCGTTTTTTTTTTACCTCGAAGAAAACTCTAAACGAATTTTTTGGCTAATAAAAGGTTCAAAACAATAAGATTTTCTTCTTTAGTAATGAAAATCATATTTTTTTTCCATAGAGATTTCAAGAAACTAATTTAAGAATCTCAAGTAAAGTTTTCTTGATCATTTACCTTCAAGCTAGGGTTTCAAGGTTTCTATTCAAGTTCTTCTCCAAGATTCTTCAAGAACCTTTTTCTTCCTATCAAAAATCATTCCTAACATGATTATAAACTTGATTTCATAATTAAAATTTAGGTTGAGTTGAGAGTTAATTTTTAGAATTCTTTTGAACCTTCTAAGAAAGTCATTTTCTGTGCTTTTGAGGAGTCTATATTAATCATTTAATTCATTAAATGTTTTAAAGACTAAGTTGCCTATTTTATGGAAAATTGAATGTATTATATTATTTATACTTTTCTTTCAAGTTAAAGTTTTGTATTTCAGTTTCATGAATTTGATTCTTTTAAGTTTTTGCATGCTTAAGTTAGTCTTCCGCTTTTAGTTAGCCAGGATAAGAGTTTTCTTAGGGAACAACAATGTTCTTGAGTGTCGATCACGTCCAGGGTGTAGACTTGGGTCGTGACAGTTTGATACTCGCAGTGATGAAGATGTTTTTCTTGGTTACTCTAACTCTAGTATATCTTATAGAGTATTCAATAAGTGTTCCTTTCATATTCATTCATGTTGTTTTTTTATGATACTAATAAATCTGTTGAGATTAGAACAAACACTGATGATGAAGATAGTCTACTATCTATATTAGCTCATAAGGAAACAAAGAGATTAGAATTAACACTGATAATGAAGATAGTCAACTATCTATATCAGCTCACAAGGAAACAAACAGCGCAAAAGAGTCGAATACTGCGAAATAGCCTGATGATCGTAGTTTTGATATAGTTACAAATGAATGGCGAACCGAACCAAATTATCCAAACAAGTTCATTATCGGCAATCCAAGTGAAGTCATGAAAACGAAAGCATCTACAAAAAATTAGACACAATTTGCCCTTACCTCTCTATCGGAATCAAAAAATTGAATGGTTCTCTTGCACATGAACACTGAGTGAAATCTATGAAAGAAGAGCTAGAACAATTTGATAAAAATCAGACCTGGACCTTGGAACCCAAACCTGAAAGCAATTCCATCATTGGAACCAAATGTGTTTACATGAAAAAGTAATGAATTCAGAGAAATAATTCAAAACAAAGCTAGACTGGTGGCTCAAGGATACTCCCAACAGGAAGGAGTCGACAATGATGAAATATTCGCTCCTGTTGAAAGGTAAGATTCTATTTGCTTACTTTTGGCATTTGGTGCTTGTAAAGGTTTTACGTTAGTTCAAATAGATGTAAAAAGTGTGTTCTTAAATGGTTTTATCAAAGAGGAAGTCTTTTTAAAGCAACCTCCCGGCTTTGAAAATTCCAAATTTCCTTATAATATTTTCAAACATTCAAAAGCCCTTTACGGTCTTAAACAAGCACCTCGTGTGTGGTATGATCGTCTGTAAATCCTATTATAGAAATTTATGTTGATGACATTATCTTTGAAAGTACTAATAATAAGTTGTGCAAGTAATTATTAGAGCTTATGCAAAGTGAATTTGAAATGAGTATGATGGTTGAGTTAACATTTTTTCTCGTACTTCAAATTCATCAATCTAAGAAGGGCATGTTCATATGTCAACCCAAGTATTGTAAGGAACTTTTTCAAAAATTCAGGATGGAAAACTCAAAACCCTTAAGAACTCTCATGAATTCCACTTTCTCCCTTGACAAGGATTAAGAAGGTACGAACGTCGACGAAACAAAATACAGAGGTATGATCGCTCACTATTGTATCTTACTTCTAGTCAACCAGACATTACTTTTAGCATTTGTAAATGTGCAAGATTTCATTCAGCTCACAAAGAATCTCATCTTACTGTTAAAGCGCATTATTCGGTATTTAGTAGGGACTTGCTCCTTCGAATTATGGTACCCAAAAGAACAAATGTTTTTCCTTAAGGGTTTTTCTGATGCTCACTATACAATTCATAAAGATTACCAAAAAAGTACAAGTGAGGCATGTCAAATTTTTAGAAAATTTTTGATTGCATGGAACTACAAAAAACAGGTCTCAATATCTGTTTCTACTATGGAAGCAGAGTATATTTCTATTGGTCAATATTGTGCTCAGATCTTATGGATGGTTCATTAATTTAGTGATTATGATTTCTTTGTTAAACCTGTTAAAGTTATGTGTGATAACTCAAGTGGTATTCACCTCTCCAAAAATTAGGTGCACCATTCTCGGTCTAAGCATATTTACATAAAACATCATTTTATCCAAGATCTTGTTTTAAACGGTGATATCGAAATCTCTTTCTTAAGTACTGATTTTCAACTGGATGATATTTTTACTAAACCACTTTTGGAAGAAAGATTTTTTTTCCTTCGAAAATCTCTCAATATTATTGAAAATACCTTACTTTGCTTAAATTATTTCTTGCATTAATTGTGTGCTCTTCTTTCCATAGTTTTGTTGCCTTGAATATTTTGTTGCCTTTACTTCTTCTGATTTTCATATGTCCTCTTTATTGAGGAAATGTGTACAGTTATCGTTAATACTCTGACCTATTTTCTGAAGCCTCGTTGGTTCTATGTTGCTCTCTTTCTCTTTTGACTTAGCTGTATTTATTGGGTCATGCTACCCATGTTACTTGGTTTTTCTTTTTTGGTTTTTACTGGTACTCTATGCTCTTTTTTTTTCCTGATGCCAAAGGGGGAGTGTTTTATCTTTATGTTTTCTGAACTGGGTTTGTCTTTTTGTTTTATCTGATGCACTGATATGGGTTTATCCTGTTTGTTCTATCTCATGCACTGCTCTGTTGTCGAATGGAATAACTATTACTATTATCTGATTAGTTAGTTGCCTATGATCTATATTATGCTTTTTTTGTCTAGGGCTTCTTTTCTCTTATATTTTATCTATGACACACAATTCTCAATAAGATGGCTCAAGTATTCCTACAAAATACCGTATACTACAAAACTTCTACTCAGGTTGAGCCATCTACGAATGCAGTAGACCACTATATTCTTGGGGAGCAAACCACAATCTCGACCTCGAAGAGTTGACTAAACAATAAGGGAAGTATCTCTACTACATATCATCATCATCATCAAAAAAGGGGATATTATTAATGTAATTTTTTTATGATAATCAATTTACCTTCTCAGGACAACTCAACTCACCAAAAAGGAAAGGAGCATATTAGAAAAGATTCTTATTCAATGAGCTAAAGTCCAAATTGCACAAATCAGGGAATATGTTCAAATAAGAGGAAGATATCAAACAACAATCAATAATTCAGAAAATGATAAAGGTCTTAATCAAATCCTCAACAAACATACTCAACCAAGGATGGGATCCCCAACGTCTACATAATCTGAGCTATTTACAAGAAGAAATCATGCAAGAAAGGTAACAATCTTCAAATGACACATATAATTTAAGAACGACAAGAAGGAATCACACTATAAAGGAAGAAATCCTCAATCGCTACATAGAGTAAAATATCACAACGGCTATCTGCAAACAATTAAGGTTGAATCATGCATGAGCCTTATTCTTTATTCTTGGAAAATAAGGATACCTTGCCTTATTTCCAAGAATCAAATCTCTTTACTTGACATGTCTTCTCGCAAAAGATTCAAGTCTTAACTCTATAAAAGGGAATCATGCATACTGCAAGAAGAAAACTCAAAAATTCTGAATCATCTCACTACTCCCTACTCTACTTTTATTAAACATTGTAATCTTACTATGTAAACAAAAAAAGAGAAGAGAGAAAATATTGTTGGTAAGGCTTTGTATAAAAGAGAGAAAAGAAAACTTAGTGGAGTTCTTGGAACTACACTTAAATCTTGTACTCATATCAAGAAGTTTTAAAGCTAGAAGAGAACACCCTTTCAACCCAAGGGGACTGGACATAAGATCCACATTGGATCCTAATAGTATAAAGCATCTCTCTCGAGTTTACTTTCTGCAGTTACTGTTTAAGTTGTATTGATTGAATAACCATAGTCGACTGAGTCATACCATCAGTCAACTATTCACAACAGAAATAAAAAAAAATCATCAATTCACACACACACACACACCCTTGCACTTTCACTACATTCCAGTCCATATAATCAATAATGGCTAGGCCCCCTTCCTTTTTGATCTGCACACCATGTCCCAATCAACCAGTCAGACCTTATGGAGTATGCTACTTCTGACCATAAGAAATTCCTATGAAATGTTGTAATCTACTTCATAACCGTCTTAGGCATAATAATCATACAAGACAAATAAGAATGTATATGAATCAGGGCAGCATTATTAAATGCACTCTACCAAAATAAGATAAATGTTTTGATCCCCAAACTTTGATTCTTGTTGACAAATTCAATATGAATTTTCTCACAATCCACTGCTAAAATTTTCTGTGCCGATATAGGTACCCCGAGTTATCGAAATAGAGAATAACTTCCAATAACATGTTTGTTTATACTGGCACAGATATATTTGATTTAAATACGACATTACTTGCCAACTCTAAATATCACGAGAATGTTTTCATACCTCTTTACAGATGATATAAGCTGAGGTTCTTATCCAGATTCAGTGAACTATTAACATGAAAGCTATGAAATAGTTTAGTAATCTGACTAATATGCCTTTTTTTATAAAGACCTCAAAGAACGTTCTATTAGAATCTTGGAGAAGATCCAACTGCTTCAAATCTTTGAGATTTTTTGTATGATATGATATAATTCATATTAGACATTATTTTATTGGTTTGGTCTATATAATGATATTAGCTATTTAGTTCAAATAATATAAGTTTAGTTTTTAAGTTGTGATTCGATAGTTTGTATTATACCTCTCTTTTTTGTTTATATTTGATGAGATATATTATATTTTAGCATTTTGACAAACCTCATCCCCTCTAATAGGCTCTCTTTTGAATAAAATATTGTTGAATTTACTAGTTATAAACTTATAAGTAGAATTGTGAATTCGATAATTTTATGACTTGATGTAGTCATTAATAATAGTGGCTTACCAATCGGTGTTAATGTTTTTGAATTTTAGAATCAAACTAAGTGAATTTACTAGCCATAAAAATTGGACACTAAATGGGGATATTAAGAAATTTTCAAAATTATATTCTAACCTTTATAATTGTAATTAAACTTTTGTTATTAAAGATATAAACTTCTAACAGCAATATTATCAAATTTACCGATTATAAAAATAGACAGTACATACACATGATTAGACGTTTCAGATTTAATTTAAAAACTATTTTAAGATCCGCTGTAACAAATACATTAAAAGCAATTTTGTTGGATTTACCAGCTATAAAAATGGACACTTCACAAGCGTAACTAACTTTATTGGATTGGATCTAACCACTATCTAAATTACGCAATCAATAGCCGCTAGAACAAATGTGTTTTAGCGGAAATTGAGTTTATTTTATCGACTATAAAAATTGAAGGTACATGAGCATAGATAACCACTTTGAATTAGATTTAGAATTCTTTTAAATTGCCACAACCAATTTCTGCTAAATCATCTGAGTTTAAGAGGCAAAAAATCTTGGATTTACCGACACTTGTCTAGATGACCGCAAAAACCATTGTTGACCTCTTATACAGGAACCAAAGTACATTGGATGGTAATGGCTATAGTTCCATAGTTGTGTCCTCGAAAGAAATTTTTATGGCCTCTATATCCCCTTTTTGTTGTTATAGTCTAAACTTCCAATCAAAGTCATCTCGAAGAAAAGTAAGTCCCACACTGAAACTCTATTTTCAGATAAAATTCACAAGAGGGCTCAAATTAGACCGGAAACCATGGGATCTTCATGAAGGTTTGATCAAGACCATACTCAACATTAAAAAGCTAATCGCGCAAAAAAATCACATCTGGCACATTTATTAGGAATGATGAACAACGACAAACCTAGGCCAAAGCTTGAAAGCTAAAACGCTTAATGACACAAACTATTATGGAACGCCACAGAATTTTACTCTGTCGTGCCACTACTATAAAATGACCCTTCTAGAGCTTATTGAACTATCGTATTTCAATTATGAGACATTATTCCTGAACTTTTAATTAAAATCACTAGTTGAATGTTCAAAAACCCTAATAAATATTTGTGTAATAACTAAACTAACGACCAAGATATATAACTATCAGTCTCAGCAAGTCATAAATGAGTGGGTGTCACTATATGACCACACTAATGATAACAAAAGAAAATTAATGTTGTATTCTTGCTTATCGTTCCTTATATGATTCAACCACAACTACTTGTTGGGTTTTATATTGCTAATGATTGCCTACATGTTGAATTATGATATGTGTAGTTGAGTGTTATCAAATTAGTCTCTTTAAATTCTTTCTACCGTATTATTTTGCTCATTTCTATATGTATATATGCTAAATCCAATTCCATGTTATAGGTATACTCAAGCCAGAAATGGCATTGAGTGTCGGCAACAACAATTGTGTAGTCTCGGGGAGTGAAATTTTTATAGAATCTGTATAGCGATTTGAGCATAATACTTTCTTTCAATCCTTGTGATTTGATAAGTTAGGTTTTGTTTTAGGATGTGACCACCCTAATATTCATTGGGGTTAATTAACAACAACCTTTATTCATCTTCCAGTAATTGTGCACTTACTTGCAGGTTGGTAAAATAATGATATAGTAATAAAATGACAATAAATAAGTGAGAGAGAGAATTTTCTACTAGTTCGGATCAGCAATGTGGTTCCTAGTATAGTCCTATTGAGCTTCAAGGGTTTTCTTAGAGCAGTGTGGAACTTGGTGGGTTACATATGATTCTTGCAAAGTTCCCTATATGCAAATCAGAACTTCTAATTGATAGAACCTCTACATGTATAACATACACTCAAATATTTCTTTTTCTTTTCTTTTTCAGTTGTAGCTCTCAAGTATACAATGTTTCTATAAGACATAATAGAAGACAATCCTACAAGTTCAAGTGGAGTGTGTAATTCACAACTAAGGCTAGGCGAGGATTATATAGTATATGAGAATCGGTCTTTTTAAGGAATAACCCACGGGATTTTTATCTAAATAAAGGATAGTTGAGATATTCTTTGATTGAGGGGATTAGTTGATCCGTGTCCATATTAGATATGTCCATGGTAAATCGCTTCTCTCTTCGTCTCGATTTTTCTAGCTTTATTCTTGTCTGATCAGCATATCTTGAATCCTTAGCGCGATTTGCTGCTCCATCTTGCTTAAGTTAGCTGGCTTAATTGCTTTCCATGTCTGGTCACCATATCTTGGATCTTTGAATTGATTGAAATATCTTCCTTATATAGATAGATTGATTTTGTCTGTCAATTAATGTTAGTTATATGTTGTATTTGGGCTATCGGAATGTTGACTCTAATTTCTTAGATTGGTGTTTTCCTTCTTAATAATTCAATCACATATTTTCCTCCATCTTGGTGTTGCCTGTATAGATTACTCCTTTTTTATTTCAATGCCTACGAGGTTTGTGAGTAAGATGTTAAATGTCTATTATCAAAACCAACTGACTCTAAGGAGTTAACATTCTCCCCCTTTTTTATAATGACAACTTCATCACAAATTTAGTATGAAGTATAGTAAGTTACAGACAATTCCCTAATACAAACTGTTTGTTGGTTCTTTAACTTCCCCTGCCTCTAATACAAGATGATAATGTAACACCCCCCGTCTTAAAGAAATATTGTGGGAAGCAATATCCCCCTTTGGCATGATTAAAAAGAGCATCGAACCACATAGAGGTGTATAAAATATACGAAGATAATATCAAAGCAGTTTAGAGGTTATAGTGACCTCACTAGACAGTCCAAAAGTAAGAAGGGACAGACCCCTTCTAAAAGTTAGTCAAAAAATAGAAAGAAAAGCAAAGAGTTGAAGTTCAGAGCCTAATGATGACCCAAAAACTAATTAAGGATGTTGATAACATTCCCATAAAAGGAATCCTATGAACATTCCACATTGTGAGAGAAACAGGAGTAGCGGTCTGAACACTAAATGCAAGATCATTGTTAGATGAGCTGACTCAACTCTTAAGTGAGTGAACTTTTTTAATCAACCAACTGACAGTGGAGATGCCTTTGTGTTTAATTCATGTCATAGCAATGCGCAACTTACAAGCGTCAGTTGTATCTTTTTCCAGATGAAAGACTTTTCCATGGTGTCGTGAAGAGTCTCCGGCCACGTTCTACACCTAGAAGTTGAGTCTTAATCTCATCATTTTCCTGTATTAGAATGGCGACTGATTCGGATGAGATTTTTGTAGACTTGGGGTTCTCAGCCCTTGCCTTAACAGATTTCTTTTTTACCCTCTTATCTTTGACATACATGCATATTCCCCATGCTTGAAAAAGTACATGAATCATAAGTATCTTTGATGACAATAGGAGTAAACATGGAGAGATTAATGAGAGATCCACGAGAATCTTTGGAATAAATAGTCCATACAGTAGACTAGCAGAGACATTGTATCTTCGGCACTTCCCCACATGTATTCTTTGAACAATACTACCCAATTTATGCAGTATTTCCTCATTAAGAAGTAGAGAATAAACACATCCCGAGTATCAATGATATGAGCCAATATACATTTTCAAAACATAGTGACAAAGGCCCAAATTCAAAGATATCGTACTCTTGTTCTACCACAGCTCTCTTAGCACCTTCTAGAGGGACTTTGAAATAATCGGGTCGTATTCCGTTCATATATGGAATCACACCAGAAAACTTTGTATCAACACATCCTAAAAAAGTAGTTCATTACTGATAAGACGATTACCCAATACCAGTGTTTCTAATTCACCACGTTCAGAAGATATGCAAATATTCGGAGACAGGCAAAAATTAAAAAAGCAAAAGCCAAAAAAAATTAAATGCATAAGGAACAAAGATTAATCAAAATAAGTAATAGCAAGACAGTTGTAAGCTTTCATAAAAATATGAGCTAACTGATTTTGGAACTACAAATTCTAAAGAAAAATCTCCATTTTCTACATGATCAAGAATAAAATGATTCTTGATATCAATATGTTTGCCCTAGAATGATGCACAATATACTTACATAGGCTAATTGCACTAGTATTATCAGAATAAATGACACAGATTCATAAGAGAGATCCTAGTCAAGTAGTTGATGCATCATCCAAAGTAGTTGAATACCACAACTTCCAACTGCACGGTATTCTGATTCATTAGTGGATAAAACAACCGACGTTTATTTCTTTCTATGACATGATACAAGAAATTGTCCCAAAATTTGTCATGCTCCACTTTTACTTTTGAGATTATTTTTGTCCCATGCAAAATCATCATACTAATATCCAATTAGTTTGAAGGAGATGATTGAGGTTACCAAAGTCTTGGTTTTGTTGTTCCCATCACATAGCGAATAATTTACTTTGCGGTAGTGAGATGTAATGCATTTGAAGTAGCTTGAAATATTGCACATTTGTATACGATGTAAATAATGTCTAGTCAACTATCGATGAGATAAAATAGTGGGAAAACCATTCCTCTATATAATTTGTAATCCACATATTTCCCTGGTGCATCATTTCAACGCACGTGGAAGGACTCATGGGGTCCCATAAACTTTCCACTTTTAGAGTCTGAATTTCTTGACCAATGTTTTTTTGTACTTCGTATGACTAATGAAGGTTCCATTAGTTGATTTTTTTATTTGAAGTACAAGGAAGAATGTGAGTTCTCCCATTTAACTCATTTCAAATTTGACTTTCACTAGATTTTCAAATTTCTCACAAAAAAAGGGATAAGAGCTTCCAAAAATAATATCATCAGCATAATTTGAGCTATAAGAATATAGAAACTAGGTCTGTATATAACAAGAGTTGTGTCAAGTTTCCCCCTTTGCAATTTTTTTTGAAGTAAAAGGGTGCTCAATCAATCATACCAAGCTTTTGGATCTTGTTGGAAACCGTAAAGATCTTTGCAGAGTTCATAAATAAAATCAGGACAAAACGGATTTCCAAAACATGGGGATTGTTTAAAAAAAAATTCTTCCTTTATAAATATATTTAAAAATTCAATTTTACATCTATTTGAAAAAGTTTAAATCGTTTAAAGGATGCATATGTGAGCAACATACAAATGGACTCTAACCTTGCCACCGGAGCAAAAGTTCTGTCGTAATCAATTCCTTCCTATTCTGAGTAGCCTTGAGCAACCAATCGTGCTTGGTTACGAATGACTTTTCCATGATCATCCAGTTTATTCTAAAACACCCATTTGGTTCCGATTATTGAGCATTTTTTAGGTCTTTCAATAAGGTTCCACACTTGATTTCTTTCAAATCGATCAAGTTTCTCTTTCATTGTTGGTACCCCTGATTCTTCCTTCGTAGATTCATTTATTCTCTTTGGTTCTATTTTTTATATGATAGCAATTGAAGCTTTCTTTATGAGTGAAGAAAGGGTATGAATTTTATCATTAGGTTTCCTGAGGATGAAATTTCCAGGGTAGCTAGCATTGTATCACCATTCCCTTTGAAAAGTGGTTTTTTCTGTTTGGCTAGTCGACTCTACTTCTGTAGTAGTTGACTCTTCAATATTTATTTCAGTGTTGACAATTTGTGTATTCTTAGTTGGATTTAGAGAGGTAATTTCACCGTCACCGATTTTAGCTTCTTGTACCTTGGTTTAGTGTCATCGAACACCATATGTACAGATTCTTCAACACTTTAAGTTGTTTTATTAAAAACACTTAAAATTTTCTAATAGGGGCATACCCTAGAAAATTACCTTTGTCGCTTCTTGGATCGAACATACCGAGTTTGTCTTACCATTATTGTAGATAAAGCATTTGCACCCGAATAGATGGAAATAGCTTATGTTTGGTTTTTTACCTCTCCATAGTTCATAGGGAGTCTTCTTTAGTATAGTCATGATTAGGATTCTGTTCAATATATGACAAGCAGTACTTACCGCTTCTACCCAAAAGTGATCATGAAGACTTAAATCGAGAAGTATTGTTCTTGTTGTATCTTGTAGTTAACAATTCTTTCTTCATACTACTTTTTTTTATAGGAGATTTAGGTGAGAATTTATTTTAAGTAAAGCCATTTTGAGCACAGAATTCTTCGAATGACTTATTTTCAAATTTGCCACCATGATCACTATGGATAGTTGTAATGAAATATCTTGCCACCCTTTGAACTTTTCAACAGAAAGCTTCAAAGTAAGAAAAAGTTTCATTCTTATGAGTTAGAAATATTACCCATGTAAACCTTGAGAATTCATCGACAATTACGAAAACATATCATTTACCTCTAATGTTGGTAGTTCGAGTAGGACCAAAAAGATCCATATGAAGAAGTTGAAGGGGTTTAGAAGTGCTTACAATATCTTTAACTATGAAGGATGAACGAGTCTGCTTACCCATTTGACATGCATCACAGATGTGGTCTTTCTCAAACTTTAGTTTTGGTAAGACTATATCTAGTTCAAGTCTAGAGAGTTTTTCAGGAGCATGCATACTTTCTGTCCAAGTTTCCGATACCATAGCCGGGGATCACTAGAGACTGCAGTAAGACATGTAAGAGAGGGAAAATCAACATTATTTGGGATATATATTGTTAACTCAATCTTCGATGAGTGGTTGCTTATTTCAGGATGTTTGATGATTCAGCTAGTTGTATTGAAGGTAACTTGAACTCTAGCATCACATATTTGACTAGAGGTTTGTTTGAGTCGATCAACTAGATATACTTCGATTAAATCACATGATGAACTGAGAGTAATAGTTCCAACTCTGGTTACTTCTCTTTAAGAATTGTCTCCAATTATTACACATCTCCCATTAATTCTTTTTATAGTTTTAAAGTTTTCTTTCTTTCCGCACATATATCTGGGGCATCCAGGGTCAAGTACCCACATTCCTTTCCAATAGGTTTTCTTAGATTGCTCCTGCAAAACAATTAAATTTGTTTCTTTTAAATTGATTGCAGATTAATTCTCTTCTTTTTGTTGTTATGATGGTTGTCAATTCTTGTTAACCAAATGCTCCAAAGTAGTAGGGGAAAGCCTCTTCCCATTCCATGTTTTTTTAATCTTTGGACTCATAGTGTATATAAGTTTTGACCATTGTGCTTATTTTGGGTGTTTATTATATTGTTGATGTTTGTAATTCCCAACACTTCCCAGAACTTAAGAACTACTGGGCATTGCAGAAAAATATGTTTTATTGTCTCTGGTTCTCTACATATATAGCACAACTTATTGACGTCTATTCCTAGAGAGTTAAAGTAGAAAGGTGTTGGTATTTTGTGGAGTTGACATAACCATAGGATGTTTTGATTTTATTTGGGCAATGATGCTCACATATTTATTATTATTATTTTTAAGGTGATGGTACACTGTGTTCATTTTTAGAATCCATTTCGGGCTATGGCTCCATGTCTCTGTATTCTGTGGGTGGGTTGTGTTGTGACGAAAAGATGAAAACAAAAATCTAACAATAAAGAATACCAAGATTAACGTGGAAAAAACCCTTCAAACTGAAGGTATCCACCACGGGATCGACAAGATCCGAATTGCTTCATTATACAAATAAGAGGGTTACAAATATTCTTCTAATGGCTACACAACAAGTGCTAAAAGAGAACAAACAATAGCTACACCAACAAAAGATTAATAGAAAGAAACACCACCCAAACTCAGCTTCTTTTCGGAACCTAAAATAGGATCTTTCTGACCACCGAATCCGATCTCCACTATTCAAATCAGCCACCAAGATGTCAGTAACACTCTTTCCAGCCTGATCCAATGGTTAGTTAATCGGTAAACACGATTTGAATGTTGCTGGTCGGAGCAAATGACTGCAGCAAAAGAACACTTTTCTTTCTCTCTTTTCTATTGTTGAAAGCTCTCTCAAAAACCTCTCTTATGTTCTAATATCTTTCAAAGAGAATACCACTGAGCAATTAATTATTCTCTCAAGACTATCCTCTATTTATAGAGTTGTGCTTTTCCTTACAAATCCAAAGCCAACTACAAATAGGATTACAATTCCAATCCTTTCCTAATAGAATTTGAAACCAAATAAAGAGAATAATTCCAATCCTTTTTCAAGTAGGATTAGGCCATGGGCCTTTGGCTGGAATATGGGTAATATCCCAACAAAATCCCCTTCCAGCCAAGGGGCCAAATGGACTTCAAGTGGAGGAACTTTTGACAGGCTTCCTGCCTTACCAAACTCATGATTGTCTAGGATGAGTTCTTTCCACTTATATCTATGAGTATCTAACATGAATTCATTATAACCTTCAGGTTCTCCCATATTAGTCAATAGAATATACTCATCATTAGAATAACGTGTTGAGCTTTGCTTCTCTCTAGTAGATCTTCTACAAAAGGTTTCTGGAGCATCTGAAGCGGTCATCCCAACTTGAGTTGATTGATTATCAACCACAACATCATCAGTAGGAACAATTATATATTCTACACTCTCATCATTATCTTGATCATTACCTTGGGTTCCCTTATGTGTAGAAGATGTATCAATAATAGGAATTGGATTAACATCAACTAAGCTCTCATCAGTATGAGAATCCAGTTTCTCAGTCTTGTTAATATCTTCAATAGTTCATCTTCAAAGAACACAACATCACGACTTCTAATGAGTTTCTTATCAATAAGATCATAAAATCGATATCCAACCTCATAATTACTAACACCAATGAAGATGCATATTGCCTAGTTTTAACATCCAATTTCAATCTCTCATCTTTTAAAACATGCACACAAGCTTTACACCCAAACACTTTCAAGTCATCATAAGAAACATCCTTATGAAACCAAACTCTATTTGGAACATCACCATCCAAAGAAAAAACAGGAGACAAATTGATAACATAAGCAACAGTGTTACGTTCTTCAGCCCAAAAAGAATTTCGAAGTTTATCCTCTGAAAGCACACATCTAACTCTCTCAACTAAAGTTTTTTTCATCCTCTCTGTCAAACCATTTAATTGAGGAGTCTTTGGAGGATTCTTCTGATGACGTATTCCTTGCAATTTGCAGTAGTTATCAAAGGGACCAATATACTCACCACCATTATCAGTGAGAATACAATTTAATTTTTTTCCTGTTTGTCTCTCAGATAAAGCTTGAAACTGTTTAAACACATCAAGCACTTGATCTTCGGACTTTAAAGGATATACCCAAATCTTGCGAGAATGATCATGAATGAAAGTAGAAAAGTAAAGTATACCACCTTTTGACTTCACTTTGAAATGACCACACAAATCTGAGTGTACTAGCCTCAATAGCACAGACTTTCTTGAAGGAGGATGAATGTGAAAAGAAACACTTTTTTTTCCCTGCTAAGCAATGAACAAATCTTTTCACCTTTGCTTGTTTTATACCAGCAAGCAAATTCTTCTTAGCCAAATAGGTGATCTCCCTCTCGCTCATATGACTAAGCCTCTTCTGCCACAATTCTGATAAAGTCTCACTCTCCACCAAATTTTTAGAGTCACCAAGAATCCATCCTTGTGTCACATATAAATTTGAATATTTTCTTCCTCAAGATAAAATAAGTGAGCCATTGGTGAGCTTCCATTAGCCTTTGCACAAGTCATTATGATAGCCATCATCATCTAGTTGTCCTACATAGATCAGATTTATCGGAATGTCGGGAGTATGCTTGACATTCTGAAGGACCAACGTTGAACAGTATTGGTTTTCAAACAAACAGTGCCAACACCAAACACCTTAACCTCACCAGCATTATCCATCTTTAACACCTCAGAGTTAACAGAAGTATAACATGAAAAGAAGTCTTTTCTTGGTGTGACATGTGATGTGGCTCAAGAATATACTATCCAACTTGTATCTTGAGATACAACATTGATGATGGCTTTATTACAAGCGAAGAGAAGGTCATCTTGGACAACAGCAACAACATTATTTTCATTGTTTTCTTCCTTCTTCCCATCTTTAAGATCTTGCTTCAATTGTTTACAAAATCTTTTAATATGTGCTTTCTTTCCACAATGATAACATATAATATTTGGATTCTTGAATTTTGACTTGTTTCTGCTTTTACCTCTACTCCTCGGATCTCTTGTCTTATGTCTCCCTCGATCTTCTGTATAAAGAACATCTGAATGTGAATATGTGTCTTGAGATTTTCTTCTAACCTCTTCATTCAACACAGCACTTTTTGCATATTCCATAGTCACCTTTCCACCAGTGGCAGAATTTGTTAAAGAAACACGAAGAGTTTCCCAAGAATTCCGTAGAGTATTTAGAAGCCAAAGTCCTTGTATTTCATCATCAAAATTAACAACCATTCCTGATAGCTGTTCAAGAATACCCTGAAAATCATTTATATGATCAAGAATAGGACTACCCTCCTTGTATTTAAAGGTCATCAATTGCTTTAACAAGAACAACTTGTTATTGCCAGTTTTTTTAAGCGTAAGCGTCTCCAACTCTTCCCACAATGTTCTAGCATGTGTCTCATTCACAATACGGTTGCGAACATTATTTTCAACACATTTTCTTATTATCCACATACTTGCTGGTGCTCAAATTCCTAATTTTCATCGGTAACATTCTCGGGTTTATGAGCAAAAAAAACAAAAGATACATCTTCTTCATGAACAATAGATCTTTCATCTTGCTTTTCCATATGTTGTAGTTTCTTCTTCTTAGACATACCATATTTCTCATATTCCCGTCCATCTAGATAATCTTAGCTCTGATACCAGTTGTTTTGATGAAAAGATGAAAACGAAAATCTAACAATAAAGAACACCAAGTTAAACGTAGAAAAAACCCTTCAAACCAAAGGTAACCACCACGTGTCAACAAGATCCGAATTGCTTCACTATACAAATAAGAGGGTTACAAATATTCTTCTAATGGCTACACAACAAGTGCCAAAAGAGAAAAAAAAATAGCTACACCAACAAAAGATAAATAAAAAGAAACACCACCCAAACTCAACTTCTGTTCGGGACCTAAAATAGGATCTTTATGACCTCCGAATCCGATCTCCATAGTTCAAATCAACCACCAAGATGTCAGGAACACTCGGTCCAAATTTCAGCCCTATTCAATGGTTAGTTAATCGGCAAACACGATTTGAATGTTGCTCATCGGAGAAAAAGACTACAGCAAAAGAGCCCTTTTCTTTCTTTCTTTTCTCTTGTTGAAAGCTCTCTCAAAAACCTCTTTTATGTTCTAATGTCTTTCAAAGACAATACCAATGAGAAATTAATTATTCTCTCAAGACTATCCTCTATTTATAAAGTTATGCTTTTCCTTACAAAGCCAAAACCAACTACAAATAGAATTACAATTCTAATCCTTTTCCTAATAGATTTGAAAACCAGATAAAGAGAATAATTCAAATCCTTTTTCAAGTAGGATTAGGCCATGGGCCTTTGGCTGGGACATGGGCAATAGCCCAACAGTGTGAAGAATTTAGATAGGTACATTAAATGAGATCTCTAATCCCTACTGGGAGAATAAAAGAGATGCAACTATAGTTCCATTCTCGTGAGTTCATTAGGATGTCACTAACTTTAATGTTTGCATCCTCACTTGTTAGGGAGGGCAGAGATTTGTTCTCGCATTGTTTGGTTGTTCGGTTACCATCTATCATACCATATAGATATTTTGGACTGATCTCCTATTGACCATTTGAGGCCTTCTTTACAAATGTACTATCCTAATAAAAGGTTCTTCAACGATTTTCCATGGGAGCTTTTAGAGTGTGATAGTGCAAATATTTTACTTTAACTTGTATATTTATTGATTAGGCTAGGGAGGAAGGATTGGTGAAAGACCTCCAATCTAATCAGGTAGCAACGCTCTGTTCTTAGGTTCTGATTATGTCATTACTAGTCCTCCGTTATTTTTTCCTTCGGTTAAGGTGTCCCATTTTATTAGGTGTGACTTCCGTTTTGTGCTAGTGGTGCCCCATATTAAGTTTCTTTGGATTGTTCTATTTTTTTTTAGTAATTTTCTTTGGAAGGTGTATATACTGCATAATATGTGTGGGTATGTTATTTTTACATGCTTTAGCGAGAGTAACTCTACCAGCAATGTTTAAGAATTTTATTTTCCAGCCTGCTAACTTTTGCTGCATATTGTCTAGGAGAAATTGATAGTCGTTTTCCTGATGGTTTTTTATTAAAAATGGGGAATCCTAAATATTTTCCAAAAGACGTCCCATATTTAATATTCACAGTCTTATTAAATAAGTCCCTAATATCTTTGCTGCAACTTCTTGAGCAGATCAGTTTTGGTTTGTTGTGGTTAATTTTATGACCCCAGTCAGAGCAAAAAACATCTAGGGCTTGTTTGATTATGTTGCAATTCCTATCATCAGCTCTACCCATTAGGATGAGGACGTCAGCTAAGAATAAAGGAGATAGATATGGCCCCTCTCTAGTAATTTCCATGCATAATATGAAGATGTAGGGGTATATTGTGTCTCCTTGTCTTATGCCACTAGATGGTTCAAATAAGTCTGTGTGTTTACCATTAACTAGAATGTCTATACTGCTCGTGGTGATACAAGACATAATTCTTGATAAAGTTGTGTGGGAAACTAAAGTAGATAACGGTGTTTCAAATAAAGGACCACTCGATCGTATCAAAAGCTTTTTCCAGGTTTATTTTGAGTATCATGCTACCCTTTTCCCCCTTCATTTTCTGGAAATGAGTGATAGTTTCCTGCACTATTATTGAGTTGTCTGTGGCTTGCATATTTTTTATACTACCTCAAAAGCATGTACTCCAAATATAAATGTTAAATTAATATAATACCTCCAATTAAAAATACATAAGTTATTTATTTGTAATTAGTTTATTACTTGTATTATGTTAAATGTTTATACCTTTCACATTAAAGGGTTGTGACTTTTCCGAAGAATTGTGACTTTTCGTGGAAGAATTCAGACTTTTTTTATGGGTTGTGACATTTCCAATGAGTTTTGACTTTTTAGAAGGATTGTGATTTTTTTCGAAGTGTTGTGAATTTTCCAAAATTTTTACCTTTTCCGGTAGGTAGTAACTTTTTAGAAGGATTGTGAATTCCGTTGAACAACTCCTATTTCGAAGGGTTGTGACTTTTCTAATAAGCACAATTAGCACCTATTCATATTACTATTTGTTAGCTATAAATAAAGGGATTTCCCCTTGTTTTCTAACTATAGTTTTTTAAGTTTCTACTTACTTCTTCTTAAAAAATCCCTAGTGTTATTTGCAATAATTGATTATTTTTAAAATTCAATGAAATTTGAGGTACTATATAATAAAGAATTGGTGAACAAATTGTAGAAAATTATTCATCAAGTCATACTCGTATTTTCCTCGTATGATTTTCATCACATACATACTTCAATATTATTTACATCATTTTAGAACATTAATAAATTTTTAAATAACCTACATATTTATTTATTTAAAATAACACTCATTTCCTATGAATTGTCAGTAACAATTTAAACCTTCATCTTTCTTCGGTGATAAATCACAATCATCCGCTCCTTACAAAATTTTTGGGATCTCTTTTATGTGACTATTCGAGATCACTAAAAAGTTTCATAAATTCATTCCTAATTCATTGATATATTTCGCCAATACTCTTTGGAATTTATGTTTTAACTTTCTATTAAAGAAAAAAAAAGAAGAGAACAGAGAAATGTGCAATTAACTATGAACTTTGCTTCACCAAAAAGAACTTTTATATATGGTCCAAGGCGATTTTCGTTTTATTTTTTTGTTTTGATTCTTTAATTAATTTGTTTTTTGCTTTCATTCGAGAGAGAAATTAATAATTTTTGTTCACATAGCGAGTGAAAAAATTACTAATACACACATCGTGAAATATTTTTTCTAAAAAAATAAATAGATCAACTTGTGGTAGAGACAATAGTAATAAAAATACAAAATAGGTCACATGATTGAGGTAAGATATTTCTTCTTTATTTTTCCATTTTTTATTCTTTTACTGTCACGACCCAATTCGGGGACGCGACTGGCACCCACATTTACCCTCCTATGTGAGCGAACCAACCCATCTGACCTTAACATTTCAATATAATATCAACAGAAAGTAATGCGGAAGACTTAAACTCATAAATAAACCACTCAACTATTATTGATATTCCCAAAATCTGGAAGTCATCATCACAAGAACATTTATCTCAAATTTCTAAACTAAAAACTGTCTAATGACAAAATACTAAAAAGCTAGTCCATGCCGGAAGTTCAAGGCATCAAGACTTGAAGAAGGAGACCCAGTCCAAGCTAGACGCATTAGCTCACCCTGAATTTCCGATGGAGTGAAGACTGGCTTGATCTACTGCTGAGTCGAAGTTGACGGAACGTTTGCTGCATAACACAAATAGCAAAGAGGAAAACATAAAAGTAGGGGGTCAGTACAACCACACGTACTGAGTAGATATCATCGGTTAACTCAAAATAGGAGATAGTACATATCAAGTAATATTATAAATCAACTATAAGCTCAACATGTAGCAACAACAATGTATTATAATCGTCAATAAATACCATCAAGTTCATCCATGAGGACTCAAGCCTCAACACCATACTCATTTGGGAAATAAGTTCATTATGTTGAGTATATTATCGTCTTTCAAGATTCATTATCTTTCTTCCTCTTGTGTCGGTACGTGACACTCCGATCCCCTACCACTATGTGTCGGAACGTGACACTCCGATCCCCTATATGTGTCGGAACGTGACACTCCGATCCCCTATATGTGTCGGTACGTGACACTCCGATCCCCTATATCTACGTGTCGGTTCGTGACACCCGTCCCACTAATACTATGTGTCGGAACGTGACACTCCGATCCACTAATACTATGTGTCGGAACGTGACACTCCGATCCACTAAATTCATTCTATCCGTTCATCAGGCCTTCTCTATACCAAGGCATCATCAATCCCATTACTTTAATTCGTCAAGCCTTCTTTTATACCAAGGCATCATCATTAATATCATAGATTAAAGTTTCTTTCAAGATTTGGGATTCAATGGTTTTCATCATGCTTGTTTTATCAAAATCACATAATCATGTTCATGCAAGCATATAATTAAGCATATAGACAGGTTTACAATATTATCAACACATATTATTCACTATTAAGAGTTCACTACGAGTATCGTAATATAACCATAACCTACCTCCACCGAAGAATTGAATCAACAAGCTATCTTCTCAAAATCCTTGCTATCCTCTTCGTTTCTCTCTCTCTACTCGTTCGTTTCTCCTCTCTTTCTATTCTTTTCTTTTGTTTTGTTTTATTCAAACCCTTCTTCTTTTACCCTAATTAAAAGTATAATTAAGTGTAAAGGAGGACAATAAAACCCACTAATTAACTTAAGGTTACCCCTTTTAACCCCCAAGTAATTAGACCTATTAATATTAACCCTCAATCTTTATAATTAAGGAAAGAATAGTCCAAAACGACCCCTAAAACGTGTAGAGGAATCCTATTTTGCCTGGGACTGCGCAACCTGTGACGGGCCGTCGTTCCTGCGACGGTCCGTCACGGTGGTCGTCGCAGCTCCCTCGAGCTCAAGTGGCCTGTGACGGCCCGTCACAGCCGTGACGGTCCGTCCTGTTCCTCCGTCATGACGGTCAGAAACTCGTTTCTTGCACCAAATTCTCAAAAGTTGAAGTGTTTTGCAACGGAACTCACGACGGTTCGTCGTGGATGTGACGGCACGTCCTTCAGGTCCGTCACAATTTACAGAGAGTCGATTTTCAGTACCCAATTTCAAAATTCTAAGTGCCATGGGACGACACCTCCTCGACGGGCCGTCGTGACCACGACGGTCCGTCGTTCCATCCGTCGTCCCAGCCAGTTTTTCCCAGAATTAAAATCTGTTGCTCAAAACGACTAAACAGGTCGTTACAATAGATACAAATTTACCCATCGTTCGTCCCCGAACGATCAAAAGAGGAAAATCAATGGCGAAAAGGAGTACCTGAATCCGTAAACAGATGTGGGTATTTTTCTTGCATATCTGCCTCCTTCTCCCAAGTAGCTTCTTCAACCGGTCGATTCTTCCATTGAACTTTGATGGATGCAATCTCTCTCGACCTCAACTTGCGAACTTCTCTATCTAATATAGCAATCGGTTCCTCTTCATAAGTCAAGTTCTCATCCAACAAAACTGAATCCCAACGGATAATGTAGTTTCCATCTCCGTGGTATCTCTTCAACATGGATACATGAAATACCGGATGCACTCCGGACAGCCCTGGGGGTAAGGCTAATTCATAAGCCACCTCCCCTATTCTCTTAAGTACTCGAATGGTCCAATATACCTTGGACTTAGCTTACCTCTTTTTCCAAACCGCATCACCCCTTTCATGGGCGAAACCTTCAACAAGACTTGTTCACCTTCCATGAACTCCAAGTCTCTAACCTTTCGGTCTGCATACTCCTTTTGTCTACTTTGAGCCGCTAAAAGCTTTTCTTGAATAGCTTTCACCTTTTCCATAGAATCTCTTAACAGATCAGTCCCCCAAGGTCTAACTTCAAATGCATCAAACCACCCAATGGGAGATCTACACCTCCTCCCATACAATGCTTCAAATGGGGCCATGTCGATACTGGAGTGATAGCTATTATTGTATGAAAACTCTGCCAACGGTAAGAAGCTATCCCAATGGCCACCAAACTCTATCACACATGCACGAAGCATATCCTCCAACACTTGAATCGTTCGCTCAGACTGACCATCGGTCTGAGGGTGAAATGCAGTGCTAAGGTCCAACCTAGTACCTAATTCAGCATGTAATGTCCTCCAAAACTTAGAAGTAAACTGCGTACCTCTATCTGATATGATTGAGAGTGGAACTCCATGCAACCGAACGATTTCTGAGATGTAGATTTTGGCTAACTTCTCTGCATTGTAGGTCACCTTGACCGGAATGAAGTGAGCAGACTTAGTTAACCTATCAACAATCACCCAAATAGAGTCATACTTACCCAATGTCTTTGGAAGACCAACCACGAAGTCCATCGCGATTCTCTCCCACTTCCATTAAGGAATGGGCATTCTCTGAAGTGTTCCTCCGGGCCTCTGGTGTTCATACTTTACTTGTTGACAATTTGGACATTTGGCCACAAACTCTGCAATATCTCGCTTCATTCTACTCCACCAGAAGTGTTGCTTTAGGTCGCGGTACATCTTGGTTGCACCAGGATGTATAGAATATCCGGAACTATGAGCCTCTGTCAGAATAGTGGTGATCAAATCATCGATGCGGGGTACACATACCCTTCCCTTAATCCTCAAAACACCTTTCCCATCGATTATTGCTTCCTTAGCCTCTCCTTGCAACACTTTATCCCGAATTCGCCTTAGTTTCTCATCATCAACTGTTTTCCCTTGATCTGGTCAAGGAAAGAAGATCTTGCCTCTACACAAGCTAACAATCCTCCATTCTCATTTATTTCTAACCTCATAAGGTCATTAGCCAAAATTTGCACTTCTCTAGCCAATGGGCGTCTAGAAGCTTGCAAATGAGCTAGACTTCCCATACTTCCGCCCCTTTCTACTCAAGGCATCTGCCACAAACATCGCCTTTCCCGAGATGATACAAGATAGTGATGTCGTAGTCCTTCAGTAGTTCCATCCATCTCCTTTGTCTCAAATTCAAATCTTTCTGAGTAAAGACATACTGTAGGCTACGATGGTCCGTATAGACCTCACACTTAACCCCATACAAGTAGTGTCTCCATTGCTTTAGTGCAAATACTACTACCGCGCCACCATTCCAAGTCATGAGTTGGGTAGTTACGTTCATGCACCTTTAATTGCCTCGAAGCATAAGCATCACATTCTTCTCTTGCATTAGCACTGCACCCAACCCAGAATAGGATGCATCACAATAACAATGAAGTTTTTTACCCTCTACCGGCAAGGTAAGGATAGGCGCGGTAGTCAACAAAGTCTTGAGTTTCTGAAAGCTTTCCTCACACTCGTCCGACCATACAAATGGACGTTTTGCTTAGTCAAGTTCGTCAATTGGGAAGCAATAGAAGAGAATCCCTTGACGAATCGACGGTAGTAGCTAGCTAAACCCAACAAAACTCCGTATTTCTGACACATTAGTGGGTCTTACCCAATTTTTCACTGTTTCAATCTTAGAAGGATCTACCATCACTCCATCCTTAGAAACCACGTGCCCCAAGAAGGACACTGAATCTAGCCAAAACTCACACTTGGAGAATTTCGCATAAAGCTTTTTCTTTCTCAACAACTCTAACACCATTTTCAAATGCTCCTCATGTTCTTTATTACTTTTGGAGTATATCAGTATATCATCAATAAACACAATCATAAAGAGGTCCAAGTATGGCTTGAAAATCCCGTTCATCAAGCTCATGAAGGCAGCAGGGGCATTCGTAAGACCAAATGACATTACCACAAATTCATAATGCCTATACCTAGTTCGAAAAGCAGTCTTTGGAACATCCGTTGCTCGTATTTTCAATTGGTGATAACCGGATCTCAAGTCAATCTTTGAGAAGACACAAGCACCTTGTAACTGATCGAACAAGTCATCAATGCGAGGAATGGGGTACTTGTTCTTAATAGTTACTTTGTTCAACTATCGGTAATCTATGCACATTCGGAAACTCCCATCCTTCTTCTTCACAATAGCACCGGAGCACCCCAAGGAGATGCACTTGGTCTAATGAAGCCTTTGCTCAACAACTCTTGAAGTTGTGCCTTTAACTCTCTTAATTCAGCGGGAGCCATTCTATACGGGGGTATAGAAATGGGGCGAGTACCGGTTCCAAATCAATGCAGAAGTCTATATCCCTATCTGGTGGCATACCGGGAAGATCTGCAGGGAACACATCCAAAAACTCACAGACCACTGAAACCGACTCGATCGAAGGTACTTGGGTAGTGTCATCCTTGAGATGTGCCAAGAAAGCTAGACAACCCTTACTAACCATCTTCTGAGCACGAATAAAGGAGATGATACGCACCGGATTGGGAGTGTAGTCACCCTCCCACACTAACGGATCTGCCCCAGGCTTGGCTAACGTTACCGTTTTAGCATTACAATCCAAAATCGCAAAGTTTGGAGAAAGCCAAGTCATACCCAGAATTACATCAAAGTCACCCATTTCTAAAATAACCAAATCTACATAAGTGTTGCTCCCCACAAAATTCACTAAACATGACCTATATACCTTTTCAACTATCACCGACTTACCCACCGGAGTAGAAACACGAATAGGCACGTCAAGTAATTCACAATGCAAATTTAGACCATTAGCAAATGAGGAAGATACATAAGAAAATGTGGATCCAGGATCAAACAATACGGAAGCCATGCAATCACAAATCAGAAGGTTACCTGTGATAACTGCATCAGACGCCTCCGCTTCAGATCTCCCAGGGAAAGCATAACAATGGTGGGCCCCATTATTTGTCTGTCCGTTGCCCCTACCATGTTGTGTAGTAGTGGCTCCGTTTTGCCCATCACCTCTGCCGTTTTGTGACCGCCATTACCTCGACCACCACGTCCTCCAGAAAAACGGCCTCTACCATGACCACCCCTACCTCTAGCTAGTGGGGCTCAGTAACTCTGTTTTGGACAATTCCTCCTAATATGTCCAATCTCCCCCACATCCATAGCACTCTCTCTGGAGTCGGGCATAGGTCTCTCGGGAGTAGTGTTGACCGTTCTGAGGTGGACCCCCAACTACAGTCTGTAGTGAAGACTGTATTGGTCGAACTGAGTGACCTCGGAGTTCTGTCCTCTAGAGTAAGAACCATTAAACTCGCCTCCCCTTCGAAACCTCTTTGATGTCGATGTCGTGGTGAAGTCATCTGGCTTCACTCCTTCCACCTCTATCACAAAGTCTACCACCTCTTGGAAGGATGTTGCCGTTGCCGCTACCTGTAAGGTTGAAATCCGCAATTCTGACCTCAACCCCTTCACAAAACGGCGGATCCGTTCTTGTGGACTGAAACAAAGTTGGGTGGCATATCTGGATAGTGCGCGAAATTTAGCCTCATACGCGTTTACTGTCATCCTTCTTGTTCAAGACTCAAGAACTCATCCCTCTTTCTATCCCTCAAGGTCCTTGGGATATACTTCTCCATAAACAGGGTAGAGAATGATTCCCAAGTCATAGGTGGTGCCTCTGTTGGTTGACACTCAACATGTGAACGCCACCACATTTTGGCGTTCCCTTGGAACTGATAGCTCACGAACTCGACACCAACCTCTCTACTATCCCCATCTTGTGTAGTAGCTCATGACAATCAACCAGAAAATCATAAGCATCCTCAGATTCTGCACCCTTGAAGACTGGGGTTTCAATTTCAAGAACTTACTGAAAAGTTCGTGTTGATCGTTTGTCATAATAGGCCAGTAGTCAGACGTGGAAATGTGCCATTCCCAATGTTGCATCCATGCGGGGAGCCATAGTAGCCGCATGTCGTATCTCTGAAACCGGAGGTGTTGGTGCAGAAACCACTGGAGGTGCTTGACCCTGATCAGACAACCCGCTAAGATAAGCAAGTACTTGGTTGATCATCTCTGGGGTAGGTTGGGGTGGCATTTCCTCATTCTGCCCTTGTTCGGTTTCCCCTTCCTCACCCTCTCTTACTGCATCCTCAGTCGGTGGAGGAGTCACCGCCCTAGTATCAGATGGTCTAGGGGCTCGTCCTCTTCCTCTAGAGGACGTCCTCCCACGACCTCTTCCACGGCCTCTTGCCGCTGTTCCTCCTCGAGCCACAGCCCCAGTGGCTGGCTCAGTAGTTTCATGTCTTTCCGTTGTCGCTGCTGGTGCGGTCGTTGCTCTAGTTCTAACCATCTGCGAAATAGAGTGAAGATGGTCAGATACCAATTTGTATCACCTAGATACCAATTGGACTCAAGTAGTAGCACGAAAGAAAGAATGAAAGAATGGAATTTTCCTAAAGTCTTATAGCCTCTCAAAGAAAAGTAAAGGCGTCCCCCTACCGTTCTTTAAGACTCTACTAGACCTGTTCTTGTGTGATGAGACCAATGAACCTAATGCTCTGATACCAAGTCTGTCACGACCCAATTCGGGGACGCGACTGGCACCCACATTTACCCTCCTATGTGAGCGAACCAACCCATCTGACCTTAACATTTCAATATAATATCAACAGAAAGTAATGCGGAAGACTTAAACTCATAAATAAACCACTCAACTATTATTGATATTCCCAAAATCTGGAAGTCATCATCACAAGAACATTTATCTCAAATTTCTAAACTAAAAACTGTCTAATGACAAAATACTAAAAAGTTAGTCCATGCCGGAAGTTCAAGGCATCAAGACTTGAAGAAGGAGACCCAGTCCAAGCTACGCATTAGCTCACCCTGAATTTCCGATGGAGTGAAGACTGGCTTGATCTACTGCTGAGTCGAAGTTGACGGAACGTTTGCTGCATAACACAAATAGCAAAGAGGAAAACATAAAAGTAGGGGGTCAGTACAACCACACGTACTGAGTAGATATCATCGGTTAACTCAAAATAGGAGATAGTACATATCAAGTAATATTATAAATCAACTATAAGCTCAACATGTAGCAACAACAATGTATTATAATCGTCAATAAATACCATCAAGTTCATCCATGAGGACTCAGCCTCAACACCATACTCATTTGGGAAATAAGTTCATTATGTTGAGTATATTATCGTCTTTCAAGATTCATTATCTTTCTTCCTCTTGTGTCGGTACGTGACACTCCGATCCCCTACCACTATGTGTCGAAACGTGACACTCCGATCCCCTATATGTGTCAAAACGTGACACTCCGATCCCCTATATGTGTCGGTACGTGACACTCCGATCCCCTATATCTACGTGTCGGTTCGTGACACCCGTCCCACTAATACTATGTGTCGGAACGTGACACTCCGATCCACTAATACTATGTGTCGGAACGTGACACTCCGATCCACTAAATTCATTCTATCCGTTCATCAGGCCTTCTCTATACCAAGGCATCATCAATCCCATTACTTTAATTCGTCAAGCCTTCTTTTATACCAAGGCATCATCATTAATATCATAGATTAAAGTTTCTTTCAAGATTTGGGATTCAATGGTTTTCATCATGCTTGTTTTATCAAAAACATAATCATGTTCATGCAAGCATACAATTAAGCATATAGACAGGTTTACAATATTATCAACACATATTATTCACTATTAAGAGTTCACTACGAGTATCGTAATATAACCATAACCTACCTCCACCGAAGAATTGAATCAACAAGCTATCTTCTCAAAATCCTTGCTATCCTCTTCGTTTCTCTCTCTCTACTCGTTCGTTTCTCCTCTCTTTCTGTTCTTTTCTTTTGTTTTGTTTTATTCAAACCCTCTTCTTTTTACCCTAATTAAAAGTATAATTAAGTGTAAAGGAGGACAATAAAACCCACTAATTAACTTAAGGTTACCCCCTTTAACCCCCAAGTAATTAGACCTATTAATATTAACCCTCAATCTTTATAATTAAGGAAAGAATAGTCCAAAACGACCCCTAAACGTGTAGAGGAATCCTATTTTGCCTGGGACTGCGCAACCTGTGACGGGCCGTCGTTCCTGCGACGGTCCGTCACGGTTGGTCGTCGCAGCTCCCTCGAGCTCAAGTGGCCTGTGACGGCCCGTCACAGCCGTGACGGTCCGTCCTGTTCCTCCGTCATGACGGTCAGAAACTCGTTTCTTGCACCAAATTCTCAAAAGTTGAAGTGTTTTGCAACGGAACTCACGACGGTTCGTCGTGGATGTGACGGCACGTCCTGCAGGTCCGTCACAATTTACAGAGAGTCGATTTTCAGTACCCAATTTCAAAATTCTAAGTGCCATGGGACGACACCTCCTCGACGGGCCGTCGTGACCACGACGGTCCGTCGTTCCATCCGTCGTCCCAGCCAGTTTTTCCCAGAATTAAAATCTGTTGCTCAAAACGACTAAACAGGTCGTTACATTTACCCTCAATGAAGGAAATTCTACCTAATTTTGCTAAACCAATGGGCATCAACGTAGTCCACCGACTTATTAGTTTTGGTGTTCAGTCCAGTATTTCAAAAATAGATTTTCACTTTTACTTATAATATGATAATTATTTTTTTGATAGAAATGTAAGTAAAAATGAACAGAGAAACTAAAGTGATGAGATTTCAACAAATGGAACACTAGAGTCTATGTAGCACAAACATATATTTTCGCCTTCCTTCTTTATTGGTTATGAATTGTTCCATATGGTTTTTATTTTTTCTATTTATATTGAGTATGAATTATTTTAAGTATGAATTTCCTGCTATATTTAGTGTTCATTCAATCTGAGAAAAAGTTATGTCGCAAGATCCACTAATTGCTAGCCATATAAATTCATAAAATGATATTCTTAATCAAATTAAAAATTTTATATATATATATATTTAAATACCATTCGTTATAAAAATATTTCACCCTAATCTCCTTTTTAAAAAATAAAAAATAAAAATTTGAGGTTATATTTTTTGTCTCAATAACATTCTACTTATAACAAAGTTGACATTCACTATAGAAGTACTTTTTTTTTGTAAAACTACCTCTCTATGATAGCTTAGATAAATACTGATTGAGTGATAATTTTTTAAAAAGATAAATTACGTATAAAGATAAAATATTTAAATACTTATGATATTCCTTATTAGTGTCGTGCACATGTTAAATTTCCAATATGAATTTTTAAGAGAAAAATTGTACTTAAATGGTATCCATCATTTATGGTCATAACCTCAAGAGGGGCTATTTGGTTGACAAAATAGAGTGAAGTAAAAAACAACACTACTAAGAAAATGTCTTTCTCCCCTTATTTAAACTTTGAATGTATTTTTAGAAGTTGCACTGATGTCTTGTCAATTTGATTTAAAAAATAAGTAACTTTATGATAATATGTATTGCTCATTTATAATCAGTTTTCCTATGTTCTTTCAATTATAAATATCTACTTAAAAGCTTTAATTTAGTAATATTAATTATATTTCTAATACTGTATACTATATAATACACTACACACGTGCAATGCACGTGCCATGAGATTACTATTGTACTAAAAGTGGAAACCCACAAAAGTAAAAGTTGAAATATTATTTTACCCTCATCTCAATTCAAAAATGTTATAAAAAATCTAAGCAATTAAATATAAATAATAGGAAAAAAGGTCAAACAACCCCCCCCCCCCCAATTTTGTTTTATTGTTTGACTTTGTCTTAAAATGAAGTTAGATTTACCCCTACTATTACTAATTTCACCATATATACCCCTCATTTAACGGAAAGTCCGAAATTAACTCAAATTAAACCAATTTTATTTGAATTATCCAATTTTAACTTGACCCTACCCCACCTAAATATAACCCATTTTATGTATCTTCATAACCGTTCATCTTCATCTTTAAAGTTTTTTAGAAAAAAGAAAAAAGAAAGAAGATATGGACGATGATAGAAATGCAGACATTGATGGAATTCATACTTTAGAAACTCTTTTTCTCTTTTGATTTTGGGATTACACTACATATTATTACAAAAAATTTTACATATTTGAAAAAAATAATTAGCAAAAAAGCAACAAAATTTCCTGGAAATATTCTAACCCAGCGAACAGTGCCAAAAATAATATCATCAAACCAAAAAATAAAATAATCCATACCAAAATTTAATAGCATACAATCAATGACAAACTTGAACAAGGAATATGAAAAATGAAAAAATAATTAGAGCTTGAACTCTCTAACCAAATCTGAAATACAGAGAAAAGAGTGAAACATGTAAAAGAAAAATAAATCATAATAAAATATAAGAGTGGAAAGGAAACAAAGGGTCACCGGTAAATGGGATGAAGCTCGTTTGTGAAGTTGTATTGGTGTTGTTAACTGTTTCTGAAAAATGGGTTTGCTTATTTTGGCTTTGGGAGAGAGGTTGTGCTGGTTGCTGATTTGCAGAGCCTCGCTGGAATTGATGGTCGTTGTTCACCTGAGTTGGATCCAAAACACTCATACAAGAAAATGTAAGAGGGTAAATGGGGGAATGGCGCGGTCTCTCTTCGCTGGAGTTTGTGGATTTTTGCTAATTGTTTGGTGGGTTTTTTCAAATCGATTGTTTACATGTTCTTTTCGAAAAGGAACCCAAGTTTAAAGATGTAGATGATGAACAAGATGGAACAAAAATGGGTTATATTATTGGGTAGGGTTAAAATTGCGTAATTTCAATAAAAAAAAAACTTGGTTAATCTGAGTTAATTTGGGGCTTTCCGTCAAATGAGGGATATATATGGTGAAATTAATAACGGTAGGGGTAAATTTAACTTCATTTTAACGGCAAGGGCAAAGTCAAATAATAACATAAAATTGAGGGTCTTTTTTGACCATTTTACCTAAATTATAATTAGATTATATCATATTATATTAAATGCTGAAAATAAAAGTGTTTTAAAATGCATTTTTAAGAATGTCTTTCCATTCTCCAACATAACTTTTGAGCTTTCTACAAAATTTTAGGCAAGCTTTTGACTAATAAATATCATGTTCATGAGATAAAATTATTATTGGCAAATACATAAGATTTTTCTCTTTTCAAAGCTCAGAAGAAAAAATAAACTGATTTCATCAATTCCAGAAAATGCTTAAGCATGAAGATCGATGATTAAGGTAGAAGGTTGTAGTAGAGTGTTCTCTTGTTTTTTGAAGGGTTTAGGTTTAGTGGTGTCTGTCGTAGTAGTAATTATATTCTTATACTTTATTGTGTTTTCTTTCTACATATAACACCTCGTTATTTCAAAGAACTAGAATTAGAGAGAAACCGTTTTTGGAAATAATCAAATTTGGAAATTTTATAATTTAAGCTAAGTATAAGTTTTGGATCCAACTCAAACAACCATAACTCCTAGAATAGGATAAGTTATGTGGGATAAAATAACCTATATGAAAGTTTTTTTAAATAATCTTTCCACAGAAACCGAGTTTGCTCATTTTTTAGTTTGTATGAGGGACATATGCCCCTTAGAAGTCGGGCTTTCTAGAAAAGAAAAGTCACCCAAATTTTTGAATAGTATTTTAGTCTTTTTATAACCCAATTAATTAAATATTTTTTAGTAGTTCATTTAGGGTCTCAACTGAATTTGTTCAATTTACACACTCAAATTTTACACTAGGATTTTTAGAGAAAGAACTTACGAGGAGAAAAGAGGAGAAAAGTCAAGATTCGTCAAGTTCTTGCGATTTTGATTGCATAGTTCGCCAAGGGTTAATACTCATGAGGTATGTTAGACTTTCATAGTGTTAATTTCGTTCACTTACGTGTCAAACAAGTTTATTTCAGCGAGGTTTGTTCTAGAAAAGTGATTAGTTTGGTTATCTTGAGTGTTGTTCTAGAAATTGGCTTTATTTCTTGAGTTAGGATGATATTGTTGAGTTCTAGAGGAAATCATATCGATTTTTGGGTCTTTATGGATAGATTCTACTATATATGTACTGGATATTTGAATCCAAACAAAAATTGAGGAAAAAGAATGGAATTTAGGTGAGTTAAGATGAGAAAACAAAGAAGAAAAAACGTTGGCAAAATCTGGGTAACATGTCCACATTGTGAATCTGTTCCTCAAAAGTGGGACTTTTTCTCTTTGTGTCGGTGAGGGGTCGCATGCCACTCTTCTTCAAAAATTACTTCAACAAAATACTAAAATGCATCTCTGCGTCTCAGACTTGCTCCCACACAGTGATTTCTTGATAGTTTCTCTTGGTTAATGATATACTATGGTTTCACGGTATTATTAATACTTTTTCCTTAAAGTCTAGTGTGTCCAGAAGCCTTTTTGTGCTAATTTTTATATAAGTTTCTCTTTATTTGCAGGAAATCTGTCCAAAGATGAATGCGGAGATTTTGAGCGAAGAAATGCAGAAGAGACCACCTACGGAGCTTGTGACGGTCCGTTGTGCTTGTGACGGTCCGTAGGTGGCAGCGTAGTGCAGCTGCTGAAAGAAGATGGGGAAGTCTGACCAAGTGTGGGGTTACGGATTCCATGACGGCCAGTCGTGTCTATGATGGTCTGTCCTATAGGTTCGTCATGAAGTTCAGAGAAGTAATCATGTTACCCATATTTCAAGAGTTGAAGTATTTTGGAACGAAGACCCTCGACGGACCGTCGTGTTTGCGACGGTCCGTCATACTTGCCGTCGAGGGTATGAAGAGAGCAACAGAAGAAATTGCACAAGTATGGGACGACGGAACCATGACGGTCCGTCGTGACCATGACGATCCGTAACGAGGTCCGTCGACCCAGCCTCATTTTGACAGATTTCCAGCAAATAGAGTCCTTGTTTAATTAGGTTTTTATTTTCTATAAATAGTTCGATAAAACTCGTTTTTGAGGTTAGACTCTGGATCATTATTAGACTCCGTATTTTTAGACAGTTTTTGATTATCATTAGACTTTTTGTGAGATTATTGATTACTTTGAGATTCTTGCAATTGATTATTGGTGGTTTTTTGTGATTAATCAAGCAAACTCTCGGATTTTACTCTTTCTCATTGAAGTAAGTACATGAATTCTTATATAATATATTTGAATATTGTGATTATGACTATGGGTAACTAAACTCCATAACTAGGGTTATGGTGAACCATAGGCAAATAATGAGATAAAACCTAACTAAAATAACAATTCTAGAATAGTGTCTTGCATGTATTAATAATTCTTTCGCTTAGAAGACTTTTTAACGGATGGCCAACGTTAGAACTCGCCTTAATGCTTCTTGCCGGACCAAGGAGGTAGATAATAGGAAAAGAATTATCAACATAGATTTATTGTATACTATCTAATAGGCTAGTATTGATTGGTAAGTAATAACTTAGTCAAATATCGAATACAATGCTTAATATGAGGTAAACATAAGGGTTAGGATAGCAACACACGTAGCCGGACCAAGGTGCAGAGTGAGATTTTCTAGATGCCGGACCAAGGATTTAGAAATACAAAACTTATCACATTGCATGCAATATATTAGGAAAGAATTGTTATAGTTAGAATTATCAAATTATGAACCTTTGGGGAACATGTAAACCCTAGTTACTTTGATTAATTGATTAAAATCCAACATTCAAAGTTGTTAAGTGTCTGTTTCAATTTAGGTAGTTATTATCGTTCATTTAGAAATAGAAACCCCCCTTTTATTGTTTTTACTTTCCAAGGAAGTCATTGACTAAACAAAAGTAATAATAGATTGAAGTTAAGCCTAGACTATTTTCCTCGTGGGAACGATCCCAACCTCACTAGTTAGGTTATTTACTTGACACGACCGCTTTACTTCTTATTTGAGAAGTAAGTTTGAGCGTATCAAATTTTGGTGCCGCTGCCGGGGATTATAGATTTTAGATTAACTTGAACTTATTACTATAGTTTAGTTGATATTTTCTTGATTTTACTTTGTTTTTTTTTTATTCTTTCAGAACTATCCTCCTTGTATTCCAAATACACGGAGAGGAAGAGAACCATTGTTCCCCTACGATCACGAATTAGAGCGTACATTACGCAATATGAATTGACACTTGGGAATAAATGATGATGATCCAAACCAGAACATCCCAAATCCGGTTGATGTTCATGGTCAGTTGTTACCTGAAGCTCCTGGTGAACACCGACAGAGGGGACAAAATCCCGTTCCACGGCCCCAAGCATACTACAGAGGCTATGATAACATAGCAGACTCTGATGGGCCACTTGTCTTACCTCCTCTACCCATAGGCCACACCTTTGTGGTAACTAGTAGCCTGATGCAGATGCTCACTGCCAGAGGTTTGTTTTCAGGGCTACCTTCTGAGGATCCACATGCCCATATAGATAAGGTAAGGGCAGTGTGTAAAAGTTGTGTAGGGAGGCCTGATTTGGATTTAGATGTAATAGGTCTCATAGTGTTTCCTCTCTCACTGACGTGAGAGGCTGCTATGTGGTTCACTGAGCTCCCATACAACTCAATCTTCACTTGGAACCAACTAAGGGATGTCTTCTTAGCACGCTACTATCCGGTCTCCAAGAAACTAAACCACAAAGACAGAGTGAACAACATTGTGGCACTACCAGGAGAGTCAGTTCGTAGTTCTTCGGATAGATTCACCTCATTCTTGAGAAGTGTTCCAAATCACCATATAGATGATGAGTCACTAAAGAAATACTTCTATCGGGGACAGGATGATAATAATAAACCGGTGTTGGACACTATAGCAGGTGGATCTTATGGGGAATGTCCTTATGCTCAGATTGCCAAAACATTAGAGAAAATCTCCTGGAATAATAAAGCTTGGAGTACTAGGAAGTCTGATACAAGGAGAAACACCTTCACAGTACAGTCCACTCACAACCCAGCCACAGATGAGATTTGCGAAGAAATGGCTCAGATGAGAACTGAGCTTGGGTTGGTACTACAACATGTCACTGGGGGTGCAGAAAAGATAAATGCAGTTAACTAGTTGTCGAAACCACCATCTAATGATGAATGCTATTATGCGGAGGACTCCTATGCGGTAAATGAGCAGACGCGGTTTCCGACCGAGCGCCCAAAGCTCAAATCAGGATAATTGGCGCCAAGCTCAAGGGAACCAAGGTCAGACCTATAGTAACTATAACTGTGAGGGTCATTATGTCCGAGATGGAAAGTACAACCGCGACAACAACTTCAACAGGGGTAAATACGGTAACAGAAATGATAGGAATGGGCCCTATGTCCCTCCTCAAAATCGTGAAGTTACTCCTAGGGATGGTGGAGATAGTATGGCGCGAGTTGAGGATATGTTTCACAAAATGATGAGGAGGTTCGATGCTAGTGATGAGCACATTAAAGAGTTAAGGGGTGATTTAGCTAGTATTGGGCAAAAAGTTGATACACATGCAATATCGATTGAACACATCGAATTGCAAATGGCCCAATTATCTGCGACAGTGAACACACGTCAACCGGGCACTCTTCCTAGCAACACCGTCCAAAATCCAAAAAATGATGTGCACTGTATGGCAATCACTACTCGGGGTGGGAAGCAAACCATTGACCAACCTATGCCGTCTAATGAGGAAAATGTGAGAAATGATGATATAAGGTGGTAAAGGGTAGTGTTGAGGAAGAAGAGAGCAATGGAAAAGATGCAGAAGTCCCTATGAAGGTAATTCCCATGCCTAGAACACCATCACCCTTCCCTCAGAGATTAGTGAAAAAGACCGAGGATGGTAAATATCGGTGTTTTATAACAATGCTGAAGCAGCTCTCTATCAATGTCCCTTTGGTAGAAGCTCTCGAACAAATGCCCGGTTATGCCAAGTTTATGAAAGATCTGGTCACAAAGAAAACATCGGTCACTTTTGAGGATGATTATAGACTGCAGCATTGTAGTGATATTTCTACAATATCCCTCGTACAAAAGAAAGAAGATCCGGGTGCGTTCACTATTCCTTGTACAGTTGGGTCATTACATTTTGCGAAAGCATTATGTGATCTAGGGGAAAGCATAAATCTCATGCCCTCTCGATCTACAAGAAGTTGGATTTGGGGGATCCAAAACCCACTGCGATGCGGCTACTGATGGATGATCGCATAGTGAAAAGGCCTATAGGGATACTCCATGATGTGCTAGTAAAAGTGGAGTCATTCATCTTTCCTGCTGATTTTGTTATTCTTGATTGTGAAGTCAATTTTGAAGTGCCTATTATTCTTGGGAGGCCATTCCTGTCTACAGGTAGAGCCTTAGTTTATATGGAAAAGGGACAGATGAAATTTCGGTTGAACAATGAAGAAGCGACCTTCAACATTTGTAGGACCATAAGGCAGAGTGGCGAGCTCCAATCTGTATCTGCCATATCCCACAAAGAAAAGATGAAGAAGGAAAATGAACAAAAAACTACAAAATAAGAGTTTATGGTTGGGAATTTAGTGCTTTTAGACAGTTCTGGGTGGCCTTGTCTTCCGGGCAAGCTCAAGTCCAAATCGACTAGCCCTTACTTGATTACCCAAGTATTCCCTCATGGAGCAGTTGAGTTAAAATCCAAGGAGGGAGTGCGGTTTAAGATGAATAGAGAACGAATAAAACTCTATTTTTGGCATAAAGCATCGCGGAATGAAGTGATAGAGGCATACCATCTTGATGAAGTCTGAGTAATCAAGTGTCCACAGTCGTGCCGCGACATTAAATCAGGCGCTTGTTGGGAGGCAACCCAATACTTATAGTCTTTTTAGTAATGGTAGCATTTTTCTACTAATGGGTTTTTAAATTTGCAGGCACATCACCAGGAAATTCTGCAGAAAATTGCTCTACAACAGTCATTGACGGATTCAGCGACGGACCGTTGCGCCTGCGACGGACCGTTGCGCCTGCGACGGACCATTGCATAAATCCGTTGTGCCAGGTACGTCTTTCTGTTATTCTCAAACTAGGGCACACACTAAGGACCCAACGACGGGTCGTCACAACTGAGATGGACCATCGTTGGGGAGTCGTCGCGTCATTAATGAGGCGTACCCGACCAGGTTGGAGTCTTTTTCAAAATCATACCGTTTAAACTCCCCCAACCCCTCATTTCACCCCCATTCCTTCATTATTCCTCCCATTTCCCTCTCTTTCAACTTCCACAATCTCTCCCTCGATCATTGTTCCCCCAAAATTCTCCAAAGCCCTAAAAGTTATAATCTACTAGTCAGAATTGCTGTTGTGGGTGTCTTCCTGGTCACCGAGTACTTGTCCATCTTGTTTTTCTCCAATTCTAAGGTATGTTCTCTAATTTCTACTCATTTATCTTGCATTTTTGTTTATTAATTAGTATTAGCTTAGTTTTTCGTGATATGTTCGTTTCTTTTTTATAAGATTCTGTCTAACCTAGGTTAAAAATGTTCGAAATTGCCGTGTTTACAACCCTAGACATAGGTTCTTTTGCATTGCTAGTTTCCTAGGTAGTTGGGTTAGACAAATGTAGGTCCAAAACACTACAAGTTCGATTTGGGTTCATCGGGGATGCTTGGGGTACCCCCAGTTCTATCACTGATCTACAGAACGAGACCCCGATGACGGACCATCGTACCCATGACGGACCATCATAGGGTCCATTCCAATAGCCCTAACACCCTACTGTCCAAATTTTATTAAGTGTCCTCCAACGAACCCATGCGACAGACCGTTGTCTTTACGACGGTCCGTCCTTCACAACCGTTCTGGTTGTTAGAGACCCTATTTCTGAGCGTCTCTCACTTTTTCTAAGTGTCCTTCAACGGAACCGTTCTGGTTGTCAGAGACCCTGTTTCTAAGGGTCTCTCTTCATTTTTCTAAGTGTCCTTCAACAAACCATGTGACGGACCGTCGTCATTATGACGGTCCGTCCTGCACAACCGTTCTGGTTGTCAGAGACCCTGTTTCTAAGGGTCTCTCTCCATTTTTCTAAGTGTCCTAAAACGGTGATTACGATGGACCGTCATACCCACACGGTCTGTCCTACATGACCGTTATGACGGTCAGAGACCCCTCTCCTAAGGGTCTCCATATTTTTTTCCAAGTGTCCTCTGACGGACACCTACGACGGACCGTCGTACCTATGACGGTCCGTCCTGCACATACCGTCATACTAGTCAGAGATTCTGTATCAGGGTTCTCTACATATACATAGTCTAAGTGAGACACGACGAACCCCATGACGGTCCGTCATCGCCACGACGAGCCGTCACTTGGCCCGTCATGTTTCACTGTTACTATAGAAATATCTTATTATTTTAATTTTTTGTGTGGTTTTGCTTGTCTTGTTTGCAACTACTCGTACTAATATTGATCCTTTACAGGTACTATCTACTATGGCACCCAAGCAAGATCGAATCTATGCACGTGGGCAATCGAAGTCTGTCGCCCTATCTGCCCGCATGGTCATTGGCTCTAATGATGAGCGTGACCCCGAGTATGTGCCCCCATGAACTTCCACCCCTTCCCGTGTTGCACGTGCTCCCAGAGCCACACCGAAAAAGGTGGCATCCGGCGTAGTCACTGCCTCCCAGTCTGATAAGGAGCGCACACTTACCGGCACACCCTCTAGGTTAGCCACAAATGAAGGAGTGTCTGGCTCCTTAGGAGTATCGTGGTCGGAGGAAGCCTCCAGCTAGGTTCCCGCACCCACCACCGCTGCAGCGTCAACCTCGTCTTATTAGGCTGACAGTTTGGAATCCACATCAGGTTCACCAGCTCAGGCCCTCACCCCAGCCACTAATCAGCCCAACCGGTGGTGTGTCGACAGGCAATTTCAAGTCTACTCCGACGCCAAGTTCCTGACTAACAAAGGAGATATGACTCGAACACTCACCTTGGAGCTGCGGTTCTTTACAGGGAGTCTCCCGACGATTCCTGAGATCGACAATCTCTTCACCAGGAATCGCCTGGAGTGGACAGCACGTCTATTGGGACGTTACAGTGAAGAAATGGTCCGAGAGTTCTACGCATCCTACGTAGCGACTCTCCGATCACAGATTGATAGGCGGGCTGTCCCCGCCAAACAAGCCCCACTGGAGCAGGTCCGAGTACGGGGCGTTCAGGTCGACATTTCCTGCCTGCCATCCGCCGGTTTCTATACGGCGAGGGTGTTGATGCGACTCGAACCCCTCTCACTGCCGAGTTTGACTACCGTTGGCAGCTTGTTAAAGATAGCCAGTTCCTGCGTGAGCCATCGCTGAGAGACACCACTAAGAGGTGGATGGCCCTTCACCTGTCAGTTGATGGAGAGGGTGCCGACTAGGTGACCGAGCCAAAAGGGGCCATCAAGAAGGCCAACCCAACTTTCACGGCGAAGTTCTTGTGGCTGATTGTCCGCCATTGCCTTTCCCCCACAGCCGCTGATAATATCGTTACATGGGATCGAGCAGTGTTGATGGCGGTGATTATAGTCGGGTTTGAGGTGGATTTCGCGTGGCTTCTACAGGCAGTCATGCACGAGAGAGCTTTCAAGGTCACAACTACTTACCCTTTCCCGTGCATGATCTTTTCTCTCTGCAGGTCCGCAGGTGTGCCTATATGGCACGTAGATTAGCTCAAGACCCCGCAGGGCACTGTTGTGGCCAATGAGTTTGCTCCACGCAGAGGGCCCCGTCCAGAGCTGCCCCCACTTGCTTACAATCTTGCTGGTACGGTAGCCCAGGCCCGCACGGCTACGCAGGCGGCGTCCACTGACACTACCCCGGTCGAGTCTATCCCGGGTAGTAGCATTGCCCCGAGCTCCTCTCGCACAGCCCCTCTACCCGCATTGGTCCCGCTTGCTAGCGTCCAAAAATTAGAGGCGCAAATGGGTACACTTCTTCATCATATCCAGCAGTGGATGCAGAGGGCCATTACCAAGACAGAAGAGTGCCTGGAGCGGAAAATCGCCCAGTATACAAAGCGAAAGATCGCTGAGGTTCACCAGCATTTGGACGCTTTTGAGTTGCGGGTGCTAGACCGGCCATCCCCTGCGGTCAATGTGTCGACTCTTCAGGCTGCGGTCGACAGTCTTCACACAGATATTGACACGATTTTAGAAGCTAGGGTGCCGGAGTCTGTGGCCCCTTCTGTCGAGCCTGCTGAAGACACAGTGTTGGCGGCCGTATTCGCCACCTTAGAGATTCCACCACCTCCCCCTCTAGATAATGCCAAAAGGCGTAAGAGTCGAGCAAGGGACGAGGCGCGAGCACGGAAGAAGGAGCGCCGTGAGATGGAGGCTGCGAGGAGAGCCTCACTTGCTGATGAGGCTGTGCACCAGATGAGAGCAGGAGAGTTAGCCGCTGGGACGTCTAGCTCCCGAACTGTGGAGATAGCGGGAGGCACTGTTGATAGTGCGGTTGTTGTTGAAGACACCATTGAGGGTGTCCAGATTGCTGAGGACGTGGGTTCCGGGGAACCGGGACCACCAGCTTGCTGATCGACGGCGCTTTGCGCCTCAGGTTTGCTTCACCTACAACTCTAGTATTTAAATTTTTATGCATTGGGGACAATTGCATGTTTTTTTTGTTGGGGGTGGGGTAAATGGAAAGTGAGTGTTCGGGTGAAGTCTGAGTAGCCCAATTCACTATCCTCTTTTAGGGTTTTCTTGCCTGTGTTCTTTTTCCCCAAAAGACTGATTACTTTTTTCTGTTGAACCGGCTTGTCTATATCTTTTGTACATAGTTTAATTCTGGATTGTGATGGCTAATATGATATCCTGATAAATTGGAAAATGATGCATGACTAGGCATAGTAACTGATAATTGTGTGGCTCTAAGCATGACATCGAGGTACACCATTGCATTACCCTAAGTTTAAAATTCAAACTAGGTGTCTGATAATCTGGTAGAGTGATGAAATGTCATGTGAGTATGAGGAAGATTTGAATAGTCCACTATTTGTACAGAGCTAGAACTTGCCTGGTTAGTCCTGCTAAAAGTAAGCTGTAATAGGCAATTAGGAAGGATCATAGGCCCTTATTCAATATAGCCCATTTTTAGCCTAAATAAATGAAAACCAAAAGAAATTTATCCTTCTTTGATCCAAATGATCTGAGCTTAAATTAGACCTTTCTTTTTCACCCCAACTGATCTTTTCTGGGAATAATGTGTTGTCCCTTGTCCCTCCTTGGACATGTGCACCTCAGCTTATGCCTAAAGCATAAGTTGAGGGTGGATAATGCAGTAAACAACCTTCGTTATGGCCCTGACCCAACTTTGGGTATTGTGTACCTTGACTCATAGCAAAGCCATGTGTTTAGGGTGGCTATTATGAGGAATGCTCTGGAAAGTGGGGTTGAAAGAACAAAGAGAGAGAAAGAACAAAAGTAAAGTGACTCAAGAATTAGTTGAAACATAAGTAAAGAAAACGAAAAATATACAAGAAATACAAGCAAGAAAAGAAGAGAGTCACTTACACAAATGAAGAAGGAACAGAAAATAGCAAGGTGAAAGAATATGAGAAACTTGGCAAGATGAAATGATAGAAAATGGTATGTTTAGCCGATATGTCAAGGAGGGCAAAAAGTCACTAAAGTATACCTAAATATACCCTACCTGACCCTGAGCCTATGTTACAAGCTAAGAAAGTCCTATCGTGATCCTAAGGGTTGTATAGAGAACTTAAGGCAGTGAAAATAAGGGCAAGCTTATGGCAATAGGTATGAATGAGTGTAACTTTGTTCTGAGAGCGGGTGTTGAAAAGTAATCCTTATACTCAAACTGAAATCATTGTGTGAAAATGAGGATTTTGTTTTAAAGTGAGGACACTAGTTGCAATACCGAAATTGTTAGCACCTCGGTGAGAAATTGAAGAGGATAGGTGTTAGTGCATGGTGAGTCTGTGTCATGTTCTGATCCCACATAATTCAAGCCTAATAGTGATAGCATGCATATATATGATGAGATTAATCAGGATTGATATCCAAATGATTGCAAAGGATAAAACATGGATACTAATGTACAAAGATTGTGTATTGAGTCATAGTGCGTCGCTTGAGGACAAACGACGAATTTAAGTTGAGGGTGTTGATATACCGTGGTTTCAAGGTATTATTAATACTTTTTCCTCAAAGTCTAGTGTGTCCAAAAGCCTTTTTGTACTAATTTTTATATAAGTTTCTGTTTATTTGCAGGAAATCTGTCCAAAGATAAATGCGGAGATTTTGAGCGAAGAAATGCAGAACAGACCACCTACGGAGCTTGTGACGGTCCGTAGGTGGCAGCGTAGTGCAGCTGCTGAAGGAAGATGGGGTATTCTTACCAAGTGTGGGGTTACGGAGTCCATGACGTCCCGTCGTGTCTATGACGGTCCGTCCTGTAGGTTCGTCATGAAGTTCAGAGAAGTAATCCCAGTACCCATATTCCAAGAGTTGAAGTATTTTGGAACAGAGACCCTCGACGGACCGTCGTTTTTGTGATGGTCCATCATACTTGTCGTCGAGGGTATGAAGAGAGCAGCAGAAGAAATTGCACAAGTACGGGACGACGGAGTCCATGACGGTCCGTCGTGACCACGACGATCCGTCGCGAGGTCCGTCGACCCAGCCGCGTTTTGACAGATTTCCAGCAAATAGAGTCCTTGTTTAATTAGGTTTTTATTTTCTATAAATAATTCGAAAAAACTCGTTTTTGAGGTTATACTATGGATCATTATTAAACTCCGTATTGCTAGACACTTTTTGATTATCATTAGACTTTTTGTGAGATTATTGATTACTTTGAGATTCTTGCAAGTGATTATTTGTGGTTTTTGGTGATTAATCAAGCAAACTCTCGGATTTTACTCTTTCTCATTGAAGTATGTACAAGAATTCCAATTTAATATATTTGAATATTGTGATTATGACTATGGGTAACTAAACTCCATAACTAGGGTTGTGGGGAACCATAGGCACATAATGAGATAAAACCTAACTAAAATAACAATTCTAGAATAGTGTCTTGCATGTATTAATAATTCTTTCGCTTAGAAGTCTTTTTAACGAATGGACAACTTTAGAACTCGCCTTAATGCTACTTGCCGAACCAAGGAGGTAGATAATAGGAAAAGAATTATCAACATAGATTAAGTGTATACTATCTAGTAGGCTAGTATTGATTGGTACGAGGTAATAACTTAGTTAAATATCGAATACGATGCTTAATATGAGGTAAAGATAAGGGTTAGGATAGCAACACACGTAGCCGACCAAGGTGCGGAGTGAGATTTTCTAGATGCCGGACCAAGGATTTAGAAATACATAACTTATCACTTTGCATACAAGATAGTAGGAAAGAATTGTTACAGTTAGAATTATCAAATTATGAACTTGTGGGGAACACGTAAACCCTAGTTACATTGATTAATTGATTACAATCAAACATTCAAAGTTGTTAAGTGTCTCTTTGAATTTAGGTAGTTATTATCATTCATTTAGAAATAGAAACCCCCCTTTTATTGTTTTTACTTTCCAAGGAAGTCATTGACTAAACAAAAGTAATAATAGATTAAAGTTAAGTCTAGACTATTTTCCTCGTGGGAACGATCCCAACCTCACTAGTTGGGTTATTTACTTGACACGACCGCTTTACTTCTTATTTGAGAAGTAAGTTTGAGCGTATCAGTTAACTATCTAAAAACACTCGTAAACATCACGATATAATTCCTTGCACAAATCATCACCTTAAATTCATAATTCAAATTCAAGGTAGAGTTTAGAGTCGAGTCAAGAGTTCTTAGAGTCCTTCAAAAGTCTTTCATAATCATTTTAAACTTGTTTTAATGACTTTAGAACTGAGTTGATTAAGAGTAAGAGTGAAGTTAATTTCTTCAAAAGATTTATATGGGAACTATTCCCAAAAGTTAAAATGTTTTCACATCTAGATAACAAACACTAATTTCCAAATGAGCTTCCATGAGAAGTTTTGAGTTCCATATCTTTTAAGAGATAGGTTGTTTGAGTAGTAATCTCAAACCACAGAGAAAGAGTTATGTTTTTAAACATATGAGTTGAGTAAATTTTTGGAGTAGAGGATGAGTTCATAATAACTCAAGTCTCCATAAAGTAGTCATCTTGGATAGAAATGGTCATACATTTTATATGATTCAATAATGCTTTTTAGAATAGACTAGTGGATCCACTTAGTTGAGGCGTTCTATATCCTGACAAGTTATAGGACAGTTTTGGCAGTGTGAGCGAGACCTTGTACCGTAACATAGCTCATAGTGATGGTTTGTTGGTTAGAGAAACTCCCACAAAAGTATATTACTTTATTATTATTATTATTATATTATTATTATTTTTATTATATATATATATATATATATATATATATTATATATATATATATATATATATATATATATATATATATATACACACACATACGTTGAGTTGTAATTGTATTTGGAGTTGCTACCTACTATTTTAATGGTTTATATAAACTGGATCTTTATTATTTTTATTTATGCATTGAGTTAAGTATCCATGAGTTGAGTAAGGTTGAGGTAAGTGTTTCTTAAAAATTCAGTCCAAGCTTATGTCATGTTTAGTTTTCCCCTCGTATACTCGTTCTGTCAATGTACTGGTAAAATTTGGCCATGGTCCTAGTCCATGGAACCGACCCTTCAGACTCTAGTCCCAGTCGCGAATGATCGTCGACCAACACGGACCGTCATTCTACCCACGGCTAGTCAATCCGATCCGTGGGTGACCCCGAACAGTAGTTAACTCAGGGCTCATTTGGTGTTTTCCCTATACGTTGGACCCGATTACATTGTCTGGCCCCTAAACTACGCAATTTTGATCATTTCAATCCGAGTAACTTAATTTTAATCTACCCTAAGCAAATCATTCCCAAAATTTAGAAAATTTAAAACGAAGAAGGAGAAAGAGTTGCCCTAACCCCTCTCTAAGAACGCAATAAGTTTCCATCAGTTCCAGCCCCAAAATCAAAAGATTTCTTCGTGGAATTTGACACCTAGTATGTGGGATTTCACTTGTTGGTTCCCTTCACCCATTAGGTTCCTATAATTCAGTTAGATTCTTGATTCCCTTAATATTATATAGACGTAGAATTTCTAGAATTTCAGTGGATCAATATGAATAGTTACTTTAATATTGTTAATCAAATTATCATGATTTTAGTATGGCTTTACGTAGATTCTTTCATAAATTAAGAACCCTAGTTATATAGTTCTTTTAGATAATGACTTGCACATGCTAGGTTAGACATTTCAGATATACATGCCTCAAATTTGAATGTTTCATTATCAATACATTAATGTTGCATTTTCAGTTAGCATGTTAGTATTTTTTAATATCCAATATTTATAAAAATCCAGTCATAGACTGTGAATTACATAATCAAGTGGGAGAAGCTTAATACCAAGTTGGACTAGGATGTGTCACCCTCATAGTCGAAGAATTACGTGTCGCATAGGTTTTAAGTCCCCTATGTGGGCATCATTTTAATAATCACGCCAGTCATGCCTCTTTATCTCTGGTATTTTGGATCCTCTCAATGGGGTGTATACATTGGACTCCACATTTAGGTCATCTGATTTTATGTTTGTTATTAGTAGCCCCTTTTTAGTTAGATTCTATGTATTGACCCTGTTATCGAATACAGTCAAATTTCAGTTTAAACATGTTATTAACATGGTCATTGCATTCAGATAGTTCATGTTCATTATTTCCATTTCAACACCATGCTTATCTTATCATTGCTCAGATATGTGCTTGAGTTCAGTTATGATTATTGTTCAGTTTTACTCTATTCTTCATGTTCAGTACCTTTCAAGTACTAACACATATTCTACACTTCATCATGTCTTTATGTAGGTTCAGGTTCCCAGCTTCCATGTCATGCATAGATCGATTCTTGATCTCAACTCAGCAGCATTTGTAGTGAGTCCTCATCCTTCGAGGACGATTGATATGTTTATTTCCCTTTGCTTCTAGTCTTTCATTTTCAGTATTTCATAGATCTAGCAGAGGCATGATAGGTTTGAGTTGGCATATTACCAGCTTAAGGATGTGGCTCACATTTGGTTTACTTAATGGAAGGAAAGCAATGGAACAAATGTGGCTCTTATCACTTGGGAGTGTTTTAGTGTGACTTTTCTAGACAAATTCTTCTCAAGAGAGTTGAGGTAGGCAAAAGCTCAAGATTTCATGAATTGGAAGCAAGGTAGCATGAAATTCCAAGAGTACAGACTCAAATTCATCCAACTCTTCAGTTATGATCTTCACATGGTTGCCGATTCAAGGGCTCAAATGAACAAGATTTTGTATGAAGTGTCGAACTTATTGAAAATAGAGTGCAGAAATACTATATTGCTCGAAATTATGAACATCTCTAGGCTCATGAGACATACTCAGCATGTTGAGGAGATAATCTTAGGGAATAGGCTAAGGATAACAAGAATTATATGATTGGGAGTTGTGAGTATTCTCAAGAAAAAATGGGTTGTTGAATCACTCTTAGTCTCAGCACAAATCTTAAGCCCCAGCACCTTCATGAGCTAGTGTTCCTTCATCAGCTAGTTTCCAGAAGTCTTTTCAAACTATCTTCCTATTATCCCTCTTAGGAGAGAATTAGACTTCGACAGAGATATTTTTCCCAACACTCGCCCTATCTCTATTTCGAAATATAGAATGGCTCTAAAAATGTTGAAAGAGTTAGAAGACCAGTTGAAAGATCTTCTTGAGAAATGTTTTATTCGACATAGTGTCTCACCTTGTGGCCCTCTGCTATTGTTTGTTATAAAGAAGGATAATTCTCTTAGAATGTCTATAGATTAGGGTCAGTTGAACAAGGTTACTATCAAGAATAAGTATCCTCTTTCAAAAATTGATGATCTTATGAGTTCCTAGTTTTGTCTTTTGGTTTGACCAATGTTGCTGCAGCATTCATAGACTTCATCAAAAAAGCATTAAAGCCTTATTTAGATATATTGGTTATAGTATGACATTCTACTCTATTCGAGGAGTGAGAAAGATCGTGCTAGTCGCCGATGAATAGTCCTCCAAACTCTCAAGGATAATGAGTTAATTGCTAAGTTTTCTAAGTGTCAATTTTGGCTTAAGTCTGTGGTATTCTTAGGAAATATTGTTTCCAGTGATGGAATTATAGTTTATACCTAAAATTTAGAGGAAGTGCAGAACTGTCCTAGAATCACGTCTCTAACTGATATTAAGAGTTTCTTGGGATTGTGTGGCTATTATAGAAGGTTTGTCAAGGGATTATCATCTATTCATATTCTTTGTCTAAGTTGAGTACGTAAAAAATAGTTAAGTTTCAATAGTCTAAAGCTTGTGAGAAAAACTTTCAGAAATTGAAGAACAGGTTTATTATTCCCCCAATATAGATCTTAACAGAAAGTGCACAAGGTTTTGTAGTGTATTGTGATGCGTCCAGAGTTGGATTGAGTTGTGTCAGAATGTAGAATAGAAATGTTATAGATTATGCGTCAAGAAAACTTAAGATTCACGAGGAGAACTACCCAACCCATGATCTTGAGTTGGCTATCGTAGTATTTTTTTGAAGATGTGGAGTCACTATCTTCATGGTGTTGACGTAGATGTATTCGCCGATCATAAGAGCCTTCAATATGTTTCTAGTCGGAAGGAGCTTAATCTCAGACACACAAGGTAGTTGAAATTACTCAAGGATTATGACATGAGTATTCTCTATCACCTAGGTAAAGCTAATGATTTTGCTAATGCCTTGGCAGATTGTCTATGGGTATTACCGTCCATTTTGAGGACAACAAGAAAGACCTAGAAAAATATGTGCATAGACTTGCACGATTAGGAGTTCATCTAATGGATTCCAACGAAGGAAGAGTAGTTGTGATGAATGAGGCTGAACCATCGTTAGTTTTTAGAGTTAAAGAAAAACAAGACCAAGATCCTATTTTGCTTGAATTGAAGGCAAATGTTCATAACCAAAAAGTAATGACTTTTGAACAAGGTGGAGATGAACAATATGTACTTCAAAACTGATTTGTTGCAATCTCGCTGGCAACATGATTCCATTTAGGTAATTGTAGATCGAATGACTAAATCAACCCACTTTTTGCCGGTAAAGACTACCCATTCAACATAAGATTATGATAAGGTATATCTTTAAGAGGTAGTTAGACTTCATGATGTAACAATGTCAATTATTTCATAGAGAGGTCCACAATTCACTGCACAGTTTTAGAAGTCATTCCAGAAAGGTTTAGGTTCAAAGGTAAACTTGAGTACTACTTTTAATCCTCAGACAGATGAACAAGCATAGTGCATAATTCAGACTTTAGAAGATATGTTGAGGGCTTGTGTGATTGATTTCAAGGGTAAATGGTCTGATCACTTACCTCTTATAAAGTTTGCCTACAACAATAGTTACCATTCGAGCATCCAAATGGCTTTGTATGAGGCTCTTAATAGGATAAGATGTAGATCTCCTATAGGATGGTTTGAAGATGATGAAGTTGTGTTGATAGGACCCGATTCAGTTTATCAAGCTCTGGAAAAAGTAAAATTTGCTCAAGAGAGGTTGAAAACAACGCATAGTCGGTATAAATACTATACAAATGTTAGGAGTAAAGATTTAGCATTTGAAGTAGATAATTGGGCTTAGTTGAAGTTTTCACCCATGAAGGGTATTATGAAATTTGGTAAGAAGGGAAAGCTTAGTCTCTAGTTGGCCCTTATTGAATATGAAAGGCAATGTAGCTTATAACTAAGAGTTACCCCAAGAGTTCGAGGCGGTTCATCCAGTATTTGATATTTCCATGTTGAAAAAGTGCATGGGCGATACTTCACTTATCAGACCTACCTAAGACATTGGTATAAAGGATATCTTATCTTATGAACAGATTCTTGTTCAGATTCTAGATCGTCAAGTTCGAAAGCTATGGACCAAGAAAGTAGCATCAGTCAAGGTTCTGTGGAGAAATAAATTGTTTGATGAAGCTACATGCGAAGCTGAAGAAATTAAGAAGAGATACCCACATCTATTTGAGTCTTGAGAAATTCAAAATTAAGGTACTAATCCTTTTCTTGACATTTAATTTTAGTTGACTTGTTGTGTTTACATTTTTCTTGTTGGGTGTTTGAGCTGGATGTTAGATGTTACACCGTTAGATTACTAAGAGGAATCTCATTCAAGGAAGAATGTACCCAAGGGTGAGAAATGGTAACACCCCGTTATTTGAAAGAACTATAATTAGCGTTTTTGGAAATTTGACAAGTTAAGATAAGTATAAGTTTTGGATCAAATTAAAACAACCAGAAAGCCTAGACCAAGATTATTTAGGTGGGATAAAAGATACTATCCGAAAGGCCTTTAAACTATCTTTCCAACGCCACAAAGTTTGATCATTTTCCTGTTCGTATGAGGGAGATATGTTGTTTGAAGTCAGGTTGTCTGGACAAGGAAAGTCACACTAATTTTTGAAGGGTATTTTGTCTTTTCATGACCTAATTGATTATATCCATTTTAGTAGTATATTTGGGGACTACACTAAATTTGTTTGATTTACGCACTCAAAATTCATGCTAGGGTTCTTAGAGAAATAAATCAATAAGAGAAAGGAGAAGAAAAGCCATGATTCGTCAAGTTCTTACATTTTTTGTTGTGGAGTTCACCAAGGGTTAATCCCCATGAGATATGTGAGACTTTCATATCGTTGGGTTCATTTACCCACGCATCAGTGATGCTTATTTCAGTAAGATTCATTTTAGAAAGTTGAAATATTGATGATCTTGAGTTGTGTTCTTGAAATTGGCTTTAGTTCTTGAGTTAAGATGATATTGTTAAGTTCTTGAGGAAATCGTGTCGATTTTAGGTTCGTCTATAGATAGATTTTGGTGTACATGTATTGTTTATTTGAATGCAAAAGACAAATAGAGAAAAAAAATCAAATTTAGGAGAATTGAGGTGAAAAAATGAAGACAAAAAAATTGGGTAAAATCTTAATACACAGTCTACGTTGCAGATTTGTTCCTTAGAAGTGAGACTTTTTCTCACCGCGTTGCGGAGAAGTCGTGGACCCCTATGCCTCAAAAATTACTTAGACCAAATAATAAAATGCATTTTTCGCGTCATAGACTTGCTCCCAGACAGTGATTTCATGACCGTTTCTCATGTTTAACTATCTAAAAACACTCCTAAACATCACGATATCATTCCTATCACAAATCATAACCTTGAATTCATTACTTAAATTCAAGGTAGAGTTAAGAGTCGAGTTAAGAGAGTTCTTAGAGTCCTTCAAATGTCTTTCACAATCATTTTAAACTAGTTTTAAAGACATGAACATTGAATTGAGTAATAATAAAAGTGAAGTTAATTAAAAAAAGATTTATATGTGAACTAAGTATTCCCAAGAGTGAAAATATTTTCACATCTAGACAAGAGAGAAAACATTGATTTCCGAATAAGTTTTCAAGAGTAGTTTTGAGTTCCATCTCTTTAAAGAGATAAGCTATTTTAGTAATAATCTCAAACCATAGAGAAAGAGTTATGTTTTTAAACATATGAGCTGAGTATATTCTAGGAGTAGCATTAAGCACCGATACATAGACTAGTTCATAATAACTCAAGTCTCCATTAGCCATGTCGTCATCATAGGTAGAAAGGGTCATACTTTGTAGATGATTCCTTAATTCTTTTTAGCATAGACTAGTGGATTTACTTAGTTGAGGGTTATATATCTTGGAAAGTTATATGAAAGTTTTGTCAGTGTGGGAGAGACGTTATACCATCACATAGCTCATAGTGATAGTTGTCGGTTAGAGAAACTTCCACATAAGTATATTACTTTATTATTATTATTACTATTACTATTATTATTATTATTATTATTATTATTATTATTATTATTATTATTATTTATTATTATTATTATTGTTATTATTATTATTATTACGTGTGTGTGTGTGTGTGTGTGTGTTTGTGTGTGTGTGTGTGTGTGTGTGTATATATATATATATACACACCACAAACACATTGAGTTGGTATTGTATTTTTCAATACATTGAGTTGCTAGCTGCTTTTTTAAATTCTTTATATAAACTGCATCTTTACTGTTGTTTATTTATTCATTGAATTTAGTATCCATGATTTGAAATAAAGTTGTGTGAGTGTTTCTTCAAAATAGAGTTCAAGATTATGTCATGTTTAGTTTTCCCATCGGATGCTTGTACATTTAAATTACTTATGTCATTTGACCTATATTATTTTATGATTCAGATACAGGTATTAAGGATTAGCATCCAGTGTCTCATTGATCGATTCGAGCACTCAGATCAGTTGGTGAACCTCCTTGCTTTTCGGATGATCATGGGTCTTGTCTCGACATCCCTAATAATTTAGCGGCTTCATACACAGTTAGCTATTTGTTCTTTAGTGTTTCCATTTTCAATTGTTTACTTTAAGACATGAGTTCACTTTGGCTAAGTTGAATGTTTGTTTCTAAACATTCTAAGTTTAGTTTGAGACAGTTAAGTTTAAATTGCATTTGAATTCTCTTATTAATGCTTAAAGTCTTTCACTGAGTTGTAAGATATTGTCACGACCCGAAAACCGAGCCGCGACTGGCACCCACATTTACCCTCCTATGTGAGCGAACCAACCAATCTAACCCTTAACATTTCAATATAATATCGACAGAAAGTAATGCGGAAGACTTAAACTCATTAATAAAAACCAATTCATTTACTTCTAAAATTCAACATCTATTATTCCCCAAAATTTGGAAGTCATCACCACAAGAACATCTATGATCAAATTACTAAACTAAGAGTATTCTAAGAAGCTAAACAAGTAAAAGCTAGTCCATGCCGGAACTTCAAGGCATCAAGACATGAGGAAGAAGATCCAGTCCAAGCTAGAAGCATTAGCTCACCCTGAAGATCCGATGTGACGAAGACTGGCTAGAATTGCAGTTGAGTTGAAGACGACGGCACGTTTGCTGCACTCCACAAATAACAAGAAGAAAACATAAAAGTAGGGGGTCAGTACAAACACAAGTACTGAGTAGGTATCATCGGCCAACTCAAAATAGAAAACAGTATATATCAAGTAATATCATAAATCAACTACAATACTCAACATGTAGCAACAACAAGTACCATAATCATGAATAAATACCGTCAAGTTCACACATGAGGACTCAAGCCTCAATACCATACTCATTTGGGAATTAGGTTCATTAGATTGAGTATATTAACATATTTCAAGATTCATTATCTTTATTCCCCTCGTGTCGGTACGTGACACTCCGCTCCATATACTATCCTGGTGTCGGAACGTGACACTCTGATCCTCATATACTATCCTGGTACCGGAACGTGGCACCCGATCCATATACTATCCTGGTGTCGGAACGTGACACTCCGATCCTCATTCTATCCTGGTACTGGAACGTGGCACCCGATCCATATACTATCCTGGTGTCGGAACGTGACACTCCGACCCTCATTCTATCCTGGTACCGGAACGTGGCACCCGATCCTCTATTTCTATCCTGGTACCGGAACGTGGCACCCAATCCCCTAATCTCACTTCTTTCGTTCATCAAGCCTTCTTTTATACCAAGGCATCATCATTAACAAAGTAGATTAGGGTTTCTTTAAGATTTAAGATTCAATAGCTTCATCATGCTTATTTTATCACAATTACATAATCATATTCATGCAAGCATACAATTAAGCATATAGAAGGGTTTACAATACTACCAACACATATCATTCGCTATTAATAGTTTATTACGAATAGTATGAAATAACCATAACCTACCTCCACCGAAGACTAGTGATCGAGCAAGAATTTTCCCAAAGCCTTGTGTTTTCCTTTTCGTTTCTCCTCTCTCGTTCAACCCTCTCTCTCTCTCTCTCTCTCTCTCTTTGTTCTTTCTATTTTCTTTATTCAAACCCTCTTTCCTTTACCCTAATTAGCATATAATTAAGAATAAAAGATGGCAATAATAACCCACTAATTAACTTAAGGTTACCTCTTTTAACCCCCAAGTAGTTAGACTTATTAACATTAACCTACTAACTTTATAATTAAGGCAAGAATAGTCCAAAACGTCCCTTAAAACCTTTAAGGAAATCCGACCCAGACTGGGATTACGCAGTCTGTGACGGCCCGTCGTGCCTGCGACGGTCCGTCCTGCAGGTCATCGCAAGGTTCAGAGACTCGATTTCCACTAAAGAATCTGTGACGGTCCGTCACGCCTATGACGGCCCGTCCTGCCATTCCGTCACGAAGTTCAGAGAGTCGATTTCAGTACCCCAATTTTCAGAATTTCTAAGTGTTTTGAAACGAGATCCTGCGACGGTCCGTCGTGCCCATGACGGTCCGTCGTGGGGTCCGTCGTCTTAGCCAGTTTTCCAGAAATAAAATCTGCTGCTCAAAACGACTAAACAGGTCGTTACAGATATGTCAGCGGTTCACTTAGGGTTAAAAATTGTTTGTATGGTGTTTTGATTATTGTATTATTTTTGTTTGTTATTTTATTGTTTCATTAATAGTTGTTATATTATATTATACTCTCTTCACTGACTTTTTCTTTCGTATTCACTATGATTTGCTGTACTCGACTCAAGTTGATGGTCTTCTGAATTCAGGTAAGGTATGTGTGCAACCTACACTCCCTAGAATTTCATGAGATATGTTATTATTACAAATGAAATAGCTATAAGATCAGACAATACATATTAACGTTTAGGCTGAATAGATAAATGTGCATCTATTTTACTTTGTTAGCAAGTTTTGTCCAGAAATATGTTTTTTAATCTTGTTTGATAAGTTATTGATGATTTTTAGGATTTATGTTTTATTTAAATTTCAATTGTCTTAGTTAATTTTTGTATGTAGAATTAGAGGTATTTACATGCATTTACAGTAATCTAGAGCATGAATTCAATTGGCATATTTCTATATACCATCATGGGGCTATATAATATTGATTCTCTTCATGTATTTATTGCTAGATGGTAATTGTGTTTGTTCGCTTTATCGAGTTGAGTTCTATTTAGAAAATAAATAACTAAAGTAATGAATTACAGTAAATACAATACCACTTTAAATTTTAAATGGGGTCTTTGTATCATAAAAAAAAATTATATATATATATCCGGATATATGGCGTATGAAGCAATGAATATGATAAAAGTTGACATAGCTTTTAAAATATATTTTTTATTTATTATTTTTTTACACAAATTTTATAATAAAAGCTGAAAATATATAAGCAACGCATGCTCTCTCTCTCTCTCTCTCTCTCTCTCTCTCTCTCTCTCTCTCTCTCTCTTAGTGGCAAAGGCAGAATTTTCATCGAGGCGTTCAAAAAGATAAGTACGCACGATAATAGTATCCATATAAGCGGGGAGGGTCAAATATAAATGGGTCAAATCAGATATAAGTTACTTAAAAAGTTCAACTCCTCAATCCAAATAATAAAATCAAGTAAGTATATGTTTGACATAACATTAAAATAAGTACGAAATAATGTATTTTTTAACCTATAATTATGTTCTCATTAGTGTCATTGTTGTAAATAAACGTTATTAAATTTTTGAAACTAAGGAATACTTTTGAATCCGATCATATTGTACCAATAGAATTTGTGTCGAGAAAATAATTATTAAGATCGAAAAATATCGCGACAATCGTATTTATTTATAAATTTTAAATAATTACTCTTATTTATCCTTACTTATAATTATATTATTTATTAATCAAATATAAATTAAACGTTTGACTTAAAATAAGTATAAGAGAATGTATTTTTTTTAATTTACTTACGAAAACTTAAAAAACATGGTAAGTTTTACTTAATTTTATAAAATATAAAAGAAACTTATTATCAATATTTAATTAAATATTATAAATCCCAATTGATTTTCGAACAAATATTTTTTTCATTTATTTAGAAATAAAAACAAAAATCAGTTGAAAATATTATAAATCCCAATTGATCTTCAAACAAAACAAATTTTCATTTATATAGAAATAAAAATGAAAATCAGTTGAAAATAGGGGGGGAAATATTGTTATATGGAATCAAACCTACGACCTTCCACTTCAATAGCAAATTCTTGAATACTTTTACCACTGTACCAAGCCCTTGGCTTATATTCAGGGGGTTCATACTTTAGTATATACATATAAATCAAAAAATTGATCTTATATATATATCGTGTAATTTTTCCAACGAAGGGGGTTCGATCCATTTAAATCTGCCCATGCATAAACTCCATTGGTAAATTTTGTCTCTACTTTTGCAAGAAATAAGTATATTTTATTATGGAGATAAATATGATGCATACTTCGTTATTCATAATTTTCAAATTATAGGATTTGTCATTGCAATTACTTCTCTCTCATGGGGTATGCCTTTTTTTGCTGTTTAAACTTGTAGCTTCCAAATTCCGAATATGGATAACTTAATGATTTTATATTTATTTTCTACCTATAATATTTATGAATAAAGTCTTGCAAATGATGTGTATGTTGTATTTTTCTTCTATTTTTTGTGTTTTTTTCTCTATTATACTTCAACAAACTAATTTTTAGAATTCTTTTTATCATCATATAAGTTTGTATTGATATTTGGCTCAAATTAGTCATCTGACTTTATTGAAAGTGTGTTAACTATAGGGATAATGCACAAGTACCCCCTCAACCTATGCTTGAAATCTCAGAGACACACTTATAGTATATTAAGGTCCTATTACCCCCCTGAACTTATTTTTTAAATAATTTTCTTCCCCTTTTTGGCCTACGTGGCAATATCTTGTGGGTCCAATGATGGTTGACTTTTTTTTCAAACTAGTGTCACGTAGGCTGAAAGGGGGTAGAAAACTACTTATAAAATAAGTTCAGCGGGTTAATAGGACCTTAGTATAGTATAAGTGTGTCTCTGGGATTTTGGGCATAGGTTGAGGGGTACTTGGGCATTATCCCTTAACTATAAGAAAAAGTTAAAAATATACCGAGAATAGCTTCAACAGAATTGATTTACCGATGGTAGTTTCAACGGAATTGATTTTAAGAGTTACAGTGTGCCCCTCATTGGTGTTTCTTGATGCACATTAAATACCAACTTCACATGATTTGCATAAAATTTTAATTTTTCTAACAAATCTATAATAATTCACATGAAACACAGAGACTAAATAAAAGTTTAATAAAAAGCATGGTAAAATATTAAGTCAAACTTGATAAAAGTTATTGAACAAGGCATTTTCAGTCATGAATACAGAAGAATATGATAAAAAGAAAGAAAGAAAAAAGTTGATTCCATATTATTCATCCAATTGCGATGAAAAGAATGAGATCCTTGGTGTCCATGTCAGCCTTGGAAGAGAAAGAGTCCACCGGAGATGTTGCATTATTTGACATGACAATTTTATTAGAAGGATCATGTCCGTTGGTAGGGGGATGATAGTATAAGCCGGAGGTTTGGGGATAATGCGCCCGAATCCTATTGGCAATTTTGGCACCCGCATCCAACATCTCAACGTACTTCCCCATCTCCCTGGCCTCCTCTTCTTCCTCTGCCTAAATTTTGCTCTTCTTCTTCCAAAAAAGAGACAGAGGGAAATAATTAGGAATACGTAATAAAAGAGAAACAATTTAGAAGATGTACCACACCTAAAATTCCCCCCCTTTTTGAGATAAGCCATCAAATATTGGAGTGGATAAAAAATTATAACATTATTCTTCTATACATTGGTTTACTTACTATATTACATCTTGTTGGTAGCTTAACCAATTGCTACACCCGTAGAGAATTTTCCTCTACAAGTATATATATCAAATAATATTTTTAATATATTACATAATATTTCTTCTTTATCATACGATATTTGTTTTTTATTCCCTTATGAGAAATTAACAATCCACTTCTAACGGTATTCTCTAATACCCTCTTGTACGTAAATATGGTTCATTAATCTACATATCGGGTGAATTATTTTTTCATTAATTTGGGTCAATGATTTTATCAATACTAAAAAGCTAAAACATTTAGGACTAAAATCAACAAACTATGTAGGTTTTATTAATGAACTTTTTATTTATCCATCTTTACATACAACCTTAAGGCATGAATCCCTAAGTTGAATGATAAATTACTATGATACCTCTACATAAAACAACAATCTACATCTATTTGAATAACATGTTCCTTGAAAGGTTATGACCTTTCTTTTGAGTTGTTAAAATGGTTGCAACTTTTTTGAGTTTAGATTAGACTTTTCTGATGAGTTGTGACTTTTCTAGAAGGTTGTGTCTTTCCCGATAAGTTGTGAATTTTACAAAGGATTGTGACTTCACTGTCAAATTGTGACTTTTTCAAAGAATGGTGACTTTTCAAAAGCATTGCTACTTTTCTGAAGGGTCATGACTTTTCGGATAAGTCATAATAAGTACATAGTTGTTCTACCTTTTGTTGGCTATAAATAGAAGGATTTCTAATGATTTTTCAACCAGAAGACTTATTAATTTTCTACGTTCCTTCTTCATTATTATTGAGTGAGTATGAATGTTAGTGAAACTTGAGATACCACCATTCTAACGGAGTAAAATATACAATTCTAAGAGGATATATTTCTAGAACCTTGATTATTTTTTGGGGGTTAATATGTACAAATGTAGGAAATGTTAACATATATGAAACTAACGCGATGTACTCTGGAAATGTTAACATATATTCATAGCCTGTGAAAGGTTAAATGGTCTGTACATCCATACCTGAAACATTCCTTTCGTATTCAGGAGATATTGTCCTTTACAGACACATGTAAGGTGTGTAAAATATTGCATACACCATGGATGCATCTGTATAAGTCGACCTTAAGGAGCCCAGTTTCCATTCAGCCCATAAGCACCTTCACGAGCAATAAAGAGTTGTATGGTCTTTGGCGGCTTCATGAAAGGTGTATCCAAGAACTCCTAAGTAAAGGTTAATTGGGTCCTTCTTTTACTCAATTAATCCCAAAGCTACGTCATTTTGGACTAACATTGCAAACAAATACTCATTCTTAATTACCGTAACCTCTCAATTCCCTCTCATCATCTAAAAATAAATTTCTTCTCTTCCTTGTTTCTATTCCAAGCGAAGATCAATATTCTCAAGCTTTAGATCACCTCTTATGAATGATTTAGTATTATCAGATTTTCACTATTTCTATGATTATACATGTTTTTGTTGGGAGTTACTTAGAGCCGAGAAGACCTAGGATGGAGGCTCATCTATTAGTAGAGGCAATACACCCTTAGATGAAATCCCTTTGTCCTAAAATTACGTGCTCTCACAGGAATTTGTCTTAGAAAGACATTAGCTAGTGTATTAATATGACCTCAAACTCATGATCCTTACCTTGGTAAGTAGGACAGTTTTCATTTTGGTGTAGGAGTAGTATATTGTACTCCGTGTCGTAGCTTACATGACTTACGTCGGTTAACGATATCTCCTACGTATGTTATGATTTTCATACTAATGCATGACATGGTTTAGAATCGGAGCATCCACTTTTATGTTATGTTTACTTGGTCAATGCATTATAATGTTTTACAGACTTGTCATGTTATCATGAATTGTGTATGAATATCCCCATATTCAATATGTTTTGAATATTAACTACATACACTTTTGCTTATTTATTTCATAATATATGCTCTAATACCCATCTTTTGGTTGCGATTAGTACAATATTCTATTAGCTTTGTACTACATTGATGATACGTAAAATCATACCTCCAATAAACAATTATAAGTGGTCATTGTTAAAATAAAGAACATAATAGAGTTAAGGGTTGATCCAACGAGGAATGGGTCCAAACTTAGCCTAATTGTTTTAATGGTCCTTTTAGTCTAGGAATGAGGTTTATTTTTTACTTAACTCGTGACTGTCCCACTATGGAGGCCCCTGGTGGAAATAATCCTACCCTTGAGGCTTGCATAGAAACAATGAGTCGAATCAAGAGTTTCAAACCCCATTTCACAACACACCTTCATCACATGACACTCAGAAACTATTTGTTCACGCTAAGGTCAATTTCAGAAGTTCTACTCATCCAAATTTGATTTCGAAAAGTCGTACGGGTCCTTAATGTCTTCGCTATCTACTTATGTAATAAAATTCATTATTAGGTGTAACATCTTTCAGCTATAAGGGACTAGAAAAGGGTTTAAAATCTGATAATACTTATTTTTGGAAAGAATAATAAAATATGGAAATTTTAAGTTAACAGTTGAGTTTTTGGTTAACTTAAAACAAACATAAATCCTAGATTAGGATGATCTATATATAGTTACGGATATGGTTGGAAAGCCCTTAGAATAATATTTCTAATGTTGTTGAGTTTGCGCAATTTCGAGTTTGGATGAGTGAGTTATGTCCTTCAGAAGTTTGGTTGTTGGATTAAGGAAAGACCAATCCGGAATTGGGAAGGACAAAGTTGTTTGTTCCTTACCTAATTAAATTAAGTCATTTTTAGGATTTAATTGGGGTAAAACTAGACCTTTGTTTAGTTTAGAAAACACGCTAGGGCTTGGAGAAGAGAGAAACGAGGAGAGAATCAAGAATTGCCAAGAAAGCTCAAATTCTGTGCGTCTAATTCGTCGTGGGTGATCCCTAAAAAGTATGCGAGATCAGATAGCGTTGGGTTAGTTCACCCACGGGTCAATCATTCTTCAATTCGGCGAAATAATGTTTGTTTGAAAAAAATCTTTTGAGTTCTTGATGTAATTTGTTTGAACTCTTGTGAGTTGTTTAGTTGAACTTTCTTGAGATTTGATTCATGTTTCCGCGTGTAATTTCGGCTAGAATCAATCGTATGTAATGATCTTAAGTTTTTTGGGGAAAGAACCATGGAAGTTTATAGGGTTTAGAGATAAGAAAATGAAGGAGAAAAGTCTGAGACTTTATGGGTAAGGGCTAGGGGCGCCGCACCTGCCAGAGCGCCACAAAAGTTCTTCTGAACTTTGGCATCGGGCGCGTCACGCTATTCAGAGCACCACAGAAATTTCTCTGAACTTAAAGGGTTGGCGCCCCGCGCCTCTCAGAGCGCCACGGATGCCAATTCTCCTCATTCATTCCCCACATTTTCGTACTAGTTCCTTATTGATGTAGCGATGTTTTTTAGTTGATTCCAACACTCTAAGGTACATCTAAAAATCATGAAATTATCCATAAACACGAGATCATGAACCTTGAATCCATAATCCAATTCAAGAAAAGTTAAGATCAAAGTCAAAGATGTTAATAGTCAAGTCTAGAAGTTAAGAAGAAAGTCAAAGCAAAGTTCTTAAAAGTTTTCAAGAGTCTTTAGCAGTGTTTTAACCTTGTTTTAAGACTTAAGAGTTGAGTTTAGTAAATAGGTGCCTCGTTCAGCCTTAGTAAAGTTGACTCTTTATTTTGTTGTTCTTCAAAATAGAAGTCTAGGTGAGGAATTTTGTTCACCGAGAGGAAAGTTTGAGGCACCCCTCGTGTCTCATGGTTCTAGCACGGTTGCTTTATTGACTTGTATCTAACTTAGCTTAGTTTTGGATACATTATGTTTGTTAGCCTAACGATTACTTATGTCCCGCTTTCTTTGATTTATTTCAAATTGTCTTATTTTCTGAGTTTGTGGTTTATTGGTATCACCGTTTTCCAACCTCGCCGCAATTGTTTATAAGTTTGTATTTCAAGACTAATAGTAGTTTAATGTTCTTTAGATCTTAATATTATTATTATTATTATAAGCCTAAATTACATGTTATCTTGTTTTATTTTATGTTTTTCTAAAACAAGAATTAACACTACATTAATGAGAAGGGAAAATGCAGAAGCACCCCTCAACGTATGTCCGAAATCTCAAAGACATACTTACATTATACAAAGGTCCTATTACCCCCCGAACTTATTTTATAAATAATTTTCTAGCGCTCTTTGGCCTACGTGGCACTATCTTGTGGGTCCAACGCGTGTTGACATTTTTTTCAAGCTAGTGCCAGGTAGGCCGAAAAGGGGTAGAAAATTATTTATAAAATAAGTTAAGGGAGGTAATAGGACCTTAGTAAAGTATAAGTGTGTTTCTGAGATTTCGGCCATTGATCGAGGGGGTACTTATGCATTTTCCCAAATAAGAATATAAAGTAAAAATAAATTAAAATATTGCACCTTCCCATACAAGTTTTACACATGCATTACTATAAATATGTTAGCAATTATAGGCATCAAAATCTTTTTCCTTATTTTAGTCATTAAAATAAAAAGAACCTACTAATTAAAATCAATATTTTACATAATAAATATTTCTTTTTAATTGTTCTCATCATTTAAGTTTGTTTAACCATAAATACATGTATCATCATAAGAGAATCAAAGTAAAAAAATAAGAGTAGACATAGACAATAGTTTTATTTAAGTATAAATAAATCATGGGTTATTTAATCATAAAATAAACTAAGGTTTGTTATAACAATTTCACAATTTGTCTAATGATATAAATTATGTAAATATAAAGTTGGTATGAAATATTTGAATAAACCAAATATTATAAGATCAATGAATATTAATGAATTAAACACATACAAAATTTAATAATTTTTAATATATTGCAACTAATGCTTATATAATCATGAAATTAAAATATATATAAAAAGATTAAGTGTTAACTCTTGTGAAAATTAATTCACAAGGAAAAGACCACAATTGATACCACAACAAAAACCTCAAACTCAACTCTTTTTCTTTTGAATGGTTTTGTTGTTGTGCGATTTTTGTTGGTTTGTTTGTGTTGTGTATGTGTTTTTTTTTTTTTTTACTTTCGTGTAAGTTGATTCTCTTTGGGTGTGTAAATATTGGTATGGTTTTTGGTGTTGTTGTCTATTTTTCTCTTTGTCTTCCTCTTTTTGTTTATTTTCTTTTCCCTGTACTACATTTTTTTTCTGTTTTCGTGTTCTTCTCTCTTTTTTTCTCTTTCCCTCTTTTGATGGTTTTTTTGTAGTGTTATATGTAGACGTGGGATGTATATTATGTGCGTATGTATGTGAGGAAATGGAGGATGGAAGTGGAGTTTGAGGGGTAGAAAATGGATAGTGATTAGAGTTGACACTCAATTTTGATCCTTCACATATAAATTCATTATCGAGTTTCTTCAATTTCAAATTATTTAAAATAATTAGTTTTAATAAATAAATATAGTTTGCAAGTTATTTTAAATAGTTTTGTAAATTTTTATATTATTTAGATAATATATATGTTTTACATAATTATGTATATAATTAATATATTTTATGATTATTTGAAACCGTCTCAAAAAGATTTTGTTAAATATTTGAATTAACTAGTTTAGTTATAATATAGTTTACCTTTTGAATTATTTAATTTATATTTGAGTTAACTAGTTTATCACATTAAGATTAGGAGGCTTGTTGGCTAATTTATATTAAGGAAAAATAACGTTAAATACACACTACTATACGTTTTCTATTCTCTAATTTTCCCTTCTTTTTTTAAATATTACATAATTCCCTTTTTTTAATTTTAGTAAGTGTATAGATACATAACATTCTCTCTCCTATATACACAATCCCCCAATATAATGCCTATTTTTTCTCCACTAAACACCAATCTTCTAAATCAGATTTTTGAATTTGAATTATTATTTAATTAATTTTATTAAAACACTCAATTTTTAAATTTTGAATTTTCAAATTCAAAAAATTTAAATTCAAAAAACTGAACAATTTCTCTCTCTCCCGTTCTTATTGTTCTTCTTACTCTATCATCGATTAGTAACAAAGTCTCCAGCTTTCGTCAAAATCATCGGTTTTTTTTCTTTTATGTCTTTCCCTTTTCTCATTCTCAGAAGTTTTCATCAGATATCACTAACCCCACACCCCCTTCTCTAGAATTTCATATGTCTTTCACTTCCACACCCACTGCCGGTGACAATCCATCTCAATTAGCCGCCATCGGCGCGGCGGCTGTTCCGAGCTCGACAGCCGGGGATGGAGAGGACGGGAATTGTTGATGAGAATGGCAGAAAATAGAAAAAAATCTTTGCATGATCCTATGAATCTTAGAAGGATTCAAACAAAGACTCTGGCATATTTTATTGGTTTCTTTCTTTTTATTCTTAATCCATCATCGTCTTTTTCTTCTAATCTGTAATCGTCTTAACCCAAATCTTTTTATTATTAATTCATCATCAGTTCGTCTTTCTTCTCTTTTTTTTGTTATAATGGATCATTCAATAAGTTTAGTAAATGCGTCATCAAATGTGCTGATGATACCATATAGAATCTGTTTGTACAGTGTTTATCAATGCACTGATACATGTAGTTAGATTTGTAATCACATGTTTTGCATGTAGTATGAATTTCTGAAACTGATATCATGTATCAGTAAGGTATTAGTTGTTTAGTTGATGTACTGATACATGTTTGAATTGTTATAAAGTACATTCACAAGTTTAATAAATGCGTCATCCACTTACTTGATGATCATATAAATCAGTGTGTATATTGTTTAGTCAATGTTTCTGATACATGTATTAGATATGTATCACATGTTATAAGTTTTAGTTAATTCACTTATTGAATTCCTTAAATTTTTACTTTTTTCAATCATGTTATGCCTTCATATTATATGTAGAAAGGCTTAATACAAGCAAATAACAACTGGAACTGAAACAAACGTACATTCATGTATATAATAACAACAATTACACTACGATAGCATATACTGAACTGAACACAAGCAACTAGCACCATATAAAATAGAAAGAGATACGACATGATGAATACAACAATATTCTTCTTATTCCCCAGCGTTTTACTAGTGATGATTATGATGGCCGGGGTAACTCTCCTCCTTGATCTCTCCAATCATACTCTTCTTCTCATGCTCTGTAGTTTGTAGTATTTGTTGTGGTTCGAGTTCCAACACCATGTGCTTGGTGATGTGGTTCCTCATTCTTGTGCTTTCCACCTGTGAATTTTCTCCTTTATCTTCTCTTCTCTTTCAGCCCTTTCTTCTTCCTCTCCCACCTGTCCATCATCCTCCGACTGCACCAATTAGTAATTGAATGATATTATATATATTGTGCGACTATAAAATGAATAAAATTTCAGTAATTCAACTAAAAAAAAGGTGTCAAATAAATTAATAGTTTGTTCGAACAAACAAACATAAGATGAGAATTGAGAAGGGGCATGATAAAAATTTGAAATTAATATCCAATTAATTGCTGATTTAATGCTGATTAATGATCTGTTACCACAAATTAAGCTTTTTTACTAACAACATAACTTTACCGTTTTTTCCCCCTATTTTTTCTCAACAGTTTTAAATTATCATGTATCATTTACCATGTATCACTACAATCTAAAGTATCACGGCTCAACACATTTAAGGGATTTTTTGTAATTACTAAACTTGTCGGGACAGAATGTAATTATTGAATTACACTATGGGATTCCTTAAATTTATCTTATATTAATTCGTCTTACTCATTTGTTGGTCGAGGTTGCTAAATAATTGGCTACATTCACAATTTAATGGACCCATTCCCAATTCTTACAGGCCACCGGTTCTGTTTTCCCATATTCCCAGTCCACTGTTCAATTCTCAAAGCCAACCCAATTTCAATTCTTCAACGAAGAAATCCAGCCCACTTCATGTAGCCCAAAAAGTAACAAAAAATGGCACATCATGTACTCTCTTTTAATTAATTGGAAACATTTATCCTCTTTTTATTTTTATAACAAAAAAAGATTATTAAAAATTAAATTTGGCATATTTTGTCCCTTATGGCCCAGTTAATATATGAGAAGTAATTTGATTTTAAATTTATTAGTATTTTCTAAAATTAGTGACAACATGTTGTAGTTTTAAAGGGAAGTGGGACTTTGTTCTCTTTTTTTCTCTTCTTTTTTCATATACATTTTTTCTTTGATCGATGAATATTTATTGATAATGTAAACATTTAGATCATTCTTCTTCGATCCTTTTAAATAGAAGTGTCGAAAATTGATGTTATATCTTCTCTAGAATATTTGTATGTTTTCACTTTTTTATATCGTTGTTGACTTTTTTCTTGGTTTTTCTTCATTTTTTCAAGTTGAAAGTTTTTATATATGGGCGAAAATTAAGGAGAAAGTAACTATTTGTGGATATCAATTGTCATTGTTAAGAAAAATATTTCAAAAATTATTCTTAAAAAAAAGATTTTGATTCTGATTTTGTTGAATCTCAACAAAAAAACATCAAATTTTAGTCATGCAAGTTCTTCGCAGTATCTGGTTAATAGTAAGGATAATTTTAAAGGTAAACACCATGAATCGGTTTCTGCTGCTGATAAAAAATATATAGAAAAGAGTTATTCCAGTTGAGGTTGCTAGAAGGGGAATGATTATAGAAAGTGATGAATTGTCTAACTTTGAATATTTTTGACTTGCGTAATATTGAACATTTTAATTTTCAAGTGTAATCCTCATTAACACATTAAAGGATGAATTTGAAATGTATACAAATTTTTAGTGAATGAATACACATGTATGCATGAATTTTTGTACACGATTGTTCATTCAAATGATAGAAAATTCATTCAAGTGATAAAAGATTATTCGATTCAATGTTTACATTTTTCGTGAATGAATACACAAATATGTATACATTGTTCTTCGACGTGATAAAAGTTCAATCATGTGATAAAAGATGATTTAGTTAATTATTTACCTATTATAAATGATTGGATACATAAATAATATAATTTTTATGCTAATTGAATTGAATAGTATGTGGTGGTTAGTTTCAGAAGGATAAAACACTAATAGTATGTCGTGGTTAATGTGGGCTAATTAGTGCTCTTCTTTTTGGTCTATTAAATGTTATTTATTTATGAGCTATTTATTGCTAATTTTTCATAACAGTTGTATATATATGTCATTTACTCAAAAATCACAACACGCGTCAATACCCAACAACAATATCATACGTACAACAAAACCGACCCGACCCATCATTCTTCTTCTTCACGCAAGAATTCGACCCAACAACGCGTGAACAGCAGCGCAAGCGAAACCCAGAAATCACGAACAGTAGCAAAATAGACAATGTACAACAGCCATACCCGCCGACCCCTACCATGTCTTTTTCGCCCTGAAATTTAGCGAGAAGTCACGTCCAACAGTGTCCCTATACACCGTCTTCTTCTTTTTCCTCAAACTTAGCCAACTCCTACTCCAAACGTGCCAACGGTACTGACCCGTCTAATCGTCGTCCCCTTTTTCCCCTTTCGCGGAAGTCGCCGATTTTTCCCATCTTTCACTGATGCTATTGGAAAAAAGGAAAATAAATTCAATTTTTCTCTTGAAAATTTCCAACGGATTCCCCCTAAATCTTTCCCTATAAATACCCCTCTACACTCGGTGATGAGGGGGAAAGATTTTGAATTTGGATTCGGGACACGGTTTTTGAGATTGGGTTTTTGAGCGATAGATAATTTAGACTTAAGAAATTTATTTCTAGCTTTCTGATTCTAAGTTCCGAGAAGATCGACGCTCGGATTTTCTAAGAGTGCTCTTCATATATAGAATTCATAGTAGAAAAGCCATTGTTCTCAGCTCGTTTTTCCTACTCTCGCTGCCCCCAAAAATTTACTTTCTTTCCCTTTATCAAGTTCCCTCTTCATCTCGTATTTTTATCATTTGAAGTTTTCAATTTGATTATGTCGGCTGCTTTTCTAACCTTGATATGTCATTTTCCTATTCATTTCTGAAATGGTGTACTAGCTCTCTGTTAAGTATTTGACAAATTAGATTTTGTTTCACCAACATGCTTGGTTAATTGTTTAATGGACTATAAACATCTGGTGTGTGTTCAAGTTCAAGGGATAAGATTTTGGGTTTGGCTTGGACCATTTTTTGCATCTGTTATTTGCCTAATCTATGTCGTTCATGTAGTTCATCTTTATTGCCTCTCGTTTTTCAAAATGATTCAGAAGTTTAGTAGTGAATTTGTGTTGCCAGGTTTCGTGTTCAGTGTTTTGTATTGTTAATCTCTAATGAGGAGAGTAGTTGAGGATAAGCCTTGATTTAACAATAGTTGTTTCCCTTGCAAGTGCTTATTCTTTATGTCTTTGGAAGGATTATACTTGAACGAGGGATATTAATTGTTTGGTCATGCCATTTTAATTTTTACTCAAATGTCACCCCGCTTCGGATTCAATTTTGCTTAAAATGTTCTAATATTTTATCATGATCTCGCTATCCCTATACATATCCTAAGGAATACTTTAGCATAGCAATTTCCATTCTTGTCATGTGTATACATTTATTCAAATCTCTAGTTCCAAAAAGTGAAAAATGTTTACTCTCTAAATTTACTAATCCTAAATTAAGTTTTGAGAAGTTAAAGTTCAGTTGTTTGTGATTATTATGATTTCGAAATCTTGCTCATGATAAGTGTTATAGTAGCCCAAAATTTATGTTGATATACCTGGTTTCACGGTATTATTAATACTTTTTCCTTAAGTTTAGTGTGTCCAAAAGACTTTTTGTGCGAATTTTTATATAAGTTTCTTTTTATTTTGCAGGAAATCTGTCCGAAGCTGAATGCGGAGATTTTGAGCGAAGAAATGCGGAAGAGACCACCTGGGGAGCTCATGACGGTCCGTCGTGTTTGTGACGGTCCGTAGGTGGCAGCGTAGTAAAGCTGCTGAAGGAAGATGGGGAAGTCTGACCAAGTGTGGGGTTACGAAGCTTGTGACGGTCCGTCGTGGCTATGACGGTCCGTCCTGCAGGTTCGTCATGAAGTTCAGAGAAGTGATCCCAGTACCCAGATTCCAAGAGTTGAAGTGTTTTGGAACAAAGACCCTCGGCGTACCGTTGTGCGTATGACGGTCCGTCATACTTGCCGTCGAGGGTGGTGAAGAGAGCAGCAGAAGATATTGCATAAGTATGGGACGACGGAGTCCATGACGGTCCGTCGTGACCATGACGATCCGTCACGAGGTCTTTCGACCCAGCCGCGTTTTGACAGATTTCCAGCAAATAGAGTCCTTGTTTAATTAGGTTTTTAATTTTTTATAAATAGTTCGAAAAACCTCGTTTTTGAGGGTAGACTCGGAGATTGTGAGACTCTGTTAGGTTAGACTCTTAGATTGTTAGACTCTTAGATTGTAAAATTTCTTATTGGTAAACATTGTATTGTGATATTCTCGATAATCATTAGACTTTTTGTGAGATTATTGATTACTTTGATATTCTTGCAAGTGAATATTGGTGATTAATCAAGCAAACTTTTTTTTTTACTCTTTCTCATTGAAGTAAGTACATGAACTCTTATTTGATATATTTGAATATTGTGTTTATGGCCATGAGTAACTAAACTCCATAACTAGGGTTCTGGTAACCATAGGCAAATAATGAGATAAACCCCAACTAAAATAACAATTCTAGAATAGTTTCTTGCATGTATTAATAATTCTTTCGCTTAGAAGTCTTTTTAACGGATGGCCAACGTTAGAACTCGCCTTAATGCTACTTGCCGGACCAAGGAGGTAGATAATAGGAAAAAAATTATTAATATAGATTTAGTGTATACTATCTAATAGGCTAGTATTGATTGGTACGAGGTAATAACTTAGTCAAATATCGAATATGATGCTTAATATGAGGTAAGGATAAGGGTTAGGATAGCAACACACGTAGCCGGACCAAGGTGCAGAGTGAGATTTTCTAGATGCCGGACCAAGGATTTAGAAATACATAACTTATCACTTTGCATGCCAAATTTCAACCGAACAGACTGCCGCAATTTCAACATGTGTCATATTAAACCATGAAGCCCAAATCTCTTCATATTTGTAGGCAATAAGCGTTGAGCTGATGCAAAGTAACTGAAGATTCCTTTTAAGGACAACTTCCTCAACATGAAACAATCCAATATATTAAATGGTGAGGAAATAGGCTTTCAAGCCTTATACTAACCTTTTGTATTCAATCCAGAAGAATTGTTTGATCCTAATGTTGATCTGTGGTTGAGAATTCATACGATTACATGATCGACGCTCATCTCAAATCAGTCAAATCATCAAAATATCATGAATTCTATATAATTCACAATAAAATCACGAAAGTATTAGTGTTCTTTAACTGAATATTGAAGTTACCAACTTCAAAAACAGAGACACATGATATTCAATATACCCTTGTGAGCTTATAAAATTTATGAATATCATCAACATTTCCACAGCAGCCAAGTGATTATTAACATCAACAATGTCACTATTAATAATTTATATTTTTAGTTAGGTGAAGAGTTCAGAAGCAGCCTGAAACTTAATTGATCAATTATAATATGTACTGAACTCGCTTCCCTTTTCTACCATTCAAGGGGATCTCTTCAATGATCTTAAATTTCAATATCTTCATTAGGCGTATAATGCTAGTTGCTTCAGTTTTTTGTTCGAAAAAATAAGTTAAAGCTTCTGCTTTTGTGTGAACATTATTTTTTCATGCTGCAAATCCTTCAATTACTTCTACAAGAGACTTGTGATATGATTATATCACAATTGGACATCTATGAAGATCTCAGAAACAACTTGTCTACTTCCATGAGGTAGACGTAAGCTCTTCTTACACTTTATCCTACCCATATTCCATTTATGGAATTTCATTGGGTATATTATAAAATAGGTCACTAAGACTTAAAAATGTGGGATTGAAAGAGTAGTTCTTGTATAAATACCTCATTCTGTTAAATAGATTTTGATATGAGCTTGAGCAATAAGTTGTCCATGTTAGAACATTTATAAAAAAGACTAAAAGTTACACGTTGGTGTGAGATTGGAACATTGTTTTGAACCCAAAAAGATGTCAAAATCTTTACGACGATTACCCTCAAACTACAACAAACCGCTCAAAATTGATTGTAAATAGTGACAGAACATGTGCAGGAACAATTGAGGAGGGCTATTATATCACAAATTCTCACATCAAGATCTCCAAACTCACATCTTTATTTCCAATTTGACACACCCAAGAAATAAGATATGAAATAGAGTGATTAAATTCAGAGAGGTCATCAATGCTCAAAACTGATAAAATCATATCAGCAATATTCATTTACTAATTTGCTCTGTTCCTCCATTAATGGAGGTCAAGCTTATGCACAGAGAGATTGGATCAAGAGAGAGAGAAGAAGACTTCATTGAAAAATCTTTCTTATAAGTGTTACATTGTGATACTTATATATAAGATCTAATTGATGAAATCTAGAAGCATCTATCTAAACAAACTAACTAAACTGACTAACTAATTTCACACTGTTAACTAGCTCTACTCTGTTAACTAACTTCACTATACACTATAATAAACTTTTACAGTACACTATATTCTCAACACCGTCCCTCAAGTTGGAGGTGAGGTAATTACAGAAAACTTGCATCGTAGTGTAGCATGTTTAACCCAGTTAAAGCCTTCGTAAAGATATCTACCATCTATGAATCAGTGGGTTTGTGATGGAGTGTGATCAACCTTGCTGGATTTTTAGTTCTAACAAAGTGAAAGTCGATTTCTGTGTGCCTTGTTCTCTCATGGAAAACTGGATTCTTAGCAATATGGACTGCTGCTTGGCTATCACAATGGACATGTATTGTTAAGTAGCATTTAAAAGTCAATTCATGAAGTAGTCTTTTAAGCCACACTAGTTCTCCCACAACTTGTCTTACAACTCTGTATTCAACATCAGCAGAAGACAAGGATATTGGTGCTTCTTTCTTACACTTCCAACTGATAGGGCTATCAACCATAAGCACTAAATAACCACTTACAGACTTCCTTGAATCAGGGCATGCAACCCAATTTGTATCACAAAAGGCACTAATAGTGAGATCATGTTTGTTTAAAATGAAAATTCTCATTGTAGGGTCCTGCTTTAAGTATCTCAATACATGATAAGCTGCTTTCAAATGTGGCTCCCTAGGTGTTTGCATTAATTGACTCAAGTGTTGTACAATGTAGGCTATGTCCATTCTGGTGTATGTAAGAAAATTTAGTTTCCCAACAAACTGTCTATAGTGAGTAGGATTATATAAGAGCTTTCCATCAGTAGCTTTCAATTTCTCAGTAAAATAAAGTGGTGATGTGGTGGCCTTGTAGTTCAACACATCAAAATCTTTCAAAAGATCAGGAGTAAATTTTCTTTGTGAAATAAGGACACCATCATGCCTGTTTAATATTTCCAGTCCCAGAAAGTAGTGTAGTTTACCCAAATCATTTATCTTGAATTGATCATTGAGGAAGGCCTTTAAAGAATTGATCTCATCAATATCAGTCCCCGTCATAATAATGTTATCCACATACATAGCAACAAAAACCAAGGAACATCCTTTCCTTTTTTAGAATAGTGAGTAGTCACAAGTTGAGTGATGATATCCTTTAGAACAAAGACTGTGTGCCATCTTATCATACCACTGACGGCTGGACTGCTTCAATCCATACAAGGAATTTTTAAAATTTTCATACCATGTTGCCACAACCCACAACAAGACCTTGTGGAGCTGCCATGTACACTTCCTCATTTAAATCACCATGCAAGAATGCACTGTTGACATCTAATTGGTATAAGTCCCAACCTTTCTTTACAGCCAAAGAAATCAAGACTCTAACAGTGGTCATTTTAACCATAGGTTAAAATGTCTTAGTGTAATCAATTTCATCCTGTTGTGTGTAACCTTTGACTACCAATCTAGCCTTAGACCTCTCCACACTCCCATCAACTTTATGTTTGATTTTGTACACCCACTTGCAACCAATAGCTTTCTTTCCTTCTGGTAATGTGACCATTTCCCAAGTGTCATTTGCATACGAAGCTTCAAACTCTTGTGTCATGGCCTGTTGCCAAGCAGGATGCAATATTGTCTTCTCAAATGAATTAGGTTCACATTCATGTGAAATGGTTTTCACCAATTGCTGACTATTAGAACAGAAACTACTGAAACAAACATGATCGTGGTGGGACATAAAATATGTAAGGGAGTGCAGGCCAGGCAAGGTATACTTGTAATCTTTGAGGTAATGAGGAGTATGAGTTGTCCTAGTTGTTCTTCTAAGTGCTGGCAAAGTATTAGTTTTTGTAGAGGTATTAGGATCATGTAAGGTGTGTTGTGTTGTAGGTTCTTGTGTGCCTTCGGGTGGTGTTGTGGTTAAGTTGGTATTGATAGGTACCTGGTCATTAATAATATCTTGTGGTGTTAAATTATCCATTGAATTTTCATTAACAAAAATATTTGTTTTCCCATGCATGCAAGTTAAATCAGTAAGATGAATCAACATTTGTAAGATAGAGTTAAAACTACAGACAACAGGAGCAATGACAAATGGAAATACATTTTCATAAAAGATGACATCTTCGGATCTATGAACCTTTTTTGTTTCTAAATTCAGAACCTTGTAACCTTTTGTATTGAAAGGATAGCCAATAAAAACATGAGGTGTGGTTCTTGGTTCAAATTTGTCCTTATGAGTCTTTAATGTAGTGGGAAAACAAAGACAAGCAAAACTCTTAAGATGGGAATATGTGGGTTATTTGTAGTATAATAGTTCATATGGAGATTTTTTATGAAGGAGTTGATAAGGTAATCCATTTATGAGGTATGTGGCAATAAACACACAATCCCCCCCAGTACCTCATGGGTAGCTTTGACTGGAACAAAAGGGCTCTTGATGTTTCAAGAAGGTAAATGTTTCCTTTCCACTACCCCATTTTGGTGAGGTGTATAAGGACAAGTTTTCTAGTGTATGATGCCTTTGGAATTAAAAAAACAAGTGGCTTCAGCTGAAGTGAACTCCAGACCATTATCATTCTTATGGTTTTTAACTTTGTTTGGAACTGAATTTCTATGAGGGATATGAAGGCTTTGATGGTTTGAAAAGCATTACTTGTACATCTTAGTAATTGTGTCCAAGTGGATCTGCTATGATCATCTACCTAGTGATAAAATAATGGTAACCATCATGAGTAGGAATATGATATGGCCCAATAAGTCAATGTGTAGTAACTCAAACACTTTAGTGGTAGTAGTGGTACTCTCTGTAAATGGCATCCTAGTTTGCCTAGCCATAGGACATATGGTGCAGGTAAAAGGTTGTTTATTTGAAAATTTTATAGGTATTATTGAGATGCTTTTGATTTTTACAAAAGGAACATGTCCTAATCTAGCATGCCACAATAGTTCATTACCATGAATATGGTTGGAAGTACTATCAAACGAAACAGTATTATAAACTTATTTATTAATAGAAGAACTGTTTACAAAAGATGTGGTGCACACATTAGTATTTTCTTCCTGTCAACATTGGTTACAGAAGGAACAAGATGACAAGTAACATGTGAATTTTTTTGAATATAAGATGTACAGTAGTTGTGACACTTGTGATACATGAAGTATAGACCATTCTTGGCTCTACCAAGTTCCAGAGGGCTCTTCAGAGAAGGGCCCTGAAATGAGCAAGAAGATTTGTGAAAACTGACTATGCCATTGAGTTGTAGTGCTAAACAATTAAAAGAAATCAGATTAAACTTGAAACAAGGAACTAAAATACTTTGTTTAGAGTCAATGTTGGACTTAAGAAAAAATCACCAATTTCAATCACTTTGACCTTATAACCATTAGGTAATGAAATTAAGAGTGGATAAGAAGTGATCTAATGTTTGTGAGGTTGGTTTTATTGTAGGTTATGTGGTGTGATGCTCCTAAGTATATGATCCAAGAGTCAGCATTTATTTGTACACATTTACAAGAAAGATCACAAACATCAATAATAGAGGAGTAGCAAGCAAGTATACCAACCAGATTCACAGCTCCATCAACATAATATCAGAGTTGTCCATGTCAGAAGCTCCATTTTTTACCTGCAGAGTCCCTAAAAGGTTAAGCAATTGTTCATATTAATCTTTGGACAAATTCAGTGGCATTTGCTTCTTGAACTCAGGTCCCTCCTCAGACTGATGCCCATTCATATCAGATGCACATACATGTGGTGCAGAACTTATGCCTTTTCCCTTTTGAAACCTTAGATTGGATGGATACCCATGAAGCTTGTAACATTTATCATTTGTGTGCCCTGATCTCTTTCAATAATCACAAAAGAAGGATGACCTGTCAGTACTGGCATTACTTTGTGTTTGTATTTACAGAACTTGTTCCACTATCTCTAAATGAATTGTAGTTAGTTATGAACCCTTTACATTCTGCATTACTGTTGGTCTTGCCATAGGCACTGAGTGAGGTAGAATCTAAGGTTGTATGATTTTGAGGTCTCACCTCTCTTTGTTTTTCCTCTTGGACAAGATGGCAAAAGCTTGAGCCATGCTAGAAAGTATGTTCATCATGAGAATATTGCCTCTAATAGTTGTGTACATCTCATTTAACCTCATTAAAAATGTATGAGTCTTCTATCTTAATCAGGTTTGTGCATTTTGGTGTTACCACCACAAACACACACACAAGTGCATTGAGAAATAACATCGTTGTTGCTCATTTCCTCCCACAAATTCTTCATCTTTGTGTAATATCCAGTAATGTCCAAAGTGCCTTGGACAATATCATTGATCTCTTTTTGCAACTGATACATCTTACAACCATTTGTCTGATCATATCTATCTTTCAATTCTGCCCAAAGTTCCTTTGCATTGTTCACATACTGCAAGCTATCACGCAATTCTGCAGACAAGGAATTCAAAATCCAAGAGGTGACCATGTCATCACACCTCTCCAATTTCATGAAATTAGGATCAGTGTGATTAGGTCGCACGATTGTTCCATTAATGAACCCTGTTTTACTCTTGACTGAAAGGGATCTTAGAACAGGTCTTCTCCAAGATCTATACCCAGTGGCATCGAAAGCCGCAGGTAAAAGAGAGGAACGTGCATTCTCTGAAGGATGCAAGTAAAAAGGACTGGAAAAATCCATTCGAACTGTGGACGAACTATAAGCAAAATTAGCTTGGATATCCACCATGATGTTGGATGTTTGATTTGTTTTCAAAGTGATTCAATCACTGAATAAGAATTCAATTTGCTCAATAAACCAGAAAACTCAACAACAAAGATGATTTAGTTAAAAATTGTGAAATTCAACATCAACAGAGATTCACAATTATAGCGGAACAAGAAACTCACAAAGTAAATAAAAAATGGAGGAAAAACACAACCAATCAACCGTGCTCTAATACCATGATAAAATCAGCAACATTCATCTACTAATTTGCTCTATTCCTCCATTAATGGAGGTCCAGCTTATGCACAGAGAGATTGGATCGAGAGAGAGAGAGAAGAAGACTTCATTGAAAAATATTTCTTATAAGTGTTACATTGTGATACTTATATATAAGATCTAATTGATGAAATCTAGAAGCATCTATCTAAACAAACTAACTAAACTGACTAACTAACTTCACACTGTTAACTAACTCTACTCTGTTAACTTACTTCACTATACACTATAAAAAACTTTTATTGTATTCTATATTCTTAACAAAAACTATGCTAAGATACACTCACAGTTCAAAACATGGACATCGACCAAATGACATAAGCAACCTCATAGAATTTCTTCATCTTATTTTGTAGCACTCATAATGTCCATGTTCCATCTTATTTCAATTTTCATGAAACAAAAATCTATAAAAGACAATGTGAAAGGAGAAAATTCCATCAAATATAAAAGTTAACACCAAATACATTAAATATTAGAGAACATAACTGTTAGAAGAGAGTTAATTACCTCCCAATGCAAGCATCAAATATATCTCGAAAATTATGTCAAACTGTAAAAGTTGATTTAACAAATAAACTAATACTAAAAGATCCAAATGAAGAAAGAGAAAAAAAACTGAGAAAATGGGTAAATTGATAATCACAACAAAGAAAATGGGAATGGAACATTCTAGTCTCCGTTTCTCTATTCATTTGAGGAATTTATTTTTTTTGACACGAATGACAGTATGTTATACGTGTTCAGACTACTAAAGAAACAGTGAATACCGACATAAAAATTATCGACCTCAAATGGAGGTAGGTAATTTCCAACCTCCGGAGGTCAGTATTGTTAAAAAGAATAAAACTAGTCGATTTTATGCAAAATAAAGAGGGAAAAAATCCCGACCTCAGAAAGTCGGTATTTTTTGCAGAAAAAAAGAATTACAATAAAAATCAACCTCTTGATATCGGTATTAAATAAAATAAATTAATAACCATAATTTATTTTTTCCAAATTTAATATAAAAATAAAATTGAGAAATATTTTGATTTAATATTATTTAAATAAACTTCCGGAGAACGGTTTTATATAAAATAAAAAATAAAAATTATTATAATACCGACATCCGGACGTCGGTAAAATTAAATAGAATATAAGTATATTAATTTTATTAAAATATTTATATAATGACTTTCATAAAATTAATAAATAAATATTTTTAATAAACTTTAAATAAAACGTGTTCGAAATGACGGTTTTATATAAATTAGAAAATAAATTAATATAAACTACCGAGATAATGAGTTAGGTATTTATCTTTCATCCACATACTGACATCATGAGGTTAGTATTTTTATTTCATCTAAATACTGACATCATGAAGTCTGTATTTTTTATTTCATCCAAATGCCGACCTCATGGAGTCTGTATTATTATTTCATCCAAATCCAAATATTGACATCATGCGGTTGGTATTTTTACTTCATCCAAATATTGACATCATGCGATCGGTATTTTTACTTCATCCAAATACTGACATCATGAAGTTGGTATTTTTATTTCATCTAAATACCAACCTCATGAGGTCGATATTTTTTCTTAATCCAAATACCAACCTCATGAAATCGGTGATGTTATTTTAGTTAGATACCGATCGCATGAGAGCGATTTTGCTTAAATTAAAAAATACAAAATATTATAATACCAACTTCTAGAAGTCGGTAAAATTAAATATTATGCAATTTAATTATTTTAAATTTAAATATTTATATCGTGTCTTTCAAAAAAAATATTTTCAATTAACTTTAAATAAATCGTCCTCAAAATGACGGTTTTATATAAGTTAAAAAATAATTTAATATAAAATACAGACCTCTCGATATCAATATTATTTCATAAATATAATTGCTTATATTTATCTTAATATTTAATGTGATACCGACCTCATGAGGTCGGTACTTTTTTATTATATTAAAAGCGGCATACGGAGGTCAAATTATTTAAAATACTTCTACTAATCATAATTTTTGCTATTTAGCATAATACTAAAATTTCATTTGAAACTTGAAATTAATTGTTCAAAAAGTGTAATAATTTTGTATACTTTTATCAAAAAAAAAGTTAGACTTCGTTGATAAAAAAAATTTGTAATTTATATTTATAGTATGAAACTACATTGATATGAATTATGATATATTTATACTTATATTTATAGAGTAATGTACAAAACTATAAGTCCGTCGTCTAATCATGAACTTAATATCTCATGTTATGATGTAGAGGTGAAGAACTAACTTATAATCTATTGGATTATGAAATTCGAGATAGTATTATTATATATTTTCGATCTTGAATGTATGTCAAGTGTAGTGATCACTTCCTAATTATGAGGACATGTAAAGGATACTTCATTTGAGTATAAAATATGTTAATTAATTATATCTGAAATACATTATCAATTAAATAAATATCGATGATCAATTTAAAGAGAAATATATATCAGATTTGATATTAATAAACTTTCATTGATCGGTAAAATTAACTTAATATAATTAGGAAGTGTGTAATTTAAATTTATAAAATTAACTTGATCAATAAATTAAATTTAAAAAATTAAAATTATATATATATATATATATATATATATATATAATATATATATATATATATATATATATATATATATTATATATATATATATATATATATATATATATATATTATATATTCGATCTTGAATGTATGTCAAGTGTAGTGATCACTTCCTAATTATGAGGACATGTAAATGATACTTCATTTGAGTATAAAACACGTTAATTAATTATATATAAAATACATTATCAATTAAATTAATATCGATGATCAATTTAAAGAGATTTATATATCAGATTTGATATTGATAAACTTTCATTGATCGATAAAATTAACTTTATATAATTAGGAGGTGTATAATTTAAATGTATAAAATTAAATTAATCGATAAATTAAATTTATAAAATTAATATATATATATGTGTGTGTGTGTGTGTGTGTGTGTGTGCGCGTACGCGCACCGTGTGCGTGCGCGTGTGCGTGTGCGTGTGCGCGTGTGTGTGTGTGTGTGTGTGTAAACACACACACACATACACATATACCTCTCGACGTCAATATTATTTAATTAACATGATTATTTATTATTTATCTTAAAATTTAACATGACGTCTGTGTTTTTTTTACTATAGCTAATTACTTATAAATAAAAGCGACATCTAGAGGTTGGTTTGTTTAAAATATTTTTATTAATCATAATTTTTGCTATTTAGAATAATACTAAAATTATTTGAAACTAAAAATTAATTGTTCAAAAAGTATAACAATTTTGTAAACTTTTATAAATAACAAGTTAGACTTCGTTTAGTAAATAAGAAAATATTTATAATTCATATTTAGAGTAAGAAACTATGTTGATATGAATTAGAATATAAATATACTTATATTTCTAGCAGGAACACCGCTGTCACGACCCAAATCGGGGCCGCGACTGGCACCCACATTTACCCTCCTATGTGAGCGAACCAACCCATATAACCTTAACATTTCAAGATATATCAACAGAAAATAATGCGGAAGACTTAAACTCATTAATAAAAACAATCCAAAACTATTATTATTATCCCCAAAATCTGGAAGTCATCATCACAAGAACATCTATCCTCAAATTACTAAACTAAGAGTATCTAAGAAAACAAAACAAATAGAAAACTAGTCCATGCCGGAAGTTCAAGGCATCAAGACTTGAAGGAGAAGACCCAGTCCAAGCTAGAAGCATTAGCTCACCCTGAAGATCCGGTGTGACGAAGACTGGCTTGATTTACTGCTGAGTTGAAGTTGACGGAACGTTTGCTGCATTCCACAAATAACAAAGAAGAAAACATAAAAGTAAGGGGTCAGTACAACCACAAGTACTGAGTAGATATCATCGGCCAACTCAAAATAGAAGCTAATATATATCAAGTAATATTATAAATCAACTATAAACTCAACATGTAGCAACAACAAGTACTATAATCATCAACAAGTACCATCAAGTTCATCCATGAGGGCTCAAGCCTCAATACCATACTCATTTGGGAATTAAGTTCATTAGATTGAGTATATTTATCATCTTTCAAGATTCATTATCTTTCTTCCTCTTGTGTCGGTACGTGACACTCCGATCCCCTACCACTATGTGTCGGTACGTGACACTCCGATCCCCTAATTCTACGTGTCGGTTCGTGACACCCGATCCCCTATATGTGTCGGTACGTGACACTCCGATCCCCTAATTCTATGTGTCGGAACGTTACACTCCGATCCCCTATATGTGTCGGTACGTGACACTCTGATCCCCTAATTCTACGTGTCGGTTCGTGACACCCGTCCCACTAATACTATGTGTCGGAACGTGACACTCCGATCCACTAATACTATGTGTCAGAACGTGACACTCCGATCCACTAATACTATGTGTCGGAACGTGACACTCCGATCCACTAACCTCATTCTATCCGTTCATCAAGCCTTCTCTATACCAAGGCATCACCAATCCCATTACTTTAATTTATCAAGCCTTCTTTTATACCAAGGCATCATCATTCATAACATAGATTAAAGTTTCTTTCAATATTTGGGATTCAATGGTTTTCGTCATGCTTGTTTTATCAAAATCACATAATCATATTCATGCAAGCATACAATTAAGCATATAGACAGGTTTACAATACCACCAATACATATCATTCACTATTAAGAGTTCACTACGAATATCGTAAAAACCATAACCTACCTCCACCGAAGACTAGTGATCAAACAAGCAATTTCCCAAGCTTTGATAGTCCCTCTGCTTCTTGATCGATCAATCTCTCTCTCTCTTTGTTCTTTACCCATCGTTCGTCCCCGAACGATCAATATAAGAGAAACAATGGCGAAAAGGAGTACATGAATCCGTAAAAAGATGTGGGTATTTTTCTTGCATATCTGCCTCCTTCTCCCAAGTATCCTCTTCAACCGGTCGATTCTTCCATTGAACTTTGATGGATGCAATCTCCCTCGACCTCAACTTGCGAACTTCTCTATCTAATATAGCAACCGGTTCCTCCTCATAAGTCAAATTCTCATCAAGCAAAACTGAATCCCAACGGATGATGTAGTTTCCATCCCCATGGTATCTTTTCAACATGGACACATGAAATACCGGATACACTCCGGACAGCCCTGGAGGTAAGGCTAATTCATAAGCCACCTCCCCTACTCGCTTTAGTACCTCAAATGGTCCAATATACCTTGGACTTAACTTACCTCTTTTGCCAAACCGCATCACCCCTTTCATGGGTGAAACCTTCAACAAGACTTGTTCACCCTCCATGAACTCCAAGTCTCAACCTTTCGGTCTGCATACTCCTTTTGTCTACTTTGCGCCGCCTAGAAGCTTCCTTGAATAGACTTCACTTTCTCTAATGAATCCCTCAAAAGATCAGTACCCAAGGTCTACCTCAAATGCATCAAACCACCCAATGGGAGACCTACATCTCCTACCATACAATGCTTCAAACGGGGCCATATCAATGCTTGAGTGATAACTATTATTGTATGAAAAACTCCGCTAAGGGTGGGAGGAAGTTATCCCAATGACCACCAAATTCTATCAACATGCACGAAGCATATCTCACAACACTTGAATCGTTCTCTCAAACTGACCATCGGTCTGGGGATGGAACGCAGTACTAAGGTCCAACCTAGTACCCAATTCCGCATGCAATGTTTTCCAAAACATAGAAGTAAACTGCATACCTCTATCTGATATGATGGAGAGTGGAACCCCATGCAACCGAACAATTGGCTAACTTCTCTGCATTGTAAGTCACCTTGACCGCAATGAAATGAGCAGACTTAGTTAACCTATCAACAATCACCCAAATGGAGTCATACTTACCCATTGTCTTTGGAAGACCAACCACAAAGTCCATTGCGATTCTCTTCCCACTTCCATTCAGGAGTGGGCATTCTCTGAAGATTCCTTCCGGGCCTCTGGTTTCATACTTTACTTGTTGACAGTTTGGACATTTGGCAATAAAGTCAACAATATCGCGCTTCATTCTACTCCACCAAAAGTGTTGCTTTAGGTCACGATACATCTTGGTTGCACCCGGATGTATAGAATACCTTGAACTATGAGCCTCTGTCAAAATAGTGTTGATCAAATCATCGATGCGGGGTACACATACCCTTCCCTTAATCCTCAACACACCTTCCTCATCGATTGTTGCTTCTTTAGCCTCTCCTTGCGACACTTTATCTCGAATCCGAATCAACTTCTCATCATCAAACTGCTTCCCCTTAATCTTGTCAAGGAAGGAGGATCTTGCCTCCACACAAGCTAACATCCTCCCTTCTCATTTACTTCTAACCTCATAAGGTCATTAGCAAAATCTGCACTTCTCTAGCCAATGGGCGTCTAGAAGCTTGCAAATGATCTAGACTTCCCATGCTTTCCGCCTTTCTACTCAAGGCATCTGCCGCAACATTCGCCTTCCCCGGATGATACAAAATAGTGATATCGTAGTCCTTCAGTAGTTCCATCCATATCCTTTGTCTCAAGTTCAAATCTTTCTAAGTAAAGACATACTGTAGACTACGATGATCCGTATAGACTTCACACTTAACCCCATATAAATAGTGCCTCCATTGCTTCAATGCAAATACTACCGCGGCCAATTCCAAGTCATGAGTTGGATAGTTACGTTCATGCACTTTTAATTGTCTTGAAGCATAAGCAATCACATTCTTTTCTTGCATTAGCACTGCACCCAAACCTGAATAGGATGCATCACAGTAAACAATGAAGTTTTTACCCTCTACTGGCAAGGTAAGAATTGGTGCGGTAGTCAACAAAGTCTTAAGCTTCTGAAAGCTTTCCTCACATTCATCTGACCATACAAATGGAACATTCTGCTTAGTCAAGTTCGTCAATTGGGAAGCAATAGAAGAGAATCCCTTGACAAATCGGCGGTAGTAGCTAGCTAACCCAACAAAGCTCCTTATTTCTGACACATTAGTGGGTCTTACCCAATTCTTCACTGTCTCAATCTTAAAAGGATCTACCATCACCCCATCCTTCGAAACCACATGCCCCAAGAAGGACACTGCATCTAGCCAAAACTCACACTTAGAGAACTTGGCATAAAGCTTTTTCTCCCTCAACATTTCCAATACAATTCTCAAATGCTCCTCATGTTCCTTCTTACTCTTGGCATATATCAGTATATCATCAATAAACACGATCACAAAGAGGTCCAAATATGGCTTGAAAATCCCGTTCATCAAGCTCATGAAAGCAGCGGGGGCATTCGTAAGACCAAAAGACATTACCACAAATTCATAATGTCCATACCTAGTTCGAAAAGCAGTCTTTGGTACATCTGTTGCCCGTATTTTCAATTGATGATAACCGGATCTCAAGTCAATCTTAGAGAAGACACAAGCACCTTGTAACTGATCGAACAAGTCATCAATACGAGGAAGAGGATACTTGTTCTTAATAGTTACCTTGTTCAACTGCCGGTAGTCTATGCACATTCGAAAACTCCCATCTTCTTCTTCACAAACAAAACCGGAGCACCCCAAGGAGATGCACTTGGTCTAATGAAGCCTTTGCTCAACAACTCTTGAAGTTGAGCCTTTAACTCTTTTAACTCCGCGGGAGCCATTCTGTAAGGGGGTATAGAAATGGGGCGAGTGCCCGGTTCAAGATCGATACAGAAGTCAATGTCCCTATCTGGTGGCATACCAGGAAGATCTGCAGGGAACACATCCAAAAACTCACGGACTACCGAAACCGACTCAATCGAAGGTACTTGGGTAATGTCATCCTTTGAGATGTGCTAAGAAAGCTAAACACCCTTTACTAACCATTTTCTTAGCATGAATAAAGGAGATGATACGCACCGGATTGGAAGTGTAGTCACCCTCCCACACTAACGGGTCTGTCCTAGGTTTGGCTAATGTTACCGTCTTAGCATTACAATCAAAGATCGCAAAATTTGGAGAAAGCCAAGTCATACCCAGAATTACATCGAAGTCGACCATTTCTAAGATAACCAAATCTACATAAGTGTTGCTCCCCACAAAGTTCACCAAACAAGACCTATATACCTTTTCAACTATCACAGACTCACCCACCGGAGTAGAAACACGAATAGGCGTGTCAAGTAATTCACAATGTAAATTTAGACCATTAGCAAATAATGAAGATACATATGAAAACGTGGAGCCAGGGTCAAATAATACAGATGCCATACAATCACAAACCAAAAGATTACCTGTGATTACAGCATCAGACGCCTCCGCTTCAGATCTCCCAGGGAAAGCGTAACAATGGGCCCTATCACCAGTCTGTCTGTTGCCCCTACCATGTTGTGTCGTAGTGGCTCGAGTTTGCCCATCACCTCTGCCGTTGTGGTGACCACCATAACCTCGACCACCACGTCCTCCAGAAAAGCGGCCTCTACCATGACCACCTCTACCTCTAGCTATTGGGGGTCTGTAACTCTGTTTTGGACAATTCCTCCTAATATGTCCAATCTCCCCATATCCATAACACTCTCTGGAGTCAGGCATAGGTCTCTCAGAGTAGTGTTGACCGTTCTGAGGTGGACCCCCAACTACAGTCTGTAGTGAAGACTGAATTGGTCGAACTGAGTAGCCTCCGGAACTCTGTCCTCTAGAGTAAGAACCATTAAACTCACCTCCCCTTCGAAACCTTTTGATCGATGTCGTGGTGAAGTCATCTGGCTTCACTCCTTCCACCTCTTCACAAAGTCTACCACCTCTTGGAAGGATTTTGCCGTAGCCCGTACCTGTAAGGCTGAAATCCGCAATTCTGACCTCAACCCCTTCACAAACGGAGAATCCGTTCTTGTGGACTGAAACAAAGTTGGGTGGCATACCTGGATAATGCACGGAATTTGGCCTCATATGCGTTAACCGTCATCCTACCTTGCTCTAGACTCAAGAACTCATCCCTTTTTCTATCTCTCAAAGTCCTTGGGATATACTTTTCCATAAACAAGCTAGAGAACGATGCCCAAGTCATAGGTGGTGCCTCTGTTGGTTGACACTCAACATGTGATCGCCACCACATTTTGGCGTTCCCTTGAAACTGATAACTCACGAACTCCACGCCAAACCGTTCTACGATACCCATCTTGTGTAGTAGCTCATGACAATCAACCAGGAAATCGTAAGCATCCTCAGATTCTGCACCCTTGAAGACCGGAGGTTTCAATTTTAAGAACTTACTGAAAAGTTCATGCTGATCATTTGTCATTATAGGCCCAGTAGTCAGACGTGGAAATGTGCCTATCTCCAATGGTGCATCCATGCGGGGAGCCATAGCAGCCGCATGTCGTATCTCTGAAACCGGAGGTGTTGGTGCAGAAACCACTGGAGGTTCCTGACCCTGATCAGATATCCCGCTAAGATAAGCAAGAACCTGATTGATCATCTCTGGGGTAGGTTGGGGTGGCAATTCCTCATTTTGCACTTGTTCATTCTCCCCTTCCTCACCCTCTCTTATCACCTCCTCGGTCGGTGGAGGAGTCACCGCCCTAGTGTCAGATGGGCTAGGGGCTCGTCCTCTCCCTCTAGAGGACGTCCTCCCACGACCTCTTACCGCTGCTCTTCCTCGAGCCACAGCCCCAGTGGCTGGCTCAGACGTTTCTTGCCGTGCCGTTGTTGCTGCTGGTGCGGTCGTTGCTCTAGTTCTAACCATCTGCGAAATAGAGTGAAGATGGTCAGATACCAATTCGTATCACCTAGATACCAATTGGACTAAAGTAGTAGCACGAAAGAAAGAATGAAAGAATGGAATTTTCCTAAAGTCCTATAGCCTCTCAAAGAAAAGTAAAGGCGTCCCCCTACCGTTCCTTAAGACTCTACTAGACCCGTTCTTGTGTGATGAGACCAATGAACCTAATGCTCTGATACCAAGTTTGACACGACCCAAATCGGGGCCGCGACTGGCACCCACATTTACCCTCCTATGTGAGCGAACCAACCCATATAACCTTAACATTTCAAGATATATCAACAGAAAATAATGCGGAAGACTTAAACTCATTAATAAAAACAATCCAAAACTATTATTATTATCCCCAAAATCTGGAAGACATCATCACAAGAACATCTATCCTCAAATTACTAAACTAAGAGTATCTAAGAAAACAAAACAAATAGAAAGCTAGTCCATGCCGGATGTTCAAGGCATCAAGACTTGAAGGAGAAGACCCAGTCCAAGCTAGAAGCATTAGCTCACCCTGAAGATCCGGTGTGACGAAGACTGGCTTGATTTACTGCTGAGTTGAAGTTGACGGAACGTTTGCTGCATTCCACAAATAACAAAGAAGAAAACATAAAAGTAGGGGGTCAGTACAACCACAAGTACTGAGTAGATATCATCGGCCAACTCAAAATAGAAGATAATATATATCAAAGTATATTATAAATCAACTATAAACTCAACATGTAGCAACAACAAGTACTATAATCATCAACAAGTACCATCAAGTTCATCCATGAGGGCTCAAGCCTCAATACCATACTCATTTGGAATTAAGTTCATTAGATTGAGTATATTTATCATCTTTCAAGATTCATTATCTTTCTTCCTCTTGTGTCGGTACGTGACACTCCGATCCCCTACCACTATGTGTCGGTACGTGACACTCCGATCCCCTAATTCTACGTGTCGGTTCGTGACACCCGATCCCCTATATGTGTCGGTACGTGACACTCCGATCCCCTAATTCTATGTGTCGAACGTGAAACTCCGATCCCCTATATGTGTCGGTACATGACACTCCGATCCCCTAATTCTACGTGTCGGTTCGTGACACCCGTCCCACTAATACCAGGTGTCGGAACGTGACACTCCGATCCACTAATACTATGTGTCGGAACGTGATACTCCGATCCACTAATACTATATGTCGGAACGTGACACTCCGATCCACTAACCTCATTCTATCCGTTCATCAAGCCTTCTCTATACCAAGGCATCACCAATCCCATTACTTTAATTCATCAAGCCTTCTTTTATACCAAGGCATCATCATTCATAACATAGATTAAAGTTTCTTTCAAGATTTGTGATTCAATGGTTTTCATCATGCTTGTTTTATCAAAATCACATAATCATATTCATGCAAGCATACAATTAAGCATATAGACAGGTTTACAATACCACTAATACATATCATTCACTATTAAGAGTTCACTACGAATATCGTAAAAGAAACCATAACCTACCTCCACCGAAGACTAGTGATCAAGCAAGAAATTCCCAAGCCTTGTTTCTTCTTCTCGTTTATCCTCTCTCTCAATTCTTTTCTTTTTTCTTTTTCTTATTCAAACCCTCTTTCTTTTACCCTAATTAACATATAATTAAGTGTAAAAGATGACAATAATACCCCACTAATTAATCCAAAGTTACCTCTTTTATCCCTCAAGAATTTGAGTTATTAATATAAACCCACGAAATCTATAATTAAGGAAAGAATAGTCCAAAACGTCCCTTAAAACGTGTAAAGAAATCCGATTCTGACTGGGATTACGCAACCTGTGACGGGCCGTCGTGCCTGCGACGGTCCGTCACACAGGTCGTCGTAACGATCGGAACTCTATTTTTCACCAAAGATTCTGTGACGGTCCGTCACACCTGTGACGGTCCGTCCTGCAAATCCGTCACGAAGTTCAGAGAGTCGATTTTCAGTACCCAATTTTAAAATTTCTAAGTATATTGAAACGAGTCCCTGTGACGGTCCGTCACACCCGTGACGGTCCGTCGTGAGGTCCGTTGCCTCACCCAATTTTTCCAGAAATAAAATCTGCTGCTCAAAACGACTAAACGACGAAATGGCAGGACGGACCGTCGCAGAGATGACGGGCCGTCACAGACTCTTTAATGAATTGAGTCTCTAAACTTTGTGACGGAAGCAGTAGGACGGACCGTCGCAGGCACAACGGGCCGTCACAGGCTGCGTAACCCTGACTGGGTCGGATTTCTGTTAAATGTTTTAAGGGGCGTTTTGGACTATTCATGCTTATAATTATAAAGTTAGTGGGTTAATATTAATAATTCAATTACTTGGGGTTTAAAGGGGATAACCTTGAAATAAATAGTGGGTTACTTTTACCATCTTTATACTAAATTATTTACTAATTAGAGTAAAAAGAAAAAGGGTTTGAATAAGAAAAATAGAAAGAACAAAGAGAGGGAGAAACGATCGATCAAGAGAGAGAGAAAACGAAGAAGAACGCAGCTTTGGGAAAGTAGATTGCTTGATCACAATTCCTCGGTGGAGGTAGGTTATGGTTTATGCTATCTGATAGTAAACTCTAAATAGCGAATGATATGTATTGGGTAGTATTATAAAGTCTACTATATGCTTAATTGCGTGCTTGCATGATATGATTATCTAATTGTGATGAATTAGCATGATGAGGTGGTTGAATCTTAAACCCTAAATTTACCTTGTTAATGATGATGACTTGGTATAAAAGAAGGCTTTATGAACTAAAGTAATGAGATTAGAGGATCGGGTGTCACATTCCGACACCAGGATAGTAATAGAGGATCGGGTGTCACGTTCCGACACCAGGATAGTATATGGATCGGAGTGTCACGTTCTGACACCAGGATAGTATATGGATCGGAGTGTAACGTTCCCACACCATGATATTATATGGATCGGAGTGTCACGTTCCGACACCAGGATAGTATATGGATCGGAGTGTCACGTTCCAACACCAGGATAGTATATGGATCGGAGTGTCACGTTCCGACACTAGGATAGTATATGGATCGGAGTGTCACGTTCCGACACCAGGATAGTTGATGGAGCGGAGTGTCACGTACCGACACAAGAGGAATAAAGAGAATGAATCTTGAAATATGTTAATATACTCAATCTAAAGAAACTGTTTCCCAAATGAGTAGGGTGTGGAGGCTTGAGTCCTCATAGATGTGCTTGGTGTTGTGACCAAGGGTTATGGTAATTGTTGTTGTCACCTGTTAAGAATATTAGTTGATTTTATGTGATTATCTGATATATATTGTTTTCTATACTGAGTTGGCCGATGATACCTACTCAGAACTTGTGCCTTGTACTGACCCCTACTTGTATTTGTTTTTCTTTGTTAATTGTGGAGTGCAGCAAACGTGCCACCGTTTTCAACTCAACCACAACTCTAGCCAGTCTTCATCAAGCCAGATTTCAGAGTGAGCTATTGCTTGTAGCTTGGATTGGATCTTCCTCTTCATGTCTTGATGCCTTGAAATTCCGGCATGGACTAGCTTTTACTTATTTTAGCTTCTTAGATACTCTTAGATTAGTAATTTGAGGATAGATGTTCTTGTGGTGATGACTTCCAGATTTTGGGGATAAAGATTGATAAATTTTAGAAGTTATTTAATTGATTTCGTTAATGAGTTTTAAGTCTTCCGCATTGTATTTTGTTCATTATGGTTAAAATGTTGGGGTTTAGATTGGTTGGTTCGCTCACATAGTAGGATAAGTGTGGGTGCCACTCGCGGCTCGTTTTGGATCGTGACAAACTTGGTATCAGAGCATTAGGTTCGTTGGTCTCATCACACAATAACGAGTCTAGTAGAGTCTTAAGGAACGGTAGGGGGACGCCTTTACTTTTCTTAGAGAGGCTATAAGGCTTTAGGAAAATTCCATTCTTTCTTTCCTTCTTTCGTGCTATTACTTGGATCCAATTTGTATCTAGGTGATACAAATTGGTATCTGACCATCTTCACTCTATTTCGCAGATGGTTAGAACTAGAGCAACAGCGGCGCCAACACCAACACCGGCAAGACAAGATGCAACTGAGCCAGCCACTGGGGCTGTAGCTCGAGGAGGATTAGTGGCAAGAGGCCGTGGTAGAGGTCGCGGGAGGACGCCCTATAGAGGAAGAGGGCAAGCACCTGGACCATCTAGTACTAGGGAGGTGACTCCTCCACCGACTGAGGAAGTAGTAAGAGAGGGTGAGGAAGGGGAAAGTGCGCAAGTACAGAATGAGGAATTACCACCCCAACCTACCCCAGAGATGATTAATCAGGTTCTTGCTTATCTTAGCGGGTTATCTGATCAAGGCCAGACACCTCCAGTGTTTTCTTTACCAGCACCTCAGGTTCCGGAAGTACGACAGGCCGCTGCTGAGGCTCCCCGCATGGATGCCTCATTGGAAATAGGCACGTTTCCTCGTTTGACTACGGGGCCCATAATGACAAGTGATCAGCATGAACTTTTCAGTAAGTTCTTGAAACTGAAACCTCCAGTCTTCAAGGGTGCTGAATCTGAGGATACTTACGATTTTTTGGTTGATTGTCATGAGTTACTACATAAAATGGGCATAGTGAAACGATTTGGCGTTGAGTTTGTAACATATCAGTATCACAAAAATGCCAAAATGTGGTGGCGGTAACATGTTGAGTGTCAACCCGCACAGGCACCACCTATGACTTGGGCGTCATTCTCTAGCTTATTTATGGAGAAGTATATCCCCCGGACCTTGAGGTATAGGAGGAGAGATGAGTTCTTGAGCCTAGAGCAAGGCAAGATGTCGGTAACTGCGTATGAGGCTAAGTTTCGTGCATTATCCAGGCATGCCACCCAGCTTTGTTTCAGTCTACAAGAGCGGATTTGCCGTTTTGTGAAGGGGTTGAGGTCAGATTTGCGGATTTCAGCCTTACAGGTAGCGGCTACAGTAAAATCCTTTTAGGAAGTGGTAGACTTCGTGATAGAGGTGGAAGGAGTGAAGCCAAATGACTTCACCATGACATCGACATCAAAAAGGTTTCGTTACGGAGTTGAGTTTAATGGTTCTTACTCAAGAGGGCAAGGTTCAGGAGGTTATTCTGCCCGACCTATTCAGTCTTCACTGCAGACTGTAGTTGGGGGTCCACCGCAGACCGGTCAACACTTCTCTGAGTTTGGAGGTTATCCCCAGACTTCGTCATTCTCACAGAGACCTATGCTTTAATCCAGAGAGTGTTATGGATGTGGGGAGACTGGACACATTAAGAGGTATTGTCCAAACAGAGTTACAGACCTCAAATAGTCAAAGGTAGAGGTGGTCAAGGAAGAGGCCGTCATTCTGGAGGACGTGGTGGCCGAGGTAATGGTGGTCACCAAAACGGCCGGGGTGACGGGCAAACTAGAGCTACTACAACACCACATGGTAGGGGAAACGGGAAGACAGGTTATAGGGCCCATTGTTACGCTTTCCCCGGGCGGTCTGAAGCGGAGACATCTGATGCTGTTATCACAGGTAATCTTTTGGTTTGTGATTGCATGGCTTCTGTATTATTTGATCTTGGCTCCACATTTTCATATGTATCTTCCTCATTTTCTACTAGTCTCAATTTACATTGTGAATTGCTTGACATGCCTATTCGTGTTTCTACTCCGGTGGGTGAGTTTGTGATAGTTGAAAAGGTATATAGGTCTTGTCTGGTGACTTTTGTGGGGAGCAATACTCATGTAGACTTGGTTATTTTTGAGATGGTTGATTCCGATGTAATTCTGGGTATGATTTGGCTTTCTCAAAATTTTGCAATCTTAGATTGTAATTCTAAAACTGTAACGTTGGCCAAGCCTGGGACAGATCCGTTAGTGTGGGAGGGTGACTACACTTCCACTCCAGTTTGTATCATCTCCTTTCTTCGTGCTAAGAGAATGGTTAGTAAAGGGTGCTTAGCGTTCTTGGCACACCTCAGGGATGATACTACCCAAGTACCTTCAATTGAGTCGGTTTCGATAGTCTGTGAGTTTCTGGATGTGTTCCCTGCAGACCTTCCTGGTATGCCACCGGATAGGGATATCGACTTTTGCATTGATCTGGAGCCGGGTACTCGCCCCATTTCCATACCCCCTTATAGAATGGCTCCAGCAGAGTTAAGGGAGTTAAAGGCCCAACTTCAAGAGTTGTCAAGTAAAGGCTTCATTAGACCAAGCGCTTCCCCTTGGGGTGCTCCGGTGTTATTTGTGAAGAAGAAGGATGGGAGTTTTCGGATGTGCATAGACTACCGGCAGTTGAACAAGGTAACTATTAAGAACAAGTACCCTATTCCTCGCATTGATGACTTCTTCTATCAGTTACAAGGTGCTTGTGTCTTCTCTAAGATTGACTTGAGATCCGGTTATCATCAATTGAAAATACGGGCAACAGATGTGCCAAAGACTGCTTTTCGAACCAGGTATGGGCATTACAAATTTGTAGTAATGTCTTTTGGTCTTACGAATGCCCCTGTTGCTTTCATGAGCTTGATGAACGGGATTTTTAAGCCATATCTGGATCTCTTTGTGATCGTATTTATTGATGATATACTGATATACTCCAAGAGTAAGAAGGAACATGAGGAGCATTTGAGACTTGTGTTGGAAGTATTAAGGGAGAAAAGGCTTTATGCCAAATTCTCCAAGTGTGAGTTTTGGCTAGATTCAGTGTCCTTCTTGGGGCACGTGGTTTCTACGGATGGAGTGATGGTGGATCCTTCTAAGATTGAAACAGTGAGGGATTGGGTAAGTCCTACTAATGTGTCAGAAGTAAGGAGCTTTGTTGGTTTAGCTAGCTACTACTGTCGATTTGTCAAGGGATTCTCTTCTATTGCTTCCCAATTGACGAACTTGACTAAGCAGAATGTTCCATTTGTATGGTCGGATGAATGTGAGGAAAGCTTTCAGAAACTCAAGACCTTGCTGACTACTGCACCTATCCTTACCTTGCCAGTAGAGGGTAAGAACTTCATTGTTTATTGTGATGCATCCTATTCTGGTTTGGGTGCAGTGCTAATGCAAGAGTAGAATGTAATTGCTTATGCTTCGAGGCAATTAAAGGGCATGAACGTAACTATCCGACCCATGATTTGGAGTTGGCTGCGGTAGTGTTTGCATTAAAGCAATGGAGACACTATCTATATGGGGTTAAGTGTGAAGTCTATACGGATCATCGTAGCCTACAGTATGTCTTTACTCAGAGGGATTTGAATTTGAGACAGATGAGGTGGATGGAACTACTGAAGGATTATGATGTTACCATCTTGTATCACCCAGGAAAGGCTAATGTTGTGGCAGACGCCTTAAGTAGAAAAGCAGGGAGCATGAGTAGTTTAGCCCACTTACAAGTTTCTAGACGCCCATTGGCTAGAGAAATCCAAAACTTGGCTAATGACCTTATGAGGCTAGAATTAAATGAGAAGGGAGGATTTTTGGCCAGTGTGGAGGAGAGATCTTCTTTTCTTGGCAAGATCAAGGGAAAACAGTTTGATGATGAGAAACTAAGCCGAATTCGAGATATGGTGTTGCGAGGAGAGGCTAAAGAGGCAATAGTTGATGAGGAAGGTGTTTTGAGGATTAAGGGAAGGGTATGTGTGCCCCGTGTTGATGATTTGATCCACACTATCCTTACAGAGGCTCATAGTTCCGGATATTCTATACATCCGGGTGCAACCAAGATGTACCGTGACCTAAAGCAACACTTTTGGTGGAGTAGAATGAAGCGCGACATTGTTGATTTTGTTGCCAAGTGTCCAAATTGTCAGCAAGTAAAGTATCAACATCAGAGGCCCAGAGGAACACTTCAGAGAATGCCCATTCATGAATGGAAGTGGGAGAGAATTGAAATGGACTTCGTGGTTGGTCTTCCAAAGACATTGGGTAAGTTTGATTCTATCTGGGTAATTGTGGACAGATTAACTAAGTCTGCTCACTTCATTCCGGTCAAGGTGACTTACAATGCAGAGAGGTTAGCCAAACTCTATATCTCAGAAATTCTTCGATTGCATGGAGTTCCACTTTCCATCATATCAGATAGAGGTACGCAGTTTACTTCTATGTTTTGGAGAACATTGCATGCTGAATTAGGTACTAAGTTGGATCTTAGTACTGCATTTCACCCTCAGACCGATGGTCAGTCGGAGCGAACGATTCAGGTATTGGAGGATATGCTTCGTGCATGTGTGATAGAATTTGGTGGTCATTGGGATAACTTCTTACGCTTAGCGGAGTTTTCCTACAATAATAGCTATCACTCCAGTATTGACATGGCCCCATTTGAAGCATTGTATGGGAGGAGATGTAGGTCTCCCATTGGTTGGTTTGATGCATTTGAGGTTAGACCTTGGGGTACTGACCTTTTGAGGGATTCATTAGAGAAGGTGAAATCTATTCAAGAAAAGCTTTTAGCGGCTCAAAGCAGGCAAAGGAATATGCAGATCAAAAGGTTAGAGACTTGGAGTTCATGGAGGGTGAGCAAGTCTTGCTGAAGGTTTCGCCCATGAAAGGGGTGATGCGGTTTGGTAAAAGAGGTAAGCTAAGCCCAAGGTATATTGGACCATTTGAAGTACTTAAGCGAGTAGGGGAGGTGGCTTATGAATTAGCCTTGCCTCCAGGGCTGTCAGGAGTGCATCCGGTATTTCATGTGTCTATGTTGAAAAGATACCATGGGGATGGAAACTACATCATTCGTTGGGATTCAGTTCTGCTTGATGAGAATTTGACATATGAGGAGGAGCCTGTTGCCATTCTAGATAGAGAAATCCGCAAGTTTAGATCAAGGGAGATTGCATCCATCAAAGTTCAATGGAAGAATCGACCAGTTGAAGAGTCCACTTGGGAGAAGGAGGCTGATATGCAAGAAAGATACCCACACCTGTTTACAGATTCAGGTACTCCTTTTCGCCCTTGTTTTTCTTCTTGTGATCGTTCGAGGACGAACGATGGGTAAATTGGTATCTATAGTAACGACCTGTTTAGTCGTTTTGAGCAGCAGAGCTTATTTCTGGAAATCACTGTCTGGGTCGACGGATCCCACGACGGACCGTCATGGGCACGACGTACCGTCAAGGGGGTCTCATTCCAAAACACTTAGAATTTAGAAACTTGGGTACTGAGATCGACTCTCTGAACTTCGCGACGAAATGGCATGACGGACCGTCGCAGACATGACGGGCCGTCACAGACTCTTTAATGAATTGAGTCTCTGAACTTTGTGACGGAAGCAGCAGGACGGACCGTCGCAGGCACGACGGGCCGTCACAGGCTGCGTAACCCTGACTGGGTTGGATTTCTGTTAAATGTTTTAAGGGGCGTTTTGGACTATTCATGCTTATAATTATAAAGCTAGTGGGTTAATGTTAATAATTCAATTACTTGGGGGTTAAAAGGGACAACCTTGAAATAAATAGTGGGTTACTTTTACCATCTTTATACTTAATTATATACAAATTAGGGTAAAAGAAAAAGTGTTTGAATAAGAAAAATAGAAAGAACAAAGAGAGGGAGAAACGAACGATCAAGAGAGAGAGAAAACGAAGAAGAACGCAGCTTTGGGAAAGTAGATTGCCTGATCACAATTCTTCGGTGGAGGTAGGTTATGGTTTATGCTATCTGATAGTAAACTTTAAATAGTGAATGATATGTATTGGGTAGTATTATAAAGTCTTCTATATGCTTAATTGTGTGCTTGCATGATATGATTATCTAATTGTGATGAATTAGCATGATGAGGCTGTTGAATCTTAAACCCTAAATTTACCTTGCTAATGATGATGCCTTGGTATAAAAGAAGGCTTGATGAACTAAAGTAATGAGATTAGAGGATAGGGTGTCACGTTCCCACAATAGGATAGTAATAGAGGATCGGGTGTCACGTTCCGACACCAGGATAGTATATGGATCGGAGTATCACGTTCCGACACCAGGATAGTATATGGATCGGAGTGTCACGTTCCGACACCAGGATAGTATATGGATCGGAGCGTCACGTTCCGACACCAGGATAGTATATGGATCGGGTGTCACATTCCGACACCAGGATAGTATATGGATCGGAGTGTCACGTTCCGACACCAGGAAAGTAGATGGAGCGGAGTGTCACGTACCGACACAAGAGGAATAAAGAGAATAAATCTTGAAATATGTTAATATACTCAATCTAAAGAAACTGTTTCCCAAATGAGTAGGGTGTGGAGGCTTGAGTCCTCATAGATGTGCTTGGTGTTGTGACCAAGGGTTATGGTAATTGTTGTTGTCACCTGTTAAGAATATTAGTTGATTTTATGTTATTATCTGATATATACTGTTTTCTATTTTGAGTTGGCCGATGATACCTACTCAGTACTTGTGCCTTGTACTGACCCCTACTTGTATTTGTTTTTCTTTGTTAATTGTGGAGTGCAACAAACGTGCCACCGTTTTCAATTCAACCGCAATTCTAGCCAGTCTTCATCAAGCCAGATTTCAGGGTGAGCTATTGCTTCTAGCTTGGACTGGATCTTCCTCTTCATGTCTTGATGCCTTGAAATTCCGGCATGGACTAGCTTTTACTTATTTTAGCTTCTTAGATACTCTTAGATTAGTAATTTGAGGATAGATGTTCTTGTGGTGATGACTTCCAGATTTTGGGGATAATGATTGATAAATTTTAGAAGTTATTTAATTGATTTCGTTAATGAGTTTTAAGTCTTCCACATTGTATTTTGTTCATTATGGTTAAAATGTTGGGGTTTAGATTGGTTGGTTCGCTCACATAGTAGGATATGTGTGGGTGCCACTCGCGGCTCGTTTTGGGTCGTGACAATCATTCAGTTAAAATTAAATTAATTAGGCTTTAAAAGTTGTTAAGTTATTCAAATAAGTTAAAATTGGGAAATTGGTCATGAAATGTTGTTATAAGTTGAATTATATAATGTGGTTTAGTTGGTGAATATAGCATTGTTTATTCAGTTAAATTTTAAAAATTTAGGCTTTAAAAGTTGTTTAGTTCTTCAAATAAGTTAAATTATGTAATGTGACTTAGTTGGTTATTTAAGGGTAGGTATTAAGTTAAAACTAAACAAATTACACATTAAAAGTTATTATATGTAATGTGATTTAGTTGGTGAATATAGTGTTGAAATTAAGTTAAAACTAAACTAATTAGACTTAGAAAGTTATTAAGTTATTTTAATAAGTTAAATTGTGTAATATTGTTTAGTTAGTGAATATAATGTTGTTATTAAGTTGAAAATAAACCAATTAGACTTTCAAATGTTTGAAGTTCTTCAAATAAGTTAAAATATGTAATGTGGTTTAGTTGGTGATTAAAGTGTTGGTATTAAGTTAAAACTAAACAAGTTAGACTTTCAAAGTTGTAAAGTTCTTCAAATAAGTTAAAATATGTAATGTGATTTAGTTGGTGAGTATAGTGTTGGAATTAAGTTAAAACTAAACTTATGAGACTTAGAAAGTTGTTAAGTTGTTTTAATAAGTTAAATTATATAATGTAGTTTAGTTGGTGAATATAGTGTTGTTATTAAGTTAAAACTAAATAAATAGAATTTAAAAGTTGTTAAGTTCTTCAAATAAGTTAAAATATATAGTTTGATTTAGTGTGTAATTAAAGTGTTGGTATTAAGTTAAAATTAGACAAATTAGACTAAATTTTTAAGTTCTTCAAATAAGTTAAAATATATAAAGTGATTTAGCTGATGAATAAAGTGTTGGTATTAAGTTAAAACTAAACAAATTAGACTAAAGTAGTAAAATTCTTCAAATAAATTAAAGTATGTAATGTGATTTAATTGGTGAATAAATGTTGGTTTAATTTAAAACTAAACAAATTAAACTTATAAAGTTGTAAGTTTTTCAAGTAAGTTAAAATATGTACTGTGATTTAGTTACTGAATCAAGTGTTGGTATTAAGTTAATACTAAACAAATTAGACTTATAAAGTTGTTAAGTTCTTCAAATAAGTTAAAATATGTAATGTGATTTAGTAGGTGAATATAGTGTTGGAATTATGTTAAAACTAAATTAGTTAGCCTTAGAAAGTTATTAAGTGGTTTTAAAAGTTAAATTATCTAATGTGATTTAGTTGGTGAATATGGTGTTGTTACTAAGTTGAAACTAAACAAATTATACTTTAAAAGTTGTTATGTTCTACAAATAAGTTAAAGTATGTAATTTGATTTAGTTGGTGATTAAATTGTTGGTATTATGTTAAAACTAAACAAATTAGACTAAAGTTGTTAAAAATTTCAAATAAGTTAAAATATGTAACGTGATTTAGCCGGTGAATTAAATGTTGGTATTAAGCTAAAACTAAACTAATTAGACTTAAGTTGTTAAGTTCTTCAAATAAGTTAAAGCATGTAATGTGATTTAGGTTGTGAATAAAGTGTTGGTATTAAGTAAAACTTAACATATTAGACTTCTAAAGTTGTTAATTTTTCCAAATAAATTAAAATATGTAATGTGATATAGTTGGTGAATGAAGTGTTGATATTAAGTTAAAACTAAATAAATTAGACTTATAAAGTTGTTAAGTTCTTCAAATAATTTAAAATATGTAATATGATTTAGTTGGTGAATATAATGTTGAAATTAAGTTAATATTAAACTAAGTAGACTTAGAAAGTTGTTAAGTTGTTTTAATAAGTTAAATTATATAATGTGGTTTAGTTGGTGAATATAATGTTGTTATTAAGTTAAAACTAAAAGAAATATTTATTAGTAGTTAAGTTCTTCAAATAAGTTAAAATATTTATATGATCTAGTTGGTGATTAAAGTGTTGGAATTAAGTTAAGACTAAACAAATTAGACTTAAGTTGTTAAGTTCTTCAAATAAGTTAAAATGTGTAATGTGATTTTGTTGGTGAATTAAATGTTGGTATTCAGTTAAAACTTAATAAATTATACTAAAGTTGTTAAGTTCTTCAAATAAGTTAAAGTATGCGATGTGATTTAGTTGGTGAATCAAGTGTTGATCTTAAGTTAAAATAAAAAATTAGACTTATAAAGTTATTAAGTTTTTCAAATAAGTTAAAATATGTAATGTGATTTAGTTGGTGACTGGCGTGTATATATTAAGTTAAAACTAAACAGATTAGACTTATAAAGCTGTTCAGTTCTTCAAATAAGTTAAAAATATGTAATATGATTTAGTTGTTCAATATAGTGTTGGAATTAAGTTAAAAAAAACTAATTAGACTTAGAAAGTTCTTAAGTTGTTTTATTAAGTTAAATTATATAATGCGGTTTAGTTGGTGAATATAGTGTTGTTATTAAATCAAAACTAAACAAATTAGACTTTTAAAGTTGTTAAGTTCTTCAATGAAGTTAAAATATGTAATGTGATAAGTTGGTGAATATAGTGTTAGAATTAAGTTAAAACTAAACAAATTGGACTAAAGTTGTTCAGTTCTTCAAATACGTTAAAATATGTAACGTGATTTAGTTGGTGAATATAATGTTGAAATTATGTTAAAACTAAACAAATTAGACTTATAAAGTTGTTAAGTTGTTCAAATAAGTAAAGATATGCAATGTGATTTAGTTGGTGAATAAAGTGTTGGTATTAAGTTAAAACTAAACAAATTAGATTTATAAAGTTATTAAGTTCTTCAAATAAGTTAAAACATATAATGTGATCTAGTTGTTGAATAATGTGTTGGTTTTAAGGTTAAAACTAAACAAATAGACTTGTAAAGTTGTTAAGTTGTACAAATAAGTTAAGATATGTAATGCGTTTAAGTTGGTGACTATATATAGTGTTGGAATTAAGTTAAAACTAAACTAATTAGACTTATAAAGTTGTTAAGTTCTTCAAATAAGTTAAAATATATGATGTTATTTAGTTTCTTAATATAGTGTTGGAATTAAGCTAAAAGTAATCTAATTAGACATAGAAAGTTGTTAAGTTATTCAAATAAATTAAAATATGTAATGTAATTTAGTTGGTGAATATAGTGTTGAAATTAAGTTAAAACTAAACAAAGTAAACTTATATTGTTGTTATGTTTTTCAAATAAGTTAAAATATGTAATATGATTTAGTTGTTGAATAAAGTGTGGGTATTAAGTTAAAACATAATTAATTAGACTTATAAAATTCTTAAATTGTTCAAATAAGTTAATATATGTAATGTGTTTAAATTGGTGACTATAATGTTTGAATTAAGTTAAAATAAACTTATTAGACTTTTAAAGTTGTTATGTTCTTCAGTAAGTAATGTGATTTAGTTTGTGAATATAGTGTTGGAATTAATTTAAAAGTAATCTAATTAGATTGTTGAGTATCAAATCTGACAGTAATGTTTCTCAAGGAGCAATGGACTCTATGATAGATCTTGCGAAGGAATGAGTTGATTCCAATGTAAAATTTCCTGATTCTTATTTTAAAACAAATGCATTGGTGTCTAAGTTAGGACTGTCCTCGATCAAAATTGATTGTTGTGATTTAGGTTGTGTATATTATATTATCAGGAGGTTGTCGATCTAGAGTCTTGTATGTTTGAACTTATATTATAAGGAGGATGTTATACTATGCAGCTCCTTGAGGTCCAACTAACTTTTCTTTTTGAATCAGGAAATATTCTTTCTCCTTGTCCGGCAAGCAATGATGGATCTGATCAGGAGGGTGATGAGAATGACAAGTCTGATGAAGAAAGTGAAGGTGATGTGAAGTAGTTGTATCAATTTGACATTTTAGACTAGTATATTTTTTAAATTGTTTGATCGCATTTTAGTTTATTTTGAGGTTGGATGAAGTTTATTTTGAAATAGTTTAACGTATATATTAAAAATATTGGTGTTGTCTTTGTTGGATGAAGTTTATTTTAAAATAGCTAAACTTGAATTCTTTGGGTTGGATAAAAGTTTATTTTGAAATATCTTATTTGGAACTCTTTGGTTTGTTTTGATATATATATGCAGGTGGGAGAGTAAAATTGCAGCTAAATGCTGTCAGTTTTGTAGCAGAAATATCGACCTCCGGAGGTCAGAATCTAAAAAGTAAGAAATAAAAGATCAACCTCCAGAGGTCGAAATCTCAAAAATAAGAATTAAAAATACCGACGTTCGAAGGTCGGAATCTCAAAAATAAGAAATAAATATACCGACATTCGGAGGTCGAAATCTCAAAAATAAGAAATAAAAATATCGACCTCCAGAGGTTGAAATCTCAAAAATACGAAATAAAAATACGACCTCAAGATGTCGGAATCTTAAAATAAGAAATAAAAATAACAACTTCTGGATGTTGAAATCTCAAAAATAAGAAATAAGAATACCGGCCTTCGGAGGTCGCAATCTCAAAAATAAGAAATAAAAATATCGACATCCGAAGGTCGGAATCTAAAAAATAAGAAATAAAATACCGTATTTTGGAGGTCGCAATATCAAAAATAAAAAATAAAAATACCAACCTTCGCAGGTCGATATTTCAAAATTTGAGAATTAAATATTCTGATCTCCGAAGGACTAAAATAATAAAAATAAAAAATAAACAAAAATATAGAAAAGGGACCTCGAAAGTCAAAAAATAAGATAATGAATTTTACCAACTTAAATTAAAACTTACCTCGAGAGATCAGTAAATACCGACCTCTAGAAGTCGAAATTGAATAGCGATCAAGCTTTTTCTGGTTTAAGTTGAGAAATCGATTTTTTATCGGTATTTTAGGAATACCAACCTCTGGAGGTCAGTATTTACTGTTTTTTTTAGTAGTGTCAATAACAAATTAATAGATCCACAGACACAAAAGACCTACCAAATGACCCTCTGTTTAATACTACAATTTTAAATACTATTTGTACAACTGATGATAGTCGTGTTCATTCATTCTCTCTAATCTTACATCTATATTTTTGTAACAATATACATATACAACTTATAAAATGCATATAAACTATATTTCAGAAGTATTGATGAGCGAAGTTCAAAATGATCCAATCTTGCAAAAGAAAAGAAGTTGTTATGGACATGATTAATGTAAGCAAATATAAGAAAAATATGGTCCTACTTTGCTCAAGAAAAAGAAGTTTTTATGTACAGAAAACTGCGATCAACAAATTTAGAAAGTTATGCTTCAAACCTAAGTCAATTGAGGTGGGATATACGAACACTAAATATACATTCTGTTCCATTTGGAGCAGTTTCATTCCAATATTCATAGATTATTAAGGTACTCTATTACAAAGATTTTTAATATTTCCATCCGAAATACAAATAAGTAATGAACTAAAAGGACTACATGCAAACAACATACTTGCTATAACTGTAGAAAAAACAAAATAAACATTAAACCTAACCATTGGAGTTACCTACTGATCTTGTGCTTCATTCATACTGAAGGAATATTGATTGTATTGAAGTGTTAACCTAATAAGGGAATACATGGGATATATATATAGGAGATATAGGAAGGAAAACTAATCCTAATAGGACTAGGATTAAGGAGTACTAATCCTAATAGGACTAGGATTAGTACACAGTAAATACTAATATTATTTAATACTATTATTTAGTACTATCTGTTATCATCCCCCCTCAAGTTGAGCTGAGCGGAAGCGAACAGAAGCTTGGAACTGAGGTAATCGTGTTGTCGGCTCGGGAGAAGCTTGTTGAGAATATCAGCCGGTTGTTCTTCAGTGGGTACATACTGCACAGTCATGGTGCCGGCCTGAACTTCATCGCGAACAAAGATACAATCAGTATCAACATGCTTTATTCTGGTGTGTAGGACGGAATTCTTGGCCACATAGATGGTTGATTTGTTGTTACAATAGAGAGCAGGAACAGTGTGAGTGGCGCGGAGTTCGCGAAGAATATATGTGACCCACATGGTCTCAGCAACAAGAAGAGCAAGGGCGCGGTATTCAGCTTCAGTCGAGGACCGAGAGACCTTGGGTTGTTTTTTTGTACACCAGGAGATCAGGTTCGGCCCCAAAAAAAAAGAAACCCCGATGTAGATTTTCTGTCATTTTTATCATTCCCCCAATCAGAATCTGAGAAACCCCGAAGCTCCAAGTCCCCGGGTCGAATGAGTAAACCACGACCAAGAGTGCCAAAAATGTACCTGTGAATGCGTTTTAGACAATGGTAATCATGTTCACTTGGTTGACGCATGCGCTGAGCAACTCGGTTGACAGCAAACTGGATGTCAGGACGGGTAATGGCCAGATACTGTAGAGCCCCAAAGAGGCTGCGGAAGTGGGTGATATCGGCAAAGGGGGTGTCGGCTCCATTCATAGACGAAGAGACTGCCATCGGTGTTGGTTGACTGGTGCATTTTTCCAGTCCAGCTTTCTGCAACAGATCTCGAGCATATTTTGACTGATGAAGAAACAAGCCGCTGCCTGTCCGAGAAACCTCTATTCCCAGAAAATAATGTAACAGGCCAAGGTCCTTTATTTTGAAGGTAGTATGCATAGCTCGAGTGACATCCTGAATGAGAGATGCAGTAGAGCCTGTAATAATGATATCATCTAAATAGACAAGAAGAATAATTGTACCGTGTGCTGAATGTCGAGTAAACAGACTCGTGTCCTGTACGCAACACTTGAAGCCGAGTCCGTGGAGGAACATTTTCAAACGTGTGTACCAAGCACGGGGGCTTGCTTGAGCCCATACAGAGACTTCTGGAGTTTGCAAACATGTTGAGGGAAGCGGGGATCAACATAGCCCGGTGGTTGCGTCATGTAGATAGTTTCATCAAGCATGCCATGAAGAAAAGCATTGGAAACATCCAACTGATTGATGAGTCAATTGTTGCGCACGGCGAGTGACAATACCAGACGAATGGTTTCCTTCCGAATAACAGGACTGAATGTCTCGGAGTAATCAAGCCCATACTCCTGATTGTAGCCTTTAGCAACCAAACGAGCCTTGTACCTTGCAATACTGCCATCCGCATTGTGTTTAATTTTGTACACCCATTTACAGCCCACTGGGTGCCGCCCAAGGGACTTAGATACAAGAACCCAAGTTTTCTGATCAGTCAAAGCCTTAAACTCGTCATCCATAGCATGACGCCAATAAGCATTTTTGAGGCAACAGAGTAGGTTGTTGGTTCACTATCGGGAAGCGGTGTATTTGGTAGTATGGTAGCCTGAAACATTTTGGGTTTAAAGATACCGGCTTTTCCACGGGTTAACATGGGATGAGTATTGGGGAGTGGCACGGGCGGTGGTGATTCGGGGTGGCCGGGAAGGACCCAAAATGGATCGGGCTAGAGATGTTGTGGGTATGGGGTGGTTCGGGTTGGTTGTGGGTGTGGGTGGTGGTTGCGGGTGTATTGTGGGTGACGGTCGAAGGGGTTATGAGGGGTGGTTGGGTAGTGGGTGGAGGTGTGGGTGAATGTGGTGAGGGACCCTGTGAGTATGTTGGAAAAAGGGGAAGGACGCCAATGAATGATGTATTTGTGGAGGAGGAAATAGACTCGAAGGGAAACTCATTTTCGACAATTTTCACATGATGAGATATGTTGACTTTATGAGTTTGTGGGTCAAGACAGCGATAACCCTTGGAGGTAGGATGATAGCCCAAAAAAATAAAATGACGGGATCGGGGTTGTAATTTGTGAGTAATATGAGGGCGTAGCCAAGGGTAGGCAAGACACCCAAAGACGCGGAGGTTGGTATAATTGGGAAGTTCTTCATAAAGGAATTGATAGGGTGATTTGTTAGAGAGAGTGTGACTGGGCATTCTGTTAATGAGGTAGTTTGCGGTGGCTAGAGCTTTTACCCAAAAGGAGACAGGGAGATGAGATTGATGTAGAAGAGTAACCACCGTTTCAATGAGATGGCGATGCTTACGCTCAGCCACCCCATTCTGTTCGGGAGTGTATGGACAGGAGGTTTGATGTATAATTCCCAGGGACTGCAGAAACTGGCCAAAGATATTATTGACATATTCCTTTCCATTGTCACTTCGAAAAAGTTTAACATGAGAATTGAATTGTGTTTTGACCATTTTTTCAAAAGTGACAAAGGTGGTGTATGCCTGTGATTTGTGTTTTAGTGGGTACAACCAAGTGTATTTTATAAAATCATCCACAAAACAAATATAATAGCGAAAACCAGCAAATAAAGGAACAACAATAGGACCCCATAGGTCAGAATGAATAAGTTGAAAAGGTGCAGTTGTACGCTTCTCAGATAAAGTAAAAGGTAATTTATGAGATTTAGCAATTGAACAAGAGTCATAATTGTTTACATTAATTGAAGAAAAACCCAATTGAGACATTAAAGAATTTATTATTTGAGTAGACGGGTAACCCAGACGACTGTGCCATAACAGACTGTGGCCATCAGCCGAAAGAGCCACCGGAGCCACAGGAACGCTTTCTGAAACTAGGTGGGCAGACGAACTTGTGCCAGGAAGAACGTACAGACCATGCTCACAGGGGCCCTGAAAAATCACACTCTTAGTAGTATTGTCTAGGATCTGAAAATCATTAAAGGTGAACAAGAGTGAGAAATTATTGTCTTTTGTGAATTGGTGAACTGAAAGGAGATTGGATTTAATAGAAGGGACGTGGGTAAGGTTACCTAGGTGAAAGATAGCGGTGGGGGTTTTAATGGTACCCGTGCCAGTGTGAGAAATATTAAGGGACTCACCGTTGCCAACAGTAATACCATTGGAGCCATGATATGGATTTGGAGCATTAAGCTTGGATAGATCAGAAATAACGTGCATGTTGGCCCCAGTATCCAACAGCCATTCAGAGGAAGGGCAGGCTTGAGATGCATAATTGGCACGGTTATCACTATTTAAGCTCTCTTCATACCGAAACCAGCAACAAGCAGCGGTGTGTCCTGTTTTCTGACAGATTTGACAAGTTGGACGATCCCTCGTAAGTGCACTGCCCGCCGCTGGAAGATGACTGCCCTACGCTGCTGAAGGACTGCAGGCTGTTGTTGCTGCCGTGCTGCTGACCGTCGTACGGCGGATGACTGCCCTGCCGACCGCCGCGCCCGCGGCCTCCGCAGTTTCTGCCGTAGCCGCCGCGGCTCCACTGCTGGCCGCCACCACGCCCCCCGCGATAGTTCTGGCTTGCGGTGAGGGCGGTGGCCAGCTCCATAACAGCGGCTTCTCGGAGAAGAAGTTTGCTCTCCAGATCCACGTTGATTTCTTCACTTTTTAGCCACGAGGAGAGAGTACCCAGGTCAATGGGCGTTGGACTGATGCGAACCGCCTGTTTAATGAAGGAGTAAGCTGATGGGAGCCCCCGAATGACGCACATGACGAGATCTTTATGGGAATGATTTCGTTCATGGTGTCGAGGGCTGTGATGATGGTGGAGACCTCGTCTAAATACTCCGCCATAGTTTTCCTGCCCTTGGTAATTGTTTGGAGACGATCACGCAATTGAAAAATATGAGAGTGGGAAATTGATGCATAGCGTGTTGCGAGGGCCGTCCACAGGGCTGAAGCAGTTGTGTAGGATCGGACGTGTTTCTGAACAGTGGGAGAGATGACCGCAATCAAACATGATCAAATCTGGCAATCCACGGCTTTCCAGGCGACATGGGCCGAATTGGTTTTTTCTGATTTGTTCGTGGTGGTGATGACTGCCGGCGGCGGTTTTGTGCTTCCATCGACGTATTTGAGAAGGTAATTGGCCTCAAGGGCTGTAAGAACGGTTATTTTCCATGTAGGGTAATTTATGTCTGATAATTTTTCGGGAATCAGGGCATGAAGATGCGTGAGAAGGAGTTTAACGTCAGAAGGAAGTGAATCGAGAGGATCCACCTCGGTTGTCATGGCTGCCGCCGCCCAACAGAAGAGAGGGAACGATCGGTGCCCTAAAGAGAGAAAAAAAAACCTAGAGAAAAGAAGATCTAGGTTTTCTGGCTCTTTATACCATGAAAGAATATTGATTGTATTGAAGTGTTAACCTAATAAGGGAATACATGGGAGATATATATAGGAGATATAGGAAGGAGTACTAATCCTAATAGGACTAGGATTAAGGAGTACTAATCATAATAGGACTAGGATTAGTACAAAGTAAATACTAATATTATTTAATACTATTATTTAATACTATCTGTTATTACATACTTTGTACTTTGCTAGGTCTTCCACAATTGAGGTATAGGAAAGGTGGGGTACACAACCTGCCCAATAACTTGATAAGGTAGAGAGACTATTTTTAACACAATATATAATTATAAACTGCAAAAAAAAAAAAAAAAAATCAAAGTTGCAGTTGCTATTAAAAAAAATACATGCACCCAAACTCAGAAGCACATAGAAGTACTAAGACACAGAGAAAAAGGAACCAATAAAACAGGAGCTTAAACTCAAACAACCCATCCAAACCATCTCCACAATAAGCCAGTGAAATCAAATATTAATGGAGACGGAAATGTATAGCTACTTACAATCCAATATCATTAAAGGAGAAGGAAATGTATAACTACTTACAATCCAATGACATTTATTGCTCGTAAAAAGTGTCATAAACCAGCAAAAGAATTTAAAAATCATGAATATAGAAAATGAGATCAATATTTCAACAATCAAAAGTCATCAAACCTTGCGCCATAGTTGTATTATACATATAATGTACCTAACAAATTGTAAAAATGAAAATTTTTTTGGAGATTCAATCATCACCAATTGTTTAAACAAACTATGATCTTATAACAGACAACATAGAGAATAAGGAGAATTAGACCAAACTTAATAGCCTAATTAATGAAATATCATGGCCATCGATATGAAAGATAAAAATTGCCCCAAAAACCTATACTTTTTCTCATAAAGTGAAAATTCAATTCATTATCTCGCTAAATGAATCATCTGTAAATCTATCAAGCAGCTTCATTGTAGTTCTACTCCATTTGTTGCCTTTGAACTCCAAATAAAACTGTCTGTATTTTGGGGATTAGTTCGACTCTAAAAAGCCACGATTTTAAACCTAAGGATTGATTTCTCTAGTTAGTACAGAATTTAATACATGCAACAACACATATGGATCTGACATTGAACATAAATAACTAAATTTCAAACTTAACAGAAAGTAGCAAAGAGGAGGACCAAAGAAACTCCCTAAATACTAATTAATTGTAGTGTTAGTTGTCCAGAAGTTTAAGTCCATGGGAAGATGGATAATAAATATAACAAAAGAGAATTGTGTATAAGGTAAATAAACTCGTCGGAATATCTTAATTCGTCACTGTCGTCTTCTCCCGTTAATTTCAACCACGAGGGATAAAAGGGGAGAAATAAAAATTCATATAAAATAGATGATTTTGCACGATGACCTGAAAATCCTCCCGATTCTTTAAAGTTTCTTTATAATGTCTTCACCAATTTTTTTGGAAGGAGACAGAGTGGACCGATTTTCACCGCTTTGATGAAACCTCCGGTGACTCGACAAAGTCTTTGAGGGTTGGAGAGGAATTACACTTCAGTGTGTGATTTGTGAAGCAGAGGGGGGATGGAGCTATCTTTTGTGCATTTTCTTAGTACACGTGCTTAGTAGTGGTAGTGACATGTGTTTTCACAGAAAGGAAAAAGTACTATACAATTTATACTAACTTAATATACATATAATTTTATTTTTCCTTTCATTGTTGCTCCAAGAAAAGTAATACTTTCACCTCTTCTATTTCGGTACAACATTTATAAGATTAAGAAATCACTAATCCTATTTGGATGTCATTACTCGTGATGGAATTTTTGTGAGCTCATATGTGATAGACACTTTGATCTAGTCTTAATGCTGATTAAAAGGGGTTATTGTATGATTAAGCTTGTCACTTCTTTGTTTTCTATATTCAAATTTGTCTCATTACCCTTCATTTTGAATATGTATGTGAATGTAGTGAACTTGCTTCCTTGTGTTTGAGTCTAGTCAAATCCCGTTTGAGCCATGGTGGTGAGTTCTCATTCTTCTCTTTAGAATGAATTCTATCTCAAATGATAAATAAACTTGGTTTGGATCATGCTGAGGATGGTTTCGTTGATTTGAGTACGCAACCGCTTCCTTTCTTCTGGCCTGCATAGCTGTATATTTTAGGACGGCTTTGCTCTTCTTTTTTTTTAGTTTCCTTGAGCTTGTTCTGGCCCTTGTTTGTGCATTCAGAATTGTTGCCTACTCATATTTCTTTAATCTCTACCTTTGAATTTTGGTGTTGTTAAAAGGTTTGATTTACTTTAAGTATGTGCATATGTAGTATATGTTCTTGTCTGCAATGCTTTGCTAAATTTGGACATTTTAAAATTACGTGGCTTTGATTTTCGTTCTTCACAAACTCTTTAGAATGTGTCTTTGTCATTAAATGTTTAAAATTTCGTATATAGTTTACACACTTAGGGATTTTTTGGTACAAAGATTAACTGTTTGGATGTTGAGATATAGTTAGCTCACTTGCACATTCTTGAAATCTTCTGTCATATGGGCCTAACGATGGCTTTTAGTTTTATTTTTAATTTTAAAATACTTAAGTAGCTTTTATTTGAATTCAATTACGTTTGTTTGTTTCCTTATTCAAAATACTAATTTTTTAATTCTTTTCTTTTTCTATGTGTGAATGTGAATCTCTTTCGAGTCGATGGTAGACTTATCTACCTTAATTTTTCCGAGTTGAACCATAAAGGCTCAGTCTTCACTTTTCCTATTTCTCGAGAAAGTCCACCTATATATTCGAAAGTTGTTGCAGGTTCCAGAATTCCAACATACTGTTGGAGTTCATAAGCCCAAGAAATGGGTTGTATACCTGTCCTATTGTAACGACCTGTTTAGTCGTTTTGAGCAGCAGAATTATTTCTGGAAAAACTGGCTGGGACGACGGGTGTCCCGACGGACCGTCGTAGTCACGACGGCCCGTCGAGGATATGTCGTCCCATGACACTTAGAATTCTTCAATTTGGACATTAAAATCGACTCTCTGTAAATTGTGACGGACCTGCAGGACGTGCCGTCACATCCACGACGAACCGTCGCGAGTTTTCGTTGCAAAACACTTCAACTTTTGAGAATTTGGTACGAGAAACGAGTTTCTGACCGTCAGGACGGAGGTGCAGGACGTACCGTCACAGGTGTGACGGGCCGTCACAGCCCACCTGGAACCTGGGGAGGTGCGACGACCACCGTGACGGACCGTCGCAGGCACGACGGCCCGTCACAGGTTGCGCAGTCCCAGGCAAAATAGGATTTCTCCACACGTTTTAAGGGTCGTTTTGGACTATTCTTTCCTTAATTATAAAGATTGAGGGTTTATATTAATAAGTCTAATTACTTGGGGGTTAAAAGAGGTAACCTTAAGTTAATTAGTGGATTTTATTGTCCCCCTTTACACTTAATATATTTTAATTAGGGTAAAAAGAAGGAGGGTTTGAATAAAACAAAACAAAAGAAAAGAACAGAAAGAGAGGAGAAACGAACGAGTAGAGAGAGAGAAACGAAGAGGATAGCAAGGATTTTGAGAAGATAGCTTGTTGACTCAATTCTTCGGTGGAGGTAGGTTAGGTTATGGTTATTTTACGATATCCGTAGTGAACTCTTAATAGTGAATAATATGTATTGATGATATTGTAAACCTGTCTATATGCTTATTGTATGCTTGTATGAATATGATCATGTGATCTTGATGAAACAAGCATGATGAAAACCATTGAATCCCAAATCTTGAAAGAAACTTTAATCTATGATATTAATGACCATGCCTTGGTATAAAAGAAGGCTTGACGAATTAAAGTAATGGGATTGATGATGCCTTAGTATAGAGAAGGCTGGACGAATGGATAGAATGAATGTAGTGGATCGGAGTGTCACGTTCCGACACATAGTATTAGTGGATCGGAGTGTCACGTTCCGACACATAGTATTAGTGGGACGGGTGTCACGAACCGACACGTAGATATAGGGGATCGGAGTGTCACGTTCCGACACATAGTATTAGTGGATCAGAGTGTCACGTTCCGACACATAGTGGTAGGGGATCAGAGTGTCACGTACCGACACAAGAGGAAGAAAGATAATGAATCTGGAAAGATGTTAATCTACTCAACCTAATGAACTTATTTCCCAATGAGTATGGTAATGAGGCCTGAGCCCTCATGAATGAACTTGATGGTATTTATTGACGATTATAATATTTGTTGTTGCTACATGTTGAGTTTATAGTTGATTTATAATATTACTTGATATATATTATCTTCTATTTTGAGTTGGCCGATGATATCTACTCAGTACGTGTGGTAGTACTGACCCCCTACTTTTATGTTTTTCCCTTTGTTATTTGTGTTATGCAGCAAACGTTCCGTCAACTTCAACACAACAGTAATTCGGGCCAGATTTCGTCATACCGGATCTCAGGGTGAGCTAACGCTTCTAGCTTGGACTGGATCTTCTTCTATAAGTCTTGATGCCTTGACTTCCAGCATGGACTAGTTCCTTATGTATTTTTAGCTTCTTAGACATTCTTAGATAGTTTAGCTTAGTAATTTGATCATAGATGTTCTTGTGATGATGACTTCCAGATTTTGGGAATATTAATAATAGTTTTGAGTTGTTTATTAATGAGTTTAAGTCTTCCGCATTTCTTTGTTTGATATTGTATTAAAATGTTAAAGGTTAGATTGGTTGGTTCGCTCACATAGGAGGGTAAATGTGGGTGCCAGTCGCGTCCCCGTTTTGGGACGTGACAAACTTGGTATCAGAGCATTAGGTTCATTGGTCTCATCACACAAGAACAGGTCTAGTAGAGTCTTAAGGAACGGTAGGGGGACGCCTTTACTTTTCTTTGAGAGGCTACAAGACTTTAGGAAAATTCCATTCTTTCATTCTTCTTTCGTGCTACTACTTGAGTCCAATTGGTATCTAGGTGATACAAATTGGTATCTGACCATCTTCATTCTATTTCGCAGATGGTTAGAACTAGAGCAACGACCGCACCAGCAGCGACAACGGAAAGACAAGAAACGACTGAGCCAGCCACTGGGTCTGTGGCTCGAGAGGAGAACAACGGCAGAGGCCGTGGTAGAGGTCGTGGGAGGACGTCCTCCAGAGGAAGAGGACGAGCCCCTAGCCCATCTGATACTAGGGCGGTGACTCCTCCACCGACTGAGAGGGGTAGTAAGAGAGGGTGAGGAAGGGGAAACTGAACAAGTGCAAAATGAGGAATTGCCACCCCAACCTACCCCAGAGATGATCAACCAAGTACTTGCTTATCTTAGCGGGTTATCGATCAGGGACAGGCTCCTCCAGTGGTTTCCGCACAACACCTCCGGTTTCGGAAATACGACATGCGGCTACTATGGCTCCCCGCATGGATGCCTCTGGGAATAGGCACATTTCCACGTCTGACTACTGGGCCTATCATGACAAACGATCAACACGAACTCTTCAGTAAGTTCTTGAAATTGAAACCTCCAGTCTTTAAGGGCGCAGAATCAGAGGATGCCTACGATTTTCTAGTTGATTGTCATGAGCTACTACACAAGATGGGTATAGTAGAGAGGTTTGGTGTCGAGTTCGTGAGCTACCAGTTCAAGGGAACGCCAAAATGTGGTGGCGTTCACATGTTGAGTGTCAACCAACAGAGGCACCACCTATGACTTGGGAATCATTCACTAGTTTGTTCATGGAAAAGTATATCCCCGGACTTTGAGGGATAGGAAGAGGGATGAGTTCTTGAGTCTAGAGCAAGGTAGGATGACGGTTAACGCGTATGAGGCCAAATTCCGTGCATTATCCAGGTATGCCACCCAACTTTGTTTCAGTCCACAAGAACGGATCTGCCGTTTTGTGAAGGGGTTGAGGTCAGAATTGCGGATTTCAGCCTTACAGATAGCGGCGGCAACGGCAACATCCTTCCAAGAGGTGGTAGACTTTGTGATAGAGGTGGAAGGAGTGAAACCAGATGACTTCACCACGACATCGACATCAAAGAGGGGTTTCGAAGGGAGGTGAGTTTAATGGTTCTTATTCTAGAGGACAGAACTCTGGAGGTCACTCAGTTCGACCAATTCAGTCTTCACTACAGACTGTAGTTGGGGGTCCACCTCAGAACGGTCAACACTACTCCGAGAGACCTATGCCTGACTCCAGAGAGTGCTATGGATGTGGGGAAATTGGACATATTAGAGAGGAATTGTCCAAAACAGAGCTACAGACCCCCAACAGCTAGAGGTAGAGGTGGCCATGGTAGAGGCCGCTTTTCTGGAGGACGTGGTGGTCGAGGTAATGGTGGTCACCAAAACGGCAGAGGTGATGGGCAAAACGGAGCCACTACTACAACATGGTAGGACAACGGGCAGACAAACGATAGGGCCCATTGTTACGCTTTCCCTGAGAGATCTGAAGCGGAGGCGTCTGATGCTGTTATCACAGGTAATCTTTTGGTTTGTGATTGCATGGCATCTGTATTATTTGACCCTGGCTCCACGTTTTCATATGTATCTTCATCATTTGCTAATGGTCTAAAATTGCATTGTGAATTACTTGACATGCCTATTCGTGTTTCTACTCCGGTGGGTGAGTCTGTGGTAGTTGAAAAGGTACATAGGTCTTGTTTGGTGAATTTTGTGGGGAGCAACACTTATGTAGATTTGGTTATTTTAGAAATGGGTGACTTTGATGTAATTCTGGGTATGACTTGGCTTTCTCCAAATTTTGCGATCTTGGATTGTAATGTTAAAACTGTGACATTAGCCAAGCCTGGGACAGATCCGTTAGTGTGGGAGGGTGACTACACTTCCAATCCGGTGCGTATCATATCCTTTATTCGTGCTAAGAAAATGGTCAGTAAAGGGTGTTTAGCTTTCTTGGCACATCTCAAGGATGACACTACCCAAGTACCTTCGATCGAGTCGGTTTCGTTAGTGAGTTTTTTGGGATGTGTTCCCTGCAGATCTTCCTGGTATGCCACCAGATAGGGATATAGACTTCTGCATTGATTTGGAACCAGGTACTCGCCCCATTTCTATACCCCGTATAGAATGGCTCCTGCCGAATTAAGAGAGTTAAAGGCACAACTTCAAGAGTTGTTGAGCAAAGGCTTCATTAGACCAAGTGCATCTCCTTGGGTGCTCCGGTGCTATTTGTGAAGAAGAAGGATGGGATGGGAGTTTCCGAATGTGCATAGATTACCGACAGTTGAACAAAGTAACTGTAAGAAACAAGTACCCCATTCCTCGCATGATGACTTGTTCGATCAGTTACAAGGTGCTGTGTCTTCTCAAAAATTGACTTGAGGTCCGGTTATCACCAATTGAAAATACGAGCAACGGATGTGCCAAAGATGCTTTTCGAACTAGGTATGGGCATATGAATTTGTGGTAATGTCGTTTCGTCTTACTAATGCCCCTGCTGCCTTCATGAGCTTGATGAACGGGATTTTCAAGCCATACTTGGACCTCTTTGTGATGTGTTTATTGATGATATACTGATATACTCCAAAAGTAAGAAGGAACATGAGGAGCATTTGAGAATGGTGTTAGAGTTGTTGAGAAAGAAAAAGCTTTATGCGAAATTCTCCAAGTGTGAGTTTTGGCTAGATCAGTGTCCTTCTTGGGGCACGTGGTTTCTAAGGATGGGGTGATGGTGTGGATCCATCCAAGATTGAGACAGTGAAGAATTGGGTAAGACCTACAAACGTGTCAGAAATAAGGAGTTTTGTGGGTTTAGCTAGCTACTACCGCCGATTCGTCAAGGGATTCTCTTCTATTGCTTCCCAATTGACGAACTTGACTAAGCAGAATGTTCCATTTGTTGGTCAGATGATGTGTGAGGAAAGCTTCCAGAAGACTTAAGACGTTGTTGACTACCGCGCCTATCCTCACCTTGCCGGTAGAGGGTAAAAACTTCATTGTTATTGTGTGATGCATCCTATTCTGGGCTGGGTGCAGTGCTAATGCAAGAGAAGAATGTGATTGCTTATGCTTCGAGGCAATTAAAGGTGCATGAACGTAACTATCCGACCCATGATTTAGAGTTGGCCGCGGTAGTATTTGCACTAAAGCAATGGAGACACTACTTGTATGGGGTAAGTTGAAGTCTAAACGGACCATCGTAGCCTACAGTATGATTCACTCAGAAAGACTTGAACTTGAGACAGAGAGATGGATGGAACTACTGAAGGACTACGACATCACTATCTTGTATCATCCGGGAAAGCGAAATGTTGTGGCAGATGCTTTGAGTAGAAAAGGCCGGAAGCATGGGAAGTCTAGCTCATTTGCAAACTTCTAGACGCCCATTGGCTAGAGAAGTGCAGATTTTGGCTAATGACCTTATGAGGTTAGAAATAAATGAGAAGGGAGGATTGTTAGCTTGTGTAGAGGCAAGATCTTCTTTCCTTGACCAGATCAAGGGAAAACAGTTTGATGATGAGAAACTAAGGCGAATTCGAGATGAAGTGTTGCAAGGAGAGGCTAAGGAAGCCATAATTGATGAGGAAGGTGTTTTGAGGATTAAGGGAAGGGTATGTGTACCCGCATCGGTGATTTGATCAACACTATTCTGACAGAGGCTCATAGTTCAGGATATTCTATAACATCCTGGTGCAACCAAGATGTATCGTGACCTAAAGCAACACTTCTGGTGGAGTAGAATGAAGCGAGATATTGTTGAGTTTGTTGCCCAATGTCCAAATTGTCAACAAGTAAAGTATGAACACCAGAGGCCCGGAGGAACACTTCAGAGAATGCCCATTCCTGAATGGAATGGAAGGAGGGAGAGAATCGCGATGGACTTTGTGGTTGGTCTTCCAAAGACAATGGGTAAGTATGAGTCCATTTGGGTGATTGTTGATAGGTTAACTAAGTCCGCTCATTTCATTCCGGTCAAGGTGACCTACAATGCAGAGAAGTTAGCCAAGATCTACATCTCAGAGATCGTTCGGTTGCATGGAGTTCCACTCTCCATCATATCGGATAGAGGTACGCAGTTTACTTCTAAGTTTTGGAGACATTACATGCGGAATTAGGTACTAGGTTGGACCTTAGCACGGCATTTCACCTCAGACCGATGGTCAGTCTGAGCGAACGATTCAAGTGTTGGAGGATATGCTTCGTGCATGTGTGATAGAGTTTGGTGGCCATTGGGATAGCTTTTTACCTTTGGCAGAGTTTTCATACAATAATAGCTATCACTCCAGTATTGACATGGCTCCATTTGAAGCATTGTATGGGAGGAGGTGTAGATTCCCATTGGTTGGTTTGATGCCTTTGAAGTTAGACCTTGGGGGACTGATCTGTTGAGAGATTCTATGGAGAAGGTGTGAAAGCTATTCAAGAGAAGCTTTTGGCGGCTCAAAGTAACAAAAGGAGTATGCAGACCGGAAGGTTAGAGACTTGGAGTTCATGGAAGGTGAACAAGTCTGTTGTTGAAGGTTCACCCATGAAAGGGGTGATGCGGTTCGGAAAAAGAGGTAAGTTAAGTCCAAGGTATATTGGACCATTTGAAGTGCTTAAGAGAATAGGGGAGGTGGCTTATGAATTAGCCTTGCCCCCAGGGCTGTCCGAGTGCATCCGGTGTTTCATGTATCCATGTTGAAGAGATACCACGGAGATGGAAACTACATTATCCGTTGGGATTCAGTTTTGTTGGATGAGAACTTGACTTATGAAGAGGAACCGATTGCTATATTAGATAGGGAAGTTCGCAAGTTGAGGTCGAGAGAGATTGCATCCATCAAAGTTCAATGGAAGAATCGACCGGTTGAAGAAGCTACTTGGGAGAAGGAGGCAGATATGCAAGAAAAATACCCACATCTGTTTACAGATTCAGGTACTCCTTTTCGCCATTGTTTTCTTCTTTTGATCGTTCGGGGACGAACGATGGGTAAATTGGTATCTATTGTAACGACCTGTTTAGTCGTTTTGAGCAGCAGAATTATTTCTGGAAAAACTGGCTGGGACGACGGGTGTCCCGACGGACCGTCGTAGTCACGACGGCCCGTCGAGGATGTGTCGTCCTATGACACTTAGAATTTGGTACGAGAAACGAGTTTCTGACCGTCAGAACGGAGGTGCAGGACGGACCGTCACAGGTGTGACGGGCCGTCACAGCCCACCTGGAACCTGGGGAGGTGCGACGACCACCGTGACGGACCGTCGCAGGCACGACGGCCCGTCACAGGTTGCGCAGTCCCAGGCAAAATAGGATTTCTCCACACGTTTTAAGGGTCGTTTTGACTATTCTTTCCTTAATTATAAAGATTGAGGTTTTATATTAATAAGTCTAATTACTTGGGGGTTAAAAGAGGTAACCTTAAGTTAATTAGTGGATTTTATTGTCCCCCTTTACACTTAATTATATTTTAATTAGGGTAAAAAGAAGGAGGGTTGAATAAAACAAAACAAAAGAAAAGAACAGAAGAGAGGAGAAACGAACGAGTAGAGAGAGAGAAACGAAGAGGATAGCAAGGATTTTGAGAAGATAGCTTGTTGACTCAATTCTACGGTGGAGGTAGGTTATGGTTATTTTACGATATCCGTAGTTAACTCTTAATAGTGAATAATATGTATTGATGATATTGTAAACCTGTCTATATGCTTATTGTATGCTTGTATGAATATGATCATGTGATCTTGATGAAACAAGCATGATGAAAACCATTGAATCCCAAATCTTGAAAGAAACTTTAATCTATGATATTAATGACGATGCCTTGGTATAAAGAAAGGCTTGACGAATTAAAGTAATGGGATTGATGATGCCTTAGTATAGAGAAGCTGGGACGAATGGATAGAATGAATGTAGTGGATCGGAGTGTCACGTTCCGACACATAGTATTAGTGGATCGGAGTGTCACGTTCCGACACATAGTATTAGTGGGACGGGTGTCACGAACCGACACGTAGATATAGGGGATCGGAGTGTCACGTTCCGACACATAGTATTAGTGGATCGGAGTGTCACGTTCCGACACATAGTGGTAGGGGATCGGAGTGTCACGTACCGACACAAGAGGAAGAAAGATAATGAATCTGGAAAGATGTTAATCTACTCAACCTAATGAACTTATTTCCCAAATGAGTATGGTAATGAGGCCTGAGCCCTCATGAATGAACTTGATGGTATTTATTGACGATTATAATATTTATTGTTGCTACATGTTGAGTTTATAGTGATTTATAATACTTGATATATATTATCTTCTATTTGAGTTGGCCGATGATATCTACTCAGTACGTGTGGTTGTACTGACCCCCTACTTTTATGTTTTCCTTTGTTATTTGTGTTATGCAACAAACGTTCCGTCAACTTCAACACAACAGTAATTCGGGCCAGATTTCGTCATACCGGATCTCAGGGTGAGCTAACGCTTCTAGCTTGGACTGGATCTTCTTCTATAAGTCTTGATGCCTTGACTTCCGGCATGGACTAGTTCCTTATGTATTTTTAGCTTCTTAGACATTCTTAGATAGTTCAGCTTAGTAATTTGATCATAGATGTTCTTGTGATGATGACTTCCAGATTTTGGGAATATTAATAATAGTTTTGAGTTGTTTTATTAATGAGTTTAAGTCTTCCGCATTTCTTTGTTTGACATTGTATTAAAATGTTAAAGGTTAGATTGGTTGGTTCGCTCACATAGGAGGGTAAATGTGGGTGCCAGTCGCGTCCCCGTTTTGGGACGTGACACCTATACATCAGTATACACTAGTATACATGGCGAATAATTGTATACAAGTCAAGGTGTAGCGTATATAAGGCTAAAAATAAAATGCAGGTTGCAGGGGTTGAGGGGATTGTATACACTTGGTATACAGTCCGACCCGTATATAAAAGTATACATCGGTTATATATACAATGATCAGGGGTGAAAATGGGCCAAAAAGCCCACCAAATTTGGAAATTTGGGCGAAAGGACCACATTCTAACTTTCTCACTTTACTCTTATTATTATTTATATTAATTCTAATCCTTTTTATCTTATTTTGTTTAACTTAATTAATTTCCTAAAAGATGAACTATATTCTTTATGCTAATTTATTTTATTTTTTCATCAACTCTAATACTTTGATCCAATAAATTTAGTCAAAATTTCTTACTCAATCTTTAATTAATTTAAAAAAACTTTTCATACTTTAATTGATCAAATTGATTTAAATTTTTAACTTTTAAAACGATTCAAAAAAAATATGTAAATGTGTTAGAAATATTATATTGTGGATGTCCACTACACCAAGAAATTACTCAACCATTATCTCCATTACTTTCTTCCATTATGAAGATAACCATAACCTCCATAACCTTCAAATATATAACCATTATTCTTGTAACTTTTCACTTTCATAACATTCTCCATTATATTCATGTTAATGTCATGTTTATAACTAACCTTTTGTATGCCTCTATGTTACACTATAAATAGAGACATAAGGGTCCATATTGTATACACTTGAAGACTTGGTGAACACTTGAAAGAAAGAAAGTGATCTTATATTGTTCTTTTGTTCTTTAGCTTTACAACATGTTATCAGCACGGGTTGTTCATTCTCTGTCAAGAATCAATGGTAGGTGATTTTTATGAATTATCCTACTAATTTTTTCGTTCCATGGTATACTTCATATCCTATATATTATTTGTACTAACAAAGCTTATTTTGTAGTTATTCTAAAATGATTAGTAAATTATAATAATCTTCATAACAGTGTTGAGATGGACTATTAAAATGTTTGAATTTATTTTAACTTGGGACTTTATATGATTCTAACATGTTGTTTTAATTAATTAATTTTGTTCATTTTTCTTGTATATTAAGTCAAGTTCAGATTATATTTATGATTTTTGATAAAAAAATTTTGTAATGCAGTTGGTTTATTAAGGCATTGGTTGAGGGTAATACACTGAATTCAGGTTTCATCGCACCTAGTGGGTAAGACATCGAGTTAATGTCTTAGTGCACCTTGATAATAAGAAGTTGGGTACAAGTCCCATTGATTTATGGATAAAGGTGTCTTTATATGGGTAAGACTTTGGATTTAAGTCCTAATGCACTATAGTGATAATATGATAATGACTAACATAAAGTTTTATACTTATGACTGAAAGTCATGAAATTTACCCAATTAATTTGCTCCATTCTCTTATGTGAATGTGGTAGTAGTGTATTAATTTGCCTGAAAAATGACACGTGGTTGAATGTATGAACATGGGTATGGTAAAATGTAAATGATCATCATTGTGGTAATTAAAAGGAAGAACATTAGGGGTTCTTAAGATGTTCCTTCACATGTGAAGGTAATTTTGTCAATTAAAATTGTACAAAAATGTAACGACCTGTTTAGTCGTTTTGAGCAGCAGATTTTAATTCTGGAAAATTGGCTGAGACGACGGACCCCATGACGGACCGTCATTGGCACGACGGACCGTCGCAGGGTCTCGTTTCAAAACACTTAGAAATTCTGAAATTGGGTACTGAAAATCGACTCTCTGAACTTCGTGACGGAATGGCAGGACGGACCGTCACAGGCGTGACGGACCGTCACATATTCTTTAGTGGAAATCTAGTCTCTGAACTTTGCAACGACCTGCAGGACGGACCGTCGCAGGCACGACGGGCCGTCACAGACTGCGTAATCCCAGTCTGTGTTGGATTTCCTTAAATGTTTTAAGGGACGTTTTGGACTATTCTTGCCTTAATTATAAAGTTAGTGGGTTAATGTTAATAAGTCTAATTACTTGGGGTTAAAAGAGGTAACCTTAAGTTAATTAGTGGGTTATTATTACCATCTTTTAGTCTTAATTATATGCTAATTATGGTAAAACAAAGAGGGTTTGAATAAAGAAAATAGAAAGAACAAAGATAGGGAAAGAGAAACGAATTGAGAGAGGAGAAACGAGAAGAAGAACAAGGCTTTGGGGAAATTCTTGCTTGATCACTAGTCTTCGGTGGAGGTAGGTTATGGTTTATTTTATGATATTCGTAGTAAACTCTTAATAGCGAATGATATGTATTGATAGTATTGTAAAACCCTGCTATGTGCTTAATTGTATGCTTGCATGATACAATTATATAATTGTGATTATATAAGCATGATGAAGTTATTGAATCCCAAATCTTGCAAAACCCTAATCTCTTTGTTAATGATAATACCTTGGTATGAGAGAAGGCTTGATGAACTAAAAGTAATGAGATTGATGATGCCTTAGTATAAGAAAAGGCTTGATGAACTAAAGTAATGAGAATGATGATGCCTTGGTATAAGAGAAGGCGCTATGAATTGATAGAATGAGATTAGTGGATCGGAGTGTCATGTTCCGACACATAGAATTAAGGGATCGGGTGTCACGAACCGACACGTAGTTTTAGGGGGACCGGGTGTCACGAACCAACACGTAGATTTAGGGGATCGGGTGTCACGAACCGACACGTAGATTTAGGGGATCGGGTGTCAAGAATCGACACGTAGATTTAGGGCATCGGGTGTCATGAACCGACACGTAGATTTAGAGGATCGGAGTGTCACGTTCCGACACATAGTAGTAGGGGATCGGAGTGTCACGTACCGACACAAGAGGAATAGAGAATATGGGGGAGTGGAGTGTCACGTTCCGACACATAGTAGTAGGGGATCGGAGTGTCACGTACCGACACAAGAGGAATAGAGAATATGGGGGAGCGAAGTGTCACGTACCGACATAAGAGAATTAAATATATGAATCTTGAAAGATGCTAATATACTCAATCTAATGAACATAATTCCCAAATGAGTATGATATTGAGGATTGAGCCCTCATGTGTGAACTTGACGGTAATTGTTAATGATATAGTACTTGTTGTTGCTACATGTTGAGTATCATAGTTGATTTTATGATATTACTTGGTATATACTGTTTTCTATTTTGAGTTGGCCGATGATATCTACTCAGTACTCGTGTTTTGTACTGACCCCTACTTTTATGTTTTCTTCCTTGTTATTTGTGGAGTGCAGCAAACGTGTCGTCGTCTTCAACTCAACCGAAATTCTAGCCAGTCTTCGTCACACCGGATCTTCAGGGTGAGCTAATGCTTCTAGCTTGGACTGGATCTTCTTCCTCATGTCTTGATGCCTTGAAGTTTCCGGCATGGACTAGCTTTTACTTGTTTTAGCTTTTAGAATACTCTTAGTTTAGTCATTTGATTATAGATGTTCTTGTGGTGATGACTTCCAGATTTTGGGGAATAATAGATGTTGAATATTAATAGTTATTGAATTGGTTTTATTAATGAGTTTAAGTCTTCTGCATTACTTTCTGTTGATATACATTGAAATGTTAAGGTTTAGATTGGTTGGTTCGCTCACATAGGAGGGTAAATGTGGGTGCCAGTCGCGGCTCGGTTTTGGGTTGTGACAAACTTGGTATCAGAGCATTAGGTTCGTTGGTCTCATCACACAAGAACAAGTCTAGTAGAGTCTTAAGGAACGGTAGGGGGACGCCTTTACTTTTCTTTGAGAGGCTATAAGACTTTAGGAAAATTCCATTCTTTCTTTCTTTCTTTCGTGCTACTACTTGAATCCAATTGGTATCTAGGTGATACAAATTGGTATCTGACCATCTTCACTCTATTTCGCAGATGGTTAGAACTAGAGCAACGACTGCACCAACACCAACACCGGCAAGACAAGAAACGTCTGAGCCAGCCACTGGGGCTGTGGCTCGAGGAAGAGTAGTGGCAAGAGGCCGTGGTAGAGGTCGTGGGAGGACGTCCTCTAGAGGAAGAGGAAGAGCACCTAGTCCATCTGATGCTAGGGCGGTGACTCCTCCACCGACTGAAGAGGTAGTAAGAGAGGGTGAGGAAGGGGAGAATGAACAAGTGCAAAATGAGGAATTGCCACCCCAACCTACCACAGAGATGATCAATCAGGTTCTTGCTTATCTTAGCGGGTTATCTGATCAGGGTCAGGCACCTCCAGTGTTATCTGATCAGGGTCAGGCTCCCCGTATGGATGCCTCATTGGAAATAGGCACGTTTCTGAGTCTGACTACAGGGCCTATAATGACAAATGATCAGCATGAACTTTTCAGTAAGTTCTTGAAATTGAAACCTCCAGTCTTCAAGGGTGCTGAATCTGAGGATGCTTACGATTTTCTGGTTGATTGTCATGAGCTACTACACAAGATTGGTATAGTAGAACGGTTTGGTGTGGAGATCGTGAGTTATCAGTTTCAAGGGAACGCCAAAATGTGGTGGCAGTCACATGTTGAGTGTCAACCAACAGAAGCACCACCTATGACTTGGGCCTCATTCTCTAGCTTGTTTATGGAGAAGTACATCCCACGGACTTTGAGGGATAGGAAAAGATATGAATTCTTAAGTCTAGAGCAAGGTAGGATGTCGGTTACCGCATATGAGGCCAAGTTTCGTGCACTATCCAGATACGCCACCCAACTTTGTTTCAGTCCACAAGAGCGGATTCGTCGTTTCGTGAAGGGGTTGAGGTCAGAGTTGCGGATTTCAGCCGTACAGGTAGCGGCTACGGCAAAATCCTTCCAAGAAGTGGTAGATTTCGTGGTAGAGGTGGAAGGAGTGAAGCCGGATGAATTCACCATGGCATCGACATCAAAAAGGTTTCGAAAGGGAGGTGAGTTTAATGGTTCTTACTCCAGAGGACAGGGTTCCGGAGGTTACTCAGTTCGACCAATTCAGTCTTCACTACAGACTGTAGTCGGGGGTCCACCTCAGACCGGTCAACACTTCTCTGAGAGACCTATGCTTGACTCTAGAGACTGTTATGGATGTGGGGAGACTGGACATATTAGGAGGAATTGTCCAAAACAGAGTTATAGACCCCCAATAGCTAGAGGTAGAGGTGGTCATGGTAGAGGCCGTTATTCTGGAGGACGTGGTGGTCGAGGTAACGGTGGTCACCAAAACGGCCGGGGTGATGGGCAAACTGGAGCCACTACATCACAATATGGTAGGGGCAACGGACAGACAAACGATAGGGCCCATTGTTATGCTTTCCCTGGGTGGTTTGAAGCGGAGGCATCGGATGCTGTCATCACAGGTAATCTTTTGGTTTGTGATTGCATGGCTTCTGTATTGTTTGATCCCGGATCCACATTTTCTTATGTATCTTCCTCATTTGCTAATGGTCTTAATTTACATTGCGAATTACTTGACATGCCTATTCGTGTTTCTACTCCGGTGGGTGAGTCTGTGATAGTTGAAAAAGTGTATAGGTCTTGTTTGGTGACTTTTGTGGGGAGTAACACTTATGTAGATTTGGTTATCTTAGAAATGGTTGACTTTGATGTAATTCTGGGTCTGACTTGGCTTTCTCCGCATTTTGCGATCTTGGATTGTAATGCTAAGACTGTGACATTAGCCAAACCTGGGACAGATCCGTTAGTGTGGGAGGGTGACTACACTTCCAATCCGGTGCGTATCATCTCCTTTCTTCGTGCTAAGAAAATGGTTAGTAAAGGGTGTTTAGCTTTCTTGGCACATCTCAAGGATGACACTACCCAAGTACCTTCGATTGAGTCGGTTTCGGTAGTCCGTGAGTTTTTGGATGTGTTCCCTGCAGATCTTCCCGGTATGCCAGCAGATAGTGATATTGACTTCTGTATTGATCTTGAACCGGGTACTCGCCCCATTTCTATAACCCCTTACAGAATGGCCCCTGCGGAGTTAAGAGAGTTAAAGGCCCAACTTCAAGAGCTGTTGAGCAAAGGCTTCATTAGACCAAGTGCATCCCCTTGGGGTGCTCCGGTTTTGTTTGTGAAGAAGAAGGATGGGAGTTTTCGGATGTGTATAGACTATAGACAACTGAACAAGGTAACTATAAAGAACAAGTATCCTCTTCCTCGCATTGATGACTTGTTCGATCAGTTACAAGGTGCTAGTGTCTTTTCTAAGATTGACTTGAGATCCGGTTATCATCAATTGAAAATACGGGCAATGGATGTGCCAAAGACTGCCTTTCGAACCAGGTATAGGCATTATGAATTTGTAGTGATGTCTTTTGGTCTTACGAATGCCCCTGCTGCGTTCATGAGCTTGATGAACGGGATTTTTAAGCCATATCTGGATCTCTTTGTGATCGTATTTATTGATGATATACTGATATACTCTAAAATTAAGAAGGAACATGAGGAGCATTTGAGAATTGTATTGGAAATGTTGAGGGAGAAAAAACTTTATGCCAAGTTCTCTAAGTGTGAGTTTTGGCTAGATGCAGTGTCCTTCTTGGGGCATGTAGTTTCTAAGGATGGAGTGATGGTGGATCCTTCTAAGATTGAGACAATGAAGAATTGGGTAAGACCCACTAATGTGTCAGAAATAAGGAGCTTTGTTGGGTTAACTAGCTACTACCGCCGATTTGTCAAGGGATTCTCTTCTATTTCTTCCCAATTGACGAACTTGACTAAGCAAAATGTTCCATTTGTATGGTCGGATGAGTGCGAAGAAAGTTTTCAGAAACTCAAGACTTTGTTGACCACCGCACCTATCCTTACCTTGCCAGTGGAAGGTAAGAACTTCATTGTCTATTGTGATGCATCCTATTCTGGTTTGGGTGCAGTGCTAATGCAAAAGAAGAGTGTAATTTCTTATGCTTCGAGGCAATTAAAAGTGCATGAACGTAACTATCCGACCCATGATTTGGAATTGGCTGCGGTAGTGTTTGCATTAAAGCAATGGAGGCACTATTTATATGGGGTTAAGTGTGAAGTCTATACGGATCATCGTATCCTACAGTATGTCTTTACTCAGAAAGATTTGAACTTGAGACAAAGGAGATGGATGGAACTACTGAAGGACTACGATATCACTATTTTGTATCATCCGGGAAAAGCTAATGTTGTGGCGGATGCTTTAAGTAGAAAGGCGGGAAGCATGGGAAGTCTAGCTCACTTGCAAGCTTCTAGACGCCCATTGGCTAGAGAAGTTCAGATTCTGGCTAATGACCTTATGAGATTAGAAGTAAATGAGAAGGGAGGATTTTTAGCTTGTGTGGAGGCAAGATCTTCCTTCCTTGACAAGATTAAGGGAAAGCAGTTTAATGATGAGAAATTGATCCGGATTCGAGATAAAGTGTTGCGAGAGAGGGCTAAGGAAGCAACAATCGATGAGAAAGGTGTGTTGAGGATTAAGGGAAGGGTATGTGTACCCCGCGTCGATGAATGTGATCAACACTATTCAGACAGAGGCTCATAGTTCAAGGTATTCTATACACCCTGGTGCAACCAAGATGTATCGTGACCTAAAGCAACACTTTTGGTGGAGTAGAATGAAGCGTGATATTGTTGATTTTATTGCCAAATGTCCAAACTGTCAACAAGTAAAGTATGATCACCAGAAGCCAGGAGGAACACTTCAGAGAATGCCCATTCCTGAATGGAAATCGGAGTGAATTGCAATGGATTTCGTAGTTGGTCTTCCAAACACAATGGGTAAGTATGACTCTATTTGGGTGATCGTTGATAGGTTAACTAAATCTGCTCATTTCATTCCGGTCAAGGTGACTTACAATGCAGAGAAGTTAGCCAAACTTTACATCTCGGAAGTGGTTCGATTGCATGGGGTTCCACTCTCCATTATATCAGATAGGGGTACGCAGTTTACTTCTAAGTTTTGGAAAACATTGCATGCGGAATTGGGTACTAGGTTGGACCTTAGTACTGCGTTCCATCCTCAGACCGATGGTCAGTCTGAGCGAACGATTCAAGTGCTGGAGGATATGCTTCGTGCATGTGTGATAGAATTTGGTGGCCATTGGGATAACTTCTTACCTTTAGCGGAGTTTTCATACAATAATAGCTATCACTAAAGCATTGATATGGCTCCATTTGAAGCATTGTATGGTAGGAGATGTAGGTCTCCCATTGGTTGGTTTGATGCATTTGAGGTCAGACCTTGGGGTACGGACCTTTTGAGGGATTCTTTAGAGAAAGTGAAATCTATTCAAGAAAAGCTTTTGGCGGCGCAAAGTAGGCAAAAAGAATATGCAGATCGAAAGGTTAGAGACTTAGAGTTCATGGAGGGTGAACAAGTCTTGTTGAAGGTTTCGCCCATGAAAGGGGTGATGCGGTTTGGTAAAAGAGGTAAACTAAGCCCGAGGTATATTGGCCCCTTTGAAGTACTTAAGCGAGTAGGGGAGGTGGCTTATGAGTAAGCCTTGCCTCCAGGCTGTCCGGAGTGCGTCCGGCATTTCATGTGTCTATGTTGAAAAGATATCATGGGGATGGAAACTACATTATCCGTTGGGATTCAGTTTTGCTTGATGAGAATTTGTCTTATGAGGAGGAGCCTGTTGCTATTTTAGATAGAGAAGTTCGCAAGTTGAGGTCAAGGGAGATTGCATCCATCAAGGTGCAATGGAAGAATCGGCCGGTTGAAGAAGCCACTTGGGAGAAGGAGGTCGATATGCAAGAAAGATACCCACATATGTTTAAAGATTCAGGTACTCCTTTTCGCCCTTGATTTTCTTCTTGTGATCGTTCGAGGACGAACGATGGGTAAATTGGAATCTATTGTAACGACCTGTTTAGTCGTTTTGAGCAGCAGATTTTAATTCTAGAAAATTGGCTGAGACGACGGACCCCACGACGGACCGTCATGAACACGATGGACCGTCGCAGGGTCTCGTTTCAAAACACTTAGAAATTTTGAAATTGGTTACTGAAAATCGACTCTCTGAACTTCGTGACGGAATGGCAGGACGGACCGTCACAGGCGTGACGGACCGTCACAGATTCTTTAGTGGAAATCTAGTCTCTGAACTTTGCGACGACCTGCAGGACTGACCGTCGCAGGCACGACGGGCCGTCACAGACTGCGTAATCCCAGTCTGGGTTGGATTTCCTTAAATGTTTTAAGGGACGTTTTGGACTATTCTTGCCTTAATTATAAAGTTAGTGGGTTAATGTTAATAAGTCTAATTACTTGGGGGTTAAAAGAGGTAACCTTAAGTTAATTAGTGGGTTATTATTGCCATCTTTTATTCTTAATTATATGCTAATTAGGGTAAAAGAAAGAGGGTTTGAATAAAGAAAATAGAAAGAACAAAGAGAGGGAAAGAGAAACGAATTGAGAGAGGAGAAACGAGAAGAAGAACAAGGCTTTGGGGAAATTCTTGCTTGATCACTAGTCTTCGGTGGAGGTAGGTTATGGTTTATTTTACGATATTCGTAGTAAACTCTAAATAGCGAATGATATGTATTGATAGTATTGTAAAACCCTGCTATGTGCTTAATTGTATGCTTGCATGATACGATTATATAATTGTGATTATATAAGCATGAAGAAGTTATTGAATCCCAAATCTTGCAAAACCCTAATCTCTTTGTTAATGATAATGCCTTGGTATGAGACAAGGCTTGATGAACTAAAAGTAATGAGATTGATGATGCCTTAGTATAAGAAAAGGCTTGATGAACTAAAGTAATGAGAATGATGATGCCTTGGTATAAGAGAAGGCCTGATGAATTCATAGAATGAGATTAGTGGATCGGAGTGTCACGTTCTAACACATAGAATTAAGGGATCGGGTGTCACGAACCGACACGTAGTATTAGAGGGACCGGGTGTCACGAACCGACACGTAGATTTAGGGGATCGGGTGTCACGAACCGACACGTAGATTTAGGGGATCGGGTGTCACGAACTGACACGTAGATTTAGGGGATCGGGTGTCACGAATCGACACGTAGATTTAGGGGATCGAAGTGTCACGTTCCGACACATAGTAGTAGGGGATCGGAGTGTCACGTACCGACACAAGAGGAATAGAGAATATGGGGGAGCGGAGTGTCACGTACCGACACAAGAGAAATAAAGATAATGAATCTTGAAAGATGCTAATATACTCAATCTAATGAATATAATTCCTAAACGAGTATGGTATTGAGGCTTGAACCCTCATGTGTGAACTTGACGGTAATTGTTAATGATATAGTACTTGTTGTTGCTACATGTTGAGTATCATAGTTGATTTTATGATATTACTTGGTATATACTGTTTTCTATTTTGATTTGACCGATGATATCTACTCAGTACTCGTGTTTTGTACTGACCCCTGCTTTTATGTTTTCTTCCTTGATATTTGTGGAGTGCAGCAAACGTGCCGTCGTCTTCAACTCAACCGCAATTCTAGCCAGTCTTCGTCACACCGGATCTTCAGGGTGAGCTAATTCTTCTAGCTTGGACTGGATCTTCTTCCTCATGTCTTGATGCCTTGAAGTTTCCGGCATGGACTAGCTTTTACTTGTTTTAGCTTTTAGAATACTCTTAGTTTAGTCATTTGATTATAGATGTTCTTGTGGTGATGACTTCCAGATTTTGGGGAATAATAGATGTTGAATATTAATAGTTATTGAATTGGTTTTATTAATGAGTTTAAGTCTTCCGCATTACTTTCTGTTGATATACATTGAAATGTTAAGGTTTATATTGGTTGGTTCGCTCACATAGGAGGGTAAATGTGGGTGCCAGTCGCGGCTCGGTTTTGGGTCGTGACAAAAAAGTTATTGGACACATTGTTTATAAACATGATCCTTCAAATGTGAAGGTAATTGTTAAAGGTAATTTTCATCCATCAAAGTGGTATGAGAAGTTGGACACATTGTTGTAGGTGCAACCCAATTTAAAAAGTTTTTTAAATCCTCCATCAAAATAAAGGAATACAAAGTGGTAGTACATTTGGTTCATTTGACATCTTAAAGTGATGTTGAGGTGACTCACATAATTTCAAAACATGAAAATGAGTTTCTAATAAAAACTTATGGAACATGTACAAATGGTTATGCCCCGTTACTTGAAGGAAATTTGACTTGTGTTTATATGGATAACAACATGTTCATGCATTTTTGGATGAATGTCACATCTCACCTCTAGGGGAGGTTTGAGAGATTGAAATAAATATTTTGACATAAATGGTCATTTTGGTCATATATATACTTTGATTACCATAAAAATATCGTGGTATGTTTAAAATGAACTAATAGAGGATAAAAGAAAGCAATAAATATTTTCTGTAAAGGTTGTGGCCATGACCAAAATAAATGTTCTTTTGTGGCAACACAAATTTATCATTGATTATCAAGAAATAAGTCTTGAATGAAAATTATTGTAATATACAAGATTAACTGATAGTTCTGAAAGGGCTAATTTGTTACTATTTGGAGGAATGAAATTATTCATAATATTGGGGTTGTCTAAAATTTGTGATAAATTATGGTAAGATTTAATATCTTGAAATTACTTCAATCAAAGTGGGTAATAAATATTTACGTATAAGATTTTCTTTTTTTTCCCATTGTTTGTTGTATAAAAATATGGGCATGGTGATTGAATCACATGCAAACGTAAGCTAGAAGTTTACTTGAATAAATATCAGTTGACATAATCGATTGGTCATTTCGATTCAAATGTGATGCAAAAGATATTGAGAATTCACGTGGTTATATGTTGAAGAAATAAAAGATTCTTCAAGAATTCTATTTTGTAACTTATTCTCGTGATAAAATAATCATTGAACCAGCTAAGGTTGGGATCGTATCCCCTAAAATTATTTTGAACATAAAAAAGGTGAATATGGGTCCGTTCACCTGCAATGTGGAACGTTTACTATTATGATTTAATAGATGCATCTATGGTATGGTCACTTGTGCATTTGTATCAACTTAGAAATTGGTTTTTGTAAGGTTGTTTGCTCAAATTATTAAATTAAGAGCACATCTCCAAACTACAAAGTCATATTGATAATGCTGGTTGGTTTAACAGAAGTATGCCTCCAATTATAGCTAGACCATTGATTATGAGAATCAATCTCTTAAATAAAATTTGGTAAGAGATAAGTTTATTTAACATCTATTTATCAAGCCAACAAGGTTCTCCCGAATAATTTCCATCTAAAAATTTGATGTGTGCACATATGATTTTATTGCTTCACGCACCAAGATGGATCCCCAAATGAGGTTAAGGGTGAATGTCAAATTTCCTAACATTAGGGGGAGATATGTGTAGCAGTTGAAAATTATGTGTGGAGTGAATTATCTAGATCTTCGTTAAAAAAATGTGAACTTGAAGTTCCAGAGATAATTCATTTCTAAAGTGTTGCAAGTAATTTTCTAGATGTATTTGGTGATCCGATATTTTAATTGAGCTGCAATTGCTCCAATAAATAGTCCTTGTAGGACATTGTCTATGGTATGCCAAAAGCGTGATAGAACATTCCATTCCAAATGTAAAACTCCTTGATAAAGGAGTGGAGAAAATTATCAAAATGTTCATTGCTAATGAGGCAAGTGCTTTGAAAGAGCATTATGACATAGCATTTCATAAAACCTTAGCAAAGTGACCGTCGACGGTATATTTGATATGATATATCACTCAATGCTATAAATGGTTGCGAGGATCTTAAATTTGAATATGTTATATAGTGTGGACAGATAAATGATTGACACTATTCAAGTATATTTGTGTCACTTAGAAAAGTGATGCTTTTGAACATATAGTACATACACCTAAATATATGCCAATGAGGGTACAAATGAATCATTGTGCGAAAGTATAATCGTAAGATATAAAGTACGGATCATGCCTCGATGCGTAAAGGATTTTTGCAGAAGTCCTGACATTATTAAATGGAGATAGGTTCTCCAACGGTGAATGTAATTAGAATTGTTTCTATCTGACAATAGAAGAAATACTTGAATATGCATAATGAATGATTATTATGTCTAACTAGACGATGAATGTTATATGAAAATCTTTGACGAATTTAAAACGTCTTAAAGCGATTCCATTGAGACTAAATGATTTTGAGATTGCTTTACACAAAGAAAAAATATTTTTATCCTCATGAAAATGATTTAAAATGTCATTTATTAGTGCAATTGGTGCACTTACAAATTGCTGGTTATGGAAATGCTAGAAGATATGTATTTCTTTGAGAAGAAAAGACGAGCTTCATTAAAAATTATCAATCTCACATGAATCGAAAATGATTTGATTATGTAGATGCAAAATATTTATTTGATCTACATAAAACTCGATCGCGAATGCACTATTTGCTTACATATAGAGGCATAATAATATCTTGGCATTCAACAAACATTGTAACCACTTCTTCAAATCATATTGATCTATGAAGTAAGTCAGAGGTATGTTTGGTTGGAATCATGTCTATCATATTCATAAAATATGTAATTTTCCTTTGACAATGGATATTCCACCACCATATACTATATATATATATATATATATATATATATCACCCAAAAAAACATTCACACATGATCTTCAACAAAATGGTGAGATACACGTTCAAAGATGCATTCAAATGATAATCTTGTAAAGTTATTCACTAAAGATTGCCAACATCAATATTTTTGAAATTGGGACACAAGATTGAAATACATTGTTTTCGAGATATCAAGTAATGTTTTTATTAGGGGAAGAAAAAATGCTTGTTGTACTCTTTTCCTTAACCATGATTTTATCCCAATTGGGTTTTTCTAGTAAAGTTTTAAGGAGATAACATTCAAAGTGTATTAATGATATATGTACTCTTTTTCCTTCACTAGGATTTTTTTCCCACGGGGATTTTTTTTCTAGTAAGGTTTTATTGATGCATATTATATATGGACATCCAAGGGGAAGTGTTATAAAAAAATTATATTGTGGATGTCTGATATACCGTGGTTTCACGGTATAATTAATACTTTTTCTTAAGTTTAGTGTGTCCGAAAGCCTTTTTGTGCTAACTTTGATATAAGTTTTTCTTTGTTTTGAAGGAAATCTGTCTAAAGCTGAATGCGGAGATTTTGAGCGAAAAATGCAGAAGAGACCACCTACGGAGCTTATGACGGTCCGTCGTGCTTGCGACGGTCCGTAGGTGGCAGCGTAGAGAAGCTGCTGAAGGAGATGGGGAAGTCTGACCAAGTGTGGGATTACGAAGCTTGTGACGGTCCGTCATGGCCATGACGGTCCGTCCTGCAGGTCCGTCGTGAAGTTCAGAGAAGTGATCCCAGTACCCAGATTCCAGGAGTTGAAGTATTTTGAAACGAAGACCCTCGACGGACCGTCGTGCCTATGATGGTCCGTCACACTTGCCGTCGAGGGGAATGAAGAAAGCAGCTGAAGAAATGGGACAAGTATGGGACGACGGAGCCCACGACGGTCCGTCATGACTACGACGGTCCGTCGCGTGGTCCGTCGACCCAGCCGCGTTTTGGCAGATTTCCAGAAATTAGAATCCTTATTTAATTAGGTTTTTATTTTTTTATAAATAGTTCGAAAAACCTCGTTTTGAGGTTAGACTCTTTGATTATCAAATTCCATATAGTTAGACTTTGTGATTATAAAACTTGGTATCTTTGAGTGTTTGATTATCGGAGATTGATACAAGTGATTTTTGGTGATTAATCAAGTATATTTCGGACTTTATTCTTTCTCTATTAAAGTAAGTACATGAATCTGTTTTTAACATATTTGAATATTGTGTTTATGGCTATGAGGAACTAAATTCCATAACTAGGGTTGTGGGAACCATAGGCAAATAATGAGATAAACCCTAACTAAAATAAACATTCTAGAATAGTGTCTTGCATGTATTAATAATTCTTTCGCTTAGAAGTCTTTTTAACGGATGATCAACGTTAGAACTCGCCTTAATGCTACTTGCCGGACCAAGGAGATAGATAATAGGAAAAGAATTATTAACATAGATTTAGTGTATACTATCTAATAGGCTAGTATTGATTGGTACGAGGTAATAACTTAGTCAAATATCGAATACGATGCTTAATATGAGGTAAAGATAAGGGTTAGGAAAGCAACAACGTAGCCGGACCAAGGTGCGGAGTGTGAGATTTTCTAGATGCCGGACCAAGGATTTAGAAATACATAAATTATCACTTTGCATGCAAGATACTAGGAAAGGATTGTTATAGTTAGAATTATCAAGTTACGAACCTGTGGGGAACACGTAAACCCTAGTTACTTTAATTCATGATAAAACCAATATTAAAAACTGTCAACTGTCTCTGTCAATTACATTAGTTATTTTTTACTCAATAGGTAATACAAAACCCCCTTTTTATATTTTTACTTTCCAAGAAAGTTATTGACTAAACGATAGTAATACTAGGTTAAAGTTAAGTCTAGACTATTTTCCTCGTGGGAACGATCCCAACCTCACTAGTTGGGTTATTTACTTGACACGACCGCTTTACTTCTCATTTGAGAAGTAAGTTGAGCGTATCAAATTTTGGCGCCGCTGCCGGGGAATTTAGCTTTTAGATTACTTAAACTTCTTACTATAGTTTAGTTGATATTTTCTTGATTTTACTTGTTTTATTGTTTTTGATTTTTTCAGAACTATCCTCCTTGTATGCCAAATACACGGAGAGGAAGAGAACCGTTGTTTCCCTACGATCACGAGCTAGAGCGTACACTGCGAAACATGAATCGTAATTTGTGAATCAATGATGAGGACCCAAACCAAAACATCCCAGCTCCCGCTGATGTTCATGGTCAGATGTTACCCGATGCTCCGGGTGAACATCAACAGAGGGGACAGAATCCCGCTCCACGGCCCCAAGCATACTACAGAGGCTATGATAACATAGCGGATTCGGATGGGCCACTGGTTTTGCCTCCTCTACCACAGGCGACACTTTTGTGGTAACTAGTAGTCTGATGCAAATGCTCACTGCCAGAGGTTTGTTTTCAGGGCTACCTTCTGAGGATCCACATGCCCATATAGCTAAAGTAAGGGCAGTGGTTAAAAGTTGTGTGGGGGAGGCCTGATTTGGATCTAGATGTGATAGGGTCAGAGTGTTTCCTCTCTCACTGACGGGAGAGGTGCTATGTGGTTCACTGAGCTGCCATACAAACTCCATCTTCACTTGGAATCAACTACGGGATGTCTTCTTAGCACGCTACTATCCGGTCTCCAAGAAATTAAACCACAAAGACAGGGTGAACAACTTTGTGGCACTACCAGGAGAGTCAGTTAGTAGTTCTTGGGATCGATTCACCTCATTCTTGAGAAGTGTTCCAAACCACCGCATTGATGATGAGTCACTGAAAGAATACTTCTATCGGGGACAAGATGATAACAATAAAGCAGTGTTGGACACTATAGCAGGTGGATCTTATGGAGAATGCCCTTATGCTGAGATTGCTGAGAAATTAGAGAAAATCTCCCGTAACAACAAAGCTTGGAGTACTAGGAAGTCCGATACAAGGGAAAACACCTTCGCAGTGCAGTCCACTCACAACCCAGCCACAGATGATATTCGTGAAGAAATGGCTCAGATGAGAACTGAGCTTGGGTTGGTACTAAAACATGTCGTTGGTGGTGCAGAAAAGGTAAATGCAGTCAACTATTGGCTAAACCACCACCTCCAATCGATGAGTGTTATTATGAGGAGGATTCCTATGCAGTAAATGAACAGATGGGGGGTTTCCGACCAAGTGCCCAAGGCTCTAATCAGGAAAATTGGCGCCAAGGTCAAGGGAACCAAGGTCGGAACTATGGTAACTACAATCGTGAGGGTCATTATGTCCGAGATGGAAACTACAATCGCGACAACAACTTCAACAGGGGTAGCTATGGTAACAGGAATGGACCCTATGTTCCTCCTCAAAATCGTGAAGTTACTCCCAGGGATGGTGGAGGTAGTATGTCGCGAGTTGAGGATATGTTGCATAAGATGATGAGGAGGTTCGATGCTAGTGATGAGCACAATAAAGAGTTGAGGAATGATCTAGCGGGCATTGGGCAAAAAGTTGATACACATGCAATATCGATTAAGCAACTTGAGTTACAATTGGCCCAATTATCTGCAACTGTGAACACACGGCAACCGGGCACCTTCCTAGCAACACTGTCCAAAATCCGAAAAATGATGGACATTGTATGGCAATTACTACTCGCGGTGGCAAGCAAACCATTGATCCACCTATGCCATCTGATGAGAATAAGGTGACAACAGAATCTGATAAAGTGGTAGATGTTGATGCTGAATTAGAGGATGAGACTGAGAAAGATGCTGAAGTGCCTAAAAAGGTAACTCCATGCCTAGGCCACCACCCCCATTTCCTCAAAGATTAGTGAAAAAGACCGAGGATGGCAAATATCGGCGTTTTTATAACAATGTTGAAGCAACTTTCTATCAATGTCCCTTTGGTAGAAGCTTTAGAACAAATGCCCGGTTACGCCAAGTTTATGAAAGATCTGGTCACAAAGAAAAGATCGGTTACTTTTGAGGATGATGATAGAATGCAGCATTGTAGTGCTATTGCTACAAGATCTCTGGTCCAAAAGAAGGAAGATCCGGGTGCGTTCACCATTCCTTGTACAATCGGGCTATTACATTTGCGAAAGCATTATGTGATCTGGGGGCAAGCATAAATCTCATGCCCCCTCTCGATTTACAAGAAGTTGGGTTTGGGTGACCCAAAACCCACTGCGATGCGGCTACTGATGGCCGATCGAACAGTAAAACGGCCTATAGGGATACTCCACGATGTGTTGGTAAAAGTGGAGTCGTTCATATTTCCAGCAGATTTTGTTATTCTTGATTGCGAAGTCGATTTTGAAGTGCCCATTATTCTTGGGAGGCCATTCCTTGCTACGGGAAGAGCCTTAGTAGACATGGAAAGGGGGGCAGATGAAATTTCGGTTGAACAATGAGGAAGTAACATTTAATATTTGTAGGTCCATGAAGCAGAGTGGTGAGCTCCAATCGGCATCTGCGATATCCTACAACATGGGTGAGACATTTCAGACACAAATAGAAGAACGTCTAGGTGTCGAAGCATTAGCGGCAGTGATAATGAACTTTGATAGCGATTGCATTGAAGAGTATGAGTCATTAGTCGCTGCTCTTGACCGAGGTGATGTTCGGTTTAAACCAAAGAAATTTGAGCTTGATATGAAGAATCGTGAGTCCCCACCCGCGAAACCATCTATAGAGGAAGCTCCAAAATTAGAACTAAAAGCTCTCCCACCTCATCTCAGGTATGAATTCTTAGGAAAGGGTGACACTTTGCCGGTAATCATTGCGTCAGACTTGGATGCACAACAGGTTCAGAGTTTGGTGACGGTACTAAAAAGGTTCAAAAGAGCTATTGGGTGGACTATTGCGGACATTATTGGGATTCCCCCCGGTATTTGCTCTCATAAAATCCAACTCATGCCTGATCATAAGCCGAGTGTTGAGCACCAGAGACGCTTGAACCCTCCTATGCAAGAGGTTGTGAAGAAGGAAATCATCAAGTGGTTGGATGCCGGGTCATATATCCAATCGCTGATAGTAGTTGGGTATGCCCGGTTCAGTGTGTACCTAAGAAAGGGGGAATGACTGTGGTCCCCAACGAAAAGAATGAACTTGTTCCAATGAGACCGGTTACTGGATGGAGGTGTGTATGGACTACCGTAAACTGAACTCATGGACTGAAAAAGACCATTTTCCTATGCCCTTCATGGATCAGATGTTTGATAGACTTGCCGGAAAAGGGTGGTATTGTTTACTTGATGGGTATTCTGGATATAATCAGATTTCTATCGCACCAGAAGATCAAGAGAAAACCACTTTCACTTGTCCATATGGGACTTTTGCGTTCAGAAGAATGCTGTTTGGGTTGTGCAATGCACCCGCAACCTTTCAGAGATGTATGATGTCAATATTTTCTGACATGGTGGAGGATACTATAGAAGTTTTTATGGATGATTTTTCTGTGGTTGGTGATTCATTCGAGCGATGTTTGTCCAATTTATCTGAGGTTCTTAAGAGATGTGAAGACTGCAATCTGGTACTAAACTGGGAAAAGTGTCATTTCATGGTGAAAGAGGGTATTGTGTTGGGTCATCGCATTTCAGAAAAGGGTATAGAGGTTGATCGAGCTAAAGTTGAGGTAATAGAGAGACATCCCCCGCCGATCTCTGTGAAAGGTGTGAGAAGCTTTCTTGGGCATGCAGGTTTTTATCGGAGATTCATCAAAGACTTTTCAAAGATTGCACACCCATTGTGCAAATATCTGGAGAAAGAATGTAAATTTTGTTTTGATGAGTCCTGTCTTAGAGCATTCAGTGAGCTAAAAGAGAAGTTAGTGTCTGCACCTATCATTATTTCTCTGGATTGGAACAGTCCATTTAAGGTAATGTGCGATGCTAGTGGGGTGGCTCTTGGGTGTAGTATTGGGACAGAAAGAAACAAAATCCTTCACCCAATTTACTATGCTAGTAAAGCCCTAAATGAAGCCCAGAAGAACTACACAGTGACTGAGCAAGAACTCCTCGCAGTAGTCTTTGCTTTTGAGAAATTTCGCTCCTATTTGCTAGGTACTAGAGTCATAGTGCATAGTGACCATTCAGCACTGAGATATTTGATGGCGAAAAAGGATGCGAAACCAAGGCTGATTCGTTGGGTATTACTGCTGCAAGAATTTGACTTTGAAGTGCTGGATAGAAAAGGGACTGAAAATCAAGTTGCTGATCATTTGTCCCGTCTAGAGGATGAAGCTATGAGAGAGTTAGGGGATAAGACTGACATTGATGATACTTTCCCCGATGAACATGTATTGGCTGCTTCACAAGACTTGATTCCATGGTTCGCAGATTTTGCGAACTATCTGGCTAGTGATATTGTTCCATCAGACTTGTCCTTTCATCAAAGGAAAAAGTTCATGTACGATGTGAAGAAGTTCTTTTGGGATGAACCATACTTGTATAGGAGTTGTGCTGACGGGCTTATTCGGCGTTGTGTGCCAGAATGTGAAATGTTGAGTGTATTGGAGGCATGCCATTCTTCACCTGTTGGCGGACATCACAGTGGTATCCGAACCGCTCACAAGATATTGCAATGTGGTTACTATTGGCCAACTCTTCATCAAGATGCTCATGGGTTTGCTAAATCATGTGACAAATGTCAACGAGATGGTGGTATTTCAAGAAAGCAAGAGCTCCCTCTAAACCCCATTCTTGTGATTGAGTTATTTAATGTGTGGGGTATTGACTTTATGGGCCCTTTCGTGAGTTCTCATGGGATGAAGTACATTCTTGTAGCAGTTGATTATGTATCTAAATGGGTCGAAGCCATAGCTCTCGCAAACAATGAAGGGAAGAGAGTGTCACTGCATTCTTGAAAAAGAATATATTCTCCCGTTTTGGCACTCCAAGGGCCATTATTAGTGATGGGGGTTCCCACTTCTGCAACAGAATGTTCAAGGGGTTATTGGAGAAATACGGTGTTCGCCATAATGTGGCCACGCCTTACCACCCTCAAACTAGTGGGCAAGTTAAGGTATCGAATCGGGAGATCAAACAGATATTGTCCAAAATAGTGAATGCTAGTCGAACAGATTGGTCAAGGAGGCTTGATGATGCTCTATGGGCCTACCGGACAGCTTATAAGACTCCCATAGGTATGTCTCCATACCAACTTGTATATGGGAAAGCTTGTCATCTTCCGGTTGAGTTAGAGCATAAAGCCATGTGGGCTATGAAGAAGGTTAAAATGGATTGGAGCGAAGCTGCAGAGCAACGGTTAAATGGGTTGAATGAACTTGATGAATTTCGCCTGAAAGCCTATGAAAGCTCAGCCCTATATAAAGAAAAGATGAAGAAGTATCATGACAACAAAATTGAAAAACGAGAGTTTATGGTCGGGGATTTAGTGCTTCTATTCATTCCAGATTGCGCTTGTTTCCAGGCAAACTCAAGTCCAAATGGACTGGTCCTTACACGGTTACCCAACTATTCCCTCATGGAGCAGTTGAGTTGGAAACTAAGGAGGGTGTGCGGTTCAAGGTGAATGGACAGCGCATAAAAATTTATAGGGCATGCTGAATCGGCGAATGAAGTGATCGAGGCATACCATCTTGATGAAGTCTGAGTAATCAAGTGGCCCCAGTCGTGCCGCGACGTTAAATCTGGCGCTTGTTGGGAGGCAACCCAATACTTATTGTTTTTTTTTATAGTAGCATTTTTCTATTAATGGGTTTTAAATTTGCAGGCACATCACCAGGAAATTCTGCACAAAACTACTCTGCAGCAGCCACTGACGGATACATCGACGGACCGTTGCACACGTGACGGACCGTCGTATTCATCCGTCACACCAAGTACGTATCTCTGTCATTTTTTTGAAATTAGGGCACACACGACGGACACTACGACGGGCCGTCGCAAGCGCGACGGACCGTCATCGGGGACCCGTCGCGCGTTTAATGAAATTAACCCGACCCGACCGGACGACCCTTTTCAAAATCTGACCGTTTATACTCCCGCCCCTCACATTTCCCCCATTATTTCCTCATTCCTCTCATCTCCCCTCTTTTTCAACTCCCCCCACTGATCATGCCTCCACAATCTCCCCAAACTTAATCACTATCAGTTACTTGTCGGTGCTGCTGTTTTTGGTATCTACCTTGCTACCTGGATCATTCCCCACTTGTGTTTCTCCATTTCCAAGGTATGTGTCTCTAAATTTGTACTCATTTCTCTTGTATTTTTATTTATTAGTTAGTATTAGATTCGCTCTTAGTCGTATCTTGTTCCCTTGATATGCTTATATCTAGACCTAGGCTCTACATGTTTTGAATTTGCCATGTTCATAACCCTAGACATAGGTGATTTCACATTAATAGTTTCCTAGGTAGTTGGGATCGACACATATAGGTCCACAACACTACAAGACCATATGGGTTCATTGGGGTTGCTTAGGGTACCTACAGTTCTGTCTCTGATAGTCAGAACGAGACCCCGATGACGGTCCGTCGTATAAGCCCTAGCACCCTCCCCAACGACGCCTGTGACGGACCGTCACACCCACGACGGTCCGTCCTGCACGACCGTCATGGTTGTCAGAGACCCCTCTACAAAGGGTCTCCAAAATTTTTCCAAGTGTCCAACGACGGACACTTACGACGGACCGTCACACCCACGACGGTCCGTCCTGCACGACCGTCATGGTTGTCAGAGACCCCTCTGAAAAGGGTCTCCAAAATTTTTCCAAGTGTCCAACAACGGACACTTACGACGGACCGTCACACCCACGACGGTCCGTCCTGCACGACCGTCATGGTTGTCAGAGACCCTGTTTCTAAGGGTCTCTAAAAATTTTCCAAGTGTCCAACGACGGACACTTACGACGGACCGTCACACCCAAGACGGTCCGTCCTGCACGACCGTCATGGTTGTCAGAGACCCTGTTTCTAAGGGTCTCTAAAACTTTTCCAAGTGTCCAACGACGGACACTTACGACGGAGCGTCACACCCACGACGGTCCGTCCTGCAAGACCGTCATGGTTGTCAGAGACCCTGTTTCTAAGGGTCTCTAAAACTTTTCCAAGTGTCCAACGACGGACACTAACGACGGACCGTCACACCCACGACGGTCCGTCCTGCACGACCGTCATGATGGTCAGAGACCCCTCTTTCAGGGTTCTTTATATGTACATCGACCAAGTACAACACGACGGACCTCATGACGGTCCGTCGTATCCACGACGAGCCGTCATCTTTCCCGTCGTGTGATACAGTTTCACTATCACTCTCACACTATTTGAAATGTTTTATGTTGTGGCTGCTCGTGCGTCACTGCCTTTCCCCCACAGCTGCTGATAACATAGTCACCTGGGATCGAGCAGTGCTGATGGCGGCGATGGTCGCCGGCTTCGAGGTGGACTATGCATGGCTTCTCCAGGCAGTCATGCACGAGAGGGCATTCAAGGTCACCACCACCTACCCCTTGCGTGCATGATCTTTGCCTTTGCAGGTCTGCAGGTGTGCCCGTATGGCACATAGATCAGTTGAGGACTCCGCCGGGGTACCGTTGACGTCGGCCTCATCAGAGACGAGGACAATGAGTTGGCCCCACGTCGAGGGCCCCGTCCAGAGCTGCCACCACTATCGGATGATCTTGCGGATACGGTTGGCCCAGGCCCGCACAGCGACACAGGCATCCACGGACACTACCCCGGTCGAGTCTATCCCGGGTAGTAGCACAGCCCCTCTACCTACACCAGCCCCGCTTGCTCGAGTCCAAAAACTGGAGGCACAAATGGCCACCCTTCTGCATCATATCCAGCCATGGATGCAGAAGTCCATTGCCGAGTTTGAAGCGCGAATGGAGAGGCAAATGCAGCGGAAGGTTGCTGAGGTTCACCAGCGCCTCGATGCCTTTGAATTGAGAGTATTAGCTCGACCAGCCCCTCCGGTAGATGTGTCGACTCTTCAGGCTGCAGTCTCCAGTCTTCGTGCAGACATCGACACGATCCTAGCGACAAGAGTGCCGGAGTCTGTCGAGCCTGCTGAGGATACTGTATTGGCGGCCCTGTTTTCTACTCCAGCCAGCCCCCCACCCTCCCTCGAGAGAGTGCCAAGAGGCGTAGGGTTCGATCAGAGGATGAGGGCTGCGAGCGAGGAAGAAGGAGCGCGCGAGATGGAGGCCGCGAGGAGAGCCTCAATTGCTGAGGTGGAGGCACACAGGATCCGAGCATCGCAGATAGCGGCTGGGGCGTCTAGCTCCCATACTGTAGAGACTGCAGGAGGCACTGAGAGTGCAGTTGTTGCTGAGGACACCACTGAGGGTGTCCAGATTGCTGAGGACACCACTGAGGGTGTCCAGATTGCAGAGGCTGGGGTCCGGGAAACCGGACCCACCAGCTTGCTGATCGACGGCGCTATGCGCCACAGGTTTGCTTCACCTACCCCCTAATCTTTAGATTTTTTATGCATTGGGGACAATTGCATGCTTTTTGTTGGGGGTGGGGTAAATGGAAAGTGAGTGTTAGGGTGAAGTCTGAGTAGCCCAACTCACTATCCTCTTTTGGGGTTTTCTTGCCTGTGTTCTTTTTCCCCAAAAGACTGATTATTTTTCTGTGTGAACCGGCACGTTATATCTTTTGTACATAAGTTTAACTCTGAAGCATGATGGCTAAAATGATATCCCGATAAAACTGGAAAATGTTGCATGACTAGGCGTAGTAACTGATAATTGTGTGGCTCTAAACATGAAATAGAGTTACACCATTGCATTACCCTAAATCTTCAAGTCAAACTAGGTGTCTGATAATCTGGTATAGTGATGAGATGTCAAGTGAGTGTGAGGAAAGTTGAATAGTCCACTATTGATACTGAGCTAGAACTTGCCTGGTTAGTCCTGCTAAAAGTAAGTTGTAACAAACAATTAGGAAATGATCATAGGCCCTTATTCAGTAAAGCCCATTTCTAGCCTAAATAAAGAAACCAAATGAAAGTTATCCTTCTTTGATCCAAATAATTTGAGCATAAAATTAGACCTTTCTTTTTCACCCCAACTGATCTTTTCTGGGAACAATATGTTGGCCCTGGTCCCTCCTTGGACATGTGCACCTCAGCTTATGCCAAAAGCATAAGTTGAGGGTGGCTAATGTATAAAACAACTTCGTTATGGCCCTGACCCGATTTTGGGTATTGTGTACCTTGACTCATGGCAAAGCCATGAGTTGAGGGTGGCTGTTTTGAGGAATGCTCTGGAAAGTGGGGTTGAAAGAACAAAGAGAGAGAAAGAACAAAAGTGAAGTGACTCAAGAACTCGTTGAAAAAATAAAAAATAAAAAAAAATTCAAGAATTACAAACAAGAAAAGAAAAGAGTCACTTACACAAATGAAGAAAGAAGGGAAACAGCAAGGTGAAAGAATAGGAGAAACTGGGCGAGATAAAGTGATATAGGGTGGAAGGGTTAGCCGATATGTCAAGGAGGGCAAAAAGTTACTAAAGTATACCTAAATATACCCTACCTGACTCTGAGCCTACGTTACAAGCTAAAAAAGTCCTATCGTGATCCTAAGGGTTGTATAGCGAACTTAAGGCAGTGAAAATAAGGGCAAGCTTATGGCAATAGGTATGAATAAGTGTGACTTTGTTCTGAGAGAGCGAGTGTTGAAATGTAATCCTTATACTCAAACTGAAATCATTGTGTGAAAAATGAGGATTTTGTTCTAAAGTAAGACACTAGTTGCAATACCGGAATTGTTAGCACCTCGGTGAGAAATTGAAGAGGATAGGTGTTGGTGCATGGTGAGCTTGTGTCATGTTCGAATTCCACAAAATTCAAGCCTAATAGTGATAGCATGCATAGATTTGATGGGATTAATCGGGATTGATAGCCAAATGATTGCAAAGGATAAAACGTGAATACTATTGTACAAAGATTGTGTAGTGAGTCATAGTGCGTGGCTTGAGGACAAACAACGAATTTAAGTTGAGGGTGTTGATATACCGTGGTTTCACGATATAATTAATACTTTTTCCTTAAGTTTAGTGTGTCCGAAAGCCTTTTTGTGCTAACTTTGATATAAGTTTTTCTTTGTTTTGCAGGAAATCTGTCTAAAGCTGAATGCGGAGATTTTGAGCGAAAAATGCAGAAGAGACCACCTACGGAGCTTATGACGGTCCGTCGTGCTTGCGACGGCCGTAGGTGGCAGCGTAGAGAAGCTGCTGAAGGAAGATGGGGAAGTCTGACCAAGTGTGGGATTACGAAGCTTGTGACGGTCCATCATGGCCATGACGGTCCGTCCTGCAGGTCCGTCGTGAAGTTCAGAGAAGTGATCCCAGTACCCAGATTCCAGGAGTTGAAGTATTTTGAAACGAAGACCCTCGACGGACCGTCGTGCCTATGACGGTCCGTCACACTTGCCGTCGAGGGGAATGAAGAAAGCAGCTGAAGAAATGGGACAAGTATGGGACGACGGAGCCCACGACGGTCCGTCATGACTACGACGGTCCGTCGCGTGGTCCGTCGACCCAGCCGCATTTTGGCAGATTTCCAGAAATTAGAATCCTTATTTAATTAGGTTTTTATTTTTTTATAAATAGTTCGAAAAACCTCGTTTTTGAGGTTAGACTCTTTGATTATCAAATTCCATATAGTTAGACTTTGTGATTATAAAACTTGGTGTCTTTGAGTGTTTGATTATCGGAGATTGATACAAGTGATTTTTGGTGATTGATCAAGTATATTTTCGGACTTTATTCTTTCTCATTAAAGTAAGTACATGAATTCTTGTTTAACATATTTGAATATTGTGTTTATGGCTATGAGGAACTAAATTCCATAACTAGGGTTGTGGGAACCATAGGCAAATAATGAGATAAACCGTAACTAAAATAACAATTCTAGAATAGTGTCTTGCATGTATTAATAATTCTTTCGCTTAGAAGTCTTTTTAACGGATGATCAACGTTAGAACTCGCCTTAATGCTACTTGCCGGACCAAGGAGGTAGATAATAGGAAAAGAATTATTAACAGATTTAGTGTATACTATCTAATAGGCTAGTATTGATTGGTACGAGGTAATAACTTAGTCAAATATCGAATACGATGCTTAATATGAGGTAAAGATAAGGGTTAGGAAAGCAACACACGTAGCCGGACCAAGGTGCGGAGTGAGATTTTCTAGATGCCGGACCAAGGATTTAGAAATACATAACTTATCACTTTGCATGCAAGATACTAGGAAAGGATTGTTATAGTTAGAATTATCAAGTTACGAACCTGTGGGGAACACGTAAACCCTAGTTACTTTAATTCATTGATTAAAACCCAATATTAAAAACTGTCAACTGTCTCTGTCAATTACATTAGTTATTTTTTACTCAATAGGTAATACAAACCCCCCTTTTTATATTTTTACTTTCCAAGAAAGTTATTGACTAAACGATAGTAATACTAGGTTAAAGTTAAGTCTAGACTATTTTCCTCGTGGGAACGATCCCAACCTCACTAGTTGGGTTATTTACTTGACACGACCGCTTTACTTCTCATTTGAGAAGTAAGTTTGAGCGTATCAATGTCCACTACACCAAGAAATCACTCACCCAGTATCTCAATTACTTTATTTTATTATGGAGATAACCATAACCTCCATAACCTCCTCCATCATATTCATGTTAATGTCATGTTTATGACTAACATTTTATATGCATCTATGTTATACTATCAATATAGACATAAGGGTTCATATTTTATACACTTGAAGATTTGGTGAACACTTGAAAGAAAGAAGGTGATCATATATTGTTCGTTTGTTCTTTAGTTTTACAACAAAATGTTAATTGATCTAGTTTTGTTAAGATTCTATCAAATCATAATTTATTTCAAAAATTCTATTTAAGGTGCCATTTTCTTATAAAATAAATTGTTCTTTGTTTGAATATTTCCTTAAGGTTTATCATGTTCCTAAGAATAGTCAAAAAGTATTTTAATCAAGTCGTAGGATAACCGCGTGTTAGCGGTGTAACACTCTGAAAGTCTAAGAACTAATATAGATCCTAACATGAGTGTATGTATATATGTCATTTAGGAAGTTTAAGAATCAAAACGACAAGAAACGTCCAAGACGTACGGAATCTAGTCTAATTAAACTAGTGAAACGTCCTAGGTTTCAGAAAGGTTTAGGAGTGGTATATGAGTTCGAAGACTTGTAAAATGACTTTAAATAGGTAAAGTCATATATATAGAGTAAAACCGTCTAGGTTTGGATCCCCAAGGATCACCCTAGGGGTCCACGAAAGGACCCTAAACTTGGCAAGCTGCCAAAGAAACAACCAAAATCAAGTTCGCGTCGTGGTCAGGTTGCGGACTCAACTATATTAAAAATTAATTTAGAATTTCATGCGGGGACAGCTCCGTGTTGCAGACTTTTTCCCCGACGAAAATATTAAATTTGGATTTGAAGTTTGACTTCATTAAAGGGTCAACTTAAGTGAGGGGTATTTTGGGTATTTCATGGGGGTATATATATTTAGTTGCAATACTTTTTCCCTCAAATTTACTCACTCAAATCAAATTCCCAAATCAAAAACCAAAAGCTCTCACCTCTCTCTAGTTTCTCTCTCTATTTATCCTCCATTGAAGGAAGAAGAAAGCTTGAAGAAGAAGACCAATTTCTCTAGGATTTCACTTGAATTTTGTGGATTTAATATTCATTATGGTATGGTTTCTTCAATCTTGGATTTCCTTTCCCCAAGAGGTCATCTCAAAGTTGATTTCTAAAACACCTAATTCCAAGGGTTTTGCTATTCTAATGGGTTTTCTTCTAAACTTCAAATTGATGATTATTTGTGATTGCATAGACTAATTAAGTGTATATTTTGAGTAATTTATGCAATTTCATGTAGATCATGTTCTTTTTCACCAAATCTCTAAATCTTGCATCTTGCTTAGGAATTGATGGGAAATGAAGAATGTATCGATTGTTGGACTTATTTTATCCGTTCTAATTCATTCATGGAATGCCTAGGGTAATGTATTGTTGGTATTAGATCTATTTCTTGAAGAATTTGTATTGAAATTAATTGGGATAGTGATGATGCAATTGATCTTACTATTGTGTTAATTACTATTGTGTGATGATATTACACCCATGGTAGGGTTGAGCTTGAGGGTTGATGGTAGGACCTTGATGTTGGCTTGTGAAGGATACTTGGTAAGACTTGTGATCTCAACTTTTTACTTCAATCATGGTTACTTTTGATTAAGTGATAATGTTGTATTGAAGTGTACCTTATATTAAGATTGATAGGGTTGGTATGATGTTGAATTGAAATGTCTTGACTATAATTTGTATAGTGTTGACTAAGATGTATATGTTATAAGGATGAAGATAACCTACCAATGTGCCTTATCATGATGTCAAATGTAAATGTGTTAACCTCACATGTATGAATTACAATGAAAGGAAAATACTCATACAATTCTTATTGAGCTATGATGATGATGATCATATAAGGGATACACTCTATGACCTAAACTAAGTTATGATCATTGATAAAGTCATCAAAGACATTTCAAAAGGTACGTTAGCTTAGCACCGATAGAACTTGACAATGGGTGGTGTTGACTTTCCATATAGGAAGATTCACCATATAGTTCTACTTGAGGTGTTGACTCCCCTATGAGGGATACTCACCCGATGGATTCTAATGAGATGAGGATCCAAGTGGCATATAGAGAGTTCATACCTATATCTTATTTCATTAAAATATGTTGCCCCTATAGGAATACTAGATAGTGGATCAACCTAGAAAGCTACGTTTATGTTTGGTTCTACATTGGCCGGTAGGCCACCTTCCATTGGTGTAAGGTTTTACAACACTAGATTCCACACTTAGCTCTTGTAGTCTATGTACGTTAAGGCAAATGTTCCCAGAAAGGTAAACTGAAGCGATGAATGAACTCAAACTAGGATGATCTAAAGGGTTTAGCTTAGTCTAGGTAGGGGTATAAGACTCTACCTACACATTGTACTAGTTAGCCTTGAAGGGATTCTTAGGAGGTTGTTCTTATGTATGTATATGCATATAAATGTAAAATAATGATCTTGCATGTAAAATTACACTTGTGTGATGTTGGTAACTCTTATGAACATGTATTTGGTATCTATTGCTAAGGTATGACATGTACTCTTAATGATATGTTATATGGAGTTGGAAATTGGTTATGTTTCTTGCTAGGTTTACTTGATTAAGTAAGGTTATGGAGATTTTCTTAGTTATTGCACAACTAGACTTAGTGAGGGTCATGAGTAGTGGTCTTTCTTGATAATAATGTGATGAAATCTTATTCATGCTTGTAATGTTATGTCTTGATGATAGAGTTGTATTTGAGTATGGTTTTAAGTATGTTGATATGCATGTGAATTGATTTGACTTAAGGTGGTTTTGTCTTGTATAGTGCATGATATTGACTTGATGAATATGCATTAATGACATGTATTAGTTGTTGAATATGCATAAGGCTTTCCAAATGAAAAGTAGCATGCTTTAATGTAAAGTCCCTCTTTAGCATGATTTCACTTGTTTTATGTGCGTATACTCATACATAGTACAAGTGTGTACTAACCCATGTTTTATGTTTACTAAAAATGTAGGGTCCGACTGTTGAGCTTATAGAAGGCGTTTGAAGACTACCTGGATATTTCCCAAGAGTTCGGTAGGTCCTCACTTTCCGAGGACAATGTCATTATCAAGTGAATTATGTTGTTCTAGTATAAGACTCTTTGTTCTTTCCTTTTCATTTCAAGACGATTGTTGTATAGCCTACATGAGGCTCTTTGTTAAAATGAATATGGGTTCAGCCCAATAATTGAATTGTTCTAGATGGTTTGATATGAGATATATTATAGACTTCTTATATATTATGATCCTATACTATGTAGGTGAAATAAAAGTAGAAGACTATGTATTCTTCTTATACGAAGGTTCTATGTATACTCGATATGAATATACATTATGTGTATACGGAAGGTCTATGTGAACCTCAAGATATATATAGAAAAGTTTTGAATTTTCCGCACTTTTAACCTATAAATGTAATGATGTAAGCTAAGAGGGTAGTCTTAGCCCTCTTCGAGGAAGATGACGCTGGTTACATCTCGGGGGTGGTCCTCTAATGTGACAAACCTTGTATAAGAGTATGAGAATGAATATATTTAGGAACTGTCTCATTAAACCACGTTTATGTAGACTCTTCTTCATAATTGTGAAGCGCGCCATACTTATGAATGAGGAACTATGTGATGCTTAAGAAACTCTCATCTTCTTGTAATCCTATGTCGTGCCTCTAGAGTATAGTTTATGTGTTCTTTCACATAAACCTTGTATGGTGGTTATAGGTATGAATACGCAAAGACAAGCCGCAAGAAGGGCCGAGAAAGGCATCGCTAATGCGATAGCACAAGACAACCAAGTGCCTTAACCTAAAAAAGTTGCTATGAAAAATCAAGTTCCGGTTGGTCCTCCTCCTATGGAGGATAGGGATATAAGGGCAAATTTTCTCTAAATGGACCAAGCCATTAATACAAAAGCACAAGCCGTCACTACTCAAGCACAAGCTATGACGTCCCAAGCTAATCGAGAGGTGGTACCCCAAGGAAACCAACAAGTTAGCACCATGGCCTCCCGTTTGAGGGATTTCACTAGGATGAATCCCCCTACTTTCTATGGGTCCAAAGTTGAGGAAGACCCCCAAGAGTTCATTGATGAAGTCTACAAGATTCTCTATGCAATGAGGTTGACTACTAGTGAGAAAGACGAGTTACGCACTTATCAACTCAAAAATGCGGCCCAAACTTGGTATGTCCAATGGAGGGATAATAGGCCTTTAAGGGGTGGACCGGTGACATGGGAGATCTTCAAGAAGGCTTTTATTTATCGGTTCTTTCCTATAGAACACAGGGTTACCAAACTGGAAGAATTTATCAACCTTCGTCAAGGAGGTATGAGTGTACTTGACTACTCTTTGAAATTTACTAAATTGTCAAAGTATGCTCCTTCCTTGGTTTCCGATCCTAGAGGTCAAAAGAGCCACTTTGTGACAGGAGTGTCGGATTACTTGAAAGAAGAATGTCATTCGGCTATGTTACATGATAATATGAATATTTCTTGTCTCATGGTTCATGCTCAACAAGTTGAAGAGACAAGGATCAAGAGAAAGAGTAGAGATGCTCAAAGGGCAAACTCTTTTGATGGTGGTTCTTCAAAGGTTAGGCTTAATATCCAAGACAACCCTAGGTTGAGGAAAGGCTCAAAATAGTCCCTCACCTTTGGGTTAACGCTCAAAGTGATTCTTGAGTTTTCACATGGAGCACTAACAGTCCCTCGTGTTTGCAATATTGGTGCACTTTTGATCCTCCCGTAAATTTTTGCCTATTTTTTAACATTAATTCTATCAAATTTTTTTATAAGGAATCTCCAATTGTCTCTTTATATATATAATAGAAATAGTAACTCTATATGAGAGAAGGTTATAAGAAAAACACCTTGTTTTATTCACTAAAAATATTATTGCATCTAAACTAAAAATATCTTAACATATGAATTTGTAGGAAAGAAACAATTGTACTATTGCACGTGAAATTATCGTGATAAACCTCTCGACTTTACCTGCAATACGATTTCTACTAAAAAAATGTTTTCTTCTCCATTTTTTCATATAGGGTTGTTATTTCTACTAAATAGATAGAATGACGATTGAACATCCCATACAATGGTTATGGACAAAATCAATGATAAAAAATAGGTAAAATTTTGAAGGAGGACCAAAAGTGCACCAATATTGCAAACATGAGGGACTATTATTGATCCATGTGAAAACTCAAGGATCACTTTGATCTTTAACCTAATGAAAAGGGACTAGTTTGATCCATTCCTCGCCTAGGTTCAAGAAGAGGATCTCTAATCAAGTTCCTTCTAAGTTCCCTAAGGCTCGTGATGATAAGATGCCTAAACTTAGGTCTCGAAAAGGAAACAGTGGAAACTCACCTAATGAGAAGCCTACATTTACCAAGTGTGGAAAAGGTCACTTCGGTGAAGGCAATTGTTTTAGTTGTTGTAAAAATAGGCACAAAGTTTGAGATTGCCCGAATTTGAAAGGGCAACACAAGGGCATTGGTCAAGCTCAAGCAAGTAGTTCTAATTATAACTCAAAGAAGCACAGTTTTTATGCTCTCCGCTGTAGAGGTGAGCAAGAGACTTCTCCCGATGTGGTGACCGGTATGTTGAAAGTGTTTTCTATTGTTCTATATGCTTTACTTGATCCCGGTGCTACCTTGTCAGTTGTTACTCCTCTAGTAGCTAAAAAGTTTGACATTTTGCTTGATATCTTGAATGAACCTTTTATGGTGACTAACCAGGTAGGTGAATTGGTTGTTACTAAGAGAATGTATAGAAATTGTCCTATAATGTTGCCTAATAGAGTCACTCATGTGGAGTTAGTAGAACTCTATATGGTTGACTTTGATTTTTGGTATGGATTGGTTGCATGTATATTTCACTTTCATTGTTGTAGAATGAGGGTGGTGAAGTTCAACTTTCCAAATGAACCCGTCTTAGAATGGAGGGGGGAATTCTATTCCTAGAGGTTGTATCATTTCGTGTTTGAAAGCTTGTAGGATGATCTCTAAAGGGTATTTATACAATGTAGTAAGAGTCCAAGATTTAGACTCCGAAATTCCTCCCATTTAGTCGGTCCCTGTACTGAGGGAATTTCCGGAGGTCTTTCCTAATGATCTTCCCGGTATTCCTCCCGAACGGGAAATTGATTTTGGTATCGGCTTGCTAGCAGATACAAAATCCCATTTCAATTCCTTCATAACAAATAGCTCCAGCCGAATTAAAAGAGTTGAACGCTCAAATCAAAGACTTACTAGACAAGGACTTTATTCGTCCTAGTATTTCTCCATGGGGTGCTCCGGTATTATTTGTGAAAAAGAAGGATGGGTCCCCTGGAATGTGTATTGATTACCGTCAAGACAATAAAGTCACAATAAAGAATAAATATCCTCTCCCTCGGATTGATGATTTATTTGATCAAATCCAAGGTGCGAGTTAATTTTCCAAGATTGACTTGAGAACGGGATATCACCAACTTAGGGTGAGAGGTGAAGATATTACCAAGATGGAATTTTTGACTAGATATGGTCACTATGAGTTCCTAGTAATGTCCTTTGGTCTCACTAATGGTTTGGCGGAATTCACGGACCTAATGAATAGGGTTTTTTTGAAGTTACCTAGGTTCATTTGTCATTGTCTTTATTGACGACATCTTAGTAGATTCAAAAAATGAGGGAGAACACATGGATCATTTGAGGGTAGTATTGCATTTGCTTAAGGAACACCAATTGTTTGCCAAGTATAGTAAATGTGAGTTGTGGTTGAGGTTGGTAGTGTTACTTTGTCATGTCAGCTCGAGTGAAGGTGTAGAGGTTGATCCAAGGAAGACCGAAGCGGTGAAAAATTGGCCTAGACCTTTGGCTCCTACAAATATTTCTTAGGCCTAGTCGATTATTATAGAAGGTTTGTCGACGGGTTTGAGGTTCTTGCTTCCCCTTGAAAACCTTGACCCAAAAGAATGTGAAATTTGAGTGGTCGGAAGCATGTGAAGAGAGATTCAAAATATTGAAAGATAGGCTTACTTGCGCTCCGGTATTGACTCTACCGGAGGGTACTAAGTTTTTGTGGTCTATTGTGATACATCCCGAGTCGGGTTGGGGTGTGTTTTTATGAAACATGGCCTATGCTTCTAGGCAAATCAAAGTTTAGGAGAAGAAGTATCCAACTCATGACCTTGAGTTAGCGGTCCTGGTATTTGCCTTGAAAATATGGAGGCATTATCTTTATGGGGTCATGTTGATGTGCTTTTATAAAAGTCTTCAATATGTATTCACTCAAAAGGAGTTGAATCTCCGGCAGCGGAGATGGCTAGAATTGTTGAAAAACCATGACATGAGTGTTCTCTATCACTTCGGCAAGGCTACTATAGTAGCGGATGCTCTAAGTCTATTGTCCATGGGAAGTGTGTCCCATGTGGAAGAATCCAAGAGAAACCTAGTAAAAGATATTCATAGGTTGGATTGTTTAGGGGTTCGAATAGAAAATTCTCCAAATAGTGGTATGGTGGTACATCATAACTACGAGTCATCTTTGGTGGTTGAGGTGATGTGTAAGCAACACCTTGATCCACTACTAATGAAGTTGAATGAATCGGTTCTTGGTAAGATGAATGAGTCGTTCTCCCAAGGGGGATGGTATTTTTAGGTATCACGGAAGATTGTGTGTACCTTATGCGGATCATTTGAGGAGTAGGATCCTTGAGGAAGCTCATGGAGACTGTTACAGAAGTGTTTTGGTTGGATGGCCTAAAAAGGGATGTTGCACAGTTTGTCACAAAGTGTCCCAATTTCCAACAAGTGAAGGTCGAGCAACAAAAGCCGAGTGGTTTACTACAAGAAATCCAAATTCCTACTTTGAAGTGGGAAGATTTTAATATGGATTTTGTAGTAGGTTTTCCTTGAACTCGAAAGCAATATGACTCTTTATGGGTGGTAGTGGATAGATTGACTAAATCCGCTATTCCCATTAAGTCTACTTATTCGGCGGAAGATTATGCAAGGGTCTATATTGACAAGATATTGAGTCTTCATGGGGTTCCTTTGTCCATCAAATTGGATAGAGGTGCTCAATTTACATTTAGGTTTTGGAGGTCGTTTCAAAGTGGTTAGGGTACTCAAGTGAAGTTAAGCACCGCTTTTCATCCTCAAACGGATGGTCAAGCGGAGCGGACTATTCAAACTTTTGAAGATATGCTTAGGTTTTGTATCATTGACTTTAAGGGAAATTGGGATGAGCACTTTCCTTTGGTGGATTTCTCGTGTAACAATAGTTTTCATTCATCTATATATATGGCTCCTTATGAAGCCTTGTATGGTAGGAGGTGTAGATCTTCTATTGGATGGTTTGAGGTTGGTGAGTCTTCACTTCTTGGTCCCGAATTGATTCATATCATAAGGAACCATTTGCAAACAACCTATAGTCGACAAAGTCTTATGCCGATCATAGGAGAAGAGACCTCGAATTTGAAGAGGGTGATAAGGTGTATTTGAAAATTTAGCCTATGAAAGGGGTGGTTAGATTTGGCAAAAGGGAAGTTAAGTCCTCGTTATGTGGGTCCCTATGAAACATTTCAAAGGGTTAACAAGGGGCATATGAATTGAAACTTCCTAGTGAGATATATTTAGTTCATCAGGTTTCCACGTACGCATGCTTAAGAACTGCATTGGTAATCCTGAGTCCATTCTTCCTATTGAAGGTCTTGATGTAAAGGAGAACCTATCCTATAAGGAGGTTCTGGTGGAAATCCTTGATCATCAAGTGAAGAGGTTGAGAAACAAAGAGGTGGCCTCCATAAAAGTGTTATGGAGAAACAACCTAGTTGAGGGAGAAACATGGGAGGCCGAGGCCAACATGAAGTCCCGTTATCATCATCTCTTTACTAATGAAGGTTAGTTGTTCTTGCTTATAATGAAAATAATGACATAATTTGAATTTGCTTTGATTATTGGTGAAGTTTTGCAAAAATGCTTATGTTACAGTGAAATTACAGAGAAATATGTCTTTATGCTTGAAAATTTGCAATTCTTATTGTTTTGAGTTATGTTGTGCATTTTGATATAGTGAATATTTATGAAATATGTTTGTAAGTTAAGTTTTGGCATAGTTGACTCATATATGGTATGTTGAGCTCTTGTTGTTGCGAGAATAAAATTCCTCATATTGTGATTTTGAGCTTTATGTGTAGTAATGGGAGTCTTGATATGTGTAAATTCCATGTTTTAATTAAAGTTATTATGTATTTTTGTTGGCTTGGCTTCTAGTCTTGAGTCATTCCTTTCCTTCCAAAAGATTTTAGTGTCATTCGGGGACGAATGTTCCTAAGGGAGGGAAAATGTAACTCTCCAAAAGTGTAAGATCTAATCTAGAGCCTAAGATGATTGTGTAACGCTGAAGACACTGTTTTAATATCATATAATGTATATAAGTCATTTACGAAGTTTAAGAATCAAAACGACAAGAAACGTCCAAGACATCCGGAAGCAAGTCTAATTGAACTAGTGAAACGTCCTTAGGTTTAAGAAAGGTTTAGGAGTGGTGTATGAGGTCTAAATGACTTTAAATAGGTATATATATATATATATATATATATAATATATATATATATATATATATATATATATATATATTATATATATATATAGTAAAAATTCCAGGCTCGACCTCCCAAGGGTCGCCCTTGGGGTCCACAAAACGACCCAAAACTTGACTTTGCAAGCTGCCAAAGCAACAACCAAAATACACATAGATGTAACAAGTTCGCATCACGGACTTGGGTGATTTTCAGTCAAATATAATGTTTGCCTTGAGTTCAGGTAGAGGACTCTACTGTCTCAAAAATTAATTTAGAAATTCATGCGGGAATAGCTCCTTGTCGCGGACTTGTTCCCCGACAAAAATATGAAATTTGGATTTGAAGTTTGACTTCATTAAAGGGTCTACTTAAGTGAGGGATATTTTAGGTATCCCATCGGGGGATCTATATATTGATTTCCAATTAGTTTTTCCTCATATTTACTCACTTAAATCAAATCCCCATATCAAAATTCAAAATCTTTCACCTCTCTCTAGTTTCTCTCTATTTCATCTTCATTGAAGGAAGACGAAAGCTTGAAGAAGAAGGCCGATTTCTCTAGGATTTCACTTGAATTTTGTGGATTAATTTTTATTAAGGTATGGTTTCTTAACACTTGGATTTCTTTTCCCCTAGAGTTCCTCTCAAAGTTGATTTCTAAAACACCCAATTCCAAGGGTTTTGCTATTCTAATGGATTTTCTTCTAAACTTAAATTGATGATTAAGTGTGATTTCTTATGACTAATTAAGGGTATATTGTTGAGTAATTGATGTTAATTGATGCAATATCTTGTAGATCATGTTATTTTCCCCCAATTCCCCAAATCTTGGATCTTGCTTAGAAATTGATGGGAATTGAAGAATGTATTGATTGTTGGGCTTATTTTATCTATTCTAATTCATTAATGGACATCTAGGGTAAAGTATTGTTGGTATTAGATCTATTTCTTGAAGAATTAGTGATGAACCCTATTCCCCTAACCCTAGGTTATGAATTGAAGTTAATTGTGATAGTGATGATGCAATTGATCTTGCTTTTGTGTTAATTACTATTATGTTATGATATTATACCCATGTTTGGGTTGAGTTTGAGGTTTGATGGTAAGATCTTGATGTTTTCTTGTGAAGGAGACTTGGTAAGTCTTGTGATATCAACTCTTTACTTCAATTATAGTTACTTGTGATTAAGTGATGATGTTGTATTGAAGTGTACCTTATATTAATATTGATAGGGTTGGTATGATGTTAACTTGAATTTTCTTGACTATGGTTTGGGAGGTATTGACTATGATGTAAATTTTATAAGGATGGTGATAACCTACCAATGTGCCTTATCATGATGTCAAATGTAAATGTGTTAACCTCACATGTATGGATTGTAATGAAACGAAAATACTCATGCAATTCTTATTGAGCTATGATGATGATGATTATATAAGGGATAGAATCTATGACCTAAACTAAGCTATGATCATTAATAAAGGAATCAAATACATTTCAAAAGTGACGTTAGATTAGCACAGAGAGAACTTGACAATGGGAGGTGTTGACTTTGCATAGAGGAGTATTCACCCTATAGTTCCACATGAGGTGTTGACTTCCCTATGAGGGATACTCACCCTATCGATTCTCATAAGATGAGGCTCCAATTTCCAAGTGGAATGTACAGAGTTCATACCTATCTCTTAGTTCCTTAAACTATGTTACCCCCATATGAAGACTAACTAGTGGATCAACCTAGAAAGCTACATTTATGTTTGGTTCTACTTTGGCTGGTAGAGCACCTTACATTGGTGTAAGGTTTTATGACACCGGATTCCACACTTAGCTCTTGTTGTCTATGTTGGTTAAAGCAAATGTTCCTGAAAAGGTAAAATGAAGTAATGAATAAACTCAAACTAGGATGATCTGAAGGGTTTAGCTTAGTCTAGGTTGGGTGAGACTCTACCTATTTACCTTGAAGGCATTCTTAGGGGTTGTTCTTATGTATATATATGCTTATAAATGTAAATGATGATAATGTGATGATCTTACATGTAAATGACAATGTGTAATGCTGGTTACTCTTATGAACATGTATTTGGTTTCTATTGGTAAAGTATGACATTATGTACTCTTAATGATATGTTATGTGGAGTTGGATATTGATTATGTTTCTTGGTAGGCTTACTTTATTAAGTAAGGTTATGAGATTTTTCTTAGTTATTGCGCAATTGGACTTAATGAGGGTCATGAGTAGTGGTCTTGCTTGATTATGATGTGATTAACTCTTGATGATAGAGTTGTATTTGATTATGGGTTTAAGTATGTTGATATGCATGTGACTTGATTTGACTTATGGTTTTTTGGTCTCGTATAGTACATGGTATTGACTTAATGAATAATAATTAATGACTTATATTAGTTCTTGAATGTGCATAAGGATTTCCAAATGAAAAGTAGCATGTTTTAATGAAATGTCCCTCTTTAGCATGATTTCACTTGTTTTATGTGCATATACTCATACTTAGTACAAGTGTGTACTAACCCATTTTTATGTTTACTACAAATGTAGGGTCTGTCCATTGAGCTTATAGAAGGCCTTTGAAGACTACTTGGATATTTTCCAAGAGTTTGGTAGGTCCTCACTTTTTGTGCACAATGCCATTATCAAGCGATTTATGTTGTTCTAGAATAAAACACTCTGTTCTTTCCTTTTCATTTCAAGACGATTGTTGTGTAGATTATCTAAGGCTCTTTGTTGTAATGAAAGCGGGTTAACACCAATTTTTGAATTCCTTCTAGATAGTTTAATATGAGACATATTATAGATTTCTTATGATATTGCGATCCTATACGATGTATGTGAAACAGAAGTAATAGACTATCCAATCTTCTTATACGAAGGGTCTATGTATACTGGATATGAATATATATTATGCGTATGAGAGAGGTCTATGTAAACCTCAAGATAGATATCGAAAAGTTTTAAATTTTCCGCCTTTTTAACATGTGAATGTAATGATGGAAGCTAAGAGGCTAGTCTTAGTCTTCTTCAAGGACGGCGACACCGGTTACGTCTAGAGGGTGCTCCCCGGATGTGACAAACTGACACTTCAAATGCCTGAAAAACCTTCTTGAGGCGTAAATAGAAACCTCTTACCTATTTTCTCTAGATGTATAAAGATTTTCTCTGTTAGAGTCTTTTTAAATTAAGTTTTCTTAATTTTTTTAAAAATTCAAAAGTGGCGTCTCAATCTAATTATTTTTCTTAAAATGTTTTATACTTAGTATATTTCGGAAGTGATTTTTCTAATAGTAAAGTTACGGCGTAACAGGTAGTGGATTGGAGGAAGTGGGGTCATGTAATGTAACGACCTGTTTAGTCGTTTTGAGCAGCAGATTTTATTTCTGGAAAAACTGGCCAGGACTACGGACACTACGACGGACCGTCATAGGCACGACGGCCCGTCGAGGGTGTATCGTTTCAGCATACTTAGAAATTCTGAAATTGGTACTGAAAATCGACTCTCTGTAATTTGTGACAGACCTGCAGGACGTGCCGTCACATCCACGACGAACCGTCGTGAGCTTCCGTTGCAAAACACTTCAACTTTTGAGAATTTGGTACAAGAAACGAGTTTCTGACCGTCATGACGGAGGTGCAGGACGGACCGTCACAGGGGTGATGGGCCGTCACAGGGGTGACGGGCCGTCACAGTTCACGTAAGTCCTGTGGGGCTGCGACGACCACCGTGACGGACCGTCGCAGGCACGACGGCCCGTCATAGGTTGTGCAAATCCCAGGCAGAATAGGATTCCTCTACACGTTTTAAGGGTCGTTTTGGACTATTCTTTCCTTAATTATAAAGATTGAGGGTTAATATTAATAAGTCTAATTACTTGGGGTTTAAAGGAGGTAACCTTAAGTTAATTAGTGGGTTTTATTGTCTTTTCACACGTAATTATATGTTAATTAGGGTAAGGAAAGAGGGTTTGAATAAGAAAAAGAGAAAGAACAGAGAGAGAGAGTATTGATCGATCGAATTGGTTGAGGAGAATATCAAAGGTTGGGAATTTCTTGTTGATTCCATTCTTCGGTGGAGGTAGGTTATGGTTATTTTCATGCTATTCGTAGTAGACTCTTAATAGTGCATGATATGTATTGGTAGTATTGTAAACCTGTCTATATGGCTTATTGTATGCTTGCATGAATATGATTATGTGATTTTGATAAAACAAGCATGATGAAAACCATTGAATCCCAAATCTTGAAAGAAACTTTAATCTATGTTATTAATGATGATGCCTTGGTATAAAAGAAGGCTTGATGAATTGAAGTATGGGATTGGTGATGCCTTGGTATAGAGAAGGCTTGACGAACGAATTGAATGAGGTTAGTGGATCGGAGTGTCACGTTCCGACACATAGTATTAGTGGATCGGAGTGTCACGTTCCGACACATAGTATTAGTGGATCGGAGTGTCACGTTCCGACACATAGTACTAGTGGGACGGGTGTCACGAACCGCACGTAGAATTAGGGGATCGGAGTGTCACGTACCGACACATATAGGGGATCGGAGTGTCACGTTCCGACACATATAGGGGATCGGAGTGTCACGTTCCGACACATATAGGGGATCGGGTGTCAGTGTTACCGACACATAGTGGTAGGGGATCGGAGTGTCACGTACCGACACAAGAGGAAGAAAGATAATGAATCTTGAAAGATGATAATATACTCAATCTAATGAACTTAATTCCCAAATGAGTATGGTATTGAGGCTTGAGCCTCATGGATGAACTTGATGGTATTTATTGACGATTATAATACTTGTTGTTGCTACATGTTGAGTTTATAGTTGATTTATAATATTTCCCGATATATATTATCTTCTTTTTGAGTTGGCCGATGATATCTACTCAGTACTTGTGGTTGTACTGACCCCCCCTACTTTTATGTTTTCTTCTTTGTTATTTATGAAATGCAGCAAACGTTCCGTCAACTTCAACACAACATAACTCGAGCCAGTTTTCGTCATACCGGATCTTCAGGGTGAGATAATGCTTCTAGCTTGGACTGGGTCTTCTTCTTCAAGTCTTGATGCCTTGAACTTCCGGCATGGACTAGCTTTTTAGTTATTTTTGTTCTTAGACATTCCTAGCTTAGTAATTTGAGATAGATGTTCTTGTGATGATGACTTCCAGATTTTGGGGATATTAATAATAGTTTTGAATTGTTTTATTAATGAGTTTAAGTCTTCCGCATTATTTTATGTTGATATACATTGAAATGTTAAGGTTTAGATTGGTTGGTTCGCTCACATAGGAGGGTAAATGTGGGTGCCAGTCGCGTCCCCGATTTGGGTCGTGACAAACTTGGTATCAGAGCATTAGGTTCGTTGGTCTCATCACACAAGAACAGGTCTAGTAGAGTCTTAAGGAACGGTAGGGGGACGCCTTTACTTTTCTTTGAGAGGCTACAAGACTTTAGGAAAATTCCATTCTTTCATTCTTTTCGTGCTACTATTTGAGTCCAATTGGTATCTAGATGATACAAATTGGTATCTGACCATCTTCACTCTATTTCGCAGATGGTTAGAACTAGAGCAACGACCGCACCAGCAGCAACAATGGCACGGCAAGAAACGTCTGAGCCAGCCACTGGGGCTGTGGCTCGAGGAAGAATAACGGCAAGAGGCCGTGGAAGAGGTCGTGGGAGGACGTCCTCTAGAGGAAGAGGACGAGCACCTAGTCCATCTGATGCTAGGGCGGTGACTCCTCCACCGACTGAGGAGGTAGTAAGAGAGGGTGAGGAAGGGGAAACTGAACAAGAGCAAATGAGGAATTGCCACCCCAACCTACCCCAGAGATGATCAATCAGGTTCTTGCTTATCTTAGCGGGTTATCTGATCACGGTCAGACCTCCAGTGGTTTCTGCACCAACACCTCCGGTTTCAGAGGTACGACATGCGGCTACTATGGCCCCCGCATGGATGCAACATTGGAGATAGGCACATTTCCACGTCTGACTACTGGGCCTATAATGACAAACGATCAACACGAACTTTTCAGTAAGTTCTTCAAATTGAAACCTCCAGTCTTTAAGGTTGCCTACGATTTTCTGGTTGATTGTCATGAGCTACTACACAAGATGGGTATAGTAGAGAGGTTTGGTGTCGAGTTCTTGAGCTATCAGTTTCAAGGGAACGCCAAAATGTGGTGGCGATCACATGTTGAGTGTCAACCAACAGAGGCACCACCTATGACTTGGGAATCATTCTCTACCCTGTTTATGGAGAAGTATATCCCAAGGACTTTGAGAGATAGAAAAAGGGATGAGTTCTTGAGTCTCAAGCAAGGTAGGATGACGGTTAACGCATATGAGGCTAAGTTTCATGCTTTATCAAGTTATGCCACCCAACTATGTTTCAGTCCACAAGAACGGATCCGCCGTTTTGTGAAGGGGTTGAGGTCAGAATTGCGAAGTTCAGCCTTACAGATAGCGGCAACGGCAACATCCTTCCAAGAGGTGGTAGACTTTGTGATAGAGGTGGAAGGAGTGAAACCAGATGACTTCACCACGACATCGACATCAAAAAGGTTTCGAAGGGGAGGTGAGTTAATGGTTCTTACTCTAGAGGACAGAGCTCCGGAGGTCACCCAGTTCGACCAATCAGTCTTCACTACAGACTGTAGTTGGGGGTCCACCTCAGAACGGTCAACACTACTCCGAGAGACCTATGCCTGACTCCAGAGAGTGCTATGGATGTGGGGAGATTGGACATATTAGGAGAAATTGTCCAAAACAGAGTTACAGACCCCCAATAGCTAGAGGTAGAGGTGGTCATGGTAGAGGCCGCTTTTCTGGAGGACGTGGTGGTCGAGGTAATGGTGGTCACCAAAACGGCAGAGGTGATGGGCAAAACGGAGCCACTACTACACAACATGGTAGGGGCAACGGACAGACAAACGATAGGGCCCATTGTTACGCTTTCCCTGGGAGATCTGAAGCGGAGGCGTCTGATGCTGTTATCACAGGTAATCTTTTGGTTTGTGATTGCATGGCATCTGTATTATTTGACCCTGGCTCCACGTTTTCATATGTATCTTCATCATTTGCTAATGGTCTAAATTGTATTGTGAATTACTTGACATGCCTATTCGTGTTTCTACTCGGTGGGTGAGTCTGTGGTAGTTGAAAAGGTACATAGGTCTTGTTTGGTGAATTTCGTGGGGAGCACACTTATGTAGATTTGGTTATCTTAGAAATGGTTGACTTTGATGTAATTCTGGGTATGACTTGGCTTTCTCCGAATTTTGGGATCTTGGATTGTAATGCTAAAACGGTGACGTTAGCCAAGCCTGGGACAGATCCGTTAGTGTGGGAGGGTGACTACACTTCCAATCCGGTGCGCATCATTTCCTTTCTTCGTGCTATGAAAATGGTGAGTAAAGGGTGTTTAGCTTTCTTGGCACATCTCAAGGATGACACTACCAAGTACCCTCGATTGAGTCAGTTCGGTAGTCCGTGAGAGTTTTGGATGTGTTCCCCGCAGATCTTCCTGGTATGCCACCGGATAGGGATATCGACTTTTGCATTGATTTGGAACCGGGCACTCGCCCCATTTCTATACCCCCTTATAGAATGGCTCCCGCCGAGTTAAGAGAGTTTAAAGCACAACTTCAAGAGTTGTTGAGCAAAGGCTTCATTAGACCAAGTGCATCTCCTTGGGGTGCTCCGGTGTTGTTTGTGAAGAAGAAGGATGGGAGTTTTCGAATGTGCATAGATTACCGGCAGTTGAAAAAGGTAACTATTAAGAACAAATATCCTCTTCCTCGCATTGATGACTTATTCGATCAGTTACAAGGTGCTTGTGTCTTCTCTAAAATTGACTTGAGATCCGGTTATCATCAATTGAAAATACGGGCAACGGATGTGCCAAAGACTGCTTTTCGGACTAGGTATGGGCATTATGAATTTGTAGTGATGTCCTTTGGTCTTACAAACGCCCCCGCTGCTTTCATGAGCTTGATGAATGGGATATTTAAGCCGTATTTGGATCTCTTTGTGATCGTATTTATAGATGATATACTGATATACTCCAAGAGTAAGAAGGAACATGAGGAGCATTTGAGGATGGTGTTAGAGTTGTTGAGAAAGAAAAAGCTTTATGCGAAATTCTCCAAGTGTGAGTTTTGGCTAGATTCAGTGTCCTTCTTGGGGAACGTGGTTTCTAAAGATGGGGTGATGGTGGATCCATCTAAGATTGAGACAGTGAAGAATTGGGTAAGACCCACTAATGTGTCAGAAATAAGAAGCTTTGTTGGGTTAGCTAGCTACTACCGCCGCTTTGTCAAGGGATTCTCTTCTATTGCTTCCCAATTGACGAACTTGACTAAGCAGAATGTTCCATTTGTATGGTCGGATGAATGTGAGGAAAGCTTTCAGAAGCTTAAGACTTTGTTGACTACCGCACCCATTCTTACCTTGCCAGTAGAGGGTAAAAACTTCATTGTTTATTGTGATGCATCCTATTCTGGGTTGAATGCAGTGCTAATGCAAGAGAAGAACGTGATTGCTTATGCTTCAAGACAATTAAAGGTGCATGAACGTAACTATCCAACTCATGACTTGGAATTGGCCGCGGTAGTGTTTGCATTAAAGCAATGGAGGCACTATTTATATGGGGTTAAGTGTGAAATCTATACGGATCATCGTAGTCTATAGTATGTCTTTACTCAGAAAGATTTGAACTTGAGACAGAGGAGATGGATGGAACTACTGAAGGACTACGACATCACCATCTTGTATCATCCGGGGAAGGCGAATGTTGTGGCAGATGCTTTGAGTAGAAAGGCGGGAAGCATGGGAAGTCTAACTCATTTGCAAGCTTCTAGACGCCCATTGGCTAGAGAGGTTCAGACTCTGGCTAACGACTTGATGAGGTTAGAAATAAATGAGAAGGGAGGATTGTTGGCTAGTGTGGAGTCGAGATCTTCTTTTCTTGACAAGATTAAGGGAAAACAGTTTGATGATGAGAAACTAAGGCGAATTCGAGATAAGGTGTTGCAAGGAGAGGCTAAAGAAGCAACAATTGATGAGGAAGGTGTTTTGAGGATCAAGGGAAGGGTATGTGTGCCCCGCATCGGTGATTTGATCAGCACTATTCTGACAGAGGCTCATAGTTCCGGATATTCTATACATCCTGGTGCAACCAAGATGTATCGTGACCTAAAGCAACACTTCTGGTGGGGTAGAATGAAGCGATAAATTGTTGAGTTTGTTGCCAAATGTCCAAACTATCAACAAGTAAAGTATGAACACCAAAGGGCCGGAGGAACGCTTCAGAGAATGCCCATTCCTGAATGGAAGTGGGAGAGAATCGCAATGGACTTTGTGGTTGGTCTTCCAAAGACAATGGGTGAGTATGACTCCATTTGGGTGATTGTTGATAGGTTAACTAAGTCTGCTCATTTCATTCCGGTCAAGGTGACTTACAATGCAGAGAAGTTAGCAAAAATCTACATCTCAGAAATCGTTCGATTGCATGGGGTTCCACTATCCATCATATCAGATAGAGGTACGCAGTTTACTTCTAAGTTTTGGAAAACATTGCATGCTGAATTGGGTACTAGGTTGGACCTTAGCACGGCATTTCACCCTCAGACTGATGGTCAGTCTGAGCGAACGATTCAAGTGTTGGAGGATATGCTTCGCGCAGGTGTAATAGAGTTTGGTGGCCATTGGGATAGCTTCTTACCTTTGGCAGAGTTTTCATACAACAATAGTTATCACTCAAGTATTGATATGGCTCCATTTGAAGCATTGTATGGGAGGAGGTGTAGATCTCCCATTGGTTGGTTTGATGCCTTCGAAGTTAGACCTTGGGGGACTGATCTGTTGAGAGATTCTATGGAGAAGGTTAAAGCTATTCAAGAAAAGCTTTTGGCGGCTCAAAGTAGACAAAAGGAGTATGCAAACCAAAAGGTTAGAGACTTGGAGTTCATGGAAGGTGAACAAGTCTTGTTGAAGGTTTCACCCATGAAAGGGGTGATGCGGTTTGGAAAAAGGGGTAAGCTAAGTCCAAGGTACATTGGACCATTTGAGGAACTTAAGCGAGTAGGGGAGGTGGCTTATGAATTAGCCTTGCCTCCAGGGCTGTCCGGAGTGCATCCGGTATTCCACGTATCCATGTTGAAAAGATACCACGGAGATGGAAACTACATCATCCGTTGGGATTCAGTTTTGTTGGATCAGAACTTGACTTATGAAGAGGAACCGGTTGCTATATTAGATAGAGAAGTTCGTAAGTTGAGGTGGAGAGAGATTGCATCCATCAAAGTTCAATGGAAGAATCGACTGGTTGAAGAAGCTACTTGGGAGAAGGAGGCAGATATGCAAGAAAAATACCCACATCTGTTTACAGATTCAGGTACTCCTTTTCGCCATTGTTTTTCTTCTTTTGATCGTTCGGGGACGAACGATGGGTAAATTGGTATCTATTGTAACGACCTGTTTAGTCGTTTTGAGCAGCAGATTTTATTTCTGGAAAAACTGGCCAGGACTACGGACACTACGACGGACCGTCATAGGCACGACGGCCCATCGAGGGTGTATCGTTTCAGCATACTTAGAAATTCTGAAATTGGTACTGAAAATCGACTCTCTGTAATTTGTGACGGACCTGCAGGACGTGCCGTCACATCCACGACGAACCGTCGTGAACTTCCGTTGCAAAACACTTCAACTTTTGAGAATTTGGTACAAGAAACGAGTTTTTGACCGTCATGACGGAGGTGCAGGACGGACCGTCACAGAGGTGACGGGCCGTCACAGTTCACGTAAGTCCTGTGGGGCTGCGACGACCACCGTGACGGACCGTCGCAGGCACGACGGCCCATCACAGGTTGTGCAAATCCCAGGCAGAATAGGATTCCTCTACACGTTTTAAGGGTCGTTTTGGACTATTCTTTCCTTAATTATAAAGATTGAGGGTTAATATTAATAAGTCTAATTACTTGGGGGTTAAAGGAGGTAACCTTAAGTTAATTAGTGGGTTTTATTGTCCTCTTTCACACGTAATTATATGTTAATTAGGGTAAAGGAAAGAGGGTTTGAATAAGAAAAAGAGAAAGAACAGAGAGAGAGAGTATTGATCGATCGAATTGGTTGAGGAGAATATCAAAGCTTGGGAAATTGCTTGTTGATTCCAATTCTTCGGTGGAGGTAGGTTATGGTTATTTTCATGCTATTCGTAGTAGACTCTTAATAGTGCATGATATGTATTGGTAGTATTGTAAACCTGTCTATATGCTTAATTGTATGCTTGCATGAATATGATTATGTGATTTTGATAAAACAAGCATGATGAAAACCATTGAATCCCAAATCTTGAAAGAAACTTTAATCTATGTTATTAATGATGATGCCTTGGTATAAAAGAAGGCTTGATGAATTGAAGTAATGGGATTGGTGATGCCTTGGTATAGAGAAGGCTTGACGAACGAATTGAATGAGGTTAGTGGATCGGAGTGTCACGTTCCGACACATAGTATTAGTGGATCGGAGTGTCACGTTCCGACACATAGTATTAGTGGATCGGAGTGTCACGTTCCGACACATAGTACTAGTGGGACGGGTGTCACGAACCGACACGTAGAATTAGGGGATCGGAGTGTCACGTACCGACACATATAGCGGATCGGAGTGTCACGTTCCGACACATATAGGGGATCAGAGTGTCACGTTTCGACACATATAGGGGATCGGAGTGTCACGTACCGACACATAGTGGTAGGGGATCGGAGTGTCACGTACCGACACAAGAGGAAGAAAGATAATGAATCTTGAAAGATGATAAATATACTCAATCTAATGAACTTAATTCCCAAATGAGTATGGTATTGAGGCTTGAGCCCTCATGGATGAACTTGATGGTATTTATTGACGATTATAATACTTGTTGTTGCTACATGTTGAGTTTATAGTTGATTTATAATATTTCCCGATATATATTATCTTCTATTTTGAGTTGGCCGATGATATCTACTCAGTACTTGTGGTTGTACTGACCCCCCCTACTTTTATGTTTTCTTCTTTGTTATTTATGAAATGCAGCAAACGTTCCGTCAACTTCAACACAACAGTAACTCGAGCCAGTTTTCGTCATACCGGATCTTCAGGGTGAGCTAATGCTTCTAGCTTGGACTGGGTCTTCTTCTTCAAGTCTTGATGCCTTGAACTTCCGACATGGACTAGCTTTTTAGTTATTTTTGTTCTTAGACATTCCTAGCTTAGTAATTTGAGATAGATGTTCTTGTGATGATGACTTCCAGATTTTGGGGATATTAATAATAGTTTTGAATTGTTTTATTAATGAGTTTAAGTCTTCCGCATTATTTAATGTTGATATACATTGAAATGTTAAGGTTTAGATTGGTTGGTTCGCTCACATAGGAGGGTAAATGTGGGTGCCAGTCGCGTCCCCGATTTGGGTCGTGACATGTAATTAGTAGAAGGGTGTAAATTATTTTATTTTATTTTTAAAAAATAATATAACATAATATAATATTATTTAGTTATTTTAAACTAACAAAAATTGATTAGTTATAATAAATAAGAAATACTTGTTTATTTATTAAACTAAATTCTTTTTTGTTATTTTCAAATCTTTTAAAATAAAACTACTAAAATAAGACAAAATTAATATATCTAATTTAGACATAAAAGAAACATTTAAGGAATAACAAATATTATAAAATCTTATGTTCGGTCAAAAATTATGTGTGTATAGTTTGCCGCTCTTTGACTGGAAATACACTAAGATAAGGTGACAAGCTTTGACTGGACTCTTATTTGAAAGAAATATATTCAACTCAGTCTTTGTTTTGGATAGCCTACATTTCTCAGGATCTAAGGGAATTAGGTCACGTGCAGTTCAATGAGATGAGGTCATGAATTTAAAATTAAGTGAGGTTCTATAAAGGCTTCAGATCGCGGGTCTTGTCTTTAATTACATAAATAAAAAATTGAAAACTCGTAGTCAAAAGAAAAATAAAAGTACAAACTCCTATCTATGCAGTTTATCTTGAATCTTCACTATGAGTCTTGATTTTTAGATATCGCCTTGATTTTTGGGTGAGTATCTTGATTGAATAGGATTGAGGCTTAACTTGCGATATAAAGTGAGCTTTTCACATTCTTCAGAATGACAATTTCAAAATTCTCATGAATGACTGCATATCTTCTTGATAAGTGGTTGAATAGAAACAAATGTCAGGAAGATAGACTGATGTATGCATTTAACAAGTTGACTCTAGCTATCATGAGGATTGATCATTCTGAAAAGATTTGAAACTTTGTTCTTTAATTTCAAATTCATGTTTCGCTTGAAGAAACCTGAAACCATCACCAACAAAAGAAATAAACAAACAATTTGCCCTAGTTTTCACAAGAAAATTTTTGTGAATTATTAGCAAATGTTATTTTAAAAATAATAAATAAATAAACTCAGACTAGGAAGTCTTCATTCTAGGAGAAAGTAACTGAATCTCATTATGTATGAGGGTCTTGCTAGTCTAAATTCCATTATGTAGGAGAGTCCTAGTAATCTCATTATGTTGGAGGGTCCTAATAATCTATTCATATTATGAGAAGGGTCATGGTAATCTCAATCTCATTATGTATGAGGGTCCTAGTAATCTGATTATATTGGAGGGTCTTTCTAGTCTAAGTCTTATTATGAGGAGGGTCCTACTAATCCCATTATGATGAGGGTCTTGCTAATCTAAGTCCCATTATGATGAGGTTCCTTCTAAACTAATTTCATTCTGAGAAGAGTCTTGCTAATCTAAGTCTCATTATAAGGAGGGTCCTGCTAATCACATTATGAGGAGGATTCTGCTAATCTAAGTCTCATTATGAGGAGGACCTGCTAGTCATATAATGAAGAGGGTCTTGCTTATCGCATTATTAGGATGGTCCTGCTAATCTATGTCCCATTATGAAGAGGGTCCTGCTAGTCCCATTATGAGGAGGGTATTGTCCTATTATAAGGAGAGTCCTTCTAAACTAATGTCATAGTGAAGAGGGTCCTACTAATCTAAATCCTAATATGAGGAGGGTCCTGGTAATCGCATTGTGTAAGAGGGTCCTGGTAATCGCATTGTGTAGGAGGGTCCTGGTAATCGCATTGTGTAAGAGGGTCCTGGTAATCGCATTGTGTAGGAGGGTCCTGGTAATCCCATCATAAGGAGGGTCTTGCTAATATAAATTCCATTATGTAGGAGGGTCTTTATAATCTCATTGTGTAGGAGGGTCATGCTATTCTGAATCTCATTATGCAGGAGCATCTTGCTTAACAGAATTATCAACTGGAATCACCACAATTTCTTTTGGCCCCAGTTTGCACCAGAAAAATATTATTTACGCTGTTATCATGAATGAGAAATACTTGTACCAAAGAAAAACAAAGGAAAAATGCAAAATATAATGTAATTAGGGAGTTTGTTCCATAGAGATGAAAGATAATTGGGTGTTTGTTCCCTAAGGTTAAACTGCAACTAGAGTGCTTATTCCCTTGAAATGAGAGTGATTTTTTTAACATATAAAATTTTTAAATGGGAACTTTGGAACTTATAATTTATAATTTTTTTAAATTTTTTTTTCAAAAAAATGATCCAATTTTAATCATTCAAGAATATAAAATTTTATTCGGTGAGACCTATCTCTACTGTAAGACAGCCTACGTATCTTATATAACAAGAATCAAGTCAGACGTAGTTCATAGAAATAAAAAAAATTATCATGTATTTTTTCTAATTTTTATTATTTTACAAAAGACCTCTTTTGAAAAGAATACCATAGGAGAAAAAAAAATTAATTCATGATTATGATTGTTTTGACTTTAGTTGGTACCAAATCTTAGTATAATATCTATGAATCACCTTTAAATATTTTCAGAAAAATTTGAGGCTAACTTTGAGTACTCCCTATAGTTTTAAATGATATCTCGAGCATACTTAAGTATTTACAAGATCATTACATATTGCATAAACTAAGAGACTAGAATTATTCATATCCGCATGTTTCAAGTATCCTTACAACAAATAATGTCCTTTTTCACACATTAAAGAATTGTTTAGATCATAGAGCACTTTTGAAAGTCAACTCACAGTCTGAAAGATGTTCAGCACGTTAAATTAAGATATCATATGTTTGACTCTCATGTAAGTATTCATTAGCATGAGAACACTAAAAATGAGATCAAATTGGACTTGTCATTGGCATGTAATGAAGACTTAGGGAAATATAGGATATTTATTTGGGATAGAATGATTATTTTCTCCTTGAAATTTGCACAATGCTTTCAATTTTTTCATTTTGGCATTTAACATTTGTTTTTCTGAAAGCTTGTTCCTATTTATTTCTTTTTTCCTCATTTTTTCTACATTTTGTTTGAGATTTTTTAAATATTTTTTATGCTATCTTTTCTTTGTCATTTTTTTAACTTTCACATATTTGACATTTTTGCTTTGTTACTCAACTTAGGTCTTTGGTGATGTGTAGATAATTGATAGTGCGCTCAGGGAAGTAGGACCAAGGTACAATGTACTATTGCACTCAAAATGATATATGCTAAATATGTTATTCGAATAAAAAGGATTTAGGATCAAAATAAAAAATTTTATGGATAATATATCATTTGGTAGGCTTGAAGGCACAATCAGATAAAAAAAAACCTATAATCCTATCTCAACTTAAATGTTGTTTAATATTTCACCACGGCCAACATATGGGACAAATTCTAAATCTGCAAAGTCATGTCATTGAATTTTATTTATAAATCTCACCAACAATGCACATGAAGCATAAGTGAATTTATTTTAGTCGTAAATTTAAGCAAAAAAATTTCTCAAGTAGTACATCAATATATTAAAAGAAACCAAACAAAGTCTATTGGTCACAACAAAGTTGATCCGTCTTGCTAAATAACTAAACATTTTATTATTTTTTCTTATGCACAATACTAAGCATGTTGGTACCAACCCAGTCAAAAAAATTCTAAAAAGAATTCCATTTTTCTGCCTAGTTTATGTGACAAGGACTTCTAGATTTTTTTCATAGTTGGACCGAACCTCAAGATAAGGCTGCCTACGTATCTTGTGAAAGCAAAAATCAAGTCAAACCTAGTTCAAAATTTTGATATATGAAGTAAAAAATTTTGTTTTATTATATTTTTGAATAAGGCTAAAACCCTTATACTTTAGAATTAATAAAAAAAACTTTTCCTTCTTTTTTTAACCTTGTTTTTTTTTTGAAATTTTAAATAAAGATCACCGAACCCTAAAAGAGTTGTCTTCGTATCTCATTGGGTGAGAATCAGGTTTGTGTAGTTACGAAGCTTTTATTAAACATTTTTAACTTATTGAAAACCTTTATTTTATTTCAAATATCTTGTTGTAAATATGCAACGACTAGACTATTTGACATTGACCGAACAATAATAGATAATTAATGAAGATAATAAAATAAAGTCTTTTAAATAATGTAACAAGTAGCATAAAGATAAGAATATATTGGTGAGCGGCATTAAATTATAAATACCTATGATGCAAATAAGGCGTATCCTATTAGGTATAATAAATGTCTAAATCTATTTTACTAAGTTCGATACCCTAATGGAATAGGTGTCTAGACTGACTGTAAAACGAGTGGACAACTCGAGTCGGGAAGGTACAACTTACTGATAGTATTCCGACTTGACAGTTGGTCCTTCCAATCCTAAGACGTATTTTACTGTAGAATCCTTCTCAGGAGCGTTGCCACATCTCTGGTATCTCATTGCTCGGGAGCATAATCGCTTCTTTGAATAGAGTATCTCAGAAGTTTCAGATGGGTGCGTGTGGAAAGACAGTTTATATTGCAATTCAAACAATATCAAAGCGTAAATAAGCGCACAAATAGTACATTAACATAACAAACACAATAAAAATTAATTAAAATCATCTACAAGTCAATATTTACAAGCTCAAATTCTAGTATCCCCAACCGAATTGTCATCTATCACACCCCTATTTTTTCCCCAAAGAGGTTCAAAAGTAGTGTTTTTCAAAGTGACATTTCAAAAAAAGATTATTTTATTTTTGATTCTCCACTTTGAATTGAATTTTGGTGTTGCAAGTCACCTTATTTACATCCCTAATCAAATGGAAGTTGATTCTTTATTTTGTTGGTCTGCAAACTAGAAGTCTAGGTAAGGAATTCTTTTGACCAAGAGGAAGGTGTGAGGCAGCCCTCGAGTCCCGTTGTTGTAGCATGGTCTGTTTATTGACTTATATCTGACTTGACTTAGTTTTCATAACATTATATGTTGCCGATCTTTGTTGAAAAAACTGAATTACTTATTCGAACAACTTTGCAGAAATACAAAGTAACCAAAGTTTAATGAATCAGTAAGATAAAAAAGAACAAAAATTAATTCATAACAACTAAAATCAGTAAACATATCAGAATCTGGAAAAAGACAAAACAAAAAAGATCAAACATACTGAATGCACAGTGTCCTTAATAGGCATTTCCATTTGACTCCAATACCTAAAAAAAGTAGAATCTTATTAATATTGTAAACAACTACTACATTTAATCTGAATAGGTCCTGACTGAGGTAACCTTTGCCTAAGAATATCTCGTTCTTACTTATTACATCTTTGTCACTAACTAGGACACACTTAACCCATTCTTAACGAGCAGTGCAGCAGAAAATAAATTCTTCCTAATTTTAGGGACACACAGAACATTGTTCAAAGTCAACACCTTGCCAGATGTCATTTTCAACATTACTTTCCCAGTTCCTACAGCCCTTGTTGTTGTTGTGTTTCTCAGAACAAATCTTCATCGAAGTCAGCATGAGTGTACGTTAAAAAGGCTTATTTTGCAAAGCAAGTATGTCGAGTGACACCTGAGTTGAGAAACCACTCCTTCGGATTTCCAACTAAGTTGCACTCTAAGATCATTACATACAAGTCATCTACATCTTCTATCTCTTCCACAGTGTTTCTTGACTTTATTCTTTGCCTTTATCTTTGTCATTTCTTGGAGAACGACAGTAAGAAGACTTATGACCAGCCTTACCACAATTGTAATAGTTGCCCTTGAATTTCTTCTTGCCCCGTTCTGACTTCTGTCCGTTGGACTTCTTTATCTTATTGTCTTTGGTAGGAGCTTCTTTAAAAATATGAACTCAAATTATTGTTGAATTCTTACAAGACTTCTTTTCGGCAGTATTGTTATCTTCCTCAATCTTGAGTCGTACCACAAGATCTTCAAGCTTTATTTCCTTACACTTGTGTTTTGGATAATTCTTGAAGTCGTTCCATGAAGGAGGTAACTTTTTTATCATTGCAACCACTTGAAAAGATTCATTTACTACCATATCTTGAGCAATCAGATCTTAGGAAATAAGTTGAAGTTCATACAATTGTGATCCAACAGTTTTACTATCTACCATTCTATAGCATCACAAATTTTTTCAAGCATGCATCTTATGTCTTATATTTCTTATTAAGTGCATCCCACAACTCTTTCTTAGTTTGCATTGCACTATAGACATAATATATGTCATCCTCTAAAGCACTTAGAATGTATCCCTTACATAGGAAGTTTGTCTGTTTTCATGCTTCAATAATCATGAGTTTTTCTCTGCCCAGAACTTCAGCAATTTGCACTGGAGTTTCATCGTTGGCAAATTTCTATAGAACAAGAGTGGTAAGCCAGAAAAATACTTGTTGCTTCCATCCTTTGAAATTCATACCAGAAAATTTTTCCGTATTCTATGCTTGTGGTACAATAGTTCGGGTTGGTGAAGCAACAGTCACTAAAACATTATTGTTTGTTATTTCTGATACAACAGAAATCGATACAGACTTAGTAAGCAATAACTTAAAATTACACACTTAAAGGAGTATAAAACCACAAAGATTTATGTCTCTACCAGAAACACAGATTAAAAAATAAAACAATAATTTCCTTAAGATTGTTGCCAATCTGTGTTAAAAAAACAAAATCACTTATTTGAATAACTTTGCAGAAACACGAGGTAACCATAATTTAATGGATCAGTAAGATTAGAAGAACATAAATTAATTCATAACAACTAAAATCAGTGAACATACAAAAAATTGGAAAAGACAGAACGGAAAATATCAAGCTCACTGAATGCACAGTGTCTCCTTAAGAAAATTATTCCCCTCCAGTATCCGATGTTTGATTTGGAATATGTCCTCCCATGATAGAATGATCTCAATCACCAGCGTTTTGATACCTAAAACGCTGGTGTCAGTGAATCACTTAACAGTAGTAAAGTACACGAAGAAACTTTTGTGCAAAAGAAGATGAAGAAAATCAGAAAAATTCGTAACGAAAAACTCTGAAGAAGCAATGTACTTATTGGAAACATAAATTGGTTCAGAAAGGTTGTAAACCTTTCAGAACCCACAAGATCATTCATGAAAGTTTGCAACCTTTCATACGGTTATGGTTGTCCCTGGAAGTTGTAACCTTTCATAGCAGTCACTTTCAACGGCGAGAAATTCATATAAAACGGGAAAGAATTAAAATAAAATGGGTCAATCGCGGATTCGAGTTGTGTTTGTAAATTAGCTATTTAATTGAAACATTTTGTTCATTTAATTATTTTAATTAATTAATTAAATAATTAACCAAATAACTAAAAACAACTTTGTCCGAAAAATTATATCTCGATCGATCATTTCCCAAAGCCAAAGACGAAGCCGAGTGACAATGATGACGACGCAAGGGGTCCCTCTTTCCAACCTTTTTAACAATTAATAGGAGTGTTTTTATATTTAAACTCTCCTATTTTTCTTTCCACCACCTATTAGGGAAAAATGTATGTTCATTAAAGCATAAGAGGACTTTTCATGTTGCTAACTCTTCAAGTTCCCAACTTTCCAAGTTTCTCTCTTTTCATGGGTTTGTAGTTTAAAATACAAACTCACTCATGTGTTTTTGTCATGCCAAAGAGAGAATGTCATGAAACCAAGACCACTAAATTTGTGGCCTAAGGAGTGGGTCAACATGAGGTTCAGCCCGAGAGGGTAAGCCCTAGTCTCATATCCTAACACTCATCTCGAGAGATTGAGTTGGATAATGCATAGGATGATCTTCATGTGACAGATGGGTGTCCGAGAGGAACGCATTTGAAACAGGGTAAGTTGCCCGAGAGGGAACTTATTTCCATTTAAAGCTTAGCCTAGTCACTATTATCTTCCAAATTTCCTATTGAAAGAACTTACCCAACTATTTACCTCAACTTGTATTGCGGTCACACCCCAAGAACTTCTCCCCATACTTGACTTCCTTTGCATTTTTACTGCCTTTACTTTTCTTGTGACAAACCCCCTAATCGATATTTGAAAATTTTGTGTCATCCCTCAAATTTACAATGTTTTTACTCGTTAATCTCTTTAGCTATGACTAATTAGAATGAAATCTTAACTTAATACATCTTTTCCAAACCGCTCCCTTGGGACACGATCTCAACAATTGGTTGGGTTATTTAACTATCAACGGACGTAGACACTCAAACCATAGATTAGTGTTGTTGGTCACGATAAGCATCAGGCGACCCCCATCCCACCACAGCGGCCCTGCCCTGGTGGGAATTATGCCACCCTCGAGTGTTGCACGAAAATAGTGAGTCAAACCAAGAATTTCAAATCCCAATTTCACAACAAACCTTCATCCCAAGACACTCAAAAACTACATGTTCATGCTAAGGTCAGTTTCAGGATTTCTACTTGCCGGAATTGGATTCCGTGAAGTTGAACGAGTTTCTTAACCTTTAGATATCTATTCATGTAATAAAATTCATTAATAGGTCTCTCATTTGCCACCATATCTTCCTAGAACACACTGACTCCGAGTTCATCCAAATCTAGACTATGAAAAAAAGTTTGACCCAAAATTTTTCCTAGATGGCTTTTCTATAACAATAAGAATAGGTCATTATAGATCACAACTCATATTAATTTGGTTAAGATAAATTATGAAATTATAATTAGAGTATTTAAATTACGTAACAGGAGATGAAATCACGATTACATTACTGCAGGCCAAAATTGAATTTGAAAGGGCAAGCCAGAGAAAAGAGGCGTTGAGATCTTGACTTGAAGTTTCAATTTTTTGGTAAAGATAATTGGTGGAAAAAAGTGGCTTACAACATAATTCTTAAATTCAACAATCTAAACATTGAAAATAAATCATAGAAAGATTTATTTATATATATAAACAACTAATCCTTATTAAAATAATCTAGGGAAACTAAGTAAGAGAAATAAACTTCGGCAACAGTTTCTATGACCCACGACCTACGAGTCGTAGAGTCTGTCTCGTGAAATTAGTATTCAAAATATTTCTCTAGTTATTTTCAATGGACAAAACCTACAATCTGTAATGTAAGCTCCATCATGTTCACTCGAAGTGCCATTAATGGGGCCTAACTTTCTAATCTTTTCTATGACCATGAACCTACGACTCATAGAACTTCATATGACACATAGCCCCTTCTCTTAGCTTCAGCCTTGTCTTCAATCCATGCTACTCTATGTACAAGCTCCCCCTATTGCTTGTATGTTGGCTCATAGAATCAAAGACCGCTGCTAAAGTTGTCTTCTAAATCCATAAAACCAAACCTTATTTTCCAACAAAATAAAGCGAAAACACTATTAAATCTACTAACAATTGCTTAGTAGACATGCAAAACTTAAAGTTTAAAGCATACAAGTACCTTATAGTTGGGGTACATCAACACTCTCAACTAATATCACATAATGACACCACATAAGAAGTATTAGAATTCAGGAAATCATATGGTGTTTTACAACCAACACATTCTCCATTATTTATTGATCAACACAGTGCAATCATGTATATTTAACAGGCAAACTTACATGATGAGTCTGAGATTTTGAATTATTTGAGACCTTTCGAGTTCAACTAAATTTATCATTAAAATTAAATAAAAAAAGAGCCTAAAATACCCTTGAAGTATTAGAAATGGTACAAAAATACCCTCCATACACCTATTGGCTCCAATATACCCTTCTCAACCATCTATTGGCTCCATAATACTCTTGTCATCATTGGCTTTAAAATTGAGCAGTTTTTTAACGGTTTTAAATTTAAACTATTTAAATATTTTTAAAATACGTGATGCTCAATTATTTATTATAATTCTACTTATTAATTATTTATAAACAGAGGTAGCACCCATCCATTACTAATTAAACCCCATCAATTAATAAACTTGTTTCATTACTAATGCAACAACCAGAAAGTTATTATCAATGAGTGTTTCTAAAATTTGAGGCGAAAATGTATATAAAAGTACATTATCATATATACATTCAAGGCCTCATTCAAAACATATTATAATTGAAGTGTCTAAATAAAAATAGCGATAAACTTAAAAGTCTGACTATGTTTATCTTAATTATTCCTTCGTCTCAATTATGTGGTGTTACTTAATATATAACTTTTTTTAGAAAATAATATATAAAAGTTTTAATATTTAAAACAAATCGTTAATATTTATAAAATTATATTTAAAAAAGTGCATGAATTATTCGGGATGTACTAATTCTGTACATTTAATTATAAATTCGAATTCAAGATTGAAAGAGAATCATATTGAAGGTGACCTCCTAAATAAGCGGATCAAACTACATTTAATTGGGGCTTCAATTCGATCTCGAATAATTTTGGATGTCATTTTCAGGAATCTATAATTTCGTCATGTTTTAGTTGTGTGTTGAATGATTTGAATTGGTTTGTTAATTGGGTGGGTAGTGGGTTTGTTTATAAATGATATTAATAAATTAAATTATAACCAATAGTTGACCGCCAAGTATTTTCAAAAATATTTAAATAGTTTAAATTTAAAATTGTTAAATAAGTGGTCAATTTTGAACCAAAAGGTGGATGACAAGGGCATTTTGGAGCAAATAGATGGATGAGAAGGGAATTTTGGAATCAATAAGTGGATAAAGGGTATTTTTTTCCATTTCCAATACTTCGAGGGTATTTTAGGCTCTTTTTCAAAAATAAATTGGCATGAAAATAGAGGTCAAATACATCGGTGGCCCCTAAAGTTGGCACCAAATTTACATAGATATCTAAAATGTGCGATATTCCTTTTGACACTTCTTTACAATAACAAAAAAGCTGAAGTAGAGTGTAATAACTCATTGATGATGTGGCAAACGACGAATTAAATGGTTATATGTGTTATTTTAAGTTAAAAATTATTGTAAAATCTATCTATTAAATAAAATGAAAATGTTACTCTAAAAAAATCAATTTAACCCTTCCCTCCCCACCCCCACCCTTGCCCCCAGGGTAGTTGTTTTCTCTTCTATAGCCAACAATTTTCTTAATTTGCTCTTTAAAATTATTTTAGATTCTTTTTTATTTCTATCTTAGTGTTGTTTCGAGAGAAGAGATAGGAGGAGGAGGCAGACAAGGAGAGGAAGAAACAAAAATTGTAAAATATTTGTGTTCATATCCATTTTTTCCGGCAAAAAAAGTGGAATCAGAAATAGTCTTTTTTCATACACTCGATATCTCTTTTGTGCTTTCTTCCTTTCTTTTACTATTTTTCTTTCTTTTTAGTGTTGTTTTGTGAGAAGAGAAGCAGGAGAGATCAAATATGAAATATAGGTGTTTGTATCAAATGATCCGGCAAAAATGGTAAAGGGAGGTGATGGTAAATATAGAAAATTAATAAAATGAAGAAGAATAAAAATGACTTCAGACGGATTTGAATAAAACCATTGACCTCCATTGAAGGAGTTTAAGCTTGAAAAAATGGTTGGAGGTAGTGACTTGAAAATTGGAGAAGAAGAAGAGAAAATAAAATAAAAAATTGGCTAAATGAATCCTTTCACGCGTTATTATTGAGTGTATAACACTCACTTTAACATGTCAGCAAAAAGTATCTAAATGACAACGGGATCCTACATGAGGTGTCTAATATAGACATCGCTCAGTTAAGGTGTCTAAGTGAAATTTGGTGCCAATTTTAAGGGGTCATCGATGGGTTTGGATTATTTTTCAGAGCATATTCATCATCAAAATAACAAACAAATAGCTCAAAATTACTACTTCGACATCTAATAGTATAAATTTAAGAGAAGAAAAAATTAGGTATGACGACATTCATTTCTATGAAGTATAAATAAAATATTAAACTATGTAATTGTTAAACTAGTCGCAACAACATTAATAAATTACGAAAGAAAGTAAGGTTTTATTAAATTATTTAGTAAAAATTGTTGTCACGACCCAAGGATACCCCTATACGTAACAAGGCAGATAATACCCCTAAAGGCATAGTGTAAACCACTTAGCATATCATAACATAAAGTATTAGAACAATAGGCGTAAAATACATTGAAGTCCAAATGTTCCATAAAAGAAAAGCGGAAGTCTAGACTTGTCTCAATTATCTATATGTTACAGTCGAAGTATCAAATAGCATCACAGCCCTCACAACAAAAATTTGAAAGTCTAATACAATGAAACAAATGAACTACAAGATATTACTCGTCCTCAAATCCATGAGGATTCATCAGAATCAAGAAGAAAAGTTGAATCCAAACTTGAATCAAAGGAAGATCACCTCAAACACCGAACCCTACACTTCGTGGGAAAATGTAGAAGAAATATGGATTAGTATAAAAAAGCACTAAAAAGGATATTTTAGTTTAAAATTATGCACTTTACCAAGTTTATTATTTATCATGAAGCTTATTGTAGTAGCATAAGTAATAAGAAAATTCAATATATAGTTCATCGGAAGATAATTAAAAATACTATAAATACCCTCACAACATCCATGTACACTGCATGAATAAGATCCCATAATTCTGCCACACTAAGGAAAGCTTCTTGAGTTACTATAGTTCATAACTCATATTCTTGTTCGCATTATCATAGTGGATGATATGCCTTAACCGACATAGACCATGTGAGCATACCATGGAATCTAGTGTCTATCCCATACCAAAAGAAGGTTGTCTTACTTGCCTAATCTAGAATCATACACTTAGTTTAGGTGGATCCAGAAGCTAAAGACTTATGCGGCACATAGTTTATGCGAGAAAAATATTGCTTTTTGAAACCCAGACTCAACTAAGGTATAAGGTTCATTCTCATGAGATACATACTTTGGGAACCCGAACTCCACAAATGTGGAAGGAACCCATTTGAAAAGCCAGACTCAACTAGTGTAAAAGCTTTCATTTGGAAGACGGACTAAAATATCATATAGATTTCCATCTCATATTTATATCCACTCAGTGCTAAGCATTAATTTCCATATATTACATATTAAGTCTTGACTTAAGTTCATATTCATGGAAGAGTGTGTTGACACCCAATCCTACATAATTCATACTATAGCTTATAGTTTCAAGAGGTGAGACTAGTCTTCCAACCTTAGAATCACTACATGTGACAAACCTTTCATATCATATCATATTCAACCAAAAGTGTGTACATGAGGTTTATTATCCAATCAACACAACCATTAGATCATAATCATATTCAATTTACTCTTAAAATGATTTAAATGCGTATACATAAACCTCATAAACATGAATAATTCTCCTTCTTTTCCCTTTAAGGACCATAGACCACATTCAATCAAAATATCTACAACTACTACATCATACATGAATGATAACATGATTCAATCACTATTATTACTTTAAGCATAGTCTCATAATAATGTTCTTTCTACAATTCACCCACATCACAAGGGCATAACTTGGGGAACATGGAATTTCACGGGTCCTTGGATAAAATTCATCATAAATCATCAATTCAATCATAATACATCATAAATCAATCATTAAAATGTTTTTGGAAAGAACCTATAAGATTGAAGTCAAACCCTAACTTTTGGAAAATCACTAATTTAGAAATTGAGTTTGGAGGGGCTCCATGGATGAAATATATCTAAGGATGAAGGAATACCAAAACTTGGTGATGAATCCCCAAGAAATTGAGAAGAAAACCCTAGCTCTTTGAAACCCTAGGCTCCAACCTACTACTTCTTTTTCCTTGGGTTCTAGAGAGAGAATTTTTGTGTAGAACATGAACTTTGTGGTTTTTATTTGGGGTTTTTGTGAAATAATGGGGTGAATGAGTGTATTTTGACTTAAAAAGACTTAAATAGTTGCATAAATATAATACAAAATGACTTCACTTTGATAGGTCTTAAAAAGGATATACCCAAAATAACCCTCACATAAAGAAGTTGCCCAGGTACAACAAAGAGCCCCACGAGCTGTGGTCCTTCTCGTGGACTTGAGGTAGTGTCTAGGCTTCCATGCCTTTTAGCCTACATGCCTAAGGCAACTTCACGAGGGGATCCACGATTCAATGTCCCTAGCGTGGACTTTGAGGTAGTGGCTAAACCACTTCTCTCACCTCTCACATCACCAAATACATCCCACGAGCCTTTTCATGATCTGTGGTCATGACTATGAGCCCTAATATGGCTTGTAAAGAGAGAAGGATTTTCTTGGAAGATTTGGCAAGGCTATAGCCTAGCCCTCCATGAGTCATGGTATTGACCACGAGCTGGGGTGATGAGCGTGGTAAGTGAGGTAATTCTGTTGGGTTTTAGTAAAGTGTGAATGGGAATGAGAGAGAAAAATGAAATGATGGGGAACCAATTTTGGAAGGAAAATAAAATGTCAATTTACAAACTGCAAATGAAAAGTCATTTCTCCCATATTGGTAGAAGAAAGGAAATTGTTGTCCCTATATTAGGAAACACTTCCTTTACTCCTTAAAGGGATAAAAAGAAGGTGCCCCCTCACGCCGTCGTCGCTCGCTCACTCGGAGGGCTTCTACTTCGAATTTTGATTTGGAAAATGAATCAATTTTGTTAGTAAAATACATCCTCTTAATCATTTTTTTTCTCTTATAAATTAATTCAGAATATCAGTTAAACAACAGAATTAATTTTGGCGCAATGGAATTTGTATGAAATTCGCCTGTAATGGTAAGAATGAATAGATTTTTGAAATGTCGTAATTTTCCCCCAAAAGACACATCTTTCCTAAAAGATGTTATTTTTCCCCAAAGAGAACTTTCTGGGAAAAAAAACGTGTCTGAACAGACACATTTCTTGCTGAAAATGGCTATAAAAAAGAAGTATTTTTCGTTTTTCAAAGACTGAAATTTTTTCCTTCTCTCTGCATATATTTTCTCTCATAAACAAATTATCGATCGACTAAGTCTATGTGTGGCTTGTTACTGTTCTTAAGTTCGCTGGAGTTATTGAAGTTTGAGGGACCGCTACTTCTTCAACATGTTAATTTGTTTTATCTTAGGAGAAATTAATCTGTAACCTCAGGTACAGTGAGGGGATTAAATTTCTTAAGGAGACACAATAGTTTCAATCTATTTCATCTTCTTTTTGTTTCTGTATTTTTGATTATCCTTATTACATGTGATAATAATCTAAAGAAATTTAAAATTTTTGTATTTGAGGTTTCTGGAGATTAAAACCTTTATGGTTTTTAATTTGTTTGAATTTTTAAAATTCATTCTATTAACAATTAAAAGAACATAAAAACTTTATTGTTAAATCAAAAACAGGTTGTGTAAGGAGTTATTCTTAACTATTAGTATTTCACATGCCAAAATAGTATGTCATTGTGACAGAAAAATGACTTAATCAAGTCAAGTAAATGATGAAACAATGAGTGTTGCAACAATAAGTGTTGCAATAACATCGGTTGCACACAATCGTTCAACTGCTGCCTTAACGCCGGCTGAGAAACCTGTAAAGTTTTCTGGATTTGACTTCAAGAGATGACAACAGAAGATGTTCTTGTAACTCATTACGTTGAGTTAGCAAAGGTTAATTAATGGGAATGTTCCTGTTAAGTCAGATGAAACTCTGCCTGAAAAACGATTCTTGGTATCAGAAGCATGGACACACTCAGTTTTTTTTATGCAAAGATTATATTATGAGTGTCCTGCAAAATGATTTGTTCAATGTGTACGGCAATGTCAAAACCTCAAAATAACTTTGGGATGCTTTAGAAAAGAAGTACAAAACAAAGAATGCTAGAATGAAGGCAAAGTTTCTGGATTATAAGTTGATAGACAGTAAGACCATGTCACCAAGTTTAAGAACTGCAAGTCATAATCCATGATCTTCTTGCTAAAGGTATACATTTATATCATGTCTGTTAGAAATATTATGTTTTTTCTTAATACTCACATAATCATTGATTGTGAATGATGTCTTTCAACTGGCTGCCATTATGGTGAGTTACCTCCATTGATGAAGGACTTCAAATACTATTTAAAACAAAAACGCAAGGAGATGATTGTTGAAGATCTCATAGTAAGGTTGAGAATCGAAGAGGAATATAAGGCTGCAGAAAAGAGGTCACGTGGTAATTCAGCAATATCTAGAGTAAATATTGTTGAAGAAGATCAAACAAAATTAAAGAAAATAAAGAAAGCATCTGGTCCAAAAAGCAATCCTCATAAGAAGAAATTTAATGGAAGTTTCTTCAATTGTGGAAAATGTGGTCATAGGGCTACTGAATGTTGGTGTCCAAGGAGAACAAGAAGAAGAAGGATCAAGCAAACTTGGTTGAATCCAAAGGAGAAATGGATGATCTCTGTGCAATGCTTTCAGGAGGTAACCTGGTTGGAAATTCAAGAGAATGGTGGGTAGATGCTGGTGCCTCATGTCATGTTTGTGCCAACAAAGAATTGTTTCATCATATAGTCCAGCACCTACAGACGAGAAGTGTTTATCGCAAACTCCGTTGTTGTAAAGGCAAAATGAACTGGCAAGGTCCTATTAAATATGACATCAGGCAAGGTGGTGACTTTGAATAGGGTCTCATATGTTTTGAAATTGTGAAAGAATTTTGTTTCTATTCCAGCTTGACTAAGAATAGATTCTAATGTGTAGTTGTTTCTGATAAAGTAGTGGTGAGTAAGAATGAAATATATGTAGGAAAAGGTTACCTTTGTAATGACCTTTTCAAACACAACGTAATTACAATTGATATGAATTAAAATTCTACTTCTTCTTACTTGCTTGAGTCTAAATGTTTATAGCATGAACGTTTGGGACACGTTAATAACAAAACGTTGTGAAAACTGAATAACTTAAATGTTTTGCAAAAAATTGAGTGCAATAAATTAAAATGTCAAATTTGTGTTGAATCTAAGTATGCTAAGCATCCTTATAAATATGTTGAAAGGAATTCAAATCCTTTAGAATTGTTTCACACTTATAGTTGTTACATGAAGTCAACTTCATCATGTGGTGAGAAAAAATATTTCATAACTTTTACTAACGATTGCACTAGATATTGTTATATCTATTTGCTAAATGGTAAGGATGAAGCGATAGATGCATTTACGCAATATAAATTGAAGCTTAAAATTAGTTGGATAGAAAGATCAAAATGATAAAAAGTGATAGAGGCGGAGAATATGAATCTCCATTTGCAGAAATATGTTTGGAAAATGGAATAATCCATCAAACTACCTCTCCTTACAGTCCTCAATGAAAAACTAAACCTTAAAAGAAATGATGAATGCATTACTTATAAGTTCATGTTTACCACAGAACTTGGAGGGGGGGGGGGACCTATCCTTACAGCAAATTGAATACTCAATAGAGTGCCTAACTCGAAGACACATGTTATTCCATATGAGAAATGGAAAGATAGAAAACAAAACTTGAAATATTTTAATGTGTGGGGGTGTCTAGTCAACGTCCATGTTCCTATACCTAAGAGGGTGAAAATAGGGACTAAGACTCTTAATTTTGTATTCATTGGATATGCCACAAACAGTAAGGCATGTCGATTTTTGGTTCATAAGTCCAAACATCTGGATATTCATGATAATACGATAATGGAATCAGATAATGCTGAATTTTTTTGAACATATCTATCCGTATAAAACAAGACTTGAGTCATCTAGTAGGGGGTATAAACAATCCTGAGAAGAACCAAAAAGAATGAAACCAATGAAAAGAGTCCAAGGAGCAGTAAACATCAAAGGACATCTACTTCATTTGGATCTGATTTTGTTAACATTCCTTCTTGAAAGTGAGCCTCAAATATTCAAGGATGCAATGTTGTCTAGCGAATCAACCTCTTTGAAGGAGGGTGTCAATAGTGAGATTGAATAAATCCTAAGCAATCATATTGGGAGTTGGTTGATCTTCCTCCAGGGAATGAACCTTTGGGTTCAAAATGGATTTTTAAAAGGAAGATGAAAGATGATGGAACTATTGATAAATATAAAGCAAGACTTGTTGTCAAAGGCTTTAGACAAAAAGAAGGTCTTGATTAAGTTAACATATACTCACCAATAACTAGGATTAGATCAATTCGAATGTTAATTGTCTTAGCTGCAGTATACGGTCTTGAAGTTTATCAAATGAATGTGAAAACCGTCATCTTAAATGGAGAGCTGGAGGAAGAAATTTACATGGAACAACCTGAGGGTTTTGTAGTTCTTGGTAAAGAAAGAAAGTTTGCAAACTTATATAATCACTTTATGGACTAAAATAAGCACCGAAACAATGGAATGCAAAGTTTGAGCAAACCATGTTGTCAAATGGATTTAAGATCAATGAATGCGATAAATATGTTTATATTAAAGATACCAAATCAGGAAGTCATTGTATGCCTATATGTGGATGAAATATTGATAATGAGCAAGGATATTGCCTATATAGAAGCTACTAAGTGTATGCTCGCTAGTAAGTTTAATATGAAAGATCTAAGAGTTGCTGATGTGATATTGGTAATTGAGATTCTCAAAGCTCCTAAAGCTCTAGCATTGTATCAAACTCATTATATTCAAAAGGTACTCGAAAAGTTCAAGTATTTGAATTTCAAAAGGGAAAAGACCCCAATTGGTGTGAACCTTCATCTTGCAAAGAATAAAGGTGAAAGTCAGTATCAATTGGACTGTGCCAGAGTGTTGGGAAGTTTGATGTATGTCATGAGTAGTACACGACCATACATAGCTTGCGCTATCAGTAAACTGAGTCAATACACATGTAAATTCAATCAAAATCAATGGTTGTCAATGAAGACAGTTTTGGGATACTTTAATGACACTCAAAACTATGATTTGCATTATAACAAATATCTAGCAGTTCTTGTAGGATATAGTAATGAAAAATGGATTACTGGGTCAACTGAAATAAAATCCATAAGTGGATATGTTTTTACTACTTGTGGAAGAGCAATATCTTGGAAATCATCCAAACAAACATGCATAGCTCTCTCTACAATGGAGTCTGAATTCATCCCTAGACAATGCAGATGAAAAATATGATTGGGTCAAGAATTTCTAGAAGATATTCTGTTTTGGCCCAAACCAATGACCCCTATATGCATACAATGTGATAGTCAAGATGCAATAGGAAGGGATGGAAGTGTTATGTATTACAGCAAGTCTCGTCACATAATACGAAGACAACTTTGTTAGACAACTACTTTCTAGTGGAATTATCACAATTGACTATGTAAAGTCAAAGGATAATGTGTCGGATCCACTTACAAAAGGACTAACTAGAGAAGGAGTTGAGAAATCATCGACGGAAATGGAACTATGATCGAGAACAAGTCATCATGGTGGTAACTCTACCTACAAGACTGGAGATCCCAAGATCTAGGTGACAGTTTAACATTGTCAAAAATTATTTTATTGTTCATTCTCATGATGAGACAATGTTCAATAACCAGGATAAAGGCATAATGACTTTTTAATGATTTCTATTTTTGATACAGGGTATATTGAATAGTGTATCTACGGGATAACACATTTAGAAACCACGTATGTGAGTGTGATGTGTAAGTCGCTTTAAGGAGAATTCGATAAAACCAGTTCTCTAAGCATTTACTAATCGAGATGTGTTCATGGCTAATACAAACAAAACAATGAGAACAAAGAACAATTCAAAGGTTGATTGTGTGACTTATTTCGTCTAGGTATACACCAAATCTTGATTTTTCAAAGATATCAGATCTATCGATTGACCGAGTATATCCGATATATGTTCACTATGGAAAGTTTAAAGGGAAACCTACTTATTAAAATGTGATTAACTCTTACTTACAAGGCACACAAGTTTTTCATGCATATCTTTTAAGAATAGTCATTCCCCATTCATGTGGGAGATTGTTGGGTTTTAGCAAAAAGTGAATGGAAAATGAGAAGAGAAAAATGAAATGAGGGGAAACCAATTTTTAGAGGGAAAATGAAAAGTCAACTTGCAAATACAAATGAAAAGTCATTTCTCTCATATTGGTAGAGGAAAGGAAATGGTTGTCCTTATATTAGGAAAAACATCCTTTACTTCTTAAAGGGCTAAGAATCAGGTGCTCCCTCGCGCCATCGTCATCGCTCGGCCTTGTCCACGACTTCGGCTTCGGCTTGGGATTCAGATTCCGACTTAGCAAATGATGTGATTGATTTGGATTTGGATTTGACAAAAAATGTGATTGATTGACAAATTTTTTGGACAAAGTTTATTTACTTAATTTTGTTAATCTAATAAATCATGTTAATCATTTATTTCTCTTATAAATTAATTCAGAATGTTAGTTAAATAATTGAATTAATATTTGTGCAACGGAATTTGTTTGAAATTCAGATGCAACAATTATAACGATCTGATTTCCGAAAGTCCTTGTTTTTTCAAAAGGCACATCATTCAAAAAGTTGTTATTTTTCCCAAAAGACACAACTTTCTGAAAAAAATGGGTCTGAACAAATATTTTTGAACAGACATGTTTCTTGTTGAAAATGACAGTAAAAAATAAATCTTTTTGTTTTTCAAAGATTGAAAATGTTACCTTCTCTCTACATACATTTTCTCTCATAAACAAATTGTCGATCGATTGGGTGTGTGAGTGGCTTGTAACTATTCTTAAGTTCGCTGAAGTTATTAAAGTTTGAGGCACCGCTACTTCTTTAACATGTTAATCCATTTTATCTTAGGAGAAATTTATCGGTAACCTCGGAGTACGTAGGGGATAAATTTATTAATGCGACACAGTGGTTATGTGGAGTCGGATTATAAGTATTTTTTCTGTCTATTTCATCTTCTTTCTGTTTCTGTATTTTTTTCCTAACCTTAATGCAGCGGATAACAGTGCCTATACCAATGGTGGCTGCCTTTAACCAGTCTTTTGGACCTTACCATCCTTCTTTGATCCTAACCCTTTTTCCCTTGACCTTAACCCTCATCACATTTAAGCTCTAGTTTAGTCTACAAATTTTCCCAAATGTTACAATGGTTGATCTAACTAGGTCCTTCAATTATAGGACTGACCTTCAAACAAATTATTTACTCGTTTGTGTTAGGAAACATGAAGCAATACTAGGTTGCAATACTAGCTTTATTTAGATTCTTTTACTTGATCAATTCATATAGAAAATTGAACTAAAACATGAAAATGCATTCCTTCGAGTTATTTCTTTTTCTCTCTTAACATATTAAAACATAAAAATTATTTATAAATTCAAAAGTCACTCATTTATGTGTAGTTATCTTAGAAAGTCACTCAATCATGAATATTTATCTTGAAAATCACTTTACCAATCTAAATAATTTTTTTATTAAATATTATTGACATAACATTTTTATTTTATACTAAATGTTTTTTTGTGTCAATTTTAATCATTTGATTCATGCACCCCACTAAAACTATAGAGAAATATATATTTATCAAGATCACTTCATTTTATATGCATTTAAAATAATTTTTAAAACAATCACTCAAATATGACAACATAATTTCTTACTCTAATTTTTCTCATATAATTAGAAATATTGGAATATTTGTTACTATTATCCAACTATTGTTCAAACGATGGCATAGATAATTAACTGATTACTCAATTATAAGCTAATTTTTTTTTATATAAAATTTGTAACTGAGTTGTGTGTTTTTTGTATCTATGATTTATATTGGTACTTTAGATATAAGTTTGTTTTACCAACTATAGTTATAAATTTTGTTACATATTATATTACTTAGTTTTAGTAGGACATGTGACTAAAAACATTATAATGAAAATCTTTTTATTTCCTAAAAATTTAGCTTAAAATAAAATTTTCAAGTCTACAAAAATTAATGAGAAAAATCATAAAATTGGTTGGGTGATGTTTTATGTACAATATCAATAGTTAAGTGATTTTCTAAGATAATTATTCTTGAAAAAAATATTTAGTCAAAGCTATACTTATAAATTGATAGGCACTAACAAATTAAAGAGACATATAAGTAAAATAAGTGGTACTTAACAATGAGTTATTGAAAAAAAATGAATAACACATGTTGAGGAGAAATATTTTAATTAGTGACCTTTGATTATTATTTTTATTATTCTAATAACAAAAACATATTAAGAAAATAGGAGAATGGTAAATAAAATAAAATAAAATATGGTTGTTGATTATAGAATTGTAACATCACCTTGTTGACGTACTACTCTGTTCTAGTGTCATGAACTTATCCTTCTTGTGATCTATCAAAGTTCTACGCACAAACTTCTGTAAGAATAAGACATGAAATTGGGTCCAAGTAAGTGGGGGAAATGTAGAAGCTCTGCAGTCCATATAAGCTCTCCATTATTGCATGGCCTCATCTTGAAGTTGAAAGGACATGAATTTCACCTCGTGTTAGTGAACAATACCCAACTTTTGCAACCTCTCATAACAATACAATATGAAGTCATAAGCACCCTTTGTCTCCGAACCAAGAAATATCGGGGTCTTGAGCTACAAAAACTTGGTCAACATATCATGCTCATTATCGGTCATCACAGAACCCAACAAAGGATGGAAGAAAGCATCATTACCTACCCCTCCAACTGACTTGGGTACATTGTTAGCAGCAGGGGGATTCGTGGGGGCTTGAGTAGGTGGAATCATCCCCGGACCAGACAATCCCTTCAAAAATAACATGATCTATTGAGCTAACACCAGATCAATAAGTGAAATTCCTATAGCTTCAGCTTGACCTCTTTTCTCTTGCCCAACCTCTTCAACATTCTCAATGTCCTCATCCTATTCTATCACTTCTTCATGTACCAGAGGGTTCTCATTCACCAGAACATAGTCATTCGGTACCTCATCCATGACAGGCGCCACTCTCCCACAGTCTTTTCCCCTAGCTCTTCGTTTTCTTCTACCTCGACTGTGACCTCTAGTTGCGGATTCCTCAACGGGAGTATTAGTAGGAGCATGTGATTAACACTATTATACCTAGTATTAATCATATGCGGATAGAAAAGTAAAAAAAAAAAAGTTATCATTAGATACCAATTGAAATAAAGTAATAACACAAAGGAGAAAAGAAGGAGAATGGAGATTTCCTACGGTCCTATAGCCTCTCGAAGAAAAGTGAGGTGTCCCTGTACTGTTCTGTGAGACTTTAGACTCGATTTGGTACATACAGATCAATAAACCTAGGCTCTCATACCAACTTTTTTCACGACTCAGACCGTCGTGATTGGCACTCACACTACAACTGTGTGGGAGAACCACTACCAAAAACCAACTAAAGCAAGAAATCTAGAACTATGACATTTAAGTTATTGTTGCAAGTTAAATAACTAAAGGCAAGGTTTCATTGATAAATAAAGATCTAATAACTAACTACCAACACGGAAGTTAACCTAGTCTCTAAAAGTCAATGTACCAAAACTAGAAACAATAACCAAGTCTAACAAGAGATTACTAATGAACTAACAACTAACTAAAGCAAGGTCTATGTCCAAAAATGGTGGACATAGACTAAAGAAAATTGAATGGAAGCTCGAACAATGTGTCTCACCCTTGAACTTGAAGATCATCGATCTCCAAAGTGAGGTCTGTCAACAGTCGGTGAAGATGACCTTTACTCAACAAAAATAAGAGCAAATGTAGAATCAATACACAATCATAGTGTACTGGTTGGACAACACAGTTAACCCTCTAGTGTAACATAAACAAGCAATTACAACATTATAACACATGCATAAATATCAACATATTCAATATTATCATAAAAATCAAAATCACAATTCACATGCTTTATCACATAGTTGGTCCTCTCATGGAACCTAAAGACAAACTGTTAGCATGCCTCAACGTGGAAATACGATCCCATTTTTATGTCAGAACGTGTCAACAATCAAAGTTAGCACGTCAAAACGTGGCAATTCGATCCAAGTCAGAGTATCGGAGCCTGGCAGCCGATCTCAATCACACATCAATAACAATGAAGATCGTACATTCAAGTCATGATTTCATGATATCAATATTCACATATCTCATTTCAATATTTATGATCAATATTGCAACATGCATACATATACAAGTATCACACGAAGCAAAGCAAGTGTATATCACACAATCATAGAATCACAATCATCACCTACCTCGAAACAAGCTTGTAATCCTAGACAACTTGATCCTTTCCTTTCCGAATTCGCTTCTCTTGTTCGTTGTTACAATCAACAATTTATAAACGGAAATCAATAAAGAAATGCTAAATTCCCATAAAACTAATAACTATGAAGCCTAGTTTAAACCCATGACCCCAACTAGTCAATTTAGGGTTAATTCCACCATAGGATTCTTCAAAAAATCCTTCCCCATTAATATATATCTATACTAAAACGTTCTACGAATCGAAAAATGAATTCAGGGAGTGAAAAGCTTGCCTCTGGCTTTAAGAATGGTGCAGAATGAGTTGGAATAGACTAGGGGTCATCTCTTAACTCAAAAAGTCGAAAGAAGTATCAAATAAAGTTTTTTAAAGGGTTTTATTTATGATTTAAAACTCGTCATCCCGCTATATTGGCAACCATTTGTTGTAGCGCCATTGCTGCAGTGGGACTAATACCGGTGCAACGACATAAAGTCAACCAGTGAGATTTCCTAAAAAAATCTCAAATCTTATAATTCCATCTCCGCCTCACTCGCTACAGCGGTACCCGTCCCGCTGTAGTGGCGTCGCCGTAAAAGCAAGGATCCCACTGCAACGGCACTATGCGAGGCAGTGAGCTCCTTAAGGGAATTTCACTCTCTCTTTTTACAATGTACTTTTAACCTACTACGCTTAGAAAGTTCTCTTAACGCCAAGATCAATTTTCGATGATCTATTTATGTAAATTCAATTTCGTAAAGTCGTACAGATTAGTTAACAAGTTATCTAACCGATCATGTAATCAAATCCACTTTTACTCCACCCGATTTCTATTATATTTTTTTACACCTTGATGACTCTAAATTCCTCCAAATCTAGACAAGGTTAAGAAATTCTAATACTACGAAAAGTTTTTTCGATCCCAATTTTTCCCCATTGACATTCCTATAACGACAAAAACTCAGTCGTTACATGGAGCTTTGTTCCTAAATTTCTATCATTTTATTGAGTGTCAGAATTTGAAATGTTATCATAATTAACACATGTAATAAATATTAATTATTAGGTAGGAAAAGGAGACTATTGCAATGAATTTTCTTGGGAAAAAATGTTCAACACTAATTCTAACTATAATAACATTAATATTAACCTATTAATAAATGGTAATTATGGGGAAGGAGAAGAGATCAATTTTTCTGCAAAATACGTGCAACACCAATGCATATTGATACTAATACGGTACTAAAGCTTTTATGTTTATGCTTTAATAATGAGATAATTAAATACTATGTTTTAATTAATATTCAATAAAAACTTAAGACAAAAACTCACAAATAATTTTTTTAGAAAAAAGTGAAAATAGATAATTGCAAATGTTGATCATTGGAGGGTGACACATCAACGATTTTAGATAGATAGATAGATGAAGATGTATATTATTATTAAATTAAGTTATGCAGAATGTCCTAAACTGTCATTTAATTTAATGATATAAATATGTTAAAAGTTGAAATTAAACAATGCAAAAAGGTGGAAAAAAATATTCTTCAAACTGATAAAAAATAGAAAAATATGACAAAAAAAAATTCTAACAAAAAGTATATGCTTTAATTTATTAAGTTGTGTGGTTTTTTTTTTCATAATATAAACAATTGTTAAAAAATTATTTAATATCTAATTGTTAAACCATGTGACTTAAGGTATTTCATACAGTGACAATTACCTATTATTTAATTGTAATATATTGATTGACCTGAAAGGATGCAGAAAGAGATCTGATTACGCGCAATAAGAGCTCTCGTGATTTGATATTAAAAAGATCTTTTCGTGATTCCTTCACTTAATTGTCATTTGAATTTATTAATGTAGCGATTATCATTGAAATATTAATAATACAACCATTAATATTCATACTGAGATTTATAATTTGCTTTTAATTTGCTTATATCAAATCTTCCTCTAAGTAGTCAGTCAGATTGAGATTTCGCTTGGGAGTTAACAATGATTTTTGGTTGTTGATCATATCTAGGGTCTAGGCTTGGGACATGACAAACATTATCATCATCATCATCATCATCATCATCATCATAATAATAATAATAAGGCCAAATACATACGCAGGTCCCTAAAGTTGTTTGCGCTTTTCCCCCAGGTACCTCAACTAACCAAGATTCCTATTAAATCATTTAACCCCATATAATATGATCCTTTTAAATATTCTTGGCTGATGTGGGGCCAAACGTGACCTCACGTCCTTTAAGCGCGTGCAGACTCTTTAAAAGCGCTGATGTGGATCTTGAACCACCCACCAACGATCTTCTTCCCCCTTTTAACCCTAATTTCTCCCATTCTTCCATTATTTCTCCTCTTTTGTTTCTCTTCATCATTATTTCTCCTCTTTACCTCATTATATTATATCTCTTTTTCATTGATTTCTTCTTAATCATCAAGTTCCAATGTCGAATTTATCTTCTTCATCGATTTCTTCTTCTTCAACTGCAAAAATCGTCTGCAATCTTCTGCAATTCCTACAACAAAACACTCAAAATCACTTTAAAATCTAAGAATTTCAGTTGTAAAAGTCATTGAAAGGGAGAGATTCTTAGGGTTTTCTCGTTTAGAAACGGGTTAGAAGTGATTTGTGGGGAAATTGATTTTTAGGTTTGATGACTTAATATGTGGCACTGACGTGTAATTGGGTTGGAGTGTATTGGTCAAAATTTCCACGTGGGGAAGGTTCATCTCACGCGCCTAATTACCAAAAATAATTTATTGAAATTTGGCTCCACATCAGCCAGGAATATTTAAAAGGATAAAATTATAGGGGGTTAGAGGATTTAATAGGAATCTTGGTTAGTTGAGGTACCTGGAGGAAAAGCGCGAACAACTTTAGGGACCTGCATATGTATTTGGCCTAATAATAATAATAATATAATAATAATAATAATAATAATAATAATAATAATAATAATAATAATAATAATGATAAAGTTATTATTATAATCATCATCGTCATCATTCTTATTGCTACATGTTTTAACTGACTCAATGAAAAAGACTCTTGAATATAGATGAGCTAGTGGGAGGCAGTATCGACAAGAACTTAAAAATTGTGCATTTATTCATTATTTTTAGTTTGATCTATTCTCTTATTATTATAGTCTTATGGAAGATGTGTTCATTACACATAATTTCTTAAGCTTGAACTTTTACAAATTTTTTATTGTGTTGTATCTTCATTACGGTACAAAGAATTATTTACATTTTATTTAAATATTTGTCTTTCTCTTCTACCTTTGATAAAAACTAATAATGTAACAACCTAATTCCTCGTTATGGAAAAGTCAATGAAGAAAGAATTGGGGCCAGAAAATTTTTTGGTAGTAAATTGAAATTTCTAAACCTAGTCTATATTTGGATGAAATCGAAGACATTAAGGTGTAGGAAAATCTAGTAATGAATGAGAGATATAATTATTAAATTTATTCATGAGTGTATAGCTCAGACGATAAGGAATCCGTACCACTTTACAGAATAAAATTCGTGCGAGTAGAACTTCTGAAAAATGACTTTTCGTGAATGAGTATATTATGTCTCTATTGAGGCACTTGGAGCGAGGTTCTGGATGATGTAGCGGGATGAGTCTACTATAGTGGGATGCTCCACTAAAGCAGGCAAGACGCGACTTAAAGTCGCTAATAAACCCCTAAACAAACTTAATTGGTACTTTTTACTTTTAGGTCTAAGGAGTTGACCCCAAACGAGTTCTTCACAGTTTTTCACCATTCTTGAGGCTAAAGGTAAGGTTTTTACAACCCAAATCCAATTTCCGATCTGTAGAACCTATTTTCTTGGGTTATTATCGATGGGAATAGTTTTGATCTATGAATTGTGGTGGAAAAAGCCCTAATTTGGGTATTAGGATCTTGGGTTGTTCCAGGATTATTGGGTTTGTTATACTCCAAATAGTTAGACCTTGATTGTTGATCCTTGCTTATATTAATTGTTGTAGACCTAGAAAAAATGGAAAGAATTCGGAAAGAAAAGATTTAAAGTGTTTTAGGGGATTCAAGCTTGGATTCGAGGTAGGTGATGGTTGTGATTTCATTTTGGTGTGATATATGGCTTCATTATAATGCATGTATATAAGTGAATGTTGCATTATTGATCACCCTAATCGTAAATGATGATAATTGAACAATTGTATGTCATGAATCATCTCTTGTGGTATAATCTAGATGATTATTTGTCATTATGATTGTGGTGTGTGAATGGGGGTCGGACGTTCCAACAAACTAACTTGGATTGAATCTCCACGTTTCAGCATAAATACTGGATCAGATTGCATAAAAGTATTGTTAGATGGCCATATTTTAACAAGCTAACAGTTTGGGTGTTGGTTCCATGAGAGGGACATTGAATTGTGTTGTGTATCTACTTGTGATGATTACGTTCATATCTAATGATTATTGATAATCAAAGACTATTTGTGTCTCTAAAATGATTTAATTGTATATTATCGAGAATTATGGAATTGTTCTTTGATGTGAATTATGATGATATTGCTTATATTTGGTATATGCATGTTTTATAATGTTGTGGGTACTTACATGTGTTTAACTTATTGGGATAGTCGTGTGATCCTACCAGTACACTGGGACCAGGTCATGTGACAAGCTCCCATGCTCAGATTTCGCCTGCCAAATATTCTTCTTTTTCTTCTTCCCTATTCCACTAAATATCAATTATTTTTCTTAAATCACTTTTAGATACAAATACCCAGCAAATTTTCCTAGAAGCCTAACTTGAAACGACTCTAAAAATGACGTAACGAACTCACAAACTTCCCAACTCAGGTAAATTCAAGAAAAATAATAGGCATTAAGATAATCAATATTCAAACACCTTGAGGACGAATTCAAATTGAAATAAATATGTTTGGCATGTGGGAGAACGATCCCAACGTGATGACTGCCTTATATACTTGGTAGAAGCAATCCTTTGGCGAAAACACCAACATTCTTGGTTAATCTTGATGAATTTGCGCTTATTCCCTTCTTCCTTTCTCTTTTCCTTTCTCATTAGCCCTAGCGTGAAAATCCCAAATTCTAAAACTGACTAAGTTCAGTCTTGACCCCTATTAAACTCCTAAAATGGATTAAAATAATAGAATAGTGAAAGGACTAAAATACCCTTTACAATCCCAGAATTGGACATTTTCCTTAATCCAAGAGTCCAACTTCCAAAGGGCATAACTCACTTATACGGTCACATAATCACCCAAACTCGATAAAGCTGGAAAGATTGTCCAAGAGATTTCCAACTATATTTGGAACCATACTTAACTCATCCTGAGCTAGGAGTTGTGGTCATTTGAAGTTGACCAAAAACTCACTTTTTAACTTCATTAAAATTTTCAGATTTCCTTATGCTTCCCAAAATAAGTATTTCCTGATTTTAAACTCCTTTGTAGTTCTTTCTAGTTGTGAGATGTTACAATATCTCCTTTTGGGAACATTCATCCTCGAATGAGGTTATTCTTATTAGACTAAGGGTAGTGACATCAAGTTCAAACACCCAACAAGAAAATGCAACAACAACACATGCTTACTCATAACTTAAGAGTGCTAAGAGAAAACTAGTACCTTGGTCTGCCTTTTTTATGAATTCAAAGATATGTGGATAGTTCTTCTTCATATCCTCTTTATGCTTCCCTAGTAGATTCTTCAATAAATTGGTTCCTCCAAAGGACCTTGATTAATGCTACCTCTTTTGTTCTGAACTTGCAAACTTGGCGATCTAGATTTTTCACCGAAAATTCCTCGTAAAACAAGTTATGTTTGATCCCAACATTTTTAGTTGGAATGATCAATGAAGGATCACCCAAGAAATTCTTCAACTTGGAGAGATGAAATACCGGATGAACTGTTGCTAACTCTTGTTGTAGCTCCAACTCAGAAGCTACATTGTCACTTCTCCTGGATATTTTATTAGGTCCAATATATTGGGGAATAAGTTTCCCCTTTCTACCAAACCTCATAACACTCTTCATGGGTGAAACTTTCAAATAGACCCAATTTTCTACTTAAAACTCCAAAACTTTCCTCCTAACATCCGTATAGGATTTCTGATGACTCTGTGCCATCCTTAACCTCTTTTGAATCACCTTCACCTTCTCCATAGCTTGATGAACTAGATCTGGTCCTATCAATCCTGCTTCACCAACTTCAAACCATCCAATAGGAGATCTGAATCTTTTCCCGTGAATAACTTCATAAGGAGCCATTTGGATGCTAGAGTGATAATTGTTGTTGTAGGAAAACACAATTAGAGGTCGGTGATCATCCCAATTACATATAAAATCAATCATGAATTCCCTCAACATATCTTCTAAAGTCTTAATAGTGTGCTGTGGTTGCCCATCTGTCTAAGGATGAAAGGTAGTGCTTAAGTTTACCTTTAGATCCAAACCTTTATAAAAAGATTTCCAAAATTGTGAAGTAAATTGTGCAGCTTTATCTGAAATAATGGAAACAGGAACTCCGTGAAGTCTCACCACATCATGAATAAAAAATCTAGCATAATCTTCTGCCGAATATGTAGTCTTTATCGGCATAAAGTGGGATGAATTTGTCATTCGATCTGCAATTACCCAAAATAGAATCATGTTATCTGTGAGACCTTGGTAAACCTTTGATGAAATCCATATTGATCATCTCTCACTTTCATTTCGTATGTTCTATATTCTAAGCCAAACCACAAGCCTTTAATGCTCTATTTTTAATGTTGGCAGTTTTTACACTTAGCAACAAATTCGGCAATGCCCTTCTTCATGTCATTCCACAAGTATATTTCTCTCAAATCACGATACATTTTTGTGGGACCCGAATGAATTGAATATCTATAGCTATGGTCTTCCTTCATGATTCTCTCTTGGAGTTCATCCACCATTGGTAGACACAATCTACATTGATGTCTAAATACACCATCTCCCATTTTTTTCAAAATCTAATACATTTTGCTTATGAACATTTGCCTTCATTTCAAGCAAAATGGGATCTTTCTCTTTCTTCTCTTTCACTTTTGACACTAATGATGACTCATCCTTATATGCCAGTACTATTCCTCCTTTTGTGGAATCCATGAGTCAGACTCTTAGGAGTGCAAGTATATGCACATCTTTTGCTAGTTCTTTTTTTTTGTCCCTATAAGATGGGCAGTACTACCCATAGAAAACATGATTATGACATCAGCAATAATATTAGTCTTACCTGGGTGGTAAATAATACTCATGTCATAATTTTTGATTAATTATAACCATCTCCTTTGCCTGAGATAGCACTCTTTGAGTGAACACATATTGTAGGCTCTTGTAATCAGTGAAGACATCAACATGAACACCATACAAATAGTGACACCATATTTTCAAGGGAAAAAGGATAAATATATCCCTGAACTATTTTAAATGGCATCTAAATATGCTCCGTTATACTTTTAGAACACAGATGCCCCTACCATTTTATTTTTGGAGCAAATATACCCTTTGACTTACGGAGAGACACGTGTAACGATTTTAATAACCTATACAAAATTTATTTATTTATTATTTTCAATTAAAAATTGACCAAATAAAAAATCCGCCCAAATAATTTTAGACCCGCACCGATATAAATCACATTTTTCTTTTCTTCTCTAGTCCAAGAACCATTTGCACAATAGAACTCTAGCAAATCAATCTTCTTCCGCGAAGCTGCTGATACGAAACCATCTTTAACTTTAATCGAACCTATCCTCCCTCGTTCCATAAAATCAATGAGTTAGTGACCCTTAATTCAGCATTAAACCTGACCTCCACTCAACCATCTCTCCCTCGCCATTGCTCCATCAGCTCCGGCAAACCAAACCAGCAATCTTCAAATGGATTTATAGTCGCAAAACTCAATAATTTTTAAGATGGCTGAGATTTAAGAAATAAAGATTGTAGGGCTGAAAGCTAAGAATATAGATCTGTGAAAATCAAAAAATCAATCCTACATTCAACAATCACACTATAATTAGAAATATAACATAAAATCATTCATAAATAAGACAAGAAAAATATGGGAGGATAGGGAACAAACATACTAGCTCTCTTTACAGAGCTTCAACAATGGAGGTCAAGAAGATACTCCATAACTGTAGCTAATTTATGGCATGGAAATGTTCTTACATTCCAAAATCTACCACAAAAAAAGGATTTATGGGTAATCAAGAATAAAAACGACAGAAAATTGCCTCTAACATCAGAAAAAATCAAACTCAATTTCATCAACTGAAAATCGCCAAAGTGCTACCCATACATCGAATGAGTTTCCAACTTTGTTCTCTGTCCCTTATTTTGTTAAAAAAAAAAACAAAAGAGTTAGTGTATCATACTAAATTGGAGGATGCAATGAAATTTGACTAAAATAACAAAAGAAATAATTCTTTAATGGATTGTCTGTGAGAAAGGAAAAGATCAGAAATGATGGTCTATTGAGATTTCGGGTGGAAAAAAAAGGTCTATTGAGTTTTGGTTATAATTTTGATGCGGGTCTAATATTTGTCGGGTGGGTTTTCTATTATTCGAATCAACATTTTTAATTGGATATAAAAAAATTAATTTTTGGATATGTTGTTAAGATCGTGGCACATGTCCCTCCGTTAGTTTTAAGGGTATACACGCTCCAAAAATTAGACGGTAAGGGCATCCGCGTCTAAAAGTATAACGAAGGGTATTTAGACACCATTTATCCTTTTTCCTATTTTCAATGCAAAAACTACAACTGTCAGCTCTAAGTCATGGATTGGGTAATTCTTCTCATGATCTTTCAGCTTTCTGGAGGCATATACTATAAGATTGTCATTCTGCACTAGGACACAACCTAAACCAACCCTAGATGCATCATAGTACACCACAAAACCTTGAGTACCCTTCGGTAAAGTAAAAATTTGGACAGTAGTCAACCACTTATTCAATTCCTGAAAACTTTTCTCACAAGCTTCTTACCATTGAAGCTTGATTGTTTTCTGAGTCAACTTCGTCAAAAGAGAGGAAATAGATGAGAAACCTTCCACAAATCTTTTATAGTAGACAGACAAACTCAAGAAACTCCCGATATCAGTCGGAGATGTGGGTCCACACAAATTATGTACTTCCTTAATCTTTAGGGTATCGACTCTAATACCATCACTGGAAACTAGGTGACCCTAGAATGCCATAGACTCAAGAAAAAACTCACCCTTACAGAACTTGGCATACAACTCTCTATCGTTCAAAGTCTGAAGAACTATTCTGAGATGACTAGCATGGTCTTTTTCATTCCTTGAATAGAGTAGTATGTCATCAATGAAGACGATAACAAACATATTTCAATAAGGTTTGAAGACTCTATTCATAAGATCTATGAATGTTACAGGCGCATTGGTCAACCCAAAGTACATGAACAAAAATTCATAATGACCATATCTGGTTATAAAAGTTGTCTTTGGAATATCACATTCCCTTACTCTTAACTAATGGTAGCCAGATCTAAGATCTATGTTAGAAATTCAAGTGGCACCCTAAATTTGATCAAATAAATCATCAATTCTTGGGAGAGAGTACTTATTATTGATGGTAACCTTGTTCAATTGACGGTAATCTATACACATTTGTAGGGAACCATCTTTCTTTCTCACAATCAATACTGGAGCGCCCCAAGGTGAGACACTTGGTCGAATTGAAGCCCTTATCTAACAGATCTTTTAACTGTTCTTTCAACTCTTTCAACTCTGATGGGGCCATTCTGTATGGCGGAATAGAAGTAGGATGAGTATCTGGAATGATGTCTATGTCAAAGTTTATTTGTCCCCCAATAGGGACTCCGGGTAGATCATCAGGAAAGACTTCTGGTAACTCTTTTACTATGGGAACTGACTGAATGGGAGGTACCTCAACACTTAAGTCATTAACTCAGACTAAGTGATAGATACAACCCTTTGAAACTAACTTTCTCTCCTTAAGGTAAAAATGAAATGACCCTTAGGCACTGCTGAACTACCTAAGACTGGATCATTAGAAATCTGAAGTTTGACAACTCGAGTTTTACAATTTATTGATGCATAACAGGCATGAAGTCATTCCATATACCTATAATGATGAACTCTACCATATCTAACTCAACTAGATTAGCCATGGTGTCTTTATGATTGATGTAAATGACACAATGACGATAAACTTGCTCATCTAGAATAGACTCTCAAACAGATGCGGAAACACATAAGGATTCACAAAGTTTCTTAAGAATAACTTCAAACGTAATTGCAACATAAGGGGTTACAAAAGATAAAATTGATCCCCGGTCTAGCAAAGCATAAACATCAAAAGCAAAGACTTTGATCATACCAGTGACAACATCTGGAGAGTTCTCTTGCTTTTGGCGACTCATGATTTAATAGAGGTGATTTTCTCCTCCACCAGTATAGGAAGTAGCTCCTCTAGGTGCAGCCTTTGTTGGTGGAGCGTTGATGAAGGTTGGGCTCTATTGCCTAGATTTCCACCACCCTGCTTTTTTTAGGACACTTTTTCATGTAGTGACCCTCTTGACCATACTTGTAGCAACCTATCTGCCCATCACGACACTCACCTAAGTGGAGTCTACCACACCTAGCACATAGAGGAGCCCAATTACCTTCTTATGTCACACTACCTTGAGACTGTGTTGGCCTAGCTCTGAAGTTCTGTAAATTTTGGCCATGATGCTCACCTTTGTTTCTAGGTGCATATGCACTAGCAGATGATGGTGCAAGTCCCGTTTAATTTTAAAAGGACGAAGGATTTGCATTATCCTTATGTTGCCCACACTCATTCCCTGTTTTTGCTTTCTTATTTCAGGACTCCTCACTGTCTCTCATTTTCTCCTCTTCAACCTACTTCACATAAACCATCAACCGCGAAATGTCCATGTCTTCAATAAGCATTGTTTTCCGGACCTTTTTGACTGATAGAGGGCCTAACCAAACAAAAAAAAACTCATTCTACTCCTCACGTCCTTAACCATCTTCGGAGTATAACGAGATAGTTGGGTAAATTTTAACCCATAATCATTCACACTTAGAGACTCCTGCTTAAGTGTGAGGAAATAACGTACCTTGGCCTCTATCAGTTTTGGGGGAAAGAAACGCCCAAAGAAGACCTCCTTAAAGCAAGCCAACTCGCAGATGGTACATCCTCATCTCTACCTTCTTTCCACTTATCAAACCAAGTTCTAGCAACACCCTTGATTTGATATGCAGCTACCTCAACTATCTCCGTATAACAAACATACATCGTATCAAAACCTTTTTCAGTTCCTCAATGAAGTTCTTTGGGTCCTCTGTAGTTCTCGAACCAGTGAAACTTGTGGGATTCATCCTCAAGAACTCATGAATTCTTAAGTGTGAGCATTCTTTTATCGAGTTCCTCTTTGCTCCCAACTTGGTTAGTCACCGCTTAGCTCAGCATCCGGATAGCCTCACCAAATTCCACATTGGTGACTTCTCTTTGAGGTTGCACGTTTGGTGCATTAGGTACCCCTTTATCTTGTGGTTCAACATTTCTCCTCGCTAGACAACCTCTGACAGATCTTTGTGGAGGCTTGGTTATCTGAAAACATGCGCAATCATGAATTAAAGGGAAAATTTTAAGATATAAAATCTAATGCACGAAAGGGATATGAAATAAGTGATAAATTTCCTAAATGTTACAGCCTCCTAATTATAGATGTGGTGCGCTTCAAACCGTTAACTAGGACTATAAATGCACTACTTCATATACTCCATAGGACTCTTAAGCTCTATGCTCTAATAACAAGTTTGTCACTCCTCGAGCCTACACCCTGGGCGTGGACAGCACTCAAAGTCTATTTCTTACCTTGAGCAACCTTGGTCTGGCTTACTAAACTAAGCGGAAGAGTACATGCATATATATATGAAGTAATAGGATCTAACTAAACTGAATAATAATAAAATTTAATAATATTCATAGATTAAACATTCAGCTTTCCCAAAACTGGCAACCCAAGTCTTTAACATAATAGATGAAAATGAAAACACTCAAAGGACTAACATTTGATTGTCTATGAACCCTCTAAGCAACTGAAAGGGATTTTGGGACAGACCTCACAACATCCTAATCAACTAAAATAGAAAGCAAATAAAAGATTCCTCCAAGATGCGAGGAGGCTCACCAACTGACTCTGAATGTTCAAGCTGGATCAATGGGGCACTGGATGTTGATCTTGCTTACATGTGTATGCATCATAATACGATGCATGCCAACTAGCATCTGTACATTGAATGTATGAGTATGCGAGTTGGAATGCTAACAAACATAGGCTTTAAAGAGATTTTGAAAGAAACACTTACCTGACTCTTCTCAACTCATGAGTACTTAACTAAACTCATTTCATTATAAAAAATTTCAAAACATATGCAATATAAAGAAAAGATTTTTTAAAGACATGACATCAACTTTGTGTATATAAAAGGATACAACATAACTCTGAATGGATGTAAAGTACAATAAACTAATGTATATAAAATACAATAACTTTTGTGTGAGATTCTCTAACCGACAACCATCACTATGAGCCTAAGTGATAGTATAACGCTTGACCTCATGTTGCCAAGCACCATTTTATACCTTGTAATTGGTATAGAACCTTAACTCACTAAGTGGATCCAGTAGTCTATGCTAAAAAGCACTAAGGAATCGTCTAAAAAGTATGATTTAATCTGCACATGATGGCGACATGGTTTATAGGGGTTTGACTTGATATGAACTCATGTCCCCATATCAGTGCTCAATAATACTCCCAAAATATACATAGATCATATGTGTTTAAAAGAACTTCTTCTCTAGTTTCAGATAATTGCTCAAACATAGCTTAAAAGCTCTCTTGGAAATCATAGATTCTTCTTTACTGAAATACTAGGTCAATGGCTCTTTGGGAAATCTCAGTTTCCCTTTTTGTTTAAATATGAAAATATTTACAAACTTTTTAGGAATACTTAGTTCCCTTGTAAACTTTTGAGAAATGAACTCAATTCTTCACTCAACTTCAAAACATAGTTAAAACGTTTGTGAAAGACTTATGAAAACCTGAAATGAACTTCTCTTACTTGACTCTTGGATTCTCTTGACTTTGATCTTAACTACTTTTAACTTGACTCTTAACTGATCCTTGAATTGAATTATAGATTCAAGGATTTTGATTTGTGTTTGGAAAGAACTCATGTTGTTTGGGAATGATCCTAGATAGCTAAACATGAGAAACGACAAAAAAACAAGATTTGAAGGTGGTCTGCAACGCGAAGGCCTAATTAAAGTTTGGTTCCAAAAACATCGTTCTAAGGCATAGCACCTCGTGTTATCTCCGTGATGCTGAGTAGAATTTTTCAATTTTGAGAACATGTCGTGCGACGCGTTCCCATGCTTAGATTTCGCTCGTTGAAATTTCTTCTTGGTTTTTCTTCCCCAATCCACCAAATCTCGTTTCTTTTTCATAAATTACTTTTAGACAAATATACCCAGAAAATCTACCTAGGAACCTAACTCGAAACGACTCTAAAACATGACGTAATGAACTCAGAAACATCGCAACTCAGGCAAATTCCAGATCAATATATGAATTCAAGAATAGGCATTAAGATCATCAATATTCAAAAGGCTTTTGGACGAAACCAAATCGAAATAAATATGTCTGGAACGTGGGAGAACAATCCCAACGTTATGAGAGACTCACATACCTGGATGAAGCAATCCTTTGGCAAAAACACCAATGTTCTTGGTTAATCTTGATGAAGTTGCCCTTTTTCCATTCTTCCTTTCTCCTTAGCCCTAGCGTGAAAATCCAAATTCTAAAACTGACCAAGTTCAGTCTTGACCCCTATGAAACTTCTAAAAAGGGATTAATATAATAGGATAGTGAAAAGACTAAAATACCCTTTAAAATCCCAAAATTGGACATTTCATTAATCAAACAGCTCAACTTCCAAAGGGCATAACTCACTCATACAAACTTGGAATAGCGCAAACTTGATGGCGTTGGAAAGATCATTCCAAGAGCTTTCCAACCATATCTGGAACTACACCTAGATCATTTTGATCTAGGAGTTATTACCATTTGAATTTAACTAAAAACTTACTTTTTAACTTGCTTAAAATTTCCAGATTTCCTAATACTTCCCAAAATAAGTATTTCCTGATTTTAAACTCCTTTCTAATTCTTCCTAGTCGTGAGATGTTATAATAACCGTGACTCAGCTTAAATATTTATTTATACATTTTTGTTCATTTTAGTTCAATTGTAATTTATTGTATTTATGTTATATTACAACAACATTAACCTTTAAAGACTAGGCCATTGTAGATGATTCGAATTGTAATTTATTGTATTTTTGACCATTTTTCCTTTGTTACATGATGTTTAACTGTTAGGCCATTGTAGATGATTCGAATAACAAGTAATAATACTAAGATAAAATATGAAAAAATGATAATATATATCTATTGTTGATATGTTAAAAGTAACAAATAAAGTTGAAAATTTATTTTTAAAGTAATTAACAGGTAAAAGTAAACATAACATTATGAATATTGTACTAATAATATGAATATGAATACTAATTATATGAATATGAAATTAAAGATTTTGTTGCAAATATAATGCAATTCAAAAATTGTATTTTTAAATGACTAATACTTATGGACAGAGGTGGACTCACGTAGGTTCCAAGGATTCACCAGAACCCCTTCAATATATATAAAGTAAATTTTCTATATGTATGTAGATATATTAATTTTAAGAAGCAAGTTGTAGCATAGTGGTAGACTCCTATAGGTTGATCCTCTTGTTTTGGTTCAAATTTCATTGTAAACATTGTTTTTTTAGCTTCTCTTCATTTAATTTCAGCTAAAAGGTCTCTTGTAATGAAACTAAATTTTTGTACCTATAAATTATACATTACTACTTTCTAGGAATTGTGTTATGTTGTCCTTTTTCATATGTTTGTACTTTATTTTTCGAACTGTTAAATGAAAATTCTAAATCCACCACTAAAATATAAAAAAAGAAAAATAATGAAATCACAATGTCAATATATAGTAAATTTGAGCATAAACGAACAACATATATATATATATATAATTAGTTGACCTGAAAATAGTTAAGAAGAGTCGATTTATTGGAAGGACGTGTCGTGTAGCATTAATTTATAATTAGTTGACCTGAAAAATCAGATCTATTTTTGTAACTTCAGAATTGATTTAGTTGATCTTACAAAGCTCATCTTTTAATAAGTTAAAAAACAATATGAACTGCTCTGCGCTCTCTCTCTCTCTCTCTCTCTCTCTCTCATATATATATATATATATAATATTATATATATATATATAATATATATATATATATAAAATCTGGTGATTTTAAATATATCAAAAGTTAAAATTCAAAAATTGTAACGACCTGTTTAGTCGTTTGAGCAGCAGATTTTATTCTGGGAAAAACTGGGCCATACTACGGACACCACGACGGACCGTCGTAGGCACGACGGCCCGTCGAGGGTGTATCGTTGCAACATACTTAGAATTCTGAAATTGGGTACTGAAAATCGACTCTCTGTAAATCGTGACGGACCTGTAGGACGTTTCGTCACAGCCACGACGGACCGTCGTGAGCTCCCGTTGCAAAACACTTCAACTTTTGAGAATTTGGTGCAAGAAACGAGTTTCTGACCGTCATGGCGGAGGTGCAGGACGGACCGTCACAGGGGTGACGGGCCGTCGCAGACCACCTGGAATTTGGGAGGTTGCGACGGCCATCGTGACGGACCGTCGCAGGCACGACGGCCCGTCCCAGGCTGCGCAATCCCAGGCAGTTTAGGACTTCTCCACACGTTTTAAGGGTCGTTTTTGACTATTCTTTCCTTAATTATAAAGATTGAGGGTTAACATTAATAAGTCTAATTACTTAGGGGTTTAAAGGGGTAACCTTAAGTTAATTAGAGGGGTTTATTGTCCTTTTCCACACTTAATTATATTGTAATTAGGGTAAAGGAAAGAGGGTTTGAATAAAACAAAAGAGAAAGAACAGAAAGAGAGATTGATCGATCGAATTGGTTGAGGAGAATATCAAGCTTGGGAAATTTCTTGTGGATTCCAATTCTTCGGTGGAGGTAGGTTATGGTTTTTATGTTACGATAATCGTAGTGAACTCTTGATAGTGTATGATATGTATTGATGATGTTGTAAACCTGTCTATGTGCTTAAATTGTATGCTTGCATGATTATGATTATGAAATTGTGATGAAATAACAACATGATGAAGCTATTGAATCCCAAATCTTGAAAGAACCCTAATTCGCTTGATATATTATATAATAAGATTGATGATGCCTTAATATGAAAGAAGGCTTGATAAATTATATAATGAGAATGAGGATGCCTTAGTGTAAAAGAAGGCTTGATGAATTAGGGGATCGGGTGCCACGTTCCAGTACCAGGATAGAATGAATATGAGGATCGGAGTGTCACGTTCCGACACCAGGATAGAATATGAGGATCGGGTGCCACGTTCCGGTACCAGGATAGAATATGAGGATCGGGTGCCACGTTCCGGTACCAGGATAGAATGAATATGAGGATCGGAGTGTCACGTTCCGACACCAGGATAGAATATGAGGATCGGAGTGTCACGTTCCGACACCAGGATAGAATATGGATCGGGTGCCACGTTCCGGTACCAGGATAGAATGAATATGAGGATCGGAGTGTCACGTTCCGACACCAGGATAGAATATGAGGATCGGAGTGTCACGTTCCGACACCAGGATAGAATTAGAGGAGCGGAGTGTCACGTACCGACACAAGAGGAAGAAAGATAATGAATCTTGAGAGATAATGAATATACTCAATCTAATGAACTTAATTCCCAAATGAGTATGGTATTGAGGCTTGAGTCCTCATGTGTGAACTTGGCGGAAATTGTTAATGATAAAGTAATTGCTGTTGCTACATGTTGAGTATTGTAGTTGATTTACATTATTATTGATATATATATTGTTCCCTATTTTGAGTTAGCCGATGATATCTACTCAGTACGTGTGGTTGTACTGACCCCCTACTTTTATGTTTTCCTTTTTGTTATTTGTGTAATGCAGCAAACGTTCCGTCAACTTCGACTCAGCAGTAGATCAAGCCAGTCTTCACTCCATCGGAAATTCAGGGTGAGCTAATGCGTATAGCTTGGACTGGATCTTCTTCTTCAAGTCTTGATGCCTTGAACTTCCGGCATGGACTAGTTTTTACTTGTTTTTAGCTTTTTAGACATTCTTAGATTAGTAAATTGAGATAGATGTTCTTGTGATGATGACTTCCAGATTTTGGGGATAATAATAATAGTTTGAGTTGTTTTTATTAATGAGTATAAGTCTTCCGCATTTCTTTTGTTGATATTGTATTAAAATGTTAAGGTTTAGATTGGTTGGTTCGCTCACATAGGAGGGAGAATGTGGGTGCCAGTCGCGTCCTGGTTTTGGGTCGTGACAGACTTGGTATCAGAGCATTAGGTTCATTGGTCTCATCACACAAGAACAGGTCTAGTAGAGTCTTAAGGAACGGTAGGGGGACGCCTTTACTTTTCCTTGAGAGGCTATAAGACTTTAGGAAAATTCCATTCTTTCATTCTTTCTTTCGTGCTACTACTTGAGTCCAATTGGTATCTAGGTGATACAAATTGGTATCTGACCATCTTCATTCTATTTCGCAGATGGTTAGAACTAGAGCAACGACCGCACCAGCAGCGACAACGGAAAGACATGAAACTACTGAGCCAGCCACTGGGGTTGTGGCTCGAGGAGGAACAGCGGCAAGAGGCCGTGGAAGAGGTCGTGGGAGGACGTCCTCTAGAGGAAGAGGACGAGCCCCTAGCCCATCTGATACTAGGGCGGTGACTCCTCCACCGACTGAGGATGCAGTAAGAGAGGGTGAGGAAGGGGAAACCGAACAAGGGCAGAATGAGGAAATGCCACCCCAACCTACCCCAGAGATGATCAACCAAGTACTTGCTTATCTTAGCGGGTTGTCTGATCAGGGTCAAGCACCTCCAGTGGTTTCTGCACCAACACCTCCGGTTTCAGAGATACGACATGCGGCTACTATGGCTCCCCGCATGGATGCAACATTGGGAATAGGCACATTTCCACGTCTGACTACTGGGCCTATTATGACAAACGATCAACACGAACTTTTCAGTAAGTTCTTGAAATTGAAACCCCCAGTCTTCAAGGGTGCAGAATCTGAGGATGCTTATGATTTTCTGGTTGATTGTCATGAGCTACTACACAAGATGGGGATAGTAGAGAGGTTTGGTGTCGAGTTCGTGAGCTATCAGTTCCAAGGGAACGCCAAAATGTGGTGGCGTTCACACGTTGAGTGTCAACCAACGGAGGCACCACCTATGACTTGGGAATCATTCTCTAGTTTGTTCATGGAAAAGTATATCCCCCGCACTTTGAGGGATAGGAAGAGGGATGAGTTCTTGAGTCTTGAACAGGGAAGGATGACAGTAAACGCGTATGAGGCTAAATTTCGCGCACTATCCAGATATGCCACCAAACTTTGTTTCAATCCACAAGAACGGATCTGCCGTTTTGTGAAGGGGTTGAGGTCAGAATTGCGGATTTCAGCCTTACAGATAGCGGCAACGGCAACATCCTTCCAAGAGGTGGTAGACTTTGTGATTGAGGTGGAAGGAGTGAAACCAGATGACTTCACCACGACATCGACATCAAAGAGGTTTCGAAGGGGAGGTGAGTATAATGGTTCTTATTCTAGAGGACAGAACTCCGGAGGTCACTCAACTCGACCAATACAGTCTTCACTACAGACTGTAGTTGGGGGTCCACCTCAGAACGGTCAACACTTCTCTGAGAGGCCGACGCGTGAACCCAGAGAATGTTATGGGTGTGGAGAGATTGGACACATTAAGAGGTACTGTCCAAACCAGAGTTACAGACCCCCGATAGCTAGAGGTAGGGGCGGTCATGGTAGAGGTCGTTTTTCTGGAGGACGTGGTGGTCGAGGTAATGGCGGTCACCAAAACGGCAGAGGTGACGGGCAAAACGGAGCCACTACTACACAACATGGTAGGGGCAACGGACAGACAAATAATGGGGCCCATTGTTATGCTTTCCCTGGGAGATCTGAAGCGGAGGCGTCTGATGCTGTTATCACAGGTAATCTTTCGGTTTGTGATTGCATGGCATCTGTATTATTTGATCCCGGATCCACATTCTCTTATGTATCTTCCTCATTTGCTAATGGTCTAAAATTACATTGTGAATTACTTGACATACCTATTCGTGTCTCTACTCCGGTGGGTGAGTCGGTGATAGTTGAAAGGGTATATAGGTCTTGTTTGGTGAATTTTGTGGGGAGCAACACTTATGTAGATTTGGTTATTTTAGAAATGGGTGACTTTGATGTAATTCTGGGTATGACTTGGCTTTCTCCGAATTTTGCGATTCTGGATTGTAATGCTAAAACAGTGACGCTAGCCAAGCCTGGGGCAGATCCGTTAGTGTGGGAGGGTGACTACACTTCCAATCCGGTGCGTATCATTTCATTTATTCGTGCTCAGAAGATGGTTAGTAAGGGTTGTCTAGCTTTCTTGGCACATCTCAAGGATGACACTACCCAAGTACCTTCGATCGAGTCGGTTTCAGTGGTCTGTGAGTTTTTGGATGTGTTCCCTGCAGATCTTCCCGGTATGCCACCAGATAGGGATATACACTTCTGCATTGATTTGGAACCCGGTACTCGCCCCATTTCTATACCCCCGTATAGAATGGCTCCCGCCGAATTAAGAGAGTTAAAGGCACAACTTCAAGAGTTGTTGAGCAAAGGCTTCATTAGACCAAGTGCATCTCCTTGGGGTGCTCCGGTGCTATTTGTGAAGAAGAAGGATGGGAGTTTCCGAATGTGCATAGATTACCGACAGTTGAACAAAGTAACTGTTAAGAACAAGTACCCCATTCCTCGCATTGATGACTTGTTTGGTCAGTTACAAGGTGCTTGTGTCTTCTCAAAAATTGACTTGAGGTCCGGTTATCACCAATTGAAAATACGAGCAACGGATGTGCCAAAGACTGCTTTTCGAACTAGGTATGGGCATTATGAATTTGTGGTAATGTCGTTTGGTCTTACTAATGCCCCTGCTGCCTTCATGAGCTTGATGAACGGGATTTTCAAGCCATACTTGGACCTCTTTGTGATTGTGTTTATTGATGATATACTGATATACTCCAAAAGTAAGAAGGAACATGAGGAGCATTTGAGAATGGTGTTAGAGTTGTTGAGAAAGAAAAAGCTTTATGCGAAATTCTCCAAGTGTGAGTTTTGGCTAGATTCAGTGTCCTTCTTGGGGCACGTGGTTTCTAAGGATGGGGTGATGGTGGATCCATCCAAGATTGAGACAGTGAAGAATTGGGTAAGACCTACAAACGTGTCAGAAATAAGGAGTTTTGTGGGTTTAGCTAGCTACTACCGCCGATTCGTCAAGGGATTCTCTTCTATTGCTTCCCAATTGACGAACTTGACTAAGCAGAATGTTCCATTTGTATGGTCAGATGAGTGTGAGGAAAGCTTCCAGAAGCTTAAGACGTTGTTGACCACCGCGCCTATCCTCACCTTGCCGGTAGAAGGTAAAAACTTTATTGTCTATTGTGATGCATCCTATTCGGGTTTGGGTGCAGTGCTAATGCAAGAGAAGAATGTGATTGCTTATGCTTCGAGACAATTAAAGGTGCATGAACGTAACTATCCAACTCATGACTTGGAATTGGCCGCGGTAGTGTTTGCACTAAAGCAATGGAGACACTACTTGTATGGGGTTAAGTGTGAAGTCTACACGGACCATCGTAGCCTACAGATATTCACTCAGAAAGACTTGAACTTGAGACAGAGGAGATGGATGGAACTACTGAAGGACTACGACATCACTATCTTGTATCATCCGGGAAAAGCAAATGTTGTGGCAGATGCTTTGAGTAGGAAGGCCGGAAGCATGGGAAGTCTAGCTCATTTGCAAGCTTCTAGACGCCCATTAGCTAGAGAAGTGCAGATTTTGGATAATGACCTTATGAGGTTAGAAATAAACGAGAAGGGAGGATTGTTAGCTTGTGTAGAGGCAAAATCCTCTTTTCTTGATCAGATTAAGGGGAAACAGTTTGATGATGAGAAACTAAGGCGAATTCGAGATAAAGTGTTGCAAGGAGAGGCTAAGGAAGCAATAATCGATGGGTAAGGTGTTTTGAGGATTAAGGGAAGAGTATGTGTACCCCGCATCGATGATTTGATCACCACTATTCTTACAGAAGCTCATAGTTCCGGATATTCTATACATCCTGGTGCGACCAAGATGTACCGCGACCTAAAGCAACACTTCTGGTGGAGTAGAATGAAGCGAGACATTGTTGAGTTTGTTGCCAAATGTCCAAATTGTCAACAAGTAAAGTATGAACACCAGAGACCTGGAGGAACACTTCAGAGAATGCCCATTCCTGAATGGAAGTGGGAGAGAATCGCGATGGACTTCGTGGTTGGTCTTCCCAAGACATTGAGTAAGTATGACTCTATTTGGGTGGTTGTTGATAGGCTAACTAAGTCCGCTCATTTCATTCCGGTCAAGGTGACCTACAATGCAGAGAAGTTAGCCAAGATCTACATCTCGGAGATCGTTCGGTTGCATGGAGTTCCACTCTCCATCATATCAGATAGAGGTACGCAGTTTACTTCTAAGTTTTGGAGGACATTACATGCTGAATTAGGTACTAGGTTGGACCTTAGTACTGCGTTTCACCCTCAGACTGATGGTCAGTCTGAGCGAACCATTCAAGTGTTGGAGGATATGCTTCGTGCGTGTGTGATAGAGTTTGGCGGCCATTGGGATAGCTTTTTACCTTTGGCGGAGTTTTCATACAATAATAGCTATCACTCCAGTATTGACATGGCTCCATTTGAAGCATTGTATGGGAGGAGGTGTAGATCTCCCATTGGTTGGTTTGATGCCTTTGAAGTTAGACCTTGGGGGACTGATCTGTTAAGAGATTCTATGGAGAAGGTGAAAGCTATTCAAGAAAAGCTTTTAGCGGCTCAAAGTAGACAAAAGGAGTATGCAGACCGAAAGGTTAGAGACTTGGAGTTCATGGAAGGTGAACAAGTCTTGTTGAAGGTTTCGCCCATGAAAGGGGTGATGCGGTTTGGAAAAAGAGGTAAGCTAAGTCCAAGGTATATTGGACCATTTGAAGTGCTTAAGAGGATAGGGGAGGTGGCTTATGAATTAGCCTTGCCCCCAGGGCTGTCCGGAGTGCATCCGGTGTTTCATGTGTCCATGTTGAAGAGATACCACGGAGATGGAAACTACATTATCCGTTGGGATTCAGTTTTGTTGGATGAGAACTTGACCTATGAAGAGGAACCGGTTGCTATATTAGATAGAGAAGTTCGCAAGTTGAGGTCGAGAGAGATTGCATCCATCAAAGTTCAATGGAAGAATCGACCGGTTGAAGAAGCTACTTGGGAGAAGGAGGCAGATATGCAAGAAAAATACCCACATCTGTTTACAGATTCAGGTACTCCTTTTCGCCATTGTTTTTCTTCTTTTGATCGTTCGGGGACGAATGATGGGTAAATTGGTATCTATTGTAACGACCTGTTTAGTCGTTTGAGCAGCAGATTTTATTCTGGGAAAAACTGGGCCATACTACGGACACCATGACGGACCGTCGTAGGCACGACGGCCCGTCGAGGGTGTATCGTTGCAACATACTTAGAATTTTGAAATTGGGTACTGAAAATCGACTCTCTGTAAATCGTGACGGACCTGTAGGACGTTTCGTCACAGCCACGACGGACCGTCGTGAGCTCCCGTTGCAAAACACTTCAACTTTTGAGAATTTGGTGCAAGAAACGAGTTTCTGACCGTCATGACGGAGGTGCAGGACGGACCGTCACAGGGGTGACGGGCCGTCGCAGACCACCTGGAATTTGGGAGGTTGCGACGGCCATCGTGATGGACCGTCGCAGGCACGACGGCCCGTCACAGGCTGCGCAATCCCAGGCAGTTTAGGACTTCTCCACACGTTTTAAGGGTCGTTTTTGACTATTCTTTCCTTAATTATAAAGATTGAGGGTTAACATTAATAAGTCTAATTACTTAGGGGTTTAAAGGGGTAACCTTAAGTTAATTAGAGGGGTTTATTGTCCTTTTCCACACTTAATTATATTGTAATTAGGGTAAAGGAAAGAGGGTTTGAATAAAACAAAAGAGAAAGAACAGAAAGAGAGATTGATCGATCGAATTGGTTGAGGAGAATATCAAGCTTGGGAAATTTCTTGTGGATTCCAATTCTTCGGTGGAGGTAGGTTATGGTTTTTATGTTACGATAATCGTAGTGAACTCTTGATAGTGTATGATATGTATTGATGATGTTGTAAACCTGTCTATGTGCTTAAATTGTATGCTTGCATGATTATGATTATGAAATTGTGATGAAATAACAAGCATGATGAAGCTATTGAATCCCAAATCTTGAAAGAACCCTAATTCGCTTGATATATTATATAATAAGATTGATGATGCCTTAATATGAAAGAAGGCTTGATAAATTATATAATGAGAATGAGGATGCCTTAGTGTAAAAGAAGGCTTGATGAATTAGGGGATCGGGTGCCACGTTCCGGTACCAGGATAGATGAATATGAGGATCGGAGTGTCACGTTCCGACACCAGGATAGAATATGAGGATCGGGTGCCACGTTCCGGTACCAGGATAGAATATGAGGATCGGGTGCCACGTTCCGGTACCAGGATAGAATGATATGAGGATCGGAGTGTCACGTTCCGACACCAGGATAGAATATGAGGATCGGAGTGTCACGTTCCGACACCAGGATAGAATATGGATCGGGTGCCACGTTCCGGTACCAGGATAGAATGAATATGAGGATCGGAGTGTCACGTTCCGACACCAGGATAGAATTAGAGGAGCGGAGTGTCACGTACCGACACAAGAGGAAGAAAGATAATGAATCTTGAGAGATAATGAATATACTCAATCTAATGAACTTAATTCCCAAATGAGTATGGTATTGAGGCTTGAGTCCTCATGTGTGAACTTGGCGGAAATTGTTAATGATAAAGTAATTGTTGTTGCTACATGTTGAGTATTGTAGTTGATTTACATTATTATTGATATATATTGTTCCCTATTTTGAGTTAGCCGATGATATCTACTCAGTACGTGTGGTTGTACTGACCCCCTACTTTTATGTTTTCCTTTTTGTTATTTGTGTAATGCAGCAAACGTTCCGTCAACTTCGACTCAGCAGTAGATCAAGCCAGTCTTCACTCCATCGGAAATTCAGGGTGAGCTAATGCGTATAGCTTGGACTGGATCTTCTTCTTCAAGTCTTGATGCCTTGAACTTCCGGCATGGACTAGTTTTTACTTGTTTTTAGCTTTTTAGACATTCTTAGATTAGTAAATTGAGATAGATGTTCTTGTGATGATGACTTCCAGATTTTGGGGATAATAATAATAGTTTGAGTTGTTTTTATTAATGAGTATAAGTCTTCCGCATTTCTTTTGTTGATATTGTATTAAAATGTTAAGGTTTAGATTGGTTGGTTCGCTCACATAGGAGGGAGAATGTGGGTGCCAGTCGCGTCCTGGTTTTGGGTCGTGACAAAAATTAAGAAAAAAAAATGTATTCTTCAAACGAAAAAAAGCATGACAAAAAGTATAACCTTTAATTTATTACATTATGCATTTTTTTGGTATAATAAACAATTTTTAAAAAAAATATATTTAATATCTAATTGTTAAACCCCTGTGATTTAAGAATATTTGATACCGTAAAAATTACCTATTAATTAACCATCAAGTATTAGTTGACCTAAAATGATACATCATACAGAGAGATCTGGTCACATGTAATCAAATCTCATGATTTGATTTAAAAAAATTTCTTCACGATTCAACCATATAATAACCTTCTATTTCTATTATTTTTATAATTATATAAATTTCATATTTTTTAGACATTTTAGATACATAATTAAGGATTCGGATACATAATTATTGATACATTATGTATCAATCTGTTGCACTTACGAAAGAAAAAAAAGTTGTAAAATCAATTTAAAATTTCAAAGTATCCATTTGTTACACTAATTAAGAGAGGGGGGGGGGAGCTGAAATTTAAATTAAGATCCCATAAATTACGCTATTTCATTCAAAATTATTGTCAAGAATTCAAAATCATATAGTAACAAACCAAAAAAAAATAAAAAAAAAAAATTTCTTCTTCTTGTTCATTGTTCTCTCTATTTCATACAAAATTTTGTCGAAATTTTGGAAAGCGAGGCGAGTTATGAAGGATTGTATGGAATTGTTATTGGACAAACGATTTTTTTTTTGTGAATTTCAAGTTCATCGAATATCTTTTCGATTTTGATTCAAGATTATCGAAAATTTTGAGATTCAAATTTCTTTTCCAATTCATTGAAGATCATTTCCGTTTTGATTCAAAATTGTTGAAAATTTCGAATTTTAAAATTATTCTTCTAGTTTATAGAAGATTATTTCAGTTTTGATTAACAATTATCAAGATTTTTGAGAAGATACATCATGAAGATCTTTCGATTTAAATTGATAGGTGTTGTATTTCTACTAGGTACACTAAATAAGAAAGTGTTTCCCATAAGATTTTAGGTTTGAGATTGATACATTATTATTTGGTAATTGTTATGTATTAGATACATTTAGTATAAATTCAAATTTACGTATCATAACTAAAAAATGCATGATACATTATTATTTATGTATCTTATTTTGTTTGAGATCATGAAGATCTTTTCGATTTAAATTGATAAATGTTGTATTTCTACTAGATACATTAAATAAGTAAGTGTTGCTCATAAGATTTTAAGTTTGAGATCAATACATTATTGTTTGGCAGTTGTTTTGTATCAGACATATTTAGTATAAATTTGAATTTACGTATCATAACTAAAAAAAATAGTGTATGATACATTATAATTGATGTCTCTTCTTCTTTTTTTTGACAAATAGTATATTTTAAATTAATTTGAATTTACGTATCATAACTAAAAAAATAGTGTATTATACATTATATTTATGTATCTTTTTTTATTTGAGAAATACTATATTTTAAAATTTAAAAAAAATACAATATACATGTAATTGTTTCAAAATAACCTCTTTTGGTATCTGTGATAAATAACACAAAGTTTATGTATCTAATATACTTATATTGAATGTGATAAACACTAATCAAAGATTCCACAACGTTAGAGTTGTGTATCAATATCTTAAATATGAACATAAACGAGATGCATTAAAAATTTGTATCTTTGATAGTGATGGTCATGCTATGGCAGATCCAACTTTTTTCTTCCTTTTTTTGAACGTTTTTCAATGGTAGAAACATTAAAAAAAATATTCTTCAAGAAAAATTTTAACGACAATATAATGAACTAAGTATGAAAAATTTAAAAATACAATACTAATTGTTACTAAATAAAAACTACTACAATTATTTTTTTCTAATTTACATTGTTGAAGTCTATCATCATCACATAATTATTTATTCCACATATGTATGTTTCTAATATAAGATATGTACTAATGAGTTAGTATATATATTTTTGGTAACATATATTTTGTTGTTTTATATGTAAAAAATATAGTGATAATTCATCTTTTTGAGATTAAACTAAATTTCATCAAATACTAAGTTTTCATTTTTAATCCGGTAATTCAATAGTATATATCAAATAGCAAAATATTATATTTTAAACTTGAATGAGAAAATAACTTTGAAGATTGCATAACTTAAAATAGAGAGAGATTTGTGGAGTGAAATAAGGAAGGAATAAACATTGATTTTGAGAGATAATATTTATGTATCCTTGGGGATTAGAGAGTAAAATTTGAATTTTATAAAATTTCAAAATTAGTAGGGAATAATGAAAATTATAAAAAGTAAAGATGTGTATATATGTAATTATTCATTTATTTTACTGTAGAATATTATTGTAATATTGATCATATAGCCATTAAATTTTATATTGAGCTTTATAATGAAAGAATTGTTTTTTGGTGATTAAGAGTGAACATCTTAAGAGTTTATTTAATTTTAAAATATTTATTTAGTAAAGTAGTTAAATAAATTTTGTATCAATAAAATTACTCAATTTAAATTTATATACTAATAAAATTATTCAGCTAAATTTATCATTAAAAATTAATAGCATGATAAAATAAATTATTTTTAGATCATTTTTGCCATTTAAATAACAAACACATAGCTCAAAATTACTACTTTGTCACAGAATAAGTTAAATTTATGTATTATTTATTACATTCATTTGTAAGAATTATCAATAAAAGATAACCTATGTAATTGATAAACAAGTCACAACAACATTATTAAATTAAGAAAGAAAGAGTGATTTGAATTATTTAGTAAAAAAGATTGATCAAGCTAGGTCCTTTAATTATATGAGTGACCATCAAACTAATTAGCTACTCTTTTGTGTTGGGCAGCAATCAGAATGAAGCAATACTAATTTTATTTTTAAACATATATAGTATGTATATTATTTTCTTAGTCGTCCTTTCAAAGTTTCCCTGCCCAAGATTTTCCATTATTGCAACTAGAAAATTAAATGTAATCTTATTTTCTTACCTAGTTTAATAATATTATTATTGCTTGTTTTGCGATTAATTTGTCATATTGTTTATTGGTAATTAAAAATAATAATGATGCCATACATAAGTTTACCTTTTATTTTGGATTTTATATTAGTTTATTCAATAATAAAGTAGTAATGCTGGACAATTTATTTATTATGTTAATCATAAAGATTACTTTAAAATATCATGTCAATTTTTTTTTAAATGATTAATTTAGTTGAGTAATTTTATTGATACAAAAGCTTAAGTTGAGTTATTTCTTGATAAAAAGGCCTAAAGTTAGGTTATTTTATTGATACAAAATAAAGTTTAATAATTTACGGAATTGATTAATATAGTAACACCATGAAATATTATTATTTTGTAAAATTGTTGTTAAATTGATAATTAATATTTTTAAATTCAATAAAATTTAATTTTAATTACATCAGACTTATAAATCATAGTATTTTATCGATCATATAATTGACTTATAATTAGTTGGTCATACAAATCAGATCTGTTTTTGTAACTTAAAATTTTGATTTAGTTGACCTTACAAATCATATCAATTTTTCTGACTTATAAACTTGATTTAATTGACCTCATAAATCAGATCTATTTTTAACTTAAAAAATAATATCCCCCCCCCCCTTCCTTATACGAGAGAGGGAGATCTTAAATTACGATATACAAAATGTTCTAAAATATGATTTAATGTAGTGACTTTAATTGTGTCGAATGCTGGGATTAAAAATTTGTTAAAAACAGAAGAAAAAAAATACTTTTTAAACGGATAAAAAAATATAACAAACAAATTAAAACATTAAAGTATAAACTTTAATTTATTAAACTGCATATTTACTGTCCGTATTGTAAACAATTGTTATCACTTTATTTAATACGTAATTAATGAACCATGTGACTAAGTATATTTTATTTAGTGACAGTTACCTATAAATAATTGTCAAGTAATGGTTGACATAAAAGAATATATCATATACAAAGAGATCTGATTACATGCAATCAGATTTCGTGGTTTGATGTAAAAAAGATTACTTTGTGATGCAACCACAAGGGTCATTTGAATTTGTCAATGTAGCGATTGTCATTGCAATTATAATAAAAATATAGTCATTAATATATATAAGTTTTGAAAAATAAATTAGAAGATAATGTTAATGTTATTATACATTAATCGTTCACTATCTCTTCGGTTTTACTTTGATATGAATAGATTAGAATGTTAAAAAAAAAGTTCACATCTAATCATTGATAAAGATATAAATTACTTTTTTCTTTTGAAAAATAAAATTTTGAATTAATAATATAAAAAATAATATAACAAGTAATTAGTAGAAAAGTGTACATATTTATTTAAGGGAAACTTTAACATATAGTCACTTAAAAATAATTAATTACTCTCCATAGGCATAGTTTGATAATTACAATTTGTAGCTACATGTTATATGGAGGAGAGATGCGAGCGAGACTGGGAAAGAGAGGAGAGAGGAGAGAGACTAGGGGGGATGGGAGAAAGGTGATTGTATATGTATATTGAATAGATAATTGTATATTATACATATGTATTTGTATATATGGCAAGATGGATTGGGAGATGGAGGAGAGAGGCGAGCGAGAATGGGAGAGGGATGAGAGAGGCGAGCGAGATCGAGAGAACGAGGAAAGGGGCGGGCGAGAGAGGGAAGAGAGTGGGAAAGAGGTGAATTGTATATGTATATAATTATATATTATACACATGCATTTGTATAAATGGCAAGCGAGATTGGAACAGAGAGGAGAGAGGCAAGCGAGAGAGGGAGAGAGTGGGAGAGAAATGAATTGTATATGTATATAGGTTAAATAATTGTATATTATACATATGTATTAGTATATTCTGGCGAATTATACATATACAAACATGTCTAATTTATACATACTCGAAGTCAGCCCACGTAATTAATATATAATGTTAGTCGTCAGTGATAATTATAGCAAACTATAATTATTATGAGTAATTAAATAGTATAAATTTGCTTTGTTGCGTAATTTTCCCTTTATTTATTCTATATACATGTTTGTATTATTATTAAATTATTTTATATTTGCTCTATTTTAAATACATTTTCAATTATAATCTTACATGATTTTAACATGTCAAAAAAAATAAAATTGAGCCTTTTTTATTTGAAAAAAAAAAACATAAGTGAAATGTACCAACATGTCATTTGAGACAATGATATTTAATATTTCATGTAGAAAGTGAGAATTAATAAATTGTTAACATGATATTTCTTTTATTAATACAACATAAATATAATAAAGGAAAAATATGTAAAAATATTTGAACTATTTTTTGTTTTATCAAATTAAAATAATCATAAATTAATATATTCGTATAACCATATATATATATATATATATATATATATATATAATATATATATATATATAAGCACCACAAAATTCAGAACTTACTTATTAATAAAATTATATATTTATGAAAAGTGAACTTTCATGTATCAGCACCACAAAATCCAGAATTTATTAACTAATAAAATTATTTCAAAAATTTAAAACTAAATATAACTTCCTATTTCCTTGGTTATAATTTATTTGTTTGAATTTTTTGAAAAGCAAACGGAATTTTTTTATGCATTCGTCATATTTCTTAAGCAAAATATTCAATATAGGAGGATAAACTGATTAATATAGTGACCCCATGAAATATTATTATTCTGTAGACAGTTGTTAAATCGATAAACTAATATTTATTAATTTAAAAATTATTTTGAAATTCAATAAAGATTAATTTTAATTACATAAGACTTATTGAATCTTTCTAATTTATATATCATTCTATTGATTTATATACAAATCAGATCTGCTATTGTAACTTAAAATTTTTAGTTAGTTGACCTTAAAAATCATATCTATTTTTCTAACTTAAAAACTTGATTTAGATGACCTAATAAATCAAATCTACTTTTCTATCTTTAAAAAAATATCCCTTTCTTTCTCTCCCCGTTTATATATGAGAGAGGGAGATCTTAAATTAAGATATACAAAATGTTGAGAAATGTGATTTAAAGAATGTGTCAAAAGTTGAGATTAAAAATTATTAAAAACTAAAGAAAAAAATGTTAGGATTGAATTCACGCACACACACTAGATGAATGAAGAACACAAGAACTTTCAAGAGAAAGAGATGAGAGATCTAGTGAGAGAAAGAGAAAAACCCAATATTTCGTGGTAACACCCCGTGAGTAAACTTCCACGGCGGTGAGGTATATTTATATTAATAAATCAGAGTATTTTTGGTTACAGAGAATAAATAGAGAATAAATAGGAAAGCCTAAAATAGAGAATAAATAGGAAAACCTAAAATAGAGAATAAATAGGAAAGCCTAAAATTAATCAGGATCCACTACCTAACAATTCTCCCACTTGGAGACTGACTCAGTCATCCAAAAATACATTCTCAAAAAAAATCTCTTCATCATCAACATCTTTACCGCACCGCAACAGCTGTAGCAACAACTGCAGAAGACCAACCGAGGTTTTACATAACCTCAGTTTCCCAACATCAACACATTTCGTCAACATGTCTGCCGGGTTCTTTGCACCCTCTATCTTTCCAAGCACATATCACCATCCTCCACTGCCCTGCGAGTGAAATGGAATTGCCTTCTCATGTGCTTTGTCTTTGAATGATAGACTGGATTTTTCACCAACTGTATGACACTCTGGCTATCTAAGTAAAGAATCTTCTCGCTCTGCTTCTTGCCCAATTCCTCAAGATAATCTGTCAGCCATATCATCTCTTTCCCAGCTTCAGCTATTGCCACATACTCAGCTTCAGTAGATGAAAGGGAAACACACTTCTGAAGCCTGGACATCCAACTCACTGCTGTTCCACCTATGGTGTAAATGTAACCGGATGTAATCTTGCTCGAGTCAACATCCCCACCAAGATCAACATCCACAAAACCCTGTAGAGTTACCTTGCCTTTGTCAAAACAAAGTGAAGTACTGGATGTACCTATCAGATATCTCAGAAGTCACTTCACAGCTTCCCAATGCTCTTTCCCAGGGTTCGTCATGTATCTGCTAAAAACTCCCACTGCATGTGCTATATCAGGTCTAGCACAGACCATATCATACATCAAACTACCAACTGCTGAAACATATGAACAAGTTCCATCTGATCACGCTCCTCGGCAGTCTTGGGGGACTGCTCCTTTGACAATTTAAAGTGATTTGCCAATGGAGTAGTCCAGGGTTTAGCATCATTAACCCTGAATCTACTCAGCACATTCTCAATGTACAACTCCTGAGATAGATTTAAAGTGCCAACAGATCTATCCCGAGAAATCTTCATCTCCAAAATCTGCTTCGCTGGACCCAAATCTTTCATCTCAAATGTTGGAGACAACCTTGTCTTCAGATTGTTAATCTCCCTCATACTAGATCCTGCAATCAACATATCATCCACATACAAGAGTAGAAAGACATATGAATCAGTGTATTTCTTGAAGTAACAACAAGGATCTTTTTCAGCTTTGCAGAATCCACTCTTGGTCATGAAGGAGTAAAATTTCTTGTACCACTGCCTTGGTGCTTGCTTTAGTCCATACAAGCTTCTGGTGAACTTGCACACCATGTGTTCTTGCCTGGAACAACAAATACTTCCGGTTGTTGCATATTGATCTCTTAGTCCAGATCTCCATGTAAAAACACCGTTTTTACATCCATTTGCTCTAGATGCAAATTCTCCGATGCAACAATACTCAACAGAATTCGAATAGAGGTTAACTTCACAACAGGAGAAAATATTTCAGCATAATCAATACCTTTCCTTTGTGAATATCCTTTAACCTCTAAACGAGCCTTGAACCTTCTTTTGCCATCTGGTTCAGTCTTGATTCTGAACACCCACTTGTTCAGCAAAGCTCTCTTCCCTGCAGATAACTCAGTTAACACCCATGAGTCATTTTTCTCAAGTGACCTCATCTCATCATCCATGGCTTGCTCCCACTTGATCGAATCCTCCACCAGTAGGGCCTCATCAAAAGACTCTGGTTCACCCTCATCAGTCAGCAATAGATAGTGTAATGAAGGTGAATACCTATCTGGTGCCCTGATGGATCTAGATGATCTCCTTAACACCTGCTCAGGTCTAACTTGCTCCACTTCAGATTCTTCAGTAGGAGTTGGTTGAGTATCTGCTTCGACATCTCTGGGGTTACTCTTCTCCAACTCAACCTCAACTACCACTTGCTTTGTAATCTCTAGAACCTTCTGCTCTCTGTCCTTGTACAGGACAGACTCATCAAATGTCACGTCACAATGTCTCAGGATCTTTCTGTTCTTGTCATCCCAAAACCTGTAACCAAACAAATCAGAACCATAACCTATGAAGTAACACTTCACTGCCTTGGCATCAAGCTTGTCTCTCTTTTCTGGATCAACATGAACATAAGTAGTGCAACCAAAAGTCCTCAAGTTTGAGTACTTGAGTTCTTTTCCTGTCCACACCTCCTTTGGAATCTTGAACCCTAAAGGAATTGATGGTCCCCTGTTGATCAAGTATGCAGCTGTGCTCACAGGATCCACCCAAAGTGTTTTGGGCAGCCCACAGTGTATCCTCATACTCCTTGCAAGCTCATTCAATGTTCTGTTTATCCTCTCAGTAATCCATTCTGCCTTGCCTTACCAGGAACTGTTCTCATCAATCTGATTCCCTCAGCTGCACAGAATGCCTTGAACTCTGATTTGTCATACTCTCCTCCATTGTCAGACCTTAGGCATTTGACTTTCAAATCGGTCTGATTCTCAACTTCAGCTTTCCACTTCTTGAGAGTTGCAAATGCATCTGACTTATGCTTCAAGAAGTAAACACATACCTTCCTGCTGAAATTATCAATGAAGGTAACATAGAATCTGGATCCTCCAAGTGATGATACTGGAGATGGTCCCCAAACATCTGTATGGACCATTTCCAAACACACTTTCTTTGGCTCTCTAGGAATCTTTGTGAAGATTACTCTTTTCTGTTTGCCCATAACAGAGCTCTTGCAAAGACCCATATCAACAGAATTCAGACCCTCTAATGCTCCTTTTGCAACCAGCATCTTCATTCCTTTAGCACTCATGTGTCCAAGTCTATTGTGCCACATACATGAACCGGAAGCACCTTCAGCAACAGCGGTCATATTTATACACCCTGCAGTGGTGTACAAGGTTCCAGATTTGGTGCCACGAGCTACTACCATAGCACCTTTCACGATCTTCCACGAACCTTTCCCAAACTCTGCTACATATCCCGTGCTATCCAACTGACTAACAGAGATCAGATTTTTCTTGATCCCAGGAATATATCTGACATCATCCAATGTCCACTAGTTTCCCGAGGTGGTCTTTATGCAAACATCTCCCTTTGCTTCAATCTCTAAGGCTTTATTGTCAGCAAGATATACTTTTTCAAAATTTCCAGATTTGAAATTTTGGAACAACTCCTTGCTTGGAGACGAATGGAAAGATGCACAAGAATCCAAAATCCATGATTCAACCAGGCTGTTCACACTAAGGATTAGAGCATCCCCAATGTCCTCTGCTGAATTTACAGAATCATTGTCATCTCCAAATTTCTGATTCTGTTTCTTCTTTGGCTTTGTACAGTTCGTCCGAAAGTGTCCTTTTTCTCCACAGTTCCAACAAGTCACATTTGATCTGTTCCGGGATTTTCCTCGATTCTTTGATTTTGATCGACCATGTTGATATTGGCCTTTCGTCTTACTTCTCCCCCTTCGATCAACGCAGAGAGCACTGCCCGATGAATCTCCCAATTCTTGTTTGCGAATACTTTCGCTAAGAACAACATCACGGATTTCATCAAACTTCAGATTCTCAGATCCATGGGAACTGCTAATTGCAGACACAACAGTATCCCAAGACTCGGGCAGAGATGACATCAAAATCAACGCCTTTATTTCATCTTCGAAATTAATATCCATAGAATTGAGTTGACTCACAATCATATTGAACTCGTTTATATGATCAGAAACGGATCCATTCTCAGACATCTGAAATTGAACAATCTACGCATCAAATATACCTTGTTCATAGCCGATATTTTTTCATACATGTTTGACAGTGCCTTCAACAGACCGTACGTAGTCTTCTCCTTCACGATGTTAAACGCCACGTTTCTTGACAAAGTAAACCGTATCAACCCTAGAGCCTGGCGATCCTTGAGTTTCCACTTATCCTCCGTCATGGATACCGACTTCACCCCCGTCAACGGTTCGTGAAGATCTTTCTGGTACAGATAATCTTCAATCTGCATCTTCCAGAACTGAAATCGGATCCATCAAACTTCTCGATTCCAAGCTTCAAACTATCCATCTTCAGTGATCATGTTGAATCTCCTTAGCTCTGATACCAGTTGTTAGGATCGAATTCACGCACACACACTAGATGAATGAAGAACACAAGAACTTTCAAGAGAAAGAGATGAGAGATCTAGAGAGAGAAAGAGAAAAACCCAATATTTCGTGGTAACACCCCGTGAGTAAACTTCCACGGCGGTGAGGTATATTTATATTAATAAATCAGAGTAATTTTGGTTACAGAGAATAAATAGAGAATAAATAGGAAAGTCTAAAATAGAGAATAAATAGGAAAACCTAAAATAGAGAATAAATATGAAAGCCTAAAATTAATCAGGCTCCACTACATAACAAAAAATGTATTTTTAGAATACGATAAATAAATCAAAACGAAAGTATAAACTTTAATTTATTAAATTGCACATTTATTATCCGTATTTAAACAATTATTATAAATTTATTTAATATTTAATTGATAAACCATGTGACTGAATAATGACAGTTAAGGGAAAGTTACATATTAAATAATTGTCAATTAATGGTTGACATAAAATAATATATCATAAAAAAGATTACTTTGTGATGCAACCACTTAAGGGACATTTGAATTTATTAATGTAGTTACCGATTCTTTCGTTTCTTTCGGCTACTGGCCATCTGTCGGGAGTTTCGGGTTTAATATCAATATTTTAGCAACAAATACAATAAATCTTAATATAGTGTTTGGTGTATCTATTTTTTTTTAAATGGAGTGTGTGCGAGTTGTTTATTTCAAGAATAGGTTGGACCAATCAACTGTATCCTTTTCCGTTATAAGTAGGAAAGAGAGGTGCATGATCTCGCGAATTATTTCTGTGTAAATTCATAAATTATGTGTACGAACTATAGCATTTCGCCATTTATTATTAAATTTATTTTGATTTTCTATTAACCAATAATGTGGAACTATTAACATGATTAAAACAAACTGTTTGAAGTCTAGACGCAGCATGGTATTCTTTCTACCACTATGTTAAAGGTGGTTTCAAAATAAATATTTTATCGATATAGGATACTCATATTGATATCATTGCAATTTTAATAAAATATAGTCATTAATATTTACAAGTTTTGGAAAAATAAATTAGAAGATATTGTTAATGTTCTTATAATACATTAATAGTTCACTATATCTTTAGTTTTACTTTGATATGAATAGATTAGAATGTAAGAAAAAGTTCACATCTAATCATTGATGAAGATATAAATTACAATTTTTTTTAAATCAAAAATTAAAATTTTGAATTAATAATATAACAAATAATTAATAAAAAATGTACATATTTATTTTATATGCATGTTTGTATTATTATTAAATTATTTTATATTCACACTATTTTAAATAAATTTTCAATTACAATCTTATATGAGTTTAAGACGTCAAAGAATATTTGAGTCTTTTGAATTTAAAAAAATAATAAGTAAAATGTACCAACATGTCATTTGAGACTATGATATTTATTATTTCGTGTAGAAAGTGAGAATTAATAAGTTGTTAACATGATTTTTTAATTATATAATATAAAGATAACAAAGGACAAACATGTAAAAAAATTTGAACTGTTTTCTATTTTATGAAATTAAAATAATTATAAATTAATATATTCGTGCAACGGGCGGGTACGTATACTAGTTTTATTATACAATGAAATAGTAATTCAGAGCTATTTATATATTATTTTAATTATATATATACGAGAAATAAAAATGCCTACATATCAGCAACACAAAGTTCAGAATTGAGTTATTCCAAAAACTAAATAAAAATAACTTCCTATTTCTTTAGTTAGCATTTTTTATTTGATTATTTTTTGAAAAAAAAACTAAGTTTTTTGTTAATGTATTCATCATATTTCTTAAGAAAAATACTCCAACCAACTTTTCGTATCTATCTATATATATATATATATAATAGGAGAAGTAAAAACGCCTACGTATCAATGTCACAAAATTCAGAATTTATTAAATAAAATTATTTTTAAAATTTAAAAATAAATATAACTTCCTATTTCCTTTGTTACTGCTTATTTATTTCAATTTTTTGAAAACCAAACTGAAATTTTTTATGTATTCATCATATTTCTTAAGCAAAATATTCAAACCGACTTTTCATATCAATATATACATACATACACACACACACACACACACACACCACACACACACACACACACACACACATATATATATATATAATATATATATATATATAATATATATATATATATATATATATATTATATATATATGAGATGTGATAGTGTCTACGTATCAACGCTATACTATTCTTTAATTTTTTAATAAAAAATCATTTAATCAAATCTTTTAAATGGATGGAATTTTAAAATTAAAATTTTAAAGTAGTACAAGTTTTTTACATGAACTAAATAAAGGATAAACAAGTTAATTTCCCTTTATATAACTACCCCAACTATCGCTAATTAGTAAATAAAAGCTCCCCTCAGCCTGTGAGAGCAGGACAAATGCATCTAGGGTGGTGGTGCTCAAGCGGGAAAGTTGTAGCCAGAGCGGTACTGGCACGACAAAACTTAAATAACACAAAATCTTACTTTTCCTCTTTTTCAAAAACACCATAAAGAGGCGAGGATCACTCCAGGACCCCTCAAAATTTGCTGCTTGGGAGGGAAAGAGAAACAGATTTTTAGCTTAAGAACATCAATAGCTTGCGGATTTCTGATGTATCGTGGTTTCACGGTACTTTCAATGATTTTTCTTTAAGATTGGTGTTTGTCTAGAGCCTTTTCGTAATAGTTTTAACATGTTTTTATTTTTGTTTTGCAGGAAAGGTGTCCAAACCCAAAAACGCAGAAGGCAGCTGAGAGTTAGTGCAGAGGTGACCCACGAAGGCCATCGGCAGTCCTTCGTTTCATTGACGGACCGTAGATGGTGACCGTCGAATGATAGTTCAGGCATCTAGAGAAACTTGGGGAAATCTGACCAAAGTGTGGGGCTACGGAAGGATCAACGCTCCGTTGATTGATCAACGGACCGTCCTATTGAATCTTCGTTAAGCTCAGAGATAGTCCTAGTACCCAATGTTGAAGAAAGTCTAAGTATGAAACGAGAGAAGTCATCGACGAACCGTAGACGTATCGACGAATCGTGCTATTTGTCCGTCGATCTATTCAGAGAAGATATTAGTTGAAGGATGAAAAAAGATGCTAAGTTTGGACTGACGGAGGCAGTCAATGGTCAGTCATTTCATCAACGGACCGTTTGTGGTGGTCGTCGATTACAACCGCATTTTTGGAAAACTTTTCTTATTTTAATTTCTTTTGTTTTAGGATAATATTTTCTATAAATTGGGTGTAAAACCTCGTTTCTGGGGTTGAATTCTATTACTTTGGTTCTTAGATTGTTTTTGGAGATTGGGGTTTTGCAACTTTAGCATTAATTCAAACTTCCAGATTTGGTTTTCAAGTGAATTCTTGCTAGTTCAAGTTGAATTTCTGGATTTTTTTGAATTTGTCAGAGTAAGTTCATGATTTATTGTTTATCAACTATGAATAATGTTCTTATATGCATGGGCAACTAAATCCACAACTAAAGTTGTGGGAACCATGGTTGATTAACAAAGTAAACCTAGCTTAATAACAATTCTCAATAGGTTATTGCATGCATTGATAATTCTTTTGCTTAGAAGTCTTTTTAATGAGTGCACGCGTTACAAGTTGCCTTATTGCTACTTGCAGGACCAAGGATGTAGTTAATAGGAAAAAAATTATCAACATAGATTTAGTGGGATACTAACTAATAGGCTAGTCTCAATTGCTGCGAAGTAATCATTAAGCCATACATCGAATATTATGCTTAATATGAAGTAAAGACAAGTGTTAGTAAATTAGACACACGTAGACGGACCAAGGTATGGGGTGAAATTCTCTAAATGACGGACCAAGAATTTACGGATATCTAACTTATCACTTTGCATGCAAAACAGTAGGGATGAATTGTTATAGATAGGAATACGACGTTATGAACCTATGTGGAACACTTAAACCCTAGTTTCTCTCATAACTTGATAAAAATCAAAGGTTTACTCCTGTTACTTGTTTTAATTAGAATTATTTAAGAATTTTGTTTCACAAAACTCCCCTGTTAATTACTTGTAACGACCTATTTAGTCGTTTCGAACAGTAGAATTACTTTTGATAAAAACTGGCTAGGTCGACGGCTCACGCGACGGACCGTCATGGTCACGACAGAACGTGACGGACTCCGTCGTCCCACACTTGTGTAATTCTCCTGCTGCTCTCTTCATTACACTCGACGACAGGTAGGACGAACCGTCATAGGAACGACGGTCCGTCGAGTGTCTACGTGCCAAAACACTTAAACTCTAAAATATGGGTACGGGGATCAACTCTCTGAACTTCGCGACGGAATGGCAGGACGGACCGTCGTAGATACGACGGACCGTCACAAACCCCTTTACTGAATTTGAGTCTCTGAACTCTGTGACGACCCTGCAGGACGGACCGTCGCAGGCACGACGGGCCGTCACGAGTTGCGTAACCTCGACTGGATCGAATTTCTGCTTAAAGTTTTAAGGGTTTTTGGACTATTCTTGCTTATAATTAGGAAATTAGTGGGGTAAGTTTAATAATTTAATTACTTGGGGGTTGAAGGAGATAACCTTGAAATAAATAATGGGTTACTTTTATCATAATGAATTATATGATAATTAGGGTAAAAGAAAAAGAATCTGGAAAAGGAAAAATAGAAAGAACAGAGTGAGGGAGAACGAGCGAGAAAAGGGAGAAGCGAAGAGGAAAGCAAAGGCATTGAGAAGTAGCTTGCTTGATCACGATTCTTCGGTGGAGGTAGGTTATGGTTTATTCTATTTCATAGTAAACTCTAAATAGCGATTAATATGTATTGGGTGGTATCGTAAAGTCTTCTATATGATTAATTGTGTGGTTGCATGATGTGATTATGTAATTGTGATGGATTTAGAATGATGAGGCTGTTGAATCTTAAACCTTAATTCCTCTCTATTAATGATGATGCCTTGACATAAAGGAAGGCTTGATGAACTAAAATAATGAGATTGGGGGATCGGGTGTCACGAACCGACACGTAGAATTAGGGGATCGGGTGTCACGAACCGACACGTAGAATTATGGGATCGGGTGTCACGAACCGATACGTAGAATTAGGGGATCGGGTGTCACGAACCGACACGTAGAATTAGGGGATCGGGTGTCATGAACCTACACGTAGAATTAGGGGATCGGGTGTCACGAACCGACACGTAGTATTAGGGGATCGGAGTGTCACATTCCGACACGTACTAGTAGGGGATCGGAGTGTCACGTTCCGATACAAGAAGAATAAAGAGAATGAATCTGGAATTATGTTAATATACTCAATTTAAAGAACCTATTTCCCAAATGAGTATGGTGTGGAGGCTTGAGTCCTCATAGGTGTGCTTGGTGTTGTGGCCAATGGTTCTTGTACTTGTTGTTGTCACCTGTTGAGTATTGTAGTTGATTTTATATTATTATTCGATATATATTGCTTTCTATTTTGAGTTGGCCGATGATACCTACCTAGTACGTGTTCCTTGTACTGACCCCTACTTGTATTTCTCTTTGTTTTTTTGTGGAGTGCAGCAACGTGCCATCGACTTCGACTCGTCCGCAACTCTAGCCAGTCTCCACCATAGTAGATTTCAGGGTGAGCTATTATTCCTAGCTCGGACTGGATTCTCTCCTTCACGTCTTGATGTCTTGAAGTTCGGACATGGACCATTTCTTTTACTCATTTTAGCTTCTTAAATACTCTTAGATTAGAAATTTGAGGATAGATGATCTTGGTGTCATAATTTCCAGATTTTGGGGATAATAGTTGATAAACTTTTAAAAGCTTGTTTATTGGTTGTATTAATAAGATTTTGAGCCTTCCGCATTGTATTTTGTTCATTATGGTTGAAATATTGGTAAACGTTGGGGTTTAGATTTGTTGGTTTGCTCACATAGGAGGATAAGTGTGGGTACCACTCGCGGCTCGTTTTGGGTCGTGACAAACTTGGTATCAGAGCATAAGGTTCGTTGGTCTCATCACACAAGAACGAGTCTAGTAGAGTCTTGAGGAACGGTAGGGGGACGCCTTTACTTTTTTTTGAGAGGCTATAAGACTTTAGGAAAATTCCATTCTTTCCTTCTTTCGTGCTATTACTTGGATCCAATTGGTATCTGGGAGATACAAATTGGTATCTGACATCCTCACTCTATTTCGCAGATGGTTAGAACTAGAACAACAACTGTGCCGACACCAACACCGGCAAGACAGGATGCGTCTGAGCCCGCCACTAGGGCTGTAGCTCGAAGAGGAGCAGTGGCAAGAGGCCGTGGTAGAGGTCGCGGGAGGACGTCCTCTAGAGGTAGAGGACAAACACCTGGTCCAGCTAGTACTAGGGCGGTGACTCCTCCACCGACTAATAAGGTAGTAAGAGAGGTAGAGGAAGGGGAAAATGAGCAAGTGTAAGATGAAGAATTACCACCCCAACCTACCCCAGAGATGATTAACCAGGTTCTTGCTTATCTTAGCGGGTTATCTGATCAGGGCCAGACACCTCCAGTGTTTTCTGCACCAGCACCTCAGGTTCCGGGAGAACAACATGCAGCTGATGTGGCTCCCCGCATGGATGCCTCATTGGAAGTAGGCACGTTCCCTCGATTCACTACAGGGCCAATAATGACGAGTGATCAGCATGAACTTTTCACTAAATTCTTGAAGTTGAAACCTCCAGTCTTCAAGGGTACTGAATCTGAGGATGCCTATGATTTTCTGGTTGATTGTCATGAGCTGTTACATAAGATGGACATAGTAGAACGTTTCGGTGTTGAGTTTGTGACCTATCAGTTTCAGGGGAATGCCAAAATGTGGTGGCGGTCGTATGTTGAGTGTCAACAAGCACAAGCACCACCTATGACTTGGGCATCATTCTCTAGCTTATTTATGGAGAAGTATATACCCCAAATTTTGAGGGATAGGAGGAGAGATGAGTTCCTAAGCTTAGAGCAAGGCAGGATGTCTGTTACTGCTTATGAGGCTAAGTTTCGTGCACTATCCAGGTATGCCACCCAGCTTTGCTTCAGTCCACAAGAGCGGATTCGCCGTTTTGTGAAGGTATTGAGGTCGGATTTGCAGATCCCAGCCTTACAGGTAGCTGCTCCAGCAAAATCCTTTCAGGAAGTGGTTGATTTTGTGATAGAGGTGGAGGGAGTGAAGCCAGACGACTTCACCATAGCGTCGACATCTAAGAAGTTCCGTAAGGGAGGTGATTTTAGTGGTTCTTACTCCAGAGGGAAGAGTTCAGGAGGTTACCCAGCCCGACCTATTCAGTCTTCACTACAGGCTGTAGCTGGGGGTCCATCGCAGACCAGTCAACATTTCTCTGAGTTTGGAGGTTATCCCCAGACTTCGTCATTCTCAAAGAGACCTATGCTTGACCCCAGAGAGTGTTATGGATGTGGGGAGACTGGACATAGTAGGAGATATTATCCAAAACAGAGTTACAGATCCCCAATATTCAGAGGTAGAGGTGGTCATGGAAGAGGCATCCATTCTGGAGGACGTGGTGGCCAAGGTAATGGTGGTCACCAAATCAACCGGGGTGGCGGGCAAACTGGAACTACTGCAGCGCAACATGGTAGGGGCAACGGGCAGACAGGTGATAGGGCACATTGTTATGCTTTCCCCGGGAGGTCTGAAGCGGAGACATCTGATGCTGTTATCACAGGTAATCTTTTGGTTTGTGATTGCATGGCTTCTGTATTATTTGATCCTGGATCCACATTTTCATATGTATCTTCCTCATTTGGTATTGGTCTTGATTTACATTGTGATTTGCTTGACATGCCCATTCGTGTATCTACTCCTGTGGGTGAGTCTGTGATAGTTGAGAAGGTGTATAGGTCTTGTCTTGTGACTTTTGTGGGGAACAATACTCATGTAGACTTGATTATTCTAGAGATGGTTGATTTCGATGTAATTCTGGGTATGACTTGGCTTTCTCCAATTTTGCAATCTTAGATTGTAATGCTAAAACTGTGACATTGGCCAAGTTTGGGACAGATCCACTAGTGTGGGAGGGTGACTATACTTCCACCCCAGTTCGTATCATCTTCTTTCTTCGTGCTAAGAGAATGGTTAGTAAGGGTTGTTTAGCTTTCTTGGCACATCTCAGGGATGATACTTCCCAAGTACCTACGATTGAGTTTGTTTCGATAGTCCGTGAGTTTCTGGATGTGTTTCCTGCAGACCTTCCTGGTATGCCACCGGATAGGGATATTGATTTTTGTATTGATCTGGAGCCGGGTACTCGCCCTATTTCCATACCCCCTTATAGAATGGCCCCAGCGGAGTTAAGGGAGTTAAAGGCCCAACTTCAGGAGTTGTTAGGTAAAGGCTTTATTAGACCAAGTGCATCCCCTTAGGATGCTCCTGTTTTATTTGTGAAGAAGAAGGATGGGAGTTTTCGGATGTGAATAGACTATAGGCAACTGAATAAGGTAACTGTTAAGAACAAGTATCCTCTTCCTTGCATTGATGATTTGTTCGATCAGTTACAAGGTGCTTGTACCTTCTCAAAATCGATTTGAGATCTGGTTATCATTAATTGAAAATACGGGCAGAGATGTGCCAAAGACTGCTTTTCGAACCAGGTATGGGCATTATGAATTCCTAGTAATATCTTTTGGGCTTACGAATGCCCCTGCTGCGTTCATGAGCTTGATGAACGGGATTTTTAAGCCATATCTGGATCTCTTTGTGATCGTATTTATTGATGATATACTGATATACTCTAAAAGTAAGAAGGAACATGAGGAGCATTTGAGAATTGTATTGGAAATGTTGAGGGAGAAAAAGCTTTATGCCAAGTTCTCTAAGTGTGAGTTTTGGCTAGATGCAGTGTCCTTCTTGGGGCATGTAGTTTCTAAGGATGGAGTGATGGTAGATCCTTCTAAGATTGAGACAGTGAAGAATTGGGTAAGACCCACGAATGTGTCAGAAATAAGGAGCTTCGTTGGTTTAGCTAGCTATTACCGTCATTTGTCAAGGATTCTCTTCCATTGCTTACCAATTGACGAACTTGACTAAGCAGAATGTTCCATTTGTGTGGTCGGACGAATGCGAGGAAAGCTTTCAGAAGCTCAAGACTTTGTTGACTACTGCACCAATTCTCACCTTGCCCGTGGAAGGTAAGAACTTCATTGTTTATTGTGATGCATCCTATTCGGGTTTGGGTGCAGTGCTAATGCAAGAGAAGAATGTAATTGCTTATGCTTCAAGGCAATTAAAGGTGCATGAACGTAACTATCCGACCCATGATTTGGAGTTGGCTGCGGTAGTGTTTGCATTAAAGCAATGGAGACACTATCTATATGGGGTTAAGTTTGAAGTATACACGGATCATCGTAGCCTACAGTATGTCTTTACTCAAAAAGATTTGAACTTGAGACAGAGGAGATGGATGGAACTACTGAAGGACTACGACATCACTATCTTGTATCATCCGGGAAAAGCGAATGTTGTGGCAGACGCCTTAAGTAGAAAGGCAGGGAGCATGGGAAGTCTAGCTCACTTGCAAGTTTCTAGACGCCCATTGGCTAGAGAGGTTCAGATTCTGGCTAATGACCTTATGAGGTTAGAAGTAAATGAGAAGGGAGGATTGTTAGCTTGTGTGGAGGCAAGATCTTCCTTCCTTGACATGATTAAGGGAAAGCAGTTTAATGATGAGAAATTGATCCGGATCCGAGATAAAGTGTTGCAAGGAGAGGCGAAAGAAGCAACAATCGACGAGGAAGGTGTTTTGAGGATTAAGGGAAGGGTATGTGTACCCCGCGTCAATGATTTGATCAATACTATTCTGACAGAGGCTCATAGTTCAAGGTATTCGATACATCCGGGTGCAACTAAGATGTACCGTGACCTAAAGCAACACTTTTGGTGGAGTAGAATGAAGCGTGATATTGTTGATTTTATTGCCAATGTCCAAACTGTCAACAAGTGAAGTGTGAACACCAGAGGCCCGGAGGAACACTTCAGAGAATGCCCATTCCTGAATGGAAGTGGGAGAGAATTGCAATGGATTTCGTGGTTGGTCTTCCAAAGACAATGGGTAAGTATGACTCTATTTGGGTGATTGTTGATAGGTTAACTAAGTCTGCTCATTTCATCCCGGTCAAGGTGACTTACAATGCAGAGAAGTTAGCCAAAATTTACATCTCAGAAATTGTTCGATTGCATGGAGTTCCACTCTCCATTATATCAGATAGAGGTACGCAGTTAACTTCTAAGTTTTGGAAAACATTGCATGCTGAATTGGGTACTAGGTTGGACCTTAGTACTGCATTTCACCCTCAGACTGATGGTCAGTCTGAGCGAACGATTCAAGTGTTGGAGGATATGCTTCGTGCATGTGTGATAGAATTTGGTGGCCATTGGGATAACTTCTTACCCTTAGCAGAATTCTCCTACAATAATAGTTATCACTCAAGTATTGACATGGCTCCATTTGAGGCACTGTATGGGAGAAGATGTAGGTCTCCCATTGGTTGGTTTGATGCATTTGAGGTTAGACCTTGGGGTACTGACCTTTTGAGGGATTCATTGGAGAAAGTGAAATCTATTCAAGAAAAGCTTTTAGCGGCGCAAAGTAGGCAAAAGGAATATGAAGATCGAAAGGTTAGGGACTTGGAGTTTATGGAGGGTGAACAAGTTTTGTTGAAGGTTTCGCCCATGAAAGGGGTGATGCGGTTTGGTAAGCGAGGTAAGCTTAGCCCAAGGTATATTGGTCCCTTTGAAGTACTTAAACGAGTAGGGGAGGTGGCTTATGAATTAGCCTTGCCTCCAGGGCTGTCCGGAGTGCATCAGGTATTTCATGTGTCTATGTTGAAAAGATACCATAGGGATGGAAACTACATCATTCTTTGGGATTCGGTTCTTCTTGATGAAAATTTGTCTTATGAGGAGGAGCCTGTTGCTATTTTAGCTAGAGAAGTCCGCAAGTTGAGGTCAAGATAGATTGCATCCATCAAGGTGCAATGGAAGAATCGGCCGATTGAAGAAGCCACTTGGGAGAAGGAGACAGATATGCAAGAAGATACCCACATCTGTTTACAGATTCAGGTACTCCTTTTCGCCCTTGTTTTCCTTCTTGTGATCGTTCGAGGACGAACGATGGGTAAATTGGTATCTATTGTAACGACCTGTTTAGTCATTTTGAGCAGCGGATTTTATTTCTGGAAAACTGGCTGAGACAACGGACCCTACGACGGACCGTCATGGGCACGACGGACCGTCGCAGGGTCTCGTTTCAAAACACTTAGAAATTTTGAAATTTGGGTACTGAAATCGACTCTCTGAACTTTGTAACGGAATGGCAGGACGGACCGTCGTGGGCACGACGGACCGTCACAGACCCTTTGATAGAATTGAGTCTCTGAACTCTGTGACGGAGAAGCAGGATGGACCGACGCAGGCACGACGGGCCGTCACAGGCTGCGTAATCCCAGTCTGGGTCGGATTTCTTTAAATGTTTTAAGGGACGTTTTGGGCTATTCCTGCCTTAATTATAAAGTTAGTGGGTTAATGTTAGTAAGTCTAATTACTTGGGGGTTAAAAGAAGTAACCTTGAGTTAATTAGTGGGTTATTATTGCCATCTTGTATACTTAATTATATGCTAATTAGGGTAAAAGAAAGAGGGTTTGAATAAAGAAAATAGAAAGAACAAGAGAGAGAGAGGGAGAATCGAACGAGGAAGAGAGAAACAAGCTTTGGGAAATGCTTGCTTGATCACTTATCTTCGGTGGAGGTAGGTTATGGTTTTTATGCTATTCGTAGTAAACTCTTAATAGCGAATGATATGTGTTGGTAATATTATCTCATCTTCTATATGCTTAATTGTATGCTTGCATGAATGTGACTATATAATTGTGATAAAATAAGCATGATGAAGCTATTGAATCCCAAATCTTGAAAAACCCTAATCTCTTTGTTAATGATGATGCCTTGGTATGAGAGAAGGCTTGATGAACTAAAGTAATGAGAATGATGATGCCTTGGAATAAGAGAAGGCTTGATGAGTTGATAGAATGAGATTAGGGGATCGGAGTGTCAGTTCTGACACATAGAATTAAGGGATCGGAGTGTCACGTTCCGACACATAAATTAAGGGATCGGGTGTCACGAACCGACACGTAGATTTAGGGGATCGGGTGTCACGAACTGACACGTAGATTTTGGGGGATCGGGTGTCACGAACCGACACGTAGATTTAGGGGATCGGGTGTCACGAACTGACACGTAGAATTAGGGGATCGGAGTGTCACGTTCCGACACATAGTAGTAGGGGATCGGAGTGTCACGTTCCGACACATAGTAGTGAGGGAGCGGAGTGTCACGTACCGACACAAGAGAAATAAAGATAATGAATCTTGAAAGATGCTAATATACTCAATCTAATGAACCTAATTCCCAAATGAGTATGGTATTGAGGCTTGAGTCCTCATGTGTGAACTTGGCAGTACTTATTGATGATTATAGAACTTGTTGTTGCTACATGTTGAGTATTGTAGTTGATTTTATTATATTACTTGATATATACTGTTCTCTATTTTGAGTTGGCCGATGATATCTACTCAGTACCCGTGTTTTGTACTGACCCCTCTTTTATGTTTTCTTCCTTGTTATTTGTGGAGTGCAGCAAACGGACCGTCGTCTTCAACTCAACCGCAATTCTAGCCAGTCTTCGTCACATCGGATCTTCAGGGTGAGCTAATGCTTCTAGCTTGGACTGGATCTTCTTCCTCATGTCTTGATGCCTTGAAGTTCCGGCATGGACTAGCTTTTACTTGTTTTAGCTTCTTAGAATACTCTTAGTTTAGTAATTTGATCATAGATGTTCTTGTCGTGATGACTTCCAGATTTTGGGGAATAATAGATGTTGAATTTTAGAAGTTATTGAACTGATTTTTATAAATGAGTTTAAGTCTTCCGCATTATTTTCTGTTGATATCATATTGAAACGTTATGGTTTAGATTGGTTGGTTCGCTCACATAGGAGGGTAAGTGTGGGTGCCAGTCGCGGCTCGGTTTTGGGTCATGACAATTATTTAAGAGAAAAAAATATAAAATCACTATTGAAGTTGTCTCAAATTTTTCGATCAGCCTCAAAATCTTAAGAAGCAAGTGAGTTCACACCCCAATCATTTCATCAGACGTGTTAATTAAAAATTTTTTTTTTTTCATTTTAAATTTTTCCTTTATCTTTTTCTTTCTTTATTTCTCTCTCTTACTTTTTGAATTTTAGTTTTGATATATCTTAAATTTCATTTCATCTTCCATCTCCCACTTTCAAGTGATTCATCCATTCATTTTCTTTTTTTTCTTCACCTCCCACCCCACGTCAAATTGAAACCCACTTCCATTTTTTTTTCTTTTCTTTTACTTCTTCTTCTCTGGTCAAATTTTTTATAAAATGTATACTATTTTAGACTTTATTGAACTATTGATAACAAAATTAATTATTTTTTAAAGAAAATTTAAAATTTTGAAAGTACCATCAACTACTCATTTTTCATATATATTAGAAATGATTATTTTAAAAGAATCAATTAAAATCATAAAAATTGAAAGAACTTAATTGAAATCGAATAAAAAAACTATATGATACTTCCTAATCATCTTGAAATCTAATGAGTTTATCGAATTGTTCAAAATGTAAGAAAATATTTAGATAAAATTTTAAAACTAAAGAGAGTAAAACTAATAGTAATAAAAAAAGAAGGAAGGTGAAGTTGTGATAAAAATGGTGATATTGAAAGTAAGAAGCTTCAATCAATGGAGATGACAATGATTTTTTGAAAAGAAAGAAGAAAGAAAAAGAAAAAATGAAAAGAAAAAAAAAGTTAAAATAAAAGAAAAATAAGAAAATATATTTTATAATAAAATACTTGTAAAAATAAAATTATATTAGTTATTTTAGGCTACTCCCTCTCTTTGAGAGAGTGTACACCACTCTCTACGTCAGATGGATAAAAAATGATGTAATTATATCTATTCAAAATTGTTTAGTGGGGTAATAGGACGGTTGCTAAGTTAAGATGTCTTTTTAAAAATTCAGAACAACTTCAATGGTGACTTTATGTCTTTTCTCTTCCTTTAAACTATTTTCTTTCGTTTCAAATTTGATTATGCTGAAAATTCTTTGATAGGTTACAAAAATTCATTATATCAACACAAAATTATCGTTACATACTTTCCTTAATTGTTCTGTCTAATTTTCTGACTTCAGATTTCAATTTTTCAAATTTAAAGTAACTTAACTTGCTTCAAAATTACTAAATGTTAAACAAAGATTTACATGCACATTTGGTACAATCTCACTTATTCTCTTATTATATATACGCTTGAATAAATTTATGTTAAGTTAAAGTTATAAAGTTCGTACCCGTACGAAATATTTTTAACTTTATTAGAACTTGAATTTGGATTGAAGCTATGAGTAATGATTTGAGATGCATTTGATTTTTATAAATTATTATGATATTTAATTGATAGTTTAATTATATATGTATATTTGTGCTCTTAGAGATTTTACCATTGAATGAGAAAAAATAATTTATATTCTAAAAATGAGTTAACAAAAGTAAAATGAAAATAGAAGAAAGAAAAAGTAAATAATTCCAATAAAAAACATAAAGATAAGACTGTCATTTTGAAACTAAAAAACATTTTAAATTCTACTAAAGCAAAATAATCATAACATATTGTAATGATCGGTTCCCGTAGTTATAAAAAATCAATAGGGAAAAATTTTGGGCCAGAATACTTTTTCGTAGTAACTAGGAATTTCCCAATCTAGTCAAGCTTTGAAGGAAATTGGATTCAATAAAGTCTAGAGAAATTTGATAATAATTGGGTGATTTAATTTTAATTTTGATCACATGATTAGAACCTAAAACGTTAAGGAACCCGTACGACTTTATAAAATTAAATTCGAGAGAGTAGAACTCCCGAAATTGATCTTAGCGTGAACAAGTAGCTTTTAAGTGTCATTGGTTGAAGGTGTATTGTGAAATAGAGGTTTTGAAATTATTAAATTTGATCGTTGGTTCGTGCCACTAAGGTGAGAATTTCCCACCAAGGCGGACCCTTGTAGCAGGGTGAGTATTGTTGTGGCGGAACATATGAGACATAAGTCGCTAATAAACCCCAAAAACGTTTTATTTTACACTTTTTGACTTTGAGAGCAAGGAGACAACCCCAGGTAATAAACCCAAAAGTTTTATTCTGCACTTTTGGACTTTGAGAGCTAGTAGACTACCCCAACTGTTTTCTTGATTGTTTTTCACCATTCATGAGGCTAAAGGTAAGGTTTTAACTCTCCAATACATTTTTCAATCCGTAGAACGTAATCTAACGGGTAATTATCGATGGAGAGGGTGGGTTTTGATCTAGGGTTGATAGAATTGTTGGTAATTCGGGTAATTAGTTTTTGTCTGTTGATTCTCGTGTTATATTAATTGTTTTTAGACCAAGAACAAGCGAAACGAATCCGAAAAGGAAGAATTAAGTTTCTTAGGGAATTCAAACTCTGTTTGAGGTAGGTGATGGTTGTGATTTCATGAATTTGTGATATATGTTTGTTCTTACTTAATTTAATACATGTATGTATGCGAATGTTGCATTATCTATCACACTAATTGTAAATGAAGAGAAATGAATGATGAATTTCATGAATCATGACTTGATTGTATGATTTTGATAATATACTTGTGATTGTGATTGGACCTTGTTAAATGGATCGAGTGTTGCATTCCAACACATCAACTTGGACCATTTTCCACATTCCGACATAAATATAGAATTGTTTGCCACGTTTCGATATAAAATTGGATCGGGTACCACGTACCAGTAGGCTAAAAGTTTAGGTTTGGGTTCCATGAGAGGACCATTGACTTGATATAATTGTATATCTTGAGGATTGTGAAATTGCACATTGTTCATAAATGATGTTGATATTGTATATGTTTAGTGTATGTATGTTATTATTATGTTGTATAGACTTATTTATGTTGCACTTAGTGGGATAGCTGCGTGTAACTACAAGTATATTGTGGTTGTGTACAGATACTTCACGTGCTCTTTCTTGTTGAGTACATGACATCTTCAAGGGGCTATTGACAGACCTCACTTAGAAGATTAATGATCGTTTCGAATTCAAGGGGGAACTAGTTCTTTCAGACTGCCATTAGTTCTCTTTTCTATTTATATCCATATTATTGACTTAGACGGACACTTTAGTTAATCCATGTTAGTCTGAGGTTGCATCCCTTCTTGTTTGGATTTATGGTTTAACTATAGATGTTTTGGTACATAGACTTTCACGTTCTTGGCATTATTTTCATAATGTCAGTTTTATTGTTAGACTTTTGTTGAATTTATGAGAACTCCTATCTTTCCATTAGAATATAAATTTGCTTCCGTAACCTTAAATGTCATAGTATTTTGATTAAGTTGGTATGCCAATTAGTATAAATGGTTCTCCCACCGGAGGTTTAGTGTGGTTCCAATCACAATGGTCTGAATTGTGACAAAGTTGGTATCAGAGCCTAGGTTCATTGATCTCGATGTACCAAAATGAGTCTAGTAGAATCTTGCAAAAAAATGTAGAGACGTCTATACTTTTTTCGTGAGATTATAGGACTTTACAAAATCTCTCTACTTTCTTTTGTATAATTTCGTGTTGTAGCTTGATTCCAATTGGTATACGCTGATTCGAATATCTAACCTCCTTCACTCTTCTGTCTGTAGATTGTTAACACTAGTTTCAACAACGTCAGGCCCGTAACTCCTGTCAATTCTCCAGCTGAGGAATTTACAACGAGAGGTCGCGGTTGAGTCGGGGTTGAGGTTGAGCTAGGGGTACAGGTGAAGGAAGGGTGGAACCTACTAGCGATGGAGCATCTGTTGAAAATGATCCCAGAAATGAGGCCCTTCCTTCGCACCATGAAGAGGTAGAGGAGAATATCGAGGTTGAGAATATTGGAAAAGAGGAAGAGGTGCAGGCAGAGACTACAAGTATCCTCTTTTAGACCAGTGTTAGCTCAACAGATCATGCCATTCTTGAAAGGGTTGGTTGATCCTGGAGTGCTTCCCTCTGTTCAAGCAACTCAAGCTCCCACCAATCGTATTAGTATCATTGTTCCCCAGGTGGGAGAAAATGTAGGTAATGATGTTTTCTTCCGTCCTTTGTTGGGTTGTGTTATGATTGGTAATGAACATGATATGTTGACTAAGTTCTTGAATTTGAAACCGCCTGTGTTCCATGGTTCCGAGAGTGAGGATGCATATGTGTTCATCCTAGATTTCTATGAGAGGCTTCATAAATTTGGAACTGTCCATTAACATGAGGTTGAGTTTATGACTTTTCAGCTTCAAGGTGAGGCTAAATAGTGGTAGAGAGCTTATGTGGAATGCAGATATTCAATTTTACCCCCACTTGGACCAATTTTCTGCTATGTTTTTAGAGAAGTATGTGCCTCAGACTTTGAGGGATCGTAAAAAGGACGAATTCATGGCTTTGGAGAAACATGGTATGTTTGTGGCTGCTATAAGAACAAGTTCCATGCCTTTTCTATATATAGTATGCAACTGGTGACTACTAGAAAGAGAGGAACCATTTATTTATTAAGGGACTAAATTCTGAGTTGCAGCTATTATCTGTTCGTATTACCTATGCAAGGAAAAACTTCAATGAGGTAAGTGAAGAAAGTGGAGCTGGAGATGCTAGACGGCCAGGCCAAGGCATTGGCTAAGAAGCCAAAAATATAGGCAAATTTTAGGGATCTTACTAGAGGTTTAGGGAGGCCAACACTTGTAGCTTGGCTCTGTCCACTATGTCCGCTTCTACAGGTAATTACTTGAGGAATTCACCTCCTTATTTGATTCAGGAAAGCCAGGAAGTCTCACCTTTGAAGGAAGCATGCCATCCTTTGATCGTACTTGCTATGACTGTGGAGAACCTGAGCATATGAGAAGAGATTCTACCCACCCACGCGTGATGGATTCTGCGCAGCAGTAGTTTAGAGTAGTGGTACCCATGCGAAGTAGTAATAATGGTTGAGGGCATCCACAAGAGAGGCGAGAAGAAAATAAGCGATGTCATGGAGGTAAGGGAAATGGTAACACAGGAAGAGGTATATGCAGCAAGGCAGGAAAGTCGCCCATCATGATGATAAGGCTTAGTGTTGCGTCTTCCGGGAAAGACGGAGGTTGAGGCTTGTTACGCAGCGATCACACGTACAATTCTTGATGCCCCTATCCATGTTTCTACCCCATTTGGAAAATTTGTCATAGTCACCCATGTCTATTGTGCTTGTTTTATTTTTTATGGGTTTTCATACGTAGGCCAATTTGGTGATTTTGGATATCACAGACTTTGACATAATCTTAGGAATAACTTGGTATCCCCCTATTATGTTGTGATTAATTTTAATACTAAGGATGTGACTCTACAAATTCCAGGAAGGGAAATTTTAGAGTGGGAAGGGGTGTACAAGCCTAAGAAATCTAAGATCATATCCTCTATTCGGGCTAGGAATCTAGTAGGGTAGGGTTTTTTTTAGCTTATTTGGCTCATATTCTAGATGTTGAGGTCTAATCTCCTTCTACTGAATCTATTTCTGTGTTGTCAGAATTTAGAGAATAGTTTCCTAATGATTTGCTTGGTATGTCTCCTTATAGCGATATATATTTCTGCATCTATTTGGAGCCTATACTCACCCATTTCCATCCCTCCATATCGCATGACTCATGTAGAATTAAGAGAGATTAAGACTCAAATACAAGAACTTATTGATAAAGGATTTATTTTTCCTAGTGCTTCCACGTGCGGTGGTCGAGTTCTGTTTGTTAAGAAATAGGATAACAGTATGAGGATGTGTATAGATTATCGATAATTGAATAGGGTGTAACATCCCTAAAAATTAATTAGGTTGATATAGAGACTATCACGTGTGTTATGAGCTTTTAAAGTCCTAAAATAGTTAATAATATTGTTAATAGGCAGTGTATAGAGTTTGGAAGTGCTTGGAGGTCAAACGTCCAAGACATTCAGAAACTAGTCTAAGTTAAACTAATGTGTCATAGTTGAGTTTAGGGGTACGATTTGAGGGTGAAATTGAGTATTGATGCTTCCCATTATTTAGATTAACATGTCAATGGTAAAAACATCTGAGAGATATGGTCCAAGCACCAACAAAAGGGTTCTTGAGGAAGACCCAAACGTGGGACAATGAAGCTGTCGGGAAACCAATAATTGGGAATAGTTGCGCATCGTGCATCCTGCACTTGAAGGGAAAAACTTTTGCCCTGCGAAACAAGTCATCAAGAACCATTATGTATCAAAATTTTCCTAAACCAAGAATCAAAGGTGACCTCGCGACGCACAGTGACCTCCCAGATTTGGTCACGTCGTTTTTAAGTCAAATTTGAATTGGTTAAAAGGTCCTTTAAGTGTAGGGGTCTTTTGGGTGATTTGGGGACAACTTAATGACGGTTATTGAGTCTTTTTCAACCCGCAAAACTCCCCAATCAAAGCTAAAACCCTCAACTCAAAACAAAAACTCTCCAATCCTTTTCTCCAAAACCTCCATTGTTGAAGCTTGGGTTCACCAAGGAAGAAGACAGATTTTACAAGTTTTTCTCCTCTAATTTCGTGGGCTAATCTTAAATATTGAGTTATGGTGTTTCATTCTTGAATCCTCTTTCTTTATGGAGTTAATCCCAATGGTTTTCAAATATGATCAAAATATGAATTCTTCTATTTCAACTTCTAGCCATGGGTTCTTGCATAAAATGATTTGAAATAATGATTTATGTTATAATTGAAGTTAAATGAATGATTTTAGATTAAAATTCCTATTAAACCATACAAATCATGAAAATCTAGTTTTAGCTATATTATGGGTGATGTGATCATAACACTATTGTATTGATTTCTTCTGTAGATTACTTTGGTCTATTGAATTATGTAGGAATCATGTTAGAATTGTATATGGGCTGTCCTAATTTGATGGATTCATATTATGATATGTTGGATCATTGTATAGTTTGATTATTGGTTTGGATTGGCGTATATGATTATTGGTAAGAGCCTTTGTGAATTGAATTGCTTAGAATGGATATGGATTGAAGGTGTTCTTAGTGAAATGGGGGTAAGTTGACCTAATACTTTTTATATTGTGTAGTAGAAATATTGAATTTTGTTTATTGGTATGGTCCACTTATGGTTGCGGTGCTCTTGTGCTAGACTTGTGAAGAACATGGCCTTGTCGGTATTACTTTATAAATTGTGATATTATTATATTATAGCTTGTGTAATTGATAAATGTGAAACATGATTGTGTTTATGTATATATGTATAGTTAAAGAATGTGTTCTCCTAATTGATTATAGGTGATGATGATAGACTATGGTGTTGTCCTTATGTGTGTATACTTGATATTGAATTATGGTTCTTCCTAGTTGTCTATATAAGTCTTATGATGGAATAAGTTGATGTTTCCATGAGAATGAATAGGGTTACTTGTAGTAGACCTAGTTGTCCATATGTGCTACTTGAATGCTATTGTATATGTGATAAGATGATGAGTTGTGTGTCTTGTTTTGATAGACCTATGTCCCTCTACTTATGCATGAAGAATGTGAATATGATCTCTTGAATTAGTAGGCCAAAGAAGCTTAGTCAAGTATGTGTATGTATGGTTGAAATATGACCTTGAAAAAGTTAAGAGAGTCATTTACATGGAACCTTCAAACTAGAAAGGAGGTTATGATATCCTTGAAGTTGAAAGTCGTAATGATATTCTTCTTGTATGAATGATGGACTTAGGGTAGGTTGTCTGGAACGACATGAAACCATCTCTAAAAAATTCATTGAGCTATCCTAATTGACAATTGAGTGGCAGCCCTAGTGAACCATCTTTGGTAAGGTGTATTATATGGTACCTCTTCATAAGCCCTTGTGATTGAACTACTCTATGAGAACAAAGGCTAGAACCAAGTGAGTATGCTTTGGGAGTGACTCTACTTAAGTTGAGACTAGATTACAAAGAAACCCTTGATATTCCTTAACCATGTGACAACATGAGATGTCTCCTAGTTCTACCATTTGCAAGTAAAACACCCTCCATCGGAGTAGGTAGACTTCGGATTTCATGCCTATCTAGTACGGTCTATGCCAGTTAGTGCTTATCTAAACATGTGGGATACATTCTAGTATTGGATAAGTACTACAATGTTTAGGTAGTGGAATGAGACTCTATCTAGACATAGCATGATTAGGCTTTGAAGATGCTAGGGTGTATGTTCCTAAGGTCTTTCCAAGACCATTATGGGTATTCTTTCAAATGCTTAAATGAATCTTAATTGACTTAATGAATGATTATGACTTAATTTAAGGTAGGTTAAATAAAAGTATCCTATCTAGGGTAGTTTTGGGGGTTGTTTAAGTAGTCTTGAAGAGGTTGCATAGGAGGTTTCTTGATGTTTTACGCAAGTGAATCTTAGAGTAACCTTAGGTGGTGAGTTGAATGCTAAATATAGAATTGTCTTGTATTAGGTAGTCTTAAGGATTATTTAGGTGTGCTTGAAGAGGGTGTATGGACGGTCTCTTCTAGTCTTAGTTAAGTAAGTGTTAGGATATCCTTTGGTTGGAGCGTTATCTGCTTATATGATTTGAAGTATTGATAATTCTATTATGCCGGTTACTTGAAATATGACTTATATGTGAATGTTATGTCAAATGTGGTTCTTATACTTATGTTATGAAGTTTTTATAAAAGAGCATGAAAGCATACTTTAAACCAAATGCCATTTTAACATGATTTTATTGCATGTCACCATACTTGGTACATTCTAATATACTAATTCCACATATTGTCTTATCTTTTAAGTGTAGGTGGCATTTGAGAGGAGTTTTTGAAGTGAAGCTTGGATACTAGCATTCCTTTCAAGCAATTTGTGGTATGTCCTCAATTTATTCAAGGACATAACTATGTTAATCTTTTGGTTTCAAAGACATTGTGACTTAGATATTTCTATGTTTTGATATTGTATGGGTTGTGACTCAATATATTCATGTCTAAGATGGTGAGAATGAGACTTAACGTTTCCTATGTTTTCTATAAATGAGATTTTAAGATGATGTTGTGAAAAGTTTTAATTCTGCACTACTTTTCATATATGTGTATGCGATGAATGATGTCTAAGGGCTTGTATAAGACCTCTGAGAGGTCGAATACCTCATGCCACAATTTGAGAATACCATATCTTCTAGGGTATACTCTCTGGTAATAACAAACTTGGTATCAGAATATAAGGTTATGAAGTAGACTTTAGGAATCCAAAAGTCTCTTCAAAGCCACTTCTAGTAGAGTCTTTTTCATCTGTGTGTATCGGGACACATCAATGAGCAAGAGGCTATATGAAGATAGATTTTCCCTTCTTGTCTACTTTTGTGTCGTGCCGTAGATTAAAATTTATGAATGTCCTTTCTTAATACTTTTCGTTGTGTTTATAAGATATGACTATTAGAAAGATAGACACAAGAAGAGTTAAAGAAGAAAGGATGAATGAGGGTTCCTCCCCAAGTTGAGCAAGTTCTTTAAGATGAACAAGCTCCATAAGGAATGCAAGTTTCTCAAGGTGAGAAAGTCCCTATTGTGGGTCAAACGGATGAGGTTCGGGTGGTTCCTCTGGACATGACTAATGGGGAGAATATAGAGGCTCTCTTGCCCTAGCCCGAACCATGACAACCCAAGTGAATAGGGGTATTGAACCTAGGATGAATACTTTAGAGAGTATTATGACCTCTAGATTGAGGGACTTTGTGAGGATGAATCCTCCTATATATCTTGGCTCTAAGGCAGGAGAGGACCCTTAAGAGTTTCTTGATGGTGTGTACAAGGTGTTGAGTGCCATATCGTGACTTCTAGGGACAAGGCAGAGTTAGCTTGGTACCAATTGAGGGAGGTTTCTCAAGTGTGTTACATTCAATGGATAGATAATAGGCCTGTTCAGTCGGGTCCCATAGAGTAGGAATAGTTTAAGGAAGCTTTCTTAGGAAAGTAAATCTCCCCTTAGAGGAGAGAAGTGAAGGTTGAAGAGTTCATTAACCTTAGGCAAGATAATATGAATGCTGAAGAGTATTCTTTGAAGTTTACCTTCTTGTCTAGGTATGCTCCATCCTTGGTGTCTAACCCTAGAGATGAGATGAGTAGGTTTGTGACCGGTGTTGCCAATCTTGTAAAAGAAGAATGTCGTACGACCATGCTTCATAGTGACATGAACTTTTGTAGGCTTATGGTGTATGCACAATCCATTGAGGAGCCAAACTTAGTAGGATCTTAAGAAATTTGAAGAGGAGTGGATCCAACGATCAAAACCAACCCTAGTTTCAAGAAGAGGGATCCAATGCAAGAAGTATCTAGTGCCCCTAAGGTCAAGATTGAGGGTGGTAGTGGTTCCAAGTGGTTAAGACTACTTCTGTTACTTGTGGGAAGATGCACTTTGGGAAATGTTTAGTCGATACGGTGGTTGCTATGGTTGTGGTAAGGATGGTCATAAGGTGAGGGATTGTCCTACTATTGCAGCTAGAGGAAGATATGCCAAACAAGTTCCTCCAAGTGTTCTGGATAATGATGTTCCAAGAAAGAATGGCTTTTATGCTCTCCGAGCTAGAGGAATAAAGTCAGATGATGATGTCGATAAGTTAGAGTTTTCTCTCTTTAGTTGTTATGGGTTCCTTCTAAGTGTGGGAGTATGGTGAGTAGTGGGGTTGTAGATTGTTGTCTCTTCTCTTCTATTATATTCATCTTGAGAGTTAGATTGTGATGGTATCATATTGCATTTTGCCTAGGAATCTTGTTGAAAATGAATTTAATTGATCTCCTTCCATTTTACATTTTCATTGAGTTATGTTTATTTTGTAAAGAGAGATTATATGATCTTGTCTCTCATATTGTCATGCCTCCCTAATAAATTGCTTAAAATGTTGCATTAGTGATCTACTGAGCATGTTCACTGTGAATTATTTGGAATTCTCGCTAAATTTTGTTTTATTGAAAAATGTTTATGATGTGTGATACGGTTAGTATCTTCTAGTCTTGAGTATTACCTCTTGAAAGTACTTAAAATGAATCAAGGGTTATTCGAGAACGATGTTGTCCAAGTGGGGGAGAATGTAACATCCATAAAAGTGAACTAGGTTTGAACTAGAGTCTAACATTTGTGTCATGAGGTTTTAAATTCCTAAAATGGATAATAATAGTGTTTATAGCCAATGTATAAAGTTTGGAAATGTGGAGGTCAAACTTCCAAGAACGTCCAAAATTTTCAGAGACTAGTCTAAGTTGAACTAGTGTATCATAGTGTTTTGTAGTGGAGTTTAAGGGCATGGTTTGAGGGTGAAATGGAGTATCGATGGTTACTACACTTATACTTACATGTAAAGGGTCCAAACGTCCGAGAAAGACGCCCCAATGACCAATAAAAGGGCCCTCTAGGATGACCCACACATGGGCCAATAAAGTTGACGCGCAACCAAGAATCAGTAGTGCTTGCGTGTCGCTTAGCCTGCACTTGAAGGGAAAAAAAGTTTTCCTTGTGACGCGGGGTCATCACTAACCATTGTGTCTCAAAATTTTCCAAAACCAAGAATCAGAGGTGACATCGCGACGCTCAGTGACCTCCCAAATTTGATCGCGTCGTTTTTAAAGTCAAATTTAAATTGGTTAAAAGGTCCTTTAAGTGTAGGCGTCTTTTGCGTAATTTGGGTATGACTTATTGATGATTATTGAGTCTTTTTAGATCCCTCAACTCAAAACAAAAACTCTCCATTCCTTTCTCCAAAAACCTCCATTGTTGCAGCTTGGGAGGTTCAAGGAAGAAGACAAATTTTACAAGTTTTTATCCACCAATTTCATGGGCTAACATTCAATATTAAGGTATGGTTTTCATACTTGAATCTTCTTTCTTTCAAGGAGTCAATTCCAATGGTTTTCAAAGATGATCAAAAACCTGAATTCTTCTATTTCAACTTCTAGCCATGGGTTCTTGCATAAAATGATTTGAAACAGTGATTTATGTTATAATTGATATTAATTGAATAATTTGAGACCAGAATTCCTACGAACTCATGCAAATCATGAAATCCTATTTTTGGAGTGATATGATCATAGCTCTATTGTATTGATTTCTTGTGTAGATTACTTTGGGCTATTGAATTATGTAAGAAGCGTGTTAGAATTATATATAGGTTGTCCTAATTTGATGGATTTCATATCGTGTTATGTTGGATCATTGTATAATTTAATTATTGGTTTGGATTGGTGTATGTGACTATTGGTAAGAGCCTTTCTGAATTGGTTGGAATGACTATGGATTGGAGGTGTTCTTGGTGAAATGGAGGTAAGTTGAGCTAATACTCTCTATATTCTGTAGTATAGATATTGAATAGTGCTGATTGGTATGGTCCACTTATGGTGGCGGTGCTTATGTGTTAGACTTGTAAGAACATGGCCTTGTCGGCATTACTTTATGAATTGATATTATTATGTTATTGATTGTGTAACTGATCGATTTAAAACATGATTGTGTTTATGTATATGTAAAGTGAAAGAATGTTATCTCCTAAATGATTATAGGTGATGATGAATTGTGGGTATGGGTGGAAGCGGGATCGGAACCAGGACTACCATACTGGTATTAACCGGAATCGAGAACCACCACCCTGAACCATACCGGAACCAGGATGGAATCGTACCAGTAGTTTCGGTCAAATATGCATGTACCCCTCCCGGTCCGCTAGTGAACTGATTACTGGACCGGACTCCGGGACTGGGTGGGATTAAATTTTTAAAAAAAAGATTATTAAAATCAATTAAATCTTAAACTTTTATTATTTTAAAGTTAAAAAACTATACTTTTCAAACATTTAAAGTTATTATTTATACTTTTTAAACTTCAAAGTTTGAAAGTTTGTAAAACTTAAAAGTTTAAAGTTTGAATGTTTTTAAAATTCAAACTTTCAAATTATAAATATATAATTTAAATATTAGTTTGAAACTTTGAATATAAATTTAAAATTTTATATTTCTAGCTTAAATTTTTAACTTTAAAAGTTTGAAAATTTAAAATTCAAACTTAGAGGTTATAAAAGTTTAAATTTAAAACTTTAAAAACTATAAAAGTTTAAATTTCACAATATAAAAATTAAAATTAAGAGAATAATTAAAAAAATAAGGTGAATAGCCTACACTTTTATTAATATAAGTTTGATAGTACAATACTACAATTTGATCTATAAAAAAAATTAGTATAGTACTAAAAGATCTAATATACACAGCTACCTTCTAGGAAGGATTCTGTTTGAATTAGACCTCGATTATCATACTCATACTAATAAATAATTACACATATAAACTTAATATTTCGTGCTACCATAGAGATCTTTTCTTAAATCATGTAACATCTCTCTAGTAACATGATCGGAAATCAATTGAATAGATAAATATTCCATTTCTTGAATGTCGTCGTCACTATAATCTTGCATTATTTCATCAACATCATTTTCAGATTTGGTCGATAGTGGTTCACGAACGAAATTTTTTGTCTCGGCATTAATCCATTCTCTAAGTAATACCGATATCTCAAAGCTATATGCTGCTAATGAATGTCTATGCTCTCCAATTACAAACCTTGCTGAACTAAAAACACCTTTTGAAACTACTGAATATGCCTGCATATCTAATACATCTCGAGCCATCAGTTGAAGTTTTGGAATCCTTTGCCGCGATTTCTCCACCATCCTAGAACATTTTTAGTAGGTTCTGATATACTGTGGTTTCACGGTATTTTTAATGCTTTTTCCTTAAGTTTAGTGTGTGTCCAAAAGCCTTTCTGTATTAATTTATATGTAAGTTTCTCTTTATTTGCAGGAAATCTGTCAAAAGATGAATGCGAAAGTTTTTGAGCAAGAAATGCAGAAAAGTACCACCTACGGAGCTTGTGACGGTTTGTCGTGCCTGTGACGGTACGTAGGTGGCATCGTAGTGAAGATGCTGAAGGAAGATGGGGAAGTCTGACCAAGTGTGGGGTTACGAAGTGCGTGACGGACCGTCGTAGCCATGACGGTGCGTCCTGCTGGTTCGTCGTAAAGATCAGAGAAGTAGTCCAGTACCCAAATTCCAAGAGTTAAAGTGTTATGGTATGGAGATCCTCGACAGACCGTGGTGCCTGTGACGATCCGTCATACCTGTCGTCGAGGGTAATGAAGAGAGCAGCATGAAGAATTTGCAAAGTATGGGACGACGAAGTCCATGACAGCCCGTCGTGACCATGACGACCCATCGCGAGGTCCGTCGATCCAGCCGCGTTTTGACAGATTCCTAGCAATTACAGTCCTTCTTTGATTAGGTTTTTATTTTTTATAAATAGTTCGAAAAATCTCATTTTTGAGGTTAGACTCTTTGGTGATTTGACACTTTTATGTTATATTCTTTGTGAGGAGATTATTTTTGGTTATTACACTTCGGTTTATTACACTTTTCTCTGGAGTTGATTGTTGGTGATTTTGTCGATTAATCAAGTAAATTTCTGGATTTTATTCTTTCCCATTGAAGTAAGTGCATGAATTCTTATATTACATATTTGAATGTTGTAATTATGACTATGGGTAACTAAACTCCATAACTAGGATTGTGGGAACCATAGGCGAATAATGAGGTACAACCTAACTAAAATAACAATTCTAGAATACTGTCTTGCGTGTATTTATAATTCTTTCATTTAGAAGTCTTTTTTAACGGATGTCCAACGTTAGAACTCGCCTTAATGCTACTTGTCGGACCAAGGAGGTAGATAATAGGAAAAGAATTATCAACATAAATTTAGTGTATACTATCTAATATGCTAGTATCGATTGGTACGAGGTAATAACTTAGTCAAATATCGAATATGATGCTTAATATGAGGTAAAGGTAAGGGTTAGTATAGCAACACGCGTAGCCGGACCAAGGTGCGGAGTGAAATTTTCTAGATGCCGGACCAAGGATTTAAAAATACATAACTTATCACTTTGCATGCAAGATACTAGGAAAGAATTGCTATAGTTAGAATTATCAAGTTAGGAACCTTTGGGGAAGACGTAAACCCTAGTTTACTTTTATTAATTTTAAACTCCAACATTTGAAGCTGTTAGTTGTCTCCTTTAATTTAGCTAGTTATAGTTCACTCGTTGCTAAGCTATAGTCCCTTTTTGAAATGTCTTTCATTAATAATCATTACTTAGTTTAGGTCATAGGAGACTACTCCTTGTATATTGTCATAATTAACTCATTAGGAATTGTATAAGAATCATCTCTCAATATACCCCTCATAGTGAGATCAAATTATATATCATACCATAATAATGCACACAAATGAATCAACATCATCCTTATATCATCACAACCTTAACATGATCTCACAATTCATAAGATAAGACATTTCAATACCAACATCATATCATCTTAATCAATCCAATCGCAACACATATAATTCAAATGAATCACCATCATTAGGTATAAGTCATCACAATAGAGTTAAGATTTGAAGATCACAAAGTCTTACCTCTTCCTCTTCCAAAGTCATCATCATGGTCTTACCATCATCTTACCCCAAATCATCCATAAATTGGCATAATAACATTATATAATGTTCATTCACACATTAACCAAGTCAATTTCGTCAATACTAAATAATTCAATTCATGATCACAACCTAGTGTTAAAGAGAAAAGGTCATCTTCCACAAACTAGGTCAATTCATCAAGGAATAGTATAATTGAGTCATAGTACATGTTAATCTACTCTTGATAACCAAAATCATAAACAAAGCAATTTATAAGATCAATTTCATATTGGAAGGAAACCCACATGAATTTCAACTTTTTGAAACCAACTTTGGAAGAATCCTTTAGGGAAAAGAATCCAAAGGTGAAATGTTCCCATACCTTGTAAATTGACGAAGATTGATGGATAAAAACTTGATCTTTGCAGCCCTAGAACATCCTTGACCTGGTCTTCTATGGAGTTTCTTTGGGAGAGAGAAAAAAGAGAGAAGGAAGAACAATTTGTGTTTTGGGAATTATATGGGTTGGGTTAGATTAATTAGGTTAGGCTCTTTATATAAGTCAATAACTATATTAATTAGAATCCCCTTAGCCGACAAATTAAATAACCATCTAATTAATTTAATTGAATCAACTAAAATGTGGCAACAAAATAGTATCCTAACCTACGAGACCCCGACCTATGGGCTGTAGGTCAGTCGATGGCTAAGACCCCTCCTCCATTCTGCTCATCTGTCTTTTGTGATTGATACTTGCCAAAATGACTTCCAATGTGATCAAATAAATTTCTATGGACGCCCCGTCGATTGGACCACTCCTCGTGGTTTGCCCCTCGTCGATGGCTACTGTCTTAGACAACTTTTAGTCATTCTTATATGGTCCTCCTCAAGGGCCCTTGGTTGGTCCTTGGTTGGTCTTAACTGGACATTTAGACTATAATCCAACCCTAACACGTATAATACACCTAACTACCAAATTCCATCAAATTCCGACTCCTATAACCTAGTCAAATAGGCTAAGGCACACTAGCACCTCTTGAACTAGTTTCCGGACGTCCTTGGACGTTTTGATTCTAAAAATTCCTAAAAGACTTTTATTCATTATTTTTGAACTCAAAATAGTTTCCTAATCCTTAGACACTCATGTTAGGCCCTCGATTACATCTTAGACTTTCGGAGTATTAAAATATTATAGGTCTTAGATAGTAATGATGTTTGGTATGGTCCACTTATGGTGGCGGTGCTTGTGTTATACTTGTGAATTATGTGTCCTTATCGGCATTACATTATGAGTTCTTAATTAATGTGGCCTCGTCGGCATTACTTTATGTATTATGGCTTTATCACGTTATAACTTGAATATCTGAATGTTAATTGTGTTATACTTGTGAATTATGTGTCCTTGTCGGCATTACATTATGAGTTCTTAATTAATGTGGCCTCGTCGGCATTACTTTATGTGTTATGGCTTTATCATGTTATAACTTGAATATCTGAATGTTATGAAGTTCTTGATGACTTATGTGTTTAGGTAGAGTCAAAGCATGAATTCTCTTAGTTGATGATATGTGTCTCTAGTAGACTATAGTGGAGTCATTATGTGCATTACATTATGTTGAAGTATGATGTTTCTGGGTATATTATATGATACTTGTGATGGTTTATATTGATGATGCTATAGTAGTGAATAGGGTGACCTATAGTTGACTTGGTCATCCCTAGGTTCTATAGAATAGTATAGTATGTGTATGGTATGGTGAAGACTTATGTCCCTTACTTGATACATGTACGATGTGAAAATGACTTCTTCACTTAGTATGCTAAAGCTCCTTAGTCTTGTATGTGTGATTGACATGTGACCTTCAACATAGCTAAGAAGGTCTTTTATGTGGAACCTTCATCCTAGATGTAAGGTTATGATATTCTTAAAGTTGAAAGACGTAATGGTATCCTTCTTGTGTGAATGGTGGACTTAGGGTTGGTTGGATAGAATGATATGAAGTCATCCTTAGGAAAATCATTGAGCTATCCTCTTAGCCATTACAAGTAGCCTTAATGGACCCTCTTTTGTAAGGTGTAATGTGATTGGGTTGTGAACTATATATGCAATCTCTTCATGTACTCATTGAAATTACTATATGATAACAAAGGCTAGCACCGAGTTAGTATGCTTGGTAAGTTGCTCCAACTAAGATGACTTTAGAGAAAAAGAAATCCTCGATATTCCTTAACCATGTGCCTACATGAGATGTGTCCTAGTTCTACCATTGGCAAGTAGAACACCCTCCATCATAGTAGGTTCATGACTCCAGATTCCATGCATAGCTAGTATGGTCTATGTTGTCTATTGTCTATTCTCATCATATGGAATACCTACTAGTGTTGGAGAAGTTCTATAAAGCTTAGGTGGTGGTATGAGACATTATCTATACATTGCACGATTCAACTTTAAAGAGGTTAGTGAGTGAGTCCCTAGGTCTTCTCCCATACCATTACTTGAATGTCCTTAAATGTCTCTTAAATAAACAAATGAAGAAAATTGCTTAAGTTATAAAGTATGTAAATGAATAAGTACTAGTCTAGTGTAGCTTTAAGGATTTTCTAGTTAAGGTGTGAAGGGAGTATAGCAATGGTCTCTTCATGTCTTACCTAGGGAAGTCTTAAGAATAACTCTAGATAGGAAATATTGATTAATGAAGCGAGAATTATCTTATCCTAGGTAGTCTAAAATATCTCTTAGGTGTGCGTGAAGGGATTGTATAGGCGGTCCCTTTATAACTCACTGAAGTGAGCCTTAGAACCTTTGATAGGAAGATCTCATGTTTATGTGTTTCTATATTTTCTTGATGTTGTATTGTGATGTGTGAGTCTCATTTGAAGTTATAGTGAAGTTACAGTGAAGTTCATTGTAAGCTTACTGTAAGATCTTATAATTTGATATAAATTGCATATGATTTGGAATGTGTTCTAAATGTGATGTTTGGTGTTTAAATGTGATTCTCATGCTTATACTATGAAGTTTTAATCAAAAGGAGAATGTTTCTCATAAATGTCTGTTTCTAGTGATGTTATACATTATGCCATACTTAGTACATGCATTGTACTAATACCATACTTTTTGTCTATCTCTAAAGGTGTGGCTAGAAGGTGAGAGGTATCTTGAAGCAAGCTTGGAAACTAGGACTCTTTCAAGCAAAGTTTAAGTATATCCTCACTTTACTCGAGGGCACAACTATCTTTAGATTTCTTTTATTCAAAGTATTGTTATAGATATTAGATTTCTATATTTCGATAGTACGGGTCATGTCCTAAGTATTCATGAGTCTAAGGATGGCGTATGTTGATACATAGTATTTCCTATGATTTTATATGAAATATATTTTTAAGATATTTCGTGTGAAAAGTTTTAATTTCGCACTACTTTTCATACATGTTATGCAATGAATGATGTAAAAGGCTAGTATAATACCTCTAAGAGGTAAGTACGCCATATTGCACTCCGAGAGTTCCATATCGGGTGTACTCTTGCGATGTGACACCAAGCCCTTAAATAAAGAACCAAGTTTGGAATGGAAAATAGTAGTCGGTGGATCGCCGAGTGATTCTATGAAGACAAGATAGATCACCCAAAGTTATAAACATAGAGGACGTTGAGTACCAAGGCAAAAGGGCATTGGCATAGACCGAAGGGCGGCTTGGTCTGACATACTTTTTCGAGTGACTCTTCATAACATTTTTGGCGACTATAATACATTTTTCAACATTTAATTTAGTATCTTAGATCATATATTTTTAATCTATTTTGGAGTTTTGAATTGTGAGATAGTTTTCTCTAGTTTCCTTAAGCTTTGAAGAATTGAAGTTTTTCACTTTTGAGAAATTAGAAATAGTTCATTGAGATTTTTGAATTGGAAAATTACAAGGACAAATATACTCTTACCCAATTGATGGATAATCAATTATGTGATTTTGGGCTTATTTATTTTATGGGTATTGCTAATTGTTAGTTGAACTGCTATTTACAAGTGATCTTAATCACTAATTGTGGTTTAATTTAGAAATTATAGTTGTAAACACAGTTTCATGTTTGTGTTCTTAGCCTGCTCAAGACAGAGGTTTTAGAAGCAAAATTATTGGTTGATAGTCAGTGGGTATTAGGTTTACCGGGGTTTACCTCGAGAGAGTGAATCCTAAACCCAATCTCACACATTAATCTCGAGAGAGTGAATGGACTTAAGTGTGGCTTGTTCTTATTTTTGCATGCTTGTTGATGTTCGAGAGAAATCAACTTGATTTGGGGTAAATTGTTCTAGAGAAATTTTACCTCTACTATAGACTAGCTTACTCACTAATATCTACCTAATTACTAATACTTGCAATTACTCATTTGTCTATTGTTAGCCTATAACCGATCACATCCCAACAACCCATCTCATTATTGTTAAGTTTTATTATTTGTGACATTTTTTTGTTGATAATTAAAACCAAAACCCCATATTGTCATTAGTTTCACCCCTATACGAATGATATCTTTATTCAATAACTTTTATTCCTATGACTGATTTAGACATGTTCCTACTTCCCAATTGAATCTGAAACTTGTACCACTTCTTGTGGAATTCGACCCCAACTCATTTAGTTGGGTTTTATACTAACTAGCGGTCGTTAAAACTTAGTATTGGATGAAGTTTCTAGCGTCACTGCTGGGAATAATGTTGTTTGAAATTCTTTTGGTGAAGTTGAATCTTGTTCCTGTTAGTTATAGTTGAATCTACTTACTTTTAGTTTTGGTTTTTGTATGTTGTTGTTAAAATAGAGGAAATGGGTGTTAATAGAAGCAATGGTAGCCATATTGGGCCACCAAGATGACACTGGATATCTCAACGATGTCAATGAACCGAATGTTGTGACCCAAATCTTGTGGGCGGATTAGTGCCATTCATTTTCCCCCAGTTAAAGGGAACATTGTGTTCCACATTGAGCACCATGTTGCAGCTCTCGCAATTGAAAGGGTTTTTTGTTGGGTTGACTCATGAGGATCCCTATGAGCATATAAGGAACTTTATTAATGTTTGCGGTCCATTCTCCTCTAAGAACATCTCCCAAGAGCCGATCTGATTAAGGTTGTTCCTATTTTCTCTAATGGGAGAAGCATGTAAGTGATTGACTAAGTTGCCAAGAAATTCTATCACTTCATGGGAAGAGATTTTCACCATATTCCAAGTGCAATTTTTCCCTCCTTTGAAGATGATGACACCCCGGTAAACATCCAAAGCTTCAAGCATTTGGAGGGTGATCCAATCCATGAGACATGGCTAAGATTAAGAAGTTGGTGCTGAATAATTTTACCAAGCCTTGATTCGGTGAACAATGAAGTGGTAGATTAACTTTATTTGAGAGGTTTAATGAAAATACCTTACATTATAGCATCCCAACTCTTGGATGGTATGACAAAAATTAACCGGGCCAGTTACACCCGTGAAGATTAGGTCTCCCCTCTCACTTTTAAATTAACAAAGGAGAACCTTGAGAAAGATCAAGAAAGGATCAAAATATGGAAAATATTATGACCCAACTGGACCTTTTAGCCAAGAATGTCATAGGTGCTTGTTCTAGGAGGGAAGATGTTGTGGGCATTAGGTATGTAAACCCCAAAGAGGCCAACTTTGAAGCGATGTACAATGAGGAAGTTAACTTCCTAGCCAACACGATAGGTGTTTATCATGCTAACTATCCTAGATTGGGTGTAACTCAAGGTTGTATTAGGGATGAGGGATGGAGAGATCGTGATAGAGAGTGGAGGGGTCGTAACACCACTTGGAAAGAGAAGTATGTTCCTCCGCAAGAGCATCAAAAGCCTAAAGATCTTGAATTATCAACAAGGTTGAAGGGCCCAATAAAATTTTAAAGGAGATAAAGGAAGATGTATCGACCCTCAGTAAGATGTCTACTTCTCATTCCATCTATTTCAAACAGTTGGAGATCCAAATGGGTAAAATTTCTTCTAATTTAAACCCGAGACAAGAAAGGGGGTTGCCTAGTGATACTATGGCAGACCCCACGAATGAAGTTTGAGTGGGGCCTTAAGTCGTGCCACACCATTAAGTAAGGCACTGCTTGGGAGGCAATACAAGTTTTAAGTTGCTTTCTTTTTGTTTTTGAATAACGTATGTTCATTGTGCAGGTGAAAAAGTGGAATGTGTTTGCAATATGTAGGTTGGCGATCCAAAAGTCAAGTCGGCAACTCATCGAAGAACTCAACGAGCCCGACTTGGACAACCATTGAACTCACGATATTATGAACATGGACTCTGTAAAACTCGGCGATCACATGGATGTATTGGCGACTCACTAAACAAGTTAACGAGCTCAACTATGACCGTCATTTTGACCTTCAAATTAATTGTAGATCTTTTAAAGCTCGTCAAGGGAAGTAACCACTCGACGTGTAACCGAGTTATTTGTCTAGGTAGACTAATATGGCATAAATGGCTCAAACTAAATGGTATTTAAAAGGCCAAAGATTTAAACTTTCAAACTCTTTCACATTCCCTCACTTTTCACATCAATACAATCATATCCTCCCTTCCAATTTACTATATTTTTTTTGCATTTTCTTGCTTTTTGGTCGTTGATTTTGTGTTGGGAGTTGGAATTATTTACGCCTAGCATTTCAAATCATATTTCAGCATTAAAGGTTGGTTTTCCGAACCCTAAACTCGTAAATTGCAGTTGAACTCAAATGCTTTTTTATACATTGTGTTTATGGGTGTTGGTCCTCTCTGAAGTTGTATATGTGTGCTTGTGTGTCTATTTTAATTTTGATATCGTGCCTAAATTGCCTGAATTGTTGATTCCCTAACATTCATTCTTTAAAATTAATTATAAATTTTTGATTGCCATATTTTTTTGTTGGTTCTAGTTGGTAAAGTCTAAGTAAATCAAATTGTTCTAAAAGACATGCTTTTCCTAATGATCGAGCATTTAACTACATTGCTAATGTTAAAGTCGTCAAATCACAAATTTTATCCAAATCAGGGGAAGAATGAGTACCTCGATGGCATGGGTCTACTGGGTCTGGGCTTAATTGAAAATCTTTGTTGTCAAATTTTGGTTTGGGGGGCTATGGGTTTGATTTTGGAAGTTAAGGTTGAAAATAGGCACGTTGAGAAGTTTGGGGAGTTGGGTCAAACTCGTGGAACCACTTGGAGGTTCGCCAAAGCCCCTCATATCGCCTTTAATTTCATGATTTAGTTAAGTTTGGGTCTATAAGTTTCGGCAAGAATCCTGAGCTCACCGAGTGCACTTGACAACTCACCGAAAGTCTCTCTGATTTCCCTTTCTGCCACCTAACCCCTAAAACAACAACAACTTTTGGAAGGCTAGCCTGTACTCATCGAATGAGGTCAGATATTCACTAAAAGGAACTTTTCATTGCTGATATGCCATTTTTCTAGGAAATTTTTTATCCGGTTCTTTCGGCGAGCCCGATATAGCTCTCTTATGTGACTTAGTGAGTCACCAATCGGTTCAGAGAGTCTTTCTCCAACATGATTTCTGCATTATTCTAGGGTGGTTGATGACTCATATTGGGTGTATTTTTGTAGATATGGCTTGACCAAAAGTAGCAGCCCAAGACATGCCACCCTGCAAGAGGGCAAAGAAAATCACTATAAATTAAAGATGCAACTACATCCTGAGCAAATGCAACAAATCTTCTTTACCACAGATGGGTAAGTCAAAGGGAAAGGCTACGCACCTGCTCCTGCATCACCGGAGGGCAGCTCCGATGGTGAAGGAATGTATGCCACACACTTCCCCGCTTCTCAGAATGAGTGTGAACATCAAGACCCTCAGGATACTAAGTTAATCTTGAGGCTAATGAGTTACTATTTGCCCAAAAGGTTGAGTTGCGTTCCAAAAGGTTGAATGATTCATCTAGGATCAGAACTCCCTATGCCACTACTCGTCCTCCCATTCCAGATCAGGTTGTGGTCTCAACACCACCTGCACATGGTCCTCTTCCCTGGTCTATGACCAAACTAAAGGTTGAGGAATTGAGGACCATCATCGAGGAGAAGAGGTTGTTTACATATAGAGTGATAGACAAATTCCCAGAGATCTGAAGCTGTTTGAAGTCTTATTAGTTCTAGATATTCAGGAGACCCCGTGACCCTTACATTCGAAATTGGGTCCGGTAGGTTTATACTAGCTACGGAGCCCTAGTGCCACAAGCAAAAAGGAAAGCTACCACATTCAAGCCGGTGGATTATGTGCTCGTCAGGGGCAAGAAGGTAAAGTTTGACAGCAGTGACATAAATGTTGTATTGGAATTCACTACCAACGTTGTTGATGACTACCAATACATGATCAAGACCAAGTCTTTGGAGACTATGAAGGAATACTTGGCTCTTATATTATCGAGCGGTACTCTTAGGTGGCTCAATGTTAGACTGCATATTGAGAAGAAAGACCTCAACATGGCTGCGAGAAACTAGTTTGGCTTTATTATCAACAACATTATGCCATCTCAGAATGAATCTATCCTCCGCCACACAAAAGCGGCATTTATGGTTCAATCATTGGAGGGAAGCGTATAAATCTTGGCATGATCATTGCACAAAAAATGCTATGAAGGCCAAGACATATCTTCCGTTCCTGGTGTTGATCACCAAATTGTGCAAATGGGCCCGAGTACCCCTTGATGAGAAGACGGATGTGGGAGTGATTCCCACCTCCTGTATCGACATCTGGCGGATAGAACTGGAGTATTTGAAGGATGAGGCTAAAATAAATAAAGCATCCCCGGTGGACTCATTTCGATTATTGATACTGAGACCCTACCCTATTCTGGCCCCTAGGATTTTAAGTATATCTAGTGATGTCCCTACTGTAGCTCCATTTCCTCTACAGCTCCCTTGCCTCCTAGGCCTGATTCGAGTGCATTGAATCTCGACCTCCACTCACCCAGGTTGTGATAGTACAAATGGGGAAGCTAGCCAATTATGCGGATAGCGTGCCTCCAAACTCGAGACCACAGTTCCTGGGATGATCGAGAGGGACCTAAATGTAGTTGTGACACCCGTTAGTGTGTCTATTAATGCCATTACAGCAAGGATGGCGGTGTGTGAGCAATGCCAAGGGACCACTGATGAGGTGATGTCCCTAAATGTCGTAATAACTGAGTTGATGAAGGACGTGGACCAATTGAAGTCCACATTATGTCGATGATTTTTGGGACTATAGAGATCCCTTATATGCCAGTTTATGTAGATGTACCTCTAGGTACCACAAGATATGAGGTTCGAGCTAATGAGGGGACTATTTCTGAGTTCGAGCTTGAGACTAATAAGGAGCATCTCGATATCAATGATGAGTCGGCTTATGAGGGCCTTACATCAGTTGATGAGGCTGTGGTGGTTAGCCGTGCAAATTTCATTAGCAGATACACCTATGACTGAATCTAGTGGAGCCACTGCTGATGTTACACCGAGCATTGGTGCCCCGACAATGAAGTGAATGTGTATATATGACTTTTTCTTTATCTTTCTCTCTGTCATTTTTTTTAACTTGGTGTTTTTTTATTGCGTTTGAGGACAACTACCTTTTTGTTTGTGGTGGGTGAGGTATTTCCATACCTACCTCTTGTGACTACATTTTTTGTATACATTTTATAGGGTTTTTGTGTTTAAATTGTGTTTTGATTTTGTTTTATGGATGTTTGAGCTTGTGGCTTCTCATTATGAATGCAAATGGTTTTTGACCCTTCTAAAAGAAATTCTCATCTCTTGTGTGTGATTGTGGTTGTTCTTGTGAAAATTTGGGTATCGGTTATGATCAATATCAATGACTGGAATAGTGCTCTTAATCGAACAAAAATGAATGTGTGGCTACGATGAGGCAAAATAAAATTGCATACACAATATGTGGACTTTTTACTTCTCGTTGTGATACATGATTATCGAATGAATCTCTTTTGATGAACATTCTACACTAGATAAAGTGTGAGTCTTGTTTGATATTGGTGTCAATGCCTTGTGTGATGATCTTATCGTGAACCTTGTGTGATGACAAATAGAATTTGCCCTGTTGATTCGGTTGACTAAGTGATGCAAGCTCTTAAAATGATCTTAGGTAACAATTTGGATGAGTTAAATAATTTGACAATATACCTCTTTTGTGGCCTACCTTGTGAGTGTGTGAACTTTGCTTGAACCCCTTCTAAGCCTTATCCTTTCCTTGGAAAAAACTTGATCCAATTGTAACCCATGTTCATCATTTCACATACAATCCCCATGAAGTGTTGTTTGTTTGAATATCCAACTTAAGTCAAAAGCCTAAATTTAAAGTGTGGTGAAAAGAGGATAAAAATCAAGAAGTGTGAAGAAGTCCCCCTTGATCCATAGTTTTGAAAAAAGATGAAAAACCTTCATACAAAAAAAAGAGAGAAATAGAAGAAAACCGAAAAAAATTGTTAAATAAAGTTGTTAAAGTTTCAAAAGAAATGGGGTATGAGGTATCATCTTACAAGTGAATAATGGGGAGAATTTGAGCATGGGTGAAAATGCTGAAGAAAAGGAAGGAAAAATGATATTATACCCCATTTCATGAGGATAGCAACCACTAAGCATAAAAGACCATACTTTTAGATTCAGCCCATTACAAGCCGTGAAAAGACCTTTTTGATTTTGAGTGAACTGAAACAAATGTTGATTGGAAAAAGAGGGCAAATGTCTGGGTGAAATCATGCATGTGGTCATCTTTGTGATCATGAGAGTTGTTTGTGAATCCGAAGCTATAAATTGTTGAAGAATTATGTGTGAATATGGAATAATCTTTGTTATGAGGGAATTTGACTACCTTTATTGAGCTTGAACTTGCATTTGAAGTAAGTATTGTGAATATGAGAATCTTTGGTAATGGTGAGTCACAACTTGTATATTTGAGTGCACAATTGATGTTTGCATGAGTAAATTGAGTCTCATTCTTGATTGAGTCTTTTGTAGCACTGTCTAGACATCCTTTCTGAAATGTTGAACTTGAGTTTTACCTGAGGACAATCAAAAGTATAAGTTAAGGGTCTTAATGAGTCAGAGATTTAGACTCATTTAGGCTTTGTTTATATAGAATAAGTAGCTTCAAATGCTTAATTTGAGTCAATAATTGATGTAAAACCGTTGATTTTTAGGTATATGTATTAAGGACCAAAGCAAGGACACTAACAAGCAAAAAGTAACAATACAGGCTAAAAGGATGAATAAAGGCAGCCCGGTGATCACCAAGTTCACTTAGCGAATTGATATATGGTTATTTGACCGCCTAACAATTCAGTATACCAAGCCCTGATGGAAAGAAACAAGTTGGCGATCAGATAGAGAAGTCGAAGGATCTTCAAGTAATTCCTCGAAGCCAATATAGATCTCCCAAAGTTACAGACCTAGGGCATGCTCAGTACTAGGGCAAAAAGGCAATGGAATAGACCAAAGGGAGACTCAGCGAGTGGTTCAGTGAGTCCAACTTACTTCGCCGAGTGACTCTTCGAAGTACATTTTTGACGACTATAAATACATTTTTGAACATTTATTTTAGTATCTTATATAATATATTTTACTCTATTTTGGAGTTTTGAACTATGAGACACTTTTCCCTGGTTTTACCTAAGCTTTGAAGAATTGAAGTTTCACTTTTGAGAAATTAGAAATGGGTCTTTGATATTTTCCGGATTGGAACATTGTAAGTACGAATCTACTCTTACTCACTTGATGGATAATCAATTTGGTAACGATTTTATGTTTTTATAATATCTAAATAAAATCCCAATTCTTGGGGTGTGATTATGTGATAATGGGCTGATTTAGTTCATGGTTATTGCTAATTGATAGTTGAAATGCTATTTAGAAGTGAGCTTAATCATTAATTTAGGTTAATTTAGAAATTGTAGTTGCAAATACAATTTCACGTTTGTGTTCTTGGCCGGCTCGAGAGCGATGTTTTAGAAGCAAAACTATTGGTTGATGGTCAGTAGTATTGGGATGATCTGGATTCAGCTCGAGAGAGTGATTCCTAAATCAAACTTCACACATTCAGCTCGAGAGAGTGAATGCACTTAAGTATGGCTTGTTCTTATTTTTGCATGTTTGTTGATGTTCGAGAGAAATCAACTTGATTCGGGGTAAATTGTTTGAGAGAAAGTTTGCCTCCACTATAGCCTAGCTTACTCACTAATATCTAGATAATTACTAAAATTTGCAATTACCCATTTGTCTATATTAGCCTATAATCGACCACATCCCAAGAAACAGTCTCATTATTGTTGTGTTTTATTGTTTGACTTTGTAGTTAATAATTTAAAGAAAAACCCCTATTTGACATTCGTGTCACCCCCTTATTTGAATGATGATTTTATTCGATAACTTTTATTCTTATGATTGATTTTTTACATGGTCGTACTTTTCAATTGAATCTGAAATACATATCACTCCTTGTAGGATTCGACCCCAACTCATTTCGTTGGGTTTTATACTGACTAGCGATCGTTGATCCTCATAATTGGATGAGGTGTCCTCGAAACGTTAATCAACATGACATGTTCAGCCAGCTATTAATAGACCTCGCTTAGAAGATCTATGATCATTTCAAATTCAAGGGTGAGCCAGTTTTTTCGAGCTGCCATGAGTTCTATTTTTTGTGTATGTCCACATTTCAGACTTAGACTGACACTTTAGTTAGTTCATGTTAGTTTGGGATTGCATCCCTTCTTGTTCACACTTATGTGTTGAACTTTAGATGTTCTGGTACATTAACTTTCAGGTTCTATAGGTATTATTTTCGCAATGTTAGTTTTGGTTGTTATTTTGTTGGAGTTTATAGGAACTCCCTATTTTTAGCTTTAGCATTTAAAATTGCTTTTGTAATCTTAAATGCCTTAATATTTTGACTAAGTTGATTAGGTAATAAGTATAAATGGTTCTCCCACCATAGGATTAGTGTGGGTGTCAATCACGTTGAATTAGGTCTTGGCACATACATACCCATATAATTGAAGTCTGAAATTATAGTTACAATATTCACCCAACAAAAACAGAAATAAAGCAAATTGATATTTTAATTACAATTAGAATTTAAATAATCAATATTGAAACTTTCAATTACATTCAACTTTTGCAACAAAAAATTACAACTCATTATTATCTCAAATAATTATAAAAACAAAGATATTTTTTAAAGAAAAATTAAAAATAAAAACGTGTTATATATAAGTATAACTATTTATTATGAACGACACATATTCTTTTAATAAAATAGCAACACGTGTTCTTTAAATCAAATTAATATTAATTATGACTTTAATATATAAATTCACATAAAGAAAATAGTGAATAATAAGTAAATAAATAAACAAAAATATCTCTTTCCTTTTCTATACACGGATAAGGATAATAATAGTACATTTTAAAAAGTACAGTTATAACTTGATGTAACTATTTATTAATTTTGGGGAAAAAAAGAAGATAATGTAATTATTCTTAGACATTTATCGTTCACTATCTCTTCAGTTTTACTTGCTGTGTATGAATAGATTAAAATATTAGAAAAAGTTCACATCTAACCATTGATAAAAATATAATTATTATTTTTATCTATTAAAATTAAAATTTTGAATTAATAATATAAATATATTATAACAAGTTATCAATAGAAAAATTTATATGTTGATTTCATATACATGTTTTTATTATTATTAAATTATGTTATATTCGCTCTATTTTAAATACATATTCAATTATAATATTACACAGCAAATGAATATTTTGATCCTTTTGGATTTGAAACAAAAACATAAGTAAAATGTATTAAAATGTAATTTGAGACTGTGATATTTATATTACATATAGATAGTTAAAATTAATAAATTGTTAAAATGATATTTTTTTCTTAATACGACATAAAAATAATGAAGGACAAACATGTAGAATATTTGAAATATTTTTCTGTTTTATGAAATTAAAATAATCATAAATTGATATATTTGTGCAATGCACATGTAAGTATAATAGATTTATAATATAATGAAGTAGTAATTCAAAGCTATTTATCTCTTATTTTAACCATAAACATGACTTTCTTCAAATTTATTTTTGTCATGTCAAATTACTTTTAATGATAACATTAGTTGAGTGATTTTTTTGATATAAAAGGCTAAGTTGAGTGATTTATTGATGGAATAGTCTAAGTGAGTTATTTCGTTGATACAAAATAAAATTTAATTATTTGCTAGATAATTTTTTGAAATTGAGTGACCTTTAGGAAATTGATTACTCTGGTAATAATAATGAATATATTAGGTAATATACGTATAGTTAAAAAAATATTTTTCTTATCGAACATAATTTCTATTAATCAAAAGATACTTTTTTTTTCAAAGCTAGTCAGAGGTGTATTATTTAATCAATAAATTATATTTATTAATTTAAAGAGTATTTTTGAAATTTAATAAAAATTAATTTTGACTATATTAAAATTATTGAATCTTACTAATTATGCTTATGATATTTATAGAAAGAATATGGCATGTAGTATTGACTTGTAATTTTAAAATGAAACATGTTTCCCACATATGAAACAATAAATATTGAGTACATTTTTATATGTTTATTTGACTATATATATATATAAGAAGTTGCACCATTTTAGTAGAAGAAGAAAATTACCAACAATGGGTATGAAAAGACTCTTGTTGAGGTTTTGTTCGTTTTACCTTGTAGTAAGTCTTCATCTTACTAGTGCTGCGGTAATCCCTGCGAAGCGCTTTGTGGCACCTTTTAACCGAACAAGTTTCCCTTCTGATTTCATATTTGGTGCTGCTTCAGCTGCTTATCAGGTATTCACAAAATTTCCATACTAATCTTCTTTAGCAAAGCTTCAATTTATAAATCGTAACATGTTCACGTGGCCGTCCACATATATACTTTGAAGTTACAATATTAAATAGTGAGTGTAAGGATACTAGGTCCTTCCAAAAGTTTGTGATTATTACAATAATTTCAGAATATTTTCTGATCTTTTTCCATATATATATATATATATATATATATATATATATATATATAATATATATATATATATATATATATATATATATATATATATATATAACATGGAAATTCAATATAGGCATCACACACACATTTTTTAATATTTTATGTCTGAATAAGTAGATTGAAGGAGGAGCTCGTCAAGGAGGCAGGGGAGCTAGTATATGGGATACTTTCACCCACAAACATCCAGGTTTTTCCCCATCCTAAATAATGAAAAAAAATTGTGAATAAAACATAATTTTCCCACTAATGAACATTTTTTTATTCCCTAATTCAGTCAAAATATGTGTGGTAATTGCTAGTGAAAAGTTTACAATTAAAAATAGGTAGTAGTAATTTTTTAGAAGTCAACGATCTTCAATTTAGATAAGATATATATAGGAAATGAGTTGTCAATGTGACCGGTTGATAAAATATATATATTAAATAATTGTGATCAGCTGAAGGTAGGTATATAAAAAAGTTGATCACCATTACAAATATATGTTATCCAAAAAAATATGATATATAATTTTTTTGTAGATGCATATTATCTCAACTAACATAAAAAATAAAACATTTAAAACTTCCTTAAACATATACTTCAAAAAGCAGCTTCGGTCTCACTGGGTAATTTTCAATATAATATATTGTTCTTGGAAAAGCCATTGGCTAGTTTATAATCACGTATTATATAAACTATTTGATATAATGATGTAAACGTATGCTTTAACTTAATATTAGTTGTTATTTGTAAATTGTACCTTTCCAATATTTAAACTTATATTAATTTAAGCAATTAAAAACATATATTCTATGTAAAATAATTTGTGATAATTTATGCGAGATACACTCAACTTGATTTGTATTATGAGATATAAAATGAGTGTGTTTCAATTTTATATAAGTGTAAATATTTATTTATCAATGGCTAAAATTAAAGAGACATAATTATCAAATAATATCAAATTAAAGGATACATTTATATATTAGATCAAAACAATATCGTAAAATTGAATTTCACATATAGGATAGTTTATATTTGTCAACATATATATTTATCATGGACTATTTCAAATTCATTTTAAAAATAGTCGTTGTGCATGTCACATAGTTCTAGATCTAGATAATGAGTTGTCTTAGTTATATATATATAATATATATATATATATATATATATATATATATATATATATATATATATATATATGGTTCGGACTCACTCTTCTAAGATAAAATTTTTCGCTTTTTTTAGATGAGTGAGTCCGAACTAAATGGCGAAAATTGTGCAATATTTGCTACGGAATACAAATGAATTAAACAGTAGGTATAGAATTTATTTTGATTTAGATATTTTCTATTATATACAATTTTTTCTTAAATTTAAAACCAAACGAGTGTATGAGTGGAGCCGTCAATATGGGCTAGAGTCGTTGGGCCAATCTGGCGTAACCCGAGATTTAATAGGGCTGTGCTATGATTTTTGCAGTCCATTAAGAAAAGGGGTTTTTAGTCCGGCCTCTATAAGTTAGTTGATTTGTGGGACTTGAGAAATATCAGTAGGATCGGCCGTGGGCCGATAAAAATTAACTAAAAATATAATATAATATTAAAATTTAAAATTAAATAGAGTCCAAATTCAAAATAATTAGATTAATATTTCTATTTTGATATTTATACTTTTACTTGAAAAAAATTTAATAAATATTATAAAGATAATTTTATTCGTTGATTTGATTGACAAGTAGAACATTAACATATGTAATATTACTTTGCCGATATTTTATGATAATATTTTTAAATAATAATTATAATTTAATTTAATAATTATAAAAAAATATAATTTTAAAGAAGTGGCTGACCCGTAAAGCCTGTAGTCCACGTACTTATGAGTATGATCGATTATTTTTTAGCTCATACAAAAAATGAACTAATCTGACCTGACCCATAAAATGTCAAACGTTGTATGAATTAGTGCGAATGGGGTGAGCTAGTCCATATTGACAGCACTGTATATGAGGTTATATTATACATAACATTTCCAAGTTTTTGAATTCCTCCAAAAAAAAAAAATGTATTTTGCTTATTACCTGGTTCAATCTCCTATTGATAAAGTTTGACAGTATGATATGACTTCACAAAATGTCATATCTCATGGATCATATTAACCTAATAGCATATCCTCGTGAAATAATTTTCTATTATTAAATAGAAGAAGATAATTTTTAAAAAAAAGTTAAAAATATTTTTAAAATTTATTTTATTAATTGACTATGTTCTTATTTAAAATAATTTTTTATATTCCGACATTTACAAACTTGTCATATATACCCTTCAATTCCACCTAGAAAAATAACCCAATTTCTTCTTCTTAATTTGAACCCGACCGCTAAACCAAATAAATATTACCAAATCAAATCCCCAAATTCATCATTTTATTCTTCATCTCTATACAAAGTTTTTCGTCCATTTCTCCTCATCGTTTTCTCTGTAATCTTCTTCTTCATTCAACTCTCCGTGCAGTGGAACCCTTCATCTTCAAATCTGGACAGACCAAGTGGTCAAAAATGCAGATCTTTGTGAAGACCTTGACGGACAAGGTTATTAACTTAGAGGTAGATTAATCGGACACCTTAACAATGTTAATGCTAAGATCCAGGACAAGAAAGGCATTCTTTAACCTTTTAGTTCAATTAACTTGCATTTCTTTAACAAAATTGTCCAAAGTAGTCTTATTCTTATCTTTATTTAACACCAATTTGAATCTCATTCTATGTGCCAAGACCCGACCTCAGACTAAAAGAACAAACAACTAACATCAGAGAAAGAAAATGGAACCAGAAACGACATAACTCAGCACCTTCAGTCATCTATTTCAGTGAATCAACAACCATCAAAATAGGTGCACAAATCCATTCAAATTCCCACATAACACTGTGAAAGGGTATCCATAAAATCCAAAAATATTAAATATAACATCTGGCCCTCTAGAAAAGCCAAAAATTTATAACCTAAGGCATGATTGAATATTTCTTTTTCAAAGTTAAGGTTGCACCATTGACAATGTTAAGGCTGCACAGAGAGTTGACGGAAGAAGAAGATTATATGTTAAAAGGGGTTGGGCATGGTTTTAAATTGAGAAAACAGGTCGTTATTTAAGAATCCGGTTAATTCAAATCGACTTTAAATAATGAAATTATTAATCGTGAGATAAAAATAATTTCATTTTACATAGCCAACCAAAAAAAATAAAATATTTTTTATCCTTTTTTTATTCATATAAAAAATAACCTCTTATTAAAAAAAACATAAACTAAAAACAAGTTTGTAGATGATTTTAATTGCACTTGTAATAGTGTATTTTGCCCTGGATCTCTTAACAATTTATTATCCTTAAATTACAGAAAAAATTGCTGACCGTTCTACCGGCGATGTCGCTGTTGATTTCTATCATCGTTACAAGGTATTTATGATTAAATAATAGCTTAAATCTATACTCTGTTTTTTAAAGTTGTCTATATATTTTATTTAAATAATTTAACTAAGACTAATCTATTGAACACTTAAATTGTTGAAAAATTATACCTATTAAAAATAAAATACTGATATGATGAAAAATAACTATTTTTCACTTCTTATGAGCGTGTGAAATTTTTTGATATATCGTTTTACTTTTATTTTTTCAAAAAAAATTAGACTTTTTCTTGTTTAATTGACACTTGATATTCAAATAAATTAGAATTATTTTTTAATATTTAAAAAATAATATATTTTTAAGTAAAAAAAGAAAGAGCATCCTACCACCCTTCGACTAATCTTTTTTTCTAAGTTTAAACTTTCAACATAACTAAAGAATCTTCATTTTTTTATTTCTATTTCTTCACAATATTCATAAAAAAAATTGAATCAAGAAAATGAATTTACAAAAAAAAATAGCGAAAATAGATTTTTGGAACATCGAGATGAAAAAAGTAATCATCTCCATTTGCAGTCACCTTCAAATAAATATGACCATTAAAATAAATTTGTAAACCCACTAAACTTATCAAAAACAATATCAAATAATTCACTAAATTAATTTAGGACCTCTTAATTTCTCCTTAAAATTGATTTTAAGATGATTAACCATTGACAAACCTTCTTTATTCATCACTCTTATACCAACTTTTTTTTAAATATCTTTCTTTATCATGTATAAGGAATGAAAAATAATTTTCCATGAAATTAATTTGGGTCCTTTTAATTTTACTTTGCAATCGATTTTCGGATGAGTATTCTTCATCACTATTGTATCAATCTTTTTAGATATCTTTTTGACTCACATATTAAAAATACAAAATATTTTTTTCAAAAAAATCAAGTCAACAAGTAATTTGCAGTGAAGGTTTTTGTCGTTTGAGGAAAAAAAAAAGATGAGAAGAAAATGAAAAAGAAGGGGGGTTGGGTAGGGTGGGGTTGAGTAAAATTGGTTGTCATTTCATTTATTTTTATTAAGAAATAGATACAAGATTTATTTGAAATAATTTTCATTCTTTTCAATATTTTTTTTAAAGTTATTGGGGTCGAGTGACACATGTCATCATTTAATTAGTAATTTTTTTACATCGTATCGTTATATCACACACACTTTACCTTTTTTTTTACTGATTATCGAAAAAAATCTAATATAAATAAATTTTGTATAGATAAAAGTGTCCAATAGATACTAGTCTTAATTCAGATATCTAAGTGAATCATGCGGACAACTTAAAGGGATTACATATGACTTAAGCCTTGTGTAATTCTAAACATTACATAGCATCCCAATCATGTCCACACCAAAACTAGTTCTCTTTAATCTTTATAAAGAACTCAATATGATTGATTATATGTGTGTCTCGCGTTAATCAATAAAATTATACACGACAAGAATAAATTATATAAAAAGATGATCGATACAAAAAAAAGAGTTTAAAAATTATTTAATATAAGATTATAAAACAATTAACGTCAAAATAAATTTTGCATTGCAGAGCGACATAGGTCTGCTTAAGGAAGTTGGCATGCAGGCATTCAGGTTTTCTATCTCATGGTCTCGAATTTTACCATGTAAGTATACTTCTCTTCAATATATAGATGTTCTACACATTAAATAAATCTTTGAAAAATCCTAATAAGAAATGTAATACAATTAGTAATAATTACTATGACTTTCTTGCACCTTAACATGTACAACATTTGCATTTTCTTAAATTAATTATAATATTTGATAACATAGGATTTTTCTCATCTTTATTTTAGTTTGTTCAGTTATATTTTCACATCAAATAATCTTCAATTTAGTTAGTTAAATATATCTTCGTTCCGTGAAGTTATCATTATATAAAGAGTTTAATATTTTATTTTTTAACAAATAGAGTAACATTGTTATATTTGTGTACAATTTTCATAAAATAGAGGGTGTGAGTGCTTGATTTTGAAGTATAAAGGAATATACGTACCTTCAATTAATCAGTTCGTATCACAAGGTTATTTTCGGTATAATTTAAAAAATTTAAAAGAAAGGACACAGTAATAGTTGTTCCCTTCAATTTAAAAGAATGATCTAATTTTATTTTCTGTTTAAAATAGAATGACCTTTTTTTTTTATAACACTTTAACTTTATTTTTAAATATGACATGTTTAATTAAGACCACATGATTAAATAACAGTTTAATACATTGACATAACTTTAGATGTATGAAGAAAAAGTTTTCTGGAAAATATTTTCCAATTTTCTCAGTTTGGTTGGGGCAAAAGTCTTGGAAATGTTTTCCAAATCAACTCATTTTCCTCAAAATTAAGGAAAATGACTTCCCTTCAAAATTTAGGAAACATTTTCCAAAACTTTCTCCAATTCAAATATTTTTTTTGGCAAAAAAATCAATTTTAAAAATATTCAATTTCAAAATAATTTTTCACCGGATCCCTGACCCCCATCCCACCCACGAACTGACCTCACTACCCACTCCCTTTGAGTTCGTTTTTTAAATATTTTAATTTAAAAATCCCTAACCGCCAGTACCCCCTACCCCCCCTAATTTTATTTTAAAAAAATATTTTCAACTTCAAAATTTATTTTTCACCTAAATACCCATGCCAGCCTTACACACAAAATAAATTGTTTTCTAAAAAATATTTTTAATTTCATAATTAATCTAGTAAAAATAAAGATGTTTGTCAAAAAACATTTTTTCATAAATCAACACAAAATTATTTAAAAATATTTTCTACTAATCAACCAAACATGAGAAAACAAGTCCAAATCTACATTTTCAAAGAAAACATTTCTAGGAAACATTTTCCATGGAAAACATTTTCCTTCATACCAAACACACCCTAAGTTCACAAAATAAAAAATTTCCATGCAAAGTTAAACTAGACCAGTAATATTCTAACATTACTGAACTGAAACGACTTTGCTTTAGATGGAAAGGTAAGCAAAGGGGTGAATCCAGAAGGCATCAAATTCTACAACAATGTCATCAATGAGCTTATTTCAAAAGGTACTAGTAACTTTTCTCATTCTAGTTAAAATAACCCTTTGAGAAACCATCATAATTTTGGTTCCTAACCTTTCTTTAAGTTTCTTTAAAAGGTTTGACACCATTTGTGACGCTTTTCCACTGGGACACACCACAAGGCCTTGAGGACGAATATGGAGGCTTTATGAGTTCAAAAATAGCGTAAGATGGTTTAAGTATTGAATTAGAAATAAAAATTCCATGTATGTTTGACCACCATAGATATCATATTTTCAATTACTAAATTATATATATTATGCTTCATGTATTGTCATGATTAAAAGTACACCATAGATGTGACATGTCCCATAAGACTCCAAAATGTCCTACACAAGTCACTTGACATACATACAACACAACATAATAGAGCTAAGTAGAATAGGAACAGAGGTCTCATATTATGAACATAACTTAAGTGCAGAAATATATTAAGTCTTGGAAAGCCAATCTAAAACATCAAGAGTGATTGGAACGTAACTCACACACTACGTACAAAGTCTCAAAAGTAAAGTCTTCATGGTCTTGCCCTCGGAGTATCAGGACTCATCAATCCAAGAAATAGGTAGCGATCTGTATCTAGCCACGAGCGGGAGGAGAGGAAGTGGTAAACCGTACATTATGAAATAATATAGACACAAGTATGCATTAGAACATGTAATTTATTAAGTATGAGGGATATCCATGAAAACATAAACCATGATCACAAGAGACATAATAGAAACATGATATGCAAGACCAAGCTAAATATAGTAAAACATTTATAGAAGAATCATATATCAGGAACATGTCATTGTATCTTAAATCATCATGAAAGCTTCAAAAAACCTTTAGGGAGAACATAGATCATTTTGTGCGATAATTATTGTCAACCTAAATAGACCGTGTGGGATATAACATGAAATTTGGTGTCTTACTTCCACACAAAAAAGAAATGTCTTACTTGCCAAGGTAAGAACCATAAACTTCTAGCATACGTGGGTACTAACTATGTTTTCCATGACAATCCTACGGGGTCATGTAGTTAGGGACAACAAGACTACTACTAGAGAACCAACCTTTATTAACTGGAGAGTCTCCATCTCAATATCCTCTCGGTGCTATGTAAATATCTCAACTGAATAGTCATATGCATAGACATATTATCATAAATGGAAAATCATAATTATGTTACTAATTCAAACTCAAATCATCGTAGAGTAGCTCCTTAAATCATGAATCTGCATACATGACCAATCATGATTTCTTAATATGAGAAAACCTTTCACAATTTCATTGATACAAATCTTAAAAACAACCTTTAGATCATAGAACATCTTTTTATTAATCATGCATAAACTTTCATAAATCATCATTCACAATTCCATAGCTTACTTCATAAATTCAAAATAAAATTATGCATAATGCATGAGTGCATATGAAATCAATTGAAAAGTACTTAATTGAATCAAATCATGCATAATAAGATAGAAATCAAACAATTGAATCATAAGAAATAGGACCCATGGAGAATTGAGATCAAATCTTAATTAATTTAATGAAATTGAATTGGAGAATTGAGAATCTTTAGGACCCAATAGATTAATGAAATCCAGTGGTGAATTTCCACATACCTTGAGGATCTATGTCTAAAAGCAATGTAAGTTTTCTTCGTGGAGACTTGAGAGAATATGGAGAGGATGAATGTGAATTAAAATTGGGGATTGAGAGAATAAGAGAGTTTGGGTAAAATTAGGAAGGGAAAATCAGTTATAGGTCTAAATTAAGCGACACAGTATAGGGGTTATTTGGGAGGAAAAAGACCAAACCACCCTTCATTAAAACTGTCGGATGTGACCTACGGTTCTGATCTACGCTCCGTAGAGTAACCTACGACCCGTATTAGTCAACCGTAGACTCAACTACAAAAACCTAAAATTTGCTCAAACTTCTTCCAGCAAGACCTCCCTACGGCCTATAAAAAATTCTACGACTCGTTGAGCCAACTTTTAGAACCCAAGTTCAAGTAAAAAACTTCACCAAGTCTAGAATCCTCCTACTAAACCCATATACTATACCCGTAGTCCAAAAATGCGATGAACTATCATGTTCACTCGTAGGTCCAAATAAAGAAACTGAAATTTTCGTAAACTCAACCTCATTCCTACGAGTGTTATGTGTGACTCGTAGAGGCTCCTATGGACCATAGACTTGTCTTGTAGGGTGCGACTACGAGAGGCGAAAACATGAAGTTCATCTGTTTTCATTTTCCGACGAGTTAAATGGATGAGGTTCACTTGTAAATATTTTAGTTAATTGTTTTGGTATAGATAAGATGTGTTATTTGGTTTGAAATTGTAAGGTAAGATATGTTTTGATTATGTTAATGGGTTCAGGAAAGACTATGGTGAGTATGTGGATGTTTGCTTCAAAGAATTTGGTGATAGAGTAAAGCATTGGATCACTTTAAATGAGCCATTATCTTATAGCATGAATGGATATGCTAGCGGTACGTTTGCACCAGGAAGATGTTCGAGTTATGTTGGAAACTGTACAAAGGGTGATTCTGCGACGGAGCCATATACTGTAGCTCACAACTTGCTTCTTGCCCATGCAACTGCTGTCAAACTATATAGACAAAAATATCAGGTAAGGTATATATATATATATGTATATATATGCACGCGCGTAATTTCATTTTGACATTTGTATTCTTTGTTTCAGAAAACACAAAAAGGGAAAATAGGAATCACCTTGGTAACTCACTGGTTCGTACCAAAAATCAGGACTCCACTAGGACTCAGTGCCCCTCAAAAAGCACTTGATTTTTTCTTAGGATGGTGAGTTTTTTCCGCTGCATGCACTCTCTAGCTTGTTTATTATTACTTATCAAATGTTGATCGATGACATTTCTATATACAGGTTTTTGGACCCAATTACATATGGTGACTACCCAGCCAGCATGCGCGCTAACGTAGGGGGTCGGCTCCCAAAATTCACACCAGAGCAGAAAAAGTTGGTCAAAGGGTCCATTGATTTCTTAGGAATGAATTACTATACTACTCAGTATGCATCTCCAATGCTATCTGTCCCCAGAGTTAACCTTAGCTATACCACAGATGGTCATATTGATATGACTAGTAAGTAATCAAATTCAATTTATTCATTGTTGTCATAATTTGTTTTTACTTCATATGAAATTTAAAAAAGAAGGAAAGAAAAACTTTTAAACCTTTATGTCAGTGTGACTATAAATCATTTTATTAATTAAGGGTAACATATTTAACATTTAAAATTGAATTAAATGATTTATAATCACACTAGATCATAAATTTTGAAATTCTTTCTATTTTAATTAAACTTTATATGAAAGATAAATATAGGAATAGAGAATATCATATATGTACTTAACAATTTGTATTTCATAATTCAGCACAAAAGGACGGAAAGCCTATCGGTACACCGGTACTAATTCTCTCTTTTCTTTTTAGTTTTTCACGTAACATATTTATGAACTAATTAATTAATTTTTATTTTATATTGTCATGCAGACTGCGCTGAGTTGGCTATACATTTATCCAAGAGGAATATATGACCTCATGCTTTACCTCAAGCAAAAATATAAGAATCCTCCCATTTACATAACAGAAAATGGTAGTTATTATATATTTTATTAGTTTATATATAATATTCAAACCACTTTAATTTAAACTAGCGCGCTATTCTTCCTTTTTAGTTAATTGTCATTATGCATGTTTGCAGGAATGGCAGATGCGAACAATAGCACATTGCCACTTAAACAAGCCCTTAAAGATGATATGAGGATAAGGTATTACGAGGGACACCTATGGTTTCTATCAAAAGCCATCAAGTAAGATATTTTTGTTGCTTAATTACTTGTGCATTAATTAATCGGACAAGGGTCTAAAATAGCTTTAAAGTATTGAAAATGGTACAATATTACCCTTCATCCACCTATTGGCTCCAAAATGTCCTTTTTATCCACATAGTGGCTCCAAAATACCGTTGTCATCCACCTTTAGGTTCAAAATTGACCATTTTTTAATTGTTTTAAAATTAAACTCTTTAAATATTTTTTTTTAATACTAGGCGTTCAACTATTAATTATAATTTTAATTTATTGATATAATTTATAAATCATTCCACTACCCACTCATTACTAACTAAACCTCACTCAATTAATAATTCAATATAATATCAAAATCGTCATAAACACTACTAAAACACGATGAAATTATAGATTACAGAAGATGACATTCAAAATTATCCGAGTCCGAAAGCCCCAATAAATTTAGGTTGAGCTGCTTATTTAGGAGGACACTTTCTTTCAAAATTGAATTAGAAATTTATGATTAATGGTAAAGAAATAATAAATCCCGAATTAATTCATGCACTTTTTTTAAATATAATTTTATAAATATTTATGATTTATTTTAAAACCCTTAATATATTATGTCGAAAAAAAGTTACCTATGAAGTAACATCACATAATTGAGACGTAAGAATAATTAAGATGAACATAGTCAGACTTTTAAGTTTATCGGTGATTTTTATGTAGCCACTTGAATGTATGATAATTTACTTCTATATTTCTTAAAAACATTCAATTGGCAGTAGCTTGCATTAATAATGTGACGGGTTCATTAATTTAGAGGGATTTAATTAGTAATGGGTGGGTAGTGGATTGATTTATAAATTACACTAATAAGTTAAATTATAACAAATAGTTGAGCGCCACGTATTTTAAAAAATATTTAAATAGTTTAAATATAAAACCGTTAAATAAGTGGTCAATTTTGAACCAAAAGGTGGATGACAAGGGTATTTTGGACCCAATAGATGGGTGGAAAGAGCATTTTGGAGCCAATAGATGGATGAATGGTAATTTTATACCATTTTCAATACTTTAAGGATATTTTAGCCCTTTTCCGTTAATTAATTAATATATATTCATATATAAACTCAAATTTTAACTTGAATATGTAGGGCGGGTGCAAATGTGAAAGGACATTTTGCATGGTCATTCTTAGATGACTATGAATGGGATGCTGGTTTCACTGTCCGATTTGGCATTACATTTGTTGACTACAAAAATGGACTTAAAAGATATTTCAAGAAATCTGCTTACTGGTACAACAAGTTCCTCTTGAAATAAATCAGTTGGCTCGTTGCACTTGGGATGTCGTCTGTCACGTTATTGCATTTTCTCACAGTTAATGTTTGCTTTCTAGCTTTTTCATAATGAGCGGGCCACAATAATTTCCCATGGTATTCACATTTATTGCAAAAATAATTATTCCATTTAGAATTACTCTATCTACATTAAAAAACAGTAATAACCACATCAAATCTTTGAATGGGTCAATATATAGGGAAAACTGTAAAAAATACCAACAAACTATGTGAAGGGAACAAAAATTGTCACGATCGACCCAACCCCTAGACGTAACTGACACTCCAGAATTATTATTAATTCACGAAAGAATCCTTGACATGACTCAATACTCAGTGGAAGATTTACTCAACAATAGGTGAACTCAAAAGTAAATATTTACTCTTTTGTCTTAAAAAAAAGTTAACTCAGATTTGTCTGGAAACATTCAACTAGCCAAAAGAAGGCAATTCAAGTCTTAAACATTAACAACAGAAATGGAAAAGACTACTCAAAATACTACTGTCTATGAAGCCTTTAATAACTATGATGGAAGTCAGGAGAAGACCCACAACATCCTAACAAAACAAAATCCATAAATGCGAAGCCCTCCGGAAAGCAAGGGTGGTTGACCAAACTAGCTCGAATGCGATGGGATCAACGAAACACTGGTTATTGACCCAACATACATGTATCTGCATTATGAAATACTGCAATCCAAATGACATCAATACATTGAATGTTAAAACATATAAGGAGAAACTCTAAAACATAAATATTTGCTTGAACTGATAAAACAGAAACATATTAACCTCGTCTCAACTCAACTCAATATGAAGCAAAAATAATATTCAATTAATAATTTTAACGACCTGTTTAGTCATTTCGAAAAGTAGAATTACTTTTGATAATAACTGACTGTGTCGACGGATCACGCGACGGACCGTCATGGTCACGACGGACCGTGACAGACTCCGTCGTCCCACACTTGTGTAATTCTCCTACTGCTCTACTCATTACCCTCGACGACAGGTAGGACGAACAGTCATAGGCACGACTGTCTGTCGAGAGTCTTCGTGCCAAAACACTTAACTCTGAAATTTGGGTACGGGGATCAACTCTCTGAACTTCGCGACGGAACTGCAGCACGGACCGTCGTATATACGACGGACCGTCACAGACCTTTAAACTGGAATTGAGTCTCTGAACTCTGTGACGACCCTGCAGGACGGACCGTCGCAGGCACGACGGGCCGTCACGAGTGGCGTAACCTTGACTGGATCGGATATCTGCTAAAAGTTTTAAGGGGCTTTTTGGACTATTCATGATTATAATTATAAAGTTAGTGGGTTAATGTTAATAATTTAATTACTTGGGGGTTAAAGGAGATAACCTTGAAATAAATAGTGGGTTACTTTTATCATCTTTTATACTTAATTATATGATAATTAGGGTAAAAGAAAAAGAGTTTGAATAAGGAAAAATAGAAAGAACAGAGAGAAGAGGGAAGAACGAACGAGAGAGGGAGAAGTGAAGAGGAAAACAAAGGCATTGAGAAGTAGCTTGCTTGATCACGAATTCTTCGGTGGAGGTAGGTTATGGTTTATGCTATTCCATAGTAAACTCTAAATAGCGATTGATATGTATTGGGTGATATTGTTAAGTCTTCTATATGCTTAATTGTGTTGTTGCATGTTGTGATTATCTAAATGGTGATGGATTATAATGATGATACTGTGGAATCTTAAAAACCTTAAATCCACTCTATTAATGATGATGCCTTGACATAAAAGAAGGCTTGATGAACTAAAAGAATGAGGTTAATGGATCGGGTGTCATGAATCGACACGTAGTATTAGGGGATGGGGTGTCACGAACCGACACGTAGAATTAGGGGATCGGGTGTCACGAACCGACAGGTAGAATTAGGGGATCGGGTGTCACGAACCAACACGTAGAATTAGGGGATCGGAGTGTCACGTACCGACACGTAGTAGTAGGGGATCGGAGTGTCACGTTCCGACACAAGAAGAATAAAGAGAATGAATCTTGAATTATGTTAATATACTCAAACTTAAAGAACCTATTTCCCAAATGAGTATGGTGTGGAGGTTTGAGTCTCATAGATGTGCTTGGGTTGTGGCCAATGGTTATGGTACTTGTTGTTGTCACCGGTTGAGTATGGTAGTCGATTTTATGTTATTATCTGATATATATTGCTTTCTATTTTGAGTTGGCCGATGATACCTACTCAGTACGTGTTCCTTGTACTGGCCCCTACTTGTATTTTTCTCTTTGTTATTTATGGAAATGCAGCAAACGTGCCATCGACTTCGACTCGCCCTCAACTTTAGCCAGTCTTCATCAAGTCAGATTTCAGGGTGAGCTACTGTTTCTAGCTCGGACTGGATTCTCTCCTTCACGTCTTGATGTCTTGATGTTCGGACATGGACCATTTCTTTTACTTATTTTAGCTTCTTAAATACTCTTAGATTAGAAATTTGAGGATAGATGTTCTTGGTGTGATGACTTCCAGATTTTGGGAATAATAGTTGAGAAATTTTAGAAGCTTATTTATTGATTATATTAATAAGATTTTGAGTCTTCCGCATTGTATTTTGTTCATTATGGCTGAAATATTGGTAAATGGTTGGGGTTTAGATTGGTTGGTTCGCTAACATAGGAGGATAAATGTGGGTGCCACTCGCGGCTCGTTTTGGGTCGTGACAATAATAAACTCTTTTACTCTTATTTGAGAGATTCTCTAACCGTTAATCATCAGTATGAGCTATGTAATGATACAACGTCTCACCACACTACCAGAACTGTCATACTTTACTCATGTTGGCACATATTGTTTATGAGGACTTTGAGTTGTCTGAATTCGTCCCTATATCGGTGCTCAATACTACTCCCAATAATATTACTCATGCTTGTATTTTTTAGAACATTCTCTCATCCTCAAACTTTGAGTTTATTGCTCAAAAGGTTCTCTTAAAATAGATGATTTTTAAAACTCCTCATGAACTCATTTGGAAATCAAGGTCTTCTCTCATTTTAAATGTAAAAATATTTAAACATAGGAATACTTAGTCTCCGTAAATTCATTTTGAAATCATGAGCTCAACTCTCCGCATCCTCATACTCAAATACTAAAGTCTTTAAACAAGTTTAAAAGATTGTAAAAGACTTCTCAAAATGACTCGATAGGATTTTCTCAAACTCTATTCTTAACTCAATCTTGAATTTGAAATGTGAAGTTAAGTTATGATTCATGATATATACGATATGTCGATGATTAATGAAGGTTTAAATAGTTAGAATTAAGAAGAGAATGAAAAGGAATAAGTGCAGAACGAGAACGAAAGAGAAAAAGGATCTCACGCTTCGGTGCAAGGGTGACACATTGCGCTAGGCATCCAATGACTGAGGTTAAATTCTGGTACAGTGTGTAGACACGTAATTTTTGACCGAACATAAGGTTTTACACCATTATTAGTGCTTAAATATTTTGTTTAAAAAATTAAATTACATATTTTACTTTTATTTTATTTTATTAAATTTATTGAAAGGTACATTTTGTTTTTAATTAATTCAAAATTTTGATAATAAGTTAGTAATATAAATATTTTTTATCTAGCTATTTAATTTTTTCTTGGTTAATATTATTTTTATATTTTATTTAACAACAAAAAATAATAATAAAATTAAAACTACCCATCTACACTATCCCATCTCCCTCCCCATTTCCTATCACAATCCACTAAAACACTCCCCCCCCCCAGACACATGTACAACACAACACAACACACGACTACAGTACACACAACCCACCATACAAACCCATATATACAGACACACTACAACACTAGAAAAAAAAAAAGACAGAAATAAGTACAGAAAGCAAACCAAAAAGAGAAGGAAAAAAAAAGGAAAAAATCAGAAAATTTTTAGCAATAAAAAATAATCAAAACACACCCACACACAACAAAAAACAGAAAGGAAAAGAAGGAAAAACACAATACGCATAAAAAATTATGAGTGTTCTAATCGTGGTTCAGTTAATACTTTGTGGTACTTTTCTTTTCATTTAAGGTTCAACTTTACCTTGTTTATGATGGAATTTGATGTAATTATTTGATAGTTTCTTACACTTTTGTTTTATTCATAATTTGATTGAAATGAAGAATGTGTAGCAGTTATATTTTTTAAAAAAGATAGTTTTATTTGAAGAAAATTATTGTTGTTTATTTTGTCCAATAAAGAATGAGATTTATTTTAGAAATTTTTCATGTTATGTACTTTTGTTGGATTAATGAGATATTATAATATTTGCATGCCTTTTTATCATTAACTTTAATATAAGAAAAATATAATATATGTGGGCCTAAATTTAATAATAACTTTAAGAGTGAATAAAAATAAAAGAATAAATAATAACATATAATATTAGATTGTATCCTAGATGTTTAGATTTATTTTACTCTACTTGATTTTATTTAATATTTTCTTATAACAATAAATGTGTTTTCAGCATGTTAAAAATATTGGTTTCAATTAAGAATGTGGTTACACATCTTTCTTGATACATTTAAAAATAATTTAAGGATGCGGTGACGTAACTTGTCCATAAAATATTAAATTTCTAGTAATTTAACATAAGACATAGGCAATTACTATGTGAAATACGAAGAAGACAATTATGTCTCTAAACGTCAAGATCAAAAAATGCAGTTATGCATCCAATTTAAGATTAATAAAATTCAATAATAAAAATATGAGCGAAACTGTAGTATATAAAATATATATAAAAAAATAATTAAAAAAAGTATAAGTCAATAAAAGCGACCGTTCTAGAACCACGGAACTCGACGAATGTCTAATACCTTCCCCTCGGTCAACAGAATTTCTTATACGAACATATAAAGAGTCAGTTCCTTTTGATTAGGGATTAAACAAAAATGTGACTTGGAACACCATAACTCAATTCTAAGTGGCGACTCTGTAAAAATCAAAATAATCCCTAATCAATAACGTCACTTAAATTGGAAAAATCCTGCCGCCGCGCGGAAAAGGGTGTAACATCTCTTGCGACTTTACTGAGGACTAACCAGAATTCGAGCTTTGTTATATTGACTTTTACTTTATTTTATTATTTTATTTTATTGGTTATATTATTTTTGATGGCCTAACAAGTTATTTGTTGTTCGTTTATTGCTTTTTATATTTATATTATTAAACTTCACTAAAAAATTTCTCTCAAGCACACCTTTTGAGTCTATGCTTACACTTAACACATGTTCACATGAATGCAGTTATGCGTCCTACTTTCCTTTGAGATAAAGCTGGAGTGTCTTGACACCCAGTGATGGATATTTTAGTCACACATCTTAGACAGGGTTGGGCCAACAATGAAGTCGGAATACCGCTGCTACGGATAAGCTGCCCCTCCCTGGCTTGAGTGATCCACTCGGGTAAACCAGTCTAGATACTTTTCTCCTTCAAGTTTGAACCTAGTAACTGGAACATAGACATATTTATCCCTAGAATGCTCCGCTTATTTGCATTTAACTTAGTGGACTCAACACAGTTAGAGAGAAAATAAAAAAAATTGTTACAGAAGTTCTTAATTTCTTAAAAATAAAAATTCCAATAAAAATTAATTATGTTTAAAAAAATCACAAGAAATAAAACAAAACAAAATTCATTTCAAAAGTTATCTATACCATTTCAAACAAAAAATTTTATTTCATTTTTCAACAAATTTCTATTTTTTTTAAAAAAATCAATTGTTCAATTCGATCGAACTACGCACACCTAATGCTCACTTGATGAGATACGTAAGCAACTTCTCTGGGTTCGGTGATTCTTTATTTATTATTTTTTTTTAAAAAAAACTCAAAATTCAAAACAAAAAGATGAAAAACAAGGAGTTTTAATTTTTATCAAAAAGAAGTTTTTATTAATTTTCTTTTAATTATTCAAAAAAAATTTGAAGGATTTTTTCTAAATAAAATAAAATAAAATAAAAAAATACGAAGATGTTATCCATGTTCGCAAGCGTGTTACATACGCTATCACAAACGTTTTTTGATCAATGCATAATGAAATAATTTATTTTATTTTTTTTTATTTTAAAAAACCAAATAATTAGTAATTGATAATTAAAAAATGTCTAACCCTAACAAACTTAATCATCCATGCACAGAGTTAAATTAAGGTGGTTGATTTGTGGTTAAACTGACATCACATCCATACAATACACGGTCAAAAGGGAAAAAGAAAATGGTTCAAAACCAGATGACCTCACAAGAAAAGAGTCAACAGAAGAGTTAAGAGTATTAATACAACATATGACAGAGATGTACGAAGCTTTGATGAGTGGACAAGCTCCGGCGTCTTCAATTTGTGACTATGTAAATACAAAAATGTCTTCTCCTATCCAACCATCGACAAATGATCCAATTTATCCACATGGATTTGGCCACTATGCTGACACATCCAACGTAGTTGGAACTTCTATGGTGCGCCCTTTGAGTACATCTATGACGTGTAATCCACTATTCATGCCAACTGCACCCACTAATGCATCCCACAACCTATAATGAAATTTGAATCCAACAATGATACTCCGCCTAAATTTCAGTATGATCGAGATTATAACTTTAAAGTGACTTTAAAAATTTCAGGCTCATACCCTTACTTTCATCAGTATAGTTCCCCTGTTGAAGTTGAAAAAGCTGTTAAAAATGAGGAACATGAAGGAATGACGAGAAAAATGAATAGTCTGGACAAAGTGTAAGAGATATACAAGGATTGGGAGGTCACAAAAGTGTCTCATTTAATGATTTATGCATGTTTCCCCACGTCCATCTGCCCATTGATTTAAAAACTCCAAAATTGGAGAAGTATGATGGGCATGGATATCCTCTAGCTCATTTAAAGAGATATTGTAATCAACTGAGAGGGGCTGGAAATAAAGAAGAATTTCTCATGACTTATTTTAGGGAAAGTTTGATGAAAATTGCCTCAGAATGGTTCACAGATCGAGATACTTCTAACTGGCATACATGGGATGATTTGGCTCGATGTTTTGTTCAACAATTTCAATATAACATTGACATAGTTTCAGATTGTACTTCACTGCCAACATGAGAAAAAAGCCCATAGAAAATTTTCGTGAATATGCTATAAGGTGGAGGGAGCAAGCTGCGAGGGTTAAGTCGCCAATGAAAGAGTATGAAATGGTTGATGTTTTCCTCCAAGCACAAGAACCAGACTACTTCATTATTTACTTTCTGTTGTTGGTAAAACATTTTCCGAAGTTATTAAGATTGGTGAAATGATGAAAAATGACATCAATTCTGGAAAGATTGTAAGTCAAGCTGCCTTGAAAGCCACAACACAGGTGACTAAAAAATGGATCAGGAAATCTCGGAGGAAAGAAACTGAAAGAGGATGTAGTGAATGTTGTGTCACACCAGAAAGTCCAAGGGGTCCATTTTATCAATCTGCACTACCTCAATACCATCACTATATCCCCATGCAAGATACACAGTACTCACCTCAATACGCAATCTATGGTGCACAACCACATGTATATCCACTAAGTAGTTCTCAATGGCAAGCACAAACACATCAAAATGTTCGTCCATCTTCTCAGAATTTTCAAACACCTTATAATCTCCGTCCGAGACAGGGATTTGGAGGAGGTCAAAGGCCTAGAAATAATTTCACACCAATTGGAGAGTCTTACACAAGTTTATTTAATAAGTTGAAACATTTGAAAATGATAGATCCAATTCCTCAAGATTATGTGAACCCACATGCAGAAGGTTTCAATCCTACAATACGGTGTGATATCATTCTGATGTTCCAGGGCACAATACTAAAGATTGTCAGAACTTAAGAAGAAAGGTGGACGAGATGATTCAAATAAAGAGGATTGTAATTCAAAATGTTGACCCCAAAATGTTACTAAGAATCCTCTATTGGAGCATAATGATGTACACTTCATCGAAATGATATGTGATGATAAAGAATATGAAAATTCTTTCAATTCTCAAGAAAAAAACAACTAAAATTGTTGAAGCTTTCATGAAGGCTAGCGTGCAAAACATTGGTTTAGAAGTCAATCTTGGTGATGGGGATACACTCTTCTTTTCTCTAAAAAGAGAGCATGGATAGTTCATTTTGTCATCATTTCTGCTATGCAATCTTTCCTTATTTTATTTTAGTAAGTTAGACTTTTAGATCATTTCTCTTATATGTTTGTTTGTTGAGTCTTGTCGTAATTTGAGTTATTATAGAGTTGTAACCTGAAATTTAGTTTGTTGTCTGATTACTAAGTCCTTTAATCTTAATATCATATTTTTCTTGTGACATTTTGATCCGTTCTATTTGGCTTTCCAATACGCCATATAAGTTATATATATTTCCTTGAATATATATATATATATATATATATATATATATATATATATATATATTCAAGGAAATGAATAAAGGACTTAAACACCTTGAACATCCTTTAGTAGGGAAAAGTGCGTAAAGAATTGACATATGTCATTTGTTGTTAAGAACTTATTACTCAGATGGAGATTTCAAGCTGACAAATATATACATATCCAACAATGCATACGTTGCAAAAAGATAGCGTCTCATTTTCAGTTCACATCTTAAAAAATATGCTTGTATTTGATATTTTAAATAATTGATATGACAAATACATTTCATTTAAATATCCAAACATCGTGTAATCCTTTGCTACTCCTTTTGAACCTTAAATTTATTATTTTTTCATACCCCTCTTTTGGAATCAAAATACAGTAAAAAAAAGAGAAGAAAGAGTCACAAAGTCAAAAAAACAAAACAACAACAACAAAAAAAAAGAAGTAAAAAAAGAGTTGAGAGAAAAAAAAAGTTGAAAAAAATAATAATGAAAAAATCAATAACAACAAAAGAACAAATTTCATGAACTATGTTTGACCTGATTCTTGCTTTAAAAATATACGCAGGCAGCCTTATTATAAGGTTCGGTCCAACCAAGAAAAGAAATCTAAAAGGTCCTCATCACAAAAATCAGGGCAACAAAATATTACTACTACTACTACTACTACTACTACTAATAATAATAATAATAACAATAATAATAATAATAATAATTATTATTATTATCATTATTATTATTATTATTATTATTATATGCGAAATAGAGTAGATTCCAAAAGTTGTAAGTCTTAGCCCTGTGACCGCATTATCTTTGAGTCTTTATGACAATCCTTTCTTTGTACTATACAAAAGCCACGTTACAATCCAAATAAAGACCTTCTGATCAATTTTTAACAATGACAAGTCAAGTAAGCTTTCAGTGTAGATTAATCATATACGAAAAACTCATGTCCTTCATACGAGGAGTGAAAATGAGGGAATCTTATCAATGAAGATCCTTCAAAGCACTACAAGACATCAATTGTGTTGAGAGAAAGTGAGATAAGACGTTGATTAGTGAGATATACACAAAATGAGTGAGATCGTTGGTGAAAAACATTTCGAGGCACCACAAGTCGAATGTGAGTCATGAATCTAGTCGAGATTGGATTATAAAAGCATGACTTCAATAGGTTGAAATTTTGACCAAAATTAAGTTTAGATTGATTGGACAGATCAAGTCATTTAATCTCGCATGCATGTCATGATCATTAGAATTGAGCATCACTCTCAAATGCGTCTTTATTTATTTATTTTCCTCAAAAGGAATAATTTTTTTCTTCTTCTTTCTTTTTTCTTATTTTGTATAACTCAATTCGTTTTGTATTTCTTCTTTGAGTTAGTTTTCATTAAAGCATGGATAAAATGATCTCAAAATTTCTATCATTTCTTCTACTGCTCAAAACAAAGTGTGGTAAGCACATCAAATGTGACATGATTAAGGAAATAGTGACATGCGTAGTAACTTGTCAACAATTGACAAAGTTTGAGAATTTATTTGAATACAAGATCCAATGATTGTTGGAATATGGAAACAATGTGAAAAATTTGAAGTTGAAAATTCTGAACAACTAGAGATGTATTTTAAGATCATCAAAGTGAGCTGACTAGCGGATGAAAGCAGTCTATCTCAAGCTAAAATTAGTTTCAAACATGGCAACGACAAGAACAATTATTGTCAAAGCCAATGCCACAAATCAACCGCCATTATAAAACAAAAATAAAAAATGGAAGACTCAAATTTTGTAAACGTTATTGCAAAAAATAAATAATTTAAATACATGTATTTTTTCTCTTTGGACAAACATTTCCTAGTCTGAGACATATATTTCTCATTTTCTCATAGGATTAACACTTTCTAGTTGGAGACCATTATTACTATTATTTTTTTTATTTTTTGTCCTAGAATAAACACTATTTAGTTTGAGGCAATTATTTTTCATTTTTTTCTTTTAAGATAAAAACTTTATATTATAAAAAATAACTAAATTAAAACTAAAAATTTAAATGCTATGATAATTCTATTTGATGATTCAGAGTGGCAGGACCATCCTAAATAATGGGAATCAGAGTAGCAGGACCCTCCTAAACAATGAGAATTAGTGTAGCAGGACCCTCCTAAACAATGAAAAGTAGATTAGCAGGACCCTCCAAAACAATGAGAATTAGCTTAGCAAGACCCTCCTAAACAATGAGAATTAGAGTAGCAGAACCCTCATAAATAATGAGAATAAGAGTAGCAGAACCCTCTTAAACAATGAGAATTAGAGTAGTAGGACCCTCCTAAACAATGGGAATTAGCGTAGCAGGACCCTCCTAAACAATGGGAACTAGCGTAGCAGGACCCTCCTAAAAAATGAGAACTAGAATAGCAGGACTCTTTCAAACAATGGGAACTAGAATAGCTGGACCCTCCTAAACAATAATAATTAGAGTAGCAGGACCCTCCTAAATGATGAGAATTAGCGTAGCAGGACCTCCTAAACAATGGGAAGTAGATTAGCGGGGCCATCCTAAAGAATGGGGATTAGCATAGCAGGACTCCTAAACAATGGGAAGTAGATAGCAGGACCCTCCTAAACAATGAGAATTAGCGTAACAAGACTCTCCTAAACAATGGGAATTAGCGTTGCCGGACCTTCCTAAGCAACGAGAATTAGCATAGTAGGACCGTCTTAAACAATGTGAATTAGCGTAGCAGGACCAACCTGAATAATGGGATGTTGTATTAGCAGGATCCTCCTGGACAATGGGATTAGCAGGACCCATCTACATAATGAAATTCAATCACTTTCTACTAGGATAAACATTTTCTAATTTGAGACGTTATTTTCATTTTCTCCTAGTAAAAACACTTTCCAGTCTGAGTTTATATTTTTATTTACATTTGCTAATAACTCATAAAAATTTTCCAGTGAGAACCGGGGGAAAGATTTGTTTATTTTTTTGTTTGTGATGGTTTCACGTTTCATTAAGCGAAACATGGATACAAAATTTAAGAACATAGTTTAAACTTTTTCTGAATGATCAATCTTGTGATAGCCAGAATCAGTTTTTTTTACGCATGTAGCAGCCTGACTTCCTCACATCTTTTTCTATTCAGCTTCTGATCAAGAAAACATGCAGCCATTCAAGAGAATCTTCAAATTGTCATTTTGAAGAGTGTCAAAAGCTTAGTGTAAGTGGCAAGTTCATCCTCCAATCCAATTCAAGTTTAAGATACTCATTTAAAAATCAAGGTTATATCTTAAAGTCAAGATTCAAGTGAAGACTCAAGAAAAATTGCATATATAGGTGCTTGTACATTTATTTTTTTCTTTTGACTATTAGCTTTCAATTTTTTATGAAAGGATAAGGACCGCAATATGAAGCCTCGATGGAACCTCATTTAACTCCAACTCATCACCTCATCTCCTTGAACTACACGTGGCCTGATTTCATTACAACCGGGGATATGTCGGTTGTCCAAAAAAAGGACTCAGTCGCATACTTTTCTTTTAAATGAGAGTCCATCAAAACTTGTCGCTTCGTCTACTTCTTGGTCAGACAAACACTTTGTTTTTCAGTCAAAGAGGGGTAAACTGTAGACACGTAATTTTTGACCGAAATTAAGGTTTTACACCATTGTTAGTGCTTAAATATTTTATTAAAAATTTAAATAACATATTTTACTTTTATTTTATTTTATTAAATTTGTTGAAAAAGATATAAAAACAATCAAAATAAAATTACACTTTAAGGTACATTTTGTTTATAATATATTCAATTTTTTGATAATAAGTTAGTGATATAATATTTTTTTATATAGCTATTTAATTTTTTCTTACTTTTATATTATTTTTATAATTTATTTAACAAAAATAATAATAATAAAATTAAAACTACCCACCTACACTATCCCACCTCGCTCCCCATTTCCTATCACACCCCACTAAACACTCGCCCCCCCCCACACACGTACAACACATACAACACTGTCACGATCCAAAACCGAGCCGCGACTGGCACCCACATTTTCCCTCCTATGTGAGCGAACCAACCAATCTAAACCTTAACATTTCAATATAATACTGACAGAAAGTAATGCGGAAGACTTAAACTCATTAATAAAAACCAATTCAATAACTATTAAAATTCAACATCTATTATCCCCAAAATCTGGAAGTCGTCACCACAAAACACCTATGATCAAATGACTAAACTAAGAGTATTCTAAAGCTAAAACAAGTAAAAGCTAGTCCATGCCGAAGTTCAAGGCATTTAGACTTGAAGAGAAGATCCAGTCCAAGCTAGAGGCATTAGCTCACCCTGAATTCCGATGTAGTAAAGACTGGCTTGAATTACTGTTGAGTCGAAGATGACGGTACGTTTGCTGCACTCCACAAATAACAAAGAAGAAAGCATAAAAGTAGGGGTCAGTACAAAACACGGGTACTGAGTAGTATCATCGGCCAACTCAAAATAGAAAACAGTATATATCAAATAAACATCATGAATCAACTAATATCCTTAGCATGCAGCATTTACAATTACCATAACCCTTGGTCACAACACAAGCACATCAATGAGGACTCACGCCTCCTATCATACTCATTGGGAATTAAGTTCATTAGATTGAGTATATTAACATTATTTCAAGATTCATTATCTTTATTCCCCTCGTGTCGGTACGTGACACTCTGCTCCATATACTATCCTGGTGTCGGAACGTGACACTCCGATCCTCATATACTATCCTGGTACCGGAACGTGGCACCCGATCCATATACTATCCTGTTGTCGGAACGTGACACTCCGATCCTCATTCTATCCTGGTACCAGAACGTGGCACTCGATCCATATACTATCCTGGTGTCGGAACGTGACACTCGATCCTCATTCTATCCTGGTACCGGAACGTGGCACCCGATCCTCTATCTCTATCCTGGTACCGGAACGTGGCACCCGATCCCTAATCTCACCAGTTTCGTTCATCAAGCTTCTTTTAACCAAGGCATCATCATAACAAAGTAGATTAGGGTTTCTTTTCAAGATTTGGGATTCAATAGCTTCATCATGCTTATTTATTCACATTTCATAATCATATTCATGCAAGCATACAATTAGCATATAGAAGGGTTTACAATACTACTAACACATATCATTCGCTATTAAGAGTTTACTACGATAGTGTGAAAACCATAACCTACCTCCACGAAGAATTAATTCAAACAAGCAATTTCCCAAGCCTTGTGTTCTTCCTCTTCGATCGATTCCTCTCTCTCTATCTTTGTTCTTTCTCTTTTTCTTATTCAAACCCTCTTCCTTTACCCTAATTAACATATAATAAGGTTAAAGATGAGATGACAATAATACCCCACTAATTAATCCCAAGTTACCTCTTTTATCCCTCAAGAATTTGAGTTAATAATATAACCCATGAAATCTGTAATTAGGAAAAGAATAGTCCAAAACGTCCCTTAAAACTTAACCGAAATCCGACTCCAACTGGGATTACGCAACCTGTGACGGGCCGTCGTGCCTGCGACGGTCCGTCACGCAGGTCGTCGTAAGGGCCAGAACCTTAATTTTTCAAAAGGACACTGTGTGACGGTCCGTCACACCTGTGACAGTCCGTCCTGCCATTCCGTTACGAAGTTCAGAGAGTCGATTTTCAGTACCCAATTTCAGAATTCCTAAGTATATTGAAACGAGACACCCTCGACGGTCCGTCGTGCCCATGACGGTCCGTCGTGGGTCCGTCGCCTCAGTCTGTTTTTCCAGAAAAAAATCTGCTGCTCAAAACGACTAACAAGGTCGTTACAATAGATACCAATTTACCCATCGTTCGTCCCCGAACGATCACCAAAAGAAAAACAAAGGCGAGAAGGAGTACCTGAATCCTTAAACATGATGTGGATATCTTTCTCGCATATCTGCCTCCTTCTCCCAAGTGGCTTCTTCAATCGGTCGATTCTCCATTGCACCTTGATGGATGCAATCTCCCTTGACCTCAACTTGCAAACTTCTCTATCTAAAATAGCAACAGGCTCCTCCTTATAAGACAAGTTTTCTCATAAGCAAAACTGAATCCCAACGGATAATGTAGTTTCCATCTCCATGGTATCTTTTCAACATGGACACATGAAATACCGGATGCACTCCGGACAGCCCTGGGGGCAAGGCTATTCATAAGCCACCTCCCCTATTCGCTTTAGTACCCTCAAATGGTCCAATATACCTTGACTTAGCTTACCGCCTCTTTTGCCAAACCGCATCACCCCTTTCATTGGTGAAACTTTCAACAAGACTTGTTCACCCTCCATGAACTCTAAGTCTCTAACCTTTCGATCTGCATATTCTTTTTGTCTACTTTGCGCCGCTAGAAGCTTTTCTTGAATAGACTTCACTTTCTCTATCGAATCCCTCAAAAGGTCAGTACCCCAAGGCCTAACCTCGAATGCATCAAACCAACCAATGGGAGACCTACATCTCCTACCATACAATGCTTCAAATGGAGCAATATCGATGCTTGAGTGATAGCTATTATTGTATGAAAACTCCGCTAAGGGTAAGAAGCTATCCCAATGGCCACCAAATTCTATCACACATGCACAAGCATATCCTCCAACACTTGAATCGTTCGCTCAGACTGACCATCGGTTTGAGGGTGAAATGCAGTGCTAAGGTCCAACCTAGAACCTAATTCAACATGCAATGTTCTCCAAAACTTAGAAGTAAACTGCGTACCTCTATCTGATATGATGGAGAGTGGAACCCCATGTAATCGAACAATCTTTGAGATGTAGATTTTGGCTAGCTTCTCTGCATTGTAAGTCACCTTGACCGGAATGAAATGAGCAGACTTAGTTAACCTATCAACAATCACCCAAATGGAGTCATACTTACCCATTGTCTTTGGAAGACCAACCACAAAATCCATTGCGATTCTTTCCCACTTCCATTCAGGAATGGGAATTCTCTGAAGTGTTCCTCCGGGCCTTTGGTGTTCATATTTTACTTGTTGACAGTTTGGACATTTAGCAATAAAGTCAACAATATCACGCTTCATTCTACTCCACCAAAAGTGTTGCTTTAGGTCACGGTACATCTTGGTCGCACCCGGATGTATCGAATACCTTGAACTATGAGCCTCTGCCAGAATGATGTTGATCAAATCATCAACTCGGGGTACACATACCCTTTCCTTGATTCTCAAAACACCCTCCTCATCGATTGTTGCTTCTTTAGCCTCTCCTTGCAACACTTTATCTCGAATCCGGATCAATTTCTCATCATCAAACTGCTTCCCTTTTATCTTGTCAAGGAAGGAGGATTTTGCCTCCACACAAGCTAACAATCCTCCCTTCTCATTTACTTCTAACCTCATAAGGTCATTAGCCAAAATATGCACTTCTCTAGCCAATGGGCGTCTAGAAGCTTGCAAGTGAGCTAGGCTTCCCATACTTCCCGCCTTTCTACTTAAAGCATCTGCTACAACATTCGCCTTCCCCGGATGATACAAAATAGTGATGTCATAGTCCTTCAGTAGTTCCATCCATCTCCTCTGTCTCAAGTTCAAATCTTTCTGAGTAAAGACATACTGAAGGCTACGATGATCCGTGTAGACCTCACACTTAACCCCATATAAATAGTGCCTCCATTGCTTCAATGCAAATACTACCGCGGCCAATTCCAAATCATGGGTCGGATAGTTACGTTCATGCACTTTTAATTGTCTCGAAGCATAAGCAATTACACTCTTCTCTTGCATTAGCACTGCACCCAAACCGGAATAGGATGCATCACAATAAACAATGAAATTCTTACCCTCTACTGGCAAGGTAAGGATAGGTGCGGTAGTCAACAAAGTCTTGAGTTTCTGAAAGCTTTCTTCACACTCATCCGACCATACAAAGGAGACATTCTGCTTAGTCAAGTTCGTCAATTGGGAAGCAATAGAAGAGAATTATTTGACAAATCGGCGATAGTAGCTAGCTAACCCAACAAAGCTTCTTATTTCTGACACATTAGTGGGTCTTACCCAATTCTTTATTGTCTCAATCTTAGAAGGATCCACCATCACTCCTTCCTTAGAAACCACATGCCCCAAGAAGGACACTGCATCTAGCCAAAACTCACACTTAGAGAATTTGGCATAAAGCTTTCTCTCCCTCAACATTTCCAATACAATTCTCAAATGCTCCTCATGTTCCTTCTTGCTTTTAGAGTATATCAGTATATCATCAATAAACACGATCACAAAGAGATCCAGATATGGCTTAAAAATCCCATTCATCAAGCTCATGAACGCAGCAGGGGCATTCGTAAGACCAAAGGACATCACCACAAATTCATAATGTCCATACCTAGTTCGAAAAGCAGTCTTTGGTACATCCGTTGCCCGTATTTTCAATTGATGATAACCGGATCTCAAGTCAATCTTAGAGAAGACACAAGCACCTTGTAACTGATCGAATAAGTCATCAATGCGAGGAAGAGGATACTTGTTCTTAATAGTTACCTTGTTCAACTGCCGGTAGTCTATGCACATCCGAAAACTCCCATCCTTCTTCTTCACAAACAAAACCGGAACACCCCAAGGAGATGCACTTGGTCTAATGAAGCCTTTGCTCAACAACTCTTGAAGTTGAGCCTTTAACTCTCTTAACTCCGCGGGAGCCATTCTGTAAGGGGGTATAGAAATGGGGCGAGTGCCTGGTTCAAGATCGATACAGAAGTCAATGTCCCTATCTGGTGGTATACCAGGAAGATCTGCAGGGAACACATCCAAAAACTCACGGACTACCGAAACCGACTCAATCGAAGGTACTTGGGTAGTGTCATCCTTGAGGTGGGCCAAGAAAGCTAAACACCCTTTACTAACCATTTTCTTAGCACGAAGAAAGGAGATGATACGCACCGGATTGGAAGTGTAGTCCCCCTCCCACACTAACGGGTCTGTCCCAGGCTTGGATAACGTCACTGTCTTAGCATTACAATCCAAGATCGCAAATTGCGGAGAAAGCCAAGTCATACCCAGAATTACATCAAAATCAACCATTTCTAGGATAACCAAATCTACATAAGTGTTTCTCCCCACAAAGTTCACCAAACAAGACCTATATACCTTTTCAACTACCACAGACTCACCCACCGGAGTAGAAACACGAATAGGCATATCAAGTATTTCACAATGTAAATTTAGACCATTAGCAAATGATGAAGATACATATGAAAACGTGGAGCCAGGGTCAAATAATACAGATGCCATGCAATCACAAACCAAAAGATTACCTGTGATAACAGCATCAGACGCCTCCGCTTCAGATCTCCCAGGGAAAGCGTAACAATGGGCCCTATCACTCGTCTGTCCATTGCCCCTACCAGGTTGTGTCGTAGTGGCTCCAGTTTGCCCATCACCTCTGCCGTTGTGGTGACCACCATTACCTCGGCCACCACGTCCTCCAGAATAACGGCCTCTACCATGACCACCCCTACCTCTAGCTAGTGGGGTTCTGTAACTCTGGTTTGGACAATACCTCTTAATATGTCCAATCTCCCCACATCCGTAGCACTCTCGGGGTTCATGCATAGGTCTCTCAGAGAAGTGTTGGCCGGTCTGAGGTGGACCCCCAACTACAGTCTGTAGTGAAGACTGAATTGGTCGAACTGAGTAACCTCCAGAACTCTGTCCTCTAGTATACGAACCGTTGAACTCACCTCCCTTTCAAAACCTTTTCGCTGTCGATGTCGTGGTGAAGTCGTCTGGCTTCACTCCTTCCACCTCTATCACAAAGTCTACCACCTCTTGGAAGGATTTTGCCGTTACCGCTATCTGTAAGGCCGAAATCCGCAATTCTGACCTCAACCCCTTCACAAACCGGCGAATCCGCTCTTGGGGACTGAAACAAAGTTGGGTGGCATACCTGGATAATGTGCGGAATTTAGCCTCATATGCATTAACCGTCATCCTTCCTTGCTCAAGACTCAAGAACTCATCCCTTTTTCTATCTCTCAAAGTCCTTGGGATATACTTCTCCATAAACAAACTAGAGAATGATTCCCAAGTCATAGGTGGTGCCTCTGTTGGTTGACACTCAACATGTGACCGCCACCACATTTTGGCGTTCCCTTGAATCTGATAACTCACGAACTCGACACCAAACCGCTCTACTATACCCATCTTGTGTAGTAGCTCATGACAATCAACCAGAAAATTGTAGGCATCCTCTGATTCTGCACCCTTAAAGACTGGAGGTTTCAATTTCAAGAACTTACTGAAAAGTTCATGCTGATCATTTGTCATTATAGGCCCAGTAGTCAGATGTGGAAATGTGCCTATTTCTAATGAGGCATCCATGCGGGGAGCCATAGTAGCCGCATGTCGTATCTCTGAAACCGGAGGTGTTGGTGCAGAAACCACTGGAGGTGCCTGACCCTGATCAGGTAACCCGCTAAGATAAGCAAGAACCTGATTGATCATTTCTGGGGTAGGTTGGGGTGGCATTTCCTCATTCTGCACTTGTTCATTCTCCCCATCCTCCCCTTCTCTTACTACTTCCTCAGTCGGTGGAGGAGTCACTGCCCTAGCATCAGATGGGCTAGGTGCTCGTCCTCTTCCTCTAGAGGACGTCCTCCCACGACCTCTACCACGGCCTCTTGCCGCGGCTCTTCCTCGAGCCACAGCCCCAGTGGCTGGCTTAGACGTTTCTTGTCGTGCCGTTGTTGCTGCTGGTGCGATCGTTGCTCTAGTTCTAACCATCTGCGAAATAGAGTGAAGATGGTCAGATACCAATTCGTATCACCTAGATACCAATTGGACTCAAGTAGTAGCACGAAAGAAAGAATGAAAGAATGGAATTTTCCTAAAGTCCTATAGCCTCTCAAAGAAAAGTAAAGGCGTCCCCCTACCGTTCCTTAAGACTCTACTAGACTCGTTCTTGTATGATGAGACCAATGAACCTAATGCTCTGATACCAAGTTTGTCACGACCCAAAACCGAGCCGCGACTGGCACCCACATTTTCCCTCCTATGTGAGAGAACCAACCAATCTAAACCTTAACATTTATAATACTGATAGAAAGTAATGCGGAAGACTTAAACTCATTAATAAAAACCAATTCAATAACTATTAAAATTCAACATCTATTATTCCCCAAAATCTGGAAGTCATCACCACAAGAACACCTATGATCAAATGACTAAACTAAGAGTATTCTAAAGCTAAAACAAGTAAAAGCTAGTCCATGCCGAAAGTTCAAGGCATTTAGACTTGAAGAAGAAGATCCAGTCCAAGCTAGAGGCATTAGCTCACCCTGAATTTCCGATGTAGTAAAGACTGGCTTGAATTACTGTTGAGTCGAAGATGACGGTACGTTTGCTGCACTCCACAAATAACAAAGAAGAAAGCATAAAAGTAGGGGTCAGTACAAAACACAGGTACTGAGTAGATATCATCGGCCAACTCAAAATAGAAAACAGTATATATCAAATAACATCATAAATCAACTAATATCCTTAGCATGCAGCATTTACAATTACCATAACCCTTGGTCACAACACCAAGCACATCAATGAGGACTCACGCCTCCTCATCATACTCATTTGGGAATTAAGTTCATTAGATTGAGTATATTAACATATTTCAAGATTCATTATCTTTATTCCCCTCGTGTCGGTACGTGACACTCCGCTCCATATACTATCCTGGTGTCGGAACGTGACACTCCGATCCTCATATACTATCCTGGTACCGGAATGTGGCACCCGATCCATATACTATCCTGGTGTCGGAACGTGACACTCCGATCCTCATTCTATCCTGGTACCGGAACGTGGCACCCGATCCATATACTATCCTGGTGTCGGAACGTGACACTCCGATCCTCATTCTATCCTGGTACCAGGAACGTGGCACCCGATCCTCTATCTCTATCCTGGTACCGGAACGTGGCACCCGATCCCCTAATCTCACCACTTTCGTTCATCAAGCCTTCTTTTATACCAAGGCATCATCATTAACAAAGTAGATTAGGGTTTCTTTTCAAGATTTGGGATTCAATAGCTTCATCATGCTTATTTATTCACAATTTCATAATCATATTCATGCAAGCATACAATTAAGCATATAGAAGGGTTTACAATACTACTAACACATATCATTCGCTATTAAGAGTTTACTACGAATAGTGTGAAAACCATAACCTACCTCCACCGAAGAATTGAATTCAAACAAGCAATTTCCCAAGCCTTGTGTTCTTCCTCTTCGATCGATTCCTCTCTCTCTATCTTTGTTCTTTCTCTTTTTCTTATTCAAACCCTCTTTCCTTTACCCTAATTATTATATAATTAAATGTAAAAGATGACAATAATACCCCACTAATTAATCCCTAGTTACCTCTTTTATCCCTCAAGAATTTGAGTTATTAATATAAACCCACGAAATCTGTAATTAAGGAAAGAATAGTCCAAAACGTCCCTTAAAACTTAACCAGAAATCCGACTCCAACTGGGATTACGCAACCTGTGACGGGCCGTCGTGCCTGCGACGGTCCGTCACGCAGGTCGTCGTAAGGGCCAGAACCTTATTTTTCACCAAGGACACTGTGACGGTCCGTCACACCTGTGACGGTCCGTCCTGCCATTCCGTTACGAAGTTCAGAGAGTCGATTTTCAGTACCCAATTTCAGAATTTCTATGTATATTGAAACGAGACACCCTCGACGGTCCGTCGTGCCCATGACGGTCCGTCGTGGGGTCCGTCGCCTCAGTCTGTTTTTCCAAAAATAAAATCTGCTGCTCAAAACGACTAAACAGGTCGTTACAAACACACACGACTACAGAGCACACAACCCACCATACAGACCCATATATACAGACACACTACAACACTAGAAAAAAAAACAGAAATAAGTACAGAAAGCAAACAAAAAGAGGAAAAAAAAAGTAAAAGTAAAAATAAAAAAATTTTCGGCAATAAAGAATAATCAAAACACACCCACACAATATAAAAAACAGAAAGGAAAAGAAAAAAAAAACACAACACACATTCATATTAAAAATTGTGAGTGTTTTAATCGTTATTTGGTCAAGACTTTGCGGTACTTTTCTTTTCATTTAAGGTTCAACTTTATCTTGTTTATTGATGGAATTTGATATAATTATTTGATAGTTTCTTACATTTTTGTTTTATTTATAATTTAATTGAAATGAATAATGTGTTAGGATTTTTTTTTTAAATAGTTTTATTTTATGAAAATTATTGTTGTTTTTTTGGTCCAATAAAGAATGAGATTTATTTTAGAAATTTGTCATTGTTTTGTACTTTTGTTGGATTAATGAGATATTATAATATTTGCATGCCGAATTTTGTCATTAACTTTAGTATAAAAATAAAATATAATATGTGAGGGCCTAATTTTAAAATTAACTTTAAGAGTGAATAAAAATAACAGAATAATAAATAACATATAATATTATATTGTATCGTAGAAGTTTAGATTTATTTTATTATATTTGATTTTATTTAATATTTTCCTATAACAATAGATGTGTTTTAGGCATGTCAAAAATATTGGTTTCAATTAAGAATGTGGTTACACATCTTTCTTGATACATTTAAAAATAATTTAAGGATGCGGTGACACAACTTGTCCATAAAATATTAAATTTCCAGCAATTTAACATAAGACTTACAGACAATTATTATGTGAAATGCGAAGAAGACAATTATGTCTCTAAACGTCAAGATCGAGAATGCAATTACACATCTGGTTTAAGACTAATAAAACTGTAGCATATAAAATATATCAAACAAAAATTAAAAGAAGTATAAGTCAATAAAAGTGACCGTGCTAGAACCACGGGACTCGATGGATTCCTAATGCCTTTCCATCCGTCAACAGAATTCCTTATCCGAATTTTTGGTTTGCAGACCATATTAAGAGTCAGTTCCATTTTTTTAGGGATTAAACAAAAAGTTGACTTGGAACACCATAACTCAATTCCAAGTGTCGACTCTATTAAAATCAAAATAATACCTAATCCATAACGTCACTTAAATTGGAAAAACCCTGCAGCTGTGCGAAAAAGGGGTGTGACACAGTCCTGGCGCCCTACACTAGCCCTTTTGGAGCATAGGGGGAGCGACGCCCCAGACCTTTTCAAGAACATTATGACAAAATTTTCTTCTCGATTTTTGCCTTAATCACCTAGAATTGATTGATTTCTTCCAATCTTTCTTATATTCGTAAATCCAACATAGTTAAACAAAAAACGTACTCAAATTTCCTCAAGAACAATCCTCAAACTCAAAACCCTTGCCTCTAAAACTCATCAAACTCCATTTCTAACAAATGAAGAACAAACTGAAGAAAACACATCAAGAACTCAATACATGAAATCTCATGGGTGAATTAAATAAGGAAACTCATGATTGGCATGAGTATGAAAAAATTCACCACTATGAAAACTTACATATCTAGAAAGAATCAAATTCTTGTCGAAAAACCTCAAATCTTGCAACAACCTTGAAAACTCTTTTTTTTTCTCTTCTTGAACTCTTTTTAATATCCCTAAGTGTGTTTAGGAAGGACAAAAGTTGATTCCAATCAGTATAGACCCCTAATATATTTAAAAAATGTGTTAGGCTAGTGGGGTAAGGAAAAGAAAAAAATACCTTTCCTTAATTCGGTTGAAATGCTTTAACTAGAAAGACTGCATTTAGTAAACTCTACAATGTAGGAAAGAGGAATCAACATCATTCAATTTGATATCTCATGGGCCACCTAACTTTTCTTGTACTGAAAGTTATGGTAGTTTGAAGTTGGACCAAAACTCACAATTGACGACTTACTTGCCTAAATGCAAATTTAGCTATTTTTAGTTTAGTTCTTTCTGGATTTAGCTCTTTCTAAAAACGAGATGTTACAATATATCCCCATTGGAAATTTTCGTCCTCGAGTGAGACCACTCTAAATAGAACTGAGGGTAGAAACAACTAAAACCAAACATTCAATTCACACAACTTAGCATATTAACGTAAAGAAAGAGCGATTACATTAGTTTGAATTTCTCTGTATTAAAAGAGATGTAGGTATCTCTTCTTCATATCCTTCTCAGCCTATGAAGTATCTATCTCAACAAATCGATTCCTCCATAATACCTTCACTGATGTGACCTCCTCCGTTCTCAACTTGCAAACCTGACGATCAAGTATCTCAACCGGTATGTCCTTATACGATGGGTTGTAATTAATACCAATATTTTCAGTAGGTATAATAAGTGAAGGGTCTCCTATACACTTATTCAACATAGACATGTGAAATATCGAATGTATTGCTGCTAACTCTGGCGGTAGCTCCAACTCATAAGCTACATTACTAACTCTCTTGGATATTTTTCAAGGACCAATATACCATGTTCTTGCCAAATCTCATAAAACCCTTCATGGGTTAAACCTTCAAGTAAACCCATTTCTAGTTTTGTTCTTTATGGATTTAGCTCTTTCGAAAACCTAGATGTTGCAATATCTCCCCTTAGAAATATTCATCCTCGAATGAGACCAATCTAAATAGAATTAAAGGTGAAAACAACTAAAACCCAACTTAAACACCTAATGTTCAATTCATACAACTTAGCCTATCGACGAAAAGAAAACAGTGATTACCTTAGTTTTGAGTTTCTCTAGATTAAAAGAGATGTGGGTATCTCTTCTTCGTATCCTTCTCAGCCTATCAAGTATCTATTTCAATAAATTGATTCTTCCATAAGACCTTCACTGATGCAATATCCTTGGTTCTCAACTTGCGAACCCCATGATCAAGTATCTTAACCGGTATCTCCTCATAAGATGGGCTGTACTTAAAACCAATATTTTTAGTAGATATAATAACTGAAGGATGTCCCATACACTTTTTGACATATAAATATGAAACATCTAACTCTGGCATTAGCTCCAACTCATAAGCTACATTACCAACTCTCTTGGATATCCTGTAAGGACCAATATACCAGGGACTAAGCTTCCACTTCTTGCCATATCTCAGAAAATCCTTCATGGACGAGTCCTTCTACTAAACCTAATCATCCACCTCAAACTCTAAGTTACATTAGTATATCATTTCTGACGACTTTGTGTTATTTTCAACCTCTCTTTAATAATATTCACCTTCTCCGTGGCTTGATGAACCTTGGAACCATCAACCCAACTTCACAAACCTCAAACCATAAAATAAGAGTGTAAATCTTCTTCCATAAAGAGCCTCATGAGGAGCCATTTGGATACTAGAGTGATATCCGTTGCTGTAGGCAAACTCTATGAGAGGTAGTTGATCATCAAAATTACCTTTGAAATTGATCACACAAGCTCTCAACATATCCTCTAAATTTTGAATCGTACAATTTTCTTGACCATTAGTCTGATGATGGGAAGCGGTACTAAGGTTATCCTTTAAACCCAAACCTTTCTAGAAAGACTTCCAAAATTTTTATAGTGAATTGTGAATCTCTATATGAAATGATAGATATATAATCTCCCTGAAGTCTTACTATCTCTTGAATATATAGTCTAGCATAATCTTCTACTGAATAAATAGTCTCTACCGACAAGAAATGGGTTGATTTAGTCATCCAATCTACAATCACCCAAATCGAATTATGTTGTCTGTGAGATCGCAACAGACCAGTGATGAAATCCATATTGATCATCTCCTAGTTCCATTCCAGAAAATCTATGTTCTAAGACATACCACCGGGCCTTTGTTGATCTACTTTTACTTGTCGGCAATTCAGACAATTAGCGGCAAACTCTGCAATACACCTCTTCATACTACCCCACCAATAAACTTATCTCAGGTCATGACACATCTTTGTGGAACCAAGATAGATTAAATATGTTAAATTATGAGTTCCCTCCATGATCCTCTCTTGGAGTTCATCCACATTTGTTACAAACAATCTACCTTGATATCTTGATACATCATCTCATTTTCGTTCAAAAGCCATAATTTCTACTTATAAACATTTCCCTTCAACTCAAGAAAACTGGGGTCTTGATCTTGTTTCTCTTTCACTTCAGACACTAGTGATGATTCAAGCTTGTTCATCACCACTACTCCATCTTCATTGGAATCTATTAATGTATCATGCAAGTCTGTGCACATCCTTAGATAATTATTTCTTGCCTTCCTCAAAATGGGTAGTAATACCCATAGATAACCTACTCAAATAACTAACAACAACATTAGCCTTAGCTGGGTGATAAGGAATACTCATGTCATAATCTTTGGGTATCTCCAACCACCTCTTTTGTATGAGATTAAGCTCTTTCTAACTGAATGCACACCGGAGACTATTGGGATGGGTGAGCACATCCACATGAACACTATAGAGATAATGACACCATATTTTCAAATCAAATACTACGACGACCAATTCAAGATCATGAGTTGGCTATTTTTCTCGTGAATATTATCTGCTTGGAGGCATATGCTATAACTTTATCATACTTCATCAATACAAACCCAAGTCCAACTGGGAACATCTCAATACATAACGAAGATTTGTGTACCTTTTGGTAGGATCAACACAGGGCAGTAGTTAATCGGGTCTTCAACTACAAAAATCTTTTCTCACAAGCTTTAGAGAATTGAAACTTTGCTGTCTTCTGAGTCAACGGGGCCAAAATATACGTAAATCCCATTACGAACCTTCTATAATAACAAGCCAATCCCAAGAAACTCCTAATATCAGTTGTAGATATGGCTTTGGGACAAATATGCACTGCCTCAATCTTCTCGTGACAACTCGGATCCCATCACCCAAAACGATGTGGCCTAAGAACGCCTCACACTTAAGCAAAAAATCAAACTTCAAATTTTTTGCATACCACTCTCTATCTTTGAGTGTTTGAAGAACTATTCTGAGATGACTAGCATTTCCATCCTCACTTCTCAAATAGATAAGAATTTCATCAATGAATATGATAGCAAACATATCAAGATAAGGCTTAAACACTCTATTCATAAAATCCATAAATGTTGCAAAGCATTAGTCAAACCAAAAGACATAACTAGAAACTCATAGTGACCATAAGGGGTCCTAAATGTTGTCTTAGGGATGTCACTTTCTCTTAGTGTCAACTAGTGTTAGACAAATCTAAGGCCTGTCTTAGAAAAGAAAGTGAAACCCAAAGTTGATCAAACAAATCATCAATTCTCGAAAGGGAATACTTATTCTTTATAGGAACCTTGTTCAATTTGTGGTAGTCAATACACTTCCTAAGAGAACCATCTTTATTTCTCATAAATAAGGATGGAGCGCCCCAATGTGAGACACTTGGTCAAATGAAGCCTTTATTAAGAAGGTCTTTCAACTTCTCTTTTAACTATTTTAACTCAGCAAGAGCAATTATATATTGCAGAATATAAATAGGTCAATTGTGTGAAAGAATATCTATATCGAAGTTTATTTCTCTCATAAAGGACTCCACGAAGATCATCTGGAAAAACCTCTAGAAAATCACTCACAACTAGAATGGACTGAATAGGAGGTATCTCAACAGTTGGTTCATTTACTCAGACTACGTGATAGACACACTCCTTGGAAACTAATTTTCTGGCCTTAAAGTATGAAATAAAATGACCCTTAGGAATTGATGAACTACTCCACTCTGTAACTGGCACATTAGGAAACTCGAACTTAACTACTCGAGTTTTATAATCAACTAAGACATAACAAGCATGAAGCCAATCAATACCTAGAACAACATCAAAGTACTCCATGTCTTACTCGACTAAGTAAGCCATGATGTCATTGTGATTCATAAAGATGGTAGAATTATGATAAACTATATCATCTAGAATGGACTCACCAACATGGGTGGAAACATCGAAGGACTAAAGAAGTTGCTTTGAAGAATATGAAAACTCAAAGCAATATACAGAGTCATAAAATATCAACACGACCTGGATCAAACAATGCTAATATATCAGAATTAAAGACTTTGATAATATCAGTGACTACATCAGATGAATTGTCTTGCTCTTAACGACTGGTGATACCATACAAACAGTTTTCTCATTGCCTTCCCTTAAGTAGCTATTCTAGGTGTAACTCTGTCTGCTAGAGCTGCTGAAAAAGAATGAGATCTATTGTCCCGATTACCATTGCCTTGCATGTTCTTAGGGCACTCTCTCATGAAGTGACTTGTTTGACCACACTTATAAGAATTAGAAGAGACATCACTACAAGCTCTTTGGTGGTTCCTACCACACTTAGCACATGCAATAGTCCACTTGTCCTTTTGTCACAACCCAAGCTAGTCCTTGGGCATAAAATGGTGTATAAGACCCTTAAAGGCCACACACAAGCCATTTAGCATACATCATACATGATAATAGATTTTGATAGATTTAAAGACAACTTCAACATATAAAAGTTTTATAGAGAAAAACCAGAATCCTAAACATTGTCTCAAAGCCACCTAATACATAAGAGGTTATCAAGGCTTCGTCCGTGCATCAAATTCAAAACTAAAATTAAACATACATATAAAACAAAGGCTTGCTTGTCTAAACATGAGGCCTCACCACTCTTCAATATTCAACTACTAAGAGTTCCTAGTCACGGAGGTGCGAATCCAAATTGCCTGACCCTACATTTAGATGAAAATAGGCAAGAGTATGCGTTAGTACAAAAATTCACTAAGCGGTCGTTTGGTAGAGTGTATAAGAATAATGCTAAATAGAGAGTATTAATAACACTTGCATTAGTATTGCTTATATTAGTTATTCTTGAATTAGTTGTATATTTCTTAAACATCTTTTGTTTTGGTGTATTAACAATAGAATGCATTGTACAAAAATAGCTATTTACAAAAATATCCTCCAGAATTATGGTGAAATAAGATGTAGAAGTTCTTTTGAGGGGTATTTGTGTCTTTAAAAAGCTAATGCATGTATTATATCACTTTGCTTTACTAATACCTAGAAATATGTGGTATTAGTAATACACTCCCCAAAACACAATAGAGTATATAATTAATGCTTGCATTACTCATACATAAAATGAAAAAGGCACCAAAGAAGGTACTACTAAAATACAAAGTTTATGAAAACAATATTTTTTTGATACACTCTACAAAACAAACCCTAAGTATGATAGCCATGAATAAAAGTATGAAATCATGCTTAAATAGACCTTCTTATGATATTTTAGGACTAAGTAAGAACATAAGATAAAGTGTTAGAAAACATAAAATAAATCATGATCCATGCAAGTAAAACCGTCTTTGGACAAATGTGAGATACTTCTTAATGTAAACTTAGTTCATCATTATAGTGGGAATTAGCCTTAATCGAAATAAAGACCATGTGAGCTATAACATGATCCTCCCGTGTATCCCACAATGAAAAATGGTTATCCTACTTGCTAAGATAGGACCATGGTTGAGTTAAAGTGGATCGCCTAGCTAATGTGTATCTCGACACTCCTCATACGGGGGCACATAGGTATGGGATAAAGAGATTCTACTAGAAATCCGGCCTCAACACAGTGGAGCTTCCATCTCAGAATCCCCTCATTGCTTAGCATAAATGCCACGTAATAGTTATTAAGTCTTAACTTATCTTATCCCCTCATTGCTAAGCATAAATCCCACGTAATAGTTATTAAGTCTTAACTTATCTTATCATTAAGAGACATAGGTAGTCGCCACATTCCTTATCATAGCATAGCTCCTAAGACCACGCGTGAGAAAACCGTTCACCGTCCATGATCTTTCCATAATAGCTTTTAATGCCCATAGTCATTCACTTCATGCTAGTGCCCCTAATAATAATCGAAATAGTTATGAAATTCTGCTCTCTAATAATTGATGGCATATATGGATACCATATTAATAAAGACCTAATTTAGGAAAATACGCAAAAAGTATTGAGGGAAAATCTAGATGACAATCATGTCATGTGGCCAAGCTTCATAAAACATATAGACATTGTCATCTATAAGTTTCTTGAGTGATAAACATCCTTTCATGAACATGCATTCTTTTCAATAATTCATAAGCTTCATCATGTTTTCAAGGTAAACGAAACTTCAAATTCATTTACATCTATTTCATAAAGAGATGGCATGCACATTTCCAAAAAATTATTTTTCATAGTTCAAGACCCATATTAAATAAACATAGCTTATAAAACATTGGTTATGCAAGGGTTCTCGGGAAATCAACTTAAAACATGAAATTCCTTCAATTTATGCATAAAAGTTTAAAAATCAATCAAATAAATCAATATTGAAGATAACCCATGTCAATTAAAGAAAACCCTAACTCAATTGGGGAATCTAACTTTGTAAAATTGGAAAATTTGGGAACTCCTTGGAGGAAAGGGCTCCATGGATGAAGAGTATCATACCTTTATGCCAATATATTGAAAGCAATGGAGGATTAAGAGGTTTGATCTTGAAACTCTAGGTTTATTATTAAACTTTTTGAGGAAGAATTATTAGAGAGGCGGGGCTTGATCAAATTTTACAAATTTAAGAGAATAAATTGATTTTGGGTGATTTGGGAATTTAAAATCATTATATTGGGTTTTGGGTAGAAGGAAAAATAATATACTATTGAGTTAAAACAATTGTGAAAAGACCAAACAACCCCTGACTTAAAAATTGTGAAATTGGGTCACTTGAAAGCCAAAAAGGCTTGTCATGACACACCATGGCCCGTCAAACGGGTCGAAAAGAATTCGTGCCTGATAGGGCTTTACTAATTTGGGTATAAGTTCTTACTTCGAGTTTGAAATTAGACAAACTTGGTGGCGCTAGAAAGAGGACTCAGAAGATCTTTAATTTGATTGGTCATGTGCCACCTTATTCAGTTCGTATAAAAAGATATGATCGTTTTAAGTTAAACCTAAACTCTAAGTCTATTGAAAACCCTTCACGGATGACTTAACGGTCTGTGTGAAGCTTCACGGGCAGCTTTGATTTCTATTTTCCTTGAACAATGTCTTGAACATCACCCCTACTAAACTTGAACCCTTCACAACCACTTTTATGACCTGTCCCCCACTTCATGGACTGTTTAGAGGTCCATGGGAGGTATCCTGCTTGGAGAAAATTCTGCCTTCTTGTCACGAGCACCATAACGGGTTATGGTCCCCTTCATGGCCCTTATAGGTCTCCGTGGAGGGTTCCATGGTCCAATTATGGGTTCTTGACAATCCTGCATAACCCCTTCCTCGCCTTTCTCAAATATAAGGTGTTACAATTTCTCCTCTTTCGAAACATTTGTTCTCGAATGAAGCTCAAACTAGCACGAAGAGAGTAAAAGAGAAACTAGCAACCCACTTATCAAAATGCACATAACCAAGGAGGAATTGATTTCAAGCTAAAGCATGTTCAAAAAATCATAAAGAATATAGGTTCTAGACCTAGTAGTCAATCATAAATGCAATCATATAAATTTACTTATCCGAGGAGGAACTTTAAACTACAGGCTAAAGCATATTTGAAACATCCTTCATAATGTCTATATGCCACTCATACTCAAATACTCATAAACATGAGACAATTAAACAAACTAAACAAATTTTTGAAAATCAAATTTTATATGAGAATGCATGCATGAGTAAACATAAGGATGACTACCACTCCAAAATCCTATAGAGTGAACCTTGAGGGCTAAGGCCTCAAGTTAGACTCGAAGATAAAGGAAATATATAGGGATATGAAGAAGTCATATCGCCTCCAAAGTTTCACCCACCAAACCATAACAAGGAACTCCTCATAAAACAAACATAGTTCTACTCACTTACCAACCATGAAGCACAGTTTCTCACCCTTCGGAGCGAACCCCACTCGTCTTATCAAATCTATCTCCCTCAATCCTTAATATAACACCAACGTATTAACAACCACTAAATCATTGATATAACTAAACACTTAAGAAGTTTATACAAGTATTTTACTACTCAAAACACCTCTCCATACATGAAGTCTTACCTTATCCAACAAAACACTGAATATCAAGCAATGCATAACAGAAAGATAAAAGACCTTAACCTACCAATTTTATATCTGGGGAACTCTCATAATCTTGTTGAGTATGAAGAGCATAAAATCTATCTTTTTTCGAACCACCACTTGGACCAGAGAAAGGGTAGGTTAAGCCCGTTGATGATTATCTCACTGATTCCTAGCAACTGAAGGTAATCCCTTATTTCATGATCCATATTACCACAACCAAAGACAACATTAGAACCGACTATAAATTTACCCTTATGTCTTCTCCCACACTCCTTACTCTCGGGCCACATTTGTCACTACCACCCTTACCGTGAGAATGATTTCCTCCATCGGACCATGAATGTGAAAAATCACCATCATCTCTTCTTGCCCTCTTTAAATCCCTAGTTTTTTCCTCAAGCATTTTCTATTCTATTTGTTGTTCATGAACCATCAAACGAGAAACATCCATCTCCTGAACAAACATGACAATTAGACATTGTTTGACCACTAAGTCAGAAGCATCTAACACAAACTTACTCATTCTTGTCTTTTGATCGACAACCATTATTGGAGCATATTTAGAATTGTGTGAATTTCAAAACATACTCCTCCACACTAACATCTTTTTAGCAAAGGTTAATGAACTCAATTACCTTTTCATCTCTCATCTAAAAGGGAAAGAACCTATTAATATAGAAACCATGAATTTTTCCCAATCAACAGGACCCTCATCTACCACTCTCTATTCTTTCAGTTGGTTGAACCAAACTTGAGCGACACCCTTAAATTCATAAGCAACCAATATTCGCCTTTTCCACTGACGTCATTCCAATGAACATAAATACCTTATACACCTCATCAATAAACTCCTCAGAATATTCCTCAATATTACACCCATGATATTCCATAGGATTCATTGTAATAAAGTACATCACCCTTGGGCTTATAGGAGAGACATTATATCTATTTTCTTGAACTATCAAAGCTTGGGCCAATGCATAAAATGTGTCTAGAAACTCATCATTAGTCACTTGCTTGACAAAAGGGTTGGCCGACCCTTGGGGATGCTCTTGTCTCACATTTTCACAAACATTCCTATTCATTCTCACGGATTCCTTCGTGGAGGCATATTATGAAAAGCATAAATAACGTTTAAGAGAGAAAGACACCTAGAGTTACACTCTAATGCACGACTTTAGAGTAATAAAAGAAGTAAGTTTTTCTAAACATCTTATATCTTCTTATTCATAAATGAGGAGCGCTTTACACTAATGAACAAGACTCTACTCGACGTGGTTTATGAGACATCCGAAGACCTTTCTAAACCTTGTGCTATAAATACCAAGTTTGACACGACCTAAGGTATCCCTAGGCGTAACATGACGTATAAGACCTTGGCAGGCCCCATAAAATCCACTTAGTATACATCATACATGATAATAGATTTATACTATTTAAAAATACAACTTCAACATATAAAAGTTTTATAAATTAAATAGGAAATTTAAACATCACCTCAAAACCATCAACTACATGAGAGTTTATCGGGGCGTAGCCCGTACATCAAGTTCAAAACTAAAATGAAAGAAATTATGAAATAAATATTTGGTTCTTGATACATGAGGCCTCACAATTTTCAAAAAATTACTAAGAGATCCTAGTCAAAGAGGTGCTAATCGGAATCGTTGGACCTTCATTTGGGGAAATGTAGGCAAGAGTACGCGTCATTAAAAAAATGCAATAAGTATGATATTCATACATAAAAGTATAAAATTATGCTAAAAAGAACAATTTCATGATATGCGAAGGCCAAGTTAAAACATAAGATAAAAGGGCTGGGAAATATAAAATGAAATTCTAATCAATGCAAGTAAAACCATTAAAAACATGCGAGATACTTATTGAATTAACCTCAGTTCATTATTATTGTGGGAATTATCCTTAACCGATATAAAAACCATGTGAGCTATAACATAATCCCCCGGTGTCTCTCACACCAAAAAAAGTTATCCTACTTGCCAAGAAGGACCATGGTTGAGCTAAAGTGGATCTACTAGATAATTTATATATCGACACTCATCCTATAGAGGCATATAGGTATGTGATAAAGAGAAATCTACTAGATACCCGACCTTAACACGACAGATCTTCCATCTTGACATCCTCTCGGTTCCAAGCCATAAATCCCAAGGAGTAGTTATTAGGTCTTGATTTATCTTATCACTAAGATACATGAATAGTCACCACATGCCTTATCATAGTATATATTCTTAGAGCATGCGTGAAAAAACATTTCACCATCCATGATCTCTTCATAATATCTTTGAAAACCCTTAGTCATTCACTTCAAGCTAGATATTACCCGAATACTAATATTAAACTGTTTTGAAATCATGGTCTTTAATCATTAATGATATATATAGATACCATATTAATCAACACATGATTTAGGAAAATACACCGAAAATTTTTAAGGGTAAATCTAGATGTAATTCATCTCATGTGTCCAAGCTTCATAGAACATATAGACAATCTCATCTATAAGTTTTCTTGAGTCATAAACATACTTTTATGAGCATACATTCTTCTCAATAATTCATAAGCTTCATCATGTCTTCAAATTCATTTACATCTATTTCATAAAAAAGAAGAAATGCTTATTTAAAAAAATTCATTTCAAGATCCACATTATATTAGCGTAGATTATAAAACATGAGTTGTGCATGGGTTCATAAAAAGATCAACTTAAAAATATGCAATTACTTCAATTCATCCATAAAAACTCATAAATCAATAAAATAAAGCAACATGAAAGAAAACCCATGTCAATTGAAGAAAACCCTTACTCCATTGGGGAATTCTAACTTCGTAAAATTGGAGAATTTGGGACTCAATGGAGGAAAGGGCTCCATGTATGAAAAGTATCATACCTTGATGCCAAAAGCTTGAAAACAGTGGAGGATTATGAGTCTTGATCTTCAAATGCTACCTTTCTTCCTCAACTTCTAGAGAGAGAAATATTTGAGTTGAGGAGCTTGAATAACTTTTGGAAATTTAAGAGAATAAATTAGGTTTGTGTGATTTGGGGGTTTAAAATCATTATAGTGGGTTTTGGGTAGAAGGAAAACAAACGTAGTATTGAGTTAAAACATTTGGGAAAAAACCCAACAACCCTTGACTTAAAAACTGCCAAATTGGGTCACTGGAAAGACAAAACGGGTAATCATGAAAACTACGCGTCAAACAAATATTGAAGAAATCCTCCCTGATAGGGTTTTACTATTTTTGGCATAACTTCTTACTCCAAGCTTGGAATTAGGAAAACCACCGGTGTTTGAAAGAGGACTCACAGATCTTCAATTTGATAGGTCATGGGACACCTAATTCATTTGTGCTAAAAAATGTGATCGTTTAAAGTTGACTCTAAACTCCAAGTCTCATGAAAATCCTTCACGGACGACTTCACGGTCCATGTGAAGCTTCACGAAACTTTTTGACACCTGTGGTGCTTGACCAGTGGCTTGAGGAGATCCCCTATTGTATTTTACCCCTTCAAAACCACTTATATGGCATGTCTCCCTCTTCACAACCCGTTTAGGGATCTGTGGGAGAAAGTCTGATTGGGGCAGGTTCTTCCTTCTTTTCATGAGCACCATAATGGGCCATTGTACGCTTCAAGACCCTTATAGGGATCCATAGAGAATCCGATGGTCCAGTTTTCCCTTCTTGACCATCCCGCTAAACCCCTTCTTAGCCTTTCTCGAATCAAAAGAGTTACACCCTTGTGTCACACTACCTTGAGACTAAGTAGGTCGAACTCTGAATTTCTGCAAATTCTGATTCCCTAACTCACCCCCTTTTCTTTGGTGGAGGTGCACTAGAATATGATGAAGCAGGTCCAGTTAGCTTTTGTTTAATAGATGATCGGTTCACATTATTGACCTTTTCCTGTCCGGACTCATTACCTATTGTCTTAGCCTTTTTGTTGCGGAACTCTTCCCTATGTCTCATATTTTCTTCCTCAACTTGCTGCACGTGGAGCATAAGCCTTTATATGTCCATGTCCCCTATCAATATATCAGTGTTACCCTCTTTTCTTTACAAAATATACAAATCAAACACAAAAGCACTCATCTTGATCATCATATCAGCGACCACCTCTGGAGAATAATAATACGTTTGAGTGAACTTGAGACTGTATTCATGTCACTCACGGATTGCTGTTTAAGAGTTACAAATTCTCTTACCTTTGTAGGAACTCTCAAATGCATATTAACATTCAATTGGTGCCCCATCAGCGCTAATTTTCTTTCACTGGTCATACCAGATCCTAGACACAACTTTGAGTTAGTATGAAACTAACTCCACACGCTCTCAACATCTGCAACATGCATCACCTCTTATACTTTCTGCAGTTTCTCCACAAATTTTATGGATCCTCAGTGACATTTGACCCTGTAAAGTCTGGAGGATTCATCCTCAAGAACTCACAAATCCTTGATGTATCAGCCACATCCTAAGTAATCCCTTATCTCCTTGGGGTTTCACTTCTAGTGGATTGGAATCCCTTGATTTTGGGGACCAACATTTCTCCTAGAAGGATGATCTCGATAAGCTCTTCGTGGGGCATGATCTTAAAGATACGCACAAGCACAGATTAGAAAGAAACATTAAAATAGTTGAACGCTATCAAATGAAAAGATTATGAAAGAAGTGAGATAATTCCTAAACGTCATAGCCTCATAATTATAGATGTGGCACGCTTTACACCTATATTTAATAATCTACACATACGACTTCATAAATACTCTAAGACTCTTGAACTTTGTATTCTGATACCAAGTTTGTCATGGACCGAGCCTTACCCCCCGACCTAACTAGTACATAAGAACCATTACTGGTCCCTAAGTGAACCCTTGTTCTAAATCAATACTTAGGTAAGACTTACTCAACAATACATGCACTCAAAAGTAAAGATATACTCATTTTTCTTAAAAATAAATGAACTAAGAAATGTCTTGGAAACATTCAACTACAAAAAAGGCAAATCCAATCATAAAAAATAAACAACGGAAATGGAAAAGACACCTCAAAACACTACCCATATAGACCAAGCCTCAAATAAGCATGATAGAATTCGATACAAGACCCACGGGATCCTAATATTACAAAATCCATAAATGTGAAGCCCTCTAGAAAGTAAAAAGGGCTCACTAAACTAGCTAGAATGCAATGAGATCAACGAAACGCTTGTTGTAGACCCTGAAAACATGTATTTGCACTATGAAGCGATGCAAACCAAATGGCGTCATTGAAATGAATGTATGAGCATGTAAGGGGAAACTCTGTAACATAAATATGGTCTTGAACTAATTAACAAGAAACATACTCACCTCGTCTTAACTCAACTCAATATTAAGCAACAATAAATATACAACTTATATAAATATTTTAAAACAATAGATAATAATTCAATGTATTTAAAGAATACATTAATAAACTCTTTTACTCTTATTTGGGAGATTCTCTAAATGACAACCATCACTATGAGCTATGTGATGATAAAACATCTAGCCCACACTCTTAGAACTGTCATATACCTTGCCTAAGTATAAGATATCCTCAAATAAGTGGATCCACTAACCTATGATTAAAAGCAATAAGGAATATTCTAAAAAGTATGATCCTTTACCTATGTTGGCATACATGGTTTATGAGGACTTTGAGTTGTACGAACTTGTCCCCATATTGGTGGTCAATACTACACACAATAATATTACTCATTCTCATATGTTTAAAAACATTTCTCATAGTACAACTTTGAGTTTAGTACTCAAAACTTTCTCTTAAAAGAGATGATGCTCAAAACTCCTCATGAAATCATTTGGAAATCAAGGTTTCCCCTTGTTTTAAATGAAAAACATTTACACTTGGGAATACTTAGTCCCCTTATATTCATTTTGGAAACATGAACTCAACTCTCCTTATCCTCATACTCAAATACTCAAGTCTTTAAAAAAATTTAAAAGATTGTAAAATACTTCCAAAAATGACTCGAAGACTTCCTCGAACTTTACTGTTAACTCATTCTTGGATTTGAAATGTGAATTAAAGAGTTAAGATTCATGATATATTAGGATCTATCGATGATTAATAAAGGTATAAATAACTAGGATAAAGAAGAGAATCAAATCTTGATTTAACAAATAATTACGGAACAACAAGAAAAGAGAAAAATGGTGTGATGCTTCAAGTTCATGTAGCACATTGCTGGTGCTGCACACCAGTCCTGTTGGCGCAGCACCCCAGGCCTTTTCAAAAACAATCTGATCAATTTATTTGTTCCAAACATTCATAGATTTATAAACCCAACATAAGTAAACGAAAATCTTCTAAAATTTCTTCGTGAAAATCCTCAAACTCAAAACCCTTGCCTAAAGAACGTATGAAACCCAATTATTAGCGAATTAAGAACAAACCTCAAGAAAACACATCATGAACTCAATATACAAAATCACATCGACAATTTGAATAAGGCAACTGATGATTGGAGTTAGGGTGAACACACCCATCACTATGAAAACTTACATACCTCGAAAGAATGAAATTCTTGGCGAAAATGCTCAAATCTACAAGAATCTTGAATTTTCTTCTCCTCTTGAACTCTTCTCAAACCCCCCAAGCATTTTAAAGAAGGACTTAAACTGATTCCAATCAGCTTAGACCCCTAAAAATTAACATAAACGAGCTAGGATAGTGGGAAAGGAAAATGCCAAAATACCCTTCCTTAATTCGAATGAAATTCCTTAAGTAGACAAGCTGCACTCGAACGGATATATCTATCTTATCAAAACGTAGAATTTAGCTAACTCAATGGCGTTGGAAAGAGTATTCAAAAGCTTATATTTGATATCACACGCGGTACCTAACTCATCCTATGCTTAAAGTTATGGTCATTTCAAGTTGACCCAAAGCTCACAATTGAAGACTAACTTCCTAAATATCAATTTAGCTATTTCTAGTTTAGTTCTTTATAGGTTTAGCACTTTGTAAAACCCATGTTTTACGTAAATTCACTCAGTTTATAGATTTTGCTCAAAAATTCCCTTACCGTCAATACGTTGGTTCAAATATCCCTTTGTAATCAATAGTTTGGTCTATAAATTCCCCAATAATTACAAATTCGGTCAAAAAATACCATTTTTTGAATAAATATATTATTTTTTGCTTTTTAAAACACATTTTCTTCCTAATTATCACTTTAATAAATAAAAATGTAGGAAATATTTATTTTCTTCTTAATCTCATTTTATCAACATATGCACATAAAATAATAGTATATCCACCATTAATTTATATTTATATTAACGATAATTAAAAAAAAACAATATAACTATAATTTTTTTATTCTATTATATTTTTATTAATTGAAGTAAGATAAACATTTTCTAACTGTAAAAAAACATTATTAGAATAGATTATAATGAAAATAAAATCAATAATATATTTATTTGGAAAATGAGCATTTTTGACCCATTAAATAACAATTAGGGCATTTTGGACTAAAGTAATGATGACAAAGCCACTTTTGGAGCAACCTACAAACGGAGGACATTTTTGAACCAAAGTATTGACGGTAAGGGAATTTTCGAGCAAAACTATAAACAAAGGAAATTTTTATTTCTTTCACATTGTTTAAGGGCAATTTTGAACCGAAGTATTGACGACAAGGGTATTTTTGAGTCAAATTATAAACATTGAGAATTTTGTTTATTTCATATCCATGCATAGTATGTCACAGTCTAAAATTGGCCATGATGACGCCTGTTATAACCCCAGAATAGGCAAGCGTAAGCCCAACATAAGATGTGGAAGACAATAAATTAATAATAATATTAATAATAAGTGGAAGAATACATAGAATATAAGAAATGATTCATTTCCTATATTTGTAGCGCGATACAAGATGTACAAAAAGACCCACAAGTAATATAGAATGATAGATTAACATAAGAACCAACTCAGACGTCATATCATTTATACAGGAGCTAAAAAGTACAAAAAAATTCAAATTTACAAGACATTGAGTAAGCAAAATATAAAATATAAATCAGTACATTAAAGAGAAAGAAACAAGTCCTTAATGCCAAAGCTCACCACAATCCAAGTTTATGATGGCTGAGGTATATCTAACGCTGATGGAAGGTGACTCAAACTGGGAAATGCATCAAAAAAATACAACTTAAGTGTATTATGAGTACAAAAACATGGACTACTCAGTAGGAATTATACGCCGATCGAGATAATAAATAACATAAGAATGAAAACAAGCACATAGATACTAGTAAGTCAAGAAATAATACAGAGATACGATAATCATACCATGGGGAACAAACAAGCGATTTACAAGAATTCTATAACAACTAAACACAAACACTATGCAACTCAAACATGCTCTAAGGAAAAATCATACCATAATTCCATGAAAGTGACTAAAAGGAGTAAAGCAACACGCCTAGATGAAACGTCGAGCTTCCTAGAATAATACATCGAGCTTAAACATAAAGATCCAATAACCTTGATATATGTATCCAGGGGCCATTTGGGATGATTCATTAAGCTTAGAATAACCTAACTAAGATATAAAGAGACCTCCTATATACCCTCTTCAAGACCACCTATGTAATCCTCAAAGCGACCCTAGATAAGAACCTCTGTATTAAACATTCTTCATTAAGTGAGCATTATTCATAGAAACCATTTAAGAAAGAACTAGACTATTAAAGGACTTAACATAATGGTCTTCGAAGACCTAGGGAATTCATCCTAGTATCTTCAAGGCCTACTCGTGCCATGTATAGATAACGTCCCATTCCACTACCCACACGTTGTAGATCCCATCAAATAACTAGAATGTACATACCATATGATGAGAGTAGACACTAACCGACATAGACCATATTAGCTAGGTATGAAATCCGATGTCATAAGACCCCACATGCCATGTAGGCACATGGTTTATGGGATATTAAGGGCTTCTTTGTACTCTAGTCTCATTATCAAGTAGAGCTATTACCACGAACATAGCATATCCACTCGGCGCTTTGCCTTTGGTCTCATAAAGTACGTTCATTCACATAATCGTATTTGAGAAGATACCATTTCTACATCTTACCAACTCATAATACCGCTACCAAGAAGGGGTCCAATAGGGATGCGATCAAGGTTCATTAGGATAGCTCATTCTTAACCTTCTTTCATATTAAAGGCTCCATATAAGTCTTTCATAGAAGGGCATCTACTTTAGGTCTACCGATCATAGGCTTTCATTTATACATTCATTCATACACATACATGACAAGGGTGCCTAAGCCTACAAAGTTAAGGGTTCATAATCCATAAGCTTTCATGTATCAAGAAGAGATACGTAAGTCTACCAATCAAGACACAACATCATTCTATAAAGGTTCTCCCTAGTCCTTCGTCATCATATATCAACAACTAGAGAGAAAATACATCCAATCATACAATTTTATCACCCATATAGGATCATATAGACAATACATGAGCACATTCTCATCATCGTTCACATATACCATATCATGTTCATACCATAATTCACATAATAATACCGACAAGGCCATGTTCATAACATATATAACAATTAAACTCAACCACCATAAGTGGACCATACCAATAAATACAATTCCATATAAATTCTATCAAAAGTAAAGGAATTAGGTCAACTCACCACCTTCCATTCACCATCATCACCATTCCTTAACCTTTTCAACAATTTCACATAACAAAATGGCTTATCAATGATAATATACACAAGACTAAGCCAACAACTAATCAATATCAATGATTCAACAACATTCAATATAGATATCAATACTAGAATACAAACTATGAACAATTTTACCATAATCTATACACAATTCAATAGCCCATAACAATCTACACATGAATTCAATAAGATTAAGCCATGATCACTTCACCTATTTAGAGCCAAAATTAGGAACTCAAGAAATACACGGGCTCATGGAACTTTTGATCATAAACCATAAATTAATATTGAATACTTCATAAATCATCAATTAAAACCTTTTTATGAAAGATCCCATGCTTAGAATTCGAAATAGGGTTTTACAATTTTTGAGATCTTTTGAAAAACCTTTGAAATTGGCTCTTTGAATGAGATAAGAATCAAGGATGAAATCACCATACTTATTTAAGTTCTATTCACGAAATTAGCATTGGAACCTGGGAGAATTTGGCCTTCATTCTTGGAACTTGAAGGTCCTTCAATGGAGGGGATCTTGACTAGAGAGAGAATTTAGAGAGAAGGTAGAGCTTATAATTTTTTTGATTCTAATTGGGTTTTAGGGTTTTTAATTAGGGTAATGGGTATATAATGACTAAAAATCAATATACAATACACCCCAAAATACCCAAAACACCCTTACATTAATTTTACCTTTTTAAACAAGTCAAACATAACTTAAATTTTTTGAATTATCGTCGGGGAACAAGTCTGAATCACAGAGATGTTCCCACAAGATTTTTAGAATTAAATTTTGGAATATTAGATTCCACGCCGCGAACTAAAATTTATGTCTAAGGTTAACCAAGTCAGCGACGCGGACTGGTTTCTCCAATGAACAACTTCTTGCTGCCTTTGGGCAGCTTGTTGGCCAAAGGTTGGGTCCTTTACAAGGACCCCTAGTGTGGTCCTTGGGGAGTTTTTACTATAAAATTTGACCTAAATATGTCCCTATAGGTGTTAGGGTCACCCCTACTGATTTTAGACTCCAAACAACATATACAAACTTGCACAACATACTATGACACACTAGCACGCACACAATAGTAGTTTTGGAACGTCTTGGTCGTCCGCGTTTCACTTCCAAACACTTTAAACAGACTTCTAATGATAATAATAATTATTTTAACACTTTTTTAACTCATAAACAGATGATAGGCTCTAATTTAACCTAATTCATTTTGACGGTTGTTACACTTTTTAGGGGTTTTGGTTCTATTTTGGTTATTGTAGATTAAATGAGAAAGCCAGCTCACGTTCTACCAGTTCAAACTACCTAAAACTCAAAGATATTGGAATATATTTACCTTAGGGAGATTTTGTATTCATGGGTTCAAGTTTTTATCATTTCAGATTGGCGAAGGTTACCCTCAAAGAGGTTATGCGTTTGCATGGGGCACACGGGTTGAGCTCTTAATAACTTTAAACCTTAAAATGGATGGTTAGTCCTAGAGTATTATTAATTTTTTTGGAGGATATTATACTATATTATGTTATTGATTTTGTTGGTTAGTTAGATTAGTCGTTGTCTTAATTGAAGTTTGCATATAATAATAGCTCCCATTAAAATATCCAGATGACATATTTTGAGGAATTATATGGTTTTAGGTGTTATTTACCAGTAAGATAGTTTTATATTTTGAGGGTAGACTGTAGGGCACCGAGTTATAGATCAATTATGTATTGGGTCCATGTGATCCAAGAGACATTACCTACTAGCCTAATTAGGCAGAGGATTTATGCTGATAGAAGGTTGAGATCTTTAGAGTCCATGGTTGATGATTGGGTATTTTTGTGGGTGTCTCCTATGAACGCCGTCACACGGTTAAAAAGAGGTGCATGTTCAGCCCTACGTTCGTTGACCCTTTTGAGATTCTGGGATGGGTCAAAGAGGTGGCTTCTGTGATTTCCTTAGCTTCATATATTTTGGGTATTCATCCTATGATTTATGTCTTAATGTTCATATAGTATGTTTCAAATGGACTCTCATGTGCTTGAATATGATTCGTGCAACTTGTTGAATCCTTGAGTTATGAGAAGGAGCTTGTGGCAATTTTGTGTAGGAAAGTTAAGAGGTTGTGGTCTAAGGATTTCCCATCAATGATATTTTAGTGGAGGCAACGTCCATAAGAAGAATCTAGTTAGGAGTCAAAGCTTGACATATTGACCCGATATCCTCATCTTTTTGAGCCTTTAAGTACTTCCCATGTTTTACTTTCACAATTTGGAAGTCCTTTTAGTATTGGATGTTGTAATTGCCCTTGATATCATTTTTGTGCTTTTGTATTCTATTTAATATTTTCTCCCTTTTCATAGCTTCTTTAACGCTTTTGTGTGGTGTTAGGTTGGGTGGCACACTTCTTGAGGTGATCAGTTGAGTTTGGCGGGATTTTTTTTAGATTAAAGGCTTAATACTCAAAAGATTTGACTTTAATCAATATCGAGAGATTCTGATGTTGGACCAGAATTTCAACAGTTCTATCATCTCTACAAAATTCATTTTGGTCAACTTTCTTGGTAAACACACTCATAATAAAATTCCTTCCAAACAATTAGATATATAATTTTGGTTTAAAATTACCTTTGGTTTGGGTCATGAGGTTTTCAAGATGAGTTTTTGACTTTTAGAATTTGTTGGTATTTCTTTGTGAAGTGTTGAATTACGTTAACATTTTGATGAGATGAACTTTGTTGGTTGTTTTATTGATTCTGCTCGTCTATGGAGCCTGGAATGTCGTTTCAGAGTGGTTCGCACTTTTGGATCACATTATTTGGGCCCCAAATGAATTTAGAGGGCTGTTTGACATTTTGAATACGTAGCTATATTTTGTCGAGAAGTGATTTCTAGTTTATTTGCTTTTGCAAACCCTTGATCGCTTCAATAATTGTCGCTTTACCAAGCAAGGTGTCATTTAAACAAAGAGGCAACAAAGGGTGGAGGTTGCTTAAGCTGATGTCCTAACCATTTTAGGTAAAGGTCACTTTTGTGACCATAGACTTGCTTAAGCAACATGGACCTATTTGGCAGGGATTGATTTTACACTCTCTTAAAGTCTTAAGCGACCAAATGGATGATTTTGTAAAAGTCTATAGAATTAAAATCCATTTTCTTGTTAAGAAGAAACCCAATTATGTGGATCTCAGTCAAAGGAGATTTTGCTCATTTCTTGACCAATATTTGTGATTCAGCGATCGATGTCTTCCTTTCCTCTTCCTTAACTTGATTTTTTCTTTACTTTGTAAATCGCTTCTGTTTCTGTAAGATAACTCAAAATTTTGATTTCTAACCTTTAAAGTAAGTCAACTAGAAAGTTTGAGGTCTGAATAGAACTCTATTTTTGCCCATCTTACAGGCAGGTGATCCTTAGTCGAAGGGAAATATAATAATGTTTTTAGTTTTATAATTAAGTAACATCATGCAAGGTTCGATTTTACCCAAATTCTTGTTAGTGTTTCATATTATTAATATGGGTATTTTTAGCCCCACAATAATTTTCTTGTTCTTTTCTTGATAGCTTGGAAATAGTCTTATGATCTTTGGAATGGAAATGTACTTGAGTTATAATTCATTCGAGATTTTGGCTCCAAGATAGGTTACAGTTTCCCTTTCTTAGATTCTCCTCACTTAGACTAATATAATTTTAGCAGTTTTCATGTTTATATTGGAGTTAGGACTAGTTAAGTCATTTGATACTTAATCAACTTATGTCCATTATTGGATTGCTTAGTGTAGTTTTTCGTCTTAAAATCCTTGGTTTAGGTTGATCCTTGTACTTGTATCTCACGATATCCTTAGAAAATATTCATAGGTGGGTTAATATTTTCTTTGATGTGTCTTTCTATATTTGAGTAAATTGTTGATTATGGTGGTTTTTGTGATTTTGTTCTTACTATTATTGATTTATGGGCCCGAGATCGTGAGCTTAAACAAGTTGGAGTCCTAGGTTTTTATGTCTTTACTGTGATTGGAATTTACCCCAATATGTGCTTTGTATGTAATGATTTCATTTTAAGCTTTGCAGTGTCGATGGCTTTGGTGATAATTGTTGAACTTGAATTCTTCTTGTTGAAAAAAAGACTTGAAATTGGTAAAAAAGGTCAGTTTATGTAAATTATTTGGTTGTCTTTGGGACTTTTTACAAATTAAATATGATAAAAAAAACACTGATTTGCTTGACTACCCTATTGCTTTTGAATGTTTTTACTTTGATTAGATCGATGTATCATTTAGGCGGTCCATAAGCGTAGTCCTGAGCTACATTCTATCATTTATTCTTGTTGATAAGCTCGATATATCATCCCGAGCATTCCGTGGATACATATATTCAAGATATTGGCACACCATGGTATTAAATTCAAGGTATTATTTTGTGTAGCCTCATGTTCCTTCTAGACTTTTTTCTTTGATCCTTTTAGTCACTTGCATTAAATTATTGTATGATCATGCTTTTGAGCGTACTTGGGTAACCTTGTGTTTTAGTAGATGTGATTGAATTCTTATATATCGCTTGTCTGTTCACCATGGTGTGATTATCGTATCTTGATATTATTTATTGACTTATTAGAATCTGCGTACTTCTTTGTACACTTTTAATCTTTCTGATATTGATCGACCTATGATTCCTATATCACTTCTTGGTACTCATACTACACCTTTCTACATATTTGTTGATTCAGCTCCGAGTACAAGCTAGCCTCCCTTGATAGTTTGATCCACCTTCGCTGTCATAGACTTATATTGTGGTTAGATCCTAGCGTTCAGAGACTTGTTGCTTTTTATATTTTGGACATGCTTATGTTTTATTTTCACATAGTAAGTTTCTTGTACATTTGGATTTTCCGTACTTACTAGCTCATGTATAGGTGATACTAGGTCTCGATTTAGTTGTTCTATTAGTGTGTCATTCTCGATCACTTTGAGGTGTTTTTATACATCTTGTATCACACTATAGATATATGATATGGCCTGTTTTTATATTATATATCTTCTTCTGCTTATTATTATTATTATATTATTGTCTTACACATCTTATGTTAGTTTCAGGATGTCTTACTCAGAGGGTTAAAATAGGTGCAATAATGACCTACTTAACTATTACACGAGCAAGTTCATAGTAGAGTCTCGTGGATTAGTGTGGTAACATGTATATCTAATCTTTGAGAGCATATACATTATTATGCAGAATACTTCACTGCTTCTTGTTTCTTATCCTGTGTTGATGGTTGTACCATGTATAAACATTGTTTGTTTCACATGTCTTGGATTTCTAGAATGAGGTCATCCGTGGGCAGAAAAGAGCCTCTTGCACCTCCAGATGAAACCATAGATAGGGTTTAGGTAGAGGTCAACTGAGAGGTGGAGGGATATCATGAGCTATAACTCCAACTCGAGATTAGGAGCGGGGCACCAATATTAGATCGTGCGATAGACGCTAAACATGTTAACTTATCCCAAATGGTATGGGGCCTGCCCATCCTCCACTAGCATTCATGGCCATTCTTATGTGACATGATACTTTGGAAAAGATTCTGAGCTTTATTGAGGGCATGTCATAGGCGGGTACTTTTCTTAGAACTTCTCTTGGACCTCAGATTAGAAATGATGCTCAGACTTAGTTCAGGCAGGGAACATTGTGTTTAGAGCCTATAGGCATATGATGCAATTGTGTCTCCTTATTTAGTTTCTTAGATAGGTCTATATATTTTTCCACCTATGATTCTAGGCCATATTGTCATTGGGGAAGAAAATAATGTTAATATTGTTTAGTAAATTAAGTCCCTATGACTTAAATTTTTGGTTAGTTGTGAGGAAAGGTTGCATAAACTCAAGCTATAAGAGTAACACGAGGTTGATTATACCACTTTCCAACTTGATGGGTCAACAGGTAGTGGTGAATATCTTATTTTTAGTGCGAACTAGCTGGGTTACCTTTGAAGACTTGGGCATAATTGTCTGCGACATTCCTTGAGATATACGTACCTCACAACCTAAAGGAATGGTCATGGGATGAATTTACATATTTAATTAAGGTATCAACGACATCCATCAGTTGTCTAGAAATGCAAATATGCTTTAACGGATAAAGCATGAAATAATGCATAAATTTTTTAGAGGTCTCTCATTCCCATTTTAGATGGTTACGAAATAGTTGGTGGAGTCGGGATGTTCTTTTCTTTATATAGTTGATCACTCATGGACAATTGAAGGGATCCTCCATATGGACTATGGAGGAGACAAGAAAAGGCCCCTCTATCAGAGTGGTTTCAGCATGTCTCAGTCCCATGTAATAGGTTTTAAGGTCGAGGTTACCCATAGTAGTTTAATCCTACTAGGTTCTTTTAGGAAACCCTACGATTTACAAATGATGGAATTGTGGGTACTAATGGTTAAAAAGTTCAGGCTCTGGTTTAGACTTCTCGAGGTGCACATGGGCATTCATGCCATGGTGTCCATTCAGGTTGAGCTTAATCGTCTTAGTTATTTTCTTCTAGTATGGGTTTCTATGAGTGTGGTATTGTGGTTCATTTTACTTGAGTGTGTCTTACAACCATTTATAGAAGTATATAGGTTCAGTAGGTTTAAGCCCTTACGATTCTAGTAGATTTGAATTTTTATGGTGCTCAGGTTAGTAGGGATGGTCCCTAAGGTTTAGAGGGGTCCTTAGTCAGACAGGTTGAGTGGTCGAGGTGGACACGACCATGTGTATTGTTTTCCAGGGATCCTAGAGGTGGAGTCATTGGATGTAGTTATAATAGGTATAATCTCTTTCTCCGATCAACCTACTTATAATTTATTTGATCCCCGGTCAACATTTTCATATATGTCTGCCTATTATGTTACACAACCATAGTTAACTTGTGAGTCTATGTTTGCAGCTATATTTATCTACCCCATATGTGAATCTTTTATAGGGGATAGAGTTTATAGAGCTTTTGTGATAACCATCTTGGGTTATGATTCTTTGGTTGAGCTTATTGATTTAGATATGATGGATTTTCACTTGATTTAAGGCATGGGTTGGTTATCTTCCTATCACGCAGTCTCGGATTGCTTTTTTAAGATAGGTAATTTGTGAATGCCTAGTATTACTCCTCTTGTGTGGAGCAGTTTTTTTAGTCATATGTTGAGAGGTGTGATATATTTTATGATGGTGCAACATTTTTATCTAATATTTCCTATGTCCATGATGAAAATGTGACACACCTCCTCTTCAATTAGTTTATGTGGTTAGAGAGTTTTGTTATGTGTTTCCTACTGATCTACATTGTCTTCCTATTGAATGTAATATTGAGTTTGGATTGATGTTCAGTTGTACATAAAAAATTTTCTATTCCACCATACCAGATGTCTTAAGCTTAGGTGCATAATCTCTCAAGCAAGGGGTTTATTAGATCGATTGTATCTCCTTGGGGTGCTTCTGTCCTTCTCTTGAAAATATGATTCTACCTTGTGTAGGTGAATTGAATAGGAAAAGTTGAATAAGGTGAACATTAAGAATGAGTATCCTCTATTGAAAATAAATGACTTAATTAACTAGCTTCAGGGTGCAACAATGTTCTCCATGAAGGTTTACAAACATCCCTCAGAATACTTTTAGAACTCAATATAGCCCGTATGAGTTCTTTGTAATGAATTTTTTGTTGACTAATCCAAAAACCATTCATGAAGCTGATTAACCATCATTCATGCATTATTTGAACTCATTTTTGATAGTTTTAATCGAGAAATCTTGGTTTACTCTGGGAGTAGGGAGCAGCATGAGCAAAATTTGAGCGTCGTACTCTATACCTTGAGAGATCAATAGTTGTATGCGAAATTCATGAAGTAAGTTTTGGCTTGCGTCTTTAGAATTTTTTGGGCAAGTGGTTTACAAGGATTGGATTACGGTAAATCATGTGAAGATTGAGGTAGTTCATGGTTCGGCTAGGCCTACTTCTCTTATTGAGGTTCATAGTTTTGTCTAGTTAACATGCTATTACAAATGGTTTATTGATGGTTTTCTTCGACTACAAAACCTTTAACTAGACTGACTTAGAAAAATTTCCCCTTGTAGTTGATTGATGAGTGCATGGTGAGCTTTCTATAGCTTGAGATTTTTCCAACTTCACTACAAATTTTGACTCTTTTTGTTGAGTGACATGGGTTTACGGTATACTATGATGGGTGTTTGCCTAGGATGTCATTGATGCAGAAGGGTAGCATTATTGATTATGCTTCCAAATATATGAAGCTTCACGAGAAAAACTACCACACTCATGAAATCATTTTGGCAGTATCATTCTCACTATTAAAAATTTGATGCATTAGTTATATGGAGTTCAACATGAGGGATTCACCAATCATCGTAGTCTTTAGTATATCTTTAGCTAGAGGGATCTTAATCATAGACAATGTAGGTGGATGGAGTTTCTACAGGACAATGAATTATTAACCTTTATCATATGGGCAAGACTAATGTCGTAATACATGCCTTAAGATGAAAGGTATTGAGTATGGGAAGTTTAGATATCATAGTTATAAAGGGGTGACATATGACATTGCACATTCAGTTCGTATCCAAACAGATGGTTAGACTCGATATTACTGAGACGAACAAAGTAGGTTCTTGTGTGGAGGTTAGATCTTCTTTGGTTAAGCATATTCATGCACAACAGTTTGAGGATCTAAGATTTAAGGTGATTCAAAAAAAATTTCATAGTGGCAATTCTAGGATGGCAACCTTATATCATGAACCCAAATCTCACTATCTAACATCAGACGATATTCCAGCAAGATCGTTAATCAAACCATGGTAAGTTGGTCAGGAAATATGGGTTGGGTCTTTTCCTAATTAGTCTCGCCTAAATCTATGTTGTTTAAACCTTCACTAAGACCCCTATATAAAAGTTTTAACTCCAAATATCCCTAAATTAAAATCATTCTCTCAAATTTATAAGAAAGAACTAGTCTTCCTCCCAAATATTTCTCTCTCTAGTAAACATGAAGAAGAAGGGTAAAAGCGAGGGTTTGCAAGTCAAGTCCCAAATTCCTCAGTTGAAGTTAAGCAATTGGCTTTGAGGTATGATAGTTTTCATCCGTAGATTCCTTCAATTCATAAAGTTCCCCATTTTCCCATTTTCAAAGATAGAAAATCCTAATTGTGTTAGGGGTTTCTTCAACTTCCATGGGTTATTATGATTTCTAATTTAAATGACTGAATTATGATCTCTTATCATGAATTGCTGAAATACTATGACTTTGTGATGATTCCTTTATGAACATTTCAAATCCCCATGTTGTCCTAGTCATGATCATATCATGTGATTTTTAAGTATGAAAGAAGAGTTGTATGAAATCAAGCATGTATCAGTAGAATTAGATGGAACTATTATGAATTTCAAACCTATGTCTAAACCATGTTTTCTAGATATTGATACTTGAGAGTGGGCTTTGAACCTTTAAATGTGAAATATGTTATTATGCATGTCCTTATGAAATCTATTTAAATGTTTTAAGGATGCTTTGAGAGTGAAGTATCAAAGATGAAGTTGTTATTGTGTTGTTCAAAGGATTTCTCATATATACAGAGGAAAGCATGAGTGTGAAAGGTTTTATCACATAGTGAAGGGTTCTAAGGTTTAAAAGTCCTATCACCATATAGTACTTGTTTACCTCACCTAGGGTTGGGGTGTTACACATAAAACCTAGGCTGACCTTATTTTACTTGATAAGCTTGATTTTGGTGTGACTCCGAGTATGGACTGGTCATCCCCCTAATGTGCAGTCTTAGATTTATTCTCTAGGTCCATTATCTTAGACATGCCTTGTATTCCTCTGATGGTGTTGCAGGGCTTTTGTATTAGCACACCAGTTTAAATTATTTCTCATATTCAAGGTAAATTGTTAATGGCTAGCAATTCTTTATATTACCTGTCCTATGTACATCATATGAGTAACAAAGTCTATCCAGTTGTGTTAGTCTCAATCATATGTAATTATGTGGATGAGTTCTCTACCAACCTACATAGACTACCCCTAGAGTGTGATATTAATTTTCATGTGAGCTTGAGTTGGATTCTCAACCTACTCCTATTCGAAAATATCAGATGGTCCCTTAAAATATCAAGGATCGTAGTTTTACTTTTTAGGATATCTTGAGTAAGGGATTCATTAGGCCTAGTGGGTCACCTTAGGGTGCTCCCATATTTTTGTGAAATAGAAAAATTATACGATGCACATGTGTAGTGATTTTACCGTTAATAAGGTGACAATGAAGAACCATTATAGTTCTTTTGTATGATTGATTTGAGGTCTAGTTAGCATCAACCAAGGATCAAGGAAATGGACATCCATAATAAAATGCTTAGGACTCCGTATGGACATTATGCAATCCTTGTATGTATTTGAGGCTGACTATTACCCTCCTAATTTATAAACTTTAAAAAGCAGGTATTCAGGCCTTATCTTGATTTTTTTGTAATATTGTCCATCACTTATATTCTTATATACTCGTAGAGCGAAAGATATCATGAGAAGTAATTGAGGATTGTGTACAAGAATTTTAGAGATCAACCACTCCATATTAAATTCTCTTAGTGCAAGTTTTGGCTTGAGTCTGTAGCATCATTGGGTCACATAGTGTCCTAGGATAGCATTATGGTAGATTGAACGAAGATTGAGGTTATTTGTGATTAGGCATGACCCACATCAGTTACTGAGATTTGGAGTTTTGTTGAAATAGCAGGCTACTACAGGCGGTTTGTGGAGGGCTTCTCAACTATTGTAGAACCCTTGACCCAATCGAGTAGTCTCGATATTCCTTTTGGGTGGCCTGAGATGTTTGAGTTAAGATTTTGGAGGCTCTAAGAATAGCTTAATATTTTATGGTGACGCATCCGAAGATGTTCTCGATTATGTATTGATGCAACGTGGTTGTGTTATTGCTTTTATGTTGATGCACAAGCTACATTAGTGCAACAACCTGCCTTATTACTTGGAGTTGGTGGCACTAGTTTTTTAATACTTAAGGCACTACATGTATGGAGTTCTTTATGATATCTGTACTTATCACTGGAGTTTTTGGTAAATTATGAGCTAGTGGGACCTGAATTCGAGGAAGCACTATTGGATTGAGCTCCTAAAGTACTATGACCTCTCCATTATCTATTATGCAGGAAAGGCCTATTTGATAAAGAAAGAATTGAGCCTGAAGGCATTGAGTATTAAAATCAGGCATTCTTGTCTATCGTGGAGTGACCTTTTCTTTTGACATTTACTCGTTAGCCAATCAGATGATTCAACTAGATATTTCAAATTCTAGGTGTGTCTTAGCCTTCGTGCGATTTTAGTCTTTCTTACTTAATTGGATCCATGGTTATCAGTTTGAGGATAAGGCATAAGTGGATTTTCAATATTGGACGTTAGAGGGTGATGCCGACAAGGCTACCTTATATTCAGATAGAGTTTTGAGGTTCACTGGCAGTATGTGTGTTTTAAGAGTTGGGGATTTGTTATTGTTGATACATAGTGAAGCCCATGGTTCTACATATTCCAACCTCTCGGGCACTGAGAATATGTATCGTGAATTGAGGTAGTACAATTTGATGAGTGTTTTCAGTGCTCTTAGCAGGTGAAGGCCAAGCATTTGAGGCCCGTTGGTGAGTTCCAGAGATTAGCTATTATGGAATGGAAATTGGAACACATCATTATGGACTTTGTAGTGGGTTTGCCTCATACATGTAGAAGTGTTGACAACATTTGGGTCATCATTGTCTTATTGACCATGTCAACACAGTCCTTCCCTATTGAGCCTTTATTCAGCATTGAGAGGTTGGCCGCTATCCATATTCAGGAGGTATTTTTTCTTGATGGTCTGCTTAATTTATTATCTCACATCGGAGTTCTCAGTTTACTTCTAGATTTTGGCGGACCTTTTAGGATGAGTTGGGTACACGTGTTTACGTTATCACAACTTTCCCTTTGGAGATTGATGGACAATTGGAGCATATTATTCAAGTTCTTGAGGATATGTTTTGGGTCTATATTTTTGAGTTTGGAGTTCATAAAGACCAGTTATTTCTTTTTACACAGTTTGTGTACAATAACAACTACCATTCTAGTATCCGGATTGACCCTTTTGAGGACTTATATGGTAGGCATTGTCGCTATCTGGTTTGTTGGTTTGAGTGTACAGAGGCTAGGCTGCATGGTACGTACTAGATTCAAAATTCCTTTTACCAGGTGTGGTTGATTTAAAATAGGCTCTGGACAGCTCAAAGTAGACATTTGAGTTGTGTTGATCGTAGGCGTCGGTCTTTGAGGTTTTCAGTTGGTGATCGGGTTTTCCTAAAATATTAACAACTTAATTGAGGAATTTGATGTACTTTAGTTCTGTATCTTATCGGGAATTCATTATTAGGTAAAGTGGTATCTTGTACTTATGTGCTTGCTTTGATCATTACCCACCATATTGTTTGTATGTATGTTAATTTTATTCTCAACACAAATCCTGGTGACTTCAATTTATGACAATTTGAGATCCTTCATCTTCTTATCAGAATATCATGATATATGCATGATGTTACTGAGACATTCCTCTGCACCTTCACTAATCGAGAGAAGTAATAATGAATTACCTTTGTAAACTCCAATAATTTACAGTCACTCTTGAAAAACACAATATCGGTTATGCTTTTTCTATCATCAATATTTGAAATACAATAAATATCACAAAATTCACAAGGTTAAAATCATTATGAGGGAATGAAACATCATAAGGTCTATCATATGTTTCAATTAACAAATAATTCTTTTAATGTAACAACCCTAAAAATGAATAGGATAAATACTTAAGGTGTCAAGAATGCTTGTGATTAGACCAAGGTTCACACAAATTGATACGCATAAAACCAGACCTCAGAACCCTTACAACGACCAAGAAAACTAACTTGGGGAATTAGTTGAGCTTGGAAAGGTTGGAAACAAACCATGTGAGGCTCTCGAAAATAAAGATTTAATAGAAAGAGTCTTTACCAGACTTTAAAGAGGAAATTTTAAGTTTTGAGGGTCCAGGGGTAAAATGGTCTTTTCCAGGCCAAGGGTAATATTGTAATTACCCTGAGGAATTAATAAATTAATTAATTAATTTAATATAAAAGAGCAATTTGGGTTGGGGCGACCCAAAGTGACCCATTTTCGCAAATGGGGTGTCACTCGGGTTCGAGCACCACTAGAAGCATCAAATTTAGGATTTAATTGTTGATTAAAAATCTTAATTTTTGTAAGGGCATAATGGTCATTTCACCTAAGCTAAAAAAATTAGATTTTATTATTTAAATTAAACCTTACTTTGACTAAATTCAAACCTACACTCTTAAACCTAATAAATCTCTTTCACGTCACTCAACTCTCTTTCACGTCTCTCAACTCTCATTCTCTCACGCTCTGCCTAACAAAAGAAAAATCATGAACTGTTTAACAACAAAAGTTCATCACACTTGAAAAACAAACACAAAAATTCTAAGAAAGCAAGTTAACCAAAAATGTTAGGCAAAAGGGAGGTGTGGTCCGTCGAGAATTGGTGAAAGTTTTGGTGTTGGAGGTGATTGGAGAGGATTTTGTACAGCAGGTTCTGAGTGGATTAAACGTCAAAAGGTATGAGTTTCTTATCTCTTGGTCCCTTTCCCAAGAGTCCCCTTACGATTGAAGATATTCTCTTCGAAACTAAGGTTGTTCCCCCGTTCCATGTCCTTGTCACTATCTCCAAAATGACTTCGTAGGTTGGGTATTTTGTGCTGGTAGATTTAGGAGTGTATGTTCTTTTCGCATTGAATGTGAATATGTTTATGTAAGTTAAAACACGAAAATTACAAGCAATGTATGATAAAAAAAATGATGTTTCTGGGTGCACGTTAGCAGTGAACCTTGGCAGTGAATGAGCTCACTGTTAGGCGTATAAATTAACAAGTTGATTATGTGTATTTTATGTGTGAAATGGGTATAAAATGCGATCTTCATTGTAATGAAATATGGTTGATTGAATATCAATATTTTAGCCAAATAAACTTAGGAAAGATGCGCCTAAAAATTTATCAAAATGATTTATGAATGCACCCTTTGAATCATGTGAAAATGTTGATGAAAATGAGTCAAAGAGTGATTAAAATTTCCAGCAACTATGCAATATTATTTTAGGCTGGATATTAACGCATTTTAAAGAGGCGAGGCCACCAGGATTTGAACCTGTGACCTCACCCTTTAGCTATTGGTTTTGCGAAAAAAAAGGAAAAGAAAATGGGGCTAGGGGGAATTGAACCTGGCTACTGGTTCACGAGAAGGGAAACAGAAAATGGGTCTAAGGGGAACCGAACCTGGATACTGGTTTCACGAGAAGGGGAAAAGAAAATGGGGCTAAGGGGAATCGAACCTGGCCACTGTGAATTCGCGAGAAAAGAAAAGAAAAAACAAAGGGGGTAGGGGGATTCATACTTGCGAACTGGAGAAGATAGAGGAGAAAAATAATTAAGCAAATAAATGGGAGGAGTGGGATTCGAATTCACGACCTCCCAAGCCCCTAGCAAAATTAAATTAAAATAAGGAGGCTGTGGGGGTTCGAACCCACAACCTCCCTATTCCAGCGAATTAAATGTTAAAAATCAAAGAGGTTGTGGGGGTTTGATCCCACAACCTCTTGGTTTGGGTGAAAATGGGAAAAGTGATGTTAATAAAAAATTAAAAGGGGTTGTGGGGGTTCGAACCCACAATCTTTCGACCAATTTAAGAAGAAAATCAAGTAGAGAATTAAAGATATGTTATTAATGTTGTGGTCCAATATAGAATTCCAATGTCATGGAGATTAAAAATAAAATCAATAAAAATGTGAATGTTATCCAAGAGATTCGAACTTGGGTTCCCTTTCCCAAACTTCCGTATTTATATATAAGTCATACGTGAACAAAATATCCAAGAATAATGCCACATACTTAGATCAAAATCAAGATCTTGACATTTATACAAGATATATAAGTCTTGTACTACATAATCTTAGGAAAGTAAGAATCACTTAACGAACTATGAATGAAGCTCCATGGCTTGTATGTATAGACACATAAGTATAACATACATTCAAAAGTAAGTGAACCTAAGATGTGTGTAATGAAATGATGAACCCTAGAACGGTTAAGTATGAGTGTCAGATACACCAAACGGAATAGTGAATTGGCATATGATAACATGAACTATGAAATGATGAAATGAACCATGAAATAATGAAACTTTAGAAGAGTAAAGTAAAGGTGTGAAACACACCAAATGACCAAGTGTATTGGCATCTAATAAGATGAACATTTACATAACAAGAGGTGAGTAACTATGAAAAACAAAGGTGACAATGATGAAGAATGTGGTGACAACATGATATGAGGCTAATGTATATGATGAGAGAAATCTCAAATGAGTCTAAGTAAATGTTACCAATAGGTACTCACCTATGAGAGTGTAAGATAATGAAGAGACAAGTCTCTATGAACACTCTAATGAGAGTATTGAGCTTAACACGCTCAATACGAATGATAAGATGACAAATCATCTAATCAGATATGATGTCCTCATACTAGAAGCCAACTTCCATGAAGTATGAGATGAATTTAATTGAAATTTATACTGAGCACCGATAGACTAGCTATGAGTGCTGATGCCTTTATTCGGGAAGGGCGGAGGTTCACGTAACTCTCATGAGATGAGACTGTCCGACTTGTCGGGTATGGGTCTACTTACATCTCCTAGTCTTCAAACCTATACTGCCAATATAGGTATCTGGCAGAGTTAAATTCCCATGTACGCTAGCATGTTATTGGGTCACTTTGGCTGGTGATTCCACCTCTGTTCGGTGTGGGCGTGACACTGGATTTCATGATGCTCACATGATCTATGTCGGTTAAAGTTAATGTTCCAAATGAATGAATGAGGCACGCCTCAAATGAAGCACATAATGAAATGAATGATACCAAAAGGTGTTAGGATAGGATAATCAAGAGGTGAGCTAGACTCAATTAATGACATTAGGTTATTCTTGATCATTGTACAACAAACCCAATGAAAGTCTTAAACTACACCCTAGGTATAGCTGGTGTCCACTCTAGCCTATGAACAAAATAAAATGAAGTATGTATCAATGAATGAAGCAGACTTTGTGTTTGCTAATTAAGACTCCCTAGTTGAGGTCCCATATCTTGGACCCCATTTTGGAAAATCTTAATATCAAGTCCATGATTCCAAGGTCTCATGTCATATGAATGAATATATGAAAGAATCTTTGTGTTATATGTTATATGCTATGTGCAATATGATATTTATGATGATGCATGTTACTCTCATGGCATGACATTCCTAATCCAAATTTGGGAAGCTCATGGACTTTCCTAATCCAAATTTATAAATTTCACTTACTTTCATAATCCAAATTTGGCAAGTCAACTGACTTCACTTCCCATAATCATGTTGTTATGGAAGAGCGATTCTTTATCATTCATGTCTTTGGTGTGTGCTTTAATATACCCACTCTTAGTACATGTCTGTACTAACTCTATACAACTCTACTATTTTAGGTGCAGGCATAGGTGGATGATAGAGGCACAGGATCATCGTTGCAGATATCCGGACTTTCAGCATTCATCCGGTCCTGGTAAGTCCTCATGCTTTCGAGGATGCTACTGTCTTACATTCTAGTTTAGTTTTACAGTTGATCTAGTGGAGCATGTTCCACTAGCGTTTCTTTCCTCTTTTTATTCGGACTTTGTATTGGTGCAATTTTGGCAATTATACACTTAATACTTATTAAACTATTTCTTTCAGTTGCTTATCTATTGATGTTAGATGGTTGATGATGAACAATTATGAAATGTTAAGAATGTTTAGCAAGTATGTTAAAGAACAAAAAGTTTTAAATTTTCTGCTAAAATTAACCTAAGTGAAGTATGAATAACGCAAGTAGGCTTGTCTGCGACCTTTGAGAGGTTAACAACGCCGGTCTCGTCTGGGTCTATATTCCAGTCGTGACAATGTTGTTATCAGAGCACTAGGTTATATTCCGAAAAGAATAAGTTCACATCAACCACATTGAGTAGTTTCTAAGTCATGGTTGTGAAGTGCACGACTATCCTGGATTAGAGACTACATGATGCGTAGGAAAAATTTCCCTTCTACTAATCTTATCGCGCCTTCTGTAATTTCAGATTTCTTTATGTTATGAGCGTTTCAAACATCAATCCTTGTTGTTTTCAAAGAATGAACACTAGGGGGGCTATTGGTTAGAGGAGAGGAGGACCAGCTGCTGGGGACGATCAAGTTCCACCCCAGGCCCCAGCTGAAGGAGTGGCCATTAAAGTTAACCAAGTTGGGTTGACTGATGCTGAGGTGAGGGAATGTCTAGCCCGATGTCACATGCCATCACGATGCAGGCTCAGGCTATGATTGCCCAAGTTAACTGACATGATATTTAGACGGAGAACCCACAGTTTTGCAACATGGTTGACAGACTGCAAGATTTCATGAGGAGGAATCCTCCTATATTTAGAGGAATAAGACATCAGAGGATCCTCAAGAGTTTGTAGACAAGGTGCATAAGATCCTGGTGGCTATGAGGGCCAGTGATATTAAGAAGGCTAAGCTGACTTCCTATCAGCTCAAGGATGTTGCACAGACTTGGTGCAAGATGTGGCAAGATAGCCCTGTCTTAGGTGGAGTACCAGTCTCTTGGGAGTTGTTCAAGACAATATTTATGGAGATATTCTCCCCCAAAGAGTTGAGGGAATCCAAGGTTGAGGAGTTCATAAACCTTAAACAAGGCTCTATGACAGTCAGGGAGTATTCCCTAAAGTTTGTTAAGCTATCAAGGTATGTTACTTTACCTAGTATTTAATAGAAAGAATGGGGAGAATACTAAGATTTTTTGAAATCATCCATGTATGCTACTACCCTTGTTTCTAAAAGCAGGGATGAGATGAGCAGGTTCCTGACAGGTATCAATGGAGACCTTGAGGAGGAGTGTCGATCTGTGATGCTCCATGATAATATGGATCTTTCCAGGTTGATGGTGCATGTCCAGCAGGTAGAGGACAGCCGCAGAAAAAGAGGTGTTTGTGATTTTAGAAGGCCTAGGCCTCAAGATCAGGCAGGTCCTAGTCATTAAAACCACAGAAACAACTTTGGCGTCTGTGAGCAGCCAAGGTTCAAAAAGGGGCAACAAAGTTCTGGGAATTCCAATCCTTATAGAGGTGCTACACCTAGAGAAGGTAGAACTGAGACCAAGAAGGGAAATGGAGATGAGATACAACGTCCTAAAAATAATTTTTCTAAGTGTGGCCGAGCTCACAGTGGAGAGTATAGACAGGGTACAAATGCCTTCTTCGGTTGTGGTAAGACTGGACACGTGGTAAGAGACTGTCCACAGAACAGAAGCAGGCTGGAGGTAATGCTCAGCCTAGACCTAACCCACAGGGTGCAGCAGCAGCCGAGCCTCCCAAGAGGAACTGATTCTATGCCCTGAAGGGATGGGAGGAGCAGGAGAAGTCTGCTGATGTGGTCATAGGTATGATGTTTTATGCTTTACTTGATCCAGTTTCTACGCTTTCCTTTAGGACTCCTCTGCTTGCCCTTACTTTTGAAGTACTACCTGAAGTTCTGCATGATCCTATAGTGGTTAGTACTTCTTTAGGATAAAATATAAGAACTGATAGGGTATACAAGGATTGCCCAATAGTTGTAAGTTGTAAGACTATGTGAGCAAACGTGGTTAAGTTACCCATAAATGATTTTGATGTTATTCTTGGCATGGACTTGTTTTAAAGTTGTTATGATCGCTTGGACTGTTGTAGTAGAGTGGTGAGATTTCGCTTCCCTAATGAAGAAGAGTTAGTCTGGGAGGGATACAATTCAAGTCATTTTAATCCCTTGATTTCAAAATCATATGGCCAATAAAATGATGTCAAAGGGGTTACTATGTCATCTTGTGAGTGTTAATGATTTAGATCATGACTTCCTTCCATAGACTCAGTGCATGTAGTGAATGAGTTCCTAGATGTGTTTCCTGAAGATTTTCGTGGAGTTCCTTTCCTTTGAGAGATCAACTTTGGTATCGACTTAGAACCCGATACTAAACAAATCTCAATTACTCCTTATAGAATAGCTCCAGAAGGACTCAAAGAGTTGAAGCTGCAGTTAAAAGATCTCACTAATAAGGGTTTCATTTTGCCGAGCATATCCTGTTGGGGCACTCCAGTGTTGTTGTAAAGAAGAAAGATGGCATCCTTAGAATGTGTATCGATTATCGGCAGGTCAACAAAGTTAATATCAAGAACAAATATCCACTTCACAAGATAGATGACTTGTTTGACAAACTCCAAGGGTCTAGTTTATTTTCGAAAATTGATCTTTGTTCAATGTACAATCAGCTTAGTGTTAGGATGGAGATATCCCAAAGACAGCCTTTCGTACCCGCTATGGTGACTATGAGTTTTAGTCAAGTGATTTGGTCTTAGGAATGCACCTGTTGCATTTATGAATCTCATGAACATGGTCTTCCATGAATACCTTGAATCTTTCATCATAATATTCATTGATGACATTCTGATCTACTCTAAGACCAAGGAAGAGCATGAACAACATTTGAGACTAACCTTGCAGGTACTTAGACAACACCAGTTGTATGCCAAATTAAGCAAATATGAATTTTGGCTTAGATTGGTGACCTTCGTGGGTCATGTTGTGTCCGATCAGGGTGTGGAGGTGGATCCCATAAAGACTGAGGTTGTGAAGGACTGGCCAAAGCCTCTTACTCCCACTGACATTCCTAGCTTTTTAGGATTGGCTGGTTACTACCGCAGGTTTGTGTCGGGCTTTTCTTCCAGTGCTTCCCCATTGATAGCTCTAACTAAGAAGAAATCCAAGTTTGAATGGACGGAGACTTGTGAGAAGAGTTTCATGGAGATCAAGGACAAACTCACTTCAGCACCGGTGCTTACTCTACCCAAGTGCGGTGAGAATTACACGTTTTATTGTGATGCATCTAGGGTTGGTTTGGGTTGTGTTCTTATGCAGGCTGGTAAGGTTATAGCCTATGCTTCCAGGCAGCTCAAGGTTTATGAGAAAATTATCCCACTCATGACCTGGAGTTGGCAGTTATGGTGTTTGCACTGAAGCTGTGGAGGCGTTATTTGTATGGAGTGCACGTGGATGTGTTCACAGACCATAAGAGTCTCCTATACGTGTTCACACAGAGGGAGTTGAATCTACGTCAGCGGAGAAGGTTGGAGCTTTTGAAGGATTATGACATGAATGTGCACTACCATCCAGATAAGCCAAATGTTGTAGATGATGCTTTGAGCTGGATGAGCATGGGAAGTACAACCCACGTTGACAAAGAGAATAAGGAGATGGTGAATGATGTACACAGACAGGCCACATTGGGTGTTCGATCGGTTGACTCTACTAGTGGGGATGTTTCAGTTCATCCTAGTTCTGAATCATCCTTGGTAGTTGAAGTCAAGAAGGGTTAGCATCTAGATCCTGTGTTGATGGAGCTGAAGGAATCAATACTGATGAAGATGAATGATTCTTTTGCTTTGGGAGGTGATGGCATACTTAAGTATCAAGACAGTCTGTGTGTACCACATGTGGATGATTTGTAGACCAAGATTATTGCAGAGGCCCATGGTTTCACTTATTCCATACATCCAGGTTCCACCAAGATGTATCATGATCTTAAGGAGATTTATTGGTGGGATGGTATAAATAAGGACATTGCAGAATATGTGGCCAAGTGCCCAAATTTTCAGTAGGTTAAGGAAGAGCATCTTAATCCTGGTGGTCTGACTCAACTTATTGAGGTTCACAACTGGAAGTGGGAGTCCATTAATATGGACTTCGTGGTTGGTCTTCTGAGGACTAGGAGGAAGCATTATTCCATATGGGTTATTATGGACAGATTGACTAAGTCTTCCCACTTTATCCCTATGAAGTCTACCTACAAAGACGAGGATTATGTGAGACTCTACATTGACAAGATTGTGAGATGTAATGGGATTCGTTTGTCTATCATTTCAGATAGAGGAGCTCAGTTTTCTTCACATTTCTGGAGATCTTTCAGAAGAGCTTGGGGTAAAGCTTAGCACTGCCTTTCATCCTCAGACAGATGGGCAGGCAGAGCGCACCATTAAGACATTGGTGGACATGTTGAGAGCGTGTGTGATTGACTTTAGATGTAACTGGGATGACCATCTGCCTTTCATAAAGTTCTCGTACAATAATAGCTATCACTCCAGCATTGGGATGGCACCGTTTGAGGCACTATATGGTAGGAGGTGTAGATCTCAAGTTGGGTGATTCAATGTTGGAGAGTCATCCATTTTGGGTTTAGAGATCATTAATGATGCCGTAGAGAAGGTCTGAGTGATTAGGGACATGTTGTCTACTGCTTATAGTCGGCAGAAGTCATATGCTGATAACAGAAACTGGCCCTTAGAGTTTGATGTTGGTGACCATGTTTACTTGATGATATCACCTATGAAAGGGGTGATGAGATTTGGTAGAAAAGGGAAGCTGAGTCTGAGGTATGTTGGGACATATGAGATCCTACAGTGTGTGGGTGAGGTGGCCTATGAGTTAGCTTTGCCTGCGGAGCTAGCTTCTGTTCATCCAGTCTTTCATGTCTATATATTGAAGAAGTGTCTAGGTAATCCAGTGTAAATCCTACATGTTGAAGGTTTGGGGGTTGGTGAAGACTTGTCTTATGAAGAGGTACCTATTGATATCTTAGACACACATGTCAAGCGGCTGAGGAACAAGGAGATTGCCACAACGAAGGTATTCTGGAGAAATCATCTTGTTAAGGGTACTACGTGGGAGGCTGAGGCCGACATGAGGTCCCGCTACCCTCATCTTTTAAGCTCTTGAGGTTAGACTTCCTACTCTTAAACCTATGTTCCTTATATCTTCGTATTTGTTGCTTTTGCTTGAATGTGCATAGTGATTTTATTATGATCTGACTGGCATTACGATATGAAGTGGTAGTGTCATTCGGGGACGAATGTTCCTAAGGGGGGGATAATATAACTACCCTAAAAATGAATAGGATAAATACTTAAGGTGTAAAGAATTCTTGCGATTAGACCATGGTTCACATGAATTTATATGCGTAAAAAAAGACCTCATAACCCTTAATACGACCAAGACAACTAACTTGGGGAGTTAGATGAGCTTGGAAAGGTTGGAACCAACCATGTGAGTCTCTCAAAAATGAAAATTTAATCGAAAAAGTCTTCACGAGACTTAAGAGAGGAAATTTCAAGTTTTGAGGGTCCAGGGGTAAAATGGTATTTTCCAGGCCAGGGGTAATATTGTAATTTCCCCGAGGAATTAATAAATTAATTGATTAATTTAATTTAAAAGATCAATTCGGGTTGGGGCGACCCAAAGTGACCCATTTTCGCAAATGGGGTGTCACTCGGGTTCGAGCCCTACTAGAAACATCAAATTAAGGATTTAATTGATGATTAAAAATCTGAATTTTGTAAGGGCATAATGGTCATTTAAACTAAGCTAAATAAATCAGATTTTATTAATTAAATTAAACTTTACTTTGACTAAATTCAAACCTACACTCCTAATCCTAATAAATCTCTTTCACATCACTCAACTCTCTTTCACATCTCTCAACTCTCATTGTCTCATGCTCTGCCTAACAAAGGAAAACTCAAGAACTGTTTAACAACAAAATTTCTTCACACTTGAAGAACAAATACGAAAATTCTAAGAAAGCAAGTTAACCAAAAACGTTAGGCAAAATGGAGGTGTGGTCCGTCAAGAATTGGTAAAAGTTTTGGTGTTGGACGTGATTGGAGAGGGTTTTAGTAAGAAGGTCGTGTGTAGACTAAAGGTAAAAAAGTATGAGTTCCTTTTCTCTTGGTCCCTATCCCAAGAGGTCCCTTACGATTCAAGATATTCACTCCGAAACTAAGGTTTTCCCCCGTTGCATGTCCTTGTCACTAGCTCCCAAATGACTTTGTAGGTTGGGTTTGTGCTTGTAGATTTAGGCGTGTATGATGTTTTTTTATTGAATGTGAATATGTTTATGTAGGTGAAATCACGAAAATGACAAGCAATGTATGATAAAAAAATGATGTGTGTGGGTGCACGTTGGCAGTGAACTTTGGCAGTCAATGAGCTCACTGTTAGACGTATGAATTAACAAGTTGATTATGTGTATTTTATGCGTTAAATGGGTTTAAAATGTTATCTTCATTGTAATATAATATGTTTGATTGAATAACAATATTTTAGCCAAATAAACTTATGAAAGATGAACCTAAAAATGTATCAAAACTATTTATGAATGCACCCTCCGAATCATGTGAAAATATTTATGAAAATGAGTTGAAGAGTGACTAAAATTTCCAGCAACTATGCAATGTTATTTTAGGCTAAAGCTTAAACAAGAAATCTGGAAATTAACGTATTTCAAAGAGGTGAGGCCACCAGGATTCGAACCTGTGACCTCACCCATTAGCTATTGTATTCGCGAAAAAAAGGAAAAGAAAATGGGGCTAAGGGGAATCGAGCCTGGCTACTGGTTTTGCGAGAAGGGAAAAAGAAAATGGGGCTAAGGGGACTCGAACCTAACCACTATGAATTCGCGAGAAAAGAAAAGAAAAAACAAAGGGGCCTGGGAGATTCAAACTCACGAACTGGAGGAGAAAGAGGAGAAAAATAATTAACCAAATAAATGGGAGGATTGGGATTAAAACCTACAACCTCCCAAGCCCCTAGCAAAACTAAATTAAAATAAGGAGGTTGTGGGGGTTCAAACCCACAACCTCTATATTCCGACGAATTAAATGATAAAAATCAAAGAGGCTGCGGGGGTTTGATCCCAAAACCTCTTGGTTTGGGAAAAAATGGGCAAAGTGATGTTAATGAAAAATAGAAAGGGGTTTTTGGTGTTCGAACCCAAAACCCTTCGGCAAATTTAAGAAGATAATCAAGTAGAGAATTAAAGATATGTAATATTAATGTTGGGTTAAATCTAGAGTCCCAATGTCATGGAGATTAAAAATAAAATCAATGAAAATGTAAATGTTATCCAAGAGATTCGAACTTGGGTTCCCTTGCTCAAACTTCCGTAATTATACATAAGTCATACATTAACAAAATATCAAAGAATAATGCCACCTACTTAGATAATAATCAATATCTTGACATATACAAGATACATAAGTCTTGTACTACATAATCTTAGGAAATTAAGAATCACTTAACGAACTATGAATGAAGCCCCATGGCTTGTATGCATAGACACATAAGTCTAACATACGTTCAAAAGTAAGTGAACTTAAAATGAATGTAATGAGATGATGAACCCTAGGAGGGTTAAGTATGAGTTAAAGATACACTAAATGGCCAAGTGCATTGTCATATGATGAGATGAACTATGAAATGATGAAATGAACAATGAAATAATGAAACCCTTGAAGGGTTAATTAAGGGTGTGAAACACACCAAATGACCAAGTGTATTGACATCTCATAAAATGAACATTCACGTAATAAGAGGTGAGTAACTATGAAAGGCAAAGGTGATAATGATGAAGAATGTTGTGACAACATGATATGAGGCTAATGTAAATAATGAGAGAAATCTAAAATGAATTTAACTAAATGTTACCAATATGTACTCACCTATGAGAGTGTAAGATAATGAAGAGACCATTCTCTATAAACACTCTAATGAGAGTATTGATCTTAACAAACTCAATACGAATAATGAGATGAGAAATCATCTAATGAGCTATGATGTCCTCATAATAGAAGCCATCTTCCATGACGTATGAGATGAATGTAATGGAACTTTATACTAAGCACTGATAGACTAGCTATGAGCGGTGATGCCTTCTTTCAGGAAGGCTGGAGGTTCACACATTTCTCATGAGATGAGAATGTCCGGCTTACCGGGTATGGATCTCCTTACATCTCATAGTCTTTGAACATAGATTGCCAATATAGGGATCTTGCGGGGTTAAATTCCCATGTGCGCTAGCATGTTATTAGGTCACTTTGTCCGATGATTCCACCTCTTTTCAGTGTGGGGGATACACTGGATTTCATAATGCTAACATGATCTATGTCGGTTAAATTTAAAGTTCCCAATGAATGAATGAGGCCAGCCTCAAATGAAGCACATAATAAAATGAATGATACCAAAAGGTGTTAGGATAGTATCATCAAGAGGTGAGCTAGACTCAGGTAATGAAATTAGGTTATTCTTGATCATTTCATAGCAAACCTGATGAAAGTCTGAACCTACACCCTAGGTATAGTTAATGTCCACTCTAGCCTATGAACGAAATGAAATGAAGTACGTATAAATGAATGAAGCAGACTCTGTGTTTGCTAATGAAGACTCCCTAGTTGAGCACCCGTATGTATAGCCCTCATTTTGGAAATTCTTAATGTCAAGTCTATGATGATGCATGTTACTCTTATGGAATGACTTTCCTAATCCAAATTTGGGAAGATCATGGACTTTCCTAATCCAAATTTGAAAAGTTCAGTGACTTTCATAATCCAAATATAGAAAGTCCACTGACTTGACTTCCTATAATCATGTTGTTAGGGAAGAGCTATTCTTTCTCATGCATGTCCTTTGTGTGTACTTGCATATACCCATACTTAGTACAAGTGTGTTCTACCCTATACAACTCTACTATTTTAGGTGCAGGTACAAGTGGACGATAGACCTATAGGATCGTCGTTGCAGATATCCGGACTTTCAGCATTCATCTGGTTCTGGTAGGTCCTCATGCTTTAGAGGATGCTACTGTTTTACATTCTAGTTTAGTTATAAGAGTTGAGCTAGTGGAGCATGTTCCACTAGCATTTCTTTCCTGTTTTTATTTAGACTTTGTATTGGTGCCATTTAGGCAATTATACACTTAATACTTATTGAACTATTTCTTTCAGTTGCTTATCTATTAATGTGAGACGGTTGGTGATGAACAATTATGAAATGTTAAGAATGTTTAGTATGTTAAATAATAAAAAGTTTAAAAATTTCCGTTAAAATTAACCTAAGTGAAGTATGAATAACGCAAGTAGGCTTGTCTGCGACCTCTGAGAGATTAACGACGTCGGTCTCGTCTGCGGTCTAGATTCCAGTCATGACATCTAGAACCTCCAAGTGAGGGGATGTAGGAGGTTTCATGAAGCGACATACTACATCAACTACAAATAATATATTTGATATCCAATATGTTAAATACTATTCCACTAGTCTTTTGAAACAAAATTGAATCCAACTTTTCCCATCATCAAACTTTGATAATTTGGTTCCATCCTTCATTTAGGTGTTCAAAGGGTTTAACTTGAACATGTATGATAATCATCTTAGAATAATTTTATTAAGATATGAAGATTCATTAAATTATTTGGAGAAAATTGTCAAATTCCCCCTCGACGTATACCCAAATTTCCAACTACACACTTAAAGTTCACGGGTGTCTTATAACCCCCTGAGCAGTTCAAAAATGAAATCATAACCATATCTATGGTGGCATCTAAGTTTCACGCATTTGATACATGGAAACGTCATCATTTATATATTTTTTAAATTCTTTATATTCCTTTACATTTTTTTTTATTTTCACCCATCCCTTCTATCACCAAAGAACTTTCACCATTTTCAACATTACTAAAAAACCATAAGTTCATCAAAATTGTGTCTTTGAAGAAGATATGTGAATAATAAACAGAGTCTTTGATGAATATAGGCGAATGATGATATCAGAATATTTGAACATTGCTTTGAAAATCTAAAAAAATTAAAAAAAGAGAAGGAATAGGGGAGAGAGGACGAACAAGGCAAATTATTATTTCCATTAATGGAGGTCACCGAAGCTCTCGAGGAAGATGAGAAGTCTTTGATGTCTTCCACATCATCGTCAATAGTTTTAAAGAGGAAAACCCCGATTCACCGATGATTGAGGATTAAATTAGATTGATAGTGACAATTTTTGAGGTGTAGTTGATTTAGAGATTTGAGATTGATAACTAAAGGATATATTAGGGGGAAAATGAATTTGAATTTAACCCAGATCCCCTAGATGATAGTTCTTAATAGGCAAGAAAGAAGAAAAATGGTGTGCCCCATTTTGCAATTTCTAGTGTTGCCTCCCAAATTAGGTGAACATACAAACATAAATCGGTCAATGAATTTAGGAGGAATGTTTCAAGAATCCTTGAACCCTATAGAGATTAAGCACTTGATTTTTTTTCAAATCAGATCTAAAGTATTTTAAGGTGATATGAATATGTAAATTTATCTACAATTGATTTAGGTTGATTGGTTTTGCAAGAGTTTTACATGAGTTTAAAAATTTGTTTGAAATCAAATGACGAATTCATTGGAGATGGTGCTGACAACAATGACTTAGAGATGGTAAAATATGAAGATATTTGATTTTTATTGATATGGAGAAGAAAGAAAACAAATAAGAACAAGAAATAATTTAAAATAAATATATTTATTAAAAATAGTTACTTAAAAAGAAATTTTAATATTGTTTTGGATGCTCACTCTTTCAAAAAGAGTGAGATACACTCATTTTGCCAGCTAAGCGTTCATGGAGGTAATAATTTTAGTTTTGTAAAATTCAGGGGTGTGATAGGACCCCCATAAAGTATGAGTGTGTAGTTTGGAATTCGGCTATAGATTGGGGGGGGGGGCTTTTGGACATTTGCTCAATAGTTTGCCAAAATTCTAGGTCAAATCAACATAACATGAGCCATGTGTCTTGTATTTAAAACTCAACGTACTTTGCTTTGCTGAAAGTTTCACATAAACATGGTTTATTAGCTATCAATGTTGACACCTATTGTTTACCCTTTCATTTTAAAATTATTTCACTGGGCCTCTATTATAAATTTGTTATGTATTAATAAATTAATTGCTTTCTTAATATAAATATGCTAATATTGTAAAAAAAAAAAAAAGATACTAGACGCCCAGAGAACTTGGAATAAGAAGGAAAATCCCTTGAATTTTCAACCTAAACTTTATGTATTTCAGTTAATTTGATTTATTATTCTATTATTCCTAATAAACTCAGAAACATCAATAACCCATGCCCAACATTATCCCTTTACCCCTCAGAATAGAATTCAAATCAACCCTAAGTCCTAATCTCTCTAACTCATCGCCTTTTTTTTAGTTTTTTTACTTTTTATTATGCAGTTTCTTTTGGAGAGAGGTTAAACCTCATCAGCCATGTCATTTGCTATAAACTTGAAGATCTTTTCTAAGTTTTTCTAGAAAATTACCATTCTATCCTCTCTTCGGCTTGATAAGTATCGCGAGTCGTGTGATCAGTTTGCGAGGCTTGTTTTGAAATTGGATAGAAAACATTGAGCTTTTCTTGGAGTTTCGGAAGATTTTAAGTTTATATAAGTGACTTTAATCAATATGCAGAGCTACGATTTTTTTTTAAAATCTTTTAATTTCAGCAACTTTGCACTATGGAATTCGGTCTAGGGGCATTGTAATTTTCAATTCCAAAACTTTTACGTTGGTTTGAGAAATGAGTGGGATATATAGGTAAATTTAGGCTAGTGTTTGAGTTTTTTCAACTTTAATTCCTTGCCTGAAGTGAATTTCATAAATTCCATTGGATTAAGGAGGAGGTTGTAGGCCTAGGTGAATTCTTAGTTTATGTTTTGGGGGTTTAGAGAGAAGTTTTTTTTTGTGTGTGGAATGACATGTGGTTTTAATATTATCGGGTCAAGTAGACCTGCGATTCATGTTATGATTATTCCAATGGTTTTTGGAATGTCAAATTTTGTAGGGTAGCATATTTGGTATGTGTGCATAGAATATCAAACAAATCTCGGGGGTCCATTTGGAGAATTTTAACTCTTGATGTTTAATTGTCACTTTGATGAATTTCTTCTTGTCCACTATGAGACCTTAGGTGAAATTACATAATTTGTGATCCTTGTACATTGTGATCCCTGATTCCTTGATGGGATCTCATAGGTCTTAAACCTTTTCCATCGCGATCGGGTACTTGGTGTCGCAATTGCATAAATAAAAAGTTGGATTGACTTATTTCCTTGTTCTTGATTACGTAGAGGGTAATTCAATCACATAGAACAATGTACATGGGCATGACTTAATTTCCCAAAACGTGATTCATTCTCCATTCCTATATTTTTGGTCTTAAGAGCTCAATTTAGACAATTTATAAAAGGATGTTCCAGATTAAGTTGTTGAGTAAGTTTTTTTACCTCCAAAACATCATATCCATATATTATTTTGCGATTCTAATATCAAAATAAATGATATCAAATTCAACTTTTTGGAATTTTTTTCATGAACTTGTGATTTAGTAGTTTGGATTTTGAAATATGATCTCTAACTCATTTAGGTTTTCCAGGATGAAGTTGTTGTGGATGTTATTTTAACGGCAAACCTTCATGTCCATCTATTATTTCACGACTCTAATATCAAAATAACTGATATCAAATTCAAATTTTGGAAATTTTTTCACGAACATGGGTTTTAGTAGTTTGGACTTTTAAGTATGATCTTTAACTCATTTATCGATACCTTTTCGCATTTGTGCTCCTAAATTTTTGGGTAACATTTTATTTTGTAAAATTGAGAATTACCATTAGTCCTCAGGTTGGACATTTTTGAGCAATTTGAGACAGTTTTCAAAATGCATTATGAGTATCATGGTTCATATTTTCTTATGAGGATTCTATACTTTATTAGATTATGTGGATTGTGAGACTCTTTTTAAAGGGAAGGCTCAAGTAGTAATTTAATTTCTTCACTTTAACTCAAGTGGAACTTCTTTTTTTACAATTTGACAAAATGTGTTAGACCTGGTTTGATGTGTCTTAATGATGATAGTAATCGGGAATGGTGAGGGTGTACATGTGTACCTATTAAAAAGTAAAGACATGGATTCTAGAGTAAGACATGCAAGATTAGTTTTTGTTGAGCTATTGTTGTGTATTATGCCCATGAGTTGACCTAAATGAAAGTTATGATCCTTTATTCATTATATTCCATGATGATTTTTGAATTTTGATGTGCTACTTGTCATCCTCTTCTTATACATATGACCTTGCTATTTGTATTACTGCTGAGACTCTAAAATGAGATGACACATGAATCGATGAAAAATAGAAGGACATGATAAAAAAACAAACAACGAAGTGATGTGATATGATGATGAGAGAAGGATGTGACACAATCTGATGTGATCACCGGTGCTTGTACTAATATGTTTCTTATAGGTCTCGACAAGCTGATGAGTAGAAAATTTGTATTTGTAGAATAAACATGAATCATTTCGTATGACATATACATTGCATTGCACCTCAATATTCTTAATTGATATATATCTATATATATATATATATATATATATATATATATATATATATATATATATATATATATATATATATATATATATATATAATATATATATATACATATATATCTATATATACATATATATATATATATATATATATATATATATATATATATATATATATATATATATATATATGAGTGATATGTTATAATCATAGTTCATTAGTTGTGGAAGTTGACTTGGTAATGTTGAGAATCTGATAATGTTGTTTATAATTTGGCTTACTTCAATCGTATATGTCTTCTATTACTATTGTAATTGTAACACCTTGAATTCAAGAAAATATAAAAAATACAGCATTCCAAGGCCTGATGCAAGAACAATAGAAGCCACCGATGGTCCGTGGACTAACACACAGTCAGTAGGTGGGGTTCGTGGTTTGGCACCAAATATTTATGATCTCTGACCCCACCCACAATCAACCCGCATGGTCCATTATTGGACCTAGGGACCGTAGGTGAGGTGAGCAGGAAATTGGAGGGAAATGGTTGTTGGGTAAACTTAAAACGATCCTATCTTTTATCACAAAATGAATTAGGTGGCCCATTACATATAAAATGAAAGATAACTGCCTCTTTCCAATGCCACCGAGTTTTCTAAAATCTCATATCAGAGTAACAAGTTATGCTCATTTAGTGAAGTCCTGTCAGCAAGAGCTTAACAGATAACCTTTACCAACGGTTGGTAGGGCAAACGATGATTCGTGAGTTCTGTAGTAGGTGGCACTCATCATATTTGAGCCAGGGTAAGTTTGATCCTTACCTCTATATGTTGGGAAGTTCAACTATATCATTTGATTCCTAAAATACGTCATTTTACTTACTCTAAGCCTAATAACATAGCCACACTTACCTAAAACCCTTATACTCCAATAATCACCCAAACTTTGAGCAATAATAATAAGGATATGTCGACCAAACCTCCCAAGAACAATAAGCAATGTTCTTCAAAGTTTCAGCCCCTAAAATCGAAGGTTTTCTCCATAGATTTAGTAACCAAGTATGTGGGATTTCACTAATGGGTTCCTTTCATCCACTAGGTCCCTAGAATTATAATTTCGTTGATTCTACATAGCTTTTAGGGCTTGTAAAATCTTGGGAAATTATTATGATTTCAGATACTATATAATAAATAGTCTATATATCCATTTTTCTTTGAAAGTTTTCTATATTCCATATATGAAAATCAGAACCCTAGTTTGTGTAAATTCTCTTAGTTCATGAATTATACTTGCTAGGTTAGTTATAAAGATAATCACGCCCCTGATTTCAAATGTCACATTATCAGTACATAAATGTTGCACTATCACATTTCATGTCAATATTTGATCTATTCACTATTTTATTTACATTTGTATCATATACATATTGAGTTATGAGTATACTTAGCACCCAGTTGGACTAGGGTTCAGCATACCCTCATAGTCCTTGAACTACGTTCCCCTATAGGATTATAAGTACCCTCTATTGGACATCATATTAAGTCATCACACCAGTCATGCCTTTATACCTCTAGGAAGGTGTATTGGGTCATCTTAATGGGGCATGTACATAGGACTCCATGTTTAGTTCACATGGTTTTTTATCGGTTAATAGTAGCTTCTAGAGTTACACTCTTAGTTCATTGGACCATTTTCGTATTTACTTTACAAATCAGTTCAACAAGTTATTTTTCATGATCATAAGTTTGTCATTGCATTCAACTTTGATTTTTAGTTATGTTTCAGTGTTTACATTCTTACTTAGTTTATGTTATTGCTCAATTATGCATGGTTTCTTCTACATGGAATTGTCAAACTTAGTATCCATATCATACTCTTTGCTAAATCACTTTATGATGTAGTTTTAGGTACTCAACATCCAGATCACGCTTTGAAAAAATTTCGGTCCACAATCAGTAGCTTCAGTGGTGAGTCGTCATATATAGAGGATAAAAGACATGCTTCCATTGTAGTCTTTATTTTCAATTTTCGGTTTTGTTAGAGTTAGATTGGGGGGGGGATGTCTTGAACAACTCAATTTATTTAGAGGGTTTTCATACAGAGTAGTATATTAACCTTGAGCTTTGGTTGATTTTTGAGTTATCAGTAAACTCTTAGTATATTTTATATATTAAGACTCTATGAGTTTCGTTCCCCATTTAAAGATATCCAATACTTTTAGCTTCCGCATACTTTGTGTGATACTTATTTAACTTTAGTATGATTATGATGGGCCAGCCACATGGTTAGCTTGGGGTTACTCGTGATCCTAGGTCCTGTTTAGGCTGGGGTTAGTATCGGGACGAGATAGTAATTGCTAGAATGGGCTTGATTCTTATTTCTGTGAAGGTTGTAGTATTTGAAGATTCGGATAGTTTGTCAAGGCTGAGGGTGCAACACTTTTTTATGGTCAGCTAAGGGTATTTGATGAGTTCCCATTGTTTCTCTAGTACTAATTTTCTTTCTTTTCTACAATTTTGTAGAGTACGGGCTTGAGTACTCTTGATTATCCTCCTACATTAGAGTCAAAGGCTTGAACTTAAGAGTACATGAGGTAGCTTGTAGTTGTTCCAGGAAAGATCACATACCTTTATATTATATCTTATTTCTATTCAAGAGCTTGAGCACGGTAGGTCAATTCTATATTAATGCCTTATGTATATCATTTAGAGTTTTCCTATAGTGACCTTAATTTATTTATGTCTTGATGACAGTGATAGTTTAATCACCTAGTCATTTGTTAGGTTTTTACAAAAGTTTACATATTTTATAGCTCTTCCACCTTGAACAGTTAATTTTCATCAAAGTTTTGGAGCTGGTGGCATGGTAGGCACGACTCTTAAGGCATTTGATGTGAATTTGTGCGATTAGACTAAGTTTTACCTTGGTGAACACTCTTTGTAAACATGCTCGAATGAGAATTCCATGAGTGCGAATAACTCTGAAATGTCAAGTTTTGTCTAGAAACAATCTTTCGCGTAGATCCTAAAGGTTCATGGTTAATTTTTAGTCATATTATAGATTTTCAGTCATAATATAGGTTTTTACCTAAACTTGAGTTTTGGTGTGGGCCCACTTTATATTGAGATGACCTTGTATAGAAGTTTTTACTTTTTCGTTGAGTTTGGAATGTTGAATGTTATATGGTGGCATATGTTTTCATGCATGGGGCTCCAAATGAATTCTAAATACCTTTTCGGAGTTTTTGAAGTTGCCTAAACAAGTATATATACATCATCTGAAGTTGGCCAAATTTATCCTTTGCATTTGTGGGAAATGGTCTTAATTCACATGGACCATAGAAAATGGTCACCGCATTCATAGGGACAATTACACGTGCCAGATGGGATGGACCCTTCCATGCGCAATCATGGGCCCCTCATCGTATATGCAGGGCCCTGAATTTCTTAAATTTTGATGTTTCAATATGTGTATCTTTTATATTTCGTGATCAACGACACTAAGCTACAGTTTGAGTGTATAAGAATCGAAGATAGTAAATTAACCCAACCAACGGTTGGGTTCGTGTCCCTAGGGAGTATTAGTGAAAGTAGTAGCTACTTAAAATTTTGTTCTAAATAGTCATAGCTCAAGATACGTTTGAGTTAAAATTAAATTCAATTTGTCACACTAAAGTATCAAATACCAAGAAAGGGTGTTTTCACAAGTAGTAGAATGATAAAAATATAAGAGAAAACAAGTATGGGAGAGACTTCTTGGGGGTGTGACCGCCATATATGTCGCCACAAACTAATGGGTACACGACTTTGATTTGAAAATTTGCAAGACAATGGTGACTAGGCTAAGCTTTAGGTGAAAGTAAGTTCCCTCTCGGACAACTTACCCCATGTCAAATGGGTTCCTCTCAGAAACCCACTCGTCTAAACTAACCATCCTACGCCTTACCAAAACCCTAATCATTAGGTGGAGAGTGATTGTATATGGGACTAGGGCTCACCCATTTGGGATGAACCTCATGTCGACCCATTTCTTAGGCCATCATTATAGTGGTCTTGGCTTCGTCCTCCCTCTCGGGCAAGACAAAAACACATGGGTGGTTTTGTATTTTCAACTACAAACCCATCAAATAAACCACAAGCACTAGATGAAATCACCATTAAAATGCATCTTATCATATCATCAAGCAAGATCCAACATTAATATCAACACACATTTGCTAAATCACACCCCACGAATGTGGGTTTAAGCCACATTTCAAGAAATAATCTAATATAATTAAAATGATAAAGGAATCAAGTGGTTATAAGGGATTCAAACTTAAAAATAGCAAAGGAAGGTAAATGGAGAAGACCCACTTCCAAGATTGAAGAAGAACTTCTTCTTTCAAGCTTTCTCAAACTTTCCATACTTTAGGGAAAACTTAAGAACAAAGTTTCAAAAATAAAATATTAAGTGTATGTTTTTACTCCTGAAATTCATTGTCTAAATAATAACAGAGTCTACTATTTATAGACTTCATGTTCAGTGTTGGTTGGTCCATTCAGAATCTTTTGTCGTGAATGGCTGAGTGATTCAGCAATTTTCCCTTTCTCTGGTTCCTCACTGTTTTTGACTTTCCTTTATATCCGTGAGCGTTGTGATGTATAGTGAAATAAATATGCTTCGTGGAACTATTTGGTGAAACGTCGACTTCTTCATTTTGTCGACTTTTGATCCAGTTCCTTCAGGGCTCACTTGCTGTAACAGAAGACAGAACTTTACTATACGAAGTTCTACGACCCGAGAGCACCCCAAGATGTAACATGTCGTGTTATATCTCGAAGAGATATTATACAAGACCTTAGCATTCATTCCATAAAAGAATAAAAAATGAGAAAGAATTTGAAACATTTTTTAAACATAAACCCGAAGGGTATTTCATAACAACAGAAGTCTTTCGAACATCATATTCTCAAAACCATATAAGAGTAACATGAATAACTGTAACACCTTGAAAATACAAAACACATCATAAAGACTAATATAGGTGTCATAAAGTCTAACAACTATTTCTAAGTCCTTTTTAATGAATATAGGTCATTTCGGAGGCTTAAGAACCAAAACATCCAAAATGTCGGAAAAGTTGGTTCAAAGGGATGTTAGTGTGCCTTAACCTATTTGAATAACTTTTAGGAGTTGTAAATGTACGAAAATTTGTGGAAAGGTAGTTAATAGATGTTTGAGTTGTTTCGAAACGTATGGGTACGAATCCCCAAGAACAAGCCAAGGGCCATTGAGGAAGACCCCTGTAGTTTGATGTAGCAGTGCCTGACAGTGTGCATCGATGATACAAAAGACGACCTATTTGTGGATCGATGGGGCGTCCATGCCATCGTCGTCCCACACTTAGGTTGGTGGAGAAGGTACCTTCACCTGCACAGTCTCTAGACTCATCGACAGAGTGCAGAGGTGAAGTCTATGGTCCATGTGTGGATCGATGGGGCATCGATACCACTGTCGTCCCAAAAATAGACAAATTGGAGGAAGCCCTCGCCAGCACAGTCTTTTACCGAGACAATGGAGTGCAGGACAAAGGAGAGGGGTTGTCCGTCGACTCACAGATGGCCCTTCGATTGGAATATCGTCTGTGAGGGTTGAGTTTCACTGCCATGTTTTAAATGATTTCATTTAATTAATTAAGTGGTTAAGAGGTTAGTAGGGGATTAAAGGGAGAATAATTAATTTCATTAAGCCCCACTATAAATACCCTCAACCCTCATTAACCTAAAGACAATTCTCAAATAAACTCTCTTCCTTCTCTCTTCTTTCTCTCTCTAATTGGAAGACTCCATAGAATCTTACTTTGGAAGGTGAATTGGGGGATGAAAAAGGGTGTATTCATCTTCAATTCTCAACAATACATTAACGTATGGGTTTTATCCCACTTTGAGATTCTTTCCTCAAAGGGTTCCGTCAAAATAGATTTCAAAAAGTTGAGTTTTCTTATGGGTTTCATTCAATTACGAAATTGAAGTTATGGATTGAGTTGTTAATGAATTCTTAGGATTATATTGATTATATTAAAAGATAATTCAACTTTTTTATGGTAATTGTTGATAGTTTTGTCTAAATTGAATAATATGATCCTATATCCCTAACCCGATGTAGTGATCTTGACCTATATTGTATTCTTATCATTCAATTAGGTTTGTATTTGATTTAATTACTATCCTATGTTGTTATTATTATTAAATTAAGATGAATTATAGGCCTATCATTCTAGTTCTTGAGATGTGGTTTATGTTATGAATTGTAAAGGTGAAATTAGCTACGTATCTTGTCTCAAGTTGTGATATAATGTTGAATTGTGTTATAGAGATGCAATTGACCATGTTTTCTTATTGGTTATCATTGTTTGATGATGTTACTCCCCAAGTTGGGTTGAGTTATGGGTTGATGGTAAAACCTTGATGATAGACTATGAGGAAGTCTTGGTAAGTCTTAGCATCTCAATCTTTACTTCCAATTGTGATTAATTGTTGTTAAGTCATGATATTACATTGGAGTATGACTTATACTAGGATAATAGGGTGGTATGATGTTGAATTGAAATGTCTTGACTATGTTGTGAGGTTGAATAAGGTGTATGTGATATAAGGATGGTGAAAACTATCAATGTGCCTTAATATGTTATGAAATGCTTATGTGTTAACCTCACTTATACGAATTATGATGGAAGGATTTATACTCATACAATTCTTATTGGGATACTGATGAAGATGATTATACAAGGGGTAGAGCATATGGCCTAAATTAAGATATGATTGATACTTAAAGACTTAAAGACATTTCAAAATGGGACTCTAGCTTAGCACCGACTGAACTAGATAGAAGAGTGTTCTTTCCCACATAGGGAAGGTAAAACACTTTTTTACTCTTGATTTTAGAGACTATTACGCATGACACATAAGAGGGTCCCAACAAATCTCATAGTTCTTGAACTATGTCACCCCCATAGGAATACTAACTAGTGGATCCACGTAGTTGCTATGTTTGTTGTTTTGCTACTATCTTGACAAGTAGTCCGCCTTCTTTCGGTGTAGGGTCTTATGACACCGGATTACACACTAGCTCAGGTGGTCTATGTTGGTTAGGGAAAGATGTTCCCAAAAGGTACAACAAATTAAAGGATTTGAACTCTAACTTCGATAACCTAAGGGGTCTAGCTTAGTCTAGGTAGGGGTATGAGACACTACCTAGACATTGCACTAGTTAGACTTGCGGGGAGTCTTAGGAGTAGGTTCTTATATATACTTATGTTATGAAACTATATGATGTATATATAATGACCATGGCATACTGTTGATACTATATGTTGATTAGTTAATTTATGAATATGCCTTGGATTATAATGATAATATACGATGAAATGCAAGCCAAAATGCCATGATATGTAAAGTTAGGTATTGGTCATGTTTTCTTGTTGAGGATACTTGATTGAGTAAGGTTATGGAGATTTGCTTGGTCATTGCACTTGTCGACTTGATGAGGACTTGTGAGTAGTTTTCTTGCTTGTTATGATATGTTTAAATGTTATTCATTCTTGTGATATTATTTCTTGATGTTAGGGCTGTAGTAAATTATGGTTTCAAGTATGTTGGGATAAGTATTACTCGTATGATAGTAAGTATGTTGGTTGATTAATATGACTTACTTGACTTTGCATTAAGTCCCTAAAGGGGTAAAATGACATGTTTTGACTAAAAAGTCCCTTTTAGCATGTTTTACTTGTGTATGTGCATAAGATCTCATACTTAGTACATGTGGAGGACTTTTGAGTAGTTGTCTTGCTTATTATGATATGTTTAACTCTTATTTATTCTTGTGATATTATTCCTTGATGTTAGGGTTGTAGTAAATCATGGTTTCAAGTATGTTGAGATAAGTATTACTTGTATGATAGTAAGCATGTTGGTTGATTGATATGACTTACCTTACTTTGCATTAAGTCCCTAAAGGGGTAAAATGATATGTTGTGACTAAAAAGTCCTTTTCAGCATATTTTGCTTGTGTATGTGCATAAGATCTCATACTTAGTACACGTGGAGTACTAACCCCATTTTCTTCCCTTTTCCTAAACATTTTAGGTTCCATTCGTTGAAGAGTTTGGAAGGAGACATCGTTGAAGGTTTGGATTCTTCCTTTCAACAAAGTAGGGTAGGTCCTCAACTTTCGAGGGCAATGACATCCTCTAGATTTGGATTTTGTTATGAGCTTATTGACTCTAACATTCATTTCCTTTGTAAATGAATATTATACTTTCGTATGATCTATACATGGTCTTGTTGAATTGATGTAAGGGCTATGCCCATATTATGATATTCGTTTAGATGGTATGAGAGGAGAAAATCGTCGAGACTATTTCTATATTTTTAAATGTGTATGTGCAATAAAAGTAGAAGGCTATGTAACCTTGTTATATGAAGGGTATATATATACTCGATATTAATATTTATTATGTCTATGTAGAGGTCAATGTAAACCTCTTAGTAGTGATAATGAAAGTTTTAATTTTCTGCATTTTCAACCTATGAATGTAATGACATGAGACTAAGAGGCTAGTCTTGTCCTTGAAAAGGACGTCGACACCATTTATGTCTAGGGGGTAACACGGAATTGACAATGACAAATCTTAGGAAGCAGCCTACATAAAGTCTAAAATGATATAAAAGACATAAATGGAACATAAGGGTTTGCCATCGAATGCTATGACAAAATCATCAGTTCTTTAAATCCTCGGAAAATCTACCCTTCAAAGAAAATCAATCTCCTCAACACCCTACATTGGATTAGAATCAGGAAATATGTGTTACTACAAAAGTAACAAGTATGAAAGCTAACATACCAACATAGGACATCTCAAAATGGTTAGTCAACATAAGACATAACCATACGAGACAATAACATAATCTTAACATAAGCATCTTAACATAGTAATTCAACATAAGACATACATAAGTTAATACCTCAACTATTAGTCCTTCATAATCAAGTGAACTACGTCACAAGCCATCTCCAAGTTTACTTGTGCAAGGCGAAGATAGCATCCCATACAACTACCTAATATAAGTACCTAGCTTTGCTCATTCTTGATCATAATCCACTTTTTTAATTAAGACCTAATTTCTCATGACATAGAAGCACTATACCCCTAGGTCACCTCAAGGAACAGTTGTGCAATGCATGTGGGGAATCCCATACTACCTCACACACTATGTATATCTTGAAGTCACCCTATTCACGTTTTTCAATATTTAGGTGTCACTATAAACGTACTTTAATATTAGGAACTAACACCTTAAGTCAATCTTAACATAGAAGGCAACTATCACAACTATACAATCTAGGCACACTTCACATAAGGGGACACTTAATAGGTAGTTTAAGAACATTCTTGTTCCATGTGTAAATGACATCCCATATTACCATTCACATTAAGTACTCCTTTAGGCTAACTTACTCAATGCTAACTATATTTCGTTCAAGTTTATCATAAAATAGCATACTACCATGCTAAACCTAACTAACATGGACACGTCACATCATATCATCCAAGCTATCAAAGGAAGGGTTACAAGAGTACCACCCTAACCACAGTGCAACCATTCAACAAGATGTAAGCTATCTATAGGAGAGCATGATTCCACAAATCTAATCAATCCTTAGGAGAGTCGAATGTCTCAATCCTAAGCTATCATGAAATGGTCTTGTCCTGACCAAGACAAGATATCATGAAGGCATTCTAGTCATGCTACTTCAAGATAACCCTAGGAGAGTATCAATCCTCAATCCTAGGCTACCTTGCCTAATATTAATGCAAGCTACCATGAACAAGCACCACACTAAATCCAAGATAAAGCTGAACTTAGGAGAGCTTACTTTCTCAATTTAGAGCTATCATGAGATATACCATCCCAAGCTAAGATGATATCTACCATCCCAAGCTACATAATTCAACTATCCATGAGGGAATCATAAGACTCAACCTCAAGCTATTATATTCCAACAAGCATAATTCATTTTAGGTAATTAACCTTTCACATTCTATATACATGCAATCATTCATCAATTGGACTCATCCTATAAGCCCTAGTGACCAACATTATGACTTCAAGCCCTGCCTTCAAATTTTACTTCATAATCATCATACTAGATTAGTTTTCAAAACATATTACTTGTAAGCCTTAGTCATAAGACAATTCTAAACATAATTCATCAAGAGTCCAAATTCTAAATCAATTGAACTCATATCCTAACATATATGCATAAGCCTATTGAATTCATGATCTCATATTCATATTTTCTGCTAAGTTCTATACATATTAAGAACACAGGAGAATCTAGCAATTATCATCAATTTTACATTCACAAGCTCCATTCCCCATAATATGAAAATAAGGGTTAAATCATGAATCGACATAAGTTATCCATAAATACATAAATCATCATCAATTCAATCATACATGGAGATATTACTACCTTTTATAATCATACCCACCTAAAACCCTAACCCTACCTTCATGTGGGGTTCTTTTTCATAAATTAAGGGAAATTCTAGGGGACTCCGTGGGTGGAAGAACACCTCGATGAAGATCTTAACATACATTGGTTATGTTCTTAGTACAAGCGCTAAGAAAATCGCCCTTTGATCTTGCTTCTTTTTTCATCCATAAGCTTCTTTTTCAATGGAGGTTTGAGAGAACTTTTAGAAGAGATGAGGGTTTTAGAATTTTGATTTCTAATTGGGTGGTTGTGTTTTCTATGGGGAATGGGTGTATAACGAATTAGAAAATGTATATATCATACGCCCAAACCTAAAACACCCCTACATTATTTGGACTTAAAACTAAAACTTCAACTTGACTTTAAAACGATACGACCAAATTTGGGCAGCCTCTACGTGACACGCAGACACCTCCAAATCTGCTTCTTGAATTAATTTTTGTGGCAGAGGACTCCATTTCAAGACTGCATCATAGGGTCACCATTCTTCCTTTTGATTGCCAAGCGCGCGATGCTCAGGTTGTCCCCAAAAGTTGCTGCCCTGGCAGCTTTCTTAGCTACCGTTTTAGTCCTCCTTGGGTACCCGTATGGTGTTCTACGTGGAGTCGTACCCAAAAATTTTAACCCTAATCATGTCTATATAGGTGTAATAACCATATATACTCAATTCGACCTCCATACCACACTCAAAAGTCAACTACAAGACCCTACATCAAACTAATTCAACTAGGCTATTTTCCGAGCGTTATGGTCATTTCATGACTCTTTACTTCTAAAATTACCAAAGTAAGATAATTTCATTATATTACTTATAGAAACAACATTTTAACCCTTTTAATTTATTTGAACTCATGTAGGGCTCTAGCTTAGGTTATACGATTTCCGGGGTGTTTGTCACTACCACACTCAAAACTCAACTACAACACCCGACATCAGACTAATTAAACTAAGCTAGTTTCCGAGCATTATGGTCTTTTCTTGACTCTTTACTTCTAAAATTACCAATGTAAGATAATTTCATTAGATTATTTGTAGAAAAACATTTTAACCCTTTAAATTTATTCGACCTCATGTAGGGCTCTAGCTTTGGTTATACGATTTTCGGGGTATTTGTCACGACCAGAGATCACCCCCAGAAGTAACATGCCGTACTTGAATTCTCGGAGGTCATATACAATCCCATAGTTATCAATCATCACATTTTCATAGGAAATTTAGCAAAAAATTTAAAACATTTCATAGCACATCATATGCTAGAAACATCACTTCCATTTATACAAAATATCACAAGTACATAGTTAGACTCTTATGTTTCTTTAGTCATCTTAGACTCGACATATAAAACAACATCTAAGATACTACATAACCTTGAAGATTATCATGAAATAGGAAAACCTTGAATCTTAAGTATCCCTTTCTATGAACTTGGGAGATCTATCCGAGCTCTTCAGTTGAGAGACATCCTCTAGCCATCACAACCTACACTTTGTGTAATACGATGGAAAAGAATGGTATTAGTACAAGAATGCACTAAGTATGAAAACCATGCAAAAACATGCATTTAAAGCGGACATTTTGTTTGAAATCATGTGTCATGTCTTTTAGTAAAACATCCTAAACATTGATACAATATCTACAATATAGTTCAGATACTTCATATAGACATGCACAATAGTCATAACATAACTTAAAGATATATGGCATTAAAGGAACATTTAGCATATCATAACATTATGATTCATTTACCTTAACTCCTTAACTCCCAAAGTAACCCTCTAGTGATACTTGGTGCAATGCATGAATAGAGTCCTATTCCACCATCCATGATCAAACATCACCTTAAGTCCACCAAGGTGAGCATTCGTACAACCTTCATTACCTCAATCATACATATTCATAGGAACAAAGAATTTCGTGAGACTCATACTTCACATATGTCCCAAAATACTTCATTAACCAAATATAGGACTCATTCAAAGACAACACACAAGTCAACGCTATCAATATCATCATGAAGAGACAATATTGAACAAATGCATACTTGGACTTCATTTCATAAAGGAATCATAAGAACTTAATACTTACTTCATACATCAACATGAAAAGTATGTACAACTTCATACACTTGTAGTAGGACCTATATTATATAGTCAATAACAAAAACATTATGCATATATAGGAAGACCTCATCATATAGAGACAGTAGGACTCATACTACACATATTCTCATAATAAATAGACCAACACTACAATGTCATGCATTACAACACATACATACAAAAATGTTTTCAAGAACTCCCTTCAAGATCTATTTGTGAAATGCATAGGTAACTTCCATGCTCTAACCTACCCTAAACAACTTCCCTTGGATGATCCTAGTTAGGGTTGCTTACTTTTCTTCCATCTTCAGTTTACATTAGGGAATGATCGCCTCAACCAACATTAGACCATGAATGCTTAACATGGAATGTAGTTCCATGAAACCCTACACTGAAAGAGGTGCTCTACTTGCCAAGGTAGAAAATTAACATACATGCTATCATCTAGGTGGATCCACATGCTAGGTCTTATGGGGGAAACATAGTTAAGGAAATTATAGATGTATAATTCAAACCCTCTTTATTCCAATTGGTCATTATAGTTTCCACCTCGTGAAGACATTGGTGAACATTCCTTCCCTTTCGGGAAGGTGCACCCCTCATCATCAAGTTCACTCATTGCTAAGATGACTTCCTTTTATTGAAAAATCCTTTATTAATATTTCTTAATAGAGTAGGCTTTACGAGATTAACCTCTCATATGCATAGCTCTAGGTTATAGATAATGATATACTTTCATATATTTAGCTCATGTGAGAAATTGTTTCACATGGACATAGCATATATAAACCATAGTCTAGTTTAGAGTACAATTGAGAACACCTTTTCGAAGACCCTACTTTACTATATCAGCATAACATGCTTCATTCAAGTATGTGCATTCATATCTAAGAAAACCTTTCACATAAACACTCTTGGACAAAACATGTTCATACTTCATTTCGTGCATGCATAAGTGTATATGTGTACACAAATGAGTAGACCTTTAATGTAAAAACATTTACACTCCACACATAGATAAAATACTTGACATCATAACATATAATTCATGTTCATATCTTAACCATGCATTCAATTTCATGTACAGAGAGAATAATCCTAGGAACTATCCTATCAAGGTACATATGTGCGATGCATAAGCCAGGTCCCATACCCTTGTCCATACTAGTACACCTATCAAGCCATCCTAGTTAAGATACCATTTTCATATTATCTTGAACAAATACTTTACATATATTGAGTAGACAATGGTGCATATGAGAACTATATTTTCATTAGCTACCATGAATCTAACCTACTCATACACATACATAAGGTATGTGTAAATTGGTCAACATGGTCACATAATGGCAACAACAGAACCTTGAGGCAGCCATACTCTAAAGATAACAATGCACATTCATCTCCATCATGTCATAGACAACTCACAAATAAAGTAATAGGGACGATAGATCACACTTATCAAAATAGTAGCATAGGAGATAAGACATTTTCATAATTTGATTCTAAGACTCCTAATCATGCTTAAGACCACACCTTCATATAAGGGTTCATAGGTAGGGGTCATTCATCATAAATGTCAAACATATAGATCACCTAACCCTGACATCTTCATTCACATATAGAAAGAATCATCAATATAACAAGAACATGATACTAGCATTGGAGACTAGGCATATAACTTCACATTGGATGACCATCATAATAACATATTCATAATACAATTGACTTCAAGGCCATGATCAAATCACATATAGAATGACAAGAAAGTAAACATCGCCACCATAATTGGACCATACCACACAACGTCATTCATAGACATTTCTTACTAACAATTCTATACAAAGTAAAAGAAGTATGACAATCTTATCAATTCTCCAAGCTTTGATCATCATTAATAATTTCCAACAATTCGTAAGAAATTCATATACAAAATAGTAACTGTAAGCAAATTAACATAATTGAATCATGAATCCATCATCATCTAATCAGGATCACAATACCCACATTATAGGCTAAATTGAGAATTTAGGAGGATCATGGGTTCTTAATGAAATTATATTGAAATCAATTTTAAAGACAATAAATAATCATCAATTAATCATGAGAATACTTTTGAAATTGATTTGACAATGAACCCATGTCTAGATTGAAAGTTAGCAGTTTTGATCATGAAAACTTCTTTAAGAACCTTTGAAGGAACTCCTTCGATGAATGGTAAACCAACTACGAAGGATTACCATACCTTAATAGACGAAATACCCACACATTTTGAGAAGAAAGCACTTCAAAAGACATGTTCTAGCTTAAAGTTGATTTTTCCTTCCAATGCAGGTTTTTAGAGGATTTAGAGGAGAATAGGGTTTTGGGTTTTTGATTTCTCATTGGGTATTGGGCTTTTGACTTCAGAAAGGGATAAATAAGTCATAAAACAGTTCATAACCAACTCCCAAAGTTACCAAAACACCCCCATACTTATTGGTACTTTTAGACATGTCAAACTTGTCTTTAAAACGATGCAACCGAATCTGAGAAATGGTTGCGCATCGCGGGGGCAGCTCCTAATTTTGCCTCACGAGGTGTTTGAGGAAGTGAGCCTTGTTTAGAGCATGCAACACACATGCAGTGTAAGGGCCAGGTGCACGACGCATGAGGGGCTCATGATCTTGGTGCTGCACTCATCCTTTGACAGCTTCCTTGTCCAACGTTTGGGTCCTCATCGGCGGCCCTTAGGATGGTCCCCAAGGAGTCGTATTCGAACGTTTTGACCCTAAAATTTTTAATTATGGTACTATGGTAACCTCTATTGCATTTATAATCCAAGAAATACATAAAATCAAGGTAAACAGACAGGAACACACTAGCAAGTCTAAAGGGTAGTTTTTGAACGTCTTAGTCATTCTTGGACGTTTGACCTCCAAACCTGTTCAAATCAACTACACATGCTGTAAAATATTTTATTAACATGATATTAACCTTTTAAGGCACATGTGAGTCTCTATATGCCTTAGTTAGTTTTGAGGGTCTTCACAATACCTCCCACACTGGAACATTCATCGTCCAATGACATTTGCAACATTTCAAAACCAATGACACATATACCAGCTCACAACACCAAATTTATTAGGAAATCAAACTTCATGCCGTTTTTCATTCATTAACACAGTAGAAAGTAAGACCTTCACTCACTCACCCTTAATGCATAAAACACATAGGCACTTGTCATGTTCATAGGACGAACATCCTTCAACTAATCATGACATGGTCTTTACTTTTCATTTCATTAAGATTTTTAAATATGAAAAAACCTTCTAATCACAGATAGTCATGCTCAACATCATCACTCAAGATAAAATAAGTAACACATACTAAATGCACATAAACTTTGAGTAATGGGGATAACCAAAGATCCATATCCTTTAGACATAATACCATTAAGGCAATACTTAACATTGCAATTTTTAGTTATGTTTAAGGAGGAATGTCCTTCTCCTCAACACACTTACATGTCATCAAGAGTCCATATACAAGCAATGCAGAAAGGTCAATTCATTTTAAGGAGAACTTCTCTACTTCTAACCAAGGCATACTCATACTCCATTCCTAATGAAGTCAAAATGGTAAATCAGACCACACACATCACAACAATAGGACATTATTTCACATAATTTCAATTTCTAGCATGACACTAGTCTTTATAACACATGCATCATTTACGGAAATTGTTACAATTTATAGACACACATAAAGAGTATTGGCTACGCATATTTTCACTTCTCAAGAGTGAGCCTACATTCACACTTCCCAAGTCACAAAATTCACATATTTGTAAAGGGGCTCATCTTAACTCATCTAGAGGGCACTTAATTTTTCATTGTGAGGCTAAAATACCACACATTAAAAGTGACATCAAGCATGCTCATTAAGCCATATCATGAAATCAAACTGCACATTTATCATATAAATATGCACAAAACATGAGAAATCATGGATTTGATAAAAAATTATTTTCATGCAATATGAATTCTTCAAAACATGCATAAAATAGTGTCATTTAAGACACGCCTAACATATAAAGAATATGCAACTTATAGTTATATGCAAGACTCCCATCATTAGCACACTACTAGGAACTCATTGGTTTCAACCTTGAGTAAGAATAGAAGGAAAATATAGGGATATAACCAGCCTTACTACTCACATCATCATCCCCCACTTAGGGTAAACCCATTTAAGAGCAACTTAACTCAACTTTAAGATGACCTTAGCTTACCAACAAGAATAACTAAGCACATCATCCCTCTCTTGGTATCTAAGATTTTTCACACCCTTTATTATCGTCACCTAAAAGTGATTCTCAACATAGAGAAGTTCAAAGGAATTCAACATAGGAACATAAAGGACATTCAAAACCTAACAATATAGGTACATTATGCCCCACTTGGGGTAAGACTTGTCACATCATGACCTTAAATACCAAGGTCAAGGAAAGTCAAGACCAACCTAAATGCTCCTCACATAAGATGGTTTGACATCATTGAGGGTTTCCACTCCTAATCTCATATCAATGAGCCTACTAACTCAATCATCATCATTCTTCTAAGCCTAACATCTAAAAAAAACTAATAACTATAAAGTTAGGTCATACTACCCAACCACACAAGGCCTTAACTACACCATGAATACCAAGTATAACTCCATTATTTCACCATAACATAGAACACATGTTGGGAATCTTGAGGTCCACTACTATTTTTTTTCAAGTGACCACACTTTAACAACAAAGTTAAAATACAACTTACTATTTACAAAGTAGGTAAACCTCATTCTCCTCTTCTCCATATAGAGTAAGGGGTACATACATCCCTCTAAGTCAACATTAGGACAAAACATGATCTCAACTTATGAAATAAAACCCCTTTATTTCCTTTTTCCCGGCTCATAGACCAGGTTCATATAGGGACTTATCAACTAATTACAAGGGTTATCCCGTTAACTAGCATGCTTCACAATCACCTTATGAGGTGAGCACACTACCTCACCTTTCTTAGGCGCATGCCTATACAAAGGACTCCAATCAATACATGGTAACTATGAAGTATCACACACATACAAGGGTAAAATTCATCTTTAGCCATTTTTCACATTCCTCCAAAACCTTTCAAGCCTATCTGATAACATTATACTATCTCTGCTACTACATTTGTCATGACCGTAGAGAACCTCCTGGAAGTAACATGGCGTACTTGACCTCTCGGAGGTATTATATAAGCACATAGTAATCATTCATCACATTTTCATAGGAAATTTAGTGGAAATTTTAGAACTTTTGATAGCACATCATATGTTAGAAACATCACTTTCATTAATAGAAAATATCATAAGTACATAGTTAGACTCTTAAGTCTCTTTAGCCATCTTAGACTCAACATGAATAAAATAGATTAGGGACACGACCCGTAAGAACATAAAATAACATCTAAGCTGTTGCATAAACTTTAAGACTAACTTGACATAGGAAATCTTTGAATCTTAAGGATCCCTTTCTTTGAACTTGGGAGATCTAGCCAAGTTCTTCACTTAGGAGACATCCTTTATCCATCACCACCTACACTTCGTGTAAAAAGATAAAGAAGAAAAAATTATTAAAAAAATTCCTTAAGTATGAAAACCATGCAATAACATGCATTTAAAGAGAAAATTTTGTTAGAAACCATGCATGTTGTCTTTTATTAAAACTTCATGAACATTGAAACAAAATATTGTTCATATACTTCATATAGACTTGCACAATTGTCATAACATCATATAAATCCACATATTACATTTAAGCCTCATTTCGTATATCATAACATTATCCTTCTTTTACATTAACTCCTTAACCACAAGTAACCCTCTAGTAAAACTTGGTGCAATGCACGAATGATGTCCCATTCCACCAGCCACACTCAAGCGTCACCTTATGGCCACCAAGGTGAACAATCATACAACCTTCATTACCTCAAACATACACATTCATAGGAACAAAGAAAATAGTGAGGCTCATGCTTCACATATGACCCAACTTTCTTCATGGACCACATATATGACTCATTCAAAGACAACACATAAGTCAACACTATCAATATCATCATAAAGAGACAATAGTGAAGAAATACATACTTGGACTTCATTTCATAATGGCATCATAAGACCTTACCCCTTACTTCGTACATAAACCTATAAATATGTACAAATTCATGCACATTAAGTAGGACCTTCATCCTATAGTAAATAAGACCAATATTATGCATATATAGTAATACCTCATTATATAGACACAATAGGACTCATACTATGCATATTATCACAAAAAGTAGACCAACACCATACTGTCAGGTATTACAACATATACATATCCCTTGAAAATCTCCTTGTGCAATGCATAGGTATGTTTCATACTCTTAACTACCCTAAGAAACATCCCTTAGGCTATCCTAGTTAGGGTTCCTTAAATTACTTCCATTGTTCATTTTACTATAAGGAAAGTTTTCCTCAGCCTGCATGAGACCATGAGTGCTAAAATGGAATCCAGTGTCATGGAACCCCACACGGAAAGTGGTTCTCTACATGCAAAGGTATAACATTAACATACATACTAGCATCTAGAAAGATTTACTTACTAAGTCCTATGGGGAAAACATAATTAAGGAACTTGGAGATGTATAATTGAAACCCTCTTTATGCTAATTGGGTATTATAGTTTCACCCTCTTGAGAACTTTGATGAACATGCCTTCCCTTTTTGGAAGAGGCACCCCTCATCATCAAGTTTACTCGATGCTAAGCTAAGTTACCTTTATTATAAAAGCCTTTATAAACATTACTTCACAAAAATTGTAACGACATGTTTAGTCATTTTGAGCAGTAAAGTATTTTTGGTAATAACAGTCGGAGTCGACGGATCCCACGACGGACCGTCATGGGCACGACGGACCGTCGAGGGGGTCTCGTTCCAAAACACGTAGAATTCTGAAATTTGGGTACTGAGATCGACTCTCTGAACTTCGCGACGAAGTGGCAGGACGGACCGTCACAAGCGTGACGGGCCGTCACAGACCCTTAGTAAAATTTAGTCTCTGAACTCTGTGACGGAAGCAGCAGGACGGACCGTCACAGGCACGACGAGCCGTCACAGGCTGCATAACCCTGGCTGGGTCGGATTTTAAGGGGCGTTTTGGACTATTCCTGCTTATAATTATAAAGTTAGTGGTTTAATGTTAATAATTCAACTACTTGAGGGTTAAAGGAGATAACCTTGAATTAATTAGTGGGTTACTCTTACCATCTTTATACTTAATTATATGCTAATTACGGTAAAGGAAGGAGGGTTTGAATAAGAAAAATAGAAAGAACAAGAGAGGCAGAAAATGAACGAACAAGGGAGAGAAGAAGAAACGCTGCTTGAGGATTAGCTTGCTTGATCACAATTCTTCGGTGGAGATAGGTTATGGTTTATGCTAATCGTAGTAAACTCTTAATAGCGAATGATATGTATTGGGTAGTATTGTAAACCCTTCTATATGCTTAATTGTATGCTTGCATGAATGTGATTGTATAATTGTGATAAAATAAGCATGATGAAGCTATTGAATCCTAAATCTTGAAAAGAAACCGTAATCTACTTTGTTAATGATGATGCCTTGGTATAAAAGAAGGCTTGATGAACGAAAGTAGTGAGATTACAGGATCGAGTGCCACATTCCGGTACCAAGATAGTATATGAGGATCGGAGAGTCACGTTCCGACACCAGGATAGTATATGGATCGGGTGCCACGTTCCGGTACCAGGATAGAATGAGGATCGGAGTGCCACGTTCCGGCACCAAAAATAGTATATGGATCGGGTTCCACATTCCGGTACCAGGATAGAATGAGGATCGGAGTGCCACGTTCCGGCACCAGGATAGAATATGGATCGGGTGTCACGTTCCGACACCAGGATAGTATATGAGATCGGATGTCACGTTCTGACACCAGGATAGTATATGGAGCGGAAAGTCACGTACCGACACGAGAGGAATAAAGATAATGAATCTTGAAAGATGTTAATATACTCAATTTAATGAACCTATTTCCCAAATGAGTATGGTATTGAGGCTTGAGTCCTCATGGGTGTACTTGGCGTTATTTATTAATGATTATAGTACTTGATATTTCTACAGATTGAGTATTGTAGTTGATTTTATGGTGTTATCTGATATATACTATTTTCTATTTTGAGTTGGCCGATGATACTTGCTCAGTACTTGTGTTTTGTACTGACCCCTACTTGTATGTTTCTTTCTTTGTTATTATGGAGTGCAGCAAACGTACCGTCGTCTTCAACTCAACCGCAACTCTAGCCAGTCTTTGTTACACCGGATTTCAGGGTGAGCTAATGCTTCTAGCTTGGACTGGATCTTCTTCTTCATGTCTTGATGCCTTGAAGTTCCGGCATGGACTAGCTTTTTATTTATTTTAGCTTCTTAGAATATTCTTAGTTTAGTAATTTGAGGATAGATGTTCTTGTGATGATGACTTCCAGATTTTGGGGAATAATAGATGTTGAGTTTTTAGAAGTTATTGAATTGATTTTCATTAATGAGTTTAAGTCTTCCGCATTGTATTTTGTTCATTATGTTTGAAATGTTGAGGTTTAGATTGGTTGGTTCGCTCACATAGTAGGATAAGTGTGGGTGCCACTCGCGGCTCGTTTTGGGTCGTGAAAAACTTGGTATCAGAGCGTTAGGTTTGTTGGTCTCATCACACAAGAATGAGTCTAGTAGAGTCTTAAGGAACGGTAGGGGGACGCCTTTACTTTTCTTTGAGAGGCTATAAGACTTTAGGAAAAGTCCATTCTTTCTTTCTTTCTTTCGTGCTATTACTTGGATCCAATTGGTATCTACATGATACAAATTGGTATCTGACCATCTTCACTCTATTTCGCAGATGGTTAGAACTAGAGCAACAACCGCGCCAACACTGACACCGGCAAGACAAGAAGCGCCTGAGCCAGCCATTGGGGCTGTAGCTCGAGGAGGAGTAGTGGCAAAAGTCCGTGGAAGATGTCGTGGGATGACGTCCTCTAGAGGAAGAGGACAAGCACCTAGCCCATCTGGTACTAGGGCCGTGACTTCTCCACCGACTGAGGAATTAGTAAGAGAGGGTGAGGAAGGGGAAAATGAGCAAGTGCAGAATGAGGAATTGCCACCCCAACCTACCGCAGATATGATTAATCAGGTTCTTGCCTATCTTAGCGGGTTATATGATCAGGGCCAGACACCTCCAGTGTTTTCTGCACCAGCACCTCAGGTTCCGGAGGTACAACATGCAGCTATTGTGGCTCCCCGCATGGATGCCTCATTGGAAATAGGCACGTTTCCTCGGTTGACTACAGGGCCTATAATGACAAGTGATCAGCATGAACTTTTCAGTAAGTTCTTGAAATTGAAACCTCCAGTCTTCAAGGGTGCTGAATATGAGGATGCCTATGATATTCTAGTTGACTGTCATGAGTTATTATATAAAATGGGCATAGTGGAACAATTTGGTGTTGAGTTTGTAACCTATCAGTTTCAGGGAAATGCCAAAATGTGGAGGCGGTCACACGTTGAGTGTCAACCTGCACAGGCACCACCTATGACTTGGGCGTCATTCTCTAGTTTATTTATGGAAAAGTATATCCCCCAGACTTTGAGGGATAGGAAAAGAGATGAGTTCTTGAGCCTAGAGCAAGGTAGGATGTCGGTTACTGCATATGAGGCTAAGTTTCGTGCATTATCCAGGTATGCCACCCAACTTTGTTTCAGTCCACAAGAGCGGATTCGCATTTTGTGAAGGGGTTGAGGTCAGAGTTTCGGATTTCAGCCGTACAGGTAGCGGCTACGGCAAAATCCTTTCAAGAAGTGGTAGACTTCGTGATAGAGGTGTAAGGAGTGAAGCCAGATGACTTAACCATGGCATCGAAATCAAAAAGGTTTCGAAAGGGAGGTGAGTTTAATGGTTCTTACTCTAGAGGACAGGGTTCAGAAGGTTACTCAGTCCGACCAATTCAGTCTTCACTACAGACTGTAGTTGGGGGTCCACCTCAGACTGGTCAACACTTCTCTGAGAGACCTATGCTTGACTCCAGAGAGTGTTATGGATGTGGGGAGACTGGACATATTAAGAGGTATTGTCCAAAATAGAGTTACAGACCCCCAATAGTCAGAGGTAGAGGTGGTCATGGAAGAGGCCGTCATTCTGGAAGACGTGGTGGCCGAGGTAATGGTGGTCACCAAAACGGCCGGGGTGACGGGCAAACTGGAGCCACTACAGCACAACATGGTAGGGGAAACGGGCAGATAGGTGATAGGGCCCATTGTTACGCTTTCCCCGGGCGCTCTGAAGCGGAAACATCTGATGTTGTTATCACAGGTAATCTTTTGGTTTGTGATTGCATAGCTTCTGTATTATTTGATCCTGGCTCCACATTTTTATATGTATCATCTTCATTTGTTACTGGTCTTAATTTACCTTGTGAATTGCTTGACATGCCTATTCATGTGTCTACTCCGGTGGGTGAGTCTGTGATAGTTGAAAGGGTATATAGGTCTTGTCTAGTGACTTTTGTGGGGAGAAACACTTATGTAGACTTGGTTATCCTAGAAATGGTTGATTTTGATGTAATTCTGGGTATGACTTGGCTTTCTCCGAATTTTGCGATCTTAGATTGTAATGCTAAAACTGTGACGTTGGCCAAGCCTGGGACAGATCCGTTAGTGTGGGAGGGCGACTACACTTCCACTCTGGTTCGTATTATCTCCTTTCTTCGTGCTAAGAGAATGGTTAGTAAAGGGTGTTTAGCTTTCTTGGCACACCTCAGGGATGATACTACCCAAGTACCTTCAATTGAGTCGGTTTCGATAGTCCGTGAGTTTCTGGATGTGTTCCCTGCAGATCTTCCTGGTATGCCACCAGATAGGGATATTGACTTTTGCATTGATCTGGAACCGGGTACTCGCCCCATTTCTATACCCCCTTATAGAATGGATCCCGCGGAGTTAAGAGAGTTAAAGGCCCAACTTCAAGAGTTGTTGAGCAAAGGCTTTATTAGACCAAGTGCATCTCCTTGGGGTGCTCCGGTTTTGTTTGTAAAGAAGAAGGATGGAAGCTTACGGATGTGCATAGATTACAGACAACTGAATAAGGTAACTGTTAAGAACAAGTATCCTCTTCCCCGCATCGATGATTTGTTTGATCAGTTACAAGGTGCTTGTACCTTCTCAAAAATCGATTTGAGATCGGGTTATCATCAATTGAAAATACGGGCAACGGATGTGCCCAAGACTGCTTTTTGGACTAGGTATGGACATTATGAGTTCTTAGTAATGTCTTTTGGGCTTACGAATGCCCCTGCTGCTTTCATGAGCTTGATGAATGGGATTTTTAAGCCACATCTGGATCTCTTTGTCATTGTATTCATTGATGATATATTGGTATACTCAAAGAGCAAGAAAGAACATGAGGAGCACTTGAGAATTGTATTGGAAATGTTGAGGGAGAAAAAGCTTTATGCCAAATTCTCCAAGTGTGAGTTTTGGTTAGATTCAGTGTCCTTCTTGGGGCACGTGCTTTCTAAGGATGGAGTGATGGTGGATCCATATAAGATTGAAGCAGTGAAGAATTGGGAGAGACCTACTAATGTTACAGAGGTAAGGAGCTTTGTTGGTTTAGCTAGCTACTACCGTCGATTTGTCAAGGGATTTTCCTCTGTTGCTTCCCGACTGAAAAATTTGACTAAGCAAAGTGTTCCATTCGTATGGTCGGACAGTGCGAACAAAGCTTTCAGAAGCTCAAGACCTTGTTGACTACTACACCAATTCTTACCTTGCCAGTGGAAGGTAAGAATTTCATTGTCTATTGTGATGCATCCTATTCGGGTTTGGGTGCAGCGCTAATGCAAGAGAAGAATGTAATTTCTTATGCTTCGAGGCAATTAAGGTGCACGAACGTAATTATCCGACCCATGATTTAGAGTTGGCTGCGGTAGTGTTTGCATTAAAGCAATGGAGGCACTATCTATATGGGGTTAAGTGTGAAGTCTATACGGATAATCGTAGCCTACAATATGTCTTTACTCAGAAAGATTTGAATTTAAGACAGAGGAGATGGATGGAACTACTGAAGGACTACGATATCACTATCTTGTATCATACGGGAAAGGCTAATGTTGTGGCAGACGCCTTAAGTAGAAAGGCAGGAAGCATGGGAAGTCTATCTCACTTGCAAGTTTCTAGACGTAATTATCCGACCTTGCCAGAGTCTGAACCTCTCTAGCTAACGACTTTATGAAGTTAGAGGTAACTGAGAAGGGAGGATTGTTGGCTTGTATGGAGGCAAGATCTTCCTTTCTTGACAAGATTAAGGGAAAGCAATTTAATGATGAGAAGCTGATTCGGATCCGAGATAAGGTGTTGCGAGGAGAGGCTAAGGAAGCAAAAATCGATGAGGAAGGTGTTTTGAGAATTAAGGGAAAGGTATGTGTACCCCGCGTCGATGATTTGATTTACACTATTCTTACAGAGGGTCATAGTTCAAGGTATTCTATACATCCTGGTGCAACCAAGATGTATCGTGACCTAAAGCAACATTTTTGGTGGAATAGAATGAAGCGTGATATTGTGGAGTTTGTCGCCAAATGTCCAAATTGTCAGCAAGTAAAGTATGAACACCAAAGGCCCGGAGGAACCCTACAGAGAATGCCTATTCCGGAATGGAAGTGGGAGAGAATTGCAATGGACTTCGTGGTTGGTCTTCCAAAGACAATGGGTAAGTATGACTCCATTTGGGTAATTGTTGATAGGTTAACTAAGTCTGCTCACTTCGTTCCGGTCAAGGTGACTTACAATACAGAGAAGTTAGCCAAACTTTACATCTCGGAAGTTTTCCGATTGCATGGAGTTCCACTTTCCATTATATAAGATAGGGGTACGCAATTTACTTCTAAGTTTTGGAAAACATTGCATGCTGAATTGGGTACTAGGTTGGACCTTAGTACTGCGTTCCATCCTCAGACCGATGGTCAGTCTGAGCGAACAATTCAAGTGTTGGAGGATATGCTTCGTGCATGTGTGATAGAATTTGGTGGTCATTGGGATAACTTCTTACCCTTAGCAGAATTCTCGTACAATAATAACTATCACTCAAGTATTGGTATGGCCCCATTTGAGGCACTGTATGGGAGGAGATGTAGGTCTCCCATTGGTTGGTTTGATGCATTTGAGGTTAGACCTTGGGGTACTGACCTTCTGAGGGAATCGTTAGATAAAGTGAAATGCATTCAAGAAAAGCTTTTAGCGGCTCAATGTAGACAAAAAGAATATGCAGATCGAAAGGTTAGAGATTTAGAGTTTATGGAGGGTGAACAACTCTTGCTGATGGTTTCGCCCATGAAAGGGGTGATGCGGTTTGGCAAGCGAGGTAAGCTAAGCCCAAGGTATATTGGTCCATTTGAAGTTATGAAGCGCGGGGGGGGGGGGGGGAGATAGCCTATGAATTAGCCTTGCCCCCAGGTCTATGTTGAAAAAATACCATGGGGATGGAAACTACATCATCCGTTGGGATTCAGTTCTGCTTGATGAGAATTTGTCTTATGAGGAGAAGCCTGTTGCTATTTTAGATAGAGAAGTTCGCAAGTTGAGGTCAAGGGAGATTGCATCCATCAAAGTTCAATGGAAGAATCGACCAGTTGAAGAATCCACTTGGGAGAAGGAGGCTGATATGCAAGAAAGATACCCACACCTGTTTACAGATTCAGGTACTCCTTCTCGCCCTTGTTTTTCTTCTTGTGATCGTTCGAGGACGAACGATGGGTAAATTGGTATCTATTGTAACGACCTGTTTAGTCGTTTTGAGCGGTAAAGTATTTCTGGTAATAACAGTCGTAGTCGAAGGATCCCACAACGGACCGTCATGGGCACGACGGACCGTCGAGGGGGTCTCGTTCCAAAACACGTAGAATTCTGAAATTTGGGTACTGAGATCGACTCTCTGAACTTCGCGACGAAGTGGTAGGACAGACCGTCACAGGCGTGACGGGCCATCACAGACCCTTAGTAAAATTTAGTCTCTGAACTCTTTGACGGAAGCAGCAGGACGGACCGTCGCTGGCACGACGGGCCGTCACAGGCTGCGTAACCCTGGCTGGGTCGGATTTCTTTTAAATGTTTTAAGGGGCGTTTTGGACTATTCCTGCTTATAATTATAAAGTTAGTGGTTTAATGTTAATAATTCAACTACTTGAGGGTCAAAGGAGATAACCTTGAATTAATTAGTGGGTTACTTTTACCATCTTTATACTTAATTATATGCTAATTAGGGTAAAGGAAGGAGGGTTTGAATAAGAAAAATAGAAAGAACAAGAGAGGGAGAAAACGAACGAACAAGGGAGAGAAGAAGAAACGCTGCTTGAGGATTATCTTGCTTGATCACAATTCTTCGGTGGAGGTAGGTTATGGTTTATGCTATTCGTAGTAAACTCTTAATAGCGAATGATATGTATTGGGTAGTATTGCAAACCCTTCTATATGCTTAATAGTATGCTTGCATGAATGTGATTATATAATTGTGATAAAATAAGCATGATGAAGCTATTCAATCCTAAATCTTGAAAAAAAACCCTAATCTACTTTGTTAATGATAATGCCTTGGTATAAAAGAAGGCTTGATGAACGAAAGTAGTGAGATTAGGGGATCGGGTGCCATGTTCCGGTACCAGGATAGTATATGAGGATCGGAGTGTCACGTTCCGACACCAGGATAGTATATGGATCGGGTGCCACGTTCCGGTACCAGGATAGATGAGGATCGGAGTGCCACGTTCCGACACCAGGATAGTATATGGATCGGGTGCCACGTTCCGGCACCAGGATAGAATGAGGATCGGAGTGCCACGTTCCGGCACCAGGATAGAATATGGATCGGGTGTCATGTTCCGACACCAGGATAGTATATGAGGATCAGAGTGTCACGTTCCGACACCAGGATAGTATATGGAGCGGATTGTCACGTACCGACACGAGAGGAATAAAGATAATGAATCTTGAAAGATGTTAATATACTTAATTTAATGAACCTATTTCCCAAATGAATATGGTATTGAGGCTTGAGTCCTTATAGGTGTACTTGGCGTTATTTATTAATGATTATAGTACTTGATATTGCTACGGATTGAGTATTGTAGTTGATTTTATGATGTTATCTGATATATATTGTTTTCTATTTTGAGTTGGCCGATGATACCTACTCAGTACTTGTGTTTTGTACTGACCCCTACTTATATGTTTCTTTCTTTGTTACTGTGGAGTGCAGCAAACGTACCGTCGTCTTCAACTCAACTGCAACTCTAGCCAGTATTCATTACACCTGATTTCAGGGTGAGCTAATGCTTCTAGCTTGGACTGGATCTTCTTCTTCATGTCTTGATGCCTTGAAGTTCCGGCATGGACTAGCTTTTTATTTATTTTAGCTTCTTAGAATATTCTTAGTTTAGTAATTTGAGGATAGATGTTCTTGTGATGATGACTTCCAGATTTTGGGGAATAATAGATGTTGAGTTTTTAGAAGTTATTGAATTGATTTTCATTAATGAGTTTAAGTCTTCCGCATTGTATTTTGTTCATTATGTTTGAAATGTTGGGGTTTAGATTGGTTGGTTCGCTCACATAGTAGAATAAGTGTGGGTGCCACTCGTGGCTCGTTTTGGGTCGTGACAAACATAGGCTTTAGGAACTGACCCCTCATATTGATAGTTGTAAGTTATAGATTAGAATGTCCTTTCATCAACCTAGGTCATGTGAGAATACCTTTCACATGGACAGTGTGTATATAAAGCATAGTCTAGTTTAAAGTATAATTGAAAAAACCTTTTAAAAGACCCTTCTTTACTAGATCATCATAGTGTGCTTCATTCAGAAATTCACGCGTTGATGTAAGTGTATAGGTATACATATATGAGAAAACCTTTCATATAAACACATTTAGAAACTACACATATTCATACTTCATCATATCATTTACTTGACATCATATCACATACTTCATGTTCACATCTTAGTCATGCATCCATATTCATTTATATTGAGAATCATCCTAGGAACTATCCTATGAAGGTACACATATGCAATGCATAGGCAAGGTCCCACAAACTTCCCATACAAGTACACCTATCAAGTCACCCTTTTTAAGATACACTTTTCATACTTTCCATACTTTCATGAACATATACTTTACGTGCATAGTATTAGAAAATGGTTCAAACGAGAACTATCTTTTCATTAGCTACAATGAATCTATCCTACTCATAGACATGCATGAGGTGTCGGCACATTGGTCAACATGATCACGTAATGGCAACAAAAAAACTTTGATATAACCACCCTCTAAAGATCAGAATACACATTCATGTCCCTTAAGTCATAGAAAACTCACATATGGAGTACTAAGGACTATAGAACACACACAATAACAAAATAACATAGGAGACAAGACATCTTCGTCATTTGACTCCAAGACTCCTAATCATGCTTAAGACCATACCTTCGTGTAGAGGTTCATAGGAAGGTTCATTCATCCATACACTTCATCAATGTCAAACATATAGACCACATAGCCCTAACATCTTCATTCACATATAGGAATCATCATCAATATACCTAGAACATGATACTAGCATTGGAGCCTAGGCACATAACGTCCATGATAACATCACATATAGAATGAAAAGAAAGTAAACATTTTCATCATGATTGGACCATACCACACAATGCCATTCAAGGCCAATTCTACTACAAATTCTATACAAAGTAGAGAAAGTAGGGAAATCTTCCCAATATTCAAAGAGTTGATCAAAATTGATCAATTCCCAACAATTCATAAGCAATTCATATATAAAACAATAGTTATAAGCAAATTAACATAATCAAATCATGATTCCATCATCATCTAATCAAGATCACAAACCCACATTATAGGCTAAATTGAGAATTTTGGAGGAAATGAGTTCTTCATGAAATTGGATTGAAATCCATATTAAAAACACTATCTAACCATCAATTCATCAAGAGAATTATTTTGTAATGGATTTGACAATGATCCCATGGCTAGATTGAAAGATAGCAATTTTGATCAAGAAAACTTCTTTGAAAACCTTTGAAGGAACTTCTTAGATGAATATTTAGCAAATGGTGAAGGATTACCGTATCGTAATGTAAGAAAACTCCACACATTTGGAGAAGAAACTACTTCAAAATTCATCTTCTAGTTTGAGTTTGAGTTTTCCCTCCAATAGCATTTGGAAAGAAGAGGGTTTTAGTTTTTTGATTTCTCATTGGGTATTGGTGTTTTGACATGGGAACATTCGTCTCGAATGACACCTTAAACCTTCATATTAAAATGCCACGACTCAAGACTAGCAGCCCATCGTGTATGCATTGTTTCTAAATGCACACCCAACCAAGGAAATTTGATTCCATGCTAGACATACCTAATGCAACTCAAAATGCAATCAAAGAACATGTTACTCAATTCCAAGGAGAATCTAACATCTCCTAGCTACAACTGATTAGGTCTAAAATGCACATTGAATCAAGATGCTACAAAAACAGAAAAAATCACGCAACTAGCTCAATTATAACAAGGCCTACACGCCTTAATAAACATACATAACTACGTCATAGCGACACATAATCATATAAAGACCTAGTGGGAATGGCTCACTATACCCCACTTGGGAGTAAGACCACACATGTCTTTCTAACCAACATTCATCATAGCAAGGAAAACATCAAGTCCCACAAAGAAAGTCATGAAAACATGAAATCTGGAAATTTTCATAAATAGCAAAAGAAGCACATACCGGAAAGGGACATAAAGAGATCACTCTTGATCACCCTTAGATTGGAGAGGATAGAACCTATTACTCTTTGGAGAACCATCTTCCACATCAATAGGAGCAAAGTTCTTGCTTTCCCTCACATTAGCCTTTTCCTTTGGGCAATCATTCTTCATGTGGCCACTCTAACCACACTCATAAAAACCATCTCTACCAGCCAAACACCAACCCTCATTACTTTTACCACACCTAGACCAAGTAGGCCATAGCGATTCACTTTAAATTAGAATATTGTATTTGCCAACTTAGCTTTCTTAGTTAAAGGAACCACGTATTTAATAACAAATTCACGAACTCCACCAATATGGTGATAGATTTTCTTGACAAGTTGTGGAGCCAAGTTCATGTTAATATATGAGGGAGTAATTAAATAACTCTAGTCTATAGCGTCATTATGGTGTATGTTAATGTTTTCAACCACCAGAAAATTAATCATGAATAGAAGAAGTTTTACTTATTTCTACACTAGTATCATGTAACACACTAAAACCTTAGGAATTTTACAACTGCATTGAACATAACAACCTCAATAGAAAATTTTTATACCCATTTGAAAGTAACACACTGATAATAATAATTTTATGTAATTAGTAAAAATTACATTAAATGTAAATCCTTTAAAGAATAAAGCTTAAGTAATTCAGGTCCCCTTAAAGTTGTACGAATAATTCACCTAAATACATCAACTAAGTCTTGAACCTATTGAAAACCTATGCCCCTTAAAATAAATTCATTTTTGACATTTTTCTTACACTCAACAAAATATTTGAGAGGTGTGTAATACACTCGCTGTGACATGGAAAATTGATCAATTAAGTGATGACATATAACATCTATGTCCAAAGACTTATTTAAAAATAAAATTAAAGAAAACAACTATTTTAGTTTATATAACTTACTAAAAACGTTAAAATGATGTTTGTTAAAAATCCCACCCACGACAACTTCTCCTTTTCCTCTCAAGTTGATCCCAACTCTAGCATCCTCAACACAACAATCCCTCCCTCACTCTATTTTCAGATGTAATATTCTTCTCTCCATCTAGTTTTTGTATGAGAAAGATGAATAAGGTTTCACTAGAAAATTATAAATTTCCATCTCCATGGATGGAAAGAATGAAATTACCTGACATATTTTTCTGAATTTCATAGATTATGTTTTTTTGGGGTTGAATAACTCTTCATTTTTTAACTATCAATTTAATTAATTTATTTGATTCTTTATTTTTGGGTTGTATGGATATTGTTTGATTTTAAACGCGTGAATAAGCAAAGAAGGATTGTGACTCTCCTAAAGGGTTGTCACTTTGTCAGAGAGTTGTGAACTTTATGAAAGATTATGTCATTTATAAAGAATTGTGACCGTTTGAAAGATTGTGTCTTTTTCAAAGTGTTGCGACCTTTCTGGAAGGTTGTATTCTTTCCTAAGAGTTGTGACTTTTACCCTTTGTTGGCTATAAATAGAGAGGTTGTATCTCATTTTTCAGTATCAATTTTTTTCCTTCTTATGACTACATTTCTTACAAAATAAAATCTATCGATTGTGTTTGTGTATGTGATTCATTGTTGTCATTTTGAGTTCGTTGAAATTTCAGGTACCACTATTTCTTTAATGTTTAATCCATTTTATCTTGGGAGGAATTAATTTGTAACCTCAGGTACTTGAGGGTATTAAATTTCTTAAGGACATACAATGAGTTCTGTGGACTCGGATAATTCTTTGTGTTTTTCTTTTCATCTTTTATTTCTTGGATGGGTAAGATTAATCTTATTTTCTTACCAAGTGTACTTAAGCGTTGCACCCCTTCAGTTTTCTTTCAACGAGAAAGTTATTTTAAGCATAAAGGCTTGGATGAACACTTTAATGAACATATGTTGTCTCCTAAAAATATTTGAACATGATTTAGTTTTCATTGAAATCCAATGTTTTCTAAGTAAAATTAAAATATGATGAAAATGGGGAAAGAAAAAAATAATTTTCTAGAAAAGTGACTTGCATTGAATCGTTGCTGACAGACAAAATTGATTTAATGAGAGGAAAACTGAGGTTCTATTTTTGTTTCCTTGATTATTATTTTTACTATTATTTATTAAGTTATGAGATTTCATAAAAGTTAGGATAGAATTTCATTATGTGATAATCTCAGGATATATCTTTATTATTATTAATAATATGTATTCTATTTTAAAGAGAGGGAAAAAAACTTTTGAGTTTTCTACTCCATCTGAGATTTTATTGTGTCTTACTATAGGAGACTAATATCTTCTACTTTTTTTACTTTGTCAGTATGAAGATATAATAACTTCATGAACAAATCAAATTGTGAATTGGTTCAAAGAATATAGAAACTTCACCAATTGTTAAATACTACATTTAAATGAATATTCTGACTTGAAGAGTTCAAAATTTTTGTCATGAATATTAAGGCTAAAGGATTCAAAAAAGATAAAATCTTCTTCTTTAGCTAGAAACAATGTTGTATTTTGAGGTTTCTAGAGATTAAAACCTTTTGTTTTACTACTATGTAAATATGAAACTGATTAGAAGAATATAAAAAGTTTGTCAGAACGGTTAATGATTAGAAGAATTTAAAAACTTGGGTCTTTCTAATTGTGACAGAAGGGAAAAAAAATACCAATGACAGAAATTTAGTGATTTTTGTGTGTGTGATGGGTGTTTGTATGGATTAAATCCCAAAAAGAAGTCTCCGTGTTGCCAATATGTATTTGATGAACATTTTGAAAGAATGGAAAAAGGTGAGAAATAATTTTGAATACTTGAAAAATATTTTTGAGAACTTATTTAAAATGAGGGGGGTTCTTTACTTGTGATAAAGACAAAACAAACTTACTATCTAATTAAAATTTGAAAGAACAAAATATGAAATATAATGATATTCTTGTATAATGTTAGAGTATATTTGATATTGTGGTCGTTGACTCTCTCTTTGCTAGTATATCTGATATGACTAGTATAAAACCATAAAATTATATTTACTCGTTCGAAAGAATTGTATTCCTTGAAGAAAAAATGTAACTTAAAATATTGTGAAATAACCTTATTTGTATAGCCATGAACATTGGTGAAAAGTGGTCTTTTATGTTTTGTTTTAAAACAAAGATCTAGGTCATAATGTCCTTATTGGACCTATGATACTACCGTGATGGGTAATTTCTTTAACAAATTGAATGTTATGGAAAGGTCCTTATGAAAAGGACATATGGCAAGATATGGATTTTGAAAAAAATTTCTGTATTTGACAAAGTTATAAAAAGTAAAGAACAAAATATTCGTAAGAAAAAGTAAGCTCAAGAAAGCTCTTTTTAAACTTATTATTTCTGTCTATTCTTACTTTCTTGAATCAAAGTGTTTGTGACTTGAACGCTTAAGACATGTCAATTACAAAGCCTTGCAAAAACTATTCAGCTTAGAAGTGTTGCCTAACTTCTAGTGCAATAAATCAAAATGTCAAGTATGTGTTGTTAAAAGGAAATTCAAATCCTTTAAAATTGATTTACATGGATATTTGTGATATGAAGTTAACACCATCTCGTAGTAAAAAAAATGCTTCGTAGATTTTATTGACAATTGCACTATATACTGTTATGTCTATTTGCTGAATTATAAGGATGAAGCAATATAAATATATAGGCAATATAAAATTGAAGTTGATAATCACTTGGATAAAAAGATTTTCATGACTAGAAGTGGTAGATGTGGAGAATATGCATATTCTTTTGCAGAAATATATTTGAAAAATGGAATCATCCATTAAATTACTGCACATACTCACCTCAATCTAATGAAATTGTTAAAAAGGAAAAAATTTAACTTTGAAAGAATTATTGAATGTCTTACTTATAAGTACATGTTTACCACAAAATTTGTGGGGTAATGCTATTGTTACAACAAAACAGAACAACAAAAAAAATGTATGTTCAGAAAGAGAGAAACAAAAAAAAAGTTTTATTTTTTAATAAAGGGAGAAATAAAAGAAAACTTTTGTTTGTTAAGAAAGGGAGCAAAAACAAGTTTTATCAGACTTTTTTGTATCCTGATAGAAAATTGTTTGTTGTCCCTTCAAGTATAGATAAGCAATAACTCTTGAAAGGTAGTGATCTAAATTTTTTCAATATAGTCTATTCCATATGAGAAATGAGGGAACTATTCCCAAAAATGTTAAAATATGACCTAAGAATATGAATTGTATGTTTATTATATATGATACAAATAGTAAATCATGTCGATTTATGGATCATACGTCTGAACCATCCGATAGTCAAGTAAAGGGTCTAAAAGACATTTGTAAGAACCAAATGAGAATATACTTAAAAAACATATTCAGAGGCATAGTAAATGTCAAAGGATAAATTACTTCCTCCGAGTTTTATTTTATAATATTTCTTCTTGAAAATTATTCCATATAGTTGAAAAAGATATGAATTTTGAGGACTCATCCTTTTTGGAAAGAGTCTATAAATAGTAAGATAGATTCAATTTGGAGTAACCATACTTGAGAGTTGGTTGATCTTCCTCTAGGATATAAACTTTTGGGTTCAAAGTGGATCTATAAAAGAAAATGAATTTTGATGAAACTATTGACAAATACAAAGCAAGACTTTTTGTCATAGGCTTTAGACAATAACAAATTCTTCATTATTTTCAGATATAATAACACCTCTAAATAGGATTACATCAAATTAGAGTTTAATTGCGCCAGTTGCGAATTTGTCAAAATGTATGTAAAAATAATTTTTCAGAGGAACAAATTTACATGGAATACCCTAAGGGCTTTATTGTCCTGGCTAAAAAATGTGTAAACTTGTTAAGTAACTTTATGGACTAAAAACAAGTACCCAAATAATGACATGCGAAGTTTGACAAAACTTTATCTGCAAATGAATTCTAGATTAATGAATGTGATAAATATTCTACATTAAAGACATTTCAAATTGCAAGGTCATTATTTGTTTTTATGTTGATGAGATGTTGATCATCAAAAGAGACACATCTGGCATAAATTCTACTAAGCATATGCTAGAAAGTAACTTCGATATGAAAAATATTAAAGTTACTGATGTGATTGAAAGTATACTTGAAAAGTTCAAGTGGTTGGATTTCAATATTTACTAGACACTAATAAATGTGAGCTTTGTACTTCAAAAGAATGAAGGAAAAAGTGACTCAAAATTAGATTATGCTAGATGTTTGAAAAGTATTGATATATATCATGAAGTGAACTCGATAAGATATAGCATGTGCTATTAATAAACTGAGTCGGTTTACAAGTAATCTCAATCAAACACGTTGGATGAAAACTAAAAGAGTTTTGGAGTATTTCAGACATACTTAAAAACTATTGTTTTGCATTATAACAAATATTCAAAAGTATAGGAAAAACATAGTTGTGCAAATTGATCACTTGATCAAATGAAGTAGAATCCACGAGTGGATATGAATTTACTTTTAGTGGAGGAGCAGTCTGTTGTAAATCTTCCAAATAGAAATGTATCGCGCGCTCTACTATGAAATATGACTTTATCAATCTCTATAAGGCCGGTAAAGAAGTTTAATGACTTATTAGATCTAGTATGCATATATTGTGAGAGTTAATTTGCAATAGGTAGGGCATGAAACATGATGTATAACCAAAAGTTTCGTCATATATGACTTTGAAATTATATCGTTAGAGAACTAGTCTATAGTGAAATTATCAGGATTTACCATGTTAAGTAATAGGATAATGTGTCGTATCAACTTATAAAAGGCCTAACTAGAGAGGGAGTTGATAGATTATTGAAGGGAATGAGACTATGACTGAGGAAAAGTCATTGTGGCCGTAAATCTACCTAGTAGACTGGAGATCCCAAGATCTAGGTTCAAGGAGATCAAACAAAATCATTAATGACAATTCAACATAGTCAAAATATTGGTTTTAATGGTCCATTCTCATGATAAGACAATGTTCAGTAACATGGATAAATGCATTATGACTTTTTAATGTTTTCTAAGTTTTATATAGGGTATATCAAATCGTGTATCACGGGATTATACATTTAAAAATCACCTATGTAGGTGTGAAGTGTAAGCCACTTCAAGGAGAATTCGGCAAGGCCATTTCTCTAAGTATTTCATAATCGAGATGTTTTCATGGGTGAAAAGAACAAAACCATGAAAATAAAAAACAGTTCAAGGGTTGATTGTGAGAATTATGCTATCTAGGTATACACAAAAGTTAAATGGTTCAAAGATATTAAATCTATCGACCGAGTATGTATGATATATGTTCACTATGGAAATTTTATATGAAAACCATCCAGATGTGATTAACCCTTACTTACAAATCACATAGTTTTTGGTGCATATGTTTTTGAAAAATATTCATTCCCTATTCATGTGGAGATTGTTGGGATTTAAAGGTGTGAACATGAAATGAAGGGTTATGACTCTCTTGAAGGGTTGTGACTGTGCCAGAGTGTTGTAATTTTTATAAAAGATTTTCTCCTTTCTAAAGGGTTGTGACTGTTTGAAAGGTTTTGCCTTTTTCAAAGTGTTGTGACCTTTTTTGGAAGGTTGTCTTCTTTCCTACGAGTTGTGACCTTTACCTTTTTTTTGCTATAAATACAGAGGTTGTCTCTCAATTTTAAGTACCAAATTCTCCCATTCTTATGCATACATTTATTACAAAATAAAATTGATCGATCATGTCTGTGTGTGTGATTCGTTGTTGTCACTTTGAGTTCGTTGAAATTATTGAAGTTTGAGGTAGCGCTACTTCTTTAATGGTTTATCTGTTTTATCTTGAGAGGAATTAATATCTAACCTCAGGTACTTGAGGGGACTAAAATTGCTAAGGACACACAGTGAGTTCTGTGGACTAGGATATTTCTTTGTGTTTTTCTATTAATCTTTTATTTCATCTGGTTTGCTAATTTAAAAATAGGAGATAACGTGCACAAGTTTATTTAAGGAACAAACCTTGTTAGGAAAAATAAAATTTTAGCTTGAAAATATTATAGTTCAGAAATAAGATTTTTTCTTTTATTTAGGGAGATATGAAAATATTTTACTAGCTTAAAAAATAACAGGTGGGTTTTGCAGTTGTTGTAATGACCGAGGTGGTGCAAATAAGTTGGTGATGGATGGTGGTAAAATTAAGATAGGAGAAAATAAGTTGATGATGGATGTTGTTAAAATTAAGATAGGAGGAGATGGTTAAAAAATGCAAAAAACAAAAACTATATTACAAATCAATTATGGTAAGGGTGTTAAAATAAAACAATGGTGGTAAGGGAAGGAAGAAGTGTCAAAAGAAAAGAGAGAGAGAAGAGTAGGGAGATGGTGATAGGGCAATAGTGGCAATATTGCCCGGAATTGGTGGTGTTGGAAAATGTCTTATGGCTAAAGAACAAGGAATAAAAATAACTAAAACTATGTCTATCAAATGCTCCAGTATATGTGTATTGCAACTTCTTTTCCATTTCAACGAGAAGTGTTCAATAGATACTCATTTTGAATAGTAAAAATTTCCACTAGGTAAATGTAGTTGAGGGGGTTAAAGGAAATTATGTGGACAACTTTAAAGGGCCGTGGATGACATAAGGCAAAGAATTATGATATTAATCACTCAAGAAACTAGAGAGAGAAAAAGCTTCGAACTTGTTTAAAAGGTGAGACAGAACCTAATGCTAAACTATATAATCGATTTCCCTTATAATAAACATTATATTGTATATTTATAATGATACAAAAAAATGGAACTCTAAAAATAATAAATTGTTTCACCGATATGATCCATGAGCCATTATACAACTGTCGAATGACTTGTAGGTCATGGAAGTCCTTTAAACTAGCTATTGATGCATTGACCATTAGAAGAGCCCTTATAGGATTCTCTCCTTTGGTACAACATAACTTATTGTCTAGCCATAAATAGCCTATTGGCGTGAACTTGTTCGTATTATTTGGGTGAGCCTAATTTCATTAAGCTTTTGATAATAATCTACATACTAGACATGGATCAGATATGTTAATATAGGTTTCCCATTAAAAAACAAACATCGATGTTAGAGATTTCAATGGGTAGATGGTGTGAAGTGTGGCACTCATAAACAAGGTGGAAGAAGAGATATTTTTATATGGGATGGAGACTAAGAATATTTGTAAAAATTCATAAGCAAGACGAGGTGGAAGGTGTCTTAAATGTAAAATAAAGTAAATTCATATTGTATAGAATGCGTCTTTAAGGATTCTTTCATTATCGTACCCTTCTTGATACTTCAATATATCCTCCACATATATACTTGCTATAAGTGATGTGTTTCATGAACTTTGTGCACCTATGATGTTATTTACATTACGCATGAACTCTGACTGTAAAGGTTACACTCTCTCTTTTTCTACTAAATTCACAATAAAGATTGTATTTCAGAAAGTATTTTCTTTTTAATGTAATAATTTATTATAAAGTTATATTGGAATTATATGGGTAACTCCTGGTTCTCTCTTCACAGTTGCATATTCTATCTCAGGATAGTCTAAAGAAGAGACTGTAGTGACAGTGTGATAATGAGATTCAATTATACCTTGAGGATTAAATCAAAGAACTAGAATTGGATAAAATCCATGATAATAGTAATGAGGAGGAATACTCTTCTAATCTTTTGTTCTAGGATTCAAAAAATCATAAATCTCCCACTCCTAACAATGAAGTAACAAACTACTAGAACTTAAAACAATAATGCTTTCGGACAAAAAACCAAGGTTAAGGACATGTAACTCCATTCCCAAAAAAGTCCAGGGATTAAAAAATACTATTAAATTTTAAATCCTTATCGAGTGATTGAGAAAGGTGTGACGAAAGTGTATAGATTGGAGTAGTTTTCATCTTTGGATGCTTCCTTAAACTTTATTTATGATATAAAGGGGAATAGATGTAGTTCATATTTCCTGACCACATATTCATATCCTTTCTTCTAATGTAGCCAACATCTACTGTAGGTTATTAAAACTCTTCATTCTACTCTTGTAGATAAGTTATCCTCCTCCGGAAACTTGTGAATCCTATTACCCAGTGCTTTGGTCATGTCATCATCCATTTAATCGAGCAATCTATTATGTGGTACTTAGATGATTTTATATATGTTTTTGATAGGCATGTAATTGAGCTGACGGAAAAGAAAGAAGAAGAGGGGAAAATGGACGCAAAATCCTAATGACATGTGATCGAAATCATTGTAATAGTAATTCTCTTATAAATTACACACCTTAAAATGGAAAATCTTTTAAAAACCTAGTCTTTCTAATGATCCTTCTTATAAGAAGAAAAAGGAAAAACACAAGATCATCCCTTAAATAGTATTCACGAACATATGATTTTCTTAAGTCATGGAATACATCTGAATATGGTAGGACTAAGTATTACAGAGATAGGAATGCTTATAGATGGACAAATGAATCAAGTAGATGATATTCCCATTATCACACAACAAATCTTCGCTCTCTTTTACTTCATCTACATAAGCAATAAAATTAACCTGGTGAGTCAATTTTACATCTTCTTCATGGGCTCCCTTTTTCTCATTAATCATAACTACAATTGGTTAAAAAACATCAAAGTTTTCTATCTCTTTTTGGAGTAACCTTCTGTTCGACATGGTGATTTCCATGAAATGATATAGATACTACTTCCATTTTGTTGTCAATTGTTTCTCGGAAATTTTCCCTTTTGACGTGGTTTTCTCTCTCTCGTAACATCTCTGATTTGCATTTCATGTGTTTAGATGGATATTTAAGGGACCTAAATATCTCATGTATTGTGCGAACTTTTGCTTATGTCCTCAATTAGGTCTATAAAACATTCTCAAGTGTATTTTCAAAATATGAGTTTGTTTACTCATGAGAAGGATCATTTCACCGTTGTTTTTAGCTAGATATCTTCCCCCTAAGATATATGTACAACTTTACTCTTTTTGAAAATTTATTGTTGACTCTAATGTACTCACTTTTTATACCCTGTCCCTTGGTTATCCTTAGTGTAACACCATAGTATTTTAAAGAGCTAAATTTAGAATGAAGTAATTTGAGAAAGAGACAAATTTGAGATTACAAGTTATCCTTAAGTTATGAGTTTAGATTCAACTTGAAAAGACCATAACTTTAAATACATGATGATTTAGCTGGCACATAGGATATCAAGCTAAAGGTCTAGGAATCCTCTTTCCGATGCCACCAAGTTTGCTAATTTGTGAATTTGTTGAGGGAGATATTCACGTTTGAAGTCAGGTTATCCACTTACAAGATACCCAAAAAATGAGGGTTATTTTGCTCTTTTCTTTACCCTATGACATTTAAACGGATTATGTTAATATTTAGGAGGTCTAAACTGATTCGTTCAGCTTTCAAAAAATATGATTACACTTGGGATTTGATAAGAAAGTTAAGAAGAGAAACGAAGAGAAAGGAGGGAAGATTCAAAGTGTTCATCAGAATTTTTGTGAATCAAAGTTTGTTTCGTCAAGGGCTTCATCCCTAAGAGGTATGTGAGTTAACATAGTGCTGGGTTCATTAACCCACATGCCAATCATGCTATTTTAACTTCAATTTTGTTCTTGAGTTGTAAGGATTTGAATTCTTGTTGAATTTTCTTGGAATTTCTTGCATAATCTTAATTGTTGGGATTTTTATGAATTCTTTAGAATTATTTACGCAATATGAATTTGCTTTTTAGTACATTAGCATGTACTAAGTGAGTTGTAAAGAAAACATTTGATAAGAAAATTAGAGAACAAAACTAGTCGGGTTTTCTGGGCAGGGCCTGGTGCACCGCGCCTCCAATGCAGCAGAAGTGACCCTCTGAAAATTGAAAGATGGATCCCCGTTCAACTTTGTTCGTCTAGGTCGCGTGCCTATACAGTTTCCAGTCTTTTGCTCCGTCTGAGTTCTTTAAAGTGTACCTTCGCTCCCTATCAATTCTAACTACTCTAAACTTCTTCTAAATATCTACACTCTATTTATTAGATGAATCATAACCTTGAAATTATAATTCAAATTTAACGTAGAGATAAGAATCAAGTCTTGAGAGTTACTTCGAGTATTTTGAGAAGTGGTTTGCAAACCTTTTAAAACTTGTTTTTAGACTTGAGCATTTGATTTAGAGGAATAGTAGAGATACACTCATTTTATTTAAAATTATATATCAGAACTAACTATTCCCAATAGAAATGTTTTTAAATTTAAGATGAGAGGAAACATTGATTTCTAGAAGAGTTCATGAATAGTTTTAGTATTATCTCTTATAAGAGAAAAGCTTTTGAGTAATAATATCATAGTTGAAAAAGAGGAATGTTTTTTTTATTTTAAAAATATATGAGCTTAGTAATATTTAGGAGTAGTTTGGAGCATCGATATGAGGTGAGTTCATACAACTCATAACCCCCATAAGCCATGTAGCCATTTTGGGTAGAAAAGATTCATACTTTTTATTTGATTCCTATATTTATTTTTAGCATAGATTAGTGGATCCACTTAGTTAATGATATCTAGACATTGACAAACTATAGGGAAGTTCTATCAGCATGGGCAAGAGGTTGTAATATCAGATACCTCACAGTGATGGTTGTCGGCTGGAAAATCTCCTCAAAAGAGTTTAGTTTGTATTTTTTTTATACAAATGGAGTTATTTCTAATGCATTGAGTTGTTATCTACACCTTTTAAAAGCATTCCTTGTATTGAATTAACGTTATTTCTTTATATTGAAATAAGGTTGAGTTTACTTGAGACGGTGTAAGTTGTTTCTTCAGTTCCAATTCAAGCTATCCCATGTTTTAGATTTCCCCTTTTTATTTATCTTTTCAGTTTTGTTATTAGGATTTCATGGGTCTGGTTCCGATATCCATCTCAATTAGTCGAGACTTCATAAATGGACAAATAGTAGTTGATGAGTCTTTCCATTTTGATTTTTAAATTTTTAAAGACTTGAGTTGCCTCTTTGGAAAGTTGAATGTTTCTTTAAAACATTATGAGTTTATTACATGATTTTATCTTTGAATTTTTTAACTTTGAGTAAGTCTTAAGCTCAGAGTTGAGCTAGGCAAACGATTCACTTGGAGCCTGCAATGGTTCTCGACTATCAGCCACATTCAAGGTGTAGGCTTTGAGCTTGAGACTTGCCATGCATTTGCGGTATCCATTGAATGTTGTAGTTTTGACTGTTGTAGGTATAGTGTTTATGTTTCCTGTGATCATCGTTCGCACAATTAGCTTCAACAAATTGCATTGGAAGTCTCCAAATACTGCATCGTCATCTAGGCATATTTTTTGTATGACAACTTGCGTATTTTTGACCGTTTTAACCCATTATAGATAATTTTTCGTTAATCATTCCAAGAATTGGTCTTCGTTGCATATACATCTTCACCCACTCACATGATTCATATTTACATTTAAAGTAGAATATTGTATTTTCCAACTTAGCTTTCTTAGTTAAAAGAACCACTTATTTAATAACAAATTGATGAACTTCGCCCAGATGGTGATAGATTTAGTTAGAAAGTTGTGGAGCCAAATTCGTGTTACCATGTGAGGGAGTATTTGAATACATCTAGTCTATAACGTCATTATGGTGTATGTAATGTTTTCAACCACTAGAAAATTAATCATGAATATAAGAAATTTAAACTTATTACTACACTAATATCATGTAACACACCAAAAACCTTATGAATTTTACAACTATATTGAACTTGACAACCTCAATAGAAAATTTAGATACTCATATGAAAGTGTAACACTAAGAATAATACTTTTATGTAATTAGTAAAATTACTTTCATGTCAACCCTTGAAAGAATAAAGCTTAAGTAATTCAGGGCCCCATAAAGTTATCCGCATAATTCACCTAAACATATCAACTATGACTTGTACCTATTTAACACTTATGACCCTTACATAGATTCCTATTTGATATTTTTTTATATTAAAAAAATATGATATATGTCTAATACACTCGCCGTGACATAAAAAATTAATGAATTAAGTGATGACATGTGACATTTATGTCCAAAAACTTATTTAAAAATTGAATTCTAGAAAACAACTATTTTAGTCTATATAACTAACTAAAACATTAAAAATGGTTTTTGTTAGAAATACCACCCACGAAAACCCCTCATTTCTTCTAAAGTTGATCCCAACTGTATCATCCTCACCACATCAATCCCTCCCCTCACTCTATTTTTCAGACAAATCTTCTTGTAACACCCTAAAATGAACTAAGGTGAACTAGAGCTTCATGATTGTTTCTTGAGTTAATTTTGTTAAAAATTTAGTTATAATGATTTTCTTAGGAAGTGTGTGAAGTTTTTAGGTAAAACATCAAAGAACGACCTCGACGTTCGGAAGATATGCCTTAGATAATGCTTGTGTGTTCTCATGTATTTGAGTGAGTTTTACATGTTCGTTTTTCTTTAAATTGATGTGAGATGTTCCTAATACCTATGGAACTATGTTTAGGGGTTTAACGTCCGGGTGATACACAACCTAGGACCCACAAGGGTCCCTATATAAGGTCCCAAGACTATAACCCTAGACTGCCTTGGCAGTGTACACCAACGAGACCAAACGACAGCCAGTGCTCCAATCAACGGCCCGTCGACTTGGTCCGTCGACTGGAGCTTAAAGACAGATCTTGAATGGATCTAAGTCTCAACCAACAACCCTCAACAAATGGGCCGTCGATGGACAAACAGTCCATTTGTTGGAGCCGTCTGTGAGATGCCAAAAGCAGTCAAAAAGGCTGCCTTAGCTTGGAGTATTTGGTAAATTCACCCCAAGTATTTTATGAATCTTGAATGATAATTTTAGGATTTATTATGTATATTAAAATGCTTAAAACGCTAAGACCTAATTTTAGACTCCATTTCCTAAAACCCAAAAACCCTTTCCCTTAAAAGACTCTCTCAAGTCACCAGGAAAGCTAAGAATCAAGAAGGAACTAGGAGGGCTGTTGGTGGGCGTTTATTCATAAAATATCTTTTGGGTTTCTTCTATTTGAGGTATGGTAGTAATCCTTGAACTTTATTCCATTCAAGGATCCATTTTAAGGATTTTCAGAAGGGGTTTTCAAACCCTAGCTTCTTCTATCTTTGTTCTAAGTATGGGTCTTGCATGAAAACATTTATATTGATTCAAATTTAATGTTTCTAATGTTAGTTGGTGATTTTACCGTTAAAAATTCAATGAAATCATGTTAAAATTTTTTTTTATCAAGTTTTAGCTTAAGAATTGGGTGAAATGAGCTTTGTTTTGAAGTCTTTGAACTTGATTTTACTTGTTTTCTTATTTATATTTAGATACTTCCCTAAGGGATTATTTATGATGAATTGTTGATTAAAATAGTATAGGTGATGGATTTTTGGATTCAAGGTAAGTTGGTTATGTTGTTTAACATTAATTATGAAATACTCTTGAGTGGTATGGTCTACCTTATTGGTGGCGGTGTTTATTTAAATTGTATGAATGTGTAGTTACTTGTGTATTTTGAATGAGGCCATGAAGGCATAGTATGTGAAGAAAGATGGAAATGAAGTTATTCTTGTTGATGTGTTTTATGAAGCTTTTTATGAAAAGTATGCCAAGGATTATGTCTAAATGACTTATATGATTATATGAAGTGTGTTAAAGTGTGTGATATGATGAAAGAATGAACTGTGAATGAAATGATGCTTATGTGCAAGGTGTAGTCACGTGTACACACACACTCACACTTTGAATAAATAAATGAACGAAGTTAAAGAATGTGAATGAAAATGAGAATTTTTGAGTGAGAAATCATTGTGAGTTGAGATGAAGTGTTTAGTAGCAACCTCACTACTCCCGAAAGCTTTCTAATGTAGGTTGGAGGAGGGATACCAATTGTGAGTTAAGATGGGATGTCCAAAACTTATTCTTGACCTTTTGTAATGAATGTTTAAGACTCTGTGAGGGAGTTAAGCTTAGCACCTAGAGGATCTGAATAAGGGGTGGGTGCACATGATGAGTAGAGATATTGTACCCAATGTACCTCTTGAGATGAGTACTCCTTGTTACTAGAGAAAGATTTACTTAGTGGAAATCTCCTTATCCCTTAATTATGCATACGCATAGGTGTAGCTATTGGAAAAATCCATGTAAAATGTAAGAGAAAGACCCACCCTAGATAAGTGGGGAATCCTCATTCGATAAGGGTAGTATTAGGATTCCATGTCTAGCTCTCATGGGCTATGTCGATTAAAGATATTAACCCACAAAAGAATGAAAGAACCAAGTCTCCTCAAAGAATGGTCTACTTAGGGTAGGTGGTGGTATAGGACTCTATATATCCATTGCACTAATTAGACCTTCTGAAAGGGGAGTCTTTGTGTGTTTTGTATGAAGTGTACGAACTAAGTCTCCTAAAAGAACATACTACGTAGGGTAGGTGGTGGTATTGGAGGCTATCTATCCATTGCAATAAGTAGACCTTCTGAAAGGGGAGTCTCGGTGTGTTATATAGGAAGTAAATGAATGAATTATCACGTGTCTTAATGAATTTAGATGACTTATGTTCTAATGTTAATGGAGAAAGTTTAAGTTAAGTGTTATTTAATGAATGACTATTGTAGATTGCTTAATCCAAGGGAATTCTTACGGAGCATTAAGTGGGAGTAGTAGTACAGGATGCTACTCTCACATTGCACTTTAGTGTGACTTATAAGTTCTATTGGAGAAGCATACTTCAATGAAGTCCGTATGAATGAATGTTTTCACATGTCTAGCCAAGAGTGTGGACTTGATTTCCGTACGCGGTAAGCCTATGGTTGGTAATCTTAAATATCGCTTTGGTGTGCCTTCAAAGGGGTGTATGGGTGGTCCCTTTTTGTCTTACCTTATGGATTTTTAGGATAACTTTTTTAGGAGGAAAAGAGTTCCCATTGCTTGGGATAAATTGTTCACAATAACATGCCATTGATTCAGTGTGTTTCACCGTAATGATTTTAGGGAGTTCACTGTAAAGTGACTCTTTGTGCTAAAATTACGGGACTCATTTACTATGTGCTAAATAATGATTCTTATACAATTTCTACTCCAACTTCATGAAGGTTTTACTTATTTGGCAAAAACTTATTTTACTAAAATGTCTCTTTCACATGTTTTTGCATATGCATAACTCTCAAAGCTTGGTTTGGTAAATAATAAACTTTGGTACGATAAATAAAACATTCATATAGTAATTCAGTAATTATGTGTTGAAGGAGAAGTTATTTTGGAAAGATGTATAATTTGTCAAACATATGAAATGTTATATTTTAGAAAATCATGTATTGGTGTTAAATCTTTAAAATCGATCTCAATTGCATTCTTTAATCTATGGAATTAGTATTTTATATTTCTATGCATACAATAGGGTAAATAGTACTAACTAATTGTCACGACCAAAAGTACACCTTAAAGGCCCTGGACAAGTCACATGCATGTTGTATTGACGTCAAGGTCATTTATGTATTCATTCCTCATGTTTCATCGTTTAGATCATTATTATTGAGACATCAAGTAAATTGTAACTTGTTGGGATTGAAAGTTAGCTCACCCGGTTGTTCATTTAGTTTTTGTGTGATTTTAGTGTTTTTGGAGATTTTGAAACTTGAACAATAAGTTTTGATATAAAGTTAAGGAAAATGACCTCAGAATCAAATTCTGACGATTCTATTAACTCTATAGGGACATTTTAATATTATAGCACGGTCAACATGACTTGTGAGCCTTTTAGTGTGCGTATGTACGATTAGGCATTTAAATATTCAAGTTAAGGTTTATTTTTGACATTATTCAACGTTAATGTCACGACATGAGCCTACACACTGGACGTGGCTGGCACGCGAGAACTATTAATTGTCCGCCACTGAACCCTCATCCTAGTTGACTACAAGTGGAAGAGTAACTCAAGCATAAAACGCTTTAAAACTGAATAAAAATTCATTGAACTCAAATACAAATCTTTAACTCAAATTAATAACTATGGAAACTAATAATAATAATATATGTTCAAGTCGCCATAAAATAGACAACTTAATTCTTTAAAAGATTTAACAAGATAAATGAAACATACTTCTCAAAACACATCAGTCTATCTATGAAGCCTCAAATTTACAAGGATAGAATTCGGGACAGACCAACTGTTGACACTCAATTTTGACCCTCCCAATATCAATTAATTTTCAAGCTTATGCAATTTAAAACGATCTAAGTTAATTAGTTTTACAAAGTGTAAGAAGAATATAAAGTTTACTAATTGTTTTTAATATGTTTTGTCGCCTTAAAAATTTTAATAATATATGTCTTATATAATTTCGTACATAATCGACATATTTGAAACAATCCAAAAATCATCTCAAAGAGATTTTATTCTGTTTTTTAAATAATTTACTATTTAGTTTAGGTATATAATAATTTACATTTTTTTGACTACGTCGATTATTTTATTTCGTTAAGATTAGGAAGCTCCTTAATTAATTTATATTAATTCGTTATATTTAAATGCTTATTGAACTCAGTTTGGCGAACTTCTTAATCCTCATTGGGCCATAATCGTATCCATATGACTATTTTCATGAGTATAAAACGTTACATCCAAGCCCAAAGCTTGGATATTCTTTTATTTTGCATTTCTCGAGGCCCATTTTGTTATTTTCAGAAGATCCAGTTCTTCCAGGTAGCCACAATCAATATAAAAAAAATATAGCTTACAGAAGAGTCCAACAAAAATGGTCACAGAGGATACTCACGAGATACATTCGAATAGCAAACGGGTTTGTTTCTGTTTTATTTTCATTTTTGCGAGTAGAGAGAATAGGCCATCTTGATACTTTATCCAAAGTAATAATTCTCAATCATATTTTACCAATAAAGTACATGATAGGCTTTAACTAATGAAATCATAGTCTAGATCAGACACTAATACAATTGCCAATAAGGTCGAATTCACTACAAGCATGCTTCATATTAGGGATTCATGGAAGGTAAGTTAACATAGGTTAATCCTATTCAAAATATCATGAATTGACCCACATTAAATCCATTACATATAATTCATACTCTCACAACGTTATAAACAGCAGCTATAGACAATTAACCATGATCAGTTCATATAACAACAACTAAACGTCAAGATCACAAGTTACTACTTCATAGACTAGAAGAAACTAGATCAATTCAATTCAAGCATTCTTACTTTGATCATGCAAGATTTATTTACACAATTCAACGATGGTGTTAACCTAAAACAGTATCTACACGAACCACAACATAATTGAAATCCTTTGTTAATATATTGATGACCCACATTACAATGATCATAATGAAGACTAGGTTAAGCATGTTCAAACCTTCATGCATTGATTCACATGGGTAATTCATGAATGATTAACCACCAATATACATACTAGAAAGTATAAATAATCATATTAATATAATCGAATTACAAATCGATATTCAAAAGATCAAGATCATAAAGCCATACATAGGCATAAAATCGAGTTTGTGTCAGAACATGGGTTCATCATGCAATAGGATTGAAAATCAAATACAAATCATTAAATAATCATCAATAAATTAATATTATGCTTTTGAAATCAATTTAATAAAGAACTTATGCCTAGAATGAAAAAGATGAACTTGATCATATTTTTTTCTTTGAAAACTTTGAGATTAACTATGTAGATGGAAGGATAACTAGAGATGAAGGATCACCATATCTTTATATAATTCAAAATCTCTAAAATGTGATGATTCATCCATGGAAATACAAGATCCAAGATGTTCTTGAGCTTATCCAACAATGGTGGTTCTAGAGAGAATATTTTTGGAGGGAAAAAGTCTTATTTGGTGAATAGTATTGGGAATGGGGTTGATGAAGTTTTTAATCCCTTATATAAACCCAAACATAGTTATATAATCCTATTATAATCATGTTAGGACGTAGGGATGACTTTCCCATTCACCCCTTTAATAAAACAGACACAGAGACTAGTTTACAGGCCACCCATCGACGGATTCATCGACTGGCCGTCATTTGGCTTACGTCGACTGTTCCTTGGACACATTTTGGGTTGAGACCTTCCCAATATAAGTAAAAATAGAAGAGACCTCTCCAACTGGCCGTTGGTTGACCAACAGGCCATCCTTTGGTCCGTCGATTAACACTGACAAGGCAGTGTCTCAACCAGCATTGGGTCTTTTCTTGGGGGACCTTTTGCGGGGCACTTTAGATGTTGTACCCGGACGTTTCTGTAACGACTGTTTTAGTCGTTTTGAGCACAAACGAAATCCAAAACAACACCTACGGACCGTCCACAGGTAGGTCCGTCACAGAGGTCCGTTCCATGACACTTAGAAGTTTGAAAATCGGGTACTGAAAATCGACTCTCTGTAAATTGTGACGACCTGCAGGACGTTCTTGGTCGTTTGACCTCCAAACTTCTCGAAACATAATATAACATATTTAATAATAATTATAAATCATATTAATACTTATTAATCTCATGACACAGAGTATATAAACACGCATCGACACATGACACATATAGGTGACTAGTCATCCAACGTTTTTGTCTTCCCTTAACGATCGTCTTCCAAATCTCTTCAAAATTTATGCACTGACTCTAAACTATATTATAATTCATTTTACGACCTTATAAAATTAATAAAAATATGTTATCCTCAAGACACCCTAACTCATTTTGGGGTCTTACATATGGTTTGTATGAGTTCCTTGTCATGCCATTTGGGCTAACTAATGCTCCAGCTACATTTTGCAACTTCATGAATTTTATACTATTTTAATCTCTTGACGATTTTGTGGTTGTATACCTAGATGATGTTGTGATCTATATTCGGATGTTGGAGGAACATGTCAATCACCTAAGTTTGGTTCTGTCTCAATTGAGAAAATACACACTTTTTGTCATAATAAGAAATAAAATTTATGCGGCATCTTGTTAGAAAAAACTAAGTTCAAATGGATCCTAAGAAAGTGCAGTCCATTTTTGAATGGTAGGAACCTAGTCATGTTAAGGATTTGAGGTCGTTTATTGGGTTGACTAACTATTCTATAAAATTCATTGTTGGTTATTTGAAGAGGGCAACAAATTTGATAGATTTGTTGAAGAAGGATATGAAATGGGTTTGGTATGAAACATGTTGGAAAGCATTTAAGAATTTCAAGGAAACTATTGCATCGGAACCAATACTCAAGTAGCCTGATTTTGAGTTACAATATGAAATGCACACTGATGCGTCTGATAAAGCTATTAGTTGCATGTTAATGCAGAAAGGTCATCTTGTGGCCTTTGAAAGTCGAAAATTGAATGATGCTGAGTAGAGATATTACATGATAAGGAAGTGGTTGTTGATTTACACTGTCTGCAGGTTTTGAGAGTCTATCTCTTAGGTACTCGTTTTGTGCTGAGAACTGAGAATGTAGACAATACATTTTTAAGACGAAAAAAAGTGGCGTCCTAAACAGGCACAGCGGTAGGAGTCTCTGGATGAAAATGATTTCATGTGGGAGCATCTGCCATGGAAACACAACCAAGTTTCTGATGCATTGAGTCAAAAAAAGGTATTTTTCTGCAGTCTATTTAATTTCGAAACTTGAAACTAATATCTTTGATAGAATCAGGTTTTGTGCTGAAAATGACTCATTATATGTTTAGTGGGTGGGTCAAGTGCAAGATGGAACAATGAGATGGTATTAGATCGAGGACGATCTGATTTATTATAAAGGGGGGAGAATCATTGTACCAAATGAGGGTGGATTGCGCAAAGACTTTATTAGCATGATTTTGCTTGGGCTGAGAATCTGGGTGTTGAAGGGATCTTGGCTCTTCTATCTCGTGTTTATTTCTGGCTAAAGATGGAATATGATATAGAGGCATACGTAATGACTTGTCATATATGTCAAGTAGACAAGACTGAACATATGAAGGAAGCAGGTTTGCTACAACCTTTGACTATTATTGAGAGGCCTTGGTTGTCGGTAAACATGAATTTCATTTCTAGGTTTCCTATGATAAGCCTTGCGCACTATGTCTTGTGCTTGAGATAACATTTCAACTCTGGCCATTGTAACGCTGTACACTGTTTGACACTTTCATTATTCTTAGTTTTAGGAACATCCAATGTCGTCAAAGGTTGTTTGCCTAAATTTTTTTTTGAGAGGTCTCAATTTGTTGTAGACGACCTATGTAGATTGTAACTAAAATGCGCAATATCTAATAAAATAACCCAGTTCAGTTGACTTGTTGTCACATAGTGTCTCATATATTCTTATAAGAATTGATTAATCCTTTCTGTTCGTCCATATGTTTGTGGGTGATTTGCAGTAGAAAACTTTAACTCAGCTCCCATCATATTTACAGTAAATAAACAACAAAGCGATACATATGTAATTTATTAAAAAAGAACACAAAAACTTCAACATCCTTAGTTACTTATTATTTTTATCATATTATCAACCATAGAAAATTACTTAAAGTCACCACATATTAAATTAAATCTATTATATTCTATTAAAATTATATATAATATCTACAATTATTTTCTTATAGGTAACCTAGTTGTATAAAAGAGTTTTATACTTATTTTAAATGGAAATCTAGACGTATAAATATTCTATATTACTTGGCTCTTATTTTTCCATATATTTTGAAGTTAAAATTTGCAATATTATTATTTCAGTTTTGATGAAGTGATTTATAAAATATGATGTTGTGGTTGAATAGGCATTGTAAAGGATAAATATTATGACGTTCCAGCCAAGTAACCTCAAGTTCATCATTCCTTTACTTTGAAGGATACCATTAAGGCTTACAACTTCAACAATCTTAACCTTACCCTTAATTCAAGGTTTTCACATAAAAGTCTCTCATAACATCAATAAGGGTCACATATCTTTCATACATTTAATACTACGAGTTCTAATACCCTAAATCAAGACATCCCATATTCATTATCATATATACATCAAGCATGGGACACAAGTTAGCCAAGACAAGATACCACATATTTCATTTTTAACTCATAATGCAAGTCATTCTAGAATCACATAGGAAACAACCTGACATATTTAAGTCATCCTATATACTATCGTAACATCATCAATATACCCCACATAGACTCATATAGACAAGTAGGAATAACAAAGACTTAACCCTAACACTACACTCATAATGTCAAAGTCATAGTCTAACATGATCACCTATGACAACATGAAAAGAAGAATACATATATTACTTCACATATAGATAGATATTGTCAAGCTTCACACAATCAAACTATAATTTTAGTCATATTACTTCAAGTAGTTGTCAACAAGGCCATGATCATCATATTGCATAAAGTAACGTTGACAAGGCCACATCAATCGCAAGTATAACATATAACATCGCCACCATAAGTGAACTATACCAATCACAATAGAATTCAAGTATAAAAAACATCAAATAAATTAAATACAGAATCATACCCCCACATCCTCCGCAACACTTCAATTCAATGTAAACTTACTCAATTAGATTACACAAGACCCTCACCTAACGCCATAAAAAACAATTCAACATAAAAACTACAAAAATCAATAAACTAGGTTAAATAAATGTGAATTAATCAATCTAACACATCTTGGATATTAATTTACTACAATTATTACATCATTAGAAAGCCGATAAGAAATTACATAAGAATTCAACAATATAATCTTAATATCAAGTAATCCACATCTTAGTCAAAAGCTAGGGTTCTTCCAATTCTTGGGTTCATTGTTAATTTAGATTGAAATCATCAATACAATATCAAATATATCAAAATTCAATGTTTAGAAATCATTTATGTAATAACCTATGATAGAATCATTTAATTGGACAGTTCAACTTTAGAAACTTTGAAAACATCTTGGGAATTGGAGCTCCTTGATTAAGAGAGTTTCAAGGATGAATATCCATACCTTAAATATTACAATTATTCACTTTGATGAAGAATTTCCACTCAAAAAGTCACCTCCAAGTTGTTCCTTGATTTCGACTTCATGGAGACTTTGAGAGAATTCTAAGGGATTATGGGGTTTTGATTTGGGTGAATGAAATATTCTAAAGTGTTAAGAACTTATATACTTGTTTAAAATACCTAATATACCCCTAATAACCTCCAATGACTTAATTTAGAAGTGGGGTGAATTTACAATTCACCACTTGATTTGGCAGCAGACCTGCACGTAGAAGACAATGTCTACTAATGTATGCCCTCGATGGTGAATCACCCTACTGCGGGCCGTTCTAGCAACCGTCACTAGTATCAGAGACTTGAGAAGTCTCTCTTAATTCCCCCAGGACAAATTCCCATTGATGACACCCATTGACAACCAGGACTACGAGTCGTCTACTTCTCCGTTGTTTGGGATGGTCCTTGGGGATAATTTTCCTAGACGTTTCCAACCCAAATAGGATCGTCTATGATTCTAAAACCTCTCACCATAATTTCATCCAAAATGAAAATATAAAACTCGAAGAAACACACCTACACAGACAAAGTCAATTCAAGCCACATCTTTCGAACGTCATGGATGTTCTTGGATGTTTGAATCCCAAACTTCACGAAAATTGACACACTTCCCATACATGCTATAATAACTCATATAAGAATCTTTAAAACTCATGAATAATGTATAATAAGATAGAATCACATAGGAGGCACATAGCTGACTTAGTCGTCGAACGTTTTCATCGTCCCTTGACGTTTGACTTCCAACACACCTAATACTTGAGATACTGCCTCTATACCATGTATTAGAAATATTTAGGACCTTATACAATCAAGACAAACATGTTAGGATATAGTTAAGCTAGGTTATTTTTGGGGTCTTACAATCTCCTCCACATAGACAACATTCGTCCTCGAGTGACACTTGCCACACTCTGAACTCTTCCAATATTGGAGATTCAACTAGCATACCATACAACACATATCCAAGAATAAAACATCAAGTTCACATATCCAAGATATTCACAAAACCACAAGAACTCGAAAACAATTCTATAACTCATTATGCTACTAAACTCGCATGCTCCATTCCAAATAGTAAAAACTCATTTTATATTTAATATCCTACTTATATATATCAGTTATAACCACATTACAACAATTTTTGACAAAAGAATCAAATAGTCAATTTCCACATAATATGAAAGTGATCAATTTCTAGTGTTAGAGTGATTTTATGCAAAAAAAAAAAAGGGTTTGACATCATTGAGGGTTTCCACTCCTAATCTCATATCAAGGAGCTTAGTAACTCAATCATCATCATTCCTCTAAGCCAAACATCCAAAGGAAACTAATAGCAATCAAGTTAGGTCATACTACCCAACCACACAAGGCCTTAACTACACCATGAATACCAAGTATAACTCCATTATTTCACCATAACATAGAACACATGTTTGGAATCTTGAAGTCCACAACAATTTTTTTCAAGTGACCACACTTTAACATCAAAGTTAAAATAAAACTAAGTATTTTCAAAGTAGGTACACCTCATTATCTTCTTCTTTATATGGAGTAAGGGGTACATACATCCCTCTAAGTCAACATTAGGACAAAACATGATCTCGACTTATGAAATAAAACCCTTTTCGTTCCTTTTTCTCGGCTCATAGACTAGGTTCATATAGGGACTTATCAACTAATCACAAGGTTTATCCCGTTAACTAGCATACTTCACAATCACCTTACAAGGTGAGCACACTACCTCACCTATCTTAGGAGAATGCCTATACAAAGGACTCCGATCAACACAAGGAAACTATGAAGTATCACACACATACAAGGGTAACATTCATCTTTAGATATTTTCCACATTCCTCCAAAACCTTTCAATCCTATCTCATAACATTATACTACCACATGCATACTCATAAAACAACTCATTATTCCAAAGGGAACTCCACTAAACTATAACAACTCTTAACAAGCTATAACCAAACCATATCATAACTTCTCTATGTAATATCTCATTTATCATACATCACTTGTAGCAATAAATGGCATCACATCATAACATACCAAATTTACCTTGACATAAACTCATCAAGTCATAAAAACCATAATAATCATAAAAATTCATCTCATCTCCCTCAAGCAAGACAACATCATTTCCAATTAATCACATCTAAAAGACCATCAGAGAAGGAAACATAAGACAAAGATAATATAGAGTTAAGTTCTACGGCACTACATGGAAAATGTGAAGAAGGTAAACTCTATTGTCCTGTAGCCTCTCTCTCATAGATCTATCGAGACTCACCACCGATTAATGAGACTCTACTAGACGTGGCAATATGAGACTTTGGACCCTATAACCATTTTATAACCTCATGCTCTGCTACTACGTTTGTCATGACCGTAGAGCATCTCCTAGAAGTAACAAGGCGTACTTGACCTCTCTGAGGTCTTATACAAGCACATAGTAATCATTCATCAAATTTTCATAGGAAATTTAGTGGAAATTTTAGAACTTTTCATAGCACATCATATGTTAGAAACATCACATTCATTAATATAAAAATCATAAGTACATAGTTAGACTCTAAGTCTCTTTAGCCATCTTAGACTCAACATGAATAAAAAAGATTAGGGACACGACCCTTAAAAACATAAAATAACATCTAAGCTATTGCATAAACTTTAAGACTAACTTGACATAGGAAATCCTTGAATCTTAAGGATCCCTTTCTTTGAACTTGGGAGATCTATCCAAGATCTTCACTAAGGAGAAATCCTTTAGACATCACCACCTACACTTTCTGTAAAAAGATGAAGAAGAAAAATAGTATTAAAAAAATTCACTAAGTATGAAAACCATGCAAAAACATGCATTTAAAGAGAAAATTTTGTTAGAAACCATGCATGTTGTCTTTTATTAAAACTTTATGAACATTGATACGAAATATTGTTCACATACTTCATATAGACATGCACAATAGTCATAACATCAGTTCAATCCACATATTACATTTAAGCCACATTTAGTATATCATAACATTATCCTTCTTTTACATTAACTCCATAACTCCCAAGTAACCCTCTAGTAAAACTTGGTGCAATGCATGAATGATGTCCCATACCACCATGAAGGTACACATGTGCAATGCATAGGCAAGGTCCCACAAACTTCCCATAATAGTACACCTATCAAGTCACCTTTTTTAAGATACACTTTTCATACTTTCCATACTTTCATGAACGTATACTTTACGTGCATAGTATTAGAAAATGGTTCAAATGAGAACTATCTTTTCATTAGCTACAGTGAATCTATCTTACTCATAGACATCCATGAGGTGTCTGCACATTGGTCAACATGATAACGTAATGGAAACAACAAAACTTTGACACAACCACCCTCTAAAGATCACAATACACATTCATGTCCCTTAAGTCATAGAAAACTCACATATGGATTACTAAGGACTATAGATCACTCAGAACAACATAATAACATAGTAGACAAGACATCTTCGTCATTTGACTCTGAGACTCTTAATCATACTTAAGACCATAACTTCGTGTAGAGGTTCATAGGAAGTTCATTCATCAATACACTTCATCAATGTCAAACATATAGACCACATACTCCTAACATCTTCATTCACATATAGGAATCATCATCAATTTACCTAGAACATGATACTAGCATTGGAGCCTAGGCACATAACGTCCATGATCACATCACATATAGAATAAAAAGAAAATAAACATCTCCACCATAAGTGGACCATTCCATACAATGCCATTCAAGGCCAATTCTACTACAAATTCTATACAAAGTAGAGAAAGTAGGGAAATCTTCCCAATATTCAAAGCTTTGATCAAAACTGATCAATTCCTAACAATTCATAAGCATTCCATATATAAAACAGTAGTTATAAGCAAATTAACATAATCAAATCATGATTCCATCATCATCTAATCAAAATCACAATACCCACATTATAGGCTAAATTGAGAATTTGGATGATAATGAGTTCTTCATGAAATTGGATTGAAATCCATCTTAAAAACAGTAGCGAACCATCAATTCATTATGAGAATTATTTTGAAATGGATTTGACAATGATCCTATGGCTAGATTGAAAGATTGCAATTTTGATCATGAAAACTTCTTTGAAGACCATTGAAGGAACTCCTTAGATGAGAATGTAACAAAGGATGAAGGATTACCGTACCTTAATGTAAGAAAACCCCACACATTTTGAGAATAAACTACTTCAAAATTCATCTGCTAGTTTGAGCTTGAGTTTTCCCTCCAATAGCATTTGGAAAAGAAGAGGGTTTTAGGTTTTTGATTTCTCATTGGGTATTGGGGTTTTGACTTGGGAAAGGGTTAAATAATTCACAAAAATAGTTTTTAACCGACTCTAAAAGTTACTAAAGCACCCCCATACTTATTGGGACTTTTAAACATGTCAAACTTGACTTCAAAACGATGCAACCGAATCTGGGAAGTGGATGCGCGTCACGGAGGCATCACCTAATTTTTCCTCACGATATTTTTTAGGCAGTGAGACTTCTGTAGGGCGTGTGACGTACAACATTTTAAGTTCCAGGCGCGCGATGCGTAAGGGGCTCTAGATCTTGATGTTGCATGTTGCCTTTGGCAGCTTCCTTGTCCAACGTTTGGGTCCTCCTTGGGGGCCCTTAAGGTGGTCCTCGAGGGGTCGTACCCGAACGTTTTGACTGTAAACATTTTGATTTAGGTACTAGGGTAACCGCTATTGTTTATAGACTCCAAATGACAAACTGGCACGTCTAAAGGCTAACTTTCAAACGTCTTGGTTATTCTTGGACGTTTGACCTCCAAACCTCTTCAACTAAACTATACATGTTGTAAAACACTTTATTAACATTTTATTAATTTTTTAAGGCATATGTGAGGCTCTTTATACCTTATTTTATTTTGAGGGTCTTTACAGTGTTTTAATACTCCCTCTTGAGAACATTCGTCTCCGAATGACACCTTAAACCTTCATAGTAAAATGCCACGACTAAAGACTAGCAGCACATTGTGTATGCATTATTTCTAATGCACACACCCAACCAAGGAAATTCTATTCCATGCTAGATATAGCTAATGCAACTCAAAATGCAAGCAACGAACATGCTACTCATTTCCAAGGAGAATTTACATCTCCTAGCTACAACATGCTCAACATACTCATTAGGTCTTAAATTGTAACAACCCGTGTAGTCGGTTTGGGCACTAGAAATTTTTATGTTAGAAAATACATTCTGATAGATTTAAGTGGGTGTTTTGGACTATTCATAATTATAATTATAAAATTAAAAGGGTAGTTTTAATAAGTAATTTAGTTGATGGTTAAAGAAGATAATACTAAAATAAATAGGATATAATATTTTATTAATCCATAATTTATGCCCATATATAAATTAATTAAATAAAAGAAAGAAGGATTTTATTGTTAAGTTATCAGAGGACAGATAGCATACGCCTATTCTCTCGGTTCTTGGCATTGCCGACAAGTTTGACGGACGACTTCAGGTATAGAGATTTTTATCATATTTTAATACTTGTATGCATATGTAAATATTGATTTGAAAAGGAAAATTGTTAATATTAGTGTGTGTAATTTGAGTGGATTTAATACCCACTAAAGTGCCTTGAAATTTGGAAACGAATTTAGGTTGATGATTGAAAAGAAGAATAGAAATTATTATGTAATTATATGAGAGAATATATAGACATAATTGTTGGTGTTGCTTAGTAATAATATAATAATGTTATTAATTTTTATTTGATGAATAATATTATTATATTTAGTGTGTTTGGTTGAAAATAGGTTGAATGAAAAAGTTTTCTTGGCAACGTAGATGTTGGTTTGATAATTAAGGAAAATTATTATTAGTCTATTAAATGTGATGTTGTATGGCTATCGTTAAGGCCATTGGTGGAGTTGGAGAGTCATGCATGTAGAGATTATATAATTATTATTATTACATTGAATTAGTTTGTGAATGGAAAGAAGAGAATGGGGTGGTGAGTTAAATTGAAAATGGTAAATGTTGTTAACGTTCTTGGACTTGGAAAAGATAAGAATTGGTGGATAATTAGTGAAGAATAATGATTGGTTAGTTAATGAATTGACTTTGGATTAATGATCAATTAAGGTGTTGGTTGTCGCTGGTCCATTACCAGTGGAATCTATTTTAATAATATTATGGATTTGTATATCATATTATGAATGGAATTATGATATATTGAGATTGGTAATTAAACCTTATGTGTGTTCTATTACATTTATAATATTAAAGAAATTGAGACATAAGCTTAGTCTTAAATTCAAGATATATAGGATTTGACCTATTAATTGAAATCAATGTTATGGTTTATGCTATTTGATAGTAAACTCTTAATAGTGATTTAAGGTGTTGGTTGTCGCTGGTCCATTACCAGTGGAATCTATTTTAATAATATTATGGATTTGTATATCATATTATGAATGGAATTATGATATATTGAGATTGGTAATTAAACCTTATGTGTGTGTTCTATTACATTTATAATATTAAAGAAATTGAGACATAAGCTTAGTCTTAAATTCAAGATATATAGGATTTGACCTATTAATTGAAATCAATGTTATGGTTTATGCTATTTGATAGTAAACTCTTAATAGTGATTGATATGCCTTGAATGATATTGTGAAGTTCTATATGTACTTGACTGTGTGATTGTGTGATTTGGTTGTGTGGTTTGTGATTGGTCTAAAATCCTGAGACCGTAGAATTTATATTCTCTAATCCAATCTATCGAAGTGATGCCTTGAATAAAGAAGGCTTGATGAAAATAATATAACAATGAATTGAAAGCGGTGATAATAAAGGATAAACTAATAGTATAATTGGATGGGAGTGTCACGTTCCGACCCGGTATTCTTGGATCGGAGTGTCACGTTCCGACACGGTATTTTTGGATCGGAGTGTCACGTTCCGACACGGTATTTTTGGATCGGAGTGTGACATTCAGACACGATAATATTAAAGGAAAAATATGTTGAATTAATGAAAGATATTCAATCTCAACGAACTCAACTCCCAGAATGGTTTGGTTTGGAGGCATGAGTCATCATGTGTGATCTTGATACCGTTGACTTAATACATGCTTACTTTATTGTTATTGACACTTGTTCATGTTGTTTGTTGCTTATCACATGTTAAGTGCTATAGTTGAGTTCATACTATTATTCTTTGTATATTAGTTACAATTTTGGGTTGACCGATGATACTTACTCAGTACATGTTGCCTCGTACTGAGCCCTACTTGTTTTCTTCTTTGTTTTCTTTTTATGAAATGCAGCTAGTGTACCTATGACTTCTGATTTCCCTCAGTTCTAGCTAGCCTTCCACATATCAAGTTCCATGGTGAGCTATCCGTTCAAGCTCGTGTTGGATTCTCTTGGTCATGATATGATGTCCTATACTTTTGGACACATGCCATTTTATTCTTTTATTTTAGTGCATTCGATATTCTTAGACTTAGTATTGGAGATTAGATGTCCTTGATGTGATGACTATCAGATTTTGGGATGATAAGTATTAAATTTTAGAAACTTATTTAAATTGGATGCTTAGTATCTTTTGGAGCTTCCGCATTATTTATGTTATTTATAGTTGAACTATTGGTATATGTTGGGGTTTAGATGTGTTGGTTCGCCCACCTAAGGAGTTAAGTGTAGGTGCCACTCACGAAGCATTTTTGGTCGTGACAAAAATGCACATTGAATCAAGACGCAACAAAAACAGAAAAAATCATGCAACTATCTCAATTATGACAAGGCTTACACGCCTTAATAAACATACATAACTACTTCATAGCGACACATAATCATATAAAGACCTAGTGGGAATGGCTCACTGTACCCCACTTGGGAGTAAGACCACACATATCTTTCTAACCAACATTCATCATATCAAGGAAAACATCAAGTCCAACAAACAAAGTCATTGAAACATAAAATCTGGAAATTTTCATAAATAGCAAAAGAAGCACATACCGGAAAGGGACATAAGGAGATCACTCTTGATCACCCATAGATTGGAGAGGATAGAACCCATTACTCTTGGAGAACCATCTTCCACATCACTAGGAGCAAAGTGTTTGCTTTCCCTCACATTAGCCTTTCCTTTGGGCAATCATTCCTCATGTGGCCAATCTAACCACACCCATAAAAAGAACCATCTCAACCAGCCAAAAACCAACCCTCATGGCTTTTACCACACCTACACCGAGTAGGCCATAGGGATTCACGTTAAATTAGAATATTGTATTTGCCAACTTAGCTTTCTTAGTTAAAGGAACCACTTATTTAATAACAAATTCACGAACTCCACCCATATGGTGATAGATTTTCTTGGCAAGTTGTGGAGCCAAGTTCATGTTACTCTATGAGGGAGTAATTAAATAACTCTAGTCTATAGCGTCATTATGGTGTATGATAATGTTTTCAACCACCAGAAAATTAATCATGAATAGAAGAAGTTTTACTTATTGTTACACTAATATCATGTAACACACGAAAACCTTATGAATTTTACAACTGCATTGAACTTAACAAGCTCAATAGAAAATTTAAATACCCATAGGAAAAAGACACACTAATATTAATAATTTTATGTAATTAGTAAAAATTACTTTGAATGTAAATCCTTTAAAGAATAAAACTTAAGTAATTCAGGTCCCCTTAAAGTTGTCCGCGTAATTCACCTAAATACATCAACTAAGTCTTGTACCTATTGAAAACCTATGCCCCTAAAAATAAATTCCTTTTTGACATTTTTCCTACACTCAACAAAATATATGAGAGGTGTATAATTCACTCGCCGTGACATGGAAAATTGATCAATTAAGTGGTGACATGTGACATCTATGTCGAAAAACTTATTTAAAAATAAAATTAAAGAAAACAACTATTTTAGTTTGTATAACTTACTAAAAATATTTAAAATGATGTCTTTTTGAAAATCCCACCCACGACAACTTCTCCTTTTCATCTCAAGTTTATCCCAACTCTAGCATCCTCGACACAACAACCCCTCCCTCACTCTATTTTCAGATGTAATCTTCTTCTCTCCATCTAGTTTTTGTATGAGAAAGATGAATAAGGTTTCGCTAGAAAATTATAAATTTCCATCACCATGGACGGAAAGAATAAAATTACCTGACAGATTTTTCTGAATTTCATAGATTATGTTTTTTTGGGGTTGAATAACTCTTCATTTTTTTTAACTATCGATTTAATTAATTTATTTGATTCTTCATTTTTGTGTTGTATAGATATTGTTGGATTTTAAAGGCGTGAATAAGCAAAGAAGGATTGTGACTCTACTAAAGGGTTGTCACTTTGTCAGAGAGTTGTGACCTTTATGAAAGATTGTGTCATTTATAAAGGATTGTGACCGTTTGAAAGGTTGTGTCTTTTTCAAAGTGTTGCTATGGAAGGTCGTCTTCTTTCCTAAGAGTTATGACTTTTACCCTTTGTTGGCTATAAATCGAGAGGTTGTATCTCATTTTTTAGTATCAATTTTTTCCCTTCTTATGCATACATTTCTTACAAATAATAAAATCTATCGATTGTTTTTGTGTATGTGATTCATTGTTGGCATTTTGAGTTCGTTGAAATTTGAGGTACCACTATTTCTTTAATGTTTAGTCCATTTTATCTTGGGAGGAATTAATTTGTAACCTCGGGTACTTGAGGGGATTAAATTTCTTAAGGACATACAATCAGTTTTGTGGACTCGAATAATTCTTTGTGTTTTTCTTTTCATGTTTTATTTCTTATGGTTTGCTAATCTAAATACAAGAGATAAAAAGATTAAGAAATTTTCTATATTCTTTTTGTTTGAAAGAAGACGAAGAAGAAAAAAAGAAAATTATTTTATCATATGATAAAAGAGATTTGAGATGAATTAGTACTACTTTAATATGTTCGAGTATATTTTTTTAGTACGTTTTTCTTCGATGGGTAAGATTAATCTTATTTTCTTACCAAGTGTACTTAAGCGTTGCACCCCTTTAGTTTTCATTAAACGAGAAAGTTATTTTAAGCATAAAGGCTTGGATGAGCACTTTAATGAACATATGTTGTCTCCTAACAATATTTGAACATGATTTAGTTTTCATTGAAATCCAATGTTTTCTAAGTAAAACTAAAATATGATAAAAATCGGGAAAGAAAAAAATAATTTTCAAGAAAAGTGACTTGCATTGAATTACTGCTGACAGACAAAATTGATTTAATGAGAGGAAAAATGAGGTTCTATTTTTGTTTCCTTGATTATTATTTTTTCTATTATTTATTAAGTTATGAGATTTATTTCATAAAAGTTAGTATAGATTTTCATTATGAGACGATCTCAGGATATATCTTTATTATTATTTATATGTATTCTGTTTAAAAGAAAGGGAAAAACACTTTTGAGTTTTCTACTCCATGTGAGATTTTATTGTGTCTTACTTTAGGAGACTAATATCTTCTACTTTTTTTACTTTGTCAGTATGAAGATATAAGAACTTCATGAACAAATCAAATTGTGAATTGGTTCAAAGAATATATAAACTTCACCAATTGTTAAATACTCCATTTGAATGAATATTCTGACTTGAAGAGCTCAAAATTTTCTTCATGAATATTAAGGCTAAAGCATTCGAAAAAGATAAACAATTCTTCTTTAGCTAGAAACAATGTTGTATTTTGAGGTTTCTAGAGATTAAAACCTTTTTGGTTTACTACTATGTAAATATGAAACTGACTAGAAGAATATAAAAAGTTCCTCAGAAATCGAGATTCATTCGGTTAACGATAAGAAGAATTTAAAATTTTAAATACTAAGTGGTCTTTTTAAATGTGACTGATGGGGAAAAAATACCAATGAAAGAATATTAGTGATTTTTGTTCGTGTGATGGGTGTTTTTATGGTTTAAATCTTGAAAAGAAGGCTCCGTGTTGCCAATATGTATTTTATGTACAATTTGAAAGCATGGAAAAAAGGTGAGAAATAATTTCAAATACTTGAAAAATATTTTCGAGAACATATTTAAAATGAGGGGGGTTCTTTACTTGTGATAAAGACAAAACAAACTTACTATCGAATTAAAATTTGAAAGAACAAAATATGAAATATAATGATATTCTTGTATAATATTAGACCCACAAAATTCATAGAGTATATTTGATATTTTGGTCGTTGAGTCTCTCTTTACTAGTATATATTATATGACTAGTATAAAACCACAAAATTATATTTACTCGTTCGAAACAATTGTATTCCTTGAAGAAAAAATGTCACTTAAAATATTGTGAAATAACCTTATTTGTATAGACATGAACATTGGTGAAAAGTGGTCTTTTATGTTTTGTTTTAAAACAAATATGTAGGTCATATTGTCCTTCTTGGACCTATGATACTACCGTGATGGGTAATTTCTCTAACAAATTGAATGTTACGGAAATGTCCTTATGAAAAGGACATATTGCAAGATATGGATTTTGAAACAATTTCTTTATTTGACAAAGTTATAAAAAGTAAAGAACAAAATATTTGTAAGAAAAAGTAAGCTCAAGAAAATTGTTTTTAAACTTAGTATTTATGTCTGTTCTTACTTTTTTGAATCAAAGCGTTTGTGATTTGAACGCTTGAGACATGTCAATTACAAAGCCTTGCAAAAACTGCTCAGCTTAGAAGTTTTGCCTAACTTCTAATGCAATAAATCAAAATGTCAAGTATGTGTTGTTGAAAGGAAATTATAATCCTTTAAAATTGATTTACATGGATATTTGTGATATGAAGTTAACACCATCTCGTTGTAAAAAAATGCTTCGTAGATTTTATTGACAATTGCACTATATACTGTTATGTCTATTTGCTAAATTATAAGGATGAAGCAATAGAAATATATACGCAATATAAAATTGAAGTTGATAATCACTTGGATAAAAAGAGTTTCATAATTAGAAGTGGTAGATGTGGAGAATATGAATATTCTTTTGCAGAAATATATTTGAAAAATGGAATCATCCATTAAATTACTGCACATACTCACCTTAGTCTAATGAAATTGTTAAAAAGGAAAAAATTGAACATTGAAAGAAATATTGAATGTCTTACTTATAAGTACATGTTTACCACAAAATTTGTGGGGTAAAGTTATTGTTACAACAAAAGAGAACAACAAAAAAAATTTATGTTCAGAAAGAGAGAAAAAAAAGTTTTATTTGTTAATAAAGGGAGAAATAAATAGAAAAGTTTTGTTTGTTAAGAAAGGGAGCAAAAACAAGTTTTATCAGACTTTTTTTGTATCCTGATAGAAAATTGTTTGTCGTCCCTTAAAGTATAGACAAGCAATAACTCTTGAAAGGTAGTGATCTAAATTTTTTCAATATAGTCTATTCCATATGAGAAATGAGGGAACTATTCTCAAACATGTCCAAATATGACCTAAGAATATGAATTGTATGTTCATTAGATATGCTACAAATAGTAAATCATGTCGATTTATGGCTCATATGTCCGAACCATCCGATAGTCAAGTAAAGGGTCTAAACGACCTTGGAAAGAACCAAACGAGAATATACTTAAAAAAGATATTCAGAGGCTTAGTAAATGTCAAAGGATAAATTACTTCCTTCGAGTTTTATTTTATAATATTTCTTCTTGAAATTAGTCCATATAGTCGAATAAAGATATGAATTTTGAGGACTCATCCTTTTTGGAAAGAGTATCAATAGTAAGATAGATTCAATCTGGAGTAACCATACTAGATGTTTGAAAAGTATTTATATATATCATGAAGTGTACTCGATCAGATATAGCATGTGCTATTAGTAAACTGAGTCGGTTCACAAGTAATCTCAATCAAACACGTTGGATGAAAACTAAAAGAGTTTTGGAGTATTTCAGACATACTTAAAAACTAATGTTTTGCATTATAACAAATATTCAAAAGTATAGGAATAATATAGTGGTGCAAATTAATTACTTGATCAAATGAAGTAAAATCCACGAGTGGATATGAATATACTTTTGTGGTTGAGTAGTCTGTTGTAAATCTTCCAAATAGAAATGTATCGCTCGCTCTACTATGAAATATGACTTTATCAATCTATATAAGGTCGGTGAAGAAGTTGAATGACTCATTAGATCTAGTAAGTATATATTGTGAGAGTTAATTTGCAACAGGAAGGGCATGGAACATGATGTATAACCAAAAGTCTCGTCATATATGACTTTGAAATTATATTGTTAGAGAACTACTCTATAGTGAAATTATCAAGATTTACCATGTTAAGTCATCGGATAATGTGTCGTATCCACTTATAAAAGGCCTAACTAGAGAGGGAGTTGATAGATTATCGAAGGGAATGACACTATGACTGAGGAAAGTCATTGTGGCCGTAACTCTACCTAGATGATTGGAGATCCCAAGATCTAGGGTCAAGGAGATCAAACAAAGCCAATAATGACGGTTCAACATAGTCAAAATATTATTTTTAATGGTCCATTCTCATGATAAGACAATGTTCGGTAACAAGGATAAATGCATGATTACTTTTTAATGGTTTCTAAGTTTTATATAGGGTATATCAAATCGTGTATCACTGGATAATACATTTAAAAATCACTTATGTAAGTGTGAAGTGTAAGCTACTTCAAGGAGAATTCGGCAACGCAATTTCTCTAAGTACTTAATAAACGAGATGGTTTCATTGCTGAAAAGAACAAAACAATGAGAATCAAAAACAGTTCAAGGGTTGATTGTGAGACTTATGCTTTCTAGGTATACACGAAAGTTCAATAGTTCAAAGATATCAAATCCATCGACCGAGTATGTATGATATATGTTCACTATGGAAATTTTATACGAAAACCTACTTATCCAGATGTGATTAACCCTTACTTACAAATCACATAGTTTTTCTTGCATATATTTTTGAAAATAATCATTCCCTATTCATGTGGAGATTGTTGGGTTTTAAAGGTGTGAACAGGAAAAGAAGGGTTGTGACTCTCTTGAAGGGTTGTTACTGTGCCAGAGTGTTGTGATTTTTATAAAATATTTTCTCCTTTCTAAAGGGGTGTGACTGTTTGAAAGGTTTTGCCTTTTTCAAAGTGTTGTGACCTTTTTTGAAGGTTGTCTTCTTTCCTACGAGTTGTGACCTTTAACTTTTTTGGCTATAAATAGAGAGGTTGTCTCTCAATTTTAAGTACAAAATTCTCCCCTTCTTATGCATACATTTATTACAAAATAAAGTTGATCGATCATGTCTATGTGTGTGATTCGTTGTTGTCCTTTTAAGTTCGTTGAAATTATTGATGTTTGAGGTACCGCTACTTCTTTAATGGTTAATCCATTTTATCTTGAGAGGAATTAATATCTAACCTCATGTACTTGAGGGGACAAAATTTGCTAAGGAAACACAGTGAGTTCTGTGGACTCGAATATTTCTTTGTGTTTTTCTTTTAATCTTTTATTTCATCTGGTTTGATAATTTGAATATAGGAGATAACATGCATAATTTTATTTAAGGAACAAACCTTGTTAGGAAAAATAAAATTTAGCTTGAAAAAATTATAGTTCAGAAATAAGATTTTCTCTTTTATTTAGGGAGATATGAAAACATTTTACTAGCTTAAAAATAACAAGTGGGTTTTGCAGTTGTTTTAATGACCGAGGTGGTGAAAATAAGTTGGTGATGGATGGTTATAAAATTAGGATAGGAGAAAATAAGTTGATGATGGATGGTGTTAAAATTAAGATAGGAGGAGATGGTTAAAAAATACAAAAAAAAAACTATATTACAAATCAATTATGGTAAGGGTGTGAAAATAAAACAATTGTGGTAAGGGATGGAAGAAGTGTCAAAAGAAAAGAGAGAGAGAAGAGTAGGGAGATGGTGATAGGGCAACATTGGCGATATTGCCCGAAATTGGTGGTGTTGGAAAATGTCTTATGGATAAAGAACAAGGATTAAAAATAACTAAAACTATGTCTCTCAAATGCTCCAGTATATGTGTATTGCAACTTCTTTTCCATTTCAACGCCAAGTGTTCAATAGATACTCATTTTGAATAGTAAAAATTTCCACTAGGTAAATGTAGTTGAGGGGTTTAAGGAAATTATGTGGACAACTTTAAAGGGGCGTGGATGACATAAGGCAATGAATTATGATATTCTTCATTCAAGAAACTTGAAAGAGAAAAACCTTCGAACTTGTTTAAAAGGTGAGACAGAACCTAATGCTAAACTATATAATCGATTTCCCTTATAAGAAACATTATATAGTCTATTTATAATGAAACAAAAAAATGGAATGCTAAAAATAATAAATTGTTTCACCGATATGATCCATGAGCCAATATACAAGTGTCGATTGACTTGTAGGTCATGGAACTCCTTTAAACTAGCAATTGATTCATTGACCATTCGAAGAGTCCTTATAGGATTCACTCCTTTGGTACAACTTAACTTATTGTATAGCCATAAATAGCCTACTGGCGTGAACTTGTTCGTATTATTTGGGTGAGCCTAATTCTCATTAAGCTTTTGATAATAATTTACATACTAGACATGGAACAGATATGTTAATATAGGTTTCCCACCAAAAAACAAACATCGATGTTAGAGATTTCAATGTGTAGATGGTGTGGAGTGTGGCACTCATAAACAAGGTGGAAGAAGAGAGATTTATATGTGGGATGGAGACTAAGAATATTTGTTTAAATTCATATGCAAGACGAGGTGGAAGGTGTATTAAATGTAAAAAAAAAAGTAAATTCATATTGTAAAGAATGCCTCTTTTAGGATTCTTTCACTGTCGTACCTTGCTTGATACTTCAATAGATCCTCCACATATATACTTGCCATAAGTGATGTGTTTCATGAACTTTTTGCACCTATGATGTTATTTATATTATGTATGAACTCTGACTGTAAAGGTTACACTCTCTCTTTTTCTACTAAATTCACAATAAAGATTGTATTTTAGAAAGGATTTTCTTTTTAATGTAATAATTTATATATAAAGTTATATTGGAATTATATGGGTAACTCCTGGTTCTCTCTTCACAATTGCATATTCTACCTCAGGACAGTCTAAACAAGAGACTATAGTGATAGTGTGATAATGAGATTCAATAATACCTTGAGGATTAAATCAAAGAACTAGAATTGGATAAAATCCATGATAATAGTAAAGAGGAGGAATACTCTTCTAATCTTTTGTTCTAGGATTCCAAACATAATAAATCTCCCACTCCTAACAAAGAAGTAACAACTAATAGAACTTAAAACAATAATTCTTTCGGACAAAAAAACCAAGGTTAAAATCATGTAACTCCATTCCGAAAAAAGTCCAGGGATTAAAAAATACTATTAAATTGTAAATCCTTATCGACTGATTGAGAAAGGTGTCATGAAAGTGTATAGATTGAAGTACTTTTCATCTTTGGACGCTTCCATAAACTTTATTTATGATATACAGGGGAGTAAATGCAGTTCATATTTCCTGACCACATATTCATATCCTTTATTCTAAAGTAGCCAACATCTACTATAGGTTATTAAAACTTTTCATTCTACTCTTGTGAATAAGTTATCCTCCTCTGGAAACTTGTGAATCCAATTACCCAGTTCTTTGGTCATGTCATCATCCATTTAATCGAGCAATATATTGTGCGGTACTTATATGATTTTATTTATGTTTTTGATACGCATGTAATTGAGATGACGGAAAAGAAAGAAGAGAGGCGAAAATGGACGCAAAATCCTAATGACGTGTGATCGAAATCATTTTAATAGTAATTCTCTTATAAATTACATAGCTTAAAATGGAAAATCTTCTAAAAACCTAGTCTTTCTATTGATCCTTCTAATAAGAGGAAGAAGAAAAACAAGAAGATCATCCCTTAAATAGTATTTACGAACATATGATTTTCTTAAGTCATGGAATACATCTGAATATGGTAGGACTAAGTATTATAGAGAAAGGAATTCTTATAAATAGCCAAATGAATCAAGTAGATGATATTACCATTATCACACAAGAAATCTTCGCTCTCTTTTACTGCATCTGCATAAGCAATAAAATTAACCTAGTAAGTCAATTTTACATCTTCTTCATGGGCTCCCTTTTTCTCATTAATCATAACTACAATAGGTTAAACAACATCAAAGTTTTCTATCTCTTTTTGGAGTAACCTTCTGTTCGACATGGTGATTTCCATGAAATGAGATAGATACTACTTCCATTTTTTTGTCAATTGTTTCTTGGAAATTTTCCCTTTTGACGTGGTTTTCTGTCTCTTGAAATGTCTCTCATTTGCATTTCATGTGGTTAGATGGATATTTAAGGGAGCCAAATATATCATGTATTGTGCGAACTTTTGCTTATGTCCTCAATTAGGTCTATAAAGCATTCTCAAGTGTATTTTCAAAATTTGAGTTTGTTTACTCATGAGAAGTATCATTTCGCCGTTGTTTTTAGCTAGATATCTTCCCCCTAAGAGATATGTTCAACTTTACTCTTTTTAAAAATTTATTGTTGAGTCTAATTTACTCACTTTTTATACCCTGTCCCTTGGTTATTTTTAGTGTAACACCATGGTATTTTAAAGAGCTAAATTTAGAATTAATTAAATTGAGAAAGACACAAATTTGAGATTACAAGTTATCCTTAAGTTATGAGTTTAGATTCAACTTGAAAAGACCATAACTTTAAATACATGATGACATAGCTGGCACATAGGATATCAAGCTAAAGGTCTAGGAATCCTCTTTTCGACGCCACCAAGTTTGCTAATTTGTGAGTTTTTTGAGGGAGATATTCACGTTTGAAGTCAGGTTGTCCACTTACATGATACCCAGAAAATGAGGGTTATTTTGCTCCTTTCTTTACCCAATAAGATTTAAACGGATTATGTTAATATTTAGGAGGTCTAAACTGATTCGTTCAGCTTTCAAAAAATATGATTACACTTGGAATTTGATAAGAAAGTTGAGAAGAGAAAAGAAGAGAAAGGATGGAAGATTCAAAGCGCTCATCAGAATTTTTGCGAATCAAAGATTGTTTCGTCAAGGGCTTCATCCCTAAGAGGTATGTGAGTTAACATATTGCTTAGTTCATTCACCCACATGCCAATCATGCTATTTTAACTTTAATATCATTCTTGAGTTTTAAGGATTTTGAATTCTTGTTGAATTTTCTTTGGATTTCTTTCATAATCTTAAGTGTTCGGATTTTGATGAATTCTTTAGAATTATTTACGTATATGAATGTGTTTTTAGTAGATTAGCATGTACTAAGTGAGTTGTAAAGAAAACATTTGATAAGACAAGTAGAGAACAAAACTAGTTAGGTTTTCTGGGCAGGGCCTGATGCACCGCGCCACCAATGCAGCAGAAGTGACCCTCTGAAAATTATAAGATGGATCCCTGTGCAACTTTGTGTGTCGAGGTCGCGTGCCTATACAGTTTCCAGTCTTTTGCTCCGTCTAAGTTCTTTAAAGTGTACCATCGCTCCCTATCAATACTAACTACCCTAAACTAGTTCTAAACATCTAGATTCTATTTATTAGATGAATCATAACCTTGAAATTACAATTCAAATTTAAGGTAAAGGTAAGAATCAAGTCTTGAGAGTTACTTCGAGTCTTTTGAGAAGTGGTTTGCAAACCTTTTAAAACTTGTTTTTAGACTTGAGCATTTGATTTAGAGGAATAGTAGAAATGCACCCATTTTATTTAAAATTATATATGTGAACTAACTATTCCCAATAGCAAATGTTTTTACATTTAAGATGAGAGGAAACATTGATTTATAGAAGAGTTCATGAATAGTTTTAGTATTATCTCTTATAAGAGAAAAGCTTTTGAGTAATAATATCATAGTTGAAAAAGAGGAATGTTTTTATTTTAAAAATATATGAGCTTAGTAATATTTGTAGGAGTAGTTTGGAGGATCGATATGGGGGAGAGTTCATACAACTCGTAACCCCCATAAGCCATGTAGCAATTGTGGGTACAAAAGTTTCATACTTTTTATTTGATTCCTATATTTATTTTTAGCATAGATTAGTGGATCCAATTCGTTAAGGATATCTATACATTGAAAAAGTATAGGGAATTTCTATCAGCGTGGGCAAGAGGTTGTAATATCAGATACCTCACAGTAATGGTTGTCGGCTAGAAAATCTCCTAAAAGAGTTTAGTTGGTATTTTTATTTCATACAAATGGAGTTATTTGTAATGCATTGAGTTATTATCTAGACCTTATAAAAGCATTCTTTATATTAAATTATTGTTATTTCTTTATATTGAAATAAGTTTGAGTTTAGTTGAGACGGGGTAAGTTGTTTCGTCAGTTCCAATTCAAGCTATGCCATGTTTTAGATTTCCCCTTTTATTTATTTATCTTTTCAGTTTTGTTATTAGGATTTCGTGTGTCTGGTTCCGATATCCATCTCAACTAGTAGAGACTTCATAATTGGACAAATAGTAGTTGATGCTTCTTTCCATTTTGATTTTTAAATTTTTAAAGACTTGAGTTGCCTCTTTAGACAGTTGAATGTTTCTTTAAAACATTATGAGTTTATTACATGATTTTATCTTTGAATTTTTGTAACTTTGAGTAAGTCTTAAGCTCAGAGTTGAGCTAGGCAAACGATTCACTTGGGGCCTGCAATGGTTCTCGACTGTCGGCCACATCCAAGGTGTAGGCACTATGCTTGATACTTGCCATGCGTTTGCGGTATCCATTGAATTTTGTAGTTTTGATTGTTGTAGCTCTAGTGTTTATATTTCCTGTGATCATCGTCCACACAATTAGCTTCAACAAATTGCATTGGAAGTCTCCAAATATTGCATCGTCATCTAGGCATATTTTTTATATGACTACTTGCGCTTTTTTAACCGTTTTAACCTATTCTAGATAATTTTTCGTCAATTATTCAGAGATTTGGTGTTCGTTGCATATACATCTTCACCCGCTAGCATGATTCATATATACATTTAAAGTAGAATATTGTATTTGTGCTTTCTTAGTTAAAAGAACTACTTATTTAATAACAAATTGATGAACTCCGCCCATATGGTGATAGATTTAGTTGGACAGTTGTGGATCCAAGTTCGTCTTACCATATGAGGGAGTATTTGAATACATCTAGTCTATAATGTCATTATGGTGTATGTTAATATTTTCAACCACTAGAAAATTAATCATGAATAGAAGAAATTTAAACTTATTACTACACTAATATCATGTAACACACAAAAACCTTATGAATTTTACAACTGTATTGTACTTGACAACCTCTATAGAAAATTTAGATACTTATATGAAAGTGTAACACTAAGAATAATACTTTTATGTAATTAGTAAAATTACTTTTAATGTCAACCCTTGAAAGAATAAAGCTTAAATAATTCAGGGCCCCATAAAGTTATCCGCATAATTCACCTAAACACATCAACTATGACTTGTACCCATTTAACACTTATGACCCTTAAATAGATTCCTATTTGATATTTTTTTTATACTAAAAAAATATGATATATGTGTAATACACACGCCGTGACATAAAAAATTGATGAATTAAGTGATGACATGTGACATTTATGTCCAAAAACTTATTTAAAAATGGAATTCTAGATAACAACTATTTTAGTCTAATATAACTAACTAAAAACACATTAAAAATGGTTTTTGTTAAAAATCGCACCCACGACAGACCCTCATTTTTCTTCTCAAGTTGATCCCAATTGTATCTTCCTCAACACATCAATCCCTCCCCTCACTATATTTTTCAGACATAATCTTCTTGTAACACCCTAAAATGAACTAAGGTGAACTAGAGCTTCGTGATTGTTTCTTGAGTTAATTTGGTTATAAATTTAGTTATAATGATTTTGTTAGGAAGTGTGTGAGTTTTTTAGGTAAAACTTCCAAGAACGACGTGGACGTTCGGAGGATATGCCTTAGATAATGCTTGTGTATTCTCATGTATTTGAGTGATTTTTACATGTTCAATGTTCTTGAAATTGATGTGAGATGTTCCTAATACGTATACAACTATGTTTAGGGGTTTAACATCCGGGTGATACACCACCTAGGACCCACAAGGGGTCCTAGATAAGGTCTCAAGACTATAACCCTAGACTGCCTTGTCAGTGTACACCAACGAGACCAAACGACGGCCAGTGTTCCAATCAACGGCCTGTCGACTTGGTCCGTCGACTGGACCTCCAAGACAGATCTTGAATGTATCTAAGTCTCAACCAAAAAACCTCCACCAATGGTCCATCAATGGACAAACAGTCCGTTTGTTGGAGCCGTCTGTGAGCTGCCAAAAGCTGTCAAAAACGCTGCCTTGGCTTGGGGTATTTGGAAAATTCACCCCAAGTCTTTTATAAACCTGAATGATAATTTTAGGATTTATTAGGTATATTTTAGTGTTTAGAACCCTAAGACTTAATTTCAGACTCCATTTCCTAAAACCCAAAACCCCTCTCTCTTAAAAGACTCTCTCAAGTCACCACGGAAGCTAAGAATCAAGAAGGAACTAGGCGGACTGTTGGTGGGCGTTTATTCATCAAATATCTTTTGGGTTTATTCTATTTGAGGTATGGTAGTCATCCTTCAAATTGATTCCAGTCAAGGAGCCACTTTTAAGGATTTTCAGAAGGGGTTTTCAGACCCTAGCTTCTTCTATCATTGTTCTAAGTATGGGTCTTGCATGAAAACTTTTCTATTGATTCAAATATAATGTTTCTAATGTTAGTTGGTGATTTTACCGCTAAAAATTCAATGAAATCATGTTAAATTTTTTTTTTAATCAAGTTTTGGCTTAAGAATTGGGTTAAATGAGCTTTGTTTTGTAGTCTTTGAACTTGATTTTACTTGTGTTGTTATTGATGTTTAAATACTGCCCTAAGGGATAATTTATGATGAAGTGTTGAGTAAAATAGTATAGGTGATGGATGTATGGATACAAGGGTAATTTTGTTATGTTGTTTAACATTATTATGAAATGCTCTTGAGTGGTATGGTTCACCTTATTGGTGGCGGTGTTTATTTAAATTGTATGAGTGTGTAGCTACTTGTGTATTTTGAATGATGCCATGAAGGCATAGTATGTGAAGAAAGATGGAAATGAAGTTATTCTTGTTGATGTGTTTTATGAAGATTTTTATGAAAAGTATGCTAAGGATTATGTTTATATGATTATATGAAGTGTGTTAAAGTGTGTGATATAATGAAAGAATGAAGTGTGAATGAAATGATGCTTATGTTCAAGGTGTACTCACATGTACACACACTCACACTTTGAATGAATGAATGAATGAAGTTAAAGAATGTGAGTGAAAATGGGAGTTTTGTGGTGAGAACTCATTGTGAGTTGAGATGAAGTGTTTAGTAGAAACCTCACTACTCCCAAAAGATTTCTAAGGTAGGTTGGAGGATGGATATCCATTGTAAGTTATGATGGGATGTCCAAAATTTATCCTTGACATTTAGTAATGAATGTTTAAGACTCTGTGGGGGAATTAAGCTTAGCACCTAGACGATTTGAATAAGGGGTTGGTGCACATTGGGAGTAGAGATATTGTACCCAATGCACCTCTTGAGATGAGTACTACTCGTTAAGAGAGAGCGATTTACTTAGTGGAAATCTCCTTATCCCTTAATTATGCACTCCCATAGGTGTAGCTATTGGAAAAATCCATGTAAAATGTAAGAGAAAGACCCACCCTAGATAAGTGGGGAACACTCATTCGATAAGGGTAGTATTAGGATTCGATGTCTAGCTCTCATGGTCTATGTCAATTAAAGATATTCACCCACCAAAGAATGAAAGAACCAAGTATCCTAAAAGAACGTGCTACTTAGGGTAGGTGGTGGTATAGGACTCTATAAATCTATTGCACTAATTAGACCTTCTGAAAGGGGAGTCTTTGTGTGTTTTGGATGAAGTGTACGAACTAAGTCTCTTAAAAGAACGTAGTACGTAGAGTAGGTGGTGGTATTGGAGGCTATCTATCCATTGCAATAAGTAGACCTTCCGAAAGGGGAGTCTCGGTGTGTTCTATAGGAAGTAAATGAATTACTTATCACGTTTCTTAATGAAGTTAGATGACTTATAATCTAATGTTAATGAAGCAAGTTTAAGTTAAGTGTCATATAATGAATGAGTATTGTAGATTTCTTAATCCAAGGGAATTCTTAAGGAGCATTAAATTGGAGTAGTAGTACAGGATGCTACTCTCACATTGCACTTTAGTGTGACTTATAAGTTTTATTGGAGAAGCGTACTTAAATGAAGTCCGTATGAATGAATGTTTTTTCACATGTCTATCCAAGAGTGTAGACTTGATTTCTGTACGCGGTAAGCCTATGGTTGGTAATCTTAAGTATCTCTTTGGTGTGCCTTGAAAGGGATGTATGGGTGGTCCCTTCTTGTCTTACCTTATGGATTCTTAGGATAACTTTTTTACGAGGAAACGAGTTCAAATTGATTGGGATAAATTGTTCACAATAACTTGCCACTGATTCAATGTGTTTCACAGTAATGATTTTAGGGAGTTCACAATAGAGTGTCTTTTTGTGCTAAAATTACAGGACTCTTTTACTATGTGCTAAATGATGATTCTTATACAATTTCAACTCCAAATTCATGAAGGTTTTACTTATTTGTCATGAAAACTTATTTTACTAAAATGTCCCTTTTCACATGTTTTTGCACATGCCATACTTAGTACATTGTTTTGTACTAACCCCATACTTTTCTTACTTAATAAGTATAGGTTTGAGACAAGTTGAAGCCTACAAGACTAGCTTTCGAAAGACTCTCTCAAGACTAAGTGTGTCCTCATCTATTCAAGGGCGTAGTTCTATTTCTTAGATTCTAGCATTATGTCTTATTATCTATCTTCATTTAATGTAAAGAGCCATGTACCTAAGATATTTATGTCTTTTATTTAAGTCCGCTTGTGTTGACGATATCAATCTTTATCTTTTATGAAAGATGTTATCTTTTGTCACGACCCAAATCAGGGACGCGACTGGCACCCACATTTACCCTCCTATGTGAGCGAACCAACCCATCTAAACCTTAACATTTCAAGATATATCAACAGGAAATAATGCGGAAGACTTAAACTCATTTATAAAACAATTCAAAACTATTATTATTATCCCCAAAATCTGGAAGTCATCATCACAAGAACATATATTTCAAATTACTAAACTAAGAATGTCTAAGAACTAAAAATACATAAAAGCTAGTCCATGCCCGAAGTTCAAGGCATCAAGACTTGAACAAGAAGATCCAGTCCAAGCTAGACGCATTAGCTCACCCTGAATTTCCGAAGGTAGTGAAGACTGGCTAGATCTACTGTTGAGTTGAAGTTGACGGAACGTTTGCTGCATTCCACAAATAACAAAGAAGAAAACATAAAAGTAGGGGGTCAGTACAACCACAAGTTTTGAGTAGATATAATCGGCCAACTCAAAATAGAAAATAGTATATATCAGTTAATATCATAAATCAACTATAAACTCAACATGTAACAACAACAGTACTATAATCATCAATGAGTACCATTAAGTTCCTCCATGAGGGCTCAAGCCTCAATACCATGCTCATTTGGGAATTAAGTTCATTATGTTGAGTATATTATCATCTTTCAAGATTCATTATCTTTCTTCCTCTTGTGTCGGTACGTGACACTCCGATCCCCTACCACTATGTGTCGGTACGTGACACTCCGATCCCCTATATGTGTCAGAACGTGACACTCCGATCCCCTATATGTGTCGGAACGTGACACTTCGATCCCCTATATGTGTCGGAACGTGACACTCCGATCCCCTATATGTGTCGGTACGTGACACTCCGATCCCACTAATACTATGTGTCGGTTCGTGACACCCGTCCCAGTAATACTATGTGTCAGAACGTGACACTCCGATCCACTAATACTATGTGTCGGAACGTGACACTCCGATCCACTAATCTCATTCTATCCGTTCATCAAGCCTTCTCTATACCAAGGCATCATCAATCCCATTACTTTAATTCATCAAGCCTTCTTTTATACCAAGGCATCATCATTAATAACGTAGATTAAAGTTTCTTTCAAGATTTGGGATTCAATAGTTTTCATCATGCTTGTTTTATCAAAATCACATAATCATATTCATGCAAGCATACAAATAAGCATATAGACAGGTTTACAATACTACCAATACATATCACTCGCTATTAAGAGTCTACTACGAATAGCATGAAAACCATAACCTACCTCCACCGAAGAATCGGAATCAACAAGCAATTTCCCAAGCTTTGATATTCTTCTTCCTCGTTCGACTCCCTCTCAATCGATCAATCTACCTCTCTCTTTTCTTTTCTCTTTTTCTTATTCAAACCCTCTTTCTTTTACCCTAATTAACATATAATTAAGTGTAAAGGATGACAATAATACCCCACTAATTAATCCAAAGTTACCTCTTTTATCCCTCAAGAATTTGAGTTATTAATGTAAACCCACGAAATCTATAATTAAGGAAAGAATAGTCCAAAACGTCCCTTAAAACGTGTTAAGAAATCCGATTCTGCCTGGGATTTGAGCAACCTGTGACGGGCCGTCATGCCTGCGACGGTCCGTCACGCAGGTCGTCGCAGCCCCTTAAAACTCAAGTGGACTGTGACGGTCCGTCACACTTGTGACGGTCCGTCCTGCAAGTTCGTTACGAAGTTCAGAGAGTCGATTTTCAGTACCAAATTTAAGAATTCCTAAGTATATTGAAACGAGACATCTGTGACGGACCGTCGTGCCTTTGACGGTCCGTCGTGGTGTCTGTAATCTTGGCCAGTTTTTCCAGAAATGAAATCTGCTGCTCAAAACGACTAAACAGGTCTTTACAATAGATACCAATTTACCCATTCGTCCTCGAGCGATCAAAAGAAGAGGAACAAGGGTGGAAAGAAGTACCTGAATCTGTAAACAGATGTGGGTATTTTTCTTGCATATCTGCCTCCTTCTCCCAAGTAGCCTCTTCAACCGGTCGATTCTTCCATTGAACTTTGATGGATGCAATTTCTCTCGACCTCAACTTGCGAACTTCTCTATCTAGTATAGCAACCGGTTCCTCCTCATAAGTCAAATTCTCATCAAGCAAAACTGAATCCCAATGGATGATGTAGTTTCCATCTCCATGGTATCTTTTCAACATGGACACATGAAATACCGGATGTACTCCGGACAGCCCTGGAGGTAAGGCTAATTCATAAGCCACCTCCCCTACTCGCTTTAGTTCCTCAAATGGTCCAATATACCTTGGACTTAGCTTACCTCTTTTGCCAAACCGCATCACCCCTTTCATAGGTGAAACCTTCAACAAGACTTATTCACCCTCCATGAACTCCAAGTCTCTAACCTTTCGGTCTGCATACTCCTTTTGTCTACTTTGCGCCGCTAGAAGCTTTTCTTGAATGCCCTTCACCTTATCTAACGAATCCCTCAAGAGATCAGTACCCCAAGGTCTAACCTCGAATGCATCAAACCAACCAATGGGAGATCTACATCTCCTCCCATACAATGCTTCAAATTGGGCCATATCAATGCTTGAGTGATAGCTATTGTTGTATGAAAATTCTGCTAAGGGTAAGAAGTTATCCCAGTGACCACCAAATTCTATCACACATGCACGAAGCATATCCTCCAACACTTGAATCGTACTATCAGACTGACCATCGGTCTGAGGGTGAAATGCAGTGCTAAGATCCAACCTAGTACCCAATTCAGCATGCAATGTTTTCCAAAACTTAGAAGTAAACTGCGTACCTCTATCTGATATGATGGATAGTGGAACCCCATGCAATCGAACGATTTCTGAGATGTAGATTTTTGCTAACTTCTCTGCATTGTAAGTCACCTTGACCGGAATGAAATGAGCAGACTTGGTTAACCTATCAACAATCACCCAAATGGAGTCATACTTACCCATTGTCTTTGGAAGACCAACCACAAAGTCCATTGCGATTCTCTCCCACTTCCATTCAGGAATGGGCATTCTCTGAAGCGTTCCTCCGGGCCTTTGGTGTTCATACTTTACTTGTTGACAGTTTGGACATTTGGCAATAAAGTCAACAATATCACGCTTCATTCTACTCCACCAAAAGTGTTGCTTTAGGTCACAATACATCTTGGTTGCACCCGGATGTATAGAATACCTTGTACTATGAGCCTCTGTCAGAATGGTGTTGATCAACTCATCGACGCGGGGTACACATACCCTTCCATTAATCCTCAAAACACCTTCCTCATCAATTGTTGCTTCTTTCGCCTCTCCTTGCAACACTTTATCTCAAATCCGGATCAATTTCTCATCATCAAACTGCTTCCCCTTAATCTTGTCAAGGAAGGAGGATCTTGCCTCTACACAAGATAACAATCCTCCCTTCTCATTTACTTCTAAACTCATAAGGTCATTAGCCAAAATCTGCACTTCTCTAGCCAATGGGCGTCTAGAAGCTTGCAAATGAACTAGACTTCCCATGCTTCCCGCCTTTCTACTCAAGGCATCTGCCACAACATTCGCCTTCCCTGGATGATACAAAATAGTGATGTCGTAGTCCTTCAGTAGTTCCATCCATCTCCTTTGTCTTAAGTTCAAATCTTTCTGAGTAAAGACATACTGTAGACTACGATGATCCGTATAGATTTCACACTTAACCCCATATAAATAATGCCTCCATTGCTTTAGTGCAAACACTACCGCGGCCAATTCCAAGTCATGAGTTGGATAGTTACGTTCATGCACTTTTAATTGTCTTGAAGCATAAGCAATCACGTTCTTCTCTTGCATTAGCATTGCACCCAAACCCAAATAGGATGCATCGCAATAAACAATGAAGTTCTTACCCTCTACCAGCAAGGTGAGGATAGGTGCGGTAGTCAACAAAGTCTTGAGTTTCTGAAAACTTTCTTCGCACTCATCCGACCATACAAATGGAACATTCTGCTTAGTCAAGTTCATCAATTGGGAAGCAATCGAAGAGAATCCCTTGAAAAATCGACGGTAGTAGCTAGCTAGCCCAACAAAGCTCCTTATTTCTGACACATTAGTGGGTCTTACCCAATTCTTCACTGTCTCAATCTTAGAAGGATCTACCATCACCCCATCCTTCGAAACCACATGCCCCAAGAAGGACACTGCATCTAGCCAAAACTCACAGTTAGAGAACTTGGCATAAAGCTTTTTCTCCCTCAACATTTCCAAAACAATCCTCAAATGCTCCCCATGTTCCTTCTTACTTTTAGAGTAAATCAGTATATCATCAATAAATACGATCACAAAGAGATCCAAATATGGCTTAAAATCCCATTCATCAAGCTCATGAAAGCAGCAGGGGCATTTGTAAGACCAAAAGACATCACTACAAATTCATAATGCCCATACCTAGTCCGAAAAGCAGTCTTTGGCACATCTGTTGCCCGTATTTTCAATTGATATAACCGGATCTCAAGTCGATCTTCGAGAAGACACAAGCACCTTGTAGTTGATCGAATAAGTCATCAATGCGAGGAAGAGGATACTTGTTCTTAATAGTTACCTTGTTCAGTTGTCTGTAGTCTATGCACATCCTAAAACTCCCATCCTTCTTCTTTACAAACGAAACCGGAGCACCCCAAGGAGATGCACTTGGTCTAATGAAGCCTTTGCTCAACAACTCTTGAAGTTGTGCCTTTAACTCTCTTAACTCCGGGGGAGCCATTCTATAAGGGGGTATAGAAATGGGGCGAGTGCCCGGTTCAAGATCGATACAGAAGTCAATGTCCCTATCTGGTGGCATACCAGGAAGATCTGCAGGGAATACATCCAAAAACTCGCGGACTACCGAAACCGACTCAATCGAGGCTACTTGGGTAGTGTCATCCTTGAGATGTGCCAAGAAAGCTAAACACCCTTTACTAACCATTTTCTTAGCACGAAGAAAGGATATGATACGCTTTGGATTGGAAGTGTAGTCACCCTCCCACACTAACGGATCTGTCCCAGGCTTGGCTAACGTCACCGTTTTAGCATTACAATCCAAGATCGCAAAATTCGGGGAAAGCCAAGTCATACCCAAAATTACTTCAAAGTCACCCATTTCTAAAATAACCAAATCTACATAAGTGTTGCTCCCCACAAAGTTCACCAAACAAGACCTATATACCCTTTCAACTATCATAGACTCACCCACCGGAGTAGAAACACGAATAGGCATATCAAGTAATTCACAATGTAGATTTAGACCATTAGCAAATGATGAAGATACATATGAAAACGTGGAGCCAGGGTCAAATAATACAGATGCCATGCAATCACAAACCAAAAGATTACCTGTGATAACAGCATCAGACGCCTCCGCTTCGGATCTCCCAGGGAAAGCGTAACAATGGGCCCTATCACCAATTTGTCCGTTGCCCCTACCATGTTGTGTCGTAGTGGCTCCAATGTGCCCATCTCCTCTGCCGTTGTGGTGACCACCATTACCTCGACCACCAAGTCCTCCAGAAAAGCGGCCTCTACCATGACCACCTCTAACTCTAGCTATTGGGGGTCTGTAACTCTGTTTTGGACAATTCCTCCTAACATGTCCAATCTCCCCACATCCATAACACTCTCTGGAGTCAGGCATAGGTCTCTCGGAGTAGTGTTGACCGTTCTGAGGTGGACCCCCAACTACAGTCTGTAGTGAAGACTGAATTGGTCGACTTGAGTAACCTCCGGAGCTCTGTCCTCTAGAGTAAGAACCATTAAACTCACCTCCCCTTCGAAACCTTTTTGATGTCGATGTCGTGGTGAAGTCATCTGGCTTCACTCCTTCCACTTCTATCACAAAGTCTACCACCTCTTGGAAGGATGTTGCCGTAGCCACTACCTGTAAGGCTGAAATCCGCAATTCTGACCTCAACCCCTTCACAAAACGGCGAATCCGCTCTTGTGGACTGAAACAAAGTTGGGTGGCATACCTTGATAAAGCACGAAACTTAGCCTCATATGCGTTAATCGTCATCCTACCTTGCTCGAGACTCAAGAACTCATCCCTTTTTCTATCTCTCAAAGTCCTTGGGATATACTTCTCCATAAACAGGGTAGAGAAGGATGCCCAAGTCATAGGTGTGGCCTCTGTCGGTTGACACTCGACATGTGATCGCCACCACATTTTGGCGTTCCCTTGAAACTGATAGCTTACGAACTCAACGCCAAACCGTTCTACTATCCCTATCTTGTGTAGTAGCTCATGACAATCAACCAGAAAATCATAAGCATCTTCAGATTCTGCACCCTTGAAGACTGGAGGTTTCAATTTCAAGAACTTACTGAAAAGTTCGTGCTGATCGTTTGTCATTATCGGTCCAGTAGTCAGACGTGGAAATGTGCCTATCTCCAATGAGGCATCCATGCGGGGAGCCATAGTAGCCGCATGTCGTACCTCTGAAACCGGAGGTGTTGGTGCAGAAACCACTGGATGTGCCTGACCCTGATCAGATAAACCGCTAAGATAGGCCAGAACCTGATTAATCATTTCTGAGGTAGGTTGGGGTGGCAGTTCCTCATTCTGCTCTTGTTCATTCTCCCCATCCTCCCCTTCTCTTACCACTTCCTCAGTCGGTGGAGGAGTCACTGCCCTAGCATCAGATGGGCTAGGTGCTCGTCCTCTTCCTCTAGAGGAAGTCCTCCCACGACCTCTACCACGGCCTCTTGCCGCTGCTCTTCCTCGAGCAACAGCCCCAGTGGCTGGCTCAGATGTTTATTGCTGTGCCGTTATTGCTGCTGGTGCGGTCGTTGCTCTAGTTCTAACCATCTGCGAAATAGAGTGAAGATGGTCAGATACCAATTCGTATCGCCCAGATACCAATTGGACTCAAGTAGTAGCACGAAATAAGAATGAAAGAGTGAAATTTTCCTAAAGTCTTATAGCCCCTCAAGGAAAAGTAAAGGCGTCCCCCTACCGTTCCTTAAGACTCTACTAGACTCGTTCTTGTGTGATGAGACCAATGAACCTAATGCTCTGATACCAAGTTTGTCACGACCCAAATCGGGGACGCGACTGGCACCCACATTTACCCTCCTATGTGAGCGAACCAACCCATCTAAACCTTAACATTTCAAGATATATCAACAGGAAATAATTCGAAAGACTTAAACTCATTTATAAAACAATTCAAAACTATTATTATTATCCCCAAAATCTGGAAGTCATCATCACAAGAACATCTATTTCAAATTACTAAACTAAGAATGTCTAAGAACTAAAAATACATAAAAGCTAGTCCATGCCCGAAGTTCAAGGCATCAAGACTTGAAGAAGAAGATCCAGTCCAAGCTAGACGCATTAGCTCACCCTGAATTTCCGAAGGTAGTGAAGACTGGCTAGATCTACTGTTGAGTTGAAGTTGACGGAACGTTTTCTGCATTCCACAAATAACAAAGAAGAAAACATAAAAGTAGGGGGTCAGTACTACCACAAGTACTGAGTAGATATCATCGGCCAACTCAAAATAGAAAACAGTATATATCAGTTAATATCATAAATCAACTATAAACTCAACATGTAACAACAACAGTACTATAATCATCAATGAGTACCATTAAGTTCCTCCATGAGGGCTCAAGCCTCAATACCATGCTCATTTGGGAATTAAGTTCATTTTGTTGAGTATATTATAATCTTTCAAGATTCATTATCTTTCTTCCTCTTGTGTCGGTACGTGACACTCCAATCCCCTACCACTATGTGTCGGTACGTGACACTCCGATCCCCTATATGTGTCGGAACGTGACACTCCGATCCCCTATATGTGTCGGAACGTGACACTCCGATCCCCTATATGTGTCGGTACGTGACACTCCGATCCCACTAATATTATGTGTCGGTTCGTGACACCCGTCCCACTAATACTATGTGTCGGAACGTGACACTCCGATCCACTAATACTATGTGTCGGAACGTGACACTCCGATCCACTAATCTCATTCTATCCGTTCATCAAGCCTTCTCTATACCAAGGCATCATCAATCCCATTACTTTAATTCATCAAGCCTTCTTTTATACCAAGGCATCATCATTAATAACGTAGATTAAAGTTTCTTTCAAGATTTGGGATTCAATAGTTTTTCATCATGCTTGTTTTATCAAAATCACATAATCATATTCATGCAAGCATACAAATAAGCATATAGACAGGTTTACAATACTACCAATACATATCATTCGCTATTAAGAGTCTACTACGAATAGCATGAAAACCATAACCTACCTCCACCGAAGAATTGCAATCAACAAGCAATTTCCCAAGCTTTGATATTCTTCTTCCTCGTTCGACTCCCTCTCAATCGATCAATCTACCTCTCTCTTTTCTTTTCTCTTTTTCTTATTCAAACCCTCTTTCTTTTACCCTAATTAACATATAATTAAGTGTAAAGGATGAAAATAATACCCCACTAATTAATCCAAAGTTACCTCTTTTATCCCTCAGGAATTTGAGTTATTAATGTAAACCCACGAAATCTATAATTAAGGAAAGAATAGTCCAAAACGTCCCTTAAAACGTGTGAAGAAATCCGATTCTGCCTGGGATTTGCGCAACCTGTGACGGGCCGTCATGCCTGCGACGGTCCGTCACGCAGGTCGTCGCAGCCCCTTAAAACTCAAGTGGACTGTGACGGTCCGTCACACTTGTGACGGTCCGTCCTGCAAGTTCGTTACGAACTTCAGAGAGTCGATTTTCAGTACCAAATTTAGGAATTCCTAAGTATATTGAAACGAGACATCTGTGATGGACCGTCGTGCCTATGACGGTCCGTCGTGGTGTCTGTAATCTTGGCCAGTTTTTCCAGAAATGAAATCTGCTGATCAAAACGACTAAACAGGTCGTTACATCTTTATTAATTTATTCGTAAAAAATTTAATTTTTCATTACTTTTAATGGTACATTCGGGTCATTACACTTATCATCTCCATCTAGTTTTTGTATGAGAAAGATGAATAAAGTTTCGCCAAAATATTTAAATTTCTAACAGCATGGACGAAAAGAAAGAAATTAGCTGACATATTTTTCTGAATTTCATAAATATGTTTTTTGGATTGAAGAACTCTTCATTTTTTAACTATAAATTTAATTAATTGATTTGATTCTTCATTTTTGGGTTATATATACATTGGTGGATTTTAAAGGTGTGAATTGAAAATGAAGCATTGTCACTCTCCTGAAGGGTTGTCACTTTGTCTGAGAGTTGTAACTTTTATGAAATATTGTCTACATTATAAAGGGTTGTGACAATTTGAAAGTTTGTGCCTTTTCCAAAGTGTTATGACCTATCTGGAAGGTTCTCTTCTTTCGTAAGAATTGTGACTTTTACCTTCTGTTGGCTATAAATAGAGAGGTTCTCTAAAGACGTAATACTCTGAAACTGAACATATGATTCATTAAACATAAGATTGGTAAAATTAAGTCATATTATTCAAATCTTATCGGCTAAAATTTCTTAAGAAATAATATCATGAAACTTAACTAATATAAGAAAATAAGAAATAACTTATACCTTCTAAATTTAGCCTTTAGATTTTTTTTCACTGTGATTTTGTCTATGTTAAGAGTATTTTCAGCAACTTTTTATTACATATTGTTTCGAAGGACATCCAACAATTAAAGATCACCAATTTGAGGGATAAATTTAAAGATAACTCCAAAAAGGGGGTGTTCGTCAGATAAACTAAAACATTCAAGCTTCAGACCAATTTTTGGGTGAAATTTCACTTTAACTCATAAACATCATGTATTTTGTATAGGTACAATGCCTATTAAACCACAACATCATGTTCCAAAAAAACACTTCATCAAAAATTAAAATCTTAAAATTTTACGTGTTTACTTCAAATGATATGGACAAATAAGAGCCAAGTAATAAAAAAATTATATGTATATATTACCATTTAAGATAATTTTAAATTTTTTTTATGTGTTTATATATATATATATATATATATATATATATATATATATATATAGAGGTGGGATGGTCAAGGGGTATGGGTCTATGGCCGTGAGTGAATGGAGAGGACATAGTGAATATATTTCAAGTACAAAATATTATAGGGTGAGTAGTAGGGGTTCATGGATGATACAGATGGGATGGTCAAGCGGTAGGGGTCTATGGCCTTGAGTGAAGGAAGAGTAGATACTAAATATATTTCACGTGCAAAATTTATTTCCTAGATTTTTATACAACTAGGTTAACCATATGAAAATAATTGAAAATTATATATATAATTCCAATAGAACATAATAGAATTAAGTTAATATAGGATGACTTAAGTAATTTTCTATGGTTGATAATGTGATAAAAATAATAAGTAACTAATGACATTCAAGTTTTTGTGTTCTTTTTTAAAAATTAGATAATGTATCTCTTTATTGTTTATTTCCTGTAAATTGGAAGAGTCCTCATAGATTAGGTGTAAAGTTTATCGATTGGAAGTTAGGTTTATGTTCCCTTTCTTTATTTTTTGTTAATATAATTAATATATGAGTTTATTTGGGGTTAGTGTTTGATGTTTGATATGATAGTTTCAAAATGTAATTTCCCTAATCGATAACTGAGAGTACGTACATAATACATAGCTCTCAAAGTTTGGTTTGGTAAATAATAAACTTTGGTAAGATAAATAAAACATTCATATAGTAATTCAGTAATTATGTGTTGAAGGAGAACTTATTATGGAAAGATGTATAATTTGTCAAACATATGAAATGTTATATTTTAGAAAATCATGTATTGGTGTTAAATCTTTAAAATCGATCTCAATTGCATTCTTTATTATAAGGAATTAGTATTTTATATTTCTATGCATACAATAAGGTAAATAGTACTAACTAATGGTCACGACCAAAAGTACACCTTAGAGGCCCTGGACAAGTCACATGCATATTGCATTGACATCAACGTCATTTATGTATTCATGCCTCATGTTTCATCGTTTAGATCATTATTATAGAGACATCAAGTAAATTGTAACTTGTTGGGATTGAAAGTTAGGTCACCCGGTCGTTCATTTAGTTTTTGTGTGATTTTAGTGTTTTTGGAGATTTTGAAACTTGAACAATAAGTTTTGATATAGAGTTAAGGAAAATGACCTCAGAATAAATTCTAACGATTCTATTAACTCTATAGGGACATTTTAAGCTTATAGCACGGTCAACGTGACTTGTGAGCCTTTTAGTGTGCGTATGTACGATTAGGCATTTAAACATTCAAGTTAATGTTTATTTTTGACATTATTCAACGTTAATTTGAAAGTTGTAACCTTTATGCAAATGAAGCGTTGTGACTCTCCTGAAGGGTTGTCACTTTGTCTGAGAGTTGTAACCTTTATGAAATATTGTCTCCTTTATAAGGGTTGTAACAATTTGAAAGGTTGTGCCTTTTCTAAAGTGTTATGACCTATCTGGAAGGTTCTCTTCTTTAGTAAGAATTGTGACTTTTACCTTCTGTTGGATATAAATAGAGAGGTTCTCTAAAGACTTAATGTTCTGAAACTTAACTTATGATTCTTTAAACATAAGATCGGTAAAATTAAGTCATATTATTCAAAGCTTATGGTCTAGAATTTCATAAGAAATAATATCATGAAACTTAACTAATGTCTTATAAGAAAACAAGAAATAACTTATACCTTCTAAATTTAGCCTTGAGATTTTTTTCACTGTGATTTTGTCTATGTAAAAAGTATTTTCAGCAACTTTTTATTAAGTATTGTTTCGAAGGGTATCCAACAATTAAAGACCACCAATTTGAGGGAAAAATTAAAGATCACTCCAAAAAGGGGCTATTCGTCAAATAAACTAAAACATTCAAGCTTCAGACCAATTTTTGGGAGAAATTTCACTTCAACTCATAAAACATCATGTATTTTGTTTAGGTAGAACGCCTATTAAACCACAACATCATGTTCCAAAAATCACTTCATCAAAAACTAAAATCTTAAAATTTCAAGTGTTAATTTCAAATTATATGGACAAATAAGAGCCAATAAATTTAAAAATATATATATATATATATATATATATATATATATATATATATATATATATATATATATATATATATATATATATATATATATATATATATGATAGAGGTGGGATGGTCAAGGGGTATGGGTCTATGGCCTTGAGTGAATGAAGAGGAGATAGTGAATATATTTCAAATACAAAATATTTTAAGGTGAGTAGTAGGGGTTCATGGATGATACAAATGGGATGGTCAAGCGGTAGGGGTCTATGGCCTTGAGTGAATCGAGAGGAGATACTAAATATATTTCACGTGCAAAAATTATTTCCTAGATTTTTATACAACTAGGTTAACTATAAGAAAATAATTGTAAATTTTATGTATAATTCCAATAAAATATAATAGAATGAAGTTAATATAGGATGACTTTAAGTCATTTTATATAGTTGATAATGTGATAATAATAATAAGTAACTAATGACGTTCTAGTTTTTGTGTTTTTTTTTTAAAAATCAAATAATGTATCTCTTTATTGATTATTTACTGTAAATTAGAAGAGTCCTCATAGATTAGGTGTAAGATTTATTGATTGGAGGTTAGCTTTATGTTTCCCTTCTTTATTTTTTGTAAATATAATTAATATATGAGTTTATTTGGGGTTAGTGTTTGATGTTTGATATGATGGTTTCAAAATGTAATTTCCCTAATCGATAACTGAGAGTGTGTACATAATACATAACTCTCAAAGTTTGGTTTGTTAAATAATAAACTTTGGTACGATAAATAAAACATTGATATAGTAATTCAGTAATTATGTGTTGAAGGAGAAGTTATTTTGGAAACATGTATAATTTGTCCAACATATGAAATGTTATATTTTAGAAAATCACGTATTGGTGTTAAATCTGTAAAATTGATCTCAATTGCACTCTTTATTATATGGAATAATTATTTTATATTTCTATGCGTACAATAGGATAAATAGTAATAATTAATTGCCACGACCCAAAGTACAACTCAGAGGCCCTGCACGAGTCACATGCATATTGCATTGACGTCAAGGTCATTTATGTATTCATGCCTCATGATTCAACGTTTAGATCATTATTATAGAAACATCAAGTAAATTGTGACTTGTTCGATTGAAGGTTTGGTCACCCGATCGTTTATTTAGTTTTTGTGTGATTTTAGTGTTTTTGGAGATTTTGAAACTTGAACAATAAGTTTTGAGATAAATTTAAGGAAAATGACCTCATAATTAAATTCTAACGATTCTATTAACTCCATAGGGACATTTTAAGCTTATATCATGGTCAGCATGACTTGTGAGCCTTTTAGTGTTAGTATGTACGATTAGGCATTTGAACATTCAAGTTAAGGTTTATTTTTAACATTATTCAACGTTAATGTCACGATATGAGCCTACACCCTGGACGTGGCTGGAACGTGAGAACAATTGGTTGTCCGCCAGTGAACCCTCATCCTAGCTTACTACAAGTGGAAGAGTAACTCAGGCATACAAGGCTTTAAAACTGAATAAAAATTCATTGAACTCAATTACAAATCTTTAACTCAAATTAATAACTCCCGAAACTAATAATAATAATATATTCAAGTCGCCATAAAATAGACAACTAAATTCATTAAAAGATTTAACAAGATAAATGAAACATACTTCTCAAAACACTTCAGTCTATCTATGAAGCCTCAAATTTACAAGGATAGCATTCGAGACAGCCCAACTGTTGACACTCAATTTTGACCATCCCAATATTAATTAATATTCGAGCTTCTAAAACGATCTAAGTTAATTAGTTTTTACAAAGTATAGGAAGAATATAAAGTTTAGTAATTATTTTAAATATGTTTTGTCGCCTTTAATATTTTAATAACATATGTCATATATAATTTCGTACGTAATCGACATATTTGAAACATTCCAAAAATCCTCTCAAAGAGATTTTATTCTCATTTTTAAATATTTTACTATTTAGTTTAGGTATATAATAATTTACATTTTTTAAATTAACTATGACTACGTCGATTATTTTATTTCGTTTAGATTAAGAAGCTCCTTAATTAATTTTTATATTAATTCGTCTTATTTAAATCCTTATTGAACTCAGTGTGGCGAAATTCCTAGTCCTCATTTGGCCATAATCGTATCCATATGTCTATTTTCATTAATATAAAACGTTATATCCAAGCCCAAAGCTTGGATATTCTTTTTTGCATTTCTGGAGGCCCATTTTGTTATATTCAGAAGATCCAGTGCTTCCAGGTAGCCACTGTCAATATAAAAAAAAATATAGCCTATAGAAGAGTCCAACAAAAATAGTCACAGAGGATACTTAAGAGATACATTCGAATAGAAAAGGGGTTTGTTTATTTTTTTGTAACGACCTGTTTAGTCGTTTTGAGCAGCAGATTTTATTTCTGGAAAAACTGGCCAAGACTACGGACACTACGACGGACCGTCATAGGCACGACGGCCCGTCGAGGGTGTATCGTTTCAGCATACTTAGAAATTCTGAAATTGGTACTGAAAATCGACTCTCTGTAATTTATGACGGACCTGCAGGACGTGCCGTCACATCCACGACGAACCGTCGTGAGCTCCCGTTGCAAAACACTTCAACTTTTGAGAATTTGGTACAAGAAACGAGTTTCTGACCGTCATGACGGAGGTACAGGACGGACCGTCACAGGTGTGACGGGCCGTCACAGGCCACTTGAGTTCGAGGGGGCTGCGACGACCTGTGTGACGGACCGTCGCAGGCACGACGGGCCGTCACGGGTTGTGCAAATCCCAGGCAGAATAGGATTCCTCTACACGTTTTAAGGGTCGTTTTGGACTATTCTTTCCTTGATTATAAAGATTGAGGGTTAATATTAATAAGTCTAATTACTTGGGGGTTAAAAGAGGTAACCTTAAGTTAATTAGTGGGTTTTATTGTCCTCTTTTAGTCTTAATTATATGATAATTAGGGTAAAGGAAAGAGGGTTTGAATAACACAAACAGAAAGAACCAAGAGAAAGAGAGGAATCGATCGATAGGCTGAGGAGAAAACAAAGCTTTGGAAATTCTTGCTTGATCACTAGTCTTCGGTGGAGGTAGGTTATGGTTTCATGCTATTCGTAGTAGACTCTTAATAGCGCATGATATGTATTGGTAGTATTGTAAACCTGTCTATATGCTTAATTGTATGCTTGCATGAATATGATTATGTGATTTTGATAAAACAAGCATGATGAAAACCATTGAACCCCAAATCTTGAAAGAAACTTTAATCTATGTTATTAATGATGATGCCTTGGTACAAAAGAAGGCTTGATGAATTGAAGTAATGGGATTGGTGATGCCTTGGTATAGAGAAGGCTTGATGAACGAATTGAATGAGGTTAGTGGATCGGAGTGTCACGTTCCGACACATAGTATTAGTGGATCGGAGTGTCACGTTCCGACACATAGTATTAGTGGATCGGAGTGTCACGTTCCGACACATAGTATTAGTGGATCGGAGTGTCACGTTCCGACACATAGTATTAGTGGGACGGGTATCACGAACCGACACGTAGAATTAGGGGATCGGACTGTCACGTACCGACACATATAGGGGATCGGAGTGTCACGTTCCGACACATATAGGGGATCGGAGTGTCACGTTCCGACACATATAGGGGATCGGAGTGTCACGTTCCGACACATATAGGGGATCGGAGTGTCACGTACTGACACATAGTATTAGTGGATCGGAGTGTCACGTACCGACACAAGAGGAAGAAAGATAATGAATCTTGAAAGATGATAAATATACTCAATCTAATGAACTTAATTCCCAAATGAGTATGGTATTGAGGCTTGAGCCCTCATGGATGAACTTGATGGTATTTATTGACGATTATAATACTTATTGTTGCTACATGTTGAGTTTATAGTTGATTTATAATATTACTTGATATATATTATCTTCTATTTTGAGTTGGCCGATGATATCTACTCAGTACTTGTGGTTGTACTGACCCCCTACTTTTATGTTTTCTTCTTTGTTATTTATGAAATGCAGCAAACGTTCCGTCAACTTCAACACAACAGTAACTCGAGCCAGTTTTCGTCATACCGGATCTTCAGTGTGAGCTAATGCTTCTAGCTTGGACTGGGTCTTCTTCTTCAAGTCTTGATGTCTTGAACTTCCGGCATGGACTAGCTTTTTAGTTATTTTGTTTTTAGACATTCCTAGCTTAGTAATTTGAAATAGATGTTCTTGTGATGATGACTTCCAGATTTTGGGGATAATAATAATAGTTTTGAATTGTTTTATTAATGAGTTTAAGTCTTCCGCATTATTTTCTGTTGATATATCTTGAAATGATAAGGTTTAGATGGGTTGGTTCGCTCACATAGGAGGGTAAATGTGGGTGCCAGTCGCGTCCCCGATTTGGGTTGTGACATTTTTATTTTCATTTTTGCTGCTCGTCGGAGTTTGCAAAGTTTAGGCGTCGTGTTGAAAAAACTCACTGCTCCACTCCACCCGTCGTCTCTAGTTCGCCGTCCGAAAAAGGTGAAGTTTTTTTAGTTTTGCTCGTCTTATCGATTACTCCTTGTTTATTTAAACTGAAGCATTTTTGTTGATTCATCTTCTTCTTTTCATCCGTTTCTATTCCTCTATTACTCAACGGTGATTATCGGACAAAATAATGTTTGGTTTTGGGTAGAGAATTTCGGATGATAAAAGTTAAAGTGCGTTATTCATGTGAGCCTAAGAGTTCTGGGTTAGCTTTGTACTAAGATGTCTGTGACGCTAGTTTTTCTTTACTATTGTTTTCCATCTTAATGAACCTCATTCTTTCTTCTTTCACATCGTTGTTGGAGAGTGAGCTGCTAGGTATTCCGATATGATTATTGTTCGAGATGTATCCTTTCATATGCGTCTATCCATTTTGTCTTGTGATGATTGTAGTATTAAGTTAAATCCGGGTTGGGATGGCTCATTCTAATTTCTGCTCCTTGGTATTCATTTCAATCTAAAATGCTTACATTTACGACTTTGAGTCGGTATAAGATCCTTGGTTTGTCATTCTTTTTCTGATTCCATATTTTGCTGGAGTTTAGACTTATGGACTATTTGAGACATGGTATCTATTAGCATTATCCTCTCATGTGTGTAATTATTCAATCCCATATCCATCATCTCGATTTTGCGCCATAGTTGTGCCTTTTTGTTTCAGAAAAAAATTACGTGTCTTCCCCACTCTTGGTTTATTAGTTCATTGTTAAAATCTGATTCATTCATTAGCATGTTTTCTTTACATTACTACTCATTTGTTAAGTATATAATCAGTTGTTTCTTTCGGCTGTTGGGAATGCATAGTATCATATAGTACTATATTTTGCCTTTCTTTTAGTTTTACCGCAAGTCGGAGGGGATGAAGTCTTAAGGTTTGAGCTAGTTAGCTTTAAATGTATCTCCAGCGGTATAAAGATTTCGCGCTAAGTTTATTGTAGTATTTTATAGCCTATGCATGTCTCCCTTCTTTACTTAAAATTCGTGAAAATCTTCCCAAAATATGGGGTATATTATTGCCTTTGCATCAGTCACATATTTTGTTTCTTTGTTAAAAAAAGGATGAAAGAAAGCGTAATGAATGCCTCAATAGTTTGCTTCTTTTATTCATTAGTAATGGCTTCCCTGTTATAATTAGGCTTAAGTATACTGCATTTGATCATTGTCAACTTAATAGTTTAGTTATCATCGCCTTTTGGTGCTTTTACCAAATTACATGGTGACTAGTAGTCTACTATTAATGTCACTCGTATTTCATTGTATGAGTTCAAAACCTTTCTCTTTGTCAAGGCTTTTGTATTCTTGAGTTTGTTTCCTAAAGTTGAAGTGTTTCTAATGCTAGTATGTAACATCTAAGTTTCCATTTTCTTTGTGTATTTTATCAAGAATAGAAATGACACCTTGAAGCAACTTAGTAATTTATTTATTTGTAAGTAGAACATTGAAGTTATATGTGTCTTTAATATGTTTAGGCATTCGTAGAGATCGTTGTTGACTTATCGTATACATACGCTATCTTAATCTAAACTTTCTTTGATATGGTATTTGTATGTTTCTTCTATGGAACGAGTTCAATAAGCATGTTAAGACTACTTCTTCATTTGTGTTTTTTATACATCTTCTTTTTATGTCTTATCTTCTATGGCTAATATAGTTGTTTTATGTGTATGTGAAACTCCTATTGAGTCCATTTGGACTTCATTTCCTCTCTTTGGGTCCTCTCGTCGAGCCATGAAGGATCACATTATCCTCTTTGAGTCGGCCAGCCCTTCTATTAAGGGCATACAGGTTGAAGGTAGCAGATATACTGCTCGAAATTATTTTTTAGCCCCAGATAAGTCAAAAATAGGTTGATATACGGTTTTATACACTGGTATACAGCCGTAATATACAGGTCAAAAACGTGCCAACACGGAGGAAAAATGAGGAAATATAAAAGTCTTAATAAATTGCAGATCGGGTTCAAAAATCAGCAACATACGTGATATTTACATTAGATATATATTGGTGTATAGCATGGCAAATAGGGACAAAAAGGGGGCCAAAAGCCCACAAAATTTTCAAGGTCCATAAGATTTTGGCCCCAAATCCATTTGGGATCAATTTTAGCGTTAGGACAGGTGGGCAAAAGCCCAATGTAGGGGAATTTGGGCAGTTGACCCAAGTTTAGAGCTTCCCTTCACTTTCTTATTTATTTATGTATTATTGAATTGACTAACATTTTTGGTTGAATTTTGTTTATTTCCAAAGGCAAGTGTCGCGACCAGAATCTAGATCCCAGACGAGACAGGTGTAGGTTACCTCGTAGAGGTAGAAGAAAAGGGTACATACGTCGTCGTTACTTCATCTAGGTTAATTGTAGCGAAAAATTTGAACTTTGGTTTAGTTAAACTTTATATTGGATAACATTGATCTCGGATAATATTATCTGCATAAACTCAGAAGCGTTCACAACAACCTTCTAAATAAAGATAATCAAATGAAAGATATAGTGATAAACATAGAGTTGCCAAAGTGGCACCAATACAACGTCTGAAAGTAAATACGAAAGAAACTCTAGTGGAACATACTCCACCAGCTCATGCCTACGTCTTCACTAGAATAAATCAGTAAGCATCCTCAAAAGCATGATGGCCTACCAATCCGGATGAAAGCGTCGACTCATAAGCTCTAATGTCCAGCTGCACCTGCACCTAAAAGTAGATAAATCTAAGGAATTAGTAAACACTTGTACTAAGTATGGGTATATGCAAGCACATACCACGAGCATGCATGATTTAGAATAGCTCTCTCCTAACGATTTGACTTATGAAAAGTCAAGTCAGTGGAATTGCCAAAATTGGATTAGGAGAGTCATGCCATGAGAGTAACATGCATCATCATATATATCATATTGCACACATCTGATATGCTCAAACTTACTTCTCAAATAAGAAGTAAAGCAGTCGTGTCAAGTAAAGAACCCAACTAGTGAGGTTGGGATCGTTCCCACGAGGAAAATAGTTCAGACTTAACTTCAATCTATTATTACTGTAGTTCAGTCAATTACTTCCTTGGAAAGCAAAAACTATAAAAGGGGGGTTTCTATTTCTAAATGAATGAAAATAACTTACGAAATTGAAAGATACACTTAAGAACTTTGAATGTTGGAGTTTAATCAATTAATCAAAGTAACTAGGGTTTACATGTTCCCCACAGGTTCAAAACTTGATAATTCTAACTATAACAATTCTTTCCTAGTATCTTGCATGCAAAGTGATAAGTTATGTATTTCTAAATCCTTGGTCCGGCATCTAGAAAATTTCACTCCGTACCTTTGTCCGGCTACATGTGTTGCTATCCTAACCCTTATCTTTACCTCATATTAAGCATCGTATTCGATATTTTACTAAGTTATTACCTCGTACCAACCAATACTAGCCTATTAGATAGTATACATTAAACCTATGTGGATAATTCTTTTCCTATTATCTACCTCCTTGGTCCGGCAAGTAGCATTAAGGTGAGTTCTAACGTAAGCCATCCGTTAAAAAGACTTCTAAGCGAAAGAATTATTAATACATGCAAGACACCATTCTAGAATTGTTATTTTAGTTAGGTTTTACCTCATTATTTTCCTATGGTTCCCACAACCCTAGTTATGGAGTTTAGTAAATGGCATAATCACAATATTCAAATATATTATATAAGAATTCATGTACTTACTTCAATGAGAAAGAGTAAAATCCGAAAGTTTGCTTGATTAATCACCAAAAATAACCAACAATCACTCGCAAGAATCTCAAAGTAATCAAGAATCTTACAAAAAGTCTAATGATAATCAAAAGTCTAACAATACAGTGTCTAGTAATAAGGTGTCTAACAATATGGAGTCTAACATCAAAAATGAGGTTTTTCAAACTATTTATAGAAAATAAAACCTAATTAAACAAGGACTCTATTTGCTGGAAATCTGTCAAAACGCGGCAGGGTCGACGGACCTCGCGACGGATCGTCGTGGTCACGATGGACCGTCATGGACTCCGTCGTCCCATACTTGTGCAATTTCTTCTGCTGCTCTCTTCATTACCTTCGACAGCAAGTATGACGGACCGTCATAGGCACAACGGTCCGTCGAGGGTCTTCGTTTCAAAGCACTCAAACTCTTGGAATATGGATACTGGGACTACTTCTCTGAATTTCATGACGAACCTGCAAGACGAACCGTCGTAGACACGACGGACTGTCATGGACTCCGTAACCCCACACTTGGTCAGACTTCCCCATCTTCCTTCAGCAGCTGCACTACGCTGCCACCTACAGATCGTCACAAGCTCCGTAGGTGGTCTCTTCTGCATTTCTTCGCTAAAAATCTCCGCATTCATCTTTGAAAAGATTTTCTGCAAATAAAGAGAAACTTATAAAAAATTATCACTAAAAGACAGTTGGACACACTAAACTTAAGGAAAAGTATGAATAATACCATGAAACCACGGTATATCAACATCACATAGCATATTGCATATAACATATAACATATTGCATATAGCACATATCATATTTCATTTCATTCGTTCATATGCCTTGAGACCCTGGAACCATGGACTTAACATTAGGACTTCCCAAAATGAGGGCTCAACATATGGGACCTTTACTAGGGAGCCTTCTTTAGCAAACATAGAGTCTGCTTCATTCATTAATATGTACTTTATTTCATTTCATTCATAGGCTAGTTTAAACACCAGCTATACCTAGGATGTAGTTTAAGACTCTCATTATGTTCACTGTGCAATGACTAAGAATGACCTAGTGTCATTACATAAGTCTTGTTCACCTTTTTATTATCCTACCCAAAGACCATTGATATCGCTAATTTCATTGTGTGCATTACATGAGGCTGGCCTCATTCTTTCTTTGGGAACTTTAACTTTAATCGACATAGATCATTTCAGCATCATGAAATCTAGTGTTTACCCCCACCGAAAAGAGGTGGAATCACCATCTAATGTTATACCAAAACATGGTAGCGTATATAAAGAGTTGACCCCTGCTAGATACCTATGTTGGCTGCATAGGTTCAAATACTAGGAAATATAAGGAGGCCCATACCCGTCTTGATAGATAGTCTAATCTCATGAGAATTACACGAACTCTGCCTTCCCGAAAGAAGGAATTACCACTAATAGCTAGCCTATCGATTCTTTGTATAAAGTTCTATTACATTCATCTCATACATCATAGAAGCTGGCTTCTAGCATGAGAACATCATAGCTAAGTAGATGATTTCTCATCTCATCATTAGTATTAACTATATATTAATCAATACTTTCATTGGACTGTTCATACAAACTAGTCTCTTCATTAACTTTACAATCTGATAGGTGAGTACGTTTTTGTAACCTTTACTTCGGCTCATTTGAGATTGCTCTCATATTTCACATTAGACTCTTATCATATTGTCAACACATTCATTAGCCTTAGCATATTTCCCCTTCATAATTACTCACCCCTTTTACGTGAAGGTTCATTCCATCATATGCCAATACACTTGGCCTTTTAGTGTGTTTCACACTCTTGCTTAACCCTTGTGGGGTCACATCATTAATCGAATAACATATTAGGTTCAATTACTTTATAAAAAGTATGCAAGACTTATGAGTCCACACACACAAGCCATGAGGCTTCATTCGTAATTCGTCTAGCTGATTCATACTTACCCAAGGTTATGTGGTACAAGCATATGCATATTGTGAGTATTCAAGTTCTTAGTTTAGATCCTTAAAGACATCTTAATTTACTCATTCATTCACCTACAACTTATGTGTCAATACGGAATATTGCAAGGGTACCCAATTTCCAATCCCTTGAGCAACACTTAATCTTATATTAAACTTGGTAATTGTATTTTTCAAATTTGGGAACCCTAGGTCGATCCCCATCACTCACATATATTTTTGTTTCTTTTCCCTCCTCTCTTTTTTGTTTAAGGCCAAAAAGTTGTGGGGTCGATCCCCTACAACTTCATTTTATTTTTCTTAGTTTTTCTCTTAACTTTCTTACCTATCCAAGAGGTTGTGGGTTAAATCCCCACTCACCTCATCTTATTTTTCTCCTAACTATCTCATCTATTCAAGAGGTTGTGGGTTCAATCCCCACTCACCTCATTTATTTTTCTTTTATTTTTCCCCTAATTCTTTAATCTATTGATGAGGTTCTGGGTGGAATACCTACTTACCTCCTTAATTTTTCCATTCATTTTTCTTATGAAATTTTTATGTAATTTGGATTTGGTGAGGTCTTGGTTTCAATCCCTAGTGACCTCAATTTTTATAAAAAAAATTAAAATATAGACCTATCTCCAATTCGCCACCCGAGACCAATATTTCCAGCAACCTGGAAATTGGGTCATCTTCCAATTTATCTTTCTTTTTTTTTTTTGTTAATTCTTGGAGTATTTTGTGTGACATTTATTCAGAAACATTATACTAATATGAACATCACACTTTTGACATATTCATACACGTAAAATACAAAATTTTAACATGTGAAGTTCAGACTTCAAATTATGGCTAACTCACGGGACACACATGCACAAACAAGTTAACGTGATTCACTTTTTCGGAAACCATCTTTCATTTCTCACATAATTTCTGAATGCACATTAAAACATGTAATCACAACCAGCCCTAAAATCATCTACCAGAAGTCATGCCAACGCATGCTTTGAATCTTTCAAAGGATCTAATAACATGGGCATGCAATGGGGACAACCTTAGTTTTTTTATTGTGATTAGACCGAACTTTAAGGGTATCTTAGGACAGGGACAAAGAGGGAGGAGAACCCATACTGAAGTCGTTCAATGAGGTTCTAACGTGATGCCAAAACCCCCACTAAGCCAACGTCTCACCACCAAAATCACAAGCACAATCCGTCGAGAACTTGATTTTTACTTTTCGTTTTAAAACTTATTTTGCTTTTGAGTTTGAGCTATAATGTTATTAAATGTGGATGAACTTTGTTATATTTTTGTTATGTTCTTTTTTTTTTACTGAAAGTGGAGCTTGAAAGTTAAAGAGAATTAAAGAGAAAATGTCTGATAGTGTTAGTTTAGGATTAGGAGATCAGGTGGAGACTTGATCAAATTGGGATTTATCATTAATTAATAACAAAACCTGAATTTTTACCTTTTTCCTAAGTCACAAATTTAAATATTAATTAATTTAATTAATTCACTAAATATAATTTAATCAATTAAACCATTGCTTCTACTGAGGCTCGAACCCGGGTGGAGCTAGATTTCTCTTAAAGGGTCAAATTCCGCCACCTCTACCCTGTGGCGCCCCTTAACCATATTAATTAATTAATTAATTAAAATATTACCCTTAGCCTGGAAAAGACCATTTTACCCCTAGACCATCAAAACATAAGATTACCTTTTCAAGTTCGATTATGACTCATCCCGGTGAATCTTCATATTTAGGTGCCCTACATGGTTGTACCCAACCTTGCCTAGCTCAACTAACTTACCAAGTTGGTTGGCTTGACTGTTGGATAGTTTCGAAAGTTTGTTTCTACGTGCATCAATCTGTGTGAACCCGGTCTTATCTTGGAATTCGACGTATGTTTAAGCATTACTTATCATAGTCATTTTCATGTTGTTACATTACCACCCCTTTAGGAACATTCATCCCCGAATGACAATTCTAATTATGTCATGCAATGCAGTCATATCACAACATAAGTACTTTACAGAGTAAAGCAACATCAACGAAGAATAGTGGAGACAAGGAAACTTTGACTTAAGAGTAAGGAGTCTAACCTCAAGAGCTCAAAAGATGAGGATAGCGGAACCTCATATCGGCCTCGACCTCCCACGTAGCACCCTCAAAAATATGGTTCCTCCACAATACCTTCACTGTGGCAACCTCCTTGTTTCTCAGCCGCTTTACTTGCCGGTCTAAAATCTCAACAGGATCCTCATCATAGGATAAATTTTCATCAACCCCCAAACATTCAACAAGCAGAGTCGATGCTGGATAACCAAGGCACTTCCTTAACATGGAGACAAGAAAGTGTGGATGAACAGAAGCTAGCTCTGCAGGCAACGACAACTCATAGCCACCTCACCCACACGCTGTAAAATCTTTTATGGCCCAACGTACCTCGGACTCAACTTCCCGTTCATGCCGAACCTCATGATCCCTTTCATGGGTAATATCTTCAAGTATACTTGGTCACCAACATCAAATTTAAGGGCCACAACCTATTATTTGCATAAGACTTCTGCGGACTGTAAGTAGTAGCCAACCTGTCCCTAATCACCCCGACCATCTCTAAGGCTTCATGAATGTTCTCTCCACCCAAAATGGATGACTCTAAAACCTCGAACTACCCATATGGAAACATACACCTCCTACCATACATGAACTGAAACTGTGCCATCTCAATAAGGGAGTGATAACTGTTATTATGTTAGAACTATATCAATTGCAGATGGTGTCCCAACTACATCGAAACTCGATCATACACGCCCTCAACATATCCTCCAATGTATGAATGGTACGCTCTTCCTGCCCATCTGTCTGAGGATGGAAGGCAGTACTGAGCTTTTCATGCGTGCATAAGATCTTCTGGAGGGACCTCCAGAAATACGAAGTGAACTGAGCTCCTCTATCTAAAATGATAGACAAAGGAATTCCATCCCACCTGACAATCTCATCAATGTAGAGTCTCCCATAATCCACGTCCATGTAAGTAGACTTTACAGGGATAAAGTGGGCAAACTTAGTCATCTTGTCCAGAATAACCCATATGGAATCAAGTTGTCTCTTAGTCCTCGGAAAACCAACCACAAAGTCCATGTTAATGGCCTCGAATTCAAAGATGGAACCTTAATCATCTAAGTGAGACCACTAAGCTTAAGGTGCTCCGCCTTAACTTGCTAACAATTAGAACACTTGGCCACATACTCAGCAATGTCCTTCTTCATGCCATCCCACCAATAGATATGCTTGACGTCATGATACATCTTGGTAGAACCTGGATGTATTGAATACCTGGAACTATGGGCCTCTGCAACAATCTTTGTCTGCAAATCATCTACATATGGTACACATAACCTGTCCTGGTACCTAAGTATGTCTTCACCTCCCAAAGCAAAGGACTTATTCATCTTTACCAGCACTGAGTCCTTCAACTCCATCGACACAAGATCAAGATGTTGACCCTTCTTGACTTCATCTACCAAGGATGATTCAGAACTGGGATGAACTTAAACATCCTAACTAGATGAAGACATTAATCGCACATCCAGTCTTGCCAGTATGTGTACATCCTTCACAAACTTCATTTTCCTATCATAAACATGGGTTATACTCCCCATGCTCAACCTGATCAAAGCATTATATACAACATTTGCCTTCCTGGAGAGTAGTGGACACTCATCTCACAATCCTTTGACAGCTCCAACCATCTCTGCTGATATAGATTTAAATCCCTCTATGTGATCACGTACTAGAGACTCTTGTGGTCTGTGAACACATTTACATGCACTCCGTACAAATAATGCCTCCACAGCTTCAATGCAAACACCAAGCTGCCAACTCCAGGTCCTGAATGGGATAATACTTCTCATGAACCTTGAGCTTTCTTGACGCATAGGCTGTCACCTTACCACCCTACATAAGAACACAACCCAAACCAACCCTAGATGCATCACAATAAACAGTGTAATTCTAACCACATTTAGGTAACACAAGCACTGGGCTGAAGTGAGTCAGTCTTTGAGCTCGTGGAAACTCTTCTCACAAGTCTCTACCTATTCGAACTTGGCTTTCTTATTAGTCAAAGTTGTTAGTGAGGCAACAATGGAAGAAAAACCCTCTACGAACCTGCGGTAGTAACTAGCCAATCCAGAAAGCTACGGATATCGGTGGGAGTAAGAGGTCTTTGCCATTTCTTAACAACCTCAGTCTTCCAAGGTCCACCTCCACACCCTGATCGGACACAACTTGACATAGGAAGGTCACTTATCTAAGCAAGAATTCACACTTGTTGAATTTGGCATAAAACTGATGTTCTCTAAGTACATGCAAGGTTAGTCTCAAATACTGTTCATGATCTTCCTTGGTCTTAGAGTAGATGAGGATGTCATCAATGAATACTATGACAAAAGAATCAAGGTTATCACAGAAGACTCGGTTCGTGAGGTCTACAAATGCAGTTGGTGCATTAGTGTGACCAAATGACATGACTAAGAGCTCATAATGATAATAACGAGTACGAAAGTATTTCTTTGGGATATCTTCATCCCTAACCCTAAGATGATGATACCCGGAATGAAGATCAATCTTTGAGAAGAAGTTAGACCCTGGGAGATGATCGAATAAGTAATTTATTTTGGGAAGTGGATATCTGTTCTTTATAGTGACTTTGTTCAGCTGTCCATAATCGATACACATCTTAAGGGTTCCATCGTTCTTTTTCACAAACAACACTAGAGCACCCCAAGGGGATATGCGCAGCTATGAAGCCCTTATCAGTGAGATCTTTTAACTGCATATTCAACTCTTTGAGTTAAGTTGAAACCATTTTTAGGGAGAAATTGAAATCGGTTTGGTAACAGGATCTAGGTCAATACCAAAATCAATCTCTCGAGGGAGAGGGACTCCAGACAAATGAACGGGGAAAACATCTTGGACCTCATTCACTACAAGAACAGAGTCTATGGAAGGAATGTCATGATATAGATCATCGACACTCACAAGATGACATAGAAATCCCTTGGATATCATTTTATTAGCTTTTAGGTTTGAAATCAAAGGACCTGAACGACTCAAATTTTACATCTCCCAGACCAGCTATAATTCATTAGGGAAACAGAATCTCACAACCCTACTACGATAATCAATGAAGGCATGACATTTATGTAGTCATTTCATACCAAGTAGAATATCAAAGTGATTCATGGGTAACTCAATAAGGTCTGCACAAATATTCTTACCAGATACTACTATTGAGCAGTCTTTATGAACCCTATCAGCTCTCACATTTTCTCCTAAAGGAATACTAAATACAATAGGATCCTGCAAAACCTCAGGTAGTTTTTCAGAAGTAAGAGAAAGCAAGGGAGTCACAAAAGAAAGCGTAGACCTTGATAAAGTAAGTGATAAACAAAGGTTGAGAAAACCTGCAGCATACCTTTGACCATATCATCAGACTTATCTTGCTCCTCCCTGCCCTTCGAGGGTAGAGGCTCGGTTGCAGTAGCATTCTGGGGATTAGTCCTAGGCTGAGCATTTCCTCCAGCTTGACCCCTATTCTGTGGGCAGTCCCTGACCATGTGTATGCTCTTTCCGCAATCGAAGCAGGCATTTGTTCCTAGTTTGCACTCCCCACCATGAATGCGGCCACACTTGCCATATTCCTTTCTTAGACGCTGCACATCACCTCCATTGTACTTCTTTGTTTCAGGTCAGCCTCCTAAGTTGTTGCACTCCTCTTAGAGTTAGAGTTCCCTGCACTCTGATGCCCCTTTCTTACATTTGGGTTGTTCACGAACTCCAAAAATGCTCCTGCCACCACTTCTGGTGGAACCTTTCTGGTCAGAAGGGTTAGGACTCCTGACCTCATGGACAATCCTCTTCTTCTGGCTGTCCTCAACCTGCTAGACATTTACTATAAGCCTGGACAAGTCCATGCTATTATGGAGCATCGCAGCCCAACACTCCTCCTCCAATTCCTCTGAGATCCGTATAAGGAACCTACTCATCTCATCCCTGTTGTTCGAAAAAAAAGAGAAGTGGCATACCTGGAAAATTTAACGAATTTCAGGAAAACTACATGAATGTCATCGAGCCCTACATAAGGTTGATGAACTCCTCAACATTAGCCTCTGTCATCTCTCTGGGAAAGAACCTCTCCAGAAAAGTTGTCTTAAACAACTCCCATGTGATCATACATCCGCCCAATGCCCTGCTATCCTGCCACATCTTGCACCAAGCCTATGCAATATACTTGAGCTGATACGAGGTCAGCTCAACATTCTCAATCTTTATGGCCCCCATTGCCACCAGAATCTTCTGGACCTCCTTCACGAACTCCTAAGGGTCCTCTACAGTCTTAGATCCTGTAAAGATTGAGGGTTCATCCTTGTAAAATCTCGCAACCTGTTCACCATGTTGTGGGTTTGTGGGTTCTCCTGCTGAACCTCTTGCCAGTTTGCCTAGGCCTTCATAGCCTGAGCCTGCACAATGATGGCTTGATCCATATGTACCAAAGCTGTCCGCACCTCATCATCAGTCAACCTAGTTGGTTTAACTGACATGACCACTCCTGCAGCAGGAAACTGGGGTGGAACTTGGTTGTCCCCAGCAACTGCTCCTACTCTTCCCAACAAGTGTTCCCCTTTATGTTCAGTTTCTGAAAAAAAATTAGAATTAATACTAGATATGCTCATAACAGCAAGAAATCTTACATTAATGAAAGCACTATAAGGTCAGAAGAAGGGAAATTTTACTGTGCATCATATGGTTTCTAATTAATGATAGTGGTGCACTTGACTACCATAACTTAAAAACTACTCAATGTAGATGATGTGAAATTATTATCCTTGGAATTTAACCTAATGCTATGATACCACATTTTTCACGATCGGAATCTAGACCCCAGACGAGATCGACATCGTTGACCTCTTAGAGGTCGCAGACAAGTCTACATTTGTCGTCCTAACATCATCCAGGTTAATTTTAGCGGAAAATTTGAAATTTTTTTACTTGAAGTTTATATTTGAGAATATTGATCTCGCATAATACTATGTACGTAAACTCATAAGCGTTCACAACAACCATCTAAATCAAGATAATCAAATGAAAGATATACTCATAAATATAGAGTTGTCAAAGTGGCACAAATACAATGTCTGAAAGTAAATACAAAAGGAATGCTAGTGGAACATACTCCAGTAGCTCATGCCTACATCGATGCTATAATAAATCAGTAAGTATCCTCGAATGTATGGTGGCTTACAGAATCTGGATGAAAGCCCTACGTCCGGATAACTTCTGCGTTGACTCATAAGTTCTAACGTCCAGCTACACCTAACCTAAACGTAGATAAATGTATGTAATTAGTACACACTTGTACTAATTATGGGTATATGCAGGCACACACCACAGACATGCATGATTTAGAATAGCTCTCTCCTAATGATATGAGTTATTTAAAGTCAACTTAGTGGACTTGCCAAAATCGGATTAGGAGAGTCATGCCATGAGAGTAACATGGATCATCACACTTATCTTATTGCATACAACACATAGCATATTGCATATAGCACATAATGTATTACATATAACACATCATGTATTGCCTATAGAATAAATTATATTTCATTTTATTCGTTCATATGCCATGAGAACATGTAACCATGGACATAAAATTAGGTTTTCCCAAAATGAGGGCTCAACATTTGGGACCCTTAACTAGGGAACCTTCTTTAGCAAACACAAAATCTGATTCATTCCTTCATACATACTTCATTTTATTTCATTAATAGGCTAGTGTAAGCACCGGCTATACCTAGGATTTAGTTTAAGACTCTCATTGGGTTCATTGTGGAATGACTAAGAATCACCTAGTGTCATTACAAAAGTCTATTCACCTCTTGATTATCCTACCCAAACACCTTTGGTATCGTTCATTGCATTGTGTGTATTACATGAGGCTGGCCTCATTCTTTCTTAGGGAATTTAACTTTAACCGACATAGATCATGTGAGCATCATGAAATCCAGGTTCTACCCCACACCTAAAATAGGTGGAATCACCGGCGAAAGTTAATCCAAAACATGCTAGCGTATATAGAGAGTTGAACCCTTCTAGATCCCTATCTTGGCTGCATAGGTTCAAAGACTAGGAGATATAAGGAGACGCATACCCATCTGGATGGACAGTCTAATCTCATGAGAATTACACAAACCTCTACCTTCCAGAAATAAGGAATCGCCACTAATAGCTAGCCTATCGGTTTTCAGTATAAAGTTCTGTTACATTCATCTCATACATCATTGAAGTTGGCTGGAGTTTAGACTTTGGGACTATTTGAGTCATGGTCCCAATTAGCATTATCCACTCATCCATCATCTCGGTTTACGCCATAGTTGTGGATTTTTGTTTACATTACTACTCATTTGTTAAATTTATAATCAGTTGTTTCTTTTGGCTATTGGGAATGCATAATATCGTGTAGTACTTGATTTTTTTTCTTTTTGTTTAGCGCTAGTCAGAGGGGATGAAGTCTTAAGGTTTGAGCTTGTTAGCTTTAGATGTATTCCCAGGGGTATAAAGATTTCACGCTTATTTTATTGTAGTATTTTATCGCCTATGCATATCTCCCTTCTTTACTTAAAATTAATGAAAATATGCCCAAAATCTCCCTTTATTTTGCATTTGAAATTGCCGCAAGACGATAGTATTGTTTTGTTAATTGGTATTACTGTTTTTCTCATGTTCTAAAATGCTCAATTCAGTTATTAATGTGGGGTATATTATTGCCTTTGCATCAGTCACATTTTTTGTTTCTTTGTTAATAAAAAGGATGAAAGAAAGCCTAATGAATGCCTCAATAGTTTGCTTCTTTTATTCATTAGTAGTTGCTTCCCTTTTATAATTAGGCTTAAGTTTACTGCATTTGATCATTGTCAACTTAATAGTTTAGTTATCATCGCCTTTTGGTGCTTTTACCAAATTACATGGAGACTAATAGTCTACTATTAAAGTCACACATATTCCATTGTATGAGTTCAAAACCTTTATATTTGTCAAGGTTTTTTTATTCTTGAGTTTGTTTCCTAAAGTTGAAGTGTTTTTAATGCTACTATGTAACATCTAAGTTAATTTCCATTTTCTTTGTGTATTTTATCAAGAATAGAAATGACAACTTGAAGCAACTTAGAAATTTATTTATTTGTAAGTAGAATATGTAAGTTATATGTGTCATTTATTTGTTTAAGCATTCGTAGGGATCATTGTTTACTTATCGTATATGTACACTATCTTATTCTAAGTTTGTGTTGATATCGTATTTGTATGTTTCTTCTATGGAACAAGTCCAATAAGCATGCCAACACTACTTCTTCATTTGTGTTTTCTATCATCTTATTTTTATGTCTTATCTTCCTTGACTAATATAATTGTGTTATGTGTATATGAAACTCCTCTTGAGTCGATTTGGACTTTATTCCTCTCTTTGGGTCCTCTCGTCGAGCCATGAAGGCTCACATTATCCTCTTTGAGTCGACCAGCCCTTCAATTAAGGGTGTACAAATTGAAGGCAGCAGATATACTGCTGGAAATTAATTTTAGCCCCAAAAAACTAAAAACAGGTTAATATACCGCGTTATACACTAGTCTACATCCGTAATATACAAATATACATATAAAAAACGTGCCAAAACCGGGGAAAAATGAGAAAATACAAAAATCCTAATAAATTGCAAATTCGGTAGTTTAAAATAAGTATTATACGTTATATATACATTATATACACATTTTGTGTATAGCATGGCAAATAGGGACAAAAAGGGGGCCAAAAGCCCACAAAATTTTCATAGCAGATTTTTGGCAAAAATCCATTTGGGATCAATTTTGGCATTTAGGACAGATAGGCCAAAGCCCAATCTAGGGGAATTTGGGCAATTGATTTATGTTCAAAACTAGTTAAAATTTTCTCAAGAAATAATTATAAATAAATAAATAAATAAATAGTATTAAAAAAATATAATAACAATAAGTAATTAAATAGAAAAAGATAGATTTTCTCATTGCTTAGTTAAAATTTGAAAATTCATAAAAGTTTTTTTGGTCAAATCGTTGGTCAACCTCGATTTAGCGGACAATTCGAGGGCCTAATACCTTATTGGAATGTATATTTGAACTCCGAACCCTGTTTCAATCGATTTTTATCTATTTTAAATCTTTTGGAAAATAATTTTAAGTTTTATTGATTTTTGCTAAAATCAAGTCGCGACTCTGTTAATTTGGATAGTCGATTTTTCTTAAATCATAAGATTAAATGATTTTTCGAAACATAGTCATTTTTACTTACATATTTCTATTTTAATAAAATACCCACGATCCTGAAAAAAAGTAAAGTAAATAAAATCCTCCGGAAGTAAGGAGGCCCACCATAGCTAACTCTAACTTTATGTGATACCATGAAGCTTATATCGATGACCCGAAATACCTCAAACTACACCATGAAACGATGAAGGCCAAATGACTAAGTAGGTGAATATTTGACCATGTAAGGAGAATTCTAAAACATAAACATAAGCTTGAACTTGATAAAAAAGAAACATACTTAGCTACTCTTAACTCACTTAACTAAATAGACTCACGAATAAGAAACATAGTTCAACTTAATGATAAGATACTTGACTCTAGGTACTAAACTCTAGGTATTCAACTCAATATAAAGCAAAAGTACATATAGAATATATGGAAAGCTTATAAATAAGTGAAAAAACACTTAGTTTGTATGCAAGGATACAAGATAAACTCTACTTGTATATGAAAATACAAAGTAAACTATATGTGTATAAGAAATTTAAATATCTCCGTGGGAGTTTGTCTAACCAACGAATATCTCTATAAGTTAAAGTGATGATATAACGTCTTGCCTCATGCTGCAAGGGTCGTCCTATACCTTGCTGGGGTATTGAACTGTCACTACTCTTATAATCGTGAGTGATACCCATACTTACTCTCTCGTGGGAAAACCATAACTACTAACAAACTAACCGCAAACTAAGAATTTAAAGATACATAAGCATATTTAAATGTAGAAAATTAACAAGAACTCAAATTAACACCAAAAGTCTAACAACGAAACAAAAAATTATGGATGCAAATACTAAGAACCATAAATTCAATGTATAGAAAGTCTAACCAACATGCCTAATAAAATGGATACAAGCCAAACTGACAAGAGAATTATCTAAACAAAATTGATCTATGTTTGAACCAAATGGACTAACCAAAAAGAAAGCTCATGGCAACCTGAATGAATTGTCTCACCCTTAAATTCTACCGTCAATTACTGATATTGTAAATGAGGTGCTTGAAGATGCCATGTACTAAACAAAGAAAGAGCTAGTGCAGTATCAGTACACAACCAATGTATTTGTAGGATCACACGACTATCCCACTAAGTGCAACATAAGTAACTAATTACAATATCATAAAATTTCGTATACCATACATGTACAATATCAATAACAATTTCATATTCTTAATGATGATCATGCATAAGCAACAAGTCATTGGTCCTCTCACGAAACTCATACCCAAAAAATTAGTATGCCAGATCATGGTACCCTAGGCAAGTTTGGGTGCACGTTAATGAGACCTGACCCAATGTATATGAAGGTACGTGAAAAGTTGTCCTAGTAAGTATACATTTATGTGGAAACCGATTCATTCATCACACCACAGTAACAATTACAATGTATATTATCACTAGTAAATCAATGAAAAGGTATTTTATATCATATAGCTATTCATTCATACTCATGTGATCGATAATAACAAATTTGCAGACATACATGCAATATAGTGAAGCAACAACAATGATATATCACATAATTAAGCAATCACAACTATCATCTACCTTGAACAAAGTTTGTATCCCGTAAAAGACTTGATCCTTCCCTTTTCTAGTTCTTTGTGTTTGCTCTACGTCTACAAAAAAACAATTAAATGAGCGGATCAATAATTAGGGTCTAACTTACTCATATTACAACTAATGCATTAATTGAAGACTAAACCCTTGATCCCCATGCGCATTATTAGGGCTTTCCCAACCATAAATTTCATATCAAAACCTCTCCCATCGATAATCACCCATAAATTTACATTCTACAAATAAAAATACGGTTTAGGGGAGTGAAAACCTTACTGTTTCACTCTATTACAGTGGAAAACTAAAAAAATATCATTTGGGTTTGTTACTTATCTCTCAAGTTCAAAAATTTAGAATAAATTATTTTTGGAGTTTATTTTTGACTTTAAGTCACGTCTGTCCAGCCACAACGGTCTAACCCCACTACAATGGTCCCGCCCTGGCATGAAAATCCCATCTCAGCAGTTTGCATGGAAAAATGAGGTAATTTAATAATTTAAACACTCAGTTCACAATACACCTTAATCCCACACACTCATAAGATACCTGTTCAGTCTGAGATTAATTTCGCGAGTTCAACTCTTTTGAATTAAATTTCCATAAAGTCATACGATTTCTTTAGCATCTTATCAATCTATCGATATGATCAAATTAAAAATTATATGTCTCATGTTTTACCATATTTCCTAGAACTCGGTGGCTTTGATTTAGTCAAATCTAGACTTTTTTAGGAAATCTTCATATACTACCAAAGAGTTCTTCGGCCAAAAAACATTTTTCCCGTTAGTTTTTTGATAATGACAAGAAGAGGTCATTGAAATAAAAATAAATTTATCCATCACTCGTCCCCGAGTCATAAATTAGGAAAATAGGCTAAAGCAAGAGTGGCGTAGTACCGGAACAATCAAATAACTGAGGATACATGTCTCGCATGTCCTTCTCGCTTTCCCAAGTGGATGCCTCGATGGGATGATGCTTACATTGAAAATTTTTGAACTTAACCTCCTTGGTCCTCAACTCTCGAACATCACGATAAAGAATTACAATCATTTCTTCCTCATACTTAAGGCCCTTGTCTAACACAATTCAGTCCTATTTTAGGATGTTTTCTCAATCTCCATAATTACTCTTCAACATGGACACATGAATACAAAATTAACTCCGATATTTTAGGAGGTAAAGACAACCTATTCGCCATTGGACCCATACTGTCAAGAACCCAAAATAGACAAATGTAACGGTGACTAAGCTTTCCTTTCTTTCTGAATCTTATCACTCCTTTTATGGGTTATACCTTAAGAAGAACTTTATCACCATCTTTATATTTCATGTCTCTTACCTTATGATATGTGTACTTCTTATATCTACTTTAGGATGCTAAAATCATAGCTTGAATACTCTTCACTTTATCTTGAGCATCCTTTACTAAATCAACCCCCAAGCATAGCTTGTTATATTTGATTTTTAAGTTCAAGTTCAGTACAAAATTCAAGTTCAGACTAATTGCTAAACATAGTTATATCTAAACTTATAATCCAATGATTAGTTATATTCAAATTATAAGTTCAAGTTCAAGATCATATAATTTCTAAAATTAGTTTTATATAAAATTATAAGCCAAGAATATTTTGTTATATATAAAATTTTAAGCCAAGAATAATTAGTTATATTCTAGTTCTAATTATGTTCAACTACTTTGAATTCTTATTAAATTTATCATATATCATATTTCGAAAATTAGTTATACATGAACTTCAAACTCAAGAATAATTTGTAATGTTCAAATTTCAAGTTCAAAATTCTAAATCTAGCTTCTATTAATCTAACTTCAAATTAACATTTCACTAACTAAAAATCAATCAAAATGAAAAAAATCCCAATTCACAAGTACTAAAATAAAAAAACTAAATCATTCGCTAACTAACAATCAATCAAACTAGTACTAAAATAACAAAAATACTAAATCATGTTCTTACTAACTAACAATCTATCAAACTTGTACCTAAGTTAAAAAATCCTAAATCATTCACCAAGTAACAATCAAATTCAATACACTAATTAACAAATAAAATCAAACTCAAATTCACAAATTTAAAAATAATTTATGAAACCGTAATCTTAAATTAAGGGAGAAGAAGACAATGAAGAGACAATGGAGCAGTACGGTTCGTCATCGACAGCGGCGGCAGCAGCGGCAACGAAAATCTTAGAGAGAATGAGAGAAGAGAGAAAGAAGGAGAAAGAAAAAAAGGAGAATTTCGCGTCTGGTCGCAAAGATATTTTAACAAAAACGAGGACAATGTCTCTTTGTTCGTCACTTTTTTTAAAACTAGTTGACTAATATTTTGAACAAAAAGCAACGGTCTATGAGACGTTGTCTGTCGCTTTTCAGAAACGCTTCACTAGTCATTTTGACCAAAAAGCAACGGACATAGAGTGCCTTCCCTCACTCTTTTTTTTTAAAAAAATATTCAATTTAAATTAAGTAAAAGCGACGAATGGCGTGCTTTGTTTTTAGTTTATTAATAATTATTTCATATAAAAAACAGTGACGAATGGCGTGATTAGTTATCAATTTATAAATAATTATTAAAAAAAAGCAACAACGAATGGCGTGTTTAATTTTTTATTTATAAAAATCCGCAAATAAAGCGACCAACTAAGATATGCCATCTTTTGCTTTTCGTAAAATAATTTTAAAAATATATATTTTAATTTAGAAATGACAGACGGTTGGGCAATTAGTGTCGCTTTTCCAATTTAATTGGTGAGATGCAACTTCACCTGGAATCATAAATATGTAAACAATTTCCAATAGATTAATATAACAAACTATAAAGGTGTAAAATTATTGTTTCCAATTTTGCGATGCAGCGCTGAATCAAATAGACTATTAACATATTTATGGCACATAAATTTGTCTTCATAGCTAATGGTAAATAAAATACTATGATCTTATAAAAAAAGGTTATAAATATAGAGAAATAAACACGTAACTAAATACTATCTTGAGATAATATAATCTAGAACAATATTTAAGGATATATATTATTACTTTATCCTTTTCCTTTTATATATATCCTTGAGGTTAATTTGGAAAAACTGTTGATTCCACAATACGTTTTTCAATAGAGTTGGACAATGGGACAATTTTTACTAAATATCAATAAAAAATTTTTTTTCGGGCTTTAGAAATCCCAAAATAGAAGAAACCCGATGAATGAAATACACAAAAGCAAAACAAAAGGCCAAGCAAAAATTGTTTTGTTCAAAAAGAGACCTTTTACTATATGGATTGATATATTAGTAGGTTTATTAACATGATTGCATTATACCTCTTATGAAATTCCTTTCTCTACAAAATAAATTAATGATGATGAGCATCCGAAATACTAGTCTGGCTCATGTTATTCTTTGGGTGATTAACAATTATGACTCACTTTGATATGCTCATTTGTTCTTCCTCCTATAAAGTAATATATGTGTCCTTATCTCATAGTTAATTTTCTTATATATAATCATAGAATAAAGGTCCATCTTTCTATTCCTTTACTTGTATAGATGTTTAGTTTCGTGGATTTCATTATTGTGTATCAAAAGTTATTTATAGAGAATTGTCATCTTCGGTGCATAGTTATTGATCTATTTTGTAGCTACTCTTTCTTCTTTTTTCAATTTGAATCTTATTTATTCTTAATTTGTGGATGTGTGTATATGATAGGGTTTTTTCTTCCTTCTTTGCATGATTTATATTTTTTTCATTTTAATGGATGAATATATGTACATTTGTCTATTCCTTTTTGCCTGTGTAGATTTTTAGTCCCACAGATTTTATATTCCCTCTTTGCTCCATTTGAATATACTTTACTTTCAATTGATTTCTTTGTGTGAATGTTAGGGTTTCTTTTTCTTCTTTTCTTGAATTGAATCTAGTTTCCTTTTAATTGATGAATCTGCTTTTTTCAGTTAATACAATGGTAGAGTAAAACTAGATGCTCTCAACCTCATTCAAACAAGTAAATTCATTTTTAACCCCAGATTAAAAGGTCCATCTTTCCACTTTTATCCTATCTATAAAATTAGTTGTGTGGATTGGATTGTTGTGTATTCATAGGAATCTATAAAGGGTTGCCTTCTTGGGTGTCTATTGGTTAGATCTATGTTAGTATTTCTTTTCCTTCCTTGCTTGATTTGTGTCTAATTTTCTTTTACTTGATGCATCTGTGTTTTTTAAGCTAAGAAGGGGTCATGTGAAACTAGAAACACTCAACCTCCTTAAAAAAACACTACTTTTTAAATACATTTTAATATTATTAAATTTAAAAATTTTAGCAATATAGATTACATGAATTGAATGGCTTAGTTTATGTTCAAGGATTCTCCTATGATAAATACAATTGCATATTTCTTACACTTTCAACCTAGCACAACATAATAAATTAGAGATTTATTAACCTATTTTCCTTAATTTAGTCAAAACAATTTCCTTTGAGGTGGAATTTTCTCCAATAAATTTTCCAGTATGGGGAAAAAGGGAATTGTATTTGTAGTCAACAACATAACAATCAAATGGTAATGATTTTGAATTTCACCGTAAGTATATGTTGCAGTCAACAACATAATAATCAAATTAATCACAGACTTTGTTGTAACAACCCAAAGCTTTTACACCATGATTTACATGTCGATACATCATTGCTTAATTCATATAAAGTGTTTTATTCTAATTTTGGAACTTTAAGTTTTGTGATAATTGAAAACATGCTTAACATAAATTTTTATTGAAAGTTAAGGTAATGTGTTGACGTATTTATGTAAATTCACTAAGTAGAATTACATATGAATTGGAGGCTACGGAATCAGGTATATATGCTTTGTGGGAAGCCTACTTTTATTTGGGCAACATTATGAAAGACATGTGTATATGTGATGAGGATCAAATTTGTACTCATATTTTTTTTATACTCCCTTTTGATTGAATTCGATTTCCCTCAAGTCTAAGAACATTATAACATTATCTAAAAAACTTTTCTTCAACTTCCAAAAGAAAAAATAGGTCCTTTTGGCTTGAATCCAACACACACACACTTCATCTTAGTAACTGATAAAAATTTATTTCAATATAACTTTGTTTACAGTGAGTGAATATGATTAGGAAATACAATTTTAATTCTACAACTATTATATTTTTGGAAAACTTTAATTATTTTGTTATGGATTTGAAATATGGGACGCGACATAGGAAAAGTTCAGTCCAGCTTCTGGAATTTCAAATCCTGTCTGTTTACATGTTAGTATTTTGATTATATCTTTTTGTACAAAATGTATTTTGAGGTGATTCTTGAGTATTTTCAAGCTTAATAGATGTACCTACATCTTTTATAAAGGATATAAATTCCTGTTTTGGCGTTTTCTGTTTCAAAACTAAGCTATGACATGAAATACTTTTGTTGGACTAAATCACTCCTTTGGGAGCTTAGTCGTATCTGTATAGGCTTTGCTTAATTGTGATGTTTATCCTCTTTTACTTTGAAATTATTGATATACTAGGAATTATATAGGTTATTTGATTGTATTTTTTAGATTCTATATACTCGTGAACAAGTTTAGGAACTTAATACATTGGTTGGTCTACGGTTTGAACTCTTGAAGTCGTGTTTGACTGTTTCTTTACTAAAGCGTTGAGGTTTGTGTATAAACGTATCCTTGTACGATTTTTACCAGCCGGTATGTCTGAAATATTATATTGGGACCTTTGTTACCTCTTTAACTTTGCATTGTAGTGTTTTGGTCATTTGTGATGTTAAAGACTCTTGTGTAACTTGTCCACTTGTATGGATTGTTTGATCACTTTGGCATTCTTGTTGGGACTTTGTGCTTCTTGTGGCTGTGACTTTGTCACTATTGATATGCCTCTTGATTCGGATCATTCTCCATCTTGAATCTGGATTTTTAGTTCGTCATAATTATAGGAGTTATCCATTTAAAGTACGAACTAGAAAATCATATTTAATATGGTTCTTGGTTCTTTTGATTATTGGGCTTTGACCCCTTTTGATACATGGTGTTGACCCTTCTTGTTTCTTCTTGTGCTTGGTGTGAATACATGACGTACATATTGGGCGAGTTTTGTAATTGAACCTCGTGAAAAATTATGCTACAAACGTTATTGACATTTGGAGCTTTAATTATCTAACTTGATAATCTTTGCATATTGCTTACTTGATTTACTGATGATATTTCAATTTTGTTGCCCTTCACTTGGGAATGATGACTTGGTAAATCTAAGGTCGCTGGATCTATTGTTTTTACTCCACTAAGCGTTATGCCTAGCTATAGTATTTTGTATCATAGGGAATGTTTGAGAGGACTCTTAGAGGTGGTCACTGAAGATGGTGATTTTTATAGGTTTAAAGGAAGATCATACTTCCATATAATATATATATATATATATATATATATATATATATATATATATATATATATATATATATATATATATATTGTATAAACCCTGGGACATGTGCACGATCTATGTGTTGTATAATTACATGAGATTCTGAGGGCTGATTTGGACATGTCACTATGAGTTGTAATATAAGTATGACTATACGTTTTTATCTTATTTGGGGTGCGTAAACCCAAGTGTTGCAATATGATACTTTACTATATGTTTTGTAAGTTGTGGTAATACTATTGTTATTTGGTCCGTAAATGTGAGGATAATATATGCATGAAAGCTTTTCGATTATCTGCTTAACAGATTTTGGTAGGCTTATTAATCGTTAGTTAAAATTTTGTGCCATATAAATTTTGACCTCAATTAAATATTTAAAACGGGCAAGATGCACATCCTTAACTAAATTATTCGTTATGAACAAAATCCCTATACTAGATTAAAAAAACCTGTATACATTCGTTCATCTCTTTTAAATGTCACAAGTATTAAATTAGGTTTCTTGTCAAGTTGTAGTATATCCCGAAATGGGGTGCTACAAGTGTTGGTATCAGAGCCTAGGTTTGTTGTTCTAGGATTTTTTTTGTGAGTTACTTGTATAGTTATTTGCATTTGAAAAGGTTCTATTTAAAGTTCATGTTCACTTGAATGGTTTAGCATATCCTTATTTCATGTATTGTACACATACATCATGTACATGCCGCTAAGGCAGTGTGATATTCCGTTTTGAAGGAATTAATTTATGACTACTTCTTCTAACCGACAAATATAAGCTGCTCGTGAAGGTTCGAGTGCCTCTGTTTCCGAACCTCATGAAGTGGAAGGGGTTCGAGAACATATCTCGAATGAGTATTTTCCCCACATTAGCGGGTCTGTAGTGGGAAACCATCAACGTGTAAGAGCTAGTCACATTCTCATATGAATCATGATACTCAAGCCATGAATCCTCCTTTTCAACAAATGGTTGAATGCTTCCACTAAATGGCTGAATCGATGCATGATCCGAATGAGATTAATTTTTGAGAAAATGAGGAAATTGGTGAAGTGGAGATTGAAGGGACCGATGATCCTAGTGATGTTGAATAACGGCTAAATCACATGGAAAGGCTATGTGAGCTGTTGGAGTGTTCAGATGTTGCGAAATTTAAGTATGTAATTTCGTTATTACAAAAGTATGCTTATGATTGGTGGGTTACTGTTCCGAATACCAAGGTAAAACCTCCTGTTCTTACTTGGGATGATTTTCTTAAGGAATTTCACACGAAGTATGTACCATCGGTTTATTGTTATTCAAAGAAAACAAAGTTTCTAAATCTAAGGGAAAAATGTATCTCTATTGCTGAATATAAATAAAATTTTCTAAGGCTCTCTACTTATGCTAGGGGTATTATTAAAGAAGAAAAAGATAAGTGCTGGAAATTTGAAGATGGTTCAAATTATCAATTAGGAAGAATGTGGAGATCTTGCAACATGAGAACTTTTTTGTAAGTTAGTATCTGCTGCGTTTACTTGTGAACAACTTGATAAATAAGAAGCTAGTAGAAATGAAAATAGATTCCAAAAGCATAGACCATATTTTAGAGGTCCATCAAAAAGGGGAATGTTTGATAATTCTAACTCTAGTAGTGATATTAGGCCAGCTCAACAGAAGCAAAACAAATCAGATTTTCTTACAGCTAGCACTCCAAATTATTTGCGTTCCCACTTTTCCGTAATGTCATAAGAATCATTATTGTACTTGTAGGAGAGCCTCTTGTGCATGTTTTTATTTTGGTATCTTTGATCAAAAAGTGAAGGACTGTCCTAATCCAAATAATGATCCTTCCTTGAAAATTGAAGGTTCGGTTCATAAGCCTTTTATAAATCCTCCTCAAACTAATAAAGGTGCAACGCCTAGAAACACCCAAGCAGCAGGTGCAAGTGGAGCTAATCAAGCTAATGGACAAAGGGGTACTGCACGCGCTTATTCTATGATGAAGTGAGATGATCAAGATGGACAAGACGTGGTTATCGGTAAATTTCACTTATTTGGCTTATGTGTATTTACATTGATTGATCCTTGTTCTACACATTCCTATATTTGTTCATCACTTGTCCTTTCAAAAAATATGAAATCCATGAGACTTAATTATGAAGTGCTGGTTGAAAGTCCATTAGGTTATCAAGTTGTGTTTAATCGAATTTATCGTGATTGTCCATTCGCGATTTAAAATCTAGTCTTCCCTGGTGATTTAATTGAAATGCCTTTCAAGGATTTTGATGTTATTATCGAGATGGAATGGGTTTATAAGTGTTATACAGTCGTAGATTGTAGGTCAAAGCATGTGACTTTCAAAGATTTTACACGTTCACATATCATCATACAAGGTGAAACATCATTGACATCTAGTATTATTTATGCGGCCTTGGCAAGAAAATTGATGCGTCAAAGTTGTAGGTCATGCCTTGCTCACATAGTTGATACACAGTTGAAGAGTCCTTGTATCAAGGAAATAGCTATTGTATGTGATTTTCCAGAAATATTTCCTAAAAACATTCATGGATTGCACCGGAAAAGAGAGGTTCAATTTTCAAATCAAGTTTATTCCTAGATCTACACCTATTTCCATTACTCTTTATAGAATGGCTCCAGCAGAATTAAGAGAATTGAAATGTCCATTGCAATAACTTCATGAGAAAGGTTTTATAATTCGACCTAGTGTTTCTCCTAGAGGAGCCCCTATTTTATTTGTAAAGAAGAAAGATGGAACTCTTAGGCTTTGTATAGACTATAGACAATTGAACAGAATAACCATAAAAATGGATATCCACTACCAAGGATTGATGATTTTTTTTGCCTATTAAAGCGCTAAAATATTCTCAAAAATCGATTTATGGTCGGGATATCACCATCTGCGTGTTAGAGAGAATGATATTCCTAAAATAGCTTTTAGAATAAGTTATGGTCATTATGAATTTATGGTGATGCCATTCGGATTGACAAATGCTCATGTTGTATACATGGATCTAACGAATAGTTTATTCAAGCCTTATCTTGATCAAACTGTGGTTGTTTTTATACATGATATATTAATATATACCAGAAATAGTGAAGACCATGATAAACACCTCCGAATTATTTTGCTGATTTTGAAGGACAAAGAACACTATGCTAAAATTTCTAGGTGTGAATTATGGCTTGATGAGGTGTTTTTTCTGGGACATGATGTATTATGTGAAGGCGTGAAGGGGGATCTTAGTAAGATACAAGTAGTTGTTAAATGGATATCTCCCAAAAGTCCGACTGAGGTAAAAAATTTCTTGCGCTTAGAAGGATACAATAATAGATTTGTGAAAGGATTCTCCATTATTGCCTTCCCTTTGAAGAAACTATTGCAGAAGGAAGTAAAGTTTATTTGGGATGAAAAATGTCAAGAGAGCTTAGAAACTCTAAATCCTTACTGACTCAAACGCCTATGATTACTCTTCCAATTGAAGGGAAAGAATATGTAGTGTACAATCATGCTTCTCACAATGGTCTAGGATGCATTTTGATGCAACAAGTGAAGGTAATATCTTATACCTCTTGGAAACTAAAACCGCATGAATTGAATTATCCTACTCATGATCTTGAACTTTATGCTATAGTGTTTGCTTTAGAAATATGGCCACATTATTTGTATGGAGAGAAATGTCATATATTGACAGATCAAAAGATCTTAAAGTACTTAGGTACTCAAATGTATCTGAAACTAAGACAACGCAGATGGCTTGAACTCATCAAGGGTTATGACTGCACGGTTGATTATCATCTAGGTAAAACTAATGTGGTTACCGATGTGTTAAGTCAAAAATCCTTAGCAAGCATTTCTTTGATTCCTTTGATATTACTTCTTGAGTTAAGAGCCATGAATGTTTGTTTTACGCCTGATTCAAATGGTTCAGTTATTGCTAATTGGCAAGTAAAGTAAATATTACTTGAACAAGTAAAGGAAGTACAAAAGTTAGATGAGAAACATGTAAATTGTATAGGGATATCCAAACTCTGGAAAAGCTTGATTTTACATTAAAAATGATGGTGTCTTACTTTATCAAAAAAAGTTATACATCCTTAGTAATGAAAAATTGAGGAGAGAAGTATTAAAGGAAACACATTCTTCACCAGATGCAATGCATCCTGGAGATACAAAGATGTACATGACCATCAAGGAAAATTATTGGTGGAATGGTATGAAGAGAGACATTGCGGAGTTCATTTCATAATGTTTGGTTTGTAAACTGTAAAGGCAGAACATCAAGTCCCGGTTGGTTTACTACAGCCCTTGTCAATGCATTAATGGAAATGGGAGGGAATATCTATGAACTTCATTTTTGGACTTCCTCGCACTCAGAGAAATCATGATGCAATACGGTGATGGTAGATCGGCTAACAATGAGTGCTCACTTCTAAGCAATCAGGATGAATTACTTACTTGAGTGTTGATATACCGTGGTTTCATGGTACTTTTAATTCTTTTTCCTTAAGTTTAGTGTGCATCCAAAATCCTTTCCATATTGATTTTTATGTATGTGTTGCTTTATTTGTTGGGTATCTGTCTAGAGATAAATGCGGATGTTTTTGAGCAAGAAATGCAGAAAAGTTACCACCTACAATGCTTGTGATGGTCCGTCGAGCTTGTGACGGTATGTAGGTGGCATGGTAGTGAAGCTGTTGAAGGAAGATGGGGAAGTCTGACCTTAGTGGGGACTACGAAGTTCAAGACGAATCGTCATAGCCATAACGGTCCGTCCAGCTGGTTCATCGTGATGATCAGAGAGTAGTCCTAGTACCCTAATTCTAAGAAGTTTAAGTGTTATGGAACGGAGAGCGTCGACGGACCGTGGTGGTTGGAATGGGCTGTCATACCTGTTCGTCAAGGGTAATGAAGGAAGTAGCAGAAGGATTTGTAAAGTATTGGATTACGGAGGCCATGAAGGCCTGTTGTGAGCACGACGGCCTCTCACGAGGTCCGTCGACTCGGACACATTTTGACAGACTTTCAGCAATTAGAGTCCTTCTTTTATTAGGTTTTTGTTTTTTTATAAATAGTTGGAAAAACCTCATTTTTGGGGTTATACTCTTTGTTAGTAGACTTTTTGTTATTAGAATTTTTGATTTTTTGACTTTTGGAGAATCTTTAGTCCTCGATTAATTTAAGTAATTGAGACACTTTTTATGGAATTGATTGCTGGTGCGTTTGTTGATTAATAAAGTGACCTTCTTGATTTCATTCTTTATTATTGAAGTAAGTGCAATGAATATTCTTAGTATGACTATGGGTAACTAAACTCCATAACTAGGGTTGTGGGAACCATGGGTGAATAATGAGTTAAAATCTAACTAAAATAACAATTCTACAATAGTGTGTTGCGTGTATTGATAAATCTTTCGCTTAGAAGTATTTTTAACGGATGAACAACATTAAAACTTGCCTTAATGCTACTTGCCGAACCAAGGAGGTAGATAATAGGAAAAGAATTATTCAAATATCGAATAAAATGCTTAATATGAGGTAAAAGTAAGGGTTAGTAAAGCAACACACGTAGCCGGACCAAGGTGCATAGTGAAATTTTCTAGATGTCGGACCAAGGATTTAAAAATACACAACGTATCACTTTGCATGCAAGATGCTAGGAAAAATTTGTTATAGTTAGAATTATCAAGTTAGGAACCCGTGGGGTCACTTAAACCGTAGTTACTTTTTTTAATTGATTTAACTCCAAGATTTGAATCAGTTAGTTGTTTACTTTAATTTAGGTAGTTATTTTCATTAATTTAGAAATAACCCCCCCTTTTATTGTCTTTTGTTTTCTAAGGTAATAATTGACTAAATAATAGTTATAATATATTTAAGTTAAGTCTGAACAATTTTCCTCGTGGGAATGATCCCAACCTCATATGTTGGGTTCTTTACTTCATACGACCGCTTTACTTCTTATTTGAGAAGTAAGTTTGAGAGTATCATATTTTGGCGCCGCTGCCGAGGTGTCACGACCCAAAACCAAGCCGCGACTGGCACCCACATTTACCCTCCTATGTGAGCGAACCAACCAATCTAACCCTTAACATTTCAATATAATATCGACACAAAGTAATGCGGAAGACTTAAACTCATTAATAAAACCAATTAAATAACTATTATTTCCCAAAATCTGGAAGTCATCATCACAAGAACATCTATCATCAAATTACTAACTAAAAATGTCTAAGAAGCTAAAAATACATAAGAAGCTAGTCCATGCCGGAAGTTCAAGGCATCAAGACTTGAAGAAGAAGATCCAGTCCAAGCTAGAAGCATTAGCTCACCTTGAATTTCCGATGTAGTAAAGACTGGCTTGAATTACTGTTGAATCGAAGACGACGGCACGTTTGCTGCACTCCACAAATAACAAAGAAGAAAACATAAAATTAGGGGTCAGTACAAAACACGGGTACTGAGTAGGTATCATCGGCCAACTCAAAATAGAAAACAATATATATACCAAGTAATATCATAAAATCAACTATGATACTCAACATGTAGCAACAACAAGTACTATATCATTAACAATTACCGTCAAGTTCACGCATGAGGACTCAAGCCTCAATACCATACTCATTTGGGAATTAGATTCATTAAATTGAGTATATTAGCATCTTTCAAGATTCATTATATTTATTCCCCTCGTGTCGGTTCGTGACACTCCGCTCCATATACTATCCTGGTGTCGGAACGTGACACTCCGATCCTCATTCTACCCTGGTACCGGAACGTGGCACCCGATCCATATACTATCCTGGTGTCGGAACGTGACACTCCGATCCTCATTCTATCCTGGTACCGGAACGTGGCACCCGATCCATATGCTATCCTGGTGTCGGAACGTGACACTCCGATCCTCATTCTGTCCTGGTACCGGAACGTGGCACCCGATCCTCTATCTCTATCCTGGTACCGGAACGTGGCACCTGATCCCCTAATCTCACCACTTTCGTTCATCAAGCCTTCTTTTATACCAAGGCATCATCATTAACAAAGTAGATTAGGGTTTCTTTTCAAGATTTGGGATTCAATAGCTTCATCATGCTTATTTATTCACAATTTCATAATCATATTCATGCAAGCATACAATTAAGCATATAGAAGGGTTTACAATACTACTAACACATATCATTCGCTATTAAGAGTTTACTACGAATAGTGTGAAAACCATAACCTACCTCCACTGAAGAATTGATCAAGCAAGCAATTTCCCAAGCAGCGTTCTTCTCCTCTTTCGTTCGATCGACTCTCCTCTCTCTTGCTCTTTCTATTTTCTTATTCAAACCCTCTTTCTTTTACCCTAATTAGTATATATTAAGTTTAAAAGATGGCATAATAACCCACTAATTAACTAAGGTTACCTCTTTTAAACGCCCAGTAATTAGACTTATAGTCCTTAACCCTCTACTTATAATTAAAGTAGGAATAGTCCAAAACGTCCCTTAAAACGTGTAAGGAAATCCGACTCAGACTAGGATTACGCAACCTGTGACGGGCCGTCGTGCCTGCGACGGTCCGTCCTGCAGGTCGTCGCAAGGTTGAGAGACCCAAATTTCCACAAAGGGTCTGTGACGGTCCGTCACGCCTGTAACGGTCCATCCTGCAAGTCCGTCACGAAGTTCAGAGAGTCGATTTTCAGTACCCAATTTCAGAATTTCTAAGTGTTTTGAAACGAGACCCTGCGATGGTCCGTCGTGACCATGAAAGTCTGTCGTGGGTTCCGTCGTTTCGGCCAGTTTTCCAGAAATAAAATCTGCTGCTCAAAACGACTAAACAGGTCGTTACAATAGATACCAATCTACCCATAGTTCGTCCTCGAATGATCAAATAACGAAAACAAGGGCGAGAAGGAGTACCTGAATCTTTAAACAGATGTGGGTATCTTTCTTGCATATCTGCCTCCCTCCTCCCAAGTGGCTTCTTCAACCGGTCGATTCTTCCATTGCACCTTGATGGATGCAATCTCCCTTGACCTCAACTTGCGAACTTCTCTATCTAAAATAGCAACAGGCTCCTCCTCATAAGACAAATTTTCATCAAGCAAAACTGAATCCCAACGGATAATGTAGTTTCCATCCCCATGGTATCTTTTCAACATAGACACATGGAATACCGGATGTACTCCGGACAGCCCTGGGGGCAAGGCTAGCTCATAAGCCACCTCCCCTACTCGCTTATGCACTTCAAATGGCCAATGTACCTCGGACTTAGCTTACCTCTTTTAATACCAAACCGCATCACCCCTTTCATTGGCGAAACTTTCAACAAGACTTGTTCACCCTCCATGAACTCTAAGACTCTAACCTTTCGATCTGCATATTCTTTTTGCCTACTTTGCGCCGTAAAGCTTTTCTTGAATAGATTTCACTTTCTCTATCGAATCCCTCAAAGGTCAGTACCCCAAGGTCTAACCTCAATGCATCAAACCACCCAATGGGAGACCTACATCTCCTACCATACAATGCTTCAAATGGGGCCATATCAATGCTTGAGTGATAACTATTATTGTATGAAAACTCCGCTAAGGGTAAGAAGTTATCCCAATGACCACCAAATTCTATCACACATGCACGAAGTATATCCTCCAACACTTGAATCATTCGCTCAGACTGACCATCGGTCTGAGGGTGAAATGCGGTACTAAGGTTCAACCTAGTACCCAATTCCGCATGCAATGTTTTCCAAAACTTAGAAGTAAACTGCGTACCTCTATCTGATATAATGGAGAGTGGGATTCCATGCAACCGAACCACCTCCGAGATATAGATTTTGGCTAACTTTTCGGCATTGTAAGTCACCTTGACCGGAATGAAATGAGCAGACTTAGTTAACCTATCCACAATCACCCAAATAGAGTCATACTTACCCATTGTCTTTGGAAGACCAACTACGAAGTCCATTGCGATTCTCTCCCATTTCCATTCCGGAATGGGCATTCTCTGGAGTGTTCCTCCGGACCTCTGGTGTTCATACTTTACTTGTTGACAATTTGGACATTTGGCAACAAAATCAACAATATCACGCTTCATTCTACTCCACCAAAAGTGTTGCTTTAGGTCACAGTACATCTTGGTTGCACCCGGATGTATAGAGTACCTTGAACTATGAGCCTCTGTCAAAATAGTGTTGATCAAATCATCGACGCTGGGTACACATACCCTTCCCTTAATCCTCAAAACACCTACCTCATCGATTTTTGCTTCTTTAGCCTCTCCTTGCAGCACTTTATCTCGGATCTGAATCAATTTCTCATAATTAAACTGATTTCCCTTGATCTTATCAAGGAAGGAAGATCTTGCCTCCACACAAGCTAACAATCCTCCCTTCTCATTTAATTCTAACCTCATAAGGTCATTAGCTAAAATCTGCACTTCTCTAGCCAATGGGCGTGTAGAAGCTTGCAAGTGAGCTAGACTTCCCATGCTTCCCGCCTTTCTACTTAAAGCATCTGCCACAACATTCGCCTTCCCCGGATGATACAAAATAGTGATATCGTAGTCCTTCAGTAGTTCCATCCATCTCCTTTGTCTCAAGTTCAAATCTTTCTTAGTAAATACATACTGTAGGCTACGATGATCCGTATAGACCTCACACTTAACCCCATATAAATAGTGTCTCCATTGCTTTAATGCAAACACTACCGCGGCCAATTCCAAGTCATGAGTTGGATAGTTACGTTCATGCACTTTTAATTGTCTTGAAGCATAAGCAATTACACTCTTCTCTTGCATTAGCACTGCACCCAAACCCGAATAGGATGCATCACAATAAACAATGAATTTCTTACCTTCTACCGGCAAGGTGAGGATAGGTGCGGTAGTCAACAGAGTCTTGAGTTTCTGAAAGCTTTCTTCGCACTCATCCGACCATACAAATGGAACATTCTGCTTAGTCAAGTTCGTCAATTGGGAAGCAATGGAAGAGAACCCCTTGACAAATCGACGGTAGTAGCTAGCTAACCCAACAAAACTCCGTATTTCTGACACATTAGTGGGTCTTACCCAATTCTTCACTGTCTCAATCTTAGAAGGATCCACCATCACTCCATCCTTAGAAACCACGTGCCCCAAGAAGGACACTGCATCTAGCCAAAACTCACACTTAGAGAACTTGGTATAAAGCTTTTTCTCCCTCAACATTTCCAATAACATTCTCAAATGCTCCTCATGTTCCTTCTTACTTTTAGAGTATATCAATATATCATCAATAAATAAGATCACAAAGAGATCCAAATATGGCTTAAATATCCCGTTCATCAAGCTCATGAACGCAGCAGGGGCATTCGTAAGACCAAAAGAAATCACTACAAATTCGTAATGCCCATACCTGGTTCGAAAAGCAGTCTTTGGCACATCCGTTGCCCGTATTTTCAATTGTTGATAACCGGATCTCAAGCCAATTTTAGAGAAGACACAAGCACCTTGTAACTGATCGAACAAGTCATCAATGCGAGGAAGAGGATACTTGTTCTTTATAGTTACCTTGTTCAACTGCCGGTAGTCTATGCACATCCTAAAACTCCCATCCTTCTTCTTTACAAACAAAATCGGAGCACCCCAAGGAGATGCACTAGGTCTAATGAAGCCTTTGCTCAACAACTCTTGAAGTTGGGCCTTTAACTCTCTTAACTCCGCGGGAGCCATTCTATAAGGGAGTATAGAAATGGGGCGAGTGCCCGGTTAAAGATCGATGCAGAAGTCAATATCCCTATCCGGTGTCATACCAGGAAGATCTGCAGGGAACACATCCAGAAACTCACGGACTACCGAAACTGACTCAATCGAGGGTACTTGGGTAGTGTCATCCTTGAGATGTGCCAAGAAAGCTAAAAACCCTTTACCAACCATTTTCTTAGCACGAAGAAAGGAGATGATACGCAACGGATTGGAGGTGTAGTCACCCTCCCACACTAACGGATCTGTCCCAGGCTTGGCTAACGTCACCGTTTTAGCATTACAATCCAAGATCGCGAATTGCGGAGAAAGCGAAGTCATACCCAGAATTACATCAAAGTTAACCATTTCTAAGATAACTTAATCTACATAGATGTTGCTCCCCACAAAGTTCACTAAACAAGACCTATATACCTTTTCAACTACCACAGACTCACCCACCGGAGTAGAAACACGAATAGTCATATCAAGTAATTCACAATGTAAATTTAGACCATTAGCAAATGAGGAAGATACATAAGAAAATGTGGATCCAGGATCAAACAATACAGAAGCCATGCAATCACAAACCAGAAGATTACCTGTGATAATAGCATCAGATGTCTCCGCCTCCGATCTCCCAGGGAAAGCATAACAATGGGCCCTTTCGTTTGTTTGCCCGTTGCCCCTACCATGTTGTGATGTAGTGGCTCCTTTTTTCCCATCACCTCGGCCGTTTTGGTGACCACCATTACCTCGACCACCACGTCCTCCAGAATGACGGCCTCTTCCATAACCACCTCTACCTCTAGCTATTGGGGGTCGATAACTCCTTTTTGGACAATATCTCTGAATATGTCCAATCTCCCCACATCCATAGCACTCTCTCGATTCATGCATAGGTCTCTCAGAGAAGTGTTAACCGGTCTGAGGTGGACCCCCAACTACAGTCTGTAGTGAAGACTGAATTGGTCGAACTGAGTAACCTCCGGAACCTTGTCCTCTAGAGTAAGAACCATTAAACTCACCTCCCTTTCGAAACCTTTTTGATGTCGATGTCGAGGTGAAGTCATCGGGCTTCACTCCTTCCACCTCTATCACGAAGTCTACCACTTCTTGGAATGATTTTGCCGTAGCCGCTACCTATAAGGCCGAAATCCGAAACTCTGACCTCAACCCCTTCACAAACCGGCGAATCCGCTCTTGTGGACTGAAACAAAGTTGAGTGGCGTATCTGGATAGTGCACGAAACTTAGCCTCATAAGCATTAACCGACATCCTACCTTGCTCTAGGCTCAAGAACTCACCTCTTTTCCTATCCCTCAAAGACCGGGGGATATACTTCTCCATAAACAAGCTAGTGAATGAGGCCCAAGTCATAGGTGGTGCCTCTGTTGGTTGACACTAAACATGTGACCGCCACCACATTTTGGCGTTCCCTTGAAACTGATAACTCACGAACTCCACACCAAACCGTTCTACTATACCCATTTTGTGTAGTAGCTCATGACAATCAACCAGAAAATCGTAGGCATCCTCAGATTCAGCACCCTTGAAGAATGGAGGTTTCAATTTTAAGAACTAACTGAAAAGTTCATGCTGATCATTTGTCATTATGGGCCCGTAGTCAGACGAGGAAACGTGCCTATCTCCAATGAGGCATCCATGCGGGGAGCCCCAGCAGCGGCATGTCGCACCTCTGAAACAGGAGGTGTTGGTGCAGAAAACACTGGAGGTGCCTGACCCTGATCAGATAACCCGCTAAGATAAGCAAGAACCTGATTGATCATCTTTGGGGTAGGTTGGGGTGGCAATTCCTCATTTTGCTCTTGTTCATTTTCCCCTTCCTCACCCTCTCTTACTACCTCCTCAGTCGGTGGAGGAGTCACCGCCCTAGCATCAGATGGACTAGGTGCTCGTCCTCTTCCTCTAGAGGACGTCCTCCTACGACCTCTACCACGGCCTCTTGCCGCTACTCTCCCTCGAGCCACAGCCCCAGTGGATGACTCAGACGTTTCTTGTCTTGCCGGTGTTGGTGTTGGTGCATTCGTTGCTCTAGTTCTAACCATCTGCGAAAAGAGTGAAGATGGTGAGATACCAATTTGTATCACCTAGATACCAATTCGATTCAAGTAATAGCACGAAAGAAAGAAAGAAAGAATGGAATTTTCCTAAAGTCTTATAGCCTCTCAAAGAAAAGTAAAGGCGTCCCCCTACCGTTCCTTAAGACTCTACTAGACTCGTTCTTGTGCGATGAGACCGACAAACCTAATGCTCTGATACCAAGTTTGTCACGACCCAAAACCGAGCCGCGACTGGCACCCACATTTACCCTCCTATGTGAGAGAACCAACCAATCTAACCCTTAACATTTCAATATAATATCGACAGGAAGTAATGCGGAAGACTAAAACTCATTAATAAAACCAATTCAATAACTTTTATTTCCCAAAATCTGGAAGTCATCATCACAAGAACATCTATGATCAAATTACTAACTAAAAATGTCTAAGAAGCTAAAAATACATAAGAAGCTAGTCCATGCCGGAAGTTCAAGGCATCAAGACTTGAAGAAGAAGATCCAGTCCAAGCTAGAAGCATTAGCTCACCCTGAATTTCCGATGTAGTAAAGACTGGCTTGAATTACTGTTGAATCGAAGACGACGGCACGTTTGCTGCACTCCACAAATAACAAAGAAGAAAACATAAAAGTAGGGGTCAGTACAAAACACGGGTACTGAGTAGGTATCATCGGCCAACTCAAAATAGAAAACAATATATATGCCAAGTAATATCATAAAATCAACTATGATACTCAACATGTAGCAACAACAAGTACTATATCATTAACAATTACCATCAAGTTCACAAATGAGGACTCAAGCCTCAATACCATACTCATTTGGGAATTAGATTCATTAAATTGAGTATATTAGCGTCTTTCAAGATTCATTATATTTATTCCCCTCGTGTCGGTACGTGACACTCCGCTCCATATACTATCCTGGTGTTTGAACGTGACACTCCGATCCTCATTCTACCCTGGTACCGAAACGTGGCACCTGATCCATATACTATCCTGGTGTCGGAACGTGACACTCCGATCCTCATTCTATCCTGGTACCGGAACGTGGCACCCGATCCATATGCTATCCTGGTGTCGGAAAGTGACACTCCGATCCTCATTCTATCCTGGTACCGGAACGTGGCACCCGATCCTCTATCTCTATCCTGGTACCGGAACGTGGCACCCGATCCCCTAATCTCACCACTTTCGTTCATCAAGCTTTCTTTTATACCAAGGCATCATCATTAACAAAGTAGATTAGGGTTTCTTTCCAAGATTTGGGATTCAATAGCTTCATCATGCTTATTTATTCACAATTTCATAATCATATTCATGCAAGCATACAATTAAGCATATAGAAGGGTTTACAATACTACTAACACATATCATTCGCTATTAAGAGTTTACTACGAATAGTGTGAAAACCATAACCTACCTCCACCGAAGAATTGATCAAGCAAGCAATTTCCCAAGCAGCGTTTCTTCTCCTCTTTCATTCGATCGACTCTCCTCTCTCTTGCTCTTTCTATTTTCTTATTCAAACCCTCTTTCTTTTACCCTAATTATTATATAATTAAGTTTAAAAGATGGCATTAATAACCCACTAATTAACTTAAGGTTACCTCTTTTAACCCCCAAGTAATTAGACTTATAGTCCTTAACCCTCTAACTTTATAATTAAAGTAGGAATAGTCCAAAACGTCCCTTAAAACGTGTAAGGAAATCCGACTCAGACGGGATTACGCAACCTGTGATGGGCCGTCGTGCCTGCGACGGTCCGTCCTACAGGTCGTCGCAAGGTTCAGAGACCCAAATTTCCACCAAGGGTCTGTGACAGTCCGTCACGCCTGTGACGGTCCGTCCTGCAAGTCCGTCATGAAGTTCAGAGAGTCGATTTTCAGTACCCAATTTCTGAATTTCTAAGTGTTTTGAAACGAGATCCTGCGACGGTCCGTCGTGACCATGACGGTCCGTCGTGGGTTCCGTCGTTTCTGCCAGTTTTCCTGAAATAAAATCTGTTGCTCAAAATGACTATACAGGTCGTTACACGACGAAAGTAGATTTTATATTAACTTAACCTTATTACTAAAGTTTAGTCAATATTTTCTTAATTTTTCTTTTTTTATTGTTATTGATTCTTGCAGAACTATCTTTCTTGTATGCCAAAATACACAGAGAGGAAGAGAACCCTTGTTTCCCTATGATCACGAAATAGAGCGTACACTATGCAACATGAATCGAAACTTGGGTATTAACGATGATGATCTAAACCAGAACATCTCAGCTCCGGTTGATGTTCATGGTCAGTTATTACCCGATGATCTGGGTAAATATCAACAGAGGGGACAAAATAGCGCTCCACGTCCTGAAGAATTCTACAGAGGCTATGATAATATAGCAGACTCTGATGGGCCACTTGTCTTGCCCCCTCTACCACAAGGCCACACCTTTGTGGTAACTAGTAGTCTGATGCAAATGCTCACTGCTAGAGGTTTGTTTTCAGGACTACCTGCTGAGGATCCACATGCCTATATAGCTAAGGTAAGGGCAGTGTGTAAAAGCTGTGTAGGGAGGCCTGCTTTGGATGTAATAGGGCTAAGAGTATTTCCCTCTCACTGCCAGGAGAGGCTGCTATTTGGTTCACTGAGCTTTCTTATAACTCAATTTTCACTTGGCACCAACCAAGGGACATTTTCTTAGCATGTTACTACCTAGTCTCCAAGAAACTAAACGACAAAGATAGAGTGAACAACTTTGTGGAAATACCAGGAGAGTCAGTTAGTAGTTCATGGGATAGATTCACTTAATTTTTGAGAAGCATCCCCAATCACCGCATAGATGATGAGTCACTGAAGGAATACTTCTATCGGGGACAAGATGATAATAAAGAAGCGTTATTGGATACTATAGCGGGTGGTACTTATGGGGAGTGTCCTTATGCCAAGATTGCTGAAAAGTTAGAGAAAATCTCCCGGAATAAATAATCTTGGAGTACTACGAAGTTTGATACCCGGAGAAATACCTTCGCAGTGCAATCTACTCACAACCCAGCCACAGATGAGATTAGTGAAGGGATGGCTAATATGAGAACTGAGTTGGGTTGGTCTTAAAACATGTCACTAGGGGAAAAGAAAAGATAAATGCAGTTAACTACTTCTCTAAACCACCACCACCAAATGATGAATGCTATTATGTGGACGGGAGTTTTCCAACCGAGTGCCCAAGGATCAAATCATGAGAATTGGCTCCAAGGTCAAGGAAACCAAGGTTGGATCTATGATAACTATAACCGTGAGGGTCATTATGTCCGAGATGGAAACTACAACTGCGACAAAAACTTTAACAGCGGTAACTATGGTAATAGAAATGGGCCCTATGTCCCTACTCAAAATCGTGAAGTTACTCCTAGTGATGGTGGAGATAGTATGGTGCGAGTTGAGCACATCAAAGAGTTAAAGAGTGATTTAGCGGGTATTGAGCAGAAAGTCGATACACATGCAATATTGATTAAGCAACCTGATTTGCAAATGGCCCAATTATCTGCGACCGTGAATACACGGCGACCAGGGACTCTTCCTAGCAACACTGTCCAAAATCCCATAAATTATGGACACTGTAAGGCAATCACTACTCGGAGTGGTAAGCAAACCATTGACCGACCTATACCATCTAATGAGAAAAAGGTGATAAAAGATAATGATAAAGTGGTAGAGGTTAGTGTTGAAGTAGAAGATAACACTGGAAAAGATTGTGAAGTGCCTATAAAGCTTCATTATGTTTAGTTAAAAAGACAGAGGTGCCTATAAAGCAGCTTTCTATCAATGTACCTTTGGTAGAAGCTCTAGAACAAATGCCCGGTTATGCCATGTTTATGAAAGATCTAGTTACAAAGAAAAGATCGGTAACTTATGAGGATGAGGACACAATACAACATTGTACTGCTATTGCTACAAGATCTCTCATACAAAAGAAAGAAGATTCGAGTGCGTTCAGTATTCCTTGTACAATTGGGTCATTACATTTTGCGAAAGCAATATATGATCTGGGGCAAGAATAAATGTCATACCCCTCTCAATTTATAAGAAGTTGGGTTTGGGTGACCCAAAGTCCACTGCGATGCGGCTTTTTATGGCTGATCAAACAGTGAAAAGGCCTATAGGGATACTCCACGATTTGCTAGTACAAGTGGAGTCGTTTTTCTAGCTGATGTTTTTATTCTTGATTGTGAAGTCGATTTTGAAGTGCCTATTATTCTTGGGAGACCATTCCTTGCTATGGGTAGAGCATTAGTTGATATGGAAAGGGGGAAGATGAAATTTAGGATAAACAATGAAGAAGAGACCATCTAGGTCCATGAGGCCGATTGTTGAGCTCCAATCGATATCTGCTATATCCTACAAAGAAAATATGAAGAATCACCATGAACTAAAAATTAAAAACAAGATTTTATGGTTGGGGATTTGGTTCTTTTACACAATTCTAGGTTGCGTTTGTTACCGCGTATGCTTAAGTCAAAATAGATTGTCCCTTACTAGGTTACCCAACTATTCCCTCATGGAGATGTTGAGTTGGAAACCAAGGAGGGTGTGCGGTTTAAGGTAAATGGACTATGAATAAAAACCTATTCTGGGCATGCTGAAGCAGAAAATGAAGTGATCGAGGCATACCATCTTGTTGAATTATGAGTAATCAATTGTCTTCAGTCGTGCCGCGATGTTAAATCCAGCGCTGGTTGGGAGGCAACCTAATACTTATAGTTTTTGTTCTAGTAATGGTAGCATTTTCTACTAATGGTTTTAAATTGGCAGGCACATCACCAGTCATTGACGGATACATGGACGGACCATCACGCATGCGACGGACCGTCGCATAAATCTGTCGGGCCATGTACGTCTTTCATTTATTTGAAAAACGAGGGCACACGCGACGGAACCAATGACGGACTGTTGGATCTACGACAGACTATCGTCGGGGACTCGTTGCGTCATTATGAGAGTACCCAAATCGACCTGACTAGGGGTATTTTAAAAAATTCTTAACATTTAAAAAACCCCACCCCTTCATTTCACCCATTTCCTTCCCTCTTTCTCCCATTTCCCTCCCTTTGAAACTTCTAACTTCCTACCTCTCTTCTCTATCAGCTGATCACTTCCCTAATTCCCCAATTCCTAAAATCTACTCTCTACAGGTCGGAGTCTGCGGTTGTGGTTCTGTTCTTGCTAACCAAGTTCCTCACTTGCTTGTCTTTCTCCTCTTCTCATGTATGTGTCTCTGATTTCTACCCATTTACATTGGATTTTTATTTTTCAATTAGTATTAGCCTATTTTTTATTGATCGGTCTTCATTCATTGATCCAATTTTGTCTGACCTAGGTTGAGAATCCTCAAATTGCGTTGTTAAAACTCTAGAAATGGGTGCTTTAGCATTGCTAGTTTGCTAGGTATTTGGGTTAGTAACATGTAGCTTAACACTAAGTATTCCATTTGAGTCACAGACGATCAATGTGGCATCCTCAATTCTGTGACTGAATGACAGAATGAGACCTCGTTGACATACCGTCGCACCCACGGACCGTCATAGGGTCTGCTCCAACACCCCACTGTTCAATTTTTCTAAAGTGTCCGACACCGGACAAATGTGACGGACCGTCGTTCCTGCACAACCGTTCTGGTTTTCAGAGACCCTATTCCTCAGGGTTTCCAACTTTTTCTACGTGTCCTCTAACAGACATCAATGACGGACCGTCATACCTTCGATGGTCCGTCCTGCACAACCGTCATGGTTGTCACAGACCCTTCTCCTAAGGGTCTCTTTTTTTTTCTAAGTGTCCTCACACGAAAACATCTAACGGACCGTCATACTCATGACGGTTCGTCCTGCACAACCGTCATGGTTGTCAGAGACCCTTGTCCTAAGGGTGTCCAACTTTCTCTAATTTTCCACTGACCGACATATGCGACGGACTGTCATTGTCACGACGGTCTGTCTTGCATAACCGTCATGACGGATGACAATGTCTCACCTTTTTTTGTTGGAGTGAAATTGGTGAAAGAAAACTTATTGGTTCTGAAATAGTACAATCAACAGAGGAGAAGGTGAAAATTATCAAGGATCGTTTAAAGATTTCATCGGATAGACAAAAGTCGTACACTGATCTAAAATGTCGTGACATTGAATATCAAGTTGGAGATAAAGTATTCTTAAAGGTGTTTGCATGGAGAGATTATGAGATTTGACCAAAAAGGAAAACTTAGTCCCCAATTTATTGGACCTTATAAGATAGTTGAAAGGGCCACACTAGTTTCATATAAGTTATCTTTACCACTTGAGTTAGAAACGATCCACAATGTATTCCATGTATCTATTCTTAGAAGATACTATTCTAATCCATCTCATGTTCTGTAAGTTGAATCTCGACTTGACGTATAATGAAAAACCTATCCTAAATAAAGATCGGGAAGTAAAGAGTATTAGAAACAATAAAATCCCCTTAGTAAAGCTAATTTGGATGGACCATTCTAGAAAAGAAGCTACCGGGGATAGTGAAAAAGACACGAGGTGACAATATCCACACTTGTTTCGGGACTAGTCTAAAGTAAATTTGAGACAAAATATCTTTATGTGGGAGAGAAGTATAACACCCCTAAGCTACTAGACCATGAATTACATGTCGATACATCATTGATTAATTAGTATAAGGTGTTTAATTGTCATTTTGGGAACTTGAAATTTTCTGATATTTTAAAAAGTGCTTAACATAATTTGTTATCGAAATTTAAGGTATTGTACGGGGGTATTCATATAAATTGAATAATTAGAATCACAAATGAATTGGAGGTTATAGAATCAGGTATATAAATAAAGTTATATTTAGATGCTCTTTGGGCAGCCTACTTTTATTTGGGTTGCACCTATGAAGGACATGTGTACATGCGATGAGGATCACATTTCTAGCTATATATTTTTTAATAACTTAAGATTAAATTCGTTTTCCCTTAAGTCTAAGAACATTATGACATTGTCGAAACAATTGTTCTTCAAAATCAAACAAAAAACTAGGTCCTTTTGTCTTGAATCCAACACACACACTTCATCTTGGTAAGTGATAAAGAATTTATTTTAATACTGGGTAGTGTTTGGTAGTTTAATAATGTATTGTTCAATATAACTTTTTTTACATTGGGTAAATATGATTTTGAAAGATAATATGTAGTTATAAAACTCTTATTTTTTGGAAAACTCTAATTTTGCTGTGATGGATTCAAAATATGGGATGCAACGTAGGACAAGTTCTGTCCAACTTCTCGAATTAGAAATGCTGTATGTTCAACTGTTATTATTTTTATTATATTTTTTTTTACAAAATGTATTTTTAGGTGATTCTTGATTATTTGAAGGCTTAATATATGTACCAACATCTTTTATAAAGGATGTAAAGTCCAGTTTTGTCATTTCCTGTTTCAAAACTAAGTTGCGACATGAAGTACTTTTTGTTGGACAGAAACACTGTTTCGGGAGCTTAGTCGTATTTGTAGAGGCTGGACATACATGTGATTATTATCCTATTTACTTTACATTATTGAGATTAGGAATTAAAACAACTATTTAATTGTATTTTGAAGGTTGTATATACTGGTGCACAAGTTGAGGAACATCATATATTGGTTACTCTACGGTTTGAACTCTAGAAGTCGCATTGGACATTTTCTTTGCGAAAGTGTTGAGGTTTGTGTATAAACTTGAAATTGTACTATTTTTAACTGCTGGTATAACAGTAATATTATCTTAGCACCTTGGTTAACTCTTGTAACTTTGCATTTTAGTGTTGTGGTCATTTGAGATGTTAGAGACTCTTGTGTAACTCGCCTACTTGTACGTATTGTTTGATAAATTTGGCATTCTTGTTGGGACTTTGTGCTTTTTGTGGCTGTGACTTTGTCACTATTGGCATGCCTCTTGATTCGGATCATTGTTCCTCTTGACTTTGGATGTTTAGTTCATCATAAGTATATGAGTTATCCATTTTAAGTACAAACTAGAAAACCATTTTTAATATGGTTCTTGGTTCTTTTTATTATTGGGCTTTAACCCTTTCTGATACAGGGAATTGACCCTTCTTGTTTCTGCTCGTGCTTGGTGTGAAGACATGACGTACATATAAGGCGAGTCTTGTTATTGAACCTCTTGAAAAATTATGCTATAAACATTATTGACATTTGGAGCTTTAATTATCCAACTTGATACTCTTTGCATATGGTTTACTTGATTTACTAATTATATTTCTATTTTGTTTCCTTTGACTATGGAATGATGACTTGGTGAATCTAAGGTCGCCAGATCTATTGTTTTTACACCACTAAGCATTATAATAAACGATAGTTGTTTCTATCAAAGGGAATCTTTTAGAGGAATCTCAGAGGTGGTCATTGAAGATGGAGATTTTTAAAGCGTTAAAGGAAGATCACACTTGCATATAAACCTTGGGACATGTGCACGATCTATGTGTTGTATAATTACATGAGATTTTGATGGCTGATTTGGTCATGTCACTATGAGTTGTAAGAGAAAATGATCAAAATATTCCTTAATGAATGGAGGTTGAAGTGTTTTGGTCCTTTATATAAACCTCTTAATAAATATAGTCCTTAATGTATCTAAAATGTGATCATTTTGGTCCTAACCCTAAAATTTAACAAAATATTTGTAAATGTTGATAGAAAAACCCAGATCTTCATGTACATCTCTCTAATCCTTTCTTCCTCCCCTTGTAACTGCTATTACCATAAAATAATTTAACACTTTAAGAAACTCCCACATAATCCCATAGAAAACATTGATGATGAAGGAGATTTAAAGAGAGAAAAAAACTATTGGGTCAACTTACAATATAAATAAAGTTTAAAATAACAATTTAAAACCCGAATTGATCCATGAAGGCAAATAATAATCCTCCTCGATTAAAAGGTGGAATCTTATAAAACCTTAGGAGAAAATTGTTAAGACTAACGGAAGAAACACAACATTGATGCATATAGTGCGGCTTGAAGAATTTTCAAAATAAATTACACATATATGCTGCTGATAAATAAAAGTAAATAGTCTATCATTTGGAACAAACTGTGTAACAATCTTAAAAAATAAGAAATTAAAATGAAGAACTTGAAATCCAATTACAGAAGAAGATGAGGAAGAAAGGAGGAGAAAGAGTGTAGAGAAAGAGGATGTTTTTTTTTTAATTTTCCGTTAAAGTTAAAATATTTTATATTGAGTTGTAGTGTTAAGACCAAAATGATCACATTTTGTATGCATCAAGGACTATATGTATTAAGTGGTATATATAAAGTAATCAAACATTTCACCCCCTATACATTAAGGATCATTTTGATCATTTTCTCATTTGTAATGTAAGTACTATAGTAGTAGGTTTCCCCTTTGTTGGGGGTGGAAGTGTAACTACCTGTTTAGTCGTTTTGAGCAGCATATTTTATTTCTGGAAAAACTGTCTTGGTCGACGGATCCCACGATGGACCGTCATGGGCATGATGGACCGTCGAGGAGGTCTCGTTCCAAAACACTTAGAATTCTGAAATTTGGGTACTGAGATTGACTCTCTGAACTTCGTGACGGAATGGCAGGACGGACTGTCGTGGGCACGACGGACCGTCACACATCTTCCACAGAAATTAACTCTCTGAACTTTGTGACGGACCTGCTGGACGGACCGTCACAGCCATGATGGACCGTCATAGATTGCGTAACCCTTACTGGGTCGGATTTCTATTAAAAGTTTTAAGGGGCGTTTTGGACTATTCCTGCTATAATTATAAAGTTAGTGGGTTAATGTTAATAATTTAATTACTTGGGGGTTAAAGGAGATAACCTTGAAATAAATAGTGGGTTACTTTTATCATCTTTTATATTTAATTATATGACAATTAGGGTAAAAAAAGGGTTTGAATAAGAAAAATAGAAAGAACAAAGAGAGGGAGAAACGATCGATCGAGAGAGAGGAAAAACGCAGCTTTGGGAAAGTAGATTGCTTGATCACAATTCTTCGGTGTAGGTAGGTTATGGTTTATACTATCTTATAGTAAACTCTAAATAGCGAATGATATGTATTGGGTACTATTATAAAGTCTTCTATATGCTTAATTGTGTGCTTGCATGATGTGATTATATAATTGTGATGAATTAGCATGATGAGGCTATTGAATCTTAAATCCTAAAATTACTTGTTAATGATGATGCCTTGGTATAAAAGAAGGCTTGATGAACTAAAGTAATGAGATTAGAAGATCGGGTGTCACGTTCCGGCACCAGGATAGAAATAGAGGATCGGGTGTCACGTTCTGGCACCAGGATAGTATATGGATCGGAGTGTCACATTCCGACACCAGGATAGTATATGGATCAGAGTGTCACGTTCCGACACCAGGATAGTACATGGATCCGAGTGTCACGTTCCGACACCAAGATAGTATATGGATCGGGTGTCACGTTCCGACACCAGGATAGTATATGGATCGGAGTGTCACGTTCCGACACTAGGATAGTATATGGATCGGAGTGTCACGTTCCGACATCAGGATAGTATATGGATCGGGTGTCACGTTCCGACAACAGGATAGTATATGGATCGGAGTGTCACGTTCCGACACCAGGATAGTAGTAGTGGAGTGGAGTGTCACGTACCGACACAAGAGGAATAAAGATAATAAATCTTGAAATACGTTAATATGCTCAATTTAAAGAACTAATTCCCAAATGAGTATGATGGGGAGGCTTGAGTCCTCATTGATGTGCTTGGTGTTGTGACCAAGGGCTATGGAAATTGTAGTGGTCGCCTGTTAAGAATATTCGTTGATTTTATGTTATTATCTAATATATACTGTTTTCTATTTTGAGTTGGCCGATGATACCTACTCAGTACTTGTGCCTTGTACTGACCCCTACTTGTATTTGTTTTTCTTTGTTAATTGTGGAGTGCAGCAAACGTGACATCGTCTTCAACTCAAACGCAACTCTAGCCAGACTTCAACACGCCAGATTTCAGGGTGAGCTATTGCTTCTAGCTTGGACTGGATCTTCCTCTTCATGTCTTGATGCCTTGAAATTCCGGCATGGACTAACTTTTTATTTATTTTAGCTTCTTAGATACTCTTAGATTTAGTGATTTGAGGATAGATGTTCTTGCGGTGATGACTTCCAGATTTTGGGGATAATGATTGAGTTTTTAGAAGTTATTTAATCAATTTTCACTAATGAGTTTTAAGTCTTCCGCATTGTATTTTGTTCATTATGGTTAAAATGTTGGGGTTTAGATTGGTTGGTTCGCTCACATAGTAGGATAAGTGTGGGTGCCACTCGCGGTTCGTTTTGGGTCGTGACAGGAAGAATATCATGTTTGTAATCTTGTAACTCAATAATTGAAATCATACTTTAGAATCATAGTATTATAGTTTTGATCATCGATATGGGGGAGAGTTCATACAACTCACAAACCCCATAAACCATGTTTCCATTGTGGATACAAAAAAATCATACTTTTTAGATGATTCTTATATTGATTTTTAGCATAAACTAGTGGATCAACTTTGATAAGGAGATCTATTCATTGACAAAGAATAGAAAATTTCTATCAACGTGGTCAAGAGGTTGTAATATCACATACCTTAGAGTGATGTTTGTCCACTAGAGAATATTCTAAAAGAGTTTAGTTGGTATTTTTCCATACAAATTGAGTTACATTATATTTTGTAATGCATTCAATTGTTATCTATTGTTTTAAAAGCCTCCTTTATATTGAATTATTGTTATTTATTCATATTGAAATAAGGTTGAGTTGAGATGAGATAACTTGTTTCTTCTGTTCCAGTTCAAGTTATGTCATGTTTTAGATTTCCCCTTGTTATTTATCATTTCGATTTTGTTATTCGGATTTCGTGGGTCTTGTTACGATGTTCATCTCAATAAGTAGAGGATTCATAAATGGACAAATATTAGTTGATGAGTCTTTCCATTTTCATTTTGAAAATTTTGAACACTTGAGTTTCCTCTTTGGACAGTTGAATGTTTCTTTAAAACATTATTAGTTTATTACATGAGTTTATCTTTGAATATTTCTAATGTTGAGTAAGTCTAAGCTGAGAGTTGAGCTTGGCAAAGGGTTCGCTTGGGGCCTGCAATGGTTCTCGTAAGTCCGCCACATCCAAGTTGTAGGCTAGGACGTGCGACTTACCCTGAATTTGTGGTATCCATTGACTTTTGTAGTTCTGAACTTTGTAGCTCTAGTGTTTATATTTCCTCTTATCATCTTTCACATAATTAGATTCATCAAATTTCATTGGAAGCCTTAAAATAGTGCATCATCATCTAAGCATATTTTACATATGACAACTTGCACAACATTGACCGCTTAACCCATTTTAGATAATTATTTGTCAATCATTCCAAGTTTGGTTTCGTTTGCATATACATCTTGACCCGCTCGCACGATTCATATATACATTTAATGTAGAATTTATGATTTGCCAACTTAATTTTGATAGTCAAAGGAACCACTTATATAATAACAAATTGACAAACTTCGCCCATATGGTGAAATATTTTTTTGGCATGTTGTGGTGCCAAGTTGGTATTACTATATGAGGGAGTATTTGAATGCCTGTAGTTTATAGTCATTCTTGTGTATGTTAATGTTTTCAAAATCCAGAAAATTAATAATGAATAGAAGAATTTTAACTTATTACTACACTAATATCATGTAACACACAAAAAACATATGAATTTTACAACTGCATTGAACTTGACAGCCTCAATAGAAATCTTAGATATTCATATGAAAGTGTACACTAAGAATAATATTTATCAGTAATAGTTAAAATTACTTTGAATGTCAACCCTTGAAAGAATAAGCTTAAATAATTTAAGTCCCCTTAGACTTGTCCGCATAAATTACCTAAGCACATCAACTAAGACTTGTCATTATTGAATACTTATTCCCTTCGAAATAGATTCCTAAATGACATTTTTTTACACTTAACCAAAAATATTAGATGTGTTTAATACACTCGCCGTAACATGAAAAATTGATGAATTAAGTGATGACATGTGGCATTTGTGTCCAAAAACTTATTTAAAAATGAAATTCCATAAAAACAACTATTTTAGTCTCTATATATAACCAAAAACATTAAAAATGATTTTTGTTAAAAGCCCATCCACAAAAACCCCTCCTTTTCCTCTCAAGTTGATCCCAACTCTAGCATTCTCAACAAAACAGTCCCTCCCTCACTCTATTTTTCAGATTAAATCTTCGTCTCTCATCTACTCTTTGTATGAGAAATATGAACAATGTTTCGCCAAAAGTTTTGCATTTGTATCACCATGGACGGAAAGAATGAAATTTACATTCATATTTTTCTGAATTTTACAGATTATGTTTTTTGGGGATGAAGAACTCCTTATTTTTTTAACTATCAATTAAATTAATTGATTTGGTTCTTTATGACCTTGTGGGTTTTGCAGTTTTTGTAAAGAAAGAGGTGCTAAAAATAAATTGATGATGGATTGTGGTAAAATTAACATAGGAGAAAATAAGTTGATGATGGATTGTGTTGAAATTAAGATACCAGAAGATGGTGAAAAAGTGCAAAAAAACATATTACAAATAAATTATGGTAAGGGTGTTTAAAATGAACACAATGGTTGTAATGGGAGGAGGAACTGTCAAAAGAAAAGAGAGAGAGAGAGAGAGAAGAGTAGGGGAGATTGTGATAGGGGCAACAGTCTCAATATTGCCAGAAATTGATGGTTTTGGAAAATTTCTTATGGATAAAGACCAAATACATAAAAAATAACTAAAAATGTGTGTCTCAAACGCTTCAGTATATGTTTATTGTAACTTCTTTTCATTGTTAACGAAATTGTTTAATCGATACTCATATTGAATAGTAAAAACTTCCACTAGTTAGATACGTTGAGGTGGTTAAGAAAATTATGTGGACAACTTTAAAGGGCCGTGGATGACTTAAGGCAGAGAATTAATATATTCTTAATTCAAGAAACTAGAAAGAGAAAAACCTTAGAACTTGTTTAAAAGGTTTGACAGAACATAATGCTAAATGATATAATCGACTTTCCTTATAAGAAATGTTATATATCTATTAATACTAATTCAAAAACACATAATACTAAAAATAATAAATTTTTCCGCCGATATGATCCATGAAAAATATAAAACTATTGATTGACTTGTAGGGCATGGAATTCCTTTAAACAATCAATTGATGCATTGACCATTAGACGAGTCCTTCTAAAATTCTCTACTTTGCTACAACTTAACTTTTTGTCTAGCCATAAATAGCCTACTGAGTTGACCTTGTTCCTATTATTTGGGTCAGGCTGGTTCTCATTAAGCTTTTAGTATTCATCAATATACTAGACATGGATCAGATGTGTCAACATAGGCATCCCCAAAAAAAACAAAGATCGACGATAGAGATTGCAATGGCAGTGTGGAGTGTGGAATGCATAAACAAAGTGGCACAAGGGAGACTTTTATGTGGTATGGAGACTAAAACTACTTATTTAAATTCAAAAGCAATAGCAGGTGGAAGATTTCTTAAATGTAAAATAAAATAAATTCATACGGTATAAAATGAGTGTTTTATGATTCTTTTAGTGTCCTATCTTGCTTCATACTTAATAGATCCTCCGCATATTTAATTTCCATAAGTGATGTGGTGCATGAACTTTGTGCACCGATGATGTTATTTACTCTACTAAAGAACTGTGATTGAGCATATTATCACCTATTATTTGTCATTTTCAGAGCTTCTTCATAGGATAAATACTTGCATAAGCCCCATGCAAAAGAACTTTTGTCCAATCTACAAAAATGCAATTTGAATAAGCTATGTCTCTTAAGATATAACTTTCTTGGTTCTGACACTGAACCTCTAATTTTATAATGATAAATTCGATAAGACTAATTTATGTAATTCAAACTTGGGGGCTATAATTTCTCTAAAGACTTAATATTCTGAAACTAAACTTATGATTATTTAAACATAAAAAGGTAAAATTAAGTCATGATATTCATAGATTATGGGATTAAATTGCTTAAGAAATAATATTATGAAACTTCACTAATGTCTTATAAGAAAATAAGACATAACTTGTACCTTGTCAATTGAGCCTTCAGAAAAAATTTTCCTTGCAATTTTGTCTATGTAAAGAGTATTTTCAGAATATTTTTATTACATATTATTTCTAAGGGAATAAAACATATAAAGACTACCAATATGAGGGATAAATAATAGATCACTCCAAAAAGAGGGTGTTCGTGCAATAACTTGAAACTTTCAAGAATTAGATCAGTTATCGGAGAAATTTCACTTGAACTCTAAACTTCAGTCATCATGAGCTTCTTTTCTTCATTGTGAGGTAGCCCAAGTGGACCTTTCCTAGTTAGGGTAAATGCGATTCAATTATGAACATATTATGAGACCCTTTTATGTGAACCTAATGTATGAATTACTCTATGAGAAAGAAGGCTAGAACCGAGTGAGTATGGTAAGGAAAATAGTTCTTGTTAAGGATTAGACTAGAACACAAAGAAGCCCTTCATATTCCTTAACCATGTTCCTACATAAGATGTGTCTAAGTTCTACCATTTGCAAGTAGAACAACCTCATCAGAAGAGGATAGAACTCAAGATTCCATGTCTTGCTATCATGGTCTATGTCTTTTATTTCCTATTCTTATCATATGGAATACCTATTAGAATTGGAGAAGTTTATGAGGTTTAGGTTGTGGTATGGGACACAATCTAGACATTGCACAATAGACTTTAAAGTTACTTGGAGTTCCTAGGTCTTATCCAAGACCATTACTTGGATGTCTTTTATGTGATGTATGAGTCTTAATGAACTAATTAATTATGTTAAGAAGTATAAAATAAATTAGTACCAAATCTAAAGTGATTTAAGCATTACGTAGCTAAGGTGTGGAGAGGGCATAGAGTATGATCTCTTCATGTCTTATATTTGGAGGTCTTGAGGATGACTCTATTTAGGGAAGTTGGTTGATTTTGTTAGATATGATCTAAGCCTAAGGTAGTCTTAAGGACTATTTAAGTAATCCTGAACAGGTCACTATAGACGTTATCTTCTTGATTTACTTAAGTATGTCTTTTTATAGTCTTTGGAAGGAAAATATCATATTACCTATATCTTTATATGTTTGATGTCTTGAATGTGTATATGACTTATTATGAGTGTTCTTGAGGGTAATTTAGGTATGCTTAGAGAGGTTGTAGTGGAGGTCTCTCTTTGTGCTGCTTAGTCTTAGGATAGTTTCTAGTGAGGAAAACTACATTCTAGGGAGACTTAAAATGAAAGGTAAAGCACTTCACTGTAACAGTGGATTTATTCATTGTACAGTTAATTGGACTCACTAGAAAGTCTCTCCTTAAATTGTTATTTTTGGTTTAAATGTTTCCTTATATATTTCTAGTTGGTAAATGTTGTTCTTATGATTAAAATATGATTTTTAAATGAAAATATGCATATTTCTAATAAATGTACATTTTTCATAATTGTTATGCATAAGGCCATACTTAGTACATGTGGTTGTACTAACTCTGTGATTTTATCTATCTATATAGTTTTTGGTAGGTGAGGAGCTTTGAGAAGTGAGAACTTGAGCATAGAAGATCGTTCAAGAGAAGTTACAATATGTCCTCACATGACTCGAGAGTGTATATGTCTTTTATGTTTTTCATTCAAAGTATTGTAATAAACTAAGTATTTCTACATTTATATTTTGAAGTATGGACCGTGTCCCAAGTATTCTTCTCTCTTAAAATGATGAAATTGAGACTTTTAGTATTTCATATAACTTTTATATGAACGATATTTTGAAGACTATATTATGTTTTGTAAATAGTTTAAATTCCGCACCACTTTTCATTATGTTTATGCAATGAATGATATGAAAGGGCTTGTATACGACCTCCGAGAGATCGAGTACGCCGGTTACAATACGAGATTGTACAGTAACTTCTAGGGTGTGGTCTTGGGATGTGACAGTCTACTGGACAATGTACACCCAAACGTAACATAGCTTTTTACGTAGATCCACTAGCTAGTGTCCTATGGTGGCAACATAGTTATGGAACTTAGAGGTACATCGGAATTTTCCTAAAGTCCTATAGCCTCTCAAAGAAAAGTAAAGGCGTCCCTACCGTTCCTTAAGACTCTACTAGACTCGTTCTTGCGTGATAAGACCAACGAACCTAATACTCTGATACCATGTTTTTCACGACCCAAAACGAGCCGTGAGTGGCACCCACATTTATCCTCCTATGTGAGCGAACCAAATAATATGAATCCCAATCATTTTACCAATATTTCAACCATAATGAACAAAATACAATGCAGAAGACTTAAAACTCATTAATATAACCAATAAATAACTTTTAAATTTAATACTTATTATTCCCGAAATCTGGAAGTCATCACCACAAGAACATCTATCCTCAAGTTACTAAATCTAAGAGTATTTTAAGAAACAAAAATAAGTAAACGAATGGTCCATGTCCGAACTTCAAGGGAATCAAGACACGAATGAGAGAGAATCCAGTCCGAGCTAGGAATAATAGCTCACCCTGAAATCTGATATGCTGAAGACTGGATAGAGTTGCAGACAAGTCGAAGTTGATGGCACGTTTGCTGCACTCCACAAATAATAAAGAAAAAGAATACAAGTACGGGTCAGTACAAGGAACACGTACTGAGTAGGTATCATCGGCCAACTCAAAATAGAAAGCAATATATATCAGATAATAACATAAAATCAACTACCATACTCAACAAGTGACAACAACAAGTACCATAACCGTTGGCCACAACCCAGAAACATCTATGAGGACTCAAGCCTCCACACCATACTCATTTGGGAAATAGGTTTCTTTAAATTGAGTATATTAACATAATATCAAGATTCATTCTTTTTATTCTCTTGGTGTCGGTACCTGACACTCCGATCCCCCTACAACTACGTGTCGGTACGTGACACTCTGATACCCTTATACTACGTGTCGGTTCGTGACACCCGATCCCCTAATTCTACGTGTCAGTTCGTGACACCCGATCCCCTAATTCTACGTGTTGGTTCGTGACATCCGATCCCCTAATGCTACATGTCGGTTCGTGACACCCGATCCATTAACCTCATTCTTTTAGTTCATCAAGCCTTCTTTTCTGTCAAGGCATCATCATTAATAGAGTGGATTTAAGGTTTTAAAGATTCCACAGTATCATCATTATAATCCATCACCATTTACATAATCACAACATGCAACAACACAATTAAGCATATAGAAGACTTTACAATACCACCCAATACAAATCAATCGCTATTTAGAGTTTACTATGAAATAGCATAAACCATAACCTCCCTCCACTGAAGAATCGTGATCAAGCAATCTACTTCTCAATGCCTTTGCTTTCCTCTTCACTTCTCCCTCTCTCGTTCGTTCTTCTCTCTTCTCTCTGTTCTTTCTATTTTTCCTTATTCAAACTCCTTTTTCTTTTACCCTAATTATCATATAATTAAGTATAAAAGATGACAAAAGTAACCCACTATTTATTTAAAGTTTATCACCTTTAACCCCCAAGTTATTAAATTATTAACATTAATCCACTAACTTTATAATTATAATCAGGAATAGTCCAAAACGCCCCTTACAAACTTTTAACAGAAATCCGACCCAGTCAAAGTTACGTCACTCGTGAAGGCCCTTCATGCCTACGACGGTCCGTCCTGCAGGGTCGTCACTGAGTTCTTAGGTATCACATTTCCGCTATTTGGAAAACATTCGTTCTGGAATGACACTTGTCACTCTATGAAAACCTCAAAGAGTAGAGATTTAGTTAAAAACTCATAACTATACCACATATAACATTATAAATAATACAATTTAGGAGAAAACATAAATTTCACATAATCTAGAGACTCACAACATAACAAGAAGTTAGAAGAAATTCTACAATTCATTATGCCATATGACTCACATTTTTCATATAAAATAGCATGAACTCCTTTTATATTAATTTTAATGATCATATACATTATTATTATAGACATTAAAATGTCTTAAACCAAATAACTAATCGTGCAATTTGAAAAAAATTTACAGTAAGCTAAATTCCTTGGCAGCAGACATGCTTCAAATTTCAAAAATACAACATTTACGTTGATTAAAACATACTAATATGCAATATAAAACCATATAAACAAATTTTAAAACATAATTAAAGCTTCAAAAATGCATAATTCAATAAATCAATGAAATTTAATTCCAAGAAGACTCATAAACACAATACAACATGCAACATACTACTATGACCATCTAGCTCCTCTAGTAATTGTTTTATCGAAAAAATTATTTATCGAAAAGAGTTTGTTTATTTTTAGAGTTATTTTCGACTTTCAGGAGTTGCCACTTATTTTTTAAGAAAAATCAAGAAAACTTATTTCCAAAACAACTCAAACAGAAAAAGTCGTTTTGAAAATTTTAAGGGGTTCGAGATTCATATTAGTGTCTTAGGAAGGTGTTTAAGGCACCTAAGACACTCCGTTAATTTACGGTTTTCCAGCGATTAACTTATTTGACTATATTGTTTTAATTTTTTTACAAATCCTTAAGTTGAACTTTCAAAATATTCCCTTGGGCAAATTTTCAAGTTTGAATATTTATTGTTTTAAGACTTAGTTTTAACTTGATAAAATAGAAAGGCGTTTCGAAAGGGGGTTTTGAGTTTTCTAATCCTAAGCTAACGGAATTCAAAACGAAATACAAAAGCAACTAAAAGAGAGAGAGAGAGAGAGAGAGAGAGATTTTGGGTCCAAATTCGGGTTCTGTTCGCCTTGACCGAATTTTGGACCCACCTGTTGTTGGGTTTTTTAACCCATTTTGTACAAGTCCTAATCTATACATACAAAATAAAATACAAGAAAATAAAGCGACAAGGGCTTACGCCCATTAAAAAATATAAAAATACAATATAAAATAAAGAAATTCAAAGGGTCTTCTAATCCGCTTCTTCAAGTTCTTCAACGTGCGGGAATCGGGTTTCGTACATCCGGCCTCAACGGGTCGACTAGATTGGAAAGTCGAGCCTCAATGGCTCCATGGTAAAGCTAGGAAAACGGGAGTTCATGAAGAACTCATAGCAAGATTTCATGCGACACAAAATAATGGATGGTCAGAGATATGGCGTGGAACAAATAAATAAATACATATATAAAAATATAAAATAAACTAATGGGAGAAATCAACTCGAATCGAAATAACAGAGATAAAATGAGCAATATGCCGAGGACGGTTAAGGAGATGAAGCAAATTTCATGGTGAAAGACTAGATTAGTGTCAAACCAGTAGAAAATAAATTCTAACAGAGATGTTCCAAAATGTCTAGGCCTATGCCATTTGACCGTTTTCAAGCAGAAGTGAGACAAAACAAGATGTGAATTAAGGGCAGTGATTATTCAAACACTCGCAAGATCAAAATAAAGAGATGCTAGAATAGGCATATATGTATGTACAGACAACACGGGCATGGCAGCCAAGATTGTTTCCAAACAGTAACAACAAAACTCATAACTAAGGAAGAGAAGAATTCTCTTACGGCATGATAGTCTAAACTAACTAGAATGCAAAATAACAAAGAGAACAAATCTGTCAACTACAGCATATTCAAGCTAACATGAAAGATGAAGCAAGCAGCTTACAAGGTCTAAGATGACAACCTATACCACGGCATAACCAATACAAGAAACAGATCGAAGTCTTTAGACGCATGGACAAGATAGACGAGGAAAACTCTAACTAGACTCATGTCGAGATCGAAGAAACAAATTTCAATCAAACCAAATCCACACCAACCTCTAAAGATTTAAGAACACTTAGCTTTCAAGCAACGATATACTAAAATACAGACATGGAAATCGAACTGGTGAGAAACCAAACTTGTTCCATCTTCCTTAGCAACTACAGAGTGGACAAAAGCAGAAATAACAGTAAGGGCGTACACTTTGAAACTCAGGTTAAAGAAAGAACAAACTCCGAATCAAAAACTTTTTAAGCATAACTATTCACACCTTAGCGATAAGCACATATATCAGCACGAATCAACGACTGGCTATTAAACACCACTAACAAACCAAAGACGAAAAGAAGTATGCGAAAAAGAAATGCACAGCAGAAGAAAAACACGGCAATAAACTCCAGATTTTCAAATCAAAGCCAGAACGAATCAAGGTTTCCAACAAAATTACCTTTCCTGTGCAGCCAACTGAGACGATACGAGCGAGCAGGGAGAAATGACTTCACCGGAAGCAAACGCGAACAGCGGCTAGGACGTCTCGAAAGAACCCACAGTCACGCGCGTTGAAACAGAACAGAAAGTGTCGTTAGATTTCTATTTGATTCTTCGATTTAACTCTTTTCTACTATATTTTGGAAAAAAATTTAGGTGTAGGTTGGAAGGTTAGTTCTCGATGGGCAGAGGAAGAACAGTAGAGAGGTTTTGTTGTGAAGCCTCAACGAATTATAATCCCAAAATTTTCAACTTAAAAATCGCCCCGCCCTTTTCTCTGTCTTGGACAAGGTTTATATAGAAAGGGGAAAATTAGGGTTTAGAATTTTGGGCGGGATCACCCATTTCGAATTCGAAATCCCAATCTTATCCAACAGAAACGAATATTCCTCGCATCCTGGCTCTTTGAACGGCTCTGAGGCGAGGTGGGGGGTCGAGATGAGCCTTTCGTCCTTGGTACACGACGTGCCTCAATCTCGTGCTACCAAGGACGAACAAGGACAACCCGCGTCTCCTAGCACTGCGAAGTCGTACGAGTGAGAGAGACGTGGCGAGAGAAATGACAAGAGACAGCTGCTATCAGGTACATCTCTATTTTCGCTGGAGGAGTCGCGCGTCGCGATGGGGAGAGGAGAAGAGAGAGTTGAGGGAGAGTGGGGGAGAGACGCGGAGAGGGTTTGGGGTTGCGTCTGTTCTCTGGGAATTTTCGTTGTTCTGGATTTTTGGCGTTTCTGCTTTGCTGGAAATGTTGGGGGATACCGCGTGAGGGAAGGGAAAGAGAGGAGGAGAGATGAGGGATAGAGACGCGAGGGGGAGAGAGAGCGTGGGGGTCGCATTTCCCTTTTTGGGTGTCTGTTTCTTCTGCGTTTTTTTTTTTAATTATGGATTTCTTTGCTCTTCTTGGAATGGCGTAGGGGAAGGGGGAAGAAGAAAGGGATGGGGAAGGGTTTTTCAGGTGTTGGGTTGGGTTATGGGTTTTAGTGAGTTGGGTTGGGTTATGGGTTTTAGTGAGTTGGGTTGAGGAGGATGGGCCGCCTGGGGTTAATTGGTAATGGGTTGGAAGATTGGATGGTTGTTTAAAATGGAGTGGGCTGTTACAGAAAGCATTTGGTCCTGGACATTAATTCGTGTTGGGTCTAGGTGTTGGGCTGTCTTAAGTTTCAGAAGTTTAGGATGGGAGAGCGGATTTTGGGCTGGAAAAGGAGTGGGCCTGGGCTTAATTGGGAGGGAATTGGATAGATTAAATACCCAATTGGATTATAATGATAAAATTGGCCAAATTCTTAAACAAAATGATCTTGTATTAATTAATCAATGAACTCCCTTTTAGTAAAATAATTATTAAAATCGTGAAAAGTCATTGAAGTATAATTATAATTTAGATTAAAATAGTTTAATAAAATACTTAGGTGTATATTTCGATGAGCTTTTTGAATAATCATAAGCTATACTACTTATATACATAATTATGTGAATATGTATATTATCTAAAAATCATGACAAAAGGTATTCAAAGTGACATGACATTCACGTATTATATTATTATATCCGTAAAATTTGTAAAACTAACAATTTAAATTATTTGGAAAATTTAGGAAGCTCGATGATTAATCCATACCGACGCGGGTCAAAATTTGGGTGTCAACAGTTGTCCCTCATTTTACTTGGGTTGATGCAAGCAACTCGAGGAAAATGAAATTGACCGAACCAATTTTGACCAACTCCACTCGCCCCTTGACAAAAGGTTTAGGAATTATGACCGAACCCTTGAAGACGGGTTTCCTACATATCTCAGGCTATATGAGAATTCAGGCCACTTGTAGTTCGATGAGCTTGATTTATCGCATGATCTTGTAAGAATCAAAAGCCACTTCGATACCGAATTATAAAGGTATCGAAATGCTCGAGAATAGAATTCGAGAGCGAATGTTGGAATACAACCGAGTTTTTAACATTGAATCCGCCTACATATCCTTAAACCTTCAGGAATCAGGGTGTGTGTAGTTCGACTCGATCGGTGGAAAAGGAAATCTAATATGCTAGATAACCTCTGGTTTTGGACAAGTGACAAATTAAACGAGTATGAAAAAGAGGCTTGTAACCTCTTATCCATGAATGTGACGCGCTTCAAACCCATAGGTAAGAACTCACACGGACATAATTTCCAAAGCTCTTGGCGCATTGTCACTCAGATTGGAAACTTGCCTCCGATAAAACAAAACTTCTGGATGCGAGAAAGAAACTGACAAAACTAAAGAAAATCCCGCATGCTTCGAGGGGTGGTTCGATCGTGGTGGAAGTCACTCCTCTGCTCGCGTCCTAGGAGTTTGACATTCCTCTTCGGACTATGTCCCAGTTCGCTGCTAAAAAAAAGTTCCACGTTGTGCTGCATCCTTTTTGATGTCGTCCGCACCTGTGGTTTTTTTTTGGAGAATTAATCCTTTTCGGATGCTCTCGACAAAGACTGAGATAAAACTCGTCAGCTTAAAAATGCATTTAGGATGGGAGACAGTGTCTTTTTACCGTGTCGACACTTCATTGTTCTCCTCCATATTTGACATCGACTCGATCGGTCTGACGTCCAGAAAATAAAGCTTATGCCTTGTGTTTTGCAATATCATCTTCAATGTATTCCATACTTGATGTCGAAATAAATAAATAAATGCTGATGCGATATTGATGCTTCTTTTGTTGTCATCTTCGATGCTCTCCTTGATATTTACTTTTATAAGAAATAAAAGATGCATGTTGAGGCCGATGGATAAATATTGCTCTTTCTTTATTCGTGTATGTCCTCTTGCGGGGCATGAATATCTTCCCGCGATACGTAAATTGCCGCGAGACATGAATCTTCTCGCGATGCATAACTTTCAGCGAGGAATGAAATCTTCTCGCGATGTGCAAATTTTGTCGAGGCATGAATTCTTCTCGTCGTGCATAATTGTTGACTCGCAATGCATGATTTTTGCAATGCATGATTTCCACGATGCATGATTTTCAACGAGGCATGGATCCTTCTCGTGATGCACAAATTCCAGCGAGGTATCAATTCTTCTCGCGATTGTATAAATTTTGACGAGGCATGAAATCTTCTCGTCGTGCATGATTGTTGACTCGCAATGTATGATTTTCACAATGCATGACTTTTCCGCGATGCATGATTTTCAACGAGGCGTGGATCCTTCTCGCGATGCATAAATTCCAGCGAGGTGTGAATTCTTCTTGCGATGTTTAAATTTCGACAAGGCATGAAATCTTCTCGTCGTGCATAATTAATGACTCGCGATGCATGATTTCCCCGATGCATGATTCCGCGATGCATGATTTCCGCGATGCATAATTCCGCTATGCCTGAATATTTATATCACCCCCGTGGATAGTAACGGCAAGACGATCTCCAAATAATATATCAACTTGATCGATAATGATAAAATAATAATTGCATAACTGTCTCTTCTGAGGTAATGCATGGTCTTGATCGACAATAATCATCTTTCTTTGATAACGCAATGCAAATAGCGTCTTCTATAGAAATCGTGAAATCTTCGCTGAGATTCCTGTTTGATTCACCTTTGAATCTGGCTGGATACTTTGTAAATTTCCCATTTTTGAGAATGGTTTGAAATAAACAAACACATTCACAAGCATCCTGACACAAACGATATGAAATGCTTCCTGCTTTGGAGATAGTTTTCTCCTTCTCCATATTCATCCGTCGGAAGAATTCAGCCGATTTCGAAGCGAAGATATAAACCTGCATCCACAGAAAAATTGTCAGTTTTAAACATACTGATCTGTGTCGATCCCTTCGGTTGTTTGCTCCTTGTCTTGATATCTCCGGTTGATTTCCCGATTTCCCGACTCTTGATAGATAAGAAAATATCTTATGCCAAAACAGATGAAATATAAAAGGGAAATTTTTAAGAGAAACAAGAAATTTGTTAATAAATAGTATCTTGAAAAAGTCACTGCCAAGTCATGTCATGTCAAGCTTAACGAGTTTCTTAGAGTCCGACGCTTGTTGAATGAATTTCAGAGGCATTCCGGACATGTAGGGAAGACCCATGACGAAATTTTGAGGCCATCCTCAAAATTTTTGTCCAGTTTAGTATCTTGCTCATCTTTCCATTGTAACTGAACAGATCGCGGAATTTTTGAGATCTTCTCAAAAATTCTGTCCCAGTCGCAAATTCGAAATGTCTTTCGTCCGACTTGCTGAAGAGGAGACTTCTTCTAGAGAATTTTTGAGTCCCTCTAAAAAATTTTGTCCCTGTTCTACTGTAAAGGGAATAGAAATCTTACGAGAGATATGACGAGCCCTTGTGGCGCCTACATATCCCGTTGAGGCAGGAATCAGGTCAAACATAGTTCCCCTTAAAGGTTAACAAGAATAAATTTACAAAGAAACCGACCGAGGCTGACAAAGGCCGCCTACGTATCTTATTCTTGAGAATTCTGGTCGAACGTAGTTCAGGGACAAAGGAATGATTAAAGGGGGTTATGGGGTGACCGAAGCCGACATAGGCCGCCTACGTATCTCGTTCTTGAGAATTCAGGTCAAACGTAGTTCGTTACAGAGAAATGATTAAAGGGGATAAATGGGGTGACCGAAGCCGACATAGGCCGCCTACGTATCTCGTTCTCGAGAATTCAGGTCAGACATAGTTCGTTACAGAGAAATGGTTAAAGGGGATAAATGGGGTGACCGAATCCAACATAGGCCGCCTACATATCTTGTTCTCAAGAATTCAGGTCAGACGTAGTTCGTTACAAGAGGGATAAAAATTCGAATTGAACAAATACAAGCAAACAGAACGATTACAAGTAAATAACAGCAAAAATGCAGAAATGGAACTTCACGTATAGTATCTCTTGACAGCATCTGAGTTGATAGGCTTGGGCCATACAGCGCCATCTATCTCTGACAGGACCAAAGAACCACCCGATAGTACTTTACGAACCATGTAGGGACCTTGCCAGTTTTGTGCGAACTTTCCTGTGTACTCGTCTTGATGAGGAAAAATGCGCTTAAGGACCAACTGACCAACTTCAAAATTTCTGGCTCTTACTCTTTTGTGAAAAGCGCGAGTCATTCTCTGTCTATACAACTGGCCATGGTAGACTGCAACCATCCTCTTCTCATCAATCAAAGCTAGTTGATCAATCCGTTTGCTAATCCACTCAGCGTTGCTTAACTTAGCTTCTTGGATGATCCTTAAGGACGGTATCTCGACTTCAACAGGCACGACTGCCTCTGTTCCGTATACCAGCAAGTATGGAGTAGCCCCAGTCGATGTTCTGACCGTCGTTCGATAACCCAGTAGAGCATATGGAAACATTTCATGCCAACCCTGCTACTTGTCAATCATTTTCCTCAAAATCTTCTTGATATTCTTGTTGGCGGCCTCTACAACACCATTCATTTGAGGGCGATAAGCAGTTGACCTTCGATGAATAATCATAAATTGTTCACATATCTCTCTCATCAGGTGACTGTTGAGATTTGCACCGTTATCAGTAATGATGGATTCTGGAACTCCAAATATGCATATCAGATTGTTGCAGACAAAATCGGCCACCAATTTCTTGGTTACGACTTGTAAGAAGCCGCTTCCACCCACTTGGTGAAATAATCAATGGCAACCAAAATGAATCTTTGTCCATTAGAAACGGCCGACTCTATAAGACCGATGACATCCATTCCCCAAGCTACGAATGGCCAAGGTGAACTCATCGCATTAAGTTCGTGAGGTGGCACCCGTATCAGATCGCCGTGCACTTGACTTGTGGCATTTTTGTACAAATTTGCAACAGTCATTCTCCATAGTCATCAAGAAATAACCGGCTTGAAGAACTTTTCTTGCCAAAGTAAGCCCATTCATGTGCGTACCGCGAACTCCAGCATGTATTTGTTGAATAAGCCTCACAGCTTCAGCAGCATCTACACATCTTAAAAGACCCAAATCTGGAGTCCTCCTATACAGGACTTCTCCATTCAGAAAAAATTGAGAGCCATACGTCGTAATGACTTCTTCTGACTAGATGTAGCGTCTTCTGGATATGTCCCAGACTCCAAGTACCTCTTTATGTCAAAATACCAAGGCAAATCATCTGGTTCTGATTCATCATGTGAACAATGGACTGGATATTCCTTCAAGTCTATATCCAACGGGTCGATGTAATCAGTATCCGGATGTTTGATCATTGAAGCGATGGTGGCAAGAGCGTCAGCTAATTCATTCTGTATTCTGGGAGTATGTCTGAACTCGATCTTGCGAAACCTTTTACACAAATTTTGCACATATTGTACGTAAGGTACAATCTTCGGGTTCTTCACAGCCCATTCTCCTTGAACCTGATGAATCAAGAGGTCTGAATCTCCAATTACCAGTAACTCGTAACATTCATGTCAACGGCCATTTTCAAACCGAGAATGCAAGCTTCGTACTCAGCCATGTTGTTTGTGTAGTTGAATCGTAGCTTGGCTGCCATAGGATAGTGCTGACCAGATTCAGATACCAAGACTGCTCCAACACCTCTACCCTGGTGATTCACCGCTCCATCGAAGAATAATCTCCAACCTGGATAAGCTTCAGGGATATCTTCACCCACAAATGACACTTCTACATTGTGAAAATACGTCTTAAGTGGTTCATATTCTTCGTCAACGGGGTTTTCCGCAAGATGATCAGCCAAAGCTTGTGCCTTTATTGCCTTCTGAGTCACATACACGATATCGAACTCACTCAACAGCATTTGCCATTAAGCTAACTTCCCCGTCGGCATTGTTTTCTGGAAAATGTACTTCAATGGGTCCATTCTGGAGATAAGATATGTAGTATACGACGACAAATAGTGTCTCAGCTTCTGGGCAAGCCACGTCAGAGCACAGCATGTTCTCTCCAGCAAAGTGTAGCGAGACTCGTACAGAGTAATCTTTTTGCTTATGTAGTAGATAGCCCTTTCCTTCTTCCCTGTCTCGTCCTGTTGACCAAGTACACATCCAAAGGCGTTATCTGAAACAGACAAATACAGCAACAAAAGACTCCCTTCTTGCGGAGGAACCGATGCTGGTGGGTTAGTCAAATAGCTCTTGATAGCGTCGAAAGCGGTCTGGCACTCCTCAGTCCACTTAGTCGGGGCATCTTTCTTCAGCAACTCGAAGATAGGCTCACATACCACTGTCGATTGTGCTATAAACCGGCTGATATAATTTAACCTCCCTAAGAAACTCATTACTTCTTTTCTTGTTTTCGGCGGAGGTAACTCTTGAATTGCCTTAATCTTGGAAGGGTCGAGCTCGATACCTCTTCTGCTGACTATAAATCCCAACAACTTCCCAGTTGGGACTCCAAAAGCACATTTGGCGGGATTTAGCTTCAAGTTGTACCTACGCAAACGTTCAAAGAATTTTCGCAGGTGTGTAAAATGATCCGAACTCTTGCGGGATTTGATTATGACATCGTCCACGTACACTTCAATTTCCTTGTGAATCATGTCATGAAAGATGGTCGTCATGGATCTCATGTAAATAGCACCGGCGTTCTTGAGGCCGAACGGCATTACCCTGTAGTGATACACACCCCAAGGTGTGATGAACTCCGTTTTTTCTGCGTCTTCTTCATCCATCAAGATTTGGTGATAACACGCGTAACAATCCACAAATGACAGCATCTCATGTTTGGCGTAGTTGTCAATCAGAATATGGATATTTGGCAACGGAAAATTATCCTTTGGACTAGCCTTGTTGAGATCTCTGTAATCGACACAAATCCTGATTTTTCCATCTTTCTTGGCGACCGGAACGACATTTGCCAACCAGGTGGGATATTGCGTTACTTCTACCAATCGAAACTCTATCTACTTGGTGATTTCCTCCTTAATCTTCAAACTCAATTAAGGCTTGAATTTCCGAGTTTTTTGTTTCACCGACTCGAACCCTGGGTTGATAAGTAGCTTATGAGATACGACATCGGTACTCAACCCTTGAATGTCAACGACTTCCCAAACGAACACATCACTGTATTCCGCTAGCAGATGAACCAGGCTCTTCTTCTGAGTTTCATTCAGGTGGGTGCTGATCTTAACCTCTTTGACACATTCTGAATTTCCCAAATTCACTATTTCTGTCTCCTCCAGATTCGGTTTATGTAGATTCTCGAACTGTCGAAATTCTTCTGCCACATAGTCTGGTTCCCCACTTTCTTCATAGTCATCAACCTCGTCGTCATTTACCTCATTTTTCTCATTTAGCTCATGACATGACATGACATTGGCAGGTTTATAACTTACGTTACCAAGAGTCCGGGACATCATGATTGGCGTGGAAGTCCAATTCTGCAGCATCTCCCCTGGTTCAACATCAGAATGCCAGGTGGCTCGACCTCCTCCTTGATAACAGCGTTAATCTCCCTCAAAAGGCCACAGATTCCTTCCCCGTTGTCTTCAGGCTCGACATGCTCCCGGACTGGAAAGGATTGATAGAGGGACGGGATCGGCTTAGTCAACTCTTGGTCCTTTTTCCTCTTTATCTTCAAATCATCATATGTGGGGATGTAACCCAAACCATACTTTGATCCTGTAGCAAGACGGAACTGGCTCGATGATCCCTTGTGCATGGGAGTCTGTGGGGCTAAGCTCTCATCGGTGGCATTTACCAACTCCACCGTGTAGAAATCCAAACTTTGCGGCGTTTCGTCCAAGATTGGCACCTGCTTACCTGAATGGCTCCTTTCCCCGTGAATAACTAGTTCTTCATTGTTCCATACTAGTTTCATCATATGGTGGAGAGTGGAGGGGACGGCTCTAGCCATGTGAATGAATGGCCTTTCCAAAAGAAGGTTATAGCTGGTGTCGATATCCAACACTTGGAACTTAGCCTCGAATTATGCGGGGCCCATTTGGATGGTATAGTTCACCGCTCCTAACGTCTCTCTCTGCACACCATCGAATGCTCTCACATTGACCTGGTTTTGCTCCAACTTTCCGAGGTAAAACCTCAGCTGCTTCAGCGTGGACAAGGGGCATATGTTTAGGCCATATCCGTCGTCTACCAAAACACGGTTGACGATCTTTCCGCGGAATACCACGGTGATGTGTAGAGCTTTGTTGTGGGCCCTCCTTTCGGCCGGCAACTCATCATCGCAGAAGCTGATGCGGTGTCCCCGAATGACTCGGTGAATCATAGCAGCTACATTGTCGCTGCTTGTGCTTGAGGGCACGTACGTGTCATCCAGGGCTTTCATCAAAGCCTGTCTGTGGGACCAGGAGCTCATCAATAGGGCCCACACAGAAATCTGGGCTGGAGTCTTCTTCAAGTGCTTGACAATGGAGTAGTCTTTGGGCTGCATTCTCCTCCAGAATTCCTCGGCTTCTGCTTCGCTGATCGGTCTCTTGGCATGATCTTTCTTTTGTCATCCGAGAACAAGCTCGTCAGGAGTGTAACATCTGCCCAATCTAGTCATGCCTTGAGCCACGACCGTTTCTATCACAAACTTGGGTTTGGGGAGAGTCTTTGAGGGCACCAAGGCAACAACCTTTGCAGGTGTCAAAATGACGAACTCTCCCTTTTCCCTGACGCTTAAAGAAGCGACAGCCCTTTCCAAGTCTTCCTGAACAACAGGAGTAATTCTCTTGGGTTCTGGAGTAGAGATTTGTTTGGTAGTTTGGCATTGGGGCTTGGTAATTTTGATGGGGGCTTTGATATGCTGGGGTTTGTATTTTATATGCGAGGGACGGTTCTCGATAGCTTGACTGTACATTAGTGCAGGTGGGAGCGACATTCTGGTAATGGGGAGGGACTTGATAAGCTTGGGGGTAGTTTTGATATATGGAGGGAAAATTTTGGGGAATTTGGGGTGGATTCTTATACGACAAAATATGGGCATCTGGATAATGAGGGGCAACATTGTAGTGGCCGGAATGATTGGATTGTGGACGGTAGGCTTGATGAGGCTTTGATGGAGGGTTGAAGCGGCCTTGGGGACGTGGTAAGTTTCTGGGGGCCTTTCTTCCCCCGTGTGAGATAGCTTTTACCTCCTCTCTTTTCTTCCTTACAAGTCCGGAAGATCCAGGCGATGTAGAAACTCGGGCTATCTTCCCCGACTTCAGGCCATCTTCGATAGTCTCACCCACTTTGCCTATCTCGGCGAACTTGGCGCCGATTAATAAGATGACTCTGTCATAATACTCGGGCTCCTGCAACCGTATGAACACCTCTACAATCTCCTTTTCTGTCATCGGAGGCCTCACCCTCGCTGCCTCCTTCCTCCATCTGTACGCAAACTCTCGATAGCCTTCTGTGGGCTTCTGCTTCATTTTCTCCAAGGAGTACCTATCAGGGACTATCTCGACATTGTATGCGAATCTGTCGATGAAATCCTTAGCCAGCGCGCTCCAACTGAGCCATTGACGAGTCGAGTGGGACGTGAACCATTCCAAGGCCTCACCGCATAGGCTCCGGCTGAACAACCTCATCAGCAACACTTCATCTTTGCCAACTCCCACGAGTTGGTCACAGTACGCTCTTAGGTGTGCCATGGGGTTGCCCACCCCTCCGAAGGTATCAAACTTCGGGATCTTGAACCCTTAAGGCTGGTTCAAGTCTGGGTGGATGCATAGTTCTGCGTAGCTTAACCTGGCGACGTTTGGAGTACATTGCAATTCTCTCATTGCCCTCTTGATCTCCTCTTTTATGTCTACCTTCGCTTCTTCCCTCGCCCTCCACTCTCTTTCTTGCTCCTCGTAATTGTCCAACTCGGAGCCGTGCACCTCATGTTCGGCCGGGACGGGGACTAGGAATGTGGTTCTTTTGGGGAGGGGTGGAGCTATGGAAGGGCTTGGGACGTTCTGTGCGGTTTGATAGTTTTGCGGATAATTTTGGGGATTGGTATTTTGGTTTAAGTGGGGATGCGGTGTTTGGGAATTGAAGGGGGTGGGATTTAGGGTTTGATTTTGGGGTAGTGGGGCTGTTTGAGTGCTTTGGGGGTGTGGTGGTATTTGTGGAGGATTGTTTGGGAGTGGTGAGGGAGTTTGATAGGAGACTGATGCGTATTGGGGGTTTTGGGTGGTCATATCTATCCCGGCGGGTTGTGCACGGGTGTCGATGGACGGTGCTGAGTAGGATCCAGGTTGGACGAAGGGAAGTACGTAGAAGGTCTTGCTTCGAGAAAGTTGGGGCCAAACCCGGGTGGAGGCGTATCTTGCCTTTGCTGCATTTCTACTCTCAGATCTGCTATCAGTTGCATTAGCTGCGCAATAATCTGATTCTGCTCTGCCGCGGTGGGCTGAGCCACCACGACGTCTGTGAGGCTGACTTGTTCATTGTTGTCTCCCATGTCTGTATTTGCGTTTGGTCCAGGGAAGGAATCTGCGGGACCTTTTGATCTGGTGAAATAGGGGTGATCTGCCATCTTTATCGACACTGATCAGTAAAAGGTACTTGTGAGGTAAAAACAACTCAAAGGCAAATTTGTTAGTGCATATTTAGAGTACAAAATACATAATATCGCACAGAAGGCAGATAAACACAAGTCGCTTTGTTTGAGGATATCTTAACCCACGAATGAGGACGGAAATATATTTTTGGACAAACAGGAGTTTGCTTGTTTTGACGTCATCTCAGGAAGGCTGAAACACATCAAGCTATGGTTTTCTTGCAGTTGCTTTTGACGCCCGTTGATCTTATCTTCGTATCTTTGTAATACGGAGGAGAATGAATATTTTCAGCTATAGGGGCCGGGATGGGAAAGGCTGCCTACGTAGTTCGGGTTTGAGACAATAGGGGGTATTTTGGATTTGTGATATGGGATATGGGTTTTTTGAGTGAGAAAATTGAGACTCGGAATTTTGGTCGGACATTTGTAATAGTGGCTTCCGTATATTTTGGAATTTCTGGCTAGGAGTTGGTTTACGATATCCTCATTCTAAGCAACATGACACATAAGCATTTATAAACACATATATTTTCGAATGTCAAACAATATGATGCGTCGTGAGGTCGAAGACCTTAGACGCAATTTTGGCGATTTTTCTACTAAAATGGACTTAATACGCCTTGTGTATTAAATCGTCCTAGGCTGATGCCTAATTTTGGTTTTGGTTTCGCTCTAACTTAGGCTTTTCTAGAGTTGTTTTCAAATAGACGGTTACCCGACTCGGACAAACATCGGAGTGGAGCTATCGAATAACGCCGGATGACCGCATTCCGACTATTTATTCGATACTCCCAAATAAGTTCTTGGGTATTTCGGAGAGAAGTCGCGGTAAGCCGCGTAACTTCTGTTTCCTAATGCAAATAGTTGCCGTTTGGCGGAATTTATGCCATGAAAAAATGCAATTTCCAAAAACTAAGTAATCTAAGCAATTGAACAATTAATTACAAGTTAGTCAAATAAAGTTAGTCTTAGGGTTAGAATCCTGCAAATTCCCCAGCGTCTTAGGATTAGAATCCTGCAAATTCCCCAGCGGAGTCGCCATTTCTGTTTTATCGAAAAAATTATTTATCGAAAAGAGTTTGTTTATTTTTAGAGTTATTTTCGACTTTCAGGAGTCGCCACTTAATTTTTAAGAAAAATCAAGAAAACTTATTTCCAAAACAACTTAAACAGAAAAAATCGTTTTGAAAATTTTAAGGGGTTCGAGATTCATATTAGTGTCTTAGGAAGGTGTTTAAGGCACTTAAGACACTCCGTTAATTTACGGTTTTCCAGCGATTAACTTATTTGACTATTTTGTTTTAATTTTTTTACATATCCTTAAGTTGAACTTTCAAAATATTCCCTTGGGCAAATTTTCAAGTTTGAATATTTATTGTTTTAAGACTTAGTTTTAACTTGATAAAATAGAAAGGCATTTCGAAAGGGGGTTTGGAGTTTTCTAATCCTAAGCTAACGACATTCAAAATGAAATACAAAAGCAACTAAAGGAGAGAGAGAAAGAGAGAGAGAGAGATTTTGGGTCCAAATTTGGGTTCTGTTCACCTTGACCGAATTTTGGACCCACCTGTCGTGGTTTTTTAACCCATTTTGTACCTGTCCTAATCTATACATACAAAATAAAATACAAGAAAATAAAGCGACAAGGGCTTACGCCCATTACAAAATATAAAAATACAATATAAAATAAAGAAATTCAAAGGGTCTTCTAATCCGCTTCTTCAAGTTCTTCAACGTGCGGGAATCGGGTTTCGTACATCCTGCCTCAACGGGTCGACTCGATTGGAATGTCGAGCCTCAATGGCTCCATGGTAAAGCTAGGAAAACGGGAGTTCATGAAGAACTCGTAGCCAGATTTCATGCGACACAAAATAATGGATGGTCAGAGATATGACGTGGAACAAATAAATAAATACATATATAAAAATATAAAATAAACTAATGGGAGAAATCAACTCGAATCGAAATAACAGAGATAAAATGAGCGATATGCCGAGGACGGTTAAGGAGATGAAGCAAATTTCATGGTGAAAGACAAGATTAGTGTCAAACCAGTAGCAAATAAATTCTAAAAGAGATGTTCCAAAATGTCTAGGCCTATGCCGTTTGACCGTTTTTAAGCAGAAGTGAGACAAAACAAGATGTGAATTAAGGGCAGTGATTATTCAAACACTCGCAAGATCAAAATAAAGAGATGCTAGAATAGGCATATATGTATGTATAGACAACATGGGCATGGCAGTCAAGATTGTTTCCAAACAGTAACAACCAAACTCATAACTAAGGAAGAGATGAATTCTCTTACGGCATGATAGTCTAAACTAACAAGAATGAAAAATAACCAAGAGAACAGATCTGTCAACTACAGCATATTCAAGCTAACATGAAAGATGAAGCAAGCAACTTACAAGGTCTATGATGACAGCCTATACCACGGCATAACCAATACAAGAAACAGATCGAAGTCTTTAGACGCATGGACAAGATAGATGAGGCAAACTCTAACTAGACTCATGTCGAGATCGAAGAAACAAATTTCAATCAAACCAAATCCACACCAATCTCTAAAGATTTAAGAACACTTAGCTTTCAAGCAACGATATACTAAAATACAGACATGGAAATCGAACTGGTGAGAAACCAAACTTGTTCCATCTTCCTTAGCAACTACCGACTTGACAAAAGCAGAAATAACAGTAAGGGCGCACACTTTGATACTCAGGTTAAACACAGAACAAACTCCGAATTAAGAAGCTTTTTAGCATAACTATTCACACTATAGCGATAAGCACATATATCAGCACGAATCAACGACCGGCTATTGAACACCACTAACAAATCAAAGACGAAAAGAAGTATGCGAAAAAGAAACGCATAGCAGAAGAAAAACACGGCAGTAAACTGCAGATTTTCAAATCAAAGCTAGAACGAATCAAGGTTTCTAACAATTTTTCCTTTCCTGGTGCAGCCAACTGACACGATACGAGCGAGCAGGGAGCAACGACTTCACCGGAAGCAAAACGCGAACAACGGCTAGGATGTCTTGAAAGAACCCACAGTCACGCGCGTTGAAACGGAACAGAAAGTATCGTTAGATTTCTATTTGATTCTTCGACTTAACTCTTTTCTACTATATTTTGGAAAAAAATTTCAGTGTAGGTTGGAAGGTTAGTTCTCGACGGGACAGAGGAAGAACAGTAGAGAGGTTTTGTTGTGAAGCCTCAACGAATTATAATCCCCAAATTTCAACTTAAAAATCGCCCCGTCCTTTTCTCTGTCTCAGAAACGGTTTATATAGAAAGGGGAAAATTTGGGTTTCGAATTTTCGGCGGGATCACCCATTTCGAATTCGAAATCCCAATCTTATCCAACAGAAACGAATATTCCTCGATTCCTGGCTCTTTGAACGCTCTGAGGCGAGGTGGAGGGTCGAGATGAGCCTTCGGTCCTTGGTACACGACGTGCCTCAATCTCGTGCTACCAAGGACGAACAAGGACAACCCGCGTCTCCTAGCACTGCGAAGTCGTACGAGTGAGAGAGACATGGCGAGAGAAATGACAAGAGACAGCTGCTATCAGGTACAACTCTGTTTTAGCTGGAGGAGTCGCGCGTCGCGATGGGGAGAGGAGAAGAGAGAGAGGAGGGAGCGTGGGGGAGAGACGCGGGGAGGGTTTGGGGTTGCGTCTGTTCTTTGGGAATTTTCGTTGTTCTGGATTTTTGGCGTTTCTGCTATGCTGGAAATGTTGGGGGATACCGCGTGAGGGAAGGGAAACAGAGGAGGAGAGAGAGGGATAGAGACGCGAGGGGGAGAGAGAGCGTGGGGGTCGCGTTTCCCTTTTTGGGTGTCTGTTTCTTCTGCGTTTTTTATTTTAATTCTGGGTTTCTTTGCTCTTCTGGGAATGGCGTAGGGGAAGGGGGAAGAAGAAAGGGATGGGGCCGGGTTTTTCAGGTGTTGGGTCGGGTTATGGGTTTTAGTGAGTTGGGTTGGGTTGGGTTATGGGTTTTAGTGAGTTGGGTTGAGGAGGATGGGCCGCCTGGGGTTAATTGGTAATGGGTTGGAAGATTGGATGGTTGTTTAAAATGGAGTGGGCTGTTACAGAAAGCGTTTGGGCCTGGACATTAATTCGTGTTGGGTCTAGGTGTTGGGCTGTCTGAAGTTTCTGAAGTTTAGCATGGGAGAGAGGATTTTGGGCTGGAAAAGGAGTGGGCCTGGGGTTAATTGGGAGGGAATTGGATTGATTAAATACCCAATTGGATTATAATAATAAAATTGGCCAAATCCTTAAACAAAACGATCTTGTATTAATTAACCAATGAACTCCCTTTTAGTAAAATTATTACAAAAATCGTGAAAAGTGATTGAAGTATAATTATAATTCAGATTAAAATAGTATAATAAAATACTTAGGTGTATATTTCGATGAGCTTTTTGAATAATCATAAGCTATACTACTTATATACATAATTATGTGAATATGTATATAATCTAAAAATCATGACAAAAGGTATTCGAATTGACATGACATTCACGTATTATATAATTATATCCGTAAAATTTGTAAAACCAACAATTTAAATTATTTGGAAAATTTAAGAAGCTCGATGATTAATCCATACCGACGCGGGTCAAAATTTGGGTGTCAACAGTAATCATACTCCCCCACATAGAAGGAAATCATAATACTAAAAAGAGAAATACAAGGACCTATCCTCATCATCATCCTCATCCATCTTTTTATCCTCTAGACAAGAGTTCATAGAAGTGATTTTTCTTTGGAGCATCACCACCCGCAAAACTTGGAGGAACTTGCCTTAGATGAACTAGTAGGACAATCCCTAACCTTGTGTTCATCGATACAACATACAAAGAAACTCCCGGTACCCATTAGGCATTGCCCATTGTACGTCTTCCCACATGTAGCACAAGTAGGGTTACCACCTTGAGAGCCACTACCCTTCTCAAGTGTCACCTTAGCACCCCAAGATTCCTCTTGAGATGAAACCTTCTTCTTGAACCTAGATAGTCTTTGATAACTTTTCCCACTCCTCTTCATGTTTCTACCAATCCTACCAGTATAAGACTCCTCAATGGATTGAGAATAAACCACGAGTGTAGAAAAAATCATATCATCATGGGAGCATAGCCGTATCACACTCTTCTCTCACTAAATCGGCGACCCCGGTCACAAACCTACTCATGTCATCCCTAGGGTTAGGCACTAATGATGGGGAATACCTAAAAAACATAGTGAACTTCAATATGTACTCCTCCACACTCTTATAGTGTTGCTTGAGATTGATGAAATCCTCAACTTTCACCTCCCTCCTCTCACGTGAAAAGTAATTTCCTAAGAAAGCCTAATTAAACTCTTCCCACTCTATAAGACCCGACTCAACTGGCCTATTATATTTTCATTGAATTTACCACACTTGAGCAACCTCCCTCTATTGGTACGAATCTAACTCCGACAACTCCCTAGAAGTCACCCCCATGGCACTTAACACCTTATTAACACCATCTAGGAACTCATGGAGATATTCTCCCACCTTATAGCCAAGAAATATAGGAGGATTCATCCTCACAGAATCTCTTAATATAGAGGTCATAATGCCCCCCACAACATTCAAACTAGGATCAATAACCCTATTCATATAGTAGTCGTGGCTCGGGCTAAAGCAAATAGAGCCTTTCTAATGTCCCCATTAGTAATTTCCTTTACAACGACAGAAACATCATTACCTCCTTCAACAATAGGGACTTGAGAATCTCTAGCACCTTGAGCCCCTTGAGCACCTTCAGAACCTTGAAGAACTTTCTCAATTTGTTCAACTTGTAGAGGGATCTCCTCATTCACATCATTCTCCTCAACACTCTTAGCGGGTGTCTTCCTCATATTCATCATCCATAACACAATCAAAACAATAATAAAAGAATATACATAACTTCTAAATCTCTATGGCACGACATAACAATATGAAAAAAGAGAAACTCCATCGTCCTATAGCCTCTCGCCCATAGATGTGTTGCGACTCACTCCAATAAATTAGATTGTACTAGACGTGACTTGATGAGACATTTTAATACATAATACCACTTTCAAAACGTGTATCTACTACCACATTTTTCACGACCCCCACTTATACCCTAGAAGTTAGAGCATTCTTAGTTCGTGGCACGATGTACTTGACCTCTCCAAGTTCATGTACAAGCCCATCCGTATCATTCATCGCATATACATATATGAAAAGTAGTGCACAATTAAAACTTTTGACAACATTCCAATAGTCTTTCAAAATATCTTTTATATAAAAACCATAGGAAATACAAAGTCTCATATAATCAAATATTAGACTCAAAAATATATTTGGGCACTTCCCATACAAGCGAAATATAGTACTACTAATTCTATTACAATGCATTAGTATATGAACTCTAATATATTGATGCCTTTGAGTCAAATAAGGACATACTTCAACACTTCTTGAAAGATCCTATAGTCCAAGCTTCATTACCACAGGCACCTTCCCTATGAATAACTTTAGAGATTGATCAAAGTATGGATTTAGTACAAACACATGTACTAAGTATGACATAGTGCATAAAATCTTGATACCGGACATTTAATTGAAATATGTATTTTTTTATTAAAACATCGTAGGTAAAGCATTAGAATAACATTTAGCACCTTAGAAACATATAATACCTAAGATAATAATTTTATAAAATATAGAAGAATGTTACAGTGAACTAAGGCCAACTTCACAATTACCTCTTTTAGAATGCAACCCTCTAACTAATAGTTAACATAAGACTCATTTAAGTAAGATAAAGAAAGACTGCCCATACATATTTCCATGCACACCTAAATGATCCTTAGTACTACCTATAATGAAATATATACACCAAAACACATAACATGAGTTCCTTCTACAAAAAGTGAATATATGGCTCACTTGGGTGAGTTGTGAAGCGATCGCCCATACAATCCCTTCATACAAAACTAAGATAAGATAATTTTAACTTAATTAATCAACTTTTGTATATAGAGTCATTTTTAATACTTCCCTGGGTATGACATGAAGAGACCATCCTTTATTCCCGGTTCACACTTTAACTAGGCAATCCTTATAGTTACTCTAGACAAGGTACTTATTTATTTACACACCTTGTAACTTAAATCATTATCTTCGTTAGTTCATTTAAGAAACATTCATCACATAAGGACATTCAAGTACTGGTCTTGGAGAAAACCTAGAGACTCACTCACTAACATATTCCAAGCCCAATTACGCAATGTCTAGGTAGCGTCCCATACCACCATCTAAACATTATAGAACTTCTCCAACACTAGTGGGTATCCCATATGATGAGAATAGGCCATAACCCAAATAGACCATTGTATAAAGGCATGGAATGCGGAGTTATAACCTACACAAATTGAGGGTGTTCTACTTTCCAATGGTAGAACTTGGACCATCCCATTTAGGCAGAATATTAAGGAATATGAAAGGTTTCTTTTAACTCTAGGCGCATTCTTAACTAGATCTACTTCTTAAGTCATAATCTCTTGGATCTAGCCTTTGTTCTAATAAATTAATTCACATAAAGGATAACATGAAAAGGTTCCATATCTAGTTCATAACTCAATCTCATTCAACTGATAAAAGAGGTCCCCTAGTGTTTACTTTAAATGGTTAAGAGGATCGCTCAATGATTTTCCTAAGGAAGATTTAATTTCATGTCATTCAAGTCAAATAACCTTATGTCCACCATTCACAAGAGGAAGGATATCATTACGACTTTCGACTTGAAGGATATCATAACCTATCATTTTGGGAAGGTTCCACAAAATTTGACCTTCTTACTATGTTATAGGCGACATGTCATTAATATATAAAAGACTAAGATGCTTTAGAATGATATTTAAAGAATCTGATATTCACAATGTACATGTATCAAGTAAGGGACACAAGTCTACCAAACAAGACATACAAATACTTCACATATAGAATATCATTCTAGAAGCACATAGGCATAACTATCATCATCTATTCGTCATCCTATTCACTACTATAATATAATTAGTATAACCATAATAAGACTAATATAATCAAGAAGGAAAAATCATTAATCAACCCTAAGACTACACACATAATGACATAGTCATAGTCTAACATGATCACCTAATAACATCACTAGAAGAACACATACTTCAATTTAATCACACATAGATATATATGATAATACATCACATAAATAAACCACACAAATATCATAATATATCAAGTACTGGCGAAAATCACATGATCATCATAATACATAAAGTGATGATGGCGGTGACACATAATATATAATTGTAACACATATCACCGCCACCATTAGTGGACCATACCAATAACAACATAATTCAAGACCTACATTACATTAAATATAGATAATTAGGGCCCCGTACCATCAATTCATTCTCATTACTTCAATCCATAGCTAAATCGTCCAATACAATACAAAAAGGCTCTTACCCATTGCCATGATCATCAATTCAATACAAAAATCATAATACTAAATGAATCTAGATTAATTCAATATAAATTAATTAATCCAATACATCCTATACAAATTTAATACAATTCTTACATCATTAGGTAGCCCAAAGAAAACTACATTAGAATTCAAAAACATTAAGACATGATCATAAAACATATAATATGGCCAATTTGAAGAGTTTATCTTTTGAAAGGGTTCATGAAGATTTTAGTTGAAACCATAAAAATAACATCAATTCAATCAATATTCAAAGATTCAAAATGTTTTTTTTCAAGAACCCATCGCTAGATCACAAAATTGGTCAAGTTCATCTTTAGAAGACTTTAGAAACCACTTTGAAGTTTTGCTCCTTGAAGATAGAACATTCAAGGATGAAAACCATACCTCAATGAAGATAAAACGCTAAATTTATGAAGAATAACCAACAAAAATCAATCCGAGCTCTTCCACGAGTTCTGACTTTAATGGAGTGCTAGAGAATGTTTTAGATAATTGGTGTTTTGATTTTAGAATAATGAATCCATCTAGGTAGTTAGGACTTTTAAAACCACTTATAATACCAAAAATACCCTTAGTAAACCGCTCAAACAATTCTTTGGATTTGGGTGAATTTATCAATTAACCCCTTCACTTAATAGTGAAATATGCCCATTGCATGCCTCACTACAACTGCCTCTGGACGAGGTATTGGTCCAATGACGAGACGTTCCGGCTGGCAGTTGTTTAGATCAGAGACGTGACTTTGGGAGGTTAATCTACCAAGGATAAATTTGTACCCAAGCCCACCATAGACGGAGCGTCGACCAGACAACTAGTCGTCGAATGCCTCAGTCGTTTGGGCTGGTCTAGATAGCCTTAGGATCTTGTGTAGGGTCATTCCTCAATGACCCTTGGTTGGTTCTTATGGATTTTTCATTGACGTGTCCAACTCAAATATGATTATATATGAATTTAGGAACTCCCACATCATTTTAATCATAAACAAACAAATAAAACTTGACGAAAAATGCTAAGACGTAAAAGGTTGTTTTTAGGAAAACCTTTCAAATGTAATGGACGTTCTTGGACGTTTGACCTCCAAAAGTCATTAAACTTGACACACTTCATATAAATAATAATTTTAATCATATAAGTACCTCATAAACTCATAAAACACACACATAATAACATAAAAACACATAAGACATATAGATGACAAGCCATAGAACGCCTTGGTTGTCCCTTGACAGTTGACCGCCTAAATATTTAGACACTTCCTCATAACCAAATTATAAACCATTTTAGGACCTTATAACCTCATTACAAACATGTTATTCTATATTTTCACCTAAGTCATTTAAGAGGTATCACACTCAAGGTCTATGAAAATAATTATTCGATCCATGATCTTGAATTAGAAGTCGTAGTATTTTGTTTGAAAATTTGGAGAAGTTAGCTTTATAAAGTACATTTAGATGTGTTTACCGATCAATAAAGTGTCCAATATATATTTTACAAAAAGATATGATTCTCAAACAAAGATAATGGTTAGAGATTTTGAAAGACTATGATATGACTGTCGTTTACCACCACCAAAAAAGACAATTTTACCGTGGGTGCTTTGATTTTAATGTCTATGGGTAGTGTGTCTCATGTTGAAGAAGAGAAAAATGAGTTGGTCCATGATGTGAATATAATTTCCCAGTTCGATGTTCGACTAGTTTATTCACCAAAGGGTGTATTCAAGAATCAACATAGTTCTGAATCCCTATAAGTAGTTTATGTGATGTCTATGAAACACCAGGATCCTATTTTTATGGTATTGAAATAATTGGCTCAGAAAAAGTTCGTTGAGGCTTTCTCTCAAGGGGGAGATGTAATGCGTAGGTACTAATGTAGCTTGTGTGTCCCGGATGTAAATGACTTAAGATGGAAAATATTTAAAGAGGCTCATGGTTCACAATAAATTATTTATATGGGCGACAAATATTTACAATTACATATGGGATATGTATAGGTGGAATGACATGAAGAAGGATATATCGGGTATTATGAAAAAATGTCCAAATTTCCTACAAGTTAAAGAGAACTATAAAAAAAATAGAGATTTGTCCCAACAGAGATATATTCCCACTTGGAAAAGGGAGGATGTTAATATCAGCTTTTTTGTTGGTTTCCGTCAAACACCAAGGCAACATGACTCTATTTAGGTTATTGCTCATAAGATGACCCAGTAAGCCCATTTCATTCTCATCACTGTTTCCTTTTCGCTGCAAGACTACGTTCGTTTGTCCATCATTTTGGATATGGGAACTCAATTTACTTCTCTCTTTTGGAAGGCATTCAAAAATAGGCTTGGTATAAATCATAAGCTTAGTACCACTTTTCATCCTCAAATGGATAGTCAATCAGATGCACCATTGGAACTCTAGAACATATGTTGAGAGAATGCATTATTGATTTCAAAGTTTATTGGAATGACCATCTACCATTGATAGAGTTTGCCAACAACAATAGTTATCACAAAAATATAGTTATGGCTAAGTTTGAATCACTATATGGGAGAAGGTGTAGGTCTACGATGGGTTTGTTCGATGTTGATGAATTTTCTCTATTAATCCTGAATAATTTTTAAATCCATTGAAAAGTTTGAATTATTAGAGATAGGCTTAAGAATGCTCAAAGTCGACAAAATTTTTATTCCAATAATAGAAACAGGTATGTAGAGTTTGAGAATGGTTATTGGTTTTACTTGTCTCACCCATGAGAGGGGTAATGAGGTTGGGTAGAAAGGGAGGTCTCAGTCTACGATATGTGGGCCTTTATGATATCTTCAAACGTGTTGGAAATATTGCATATGTGTTTAAATTGCCTAGTGAATTTTCTGTGATTAAGAAGATGTTCAATGTCTCCATGCTTAAAAAGTTTATTGGTGATCCGATATCGATTTTCCTAAATAAGGTCTAGAAGTTGATGAGAAAATTTCCTATGAAGAGGTCCCAATTAACATTTTTGACCAACAACTGAAGATATTGTCACGACCCAAAACTGAGCCGCGACTGGCACCCACATTTACCCTCCTATGTGAGCGAACCAACCAATCTAACCCTTATCATTTTAACATATATCAACAGAAAGTAATGCGGAAGACTTAACTCATTAATAAAATCAAATCAATAACTATTATTATCCCCAAAATCTGGAAGTCATCATCACAAGAACATCTATGATCGAATTACTAAACTAAAAATGTCTAAGAAGCTAAAACAAATAAAAGCTAGTCCATGCCGGAAGTTCAAGGCATCAAGACTTGAAGAAGAAGATCCAGTCCAAGCTAGACGCATTAGCTCACCCTGAATTTCCAATGTAGTGAAGACTGGCTAGAATTACTGCTGAGTTGAAGTTGACGGAACGTTTGCTGCATTCCACAAATAACAAAGAAGAAAACATAAAAGTAGGGGGTTAGTACAACCACAAGTACTGAGTAGATATCATCGGCCAACTCAAATTAGAAGATAATATATATCAAGTAATATTATAAATCAACTATAAACTCAACATGTAGCAACAACAAGTACTATAATCATCAACAAGTACCATCAAGTTCATCCATGAGGGCTCAAGCCTCAATACCATACTCATTTGGGAATTAAGTTTATTAGATTGAGTATATTTATCATCTTTCAAGATTCATTATCTTTCTTCCTCTTGTGTCGGTACGTGACACTCCGATCCCCTACCACTATGTGTCGGTACGTGACACTCCGATCCCCTAATTCTACGTGTCGGTTCGTGACACCCGATCCCCTATATGTGTCGGTACGTTACACTCCGATCCCCTATATGTGACGGAACTTGACACTCCGATCCCCTATATGTGTCGGTACGTGACACTCCGATCCCCTAATTCTACGTGTCGGTTCGTGACACCCGTCCCACTAATACTATGTGTCGGAACGTGACACTCCGATCCCACTAATACTATGTGTCGGAACGTGACACTCCGATCCACTAATACTATGTGTCGGAACGTGACACTCCGATCCACTAACCTCATTCTATCCGTTCATCAAGCCTTCTCTATACCAAGGCATCACCAATCCCATTACTTTAATTCATCAAGCCTTCTTTTATACAAAGGCATCATGATTAATAACATAGATTAAAGTTTCTTTCAAGATTTGGGATTCAATGGTTTTCATCATGCTTGTTTTATCAAATCACATAATCATATTCATGCAAGCATACAATTAAGCATATAGACAGGTTTACAATACCACCAATACATATCATTCACTATTAAGAGTTCACTACGAATATCGTAAAAACCATAACCTACCTCCACCGATGAATTGGAATCAACAAGCCATTTCCCAAGCTTTGATATTCCCTCTGCCTCTTGATCGATCAATTTCTCTCTCTCTTTGTTCTTTCTATTTTCTTTATTCCAACCCTCTTTCTTTTACCCTAATTAACATATAATTAAGTGTAAAAGATGGCAATAATACCCCACTAATTAACCCAAAGTTACCTCTTTTATCCCTCAATAATCTGAGTTATTAATATAAACCCACGAAATCTATAATTAAGGAAAGAATAGTCCAAAACGTCCCTTAAAACTTAACCAGAAATCCGACTCCAACTGGGATTACGCAACCTGTGACGGGCCGTCGTGCCTGCAACGGTCCGTCACACAAGTCGTCGTAACGATCAGAACTCTATTTTTCACCAAGGACACTGTGACGGTCCGTCACACCTGTGACGGTCCGTCCTGCACTTCCGTCATGACGGTCAGAGACTCGTTTCCCGTACCAAATTCTCAAAAGTTGAAGTGTTTTGAAACGGGGGCTCACGACGGTTCGTCGTACTTGTGACAGTCTGTCCTGCCATTCCGTCACGAAGTTCAGAGAGTCGATTTTCAGTACCCCTTTTTAGAATTTCTAAGTGTTTTGAAACGAGACACCCTCGACGGTCCGTCGTGCCGACGACGGTCTGTCGTGGTACCCGTCGTTCCAGCCAGGATTTCCAGAATTAAAATCTGCTGCTCAAAACGACTAAATAGGTCATTACAATAGATACCAATTTACCCATCCTTCGTCCTCGAACGGTCACAAGAAGAAAGACAAGGGCGAGAAGGAGTACCTGAATCTTTAAACAGATGTGGGTATCTTTCTTGCATATCCGCCTACTTCTCCCAAGTGGCTTCTTCAACCGGTCGATTCTTCCATTGAACTTTGATGGATGCAATCTCCCTCAACCTCAACTTGCGGACTTCCCTATCTAAGATAGCAACCGGTTCCTCCTCATAAGACAGATTCTCATCAAGCAAAACTGAATCCCAACGGATGATGTAGTTTCAATCCCCATGGTATCTTTTCAACATGGACACGTGAAATACCGGATGTACTCCGGACAGCCCTGGAGGCAAGGCTAATTCATAAGCCACCTCCCCTACTCGCTTTAGTACCTCAAATGGTCCAATTTACCTTGGACTTAACTTACCCCTTTTTCCAAACCGCATCACCCCTTTCATGGGTGAAACCTTCAACAAGACTTGTTCACCTTCCATGAACTCCAAGTCTCTAACCTTTCGATCCTCATATTCCTTTTGTCTACTTTGGGCCGCTAAAAGCTTCTCTTGAATAGCTTTCACCTTCTCCAAGGAATCCTTCAACAAATCAGTACCCCAAGGTCTAACTTCAAATGCATCAAACCAACCAATGGGATATCTACATCTCCTCCCATACAATGCTTCAAATGGAGCCATGTCAATGCTGGAGTGATAGCTATTATTGTATGAAAACTCTGCCAAGGGTAAGAAGTTATCCCAATGGCCACCAAATTCTATCACACATGCACGAAGCATATCATCCAACACTTGAATCGTTCGCTCAGACTGACCATCGGTCTGAGGATGAAATGCAGTACTAAGGTCCAATCTAGTACCCAATTCAGCATGCAATGTTTTCCAAAACTTAGAAGTAAACTGCGTACCTCTATCTGATATGATGGAGAGTGGAACCCCATGCAACCGAACCACCTCCGAGATATAGATTTTTGCTAATTTTTCTGCATTATAAGTCACCTTGACCGGAATGAAATGAGCAGACTTAGTTAACCTATCAACAATCACCCAAATGGAGTCATACTTACCCATTGTCTTTGGAAGACCAACCACAAAGTCCATTGCGATTCTCTCCCACTTCCATTCAGGAATGGGCATTCTCTGAAGTGTTCCTCCGGGCCTTTGGTGTTCATATTTCACTTGTTGACAGTTTGGACACTTGGCAATAAAGTCAACAATATCACGCTTCATTCTACTCCACCAAAAGTGTTGCTTTAGGTCACGATACATCTTGGTTGCACCCGGATGTATAGAATACCTTGAACTATGAGCCTCTGCCAAAATAGTGTTGATCAAATCATCGATGCGGGGTACACATACCCTTCCCTTAATCCTCAACACACCTTCCTCATCGATTGTTGCTTCTTTAGCCTCTCCTTGCAACACTTTATCTCGAATCTGGATCAACTTCTCATCATCAAACTGCTTCCCCTTAATTTTGTCAAGGAAGGAGGATCTTGCCTCCACACAAGCTAACAATCCTCCTTTCTCATTTACTTCTAACCTCATGAGGTCATTAGCAAAAATCTGCACTTCTCTAGCCAATGGGCGTCTACAAGCTTGCAAATGAGCTAGACTTCCCATGCTTCCCGCCTTTCTACTCAAGGCATCTGCCACAACATTCGCCTTCCCCGGATGATACAAAATGGTGATGTCGTAGTCCTTCAGTAGTTCCATCCATCTCCTTTGTCTCAAGTTCAAATCTTTCTGAGTAAAGACATACTGTAGACTACGATGATCCGTATAGACTTTACACTTAACCCCATATAAATAGTGCCTCCATTGCTTTAGTGCAAACACTACCGCGGCCAATTCCAAGTCATGAGTTGGATAGTTACGTTCATGCACTTTTAATTGTCTTGAAGCATAAGCAATCACGTTTTTCTCTTGCATTAGCACTGCACCCAAACCCGAATAGGATGCATCACAATAGACAATGAAATTCTTACCCTCTACCGGCAAGGTGAGAATAGGTGCGGTAGTCAACAAAGTCTTGAGTTTCTGAAAACTTTCTTCGCACTCATCCGACCACACAAATGGAACATTTTGCTTAGTCAAGTTCGTCAGTTGGGAAGCAATAGAAGAGAATCCCTTGACAAATCGGCGGTAGTAGCTAGCTAAGCCAACAAAACTCCGTATTTCTGACACATTAGTGGGTCTTACCCAATTCTTCACTGTCTCAATCTTAGAAGGATCCACCATCACTCCCTCCTTAGAAACCACGTGCCCCAAGAAGGACACTGCATCTAGCCAAAACTCACACTTAGAGAACTTGGCATAAAGCTTTTTCTCCCTCAACATTTCCAATACCATTCTCAAATGCTCCTCATGTTCCTTCTTGCTTTTAGAGTATATCAGTATATCATCAATAAACACGATCACAAAGAGATCCAAATATGGCTTAAAAATCCCATTCATCAAGCTCATGAACGTAGCAGGGGCATTCGTAAGACCAAAGGACATCTCTACAAATTCATAATGTCCATACCTAGTTCTAAAAGCAGTCTTCCGCACATCCGTTGCTCGTATTTTCAATTGATGATAACCGGATCTCAAGACAATCTTAGAGAAGACACAAGCACCTTGTAGTTGATCGAACAAGTCATCAATGCGAGGAAGAGGATACTTGTTCTTAATAGTTACCTTGTTCAACGTCCCGTAGTCTATGCACATCCGAAAACTCCCATCCTTCTTCTTCACAAACAAAACCGGAGCACCCCAAGGTGATGCACTTGGTCTAATGAAGCCTTTGCTCAACAACTCTTGAAGTTGAGCCTTTAACTCTCTTAACTCCGCGGGAGCCATTCTGTAAGGGGGTATAGAAATGGGGCGAGTGCCCGGTTCAAGATCGATACAGAAGTCAATATCCCTATCTGGTGGCATACCAGGAAGATCTGCGGGGAACACATCCAAAAACTCGCAGACTACCGAAACCGACTCAATCGAAGGTACTTGGGTAGTGTTATCCTTGAGATGGGCCAAGAAAGCTAAACAACCCTTTACCAACCATTTTCTTGGCACGAAGAAAGGAGATGATACGCACCGGGTTGGAAGTGTAGTCCCCCTCCCACACTAACGGGTCTGTCCCAGGTTTGGCTAATGTTACCGTCTTAGCATTACAATCCAAGATCGCAAAATTCAAAGAAAGCCAAGTCATACCCAGAATTACATCAAAGTCAACCATTTCTAGGATAACCAAATCTACATAGGTGTTGCTCCCCACAAAGTTCACCAAACAAGACCTATATACCTTTTCAACTACCACAGACTCACCCACCGGAGTAGAAACACGAATAGGCATATCAAGTAATTCACAATGTAAATTTAGACCATTAGCAAATGATGAAGATACATATGAAAACGTGGAGCCAGGGTCAAATAATACAGATGCCATGCAATCACAAACCAAAAGATTACCTGTGATAACAGCATCAGACGCCTCCGCTTCAGATCTCCCAGGGAAAGCGTAACAATGGGCCCTATCACCCATCTGTCCATTGCCCCTACCATGTTGTGTCGTAGTGGCTCTAGTTTTCCCATCACCTCTGTCGTTGTGGTGACCACCATTACCTCGACCACCACGTCCTCCAAAAAAACGGCCTCTACCATGACCACCTCTACCTCTAGCTATTAGGGGTCTGTAACTCTGTTTTGGACAATTCCTCCTAATATGTCCAACCTCCCCACATCCATAACACTCTCTGGAGTCAGGCATAGGTCTCTCGGAGTAGTGTTGACCGTTCTGAGGTGGACCCCCAACTACAGTCTGTAGTGAACACTGAATTGGTCGAACTGAGTAAAATCCGGAACTCTGTCCTCTAGAGTAAGAACCATTAAACTCACCTCCCCTTCGAAACCTTTTTGATGTCGATGTCGTGGTGAAGTCATCTGGCTTCACTCCTTCCACCTCTATCACAAAGTCTACCACCTCTTGGAAGGATTTTGCCGTAGCCGCTACCTGTAAGGCTGAAATCCGCAATTCTGACCTCAACCCCTTCACAAAACGGCGAATCCGTTCTTGTGGACTGAAACAAAGTTGGGTGGCATACCTGGAAAATGCGCGGAATTTAGCCTCATATGCATTAACCGTCATCCTTCCTTGCTCAAGACTCAAGAACTCATCCCTTTTTCTGTCTCTCAAAGTCCTTGGGATATACTTTTCCATAAACAAGCTAGAGAACGATGACCAAGTCATAGGTGGTGCCTCTGTTGGTTGACACTCAACATGTGACCGCCACCACATTTTGGCGTTCCCTTGAAACTGATAACTCACGAACTCCACGCAAAACCGTTCTACGATACCCATCTTGTGTAGTAGCTCATGACAATCAACCAGGAAATCGAAAGCATCCTCAGATTCTGCACCCTTGAAGACTGGAGGTTTCAATTTCAAGAACTTACTGAAAAGTTCATGCTGATCATTTGTCATTATAGGCCCAGTAGTCAGACGTGGAAATGTGCCTATTTCTAATGAGGCGTCCATGCGGGGAGCCCCAGTAGCGGCATGTTGTACCTCTGAAACTGGAGGTGTTGGTGCAGAAACCACTGGAGGTGCCTGACCCTGATCAGATATCCCGCTAAGATAAGCAAGAACCTGATTGATCATCTCTGGGGTAGGTTGGGGTGGCAATTCCTCATTTTGCACTTGTTCATTCTCCCCTTCCTCACCCTCTCTTATCACCTCCTCGGTCGGTGGAGGAGTCACCGCCCTAGTGTCAGATGGGCTAGGGGCTCGTCCTCTTCCTCTAAAGGACGTCCTCCCACGACCTCTTCCACGGCCTCTTACCGCTGCTCTTCCTCGAGCCACAGCCCCAGTGGCTGGCTCAGACGTTTCTTGCCGTGCCGTTGTTGCTGCTGGTGTGGTCGTTGCTCTAGTTCTAACCATCTGCGAAATAGAGTGAAGATGGTCAGATACCAATTCGTATCACCTAGATACCAATTGGACTCAAGTGGAAGCACGAAAGAAAGAATGAAAGAGTGAAATTTTCCTAAAGTCTTATAGCCTCTCAAGGAAAAGTAAAGGCGTCCCCCTACCATTGCTTAAGACTCTACTAGACTCGTTCTTGTGTGATGAAACCAATGAACCTAATGCTCTGATACCAAGTTTGTCACGACCCAAATCGGGGCCGCGATTGGCACCCACATTTACCCTCCTATGTGAGCGAACCAACCAATCTAACCCTTATCATTTTAACATATCTCAACTGAAAGTAATGCGGAAGACTTAACTCATTAATAAAATCAAATCAATAACTATTATTATCCCCAAAATCTGGAAGTCATCATCACAAGAACATCTATGATCGAATTACTAAACTAAAAATGTCTAAGAAGCTAAAACAAATAAAAGCTAGTCCATGCCGGAAGTTCAAGGCATCAAGACTTGAAGAAGAAGACCCAGTCCAAGCTAGACGCATTAGCTCACCCTGAATTTCCGATGTAGTGAAGACTGGCTAGAATTACTGCTGAGTTGAAGTTGACGGAACGTTTGCTGCATTCCACAAATAACTAAGAAGAAAACATAAAAGTAGGGGGTCAGTACAACCACAAGTACTGAGTAGATATCATCGGCCAACTCAAATTAGAAGATAATATATATCAAGTAATATTATAAATCAACTATAAACTCAACATGTAGCAACAACAAGTACTATAATCATCAACAAGTACCATCAAGTTCATCCATGAGGGCTCAAGCCTCAATACCATACTCATTTGGGAATTAAGTTTATTAGATTGAGTATATTTATCATCTTTCAAGATTCATTATCTTTCTTCCTCTTGTGTCGGTACGTGACACTCCGATCCCCTACCACTATTTGTCGGTACGTGACACTGCGATCCCCTAATTCTACGTGTCGGTTCGTGACACCCGATCCCCTATATGTGTCGGTACATGACACTCCGATCCCCTAATGTGTCGGAACGTGACACTCCGATCCCCTATATGTGTCGGTACGTGACACTCCGATCCCCTAATTCTACGTGTCGGTTCGTGACACCCATCCCACTAATACTATGTGTCGGAACGTGACACTCCGATCCACTAATACTATGTGTCGGAACGTGACACTCCGATCCACTAATACTATGTGTCGGAACGTGACACTCCGATCCACTAACCTCATTCTATCCGTTCATCAAGCCTTCTCTATACCAAGGCATCACCAATCCCATTACTTTAATTTATCAAGCCTTCTTTTATACCAAGGCATCATCATTAATATTATAGATTAAAGTTTCTTTCAAGATTTGGGATTCAATGGTTTTCATCATGCTTGTTTTATTAAATTACATAATCATATTCATGCAAGCATACAATTAAGCATATAGACAGGTTTACAATACCACCAATACATATCATTCACTATTAAGAGTTCACTACGAATATCGTAAAAACCATAACCTACCTCCACCGAAGAATTGGAATCAACAAGTAATTTCCCAAGCTTTGATATTCCCTCTGCCTCTTGATCGATCAATTTCTCTCTCTCTTTGTTCTTTCTATTTTCTTTATTCCAACCCTCTTTCTTTTACCCTAATTAACATATAATTAAGTGTAAAAGATGGCAATAATACCCCACTAATTAACCCAAAGTTATCTCTTTTATCCCTCAAGAATCTGAGTTATTAATATAAACCCACGAAATCTATAATTAAGGAAAGAATAGTCCAAAACGTCCCTTAAAACTTAACCAGAAATCCGACTCCAACTGGGATTAGGCAACCTGTGACGGGCCGTCGTGCCTGCAACGGTCCGTCACACAGGTCGTCGTAACAATCAAAACTCTATTTTTCACCAAGGACACTGTGACTGTCCATCACACCTGTGACGGTCCGTCCTGCACTTCCGTCATGACGGTCAGAGACTCGTTTCCCGTACCAAATTCTCAAAAGTTGAAGTGTTTTGAAACGGGGGCTCACGACGGTTCGTCGTACCTATGACAGTCCGTCCTGCCATTCCGTCACGAAGTTCAGAGAGTCGATTTTCAGTAACCCTTTTTAGAATTTCTAAGTGTTTTGGAACGAGACACCCTCGACGGTCCGTCGTGCCCACGACGGTCCGTCGTGGTACCCGTCGTTCCAGCCAGTTTTCCAGAATTAAAATCTGCTGCTCAAAACGACTAAACAGGTCGTTACAGATATTCAGGAATAAAGAAGTAGATTCCCTCAAGGTTCTATGGAGGAAAAAGTATGTTAAGAGTGATACTTTGTAGTTGGAGGCCGATATGAGGTCCTGTTACGCTCATTTTTTTTCCTTCTTGTCCTAGTTAAAGTTGCCGTTAGTAGTTCCTTTTTGTTCCTAGTGTATTGGGATTCATGTGTATTGTTGAGCTTTGCATGATATCCTTGTTGTGTGCATATTAATTTGAAACTTCATGTTTAATGTATCTTGTGTTTTCATTAATTTATGTGTCCCTCATGATTGTTTTGCAATTTAGTATAATGATGGTGTATTTGAATTTAGGAAACGTTTTATTGAACATGCTTAGTTATATTTTGATAAAAATGGCATATTGGCTCTTTAATGTTTATGTTGAGATCATTTGCGTTCGAGAAGGTAGTTTCTCTTTATGTGATATGAAATGATAAGTCTTTTGCATATTGTGTTGTGGATGTATTTCTAACTTCCTTGGGAGGCATTATTATCATTTGAGAATGGAGTAGATGTTTCCTTTTTTTAATTTTTCTATATTGTTATGTTACTTTCTTGTTTGGATGCTAATCTTGAGTATTTATTTAACTTATAATTATTTAAGGAGTTATTCGGGCAAGAATGTTCAGAAGGTGGAGATATTGTAACACTCGGAAAAATGCTAGGTTGAACTAAAGACTAAATGTTTAAATAAATTAATCCCAGAATTATTAGTAAGCCATTTAAAGTTAGGAATAAAATAATTTTGAAGTTAGACCGTGGGTCAAGTTCCAAGGCAAGGGTCAAGCCAAGGAAAAAGGCCATGGCTGACCCTATTAAGTGGCTACATCCCCAAGCCTTCACGAGGGGAACCACGACCCTTGTTCTACTCCACGGCTCGTGAAGGGGGGTCGTGAGACTCTCATAGTATTTGTTAGGCAATGGTGAATATTTGGGGAATTGCTGCCTAAGGTCATCACGGGCAGCATAACAGGCCTTGGTGAACTTTACAAAGAGGAGGATGCTTCATGCACTTGATGTAGTCTTGTAGTGTGTTTCAACAAAATAAAAAGGTACTACCTCAGTCCTCATGACAAGCACCACAGCGTGTGGTGATCCCCATTGCTCGTGATGGAGCTCATGAGCCTGGATGGATACCATTAAATGAAGATCTAATGTGACATTTGCTTATTAAGTCAAATTAATGTAGGATTGTTTAGGGTATTTTAGGGGGTGGTATGTATATTTTTAAGTCATTTTTCACCCAATATCAAACCAAAAAACAAAAATACCCAAATAATTCCCACAAATTCCAATTCTGTAAAATTTTAGTTTATCGAAAAGTTCCTACATTGAAGAACACAAAAAGATTCAACATTAAGGTCAAGCTCAGAGATTGCCATCCCAATTTCGTGTTGAAGATTCAAACAAGGTATGGGAACCTTCATTCATTGAATTGATTTCTCCATAAAGCCCTTCCACTTCTAATTTTGAATTTGGGAATTTATTCAAAATTAGGGATTTGATTATAACCAATGGTTCTTTTCAAAAACACTTTCTTTATGTTTGTTATACTATAATATAATGAAATTTATGTTTAATGGGGTTTTTTTTATTGTTAAACTTCTCTTGAACCCATTTTTTTATCCATGACGCCAACTTTATTGATGCAATGTGAATACTTAGGATATGATCTATGTTAATTTATTCCATTAGTCTTATTCTATGCATCCTTTAAGTATTAGTTATATATGTGATGGCAATATGTGATCTATGACCCTTGAAGAGTAACTTTTAAGTGTTAAATCTTTAATTATAGCTTTAAAGGTAATGTATGAAGGTACTGTATGTTTAAGATTCTTACATACAAATTGTTGATCCACTTATAAGGTGGAGTTCTTACTTTTAATGAATATTATTTATGAAGTTATATACCACCTTAATGGTGAATATCTAACGACTAATGTGTGAATTGTGGTATTGTTGAAAGACTAATTTACTTTAATACTAGACATGACTTAGTATGGGTTGTCTTGGATAATTATATGATGATTCTAAGGTTCAGAGTAGGTTGAATCAATGGGCTATGTGTGAGTGGTATTGAATGAAGGGTAATGTACTCCTTCACATATGAACTTAGAATTCACCTTAACTATGTATAAATTGGAGAATAATTCTTAGAATTGAGAGGATATGGAAAATGAGGTAGAATCCTTCACGCTAGTATTAGGTCGGGTATCTACATATACTCTCATTAGATTCAAACTCTCCTACTAGTACTATAGGCTGGGTTTGTAGAAGCAATCTTCTTATCCCATAAATATGTGACCATATATATCTTAGTTAGTGTATCCACATTATAATTATATTTGTATTTTTTTACCTTAGGCAAGTAGAACGAATTATTTTCGGTGTGGGGTTATATGACTATCAGATTCCATATAGGTCACATGTTTTATGTCGGTTAATGCTATTCTACTTATGCAATAAGATAATGAGTATGGCTTGAACTACACTTGTGATTTCTTTATAATCTCTTTGTGTAAAAACGATTTGCCTAGTTTGACTTGGTACGAAGTTTTAAAAAAGAAAGAAGAATTTTTAATCTTGTGGTATTAATTTAAATTCATGTCAAATGTACCAAAATGTTCTTTAATCTTGTAGTCTTAAAAATGCCACATGAAAATTAAAAGTTAAAGTGTTGCCAAAAAACAAAAGGGGTCATTCTTTTTGAAACAAACTAAAAAGGAAAGAGGAACATTCTTTTTTAAACGGAAGGAGTACTTAGTAGGTGTTGGGGTATGGGACTTCACCTTTATATGTCACAAGTAAGAGATGGAGGTATGATATATGTTGATTTGATTGTTGTTAAGATATGACCCTCCTTATGTATATGTGATGAACATGGCTACTTACTTATGTATGTTTATGGATTATGATGAGGTCTAAAGTTTATATGTGTAACTAAGGTCATTCAAAATCGATACTTACTATAGTTTGTATTATGGGATGCCAACTATACATGGAACAAGTACTTTTATAGTGTTTCTAAGGTGATGGTCCTACTATGTTATTAAGAATGATGTATAAATGGTATTATGACTTGTATTATGTCATTATGGGCATAAATGGTCTTCAAGTTAATATATGCGTGATTTTGACTTAAATGTCCTTTTTAGTACATTAAAGGATTTTGACGAATGTTTTCATACTTAGTGATTTAGTACTAATCCCTTCTCTTCTACATCTCCTATACGTGTGGTTTTGGGTCGTTGAAGTGCTTTTAGTCCATTCTTGAAGAAAACATTTGTTTCTACCTCCATGTTTTGGTGAGTCTTGAACTCTAAGGAAAGAATGTTATTTATTCTTGTTCTAGTTTACTTTTCTTTTTAAAGACTATATTGTAATTTCATATAAAAAGACTTTTCTAATGATTTAACGGATATGTCCCAACTTTCTTACTCTTATGCTTAGATGGTGTAATTATGCAAGTCTAGATTCCATTTATCTTATATTAAGGAAGTTGAACATGGATTGTCAGATATAATAAAGATATGTTGAGGGCTGTTATGCAACCCCTTCAGGGTCAAGTACATCATATAATATTCTAGAGGGTAGCCCAGGTCATGACATCCATTATGACATGGATATTTCAAAGATCATGGTCTTTCCTCAAATAACTAAGGAAACAAAAAATTAAGCAAATGAATAAGGAAGCAAAAAGAGTTAGTCTCGATGAGCAAGGTCAACCAAAGTAAAAAAAGAGGTTTCATAACAAGGATTCCCCAATAACCTCCAAGGATAAGATGTCTACATCAAATAATAAAGGAGGAAATGGAGGTGGTTCATTATTTAAAAGATCCATATGTGGCAAGTCTAGGATGAAACATTTATAAAAAATCCCTTGCCATTCTTTCGATGAAGAAAGAAGGGTCAGAAGATGAGGGATTTTGCAACACTCATGGTAAGAGGAATAATGGCAAAGCAAGTTTATAATAATGGTATGGTTCCTATGTTTATATTATGTTAACCTTAGTTAGGTGTTATGTTAAGTGGGGGTAGTATGTATAATAATAAGGTTTAGAAAGTTACTATATTATTATCTCTTTCCGTCTATTCTTTTTCAAGATTGAGACCTAAAGTCCCTTGTAGCTTGTTTCATGTTTTGTAGTCATTACTGTGTATGAATTTTCATTGGCTTCCTTATAATATGCATGTTCTTGATTGATTTTATCTTTAAAAAGCGAAAATAAATTTATATTATTTATGTTCCTAATGTTGATATACATCTAGATAGATTGTGTTTGTGCTTCATGGGTCAAAATCTTAATCATGCTCATATGGTATTTTGTTAAGAGTTGCATAATCTTTCTTATGATTTTATGATGGGCCTGATGTGTGTTGTATAAAGCAATTCCTCCAATGTTGTGTGAAATGTTGATGTTTTGATGAATAATGGGTAGTAGATCTAGTTCCTACATTCTTGACTAGCATTGATGTTTTTGGATGTGGAGTTGATATTTACTCCTATTTTTGTTCGTTGTTGATGATGTTGCATGCATGATCGAATTCTTGTTTTGTGAGTCTTTAACCCCCTAAAGTGTTTAAACGTGTCATTCTAAGACGAATGTTTTTATTTTGGGGATAATGTATTGACCTGTAAAATTCAATAGGTTAAACTATAGTCTAATGATGTTGTGTTGAGGTTACTTTGAGGTTTCTTGTTATATAATCTTATAGTCATCCTCTTTTGAGGGGTTTTAGTGAGTCATTGTCAAGGTAAGTATTAGTCTTTGTAATGGAAGGACCCTTCTTATTGTTGTATAACAGTAGCAAGGGAAAGTTCCAAGCTAAGTTGCAAGGCCTAAGCCAAAGGCCAAGGCTGCCCAACTTTGGCCATGCTCTGTCCCAAGTTCATGAACCACTTCACGGCCAGTGGTCTTGACCACGGTCCATAGAAGTTGCCATGAAGGTCCCTTTGTGGCGTAGTAGGCAAGCCAGTGTGGCCAAGATACTACCCCAAATTCTCGGATCACTTCACGGTCACTGGTCTCAAACACGGTCTATAGATGTGGACTTTATAATTTCTTAGCATTGTCGGGGTTAGAACTGAAGAGGAGTTCACTTCCCAGAGGACCATTAGCACCACCACGGACAGTTGTCCCATTTCAAGGACACTAGAAGTGGGCCTTGTCCCTGTCGCGGCTGCCACAGATAAGGATTTAATAGTAGTTTCTTATCAACAAATTATTAAAAAGGGTTGATTTTAAATAGTTTAAATCATTAGTATATGTTGTTTTAAGTCTTACAACACTTCATTAACTTCATTGTTTATAATTACCCATATAAAAACCCTAGAGTTCTACTTCTCTCAACAATTTCACTCTCAAAACTCAAGGAATAAGAAGAGCGAATAAAGCTTGGGTTTGTGGATTTCAAAGTGTTTATTCCTCAATTTTCGTCAAGGATTCTTGATAAAGGTATGACTATCCTTCATCTAGGGTAGCTTTCACCCCTCGAGTCAATCTCGAAGAAGTTTTCAAGTTTTTGAAAAACTCTAGGTTTTACTTAAACTCGTGGGTTCCTAACCAAACGTTTGAAAATGGTTATGAATGGAATACTATTACTTTATTAGTGTTTAATTTATTATTTATGATAAAAATACTCTATGAACCAATGAATACTCTCAATTCCTATAATGTACCTTAATGAAATGGATTTGTTAATTATGAGATTTTATGAATTGAACATGAATTGCTTTAGGTTATTTAATTGTATAATTATCCATAATTTAATAATAGGTAATTATAGTGTGTTTTAATTATTTTATGTACCCATGAATAGAAAGTTATGATCAATTACTTATTGAATTAGAATTATAAATTAGATGTTGATCGACTTGAAAGGTGGAGGTGCTTATTTATTTTTTCAAATGTAAGTTGAGGAGGGGTATCTAGTAGAAAGCCTTTATCACATAATGATGACTAATGTTACGGTTTTGAAGTACACTATCGGGAATAACGCTAAGAACCATCTTGATAGTGATATGAGGTAGAATCTCTCATTTGAGTTTATGTGGGGTTTCTAGTATCAATCTTTTCATATGGATACCTTCACGTGAGTTTAGGTGGGATATCTTGTAACGATCAACCTATCCCATAACCATGCATCCTCATAGTTCTATTTCTAGTGGATCCATAGAAGCTAAAAAGCAATTGTCCTGACTTAAAAAAGTAGGAATCCATTATTTGGTGAGGGTGACACGCGGATTCTATGAATTGCACAATTTGTCTATGTAAGTTAAGGCTTACCCCCACAAAGAATGTTAATTAACTATTGCTTATGACGAATGTGGTACTTAGTATTGTTTGTATTAGGGAATGACATCCATCCATTGCACAAGTAGGATTTGAAAGTAGTCATGGTGTGTCCTTTTATAATTTCTAATGAATGAAAGTTCTCTTAATGAATGAATGTGATGTTATGATGATTCTAATGATAAGGTCGACTTAATGAATAATGAATGAAGGTTCACTTAACTAAGATAATCAATAAAGTTAACTTATAAACGTCATGAAATGATGTATGCGTTACTTAGATTTTCTTATTAATTACTTCCATGTATTGACATAAATAATATGAATGTGCCTAGTATATGTTGGCTTCAAAGGAATACTTACTACGAGTACATTGCACAAGTATTACCTAGGGTTCCCATAGAAGATGGTTCTAATATGTTGATATGACTTATGTAATGTTCATGACTATTATGAATAGATGTTGTTTTAAGATGGAAAGGATGAAAGGAAAGTTCACTTTTAGTGACCTTAACGTGTTACTAAGTGTGGATAGTTGTATGGGACCATATTACTACATTGCACAAAGTATAGTTTGAAGGTTACATGAATTTAAAGCTTAATTTGAAGGTAATGTGATTATGTACTGATTGTGTCCTAATGTGAATATATAAATTGTAGTTTGTTATATTTGTATTTTATGCCTATTATGCAGGTGTTTCTAATGTTTTATCAAAAGATCATATGTATGACTTTACAACAAAATGTCCCTTCTGAAGCATGTTTTTGCATGATCATCATACTTTGTGTTGTGCTAAATCCAAATTTTTTCTTGTTTTACTACAAATGTAAGTTCTGGCAAGTAATTGAGTTCTATAGTTCAAGGGCTTAGAAGGACTTACCAATATAAAGTGGTACGTCCTCATGAATCTAGGACAAGTGTTTGGAAGTTTCTTATATTTTATTTATAATTAATTATGTCTACTTTTTTTAATACATTCAATTTTAAAGGGTCGTGACCATATCATTAGTTACAATGTCTTATTAAGATGACCATGTGAGAGAGTAGACATCATATACATTTTTAAATGATGTATCTTTGAAGTGTATTCTTTTAACTAAGAAGTGTTAATTCCATATTGATTCTCTTATAATCTAATGTTATGAATGCTATGATGCTTGTATGAGACTCTGTGGAATCTTGTACATTATGTCACATCTTGGGGGTAATCTCGAGGAGTGACATAAAGCCTTGATTTTGAATATTTAATGTGATTGAAATGATAGTAGATTTTACTTTGTGATTTTATTGCACCTTTTTCCTGTTCGGTCGACGTGTGATGTTGATTTTCAGTGGAGATGTTAGCAAGCTAAGCTTGTCAATTTTGACAAGCTCATTTTTTTGAAGTACTTACAAAATTATAAAGGTTATTTAAATCGTTTTCCAGTTCAATTTGGATGGGATTAATTGTTTCAAGTTCTAGTGCCTCGTTGGCTTTCGTATTTGATATAGTTGTACTAATTTTCAAAGATATATGAAAATTAGTATGTAGAACTTCTTTGATGTGAGAGTATGAGCTATGTTATTTGTTAATTGGTTTTATTTGGTAGATTTAGCTACTGTTATGATTGATTTTTTTTTCATTAGTGGTGTGTGTTGCTCTCTCCACGTTAGGGGATTTTGTATCATTTATAAAAACTTGGTACCAAGATTTTTAGCGTGGCTTGTACATATACTTTTTTTTGTTTTTCTTTAAGTTTCCAACTCTTGTTCAACATGGGTTGAGTGAGTTCTAATAGGGTATTTTTTGTTTCTTGTATTTAATTTTCCCTGTGGTTTTTTTCGTGGGCCATCAAAATCTTTTTTTTGCATTGTAAATGTGTTCTCGATTTTCTGTTTTTACTAGGAATGTTAGTTTGGTCTATTTATTGTTGGTATTTGGGACACCCCTTAGCTAGAAAGAAGTTAGAAATTGGATATAGTCATTTTTGGAAAGAATATAAATATTTGGAAAATTTGTTAACTATGTAAAGTTGTTTTTTTAAAAACTTTCAATGACCATATCTTATAGATATCGATGAGTTAGTTGTGTTTCCATCTATCATATGAAGTATTTTAGAATAATCTTTCAAACATCGCTGAGTTTACGTGATTCCATGTTCTTATTAGAGATATATGCCCATTTGAAGTTGGGATGTTCAAATAACTGGAGTTCAATAATGATTTTAGAAAGGCATTATGGTCTGTTTAATTTCATACGCGATTCCTTTAAAATCATTTTTGGTAATTAGCTAGGGTCTATTGGGAAAGGAATCATCTTACGGTTTACGATATTGAGTAAGGGTCTTTGACAAGAGAAGAGTAGAAGAGAAAGGAGGAGAAAGAGAATAACCTTCAGGTTCTTCAAGATTCCTTGTGTATTCCTTCAAGGGATGATCCCTACGAGTTATTTGAATTCAGGCAGCGTTGGGTTCGTTCACCCACATGCCAAACATGTTTATTTAAGTATGATTTTTGTCCTAAAATATTGAAACTTTTATGTTTTATATTCTTGAATTTCTTTTGTTCTTGAATTAGGGGTGAGATTGAGGAGTTCTTGAGAGATTAATGTCTATTGTTAGGTTGTTTTGAGTTAAATAATTCTGTACCTATTCTGGGTATCTTAATCTAAACAAAATTGGAGAAAATATAATCAAATTTAGGTGAATTGGGGTTATAAAACGATGAACGAACAAGTAAGACACATCTTAGACCTGATCCTTAAGATTGACAAAGTTTCTCGCGTCTTACTAAAAAAATTATTCTTGACCAAATAATAAGATGCATCTACACATACCAGGAATGCTTCCACACAGCGATTTCACGATCTTTTCTCAGGTTCAACAATCTAAAAACACTCATAAACATCATGAGATCTTTCGTATCACAAATCACAATCCTTGAATCCAAAATTCAACTAAAGGATTAGTTTACAGTCGATTCAAGTCAACAGAATTTAAGAGCCATGCAAAAAGATGTTCATAGACTTGTCCGAAAGTCTTTTACAAACGATATAACTTTGTTTTAAGACTTGGGTTTTGAGTTGAGTAAAGAGTAAAGTTGAAATTCATTTCTTCATAATTATATGAGGATTATGTATTCTCAAAGAATTTAAAATGGATTCACATTTAAACAAGAAAGAAAAATTTTATTTCCAAAGAGACTTTAAGCTAGTTTTAAGTAAAGAGTAAACACTTTCACAATTAAACAATAGGGGAAACTTTGATTTTCAAGATATCCTTCCAGATAGTTTTTTGAGAATATCAAATCACATAAAGAATTATGTTTATAAACATAAGAGCAATTACCTTACTTTTTGGAGTAGTATAGAGCACATACATATGGGAGAGTTTAAACCACTCACAACCCGCATAAACTATGTAGTCATCATAGGTAGAAAAGGGTCATACTTTTTTAGTTGTTTCAAGTAGTTATTTTTAGCATAGACTGTTGAAGAAAATTTGTATTTAACGTTCTATGAACTCGGCAATGTACAGGTCGACCCTGGCAGCGTGAGGAAAAATATTCTATCCCCACAATGATCTTATTTAGTGGTTGTTGGTTTGAGAAACATCCACAATAGTAATTGTATTCCTATATAAACTATTTATTTGTATTTTACATACATATTTATATGTATCTTTGCATACACACAAAGTTAACATCATGTTTTAAACAACTTTCTTTATGTTGCACTTGATTTAACCGGCTTTATACTGAAATGAGTTCAGTTATATTGAGTTTATTTGAAATAGGTATGTTCGTCAATTCCTTTCAAGCTTATTTCTAGTATTAGAATTACCCTCGTATACTTTTACATTCAATATAGTGATGTCACTTAGATATCATCTTATTTATGATACAGACACTATTAACTAAGATTAGCATCCTAAACATCATTGATCCAGTTGAGCTCTCAGAGTCTTGGGGTTAGACTCCTTGATTCAGGAGGATCCTTTTTATTGCTTTCACTATTATTATTAGTTCATTAAGATGTCTTGGGTCTTGTCCAGACATTATCTCAGTTTTTAGAGTTTTCATAGATAGTCATATGTTTGTTTTTTAGTGTTTCATTATCATTGTCTTATGTTTGATACTTGAGTTTGTGTTAATGTCCAGTTGAATATATATTTATAACATTCAAGTTTATTACACATATTTATCTTTGTGGAGTTAAGTTAGTATGTAAGATAGGTCAAGGGTCCCTTTGTGGCCAACAATTGTTCTCAAGTTTGAGTCCCTCCCATGGTATAGGTTCGGCGGGTGACAATACTAATATGGTCTATTTAATATAATGTGTCTCTTTTTGGCTCACTGTCTCGGTGTAAATTTATGGCTTGACATAGATAATATTGTTGTAGGTTTGTTTCCTTTGTTTTATTTTTTTTGGATAAACAATTGTGGTTCATACTTCGTTTTCTTTTACAATTGTTGGTTCAGTTCTGAAATCATTATTCAATCTAACTTAGGTGAAATTTGAAGTATATCTGATACCTTTCGAGGACAAGAATGGATCAAATGACAACGTCTTCCGGAATATGTACAGAGGGGAGTACATGGTTCATACTCAATATTTCCTAGATGTGTTCTTACCAATACTTCCGTTGGAAAAAACTTGACAAGAGGTGAGATAATTCATTACCTAGCATATCTACATTTGTTAGTGTTCATTGTAACTTTGTCTATTAATTGAATGGATCCTATTCTGCTTCCTATTTTTTGGAGTATTCTTTTAAGATTGTAAATTTAGTTGACGGTTAAGGATATGTAATCCAAATACTAGAGAACTTAATATCGGATCCAGAAATATTAAATTTAGATTCCCATCTACGGACTGCGATGAAATGTGAACCTATGAACCGTGGCCCTTTGTGAAGGACTTTTTCATAGTTTTATTGTCGAATAAGGTTTATAAGATAGTATTCTTCTCCTAGGTGAATAAGTTTTTTTTTGTACCCAGCCACAGGGCTTAGAGTCTCTTTTGGAGATATAATTATCCCACCTTCTTCCCTACTAGTTTAAAAATTGAAGCAAGCCTCCAGGGAGCATACAATAGAAGTTAAACAGCTAATTCTATAGGAATAGAGTTTTGATAATTTTGGTGTTTTCTTGTTCATCCTGGTGTAACGACCTGTTTAGTCATTTTGAGCAGCAGATTTTATTTCTGGAAAAATGGCTGAGACGACGGACCCCACGACGGACCGTCATGGGCACGACGGACCGTCGCAGTGTCTCGTTTCAAAACACTTAGAAATTCTGAAATTGGGTACTGAAAATTGACTCTCTGAACTTCGTGACGGAATGGCAGGACGGACCGTCAAAGGCGTGACGGACCATCACAGATTCTTTAGTGGAAATTTAGTCTCTGAACTTTGCGACGACCTGCAGGACGGACGGTTGCAGGTACGACGGGCCGTCACAGACTGCGTAATCCCAGTCTGGGTCGGATTTCTTTAAATGTTTTAAGGGACGTTTTCGGACTATTCCTACTATAATTATAAATTTCGTGGGTTAATGTTAATAAGTCTAATTACTTAGGGGTTAAAAGAGGTAACCTTCAGTTAATTAGTGGGTTATTATTGCAATCTTTTATTCTTAATTACATGATAATTAGGGTGAACGAAAGAGAGTTTGAATAAGAAAAATAGAAAGAACAAAGAGGAGGAAAGGGAATCGAACGAGAAGAGAGAAACACAAGGCTTTGGGAAAATTCTTGCTTGATCACTAGTCTTCAGTGGAGGTAGGTTATGGTTTTTACGATATTCGTAGTAAACTCTTAATAGCGAATGATATGCATTAATAGTATTGTAAACCCTGCTATGTGCTTAATTGTATGCTTGCATGAATGTGATTATATAATTGTGATTATATAAGCATGAAGAAGTTATTGAATCCCAAATCTTGCAAAACCCTAATCTCTTGTTAATGATAGTGCCTTGGTATGAGAGAAGGCTTTATGAACTAAAAGTAATGAGATTGATGATGCCTTAGTATAAGAAAAGGCTTGATGAATTGATAGAATAAGATTAGGGGATCAGAGTGTCACGTTCCGACACATAGAATTAAGGATCGGATGTCACGAACCGACACGTAGTATTAGGGGGACCGGGTGTCACGAACCGACACGTAGATTTAGAGGATCTGGTGTCACGAACCGACACGTAGATTTAGGGGATCGGGTGTCACGAACCGACACGTAGATTTAGGGGATCGGGTGTCACGAACCGACACGTAGATTTAGGGATCGGAGTGTCACGTTCCGACACATAGTAGTAGGGGATCAGAGTGTCACTTACCGACACAAGAGGAATAAAGAATATGAGGGAGCGGAGTGTCACGTACCGACACAAGAGAAATAAAGATAATGAATCTTGAAAGATGCTAATATACTCAATCTAATGAATATAATTCCCAAATCAGTATGGTATTGAGGCTTGAGTCCTCATGTGTGAACTTGACGGTAATTTTTAATGATATAGTACTTGTTGTTGCTACATGTTGAGTATCATAGTTGATTTTATGATATTACTTGGTATATACTGTTTTCTATTTTGAGTTGACCGATGATGGTTCTACTCAGTACCCGTGTTTTGTACTGACTCCTACTTTTATGTTTTCTTCTTTGCATTTGTGGAGTGCAGCAAACGTGTCGTCATCTTCGACTCAACAGTAATTCTAGCCAGTCTTCACTACATCGGAAATTCAGAGTGAGCTAATGCTTCTAGCTTGGACTGGATCTTCTTTCTCATGTCTTGATGCCTTGAAGTTCCGGCACGGACTAGCTTTTACTTGTGTGAGCTTTTTAGAATACTCTTAGTTTAGTAATTTGATCATAGATGTTCTTGTGGTGATGACTTCCAGATTTTGGGGAATAATAGATGTTGAATTTTAATAGTCATTGAATGGGTTTTTTTATTAATGACTTTAAGTCTTCCGCATTACTTTCTGTTGATATACATTGAAATGTTAAGGTTTAGATTGGTTGGTTCGCTCACATAGGAGGATAAATGTGGGTGCCAGTCGCGGCTCGGTTTTGGGTCGTTACACCTGGAGACTAAAGTCGTCGAGGAGTTTTGTGACATAACTAATGTTTGTGTCTTCCATATCGGATAACATGAATTCGAGGAAACTTACTATTGAGATAAACTTTGATGTTAGCTATTCTTTCTTCTTCTTTGTCATTTGCTTAAGATCTGGTTCCTTTTCACTCATTTGTTGATCATTGATATTCATTGTTGGTTAGATTTTTCTTATTCTCAGGCGTTAATTTTGAGTTGGTGGCTAGTGTTTTTTCATACAATATACCTGCACAAAGAGAACTTCTTAAGGTAGGAGCTTGTAAGCTTCTCTATATAGTTCATAAAGTCTATATCTCATAAATATTACTAAAGTTCACAACCTAAATTCTAGAATTCTAAAATACTTCATGTTTTCGAAATTTCTAAATCCTACAATATATCAAGGTCTCTAAAGTTCACATCTTAATGTTCTAAAATCTTAGAAAAACTAAATTTTTCGAAAGTTCAGAACTTGAAGTTCTAAAATCTTACAATAATTAAAGATTTCTAAAGTTCTAAAATCATACTAAAATTCAAGTTCTCCAATATTCACAACTTAAAGTTCTAAAATCCTAAAATAAATCAAGAATTCTAGAGTTCAAAACCTAATTTCTAAAACCATACAAAAATTCAAGTTCTCTAATGTTCACAACTTAAATTTCTAAAATACTACAATATTGTAAAATTTCTAATCTAACTTTCATATGAAAATAGTAAAATAAAAAGTACACAATTTACTCCCTAGATAACAATAATGAAATACACAAATAAATGAATTTATAATACATGAATTCAACAAACAAAAATAATATACTATTTATAAAATCAAATGTAAATACTAGAATTTGGAAGAAGCTAAAATTAAATCATAATCTTTTAACAATGAGGAGAGGCAGTAGGTAGGGAAGAACGGGTGGTGAAGATGGGACTAGGAATAGTTAGTGAGGCTGACAGGATATGGTAAACGACGTCTGAAGGTGGTGGCAGAAACATGGCGTAAGTATTCTCTTAGAGAGAAGTTAGAAGATACAAGATAAAAGAGAGAGAACCATACATGAAAAAATTACGGAAAACCCATTTCTACCAGAATATAATTAAATATTAAAAATGGATACCATGTCTTTGTCCATTTTTTTTTCAAAAAAAAATTGACAAATATTTCGACCAAAAAGTGACGAACTTGGAGACTTTATCCGTCATTTTTTAAAAAGGTTTGACAAGATATTTTGATCCAAAAGGAACAGACAAAGACATGTTGTCCGTCGCTTTGTTTAACAAATTTAATGAAAATTGATTACAAACTATGAATAGGTGATTATTGTTTTATTTATAAATAATAACTTTCAATAAAAAGAATTGTATGATGTCTCTACATTTATTGAATAAATATTATATATATATATATATATATATATATATATATATATATATATATGTCACGACCCAAAGCCGGGGACGCGACTGGCACCCACATTTACCCTCCTATGTGAGCGAACCAACCAATCTAACCTTTAACATTTTAATACAATATCAACAAAAGAAATGCGGAAGACTTAAACTCATTAATAAAAACAATTCAAACTATTATTACTATTATCCCCAAAATCTGGAAGTCATCATCACCAGAACATCTATTTCAAATTACTAAGCTAGGAATGTCTAAAAACAAAATGACTAAAAAGCTAGTCCATGCCGGAAGTTCAAGGCATCAAGACTTGAAGAAGAAGACCCAGTCCAAGCTAGAAGCATTAGCTCACCCTGAAGATCCGGTGTGACGAAGACTGGCTTGATTTACTGCTGAGTTGAAGTTGACGGAACGTTTGCTGCATTACACAAATAACAAAGAAGAAAACATAAAAGTAGGGGATCAGTACAACCACAAGTACTGAGTAGATATCATCGGCCAACTCAAAATAGGGAACAGTATATATCAATAATAATGTAAATCGACTACAATACTCAACATGTAGCAATAACAATATTAATTCCTCAACAATTTCCGTCAAGTTCACACATGAGGACTCAAGCCTCAATACCATACTCATTTGGGAATTAAGTTCATTAGATTGAGTATATTCATTATCTTTCAAGATTCATTATCTTTCTTCCTCTTGTGTCGGTACGTGACACTCCGCTCCTCTATTTCTATCCTGGTGCCGGAACGTGGCACTCCGATCCTCATATACTATCATGGTACCGGAACGTGGCACCCGATACATATACTATCCTGGTGTCGGAACGTGACACTCCGATCCTCATATTCTATCCTGGTGTCGGAACGTGACACTCCGATCCTCATATTCATTCTATCCTGGTGTCGGAACGTGACACTCCGATCCTCATATTCATTCTATCCTGGTACCGGAATGTGGCACCCGATCCATATTCTATCCTGGTGTCGGTACGTGACACTCCGATCCTCATATTCATTCTATCCTGGTACCGGAACGTGGCACCCGATCCCCTAATTCATCAAGCCTTCTTTTACACTAAGGCATCATCATTCTCATTATATAATTTATCAAGCCTTTTTTCATACTAAGGCATCATCAATCTTATTATATAATATATCAAGCGAATTAGGGTTATTTCAAGATTTGGGATTCAATAGCTTCATCATGCTTTGTTAATTCATCACAATTTCATAATCATAATCATAATCATGCAAGCATACAATTTAAGCACATAGCAGGGTTTACAATACTATCAACACATAACATTCACTATTAAGAGTTCACTACAATATCGTAACATAACCATAACCTACCTCCACCGAAGACTAGTGATCAAGCAAGAATTCCAAAGCTTTGATATCCTTTTTCCCTTGTTCGACTCTCTCTCTCAATCGATTAATCTCCCTCTCTCTTTTCTTTTGTTTTGTTTTATTCCAACCCTCTTTCCTTTACCCTAATTATCATATAATTAAGAATAAAAGAGGACAATAAAACCCCCTAATTAGCTTAAGGTTACCTCTTTTAACCCCCAAGTAATTAGACTTATTGATGTTAACCCTCAATCTTTATAATTAAGGAAAGAATAGTCCAAAACGACCCTTAAAACGTGTGGAGAAATCCTAAACTGCCTGGGATTTGCGCAACCTGTGACGGGCCGTCGTGCCTGCGACGGTCCGTCACGGTGGTCGTCGCAACCTCCCCAGATTCCAGGTGGGCTGTGACGGCCCGTCACACCGGTGACGGTCCGTCCTACACCTCCGTCCTGACGGTCAGAAACTCGTTTCTTGTACCAAATTCTCAAAAGTTGAAGTGTTTTGCAACGGAAAATCACGACGGTTCGTCGTGGATGTGACGGCACGTCCTGCAGGTCCGTCACAATTTACAGAGAGTCGATTTTAATATCCAATTTGAAGAATTCTAAGTGTCATGGAACGAAAACTCCTCGACGGGCCGTCGTGACCACGACGGTCCGTCGTGACACCCGTCGTCCCAGCCAGTTTTTCCCAGAATTTCAATCTGCTGCTCGAAACGACTAAACAGGTCGTTACAATAGATACCAATTTACCCATCGTTCGTCCCCGAACGATCAAAAGAAGAAAAACAGTGGCGAAAAGGAGTACCTGAATCTGTAAACAGATGTGGGTATTTTTCTTGCATATCTGCCTCCTTCTCCCAAGTAGCCTCTTCAACCGGTCGATTCTTCCATTGGACCTTGATGGATGCAATTTCTCTCGACCTCAACTTGCGAACCTCTCTATCTAAAATAGCAACTGGTTCCTCTTCATAAGTCAAATTCTCATCAAGTAAAACTGAATCCCAACGGATGATGTAGTTTCCATCTCCATGGTATCTTTTCAACATGGACACATGAAATACCGGATGTACTCCGGACAGCCCTGGGGGCAAGGCTAATTCATAAGCCACTTCCCCTATTCGCTTAAGCACTTCGAATGGTCCAATATACCTTGGACTTAGCTTACCCCTTTTTCCGAACCGCATCACCCCTTTCATGGGTGAAACCTTCAACAAGACTTGTTCACCTTCCATGAACTCCAAGTCTCTAACCTTTCGGTCTGCATACTCCTTTTGTCTACTTTGCGCCGCTAGAAGCTTTTCTTGAATAGCTTTCACCTTCTCCATAGAATCTCTCAACAGATCAGTCCCCCAAGGTCTAACTTCAAAGGCATCGAACCAACCGATGGGAGATCTACACCTCCTCCCATACAATGCTTCAAATGGAGCCATGTCGATACTAGAGTGATAGCTATTATTGTATGAAAACTCTGCCAAAGGTAAGAAGCTATCCCAATGGCCACCAAACTCTATCACACATGCGCGAAGCATATCCTCCAACACTTGAATCGTTCGCTCAGACTGACCATCGGTCTGAGGATAAAATGCAGTACTAAGGTCCAATCTAGTACCTAATTCAGCATGCAATGTTCTCCAAAACTTAGAAGTAAACTGCGTACCTCTATCTGATATGATGGAGAGGGGAACTCCATTCAACCGAACGATCTCTGAGATGTAGATCTTGGCTAACCTCTCTGCATTGTAGGTCACCTTGACAGGAATGAAGTGAGCCGACTTAGTTAACCTATCAACAATCACCCAAATAGAGTCATACTTACTCAAGGTCTTTGGAAGACCAACCACAAAATCCATTGCGATTCTCTCCCACTTCCATTCAGGAATGGGCATTCTCTGAAGTGTTCCTCCGGGCCTCTGGTGTTCATACTTTACTTTTTGACAATTTGGACACTTGGCAACAAACTCAACAATATCTCGTTTCATTCTACTCCACCAGAAGTGTTGCTTTAGGTCACGATACATCTTGGTTGCACCAGGATGTATAGAATATCCGGAACTATGAGCTTCTGTAAGAATAGTGGTGATCAAATCATCGATGCGGGGTACACATACCCTTCCCTTAATCCTCAGAACACCTTCCTCATCAATTATTGCTTCCTTAGCCTCTCCTCGCAACACTTTATCTCGAATGCGACCTAGTTTCTCATCATTAAACTGTTTTCCCTTGATCTGGTCAAAGAAAGAAGATTTTGCCTCTACACAAGCTAACAATCCTCCCTTCTCATTTATTTCTAACCTCATAAGGTCATTAGCCAGAATCTGCACTTCTCTAGCCAATGGGCGTCTAGAAGCTTGCAAGTGAGCTAGACTTCCCATGCTTCCCGCCTTTCTACTCAAGGCATCTGCCACAACATTTGTCTTTCCCGGATGATACAAGATAGTGATGTCGTAGTCCTTCAGTAGTTCCATCCATCTCCTCTGTCTCAAATTCAAGTCTTTCTGAGTGAAGACATACTGTAGGCTACGATGGTCCGTATAGACCTCACACTTAACCCCATACAAATAGTGTCTCCATTGCTTTAGTGCAAATACTACCACGGATAACTCCAAATCATGGGTCGGATAGTTACGTTCATGCACCTTTAATTGCCTCGAAGCATAAGCAATCACATTCTTCTCTTGCATTAACACTGCACCCAGACCTGAATAGGATGCATCACAATAAACAATGAAGTTGTTACCCTCTACTGGCAAGGTAAGGATAGGTGCGGTAGTCAACAAAGTCTTGAGTTTCTGAAAACTTTCCTCACACTCATTTGACCATACAAATGGAACATTCTGCTTAGTCAAGTTCGTCAATTGGGAAGCAATAGAAGAGAATCCCTTGACGAATCGGCGGTAGTAGCTAGCTAACCCCACAAAACTCCTTATTTCTGACACATTAGTAGGCCTTACCCAGTTTTTCACCGTCTCTATCTTAGATTGATCCACCATCACCCCATCTTTAGAAACCACGTGCCCCAAGAAGGACACGACATCTAGCCAAAACTCACACTTAGAGAACTTGGCATAAAGCTTTTTCTCCCTCAACATTTCCAACACAATCCTCAAATGCTCCTCATGTTCCTCCCTACTTTTAGAATATACCAGTATATCATCTATAAATACGATCACAAAGAGGTCCAAATATGGCTTAAAAATCCCATTCATCAAGCTCATGAAAGCAGCAGGGGCATTCGTAAGACCAAAGGACATCACTACAAATTCATAATGCCCATACCTAGTCCGAAAAGCAGTCTTTGGCACATCCGTTGCGCGTATTTTCAATTGGTGATAACCGGACCTCAAGTCTATTTTAGAGAAGACACAAGCACCTTGTAACTGATCGAACAAGTCATCAATGCGAGGAATGGGGTACTTGTTCTTAATAGTTACTTTGTTCAACTGTCGGTAATCTATGCACATTCGAAAGCTCCCATCCTTCTTCTTTACAAACAAGACCGGAGCACCCCAAGGAGATGCACTTGGTCTAATGAAGCCTTTGCTCAACAACTCTTGAAGTTGTGCTTTTAACTCTCTTAACTCCGCGGGAGCCATTCTATAAGGGGGTATAGAAATGGGGCGAGTGCCCGGTTCCAAATCAATGCAAAAGTCGATATCCCTATCTGGTGGCATACCAGGAAGATCTGCAGGAAACACATCCAAAAACTCACGGACTACCGAAACTGACTCAATTGAAGGAACTTGAGTAGTGTCATCCTTGAGATGTGCCAAGAAAGCTAAACAACCCTTACTAACCATCTTCTGAGCACGAAGAAAGGATATGATACGCACCGGATTGGAAGTGTAGTCGCCCTCCCACACTAACGGATCTGCCCCAGGCTTGGCTAACGTCACTGTCTTAGCATTACAATCCAAGATCGCAAATTGCAGAGAAAGCCAAGTCATACCCAGAATTACATCAAAGTCACCCATTTCTAAAATAACCAAATCTACATAAGTGTTGCTCCCCACAAAGTTCACCAAGCAAGACCTATATACCTTTTCAACTACCACAGTCTCACCCACTGGAGTAGAAACGCGAATAGGCATGTCAAGTAATTCACAATGTAAATTTAGACCATTAGCAAATGAGGAAGATACATATGAAAACGTGGAGCCAGGGTCAAATAATACAAATGCCATGCAATCACAAACCAAGAGATTACCTGTGATAACAGCATCAGATGCCTCCACTTCAGATCTCCCAGGGAAAGCATAACAATAGGCCCTATCATTCGTCTGTCCGTTGCCCCTACCATGTTGTGAAGTAGTGGCTCCGTTTTGCCCATCACCTGTGCCGTTTTGGTGACCACCATTACCTCGACCACCACGTCCTCCAGAAAAACGGCCTCTACCATGACCACCCCTACCTATAGCTAGTGGGGCTCTGTAACTCTGGTTTGGACAATACCTCTTAATGTGTCCAATCTCTCCACATCCATAACATTCTCGGGGTTCACGCATCGGCCTCTCAGAGAAGTGTTGACCGTTATGAGGTGGACCCCCAACTACAGTCTGTAGTGAAGACTGTATTGGTCGAACTGAGTGACCTCCGGAGTTCTGTCCTCTAGAGTAAGAACCATTAAACTCACCTCCCCTTCGAAACCTCTTTGATGTCGATGTCGTGGTGAAGTCATCTGGCTTCACTCCTTCCACCTCTATCACGAAGTCTACCACTTCTTTGAAGGATGTTGCCGTTGCCGCTATCTGTAAGGCTGAAATCCGCAATTCTGACCTCAACCCCTTCACAAAACGCCGAATCCGTTCTTGTGGACTGAAACAGAGTTGGGTAGCATATCTGGATAGTGCGCGAAATTTAGCCTCGTATGCATTTACCGCCATTCTTCCTTGCTCTAGACCCAAGAACTCATCCCTTTTTCTATCTCTCAAAGTCCTTGGGATATACTTCTCCATAAACAGGGTAGAGAATGATTCCCAAGTCATAGGTGGTGCCTCTGTTGGTTGACACTCAACATGTGAACGCCACCACATTTTGGCGTTCCCTTGGAACTGATAGCTCACGAACTCAACGCCAAACCGTTCTACTATCCCCATCTTGTGTAGTAGCTCATGCCAATCAACCAGAAAATCATAAGCATCCTCAGATTCTGCACCCTTCAAGACTGGAGGTTTCAATTTCAAGAACTTACTGAAAAGTTCATGTTGATCATTTGTCATAATAGGCCCAGTAGTCAGACGTGGAAATGTGCCTATTCCCAATGATGCATCCATGCGGGGAGCCATAGTAGCCGCATGTCGTACCTCTGAAACCGGAGGTGTTGGTGCAGAAACCACTGGGGGTGCCTGACCCTGATCGGATAACCCGCTAAGATAAGCAAGTACCTGGTTGATCATCTCTGGGGTAGGTTGGGGTGGCATTTCCTCATTCTGCCCTTGTTCAGTTTCCCCTTTCTCACCCTCTCTAACTACCTCCTCAGTCGGTGGAGGAGTCACCGCCCTAGCATCAGATGGGCTAGGGGCTCGTCCTCTCCCTCTAGAGGACGTCCTCCCACGACCTCTCCCACGGCCTCTTGCCGTTGTTCTTCCTCGAGCCACAGCCTCAATGGCTGGCTCAGATGTTTCTTGTTGTGCCGTTGTTGCTGCTGGTGCGGTCGTTGCTCTAGTTCTAACCATCTGCGAAATAGAATGAAGATGGTCAGATACCAATTTGTATCACCTAGATACCAATTGGACTCAAGTAGTAGCACGAAAGAAGAATGAAAGAACGGAATTTTCCTAAAGTCTTGTAGCCTCTCAAAGAAAAGTAAAGGCGTCCCCCTACCGTTCCTTAAGACTCTACTAGACCTGTTCTCGTGTGATAAGACCAACGAACCTAATGCTCTGATACCAAGTTTGTCACGACCCAAAGCCGGGGACGCGATTGGCACCCACATTTACCCTCCTATGTGAGCGAACCAACCAATCTAACCTTTAACATTTTAATACAATATCAACAAAAGAAATGCGGAAGACTTAAACTCATTAATAAAAACAATTCAAACTATTATTACTATTATCCCCAAAATCTGGAAGTCATCATCACAAGAACATCTATTTCAAATTACTAAGCTAGGAATGTCTAAAAACAAAATGACTAAAAAGCAAGTCCATGCCGGAAGTTCAAGGCATCAAGACTTGAAGAAGAAGACCCAGTCCAAGCTAGAAGCATTAGCTCACCCTGAAGATCCGGTGTGACGAAGACAGGCTTGATTTACTGCTGAGTTGAAGTTGACGGAACGTTTGCTGCATTACACAAATAACAAAGAAGAAAACATAAAAGTAGGGGATCAGTACAACCACAAGTACTGAGTAGATATCATCGGCCAACTCAAAATAGGGAACAGTATATATCAATAATAATGTAAATCGACTACAATACTCAACATGTAGCAATAAAAATATTAATTCCTCAACAATTTCCGTCAAGTTCACACATGAGGACTCAAGCCTCAATACCATACTCATTTGGGAATTAAGTTCATTAGATTGAGTATATTCATTATCTTTCAAGATTCATTATCTTTCTTCCTCTTGTGTCGGTACGTGACACTCCGCTCCTCTATTTTTATCCTGGTGCCGGAACGTGGCACTCCGATCCTCATATACTATCATGGTACCGGAACGTGGCACCCGATCCATATACTATCCTGGTGTCGGAACGTGACACTCCGATCCTCATATTCTATCCTGGTGTCGGAACGTGACACTCCGATCCTCATATTCATTCTATCCTGGTGTCGGAACGTGACACTCCGATCCTCATATTCATTCTATACTGGTACCGGAACGTGGCACCCGATCCATATTCTATCCTGGTGTCGGTACGTGACACTCCGATCCTCATATTCATTCTATCCTGGTACCGGAACGTGGCACCCGATCCCCTAATTCATCAAGCCTTCTTTTACACTAAGGCATCATCATTCTCATTATATAATTTATCAAGCCTTCTTTCATACTAAGGCATCATCAATCTTATTATATAATATATCAAGCGAATTAGGGTTATTTCAAGATTTGGGATTCAATAGCTTCATCATGCTTTGTTAATTCATCACAATTTCATAATCATAATCATAATCATGCAAGCATACAATTTAAGCACATAACAGGGTTTACAATGTTATCAACACATAACATTCAGTATTAAGAGTTCACTACGAATATCGTAACATAACCATAACCTACCTCCACCGAAGACTAGTGATCAAGCAAGAATTCCAAAGCTTTGATATCCTTTTTCCCTTGTTCGACTCTCTCTCTCAATCGATTAATCTCCCTCTCTCTTTTCTTTTGTTTTGTTTTATTCCAACCCTCTTTCCTTTACCCTAATTATCATATAATTAAGAATAAAAGAGGACAATAAAACCCCCTAATTAGCTTAAGGTTACCTCTTTTAACCCCCAAGTAATTAGACTTATTGATTTTAACCCTCAATCTTTATAATTAAGGAAAGAATAGTCCAAAACGACCCTTAAAACGTGTGGAGAAATCCTAAACTGCCTGGGATTTGCGCAACCTGTGACGGGCCGTCGTGCCTGCGACGGTCCGTCACGGTGGTCGTCGTAACCTCCCCAGATTCCAGGTGGGCTGTGACGGCCCGTCACACCGATGACGGTCCGTCCTACACCTCCGTCCTGACGGTCAGAAACTCGTTTCTTGTACCAAATTCTCAAAAGTTGAAGTGTTTTGCAACGGAAAATCACGACGGTTCGTCGTGGATGTGACGGCACGTCCTGCAGGTCCGTCACAATTTACAGAGAGTCGATTTTAATATCCAATTTGAAGAATTCTAAGTGTCATGGAACGAAAACTCCTCGATGGGCCGTCGTGACACCCGTCGTCCCAGCCAGTTTTTCCCAGAATTTCAATCTGCTGCTCGAAACGACTAAACAGGTCGTTACAATATATATATATATGTGTGTGTGTGTGTGTGTGTATGTATATATGTCTATGTATATATATATGTGTATATATATATATATTTATGCATATATATGTATATGTATACATGTATGTGTATATATATATATATATATATATGTACATAAATATATACATATATATGTATGTGTTTATACATATATATATATATTATATATATATATATATATATATATATATATATATATATATATGTACGTATATACATACACATATATGTATATATTTATGTACGTATATACATATATTATATATATATAAGTACATAAATATATACATATATATGTATGTATATACGTACATAAATATATACATATATATGTACATAAATATATATATATATATATATATATATATATATATATATATATATATATATACATATAAATAAGCACACATATAAAATCGGGTTTGAGTTGTGTTGCCTTCTATGTCAACAAAAGCTCTGAGAGTGAACGAGGAGTACCACGATTAGTCCTCAACTATAAATCCTTAAAATTTTCTCTTCGTTAGATTAGGTATCCTATTCACCACCAAAAAGATCTTCTCCATTGAATTTATGCTACCACAGTTTTCTCACATTTTTCCTTAAATCTGTCTTTTGGAAAATTCAAACTGATCCAAGAGACCATTTACAAACAACTTTTACGGTTATGTTGATTGGATTAAAAAATGTTCAGTCAAAATACCAGAAGTGAACGCCCTAAAAAGGGGGAAAAAGGGATATAATGTTAGTAAGCTGAAAGTACGATAATTATGTTTTATTGAAAGTACGTAAATGTCAGTACAACTTTAATAAATTAGGCAGTAGGTCCAACAATATACTTGAAAAATGCAAATATTGAACAAGAAGTAGGTGGTGGTTCAAACCATAAATAATTATAGCCATAAAATAATATATTTTGAAAGAAAGGAGAAATACAGTTTAAAACTAAAATTTTATAGTATAATAAAACTAACTTTAAAATACAATGATGGGGAAGAGAAAACTCTAACCAAGTATATTCTTAAGAGAGAGAACTTCTTGCAAGAGAAATAATGTCGTTTACATTCTGGAGAGGAAGATATTTTATAGCTAAACTTTTGCCACATTAAAAGTACTACATGAGTGCTACATTGTTGCTACAATACCACCCTCAATAATCTTAAGCCCATTCTTGATTTTGTCATGGATGATATTATTTTTATGATATTTTTATTGTGTTATTTTGATGTGAATGGGGATGGAAATTCATTTTACAATTGTTATGATCTTCATCTTTGAACTCCAATTTATCTGTAGCTTGATATTGGTTAAAACAAGTTCAACTTTAATTTTCTGTAGAATTTTCTCCATTCCTTTAATAAAGTCTCGTCTTCTACTTAAGTTGACTAGTTTTGCAACTGAAATTGAATTTTGTTGTAAAAATTAAATATGAGCAGCATCTTTCGAGACAAGATGTCTTGGATTTCGTATGAACAATTTTTCTACTTTTGGGATACAAGCTTCATTTGAATCTCAATTTTGTATCATTTACAATGGCCTTTGATTGACAACCAAGGGAGTACCTTGTGTCTACTTGTCATGTGAAATACAAATATATGTGCGAATATCCGCAGGACAAGAAACCTGTGGGAATATTGTATTACCAAAGAAACGTAATGTTGAATTGAGAGCTTTTTACAAAAACAGTTGTATGCTTCTAGAACTCTTGAGGGAATAATATCATCTTTGTGTCCACTGACTGGCCACCATTGGTGCAAGAACCGTTGGAGAATATCGGAAGTAAGTTGATTTTCGCAAAGGAAAATCCTTGAATTGTTTCCATTAATATTTTGGAAGGGAAGGAATTGATCAATGCATTTTGGTAGGAAGAGTAGTTTTAGTTCTGGGGTTCAAATGGCAGACAAAGTTTTTTTTTTATTTTGTTGGGTGCACTGGGTATTCATTGGATTAAATATTTTATTTATGAATACTATAGTATGGGTAAAATATGTTTCTGTTCATTTATGTTTATATGGCTTAAAAATAGAAAGATCTAGCGTCTAGGAGTATGAACACATAGAGTTTTTGTGTATAAATTTGAGTTTTTTGGATGAAACATTATGTAGGACTATTTGTTATCTTGGATATATCTTGTTAAAATATTTGTGTGTTGTTAAAACAAGTTTGTGTTCGTTTATGTTTATACAGATTCGTTTTAAATACAAGGTAGGCACAATAATTGTTACACCTTCAAAATGATCTAGGTGAAGCTAGGGACTAATATGAGTTTCATGAGTTAATAAAGTCTTAAAATTACTAAAAATAATGTATATATATGGTATATATAGTTTGAGATAGTTAGAAGGTCAAACGCCCAAGAAAGCCCAAGACGTCCGAGAACTAGTCGAAGTAAAACTAGTGTGTCATAGTGTTTTGTGGTGGTGTTTTTGAGGATTGTTTGAGGGTGAAATCGAGTGTATATGTTCCAATAAGTTTCCTAACATGTAAAGGATCGAAAAATCTAAGGATGACGCCTCGGGGACCAACCTAAGGTTCCCCGTGGAGGACCCAAATGTAGACCAATGAAGTTGCCGGGAAGCCTAGATGTGGCAGTGGCTGCACAACGTGGAGCCATCACGCAAAGGTCAATTTTTTACCTGCTACGCAGGAACATCATGAACAATTATGTCCCAACTAGTTTCCTGAACTAAGAATCTAAAATTCCTCCGCAACGCACAATAAGTGCAAAAAAATTTAGTCATGTTGTATTTAAGTCAAATTTGAGTAACTTAAAATGTCTAATAGTTGCAGGGGTCTTTTGGAAACTTTAGGGATTATTTATGGGCATTTATTGTAGGTATTTGAATAGTATATAAGCAGAACGATAGTGAATAAGACCCTAGACACCAAATAAAACACCTTTCTTTCCCAAAATTCTCTCAAAACCACGACAGGAAAAAAAAAAAGAAAAATTGTTGCAGCTTTAGTACGAACTAACCAAGAATTCAAACTGGGTTTAAGGGTATAATCTAAGTTATGGGAATCTTATTCATTCAAGGATTCTTCAATGCATGAATCTCCCCTACTTTCCCTTTAGTTTTGAATTGAAAGAACCCTATTCAAAAGATGGTTGTGATTGCATTGTAGGTAAGACTTGATTGTGAACCCAATTAGCTGGTACCTATCAATTATGTTTATATTATGACTATATACTGTCTTTATGTAGTTTTAATGGAGAATTATAGAAATTGAATTTTAAGGGGATCATGGTAATCTTAGGCGATTAGAGGCTAAATAAACGAATTGTGTTAATTCTTCTTAACTTAATTGTAGTCTATGTTAATTGATTATGATTGAATCATCTAGGTATGAGTTGAACTAGACTTGATTAAATGAGAGTGGTCCTTATGGAATTTAACCTTATATAATGAATTATCGCTATATTCACCTAAAAATGATGAATATGAGAAGAAAGATAAGGCTAAAAATCCAATAGTCTACATATGAATGAGGATAAAATGAATTGATGAATAATGAACTATAGGATGGTTATGTTGGCTGTAGATCTAGGATGAGTGAATTAAAGTTATAGATTTAATTGAGCATGGAGAGATTGTCTTTGACATCCCTCCATGACAGAAAAGGTTGAGCAAGGTTTGACAAGAAAACCTTGGAGTTCATGCTTGACTCCAAGTGGATATGCAAAGTGAGACGGATAGTCTATAAAGGGGCCGGACTCCAAGTAGAAAGGAGACACATACCTAGTAGTTGTGATGACTATCTACTAAGGTCTCATGAGGAGGGAGTCCTTTACGTACTAGATTCAAGCAATCCTAGTAGATATATCCATATCCAATGAACATAGACATTCTTGAGAAGCATCTCATAGTGTTCAAAGCAATAGATGGACTTATACATAGCCAAGGGGTATCTCGTAGTGTTCATAATGTGCGAATGAAGTTAGACATGCCTCAGGGGTATCTCATCGTGTTCATGATTAAGGGATCAATACATACCTTAAAAAGAATCTTATATGATTAAGGCACTTAGACATACATAATGAAATATCTCGTAGTGTTCAAAATAAAAGGATAGGGGATAGACTCCAATGTAAGAAGTAAAAAATTAAGGACGCAGAAGTAGTATCTTGCATGAATTGTGGTATGGGACATCATGAGTGCACTGCATAAGGTATAACCTCGGGTCACTAATGAAGAAGATATTGAAGATAGGATTGGACTACAGTTTCCTATCCTAGTATAGTATACTAAAGATAAGATAATCTTAGAATATAAAGTTGAGTAATAAAGAAGATATGGAGGGTTAAAGTATTAAGAATGGTTTTCAAGATAGGCTTAGTATGTAGGATAGTATGTGCTGCCTTATGTACATTGAAAATGCAAGTTTGAGTTGAGCACAACACTATATTACTCTTTAGTATGGAGAACATAGGTTTTAATTATGATAATGGATTATAATCAAGAATTACCAAAGAGAGGTACTTAGCTTTGTTAGAAGTATGGGATTCTACCTTAGCATTGCACAAGTATACTTGGTGGTATCTTATGGTGTAGTTCAGTTGAGTAAGAAGGATAAGTAAGTAAGAATTAACTTTGAGATGATTTATGATGCTTTATTATGTTATGATATTGATGATATACTTATATCATTATCTCTTATGATTATGTCTATTAGTGACTAACCCTTTGAGATATCTTGTATTTGGTAGGTTGTTTCCATACTCAATACATATCGTACTAACATGGATTGCATACATGTTTCCCATGTAGGGTCTTGAGAAGATTGAGTTACTTGAAGGGTAGAGTTTCCAAGGTTTCCAAGATGAGAAGAAGTGGTGAGTCCTAATAGCTTCGAGGACAGACCTTTATTTTCCTTTACGACTTTGTTTTTATTTTAGATTTTATGTGTTCTGCGTCCCAATGTTTTTCATCCATGTCAACTTAAATGGTTTTTGAGACAATGTTATTAGAGATGTTTCAGCGTTTATGAAATACCTTTTGGTTTATGTTTAAAGAATTTTTTTTTTAATTCCCTCAATTTATGCATGATGTTATGTAATTAAGTCAAGAGGCTTGACAAGTCCTGCGAGAGGTCGAGTACCCTGTGTCGCGATCTAAGGGTTGCCCTAACTTCTAGAGTATATTGGCCGGCTGTGACAAGCTTTGTATTAGAGCATAAGGATATAAAAACGGTCTTACGATTTTTCAAAACTACGTCTAGTAGAGTCTTATTTATCGGTGTGTGTCGCGACACATCTATGAGTAGGAGGCTATGGAATGCTTAGGAAAGTTCAACTTCTACATTCTTCAAGACGTGTAATTGAGGTTGTCTTTAGTAGACCCTTTTCTAATGTTCCTATGAATTTCTAAGTTATGGCTAACACAAGGGATAATCCTATAAGGGAAGAAGATTGGAATAGGGAGCAAGATCTTTCTCCCTAAGTGCAAAAGTATGTGCCTCTACAACTACAAGAACAAGTTCCTCCTCAATTTCCTAATGACCCTCCAATAGGTAATGCCATGTTTTAGAAATTAAGGGCTTCAATGACATTGTTAGCTCAAGCCTTAATGGCACGAGCGAATAGAGGAGAGATGGATCCATCTAATCCTACAGGAGGAATCGGTGATACTAAAGTAAGGGAGTTCATTAGAATGAATTCACCAGAGTTCTATGGCTCCAAAGTTTGTGAGGAGGCGTATTGGTATATTAAGGTGTATAAGGTACTTGCATTATGGGAGTGTCTTCCATTGAAAAGGCGGAGTTGGCTGCCTATTAATTGAAAGATGTTTCCCAAATTTAATTTGAGCCATGGAACGATTGTATACCAATAGGAGCGGGTCCTATAGAGTGGGAGAATTTTAAGTTGGATTTCTTTGATAGGTTCTTTTATATAGAATTAAGGGAGGATAATATGGAGGAGTTTATAAAACCCAAGAAATGTTAATTGAGTTTGAAGGAGTATGCTTTGAAGTTCAATCTTATGTCTAACTATGATCCAAGCTTTGTTACAGACCTAGAGACTTGATTCATAGTTTCGTGTCGTGACTGTCCGACTTAGTTTAAGAACAGTGTCGAATAGTCATGCTTATGGATGACATGGACATCTCAAGGATTATGGTGTTTGCCCAACAAATAGATAATTCAAAACTAAAGAATGAGAAGGCTAGAGAAAAGAAGAGGTCTGGCTTTTAGAATGATAAGTCTTTCCATGATAATTCCAAGGGAGAAGATAGTCCTAGAATTAAAGTAAGATATTTCGTCCATGATTCCTCCAACAACTCTAATGTTGATAAGGAGAAAAAGAGTGGTTCTTCCAGATCTAGTTGCCCCATGTGTTGAAGGAGACAATACGGCAAGTTCCAAGCAGGCATGGATGGTTTCGTTTGGTTTCGGAAGGATGGGCATAGAGTGAGAGATTGTCCAGATATGAAGTCTATGTGAAGGGAAGAAAAGCAAGATTCTCCTAGTAATGAGGAAATGTTCCTAAAACAAGAGCAAGGTTCTATGAACTCAAATCCAAGGATATTCCATAGTGATCTTCTAATGTCCTTTCTTGTATTTTATTCTTAAATACTTTATGAAAAATTTCTTCAATATCCATGTTTATGATATGCTTTGCCTATTTTTCTAGTCTTAATGATGATGAATTAATGATTAGAAAGAAATATGTAGGTTATTCCCATCTTGTGGATGAGGAATCTTTATTATAAGATCTCTATATAATTATGAGTAGTTATATTTAACTTGGAATAAAAACTTTTCCTTGATGTTGGTATGTGAATTTTAGTAAAGTTCATATACGATGGTGTCACAACCCAAAACGAGCCGCGAGTGGCACCCACACTTATCCTACTATGTGAGCGAACCAACCAATCTAAACCCAAACATATTGAACAAAATACAATGCGGAAGACTTAAACTCATTGATGAAAATCAATTCAATAACTTCTAAAAACTCAATATCTATTATTCCCCAAAATCTGGAAGTCATCATCACAAGAACATCTATCCTCAAATTACTAATCTAAGAGTATCTAAGAAGCTAAAATAAGTAAAAAGCTAGTCCATGCCGGAAGTTCAAGTCATCAAGACGTGAAGAAGAAGATCCAGTCCAAGCTAGAAGCATTAGCTCACCCTGAAATCCGGTGTAATGAAGACTGGCTAGAGTTGCGGTTGAGTTGAAGACGATGGTACGTTTGCTGCACTCCACAAATAACAAAGAAAGAAACATACAAGTAGGGGTCAGTACAAAACACAAGTACTGAGTAGGTACCATCGGCCAACTCAAAATAGAAAACAATATATATCAGATAATATCATAAATCAACTACAATACTCAACATGTAGCAACAACAAGTAATATAATCATTAATAAGTACCGCCAAGTTCACCCATGAGCACTCAAGCCTCAATACCATACTCATTTGGGAATTAGGCTCATTAGATTGAGTATATTAACATCTTTCAAGATTCATTATCTTTATTTCTCTTTTGTCGGTACGTGACACTCCGCTCCCCTACTACTATGTGTTGGAACGTGACACTCCGATCCCCTAATTCTACGTGTCGGTTCGTGACACCCGATCCTCTAGTTCTACTTGTCCATTCGTGACACCCGATCCCCTCATACTATGTGTCGGAACGTGACACTCCGATCCCTAATTCTACGTGTCGGTTCGTGACACCCGATCCCCTAATACTATGTGTCGGAACGTGAAACTCCGATCCCCTAATTCTACATGTCGGTTCGTGACACCCGATCCCCTAATTCTACGTGTCGGTTCGTGACACCCGCTCCACTAATCTCATTCTATCAGTTCATCAATCCTTCTTTTATACCAGGGCATCATCAATCTCATTATGTTAGTTCATCAAGCCTTCATTATACCAAGACATCATCGTTAACAAAGTGAATTTAGGATTAAAGATTCAATAGCCTCATCATGCTTATTCATCACAATTATATAATCACATCATGTAAGCACACAATCAAGCATATAGAAGGTTTTATAATACCACCCAACACATATCATTCGCTATTAAGAGTCTACTACGAATAGCATAAAAACCATAACCTACCTCCACCGAAGATTCGTGATCAAGCAAGCAAATTCCCCAAAGCTTTGCTATCCTCTTCGTTCCTCTCTCTCTTGATCGATTCTCCCTCTCTTGTTCTTTCTATTTTTCTTATTCCAACCCTCTTTCTTTTACCCTAATTAGCATATAATTAAGTATAAAAGATGAGGATTTAACCCACTAATTAACTCAAGGTTATCTGTTTTAACCCCCAAGTAATTAAACTATTAACATTAACCCACTAACTTTATAATTAAAGCAGGAATAGTCCAAAACGCCCCTTAAATTAATTAACAAAAATCCGACCCAGCCTAGGATTACGCAGCCTATGACGGCCCGTCATGGCTATGACGGTCCGTCCTGCAGGTCCGTCACAAAATTCAGAGACTCAATTTCCTTGAAGAGTCTATGACGGTCCGTCGTGCCCACGACGGTCCATCCTGCCATGTCGTCACGAAATTCAGAGACTTAATTTCTGTGGAAGATGTGTGACGCTCTGTCGTGGCCACGACAGTCCGTCCTGCCATGTCATCACGAAGTTCAGAGACTTAATTTATGTGGAAGATGTGTGACGGTCCATCGTGCCCACGATGGTCCGTCCTGCAATTCCGTTACGAAGTTCAGAGAGTCGATTTCAGTACCCAAATTTGAGAATTCTAAGTGTTTTGGAACGAGACCCCCTCGACGGTCCATCGTGCCCATGACGGTCTGTCGTGGGATCCGTCGACTCATGCAGTTTTTCCAGAAATAAAATATGCTGCTCAAAACCACTCAAAAGATCGTTACAATAGATACCAATTTACCCAACGTTCGTCCTCGAACGATCACAAGAAGAAAAACAAGGGCGAAAAGGAGTACCTGAATCTGTAAACAGGTGTGGGTATCTTTCTCGCATATCAGCCTCCTTCTCCCAAGTGGCCTCTTCAACTTGTCGATTCTTCCATTGAACTTTGATTGATGCAATCTCCCTCGACCTCAACTTGCGAATTTCTCTATCTAGAATGGTAACAGGCTCCTCCTCATAAGACAAATTCTCATCAAGCAGAACCGAATCCCAACGAATGATGTAGTTTCCATCCCCATGGTATCTTTTCAACATAGACACATGAAATACCGGATACACTCCTGACAGTCCTGGAGGCAAGGCTAATTCATAAGCAACCTCCCCTATTCGCTTAAGTACTTCAAATGGTCCAATATACCTTGGTCTTAGCTTACCTCTTTTACCAAACCGCATCACCCCTTTCATGGGTGAAACCTTCAGCAAGACTTGTTCACCCTCCATGAACTCCAAGTCTCTAACCTTTCCATCCACATATTCCTTTTGCCTACTTTGAGCCGCTAAAAGCTTTTCTTGAATAGATTTAACCTTCTCTATTGAATCCCTCAACAGATCAGTATCCCAAGGTCTAACCTCAAATGCATCAAACCAACCAATGGGATACCTACATCTCCTCCCATACAATGCTTCGAATGGAGCCATGTCAATACTGGAGTGATAGCTATTATTGTATGAAAACTCCGCTAAGGGTAAAAAGTTATCCCAATTACCACCAAATTCTATCACACATGCACGAATCATATCCTCTAACACTTGAATCGTTCGCTCAGACTGACCATCAGTCTGAGGGTGAAATGCAGTACTAAGGTCCAACCTAGTACCTAATTCCGCATGCAATGTTCTCCAAAACATAGAAGTAAACTGTGTACCTCTATCTGATATGATGGAGAGTGGAAATCCATGCAATCGAATGATTTCTGAGATGTAGATTTTGGCTAACTTTTCTGCATTGTAGGTCACCTTGACCGGAATGAAGTGAGCAGACTTAGTTAATCTGTCCACAATTACCCAAATAGAATCAAACTTACCCAATGTCTTTGGAAGACCAACCACGAAGTCCATTGCAATTCTCCCCCACTTCCATTCAGGAATGGGCATTCTCTGAAGTGTTCCTCCGAGCCTTGGTGTTCATACTTTACTTGTTGACAATTTGGACATTTGGCAACAAAATCAACAATGTTGCGCTTCATTCTACTCCACCAAAAGTGTTGCTTTAGGTCACGGTACATCTTGGTTGCACCAGGATGTATAGAATATCCGGAACTATGAGCCTCTGTAAGAATAGTGTGGATCAAATCATCCACACGGGGCACACATACCCTTCCCTTAATCCTTAAAACACCTTTCTCATCAATTATTGCTTCTTTAGCCTCTCCTCGCAACACGATATCCCGAATTCGACTTAGTTTCTCATCATCAAACTTTTTTCCCTTGATCTTGTCAAGAAAAGAAGATCTCGCCTCCGCACAAGCGAAAAATCCTCCCTTCTCATTTACTTCTAGCCTCATAAAGTCATTGGCCAAGTTTTGGATTTCTCTAGCCAACGGGCGTCTAGAGACTTGTAAGTGGGCTAAACTTCCCATGCTTGCTGCTTTTCTACATAAGGCGTCTGCCACAACATTAGCCTTTTCATGGGTGATACAAGATGGTAACATCATAGTCCTTTATTAGTTCCATCCATCTCCTCTATCTCAAATTCAAATCCTTCTGAGTAAAGACATACTGTAGGCTACGATGATCCGTATAGACTTCACACTTAACCCCATACAGATAGTGCCTCCATTGCTTTAATGCAAATACTACCGCGGCCAATTCCAAATCATGGGTCGGGTAATTGCGTTTGTGCACCTTCAATTGCCTCGAAGCATAAGCAATTACATTCTTCTCTTGCATTAGCACTACACCCAAACCAGAATAGGATGCATCACAATAAACAATGAAATTCTTACCCTCTACTGGCAAGGTAAGGATTGGTGCAGTAGTCAATAAGGTCTTGAGTTTCTGAAAGCTTTCCCCACATTCATCCGACCATACAAATGAAACATTCTGCTTAGTCAAGTTCGTCAATTGGGAAGCAATAGAAGAGAATCCCTTGACAAATCGACGGTAGTAGCTAGCTAAACCAACAAAGCTCCTTATTTCTGACACATTAGTAGGTCTTACCCAATTCTTCACTGTCTAAATCTTAGAAGGATCCACCATTACTCCACCCTTATAAACCACGTGCCTCAAGAAGGACACTAATTCTAACAAAAACTCACACTTGGAGAACTTGGCATACAACCTTTTCTCCCTTAATACTTCCAACACAATCCTCAAATGCTCCTCATGTTCCTTCTTACTCTTTGAGTATATCAGTATATCATCAATAAATATGATCACAAAGAGATCCAGATATGGCTTAAAAATCCCGTTCATCAAGCTCATGAAAGCAGCAGGGGCATTCCTAAGACCAAAAGACATCACTACAAATTCGTAATGCCCATACCTGGTTCGAAAAGCAGTCTTTAGCACATCCGTTGCCCGTATTTTCAATTGATGATAACCGGATCTCAAGTCAATCTTAGAGAATACACAAGCACCTTGTAACTGATCAAAAAAGTCATCAATGCGAGGAATGGGTTTCTTGTTCTTAATAGTTACCTTGTTCAACTGCCGCTAGTCTATGCACATCCGAAAACTCCCATCCTTCTTCTTCACAAATAACACCGGAGCACCCCAAGGGGATGCACTTGGTCTAATGAAGCCTTTGCTCAACAAGTCTTGAAGTTGGGCCTTTAACTCTCTTAACTCAGCAGGAGCCATTCTATAAGGGGGTATAGAAATGGGGCGAGTACCCGGTTCCAGATCAATGCAAAAGTCAATATCTCTATCCGGTGGCATACAAGGAAGATCTGCAGGGAACACATCCAGAAACTCACGGACTACCGAAACCAACTCAATTGAAGGTACTTGGGTAGTGTCATCCCTGAGATGTGCCAAGAAAGCTAAACACCCTTTACTAACCATTTTCTTAGCACGAAGAAACGAGATGATACGAACCGGAGTGGAAGTGTAGTCGCCCTCCCACACTATCTAATCTGTCCCAGGCTTGGCTAACGTCAAAGTTTTAGCATTACAATCCAAGATTGCAAAATTTGAAGATAGCCAAGTCACACCCAGAATTACATCGAAGTCAACCATTTCTAAGATAACCAAATCTACATAAGTGTTTCTCCCCACAAAAGTCACCAAACAAGACCTATATACTTTTTCAACTATCACATACACACCCACCTGAGTAGACACACGAATAGGTATGTCAAGCAATTTAGAAGGTAAATTAAGACCAGTAGCAAATGAGGAAGATACATATGAAAATGTGGAGCCAGGATCAAATAATACAGAATCCATGCAATCACAAACCAAAAGATTACATGTGATAACAACATCAGATGTCTCCGCTTCAGATCTCCCAGGGAAAGCTTAACAATGAGCCCTATCGCCTGTCTACCCGTTTCCCCTACCATGTTGTGCTGTAGTGGCTCCAGTTTGCCCGTCACCCCGGCCTTTTTGGTTACCACCATTACCTCGGCCACCACGTCCTCCAGAATAACGGCCTCTACCATGACCTCTTCTACCTCTGGCCATTGGGGGTCTGTAACTCTGTTTTGGACAATTCCTCCTAATATGTCCAGTCTCCCCACATCCATAAAATTCTCTAGGGTCTAGCATAGGTCTCTGTGAGAATGACGAAGTCTGGGGATAACCTCCAAACTCAGAGAAGTGTTGACCGGTCTGCGGCGGACCCCCAACTACAGTCTGTAGTGAAGACTTAATTGGTCGGACTGAGTAACCTCCTGAACCCTGTCCTCTAGAGTAAGAACCATTAAACTCACCTCCCTTTTGAAACCTTTTTATGTCGATGCCATGGTGAAGTCATCTGGCTTCACTACTTCCACCTCTATCACGAAGTCTACCACTTCTTGAAAGGATTTTGCCGTAGCCGCTACCTGTAAGGCTGAAATCCGCAATTCTAACCTCAACCCCTTCACAAAACGGCGAATCCGCTCTTGTGGACTGAAACAAAGTTGGGTGGCATACCTGGATAATGCACGAAACTTAGCCTCATATGTAGTAACCGACATCCTACCTTGCTCTAGGCTCAAAAACTCATCTCTTTTCCTATCCCTCAAAGTCCGGGGGATGTACTTCTCCATAAACAAGCTAGAGAATGAGGCCCAAGTCATAGGTGGTTCCTCTGTTAGTTGACACTTAACATGTGACCGCCACCACATTTTGGCGTTCCCTTGAAACTGATAAGTCACAAACTCAAAACCAACCCGTTGTACTATACCCATCTTGTGTAGTAGCTCATGACAGTCAACCAGAAAATCGTAGGCATCCTCAGATTCAGCACCCTTGAAGACTGGAGGTTTCAATTTCAAGAACTTACTGAAAAGTTCATGCTGAACATTTGTCATTATAGGCCCTGTAGTCAGACGAGGAACGTGCCTATTTCCAATGAGGCATCCATGCGGGGAGCCACAGTAGCTGCATGTTGTACCTCCGGAACCTGAGGTGCTGGTGCAGAGAAAATTGGAGGTGTCTGGCCCTGATCAGATAACCTGCTAATATAAGCAAGAACCTGATTGATCATCTCTGGGGTAGGTTGGGGTCGCAATTCCTCATTCTGTACTTGTTCATTCTCCTTTTCCTCACCCTCTCTTACCACTTCCTCAGTTGGTGGAGGAGTCACCGCCCTAGTACCAGATGGGCTAGGTGCTTGTCCTCTTCCTCTAGAGGACGTCCTCCCACGACCTCTTCCACGGCCTCTCGCCACTACTCCTCTTCGAGCTACAGCCCCAGTGGCTGGCTCAGACGCATCCTGTCTTGCCGGTGTTGGTGTTGGTGCAGTCGTTGCTCTTGTTCTAACCATCTGCGAAATAGAGTTAACATGGTCAGATACCAATTTGTATCCCCTAGATACCAATTGGATCCAAGTAATAGCACGAAAGAAAGAAAGAAAGAATGAAATTTTCCTAAAGTCTTATAGCCTCTCAAAGAAAAGTAAAGGCGTCCCCCTACCGTTCCTTAAGACTCTACTAGACTCGTTCTTGTGTGATGAGACCAACGAACCTAATGCTCTGATACCAAGTTTGTCACGACCCAAAACGAGCCGCGAGTGGCACCCACACTTATCCTACTATGTGAGCGAACCAACCAATCTAAACCCAAAAATATTGAACAAAATACAATGCGGAAGACTTAAAATCAATTCAATAACTTCTAAAAACTCAACATCTATTATTCCCCAAAATCTGGAAGTCATCATCACAAGAACATCTATCCTCAAATTACTAATCTAAGAGTATCTAAGAAGCTAAAATAAGTAAAAAGCTAGTCCATGCTGGAAGTTCAAGGCATCAAGACGTGAAGAAGAAGATCCAGTCCAAGCTAGAAGCATTAGCTCACCCTGAAATCCGGTGTAATGAAGACCTGCTAGAGTTGCGGTTGAGTTGAAGACGACGGTACGTTTGCTGCACTCCACAAATAACAAAGAAAGAAACATACAAGTAGGGGTCAGTACAAAACACAAGTACTGAGTAGGTTTCATTGGCCAACTCAAAATAGAAAACATTATATATCAGATAATATCATAAATCAACTACAATACTCAACATGTAGCAACAACAAGTACTATAATCATTAATAAGTACCGCCAAGTTCACCCATGAGGACTCAAGCCTCAATACCATACTCATTTGGGAATTAGGTTCATTAGATTGAGTATATTAACATCTTTGAAGATTCATTATCTTTATTTCTCTTGTGTCGGTACGTGACACTCTACTCCCCTACTACTATGTGTCGGAACGTGACACTCCGATCCCCTGATTCTACGTGTCGGTTCGTGACACCCGATCCCCTAATCTCATTCTATCAATTCATCAATCCTTCTTTTATACCAAGGCATCATCAATCTCATTATGTTAGTTCATCAAGCCTTCTTTTATACCAAGGCATCATCGTTAACAAAGTGAATTTAGGATTAGAGATTCCATAGCCTCATCATGCTTATTAATCACAATTATATAATCACATCATGTAAGCACACAATCAAGCATATAGAAGGTTTTATAATACTACCCAACACATATCATTCGCTATTAAGAGTCTACTACGAATAGCATAAAAACCATAACCTTCCTCCACCGAAGATTCGTGATCAAGCAAGCAAATTCCCCTAAGCTTTGCTATCCTCTTCGTTCCTCTCTCTCTTGATCGATTCTCCCTCTCTTGTTCTTTCTATTATTCTAATTCCAACCCTCTTTCTTTTACCCTTATTAGCATATAATTAAGTATAAAAGATGAGGAATTAACCCACTAATTAACTCAAGGTTATCGCTTTTAACCCCCAAGTAATTAAACTATTAACATTAACCCACTAACTTTATAATTAAAGCAGGAATAGTCCAAAACGCCCCTTGAATTACTTAACAAAAATCCGACCCAGCCTGGGATTACGCAGCCTGTGACGGTCCGTCCTGCAGGTCAGTCACAAAGTTCAGAGACTCAATTTCCTTGAAGAGTTTATGACGGTCCGTCGTGCCCACGACGGTCCGTCCTTCCATGTCGTTACGAAGTTCAGAGACTTAATTTCTGTGGAAGATGTGTGACGGTCCGTCGTGCCCACGACGGTCCGTCCTGCCATGTCGTCACGAAGTTCAGATACTTAATTTCTGTGGAAGATGTGTGACGGTCAGTCGTGCCCACGACGGTCCGTCCTGCCATTACGTTACGAAGTTCAGAGAGTCGATTTCTGTACCCAAATTTCAGAATTCTAAGTGTTTTGGAACTAGACCCCCTCGACGGTCCGTCCTGCCCATGACGGTCCGTCGTGGGATCCGTCGACTCAGGCAGTTTTTCCAGAAATAAAATCTGCTGCTCAAAACGACAAAACAGGTCGTTACAAATGGGCCTCTAGTCTAGAGTTGTAACTATAGAGAAGTGTTTCGTGAAGTGTTATTCGAGGACGAAAGTTCCAAAGTGGGGGAGTATTGTTACACCCTCAAATTGAGCAAGGTGAAGCTAGGTACTAACATGATTTTAATTAGATTATAAGGTCTTTAAGTGAATAAAAATAATTTTTAGAGACAGTATATAGAGTTTGATATAGTTTTGAGGTCAAACGCTCAAGACGTCCATATAGTAGTCGAAGTAAAACTAATGTGTCGTAGTGTTTTAAAGTGGAGTTTTGGAGGATTTTTGAGGGTTAAATTGAAATTAAACGGTTTCTATAAATATTATTACATGTAAAGGGTCGAAAAATCAAAGGACGGTGGCTCGGGGACCAGCCTAAGGGTCCCTGATGAGGACCCAAACATAGACCAGTGAAGCTGCCGGACAGCCTAGATCTGGAGTGGCTGCGTGGCACGGAGCCATCAAGCAAATGTCAATTTTTTCCCTGAGTTGCAGGGACAACACGAACAATTCTATCCCAAACTAGTTTCCTGAATCAAGAATAAAAAATGCCTCCGCGACGCGCGGTTAGGTTCTAGATTTTGTTGCGTCGTATATAAGTCAAATTTGAGTTGTTTAAAATGTCTAAAAGTTGCAAGGGTATTTTTTGAAGTTTAGGGATTAATTATGGGTGGTTATTTTAGGTATTTTAAGAATATTTAATCAGCTCAATATCCAATAAGACCCTATACTTCAAATCAAGAACCTTTCTTTCCAAAAATTCTCCCAAAACCACCATTGAAGAAGAAGAAAAATTGAAGCTACTTTAACAGTAATTAACCTAGGTTTCAAGATGATTTTAAGGGTGTAATATAAGGTATTTGAAGATTTTGAATTCATGAATTCTTCCATCGATGAAGCCCCCCTTGTTTCCCTTCAATTGTGAATCCAGAGAACCTAATTCAAGAGTAGGTTTTGATATGATTGTGGGTATAGCTTAATTGGGATCCCAATCTAGTGGGTAGGTATCAATAATGTTTATATGTTTATTATATATTGTTTTTATGTAGTTATAATTGTGAATTATTGAAATTTAAAAATTGAAGGTGATCATGGTGATCATAGGCCATTAGAGGCTACATGAACGAATTGTGTTGATTCTTTTTAACATAATTGTAGTCTATTTTATTCATTATCATTTAATCATCTAGGTATGAGTTGAAATAGAATTGATTGAGTAAGATTTGTCTTGATGTTATTTATATTAAAGAATGAATTATGGATATATTCACCTAGTATTGAAGAATGTGAGAATAAAGCTAAGGATTGAAAATCCTATAATCTACCTGTGAATGAGGATAGAATGAATTGATGAATAATAAACATTAGCATTGATGCATTTGATGTAGATCTAGAATGATTGAATGAAAATGATTTATTCACATTAGCATGGATATATTGTCTTGGATATCCTTCCATGAGAGAAAAGGTTGAGCAGGTCTTGACTAGAAAAACATGGAGTTTATGCTTGACTCCAAGTGGATATGCAAAGTTACACGGATAGTCTAGCAAGGGCCCGGACTCCAAGTAGAAAGGAGAGCAACAATGAATAGTTGTGATGACTATCCAATTACGTCTTATAGATGGGAGTTGTTCACGTACTATAGTCAAGGTATCTTTGTAAAGATCTTTATATCCTATGAACTTAGGCGTGCTTGAGGATCATCTCGTAGTGTTCAAATATATAGATGAATCTAGATAGGCCCAAGGGTTATCTCGTAGTGTTTATAATGTGTGAATGAACTTAAACATGTCCACGGGGTGTTTCATAGTGTTCATTATCAGGGATCAAGACATACCTTAAAAGGTATCTCGTAGGATCCATATGATTAAGGAACATAGACATAGTCAAAGAAATATCTCATAGTGCATAAAAGATACTGATAGAGGCTAGACTCAAAGGTAACAAGTAATAAAGAAAGGATCCCAATGTATTACCTTGCATGAATGGTTGTATAGGACATCATGAGTGCATTGCACAAGGTATAACCTCGGGTCACTAGTGAAGAAGATATTTAAGATAGAATTGACAAGAGCTGCCTTTCCTAGTATTGTAGACTAAAGATTAGAGAATCTTAGTAGATAATGTTAAGTAATGAAGAAGCTATGGAGGGTGACGGTTTTAAGAATGGTTTTGAAGATAGGCTTTGTATGTAGGGTAGTATGGGTTGCATTATGTACATTGCACAAGAATGTTATTAGATGACAACAAGAGTATAGTACTCTTTAGTATGAAGAACCTAGGTCTTAATTATGATACTGGATTATGATCAGGAATTACAAAAGAGACGTATTTGGTTTTGGTAGTAGTATGAGATGCTACTTTTGTCTTGCACAATTATACTTGAAGGTAGCTTGTGGTGTAGTTCACTTAAATAAGAAGGACAATTAAGTAAGTACGAACTTTAAAATGATTTATGATGCTTTACTATGTTGTGATATTCGAGATATGCTTATGTCTTTATCTCTTATGATTATGTTTATTGTTGACTAACCCTTTGCGATATCTTACATTTGGTATGTAGTTTGCATACTTAGTACATATAGTACTAACACATATTGCCTATATGTTTTCCATGTAGAGTTTCCAAGGTCAAAAAGAAGAGAAGAAGTGGTGAGTCCTCACAGCTTCGAGAACAAACCCATATTTTCCTTTATGACTTTCTTTTTGAGTTAGATTTTATTTGGGATGCGTCCCAATATTTTTAATCCATGTCAAATTAGGTAGTTTGGGAGACAATGTTATAAGATATGCTTCCACATTTATCAAATACCGTTTGGTTTATGTTCAAAGAGAGTTTTTAAATTCCATCAATTTATGCATGATGTTAGTCAATGCAGTCAAGAGGCTTTTAAAAGTCGTCTTAGAGGTCAATTACGCCGTGTTGTGATCTGATTCTTTCCCTAACTTTTAAGGTGTACTTGCAGGTGTGACAATCATTTTTAAAGTAGGTTTGTTCTTTTAGGAAAGATTCTCCATTTGAAGAATTAGGTTTAAGTGCAGGTGAGGAAATTTTTTTTTCCTTTGTATTGGGCATACCTTGTTAGTGCTTGTGTTATGTGGTGAATAAAATAAATTATTGATGGTATTATCCAACTCTGACGATGCTTTAGTGGTGTTAAGTACTTCCGTAAAGTGTAAAGAAGATGTTGAAGCGTGTAATACTTTGAAAGTCTAAAGACTAATGTAGAATATAACATGAGAGTCTAAGAGTTGTAACACTTTTTTAAGGTAGAATATAATTTATATAAGTCATTTATACAGTTTTAGAATCATAGTGTCAGAAACGTCTACGTCGTCCGTAAACTAGTTCAAGAGGTGTCAATGTGCCTTAGCCTATTTTACTAGTTTTTAAGAGTCGGAATTCAATTAAATTTAGTAATGAGGTGTTTAATATGTATTAGAGTTTGTTTATATTGAGGGTGAAAAACTGTGTAAATGGTTCTTAGACATATCTTGAAATATAAAGGGTCAAAAAATACAAGGGCGACGCCCCAGGAACAAGCCTAAGGGTCCACGAGAGGGACCGAAACATAGACAACTGAAGCTATCGGATAGCCTAGATCTGGCAGTGGCGGCCCGACACGGAGACTTCAAATACAGCTCAATGTTTTCCCTGTGACGCAGGGACATTACGAACCATTCTGTCCCAAACTAATATGTTGAACCAAGAATCTAAAATGCCTATGAAACGCATGGTAAGTTCCCAAATTTGGTTGCGTCGTATTTAAGTCAGATTTGACTTTGTTAGAATGTCTTAAAGTTGCATGGGACCTTTTCAAACTTTAATGATTAATTATGGGAGGTTATTGTAGGTATTTTAAGAGCATTTAAGCAGCACAATATCAAATAAGAACCAATACTCCAAATCAAAAAACCTTTTGTTTCTCGAAATTCTTCCAAAACCACCACTGAGGAAAAAGAAAAATTGACGCAGCTTTAGGACTAATTCACCAACGTTACAAGCTGGGTTTAAGGGTCTAATTTAAGGTATGTGAAGATCATTCATTCATGGATCTTCCATCAATGAAACCCGCCAATTTTCCTTCAATTGAGAATATAAAGAACCCCATTCAAGACAGGGTCGTGATTGCATTATTCTCAGGCTTGATTGTGATCCCAATCTAGTGGGTATATATATTTGATGTTTATATTATGATTCTATACTTTTTTATTTACTTTTGATGGTTAATCATAGAAATTTAATTCAAAGGTTACCATGGTGATCATAAGACATTAGACACTAGATGAACTGCTTGTGTTGATCTTTCTAAACTTAATTGTAGTCTATGATAATTTATTTTCATTGAATTATCCAAGTATGAGTTGAAATATACTTGATTGAATAAGATTGGGCTTGATGGAATTTAACTTTAAACAATTAATTATTTTTATATTCACCTAGTAATAAAGAATGTGAGAAGAAAGTTATGGCTAGAAAATCCTGTAATCTAACAATGAATGAGCAGAGAATTAATTGATGAATAATGAACCTTAGGATGGTTGTGTTGGATGTAGATGGATAGTCTAGCAAGGGTTCAGACTCCAAGTAGAAAGGAGAGTACACCTAGTAGATGTTATGACTATAACCTTAGCTCTTATGAGACAGGAGTCCTTCACGTAGTAGAGTAAAACTATCCTAGTAGAGATCTCCATGTCCTATGATCTTAGACGTACTTGAGAAGCATCTCTTAGTGTCAAAGCAATAGATTAACTTAGACATGTCCAATGGGTATCTCGTAGTGTTTATAATGTGTAAATGAACATTAACATGCCCAAGGGGTAACTCAAAGTGTTCCTGATTCATGGATCAAGACATTCCTTAAAAGCTATCTAGTAGGATCCATATTATTAAGGAACTTTGACATACTCAAAGAAGTATCTTGTAGTGTTTAAAAGATATTGATAGGGGCTAGACTCCAGGGTAAGAAATAATAAATAAAGGATCCAAAAGTAGTACCATACATGAATGGTAGTGTGGGACATCATGAGTGCATTGCACAAGGTTTAACCTCGGGTCACTAATGAGGAAGATATTGAAGATAGGATTGCACTAGAGTTTCCTTTCCTGTTATAGTAGAATAAATATGAGAGAATCTTAGTAGATGTAGTTAAGTAATAAAGAATCTATGGCGTGTGAACGTATTAAAGTTGGTTTTCAAGATAGGCTAAGTATGTTGGGTAGTATGGGCTTCCTTATGTGCATTGATGAAGCATATTTTGGGATGACCACAAGAGGATAGTACACTTGGTTGTGAAGAACATAGGTCTTAATTATGATAGTAAATTATGATCAAGAATAACAAAAGAGAGGTACTTAGCTTTTGTAGTAGTATGAGATGCTACGTTAGCCTTGCACAAGTATACATGGAGGTAGCTTCTATATATTTAACTTAAATAAGAAAGACAAGTAAGCAAGTGTCACATCCGGGTTTACCCACTAGACATAACCAACGTCGTCGTCCTTTTCATGGACTAAGACTAGCCTCTTAGTCTCATGTCATTATATTAATTGGTTGGAAAATGAGGAAAATTTAAAACTTTCATTATCACTACTTCTAGGTTTACATAGATCTCTACGTACACATAATATATATTCATATCGAGTATACATAGACCCTTCATATAGGAAAGTTACATAGACTTTTACTCTTTTTGCACATACATATATAATGATATACAATTAGTCTCCACGATTGTACCATCTCATACCATCTAATGAAATATCACAACTTATGCATAGCCCTTACATTAATTCGTGAATACGATCTTTAGGTCATATAAAAGTACAATATTCAATTAAAAGGAAAGGAATGAAAGAATCAATAAACTCATAAAAAAATTCGTAAGCTAGAGGATGGAATTTCCTTTGAAAGTTGAGGACCTACCTTACTTGTATGAAAGGAAGAATTGTCCGACTTGAATATAGACCCCATACGAGGCCGGCGTTGTTGACCTATCAGAGGTTGCAGACAAGACTAAACACATCATCGTTACTTCATCTACGTTAATTTTAGCGGAAAAATTGACTTTTTGTTGCTTAAAATTCTTACTAATCATTTGTAATATAATAATAATTTATTCATCATCAACAATCTAATATTAAGATCATCAAAATGAATGAAATAGTTCAATATAACAATAACTGAATACTTACCAAAATGGCACCAATAAAAAGTCTGAAATAATATGGGAAAGAAGCGCTAGTGAAACATACTACACTAACTCAATCCGAAGACTAATATAGAATGTAAATGGTCAAGCATCCTCAAAAGCATGAGTGCCTACCAAGTTTGGATGAATGCTCGACGTCCGAATATCTTCAACGTCAACCTGTAGCTATAGCATCCACCTGTGCCTTACGTAAAATTTTAGAGTTGTATAGGGTTAGTACACACTTGTACTAACTATGGGTATATGAAAGCACACACCAAAGACATGAATGAGTAAGAATAGATGTTTCCTAGCAACATGATCATAGCAGGTTAGGCCGCGGACTTGCAAAATTTAGATGGGGAAAGTGAGTGAACTTTAAAAATTTGGATGATGAAAGTTTATGAGCTTTCCCAATTTGGATTAGGAAAATTATGCCATTAGAGTAACATGCATCATCATAGTTAACATATTACACACAACACAATAACATTTAACACAGACAACATATCACATAGCATATAGCATATAACATGTTTTATAAAATTCATTCATATGCCATGAGATGTTGGAATCATGGACTTGACATTAAGACTTTCCAAAAATGAGGGCGCATCATATGGGACCTCAACTAGGGAGTCTTTATTAACAAACACAAAGTCTGCTTCATTCATTAATACGTACTTCATTTCATTCATTCCTAAGCTAGTGTAAAGACCAACTATATCTACGATATAGTTTAAGAGTCTTATTAGATTTGTTGTGCAATGATAAAGAATAACCTAGTATCATTACTTGAGTCTAGCTCACCAATAGATTATCCTATCTAAACAACATTGGAATCATTCCTTTCATTGTGTACATCATTGAGGCTGGACTCATTCATTCATTGGGAACTTTAACTTTTACCGACATAGATCATGTGAGCATCATTAAATCCAGTGTCTCCCCCACGCCAAAAAGAGGTGGACTCACCGGCCAAAGTGACAAAAAACATGCTAGCGTGTATGGGAATTCAACCCCGCTAGATCCCTACATTGGAAGTATAGGTTCGATGACTAGGAGATATAAGGAGACCCATACGCGGCATGCCAGAAAATCTCATCTCATAAGAGTTACGTGAACCTCCGCCCTTCCTGAAAGAAGGCATCTCCACTCATAGCTAATCTATCGGTGCCCAGTATAAATTTCAATTACATTCAACTCATACTTCATGGAATCTAGCTTCTAGCATGAGGACACCATATCTCATTCGATGATTTCTCATCTCATCATTACTATTAGGTATGCATTAACTTCAATATTTTGATAGAGTGTTCATAGAGACTGGTCTCTTCATTAACTTTACACTCTCATAGGTGAGTACGTTTTGATAACACATTTACTTAGGCTCATTCGAGATTTCTCTCATCTTTCACATTAGCCTCTTATCATGTTATCACCATATTCATTAACTTTAAGACATTTACTCTTCATAATTACATACCCCTTTAAATGAATGTTCAATTCATTATATGCCAATGCACTTGACCATTTAATGTGTTTCACACTCTTACTTAACCCTTCTAGGGTTACAACTTTTCATTACGTACATATTAGGTTCACTTATTTCTAAACGTATGCTAGATTTATGGGTCTATAAATACAAGCCAGTAGGCTTCATTCATAGTTCGTTTAAGGGTGTGTTTGGTATGAAGGAAAATGTTTTCCTAGAAAATGTTTTCCCGTTAAACTAGTAGATTTTTGACTTATTTTCTCATGTTTGGTTGGTTGAGTAGAAAATATTTTCTGGAAATGATTTTTAGTGTTTGATTTATGAATAAAAATGTTTTTGAGAACATCTTTTATTTTTACTAGCGTAAAAAAATAATTGATGAAATTGAAAATATTTTTAAAATCAAAATTATTATTTTTTGAGGGTGGGGTGAGGGGTAGTGGGTTAATTTTTTGGGGAGGGGTTGGGGTTCGGGGGGGGGGGGGTAGGGATCGGGCGAAAAAATAAAATTTTGAAATTAATTTTTTTTAAATTGATGTTTTTCCAAAAAAAAAAATGTAATTTGAAATTGGAGGAGAGTTTTGGAAAATGTTTTCCTTAATTTTTGAAAGGAAATCATTTTCCTTAATTTTGAGGAATATGAGTTAATCTGGAAAACATTTTCCATAACTTTTGTCCAACCAAACATGGGAAAATTGGAAAACATTTTCTAGAAAATGTTTTCATTCATACCAAACACACTCTAAGTGATTTATATCTTCCTAAGATCGTGTGGTACAAGGCTTATGCATCTTGAAGTGTGCGAAGATCTCAAATTTTATCTATGTAGGAAAAATTATTTTTTAACATTCTTTATGTATGACTTATGTATCAATACTGAATTTGGGCAAAAGAATCCGGTTTTGATTCACTTGAACAACTCTTACCATTTTTCTTAATTTTTATTTTTGTGTCCTTTGTCTTAGGGATCCAGGTTCGATCCCCAATGCTACCATAAGTATTTGTTTATTTATTTATACTTTTTTTGCTTCACTCTTAGTCTATGCGGCTTGCCGAGGGAGTGGGATCAATTCCCCACTACCCGGCATATTTTTATTCTTTTAATGGTTACCCTCTCCTTTGCTCTTAATTTCGCTACTGACCAAGGTGTAGTGGGATCGATCCCCCATAGTCCGCATTTCTTTTGTTATATAATATATATATATATATATATATATATATATATATATATATATATATATATATATATATATATATTATAAAGAATGGGTCTTGCGTGTGAAGGGATAGAAACCCCACAACAACATATTATTATTTTCCCCTTCTTGCGAATTTCGTCGTACCCCAACCCCAGTTCGAGCCCCGCCTTGCATACCCTTTTTAATTTATTGGTTAAGGTATTCCTTAGTGAAGTCTTGGGTTCGATCCATGCATACCTCACCTATTTTTATTTATCTTTTTGACATTCAAAATTTCAAGAAACTATCTACAACCTATTTCAAGGTTGTGGAAGTTTATTTCATGATTTTATGCACCATTTACGGGTTATTTAACATTTCTTTCTTAGTCATTCGTTAGGGTACTTAACAAAAGTTAGAAGAATGATTTAGTGATTTGTTTTAGGAACATCTCGTTGCACAAAAAACACAAGTGATTCTAAGTTATTAGCATGCTAAAGCGGATACTCCTTAGTCATAGTAACAACCTTACACAAATACGTTCATCTCTACATTCATATTTTTGAAAGACACAAACACAAAAGAACATAATCATGAACACATACTCAAAACGAGATCACCACCACACACACACTGTCACTAAATTCTACCAGCAAACATACCAACCTAAGATCATTGGGAGCTAGTGACAAGGAAAACGAAAAGGGGGAATAACCCTAGTTTTCGGAGTAGATTTATCTGAGTTTTAATGGTCTCTTGGGAAAAGGACTAAGAGGAAGAGAAAACATACCTTATTTGGACGTTCACACTGTGAAGTTTCTGCCCCAAAACCTCTCCAAAACTCACGTCTAGTCCATTTTTTCAACACAAAACATTCGACGGAAAAAACCTCTCTTTAGCTAACATGTTCACTTAGCTTGTTTTCTTACATTTTCGTGTAGGTTTTTTAAGTGTGAAGAACTCTAATAAAATTTCTATTCTTGTAGTCATTTAGGCAAATAGAAATCGTTAAAAGAGTGGAGACACGTGAGAGAGAGTTAAAGGAGGTGGATTAGTTTAGAGTTAGTCAACTAGGAGACTCAGTAAAAAAAATATTAATTAATAAATAATTAAAAATTTATAGTAAAATATAATTTTTCCTTTTTTAAATCAGACATTAATTTATTGAATTAATTCACCAATTAAAAAAATCACATTAAATCAGTGCTCCCACCTTGGTTCGAACCTGGGTGGAGAAGGACTTCACTTCAAGGGCTCAATTTCGACCCTCTATCCCCAAATCGCCCCACCACTTAAAATTGATTAATTAATTAAATATTTAGGGTAATTACGATACTAACCATTGCCATGATGGACCATTTTACCCCTAGAACCTTCAAACAAAAGATTTCTTCTTTTAAATCCGGTAAAGACTTCTTTGAGTAAATCTTCGTATTCGAGAGCACTATATGTTTGGACCCACCCTTTCCAAGATCAACAAACTCCGCAAGTTCGTTGGCTTGGATGTAGTAAGGGTTTCGAGGTCTTGTTCTACATGCATCAATACGTGGGAACACTGGTCTAATCATAGACATTATTCACACATTAAAAATTTCTTTTCTTATTCATTTTTGGGGTCTTCCGTGTCATTGGAATGAAACCCCACAACCACATTTTATTATTTTCCCCTTCTTGTGAATTTCGCCAGACCCCAGCCCCAGTTCGAGCCCTGCCTGACACACTTCTTTTAATTTATTTGTTAAGGTATGCCTTAGCAAGGTCTTGGATTCGATCCATGCAGACCTTACCAATTTTTTTTCTTTTTGACGTTCAAAATTTTCATAACTATCTACAACCTATTTCAAGGTTCTGGAAGTCTATTGCATGATTTTATGCATCATTTTACAAGTAATTTTAGCATTTGCTTCTTAGTTATTAGTTATGGTTTTTAGTACAAGTTAGAGGAATAATTTCATGATTTGTTTTAGCTAGAGTAGATAGCATTTCAACCATGTTTACATCACGTCTTAGGAATATCTAATTGCGCATAAAACACAACTGATTCTATGTTATAAGCATGCTAAAACGGATAATCCAAACTCATAGTAACAACCTTGCACACATACGTTCATGTCTACATTCATATTTTTGAAAGAAGCAAAAACATAAGCATATAATCATGAAAAACTTACTTGAAACGATATCATCACAATACACACATTGTCCCTAAATTCTACCAGCAAACATACAAACATAAGATCATTGGGAGCTAGTGACATGGAACATGAAAAGGGAGATCAATACTAGTTCTCGGAGTATATTTTTATGAGACTTTAGGGTCTATTAGGAAAACGACCAAGAGGAATATAACCCATGCCTTATTTTGACGTTAAAACCTTGAAGTTGCTGCCCCAAACCCTCTCTAAATCTCACGTCCAATCCAAGTTTTAAACACAAAACTTTCGACACAAAAGACCTCTCTTTACCTAACATGTTCACTTATCTTGTTTTCTTATATTTTCCTGTGATTTCTTCAAGTGTGAAGAATTTAACAAAATTTTCTATTCTTGTAGTCATTAAGGCCGAGAGAAATCGTAAAAGAGTGTAGAAACTTGAGAGATGAGCGTCACAGAGAGTTCGAGGAGGTGAAGTAGTTTAAACTTAGTCAAATAGGAGACTAAGTAATAAAAACACATAAATTATTAAATAAATAATAATTAATAATAAAATATGATTTTTCCTATTTTAAATCATCCATTAATTTATTAAATTAATTCACCAATTACAAAAATCACATTAAATCATTGCTCCCACCGAGGTTCGAACCCGGGTGGATTAAGACTTCACTTAAAGTTCTCAATTTCGACCCTCTCTCTCAAAATTTCCCCTCCACTTTATAAATTAATTAATTAATTACATATTTAGGGTAATGACGGTACTACCCTTATCATGGAATAGACAATTTTACCCCTAGACCCTTCAAACCTAAGATATCTTCTTTTTAAGTCATGTAAAGACTCCGTCGAGTAAATCTTCATATTCGAGAGCCCTATATGGTTGGACCCAACCTTTCCAAGCTAAACTTACTCCCCAAGTTAGTTGGCTTTGCTATTGTAAGGCTTTCGAGGTGTGGTTCTACGCGCATCAATTCATGTGAACCCTTGTCTTATCATATGAACTCTTGACACATTAAGAATATCTAATCTTATTTTTTGTAGGGTTGTTACAAAAATCCAAGCCTTCAACAATGTCGCCTTCTAAACTCTTTAACGACTGGAACCCAAAAAGTATTGGGAAAAGGGAAGAAAATGGGATTTGTACTCCAAAGGTACCAAGTATGGGATCTTATGCAGATACACAAGTAAAACATGCTAAAAGGACTTTTTGTCAAAATATGCCATTTTTACCTCTTTAGGGACTTAATAAAAAGTCAAGTAAGTTATATCAATCAACTAAACATGCTCACTATCTCAACAAGTAATGATTATCCCAACATACTTGAAACCATGATTTACTACTATCCTAACATCAAGGAATAATATCACAAGAATGAATAAGAGTTAAACATATCATAATAAGGAAGATAACTACCATATAAAGTCAACAAGTGCAATGACCAAGAAAACCCCCATAACCTTACTCAATCAAGTATACATAACAAGAAAACATGTCCAAGGTCTAACTTTACATATCATGGCATTTAAGTTTACATTTCATCAAATATTAACATTATAACCCAAGGAACACTCATAAATTAACTAATCAACATATGGTATCAACAATGTGCCATGGTCATCATATATACATCATATATTATCATAATATAAACATATAGAATAACCTCCTCCTAATACTGTCCTCAAGGTAGAGTCCCATACCGCTACCTAAACTAAGCTAGACCCTTAAGTTATCCAAGTTAGAGTTCAATTCCTTTAATACATTTTTCCTTTTAGAAAAATCTTGCCCTAACAGACATAGACCATATGACCTAGTGTGAAATCCGGTTTCATAAAACCCTGTAATGAAAGAAGGCGGTCTACTTGAAAAGGTAGTACAAAAACATGAAACATAGGAACTACGTGGATACACTAACTAGGATTCCTATGGGGGAAGCATTGTTGAGGAACTAGGAGATTTATTTGGACCCTCTTTATGTGCCATGAATTACAGTCTCCGATCTCAAAAGTAATGTAGTGATCCTACCTTCCCTGTGTGGGAAGGAACACTCCTCTATCTACTTCACTCAGTACTAAGCTAGAGTCCTTTTTTGAAATGTATTTAAGCCTTAAATTATCAATCATAGATATATTTAGGCCATAGGTTCTACCCCTTGTATAACCATCATCCTCAATAGCTTAATATGAATTATGTGAGTATAAGTTCTTTTACCACAATTCATATAAGTGAGGTTCAGACATTAGCATTTCATAGCATATTAAGCCACAATGATATTTTTCACCATCCTTATACAATATACACCTTAATCAACCTCATAACATAGTGAGAACATTTCAATTAAATATCATAACAACCTATAATTCTAGTATAAGGAATGCTACATTGTAATATCCTCACTTAATAACAATTAAACACAATTGAAAATAAAGATAGAGATTCTAAGACTTACCTAGTCTTCCTTATAGTCTATCATCAAGATCTTACCATCAACCCAACTTGGGGAGTAACATTATCACACAATTATAATCAATAAAATAACAATTCCAATTGCATCTCCATAAAAGAATTCATCTTTAGATCACAACTTGATACAAGATACTTACACTAATTTCACATTATAATTCATAACCTAAATCACATAACGAGAAATAGCATGATAGGTCTATAATTCATTTTAATTTAATCATTATAGCACCATAGGATAGCAATAAAATCAAGAACCAACTCAATTTAATGATCACAATACAATATAGGTCAAGATCACTACTTAGGTTTAAGGATAGAGAATAATATCCTCCAATTTTGACTAAACAATCAACAATTACCATTAACAAGTTTAATGGCATGTTAATATACTAAATATATCCTTAAGAATCAATTAAAAACTCTATCCACAACGTCAATTTCGTAATAGAATGAAACCCATTAGAAAACTCAACTTTTTGAAATCTAGTTTGAACGAACCCTTTGAGGAAAGACACTCAAAGGTGAATAGAACCCATACCTTAATATTTGTCAATAATTTGATGGTGAATTATTCCCTTTCCAGACCCCAAACCCTTGTCCTTGCTAAGTCTTAAATGGTGATTTCATACAGAGAGAGAAATAAGAGAGAAGAGAGAGAGTTTATTAGAGAGTTGTCTTTAGATTAATGAGGGATGAGGGTACTTATAGTGGGATTTAATAAACTTCATTAATCTCCTTTATTCCCCAAATAATCTCTAAACTACTTAATTAATTAAATAATACCAACTTAAATTAGGGAGAAAACTCGACCTTCACAGATGAAACCCTCATCGACGGGCCGTCTGTGAGTCGACGGACAACCCCCCCTCCGTCCTACACTCTGTCATCTTGGTCAGAGACTGTGCAGTCGAGGTCTTCCTCCAAATCTTGTATGTGTGGGACAACGGTGGCATAGACATTCTATCGATCAACATACAGACCGTAGCCTGCACCTCTGCCCTGCGTCGATGAGTTCAGAGGTTGCGCAAGTGAAGGGAACTTATCCACCATCCAAAGTGTGCGACGACGCTGGCATTGACGCACCATCGATCCACACATAAGCCTTTTTCTGTCCCGTTGATGCACACTGTAAGCGAGTGTTACATCAAACTACAGGGGTCTTTCTAAAGGGCCCTCGGCTGGTCCTTGAGGAGTCGTTCCCGGACACTCCAACCATGAAACAACTCAAAAGTCTATTATCTATCTTTCTACCGATTTTTCTATATTTCCGGCTCCTAAAAGTTAGTCAAATAGGCTAAGGAACATCCTTTTGAACCAACTTCAGGGACGTCACAGGCATTTATTGTTATTAAACCTCCTAAATGAACTATATTCATTGAAATGAACATAGAAACATTTCTTAGAGTTGATGAAACCTATGTTAGGCTTTATAATGTATCTAGGATTTTCAAGGTGTTACATTATCCCCCACGTAGAAACATTCGTCCCCGAACGACACTAAAATTCTTTTGAAGGAAGGAATAGCCTCAAGACTAGAAGCCCAACCAATAAACAATATCAGATAAACATAAATCATGTCATATCAACAAGGTAAATATGAAAACTCATATTACCACACATAAGGCTCAAAACACTCCATCATGAGGCATTTAATTCTCAAAACACGAATGAGCTCAACATATATTACATGAGTGAAAATCACAAAGTTAAACGTAAGAACATACTACCTATCATTTCATTAGGACTCACCATATAAAAATTAACAACATAACTCAAAAAAAGGTTTCATGTTTTTAAGAGCAATACTATCGTAACTTCACTATAAGTTCTTTAAAAATGCGTAATGCGTAAATTTCACAAAAAATCAAGAAACTTCAATTTCTAGTCATATTTATATTTTTAAAAAGAATTAAATAACCGTATCTTAAAATGATGAGGGTAACGGGACTTCATGTCGGCCTTAGTTTTTCATGTTTCACCCTCAACTAGATGATTTTTTCATAACACTTTTACGAAAACAACCTCTTTATTCCACAACTTCATGACTGTCCGATCAAGAATTTGAACCGGAATTTCCTCATAATAGAGATTTTCCTTGACACCAAGACCCTCTATAAGCAGAATGGACTCGGGATCACCGATACACTTTTTCAACATAAAAACATGGAAAACCAAATGAACCGAAGCCAATTCACCAGGAAGTTTCAATTCATAGGCAACCTTACAAAGCCTTTGTAAGATTTCATAGGGACCCACATAACGAGGTCTATAATTCCCCTTCTTGGCAAATCTAACCACCCCTTTCATTGGTGAAATTTTTAAATACACCTTATCACCTTCTTCAAACTCCAAATCTCGTCTCCTATGATCTGCATAAGAGTTTTGCCGACTATACGCCGTTTTCAACCGGTTCCTTAGGATATGAACCTTTTCCAAAGTCTTATAAATAAACTCGGGACCAAGAGGTGATGTCTCACCCACTTCATATGGAGCCATGGAAATGGATGAATGAGAACTAATGTTGTAGGAAAAATCCACCGAACGTAAATTCCTATCCCAACTCCCTTTAAAATAAATAATGCACACTCTAAGAATATCTTCAAGGGTTTTAATCGTACGCTCTGCTTGACCATCCGTTTTGGGATGAAAAGGGGTGATCAACTTCACCATACCACCTAACACTTTTTGGAACGACCTGAAAAATCTAGATGTGAATTGCGTTTCCAGCTCCGATATGATGGATAACAGAATGCCATGGCGGCACACTATCTCATCGAGGAAGATCCTTGCATAATCCTCCGTCAAATATGAATATCTAAAACGAATAAAGCAAGCGCACTTAGTCAATAAATCCACAATAACCCATATCGAATCATACAACTTTTGGGTCCGAGATAAAGCTACTACACATGTTGATGTCTTCCCACTTCGAAGTAGGAATTTGGATCTCTTGTAGTAAGCAACACGACTTTAGGTGTTCGGCCTTTACTTGTTGGCAATTCAGACACTTAGTGAAAAACTCTGCTATGTCCTTTTCAAGACCATCCCACAAATATATCTCCCATAAGTCATGGTACATTTTTGTCGACCCTTAAAGAATTGAGTAGGAGGACCCCTATGCTTCTTCTAGGATACGATCCTTCAACCCATCTACATCGAGAACACATAATTTCCCTTGGTACCATAATACGCCATCACCCCCCAGGAGAATGATTTATTTCAACATGCAGAGAATCGATTCTTTAAACTCTATTAGGGCTAAGTAAAGTTGTTGTTTTACTTCACCTCAACTAGTGAATATGACTCGGAGTTCTGATGAACTATGGCACCCCCATCTGGAGAACTCTCCAACCTCACCCCCTACCTAGAAAAACTATGAACTTCCCTTAATAGGTCCTTCTTGGCTTCGTCAAGATGGGATACTTAACCCATAGTCATATGACTTTGGGCATCCGCAACTACATTAGCCTTGTCGGGGTGATAAATGACACTCATATCATAATCTTTCAACAACTCTAGCAACCTTCTTTGTCATAGATTCAACTTTTTTTGGTAAACGCATATTGAAGACTCCTATGATCGGTAAAAACATCAACATGAACCCCATGCAATTATTCGTCAAATTTTCAACGCAAACACCGCGGCCTCTAATTCAAGGTTAAGAGTGGAGTAATTTCTCTCATGTACATTTAGATTCCTAAAAGCATAAGCTATCACCTTCACATGTTGCATAAGCACACACACTAAACCCACTTACGAAGTGTCACAATACACTACAAAACCCTTTGTACCCTTCGATAAAGTCAACACCGGATCAGAAGTGAGCCTATTTTTCAACAATTGGAATCTTTTATCACATTCCTCCGACCACTCAAATTTCTTTCTCTTTTGATTAAAAGTAGTCAAAGAGATGCAATTGACGCGAATTCATCCACGAAAATTCGATACTAACCCGCTAAACCCATGAAATTCCTGATTTCAGAGTCAATGGTCTAGGTCAATTTTTCAACGCATCCGTTTTCCTTGGGTCTACCTCAACTCGCTAACTTGAGATAACGTGCCAAAGAAAAGTCACCGACCTCATCAAAAACTCACATTTATGATATTTGACATATAATTGATATTTTTAGGGTTTGCAATACCACCCTCAAATGACCCATATGATCATCCTCATTTTTCTAATATACCATGATATCATCAATTAAGACAATAACAAATGAATTTACGTAATTTTGAAATACTCTATTCAATAGGTCAATAAATACACCGGAGAATTTGTGAGACCGAAAGACATGACCAAAAAATAATAATGTCCATACCTAGTCCGAACGGTTGTCGTTTATATGTCCTCCCCTCTCACGCTAAGTTGGTAATACCCCTATCATAAACATATCTTTGAAAAGTAACTCGCCCCTTGGAGTTGGTCAAACAAGTAATCAATCAGAGGGAGAGGGTAGGTTTTCCTAATGGTGACCTTTTTGAGTTTGCGGTAATCAATAACAATTCTCAACGACCCATCTTTCTTCTTCACAAAGAAAATCGGAGCACCCCACGAAGAAATATTAGGCCTCATAAAACCCTAATTTAATAAATCCTTGAGTTAAGCCTTCAACTATTTCAACTCGGCCAGAGCCATCCATTAAGGATGAATTGACATGGGATTTGTATCTAGTCGCAAATTAATGCCAATGTCTATTTTCTGTTCGAGAGGAATTCAAGAAAGGTCATTAGAGAAGACCTCCAGAAACTCAATTAATACGGGTACCGAGTGAATTGGAGGAACTTTGAAGTCTAGATTTTTGATTCTTACGATATGATTCAAACAACGTTTTGAGATCATTTTGCATGCTTTTAGACAATAAACAATACGACCTCTAGGAATAGAATTTCCACCCTTCCTCTCAACAACGGGATCATTTCGGCAGTTAAACCTCACCGCTCTTGTCCTAAAATAAATGGATAAAAACATGCATGCAACCAATCCATACCCAATATAATATCAAAATCAAGCATATCGAGTTCTACTAGATCAACATAAAAAACTCTATTGGGCAATAATGTAGGACAATTTTTATACACCCTTTTTGAACGACCAACTCACCGACCGAAGTAGACATTACAAAAGGTTCATCTAAAATATCAGGTGTATTTCAAACTGTTTAGCTAGTAGGGGTGAAATAAATGATAAAAAAGCGCCAGGATCAAGTAAGGAATATATATCAAGAGAGAAAACATTCAACATACCAGTCACCTCATTGGGAGAGGTCTCTTGCGAACCCCTAGAGCGGAGAGCATACACGCGGTTATTCTTTGGAACATCACTAGAACCACTTGCTTGATCTTGGCCACTACCCTTGTCTTTACTCTTCAAGTTTTTATAATCTTTCATCTTGTGACCACTCATGCCATAACAAAAGTAATTATCCGTCCCCTTAAGGAAATCACCATAATGTTTTTTGCCACACTTTTCACAAGTTGTCTTCTCATTTGGTGAGTTAGTACATTTTCCCTTCTTGAATTTAGTGTTAGACAACCTATCACCACTAACTTTTGGAAATTTTGAAGGTACCTTATTCGAAACCCGTTTCTTAAATCTAGGCTTGTCTTCTATCTCAAGACTATTCTTTGAAGAACCTCCATCAGATTATCATTCTTTGTTGGCATCACTACTTTTTTTCTTCAGCCTTGCCTCCTGAATCCTTATTGCATAAACCATAATATGGGAAATGTTCATGTTGTCATGGAGCATGGACGATCGGAACTCCTGTTGTAAGTCCTCCTACACCCCCGTCAAAAAATGGCTGATTTGGTCTCTAGGATTGGAGACCGATGAAGGAGCATATTTGGACAACATAGTAAATTCCAAAGAGTACTCATGGACACTCTTTCCTCCTTGTCAAAGATTGATGAACTCCATCACATTATCCTCCCTAATATCCCTAGGGAAGAAATGATGTAGAAAAGCCGCCCTAAAAATCTCCCAAGTCACCGGACCACCCCTCAACGACCTATTATCTCTCCATTGCACATACAATGTTTGAGCCACATCCTTGAATTGGTATGTGGCCAATTTGTCCTTCTCACTTGAATAAACCCCATTTGAATATAGTATCTTATATACCTCATCAATGAAATTTTTGGGGTCTACATCAATCTTATACCCATAGAATGTAGGAGGGTTCATTTTAGAGAAGTCCCGTAGACGGGAAGCCATAGTAGTGACTTGTTGATGAGGACATCGAGCAATATCCTAATTGCCATGGGCTGTTATAGATTGGGTTTGAACTGTCACTGCTTGTCCTTGAGTAGTCATGGCTTGGGCCATTTGATCAAGAATAGCTCTTATCTCAGCCTCTGTCATATGTAGAGGTTTAGCTAAGGCTTGATCAATATTACCATTTTATTCAAGTGGAGGAACTTGCTCATCATGGGGAGGAGCTCCCTCCTTAGAAATTTCCTCCTCGAGTCTTCGAGACTCATTCCTTCAAGTCTTCATTCTTCTTATAAGCACAACAATAGAATTAGATGCAAAATCACATCATAAGTATGCTCTATTGGCTCGATATAATGTTTCCAAAAAAGAGAGTGATTCCTATGAATCATAGAGGTTCCTACTCAGAATTGTGGCGCGCTAAACAATTATGAATAAAAACCTACATAGATGTGGTAGAGAGAGATACATAACTCAACGATATTCAACCTCATACTTTGATATCAAGTTTGTCACATCCGGGTTCGCCCGATAGACGTAACCGGCATTGTCGTTCTTTTAAAGGACGAAGACTATCCTCTTAGTCTCATGTCTTTACATTCATAAGTTCGAAAATGTGGAAAAATTTACAACTTTCATTATAACTAGTTGGAGGTTTACATAGACCTCTACATGCACAAAATATATATTCATATCTATTGCACAAGTTGAATTATATGTTATTCTACTCAATATAACCCTAATAATCCACTATCAACTCAATTCATAACTTCAATTTCGTAATTGAATAAAACCCATAAGAAAACTCAACTTTTTGAAATTTATTTTGAAGAAACCCTCAAAGGTGAATAGAACTAATACTGTCAACAAATTGATGGTGAATTCGTCCCTTTCCAGCCCCCAAACCTTACTCCTTGATAGTTTTAAATGGTGAATTCATGTGGAGAGAGAAATAAGAGAGATGGAAGAGAGTTTATTTGAGAGTTTTTTAGGTTAATAAGGGTTGAGGGTATTTATAGTGGGAGTTCATAAATATAATTAGTCTCCCTTTAATCCCCAACTAGCCCCTAATCCACATAATAAGTTAAATAAGACCAACTTAATTAGTTAGAAAACTCGACCCTCAAAGACGGAACCCCGATAGACGGGCAAGTAAGTTGACGGACAACCCCCATTATGTCCTTCACTCCGTCATCTTGTCAGGGATATTGTAGGCGAGGGTTTCCTACAAATTGTCTAAGTGTGGGATGACCGGGGCATCAAGGCCTCCTTGATACACACATGGACCATAGACTGTACCTCTGCACTCCGTCAATGAGTTCAGAGGCTGTCTAGGGGAAGAGACCTTCTCTACCATCCTAAGTATGGGATCATGGTGGGATCGACGCCCCGTCGATCCACACACGGGCCATTTTCTTTCCCGTCGATACACACTGCCAGGAAGATTTGCATCAATCTACATGGGTCCTCCTCAAGGGCCCTTGGTTGGTCCTTAGGGAATAGTACCCAGATGTTTTATCCATGAAAAGACTCAAATACCTTTTAGGTAACTTTCAACAAATTTTATTACTTTTTCAACTCCTAAAATTTAGTCATATAGGCTAAGGCACACTAACATCCCTTTGAACCAACTTCTTGGACGTCTTGGACATGTTTGGTTCCTAAACCTCCTAAATGACCTATATTCACTAAAAATGGACTTAGAAATAGTTCTTAGACTTTATAAAACATATGTTAGGCTTTACAATGTGTGTAGGATTTTCAAGGTGTTACGGTAAGTAAGTACGAACTTTGATATGATTTATGATGCTTTATTATGTAATGATAGTCATTATATGCTTATTTCTTCATCTCTTATGATTTTGTATATTTCTGACTAACCTTATGAGATATCTTATTTTTGTTATGTAGTTTCCTTACATAGTACATATTGTGCTAACACATATTGCCTACATGTTGTCCTTGTAGGGTCTTTAGAAGATTAATTTACTTGAATGGTAGAGTTTCCGAAGTTTCCAAGAAGAGAAGAAGTGGTGAGTCCTCATAGCTTCAAGGAAAAATCTTTATTTTTCTTATGACTTTCTTTATGTGTTTAGATTTTATGTGGGCTGCGTCCCAATGTTTTTCATCCATGTCAAGTTAGATGGATATTGAAACAACTTTATTACATATGCTTCTACGTTTAAGAAATATCTTTTGGTTTAAGTTTAAAGACAGTTTTTAAATTCCATCCATTTATATATGTTATTATGTAATGAAGTCAAGAGGCTTTTATAGGTCCTCGAAGAGGTCGAGTACTCCGTGTGGTGATCTTTGGGTTTCTTTAACTTCTAGGGTGTACTCGCGAATCATGCCAATCATTTTTGAAGTAGGTTTGGTCATTTAAAAATGAATCTCCACCTGAAGAAATAAATTTCAATGTAGATGAGGAAATTGATTTGCTTGGTATTTGACATACCGTGTTTTTTCTTGTGTTATATCATGAATAAAATAAAATATTAATGGGCTTTTCAAACTCCGACGATGCTTTGGTGGTGCTAACTACATCTTTAGAGCTTGAAGAAGATGTTGAACCGTGTAATACTCCAAAAGTCTAAAGCCTAATCTTGGGCATAACACGAGATTGTAGGAGTTCTAGCACTTTTTTATGGTCAAATATAATGTATATAAGTCATTTGAGAAGTTTTAGAATTGAAGTGTCAACAAACATCCAACACGTCCAGAAAATAGTTCAAGAGGTGCTAACGTGCCTTAGCCTATTTGAGTACGTTTTAGGAGTCGTAATTCGATAAAATTTTTAATGAGGTGTTTAATATGTATAATAGTTTATTTATATTCGAAACATTGGGGTAAGTCTCCCCAAGGACCAACAAAAGGGTCCTTGAGGAGGACACTTGCATTATGGCAAGAAGTTGTCAAATGGACAATGTCTACTAACGATGCCCATTGACGGGGCATAGCCCCATCCATAGGGCGTACATGGCAACCATAATTGGAAACATGGAATTTTGGCAAAAGCAACATTTGGACCAGTCTGTGACACCATCAACAACTTTGCATGATGGTGGGGGAGCCAGGGCGTAGGTTGACCTACGAACCATCAATCGAGGTCTCGTAGCTCATGCCACTGTCTTACTGTCAAGGTTTGAGTTAGTTCATTTTATTAATTAGTTGGTTATTTAATTATTTAGGGGTTAACGGAGGTCTAATTAAGTTAGTTAATTACTTATAGAAAGACCCTATACTAGTTAAACTAACCCAATTATCATATTTCCAAAACCCCAATTGCTTTTCCTTCTTTCTTCTCTCTCTCCAAAATAGAAGAAATCAATTGAAGGGATAAGCAAAGGTATAATGGAATCAAGAAGGAGGTTTTTTCTCCATCATTCTTCATCAGTTAACTAGGTATGAGATTTCTTTCCCCAAAGGTTCTTAAAAGATAAATTTCAAAAGATGAGTTTCAAATGGGTTTTCTTCTATTACGAATTTAATCTTCTAAATTAATTAGTTTAAGATTTCTTTAGATAATTAGGATTAGATTATTGTGTATTATGATTCAATTATTATAGTGCTTAATAAATTAACCTAGGTTGAGAAGTAGATAATGAATTTTACCCAACTCCCTAACCCTAGGTTTTCAACTAGTTATGAATTGTTGTGTAGCGATTCAATTAAATTCATTATTGTGTTGATTACCATTGTGTGATGCTATTACACCCATTGTTGGGTTGAATTGGATGGTTGTTGGTAAACACTTGGATGATGGCTTCTGAAGGATATGGGGTAAGTCTTTTGATCTAAATCATTTTCTTCAATTATGTTTACTTTAGTTTAGTGATGAATTTATATTGAAGTATACCTTATCATGATATTGATTGGGTTTGTATAATACTGAATTGGAATGTCTTGAATTATGACTTGTGAATTTTCGGCTAGGATGTAATGACACAAGGGTGGTGATGACTTTTCCTATGTGACTTTTTATAACTTGATTATGTAATGATGTAATCTCACATGTGTGAATTTTAATAAAAGGTCAATACTCCTTCAATTCTTATTGAGCTATGATGATGACTATACAAGGTGTTGACCCTATGACAAAAGTAAGTAATGATTATAAATGAAATACAATTCAAAAAGGGTCTCTAGCATAGGACCTAGTGAACTAGAAGTGAGGAGTATCCCTTACCACATAGAAAAGTTATCATAAAGACGATCCCAAATACACCTCCTAGTTATTGAAATATGTTTCTCCTTAGGGATACTAGCTAGTGGATTCACATAGATGTTATGTTCATGTTTTTGTACTACCTTGACAAGTAGTCCACCTTTTTTCGGTGTGGGGTTCCATGACGATATATTCCACATTAGCTCATGTGTTATATGTCGTTCAAGGCAAGATGTTTGCTCAAGGTAATATGAAGTAACAACTGAACTCTAACTAGGATTACGTAGGGGTTTGGCGTAGTCTTGGTAGGGGGTAAAATACTCTACCTATACATTGCACTAGTTAGCCTTGAGAGAAGACTTTGAAGGATATTATTATGTGATTTATAGTTATAAATGTAAATGATATATATGTTGATTTTACATGAAAATGACACTGTGTGATATTGGTTTCAATCATGGACATGTCGTTGGTCTCTAATGTTAATGTGGGATGATGTCTAATCTTAATGATATAGTATGAAAAGTTGGGCATTTCTTGTAGTTCTTATCAGGTTTACTTGGCTGGGTAAGTGATACACTCAAACTTACTTCTCAAATAAGAAGTAGAGTGGTCGTGTCAAGTAAATAACCCAACTAGTGAGGTTCTGATCTTTCCCACGAGGAAAATAGTTTAGACTTAACGTTAACCGATTATTACTATTGTTCGGTGAATTACTTCCTTGGAAAGCAAAAACAATAAAAAGGGGGTTTCTATTTCTAAATGAATGAAAATAACTAACGAAATTGAAAGAGACACTTAAAAACTTTGAATGTTGGAGTTTAATCAATTAATCAAAGTAACTAGGGTTTACATGTTCCCCACAGGTTTCATAACTTGATAATTCAAACTATAACAATTCTTTCCTAGTATCTTGCATGCAAAGTTATAAGTTATGTATTTCTAAATCCTTGGTCCGATATCTAGAAAATCTCACTCAGCACCTTGGTCCAGCTACGTGTGTTGCTATCCTAACCCTTATCTTTACCTCATTTTAAGCATCGTATTCGATATTTGACTAAGTTATTACATCGTACCAATCAATACTAGCCTATAAGATAGTATACACTAAATCTATGTTGATAATTCTTTTCCTGTTATCTACCTCCTAGGTCCGGCAAGTAGCATTAAGGCGAGTTCTAACGTTGGTCATCCGTGAAAAAGACTTCTAAGCGAAAGAATTATTAATACATGCAAGACACTATTTTAGAATGGTTATTTTAGTTAGGTTTTACCTCATTATTTGCCTATGGTTCCCACAACCCTAGTTATGGAGTTTAGTTACCCATAGTCATAATCACAATATTCAAATATATTATATAATCATTTATGTACTTACTTCAATGAGAAAGAGTAAAATCGGAAAGTTTGCTTGATTAATCACCAAAAATCACCAACAATCACTTTCAAGAATCTCAAAGTAATCAAGAATCTCACAAAAAGTCTAATGATAATCAAAAGTCTAACAATACAGTGTCTACTAATACCATGTCTAACAATACGGAGTCTAACCCTAAGAACGAGGTTTTTCGAACTATTTATAGAACATAAAAACCTAATTAAATAAGGACTATATTTGCTGGAAATCTGTCAAAACGCGGTTGGGTCGACGGACCTCGTGACGGATCGTCGTGGTTACGACGGACCGTCATGGACTCCGTCGTCCCATACTTGTGCAATTTCTTTTGCTGCTCTCTTCATTACCCTCGACGGCAAGTATGAAGGACCGTCATAGGCACAACGGTCCGTCGAGTGTCTTCATTTCAAAACACTTAAACTCTTTGAATATGGGTACTGGGACTACTTCTCTGAACTTCATGACGAACCTACAGGACGCACCGTCATAGACACGACGTACCGTCATGGACTCCGTAACCCCACACTTGGTCAGACTTCCCCATATTCCTTCAGCATCTGCACTACGCTGCCACCTACGGACCGTTACAAGCATGACGGACCGTTACAAGCTCCGTAGGTGGTCTCTTCTGCATTTCTTCGCTCAAAATCTCCTGTAGTCATCTTTGGACAGATTTCCTTCAAATAAAGAGAAACTTATATAAAAATTAGCACAAAAAGGCTTTTGGACTAACTAAACATATGGAAAAAATAATTATAATACCGTGAAACCACGGTATATCAACACCCTCAACTTAAATTCGTTATTTGTCCTCAAGCGACGCACGATCACTCAATACAAAATCTTTGTACAATAGTATCCATGTTTTATCCTTGGAAATCATTTGGCTATCAATCCCGATTAATCTCATCATACCTATGCATGCTATCACTATTGGGCTTGAATTATGTGGGATCAGAAAATGACACAGACTCACTATGCACTAACACCTATCACCTTCAATTTCTCACCGAGATGCTAATATTTCCGGTATTGCAACTAGTGTCCTCACTTTGAAACAAAAACCTCATTTTTCACACAATGATTTCAGTTTGAGTATAAGGATTACTTTTCAACAGTCACTCTCAGAACAAAGTCACACTCATTCATACCTATATCCATAAGCTTGCCCTTATTTTCACTGCCTTAAGTTCGCCATACAACCCTTAGGATCACGATATGACTTTCTTAGCTTGCAACATAGGCTCACGTTCAGGTAGGGTATATTTACGTATATTTTAGTTACTTTTTTCCCTCCTTGACATATCGGCTAAACCTACCACTTTCTATCATTTTATCTCGCCCAGTTTCTCATATTCTTTCACCTTGCTATTTTCTCTTCTTTCTTCATTTGTGTAAGTGACTCTCTTCTTTTCTTGCATGTATTTCTTGTATATTTTTCTTTTTCTTTAGTTTTCTTTCATCTTTTTCATGAGTCACTTTACTTTTGTTCTTTCTCTCTCTTTGTTCTTTCAACCCCACTTTCAAGAGTATTCCTCATAATACCCACCCTCAACTCATGGCTTTGCCATGAGTCAAGGTACAAATACCCAAAGTTGGGTCAGGGCCATAACAAAGGTTGTTTACTGCATTAGCCACCCTCAACTTATGCTTTTGGCATAAGTTTAGGTGCACATGTCCAAGGAAGGATCAGGGCCAACACATTATTCCCAGAAAAGATCAGTTGGGGTGAAAAAGAATGGTCTAATTAAAGCTCAGATCGTTTGGATCAAAGAAGGATAAATTTCATTTGGTTTTCTTTTATTTTGTCTAAAAATGGACTATATTTAATAAGGGCCTATGATCCTTTCATAATTGTCTGTTACAGCATACATTTGGGAGGACTAACCAGGCAAGTTCTAGCTCAGTAAAATAATGGACTATTGAAATCTTCCTCACACTAACATGACATCTCATCACTATGCTAGATTATCAGACACCTAGTTCAAATTTTAGAGGTAGAGTAATGTAATGGTGTACCTCTATGTCATGCTTAGAGCCACACATTTATCAGTTACTATGCCTATTCGTGCATCATTTTCCAATTTATCATGATATCATTTTAACCATCATGCTCCAGAATTATACTATGTACAAAAGATATAGACATGCCGGTTCAACAGAAAAAATAATCAGTCTTTGGGGGAAAAAGAACACATCCAAGAAAATCCCGAAAGAGGATAGTGAATTGGGCTACACATACTTCACCCTAACACTGACTTTCCATTTACCCCACCCCAAACAAAAAAACATGCAATTGTCCGCAATGCATAAAAATTTAAAATACTAGAGTGGTAGGTGAAGCAAACCTGTGGCGCAAAGCGCCGTCGATCAGCAAGCTGGTGAGTCCGGTTCCTCGGAACCCACGTCCTATGCAATCTGGACACCCTCACTGGTGTCCTCAGCAACAACCGCACTATCAGCCGTGCCTCCCGCTATCTCCACAATTCGGGAGCTAGACGCTCCAGCCGCTAACTCTCATGCTCTCATCTGGTGCGCCTCTTCCTCAGTAAGTGAAGCTCTCATCGCGGCCTCCATCTCACGACGCTCTTTTTCCGTGCTAGCTTCTGTTCCTCTGCTCAACCCCTACGCCTCTTGGCATGCTCTCGAGGGGAGGTGGTGGAATTTCTTAGGTGGCGAATAGCGCTGTTGTGTCTTCAGCAGGCTCGAAAGAAGGGGCCTCAGACTCAGGCACCCTAGCCTCTAAGATCGTGTCAATATTTGCGCGAAGACTATCGACCGCATCCTGAAGAGTCCACACATCCACCGGAGGGGCTGCCCGGGCTAGCACCTGCACCTCAAAAGCATCCAAGCGCTGGTCAAACTCGGCGATCCTCCGCTCTGTATACTGGATCATTTTCCGCTCCAAGTGCTCTTCTGCCTCAGTAATAGACCTCTTCATCCACGGCTGGATATGATGCTGAAGTGTGGCCATTTGCGCCTCTAATTTTAGGAACCTAGCAAGCGGGACCAGCGCGGGTAGAGGGGCTGTGTGAGAGGATCTCGGGGCAGTGCTACTACCGGGAGAGACAAGACCGGGGTAGTGTCAGTGGACGCCGCCTGCGTAGCCGTGCGAGCTTGGGCTACCGTATTAGAAAGATCGTCAGCAAGTGGTGGAAGCTCTGAATGGGGCCCTCTACGTGGAGCCAACTAATTGGCCTCATCTCTGATGAGGCCGACATCAACAATGCCCATAGGGGTCTTGAGATGATCAATGTGCCATATAGGCACACCTGCGGACCTGCAGAGATAAAAGATCATGCACGGGAAAGTTTAAGTAGTTGTGACCTTAAAATCCCTCTCGTGCATGACTTCCTGTAGAAGCCACACAAACTCCACCTCGAACCCGGCTATCATTGCCGCCATCAATATTGCTCGATCCCATGTAAGGATATTATCAGAGGCTATGGGGGAAAGGCAGTGGCGGACAATTAACAACAAGAACTTCGCCGTGAAACTTAGGTTGGCCTTCTTGATGGCCCCCTTTGCTCGGTCACCCAGTCGACACCGTCTCCATAAACTTACAGGTGCAAGGCTATCCACCTCTTGGTGGTCTCTCTCTGTGATGGCTCGCGCAGGACCTGGCCTTCATTAAGAAGCTGCCATCGGTAGTCAAACTCGGCATTGAATTTTGTCCGATTAGCATCAACACTCTCGCCGTATAGAAAATGGTGGATGGCAGGCATGGAAATATCGACCTGAACGGCCCGTACTCGGACCTTCTCCAGTGGGGCCTGTTTGGTGGGGGAAGCCGGCCTATCAATATGTGATCTTGAGTTGCTACATAGGATTCATAGAACTCTCGGACCATTTCTTCACTATAACGTCCCAACGGACGTGCTGTCCACTCTAGGCGATGTATGCTGAAGAGATTGTGGATCTCGGGCATCATCGGGAGACTCCTTGTAAGGACTCGCCGCTTAAATGTTAGTGTTTAAGTCATAACTCATTTGTCATTCAGGAACTTGGCATCGGAGTAGACTTGAAATTTCCCATCGACACACAACCAGTTGGGCTGGTCAGTAGCGGGGGTGAGGGCATGAGCTGGTGAACCTGATATGGATTCCGAACTGTCACCTCATCAGACGAGGCCGACGCTGCAGTGGTGGAGGGTGTGGGAACTTCAGCAGAGCCTGAGGCTTCCTCCTACCACAAAACTCGTAAGGAGTCGTACGCTCCTTCTTCATTGGTGGATGACCCAAAAGGTGTGCCGATCAGTGTGCGCTCCTCATCAGACTTAGAGGCAGTGAGAACGCCGAATTCCACCTTTTTGGTTGTGTCTCTGGTGGCACGTGAAGCATGGGAAGGGGAGGAAGTGCCTGGGGGCACGTACTCGGGGTCACGCTCATCACCAGAGCCAATGACCAGGTGGGTAGACGGGGCGACTGACTTTGATCGCCCGCGTGCAAAGACAAGGTATTATTTGGGTGCCATAGTAGATTGTACCTGGAAAGGATCAATATTATTACGAGTAGTGGCAAACAAGACAAGCAAAACCACCCAAAAAAATTAAAATAAAATGACATGTCTATAGAAACAGTGACACACGACGGGCCTGGTTACGGCTCGTCGTGACTATGACGGACCGTCATGGGGTCCGTCGTGTCTTACTTAGAGTATGTATATATGGAGAACCCTGAAGGAGAGTTTCTGAAAAGTATGACGGTATGTGTTGGACAGACCGTCACAGGTATGACGATCTGTCGTAGGTATCCGTCAGAGGACACTTAAAAAAATATGGAGGCCCTTAGGAGAGGGGTCTATGACCGTCATAACGGTCATGCAGGACGGACCATCGCCGGTATGACGGTCTGTCGTACTCGTCCGTTTGAGGACACTTAGAAAAATGGAGAGATACCCTTAGAAACAGGGTCTCTGACAACTTGAACAGTTGTGTAGGTCGGACCGTCGTAAAGACAATGGTCCGTCAAATGTGTCCGTTGAAGGACACTTAGAAAAAGTGAGAGATCCTCAGGAATAGGGTCTCTGACAACAAGAACGGTTGTGCAGGACGGACCGTCGTGCGTATGACGGCCCGTCGCATATGTCCATTGGAAGACACTTGACTGAAATTGTGTATTGGGGTGTTAGGGCTTTTGGAATGGACCATACGACAGTCCGTCGTGGGTACGATGGTCCGTCATCGGGCTCTCGTTCTGTAGATAGTGACAGAACTGGGGCTACCCCATTCATCCACCATGACCCAAATCGAATTTGTAGTGTTTTGGACCTACATTTGTCTAACCCAAATACATAGTAAACTAGCAATGCAAAAGAACCTATGTCTAGGGTTGTAAACACGGAAATTTCAAAGATTTTTAACCTAGGTCAAACAGAATTTATATAAAAGAAATGAACATATCAATAAGAAATAGGCTAAAGCTAATTGATAAACAAAAATTCAAGATAAATGAATAGAAATTAGAGACACATACCTGAGAATTGGAGAAAAACAAGATGGAAAAAGTACTTGGTGAACGAGAAGACACCCACAGCAGCAACTCCGACTAGTAGATTGATAACTTTTACGGCTTTGGAGGAATTTGGGGTTGAACAATTATCAGTTGGCAGAGGGAGAGATTTTGGAAGTTGAAAAGGGAGGGAAATAGGAGGAATAGTGAAGGAATGGGGTGAATTGAGGGGTTTGGGAGTTTAAATGGTGACATTTTATTAAAAAAAAACTCCAACCGTGTCTGGTCGGGTACGCCTCATTAATGACGCGACGATTCCTCGATGACGTTCTGTCTCAGTTGTGATGATCTGTCATTGGTTCCGTCGTGTGTGCCCTAGTTTGAAAATAATAGAAAGACGTACCAGGTACGACGGATTCATGCGACGGTCTGGCATAGGCGCAACGGTCCGTCGCTGAATCTGTCAGTGATTGCTGCAGAGTAATTTTCTGCAGATTTTCCTGGTGATGTGCCTGCAAATTTCAAACCCATTGGTAGAAAAATGCTACCATTACTAAAAACAAAAACTATAAGTATTGGGTTGCCTCCCAACAGACGCCTGATTTAACGTCGTGGCACGACTGAGAACACTTTATTACTCAGCCTTCATCAAGATGGTATGCCTCTATCACTTCATTCACCGATTCAGCATGCCCGATATAGAGTTTTATTCATTCTCTATTCACCTTAAACCACACTCCCTCCTTGGCTTTTAACTGTACTGCTCCATGAGGGAATAATTGGGTAATCAAGTAAGGAACAACCCGTTTGGACTTGAGCTTGCCCAGAAGATAAGGCACCCTAGAACTGTCAACAAGCACAAAATTCCCAACCATAAACTCTTTTTTTGCACTTTTTTGTTCATTCTCCTTCTTCATATTTTCTTTGTGGGATATGGCGGATACCGATTGGAGTTCACCACTCTGCCTCATGGCCCTACAAATGTTGAAGGTCGCTTCTTCATTGTTCAACCGAAATTTCATCTGCCCCTTTTCCATATCAACTAAGGCTCTACATGTAGCAAGGAATGGCCTCCCAAGAATAATAGGCACTTAAAAATCGACTTCACAATAAAGAATAACAAAATCTGTCGGAAATATCAATGACTCCACTTTTACTAGCACATCATGGAGTATCCCTATAGGTCTTTTCACTATTCGGTCAGCCATCAGTAGCCGCATCGCAGTGGCTTTTTGGTCACCTAAACCCAACTTCTTGTAAATAGAGAGGGGAATGAGATTTATGCTTGCCCCCATATCACATAATGCTTTCGCAAAATGATATGACCCGACTATACAAGGAATACTGAACGCACCCGGATCTTCATTCTTTTGCACGAGAGATCTTGTAGCAATAGCATTACCATGCTGCAGTCTATCATTATCCTCAAAAGTGACCGATCTTTTCTTTGTAACCAGATCTTTCATAAACTTTGCATAACCGGGCATTTATTCAAGAGCTTTTACCAAAGGCACATTGATAGAAAGCTACTTCAGCATTGTTATAAAAGGCCGATATTTACCATCCTCGATCTTTTTCACTAATCTCTGAGGGAAGGGTGGTGGTTATCTAGGCATGGGAATTACCTTCATAGGGACTTCTGCATCTTTTCCAGTGCTCTCTTCTGTTTCACCATACCCTTTACCACCTTATAATCATCCTTTCTCACCTTTTCGTCATTAGACGGAATAGGTGGGTCAATGGTTTGCTTACCACCCCGAGTAGTGATTTTCATACAGTGTGCATCATTTTTATGATTTTGGACAGTGATGCTAGGAAGAGTGCCCGGTTGCCGTGTGTTCACTGTCGCACATAATTGGGCCATTTGGAACTCGATCTGCTTAATCGATATTGCATGTGTATCAACTTTTTGCCCAATACTTGCTAAATCGCACCTTAACTCTTTAATGTGCTCATCTGTATCATCGAACCTCCTCATCATTTTGTGCAACATATACTCAACTCGCGCAACTATCTCCACCATCCCTAGGAGTAACTTCACAATTTTGAGGAGCGACATAGGGACCATTCCTATCATTTCTGTTACTGTAGTTACCCCTGTTGATGTTGTTGTCGCGGTTGTAGTTTCCATATTGGACATAATGACCCTCACTGTTGTAGTTACCATAGATCCGACCTTGGTTCCCTTGACCTTGGCACAAATTATCATGATTTGAGCATTGGGCGCTCGGTCGGAAACCCCCGTATGCTCATTTACTGCATAGGTGTCCTCCGCATAATAGCATTCATCATTAGTTGGCGTTTGTTTCAACAAGTAGTTGACTGCATTTATCTTTTCGGCACCGCCAGTGACATGCTTTAATACCAACCCAAGATCAGTTCTCATCTGAGCCATTTCTTCACGAATCTCATCTGTGGCTGGGTTTTGAGTGGACTGCACTACGAAGGTGTTTCTCCCGGTATTTGACTTCCTAGTTCTCAAAGATTTATTATTCTTGGAGATTTTCTCAAATTTTTCAGCAATCTCAACATAAGGACACTCCCCATAAGATCCACCTGCTATAGTGTCGAACACGGCTCTATTATTATCATCTTGTCCCCGAAAGAAGTATTCCTTTAGTGAATCATCATCTATACGGTGATTTGGAACACTTATAAAAAATGAGGTAAATCTATCCCAAGAACTACTAACTGACTCTCCTGGTAGTGACACAAAGTTGTTCACTCTGTCTTTGTGGTTTAGATTCTTGGAGACCGGATAGTAGCGTGCTAAGAAGACATCCCTTAGTCGGTTCAAAGTGAAAATTGAGTTATAAGGGAGCTTAGTGAACCATATAGAAGCCTCTCTCATCAGTGAGAGAGGAAACACTCTGAGCCCTATTACATCTAAGTCCAAGTCAGGCCTCCCTACACAACTTTTACACACTGCCCTTACCTTATCTATATGGGCATGTGGATCCTCAGAAGGTAGCCCTGAAAACAAACCTCTAGCAGTGAGCACTTGCATCAGGCTACTAGTTACCACAATGGTGTGGCCTGTGGGTAGAGGAGGCAATACAAGTTCCCATCGGAGTCTGCTATGCTATCATAGCCTCTGTAGTATGCTTGGGGCCGTGGAATGGGATTTTGTCCCCTCTGTTGGTGTTCACCTGGAGCATCGGCTAACAACTGACCATGAACATCAACCGGAGCTGGGATGTTCTGGTTTGGATCATCATCATTGATTCCCAAGTTTCGATTCATGTTGCGTAGTGTACGCTCTAATTCTCGATCGTAGGGAAACAAGGGTTCTCTTCCTCTCCGTGTATTTGGCATACAAGGAGGTTGGTTCTGCACAAATCAACAACAATAAAACAAAGTAAAATCAAGAAAATATCAACTAAACTATAGTAATAAGTTTAAGTTAATCTAAAATCTATAATCCCCGGCAACGGCGCCAAAATTTTATACGCTCAAACTTACTTCTCAAATAAGAAGTAAAGCGGTCGTGTCAAGTAAATAACCCAACTAGTGAGGTTGGGATCGTTCCCACGAGGAAAATAGTTTAGACTTAACGTTAACCGATTATTACTATTGTTCAGTCAATTACTTCCTTGGAAAGCAAAAACAATAAAAGGGGGGTTTCTATTTCTAAATGAATTAAAATAACTACCGAAATTGAAAGAGACACTTAACATCTTTGAATGTTGGAGTTTAATCAATTAATCAAAGTAACTAGAGTTTACGTGTTCCCTACAGGTTCATAACTTGATAATTCTAACTATAACAATTCTTTCCTAGTATCTTGCATGCAAAGTGATAACATATGTATTTCTAAATCCTTGGTACGACATCTAGAAAATCTTACTCCGCACCTTCGTCCGGCTACTTGTGTTGCTATCGTAACCCTTATCTTTACCTCATTTAAGAATCGTATTCGATATTTGACAGTGTTATTACCTCGTACCAATTAATACTAGCCTATTAGATAGTACACACTAAATCTACCGTGATAATTCTTTTCCTGATACCTCCTTGGTCCGGCAAGTAGCATTAAGGCGAGTTCTAACGTTGGCCATCCGTTAAAAAGACTTCTAATCTAAAGAATTATTAATACATGCAAGACACTATTCTAGAATTGCTATTTTTGTTAGGTTTTACCTCATTATTTGCCTATGGTTCCCACAACCCTGGTTATGGAGTTTAGTTACCCATAATCATAATCACAATATTCAAATATATTATATAAGAATTCATGTACTTACTTCAATGAGAAAGAGTAAAATCCGAAAGTTTGCTTGAATAATCACCAAAAATCACCAACAATCACTTGCAAGAATCTCAAAGTAATCAAGAATCTCACAAAAAGTCTAATGATAATCAAAAGTCTTACAATACAGTGTCTACTAATATCGTCTCTAAGAATATGGAGTCTAACCCCAAAACCGATGTTTTTCGAACTATTTATTGAAAATAAAAACCTAATTAAACAAGGACTCTATTTGCTGGAAATCTGTCAAAACGCGGCTCGGTCGACGGACCTCGCGTCGAATCGTCGTGGTCACGACGGACCGTCATGGACTCCGTCGTCCCATTCTTGTGCAATTTCTTCTGCTGCTCTCTTCATTACCCTCGACGGAGAGTATGACGGACCGTCATAGGCACAATGGTCCGTCGAGGGTCTTCATTTCAAAACACTTAAACTCTTGGAATATGGGTATTGGGACTACTTCTCTTAACTTCATGACGAACCTGCAGGACGGACCATCATAGACACGACGGACCGTCATGGACTCCGTAACCCCACCACTTGGTCAGACTTCGCCATCTTCCTTCAGTAGCTGCACTATGCTGCCACCTACGGACTGTCACAAGCTCCGTAGGTGGCCTATTCTGCATTTCTTCGCTCAAAATCTCCGCATTCATCTTTAGACAGATTTTCTGAAAATAAAGAGAAACTTATATAAAAATTAGCACAAAAAATCTTTTGGGCACACTAAACTTAAGGAAAAAGTATTAATAATACCGTGAAACCATGGTATATCAGTAAGGTTATGGGGCCTTACTCAGTCATTGTACTAGTGGACTTAATAGCATTGTATGAATGATGATCTTGCTTAGGTTTCGATGTTATGAACTCTATTGCATGCTTGTTGATATTATAACTTGATGAAAGATTTATGTTGATTATGAGATCAATTATGATGATATGCAAGTTGACTTTACTAGACTTTGTATTGTTGGTCTTGTTATGTACATGGTCTTGACTTAAGTAAAATGTGCTTATTGACTTTTATTGGTTCTTGGATGTCCATAAGATATTTACAAAGTGACTTTGAATGGTTTTGAATAAATGTACCTTAATAGAATGATTTCTATGTCGTATATGCATATGATACGATACTTAGTACAAGTTATGTACTAGCCCAATATCTCCATTTTCCCCAACATTTTAGTTTAACTCATTGAAGGGTTTGTGAACATTTTTACATTAGACATGGAATATTTCTCAAAGCGGGTGTGTCGTCAAGTTTGAGGATGATGCGTTGTTGTTACTCTAGCTAAGATTCTTTGTTATACTCTAAAGACGATCATTTCATTCATGTTTTTTCGAGATATTGTTGTTAGTCCTACATGTCATTTCTACATTTGTGTAAAGGATTGTGCCCATATGTTTATCTCCTTTTTGACTGTCTGATATGAGACATCCCTTTTAAGACTATCATATCTATCTTAGATATATATATGCCATAAAAGGTGAAGACAGTGTAATATTCTTATACGAAGGGACTGTGTATACCTTATATGAATATATTATGTGTAAGAGAAAGGTCTAAGTAAACCTCATGATGTAGTGTAGATTAAAAGTTTTGAATTTTCCGTATTTTAACATATCAATGTAATGATGAATGCTAAAAGTCTTGTCCTAGTCCTCCCCGAGGACGACGACGCCGGTTACGTCTAGGGATTACTTCCCGTATGTGACAAACATGGTATCAGAACATGAGGTTAAATATCCACAGAAATGAAGTCTCATTAAATCACATCTATGTAGATTCTTATTCATAATTGTGAAGCGCGCCACACTTAGGAATTAGATATTATATGATGCTTAAAAACTCTCATCTTCAAGTATTCCTATGCCGTGCCTCTTGAGTATTGTTATGTTCTTTAACCTTTTCGCATCCGAGGAGAACCCCCAAGAAGTAACATGTCCTACTTGACCTCTCAAAGGTCTTAAAAAGCCCATAACTATCATTTTTTGCATTCCAATAGCTAAATTAGCGGAAAATTTAAATTTTTTCGTAGCACTTCATATGCTAGAAACTCCACTTCATGTATATCAAATATCATATTACGTAAATAGACTCTAAGACTCTTTGTCATCTTATACTCAACATCATTATAGCATATTAGGGACACGAGCCTTAAAACATAAAACATAAGTACTATTTTATACACTTTATAGCAATGACATGACTTCGGAATCCTTGGACTTAAGGATACCTTTCCTTGATCTTGGAAATCAAATATCAATCCCTTTACCTTAGAGACCTTAATTAAACATCCATAACCTACATTTTGTGTAAAAAGTATAGAAGAATGGTGTTAGTATGAAATTGAAAGAAGTATGGCAACCATGGAACATACATTTAAAAGGGACATTTTACTTGAAATCATGCATTATGCCTTTTATGTGAAAACTTCATAAAATCCTGATACAACAACATTCATATCATTTATATACAAAGTCCATAAATCATATAAAATCACATATACAATTTATGCCATATTTGAGTCACTTTACAGTGAGCTCCTTTCACTTTATAGTGAACTAGTTTCCTTTACAATGAACTCCTTTTATTCAAAATTCTTAAGTTTCCAAGTCAAATATAGTGATACTTGGTGTAATGAATGAGTAATTTTCCATAACACTAACCATGCTCAAGCATCTTCTTAAGACCCCAAAGGGAACAAAACATAAAAACTTTAAACTCAACACATATCATGATAGAAGTATAATGCATCATAGACACACTTAAGTCAAGACTCTAATGACCTTATAGTAAGCTATATAAACTTTCACATCTATTCACTTCACTTCATATTGAGCTTTATAAAACCTTACTCACAATCCAATGTAAGTACACTAGTGCAATATACATGTGAGGCCCCATAACCTCAGACATACTTAGTAAACCTATCATAAAACCACAAGCCTTAACAAAAAATTCATACATCAACATATTATGTGAAAAAAACTTCCTTCATGTGATAAATCATCGTCATGTAGTCATTAAGACCAATAGTATGCATATACAAAACGACCACTTCACATAGGCTCATACCATGATTTTAATTGCAACAAGTGGACAATTAATATAAAGTCGTGCATAAGGAACATATACATAGTTACATGAATTAGAACACCTTCCTAGGACTTCACTCAAGAGGCAGTTGTGCAATGCAATGATGAAGTCCCATACCCCAACCTACAACTGCCTCTTTAGGGAAATTATAGCCTTGACCGACACTAAGACCATAGGTGCTACATGGAATTTGGTGTTATAGAGTCGTACAACAATGGAAGGTGTTCTTACCTAGCCAAGGTATACTAGAATACTAAGTTAATTCACTTGCTAGATCCTATGTGGAAATATTACTTTATGGAACTAAGAGATATATATAACCCCCTACATGCTCATCGGCATTGAAGCCTCATCTCATGAGAAAACACGGGTGAACCTTCATCAAAGGGAAGCCACCACCACATGTTGAACCATAGGTGAATGTTCCTCCAAAGGAAGTCAACACTCTATGAGGAACAAATGGTGAATCTTCCTCTAAGGGAATCCAACACATCTCATTGTAAAGTTCACTCAGTGCTAAGCTAAGTTCCCTTTATTGAAAAGCCATTATTACAATATATCATAAAACATAGGCTTAGGATATTTACTCCTCCTATGCTTATAGCATATTGAAGCACCTATCTAGTTTTAGCGTACACTTGATTACACATTTCAAGTCCCCTCTATTGAGTAGATATTTATACATGTGTGTGTATTTATATGCGAGTAGACCTTTCACATCAGACATAAATGTCACACATGTTCATATATCAATCCATAAGTCTATATGTGTGACTATATCATCAATCCTTTCATATTAAAACATTAACAAACTATGCATATTGATATTTTATCATACCATATACTTAATATCATAGCATATAAGTAATACTCATAACATGTTCATAATATTCTATGCATGAACTTAGAACACCAACCTAGTAACAATCCTATCAAGGAACACATGTGCAATGCATAGACAAGGATTGCATACCATATACTTAATATCATAGCATATAAGTTATACTCATAACATGTTCATAATATTCTATGCATGAACTTAGAACACCAACCAAGGATTCCTTACCCTTGCTCATAATAGTTCTCCTATCAAGTAATCTTAGTAATGATACATCACAAAAAATCATAGAATAGATAGCATAGCACATGACTGATTTATTTCAAGACTTACAACATCTTACAGTAAGCTCTAGTCTTATTCACATATCTTAGATTTACATCATTTATAAAATTATATGACCTCATCATAGGAAGAAAGTACACATGACCTTAACATAACCTATTACAGGCTCATAACGTTAGCAACTCAACCTAGATTCACAACTAGAGTAGAAGAGTAGGCACAAAATACAGATAAGGTGATCATCATAACCACATACTCATATGTTCATCAATTTGCCTTCAATACCGTAGTAAAAACATATATAATGACGATAAAGTAAACACCACAACAATAAGTGGACCACACAACACAATGTCATACAAGTCTTCATAAACTACAATAATATAGAAAAGTAGAGGGACATAGCAATTCTTACCAATTAATCATTTCATGATAATGTTTGATCAATAGAAGTCATTCATTAACAATTCAAGTACAAGGCAGTATCTAAGAATTCATTTACATAGATGAAACAATACTCAAATCCCTACAAGATCATGAAGCAATCATATACAGTAAACTATGAATTCATTATAAAGTATACGAAGTAGGCAATCTTACAAAATTCCCAAAGCCTTCATCATCAACCATATTTTACAAATTATGCACATTTTGGGAAGTATCTAAAGAGATAGAAATCAAGACTAAATCATGTTTCATTCATCCTAGAATTTAGATCACCTCATATACATAGAATAATCAATTCATAGACTAGAAGAACCTAGATCAATTTATTCAAAGCCTTCTTTACTCTAACATACAAGATTCGTACCCAAAATTTAAACATTATATAATACTAATATAGTAAATACAAGCATATTAACATAATCAAATTCCACTTTTATACATTTTAAGATCAATGTTACAGTTAATCGATAGAGCCATAGGCTAGTCATATTCAAACATTCATACATTGATACACATGGATCATTCATCAACAAATTAATCATCAATACACATAAATTACAGTAGACATGAACAATTCAACGTAATAGAATCACAATTCAACCAATAAGAAGTCCGATCACAATGCCCATTTAAGGGCTAAATCGAGTTTGGGAAGGGACATGGGTTCACAATGCAATTGGATTTAAATTCATGTTAAAACGAATATATTATAACAAAATTCAGCATGATTAATCCTTTAAAAAGGTTTTTAGAAAAAGGCATGGCTAGATTGAAGAAGGAGAAGTTTGATCATGCAATCTCTTTTGAAAACATTGATAATAACTCTCTAGATGGAAGGATAATTTGAGATGAAGGATCACCATACCTTAATATAGAATAAAATATCTAATAATTTATGAATAATCCATGGGAATCCAAGTTCCATTCTGTTCTTGATCTCACCTTCAATAGAGGTTCTAGAAATAATATTTTTGGAGGGAATATCTAATTTCTGTGAATTGGATTGGGAATGGGTTGATAAGGTTTTTCATAACTTAAGTACATAGAAAATCAAAAAACAAAAATTATGTAGGGTCATATTAGAACGTGGAATGAATTTCCCAGTTACCCCTTTAATTAAACAGTGGGCATCCAGCTTGACAGAGCCTGCACCAACGGCTATAATCGACACCTAGTAGGTCCATCGTTGGACCGTCTGTGGCTTCGGTCGATTGAGTCTTGGTCTTTATTTTGGATAAGACATACCCAAGTTAGGTATTCATCGAAGACACCAGCATTTATGGACCGTTTGTCAACAAATGAGGCATCGTTCGGTTCAGAAGATTGACATTGCCAAAGTAATGTCTCGACAATCATTGGGTCCTTCTTGTGGGCCCTATTGCGGGGCCCTTCTGAATTCATATCAAGATGTTTACAATTTTTATATACACGATTAAAATGTTGAATATGTTCCATGCAAGTTTCACCTAAAATTAAAAAGTTAGACACATCTAAACATCCAAGACACTCAAGACACACATGAGCGACTCAAGGACTAACTTGCGAATGTGTGAGCGTTCTTCGACGTTTGACCTCCAAAATTTGTGAAACTCCACATAATAACTATAAACATAATTTTAATTCTTCTTAAGACTTGATAATCTCATTAAATACAAATATAAGTACGTATAGACACATGAGTCACATAGGTGACTAGTCATCGAACGTCTTGGCCGTCCCTTTACATTTGACTACCAATTTATCTCAAACATTACACACTTCCTCAGTAATATATAATAAACAATTGTAGGAAATTAGACCTTAGTAAAAACATGTTAGGAACTAGAAACCATAACTCATTTTGAGGGTCTTACGAACCTAAACCTTGTATCGTGGTTATGGGTATGAATACTCGAAGAGCAGCTGCTAGAAGGGCCGAGGAAGAGATGGCTAATGTGGGGGTCAATGGAAACCAAGCTCCTCCACAAGACAACCAAGTGACTCCACTTGAAGAAGTTTCTATGGGTTATCATGTTTCGGTTGTTCCTCCACCGATGATCGATAGACGATATGGGTAGCTTTTCTATATTAGGCCCAAGACATGACCTCTCAAGCGATACCATGAATTCTTGAGTTCAAGCCATAATAACCCAAGTAAATAGAGAGATTGGGCCTCGAGTGCCTCAATATTATAAAACTATGGCCTCATGTGTGAGAGACTTTACTCAAATGAGTCCACCTATATTCTATTGGTCGAGGTCAAATGAGGACCCTCAAGATTTTCTTGACGAGTTCTATCATATTCTTTATATATGGGTGTGACCTCAACTGAAAAGGATGAGTTTGTTGCCTATCAACTCAAAGATGTGGCCCATACTTGTTATTTGCAATTGAGAGATAATAGGGTTTGGTGATTTGGGAGATCCTTAAGAGGGATTTCCTTGATTGGTTTTTCCTAGAGAGTTGAGGGAATCTTAGGTTAAAGAATTCATCAACTTTTTTCAAGGAGGTGTCAGTGTACGTGACTATTCATTGAAATTTAATAAATTGTCCAAGTACGCTCCATCCTTGGTGTCTAACCCCAGGGATAAGATGAGTCATTTCCTTACAGGGGTTTCCGATGTCTTTGTTGAGGAATATCGTTCGGCTATGCTTCATGCTCAACAAGTGGAAGTTCGTAGGCTAAGGACAAAGAGTAGGAAGGAAAATAAGGCAATGTCTTATGAAGGTTGTTATTCTAACGGTAGGCTTGATATTTATGACAACCCTAGGTTCAATAAGAGGTTTTCTAATCATGTTCCTAAAATATTTCCAAAGGCTCGTGATTATAGGGTGTACAACCCTATGTTTCAAAAGGGAAAACGTACTAGCTCACCAAGAAAGAAGCCAACTTGTGGAAAGTGTAGCAGGAACCATTATAGTATTTTCCTTGTTGAGATGAAAAATTGATTTGGGTGTGTCCAGACTGTCTACTTGGTAAGGAATGAATTTCCCTAATCTGAAAGGTCAAGACAAGGTAGCAGGTAATCTCATGCTAGTGGTTCTAATATGAATACTCCAATGAAGAATCACGTTTATGCACTTCGCTCTACAGGCGAACAAGAGAGTTCTCCCGATGTGGTGAACGGCATGGGTATGTGACAAGTCTTCTATATTTATGTCTATGTATTACTTTAATCGGGTGCTACATATATCTTGTTACTCTGTTGATAGCTAAAAAGATTAATATTTTACACTATATTCTAAACGAAACTTTCATGGTAACTACACCGATAGGTGAGTCGGTGGTTGCAAAGAGGTTACATAGAAATTTTCCTTTAATATTTCTCAATAGAGTTACTCATGTTAAATTAGTCGAATATGATATGGTATATTTTGATGTCATTTTGGGGATGAATTGATTGCATGATTTTTTGTTTCCATTGATTGTAGACAAGGAATTTTCAAGTTCAATGTTCCTAATGAACTCGTCTTATAGTGGAATGGGGGAAATTCTATTCCTACAGGTCCTATCATCTCTTGTCTTAAGGCTTGTAAAATAATCTCAAAAGGATGTGCATACCATATAGTACGAGCCAATGATTTAGACTCCGAAATACCTTCCATTGAGTTGGTTCCCATAGCGAGGGAATTTCCTGAGGTTTTTCCTAATGATATTCCCAGAATCTCATCCGAACGAGAAATTGATTTTGGTCTTGAATTGCTACCGAATACCAACTTATTTCAATTCCTCCTTATTGAATTGCTCCGTCTGAATTGAAAGAGATTAAGTCTCAACTGAGGGACTTACTAGAAAAAAGTCTTCATTAGACCTAGTATTTCTCCTTGGGGTGCTCAAAGATTATTTGTCAAGAAGAAGGATGGGTCCCTTAGAATATGCATTGATTATCTCCAACACAATAAAGTCACTATGATGAATAAGTATCCTCTCCCACGTATTGACAACTTGTTTTATCAACTCCAATGGGCAGTCTACTTTTTTATGATTGACCTGAGATCGGGGTTTCACCAAATTAGGGTGAGAGGAGAGAATATGCCAAAAATAACATTCCAAACTATATATGGTCACTATGAGTTCTTAGTAATGTCCTTTGGAGTCACTAATGACCCGGCGGTGTTTATGGATCTATTGAATGGAAGAAAAGACTTAGAGTTTGAAGAAGGTGATAAGGTGTATAAATAAATTCACCTATGAATAGGGTGGCGAGATTCATGAAGATAGGGAAGTTGAGTCCACGTTATGTGGTTCCTTATTAAATTTTGCAAAGGGTTGGCAAGGTTGCATATGCGTTGAATTTAGCTAGTAAATTGGCTTTGGCTCATCAGATGTTCCAAGTCTCAATGATTAAGAAATGTGTTAGTGTTCCCGAGTCCATTCTTCCTATTGAGGGACAATGTGTGAAACAGAACCTCCCCTATAAGGAGGTTCAGGTTGAAATCCTTGATAGACAAGTAAAGAGGTTAACGAACATTAGGGTGGGTTCTCTAAAGGAATTATGAATGAAACGCATAGCTTAGGGTGCAACATGGGAGGTCAAGGCCGATATGAAGTCTCGTTATCCTAATCTATTTGATAACTAATATCAGTTGATCCTATTTATAGTGAAAATAATGAGTTCATTTGAAGTTGCCTTGATTTTTCGTAAAATATTGAAATATATGTTTTGTTATAGTAAATTGTAGTTAACTATACCTGTAGAAGTGAAAGTTTTAAAAAAAAAGCTCATTTACTTAATTTGATCTTCTTTGGTGTATTTTTGTATGTTCTACTTTCATGAGTTATACTAAGCATGTTCATATGTGTTAATAAAAGTTTTGACATTACTGAGTACACATATAGTGAATGTTAAGCTCTTATTAGTTGACATGAATGATGTATTTAGTTTCATTGTGTAAAAGGTCATGTGGTTATGTTGATTTGAATTGTAACTCATGTCTTAATATTGTGTTGTTTGTGGGGCTGATAATCGTGAGTCTATTGCTTCTTTTCAAGTGATTTTTGTGTCATTCGGGGACAAATGTTCCTAAGGAGGGAAAATGTAATACTCCGAAAGTCTAAAGCCAAATCGAGAGCCTAATATTAGAGTGTAAGAGTTGTAACACTTTTTTAAGGTCAAATATAATGTATAAAATCAATTTAAGAGGTTTTTGTATCAAAGTGTAAAGCAACGTTAATGACGTCCGAAAACTATTTCAAGATGAGCTAATGTTCCTTAGCCTATTATACTAGGTTTTAAGAGTCAAAATCAATAAAATTTATTAATGACATATCTGATACGTATTTTATTTTTGTATAGTCGAAAAGTCTGGGTAAAAGTTCCCAAGGACAAACCAAAGGCTCCTTAAGGAGGACACTAGTATTATGGCAAAACACGGTCAAATGGATAGTGTCTACCAACGTGCCCATTGATGGGGAGTCAATGGACACCATCGTTGGAGACTTAAACATTTTTTCCAAAGGGAAATTTGTAGCAGTATCTGACACTATAGACACATGTGCAGGACGGTACAGGGTGGGGGCAGAGCGTAGGTCAACCTACGGACCGTCAATCAAGGTCTCGTAGGTCATTCCACTGTTTTGCTGTCAAGGTTTGATTTAGTTCATTTAATTAATTAGTTGGTTATTTAATAATTTATGGGTTAAGGGAGTTCTAAGTATGTTAGTTAAATATTTTTATAATGACGCAAACCTAATTAAAGTTACGCAACTCTCATATTTCCCGAAACCCAATTGCTCTTCCTTTCTCTCTTCTTTCTGTCTCCCAAATATAAGAACTCCATTGAAGGGAAAAGTCAAGGTATAACGTCAAACATAAGGGGGATTTTTCTCCATTATTCTTCATCAATTAACATTTTTTTAGATTCCTTTCACCTTTGGGATTCCTTTCTCCAAAAGTTTCTTCAAAAATTGATTTCAAAGGATGAATTTCATGTGGGTTTTCTTATATTATGAATTTGATCTTTTAAATTACGTTTTATATGATTTATTTATATAATTATGATTATATTATGGTGTATTATTATTAAATAATGGTAGTTCATGATGAATTAACTTAGGTTGATAAGTATATCATGAATTTGACCGAAATTCCTAACCGTAGCTTATGAACTAGTGATGAATCGTTGTGTAATGATAAAATTGACTTCATTATTGTTTTGATTACTGTTGCGTGATTATATTACACCCTTTGTTGGGTTGAATTGGATTGTTGATGGTTACACATTAGATGATGGATTGTGAAGGATAGTGGGTAAGTCTTGTGATCTCAACCCTTTACTTCAATTATGATTACTTGTGTTTAGTGGTGAAGTTGTATTAAACTATACCTTATCATGAAATTGATTAGGTTATATATGATGTTGAATTTGAATGTCATGAATTATTACTTGTGAGTTGTTTTCTAGGATTTAATGACATAAGGGTTGTGATGAATTTGCCTATTTGCCCAGTCATAATGTTATTATGAAAATGTGCTAATCTCACATGTGTGAATTGTAATGAAAGGAAAATACTCATAAAATTCCTATTGAGATTCGATGATTACAATATAACGGGTATACCCTATGACCTAAACTAAGTGATAGCTTAGCATTGAGTGAACTAGATGTGAGGAGTGTCCCTTCCAACATAAGGAAGGTAGGATAAGTACAGAGAACTCATGACATTGGAAACTATAATGTGTATAGCATAAAGAGGGTCCCAACTAAATCTCCTAGTTCATGAACTATATTTCCCACATAGGGACACTAGATAGTGAATCAACATAGATGCTATGTTGATGTTTTGGTACTACCTTTGCAAGTAGTTAAACTTCTTTCGGTGTATGGTGGCATAACACCTGATTCCACATTAGCTCATGTGTTCTATGTCGGATAAGGCAAGATTTTCCAAAAGGTAAAATGAATTGATTAAAATGAACTCTAATTAGGATGACCTAAGGACTTTTAGTTAGTCTAGGTAGGGGTATGAGATTCTACCTATACATTTCTCTAGTTACCCTTGAGGGAAGACTTCGATAGATATTCTTATGTACTTTTATTATTATAAATTTAAACGAAATGTATATGTTGATCTTATATGTAAATGAAAGTATGTGATATTAATTTCACTCGTGGACATGTGCTTTGTCTCTAATGTTAGAGAGTAATGATGTATAATCTTAAAGATATTGTATGAAAAGTTGGGCATTGCTTGTAGTTTTTGTAGGGATTAATTGGTTGGGTAATTTTATGGGGACTTACTTAGTCATTGCACTATAGTACTTAATGGGGGTGTATGCATGATGGTCTTTCTTAGTATATGATGTTATGAACTCTATTGTAAGCTTGTTGATATTATAACTTGATGATAGAGTTGTTTTTATTATGTGCTCAATTATGATGATATGCAAGTGGACTTGACTAGACCTTGTATTGTTTGTCTTGTGATGTACATGGTCTTGAATTAAGTAAGTTGTGATTATTGACTTCTATTGGTTCTTGGATGTGCAAAAGATATTTCCAAAGTGGCTTTGCAAACTTTGAGTAAATGTCCCTTTTTAGCGTGATTTCTAAGTGGTATGTGCATATAATCTTATACTTAGTATAAGTTATGTGCTAACCCCATTTCTCCCTTTTTCCCTAGTTTTTTAGGTTGCGGTAGTTGAAGAGTTCGTGACCACTTTGAAGAAAGGCTTTGAATTATTCTCCAAGTCGTTATGTCCTCACATTTGAGGATAATGCCTGCTATCACTCTAGCTATAGTTCTTTGTTATACTTTAAAAGTGATTATTTCGTTCATCTTTTCTCAAGATATTTATTGAAGCCCAAAGTGGTAGTTCTATATTTCTGTAAGGGCTTGTTTCCATATGTTTGACACAGTTTAGTTTTTTTTTAATATGATATATACCTTTAAAGACTATGTTGTTCTAATATGATATATACCCTTTAAGACTATTACATGAGGTTTACATATACCTCTCGCTTACACATAATATATTTGTATCGAGTATACATAGACCCTTCGTATAAAAAGGTTACACAATCTTCATCTTTTATAGCATATATATGTACATATCTACAATTATATATATATATATATATATATATATATATATATATATACCCTTCGTATAAAGAGGTTACACAATCTTCTTCGTTTATGGCATATATATGTCTATATCTACAATTATATATATATACATATATATATATATATATATATATATATATATATATATATATATATATATATATATTATACAATCTCTATATAAAAGGTTACACAATCTAAGATTGTGTAACCTTTTTATACGAAGGGTCTATGTATACTCGATATAAATACATTATGTGTAAGCGAGAGGTATATGTAAACCTCATGAAATAGTGTCGATAAATAGTTTTAAATTTTCCACATTTTAACCTATGAATGTAATGAAGAATGCTTAGAGGCTAGTCCTCGTCTTCTGCGAGGAGGAGGACGCCGATTATGTATAGGGGGTACTTCGCGGATGTGACTAAGTGTATCTTCATGGTTCCACTTGAGTGTATGTTTTTGAAAAAAAGGTACATATTTATCAAATTTGTTTTGTTGGGACTTGACATTACATAACTCTATGTTCTATTAACCCATGAGTTGGCACAAATTACTGAAGTCTTCTTCTGAAAAGAAGGTTAACATTGTTTAGGGTAGTATATCTTGTTCTTATTCTTGCTTAACTAGATTAGCCCATGTCATTGTACTAGAAATAGGAATTGGAATTGCATTTTCCAAGAGCAGATATTGTTGGATTTCTTTCATGGTAAAATCTTTCGAGGTTTGGTATCTTGGCTGACTAGATATAGGTGTACTACTTAAGGGTTCTATTTAGAAACTCAATCTTTTTGTTGTTGAGGATCTAAAACTAAAGATTTTATTGTTAATTGATGTTCAGTCATTGACTCGATTTCACTTTTTTTTTGCGTAGCTCCAACAATTCCATATTCTTTTTCCTACTAATAATCACCTACCTTGAGAGAATTCTAGAGTAAAAACTTTTGGGATAGAGTTTGAGATCCATTTTCTATATTCTACATGAAAAGCAAAAATAGATAAAAACAACTTTTGATTATAAAATATATACTTAAAAGCAACGTTTCTACATCTTTTGGCAAAACAGACTTTGAAACATTACAATCAATGTGTTGTAAAGACTTTTTATTCAATAAATGAGATTGAAATTTTTAGGATGCATAACACAATTTAAAGATTTTTCTAATTAATTGTAGGATAATTTTTTTTGGATTTATTCTAATGCCTTGAAGAAAATTCAATTATATGCTACTTTACAATTTTTTCTCTAATTTAAAATTCCAATATAGCCTATATCAGATGCATCTGTTTCAACTATATTGAACACAGAGGGGTCAAGGAGTGATAAGAATGGAAGAACCATTGGCTTTAAAGTTTATCTCTTTAATTACATTGGTTTGGATGTTCGTCCACGGTGGAGGAGGTTTATTTAACCTATCATTCAAAGGTTATAATAAATGACTAACACCTGGAGTAAAATCTTCTATATAATTGACATACCCTAAAAATCGTTGAAGTTGGGTTTTGTGAATACTTTGATTAGGAAATTTATCAACAAAATGATAGATTGTTGGATAGGGATATAAATTCCTTGTTCGACATTGTGTCTTTAGAACATTTATTAGTTTGAAAAAGACTATACTGAATTTTTGTCAGAACTAGGTTAGTATATTTGATTATAATGAAGCAAACTTTTGGATTCTTTAAGTGTTGGCCAATGCTAGAACAAAAAACTAGCATACAATCAATGTTGACTATGACAAATTTTGCGAAAGAATTAAAAATGTCTTCATTATTTTGTGAAACTATGAAGGAGAATTTTTTAGTAAAAACAATATCAAATTCCACTCATATTGTCCAAAAGGATTGTGAAGAGGTTTTATAACATTCTCTTTGGTCAATTTGAATTTGCAAAAACAAATATTTAAGGTCGAATTTAGAGAAAATTGTGATAGTATAGAGTCGAAGGACGAGATTTTTTTTTACTTAAAATAGGGTACCTAATCTGACGAAGTGTAGAGTGAAACTGTTTATTGTTGAGGACGAACAGTGGTATACCTCATTCAATATAAGAGGTTTTGTTGACATAGAAGACATCTCATCTACAAGGGTCTTTTATTGGACAAATTATTTGTTTTTATAGAAGGTCATTGATTTCCTTTTAGAATTGGATCATCAATTCACAACTAATTAATACAGGGGTAGATTTTTTAGGGATAGTTTCCGCATCAAAGCTTCCCTCATAATAAACCCTAACAAGGAGTTTTTGTTAATCCAGAACATTGTGGGAAAATCCGCACAAACCTCCTTTCTTATTTTGATTTCTAAACTTTTAATTTTTTATTAGAGAGAAGTTTCTTTAAGTTGTTGTTACATCCTTTTGAAAGAGACTTCTTCTTTGAAAAAGTTGATTTGTGCCTCCTTATGTTTTAAGATTGACTGGACCTTCTTGATAGAGGGTTTGTCCAAAGGAAGATAAATATTGATGCTTTCAATTATGATTCCTTGTCTAGTCACCCTTAAGGTATAATTTCTTATATAGAAGTAGTGAAAAGTATTACAAGGTTTTTAACATCTTTTACTTGCATGAATGAAGTTGACCTTCAGAGGATAGAGTCTCCAATGGAAGTTGAAATCTCGCAATCACAGAAGTTGTATCGAATTGTCAATTTATTTTCGTTAGCAGCTCTAAGGTTTTCTTAATTATTTTCAATGAACTTGGTTTGGATGAGTCCTTCTTTAAACAATTGATATCAGGTCTTGTGTCAACCAGAAACCATATCTTGGATTAAGGATTTCTTAACTACAAGGGTTATTCTGATATACCATATAAAAATAGAGATTCATGATAGAAAGTTAATGAAATTACTTTGTTTATTTTTATGATGTATTGGCTCACTTTTATTCGGAACATAAGATGAAGACCATATTTGTTGTATTACATGTTTAATTATTTCCAATCCTTGATTTCCGTAATTTTTTCATTGAGGAAAGCAATTTAAGATTGTTGTTCTTAGATAATGTATTCTGATTTTTTGGAGGGAAATCGGTGTAGAATATTACTAATATTGTAGTTGTTTGTCACTTGCGTCTTGATTAATGTGGACCCATTTAGGGATTAATTTTAATAAATTTCGTTTCCTCATTTGTGTATTTTGTTCCAATAATCGATATAAATCCTTGATTCTCAAGTATTAGCACTATGGAACAAAGCATAAATACTACTGAACAACAAAAACAAGGTATGTGAAAGAACGAAGAAGAGAAAGAACGAGGACCACGTAATCCATTGGGCGAGTCGCCGAATGGCCATGGACTCAACCTATGTTCTAGTTTGTCAAACACTAAGGTGAAAATCAAGTCAGTAATATAAAGTTGCAGGCGGTGAGTATTCAAATGGTTCCCCGATGCAGTTACTTATCTCCCGAAGTTACTGAACTTGAAGATGTTTAAGGCAAAAGTAATAAGGTGGTGGAATTGACAAAAGGGTGTATAAAAAACGCACTCGCGATCCCGACAAAGTGCGCGGAAGGGTCATGCACAGAATAATATCTTAGAACTATAAATACCTTTCAAAACTTTTAGCTTAGTATGTTATCTCTTTTTTGAATCAGAAAATTAATAATTGAATTTCTTGTTATGAATTAATAGTGTTGAGACAATATTTTCTTAACTTTTCAGATTTCCATTTATGAGAAATTGGAAGTGGATATTGAAGATTCTTCATCTTAGACTTGTTTAAAAACATTATTCATACCCAATTGATGGAACAAAATTCGGTATTGATTTCTTGCGAATTACTATGTCTTGTTGAAACACCAATTTTTTGGGTGCGATAATTTTTAATGGGTTGATTTAGCTACTAGGTACTATAATTATTAGTATAAATGTTGTTTTAAACTAATCTCATTCAGAAATTGGGGCTTAATCTATAGGGTTTCCGTTGTAAATTAAATTCTACCTTCGGGTTTTTGGCTTGCCCTAGAGAGGTTTGGAAACCAAGGTTACAAGATTGAACTTCTTTAGATATTGGGATATCATGGGTTCATCTCGAGAGATTGAAACCTAAATCTTTTTCTAAATATTCACCTCATGAGAGTCAATGGACTTAAGCGATATTTGTTCTTAATTGCTTCTGGTTGTTGTGCGAGAGAAACAAACTTTATTGCTAGTAGATTGTTCGAGAGAAAGTCTATCCTTATTAAAGTCTAGATTAATCATCGATTTACAATAAATTCACTAAAAATTGCAATACCTAGTTGTCTACCTTAGCCCATAATGCTATGACATATCAAGAATCCCATCGTATTTAATAGTTATAAGAAAAATCCCCATGTTATTTGACACTTGTGTCACCCCAAACATGAATTATGATTTTATCCTAAAATGTTTAAGTTGTGATTGACTTAACTTATTTGTACGTTGCTATTACTTCTCAAATACATACAACCCCCTGTGGAACGATCCCACCCTTTATTTGATGATACATACTAAAAATCATTGACACTTGAACTAGAAGTAGTGTCTTGATAAGTTTATTCAAAATGGCACTGCTGCTGGAGATTGTTGATCCTTGAGAATATATTATTAAATTGAATTTTTTTTGTTAAGCATTATTAACTTACATTAACATTTGTTTTGTTTTACTTGTTTGTGTGTTTCAATCGGAAAGGTGTGTGTGAAGGCTAACTATGTAATGAAATGGACCACCCTTTTTTGAAATTGTTGAATCTTAGGGACAACCCCCTAACGTTTAAGCAATAAAGGGGGCAAGATTATGCATGAGATGTCGCGGAGATTTAAGTAAGTACTAAAATCGTGCCCAACACATGGAATGCCAGATATATTGCTACTAGAATGTTTCTATAGGGGTTTTTGTCCCGATAATAGAAGTATTCTTGTCAAACTCTTTGCGGGTGGTTTGATTCAAAAACTTCACAAAGCAATAGACCAAATCCTTGATGACAATATATAGTTCAAAAAGAATAAAAGTCCAAGAATGGGTCGCATTCTTGACCCTACTAGATATCTTGTAAAACAATGTCTCGGAATTGAGGAAAGGTCAAAGAAAGAGGACAACCAATTTCTCTCTCGCGAGCATCAAAAGATTGAGAAGTATTAGGGTGGGAAAAATGAGGAGCACCTCGCACTCATTCTATACAAGACTAAAAACAATAAAGCATGCTGGGTGAGATAAAAAAAATGTTGAAATGTTGGATTAGATGAGAGCATCTCATCCCATGATTATCAAACTACTAGACACCCAAATGAACAAAGTGAAATAGTGCCTGTACTCACAATCTATATATGGTATGCATAGTAACACCTTGGCCAACCCCGAAAAGTAGATTTCGTTGTTTACTTGTATGGTGTTGTGACTTTATCTAAGGTGTTGCTTTGGAGGAAATCTTAGACATTTTATATTTATTTTTATTTTTAATATAATTTTGTATTGCATGTGCGTGTTGGCGAGTTTAAATTGTAGTAGGAACATTGCCGAATAGTTTAGGGTTCCCGACTTGAACCGTTATTTGACCCAAAGAAAATTTGATTAGGCTCCTTTTAAAGTCAGCTAGCCTAGGAGCTGATTGACGAAATGTCGACTTTGTAAAAAATCACAACTTTGATCACCGTTCAATACCCCACAATAACTAGAGGTCCTGTAAATATCAACGAGGTAAGTATCGAGTGGTTGTATCAATGAGTGGATAAGCAAGCTCAACTAATATCGCCTAATAGGCGCGAAACAGATGGTTTCTAAAAATTCCAAAGATTTAAGCTTCCAATGCTTTGAGTTTGCATTTTCAAGGTATTTTAGTCATTGGATTTGTTTTGTAAGAGGGTTTTATTTTCATCCTAGCATTTCCGTCTTTTACTTTGCCTTAAAAGTAGGTTTTCCATACTTCGATATTATTATTAAGAATTGTACCCTTTTTCAATGATTTTATCTTGTTGAACTTTATAGGGACTCTATCATAGTTTTATAATGTTTGATTTTTTTATTTGATAATCTTGCCTGTAATGTTTGTATTGTTGAATTTCCATATTTTGGTGCATTAAAAATGATTAAATTTTTTGTGGTTGTTCTTTCATGTTGTTATGATCGGTCAGGTAATGTCCAAGTAGCCCTTCTTTGTGCCACATGATTTAATTGAACTAATTATAGAGCAAGTAAAATGAGTATGCCAGGGTGATTAGTGTTATGGGTCTTTATTTAATTTAACTAGTGCATGCTTTGATTTTCCCTTCGAGATCAATTCAAGATGTTGGGTTTAAATTAGGTACGTTGGGTCATATAAAGAGCAGGATCGAGCTTTCCTAAACACTTGGTTTTGAACCAAAGTTCCCTATCTCTCCGTCAATTTAATGCTTTATTTGACGTTTGTTTTGTAAATTTTAGGGAGAATCCTAATGTTACTGATGGCACCTGGTGACTCACCGCAAGTCTTGTTGATCAACCTTTGTTTGCACCCTCGAATTTTTTTTAGCAGTAACTTTCGGCGAGCTAATCCTTGATTGTCGAATGGTGTCGTCCGACTTTGCAAAAACATAGAGCCAGTCCCTTTGGAGATGTCGATCAGTTCACCAAAGTGATTCGGTGACTCATAGAGTGGATCGGCAAGTCTGTTTGAAATTTCTCTTTTCTAGTTTCACTTGAATGATATTAAATTTTTTTTCATTCTTTTTGAGATATGGTAAAAGCAAATATTGAAATAACACCCCAAAAAGTGCACGGGGTATCACGATCACTGAAGGGGGTTCAAATGCTTCAAAGAAGGAAGACAAGAAATTCCAACTAGCGAGAGAGTGCAGTTCATGAGGACAATATTTGATAAGGTGACTACTAGTTCCCAATTCAATTTATCCAAGCCTGAGAACAACTGACCTCTACAGTCGTGGCAGGCTGAGATGCGGGCTAGATTTCCTCCTGCCTCTATTAGATTCCCTCCGGCTCCACAATAGCGTACTCACTACTTGCTGCCACACCTTTTTTTAGCTATTGTGCCATATGTCATCCCTCCTCTCATGGTTCTGAATAGGTTGAAAGGCTATACTTTATACAATATACTCAAGGAGAAGTTTTATCAAATGAGGGGCTAAAGAGGAGATATTCCAGTGGGCAAGAGATATGTTGGTAGTTCATCTTTCATATTTTACCAGGATTCAAGGCCCCTATGTTCGTTCATGGGTCTGTGAAATTTATCATGATTATGGCGCCTTAGTATAAAAGATTAAGCATAAGGTTAGAGAGTTTAGACCGTTTAAGTCAGCCATCGTATAAGGTGACGATTTTTGATGTTGCACTGATATCATTATGCTTCTCTTGATAGAACCATGGGGTTTGAATTTGACTATGAGGGCTTGGTGATTTCTCAATCCCTAGATGACATCAAAGGTTTATTTATACTTTATTCTCTACAATAACCTTAAGGTTGATCGATGCATGAGTACAGATCGACAAGAGGGGATTGAATGTAGCAGCCCAATACTAGTGTGGATTCCTCAACCACTCTGTCAGGTTCTCTTTGAACGAATCAAACCACTTACATGAGAAGGTAGTGTTTTTAGGGTTGATCTTTGAAAAGTGGCACATCATCCTAGGGCTCATTATTGAGCCAGAGATGGCCACTTTGGTCAAAAAGACGAAAACTTGTCTACCTTTTAAGAATCTGATCACGGAGTTATGTAGGTGTGATGGAGTCCATAGTGATTAACTGGATCTGTTGAGGTTACCCCATCTTCCTCCAGAGACATTCGACACATTGAATCCAACTAAACAAGAGAGGAGACTGATAGAAGAAGGGGTGCCTTAGAGGATAAATTTCTAGAGGTGGACATAAATTTGAGACAAGCAGAGACTTCTTTACCATGTCTTTTTTTTGCCCCTACTTCATATTCTTCACAGGCAGAAGTCACCTCTACTTCGTCCAAGCAAGCAAAGATTACTTAGATTATTGTCGTGAAATGGGGCATCTAACTTTTTTTATTGATGTGGGGTGACCCGACTAGATCAATCTATCCCATGTATGATTGGGAGAACCATCATGGCTGCATTGACCCCCCATTCCTTTAGGCACCTATTCATGATCGAACTACTAGAGTCACAACTTATGTGAGCAAGCATGAGAGACCTCTAAGGTCAAATCTTTGATAGCTGAGGTAGTAGACTTGAGAAAGGACGTGGAACATATAAATTTTACCGACATTACTTCATTGTTGGAGACTTAAGATGATTTTGACTCTAATAGATCATCAGAGACTCCTCTAATTAATACCATAGATATTCATAAGGATGGTTCAGTGTGTTATGAGTCAAAAGTGAAGAACGGCGAGAATATTATAGATATTATAGAGGAGATACTTTATGGATTTTTTCTTGATCTTGAATAGAGGTCTATACAGTCTGTTACCCAGACATTGCTCACTAATATGTCCATGGAAACTCTTGGTGGATCTGGTACTACTCGTATTCATGAGGTGACTCTAGATACTAGGGCCCATGTTGAGATTGATGTACTGACAATGATGCCCAGACAGATGGAGTGAATGTGTAGATAGGATCACTTCTTTACCTCCCACTTTGCCTTCCTTTAATTTGACATTCAAATTGATTTATTTGCATTTGCAGACAAATGTTTCTATTTTTTTTGGGTGAGGCCCACTTTTAAGGTAACATTTTTGTGACTCCATTTTTTATCTAAATACTTTAGTTGTGATCATTTTATTATGTTATATAAACTTTATCATGTGATGATTTAACTTGTAGATCCTTTATTTAAATTTTAACTTATTTTAACCGTTAAGAAAATTTGGTGCAACCTCTTACTTGTTTTTGAATGTTGTTATTCATAGTGAATTTGAGTATTCCTATTATTCCACATCTATGACTTGAATAGTTCACTAAATCGTATAAACATTAATGTTTTGTTATGAGTAGGCCAAATGAAGTTGCATATTCAATATATGAACTTTTTACATCTCATCGTGAAAAAATTATTCAATTCAGTCTCTTATGATGAACATTGCACACTAGCGGAAGTGTGGAGTCTTATTTAGTATTTGTGTAAATGCCTTATGTGATAACGTAAATGTAAACCATGAATGATGACACATATTTTTATTTATTGGCCAAGTTGACTAAGTGATGTGATCTCTTGTTACGATCTAAGGAAACCTTTAAATGTTTTAAAATTTTGACATTCTACCTTTTTTTTAAAATCTTGTGAGTGTGTGATCCTTGGTTTAACACCATTTGAGCCTTGACCTTTTCTTCGAAGAAACTGTCACGGCTTGGGCCTATACCCAGGACGTGGTTGGAAATCAATAACCATTGCTTATCCTAAGCAAACCCTTGGCCTTGATTACTTAATTAGTGGAAGAGATAAACAAAATAAATAAAACTCATGCTATAAATTAAAGAAATAATATCTTAGCCAAAATGGAAGATCAAGTCTTAAGCCTATACAACATAAATGAATAAGACTAAGGAACTATAATTAACCATCTATGAATACTCTAAAACAAAGAGGGGTGTCAGGACCAAACCCTTGATCATCCTAACAAATAAATACATAAAGAAAGGTAAAAGAGGTCCTCCAAAAATCTAAGAGTCTCACCAACTGAATCTCTTAGTTCTCAACTAGCTCAATGAGGGCCTGGGTGTGTATCCTACTTACTTGCGACAGCATCATAAGACAATGCATGTAAACTAACAGCACTACATATAATGTACAAGTATGCCAGTTGGAAAGTTAACACAACATAGGATTGAATAGAATAAAAACGGAACACTTACATTAGCTTTGCTCAGCCCGTGAATAACTTAACTCAATGTAAAGCAATAAAGCATATGCAATAAATCAAAAACTTTTTAAAAAAAGTGGAAAATAACATAGTTCATTCAAGATAAATGTAAAAAAAACATAACTTTACTCATATAATAAATTAATATAGTTTGATTGGGAGAATCTCTAACTGGAAACCACCATAATAAGCGTAAATGATGATTTAAAATCTTGTCCACTCTACCCAAATTGTCCTATACTTTTTATTCATATCGGACATATTAACTAACTGGATCAATTAGTTTATGATAAAAGCCTGTTAAGGAGTCCTCTAAAAAGTATGATCCTTTACCTCTCATGATGGCTACATAATTTATGGAGACGTGAGTTATCTGAACTCATACTCGTCTACATATCGATCCTAAATACTTATCCAAAAATATTCTTTGCTCGTATATTTTTTTAGATAGAACTTTCTATTTGGCTTAACATAATTAATATAAACATAAAACTCTCTTCAAAATTGGACTTTCCCATTCTTGTTCACATGTTAAAACATTTGTAGCATTTTGGAATACTTTATTCCCGTATAATCATTGAATTAATTAACTCAACTCTTTACTAATAAATTTACCTAAAACATAAGTCTTAAAAGAACGTTAAAACGTTTGTGAAATACTTTTGAAAACTTCATGAACTTCTTAGAAATTGCTTCTTCTGTTCTAGACTTGACTCTTAACTTTCGTTGAATTGAATTATCGATTGAAGGATAATGATTTGTGATAGAAAAGATCTCATGATTTTTATGAGTGCTTTTAGATAGCTAAACATGAGAAACAATCATGAAACTTTCTTGAATCAATTCTGTGACGGGGAGATGAATTTCAATATTTGATTGCAAAATGAATTTTAAAATAGTGGAGTTTGCGACCTCTGTGCAACGTACAGAGAAAGCTTTCACAATGAATGAACAGGCGACCTACCTGTTCCTTGTCTGGTTTTATCTTTTTCATTTTGTACCCCCAATTCACCTAATTCCAATTCTTCTTGTTAATACCTCTTTAGATTAAAATACTCAAAATATATACAGAAGAATTTATCTCAAAATAACCCTTTAATAAAAAAGATTAGATCAAGAACATCACAAACCCAACAGAATCAAGAAGAACAACATAATTTCAATAACATCATACATTCTACCTCCTAGAAATGATTTTTTCCTAAAATACAAATGAATTGTCCATGGGTGAAGGAACCAAGCACTATGAAACCCTAAATACCTTTTAGGACTGAATCCATGCGAAATTCCACAACCAAAACCGCAAGAACTTGACGAATCTTAAGATTCGCTTCTACTTTCTCCTATTTTCTCTTGTCTCAAAGCCGCGTATTTATTTGTTACGTAAACCCAATTAATTTACTAAAATCGGATTTACTTAATTGGTTAAGGAAAATATGAAACTATCCTTCAAAAACTCAGATTAGACCTTCCATGTTCAAACAACCCAACTTCAAATTGGCATATCTAAATATACGAACTCGGAATCGTGCATACTTGGTAGTATTGGAAAGATATCTCCAAGATTTTTCCTACAATCACACCTAAGTCTTCCTGAGTTACAATTTATGGTCTTTTGAAGACGACAAAAAAGCTCAACGTAATTTACATTAAAGATTTTCAATTTTTTTATATTCCTTCCAAAAAAGGCTATTTCAATTTTTTAACTTCTTCCTAGTTAGCTGAACATATGAGATGTTACAATATCTCCCCCTTGGGATTATTTTTACTTGAATGAGATAAATCTTACTAGGACAAGGGTGAAGCATCTAATATTGAACTGATATGACCAAAAAGCAACGGCAATACAAAATGCCACTTATAAATTAAATAGTACTTAGAAGAGAACTAACACCTTGACTTGGAATTTTCACGGATTCAAAGAGATGTCAATGTTTATTCTTCATATCCTCATATACCTTCCATGTAGTTTCCTATACAAAATGATTTCTCCAATGCACTTTCACTGGTTCTACTTCCTTAGTCTTCAACTTTTGAGTGTGGCGATCTAATATCTTAACCGCAATCTCTTCATAAGGTAAGTTATCCTTGATCCCAATATCTTTCGTTAGTATTATTAACAAAGGATCTTCTATAAATTTTTTCATAATAGAGATGTGAATTACCACATGAACTGCTTCTTAATATTATGCCTGGTCAAACTCATAAGCCACATTACAACCCCTTTTTGATATTTTGTAAGGTCCAATATACTTGGGACTAAACTTCCCGTACTTTTCAAATATCATAACACCATTCAATGGTGAAATTTAAGATATAAACAATCATCTAATAAAAACATTTACTCCTTTCTCCTATCTTTATTGTAGGATTTCTCACGACTCTGCACCATTTTCAACCTTTCTTGAATTACTTTCACCTTCTCCATAGCATGATGAAAAAAAATCAAGTCCTATCAAACCATCTTCACAAACATAATGCCATCCAATAGGAGATCCGCATCTTATCATATAAACGGCTTCATAAGGAGCCATCTGGATTCTAGAGTAGTAACTATTGTTGAAAATGAACTCAATGAGAGGTAGGTGATCATTCCCACTACCATTAAAGTAAATCACACAATCTATTGATTAATTTATCAGGAAAATACTATGTTTCAATAGTCGACGGTGAGTAAAATAACCCAACTAAGTTAGTTGGGGTAAAATCCTAAAGGGAGTAGTTTTCCATCAAATAAAATGATAAACTCTGACAACTATCTCTTATGTTTTGTCAAAATTTTAAACTTTTTAGTTTTAGTTTCAAAAACCAAATTTTGGTTGTCAATAAAATATAACACTTCAACACGAATGGTCAAATAGTAAAGCAAGTGTTGGGGAATCAACTCAATAATTGTCATTCGAGTGGGTAATATTCATGCTGACAAACGGTTAATTTGTCGTGGGTACGTTGGGAAAAATGAAAAATAACTCTCTCGAACAATTAGCCTTTCGATGTCAAATATTTATGAATTTCAACACTCATTCGAAGATGACTAGCCCGTTGTTCTCATCAAATCAACTCTCTAGTAGTGGATAAAAAGGATAGATTTCGTGTTTCATTCTCTCAAGCTGATACCATTATAACCCAATACTAACGATGCTAAATTTGTTGCTTTGGTTCTGCACCACTCTCCCAATTAACCGCACAACACAAAAATTTATACTCTGATCATGCAAGTTTATATCAAAACACAGCAGCATGTCGGACCTACTTAATAATAATCCTATTATTTGCAATTCAACGACACACACATAGAAAACTCCACAATAAACTTCATCGTCAAAAACCCAAAAGAGGGGTTCTAAACATCTCCATGTTTCCAAAGCTGGTTATTGAAATTGAAAAGTTTGAAATTTCTAAAATCTTCTCCATTAAAAAATCTTACTGAAAAATATTTATATATTTCTGGAATACTTGTTCGGTAATGTTCTTCTCAAAAGTTTGTATCTCCCTCTTTTTCTAGATGTTTTTCTCTCTGTATCAAAACGTAATTTAAGCATTTCTGAAGTGTCACTATTGAAGACCACTCAGTTACTTAAATTGGTTGTCACCAACAGATTGGTGATCCTCCGATAGATCTTTATCTCGCTTTTTTTTTTACTTCTTCTTCGTCAGGCTACTCCACCATTAGGCTGTCCAAATCAAGATCACTGAGTAATTCCGTGACTCACCCTTTTTCCTTCTATCTAGCACATTGGCACTTTCTTGAATCTTCTTATCTAATTTTGGTAACAATGTTTTCCTTTTCCAAATAGATCCGCAACTCACCGACTAGTCTTGCTATTCACCGAGATCACCCTTATTGTATCTCCAAAGTTATGTAACATTAAACGCTATCATTGAAATAACCTCGGCAAGTACATGGTCTTCGTTTCTTGATTCGTTTATCTTGCTTTGTTTCATTGTTGCTCAATAGAATTTATGCGTCGTTCGTAAAATAAAATACCTAAAATTCAAAGATTTACATCATTCTTTGGGACAAAACATTTTTTTAAGAATATTAAATTTTAATAAAATAATGCCATAATTGAGAACAATGTGTGGACCTATCTACACCTCCAACTTAAACTTCTGCTTGTGCTAATCTTGAGTCACTCAAAAAGGATGTCTCAAAAAGTGTTGCACAAGACATAACCATGAATGCACACAAGAATACTCAACCTACTCATTCAAAGCTTAATCTTATACTATGATATTCACGGTTTTACTCAACATTATTAATGAATCTGAAGCTCATAATACTTGTTTCAACTTCAAGTTCAAGATCATTAAAGGTACTAAAATTCCCTCATACAAAGAATGATTTCATATTAACAAAGAATGGGTGATAACTCAAAGTTTTGAAATCAAATGCAACACTCACAGTCACAAAAATGCATGAAACGCATGATTTCACCCATAGGTTTACCCGTATTATCCAACGAACTCGTCCTTCATCTCAATATGGATCAAAAAGTTCTTTTCAGGCCTTGTAATTGGGTTCAGTGCAATAATATGGTCATTTAGGCATAGTGATTTTTATCCTCAATTAATTATGTTGTGAAAAACTATTATTTTCCCTTTTTCATCATTTTCATTTGTTTTCAGCGGTTACCCCATTACTCATCTTCTATCAACTCTAGGAAACCACACTTTGTTTGCAGTTTAATAACTTTATTCAACAGCTTATTTCATTCTACTTTCTTTTCTTTCTTCTCTTTGTATTTTTTTTTGTATGGAGGGGTTCCACTTTTCTCAAAATCGTGGGTAAAAGGGGGCTTCTTTGCACTTCTTGATTTACCTTCTCTTTTAAATACACCACAACATAGGATTTTGTCTAAGTTGTTTATCGAAACAATCCACAAATCATGAGGATTATGCTTAGTGGATCTATCAAAAGGTCATAATGTGATCAAGTTTCTCCTGAGAAAAGGTAAATACTTAAAGGGTGTCCACAACATGTTCACAAACTCACAAGTTATGCCCTAAAAAGAGGCCTAATGTAAAATAGTTTCACATTCTTCAAAAATTGTTTAAATCACATATAGAGATTGCTTCACTTAATCAATCGAACAACCGGGGCCAATTTTAAGTGCCATCACAATAGTTTAACGGTAAGGTCATCACACAAGGCATAGATACCACAAAGATACAAGATTCTACACTTTCACTAGTGTGCAATGTCCATCACAAGAGAGTTGTTCGATGCATGACTTGTGAAAACCAGATGCAAATAGTTCACATGTTGTTTATGCAACTTCATTTGAACTTATTGGAGCGACATATTAATTTATTTTCAACTTTTTTGTGATTAGAAGAGCTATTCAAGTTATTGGTTTGGATAAATATCGGTACACAACTTTGCAAGAAAAAAGTCACATTAACCAACAGTAGTTGTGGCCTAAAGAGGAGGTGATTTGCTCATTTTAGTGACTAATTTCCACCCCCCACTAAAGACATTCAACATTTTCCTCAATGAAGTTCGAGATTTAGCATTACCTAAAGTAAAAGAATATAGGAATATTAAAGAAAGGATAACAAGAAATGAAACATTCTACTGTGTAACATAGTATGGCAGAGAAATGAGGAATCTTCACAAAATGTCCAGTTTGCGAGAGAATGAACAAGTCGCCAAGTGCTTCAGCAATGTGCCTAATGTTTTTCAGATCACCCTTAGTTTCAGTGGTCTTTACTCCAAAACAAGGGAAAATCGATGGAGATTGATAGGGTCTCCGATTTGATCGATGAGTCATAGAATGGACTTAAATATTGATGTACAATTCTTGAGGACGTAGTCAATGTTTGAAATAGGAGGGCGAGGAAATTTGGGTTGCGTAAGCACATTGGCGACTCACTTAATTCAGAAGGTATCTCACCGAATGTTCTAGAATCCTAGCCCCATTTTGACGTCCATAAGACACATAAATTCAAGATCGAAGAAAAGGTTTGACGGCTCCCCAATAGATGTTTTGTCTCATCCATGGTCAATTTCTTGCTAAAGAAACACACATTACTTGAAGACTAATACATGAGTTGCTTCACAAGAAGCACTTTATTTTACGTTGTGACACTAAATGGAATTTTTCTCATGTATGTTCTATGAAAACCACCTCAATCAATGAGATCTTCTTGAACACTCCAAAATATTACTTCAACCATATCCCATTAACATTAAATGCAGGTCCTTGTTGACCATAAACTTCTATTGAACCATTGGTGAATTCTTTTGTCACTCTAAATCATCCTGACCATTTTGAATTGAGATTTTCATGAAATATTATAAGTCGAGAGTTTTGTAGTAACACCCAATCTCCTACCTTAAACTGTCTCTTAAGTATTTTTGCATCATGCCAGTTCTTCATCTTTTCCTTCTACAGAGCTTAGCTTTTGTAATCTTTAAACCTGCATTCTTATATCTCGTGTAACTGATCTACTCTTTTTACTGATTTTTTAGTCCAGTCTAAATTTAGATGTTTTAGTTGCTGCATTGCTTTGTGTTCTAACTCGACTTTGGATGGAAATACTTCCCAAAACTAGCTGATAGAGAGATATAGTGATGGGTTTTTCCATGCGGTGAGATACACATATAGAGTGTCATCAAGCTAGCGAGACCAATAAGTTCTATTAGAATTGATTTTCTTCGTGAAGATTCTCTTTATTTCTCGGTTTGACACTTCAACTTGAATGGTTGTTTTGGGATGATATTGGGTTTCAACCTCTTGTTTCACCCCATGCTTACTCAATGAAACTACGAACCATTTATATAATGACTCACAAGTACACCCTACAATTTGTAATATTATTGAGTTACCACACGGCGTACTTGATATGTCGGAGTTCTTGTACAAGCCCGTAGACATCATTCATTGCATATGTATATATGAAAAATTGCAGTGAATTAAAAATAGTTTCTTAAAAAATATAATGCAAAATAATTTCATAAAACTTATAACATATGTATCAAAATAATATATGACAACATGATTACAAATGCATTTGGCACATTTCATAAAAGTCTAACATAGAAAAAATATAGAAGACAACATAGTGGTGGTGTTCTCAGATTGTATGATGACTCACCAATCTTCACTTCATGACAAGCCTTGGAAACTCTACCCTTAAAGCAACTCAATCTTCTCAATACCCAAAATTTTATTAGAATGTAGGAAAATATGAGTTAGTATGAAATGTGCTATGGAAACTACCATGCCACAAATATGATATTTCAAAAGGATTGGTAAATAATAGACATAATCATAAGATATAAAGTCATAAGCATAACATCAATATCGTAAGAATAATAATGCATCATAAAGCATATAGGAGTTCATTCTAAACTCACTGTCCTTCTTACTCAAATAAAATACATCACAAGCCACCTCCAAGTATACTTGTGCAAGGCTAAGGTAGCATCCCATGCTACTACCAAAGCTAAATACCTCTCTTTGGTCATTCATGATTATAATACACTTTCATTATTAAAATTTGGGTTCATCCTAACATATGATCACCATACCCTGGGCCACATCAAAGAAAATTTGTGCAAAGCATTTAAGGCATCCCATTCTACCTAACACAATAACATATCTTGTAGTAATCCGATTGTCTTTAATTTCCTTTTACGAGTCTCTTGTAGACCTATTCATATTCACAAGGAACTATCATTATAAGTCAATCATGTCATGGAATGCAACTATAGTCACTATCAAAATTATGCATACATCATATATGGGTCATGGCATCGGTAGCTTTAAATTATACATGTGTCATGTATGAATGGAATCACGTACTAAAATCCATACTAAGTACTCCTCTAGAACAACCCAATCAAAGCTAACTTATCTTGCACTCTTCCCTAATAAGCTTGACATGCTATCATAATACACCTAGTATCATGAAGAACACCAACAATCGAAGACAACAAGGAAGGATACACAAGTACCACCTAACCCGCATGAAACCAATAATGTAGATGCAAGATAATCCTCACTGAAGCATGAATCCTCAACCCTAAGCCTTAAAAAACAATCTCAAACTTTTACATAAAATTCACCTTATATTCAAGTCAAGCTACCATGAAATGCACCTCGCATGAATGTCAAGCAACCATTAGGAGAATATAAGACTTTTTAATGTCCATATCAAAAATATACCAAAAATGCAATTTTTTATATGTTGCAGGTTCAAGTGATGGAGAAAACTACAGACCGTAAGTCAATTTATGGTCCGTCACTCGACTCCTCGATTGCCCTGGTAGCTCCATGTTCTCAATCGCGAACAACGGATGACAAGTATAGACCATTAGTATATTCTGTCGTTTGTCTAGTCAAATTTCAGTCCTCAATCACAATCGACGGTCGACCAGTACAAATTGTTATTCGAATTACAGTTCTTCTTTCTACTCCATCGATTGGCTAGTTAACTTTCAGTTCACTGTCGTGAACAACGATCAACTTTTATGGATCTTCAGTGGACATACGGTCTGTTAGTTGACTTTATCGACTTTTCATCTGAATTTCACTTCTCACTCTCAAATGAAGGGCAACCAATAGGGATTGTCAATCTACTCCATCAATAATTTCGACATGATTAAATTCCGAGGTCATTTGGTATTTTACTAGTTCATTGAACCCCTATGATAAGTTGTTTAAACTCTAAATAATGAGATATTAGTCAGTTTAAGCCTAGAAACATAACATAACTTAGTTAAGTCAAATTATTTATCAAAACATAGAAAATTAAAAGCAAGAGAGGAGAAAAATGTCAACAACCCTAGTTCAAGAATGCAGCAAGGCTCCATCAGTTTTGAAATGACCCGATAGTACCCCCTAGCAATTAGGGCATTCCCGAATTGTAACACTGTGTCCTCGACCCCTCGGAGGTATAAGACAAGACCTTTTGTACCATTCATCGCATACATGTATGAAAAGTAGTACTGAATTAACACTTTTAACACGAAATAATAATACTTCAAAATATCTCTTTTATAGAAAAACATAATGAAACGCTACCTCTCAAATTACCGTCTTTGACATACGAATATATTGGGTCATAGACCATACTTCAACATATAGGAAAATAGCTAAGTCTATTACAATACTTTCAATTACAAATTTTAAAGATCAAGATTTCCTCGACTGAAGTGAGGACGTACCAACTCTTTAATACAATAAACACTAATCCAAGATTCAACTTCGAGATTCCTCTCAAACGCTACCAACACCTTTAGAGATAGAAAAAATGTATGGAATTAATATAAACACTTGTACTAAGTATGGCGTAATACATAAAATCATAAAAAACGGACATTTGTATAAAATATGTTCTTTTTGTGTAAAACATCGTAGTATAAGCATAACAACAACATTTAGCACATTATAAATATATAATATATCACATAAGCATTTTATCAAATAGTTAAGAAATATTACATTGAACTATGTCACTTTATATTGAACTAAGTTCAAGTTCATAGTAAACTCTTTTAGCTTGCATCCCTCTCACAAAAGTTTATCCTAAGACTCACTTAAGTGAGACGAAGAGATACCGCCCACACACCTTCTCTAAGCGCACCTAAATGATCCTTAAGAATTCCTATGGTAAGATAATTCTTACTTTTATTTGATAAACGCCCTACCTAGAATTACTGTAAGATTTACCAAAGTAAGACATGAAGAGACCGCCCATTCACTCTCTTCAAGCCTACCTATTTAATCTTTAAAGCTAGTCTAGATATGTAATTTTCATTATCATTCCTTTACTAAAGTCATTATAATCATTATGTCATTTAGAAGACATATCATTCATTAAAAGACGTCACATATTTGTCTTGGAAGGACCTAGGGACTCACATAATAGGCAATAACAGACATAGACCATACTATCTAGGCATGGAAGGCGGAGTCATAAACCTGCTCCGATGGAGGGTGTTCTATTTGGCAATGGTAGAATTAAGAAAAATCAAAGGTAGGCACATTGTTAAGGAATATAAATGATTTTTATTTACTCTAGTCTCACTCTCAAGTAGAGATATATTATACCCTAGTCTACTTGTTAAGTAGAGCTACAAATCATAAAATATTCACTCGGTGCTAACCTTTGTTCTTATAGAGTAAGTTCAACATCAAGGATCATACAAAAGGTACCATTTCTTAGTCTTACATATTCATAATACACCTACCAATCATTGGTCTACTAGGGCTTCCACTCAATGTTCTATCAGGAAAGCTCATTTTTAACATTATTTCTATTAAGAAGGTTCCACATATTAGTAATTTTAGAAGGGAACAATCTTAGGTCTACCGATCCTAGATATCAATGAATATTCATCCATACACATAAAATACAACGGTGCCTAAGCCTACTAAGTCAAAATGTTCATATTAATCATATACATGTATCATGTAAGGAACACAATTTTTCCAGAACAAGACACATAATTAATTATCTTTAGAACTATACCATATTTTTCTTTGAAACACTTAGGAATGACCATTATCATATTGATATAAACATATACATTATAATATAACAATTGTAGACTCATATAGTCAAGTAGGAGTAATCATGTATCAACTCTAAGACTACACACATCAACACAAAGTAATAGTCTATCATGATCACCTAACAAAATCAATCTTTCACATTACAAGCTTGTAGATAGATATGATCATACTTCCAATAATAAACTATACACATCATCATAATACTGAATGTAATTCCCGACAACGCCATGATCATTATAATACATAGAGTAACGTCGACAAGGCCACATCAATTGCAAGTAAAGCACATAACAGCGCCACCATAGGTGGACCATACTAACCACAACATAATTTAAATCTAATTAACATAAAAAAAAAAGAGAATTAGGGTAACTTACCACCACTTCATTCATACCACTTCAATCCGTACCTAAGTCATCCAATTCAATCCGATAAGGACCTTACCATGGACATGAACATCAATTCAAAAAATAAATCATCATACTAGATGAAACTAGATCAACTCAATATAGATTAAATAATCTATGACCAATTAGTCATAAATTGCATATAACCTTTTCATCTTTAGATAATAGAAACTACACTATAATTCATAAGTATAGAGACATGATCACCTAATCCATAATATAGTCAAAATAAGAATTGCATGGGTTGCATTTTTTCATAAGAATTATAGAATGAAAACATTACATTAACATCAATTCAATTCTAAAAACATTGATTCAAAACCATTTATTCAAGAACCCATGTATAGATTATGAAGTTCGAGAATTCATGTTTTTGATCATCTTTGAAAATCATTGGAATTGACTTCTTGAAGAAAGAGATTTAAAGGATTAATAACCATACCTAAATTTTGATGAAAACCCACATGATTGATGGAGAAAACATGATAAATCTATATTCTTCCTTGGAGCTTAAAAGCTTCAACAAAAAACCCCTACATTTATTGGACAAATTATCCAACTCAAATTTGACTAAAAACCAACACAATGTAATCTGGGACTTTACTATGCGTCGCGGAGACACTTCCAAATAGTATTCTTCAGAAATTCTTGGACAGAATGGTTTCGGGACAGCTCCGCATCGCAGGGAAAGAATTTTACCTGCTGCGTGACAGCTGCACCTCACACAGCAGCATGCCAAATCTTGGTTTTTTAGCAGCTTCGATTGACCATGTGTGGGTCCTCCTCGAGGACCCTTTTGATGGTCCCCGAGGCGTCATTCCCGGATGTTTTGACCCTTTGCATGTCAGGATACACGTAGCAACTCTGGGTATTGAATTTTACCATCAATCCATCCCCAAAAACATCACTACAACACACTAGTTCCTGTTCCACTGGTTTCCGAACATCTTCGACGTTCTTGGACGTTTGACCTCGAAGCACTTCCAAAATTTATATACTGCCTTAGAAAACTATTATTAAAAATTTTATGACATTAAAAAATCATGAAAAAAGTGTTAGCATCTATCTTAACTTACCTCATTTTTAGGGACGTTACAATATCCCCCACTTGGACAACATTCGTCCTCGAATGACACTTGTCATACTTTGAACATTTCTAAGAGTTAAGGATAAAATACTAGTATCATAAACATACTCACAATATACCATACACACATATAGTAGAAACATCAATTTAATATAACAAGACTCACAATACAACAAGAAGTTAGGAACTACATCTACAACTCATCATGCAATAAGACTCACATTTTCTTTTCATATAGGTGGAAATTCCTTCTCCATATAATATCACGCTCATATACATCAATTGTACACACATCATAACCATTTTTCATGAAAAAACAATTTAGTCAAAATATAAAAATCCTTATAGTGACCACCAATTTCATTACAATGAAACATGCTCAATTTTCCAACAATGCAACTCCTAAGCAATTTATGATGGGATCATAACAATATGAGAGATAAAACCATATAAACTCACTTTAAAACATTATCATAAATTAATGAAATTCACAATAGAAGGAATCAATGAAATTCAATTTTAGTTAGACTCCTAAGTAAAATGCAACATGTAACATGCTACCATAACATTCTACCTCTCAATCTTGAATTGAATAGAGGAGAGTAGACAAAAAATCATTATTCTAGTACTCACCATACTCCCCCACATATAAGGAACACATATAACTAAAGAAAAAAACTAACACTTACCGGCATTACATCATCATCCGATTTTGTTCGTTTGGCTCGAAGAGCATAGAAGCGATTCCTCTTTGGAGAACCACCATCCGTATCATTAGGAGGAAATTGCTTAGCATCACTTTCTCTAGCTGCAATAGTAGGAAAATTTCTTACCTTGTGATCATTCCTCCCACAACCAAAGCACCCACTAGTAACGGCTAAACACATCTAAAAGTGACTCTTCCAAAAAGTAATACAAGTAGGCTTAACTACTAGGGAACCACCACCTCTCTCATTTTTAGCCCTAGAAGCACTAGAACCATCTTTGTTTGATGACCTCTTCTGAAACTTCTATTGAACTTGCTCATCCCTTCTTCCCCTTTTAGCATCTCTACTTCTCCTCCTAAGTTTAGATATTCAATGGATTGACCATACACCATAAGCCTAGATAGGGTCATGTCACCATGTAGCATGGTTGTACGACACTCTTCCTTCACAATATCCGAAACACCGGTCACGAACCTACTCATCTCATCCTTGAATAAGGTTAATAAATTCCTCAACATTATCCTCCCTCTTCTCACGGGGAAAATGCCTTCCTAAGAATTCTTCCTGAAACTCTTCCCACTCTAAGAGACACGATTCAACCGGTCTACTATCCTTCCATTGAGTATACCATACTTGAGCAACATATTTGAATTCATATGAAGCTATCTCCACTTTCTCCCTCGAAGTCACTCCCATTGCATGCACTATATTATACAACTCATCCAAGAAATTATGGCGATTATCTCCCATATTAGAAAAAAAGAAGATTGAGGAATTCATCCTAAAAAAGTCCTTCAATCTAAAGGTCATAGTATTTTCCATAGAATTAACCCTAGACCCAATGTCTCTATTCACTTGAGTTTTCATAGCTTAGGCTAGGGTAAGGAGATCCTCTCTAATCTCCCCATTAGCCAATTCCGGGGGAACCAACGGAACGTCATTTCCTCCTCCCACAATAGAGCATTGATCATTTAAAGCACCTTGAAAACCTTGAGGAACTTGTTCAACTTGTGGCACATGTCCACCTCTTGGAGGAAATCCCTCATTCACATTGTTCTCCTCAACCGTCCTTGTAGGTTTCATCCTCGTAGTCATCTTCCTAGAAACACAAGATAAACTAGAATAAAAGGATACTCATAACTTTTAATATCTAAATCATGACATAAGAGTAGAAAAGAAGGGAAACACTATTGCCCTATAGCCTTACGCCAACGGATGTTTCGTGACTCACACCGATGGTCAAGAGTCTAATAGACGTGGATTTTTGAGACTTTTCGATTCCTATGTACTACTTTATAAACTATCCTCTAATACAAAGTTTGTAAGGATCCGAGAGTACCCCTTAGGAGTTAGGGCAGTCCCGAATCAAAACACGGTGTCGTCAACCTCTCGAAGGTCTAAGACAAGCCCTTTCGTACCATTCATTGCATACATGAATAGAAAAAGTGCGGAAATAAAACTTGTCACACGAAATAATAATACTTCAAAATATCTCTTTAATAGAAATATATAATGAAAGGATAATTCTTAAAGTTACCATCTTAGACATACGAATATATTGGAACATGACCCATACTTCAACATATTGGAAAAAACCTAAGTCTATTAAAATGCTTTAAGTAAGGAAATCTGAACATCAAGATGTCCTCGAATCAAGTGAGGAAATACCAAATCTTTACTTTAATGAACACTAATCCAAGATTCAACTTCAAGACTCCTCTCAAAAGCCACCTACACCTTTAGAGATAGACAAAATGTATGGAATTAGTACAAACACTTGTACTGAGTATGATGTAATGCATAAAATCATGATACATGGACATTTTATAAATAATTATCTTTTTCAGTAAAACATCGTAGTATAATTATAAGAACAACATTTTCATATTCATCATATACATGTACCAAGTAAGGGACACAAGTCTACCACAACAAGACACATCATCAATTCACATTAGAGCATATAGCATATCATTCTTTGAAAACATAGGAATGACCCTTTTAATATTTATCTCATCCTATACATTACTATAACATTCTAAATATAACCATTGAAGACTCATATAGTAAAGTAGGAGTAATCATGTATCAACTCTAAGACTACACATATAAACACATAGTAATAGTTTAACATGATCATCTAAAAACATCAAACTTTCACATTACTATCATGTAGAATTTCTTGTCTTGCATGGGTTCATTATAATTATAGCTTTAAAACATTGCATTAAAATCAATTCAATTCTAAAAAAATTATTAAAAACAATTTATCCAAGAACCTATGTATAAATTATGAAATTGGACAATTCATGTTTTTGATCATATTTTAAAATCATTGGAATTGACTCCTTGAAGAAATGTATTTCAAGGATGAATAACCATAACTTATTTAAGATGTAAATCCCACAAGATGGATGGAGAAAAACATGAGAAATCTATCTTCTTCCTACGAGCTTCACAACATCAACAATGGAGTTTTGGAGAGAGTGAATGAAGATGTTTTGTTTTGAGAATAGAGTTTTTGATTTAGATTATGAGATTAAGGGTTTAAATAGGTCCAATAACAGTCCATAATATTCCCCTAAATTACCCAAAAGACCCATACTTTTTTTTGACTAATTAACCAACTCAAATTTAAAATAAAAATGACACAACAAAATCTGGAACTTTACTGCGTGTCACGTATAAACTTCCAAATATTATTTTTTTGAAATCATTTTATATAATGGTTCTTGACAGCTCCGCATCACAGGTTAATAATTTTTCCTACTGCGTGACATCGCCGCGTCGAGCAGCAGCATGCCAAATAATGGCTGTTTGGCAGCTTCACTGGCCAAAAATTGGGTCCTCCTCATGGACCTTTTTGATGGTCCCCAGGGCTTCGTACAAAGACATTTCGACCCTTTGCAGGTAAGGATACACGTAGGAACTATTGGTACTTAATTTCAACATCAAACCATCCTTCAAAACATCACTACAAAACACTACGATACAGTAGATAGAGTTCGACTTGTTTCCAAACGTCCTGGACGTTCTTGTATGTTTGACCTCCAAGCACTTCCAAACATTATATACTGCCTAAGAACACTATTATTAAGGATTTCACTGAAAATCATCTTGCAAAAAATGTTAGGCTCTAGCTTAACATAGCTTATTTTGAGGGACGTTACAATTTTCAGCCCTAAAATATAAAGATTTCTTCGTGAATTTAATCACAAGGTATGTGGGATTTAACGAGTGCATTTTTTTCACCCATTGAATCCCTACACATAACTTTTATTCTTTATTCCCTTATTACTCAGATTCTTGATTCCCTTGTAATGATTAGACCTAGGGTTTCTAGAGAACATCAACATATTATCATGAATTAGTTAGTTATATGTTCTAAAGCAGAGTACCATGTTATTAGTCAGATTATTGCATGAATTTATCAACCCTAGATATGTATTTCTTTTCTTCTTGAATTACACATGCTAGGTATAATATTTAAGTTTATCAGTTATACATGCTCCAGTTATAAATACATCATTATCAGATTAATTGTTGCATTTTAAGTTTGAATGTTGAGTTTGAACTATGAAGTAATCACAAAAACTCAGTAGGGCTTAGCATACCCAAATGGTCTCATAAATACTAGAAAGTAGATTGTACGTCCCCTCTGTGGGCATCAAATTAGTGATCACACCAGCATGCCATTATACATCTGGCAGTATACATTGGGTCCTCTCGATGTAGTAAATACATCGGACTTTAAAATTTTCTAATGTTGTTTTATTATCAGTTATTAGTAGCTTCCATTGTTCATTTAGACTATTACATTGACCATATTTAGAGTTCAGTTTGTACTTATTCTCAACATGTTATATAATTGGTCACTACATTCAGTAAGACAACATTTAGTATATCATGTAAGGAATATTTTACATTATTTGGTGTGTGTTCACTTATGTATTATTTTAGTTTTACTTTATTCTACATACCATATACCTTTAAAATACAGACAAATATGTGCGCTTCATCTTCTCGTTACGTAGATTCAAGTTTTTAGGCTTAGATCGATTCGCAATCTCCTGTTCAACAGAATCAGTGGTGACTCTTCATTTTTGGAGGACCGTAGTCACAAGTTTATTTTTAGTATTTTTAGTCCTTTAGTTTCACTTTTTCATGACTTAGGTGGGGGCCTCTCACAGCATCTCTAGTCAAGAAGTTATTTTCAAACATAGTTAGTTTAAGTGTCGTACTGAGTTAATATGTTCTTTGTATGGTCATTATGAACTTTTATTATGTCATTTGGACTAACAAATGTTCATGCAACTTTTATGGATTTGATGAACATAGTGTTGATAAACTAGGTGGACTTGTTCGTTATTGTCTTTATTGATTATATCCTCTTTTACTTTAGGAATGAGGGAGAAGTGTAAGTCATTTTAGATCTTTAAAGACTCTCAATGATCGCCAATTATTCACTAAGTTTAGAAAATGTGAGTTCTTCTTACAATCTGTTGCTTTCCTTGGTCACCTTGTATATATGAGGGGATCCGAGTGGATTTGAAGAATATAGAATCAGTGAAGCAATGGCCCAGACCTACCTCTACTACAATTTCAGAAGTTTCGTAGGTCTAGCGGGTTATTATAGAAGGTTCGTAGAAGGATTTTCATCCGTAGTCTCACCATTGATTAGGTTGACTTAGAAGATGGTCAAGTTTAAATAGTGAGATGATTGTGGGAAAATCTTTGAAAATTGAAAACTAGATTGGCTACAACACTTATCTTCACTCTATAATAGGGTTTAGGTGATATCTTGTTATGCTTCTGGAGTTGTCTTAGGTTGTGTGTTGATGCAGAAATATAAGGTTATAGATTATGCTTCAAGATAACTTAAGGTGCATGAGAAAAACTTTCCAACTCAAGACCTCGATCTTGAAGTAGTGGATTTGGCACTCCAGACAAAGACACTACTTGTATGGTATGCATGTGGATGTGTTCGCTAACCATAAGAGCCTTCAATATGTGTTCATCCAGAAAGAGTTTAATCTTCGCTAAATGAGATGGCTTGAGTTTCTAAAGGATTATGATGTGAGCGTCTATTATCATACTAGTAAGGTTAATTTAGTAGCAAATGCTCTTAGAAGATTATATATGTGTAGTGTATCCCATGTTAAAGAAGAAAGGATGGTACTAGTGAAGGATGTTCACAAGCTTGCTCGCTTGAGAGTTTACCTTATAAGCATATCATACAGTGGTGTAAAAATATAGAATGGGGCAGAATATTCTTTCATAGTGGAGGTTAAGGAAAAGAAAGACAGTTATCTAGTCTTGCTTGAACTTAAGGGTGTCGTCCATAATCAGAGAGTGGAGGTTCTCTACCAAGGGGGAGATGGTGTACTTCGCTAACAAGGTAGATCGTGTGTTCCAGATGTGGGTGAGTTGTGAAAACATATTTTTGCAGAGGGCCATAAATACATATATTCTATTTATCTAGGATCCTTTAAATGTACCGCGATCTGCGAAAGTCTATTGGTGGAATGGCATGAAGAGAGATATAGAAGATTTTGTGAGTAGGTGCCCCAATTGCCAGCAAGTCAAGGTAAAACATAAAAATTCAAGGGGGATGACAAAACAGACCAACATTCCTACATGGAAGAGGAGAGTTATCAATATGGATTTCATCACATGGTTACCTCGAACTTGCAGAAAATACGACTCAACATAGTGGTCAAGATTACAAATTCGGTAGAGGACTATGAAAAGATTTACATTAATGAAATTGTGAGGTTGAATAACATTCCTTTGTCTATTATCTTAGATAGAGATATTCAGTTTACCTCTTATTTCTGGAAGTTATTTTAGAAGGGTCTCGATACTAAGGTTAACGATAGCACATCATTTCATCCGCAGACTTATTGACACGCATATTGTACCATTCAGTCTGTAGTGGATATGCTAAGACATTATGTGATCAATTTCAAGGGTAGATTTTAGTATCACCTTTCTCTTATTAAGTTCTCCTACAACAACAGCGACCATTCCATCATTCAGATGGCCCTTTAAGAGGCAATATATAGGCGCATATATAGATCTGTTGTTGGTTGGTTTGAAGAGGGTAACATAGATATTATAGGGCAAGATTAACTCCTTTATTCTATATAAAAAGTGCAACTCATTAGAAATAGACTTGATGCAGCCCATACTATTGAAATGTCTTACGCATATGTAAGGAGAAGGAAACTATAGTTCCAAGTTAATGATTGGGTTTTCATGAATGTGTAACCCATGAAAGTGGTGATTAGATTACGCAAAAAAGGGAAGATTAATCCTAGATATGTAGGACCTCAAAAGATAATTAAAAGGGTTGGCAAGGTGGCATACGAGTTTGAGTTGCCAACAAAGCTAGAAAAGTGCATCAAGTCTTCCACATCTCGCTCTTGAAGAAGTCTGTGGGTGATCAACCATCTATAGTTCCATTAGAAAGTGTGGAGATGAAATATAGTATTTCATATGAAGATGTACCAGTTGATATGGTTGACAGTAAGGTTAGAAGGTTCAGAAACAAATAAGTCGCTTCAGTTAAGGTTCTATGGAAAACTTAGTCCGTAGAGGGAGCTACTTTGGAAGCTCAAGTAGCCATAAAATCCAAATATTCTCACCTGTTTCTATAAGATTACACCCCAGCATGAGGTAATAGTTTTTTCATTCATATTTTCACTCATTCATATGTGAATTCTACTTCACAATCTTGTTCCTTCAGTTTGTACTTGCATTTTCATTGTAAATGCATGTTCTTGGAACTCAATTGAGTCAGAAATCTAGTTTTTTGTGTGTAGTAGGAGAGATCACAGCCCTCTCCCTCCCTTTTATCTAGCTTAGTCTTCATTAAAAGACAAATGGTCCCAATGGGGGAGATAATGTTACACCACGTATCAAAAATAAACCAAAAAATTGCACATTGTGAGAAGTTGCTCGTGCGAGCGACGGTGCCAACTATATACCTTCAGTCGACTTACGGTCCATCAATTGACTCTGTCGATTGCCTAGATATGTCCTAGTTCTCAATCCAAAATAACTTTCCACAAATATGGACCGTCAGTTAGCTTACGGTTCATAAGTAGACTCCGTGGATTGTCTAGTCAACTTTCAGTCCTTAGTCAGCAACGACGATCGACCAATACAGAATGTTAGTCCACTAATGGGTCATCTATTGAATCCATCGTTTGGCTAACTAACATCCTATTTTTACTTGCGCATGACAGTCGACTAATACGGACCATCACTGGACTTAAGGTCCATCAGTCGACTCCATTGATTCCCCAGAAGACTTTCAATTCTGAGTGAAAAAAGAAGGTCAACTAGTACGGATTTTCATTTGATTAACGGTCTGTCAGTCGACTCCGTCAGTGATTCCTATATCAATTAATTTAGGGTTGTTTAGGTCTATTCCTAGTTCATTTAACCCCTATGATATGTAGTATAAACCTTAAATCATGAGATTTAGTCAGTTTAAGAAGGTGTGTGGAATTTAACTAGTGGATTCCTTGAAGCTATTGGGTTCCTAGATATCAGTCAGATTCTTTATTTCTTTATAATGATTACACCTAGGGTTTCTAGAACATTAACTAATTATCATGAATTAATTATATATGTTCCAAATAAGATTACCATGTTATTAATCAGAATGTTTCATGAATTTCAGAAACCTAACGATGTATTTCTTTAGTTCTTGAATTACTCATTCTATATCATATATTTCTGTTATTAAGTTATACATCCATTAGTTATTAATGCATCGTTATCAGATTAATTATTGAATTCTCATTTTGTAGGTTCAGTTAGAGATATTCGGTATTTTCAGAAACTCGGTCGTAATAGTTAACTACTTTTTTCATTGGGAGAAGCATAATACCGAGTTAGACTAATGTTAAGCGTACCAAAATAGTCCCAAAACTACTAGCCAAGTACCTTTTAAGTACACTCTCAAGACATCAATTTAGTGATCATGCCACCATGCCCTTATATCTGTGGCAGTGTATATTCAGTCCTCTTGATGGGGCGTATACATCAAACTCTACATTTAGGTAATGTGGTATTATTATCAGTTATTAGTATCTCCCACAATTTTGTCAAACTCTATTGCATTGTCCATTGCATTCAGTTAGCTCAGCATTCAGTATATCATATTAAGAGTACTATACTTATTGTTGCGCTTTTTCAATTATGTATTATTTCAGCTTTGCACTATGCTACATGATGATTATCTTTCAAGTATTTACCCACACATGTGCTACATCTTCTCATTATTTAGGTTAAGGTTGTCAAAATCCAGATCACGCTTATCGATTCCTATATCCAGTTCAGCAGAATCTTTGGCGAATCATCATTCTTCGATTACAATATTCATGAGTTTATTTTCATTATTTTTAGTCATTTAGTTTCAGTTTTGGTAGACTAGTTGGGGCATGTCCCAAAAGTTTTAGTCAATTAAAGGCTATTTTTAAACATAGCTAGTTTTAAACTGATTTAATATGTTCTTTGTATTAAACTCATTAGTTTCAACTATCTCAGTTATAGTATATTGGTATTGCTCATCTTTTCATTTTTATTATGATTTAGCTTTTGCATCCGTGTTTTTGAGTCTGCTCATGATCATTCCAGCAAGGTCATATTGGGATCACTTGTGGTCCTAGGTCTCGTGTCAAGATTTCGGGGGTAGCTCGAGGTGTGACACATTTGCCTTAAAGATACCATGTAATGGTTTTATCCCAACAAAGTCAAGCTATCATGAAGGCACTCTAGTCATGATACCTTAAGCTATTCTTAGGAGAACTTCAATCTCAATCGAAAGATACAATGAGAACCACATCCCAAGCAACCATGATCAAGCATCCTTGCAACACTTGATCAAACTAAACATGAGAGAGCTTACTTCCTCCATTTGCAAAATACCGTGAGTAATTAAACTAAAGCTTCAATGAGATTCAGCATCTCAAGCAACCATGAGTATTTCAACACAAGCCTCCTTGATAATTACTATCCCAAGCTACTATTTAGATCTTCGATCTCAAGCTATCATGATATTCACCATTTCAAGCTACCATGAAGGAGTCTTGCACAACCTCAAGTTATTACATCTTGGTATTGTCTTACAAAAACAAATACACAAGAAGTGATTATATAATCCATCTTAAAGCTAGTCTTCGTCATTTCATGTCTTGATTCATTTTTGGTTATTAGGTCAACCTGGAATCAATCTATGTAAGAGAACTTGCTTCAACTAAATTGTTCATGTCTAATTGTAGAAGAAAGGAAGCATCATCACAATAATACTCATAAATACTTTACTCTCAAATCCCTTTAAAAATAGCATACATTCCCTATAACCGATTATGACCTTCAATCTATTATGACCCATATTCAATTACATGTTAATTAATTTAATTAGATCCTTACAAGGTAATTCTAGTCATACATGAGCACATAGATTCAATTTCATCTTTACAATGCAAGATCATTATTAATCAACTAGACCTAGTTCAATTCATATTTGTTTATTGAATCATAATCAACTAGTATATAATACGATTGAATTAAGAAGATCAACTTAGAATCCTTATCTTTCCTCTAATGGCCTTAAACCACCATGATCACCTTCAATATCAAATACTACAATTTACAATAAAAACCTCAATAATACATCACATAATCATCATATGAACATCATTGAATTTTACCCACTAGATTGGAGTAACAATCAAACCTTAGCTAGAATTCAATCATAAACCTCTCTAGATTAGGGTTCTTTTGATTCAGAATTGTAGGGAAACAAGGGGAACTTCATGGATAGAAGAATCCATGAATTAAAAAGATTCACATGTTTTACATTAGACACTTAAACAAAACTTGATACCATGGTGAATTCTTCCAAACTGCTGCCTCAAATATCTCTTCTTCTAAAGTTATCTTGGGAGATTTTTAGAGAGGGAGAGGTTTTGACTTGGAGTCTAGGGTCTAATTTTTTTTAATTGTTTAAATACTCCTAAAATACATCAAAACACCTAAAATAAATACCTATTCAATTATTTGGACATCGAAAACTTTTACCAAAGTGCCCCACCCTTGGTCGAATCTCTGCAAAAATTCAGGTCCAATTGATGCCTGCCAAGCGATGAACTTTGGATAGAACAACATATCCGTCCTGCCGGTCAGTAGGTTGTGACAGAGACCACCATGCTTTTGACATTATGTGAACTTCTTAACAAATTCATGCGCCTCCCTGTAGAGTCATGGCTAGGATTATCTTGTTTGGATAGCTTTAGTTGTTTTATGCAGACCACTATTAGGGTGCCCAATTAGTGAAGCACAATAAGCATGGAAAATATTTACCGTCTCTTTGTCTAGAATGCACCATTAAATAATGTTATCTGCAAAATTTTGAAACAAGTGTGGTTCGTCCCAAAAGTAGTTTTTAACGTCGAACATTAATCTCTTTTGAAGGTTCAAGACCAACTCATCTGACATTAATACGCTCACTATGTAATATGTGAAATCTGCATAACAGGGTGTTTATCTTAGAGTTATTTCAAACATTTATTCAACGGTTAATGAATAATGTACGTTAACCTCATTCTTTCCATTCTCCTTGCCCTCTTGCCTTAGCAAGTGGTCAGCCACCTGATTTCCTTAACCCCTTCTATCATTGATCTCAATGTCCAATTCTAGTAATAGCAGCACCCACCTTATAAACTTTAGGTTTGCAATCTTCATTTACATAAGGTAATGAAGTGCAAAATGATGAGCGTTAACAATTTCATTATTTCCTAGCAAGTATGCTTGGAATTTCTTCAAATGCATACACTACGACAAAAAACTCTTTATTAGTTACGATATAGTTATATTGAGCACTATTTAGAGTTTTGCTTGCATAGTAAATCGGGTGAAAAAGTGTATTGAATTTTCCCCCAACACAACAACAAATGTCGTGCCACTTTTTTAAGATCTACTTCGAAAGATTCTAAAAAATCATTAATAATAATTATTGGGTGGATACTAATTACTCCTTCAAGCATTGGAAAGCCAACATACAACCATCATGCAATTGGAATTTCACCTCTTTCTCTAAGTGTTTTCATAGAGAATGTGTGATTTTTTTATAATTATTCAATGAACCTCTTATAGAATCTGGTATGTTCTAAGAAAGTACGAACCCCCCATACCGAAATTGATGGTGGTAATTTCTCAATCACTTCACTAATTTCTTTATCAACCTCTAGTCGCTTTTATGACACCTTCTCAAAAAGTACTATCCCCTTTTTAGCCATGAAGTGACATTTTTCCTAATTTAGAATAAAGTTGGACTCTGCACATCTTTTGAGAACTTGTCTGTATTGTTATAAACACGTCTCAAAAGTATAACCTACAACAAAGAACTCATCCATAAATACTACTAGTTAATCGTCCACAATGTTTGAATAAATAGATATCATTCTATGTTGGAACGTTGCTTGGGCATTGCAATATCCAAATGGAGTTCTTTAAAGTCAAAAGTACCATGGAGACATGTGAAGTATTTTTTCTCCTTTTCATCCGAGGCCATGGAGATTTGGTTGTAACAGGAGTTTTCAATCTAAAAAGCAATACCAACCTCTTTCTGAGAGTTGATAAAGCATTTGATCCATGAAGTGCGTCGTAACATGATCTTTTTCAGACCATGAGTTTAACTTTTTGTAATCCATGCATAACCTTTATCCGCTCACCGGTCTCATGGATACAAGTTCCCAATTTTCATTTGGGACCATTGTGATAGCTCCTTTTTTTTGCAAACATTACGTCGGGCTAACCCATTTGCTACATGGCATATATTAAATCATATTTGCATTTAACAATTTTACTATCTCCTTTTTCAATACTTATTTAATTGGTGGGTTGAAGCTCTGTTAAAGTTCAACCCTTGGTTCACACTTACAATGAAGATTAATTTTTGAATACAGACACTGAGACTATTGACCCCTATGTTATATATTGTCCAATTTATATCTTTGATATGTTACCGCAATACCTCAAGGAAAAAAACCACCTGCCATTCAAGAATGTCAATCGAAATTATCACTGGTAGAGGGTTATTTTCCCCTAAGAAAGTGTAACAGATATGAGAAAGAAGTACTTTTAATTCCAACTTTGGTGGTTCTTCTTTTAATTGTTTTGCAAGAGGACTCTCTCTATTTTACAAATCGATGTCAAATTACAACAGAGATTGCGAAAACTCCCCCATGATTTAAAGAGCAGGTAATACCTCTTCATAGCCTTTAATTAATAATTCATCATAGGTAACAAGAAGAACTTCAAGAGGTTCACTCATGTACAATCGAATAGCTTATGCTGGACATAGACTTAACATTAACATCAAAGGCAAAAACCACATGGATATCACTTAGGTGTTTCATCAACATACCTAAATTGAAGGTAACTTTATGTTCATTCACCCAAAATATAAATTCTCCACTTTCAACATCCACCAATGCTCGTCCTGTTTCTATGAATGGTCTACCAAAAATAATGGGAATTTCAGTATCTATTTCACAATCAAGGATTAAAAATTTAGTTGGGAAAATGAACCGATCAACCTTCACCATTATGTGATAAAGTATCCCCACAAGATTCTTGATTGAATGATCATACATCAAGAATCTTATTGTGATTGCATTTGGTTAACCTAATCCAAGTTTTTGGTATATCGCATAGGTCATAAAAAATTGAAGCTTGCCCCCAAACTACATAAATCATTAACGAATTTAAAAATACAAATGGTGTAAGGGACGGTGAATGCCATAGGATCTTCTATCTTTTTAATTAACTTCTTAGTTATGTTTGCACTGCAACTATCAGAATCTTCAATTGTCTCAAAATCCAATTTTATTTTTAACTAGGTAATTCATGAAATTTGAATATCCCAACATTTATACAATGTCTCTACAAGGCGGAGGTTAATTTATAATTTCCTAAACATTGATAAGAAATTATTGAACTTCTCATCCTCATTACTCTTCTTTTAACATTTGGAAAATATGGGATTTGTATTAGGAAAAGGTTGCTTAACTTTTGGAGAACGGATTGTTCCACTTCCATTTGTGGTTCCTTGGCAATGCTTTGGTTTATAAGGGACACATGTTCCTCCATACTTTATCTATTTCATGATATGAGAAAATTCATTTTCTATTACGTTGCCTATTTCCACCTTTCCGCTAAGAGTTACCAAAACCAACTGGCTATATTAATCTTACATTGTTATCTTAGATTTCAATTGAGCTGATACCAAACTCCAATGACCTTCATGTATATTTATTACAACATTATAAATGTTCACATCAATTTTAAAAAATGAATATTTATATTTCATCCCTTTAAAAAATCATCTGAACCGTCAACTTTATCAAGTATGCATGACAACAAGTCCTTTAACCTGGGCTACTTGAACTCCTTTTTAATTTGGGGATCTCACTCATGTAAGTATGGTTCTCATAGTAATAACCTTCCATTATGCAATCCTCATTTTTCTCATCCAAATGTTGTAAGTATCTCCTTTGTTGTTCTCCTTTGTAAAAAATCCAACCATGATTTCCCCTCAGTGTAGATAGTGTTCGTGGAAATCCTCCTCATATCTCTTCAAGATCCAACCTTGATTCTCCCTGACCTTTAGTAACCATAAGAACAACCCTCCTAAACAGTAAACACTCAATATGTTCCATTAAACTACTCATTAGAACTACCTCTAATCATTTAAGAATCATACAACAACATGCATACATGCCTAGGGTAAATTATGTGGAATAGTTGTCATCATCACCACAACAACACATTAGACAAGGAATCATTACTATCTAAGTAAATCATCTTTCTTAATGGAATTCAAGAGAGATCCGGCCTTCATACATTTTTTACCTTTCATAAGCTTTCACACTTTAAATTACCGAAGAACACATCATAAATACATAAAAAGGTACATTCAAGAAACAGTACATTGCTAACATAATCTACATAATCCATATACTCATCATTTTCCACAATCACTATAGAAATTTAAGGTTTTGTTAGTTTAGGGAAGAACAAGTGTCCAAGGGTAAATATGAAGTGATTCCCAACAATTAACCATAACTTCGCAGTTTAACAACATTAAAGAACATATTTGATCACAATTGGTTCTGGATTTCGTTTTCAAAAGACGACCCATGTATATATGGAAACCCTAGTTTTGTGGAAGTTCCTAAATACTCTTTGAAGGGGCCCCTTGGGGAAATAAGACACAAGAGTGAGATAAACCATACTTTATAGATGATTATAAACAATTTTTACTTGTATTCCTAGGTGAATTGTCCCTCTTCTTGAAGCTGTAGAGTTTCCTCAATGGAATTTGAGTTGGGGAGGTAGAAATTCGAGAGAAGTGAGAGTCTCAAGGGTTGTGGATTTTTAAGTGTGAAGACTTGTTTAATTAGTTAAAATCCCTTAATATACCTAAAATAAGTAATTTAGACCGACCCAAAATATACTTTCCAAACGGTGGAATTTATTGAACTACCCTTCGCTTGGTCGTGTAGTACACCAAATTGCAGACACCATCAACGCTTAATAAATGACGGTCCATCATTCAATGAATGTACAATCTTGGAAAGCCTTCATTTAGATTAGAGGTTGCTCAAAATGGATCCATGGATCCATATAATATTTGTGTAACGACTTGTTTAGTCGTTTTGAGCAGCGAATTTTATTTCAGGGAAACTGGCTGAGACGACAGACCCCACGACGGACCGTCGCAGGGTCTCGTTTCAAAACACTTAGAAACTCTGAAATTTGGGTACTGAAATCGACTCTCTGAACTTCGTAACGAAATGGCAGGACGGACCGTCGTGGGCACGACGGACCGTCACAGACTCTTAAAGAAAATTGAGTCTCTGAACTCTGTGACGGAGAAGCAGGACGGACCATCGCAGGCACGACGGGCCGTCATAGGCTGCGTAATCCCAGTCTGGGTCGGATTTCTTTAAATGTTTTAAGGGACATTTTGGACTATTCCTGCTTTAATTATAAAGTTAGTGGGTTAATGTTAATAAGTCTAATTACTTGGGGGTTAAAAGAGGTAACCTTGAGTTAATTAGTGGGTTATTATTGTCATCTTATATACTTAATTATATGCTAATTAGGGTAAAAGAAAGGGGGTTTGAATAAGAAAAATAGAAAGAACAAAGAGAGGGAAAGAGAAATGATAGAGAGAGGATCGAACGAGAGGAAAAACACAAAGCTTTGGGAAATTGCTTGCTTGATCACGAATCTTCGGTGGAGGTAGGTTATGGTTTTTATGCTATTCTTAGTAAACTCTTAATAGCGAATGATTTGTGTTGGTAATATTATATCATCTTCTATATGCTTAATTGTATGCTTGCATGAATGTGACTATATAATTGTGATAAAATAAGCATGATGAAGCTATGGAATCCCAAATCTTGAAAAACCCTAATCTCTTTGTTAATGATGATGCCTTGGTAATAAAGAAGTCTTGATAAACTAATGTAATAAGATTGATGATGCCTTAGTATAAGAAAAGGCTTGATGAACTAAAGTAATGAGAATGATGATGCCTTGGTATAAGAGAGGGCTTGATGAATTGATATAATGAGATTAGGGGATCGGAGTGTCACGTTCTGACACGTAGAATTAGGGGATCGGGTGTCACGAACCGACACGTAGATTTAGGGGATCGGGTGTCACGAACTGACACGTAGATTTAGGGGGACCGAGTATCACGAACCGACACATAGATTAAGGGGATCGGGTGTCACGAACCGACACGTAGATTTAGGGGATCAGAGTGTCACGTTCTGACACATAGTAGTAGGGGATCGGAGTGTCACATACCGACACAAGAGGATTAAAGATAATGAATCTTGAAAGAGGCTAATATACTCAATCTAATGAACCTAATTCCCAAATGAGTATGGTATTGAGGCTTGAGTCCTCATATGTGAACTTGGTGATATTTATTAATGATTATAGTACTTGTTGTTGCTACATGTTGAGTATTGTAGTTGATTTTATAATATTACTTGATATATATATTGTTTTCTATTTTGAGTTGGCCGATGATATCTACTCAGTACCCGTGTTTTGTACTGACCCCTACTTTTATGTTTTCTTCTTTGTTATTTGTGGAGTGCAGCAAACGTGCCGTCGTCTTCAACTCAACCGCAATTCTAGCCAGTCTTCGTCACACCGGATCTTCAGGGTGAGCTAATGCTTCTAGCTAGGACTGGATCTTCTTCCTCATGTCTTGATGCCTTGAAGTTCCGGCATGGACTAGCTTTTACTTGTTTTAGCTTCTTAGAATACTCTTAGTTTAGTAATTTGATCGTAGATGTTCTTGTGGTGATGACTTCCAGATTTTGGGGAATAATAGATGTTGAATTTTAGAAGTTATTGAATTGGTTTTTATTAATGAGTTAAGTCTTCTGCATTACTTTTTGTTGATATTGTATTGAAATGTTAGGGTTTAGATTGGTTGGTTCGCTCACATAGGAGGGTAAGTGTGGGTGCCAGTTGCGGCTCGGTTTTGGGTCGTGACAAACTTGGGATCAGAGCATTAGGTTCGTTGGTCTCATCACACAAGAACGAGTCTAGTAGAGTGTTAAGGAACGGTAGGGGGATGCCTTTACTTTTCTTTGAGAGGCTATAAGACTTTAGGAAAATTCCATTCTTTCTTTCATTCTTTCGTGCTACTACTTGAATCCAATTGGTATCTAGGTGATACAAATTGGTATCTGACCATCTTCACTCTATTTCGTAGATGGTTAGAACTAGAGCAACAACTGCGCCAACACCAACACCGACACCGGCAAGACAAGAAGCATCTGAGCCAGCCATAGGGGTTGTAGCTCGAAGGGGAGTAGCGGCAAGAGGCCGTGGTAGAGGTCGTGGGAGGACAGCCTCTAGAGGAAGAGGACAAGTACCTAGCCCATCTGATGCTAGGGCGGTGAATCCTCCACCGAATGAGGAAGTAGTAAGAGAGGGTGAGGAAGGGGAGAATGAACAAGTGCAAAATGAGGAATTTCCACCCCAACCTACCCCAGAGATGATCAATCACGTTCTTGCTTATCTTAGCGGGCTATCTGATCAGGGTCAGGCACCTCCAGTGTTTTCTGCACCAACACCTCCGGTTTTAGAGGTACAACATGCAGCCACTATGGCTCCCCGTATGGATTCCTCATTGGAAATAGGCACGTTTCCTCGTCTGACTACAGGGCCTATAATGACAAATGATCAGCATGAACTTTTCAGTAAGTTCTTGAAATTGAAACCTCCAGTCTTCAAGGGTGCTGAATCTGAGGATGCCTACCATTTCCTGGTTGACTGCCATGAGCTACTACACAAGATGGGTATTGTAGAATGGTTTGGTGTTGAGTTTGTGACTTATCAGTTCCAAGGGAACGCCAAAATGTGGTGGCGGTCACATGTTGAGTGTCAACCAAAAGAGGCACCACCTATGACTTGGGCTTCATTCTCTAGTTTGTTTATGGAGAAGTATATCCCCCGGACTTTGAGGGATAGGAAAAGAGATGAGTTATTGAGCCTAGAGCAAGGTAGGATGTCGGTTACTGCATATGAGGCTAAGTTTCGTGCATTATCCAGGTTACCACCCAACTTTGTTTCAGTCCACAAGAGCGGATTCGCCGTTTTGTGAAGGGGTTGAGGTCAGAAATGCGGATTTCAGCCTTACAGGTAGCGGCTACGGCAAAATCCTTCCAAGAAGTGGTAGACTTCGTGATAAAGGTGGAAGGAGTGAAGCCAGATGACTTCACCATGGCATCGACATCAAAAAGGTTTCGAAAGGGAGGTGAGTTTAATGGTTCTTACTCTAGAGGACAGGGTTCCGGAGGTTACTCAGTCCGACCAATTCAGTCTTCACTACAGACTGTAGTTGGGGGTCCACCTCAGAACGGTCAACACTTCTCTGAGAGACCTATGCTTGACTCTAGAGAGTGTTATGGATGTGGGGAGACTAGACATATTAGGAGGAATTGTCCAAAGCAGAGTTATAGACCCCCAATAGCTAGAGGTAGAGGTGGTCATGGTAGAGGCCGTTATTCTAGAGGACGCGGTGGTCGAGTTAATGGTGGTCACCAAAACGGCCGGGGTGATGGGCAAACTGGAGCCACTACATCACAACATGATAGGGGCAACGGACAGACAGACGATAGGTCCCATTGCTACGCTTTCCCGGGGAGATCTGAAGCGGAGGCATCTGATGTTGTTATCACAGGTAATCTTTTGATTTGTGATTGCATGGCTTCTATATTGTTTCATCCTGCATCCACATTTTCTTATGTATCTTCCTCATTTTTAATGGTCTAAATTTACATTGTGAATTACTTGACATGCCTATTCGTGTTTCTACTCCCGTGGGTGAGTCTATGATAGTTGAAAAAGTATATAGGTCTTGTTTGGTGAATTTTGTGGGGAGCAACACTTATGTAGATTTGGTTATCTTAGAAATGGTTGACTTTGATGTAATTATGGGTATGACTTGGCTTTCTCCGAATTTTGTGATTTTGGATTGTAATGCTAAAACAGTGACGTTAGCCAAGCCTGGGACAGATCCGTTAGTGTGGGAGGGTGACTACACTTCCACTCCGGTTCATATCATCTCCTTTCTTCGATCTAAGAGAATGGTTAGTAAAGGGTGTTTAGCTTTCTTGGCATATCTCAGGGATGACAGTATCCAAGTAGCTTCAATTGAGTCGGTTTCGGTAGTCCGTGAGTTTCTAGATGTGTTCCCCGCAGATCTTCCTGGTATGCCACCGGATAGGGATATTGACTTCTGCATTGATCTTGAATCGGGTACTCGCCCCATTTCTATACCCCCTTATAGAATGGCTCCCGCGGAATTAAGAGAGTTAAAGGCTCAACTTCAAGAGTTGTTGAGCAAAGGCTTCATTAGACCAAGTGCATCTCCGTGGGGTGCTCCGGTGTTATTTGTGAAGAAGAAGGATGGGAGTTTTCGGATGTGCATAGACTATAGACAACTGAATAAGGTAACTATTAAGAACAAGTATCCTCTTCCTCGCATTAATGACTTGTTTGATCAGTTACAAGGTGCTTGTGTCTTCTCTAAGATTTACTTGAGATTCGGTTATCATCAATTGAAAATACGGGCAATGGATGTGCCAAAGACTGCCTTTCGAACCAGGTATGGGCATTACGAATTTGTAGTGATGTCCTTTTGTCTTAAGAATGCCCCTGCTGCGTTCATGAGCTTGATGAACGGGATTTTTAAGCCATATCTGGATCTCTTTGTGATCGTATTTATTGATGATATACTGATATACTCTAAAAGTAAGAAGGAACATGAGGAGCATTTGAGACTTGTATTGGAAATGTTGAGGGAGAAAAAGCTTTATGCCAAGTTCTCTAAGTGTGAGTTTTGGCTAGATGCAGTGTCCTTCTTGGGGCATGTAGTTTCTAAGGATGCAGTGATGGTGGATCCTTCTAAGATTGAGACAGTGAAGAATTGGGTAAGACCTACTAATGTGTCAGAAATAAGGAGCTTTGTTGGTTTAGCTAGCTATTATCGTCGATTTGTCAAGGGATTCTCTTCCATTGCTTCCCAATTGACGAACTTGACTAAGAAGAATGTTCCATTTTTATGGTCGGACGAATGTGAGGAAAGATTTCAGAAGCTCAAGACTTTGTTGACTACAGCACCAATTCTCACCTTGCCCGTGAAAGGTAAGAAGTTCATTGTTTATTGTGATGCATCCTATTCGGGTTTGGGTGCAGTGCTAATGCAAGAGAAGAATGTAATTGCTTATGCTTCAAGGCAATTAAAGGTGCATGAACGTAACTATCCGACCCATGATTTGGAGTTGGCTGCGGTAGTGTTTGCATTAAAGCAATGGAGACACTATCTATATGGGGTTAAGTGTGAAGTATACACGGATCATCGTAGCCTACAGTATGTCTTTACTCAAAAATATTTGAACTTGAGACAGAGGACATGGATGGAACTACTGAAGGACTACGACATCACTATCTTGTATCATCCGGGAAAAGCGAATGTTGTGGCGGATGCTTTAAGTAGAAAGGCGGGAAGCATGGGAAGTCTAGCTCACTTGCAAGTTTCTATACGCCCATTGGCTAGAGAGGTTCAGATTCTGGCTAATGACCTTATGAGGTTAGAAGTAAATGAGAATGGAGGATTGTTAGCTTGTGCGGAGGCAAGATCTTCCTTCCTTGACAAGATTAAGGGAAAGTAGTTTAATGATGAGAAATTGATCCGGATCCGAGATAAAGTGTTGCAAGGAGAGGCTAAAGAAGCAACAATCGATAAGGAAGGTGTTTTGAGGATTAAGGTAAGGGTATGTGTACCCCGCGTCAATGATTTGATCAACACTATTCTGACGGAGGCTCATAGTTCAAGGTATTCTATACAACCGGGTGCAACCAAGATGTACCGTGACCTAAAGCAACACTTTTGGTGGAGTAGAATGAAGCGGGATATTGTTGATTTTATTGCCAAATGTCCAAACTGTCAACAAGTAAAGTATGAACACCAGAGGCCCGGAGGAACATTTCAGAGAAAGCCCATTCCTGAATGGAAGTGGGAGAGAATTGCAATGGATTTCGTGGTTGGTCTTCCAAAGACAATGGGTAAGTGTGGCTCTATTTGGGTAATTGTTGATAGGTTAACTAAGTCTGCTCATTTCGTTCCGGTCAAGGTGACTTACAATGCAGAGAAGTTAGCCAAGATCTATATCTCAGAAATCGTTCGATTGCATGGAGTTCCACTCTCCATATATCAGATAGAGGTACGCAATTTACCTCTAAGTTTTGGAAAACATTACATGCTGAGTTGGGTACTAGGTAGGACCTTAGTACCGCATTTCACCCTCAGACCGATGGTCAGTCTGAGAGAACGATTCAAGTGTTGGAGGATATGCTTCGTGCATGTGTGATAGAATTTGGTGGTCATTGGGATAACTTCTTACCCTTAGCGGAGTTTTCATACAATAATATTTATCACTCAAGTATTGACATGGCTCCATTTGAAGCATTGTATGGGAGGAGGTGTAGGTCTCCCATCGGTTGGTTTGATGCGTTTGAGGTTAGACCTTGGGGTACTGCCCTTTTGAAGGATTCTTTAGAGAAAATGAAGTCTATTCAAGAAAAGCTTTTAGCGGTGCAAAGTAGGCAAAAAGAATATGCAGATCGAAAGGTTAGAGACTTAGAGTTCATGGAGGGTGAACATGTCTTGCTGAAGGTTTCGCCCATGAAAGGAGTGATGCGGTTTGGTAAAAAAGGTAAGCTAAGCCCAAGGTACATTGGACCATTTGAAGTACTTAAGCGAGTAGGGGAGGTGGCTTATGAGTTGCCTTGCCTCCAGGGCTGTCCGGGGTGCATCCGGTATTTCATGTGTCTATGTTGAAAAGATTCCATGGGGATGGAAACTACATCATTCGTTGGGATTCAGTTCTGCTTGATGAAAATTTGTTTTATGAGGAGGAGCCTGTTGCTATCTTAGGTAGAGAAGTTCGCAAGTTGAGGTCAAGGGAGATTGCATCCATCAAGGTGCAATGGAAGAATCGGCCGGTTGAAGAAGCCACTTGGGAGAAGGAGGCAGATATGACCGTCATGGGCACGACGGACCGTCGCAGGGTCTCGTTTCAAAACACTTAGAAATTCTAAAATTTGGGTACTGAAATTGACTCTCTGAACTTCGTAACAAAATGGCAGGACGGACCGTCGTGGACACGACGGACCGTCACAGACTCTTAAAGAAAATTGAGTCTCTGAACTCTGTGACAGAGAAGCAAGACGGACCTTCGCAGGCACGACGGGCCGTCATAGGCTGCGTAATCCCAGTCTGGTCGGATTTCTTTAAATATTTTAAGGGACGTTTTGGACGATTCCTGCTTTAATTATAAAGTTAGTGGGTTAATGTTAATAAGTATAATTACTTGGGGGTTAAAAGAGGTAACCTTGAGTTAATTAGTGGGTTATTATTGTCATCTTTTATACTTAAATATATGCTAATTAGCGTAAAAGAAAGATGGTTTGAATAAGAAAAATAGAAAGAACAAAGAGAGCGAAAGAGAAACGATAGAGAGAGGATCGAACGAGAGGAAAAACACAAAGCTTTGGGAAATTGCTTGCTTGATCACGAATCTTCGGTGGAGGTAGGTTATGGTTTTTATGCTATTCTTAGTAAACTCTTAATAGCGAATGATATGTGTTGGTAATATTATCTCATCTTCTATATGCTTAATTGTATGCTTGCATGAATGTGACTATATAATTGTGATAAAATAAGCATGATGAAGCTATGGAATCCCAAATCTTGAAAAACCCTAATCTCTTTGTTAATGATGATGCCTTGGTAATAAAGAAGGCTTGATAAACTAACGTAATAAGATTGATGATGCCTTACTATAAGAAAAGGCTTGATGAACTAAAGTAATGAGAATGATGATGCCTTGGTATAAGAGAGGGCTTGATGAATTGATAGAATGAGATTAGGGGATCGGAGTGTCACGTTCCGACACGTAGAATTAAGGGATTGGGTGTCACGAACCGACACGTAGATTTAGGGGGACCGGGTGTCACGAACCGACACGTAGATTTAGGGGATCGGGTGTCACGAACCGACACGTAGATTTAGGGGATCGGAGTGTCACGTTCCGACACATAGTAGTAGGGGATCGGAGTGTCACGTACCGACACAAGAGGATTAAAGATAATGAATCTTGAAAGAGGCTAATATACTCAATCTAATGAACCTAATTCCCAAATGAGTATGGTATTGAGCCTTGATTCCTCATGTGTGAACTTGGTGGTATTTATTAATGATGATAGTACTTGTTGTTGCTACATGTTGAGTATTGTAGTTGATTTTATAATATTACTTGATATATATATTGTTTTCTATTTTGAGTTGGCCGATGATATCTACTCAGTACCCGTGTTTTGTACTGACTCCTACTTTTATGTTTTCTTCTTTGTTATTTGTGGAGTGCAGCAAACGTGCCATCATCTTCAACTCAACCGCAATTCTAGCCAGTCTTCGTCACACCGGATCTTCAGGGTGAGCTAATGCTTCTAGCTAGGACTGGATCTTCTTCCTCATGTCTTGATGCCTTGAAGTTCCGGCATGGACTAGCTTTTACTTGTTTTAGCTTCTTAGAATACTCTTAGTTTGGTAATTTCATCATAGATGTTCTTGTGGTGATGACTTCCTGATTTTGGGGAATAATAGATGTTGAATTTTATAAGTTATTGAATTGTTTTTTTTTTTAATGAGTTAAGTCTTCCGCATTACTTTTTGTTGATATTGTATGGAAATTTTAGGGTTTAGATTGGTTGGTTCGCTCACATAGGAGGGTTAGTGTGGGTGCCAGTCGCGGCTCGGTTTTGGGTCGTTACAATTTGTGGACTCGCAACTCCAAACGACGGAGCGTGAGTTAATAGGGTGTCGATTTTCCTTGTCGTTTGCATGTTTTTTTAACAACTTTTTTGGTCAATGCTTGAGTCCTCCTTTAAAGGCTTTAGAAGATCCTTGGGGATTCATACCAAGATGTTTTTGCCCTATACATTATCTAAGGTGTACAATATGAATTTCTACAAGATTTGACCTTTGTAGAACCTTTCCTAGACCTAAAGGGAACCTTGATCACTTTCACTAGTGTCCGGACGTTATGGACGTTTCTTGACGTTTAGACTTCAATACATCCTTACTAAGTAAATTACCTATGTTTTTGGTCTAAAATAAACATTAATAATCATAATAGTCTCTAGTATAGGTTATGGAATTCCCAAGGTATTAGAATTATGAAGAAAAAGTATTTGCAGAAGTATGAAGAGATTTCAAACATTATGAGAATAAGTCAAACCCAAACATGAGTAAAACTGAGACAGTTAATTTAGGTGATCATGAAAAAATTAAGGAAACTAAGATATGATTAAATGCTCGACATCAAAAAAGGATATAATCTAGGATCTCTATGGTTGAAAAGATGTTTGTGTGTCATTTTGTTATGCCATGCATGGATGAAGGACTAATATTGTGGTTCATAAGTTATTGATTGAACTTATCTTCGGTCTGTTAAACAAAAAAAATTAAGAAAGTTTAAAACTGATATGAGATATATTGAAAGAGTAAATCACAAAAAAAACTTGAATACAAAGTCATTTTAGTCTCTCAATATCGTTTTGGTTAGGGAACATCGTACCCATCGCTAAGAAATACTACTTAGTTTGAATTTGTGTTAAGTATCGTGATTTGAACAAAGTAAATTCAAAGATTAATTTTATTTGGCCAACATCCATATTTTGATGGATAATTGTGCTAAACATGAGATTGCATCGTTTGTGGACTTCTACTGTTATTACCATCAGATGATTATGAATAATGAAGATGCATAAATTTTTTTATCACCCAGTTGGGTACATATTGTTCTCGAGTCATGCTGTTTTGGTTAATTAAAGTGGTGGAAATTTATATGATATCAATGCCATCCATGTTTATGGTATTATGCATATATAAATTGAACTTTATGTGGGTGAAGGATCAATATATTAAAAGGAAGTCAGATCATGTGCATGCTATAAGAAGGTTCTTCGAATGACTCTGAAGGCATCATGTTAGGCTTACTATTGTAAAATATATATTTTTAGTACAATGAAGGAAAACTTTTTGGATTTATAGCGAGTATGTAAGGTATCGAGTTAGATCCTTCAAAAGTAAAATCCATTACGGAATCGCCACTTCCAAAGAGCAAAATTGAAGTGATGAGCCTTTTGGGAAGGTTAAACTACATTAGTAACTGCGATCCCATTTTTAAGTCATTAAAAAATAATGCCATGTCGAACGAACCAATGAATGTCAAAAGGCTTTTGAGAGAATTAAGGGTTAATTATCAAATACCTCCATATTGGTTCCTCTTTAGCCGGCTAGACCATTGATATTTTTTATGTGAGTACAAGATAATTCTTTTGTCTTTTTATTGAGTAAGAATTATATTAAAGAGAAAAAAAGAGCAGACCATTTAGTATCCGAGCAAGAAATTTTGCATTTATGAATCTAAAAGCACTTTTCATGATAGAACCTGTTGTGTCCTAAATTGGGTAGCACATAAGTCGAAGCATTTACTCTCCTCTTATACTGCTCATCTCATTTCTTGTATGGATCCGTTAAAATAATTTTTTCTAAAAATAATGCCCATGGGAAGGCTTTCCAAATGAAAAATGATACTCAAAAAGTTTGATATCATCCATGTCACGTGAACTACAATGAAGGCTCAACAATTGACAAATTCTTTGACAGGGAAGCCTATTGATGAAGAATATGAACCAATTAAGACCTACTTTAATGACAATAAGAGTTAATGTGTTGATGAAGTTATTTTCGATGATAATCTTTGGTGGAACTTGTTATTTCAAGGGGACTCTAACAAGAAAGGAGTTGGGATATTAGTTATCCTTATGCATGAATCGAGTGGATACTACCCAATAAAAAGCCAACTTAGATTCTATTGTACCAACAATATGTAAGAGTATGAAGCTTCAGTCTTGAGTTTGAGATTACCTACTTACATGGGCATCCAAGAGTTGTTAGTTTTAGGATATTCAGATTTATTAGTCCATAAAATTCAAGGAGGATGGGAACTGGTGACCCAAACCACATAACCTATCAATAATGTTAGCAAGATCTTTGTCAATGGATAGTGTCAATAAAGGTTATACAAATTCCTAGAGTTCATAATGAGATTGGTGATTCATTGGCAACTTTATCTTCAATGCTCTAACGTCATAACGAAGTTTAAATCAACCTTTCGTAAAACCTCATAATCAGCATGCTTATTAAACATGGTTGAGGAATAATTTGATGTTAAACCTTGGTTCCATTATATTATAACATGTCTTAAATTCAAAGAATTTTCGTCTAATGTCATTGGTAATGAAACGAGGACAATTCTGAGATTAGCTAGCGTTTTTTTCTTAGCTAGGTAATCATTGAACAAAAAGACTCCTTACTTAGGTCTTTTGAGATGTGTAAATTCTATTGTGTCTCAAATATTAATTATTAAAGTATACTGCGGAGTTTGTGGCCATCAATTTCATTAATATATTCTCGCAATGAAAATACTTTGAGCAGGATATTTTTCGCTCGTCATGGAGCGGGATCCTATACTCTTTGTTTGCAAATGTCATGAATGTAAAATACATGGTGATTTAATATATTCTCCCAAAAGAATTTCATGCAATGTCTTCCCCATGTATTTTTGTGGAATTGTAGATGGATTAAACTAGGCGAAAGGAACAAAAAACATCGAATGATCATAGCCAATGATTATTTTATAAAGTGGGTGGAAAGAATAACTTCAATATCAGTTATTGTGCATTTCATTAATTTTAACATCATTTGTCGATTTGGTTCTCCAAAGGTAATTGTTACTCATAATGCTGAAAATCTAAACAATCGTTCAATTTAAGAGTTATGCCATCAATTGAAGATTGAACATAGAAATTAAACTCTGTATCGCCCAAAAGAAAATGTGGTTGTAGAAGTTGCTAAGAAAAATATTAAAAAATATACTTCATAAAATGGTTGATACACTCAAATTACACAACCCTAAAGAAGCATAAGTGATCGTTATCAAGTAAAGAACCCAACTTGTAGGTTGGGGTCAGTTCCACAAGTAATATGGCCTTGACTTAAGTTAGATTTTGAATTATCTTTGTTAAGCCATGGTATTTCTGAAAGAAGTAACTAAAGGGGGGATTTGTGCAATAAATTTGTAAAAGTATATGAGAAATCAATGAGAAAAAGCTAACTTCGACCGTTATCAAAATGAGAAAGAAAGTATGGCGTATGTGTTCCCCACAATCTCATAACTTCTTTATCCAAGTAATAACAACTTGTTCATAGTATATTACAAGCAAACAAATGAGTTATGTATATCTAATTCATTGGTCAAACATCTAGAGAATTTTACCCTGCATTTTGGTTTAGCTACGTGTTTATAATTAATTAACCCTTACTATATCGTCATATCAGACTTCACAACGATGTATGACTTACTTTCTACCCTCGCAACAATCATCATTAATATATTAGATAGTATCACACTAAATATATGTTGATAATTATTTTCTTATTAACTACCTCCTTGGTTGGAAAAGTAAAAATAATGCAATTTATAATGTTGGACACCGTCAAAAAGTTATCTAAACGAAAGAATTGTCAATGCATTCAAAAGTACTATTTGGGACTTACTAGTTACTATTCATACTTCGTTATCCGCTCATGGTTGCCACAACCCTAGTTGTAGATTTAGTTATCAATACTATGAAGAACACAATTAATTGATTTAGTTTGAAGACTCATGAACTTATGAAATTTGAATAACAAAAACCCAGAATTCCACCGTGAATTGCAAACCACAATCTTCAAAAAAAAACTAGAAAACCAATAAATTAATCAACTTAAAAAATTAATTTCCAATTCAAAAGTAGAAAAAAATTATTAATGTCTAACCCCAAAAATGAGATTACTTACCCTATTCATAGAAAACAAGTCTGAAATTATAAGGGAAAATATTAAGAAAGTTTCTGCAGGGACGCGTGTTCACTTCAACTCCAAGACATAAAAAATATTTCATCTTAGAAAAAGAAGCTTCTCTAAAGAAAACGGCGGAACACTAGTACGGAGCGTAGATCGATCTACACTCCATCAAGCCCTCTTCATAGCTCTATATATAAAATTTTCTTAAATCAAGAACTTGAACCCTTATGTTCAAATTCTAGGGTTCAGCATGACGATCCATAGATCAAACTACGGACCGTCAATATTTACTGTGCTTCAACACTTAGTAAGATTCCCTGATTCATACTCAATGCCTTGACCTTCTGATCTATTATTAGAATCTACGAAGCGTCAATGTACATACATTCTGTAGATCACCTTTGTAGATGCCCTTTTCTGCAATTTCTTTTACTTGTCTCCTTACTTCTGTGCCTAAAGTTTTTTCATGAAAAACATGATAAAAACACATAAAACCAATACAAAAGGCCTTGGGCAAACATAACTCTTAAGTAAAATGTATTAAAAATACCATAAACTCTAAATGACACTTGTATAGAAGCACACAATTCAAACATATACAATAGCATGGTTATGCCTCCCATCTCTCCTTACAGAGTACAAATCTGTCTCTCAAACACGACAAGCAAACTCATGTGGATAAAAAGATGAAGATGATTGAAAAATCAACGCACACGTTCATTGTTTTTCTCTGACCAAGACACCAATTTTCTGACAATACTACTATTGACCTTACTTCAAAAGAATTTTTTTTTATTTTGTTTTCACACAATAGGTCTTATTTTGAGAACTAGGATTGATTAAGCACACACACTCTGACTTTGTTTAAAGTATTGTTAGTGCTCAATGCCATAGGCTTGCCCTTATGTTCATTATATATATTCTCCAAACTAGATTGTAGGACTACAATAAGACTTTGTCGGCTTGTAACTTAGGCTCAGGGTAGGGTGCAATACATTTTGATATTGTAAATGACTTTCTACCGTCTTTGACATTACATTTTGCCTTTATACCTCTTTTTTCCCTATTTTCGACATCTCAACTTTTTTCCTTCTTTCCTTCGATTTTTTAAACAATGGATGAGACTTTAAAGTTTGCATCTCTTTAACTTTTGCTTTCTTCTTTTTCTTTGTTTTAATTCTTTTCGCTTTATTTTAAAAATAATCACATCTTCTTTATACTTTTCTTTCTTTTGATTTTTCTACTCTTCTTTTCTTTTCTTTTCAACTCCATACTCTTTTCATAAACATCTTTGTTCTGATTTCCTCTTCCCTAGCCACCCTCACCTATGAATTTTCTATGAGTTGAGGTGCACAATACCCAATGTTGGATCATGACCATGAAAGGTCTCTTTTACATTAATCACTCTCATTTTAGGCTTTTTCCCAAGGTGCACATGTCGAAAGAGGGACCATAGGCCAACATTAGATTTTGGAAGGTGAGTTAATGAGTTACAAAGAAATAGTCTATTTTGGGCTCAAAGTATTTTGCTCATAGGGAATGTTAACTTCATTAAGTTTGACTCTAAATTTAAGGCAATATGTGGACTATTTAGAACAAAGTCCTATGATCACTTCCAAGCATCTCGCGTAGATTATCTTAGCAGGACCAACTGCGCCAGTTACAGATTGGCACAAAACTTTTTGAATAATAAGTTATTCTCACACTAATTGGCACATAGTTCTATTATCAGATAATCAGATTACCGAGTTCTAGATTAATAAAGGTCATGTAGTTGGTTCATTATCATGCCATATTCAGAGCCAACACATTCAGCTGATCTTACCCTACAAATAAAGGCACATGTCACACATATTTTTTTTATGGGTGTCATTTTTCTTAATCCATCATGCATTTATTCTTCCACACAGACATTCCTAACAAATGTTGGTTCAATAGTAATAAATAGTCTTTCGGGAAAAAAATAACATATGCGAGAAAACCCCAAGAGAGGATTACGAGTTTGGTAACCCACACTTCACCCAAATACACAAAATCCATTTACCACACCCTCAATGAACAAAGTGCAATTGTCCCCAATTCATAATAAAATAATAAAAGAGAAATGGATTGGGTGAAACAAACATGTGGCGCAAAGCACCAAAGAACAATCAAGAACAAGGCAGGTCTGGTTTTCTAGATCCCAATGGATTAACACTGGGCCGCCATAAGTAGCGCCCACTTCTACAAGGACAACACTATCAATAGTGTTATTCGCAACTCAAACCGCACCATTAGTGGTGCTGACATCACTCCTCACGGGCACAAATCTACATTCCCTAGCAACAGCCTCAACAATCCTTATCTGGCGTATCTTTTCATCCCGTATCAAGGATCATATAGCCATCTCTTCTTCGATACACTCACTTTTCTTTGACCCATAAGACCTCGGTAACGATATGTGAGTCAGTCTACGGTCCTTAGATAAATCTTTGACTTAGAATAAAATAAGAACTTATCTAGGATCTAAGGATGCCGTTCATAGTCTGTGGAATGACTGTCGGACCAGTAATGGGGTTCTTAGCCTCTGTAGCAGATAATTTTTCTATAAATTTTGCCTTGCGCACCTGTACATGTTGTAACCATTAGTCCTTTCTTTTTACATTTTCTAGGCACTTTTTAGACACATACCCTATGCTATATCTAGCCAACACTAACACAAGAATATAAAGTATCTAACTACTTGAATACAGAAAAATAGGTAATCTTAGAAACTACCAAAGGTAAACTAAAACATATAGTTGCCTAAATAGTACATCTTGGGTTGCCTCCGAAGCAACACTTGATTTAATGTCGTGTCATGATGCATTCCTTTTTATTACTGAAACTTCATGAAGATAGTAGGACTCAACAACATCTCGCACACCTTAAGCATTACTTAGATAGATATTGATTCTTTTCCATTCACCATGAAACTTGTTCCTTCAATATATTTCGGGTCAACCGCTTCATCGGGAAGCACAATAGTGAGAAAAAATGGCCTGATCCATTTTGATTTGAGTTTCCCTGGAAATAAGCAAAACCTATTGTTTTATAAAAGCATAAAATCACCTACAACAAAGTAACGCTTTTCAATCCATTGAGCATGAAAGATGTTGATCTTTGAACAAGGAAAAATTCTCATAATGTTTTATGCGCCACTCGTCAAGAATGTTCAAGTCATTCATTCTTTGGTTGGATGAGGCATTCCAATCAAAGTTCAACTTCTACATGGCCAACATACCCTTATGTTTTAGCTCTACCGGTAAATGATAGACCTTCCATATAGAAGTTTGTATGGATATATAATAATTGGAGTCTTGTATGCAGTGTGGTATGCCCATACTGCATCATCAAGCTTTCTTAATCAATCCTTTCTATTAACATTCAATGTCTTTGCTAAAATTTTCTTAATTTATTTGTTGGACACTTAAACTTGCCCACTAGTTTGAGGATGATAAGGGGTACCTATATTATTGTCCAAAGAATATTTATCAAGAAGTTCTATGAAAAACATTTTACAAAAGTGGGAACCTTCACCAATAATAATTGCCCTTGCTGTTACAATTTTGAGAAAATATTCTTCATCAACAATGTAGTGACACAGTTTCTTTCATTGTTTTGTAGCACAATTGACTCAACTCGTTTTGACAGATAATCAACCGCAACAAGAATATTCTTTATCTAATGAGAACTTACAAAAGGGACCATAAAATTAATTCCCATACATCAAATTGCTCGATCACCAATATATGATTAATTAGAAACTCTTGCCTCTTTGAAATCCCAAATTCTCTTTGGCAACGATCACACGACTTGGTGAAATCATGAGCTTCTTGGTCGAAGGTCAGCAAATAGTTACCAAATTGCAAAACCCTGTGCACTGCCGGGATACCTCTATTATACCCACCCACAACACATGAATGACAAAACTCAAGAACTCTCAACATCTCAACCTTGGGAACATAACGATAAATAATGCTATCAACACATCTACAATACAAGTTAGGCTCATCCCAAAATAACTTCTTCACATAATCCATAAACATTTTCCTTTGGTTAAAATACAAATCCTTGGGAACCAAATAACTTGCCAAATAATTAGCAAATTAATAAAATCAAGGGATGAGATCATGAGACGCAGCCAATACTTGTTCATCTTGAAATACATCATTCCTTTCTGCCATATTACCAAGATTGAGCATATCATCTTCCTTTGATATGGAAAACATATCAGGAACATAATTTTTGGTCCCCTTTCTATCTTTTACCATAAAATCAAACCCTTGTAGCAACAAGACCAATCTAATCTACCTAGGTTTTTGCGTCTTTCTTCGCCATCACTACCTCAATTTAGATTGTCTATAGTAGGTATGACCTTAGTAACAGGTAAGTAGGATCGAAATTTCTCAAAAGAGAATAAAACTTCAACATCTTTTGTACATTAACTGTATAGTTATTTTGTTCTAAATTTAGGGATTTTCTAGCATAGTAAATATGACGGAGAATTTTCTTTCCTAAGTGACATCCGAAAAGAACACCGTAGAAGTTAGGGCACACTCTAAATGCAACGGGTGTACTTAACATCTCGGAGGTCTTGTACAATTTCTCACATATCATTTATCGCATATACATAGTAAAAATTAGTGCAGAATTAAAACTTTTCAAAAAACATATCATAGTCTTTAAAAATTCTTTCGTAGGAAATACTAAGTCTCAATATCATCAAACTTAATACACCAGAATACTTGGGACACGGCCCATACACAATACAATTATAGAAATACTTAGTCTATTACAATATATCTAAATAGAAACATAAAAGACATATTTGCCCTTGAGTCAAAAGAGGACATACTTCAACTTCTCTTGAACGATCCTGCGGTCCATGTCTTCCTTCCTAAATACTCCTCAACTATCAACAAATATAGATATATATAGAAGCATGGATTAGTACAAAAACTTGTAGAAAGTATGACATTATGCATAAAAATAATGAAATGGACTTGATTGGAAATATACATGTTTTCATTTTAAATATCATAATCTAATCATAAGAACAACAATTATAAACTTAGAAACACATAAGATAACATTTAAACAAATTATCATATTTTTAGAAGTCAATTTACAGTAACTCAATTCAATATTAAAGTGAAGTCCGTTCACTGTACAGTGAAATGCATGAACTCCACCTAAGACACTTTCTCTCATGTAATCATCCCAGTAAAAGTTATCGTAAGATTCAATTAAGTGACACTAAGAGACACCTCCCATAAAACCTCTCTAGGAATGCCTAAATGATCCTCATGACTACTTATAATGAGTTACATACACACATAAAAGAAATCATACACATCAATATGAGATCCTTTTACCAAAGGTGACTTTATGTTTCACTTAAGGAAGTTGTGAAGCGACCGCCCATACAATCTATTATACACACATTCAAGAGATCCTATAGACTACCTAGGATAGAATCATTTTAACTTAATACATCAGCACATACATAACGTGACATTCTCTTTCGAAAGGCTATAAAAAGATCCACTTAAGAAAATAAAGAAGATAATGTCCATGATTGACCTCTTCAAGATTATGTAAGTAATACTTAAGACTACCTAAGGCTTAGATCATGTGTACATGTTAATTCAAACTCCCTGACTAGAGTAATTTTCAAGACTTCCATAGATAATACATGAAGAGATAATCCCTTATGCCCTCTCCACACTTTAGCTAAGGAATCATTAATTCACTTTAGATAGGTACTCATTCATTTACATGCTTCATAACAGAAGTCATTAGTTAATTATTTCATTAGAGACTCATACATCACATGGAGGATATTAACATAATGGCACTACTAGAATTTTGGTCTACAACAATAGTTTCGTATGCATTGCAAAATGACCTAAAATCGTTGCCATTATGCTACAAAGACAATTTGTCAATCGTCTCATCTGCTCGTGTTACAATAGCTATATTGTAATAGTTTATGTAACGCCTGCTAGCGTTGCTATTGGAACCTCTACTACAAAGGTTTTTCTTCCATGAATAGGCCCTATAAAATTAGAGAAGTTGTAACAATTAAGACTTATAATGATCCTCATGACTTTTTATAATGAGTCACATACACACTTAAAAGATAGCATACACATCAACATGAGATCCTTCTACCAAAGGTGACTCTAAAATTCACTTGAGCGAGTTGTGAAGCGACCGGCCATACAATCCCTTACACACACATTCAAGAGATCCTATAGACTACCTAGGATAGAATCATTTTAACTTAATACATCAACAAATATATAAAATGACCTTCTCTTTCCAAAGGCTATAGAAAGACCTACTTAAGTAAATAAAGAAGATAACGTCCATGATTGACCTCTAAAAGATTACGTAAGTAATACTTAAGACTACCTAAGGCATACATCATGTCTACATATTCATTCAAACTCCCTGAATAGTGTCATTCTCAAGAATTCTATAGATAATACATGAAGAGATCATTCTTTATGCCCTCTCCACACTTTGGCTAAGGAACTATTAATTCACATTAGATTAGGTACCCATTCATTTACATGCTTCATAACAGAATTCATTAGTTCATTATTTCATTTGAGACTCACACATCACATAAAGAACATTAACCTAATGGCACTACTAGAATTTTGGTCTACAAAAATACTTTTGTATGCATTGAAAAATGACCTAAAAACATTGCCATAGCGATACAAAAACATTTTGTTAACTGTCTCATCTGCTCGCGTTACAATACCTATATAGCAATAGTTTATGCAACGCCTGCTAGCGTTGCTATTGGAACCTGTATTACAACGGTTTTCCTTCCATGTATAGGCACTATAAAATTTGAGAAGTTGTAACAGTTAAGAACTGTTGCATTAGGGGTTTTGTTAACGATCAACAACCGTTGCGATAGATTTTGTTGCAATAGTTTTTTTTTATCACACAACTTTTTTAAATAGTATGGCAATGATTATAATGGATATTGAAACATTTTATGTTGCTATTCCATAACACAATTTTCAATAGGTTACACAAATTAGATACTGATTGAAATTAAAATAAATATTACAACTTAACAAAAGTTTCACATGTCAAGAAGAAAAAGAGTCAAGATAAAGCAATAGGTTTATAAAACATTCAATCAATCATGTATAGTAAGGTCCGATCATCACTGCTTTCATCATCCCCTTGTTATTTTTTCCACCTGCAAAAGAAAACAAAAATAAAAGAGTATTGATAAAAATGTGAATATACGATAGTTCAGATTGAAGTATTCAAATCATTTTTCTAAATCTACTCCAGTTCTGTGTAAGTGAAATAAGCAAACATTTCATTGGGTCAATAAATTGTGCATAAAGGGAAAAAGACAAAACCCAAGGAATGGAAGGTTATATTAGCTTTATCAAAATCCTACTACATTTCTCGGCCATATTGTCTTACTTATTTTAATCAAGTTGATTATCATTTATCAAGTATGGCATGCTTCATCGAATTAGCATATTAAAGAATACTAGCCAAAAGGTAAACACACCTCTGTGTTATCATTTAACAAAAAAGGATAAAACAAAGAATAAGAGACCAGAATTCACTACATGTCTTCTGTTATTTTAAAAGAATACTGGCAAAAAGGAAAACTCACCTTTGTGTTATCATTGAAAAGAGTTTCTCGACAATGATGGCACTTTGGGTTTGAAAGGAGAAAAATATCAATGTAGTTGATATGGAAAGCATGGCTATATGTAGGGAACAATCTCAATTTATCCTTATTAGAAAATTCACACAATCAAAGGTTTTTTTAGGACCAATAACCTCTTTGTAAAAAATGCAAATAATGTATCAATAAACGCTTGATCAAAACTAGAATTATGTAGGTGGAATAACTATTGAAAGTTTCTTTGCAAAGCATTCGAACTAGAATCTTCAGGTTATCCATTAGATTGACATGATGCTGAAGACAAAGGGTGTTTGATAAGAATCCTAACTAGCAAATGAAGAAGGCCACGTATGAAAAATAGGACAACTAAAATAAGTATAATAAAAAGAACAAGTGTCGTAATATTGTTTCCATATGGAGAGCACAACCATGTAAGTGTCCTAACTCTATGAAGGTTTGTCTTAATGATGAAATTTTGAGTAGTTGTGAAGCGCATTTGCAGTTAAATGCAAATGGGCAATTTTATGGAGGTCAGTATAATCAGTAACACAAAATGGAGAATCCAAATTCATATCAACTTGTTAATAATTACAAGGAAAATGGGATGGGTAGTAAGACAAAAATACATGTGTATCAACAACTAGAAGCATATGATCCTCAAATCTACCAGAATATCTTAGAAAAAATATCCAACAACTTTGAAAAACATATTACTAACATTAATAAAATCCAAATCTTTTTTAACCATAATAAATCGAATGAGAACCTCATCCATAACACCTATATGGCCACTAAAAAAGACCAAACAACTGAGCTGCTCCCTAATTATTATGCAAATCATTGCTGCAAGACTCAGACACAATTAACCAATGAATGAAGCAATTATAGAGTTGGTTACCCCTACAGTTACTACAAAGTAAGGCTTACCATAAGGCATTTTAAAGGGAAGGAATTTTAACAACAAAACAGGAAGGGACAAAATTTTCAAAGCTCATTCAAACCCTTCAAATTCACCATAACTAGTAATATTCAAGCCATGAAACTTATAATGGTCCACCAAAACCAACAAACGAATGTTGATGGGAATAAAATGAGCTGATTTGGTCAACCTATTAAATTCTGCCCATATAGAGTCATATTGATTTTGTGTCTTAGGAAAAAATACCACAAAATCCATATTAATGTCTTCCCACTTGCAAGTAGGAACTTCGATTTCTTGAAGTAAACCACCAGACTTTTGGTGTTCGGCTTTTACTTGTTGGCAATTTGGGCATTTTGCAACAAATTCCGCTATATCACTTTTTAAGCCTTCCCAACAAAACACTTCTCTAAGTCATGATACATCTTTGTAAAATCCAGATGAATAGAGTAACGAGACGCATGATCTTCCTCAAAAATCTGGTTCCTCAACCCATCTACATTGGGAACACACAACCTTCCTTGATACCTCATAACACTATCCCCGCTAAAGAGAATGACTCATTAAGCTTACCAATAACCGACTAGTTCAACTCTATCAATGGTTGATCAAGGTGTTGTTTGGATTTCACATTAATCACCAAAGACAATTCAGAGTTATGATAGACCATAAAACCACAATTCAATGTATGAAAAATGAAGCATGATGGTTGATAGTGCTTGCATGTATAAGTGAAACTAAGTTGAATGTTAAGGGTCTAACCATGACATATATAGCCACTCACTTCATGACCTTAAACCAAAACCTGAATTGGGAAAGCTAATATGATAGTGTAATGACGTCCAAAGAGTGTGTGAGGAGATTTTAGTGTTCAATAATTAGTATATAATTAGAACTTGCCCGGTTGGTCCTGTGACGGTAATCAGTGATATAACCTAGGAAAGGATCATAGGACCTTATTAGAATTGGCAAACATCTATCCCTTATTCGATCGAAATAGAGCCTGTAATAGACCATTTTTTTCACCAACTCACCTTCCAAGGGTCTAATTTTTTTGTCCGTAGTCCCTCCTTGGACATGTATACCTAAATACTGTCCAAAAGCCTAAGTTAATGGTGTATATTATGAGTGAGGACCCAAAATGGGTATGAAAAGAGTTGGATGTTGAAAAGTAAAGCTTAAGAGAGAGAAAAATGTGGCTTGGTGAAAATATCAATTGATTGAAAAGGAACAGAAAAATAAAAGGAAAGAAAGAACTGAGTTTGATGAGATATAGACGCAAAAGCATTAATAGTCACATCCAACAAACTTCTACTAACTAGATCGTTAAGAAGTTCTCATTCCCTTATCATTTCTTCCGTATAAACTATAATCTCGTGCATTACTACTCAAAAGCAAATAAAGGATCTCCTTTAACTATTTCTCATAGTAAAACCCCGTCCTCCTTATTTATAAATTTAAATGGAATTATCACACCATTATTATCATGATAAGATCATAACCTTCTCCTTCAGACATCACTCCACTACTAAAAGGACCTATTAAATGATATCTCACACAATCTTTTGAGTTCATTACTATCTTATTCTCAACACTTGACATGAGTTAAAATCTTATCATCTCCCCATTCAAATCATATCATCTCCTGCTTTAGGTCTTATATTGACACTTGGAATTTATATACCTATTTCATCATTTCTAAATTGGTCCGCATTACCTATTAAAAATGTTAGTACTATTTTTTGACTTTTTATAACTCATTACTTGATCGATTCTATAAACTTCTAAACATCATGAGCCTATCAAATTAATCATAAGCCCAGATTAGGTCTATCAATGCATGAATACTTTATTCCCTTATTTAATATATGAATTGAGTGACACGCCCTAAGCCTACCCTCCGGACGCGGACACCTGACCTAGGATCACAAGTGACCCCAAGATAACCCTGAGCTAGCATATCATAAGAAACTAATATAACTAGAACATAAAATACTTAGCAGAATCATAATAGATGGAATAAGTTGAAGCTGGTACGGAATATCTATTCTAATTCTAAATATAAAAATAAGTGATTTTAATAACAAAGGAAATATCAAATTTTAACTTAACAAGAATCTAAATATTTCTTAAATAAAGCCTCTACTAACTAGAAATGTTGGAACATGCACCAGCAAGATCTAGAAAATACAGAAAACTAAAAAATACTGATAATTAGAAGACTGAAAGCAAAGTAAGATAATCATGTCACTCATCTGCTGGAATGAGGACTCACGGCCGATGTTGCTGAAATGAAGATCGTGAAGCGACCTAAGAGTGATCTTGGAGTTGGAAACTTGAGCCTACATCACAAGAAAATGTAGTACATAGTATTTATTAGTACTTGAAAGGTACTAGGCATGTAGGATAAAGTAAAGTTGAATAATAACATAACTTAACAAGAAATAAAGTCATTATATCATTTTAACATGATAAGGATACTTAAAATACTAAACTTAAGCTAACTGAATGCAAAGACTTAGTTTATGACGTGCAAAAAATAGAAATTGAATTGTACTGATAACATGGTCAATGAAATAGGTTCTGACTAAACTGTGGGAGCTACTAATAATTGATGTAAAACTCACATGACCTAAATATACCCTGCTAGAAGTATAGAGGAATGAATGGCATGATCACTAATGTTTTGCCCATAGAAAAGACTTACAACCTACGGAACAAGTAATTTTGGGACTTGTAGGTGACTGAACCTAGTCCTCCGCTTGGTATTACGCTTGTGGCAATTAATTTTGTAATTTAGCAATTAATAATTAAAATGCTATGATTCTAGATAGATTAAAATACATGCTAACTGAAAATGTTACATTAATGTACTGATAATTAAATATTTATAACTGGAGCATCTATAATTGAATGAACTAACCTAGCATGTGCAATTAATGAACTAAAATAAACAACACTAAAAGACTGAAAATATAATTAGGAATATTAAATTAACTAATTTTTACTGATATGCTAAAATTCTAGAAACCTAGGTCTAAACATGATATTGGGAATCAAGTATCTAACCAAATTATACAGACCAAATGAGCGAAAGGAACCAACTTCTGAAATCCCACATGCTAGGTGATAAAATTCAGGGAGAAATATATTGATTTGAGGTCAGAAACAACTGAAAACCTTGTTGCATATTGGAAAACATTGCGTTGGGTACGTTCTAATTTTCTCACTAGGCTATAATTGCCAAATCAACATATTTTGGGGTTTAAATAACATATTTTAGGTTTCCAAAATCCAGAGGGAAAGACCAAAACGGCCCTATTTAAAGACATGACACATTAGAAAACCCTCTTATAGGTCATCAAAGGGACCACATGCCGTCAGGGCTGGTCGTGGTCTTGGCCCAGTAGCCACTGGTTTCAGGGGCCTCGATCATGAGCCTACAACAACACGTGTGAAGGACCACAAACCGTGAGGTTCGACGTGGTTCTTCACTTAGGTATGTGGTGTACTGTCTCAAGTCTAAAGACCCTCAAATTGTAAATCATCAAGAACATGAACCATGGTCTAATGTTAGGACCTGGGAAAATCTAAATCTTCCCCATGGGCACCTGTATGGCCCTTGAGGTTGTATGTGTCGTGCGAAAGGTTATTTGTTTCACCTATACCTGTCTATTGAAGTCTTACAGTCAGGTCAATGCCCCATGGACCTTATCATAGTCCATGAAGCCTATCATGGTTCAGTTTTTCAGAAAATTTTCTGCTCCATTTTTTACATCATATTTTTTAGGTGTTACATTATCTCCTGCTCTAGAACATTCTTCCTCGAATTAACACTAAATTAGGTAATATTAGAGGGTAAGAACTGCAAACCCTACCAATAAACTTTGGAAACTGATTATTGATTGAACTAAGTTTAAAGGACATGCAAACATGCTGAAAATGCAAGTACAAACTAAAGTAAAATGATACTAAGACAGAACATATGCCTGATCAATGGATAAATTGAAGATGAGATATTGCCTGAAGCTGGAAATGAATTGGAAGTAAAGAGGATAGGATTGTTTTCCTTCATGGTTGTTTCTTCATCCTAAGTAGCTCCCTCTACGGACTAAATTCTCCACAAAACTTTCACTGAATTGACTTCCTTGTTTCTCAATCTACTAACTCAATGATCAAGGATCTCAACAAAAATATCCTCATACCTGAGTCTATCTTGCATGAACACATTCTCTATTCTCACTGCGGATGTTGGATCACTCACACAGTTCTTCAACAATGAAATGTGAAAAACAGGATGCACTGCAGCTAGTTCTGCTGGAAACTCTAACTCCTAAGACACTTTAATAACTCATTTTAAGATATTGTTAGGGTCTACATAACTAGAACTTAGATTCCCTTTCTTGCCAAATCTCATCACCCCTTTTATAGGTGACTCTGTTAAGAAAACCCAATCATTAACTTGGAACTCTAATTTCTTCTCCTTAAATCTTCATAAGTGATGAGTCCTTAAATTGGAATCATCTAGGGCCTTATTTAATGCTTATCGTGTCCTTCATAGTTTATTTTATTCTGATATCTAATAAAAACTCCAAAGTTTCAGATATTTGAGGATTTGGTAGGATCATGGACAAATGGACATGCACACTTGATGATCCACAGTATAGAGAAGTTCCGCATTCTATTACAGCAAGTGAGACTTGGAGGAAGTGAAACAAAAGGCCACGAAAAGGGGCAGTCGGCACATTGCAAATTAGTTTTGAAAGCAACAGATTTTCTCCCATACATCTAGAACACATAGAAAAGGAAGGCAACGTGTAAGCATCGATAGACTGAAAAAAGGGACATTTGCTAAATCACTTGATGAATCATGACTAACTGCATTGACAGAATAACTAGCACAATTCTCAAATCTATAAATACTGAACTCTTTTATTATTATTTAGATATAGAAATTTAGATAGTGAAATAATTGCACTTGATACTTTATTTTAGAAACTTTGTTCTTAATTTTTCTCTCAAGTTTGAAGAGGATTTTTGTGGAAGCTTTAAGAATGAAACTCTTCTTCCAAATTTTGAAGTAGGTCTTCTCAATTTACCTTCATTTTCTACATTTAAGTTTGAATCTCTTATACCCACTTGATTCTTTTAGAAATTTAACTATATTTGATTATTCCTGTATGTTTGGTCAAATCCCCATTTTTTAGGCGTGATATAACAATTATGAGGTTGATTAATTTGTTAGGTCTTGCAAGCTTGTAGCCTATATTGCATTATAATGGTGATTTCACCTAGTGGTTGTGGATTAATGTAATGCGGTTGTAGTTGCAAATAAAAAACCACCCATGTGTTTATGGCTTGCTCGAGAGGGAGGTCGTGAAACTAAGACCACTAGAATGGTCTCCTATGTAGTGGGTCGACAAGAGGTTCACCCTGAGAGGGTGAGCCTCAGTCCCATATCCAAGCACTCCCGTCAAAAGAGCGAGTGTGGATAATGCATAGGGTAGATAGTTTTGAATAATGGGTGTCTGAAAGGAACGCATTTGATATGGGGTAAGTTTCCTGAGAGGGAATTTGCTTTCACTTAAAGCTTAAGCTAGTCACCTTTTTTTTGTCAAATAGCTACCAAAACATGTACCCACCACTTTATTTTCACATATAGCGATCACACCCCAAGAACTCTTCCCTATATATGATTTTTTCTTTAATATTTTCATTCTATTACTTGCGACAAACAAACCTTGATACTTGACACTTTGGTGTCATAAACTGAAATTAATTTGTTTTAATATTCGAGAATATCTTAAACTATCACCATTCATCACAATGTTTTAAGAAACTAATACTTTCACTACTAGTCCCTTGAGAAATGATCGAAACTCTTGGTTGGGTTACCATACTCACTTCGATTTGTAGACACTCAGACTTTAGGCTAGTGATTTTGATCACGATTACAAAAAAAATCAAAGAATCAATAAGACTTCTAAAGACTAGGGGTTGTCTCAAGTCTATCACTAATAAGTTGAAATCTCTCCATAGCATCATGAACTAATTTTGGACCTATCTGCTACACATACGTCAATCTAACCAACTGGAGATCTATATCTACGCCTATAAAATTTGTCATAAGGTTTCATATAAATGTTGGAATGGTAACTATTATTGTAGGCTAAGTCTATTAGAGGAAGGTAATCGTCCCACCTAAAGTTAAAAAATCAATCCTACAAGCTCTCAACATGTACTCTAAGTTGTGAATGATACACTCTCTCTGACCTTCTATCTGTGGATAAAATGTTTTGCAAAGATTAATGATGAGTCCTAGATTTGGACTCATTTACGTCTTTGTTTATAAAAATTTTGTCTCCTCAAGTATAATTTCTGTTAATAGTAGTTGATGTTAAATCGTGTATTTTTAGGTATATGGTAAAGGGACAAAACATGGACAATTATTCAAACAAGGAACAAAACCACTTGAAAATAAAGAAAAAGATAGGCTTGAGGATCTCCAAGAGCAGTTGGAGTGTTCCTGAGTAGCTTATGAGACCGCCTACAGTTCTAGTGTGCTAAGACATGAAGGAAGAAACTAATTTTTGGCGATGAAAATGATATTTTAGAAAAATATCGAGTAGTTCTGCGAAGCAAAATTAGATCGCCGAAGTTACAACCCTTAAGGATGTTGAATGCCAAGGAAATATGTTATAAGATTAGGTTAAAGGGAGGCTCACCAAGTGGTTTGGCGTGTCCGACTTACTTTACCAAAAGTACTTTCCTAGCTTATTTTTGTAGACTATACGTTGTATTTTGATCATTTAGTTTTATATCTTTTAATTATTTTTTGATTTATTGATTTCATACCTAGGGTGGTTAGAACTATTTTATACATTTTTCCTTAGCTTTGAAGGATCGTAGAAATTCACTTTTGAGAAAGTAAAAGTGCTTGTATGAGTATTTTCAAATTTGGACAATTGTAAGGATGAAATCACTCTTACCCGATTGATGGTTAATCAATTTGGTAACTATTTACCTTTTCATAATGTCTAGCTAAAAATCCAATATTTGGGGTGTGATAATGTGACAATAGGGTGATTTGGTGTGTGGGTAAATTTTTCTAAAATGCTATTTAAAAGTGACTTTAATCATTAGTTGTGGTTTAATTTAAGAATTGTAGATTACATATGTAGTTGTATGTTTATGTTCTTGGCTTGATCGTGAGAGAGGTTATAGAACTATGGTTTTCTATTTATAGCTTGAGGGTATTAGGTTTTTGTGGGTTCATCTTGAGAGACCGAATCCTAAACCTACTTCCACATATTTAGCTTGAAAGAGCTAATGAATTACGGTGTGTGAGGCTCTTAGTTTGCATGTTTGTTGATGTTCGAATGAAATCACCTAATTTGGGCTAATCTTTCGAAATAAAATTACCTCCATTATATTGCATCGTACTCAGTAATATATAGATATTTAGTAATAGTTGCAATTACCAATATTGTTTATATTTTCCTCTAATCCATCACATCCCCAAAATCTATCTCATTATTGTTATTTCACTGTTTTTAACTTTTTCCAGTTGATAATTTTAACCTAAGAGCCCATCATGCATTCATGTTAGCCCTTTGATTTCATATGTCTTTTTCCGATAATGTCTGTTCCAATAGCTTATTAGATGGCATTCATACTTCTTAATTGAATTCCAAAAATGTACTTCTCCGTGTAGGATTCAATCCCAACTCATTTAATTGGGTTTTATAATAATTTACGATCTTTTAAAGTTAGAAATTTATGAAGTGTCTTTGAAACATTGTTATATAAAATGCACCAATGCTTCGGAGTGGTGTTGTTTGAAATTCTTTTGGTGAAGTTGAATTGTGTTCTTGTTAGTTATAGTTTACTCTACTTACTTTTATTTTTATGTTTTGGGTTTATTAATTCAAACAGAGAAGGAAATAAGAGTCAACAAGAGTAATGGTAGCCAAGTGGGCTACCAAGATTACATTACGAATCTCAATGATGTAAATGACCAAATCTCGTGGGCGGTGTCAGTGCCATTCATTTACCTCAGACTGAGGGAAATGTTGTGCTCCACATTACAAGCACCATGTTGCCACTCTTGAAGTTAAAACATTTGTTTTGTGGGCTGGCTCAAGAGGATCCCCATGCGAATATAAGGAATTTTGTTGATGTTTGTAGACCATTCCCCTTTAAAAACATATCTGAGAATCAATTCTGCTAAGGTTTTTCCCATTTCTCTAATGGGAGAAGCATGCAAGCGGTCGCCTGAGTTACAAAGAAATTCTATCACTTCACGGTACAAGCTTCTTACTATATTCCAAATGAGATTGTCCCTCTGTCAAAATTGATGACACATAGGGAAAATATTCAAAGCTTCAAACGTTTGGATAGTGAGAAAATCCATGAGACTTTGTTAAGGCTTAAGAAGTTGGTGTTGTAATGCCCAACTCATGCATTTCTCAATAATGTTCTGCTGCAGTACTTCATTAGAAGCCTTGATTAGATGAACAAGGGAGTGGATGATCAACTTATTTAGGATATTTAATGCAATAACCTTATGCAATCGTAGTCTAACTACTTGATGACATGACTCAAATTAATCAGGCATGGAAAACCCACAAAGATAATGGCTTTCCTCTTAAATATTAATTTATGAAGGAGCAGTTGAAAAAGATTAAGAGAGTGACCAAAACAAGGCAAATTTGATGACCCAAGTATACATCCTTGACAATAACATTAGGGTGCTAGTACAAGGAATGTCAATGTTATCCGTGATGGTGGCGTAAATCCCGAGAATTCAAAGTTTAAAGTTTTGTACAATGAGGAAGTGAACTTACTAGTGAACCAAGGAGGAGGCTATTGAGAGAACTCCATAAGGATGATGGTAATGAAGGTTCGAATAATGATACAGGCTGGAGAAATCGTGACAGAGAGTACCATGATGATAACTCCTCTTTGGAGGAAAGATAAGGGGAGAAGGATAGGTATGTGCTTCAACATGAGCATTAAAATCCCAAGGATTCTAAGGGTGGCCGTACTGACGATATTCTCTCACGTACTAAACAAGGTTGAAGAGTTTGATAAATATTTGTAAGGAAATGAAGGAAGATGTATCGACTCTCAACAAGATAATGACCTCCCATTCCATCTTTATCATGAAATTTGAGACCCAAATGGGAAAAATTTCTTCGCTACTTAACCCAAGACGATAATGGGGGTTACCTAGTGACATTACGAAAAGCCCAAACAATGAATCCTGAATGGGTACTCGCGTCGTGCCTCAACATTAACTAACGAACTTATTGGGAGGCAACCCATGTTTTTATTTCTTTGTCTTTTTCTTTTGGAATCACGAGAGTTGATTGTGTAGAATATAAATGGAATGTGTTGTAAAAGTGAGGGTTGGCGAGTCAAGAGTAAAGCTGGTGACTCACCGCAGATATTGGTGAGCCCAACTTGGACCGTCGTTGTACCAAATAATATTAGAAGATGAAGCCTTTGAAATGTGGTTGGCATGTAGATTAATCAGTGACTCACCGAACTAGTTGGCGAGCATTATATAGTTCACCATTTGGACCCCCAAATTAATTAAAGGTCCTGTGAAACATGGTGAAGTAAGTTTCCACTCGGTTCTTCACCGAGTGGTTCACCCAGGACGACTAATATCCTGAAAAGGTTTGCAGATGAAAAGGTTTTAAATGGACAAATGGTTCAAATTTTCTAAATCATTCATAATCTCTGATTATTGCCTCCTAAAATCTCATTCATTCTCTTGACATTGAGTATTTTCCCGATTGTTGTTTCTTTTTGTCCTTGATGTGGTTCTTGGACTTGGATTACGTGCCTCCTAGCTTTACAAACTTTCTTTCGGCATTAATAGTTGGTTTTCTTAACCCTAAACTATATATTAGTTGTTAACCTAGAATTCATTTAATAAATTTTGTCTTGATGTGTGTTGCACCTCTATGTTTTGCCTATTTTGTGTTTCAAAATTTAGCCTAAATTGCTAAATTGTTGATTTCCCGAGGTTTCTATTTTTGACTTGATAATCAATTGTTGGGTTGCGGTAAATTCTCGTTTGGTCTAGTTGGGTGACATCTGAGTAACCCCAATTGAACTAAATGACTTACTTTATCCAATAATGGAGCGTGTGATGTTATTCTGTAGGGCTAAAGTTGTCAAATGGTCAATTTTTGCCAAATTGGGGGAAGTCTCAATATCTTGGAGTCATGGGTCTTATGGTTCGTTGCTTAATTGCATACATGTGTTTTTTTATTTTCATATCGGGGGCTTTGAGCTTGAATTTGTTTAATTGGGTTTAGACTTCTTTGGGAAATTTGGTGATCTAGGTCTAGCGTGCTGAACTGTTAAGAAATTCACTAACGTCCCCCTTAGTTGCCCTAAATATTTTAATTTGGATAAATTAGAGTTTGTAACTTTTGGCGGGAAGCCTTACCTCGCTGAGTTACTCAGTAACTTATCAAAAGTCTCCCTTGATCGCCTTTTTTTCCTCCAAAACCCCTAAAACACAATGTATTTTTTGGTGGGCTAGTCTAAGCTCGCCGAGTAATGTTGGAGATTCATTGGAAAGCATTTTAGATTGCCGACCTTTTACATTTTTCCAAAAATTTTAAGCTAGTCTTTTTGGCGAGCCTCATATGGCTCGCCAAAGTGACTCAGAGATTCACAGATTCTTTCGTCGAGTTTATGTGCACCTTGAACTCTCCAATTTTCTTGAATTATTTCTTAATTTTTCATATATATTTTGCAGATATGGCTAGGAAATAATTGAACAAGACTCGAATGCCACTGCCCAAAAAAGATGGGGGCATCTTATTTAATAAGGGATCATATACTTCCTTTAAAAATAATAAAGAAAGCACATCCAAATGGAAACAAGGGAAAGAGCAATACGACCTAAGTTAGGAGATCGGAGAAAAATTAAAGCAGTGATGGGGATTCCTTTACTTCTCTAGTTTCACTCTCTGAGACTTATAATAATCAGCCACTACAGTCAATGTGAGCACAAATTCGTGAATGGTCTCTCCAAGATCTATCAAAGATCCTAGATTCTACCCCTCTTGTTACTGATACAGTTCAAAACTCTAGATCATACAATGTTTCTGGTACCGTTATATTATGGTCCTCCTCCCAAGCTACTTAATACGATAAAAGATTGGGGACTACAGACCATTCTAGAATAGAAGAGATTGTCCATAGATTGTGTGGTTGAGGTACGATGTGGTGAACTGATACCCTCTTGGTAGGAATACTCTCCGGTTCAACAAATTTAACATTTTCACTAGGCCTGTAGATCGCTATATGTGTGAGAGAATTCTTCACCTCCTATGGTGATTTAGTGCCAGAGGGAAATAAGAAGGCCGTCGATTTCAGACTAGTGACATTTTTAGTTGTATGGGAGAAAATAGTTGGGTGCAACGATGATCATATAATTTCTTCACTTGATAGAGCTACTGAATTTGATCATGAGTACGAGTTCTTGGACAGAACAAAGAGTATTTATGACCTAAAAGAGTGTCTTGATCCCCTTATTTATGACACGACCCGAGGTGGATGGAGGCATTAGCTCCTATAAAAAAGAAGGACTTTATTATCAGCACTTGGTATTGATCGACTTTCTTAGTATTTCCATCATGCCTTCATAGAATAAGTCCATGCTCCTCCACCCAAAGGTGGGCTACCTTGGATCCATCATTGATAATAAATGGCTTAATTTGGACAAATCATTGAGAAAGAGATGGCAATGACGGCCAAATATGCCTGGACTTCCCTTTATTTCCTTCTATGGATCCACAATTACATCTGAGATATAGAGTTCATCTTGATCAGAAGAGGGATACATAGGTCACACCTACATCCTCCTCAAATATCTGGGACATAGATTTAAAGTGCACACGAGATAAGGCAAATAGGAAGAGAGATGCTTTGGTGGAATTATCCCTGGAGGTTAATATTGAATCTATACTTGTAGAGGAATATTTCCCTATTCAAGACCCCGGACATTATGTATACCTTCTACCACTCCTTCCCATACCCTATGTTCTTTTGCTGCTTTCTAACCTCATAGGATCACTCGGTCCATGCTACTTAAGACGGGGAACCCATCCCATTTTGTCAGTCTGTGGGCTTCCTTTCCACAGACTGAGGTGCCTTGGATAATTTATAGAGACATATTAGAAGCTTTGATGCCCCTCAAGACATCTATTGATTCTCTCACAACGAGAGTCCATACTTGTGAGAGTCGACGAGTAACTTCTTCCGAGATTATGGCTTAAAAAGCTGAGGTTGCTGATTTGAGAAAGGATGTGGGCATCTAAAGTCCACACACTTCACTTCACTTTATCGATCAGATGAGCCCCCCGAGAATTTAAGTGTTGAGTACCTTCTGCTACTATGGAGGATGTGTTAGTTGTCGAGTCTGAGGCTGAGACCGATCAGAATTAATTGGATGACCAAGAGTCTATTGTGTATAATTATTTTAGCTGACTTTGAAGGTTCTATGATTGAGACTGACTAATATGATTTTTTGAGTGACATATCTTGGTAGGCTCCAAGGGGCACGTGCTTATGTGACACATGACATTGATGGCTAGACAAATGAAATGATTGCATAGGCGGGATTATTCCTACCTCCATCACTGTTGTTTTGTTGGCTTTGTAATATATTTTGTTGAATTTGAGGACAACTTTTTTTTCTTTTGTGGGTTGGGTTAGGTATCTTCATACCTACCTCTTGTGTTTCGATTTTGTTTGTGAGTATTTTATATTGTGTTCTGTGATATTTTATGTACTTTTGGTTTTAATCTTGTGAATTCCGTGGATATTTCAGATTGTAGCTCCTTGTTATGAATGAAAATGGTTTTTGACAAATTTTTAAATAGTATTGGCACCTCTTATATGTTTGATCGTGTCTATTCTAATTCTTATTTGAGTATCCGTGAGTACAAATATCGATGACTTAAAATAGTCCTCTTAGTCAACGGTTTTGATCACGTCTACGATGAGGCCAATAAAGTTTTGTAGACAATATGTGAACTTTTAGTATGTCATTGTTACTATCTTTTGATGAACATTGCATACTATCAAAAGTGTGGAGTCTTGTTTGATATTTGTTTCAATGTGTTATATTTGTTAATTTTACTTTGGACCTTGTGTGATGACACCTAGAATGTGCCATGTTTGTCCTGTTCACTAAGTGATGCAGGCTCTTGATATGATCCTAGGCTACCATTTTTAAGTGTGTTATGATATGAAATTAAACCTCTTTTTGGAAAACTCTGTTACATGTCTTAACGTTGCTTGAACCCCTTTGGCCTTGTCCTTTTTCTTGGAAGAAACATGAACCCTTTTGATCCCTCTTTATCACCCATAACCCTTATAAGTGTGGTTTGTTTACTTAGTGAACTTCGGCTGGGGTTGTTGTCAAAAGATAAGTAAATCAAGAAGTCTGAAAAATCCCTTTTTGCAATGGTCTTGAATAAGTTGGAACCCCTCCATACAAAAAAAGTAAAATAAAAATGAAAGAAAAGGAAAGAATAAAAAAAGATTTTGAAATAATATTATGAATGTTGCGAAAGAAATGATCAAAATGTTCAGTAGTCCATTGGATGTTGAATAATGGGGTAAATTTTGAGAATGATCAAAATGTTGAAGAAAAATAATAAAGTAATGTTCAAACTGCATTTCACGAGAGTATCAACCACTTATCCTAAATGACTGTACCTCTACACTCATCTCCATTACAAGCCTCGAAAAGACCTTTGTCATCTTGAATAAGTTGAAAATACTATTGATTGGAAAGTTAGTGTGAGAGTTAAATGTGATTGCGAAACTATAAATTGTTGAGCACTTGTGTGATATTATGGAATCATCTTTGTTGTGAGGTCATCTAACTACCTTTGTTGAGCTGGAACTTAAATTTGAAGAAAGTATTATGAATTTGAACATCTTTGATAATGGTGAGTCACAACTTGAATCTTTAAGTGCACAATTGAACCTTGCATGAGTAGTTAAATGTTGTTGTATGCATTGATGTTGAGTCTTAGCGTTGTTTATGACATCCTTTTTAAAATGCTGAAATTGAGTTTTACTTGAGGACATCAAGAAGTTTATGTTGGGGGTGTTGATGAGTCATGGATTTGGACACATTCAGGGATTTTTATATTAAGTGTCATGAAATGCTTAATTTGTACCAACAATAAAACAAGGACGTTAAAAAAAAGGAACAAAACAAGATGAAGAAATGAAGAAGGGTGAGCCTGAGGATCGTCAAGACCACTCGGCGTGTCACAGAGTGACTTATTAAACCACCTAAAGTTCCGTTGTGCAAAGTGTTGAAGGAAGAAACAAAATTGGCCATGAAAAGGAGAATTCAGAGAATTGCCGAGTAGTTCCAAAAATAAATATTAGATCGCCCATGTTACATAATTTGAAGATGCGGAATGCCAAGGAAAAAAGGCGATGGAGTAGGTCAAAGGGTGGATCAACGAGTGTTTTGGCGACCGCAACTTACATATCCAACAGGACTTTGTTAGATTATTTTCGATGACAATAAATAAGATTTTGAGCATTTATCTAAATGCCTTTTACTCATTTTTTTGAATAATTGAATTTCATATCTAGGCAACTTAGAAATATTTTGTAGTAGTTTTTCCTTAGCTTTGAAGGATTGAAGAGATTCACTTTTGAGAAATTGGAAGTGGCTCTTTGAGATTCATCAAATTGTAGCATTGTAATGACAAAATCAATCTTACCTTGTTGATGGATAATTAATTTGGTAACTTTTTTTTATTGCGTCTAGCAAAAATCCCAACTCTTTGGGTCTGATCATGTGACTATAGCTATTTCGTGTATGGGTATTTCTATTTATAGTTAAAATGATTTATAAAGTGAGTTTAATCATTAGTTGTGGTTTAATTACGAATTGTTGTTGTAAATGCCTTTCAATGTTTCTATTCTTGGCTTGATCGAGAGAGAGGTTTTATAACTATGTTTTTTGATTAGTGGTTTGTGGGTATCTGGTTGATTTGAGTTAAACTCGAGACAATGAATCCTAAACCCAATTCCACACATTTAGCTCGAGAAAATGAGTACATTAAGGTGTGTCCTGCTCTTATTTTGCATAATTGTTTATGTTTGAAAGAAATCACCTGATTCGGGGTAATTGTTCGAGAGAAAATTGCTTCACTATTTTCTAACTATTTAATAATACTTGCAATTAACGATATGTATATATTTTATATAACTGATGACATTACAAGAACCAGTCTCATTATTGGTATTTCATAGCATTTGTGATTGTTTGTAGTTTGTAATTACAACATGAATCCCTCATCAAAAATTTTTGTCACCCGTTTTATTTGATATGTCTTTTTCGGCTATTTTCTATTCCTATAGATGAGTATATCACATTCATAATTCTTAATTGAATTCAAAACACGTACCTTTCCAGTGGGACTTGATCCCAACTCATGAAGTTGGGGTTTATAGTGATTTACAATAATTCACACTTTGAAATGGATGAAGTTTCTTTAAAACGTTATTCATCAATTAGCCTAAGTACCAAGACATTTCCGCAATGACTTCTAAAAATGAGAGGTAAACTGAGGACCTCAATATGAAGTGATAGACAAAGGAACCCCATGTAACCTTACTATATAAAAAATTTAATGTTTCGCTTAGTCCTCTACCGAATCTGTGGTCTTGATAGCCATAATGCGCAAAGACATAGTAACTCTGTCAACAACCAACAAAATAGAGTCAATATGTCAGCGAGTATGAGTTAAACCTCTAATAAAGTCCATGTTAATCATTTCCCACTTCCAACTAGAAATGTGGATCTTTTTAGTCATACCCCCAGGTTTTTTATGTGTACCTTCATTTGCTGGCAATTTGAGCACTTAGTCAAAAAATCTGCTATATCCCTCTTCATTTCATTCTAGCAAAAGACTTGCAATAATTACACTACATCTTGGTATCACCTAGATGAATATAATACAAGGATGTATCGGCTTCTGCAAGAATCTGCTGTCTCAACTCACCCACCTGAAAAATATATAATCAACCATGATAGTGAAGCACACCATCTTCCCATTAGGAGAAAACATCAACTCTCAGCTGATGGCCTGCACCCTTTACTCGAAGCAATATAGGATCATTGTCTTTCTTTTCCTTAATCGTACTACCAATAAAGGTTCTGACTATTCATATTTTTTACACCACCATCTAATATGCTGATACGGAATACTCCCAAGATATCAAGCCTATGAACCTGCTTCACTAGTTCTTTTCCTTCTTCCTCAATGTCTCCTACACTGTCCATAGATAGTTTTCTAAGAGCATGTTCTACTACATTGTCCTTACTAGGATGGTAATGCACACTAACATTGTAGTCCTTGAGGAATTCAAGTTATCTCCTTTAGAAAATATTCAACATTTTCTCGTTGAAATAATATTGATGGATCTTATTGTCGTTGAACACATTTACATGAAAACCATACAAGTTGCTTGTCCAAATCATAAGTGCAAACACCTATTCTTCAAGCTTGAGGTCATGAGTTTGATAGTTCTTCTCATGCACCATATGCTATCTGAAATCATAAGCTATATCTTTACCTTGCTGCATCAATACATAAACTAGGCCGACTGTGGATGAATCACAACAGATCATATTGCCGTTTGAACCCAATGATAAAGTTTAAATAAGAGGTATAATCAACCTAGTTTTATGTATTGTGAAGCTCATATCACATTCATCTGACCACTGAAACTTAACCTTTTTATGAGTTATATTAGTCTTCGGAAAGGTTATGAAGGAGGGTCCTTCCACGAAACTTTTTCAATAACTAGTCAAACCCAAGAAACTTGTGATATCTTTAGGAGAGGTAGGTCTGGGCGGTTGTTTCACTGCTTCTATTTTCTGAGAATCCATTTGGATCCGCTCGTTAGAAAAAATATGCCTAAGGAAATCAACAGATTTCAACCATAACTAACACTTGCTAAATTTAGCGAATAATGGTGTTCTTTGAGAGTTTACAGAACAACCCTCAAATTATTAACACGTTCTTACTCATTCCTAGAGTAAATGATAATATCATCAATAAAGATGATAATGAACATGACTAAGTACTTCTTGAAAACTCTGTTCATCAAATCCATTTGAGTTTGAGAAACATTGGTCAGTCTATATGACATAACTACAAAATTCATAATGACCACTGTAAGTTCTGATTGCTTTCTTCAGAATGTCAGTATACCTCACTTTGAGCTGATGATATCTAGATTTAAGGTCTATCTTAGATAAATGACTAGCACCCTAAAGTTGTTACAACAAGTCATCAGTCCTTGAGAAGTGATACTTATTCTTGATTGTGACCTTAGTCAACTACTTATTGTTAATGCACAACATGAGGGAATCATCATTCTTCGTAACAAAAACACTGGTGCACCCCGAAGGGAAATATTGGGTCTGATGAAGTCCTTTTATAGAAGGTCTTTCAACGACTCTTTCAATTCCTTATGCTCTGCTAGATCCATCATGTAAAGAGGAATAGAAATATGTTAGGTATCTTGAAAGAGATCAATTCCAAAGTCAATATCCATTTCCGTAGGAAATCCGAGAATATCTTTTTGAAGAACTTCTAGGAATTCATTAGCTACTAGATCTAACTCAAGAGTTGGGGTCTCAGAGAATAAATCCTTAACCTGAACTAGATGAAAGAAACAACCCTTACGAATCATCATTTTGGCCTTAAGGTAAGAAATCAATCGACCCATATGCGTTAAGCTACTACCCTTTTTATTTAAGATTTATTCCATAGGAATATAAATGATCAATCTTAGTTCTAAATCGACTGAGGCATAACATGAATTTAACCAATCGATGTGCAGAATCACATCAAAGTCTACCATTGTTAGATATGCTAAGGTGACTTTGTAGTAGACTATGACAGAGTAATTTATGTATACCAATCTAGCGATATCTAGGTTAGCGACTTGAATAGAGAATAAAACAATTCTGAGAGAGTTTCTACACTTACATATAATTTAACTTCTATATAGGGAGTTAGCAAGGAAAGAATAGCCCATGGATCTAACAAAGAATAAACATTGAGAGTAAAGACTTGTAACACACCAGTGACTACATATAAAGAATATTCTTGGTACTGGCAAGCTTAAAGAGCATACATTATGCTTTGGTGTTGTTGGGCGTGATGATGAAGTTGTAGACTGAGCTTTACTATATTTGCTCCTTGACCCTATTTAGTAGAAGAACAATCTCTCAACATGTGACAAAATTGACAACACCCAAAAGAATCTTTCTTTTTCAAGAAGAAACTCACTCAAATGGTTACCACACTTAGTCTATGTTGGGTAGGTCCTCATACCCGATAAACTTTGTTGACACTTACAGACTGATTCCGTACCATTTTGATCATGTTTGAACTTGGATAATGGAAAACTTGCCTATGAAGGTGTTCGAGCTGAAGACTCTTATTCGAACTGCAAGATATTTCTTCCACCAAATTTCTATTGAGAATACTTACAATTGCCTGTCCTAGCCTTTTTGTTCTCCTTGTCATATTCCCTAATTTTGTCTCCCTTAACCTACTAAGTGTGAATCATGCGCCTAGAGATATGCATATTTTTTTAGAAACATAGCATTCCTGCACTCTGGTTTCACTGAGTTTGGCACTCCACATGAAAACTTGTTTATTTGATCCCGGAAATCAGGAACCATGTGAGGAGCATACCTAGAGAGTTGGGTGAACTTGAGCCATTACACTTGGACTATCATGTTACATTGCTTCAAGTTCATAAAATAGTGAGTTTTTAACTTCCTTATCTCTCTTTAGAAGAACCTTTCTGATAAGGTTTCACTATAGCATTCCGAAGTGATGGGAACTCTATTTGTACACTTGTTCTCTTTCCATTAAGTATACAAAATATGAGCTACATCTTGAAGCTATTAAGATGTCAACCTAACATGATCATTCCCATATACCTGCATCACTTGAAATATCTTCTTGACCTCATCTTTGAAGGGTTATGGATCCTCACCAATAACCGATCCTAAGAACTCAAGTGATATCATCCTAATAAAATTTGGAACTCTACTTGCAGCTTACCCAACATTAGCATTTTCCTGAACTCGCACCTATTGATTGTTATGATTGGTCACACTCTGAGCCTAAAGTTATATAGCGTTCCTGAAACTCCACATTAGAAACTTCTTGATCTGGCTGTGGAGGAGGCGTGTTTGCATTCCTGGCATTCACATTCCATGCGTAAGCTCTATGAGAGAACATGATATGAAACACATAACTTCAAGTTAGAGAAAGGAGTTTATTTATAACTTACGCATGATTAATGTAACATGAAAAAAAAGGTTTCCTAAAACTCTTTGTAGCCACTCTAATATTAGTTGTGGTGCACTTCACACCCATGAGAATAACACTACTAAGTATAGCTTTTTTATACATCTTAGGACTCTTAAACCTAATTCTCTCATACAATGTTTTAACTCCCCAAGGCTACCCTCAGGTTGCAAACACAGTATCTAGGATCACAAGTGAAACCAAGCTAACCCTGAGCTGACATATCATAAGCAACAAGTATAACTAGAACATAAAATACTAAGCGGAAGCATAAGACATGAAATAAACTAATATTATAGGAAATACTCATTGTAAGTCTAAAAATAAAAATATAAGAGTGTAACAACAAAGTAAATATCAAATTCTAACTAAAACACCACCACAATATGTCTGAAATAAGCCTTGAAGCTTAGTAGAAGTGTTTGGACATGCCCCAGATATATTTAGAAAAACTAAAACTAAAAGACTAAAAGTGATAAAGATAAATATTTTACTTGTCCTTGAAGAATGAGGACTCACCACTGGTTGTACTTAACTTAAAATAAGGAACTAGTCTATGTGTTATCTGGATGTTGAGAACATGGACCTACATCACGAGATGTTGTAGCACATAGTATGTGTTATTACTAAAAGGTATTGATCACAAGGGATACAGAAAGCTTAAATAACACATAATTGGAAATGTGCTAAATAAATAATAATATTTTGAACAATATATAGATACTAACTATTGAGCTAACAGGCTGCATTGACAAAATTTAAAATTGGTGACACTGAATACTAACTGTATCGTAAATAAGGTTAAAGCAATAGAATCTGACTGAACTGTGCGCTCTACTAATAATCGAAATTAAAACCACATGAGAAATATGTGGAGTCCGACGTATACGCCCCATTGAAACAACACAATATACCTTGCTAAAGGTATAGAGACAGCCTGGTATGATCACTAAATTAATGCTCACAGAGGGGACTTACAACCTATGTGACTAGTAGAAAGTTCTAGGAACGTGTAGGTGATTGAACTTAGTCCAACTTGTTATTATTCTACTTCCAATGAATTGAGTAGTTAACACATTATGAATGAGTTTCTATAATTACGGATAACTCAAACTTAACGTGCAAACCTTCAATGCAATAATTAATTTAATAATTATGAATGAATAACTGAGGAATGTATAACTTGAATTACTAAATTATTTTTCCTATCATGTGTAATTCAAGAACTAAACAATTTAAAAAGATAAGGTTCTACAATTCATGCAATAAAATGAGTACTAACATGATAATCTTATTTAAAACATATACATAGGTAATTCATTATAATCTACTTAAATTCTTGCAACCCTAGGTATGTTCATTATTAGGGAATCAAGAAACTCACAAAATTTTATGGATCTAATCGGTGAAAAGAACCTACTAAAGAAATTCGACATACATGGTGATGAATTCCACAAAAAAATATTTCAATTTTGGGGCTAGACTGATGGAAATTTGTTGCATTCTTGAAGTAGGGTTCTTGACTTCTTTTCTTCTCTAAAACTCTTATTTCTCTAAGTTTGGTTAATGATTAGACTTAGGTGAGTTCTACTTATGTTTCTACGCTAAAACATGTAACACCCTGTAACTAGGAAGAAGTTAAAAATTTGAAATAGTTAGTTTTTTTGAAAGAATATAAAATTGTGGAAATTCGTAATGTGTAAAAGTTGAGTTATCTAAACTTATAATGATCATAAATTATCTCTCACTATGATTTGAGTGTGTTTGCACATATGATAGAAAAAATCTTCGAATGATCTTTCCAACAACGCCAAGTTTGCCCGGTTCCGTGCTTGTATGAATGAGATATGGCCATTGAAAGTTTGGTTGTTCAAATAACGAAATGTCCAATATAAATTTTCAGAGGGAATTATGGTATTTTACTTACCCAATTATTTTATTTCATTTTGGGTACTTAATTGGGGTCAAATATGATTTTAGTCAGTTTTAGAAAAGCTGAACTTTACGTTAGGTTTTGGAGAAGAAAGTTTATGATTCGACGTCTTCGAAGTAATCACTTGTAAATTTCATCAACGGTTGATACCTACGAGGTATTTAAACAACATTTGGTTTATCGACACACGTGCCAAACATGATTAATTCAAATGGATTCATCCTAAAATATCAAAAGTTTTAATGTTCTCTATGTGTGTTCTTGAAGTTGCTTTCTATATTGAATTGGGACGATATTGAGGAGTTTTTTGAGATTATAGAGTTGATTATTAGAAATTTTGAGTAAGATTCTTGTGTATATGTTTTGTTTACCTTAATCTAAAAAGACTTTGAGAAAAATAGTTGAGTTTTGGAAAACTGGGGCTGGATAAAGAAGAAGTAAAAAGTCGGGCTATGAACATGTACCACTTTAAAAATTGTGATCGTGTTGCAGACCTGTTCCTCAAATTTATAAAATTGTCTTTGTGTTGCGGAGCTGTTACTGACCGTTCTGCCTCAAATTTTATTTCATGACTAAATATTTTAATACATCTCCACGTCGCGGAGTAGTTTACCATTAGTTATTTATTTGATCTTTTATCAAGTTTACCTATCGAATAACACTCCTTAACATCATGTAGTTTTTTGAATAACAAATCACAATATTTGAATGCATAATTCAATTCAAGGATTATTTAAGAGTCTAGACAAGAGATGTTAAAAGCCAAGTAAAGAGAAATTCTTACAATCTTCCAAAAGTCTTTTACATATGATTTCACTTTAATTTAGACCTTTGATAAAGAGTAAAATTGAAGTTCATTTCTTCAAAACTATATGTGGAATATGTATTCCCAAAGAGTTTAAAATACTTTCACATTTAAACAAGTAAGGAAACTTTGGTTTCCAGAAGAGCCTTTGAGGTGGTTTTCAATAAGAGACTTTGAGCTAGTTTTTAAGTTAAGAGCCTTTGAACAACTTTTTTAATATGGATCCTTTGAGCTATTTTGTTAGTGAAGATCCTTTGAAATACAATTTTAGTACCGAGTAAAATGCTTTCATAATTAAGTAAGAACGGAAACTTTGATTTTCAAGATAGCCTTTGAGTTATGTTTTTGAGCAATTATCTCAAATCTCAAAAAGAAATATATTTTTTAAACATTATAGCTAGTACTATATTTTGAGAGTAGTATTGAGCACCGATATGAGGGAGAGTTCAAACAACTCACAGCCCCCATAAACCATGTAGCCATCATGGGTAGAAAAGGGTCATGCTTTTTAGATGAGTCCTTAGTTGTTTTTATCATAGACTATTGGATCTACTTAGTAGTTAAAGTTCTATACTCATGGAAAGGTATATGATGGCCTCGGTAGCTTGAGGTAAAATGTGGTATCATCACGATAGCTCTTAAGTTATGGGTTTCTGTTAGAGAAACTCCCATATAAGTAATTTTATTTTTGTATGCCCAATTTATTTCTATTTTTAAATATATTTGAGAGTTATATGTATCTTTGAATACATACTAAGTTATTATTATCTTTTTAAATACATAGAGTTGAAAACCATGTTTTAAATCATTTCTTTACACTTCATTTATTTACAATACTTTCGATTAAAATAAGTTCAATTATGTTTAGATAAGTTTAGCAAGGCAAGTTCTTCAGATCCTTTCAAGATCAAATCTCATTTAGAATTATAATTGACATTCCGATATCCATCTCAGTTAATAGAGGCCTCATAGATAGATAGTCAGTTAGTTAATTTGTCATAATCTTGTTATTCACTTTTATTCAAATTTGAATTTCCGCTGTTGCAATGTTGAAATTTATTAAAAACATTTTGAGCTTAGTTTGAGATAGTCAAGCTATTTCGTATTTGAATTTTTATCTTAATGCTTTAAGTCTTCGATTGAGTAAGTCAGCCAGAACAAGGGTTAGCTTGGAACCAGAAATGGTTCTTGAGTGCCAGTCCTGCCAAGGGTGTACGCTAGGGGTCTGACAAACTTGGTACCAAAACAAAGAGTTCGAGATTACTAGGGTTTCTATGAAGTCATGTATGCAGAGTTTTACTTATCAGTGTGAAGCTCTCCAAATTATTAATTAAGAGGCTTAAACATTTAGGAATTTCTTCACTTCTTTCATATTCATTTCGTGCATTGGAGTTCATCTTTAAAAATTCCTTTCTAACTCGTGCTTACACATAGAAAATTGTGAGCTAGAATATGGTAGATATTGACTTTATGTGGCGTTTATTTACTCGTCATATAATAGAAGCAAAAAGATGGTTCACTACATAAGGAGCATGGTGAGTTTATTTGTTGTTGTGTTGTCTTATATGTCAAATAAGAAAATTAAGGAAACTATACTAATAGGGAATATGTACAGATCATGGATGAGTATCCAGGATCAACAAGTTGAGGAGGACAAGTTGTCGGATAGAGAATAATTTAAGAATAAGATGGCTACGACAATGTGAAACGGTCTTCTTTCCAACATAGGTAGAAACGACATGCTCCATCATCTACAAGTAAACATGCTCCAAAAAAATAAATGTGAGTATATTAGTTAGAATTTGTATAATTCAATATCTAACCCTGCATATTCACAAGGTAGTATGGCACAAGGGAGTATTAAGACTTTAAGGGTGATCTCTTCATATTCTACATAGGGAAATCTTGAGAACCACTCTAGTTAGGATTTTGAGTTTTTAAGTAGGCATGATCTAATCTTAGGAAGTATGAAGGATTATTTTGGTAATCTAGAAGATGGTGTGTGGGCGTTCTTTTCTAGAAGTACTCAAGTAAGTCTTTTGATGACCTTCCTTAGGTGAATGCCATATCATATCTGTTCATGTGTTGGGTTTATTGTAAGTGTACTCTTAAGGATCATTAAGGATTGCCTAGAGAAGGTGTATGGGTGGTCTCTCTTTGCGTTAGAAGTCTTAGGATAACTTTTCGTGAGATGATTGCACGCTAGAAAGTTGTTAAAGTGAAGTTGAGGAACTTCACTATAACACGGAACAAGTTCACTCTATGAGCGAATTATCTTACTGTAATCTTTCTCCAACAATGTTATAAATTTCTTAAGTGTTATATAATGTGTTTGTAAGGTGTTACATGTTTTTATCATGCTTACACTATGATTTTTTAATCAAAAAGAGCATATTTCCATTAAATGTCCGTTATCAGGATTTTTATTTATTAAGCCATACTTAGTACATATTTTTGTACTAATTCCTTATTTTTATCTATATCTAAAATGATTCATAGGTGAAGGTTATATTGGAGGTGAAGCATGGATTAAAGGATCGTTCAAGCAAGCTTGAAGTATATCCTCATTTGACCCGATGGCATAGACGTCTTAAGAGTTTCTTTTATTAATGAATTATATTAGACCTATAGTACTATATTTTGATTGTATAGGCCATGTCCAAAATATTCTTTTGTCTAAGTTATGTTCAAGTGGACTTAGTATTTCTTTTGATCTTATATGAATGTTATTTTGCAAAACTATTAGAATGTTTGTGAAAAGTTTTAATTACGCACTACTTTACATATAGTGTATGCGATCAATGATGCGATAGGGATTCTATGAGACGTCAAAGAAATCAAGTACGTCGGTTGCACTACGAGAGTGCCATATCTTTTAGGGTATGCTCTCAGGATGTGATAATGTATGTGAAGTATTTTATGTATACCTCAACTAGGATGATTTAATAGGTTTACTATTATTGGCAAGGATATGTGACATTGTTAATGCATTGCACATGTGTGCCTTGATAGGATAGTTCCTAGGTTTGGTTTCCTATGTACATGAATATGAATGCATAGTATGTTATGAAAATGTCTTATATTCTATAATATGAAGTATTTGGTATGATGAAGAATGATTATACCTAGTGTCAAAATGTTTTTAAAGGATTGCTCATATAGTTACACTTGTACACATATGCATGAATGCAATGAAGTATGAATATATGTGGTTATAAGGTGTTATGTGAAACTCTTTCTCACATGTATACACACACATTAATGGTGATCAAGTCAATAGAGGGGCACTTAAAAGGTGTTATCAAGAGTACACTTAACTAGATGATGCTTTACATACTCTATTTTAATGTGAAAGGGTTTCTCACATGATTTAGGTTGATTAATTTTCATCTATGACCTACGAGAAAATCATATGATAATTCTATTTCCTAAATCCTATGCTTTGCAAGGTAATTCTAACAAAGGCTTTTCAATAAAGGGAACTAAGCCTAGCACCGAGTGAACTTGAAGATGAGGGGTGTCCCTTCCTATTGTAGGAACATAGTTCATCATAGACCTCAAGAGGTGGTTAGAATATTAGACAAATGGAATTGAGTGTTGTTGTATGAGTGAATAACTACGTCTCATTAGATTTAAAGAGGGTTTCCACATGTACCTCCAAGTTCCATAAACAATGCTTGCCACATAGGATCTAGCAAGTGAATTCACTTAGTATGATAGCATATGTTAATATCCTACCTTGGATAGGTAAGAACACCTTCCATTTTTTTAAGGATCTACTACACCAAATTTTATGTTTAGCACGCAGATCTATTTCACTCAAAACAAACACATAATACACATCCAATTGGATTTCTTCCTATCTGAAATTTTATATTTCAACTGGATTTGTTTATGATTTATTTTTTTTATATTGTCTATTTTATGATGAATTATTACTATATTACACTTCTTATTGATGGATTGGTCTAGTTTGTAGAAGATGACTTTTTCCCGTTAACACTAGGTTGTGATCTTGAGTTTAATTGTGTAGTGTTGATTAAATAGACTTGATTTTTGGTTGAACTACTATCCTATGATATTATTGTATCAATTTGTGAATAGATTGTTATGAATTGTACTCCTATCATAATAATTCCTGAGTAATTGATTTATGTTGTTAAGTAGATTATGAATTTGACATATGTCCCTAATCATCAGCTATGAACTAGTGATAGATTGTCGTATAGTATTTCAATTTACTTCTTTATTACGTTTATTATAATTTTTTGATGATATTCACCCATTGTTTGGTTTAGTTGAGGGTTGATGGTAAGATCTTGATGTTCGCTTATTCAGGATGACTTGGTAAGTCTTGAGATCTCTACTCTTTACTTCAATTATGGTTACTTTTGATTAATTGATGATGTTGTGTTGAAGTATACCTTATATTAAGATTGATAGGGTTGGTATGATGTTGAATTTGAAATGTTTTTATTATGGCTTTGTATGGTATTGTCTAAGATGTAAATATTATAAGGATGGTGATGACCTACCAATAAGCCTTATCATAAATAATTATATAAATGTGTTAAACTCACATGTATGAATTGAAATCGAAGTAAATTACTCATGCAATCCTTATTGAGCTATGATGATGAGCATATAAGGCATATACAATCAGACCTAAAACTAATCTATGGTTGTTAATAAACGCTTAAAGACATTTCAAAATGAGACTCAAGCTTAGCACCGACTGAACTAAAGTGAGGACTGTCCCTTTCCACATAGGGAAGGTAGGATCACTATTTTTCTCTTTACTTTAAAGAATCTAATGCATTTAGAATAAATAGGTCAGTAATTATATCTCCTAGTTCTTGAACTATGATGCCCCCATAGGAAAACTAGCTAGTGGATCCACGTAGTTGCTATGTTTGTGTTATGGTACTACCTTGTCAAGTAGTCCGCCTTCTTTCAGTGTAGGGTTCTATGACACTAGTTTCTATATTATCTCATGTAATCTATGTCGTTTAAGGCAAGATGTTACCAAAAGGTAAAATGAAGTAATGAATGAACTCTAACTAGGATGACCTCAGGCGTTTAACTTAGTCTAGGTAGGGGTATGAGACTCCACTAATACATTAAACTAGTTAGCCTTGAAGGTAGTATTTGGATGTTGTTCTTATATGTGTATATGCTTATAAATCTAAATGATGGTAATATGATGATCTTACATGTAAATGACACTATGTGATGTTGGTAACTCTTATGAACATGTACTTGGTCTTACATGCTAAAGTATGATATTATGTACTATTAATGATGTGTTATGTGGAGTTAGACATTGGTTATGGTTCTTGCTAGGTTTTCTTGATTAAGTAAGGTTATGAGGCTTTTCTTAGTTATTACAAGTTGACTTAATAAGGGTCATGAGTAATGATCTTGCTTTGGCATAAAGATATGAAATCTTATTCAAGCTTGTGATGTTATGGTTTGATGATAGAGTTCTATTTGATTTTGGATTATATGTATGTTTATATGCATGTGAGTTGAATTGCCTTAAGGTGGTTTGGTCATGTAAAGTACATGGTATGGACTTGATAAATATGCATTAATGACTTGTATTTGTTCTTGAATGTGCAAACCAATTTCCAAGTATTAGATAACATGTTTTAATGAAATGCCCCCTTTTAGCATGATTTTACATTATATGTTCGTACGGCCTCATACTTAGTAAATGTGATATGCTAACCCGTATTTCTTCCTTTTCCCTGACATTTTAGGTTCCAGTCATTGAAGGTCTTTGAGACGACTTTGAAGAAGCAGACTCTCTTTTAAGACTAGGTTAGGTATCTTATATAGCTATGTGCAATAAAAGTAGTAGACTGTATAATCTTTTTATATGAAGGGTCTATTTATACTCGATATGAATATATATTATATGTATGAGAGAGATCTATGTAAACCTTAAGATAGATATAGAAATGTTTTTAATTTTCCTCATTTTTAACTGATGAATGTAATAATGTAAACTAAGAGGCTAGTCTTAGTCCTTTCCAAGGAAGACGACAATCTTTACCTCTAGGGGGTGCTCCCCGGATGGGACACAAAACATGCTCAAACTTTTTTCCTAATGAAGTCCAAATGGTAATTAACACCAAGTATATCACAACAATAGGAAGTCCTTTAAAAAAATTTCAACATTTACCATATCACTAGCCTTCATAAGCAAGCATCAATTTTGGTAAGCAACACAATTTATAGGCACACATAAGGGCACTTAGCTAAACATGTCTTCACTTTTCAATAGTGATCCAACAATCATGCTTTCCAAACCATAAAAGTTACATAATTTCAAGTGACTCAACAATCTTAATTTTAAAGAGGCTCATCATAAGGTTAAACATTACACATCACAAGTGACTTCAACCATGTTGATTACCTTATCTCATGAAGTCAAATGCACAACTAGTATATTAAGATGAACAATCAACATGAGAACACATGTAGTTGATCAAAAATCTTTTTCAAATATTTAAGAATCTGCAAAATATCCGTAAAATAGTGTCAATTAAGACATAACAACCATATGAAGGTTATGATATTCATGCTCCATGAAAAGCTCCTATAATGAATACGCTTACTAAGAAATGATTAGTTTCAAGCTCAAGTAGAATATAAGAACATGGTAGAAACATCTACAACCTTACTACTCATATCACCATCCCTCCACTTAGGGTAAACCTAACTAAGATCAAATTAACCCAACCTTAAGAGGATTTTAACTTATCAAACTTCATTTTCAACACTTTAAAAAGTGATTAAATCTTTAGAAGAACTTACGGTAACTCAATCTAGGAATACCGAAGACATTCAAACCTTATATTCCAGGAAAATAATCCCCAATCATCAAGTTAGGTCATACTACCCAACCACATAAAGTTTTCACAATATCGTAGACACCAAGGTCATACAAAATTAGGGGAAACCATGGAGAAGACTTAGCCATAAGGACTCTTTATTTTCTTTCTACTTTATAGTAAGGTAACTATAAGGTCAATCGAACATAGATTATCACACTACAAAGACACGCTGTTACCAATACTTCTAGGATCAAGCCTTTACAAAATACTTCGATCCATACAAGGCAACCATGAATAATACTCATATTCAAAAGGCAACATTTGAACTATTAAACATACATAAATGGGCAACATGCATCCTTACCATTCTAAAAAAGAGACTCATTTTAATCGTACATCGTCTAACATGGTTTAACCATATCATGACATACATTTCTCAATAGTAGCATACCATTTAACATATATATCATATATATCCACAAAGCGAATCATATAAACATAACATTGAAAAATTCACCTTCATAATGTAACACTTTAAAAATCCAAGGCATATTCTAGAGCCTAATATAAGGGCCAAAACGTTAAGACAATGTTTTAAGGTTAATTTAAAATAATATAATTCATTTATAGAGTATATAAACAAAAATTTCCATGAACATTCAGGACGTCGAGAAACTATTCCAAGGAGGTACAAGAGGATGTATACCTATCTCTTAGTTCTATAACTATATTGGCACCTTAGGATGACTATCTAGTGGATCTACCTAGAAAGCAACGTTTATATTTAGTTTACTTTTGCCGAGAGACCACCTTCCATCGGTGTAAGTTTTCCCAACACTGGATTGAATACTTAGTTCTTGTGGTCTATGTCGGTTAAGGAATGTTTTCCCCAAACTAAAATGAAATAATAAAGTATAAATAAACTAGGGTGACTTGAGAGGTTTGACTTAGCCTAGGTAGGGGTATGGGAATCAACCTATGCCTTCCACTAGTTTGACTTGAGGGAAGCCATAGAGGGTTAATAATATGTATGCATATGATAATGAATACAAATGATGATAACATTATGTTATTATACATAAATGGAATTATATGGGTATGCTTATTATTATGAACATGTATTTGGTCTATACTGCGAAAGTATGATGTTATGTATCCTTAAAAGTTATGTTATGTGAAGTTGAATATTGGTCATGGTTATTGTTGATTTAATTTATTGAGTAAGGTTTTGGGGCTTTGATTGGTTATTGCACTTGTTGACTTTATGAGTATCCATGAGTAGTTGTCTTTGTTAATTATGATAAATTGTTATCATTCTTGTGATGATATTACTTAATGATAGAGTTGTATTTTGTTTGTCTGCAAGTATGTTTAATGCATATGTCTTGTTGATTGTTATGGTTGGATTGTTATTACATAAGGTTTTCAAAAAGGTAAAATAGCATGCCTTAATGAAACATCCTTTTTTAGCATGATTTGATCTTATATGTGCATCTCATACTTCGTACAGGTGGTACTAACCCCATTTTCTCCCTTTACCCCACTAAGGTTCATGTCGTTCAAGGCTTTTTGAGATGATTTTGAAGAAAACTTGGAATTTATCAATCATCCAAGTGAGTAGGTCGTCACATTCCAAGAGCAATACCAATTTTGAGCTTATGAAGTTGTCTTAGTTTTAAGACTCTTATGTTCTTTCTCTTTTCCATTGAGTATGGATTGTATAGCTTATATGTGGCTCTTTTACATTGATGTATGGTCTATGCCCAACTTGCGATAATCTTGTTAGATGGTTATGAGAAAAGACACTCTATAAAAACTATGTTGTATCTTATATATATACTATGTTCAATAAGAGTGTAAGACTTTGTAATCTTGTTATACGAAGGTGTATGTATACGGGATATGAATATATTATATGTGTGTAGAGGTCTATGTAAACCTGAATCTAGAAGTAATGAAAAGTTTTAAAATTTTCTGCATATTAAAACTATGATTGTAATGATGTATGCTAAGAGCTAGTTTTATTCCACAAAGAGGACGACGACGCTGGTTACGTCTACGGGGTGCTTCTCGGATGTGAAAACATACTTATGAAACCATTAAACCAAGATAAGCATAAAAACTCACCTTTTCTCCCTCAAGTATAGAGATATTGTCTTATCCAAGAAATCACAATTAAAAAACCACCTAACAAGAAAACATAATAGATAGATCTTATAGAGTTATGTTCTATAGCACAACATGTTAATGAGAAAAAGGTAAACTCTATCGTCTATAGCCTCCCGCATCACGGATTTGTCACGACTAACCACTAACTAAATGAGACTCTACTTCACGTGGCAATATAATATTTTTTAGAACCTAAAACCACTTTTATAAATCTCATGTTCTGTTACCACGTTTGTCAATTCAGGGAGCACCCCCTAGAGGTGAAATTCCGTACTTGACCTCTCGGAGGTCTTATAAAAACCCGTAGTCAACATTCATCACATTGTCATAGGTAAATTTAGCGGACAATTTAAAATTTTCTTAACGCATCATATGCTAGAACATCACTTCATTTATATAAGAAATATCATAATACATAGTTAAAGACTCTAGTTTCTTTTAGCATCATACACTCAACATCATTAGAGTACAATAGGGACACGACCTTATAACATTATACATAACTATATGATTTACAAAACTTTAGAGTAAACCATACGTACGAAATCCTTGGACTTAAGGATTCCTTTCGTTGAGCTTGGGATCACATATCAAACTCTTTATAATCTAAAGACATACTTTGAGCATCTATAACCTACACTTTGTGCAAAAAGGTAGAGAAGAATTGAGTTAGTACAATAATGCACTAAATGTGGCAACAATGCGAAAACATGCATTTTAAAGGGATATTTTACTTGAAATCATGTATTATGCCTTTTTTTGTGAAAATCTCATCAAGGCTTGATACAATATCATTTATGCAATTTACATACTTCATATATGCATATCAATTATCATACATCATATAAAGCACACCTTGAATTTAAATCATTTTTGGATCATTTTACAGTAACTTGATTTTCCCATTACATTCATTTACAGTGAATCCTTTTCTTCCTAATTCCTTATTTCCCCAAGTAACCCTCTAGTGATACTTTGTGCTATGCATTACCTTAAGGCCACGAGGAAGTCATACATAAAACCTACATAAGACAACACATACCATAGTACAAGTATAATACATCATACACACATTCAAGACAAGACCATAAGAACATTACATTGAACCACAGTTACTTGCACATATGATAACTTCATCACATAGATCATTACATGACCTTACTCACAATCCTATTCTATGTCTACTAGTGCAATGTACATGTGAAGTGTCTAACGTAGCACTTACTTAGTAAACCTATCATAAGATCACAAGCCTTACCATATACTTCATGTACCAAGCATAATACTATAGTCAACTACATACACTTCAAGTAGGACCTTAGTCACACAGTCATATTAGAACTTCATATTATGCAAATCATCACATCATGTAGACACTAAAATAATGTCATGCAAGAAAACCATAGACAAATGCATATATATTAGACCACCTTCCTAGGACTTACTTAGAGAGTTACTTGTGCAATGCATAGGTAGGTTCATTACTTCTACCTATCGTAAGTACATTTCCATAGTTTATACTAGTTAGGGTCCCTTTACTCTAGGATAATTCCATTTTCCATTTAATATTAGGGAAACTATAGCCTTAAGTGACACTAAGACCATGGGTGCTAAACATGGAATTTGGTGTTGTAGAACCTTACAACAATGGAAGGTGTTCTTAACAAGCCAAGGTAGAACACATTCTAGCATACTAAGTAAATTGACTTTCTATATCCTATGTGGAAAATATAATTTATGGAACTTAGAGGTACATGTGAAAACCTCTTTATGTCTAATGATACATTGTAGTTATCCACATATGGAAATATCACTCTATGCAATTTGGATAAGAGTCTAATCACCCCGTGAGGTCTATGGTCACCTACCTTCCTACAATGGGAAGGGACATTCCTCATCTTCAAGTTCACTCTGTGCTAAGCTAAGTGTCAATTTATTGAAAAGCATGTATTACATTTCTTTTATAAAACACAGGCCTTAGGATATTGACTCCTCATGTTCTTCACTCATTGGTTGTAGACGAGAGTAAATCAACCTATATCATGTGAGAAACCCTTTCAAATGAACATAGCATATGTAAAGAACCATCTAGTTTAGGATAACCTTAAGAACACTTTTCATGTGCCCCTGCATTGACTAGATCATAACTCATATGTGTATGTATACATATAATGTGAGCAAAAGTTTCACATAACAAATTATAGCCGCACATATTAATACTTCATTTCTTTCATGCATAAGTGTACAAGTGTAACTATATGAGCAACGCTTTCATATAAACGCATTTAGACACTAGGTATAATCATACTACATTATACTTTATACTTCAAGTTATATCTTATAAGACATGTTCATAACATACTCATGCATTTATATTCATGTACATATGAACTAAAACCTAGGAACTATCCTATCACGGAACACATGTGCAATGCCTAGAAAAGGTCCCATACCCTTTCCTATACTAGTATACCTATCAAGTTATACTAGTTAAGGGATACATAACATACTTCATATACATATAATTTGCATGCATTGTAGTAGATATTTAGTGAATATGATTATTACCCTTTCATTTAGACATCAAAAACTTTCACTACTTTTAAGCATGCATGAAGTATTAGTGTGTGTACATTGGTAAACATATGATCACATAAAGACTATCAACTTTTTGATGCAGCCAGCCTCTTAGGACCACATGCATGACAAAACATATATCACAAAACACAATTTAGCATAGGAGACAAGCTAACTTCACATTACACTTAAGACTCCTAACCTTAGCTATTCACACATTCACATAGGGGTACACAGGTAAGGAATAATTAGCCATTATAACACATCTGAGGAAGAACCTAATCAAACCCCATCATAGTCATTTACATACTTGTAACATGATCAATGAAACCTAGATCTAACTAGAATAAGAAACTAGGCATAAGCTTCATATTGGATGGTCATCACCAACACACATTCATAGTATAATATCCTTCAAGGGTATGATCACATCACATATATATTTTTAATAAGATAAACACCACCACCATATGTAGAACATACCACACATATCCATACAAGGGTTCATAAACTATTAATATTATAAGAAACTAGAGAGAAAGAGTCATCTTTACCAATTCCTCAACCTTTGAGCATCATATATCAATAAAACTTTTTCATCCACAATTAATGTATAGGGAATTATCTAAATGTACTTTAATCATAAAAGAGACCATGCATAAGCGACTACAAGATCATGCTACAAACACTACATAAGCAATACACTAGAAAAAGAGAGACATAGATAACTTACTAGTATTTCTTGCTTTGATCATCATGATCAACATTCATAATATACAAGTAATAAGAATCTAGGTAAGTATATAAATACAAAACAACCAAGTCTAAATCATGCTTCACCTACCCTAGAACTCAGATAAAATAATATACATAGCATTCTAAATCTATAGGCTAAGAGAATGTAAATAAATCCTTACTAACACTCCTTTGTTTCGAACATCAAGGGCTCATACCCACAATTCATCAGTAACATACATGTAAGGCAGTAGCTACCATTATCCTTACTTAAACGAATCCTACATTCATTCATTATAGAGTTGATGTTACAGTGAATGCCATACTTTAACAATCAATAAGAACTGGAGATTAACTCTTCAAGAATCAAACAACATTGATCAAACATAACATAATTCATCATCACATTACAATGTAGATAGAAGGTATAAGCAATTCAACATGCTAGAATCATAACTTAATAAACATCAATTTAGGATCACAAAGCCCGTACTTAGTCTAAAATTATAGTTTGAAGAAAGCAAGGGTTCATCATGAAATTGGATTGAAATCCAATTTAAAATCAATAAATGATAATAATTCATAATGAGAAAGCCTTTGAAAACATTTTGAGAAAGAACTCATGGCTAGATTAAAGAAGAAGAGATTTAATCATATTTTCTCTCTGAAGACTTTAGGAAGAACTCTCAAGATGGAAGATTAACTATATATAAAGGATCGAAATACCTTATTTTAGAATAAAAACTCTAAACTTGAAAAAAAATATGGGAGTCCAAGATCCAAGGTGTTCTTGAGCTTCAACATCAATAGAGGTTCTAAGGAGAGTTTGGTTTGGGAGGGAAGTCTATGTTTTGTGAATTGAACTGGGAATGGGGTTGTCACATTAATGATCACTTAAATACACCCAAAAATAACCACATAAACAAACTAGGGTCAGGTTATCATGTGGCCTGAATTTCCCATTTACCCCTTCAATGAAGTAGTGCTCAGGCTACAGTTGTAGGCACCATTGACAGACAGTAATCGACGGGGCCTCAACTGGACGACGGGACGTCATGCTGATCCTTTGTTTGAGACTGAAGCTCCTTATTTCGTACACAAGTATCACCAATCCATTTTTTGAGCTACTCCTCCATCCGATGGGGCGTTTTTTGAGTGATGAACTGTCCTTTGGCTTCGTCAATTGACACTGCTAAGGCAATGTCTCAACAGCCTTTGGGTCCTACTTGAGGGCTTTTTTGCGGGGCCTTTGGGGATTCATACCAATACATTTCAAATTTAAATATATACCTTAACATGTAAAGGACATCTTACATTAGTTTTACCCAAAACAAACATTTAAAACACATCCAAATATTAAAGGCACACTCAATACATACATGGACGTCTTATGAGCTATCAGTCGAATGTCTTGGACATTAATGGACGTGTGTACTCCAAAACTTATTAAACACAATAAAAATTCTCTAAAAATCACTATAACTCATTTAAGGACCTCATTAGCTCTTGACATACAAATATAAGCACGTATAGATACATGAGGCACATAGGTGACCGGTCGTTCAACGTCTTAGTCATCCCTTGACGTTTGACTTCTAATTCAAAAATTATTTAGACAATCTAGAAAGGATATATTATAAACCATTTTACGACCTTAGACCCTTTTGATCAACATGTTAGGGTCTAGACACCGCAACTCATTTTTGGCATACAGACACAATGTTCATTTTCTTTTATTTGAGTAATGAAAATTGTATAGCCTATATGTTGATCTTATTGTATCTATGTATGGGATATGCAAAATATTTATACTCTTGTTTAGATAGTTATAACATGTGACATTACGTTTTATTATTATATATATATATATATATATATATATATATATATATATATATATATATATATCTATGTGTGTGTGTGTGTGTGTGTGTGTGTGTGTGTGTGTTGTGTGTGTGAGGGGGGTGGGGTGGGAGGGGTGGGTGAGGGGGTTTGTGGTGGGTGTGGGTGTGGGTGTGGGTGTGTGCGCAATAAAAGTAAAAGACTATGTAATCTTCTTATACGAAGGGTCTATGTATACTCTATATAAATATATTTTGTGTATGCGAGGGTCCTTTGTAAACCTCATGATAGTTACAGAAAAGTATTAAATTTACCGCATTTTTAAACTATGAATGTAATAATGTAAACTAAGAGGCTAGTCCTAGTCTTATCCGAGGACAACGACGCCGGTTACGTCTAGGGGGTGCTCCTCGGATGTAATAATAACTCGAATTTGAGTTATATGTGTTACTGTAATTCTTTTTTAGTCTTGAATTTTTCATTTTCTATTCACCTTAGGAGTCTCCACCTTTTGACATTTGTGTACTTATTTAGAAGTTGATGTTAAATTATAATAGTATTTTGCAAAAGTTAAATGGAAATTCGATCAATTTGTGTCTTTCTTTAGATGGTTTGTAATTAATCATTGTGTGATAACTTGCATAATAGTTGAAGTGAAAATCTACAATCATACACCAATTAATGGTGAACCTATTAAATCAAGATTATTATCAGTACAAGGACTTCATATTGAAATACTTCTATCAAATAAATTTCAAAAGTAATATTCGAATAGTTTTAACTATATAATGTTTTTAACATATAAAGTAATCAACTTGATAAAAGTGCTTTTAATATGTCATAACACATAATTTAAGTTTCTCTTATTTGTTCAAAGTATTTCATGTTTTGAGTTTTTTGCCTTCTTTCTTAGAAAATGTATCCCCCATCTTTTTATAATCACATACATATAAACAAGTTGTTGTTGAACGCAAATTTTATTTTGTATAAATTGCACATAAATGAGATCAATATATACCTTTATTTGTCAATTTTGTTGTGTATACCTACAAAAAATATATTGTTATGTCACGTCTTGGGAGCAATCCCCTAGACGTGACCGGCGTCTTCGTCCTCAAAGAGGTTTGGACTAGTCCTTAACATACATCATCAAATATCATAGTTCTTGAAAATTCAGAAACTTTAAAAATTTTGCATAGTGAAGTATACTTATACTTCTCACTTAACATATATTGATTTTTGATAGACTCCTCACTTATAAAGTGTACATAGGATTCCTGTTTATGTTTTATAGAAAATTCATATGAAGTAGTCTGATATTTGTCTCACATATAAACTATCTATTATAAAAGCGTAATAATTTGGGCATAGCCGTTACACTAGTAGAACATGCTATATATAGGCTTACAAGAAAGTCTCAATATAAGGAAAGAAAAATTGTCTTTGGACATAATCATACCTTATAAAGCTAGAAAGTGTCATCATTCTCAGACTTGGGGACTCAGCAACAACATGCGAAAAGATCCAAGTCTTTCTTCCAAATTGCCTTTTACTCATCAAAGGTCCGAACTTAAAAATTTGTATAAATATAAAGAATAAGGAAACATATGAAATTAAAACAATAGAAATCATGCACAAAAGGTACATTTGTTCAAAACCATGCTAAGCCACATTGAAAGGCTTTTATAAACACATAATAGCATATACTCGTCAATGATCATAAAATCACTTTAACACAAGTTCATATCTATATATAAACACAAGTTCATCATGAATAGGATCATCATAGAATTATAGAGAAATTTTCAATTGGTAGGCTTATGCACCCTATGTGAATGAAAATTATATTTATTATTGTATCTTTAATTTATTTGCATAAGCATCCTTTTCTTGAGTGAATGAATGTATTGGTAACTTAAGTATCTTCTATTGGTAGGCTTAGACACTCTTTTCATGTGTTTCAATGTACTTTTACTCATTGAATAAAATTGATAGGCCAATGGAATTCCTTTCGTAAAAGACTTATTTATAAATGTGAATCAATAGGCCTATGACATTTGTTTCATAATGGACCTAATGTAATGACGACTCTTAGATGAATAGGTTTAAGACATTCCTTTCATAATGAGTAAATGCCTAATGTACCATGAGTCTATAAGCTTATGGTGTTCCTTTCATATGTATAATGACTAGTAAATGATCCATGAATCGATAGGCTTATGGAGTTCCTTCCATGATTATTCAAGACTTATCCTAATCATGAACCATGAATCAATAGGCTTATGGCATTTATTTCATGTGTCATTATGTACCATGGGTCAATACGCTAATGGCATTGTTCTCAATTGTAATAATATAACGTGAATGATATACTTTATTTGAATGATGGCTAAGCACTAAGTGGATTTGGTAAGATTGAAGCTTACCTTACGTCTTCCTTATCCCATAACTATGTTCATTCATAGGATATTAGCTATTGGATCCACCTTATGGTTTGGGGTCATGACACAACATTCCACAATTTATCTCTCATGGTCTAGGTCGGTTAAACGCTCTGCCCCATCATGTTAGATGTGCACTACAGTTGCTTCTGAAGTGCTATGAAGTGTGGGATCCCATCCAAGCATAGCACGAGTTGGCATTAATAAGGATAGAATGACTTTTTTCATGTTTTATTACTAATGAATAAATTTACCCTCAATGAAGCTAATAAAGTATGTTGACTTAAATGCTTAATGAGATGATACATGTTTTACTTGGATGGTATTATGAGTTATTGTAACGCCCCAAAATGTACTAAGGTGAACAAGAGTCTCATGATTGTTTTTTAAGTTATTGTTTTTAAAAAATTAGTTATTTTAGTGTTCTTAGGAAGTGTGTGATGTTTGGAGGTCAAACGTCCATGATGCTCGGAAAGTGTGCCTTAGATAGCGTTTGTGTGTCTTGAGGTGTTTGAGTGAGTTTTATGTGTTTGTTTTGCTTGGAACTTTCATGATATATTCCTTAGACCAGTATGACTCTTTTAAGGGGTTTAACGTCTGGGCACGACCCCACCTAGGACTCACAATGGGTGCTAGAGAAAGGGCGAAAGACTTGGATAAAAACTGCTTTGGCAGTGTCCACCAACGAAGGCAATGACGGTCAGTGGTCCAACAAACGGCCCGTCGTCTTTATCCAGATTTTGGACCTTCAAGGTTTATTAGTCACTATACATATGGAAGTAGGTGTCAACCCACGAGACCCCACGAACTGGTCCGTTGATACACAGATGGTCTGTTGGTTAGGTCTCATCTTTGAGCGGTCCTAAAGTTGTAAGTTTTCTGCCAAGTCTTGGGGTGTTTGTTTAATTCACTACAAGTCTCTGATGACCCTAGTACATTAGTTTTAGGGTTTATTAGGTTTATTAAAGTTTTCTAAACCTTAAGACCTAATATTAGACTCCGCTTTCTAAAATCTGAAACCCCCTCTCTTAGAAGACTCTCTCAATTAACCATGGAATCTCGAAGTCAAGAAGGAACTAGGAGGTCTATTGGTGGTTGTATCTTCATTAAAAAATATTTTTTATTTCTTTAATTTGAGGTATAGTATCCATCCTTGAACTCTCTTCCATTCAACGAGCCCTTTTTTAAGAGATTTCAAAGGATCTTAACACTAAATATGGGTCTGACATGAAAATGTTTCTAATGACATAATAATTGTATTTATATTGTTAGTTGATGATTTTAAGGTAAACTTTAATGAAATCATGTTATAGCGTTCCATCAAATTGTGACTAAAGAAATGGGTTAAATGATCATGAATTGTAAGTCTTTGAATTTAGGTTTCTTTTTTGTTTTTATTATTGTTTAGAAACTGTGCTAAGGGCTTTTTTTTGATGAAATATTGAAAAAAAGTTTTAGGTGATGAAAACATGGATTAAGTGTAAGATGGTTATGTTGTTTAGTTTCCATTTCGAAATGCTCTTGAGTGTTATGGTCCCCTTCTTGGTAGCGGTGTTTACTTTAATTGTATGACTATGAAATTACTTTTTTATTGTTAATGGGCATTAAGGCTTGTTATTTTAAGTAAGATGATGATAAGCTTATTCTTGTTAAATGTGTCTTATAAGGCTATTATGTGAAGCAGGTTAGAGAGTATGTCTAAATGAAGTTATTATTGTTAATTGTTTTATGAAGCTAGTATGAGGAGTATCCTAAGGATTATGTGTAAAGGACTTATATAATTATGTGAAACATTTAAAGTGTCTGATGTGATGAATCAAGGTCTTACCATGTATACAAGTTCAATGTAAATTATATAAAGCTTATGTGCAAGGTGTGCTCACATGTACACACCTTCACACTTAGTTGAAGGAATCAGGCTAACTTAAGTCCTAAAGGGGTGTTTTGGGGTGAATACCCTTCGTGAGTTGAGAGGAATGATTAATAGCAACCCTAGGACATCCCACGAGCTTTCTATGATATGTTGGAGGATGAATGCCCTTCTAGAGTATATATGTGTTATATACTAGTTATCCTTAACCTATAGTTTATAATGTATATTATTCGTGGGAAGTTATGCCTACCACCAAAGATATATGAAGAAGAGGTGGTTACAGTTCGTGAGTTGAGATGTTGTATTCCAATGTACCTCTTCAGATGAGTACTCCTCGTTAGTAGAGAAAGAGTTACTTAGTAGAAATATTCTTATCCCTTTATTATGTGCTCGCATAGGTGTATCTATTGGGAAAGTAATGTAAAATCTATGAGAATGACTTCATTCTAGTCATGTGAGGATCCCTCATCCGATAAGGGTTAATATCGGGATTCCATGTCTAACTTTCATGGTCTATGTCTGTTAAGCTAACTCCGACAAAAGAAACGAATGTTTTGTGTCTTCTAAAAGAGTGTCCTACATAGGGTAGGTAGTTGAATGGGACTCTATTTAGCCATTACACTATGTAGGTAATCTTAATAAGGTCTTGGTGAGACTTATTAGAATTGAATGAACTAAGTCTTCTAAAAGAACGTACTACTTAGGGAGGTGGTATGGGAGGATATGTATCCATTTCACTAAGTAGGACCTTTGGGAATGGAAGACTTGGTGCCAAACATTCTAAAAGAATGTGCTACATATGGTAGGTAGTGGTATGGTACGCCATATACTCATTGCACGAAGTAGCAATTCAGAAAGGGAAGACTTTTGTGGTTTGTTGGGTGTCCTTCTAACGTCTTGTCATTGAGTGAGGGGCTTGTTCTCCCAAGGTGAGGAAGACCAAAGGGGTAATCTTGTTGATTTCTTTGGTGTGTATTGAAGGAGGCATATGCATACTTTCTTCAGGTCTAACCTTAGATAGTGTTAGGATAATCCTGAGGTATGGAAACTCTTATGGAAATGAGTGCACTTTCTCTTGCTTGGCCTTGGAAGTTAACTCATTTAGAATAGTATAATTCATTGTAAATGCTTTAAATTATTCAATGTGAAGGTTCAAATAGTTCACTGTGAGGGTCATTTGATTTCACTGTGATGTTTGGAAAGTTGATTGTAGATTGCCTCTTTTATTTAAAATTATAGAAATTCTTCTCTAAGCATTAAATGATGATGCTTATGGTGTTCTGATTCTATATTCATGAATGTTTTACTTATTTTGCATGATTTGTTATTTTACTAAAACGTCCCTTTTTGCATGTTTTTGTATATGCCATAAATAGTACATTGTTTTATACTAACCCCATACTTTTCTATACTATCTTAGATGGGTTTTGGAAGCAAGGTTGAACTAGAAGGCAAAGCTTGGTAAATTTCCTCTCAAGATAGAGTGTATCCTCATATATTCGAGGACATAATTTATATCTTCTTATTTTCTTTATGTTAAGAATTTTTATGTATCTCTTTCAAATGTAACGGGGTGTGTCCCTAAGTTTATTATGTTTTGTCTGAAGGTGGCTTGTGACGATAATATTTTCTAAGTATTTATAAAGAATTCCTTTTAATGTATATTTTCTTGAAAATTTTTAATTCCACATTACTTTTCATGTCTTATGTAATGAACGATAGTTAAAGGACTTGTATAAGACCCCAAATGGTCAAGTACGTCCGGTCACGCAACAAGGGTTCTATCTAACTTCTAGCATGTACATTCAGGTCGTGATAGATTTGGTATCAGAGCATAAGGTTATGGGAAATAGTTTAGGTTCTAAAAGTCTCACAAGCCATGTTAGTAGTATTTTGGTCATTGGTGTTAGTCGCGACACATCCATGTATAGGAGGCTGTAGGACGATATAGTTTCACTTTCTTCAGTACTCTTTAATCGTGCAATAGAACGTAACTTCATAAGGCCTCTCTCTCGTATATTCCCTTGACTTGTGGTCTTCTAGGCATGATTTCTTGGAAGTGCAGTTGTTTCTATGTTTGACGGAGAGAAAAGGTTAGTTTTGATGTTATGATGGTTTTGTGGTGCCATTGATGTGTAGGTTTGAATTATGAGATTGGATGTTTTGTGATATGGTGCCATTGATGGGTAGGTTTGAATTATGACATTGGAAGTTTTATTATGAGAAACTATATGGTGATGTAGTTCCAAGCATGGTAAGAGTTATAAGGATTGAATAAAGTGGTTTTGAGAATAAATGAGTTATCTTTGGATTATTTTCAATGATGGTTGGTATGATTTATGGTGTAAATTTGTGGAATGTTTAAAAAATGTGGAGATTTTATAGAAGTTGAGGGCAACTCCCTTGTGTGACTAATGTTTAATAGTTGTTCTTATGATTGGTGGATGTTGTGTTGTAGGCTTACACTAAGATGGAAATGTGGTGTGAATATCTAGTAAGGAAGTTTTGTTCCATGAAATTGATTTAAGTGATGTCTAAGAGTTGAATGAAGTGATGCTTAAGAGAGTTTGTTTAGGCTTTAATCCAAAAGGTATGTGTTATGCTTAACTTGTAAGGTGGCATCATGGTTCTTTGAAGTATGAGACCTTAAAGATGGCTTTACCCTAAGTGGGGGAGAATGAGTTGAGTAGAATTGCATGTAATGTACATAGTCCAAGAGAATCCTCAAGGGTCACTAAGTGGGAGTGGAAGTATGCGATGCTATTCTCACATTTCAATAAGTGAAACTTACCAAGTCTCTTTGGAATAATTTAGTTTGTTATTGTCCCTCATATTGTCATGTCGTCATGTTAAAGTTGCTTAAAAAGTGCATTATGAAATTTCTAAGCATGTGACACAGTGAAGTCTTGATTTCACTGTAAGGAGTCCAAATGGTTAAACAAAATAGTATTATTCATGAAATATTGTTGCAATTAGTTATGAGATGAGATTATATGGTATTATACTTCATATGATCATCCCCTCTTGATGAATTGTTCAAAGAAATGAAATTATGAAATTTTAAGCATGCTTAACAGTGTTATAATAATGTACACTATAAGAATTTTGAATTTTGAGAAAAATTGTCTTGCCTTTGATTGAAGTTTCAATTTGTGCAAATGTTTTTCATATGAGAATGTTTAAAGTCGGAGAAGATTGTTCCTCCATAAAACAAGGTTAAGGGTGAGTTTTGAAATTTTGAAGTTTTGCAAAGAGTTGCTTATGTTGATAGTATTTGAAAGTGTGAAATTTTGCTCCCTATTAGTTGATGATTTGATTTTGAGTGCTTTTATCATGATTGTAATGATTTATGTGATGCTAAGTGAGTCCTTTTTCTTCTTAAAGTTTTTGTGTCATTCGAGGATGAATGTAATTCTAAGTGGGTAGAATGTATCGCCCCAAAACGATCTAAGGTGAACTAGATCCTCATGAGTGTTTCATGAGTTAATTTTTTTTAAAATTAGTTAATTTAGTTTTCTTAGGTAGTGTGTGAAGTTTTGTCAAGTTTGGAGGTCAAACGTCCAAGAAAGTCCATGACGCTCGGAAGGTATGGCTTAGATAGCGCTTGTGCGTCTTGAGATGTTTGAGTGGGTTTTATGTGTTCGTTTTGCTTGAACTTTCATGAGATGTTACTTAAACCTAGATGAATTAGTTTAGGGGTTTAACGTACGGGTACGACCCCACCAAGGACCCACAAGGGGCCCTAGAGAAAGGGACAAAGACTTGGACAAAAACTTCCTTGACAGTGTCAACCAACAAAGGCAACGACGACCAGTGGTCCAACCAACGGCTCGTTGTCTTGTTCGATCAGTTGTACCTGCAAGGTTGGTTCGTAAGGCTCCATGTGTAGCTAAGTGTGAACCCACAAGACCCCACCAACGGTCCATTGATGCATAGATTGTCCGTTGGTTAGGTCCGGTCTGTGAGGGGTCCAAAAGCTGTAAGTTTTCTTCAAAGTCTTGGGGTGTTCCGTAAATTCACGCCAAGAATTTTTTGAACCTAGAAGTTGTTTTTAGGGTTTATTAGGTATATTAAATTGTTATAAACCGTAAGACCTAATTTTAAACTCCTCTTCCTAAAATACAAAACCCCTCTATCTTAGAAGACTCTCTCAAGTCACTATGGAAGCTAGAAGTCAAGATGGAAAAAGGAGAGCTATTGGTGGTCGTATCTTAGTAAAAGATCATTTGTATTTCTTCAATATGAGGTATGGTATAAATCCTTGAACTCTCTTCTATTCAAGGAGCCCCTTTTTAAAAGATTTCAAAAGAGTTTATAACCCTAGTTTCTTCTATCTTTAACTCTAAATATTGGTATTGCATGAAAACGTTTCTAAATACTTATGGTATTTATAATTTTATTTGTTGATTTTAAGGTTAAACCTTCAATTAAATGATGTTAAAGATATTCATCAAATTTTGACTTAAGAAATGGGTTAAATGAGCATAAATTGGTAGTGTTCGAATTTTGATTCTTATTATTGTTATTGTTGTTTAGATACTGCCCAAAGTATTTACTTTGATTAAATATTGTGAAAAATATTATAGGTAATGAAAGCTTGGGATAAAGGGTAAGATGGTTATGTAGTTTAGTTTCCATTTCGAAATGTTGTTGGGTGGTATGATCCAGTTTCTTGGTGGCGGTGTTTACTTATATTATATGAATGTGAATTTACTTGTTTATTTTTAATCAGGCCATTAATTATTTTTATGTTTAGTAACATGATGATAAGGTTATTCTTGTTAAATGTGTCTTAGAAGGCTATTATGTTAAGTAGGGTAGAGAATAAGTCTAAATGAAGTTAATATTGTTAATTGTTTAATGAAGCTTGTATGAGGACTAAGCTAAGGATTATGTCTAAAAGACTTATATGATTATGTGAAGAGTTTAAAGTGTGTGATGTTATGAATGAATGTCTAAGCATGTATAGAAGTTAAATGTAAATAAAGTGAAGCTTATGTTCAAGGTGTGATCACATGTGCACACAAACACACTTGAATGAATGAATGAAGCTAAGTTAAGTCCTAAAAGGATGTTTTTAGGTGACCACTCTTCGTGTGTTGAGATGCAGCGTTTTGTAGAAACCCCACTACATCCCATGAGCTTTATAAAAAAGGTTGGAGGATGAATGCCCTTCGTGAGTTAACATGTGGTGTTCACTAGTTATCCTTAACCTATAGTTTATGATGTTAAGAATACGTGGGAAGTTATGCCTAGATCCAGAAGGATAAGAAGAAGAGGTCGTTACACTTTGTGAGTTGAGATGTTGTATTCCAATATACCTCTTCAGATGACTACTTCTCGTTAGTAGAAAATGAGTTATATAGTAGCAATCTCCTTATCCCTTAACTCTATGCCAGCCTAGGTGTAGCTATTGGTAAAGCCATGTAAAAACTAAGAGAATGACATCATTCTAGGCAAGTGAGGATCCCTCATCCGATAGGGGGTTAATGTAGGGATTCCATGTCTAGCTCTCATGGTCTATGTCATTTAAGTTAACTCCCACAAAATAAACAAATGTGGTAAGTGTTCTAGAGGATTGTCCTACTAAGAATATGTAGTGGAAAAGGACGCTATTTACCCATTTAACTGGGTAGGCAATCCTAAAGGGGTATCTTGGTGAGACTTATTTGAATTGAATTAAACAAGTCTTCTAAAAGAATGTACTTCATAAGGTAAGTGGTGGTATGGGACGCTTATTATCCATTTCACTGAGTAGGATCTTTAAAAAGGGAAGACTTCGTGCCAAATCTTCTAAGAGAATGTGCTTATTAGGATAGGTGGTGGTATGGCACGACATCTACACATTGCACTAAGTAGGCATTCCGAAAGAAAAGACTTTTGTGGTTTATTGGTGTCCTTCTAATGTCTTATAATTGAGTGAGGAGCTTGTTCTCCAGAGGTGAGTATGCAGAAATGGGTAGGCTTGAGGATTTCTTTGGTGTGTATTTACTGATGCATATGCATACTTTCTTCATGTTGTACCTTAGTGAGTCTTAGGATAATCCCGAAGTAGGGAAACTCCTACATAAATAGGATCACTTTCTCTTCTCTTGGCCTTTGAAGTTCAGTCATTTAGAATAGGATAATTCCTTGTAAATGTTTTAAATTATTAACTTTGAAGGTTCAAATAGTTCCCTATAAGGGTCATTTAATTTCAAAGTAAAGTTTTGAATGTTTACTGTAATTGTCTCTTTTGTTTAAATTTACGGATATTTTTCTCTAAATGCTAAATGATCATGCTTATGGTGTTTTTGTTCTATATTCATGAATGTTTTACTTTTTTTTCTTGAAAATGTCCCTTTTTACATTGTAACGACCTGTTTAGTCATTTTGAGCAGCAGATTTTATTTCTGGAAAAACTGGCTGAGACGACGGATCCCACGACAGACCGTCATGGGCACGACGGACCGTCGAGGGGGTCTCATTCCAAAACACTTAGAATTTTGAAATTTGAGTACTGAAATCGACTCTCTGAACTTCGTAGCGGAAAGGCAGGACGGACCGTCATGGGCACGACGGACCGTCACACATCTTCCACAGAAATTAAATCCCTGAACTTCGTGACGACATGGCAGGATGGACCGTCGTGGGCACGACGGACCGTCACAGACTCTTCAAGGAAATTGAGTCTCTGAACTTTGTGACGGACCTGCATGACGGACCGTGCCATGACAGACCGTCATAGATTGCGTAATCCCAGGGTGGTTCAGATATCTGTTTAAGTTTTAAAGGGGAGTTTTGGACTATTCCTGCTTTAATTATAAAGTTAGTGGGTTAATATTAATAGTTTAATTACTTTGGGGTTAAAAGAGATAACCTTGAGTTAATTAGTGGGTTAATTCCTCATCTTCTATACATAATTATATGCTAATTAGGGTAAGAGAAAGAGGGTTTGAATAAGAAAAATAAAGAACAAGAGGAGGGAGAAGAACGATGAGAGAGAGGAGAAACGAAGAGGATAGCAAGCTTGGGGAATTTGCTTGCTTGATCACGAATCTTCGGTGGAGGTAGGTTATCGTTTTTATGCTATTCGTAGTAGACTCTTAATAGCGAATGGTATGTGTTGGGTAGTATTATAAAACCTTCTATATGCTTGATTGTGTGCTTACCTAATGTGATTATATAATTGTGATAAATAAGCATGATGAGGCTATTGAATCTTGAACCCAAAATTTAGTTTGTTAATGAGGATGCCTTGGTATAAAAGAAAGCTTGATGAACTAAAGTATTGAGATTGATGATACCTTGGTATAAAAGAAGGCTTGTGAACTAACGTAATGAGATTGATGATGCCTTGGTATAAAGAAGGCTTGATGAAACTAACAAATGAGATTGATGATGCCTTGGTATAAAGAAGGATTGATGAATGATTGAATTAGAATTAGATTAGTGGCGGGGTGTCACGAACCGACACGTAGAATTAGGGGATCGGGTGTCACGAACCGACACATAGAATTAGGGGATCGGGTGTCACGAACCGACATGTAGAATTAGGGGATCAGAGTGTCACGTTCTGACACATAGTATTAGGGGATCGGGTGTCAGGAACCGACACGTAGAATTAGGGGATCGGAGTGTCACATTCCGACATATAGTATTAGGGGATCAGGTGTCACGAACCGGCACGTAGAATTAGGGGATCGGGTGTCACGAATCGACACGTAGAATTAGAGGATCGTAGTGTCACGTTCCGACACATAGTAGTAGGGGAGCGGAGTGTCACGTACCGACACGAGAGGAACAAAGATAATGAATCTTGAAAGATGTTAATATACTCAATTTAATGAACCTAATTCCGAAATGAGTATTGCATTGAGGCTTGAGTCCTCATGGGTGTACTTGGCGTTATTTACTAGTGATTATAGTACTTGATGTTGCTACAGATTGAGTATTGTAGTTGATTTTATGATGTTATCTGATATATACTGTTTTCTATTTTGAGTTGGCCGATGATACCTACTCAGTACTTATGTTTTGTACTGACCCATACTTGTATGTTTCTTTCTTTGTTATATGTGGAGTGCAGCAAACGCACCGTCGTCTTCAACTCAACCGCAACTCTAGCCAGTCTTCATTACACCGGATTTCAGGGTGAGCTAATGCTTCTAGCTTGGACTGGATCTTCTTCTTCATGTCTCGATGCCTTGAAGCTCCGGCATGGACTAGCTTTTATTTATTTTAGCTTCTTAGATACTTTTAGATTAGTAATTTGAGGATAGATGTTCTTGTGATGATGACTTCCAGATTTTGGGGAATAATAGATGTTGAGCTTTTAGAAGTTAATTAATTGATTTTCATTAATGAGTTTAAGTCTTCCGCATTGTATTTTGTTCAATACGTTAGGGTTAGATTGGTTGGTTCGCTCACATAGTAGGATAAGTGTGGGTGCCATTCACGGCTTGGTTTTGGGTCGTGACAAACTTGGTATCAGAGCATTAGGTTCGTTTGTCTCATCACACAAGAACGAGTCTAGTAGAGTCTTAAGGAACGGTAGGGGGACGCCTTTACTTTTCTTTGAGAGGCTACAAGACTTTAGGAAAATTCCATTCTTTCTTTCTTTCTTTCGTGCTATTACTTGGATCCAATTGGTATCTAGGTGATACAAATTGGTATCTGACCATCTTCACTCTATTTCGCAAATGGTTAGAACTAGAGCAACAACCGCGCCAACACCGACACCGGCAAGACAACAAGCGTCTGAGCCAGCCACTAGGGCTGTAACTCGAAGAGGAGTAGTGGCAAGAGGCCGTGGAAGAGGTCGCGGGAGGACGTCTTCTAGAGGAAAAGGACAAGCACCTAGCCCATCTGGTACTAGGGCGGTGACTCCTCCACCAACTGAGGAAGTGGCAAGAGAGGGTGAGAAAGGGGAGAATGAACAAGTGCAGAATGAGGAATTGCCACCCCAACCTACCCCAGAGATGATTAATCAGGTTCTTGCTTATCTTAGCGGGTTATCTGATCAAGGACAGACACCTCCAGTGTTTTCTGCACCAGCACCTCAGGTTCCGGAAGTACGACAGGCCGCTGCTGAGACTCCCAGCATGGATGCCTCATTGGAAATAGGCACGTTTCCTCGTCTGACTACAGGGCCTATAATGACAAATGATCAGCATGAACTTTTCAGTAAGTTCTTGAAATTGAAACCTCCAGTCTTCAAGGGTGCTCAATCTGAGGATGCCTACGGTTTTCTGGTTTACTTTCATGCGTTACTACATAAAATGAGCATAGTGGAATGGTTTGGCGTTGAGTTTGTAACCTATCAATTTCAGGGAAATGCCAAAATGTAGTGGCGGTCACATGTTGAGTGTCAACCCGCACAGGCACCCCCTATGACTTGGGCGTCATTCTCTAGCTTGTTTATGGAGAAGTATATCCCCCGTACTTTGAGGGATAGGAGGAGAGATGAGTTCTTGAGCCTAGAGCAAGGTAGGATGTCGGTTACTGCATATGAGGCTAAGTTTCGTGCATTATCCAAGTATGCCACCCAACTTTGTTTCAGTCCACAAGAGCGGATTCGCCATTTTGTGAAAGGGTATATAGGTCTTGTCAGGTGACTTTTGTGGGGAGCAACACTTATGTAGACTTGGTTATCCTAGAAATGGTTGACTTCGATGTGATTCTGGGTATGACTTGGCTTTCTCCAAATTTTGCAATCTTGGATTGTAATGCTAAAACTGTGACGTTACCCAAGCCTGGGACAGACCCGTTAGTGTGGGAGGGCGACTACACTTACACTCCGGTTCGTATCATCTCCTTTCTTCGCTCTAAGAGAATGGTTAGTAAGGGGTTTTTAGCTTTCTTGGCACATCTCAGGGATGACACTACCCAAGTACCTTCAATTGAGTCGGTTTCGATAGTACGTGAGTTTCTGGACGTGTTCCCTGCAGATCTTCCTGGTATGCCACCAGATAGGGATATTGATTTTTGCATTGATCTGGAACCAGGTACTCGCCCCATTTCTATACCCCCTTATAGAATGGCTCCCGCGGAGTTTAGAGAGTTAAATGCCCAACTTCAAGAGTTGTTGAGCAAAGTCTTCATTAGACCAAGTGCATCTCCTTGGGGTGCTCCGGTGTTATTTGTGAAGAATAAGGATGGGAATTTTCGGATGTGCATAGACTACCGGCAGTTGAACAAGGTAACTATTAAGAACAAGTATCCCATTCCTCACATTGATGACTTGTTCGATCAGTTACAAGGTGCTTGTGTCTTCTCTAAAATTGACTTGAGATCCGGTTATCATCAATTGAAAATACAGGCAACGGATGAGCCAAAGACTGCTTTTCGAACCAGGTATGGGCATTACGGATTTGTAGTGATGTTTTTTGGTCTTACGAATGCCCCTGCTGCTTTCATGAGCTTGATGAATGGGATTTTTATGCCATATCTGGATCTCTTTGTGATCGTATTTATTGATGATATACTGATATACTCCAAGAGTAAGAAGGAACATGAGGAGAATTTAAGAATTGTGTTGGAAGTATTAAGTGAGAAAAGGCTTTATGCCAAATTCTCCAAGTGTGAGTTTTGGCTAGATTCAGTGTCCTTCTTGGGGCACGTGGTTTCTAAGGATGGAGTGATGGTGGATCCTTCTAAGATTGAGACAGTGAAGAATTGGGTAAGACTTACTAATGTGTCAGAAATAAGGAGCTTTGTTGGTTTAGCTAGCTACTTTAGTGGATTTTCAAGGGATTCTCTTCTATTGCTTCCCAATTGACGAACTTGACTAAGCGGAATGTTCCATTTGTATGGTCGGATGAATGTGAGGAAAGCTTTCAGAAACTCAAGACCTTGCTGACTACTGCACCTATCCTTACCTTGCCAGTAGAGGGTAAGAACTTCATTGTTTATTGCAATGCATCTTATTCTTGTTTGGGTGCAGTGCTAATGTAAGAGAAGAATGTAATTGCTTATGCTTCTAGGCAATTAAAGGTGCACGAACGCAATTACCCGACCCATGATTATGAGTTGGCCGCGGTAGTATTTGCATTAAAGCAATGGAGACACTATTTATATGGGGTTAAGTGTGAAGTCTCTACGGATCATCGTAGCCTACAGTATGTCTTTACTCAGAGAGATTTCAATTTGAGACAGAGGAGATGGATAGAACTACTAAAGGACTATGATGTTACCATCTTGTATCACACAGGAAAGGCTAATGTTGTGGCAGACGCCTTAAGTAGAAAAGCAGGGATCATGGGTAGTTTAGCCCACTTACAAGTTTCTAGACGCCCGTTAGCTAGAGAAATCCAAAACTTGGCTAATGACTTTATGAGGCTAGAAGTAAATAAGAAGGGAGGATTTTTGGCTTGTGTGGAGGCGAGATCTTCTTACCTTGACAAGATCAAGGGAAAACAATTTGATGATGAGAAACTAAGTCGAATTCGGGATATGGTGTTGCGAGGAGAGGCTAAAGAAGCAATAATTGATGAGGAAGGTGTTTTGAGGATTAAGGGAAGGTTATGTGTGCCCCGTGTAGATGATTTGATCCACACTATTCTTACAGAGGCTCATATTTCCGGATATTCTATAAATCCTGGTGCAACCAAGATGTACCGTGACCTAAAGCAACACTTTTGGTGGAGTAGAATGAAGCGCGACATTGTTGATTTTGTTGCCAAATGTCCAAATTGTCAACAAGTAAATTATGAACACCAGAGGCCCGGAGGAACACTTTAGAGAATGCCCATTCCTGAATGGAAGTGGGAGAGAATTGCAATGGACTTCGTGGTTGGTCTTCCAAAGACATTGGGAAAGTTCGATTCTATTTGGGTAATTGTGGACAGATTAACTAAGTCGGCTCACTTCATTCCGGTCAAGGTGACTTACAATGCAGAGAAGTTAGCCATAATCTATATCTCTGAAATTGTTCGACTGCATGGAGTTGCACTCTCCATTATATCAGATAGAGGTATGCAGTTTACTTCTATGTTTTGGAGAACATTGCATGCGGAATTAGGTACTAGGTTGGACCTTAGTACTGCATTTCACCCTCAGACCGATGGTCAGTCTGAGCGAACGATTCAGATATTGGAAAATATGCTTCGTGCATGTGTGATAGAATTTGGTGGTCATTGGGATAACTTCATACCCTTAGCGGAGTTTTCATACAATAATAGCTATCACTCAAGAATTGATATGGCTCCATTCGAAGCATTGTATGGGAGGAGATGTAGGTCACACATTGGTTGGTTTGATGCATTTGAGGTTAGACCTTGGGGTACTGACCTTTTGAGGGATTCATTAGAGAAGGTGAAGTCTATTCAACAAAAGCTTTTAGCGGCTCAAAGTAGGCAAAAGAATATGCAGATCGAAAGGTTAGAGACTTGGAGTTTATGGAGGGTGAGCAAGTCTTGCTGAAGGTTTCACCCATGAAAGGGGTGATGTGGTTTGGTAAAAGAGGTAAGATAAGCCCAAGGTATATTAGACCATTTAAAGTACTTAAGCGAGTAGGAGAGGTGGCTTATGAATTAGCCTTGCCTCCAGGACTGTCAGGAGTGCATCTGGTATTTCATGTGTCTATGTTGAAGAGATACCAAGGGGATGGAAACTACATCATTCGTTCGGATTCGGTTCTACTTGATGAGAATTTGTCTTATGAGGAGGAGCCTGTTGCCATTCTAGATAGAGAAATTTGCAAGTTGAGATCAAGAGAGATTGAAATCCATCAAAGTTCAATGGAAGAATCGATCAGTTGAAGAGGCCACTTGGGAGAAGGAGGCTGATATGCAAGAAAGATACCCACACCTGTTTACAGATTCAGGTACTCCTTTTTGCCCTTGTTTTTCTTATTGTGATCGTTCGAGGACGAACGATGGGTAAATTGGTGTCTATTATAACGACGTGTTTAGTCATTTTGAGCAGCATATTTTATTTCTGGAAAAACTGGCTGAGACGATGGATCCCACGACTGACCGTCATGGGCACGACGGACCGTCGAGGGGGTCTCGTTCCAAAAATCTTAGAATTCTACAATTTGGGTACTGAAATCGACTCTCTGAACTTCGTAACGGAATAGCAGGACGGACCGTCGTGGGCATGACGGACCGTCACACATCTTCCACAGAAATTAAGTCTCTGAACTTCGTGACGACATGGCAGGACGGACCGTCGTGGGAACGACGGACCATCACAGACTCTTCAAGGAAATTGAGTCTCTGAACTTTGTGACGGACCGTCACAGCCATGACGGACCATTACAGGTTGCGTAATCCCAGGCTGGGTCGGATTTCTGTTTAAGTTTTAAAGGGGCGTTTTGGACTATTCCTGCTTTAATTATAAAGTTAGTGGGTAATTTTAATAGTTTAATTACTTGGGGGTTAAAAGAGATAACCTTGAGTTAATTAGTGGGTTAATTCCTCATCTTTTATACTTAATTATATGCTAATTAGGGTAAAAGAAAAGAGGGTTTGAATAAGAAAAATAGAAAGAACAAAGGGAGGGAGAAGAACGATCGAGAGAGAGGAGAAACGAAGAGGATAGCAAAGCTTGGGGAATTTGCTTGCTTGATCATGAATCTTTGGTGGAGGTAGGTTATGGTTTTTATGCTATTCCTAGTAGAATCTTAATAGCGAATGATATGTGTTGGGTAGTATTATAAAACCTTCTATATGCTTGATTGTGTACTTACATTATGTGATTATATAATTGTGATAAATAAGCATGATGAGGCTATTGAATCTTGAACCCTAATTTTACTTAGTTAATGATGATGCCTTGGTATGAAAGAAGGCTTGATGAACTAAAGTAATGAGATTGATGATGCCTTGGTATAAAAGAAGGCTTGATGAACTAACGTAATGAGATTAATGATGTCTTTGTATAAAAGAAGGCTTGATGAACTAACATAATGAGATTTATGATGCCTTGGTATAAAAGAAGGATTGATGAATTGATAGAATTAGATTAGTGGAGCGGGTGTCACGAACCGACACGTAGAATTAAGGGATCGGGTGTCACAAACCGACACGTAGAATTAGGGGATCGGAGTGTCACGTTCCGACACATAGTATTAGGGGATCCGGTGTCACGAACCGACACGTAGAATTAGGGGATCGGTGTGTCACGTTCCGACACATAGTATTAGGGATCGGGTGTCACGAACTGACACGTAGAATTAGGGGATCGGGTGTCACGAACCGACACGTAGAATTAGGGGATCGGAGTGTCACGTTCCGACACATAGTAGTAGGGGAGCGGAGTGTCACGTACCGACACGAGAGGAATAATGATAATGAATCTTGAAATATGTTAATATACTCAATTTAATGAACCTAATTCCCAAATGAGTATGGTATTGAGGCTTGAGTCCTCATGGGTGTACTTGGCGTTATTTACTAGTGATTATACTACTTGATGTTGCTACAGATTGAGTATTGTAGTTGATTTTATGATGTTATCTGATATATACTGTTTTCTATTTTGAGTTGGCCGATGATACGTACTCAGTACTTGTGTTTTGTACTGACCCCTACTTGTATGTTTCTTTCATTGTTATATATGAAGTGCAGCAAACGCACCGTCGTCTTCAACTCAACCGCAACTCTAGCCAGTCTTCATTACACCGGATTTCAGGGTGAGCTAATGCTTCTAGCTTGGACTGGATCTTTTTCTTCATGTCTCGATGCCTTGAAGTTCCGGCATGGACTAGCTTTTATTATTTTAGCTTCTTAGATACTTTTAGATTAGTAATTTGAGGATATATGTTCTTGTGATGATGACTTCCAGATTTTGGGGAATAATAGATGTTGAGTTTTTAGAAGTTATTGAATTGATTTTAATTAATGAGTTTAATTCTTCCGCATTTTATTTTGTTCAATACGTTTGGGTTTAGATTGGTTGGTTCGCTCACATACTAGGATAAGTGTGGTTTCCATTCGCGGCGCGGTTTTGGGTCGTGACATGCATGTTTTTGCATGTCATACTTAGTACACTATTTTGTACTAATACTATACTTTTCTATACTAACTAAGTATAGGTTTTGGAAGCAAGCTTGAAGTCTAGAAGGAAAAGCTTGGGAAAGTTCCTCACAAGACAAAGTGTGTCCTCATAAATTCGAGGTCATAATTCATATCTTCTAAAGTTCTTTATGTTAAGACTTCTTATGTATCTCTTTCAAATGTAAAGGTTCGTATCCCTAAGTTTACTAATTCGTGTCTTCAGTTGTCTTTTTACGATGAGATTTTCTATGTATTTATAAAGAATTCCTTTTTATGTTAATTGTCTTGAAAAGTTTTAATTCCGCACTACTTTTCATGCCTTATGTGATGAGCGATAGTTAAAGGGCATCTAAAAGACCCCAAAGGGTCAAGTACGCCCGGTCCGGAAACGAGGGTTGTAGCTAACTTCTAGGGGGTACTTTAGGGTCTTGACAATTATTTCCTTGTCATGACTTATGAAATGTGTATGTTACTTATGCATGACATGTTACTTATGCATGAGTATTTTTAAATGATGAAAAAGAGGAATGATAATTTCACTTTTTGTTGGCTTAGTGTGGTACTTAATGTAGATGGTGGTATGGTATGCTATTCATACATTGCACAAAGTATAACTTGATGGTACTTTAGGGAAAGGCTTTAATGTGATGAAATGACTTTAATGGTGGTTATGTTTTATTTTATGCATCTTATACTCATGTTCATGAAGTTTTCTAAAAGTCGACAGATGCATTGATTTTAACCAAAATTTCATTTTTAAGCATCGTTTGTGCATGACTTTCATAATTATTACAATTAATGTGCTAACCTCTGTTTCTTCTAATTTTAGTACAAAGTGTATATTCAGGAAAGTGAGTAGAGTTCTTCCTATTTAATCATGGATTGAATTCTTTTAAGATTAATTGTATTCTCTCATATATTCAAGGACAAGTATTTTGATTTTTCATGTCCTTTATATTAATAGAAACTTTTGAGACTTTTTCTAGGAGTTTCAATTGTAAAAGTTTGTGACCCTACATTTGTGCCAATGACTTGTTTAGAGAAACCATGTGAGATTAGTAGACTTCCTCTATATTTTTAAATAAGTTTTGATTTTATTGATTCAAAGAAAAGATCTAATTTCGCACTAATACCATTATCTTATTAGATGAATGCTATGAGGCTTGTATCATACTTTTCAAAGCCTTGCATACTGTGTCACATATGTAGTTTAGGCTCGGTGTAACACTCTGAAAGACCATGACCTAATATAGAGCCTCACATGATTAAACAAACCTTAAAACGCTGTTGATAAGCCTAAAATTGTGTTTTTAAACCTTTTAGGATTTTTTTGGGACATAGTGTCATGAAACGTTATGACGTCCGGAAACTAGCGGAAAATAAACTAGTCGACGTCTATATGTTTTGTGAAGGGTTGGGAGTGTAATATGAAAAATAGAACTTGTAAAAATACTTTAAATATGTAAAATATAGTATAAAGGGTCCAAACATTCAGTAACGACTCCCTAAGACTCCCAGAGGGTCCTTGAGGAGGAACCGAACATTGGCGAGCAAGGTGATAAAGCAGCTTGTGGAAGCCAAGATGCAGAACCACCCGCGCATCGCGAAGCCAACACAAGGATGGAAAAAAGTTTCTCGTGACGCGGGGACTCCACGAGGTCCACTTCCTCTACCCGGATTCTTGAAAAAAGATATGAAATTTCCCCCCGATGCGCAACCACTTCCAAGATTCGTTCCTATCGTTTTTAAGTCGATTTGAATTCAAAAAAACACCCATTTAAGTAGGGGTATTTTGAATAATTTAAGGGATGTATACATATTGGTTTTAGGTCAGTATTAAGTCAATTTCATTCACTAACATCAAATCCCCAAACCAAACCCTATAGCTCTCACCTCTCTCTACTTTCTCTCTCTATTCATCCTCCATTGAAGGATCAAGGAAGCTTGGAGAAGAAGACCAAGTTCTCAACTTTTATGTCAAATTTTTTGGATTAAGCTTCATTAATGTATCATTTCTTCATTCTTGAATTCCTTTCCTCAAGATATCTTTTCAAAGTGGATTTCTAAAAAACTTAATTCTTAGGGTTTTTCTCTATGAATGTGTTTTCTTCTAAACTCTAAATTGATGATTGATTATGTTCAATTGTGATTTTCTACGACTAGTTAAGAATATATTGTTTAGTTATTGATGTTTATTAAATGTAATTTTGTTTGATTCAAGTCCTTTCCCAACTCCCCCATATTATGGATCTTTCTTATAAATTGATGGGAATTGATGGATGTATTGGTTGTACCACTTGCCTTACCTATATAAATTCGTTTATGGTCTGCCTAGGGTAATGCATAGTTGGGATTGTATCTATCGCTTGAACAATTAATGATTAACTCTTTTTTCCCTAACCCTAGATTATGACTTGAAGTTAATTGGGATATGGATGATGTAATTTACCTAGTTATTGTATTAATTACAATTGAATGATGTCACTACACCTATTATTGGATGAAATTGATTTTTTGATGGTAAGATTATGATGATGGATTTTGAAAAAGATTGGGTAAGTCTTTGTTATCCTAACTCTTTACTTCAATTATGATGGCTTTTACTTGGTGATGAAGTCGGATTGAAGTGTGTCTTGTGATTTGATTAACTAGGCTTGGTATGATGATGAAATTGAGATGTTTTGACTATATGATTTCGAGATTATGATTAAGATTATATGATATAAGGTTGGTTATGAAGTACCTATCTGCCTTATTAAATTATGGTGATGTAATGTGCTAAACTTAAATGTGAAGGGTTGTATTAAAAGGTGTTATAATTCAATTACTATTGAGCTAATGAATATGAACACATAAGGAGCTATTCATCTATAACCTAATATGAGCTATGATTGTTAAAGAAAGATATTTCAAAAGGAACTCCCGCTTTGCACCGAGTAAACTAGTAGTGAGGAGTGCCCCTTCCCACATAGGGAAGGTACGTTCACTATTTTAATCATGAGATTGAAGACTCTAATGCATGTAGAATAAACTGGGTCCAAAACACATCTCCTAGTTCTATAGCTATATTACCCCTATAGGATACTAGCTTGTGGATTCACCTATATGCTATGTTTAGGTAATGGTACTACTTTGACAAGTAGTGCACATTCTTTCGGGGTAAGGTTTCACGACCCAAAATTCCACATTAGCTACTCATGTAGTCTATGTATGTTAAGGCAAGTTGTTAATAAAAGTAATATGGAGTGATAAAGTGAACCCTAACTAGGAGGACTTAAGGGGATTTATTAAGTCTATGTAGGGGTATGTGACCACCTATACATTGCACTAATTGGCTTTGATTTAATCCTACGAAGTGATTCTTATATTTTTATGCTCTTATGAGATACATGTTATGCTTATGTTGATTTTTCATGGTAATGTTCTATATTGCTAACTATGAGGATGAATACTTATAGTTTTTTGACATGTGAAGATAGACATTATTCATGATCCTTTAGTTAGTTTGCTTGGTTTGAGTAGGTTAAGGGGATTCACTTGACCGTTTCACTAGTAGACTTGGTGAAGGTTATGGGTAAGGGGTTTACTTATGTTGTACTGTTATGGACTCTTGAACATGCTTTGTTGTTATGACTTGACGTTATAGTTGTATTGGATTTGAATTCTATTATACTATATCCATGATCTTTTGGCTTAACTTGAGAATGTTGGTCTTGTGTTGAATATGCTTGTATCATAAGAAATATATCATTTTTGTCTTATATGTGTTCTTGTGTTGTCCATAAGGCTTTTCAAAGTAATGTGGCATGGTTTATTGTCCCATTTTAGTATGATTTATATGTCGTATGTGAATAAGTTCCAATACTTAGTACAAGTGATGTGCTAACCCCAATTTCTCCCTTTTCCCCAACATTTTATGTTCGGGTGGTTGAAGTGTTCGTCAAGAATTTGTAAGGAAGGCTTGGATCATTACTCCAAGTATGGGTATGTCCTCACGTTTCGAGGATGATTCCTTTTCTCACTCTAGCTATGTTACATTTTTATAGTCTAAAGACAATCATTTCACTCTTGTTATTTCGAGATATTGTTGTATATCACAAGTGGCATTCATACATTTGTGTAAGTGCTATGCCTATATTGTTCTATTCCATTTTGATTGTTTAATAGACATCCCTATTAAGATTATATTGTGTATGTTATATAGATGTGAAATAAAAGTAGGAGAATATGTAATCTTCTTATACGGGGAGTCTAAGTAAACTCAATATCTATATAAATATATATATATATATATATATATATACATACATCTCTCTCTCTCTCTCTATATATATATAAATATATATATAAATATATATATATATATATATATATATATATATATATATATATATATATATATATATATATATATATTATGTGTGTAACCGAGAGGTCTAAGTTAACCTCAAGAAGTAGATGTATACGCAGGTTTTTAATATTCCGTTCTTTTTAACCTATGAATATAATGATGAATGCGAAGAGGCTACTTTTAGTCCTCTCCGAGGACGACGATGCCGATTACATCTTGGGGGTGCTCCCGGATGTGACAAATTATACTTGGTAGCCAAGCATGAGGTTGAATATCCTTCTAATTGACGTTTCATTAAACAACGTATATGTTGATCCTTATTCATAATTGGGAAGCGCGCCACACTTATGAATAAGAGACCATGAGATGCCTAGGAAACTCTGCTCTTCTTGTACGACTATGACGTGCCTCGAGGGTCTTATTATGTTCTTTGACCTAAACCTTTTATCGTGGTTATATGTATGAATAATCAAAGAGCATCTTCTGGAATTTCCAAGGAAGAGATTGCTAATGTGGGGGCTCATGACAACCCAGTGCCTCCATACAAAGAAGTTGCTATAAGTGATCAAGTTGCGGTTGTTCCTTCACTGATGACCGATGGAGAGTTAAGGGAAGTTTTTTTCAATTTGGCTGAATGATTGCTTTTCTTCCACTGATTGTAAAACAAGAATCGTCAAGTTCATTTTCGAAATGAACCCATCTTTGAGTGGAAGGGGGAAAATACTATTCCTAGAGGTCATATAATTTCTTTTCCAAAGGCTTGTAAGATTATCTCTAAAGGTTTCTTATAACACATTGTAAGAGGAAAAGATTTAGACTATGAAAAGCCTCCCATTGAGTTAGTCTCCCATAATGAGGGAATTTACGGAGGTCTTTCGTAATGATCTTCCTGAAATCCCTCCCAAATGCGCAATTGATTTTTTTTTATTGAATTTCTACTAGATACCAACCCCATTTTAATTCATCCTTATCAAATGGTTTTGGCCGAATTGAAAGAGTTGAAGGCTCAAATCAAGGAATTACTACACAAATGCTTTATTAGACCTAGTATTTCTCCTTCTGGTGCCCCATTATTGTTTGTGAAGAAAAAGGATGGGTCTCTTAGAATGTGAATTGATTATCGCAAACTTAATAAAGTCACTATTAAGAAAAAGTATACTCTCTCTTTAATTGATGACTTGTTTGATAAACTCCAAGGTCAAGCTACTTTTCTATGATTGAGTTGAGATTGGGGTATCACTAACATAGGGTGAGAGGTAAAGATACACCAAAAATGACATTTGGAACTAGATATGTTGACTATGAGTTTCTAGTAATGTTCTTTGGTTTCACTAATTCCCCGACGGCTTTTATGGACCTCATTAATAGGGTGTGTAGGAGTTACCTACATTACATGATCATTGTCTTCATTGAGGATATCTTGTTATATTCAAAAAAATGAGGGTGAACACATGAAGCATTTTAGGGTGGTGTTGCAAGTACTTAAGGAAAACCAATTATTTTCCAAGTATAGCAAATCTGAGTTTTTCTTTAGGTCTATTGCATTTCTTGGTCATATAATGTCTAGTGACGGAGTTGAGGTTGATCCATGGAAAACAGAGGCGGTCAAGAATTGGCCTAAACCACATACTCCAAGAGACATTAGAAGCTTTTTGGGTCTAGTGGGATATTATAGGAAGTTTGTGAATTGTTTTGCGTACATTGCTTCTTCCTTCACTTCTTTGTCCCAAAAGAGTGAAATTTTAGTGGTCGGAGGTATGTGAAAGAATCTTCCAAATCTTGAAAGTTAGGATTTCCTCCGCTCAGGTGTTAACCTTACCAGAGGGTACAATGGGTTTCATTGTATATAGTGATGCATCCCGAGTGGGATTACGATTTGTCCTTATGCAATATGGGAAAGTAGAAGCTTATGCTTCTTGACAACTTAAGGTGCATGAAAATAATTATCCAACTCGTGATATTGAGTTAGCACTCGTGGTATTTGCCTTGAAAATATGTAGGCATTATTTGTCTGGTGTTTATGTCGATGTTTGGACCGACCACAAAAGTATGCAATATGTGTTTACTCAAAACGAGTTAAATCTCCGACAAATAAGATGGTTTAAATTGTTTAAAGATTATGACATGAGTGTTCTCTACCACCCAAATAAAGACTATGTGGTTGCGGATGCTCTAAGTCGTATGACCAAGGGTACTGTGTCTCATGTGGAAGAATCCAACAAAGACCTAATGGAACATGTTCATAGTTTCGCTCGTTTGGGTGTTAGATTTGAAAATTCTCCAAAAAGTGGTCTTATGGTCCATCATAACTCCGAATCGTGTTTGATGGTTAAGGTGAAGTCTAAGAAACACCTGGAGTAATCATTGATTGGGTTGAAGGAATCTGTTCCAGGTAAGTTGAATGAGTCATTCACCTTGTAGGGGGATAGTGTATTGATGTTTCAAGGAAGGTTGTGCGTGCCCAATTTTGATGACTTAAGGAACTGGATTCTTGAGGAAGATTATGGTTCCTATTATTCCATTCATCCGGGCTCTAAAAAGATGTATCATCACCTTCGATAAGTGTTTTAGTGGCAATGCTTGAAAAGGGACATAGCGAAATTCGTTGCAAAATGTCCGAATTTCCTATAAGTTAAAGCCGAGCACCAAAATCCAAGTGGATTACTTTAAGAAATAAAACATCCCACTTTGAAATGAAAAGACATTAATATGGACTTCGTGTTATGTTTGCCTCGGACACAAAGACAAATTGACTCTATATGGGTTGTTTTGGATATGTTGACCAAATCCGCTCATTTTATTACCATCAAATCGACTTACTTAAGTGGAGGATTATGAAAGTATCTTCATAGATAATATTTTGTTTATTCATGGTATTCCATTTTTCATCATATTGGATAGGGATGCACCATTAACCTATAGGGTTTGGAGGTCATTCCAAAAAATGTTGGGTACAATGGTGAATTAAGCATCGCTTTCATCCCCAAATGGATATTCAATCGAACAGTACAATCCAAACCCTTGATGATATGCTTAGAGCTTGTATAATTTATTATAAGGGAAATTTGGATAAACATTTGCCTTTGGTTGAGTTCTCTTATAACAATAGTTACCATTCAACTATATTTATTGCTCCTTTTAAGGCCTTGTATGGTATGAGATGTATATCTTTAATTGGATTTTTTGAAGTGGGCGATTCATCACTCTTTTGTCCCAAATTCATTTATAAGTCTTTGGATAAAGTTTATATTGTAAGGAATCAAATAAAAATATCCTATAGACAGAAAAATTCTTCTATCGACCATAGGAGAACGGACATAGATTTAAATATTGTTATAAGGTGTATCTAATAATTTCACCCATGAATGGAGTGGTGAAATTTTGCAAGAAAGGGAAATTGAGTCCTCATTATGTGGATTCCTGTGGAATTTTACAAAGGGTTGGCAAGGTTGCATATGAGTTGAGATTACCTATTGAACTAGCTTCGGTTCATCTGTTGTTCCATGTGTTCATGCTTTAAAAGTGCATCGGTGATTCCGAGTCCATTCTTCCCATTGAGTGTCTAGGTGTAGATGAGAACCTCATCTCTTTGTTGATTTATGTTAGTGGTTCGAATTAATCAAATAATAAATAAATTGTTTTTTTTTAATTTATTGAATGACCCTTGAGGTGGGTCAGGGGCTTAGCAACACCCCCAGGCCTTTGCATTTCATAAAATAAAAAATTACAAGAAGGGGGACATAGACCTTACCTTCTATGATTTGGTAGGTATGTAATTGACTTATCTTAAAGATTAATCAATTCAACCTTATACAAAATGATGCACATCTAAAGAAAAATAATACCTAGAGAGGACTCCTCTCTTAATACATTTTCTAAGAAAGCATAAACTAGGGAGGCTCTCCCTTTACAAGAGTGATAAAAAAGATAAACCTATTCTATTAACTATAAAGGTCAATGAATAAGTTTGATATACATTTTCTTTCCAATCCTATGAAAAATTGAAATGATTGTTTAAGGAGGGTGTTTGATTCTCTTTACTTTCCTTCTTCTAAAGTTTTGAATGCCCATCTTCTCCAATATGTAGCTTCCTCTAATTTTTCCTTTTAATTGTCTTTTGGTGTAGAAATGTTGAGAAATTTCGATGTTGTGACTCCATTTGGCTAGCAAATCTGCTGTGTTGTTTGCTTCTCTGTATATGTGTTGGCATTGAAAGTGCTGTAATTTCTTGGTTATTTGTTGAATGTGTTATACATGTTGTTGGCATCTCCAAGGAATTTGGATTGTAATGCTAGTCCATTTTGACAGCAATTTTGAATCAACCTCCAATACAATGTCTTTGTAACCATGTTGTTCACACCACTCAAGCCCATATACTGCTGCTTTTAGTTCTGCAATATTGTTAGTACCAAAACCAAAAGGTGAAGCAAATGCAAAAAATATACTACCTTGATGATCCCTTAGGATTCCACCACCTCCAATCTTACCAGTTTCTTGTAAACAACTACCATCTGTATTGAGTTTGTATCTGCCTAGTGTTGGTTTGATCCAGCTTACCATAATGATCTTATATTGTTGTTGACTTTGATCTATAAAATTGATCAAACTGCCCCAACTATACTGCCATTGTATGTTAGGATACTCCAATTTAATAATCTGCATTGTATCTTTAAAAATACCATCTTGAACTCTGTATATGCTAGATTGCTTCCCTCCATATTTGACATCACACCTATTTTTCCATAAATTCCAACAAATAATGTTAGGTAAAGTATGAATAAATAATTTGTGTACCTCATTGTTTGTTTGCAGATTCCTCCAATATAATAGCTGGCTTCTCATATTTGTATTAACATGAACTGCTCCAACTGAAGATGCATGCTTTTTCCATATATAATTAGCAAAGTTGCCAGTAAGCAATATATGATTTATATCATCCTTGCCTTTGTTATAACAACAGTAACAATCAACTATATCCCTACCCAAACTCTGCAATGTCTCATTAACAGGTAATTTGCCCTTTAAAGCTCTCCAAATAAAGAAAGATATTTTAAACGGAATGTGTTTATGCCAAATAATATTATAAATAGGATCATGACTTCTTTCTTTCTAATAACCTCCCAAGCTGAAGAAATAGTGAATTTACCAGTTTCATCTGGTAACGATATGGCAGTGTCTTCTTTTCCTTCATTATATTTGAATACAGTCTGAAGAATATTAGGAATCAATAATGGAGGAACATGCTGTCTAATCAAACTCTCATTCCATTACCATCTATCCAAAAATCATCTAATCTACTGTTATTTAAGCTAGAAATATGATCACAGTGATTGGCTAGAGAGTCATTTTCTAACCAATTATCCCACCAAAAGCTGCAAGTTCCAGAATGAATACCCATTTAATAATAGATTCAACCTTGTGCCTATTTTTAGTTAAATATCTCCAAACAATAGAATCCCCAGAATCATATTTTTTTGCCACAGGATTGGCTCTTTGACAGTATTTGGCTTTTAAGAATTGACTCCACAATGATTTTTTGGTTCTAAATTCCCACCACTGTTTGTATTGAAAAGTTGTACAAACATCTTCCAATTGCCTTACACCAATGCCTCCTTCATTAAAGGGATAAGCAAGACTTTCCCAAGAAGACCAATGATATTTCTTCCTCTCCTTATCAGTACCCCAAAAGAAATCAGCAATAACCTTCTTAATACATTTTAGAGTAGTCTTAGGAGGAGAAATAGCTGCTAGAGTATGAACTGGAATAGATTGCAATACATGTTTAACCAAAGTGGCTTTGCCCCCAAAGTTTAAAATCTTTGCTTGCCATCCCAAGATTCTTTTGATCACTTTTTCCACAATCCCTGAATAATAGATAATTATTTGCCTTCCTATATATAATGGACACCCTAGATAGTTGATAGGACTCTCCTTCCTATCAAAACCAGTAGCTCTTTCAATATTATCAATAATAACATGATTAGTGTTGGAAGTCACCATAAAGAAACTCTTATCTTTATTCACTTGCTGACCAGATACCCCTTCATACTCTTCAATATTCTTCATTATCAGTTGAAGAGAAGTACTCTCAGTGGAAGTAGAAATAATTATGTCATCTGCAAAGCTAAGATGATTTATTTGAGGTCCATTGCTTTCCATATGAAATCCTTTATACCTTTGGTTTTTGTAAAGAAGATTAAGTTGTCTTGAAAGAACTTCAGCCCCTATAATAAATAGTGCTGGAGACAAGGGATCTCCTTGCTTTAGTCCTTTCTTAGACTGAAAAAATCCATGTCTCTTACCATTGATAACCACAGAATACCAATTATTGCTCATAATCCTCCAAATTTTGTCTATAAACACTTCACTGAAGCCCATTTTCCTTAAAACTATACAAATAGATGCCCAAGTAACTCTGTCATAAGCTTTAACCATATCAAGCTTGATAACCACATTACTTCCTTCTTCGGGTAATTTCATGCCATGGATAATTTCTTGAGCCAAAATTATATTCTCAGATATGCTCCTACCCTTGACAAAACCAGATTGATTATCTGATACCATAGAAGGTAAAACTGATGATAATCTAGTACTTAGGATTTTTGAAATGATCTTATTAATGAAGTTACTAAGGCTGATAGGTCTATAATACTTTAATCTGTTAGGATGTTCCACTTTAGGTAGTAAAACTAGGAAGGCATGAGACATATACCTAGGCATAATGTTACCAGTATAAAAAGACTTTATAACAGACATAAGATCATCTTTAATAATTTCAAAACACACTTGATAAAATTTGCCTCCAAATCCATCAGGGCCTGGGGAAGAATTAGGATTCATACTCATAATAATCCTTTTCACTTCATCCTCTGTAGGAATCTTGTCTAACTCATCATTTTGTTCTTGAGTAGTCCTATGATTGATATATTGTAGGATTTCTTCCTGTATCTTATCATTATTAGCAGAAAAAATCCCTTTGTAGTAATCACAAGCTTCTTTGGAAATATTCTCTTCCCCATGAATCCATGCACCACTGTCATCCATAAGCTTATTAATGAACATTCTCTTTCTTTTGCCTCTAATCACAGCATGGAAATATTTAGTGTTTGCATCACCCTCTTTTAACCAATGTAACTGAGTTTTTTTATGCAATATCTTATATTCCAATTTCAAATACTTGATATAATGAGCATTAACAGCATTCAACTTTTAACTATTTTCTATACTGTTATTCATAATCATATCATGTTCAGCCTTTTTCAACTCATCCTCATACTGTTTTACTTTTTCAAAAATATCACCATATTCCTGTTTTGACCATTCTCTTAGAGTTTTTGTTAACCTCTTTAATTTTGCATGAAAAATCCACATAGGATTTCCAACCACTTTCCTTTTCCAGCACTTCTGAATTGTTGCTAAGAATGTATCACTATCTGTCCAATAGTTGAGAAACTTAAAATATCTAATAATATTGGCATGATGATCACTTACATCCATCAGTAAAGGACAGTGATCAGAGCCTACTGATGGAAGGTGAGTTATACTAGAGTAAGGCATTTTTTCTAGCCACTGATCATTAATCATACCCCTGTCCAACCTTTTCCAAATCCTTGCACCATCCTTTCTATGATTGCACCATGTAAACTTCTGACCATTATAGCCCATATCAACCAAACCACAAGTTTCAATAATGTTAATGAATTCTAGACTCTTAGTGATATTATAGTCTCTACCACCAAATTTCTCATTTGAGGAGGCTATAACATTGAAATCCCCAATAATACACCAAGGATACCTAGTGTCAGACCACTGCAACATACTATCCCACAAAGGTTTTCTCAACTGATCTTTACACTTAGCATATACATAGATCATAAGAAACTTCTCACTGCAATTTTCCTGGCTCACCTCACAGGTAATATGTTGTTGATCACACTCCAAAATATCACAGGTTACTTCATTAGACCAAAATAACCAAATTTTGTTATTTGGATTACTATGACCCTGATTCATGAGCAGCCGCATTCTATAAGAATCTACTTGGGACTGGTTAGAAAAAGGTTCCAAAATAGCCACCATAGAAAAATTATGTAATTTTCTGAGATTAATCAACCTTTCTAGAGCACCAAAGGTATTAATGCTTCTAGCATTCCAACAAAGCAACTTAATCATTAGTTTCTCTACTTCTAGCTCTAGTATTAGGCTTACTAGTACTAGGATTTTTAATAGATTTTGACAGTTTCCTTCCCCTAGGTGATAGAACTTGTTTGCCAGTAACTTCAAGTATTTCATCAACATTAGAAGTACTAAGTAAAGGGCCTTTCTGAATTTGATCAGAAGTGGTGATTTCCTCCCCTGGTTCAATGCCATCCCCTAAAGATTGAGTATCAACATCATACTCATCTTCAGAATCAGGCTCCCTATACTCATCAAAATTGTCTCTTTGGTGATCAATAGGGGCTTTACCAGTATTAGAAGGATTTTTATTTTTATTAGAAAAGTTAACTTGTTGATTAGGTAGCTGAATTTTATCAGGGGGTTCCTTATCAACATTACTACAAGAACCCTGTTAAACTATTTTATTTTTCCCTTTATCATTTCTATCATGATGAAAACTAGTATCCACCTGACCACATCCAACCTCACCTCCTTAAGCTACACCAACAGTATCAATATAAAGGGGTGTAGGGGAGGGGAGCATTGAGTCAATACCTGAGTTTTTTCTTGTTTCTTGTTGATAAACTGCATTTTCAGTCCTAGAGCCTTGTACTTCCTGTCTTTTTTGTTTATTCCTGTGATTTTGATGTACCTGAATTCCTTCAACATCTGTTTGACTCTGTTCTTGCCTTTGCTGAGTGTATGCCTCCATTCCATCTACAGTAGTATTATATTCCTGCACTTCAAGATCAATATATGTATTCTTTGTAGGAATTGAAACCATACATGTTTGTGGCTGTTGTTGATGAACAACAGTCCTGTCATTGCTAAATCTAACTTGTTGATTACCACTCCTTTTTTGAGTTTGCCATTCTTCTTGGATCACTTGATGTTGATTATCAACCTGATGGTGTCTTTGTTGATTATACTCAGCATCACTTCTACCATTGTCCTTATCTTTATTAATCTGCAATTCTGCATTAACAATTTGAGCAGTATCTTTTCTAGGCTTATTTTTTTCCATCTCTTTTCTTTTTTTATTATACTCATCTCTTTGTTTAACCATACAATTAATTTCTTTATGCCCTTGATGCTTCCAGTAATAATAGTAGTCAGGAATACTATCATATTCAATCTTTTGCCACCTCCCATCTGTTATATCTTCCCCTATGTACCCCATCCAAATGTGAGGGGGTCTTTCTTTAGTTAAATCTACCTGCACTTTAACTCTAGCTTGGCTCCCTCTTGTTTTATTAATGGAGGCAGAATCAAGGTATAATACTCTACCTATAGGGGACAGTAAAGTGGTGATAAACTCCTTGTTGTAGCAATGCCAAGGTAGTTTAGGTAAGGAGATCCAAATGGGCACCAAGGGTGTTTCTTCCTCAGGTTTGAAAGTTGGTGTCCATGCTTGGATTCTCATAACTTGGACAGCTATAGTCATTCTTTGCTTAGTCCATACCATATTATAATATAATTCATTATCCAAGTCTATGTACACATGCCTAGAATTAAAATGACCAATTTTAACACCACCTGACAATTGAGTTTGAAGTATGAAATTCTTCCTAATCAAATCAACTCTTGGCATGGTGTAAATGAATTTCCCAATCAATGTAAATTTACAAGTAGATGCTAAGTCTTTAACCAATTCATCCTTGACATATAACACAGCAGGAAGCCCTTGTTTAGAGGTAATTTCAAGTTCTGTTAATTTTATACTCACACCCTTTTTAGCTTGATTATGTCTAAGTCTATCTGCATATGTTTGAACAATTGTATAGGGAGCAGGCTCAGGTATATGATCCTTCTTATTGAAGTTATTATTAGGATATTGATCATTCTTCTCATTCATCTTCATTGGGACAGGTCGATCGAAATTGCTAGATACTTTAGGAAAATTAATATGATAATCAAGTTCTGCTCTATCAATTTCTTTCATCACACCATCATTCTTAGAATTGAGAATAGGTAAAGAAGTGTTACCTTGACCATTATCAGATCTAACGGCCAATTCAGACGAGTGCATAGCAGGATTACTATTTTTGCGAGATGAACAACCTCCCTTGAATCTTGAATTCTTGTACGTCTTTGGAATTGTTGTGTTATATCTTTTTCCTTGTTCAAATTAGGAATACTTTGAGGATTTTGTACAGGTCGATGACCTTGTTGTTGTTGCACATCACGATTTCGTTGTTCTTGCTGCGCAATACCAGTTTCTCCTTCATGTCGATGGTCGACATTTTGACCTTCAATTCCAACCCCAATTTGCTGAATATTATAATCGTGAACTGGAGATATATCCCCAATATTTGAATCTTGTCTACTACCCCCCAATTGACCTGGGGTTTGGATCGATTTCTCTGCTACTTGCGCTGACTGTTGTGATGTGATTTTTTCAATTTCCATCTGTTCCTCTATTCTGCGAATTGCGTCTCCATGACTGCTAATATTGTGCCCTTTACCTAAATTGTGACGAGATGCATCAATTTCTGCCTCTACAGTCGCTTGTAAGGAGGTAGATAACGACTCCTTCGCCACTTCTTGGGATTTTGATTGAACTATAGGATTCCCAGTTCCTAAAGGTGGATCTGGGGGCCTAAATCGCTCGTCCGCTGGATTTCCAGTCATCTTAACCAACAATTATCCAAGAAAGTATCCGAATAGCTAACTTGTGCGATGAACACCTTGAGAAATTCTAGAGAAAATAAATTGAACTTGGTTTGTTTTTAAAAGATGTGCATATTCATGATAAAGGTTTTTGCTAAAAAATTGAGTTTTATGTGAAAAATGCTCTTTTGCTAAATTTTTGACTTATTTGTGTATTTGGTATAATGTAGGCTATATAAATGATACTGAGCATGTTGGTATGTTTTTAACTAAATTTTTCTATAAGTCGCTCTATATTTTATGTTGAGCTGATGTTGTTGTTGAGAAGGAAATACCTCATGTGGTATTGAACTCTTATATGAAGTAGTTGATATTTTTAGTTACTCTGCATAAATGCCATGTTAATTATGTATGTTGTTTTGTTGGGCTGCTAGAATTTTGTCACGACCCGCACGTAAACCCTAAAAGTTAGGGCAACCCTTAGGTCCACACAAGGCGTACTTGACCTTTCGAAGGTCTTGTACTAGCCTCTTAGCTATCATTCATTACATTAGACATGAAAAGTAGTGCGGAATTCAAACTTTTCACGATAAATAATTATAATGAAAAACATCTTTTATAAATACTAATGGATAGTCTCATCGTCACAAGACAACTTAAAGACACAACATAAGCATCTTAGGGTCACAACACTTTAACATTGAAAGAAAATACATCATAAGTCTTTTACAAAAACTAGAGAAACAAAGACTATATCCTTGGAATGACAAGGACAAACTTAGTTTTGAGAGAGTCGATTCCCAAGCTTGACGTCCAAAACTTCCACTTGCTTCCAACAAATACTTATATAGTATAGAGAAGTATTGGGTTCGTACAAAGATTGTGCTAAGTATGGCATATGCAAAATCATGCAAAAGAGGATATTTTAGTAGGAAAAAACACCTTCATGAATATAGAAGTAAAACAACATATAACTCATATTTAACACAAAGAATGTGAGTTATACAACTTAACACATAGATACACATTTTAATGAACTCATTACCTGTGAAGTTTCCCTAACCAATGTTATGCTAAGACTCACTAAGGTATGACGTGAAGGGACCGCCCATACAAACCCTCCAATCACACCTAATTGTTCTTCAAGACGACCATCCATAGGCTTACTTTGCACGGATAAAATGTCCACAGTTTATAGCTAGTTAATGAAGAAGAATACTTGCATTTAAGAACATCACATAAGTACCCTTCTCAAGTGGACTTCCAAGTTACACAAAGTGAAATGTGAGAGTAGCATCCCATACTAATACCCCCACATTGTGCTCCTTAAGGATTCCATGATATTAGGTACACCACATTCATCATTCATAAATTTCATCATCCTAGACATAGACTTAACATGCTTTCTTAACATTAGACATTAAATCACCTAAGTTCTTATTCATTACATAAAGAATCGTTCTTTCATTAAATAAAGATTCAACAAGCCTCCCCTTTAAAGTTTCTGCTTGTGCAATGGATAGAGAATTTACCATGCCATCACCTAACCTAAGTAGCACAGTCCTTAGGACACTTATTTCATTACATTCTTTTTAGGTGAATTAACTTTAACCAACATAGACCATGAAAGCTAGACATGGAATCTATAAAATAATCCCTATCGGATGAGGGATCCTCAATTGCCTAGAGTAAGGTCATTCTTTTAGCCTTTACATGGATTCTCTAATAGCTACACTTATGTGGGTGCATATTTAAAGGATAAGGAGATTTGTTCTTAGTGACACATTCTCTTTCTAACATGGAGTTCTCATCTCAAGAGGTACATTGGATACGACATCTCTACTGATGAAATGTAACCACTCAACAGGTCAACATACGAAGAGTATCCACCCTCCAACCTACATTAGAAAGATCTTGGGAAATAGTGAGGTTGCTACTAAACCCTTCTTCTCAACTCACGAAGAGTGTTCACCCCAAAACTCCCATATTCTCATTCATTAACTTCATTCATTCATTTAAGTATGTGTGTGTGAACACACCTTTCATACAATCTCCATTTTCATTACATTGATGTCTAGACATACTTAAACTTTAATTCATCACATTTCACACACTAACATACTTAACATGAACATATTCTTCACTTACACATAATATCATCAAGGTACAGATTTCAAACTTATAAAACCTATCATGCATAAAAATCTAATTCATCGTTTCACTTAACATCATATGCCTTCAAGGACACCTTAACAATGTTCACATTTATACAATATAACTAAACTTCAAGTAAATACAGTCAAGAATGTTGGACCAAACAACTGAAGAGCATTTCATAATAGGAACTAAAATTCTTAACAAATTTACCATCCATCCAAGCTTTCACATCCTATTCACAATTAATCTTATAATTCATCATAAAATAGCTCTTAGGGAAGTATCTAAGTCACGATATAATCCTCAAGAAACCATAACTTTCACATTTCCAAATCATACTCAATAAACCCATCTCATAATATAGAAGTTCATAAAAGGAATAAAAATGGTTTCGTAGGGGGTTTTTTCCATAAAAATCATCATTTAAAACAAAGAACAACTCATTTAAATATTTAAAACATTTTCATGCTATGACCCACACTTAGGGTCAAGGAATAAGGATGTTTGAAGTTTGTAATGGATCCTTGAATGGAAGAAGATTTAAAGATGACTAACATACCAAAATATGGATAACCTCATCAAATTTGGGGAACAAACTTGAATGATTTGATCTTCTTCTATGGAGCCTGAAGCTTCTTTAAAATGGAGGTGTTGGAGAATGGTTTATGGAGAGAAGTTTAATTTTAGCTTTAGGGTTTGAATTGATGGGTGAAATTGGGTTTAAAAGTGACCTAAAATAGTCCAATGTGATCCCTTAAGTTTCCAAAATATCCCTACACTATTTGGACCCTTTCCCAAATTCTAATTTGACATAATTACAATGCAGTCAAATCCTGGACTTTGTTGCGGGTTGTGGAGTGAGTTTCTAATTCTTGACTTCAATATTTTGAGGAATTGATCCCGGTGACACTACCGCGACGCACAAGAAGCTTCAGTTCAAGGCACGCAACGTGAGGTGGTTTCCAATTCTTGGCCTTGCATGCTACCTCGGGCCGCTCCCTTGTCCAACGTTTGGATCCTCCTTGGGTACCCTTAGGGTGGTCCCCAAGGAGTCTTAATCGAACATTTTGACCCTTGGTATGTCCCTATAGGTACTAGGGTCATCTCCATTGGCTTTAGAAACGAAACACCACCTAAAAACATGGAACAAGTACTACAAAACAATAGCATATTTCAAGGAACATTTGTAGAACGTCATGGATGTTCTTGGACTTTTGACTTCAAAAATATTAGTAGCTGACTCCTAATGCTAAAATACATCATTTTAACTCATTATTAACACATGAAACATAGGTGAAGGTATAGATAAACCTATTTCATTTCGAGGGTGTAACATATTGAGTCTATCCTTTTCTCTACAAAATATTTTAGTGTAATTCAGGGATGAATGTTCCTAGGGGGTGGATAATGTAACACTCAAAAAGTCCATTACCTAAGAAAGAGACTCAAATATTGAACTTAACCTTGAAAACTATTACTTATTCCAAAATAATTATTGTAAACTATTTAGGAAGTTTTAGAGTCAAGGCGTCAAGAGACATCTATTACGTCCAAAAACTAGCGCAAAATGAACTAGTAGATGTCCCTATGTTGTGTGAAGATTTGAGAGTGTCATATGAAGTCTAAAACTTGTATGAAGAGCTTAAATAGGCGAAATATACTACAACAGGTCCAAACATCAAGTAAAAACTCCCCAAGGCCCCCCTGAATGGTCCTTGAGAAGGTCCCCAACAATGGCGAGAAAGCAGCCAAAGCAGCTTCTGGCAATCAAGATGTGGAACCAGCCGCTTGTCGCGCAGACAACACAAGGAAGGCAAAAATTTGCCTCCGACGCGGGGACTCCACGAGGTCCACATCCTCAACCCGTATTGTTGGAAAAAGATATGAAATTTCCCCACGACCTGCAGCGACTTCCCATATTTGTTCGCGTCGTTTTTAAGTTTACTTGACTTCACAAAAACACTCATTTAAGCAAGGGGTATTTTGGTTAATTTATAGGACGATAATATATTGAATTTAGGTCAGTTTTAAGTTAACTTTTTACTCACTCAAATCAAATCCCCAAATTAAAATTCAAAAGCTCTCACCTCTCTCTACTTTCTCTCTCTTTGCATCCTCCATTGAAGGATCAAGGAAGATTGGAGAAGAATACCATGTTCTCAAATGTTGTTTTCAACTTTTTTTAATCAAGTATTAAAGTATGGGGTATTCACTCTTTGGATTCTTTTACCCAATAGGTCCTTCCAAACTTGATTTACTAATAACCCTATTCTTAGGGTTTTTCTCTACAAATGATTTTTTCTTCTAAACTTGAAATTGATGATTATTATTTATTGTTATTTCCTATGACTAATTAAGTAGATTGTTGAGTAATTGATATTTATCAATGATAATTTCGTTTGATTCATGTACTTTAGCCAATTGCCCCAAATCTTGGATCTTACTTATAAATTGATGGCAATTGACAAATCTTTTTTTTGTTAAACTCGTCGTAGCTATTCAAATTTATTCACGGGATGCCTAGGGTAATGCATTTTTGGGATTTTATCAATTTCTTTAAGAGTTCTAGATGAAATCTTTCCCCCCTAGACCTATGTTATGAATGAAGTTTATTGGGATAGGAATGATGGAATTGACCTAGTTATTTTATTAATTACTATTGAATGATGTTACTACACCTATTATTGGATGAAATTGGTTGGTTGATTGTAAGATCATCATGATGTCTATTTAAGGATATTGGGTAAGTCTTTGTTATCCTATGTCATTATATCAATTAAGATGACTTGTACTTGGTGATGAAGTTCAATTGAAGTGTGTCTTGTGATTTTATCAATTAGAGTTCGTATGATGATGAAATTGAGATATCTTGATTATATTATTATGAGATTATTCTTAAGACGAAATTATATAAGGTTGGTTATGGAATACCTCTGTACCTTATTATATTATTTTGATGTAATGTGCTAATCTCAAATGTGAAGGGTTGTATTCAAAGGTGTTCTCATGCAATTCATATTTAGTTAATGACTATGACTATACAAGGAGATTTTCTCCAATGATGTAAACTAATTTATAATTTTTAAAGAAATATATTTCAAAACGGACTCTAGCTTAGCATCGAGTGAACTAATAGTGAGAAGTGTCCCTTCCCACATAGAAAAGATAGGTTCACTATTGTACTCATGAGATTGAAGACTATAATGCATGTAGCATTAAGAGATCCCAAAACAAGTCTCCTAGTTCTTGAAATATGTTTCCCCTATTAGAAGACAAGCTAGTGGTTCCACATAGATGTTATGTTCATGTATTGGTACTACTATGGCAAGTAGTCCACCATATCTCGGTGTAGGTTTCCATGAAACCGGATTCCATATTAGCTCATGTGTTTTATCTCTATTAATGCAAGATATTCACAAAATTAAAATGGCGAATTAAAGTGAACTCTAACTAGGAGGACTTATGGGGTTTGACTTAGTCTAGGTAGGGGTATGGGACTCCACCTATACATTCAACTGGTTGGTCTTAAGGGAAATCCTAGGAAGTGATTCTTATCTTTTTATTCTCTTATGTGATAAATGTTATGCTTATGTTGATTCTTCATGTTAATGGTCTATATTGCTAAATATATGGATGAATACTTATAATGTTATGAACGTAAAGATAGACATTATTCGTGATCCTTTGGTAAGTTTGCTTTGTTGGGTGAGGTTATGTGGATTCACTTGACCATTTCACTAGTAGATTTGAGGAGACTCGCTGAAACCAGGCAAACAGTCCACGGTCGGACATAAGGCCACGACACCCTTCACAAGCCGTGGTTGCTTCCGTGAAACCTAAAAAGTAATCCTCTATCCTAAGTGAAGGAAAACGGTAAACTTCACAGTATCTAAACCTTCACAAGTTCCACGAAGTACAACATAGAGGAAATTGACAAGAACTAGATGACAGTGGACTAAGAACAACGACCCATTCTAGAGACATTAGTCCTTGTGAACTGTTGTCGCATCATCCGTGGTCGGGCCTCATAAGATTTAAGTAGGGTCATTTTGGTCTTTTCCCTATTCTTTGACACCTAAATTACGTTGTTTAACCCCTAACCTATGTAGTTTTTTTTATTCTGAGGCTAGTTTCTTTGTCAGAACTTACCCTAAACGAATCATTCTAAAAAATCATTCAAACGTAGGCAATAAATGTAGAAAGAGGCATAAATTTTCAGGAGTACAACTAGCATGTTTATTTTAAATTTCAGCCCCAAATCGAAGGAGTTCTTTGTATATTTCATCACAAGGTATGCGAGATTTTAGTAATAAGTTCCTTACGCTCATTAGGTCCATAGAATATAGTCATATTCTTAAACCTTTCGTATTGATAAACGTAGGGTTTCTAGAGCTTAGGGAATTGTTGTGATTTTATTTTGGACCATTTGTAATCTGATTTTTTGATGTTGTTGTGACATTGTTGTTTAGTTCCTCGAATGAAATTGAGAACATTAGTTGTGTTGATTGGTTAACTCATGAACTAGATTTGTCAGGTAATTTTATACAAATATATATTCATTAATTTTCAAATGTTTCATTATCACTACTTAATGATGTATTTTATGTTACCGGGTTAGAATCTTGAGCTATTGCCACGACCCGAGAGTGCACCCTAGAATAAAAGGCATTCGCGGATAGCAACATTGTGTACTTGACCTCTCAAACGTATTGTACAAGACCTTTGACATTGTTCATCGCATACATGTTTAAAAGTAGTGTCGGAACTAAAACTTTTAACGCAAAATATTACTTCAAAATATCTCTTTTACAGAAAATCATAGGGAAAGGCTAAGCCTCAAAGTCGACATCTAAGTCGGACAAATATCTCGAGTCACATCCCAAACATCAACAAAATAGAATTATCTAATTCTATTACAATGTTTTTAACAAAGAAAACTAAATATAGTTGTGTCCTCAGATCTATTGAGAACATACCTCAACATTGCTTACATGAATAATAATCCAAGCTTCTCTTCAAAGACTCCTCTTAAATGCCACCTACACATTTAGACATAGACAAAATATACAGAAATACTACATTAGAATGCACTAAGTATGGTGTAATGCATAATATTATGCTAAAAGTGCATTTGTATAAGACATGCTTTTTTTTGAGTAAAACTTCATAAAACAAGTTTAAGAGATCACATTAAGTCAACATAATCATAAATAGTCACATTCCACCATATAGTATCAATATCACTTCAAAACACATAACATGACACTCTCCTACAAAAGGTCCTCCTAAGGCTCACTTGATTGAGTCATGAATGGGCCGCCCATACAACCCCTTCACACACCTCTTAGAGATCCTAAAGTATTACCAAGATTAAATTAAAGAATTGCCTAAAGTTACTCTAAGACTCACCAAAGTAACCCATGAAGAAACCACCCATACACCCTCTCCAACCTACCTAAGAAATCCTCAAAGCTACCGTAGACAAGTACTTTTCCATTTGCCTGCATTAAACTTAAGTCACTACGTTCATTAAGTCATTTAGGAGACATTCCACAATTATTGACTTTCACATAATGGTGTTTTAAAAGACCTAGGGAACCTACATACAAATATTTTTAAAGCCTACACGTTCTATATCTAGATAGTGTTCCATTACACTACCTAAAATTCATAGAACATATCTCACACTAGAATGTATCCCACATGATGAGAATAGGAAATAACTTACATAGACCATACTATTTAGGCATGGAATCCGGATTCATCCCCACCTTGTTAAAGATTGTTTTACTTGCAAAGAAAAGAACTAGAACACAACCTATGTTGGCACATTGTTAATGAATATCAAGGGTTTCTTTGTACTCTAGCCTCCTTTTCTAGAGATAATCCACAATAATATTCTCTAGGTGCTAACAAAATCATAATACAGCTCCATATCTTGTTCATAACAAAATTATAATACACCTTACCAAAGACGGCCCACCAGGGCTGCCTACATTGGTTACTAGGATAGATCAATGACTTTCCTAAGGATGATTTCATGCCGTTCCAGACAACAACCCCTAAGTCGACCACATACATAATATGGACACCATTACGACTTTTGACTTCATGGATATCATAACCTTCTTTCTAAAAGGTTCTACATAAATGACCTTCTTAACCTTATACACTATCATATTCCATCATGCATATACATTCATGAAAAAGGTTTTTTACCCTAATAAGTAAAGGATTCATATTCATATTCAGACTTTTCATGTATTGAGAATGGGACATAGGTACACCAAAAAATCGGACACTTCCTTATAATTTTATCACATGTATGATATCATTCAAGTAGAAGATAGGGTCAACTACGTATACTACTAGGCTCCCTACACATTCCTATAGAAATATAATCATATTTTATCATAAGACTCATATATTCAATTAGGAAGACTCATATTTCAACATAAAATATACATATATAACGCATCACTATAGCCTATCATGACCATATTTGATCACTTAGAAGAACACATACTTTGACTTCACATATACACATAAGTCATATAGATCTTCATTGTAGGCACATATTGAAGTTATAACATGATAATGTAATATTACTTAAGTAATTCCAGCAAGACCACATTGTTTCACAGTTAATTAAGTAATGCCGACGAGGCAACATTATTCATACGTATAATATATAAGCACCGCCACTATAACTGGATCATTCCAAACATCATAATTGGAATACTATCCTACGCAATATAGAGAAGGTTAGGTAAACATATCACCAATCCATCTCACTACTCCAATCCATAGAAAATTCAACTAATTCAATACACAAAGGCTCATATCAATATCCATGATCGCCAACTCAATCCAATAATCACAATATACAATGAATACAACAAGACCCAATATGATAATCATAAAATTAAGATATCCTATGTATTATAACATAGTTGATACATATATAAATAGCCCAATACAATGTACATATGAAATCAATACATATGACGCATGATCAAATCACCCATAATATAGTAAAAATAGAATTTTATATTTTGCATGGGTAAATAAGATATTTTATCTAAAATAATTCATTAAATATCAATTATATCATAAATAATTGTTTCTATTCATTTTATGCTTGAACCTATGGCTAGAAGATAAAATCGAAGAAATCATGTTTTTCATCATCGTTGAAAACCATTGAAATGGACTCCTTGAAGAAAGAGGATACAAGGATGAAACACCATGCCATGACTATGATTAAAATCCCACAAAATTGAAGGGGAAAAACTTAGAAAAATTATCTTCTTCCATGGAGGTTCCAACTTTCATGAATGGAGGTTTTCGGATGGAAGAGAAAGAGAGGTTTTGTTTTGGACTGCAGGGTTTTGATTTGAATGACGAAATGGGGTTTGAATAGGCTTAATAACCTCCTATAAGAACCCGAAATATACAAATGACCTTGCACTTTTATAACCATGTCTACCCAACTTAAATTTCTTGAACTTTCATTGAGAAACAAGTCTGCAACGCGGAGCTGCTCCGACATAATTTTTGAAATTAAATTCCAAAACAATAGAGTTCGCGTTGTGTCCGCGGCGTGGAACATTTTTTCCCTCCATGAAACAGGACCGCGATGCGGACTGGTTTCGACTTAGTGCAAATGCTGCTGCTTTGGGTAGCTTGCTAGTTTAAGGTTTGGGACCTCCTCAAGCACGGCTATGCCGGTCCTTTGGGAGAAGTATCCGAACATTTCAACCCTAAATACGCTTTTATAGATAGTAAGCTATCCTCTAAATTTGAACTACAAACAATACATAAAACATGACAAGGCAAACTAGAACATACAAGCACGTCTCAAGGCAAAACTTTCAAAAGTCTTAAACGTTCTTAGACGTTTGAACTCCAAAAACTTCCAATATTTTATTAATTCCTAAAAACACTATAATTATCAATTTAATGACTTTAAAATCTCATGGCATACGTGTTAGGCTCTAGCTTCACCTAAGTCAATTTAGAGGTGTTACAACTATCTAGTTTTTGTCGTTTATGTTTTATTGTACACATTCTTGTTAAGAGTAGGCTTACTATTGAATGAGACTAGGGTCAATCACCCTCATATTTTTAGATCTACGTTCCCCAACATGCGTATAAGTCTCTTCTGTTGGGCATCATTTATAGTGATCACTCAAGTCCTACTTTTATACTAGAGTCATGTATTATTTTTTTGGTTAATTGTAGCTCCCACATCTAGATCCTAATGCATTGACAAAGTTAGCATATTATGAATTTTTGTCATTTAATTAAGTTTAGTTCATATTCAAATTGTTCAATATATTTATCCTGTTTGTCTACATTAGTGCTCAGTATGCTTTATTTAGTTATGTATATTGTTAAGCTTTATCCTATCATGTCTACTAAATAACATTCAATTATTGAAGTATTTTCTTTGCTATATTTTCTTGTGATGTAGGTTTAGATCATCAACAGTAAGATTGCATGTACATCGATTGACATTTTAATATTCACCATTAGCACTGATGAGTCCTCATCCTTCGAGGACGATAGGCATTTTTCTTTACTTTCAGTCTCTCTGTTTTCATTTTTCTAGAGTAAGCCGGGGCATGTCCGGGCATCTCTAGTAAGTTAGAGGAATATTTCACACATATTTTAGACTTAGTTTTAGCTTTGATTTTTATCTTTTAGTTTTTATTAAACACTAGTTTATACATTAAGACGGTATTGGGTATTAATCGTTTAATTTTATATCATGTACAAAGCCTCTACAATGTATTTCTTACTTTTGTTTCTCTAGAATGCTTATTAAATATCCACACAGATTTCTTTGGTTATTCCTTATCCTAGGTCAGTTTATTACGTCAAGGGGGTAGCCTCAGGGCATGACAAACTTGGTATTTTAACATTATGTTTTCCATTCCTAGGATGTCTATATAGATACACTATGTAGAGTCCTTTTCATGAGTGTAAAATGAAAAACATCTAATGATAAGGAGGCTATGAAGTGTTTTAGGTAAAAAGTTCACCTTCTTATTTAATGTTATCGTGTGTGGCTATGATATTCTATCTAACTCAAATTTATGTGTTTCACATCATGCCATATCGTAGATCTTATGCAAGGAATGTTAATGTCCGTAATAGTTTAACATTTCCTCTGGTTTTAGACCATAAGGTATAAAATGCTGAGTTTCGGATTGCTATTATTCTTTATGTCCAAATTGTAGCACACTAGAACATTCAAAACTTTCCAGTTCTTGCAAATACTAGTTATTGATCAAATGGAAGCTAGGTTATGTGATTTTTTAAGGACGACTCCATCGGAGTTTCTATGGTCTCATGTTTATCACTACCCCTAGAACTTCATTGATGATGTCAACAAAATATTTGGAGTGATGTTACTGACTAGAAATGACAGAGCAGACCTGATATACTACCAAATAAAGGATGTAGGTAACATTTGGCTCACTTATTTGAAGGAAAACAGGGGTACGAATGTAGCTCCTTTGACTTGGGAGTATTTTACTGTAGCTTTATTGGACAAGTTATTTTCTAGATAGTTTTGAGAGGAAAAAGCTCAGCATTACATGAATTTGAGGCAAGTTCATATGACAATCAAAAAGTACGAACTTAAGTTCACCCAGTTTTGCCAGTATGATCCCCATATGGTTGTTGATCCTAGGGCACGGATTCGTAAATCCTATTTGTGGTATATATGTTAGTGAAGACAAAGTGCTGAATCAATATTTTTATATTACATTAACATCTCTACGTGAATGACTCATGCGAGGGATAAAAAGTTAGGGAACATTGCAAGGAAAACAAGAAGGCTCGTACATGTAACTCTGATTACTCTAAACTCAAATTAGGTGGTGGAAATCGCTCGCAGTTTCTGCAAATGTCTTCAGCTCAATTACCTTCATCAACTAGTGCTCCATACCCATGTTTCAATAGCATAATAAAGGTCGGGCATCAATATCTATGTATTAAGGGGCGGTTTCAGGTACTAGAACAAACCGAACAAGTCCAAAGTGTTGTAGGAACTACCCGTGAGAGTTTCCATAAATAAAGGAAGGATGTTTTGGGTGTGGTAAAATATTGTCACGGGTTGAGAGAGTATCATTCTTCTGAACAAGGTCAAGGAGGCTAATAGTACTATGTACAATGCTAGCAACACTAATATGGTGCCTTAACTTGTACAGATGTTGTCAGCGCAAAAATGGGTTGTATGTTCTCTAGGGTCACTATGACTAGGAAGATTTTTCCTGGTGTGGTCTCTTTATGTTGTGAGTCTTTCAATTAGATGTTTATACTTTATTAGATCCAGGGTCTATTGTTTCCTTTGTAACTCCGTATATAGTAGTAAATTTCTGTGTTAGTCCAGAAAATCAATCAAAACCTCTTAGTCTCTATCACTGTTTGTAACCTACTTATCGCTAGACAAGTATGCATAAAATGCCTTTTAACAATCTCTTCGAAACACACCTTAGCAGATCTTGTATAGTTACAAATGGTAGTCTTTGGTATCATTATGGGCATGGATTTTTTACATTTATTATTTGCCTCAATCGATTGTAGAACAAGGATCATTCGTATTAAGTATTCTAATCATTGACTTTGGAGTAGGAACCGTCACAAATAAATAAGTATAAGATTTACTTTCAAGTCAACATAAACGTATATAAGTCACATTACACAATACAGAATCAATATCAATTCAAAACACATAAACATGAGACCCTCCTACCAAAGGTTATTCTAAGGTTCACTTGAGTGTGTTATGAAGCGACCACCCATATTACCCGTTCACATACACAAAAGTGATTCTTTTGACTACCTAAGATAAAATTATTTCCATTACTTGCATTTAACTCCTTACCTAGATTTTACTCTAGGACTCACGTAAGTAAGAGATGAAGAGACACCCATACACCCTGTCCAAGCTTACCTAAGATATCCTTAAAGCTACTCCTGATGAGTAATTTTCCATGTACATGAATTTAACTTGAGTCACTATGTTCATTAAGCCATTTTAGAGACATTCAACAACAAAGGACTTCACATAATGGTCTTGAAGAAGACCAAGGGAACCTACACACTAACATATTCAAATCATACTAGTGCAATGTCTTGATAGCGTCCTATTACACTATCTCAACTTTGTAGAGCCTATAAAGTACAATAAAGTATCCCACAAGGTGAAAATATGCAATAATGACATGGACTATACAAGATAGGCATGGAATCCGTAGTCTACCCAACTCTAATTTAGGGTGTTCTACTTGCCAATGGTAGAACTAGGACACATCCCATTTAAGAACATGGTTAAGGAATATTTAGGGTTTCGTTGTACTCTAATCTCATCTTAAATTGATCCACTACCCAAGCATACTCACTCGGTTCTAGTCTTTTTTCTCATTATGTAATTCAATCTAAGGAACATATGAAGTAGAACATTATAGAAGTCACAACCATATCATAGTACATCTTACCAATGGGGTCCATCATTCACACTAGAAGGATATCATTATTGGTTTCAAGTTCAACAATATTATAACCTTCTTTCTAGAAGGTTCCACATAAATAACCCTCTTAACTATGTTCAAGGTCATTTATGTGGAACCTTCTAGAAATATGGGGGACGCACAACAACACCAAAATGTGGGCTGCCTCGTCATCTTGTTTGGCCCATGTTTTGGTCCTCCTTGGGGACCCTTAGGCTGGTTCTTGAAGCTTTATTCACAGACATTTTGACATTTTAGAAGGATATGTGTACGAACCATCAATACTAAATTTTACCCTCATACCATACCCAAAACCTCTACTATAAAACAGTAAGACACACGAGTTCAACTTTGACTAGTTTCTGAACGTCTTGGACGTTTCACATCCAAACTCTTCCAAACTCCACAAACTGATTTTTAACGTTATTATTAACCATTTTATGATTGTACAACCTCATGACATACATGTTAGGTTCGTCCTTGAATAACTATTGCTTCATTTTTAACACTTGCAAGAGATAATACTCAAGACTATTAGTTCCTAACCATACAACACCATGGAAAATACACACATATATAGGGGAAAACATCAATTCCAAATAATCAGGAAATTGAAAACACAACGAGAATATTGAAACTAATGTACAACTCAGAATGTAATACGACTTACATTTTTATTTTTATAGAGGAGGAACTCCTTCTTCACCCATTATCTTGCTTGTATACATCTTTAATAAACACATTAAACCATTTTTAATAAAAGGATAATTTAGTCAAATTTTCAAATTCCTTATAGTGAAGTACTAAATTCCTTGTAGTTAGGAATGCTAACTAACACACTAAGACAACATTTATGCAATTTATGACAATATGAATGAAAAAACCTTATAAACTCATTGTATAACATACACATTACTTTATGAAATGCACAATGCAAGGAGATCAATGAAATTCAGTTTCAACTAGACTACTACACATAATCCAACATGCAACATGTTACAACGACTTTCTAACTCTCAACCTTGAATTGAATAGAGGAGAAGAGATAACAAAATCACAAATCTAAAACTCACCATACTGCCCAACTTAGAAGGAACCTATTAGTACACATGAGGGAAATTATAACTTACCAACATCATCATCTAAATATACCCTTGTATTTTTGAGAGCATAGAAGTGATTCTTTTTTAGAGAACCACTATCTCGAACACTTCGCGGATCTTGCTTGACCTCTCTTCCTCTAGGCCCAATAGTAGGACAATACCTCACCTTATGACATTCCTTATGACAACCTAAGCAACCTCCTGTACCGGCTAGGCATTTATTAAAGTGATTCTTCCCGCACTTAGCACAAGTAGGATTAACACCTTGAGAAATACTACAACCCTCAATCTTGACCTTTGGAGTACTAGATCAATCTTTGATTGGAGACCTCTTCTTAAACCTCGGTTGGCTTTGCTCATCCACTCTACCCCTTTTAAAATTTTTAGAGATCCTTCTAAGCATAGACTTCTCAATGGGTTGTACATACATCATAAGCCTAGACAAATTCATTTCATTGTGGAGCATGGTCGTACGACACTCTTCTTTATCATTATCGGAAACACTGGTCACAAATCTACTCATCTCATCCTTAAGGTTAGACACCAAAGATAGAGCACAACTAGACAACAAGGTGAACTTCAAAAAATACTCTTCAAAACTCATGTTCTCTTGTCTAAGGTTAATGAACTCCTCAACCTTCACCTCCCTCCTATGATGGGAAAAGTACTTATTTAACAAAGCCTCTTTAAAATTATTACAATCTTTGAGACCCGACTCAACCGGACTGTCATTTTTCCATTGAGTGTAGTACACTTTATTAACTTCTCTTGATTGGCATGAGGCAAACTCTACCTTCTCCCTAGAAGTCACCCCCATAAATTCAAAAAATTGTACCATCTAGCAATCTTGGGGATCTTATCCCACCTTAGAGCTAAGAAAGATAAAAGGATTTATTCTCACAATGTCTCTCAACCTAGAGTTCATTGTACTCTTAATAGAACTGACCCTTTGCACAACACCCCTATTCATATGAGTTATCATGGGTCGGGTTAAAGCAAGTAGAGCATCTCTAATCTCCCCATTATTTATGTCTGGGGGAACCACCGTAACCTCATTACCTTCTTCTCTAATAGGGACTTGATCACCTTGGGGAGGAACATGGACACCTTAGGGATCTGGAATTCCTTATGGACCTAATCCACCTTGGGGAATGCCCTATTCTACTCCTTCCACTTACAACCTCCTTTCCTCCATTCTACTTGTAGTCATCTTCTATAATACCATGAAAAAATATTAGGAATAGACACTTACAACCTCAACTCTATAGGCACAATATATTATTGATGAAGAAAGTAAAACTCTATCGTCCTATACACTCTCGCTCTTAGATGTGTCGCGACTCACACTGATGAATAAGACTCTACTAGATGTGACTTTAATGAGATTACAGATTCTAAAAGACTACTTCATACCCAATGCTCTGATACCATGTTTTTCACGACCCGAAAGAACACCCTTGAAGATATGACATTCCCTCAGATCATAACACATCGTACTTTATCTATCAAAGGTCTTGTACAAGACTTTTGGCATTTTCATTACATACGTGTATGAAAAGTAGTGCGGAATGAGAATTTTTCATACAATCGAATAGTACTTCAAAATATATTTCATAGAAAATCATAAGGAAAGGTTAAGTCTCAAAGTCGTCATCTTAGAAACACGAATATTTTGGGTCATGGCCTATACTTCCACAAAATAGAAATATATAAATATAATAAATTGATTTAAACAAGGAAAACTAAACATTATGATGTCCCCGAATCTAGTGAGGACATACCAACACTATTCTTGATTGGATTGATTATATCCAAGCTTCACTTCAATGACTCCTCTCAATTTGCACCTACTCCTTTAGAGACAATATAAAATATATGGAATTAGTAGATTAGAGTGATCTAAGTATGGTGACATGCAATCAAAACCCTTCGAAAAGGACATTTGTATAAAACATGCTATTTTAGAGTAAAAATTCATAAACAAGTATATGAGTCACTAACAAGTCAATATAAACATATTTAATACGTATTCCACAATATAGCATCAATATCACTTCAAAACATGTAACTATCAGACCCTCCTACCAAAGGTTATTCTAAGGTACAATTCAGTGAGATATGAAAAGACCACCCGTACAACCTCTTCACGTACACCAAAGTGATTATTTAGACTACCTAAGATAATATTATTCCCATTACATACATTTAACTCCATACCTAGAATTGCTATAAGAATCATCTGTGTAAGACATGAAGAGACCGCCCATAGAACCTCTCCAAACTTACCTAAGAAATCCTTCAAGCAACTCTACTTGAGTAATTTTCCATTTACATGCATTTATCCTTAGTCGCTATATTCATTAATCCATTTAAGAGACATTCGACAACTAAGGAATTTCACATAATGTTCTTGGAGAAGACCTATGAAACCTTAACACTAGCATCTTCAAATCCTACTTGGCAATGTCTAGATAGCGTCATATTCCACTAACTAAACTTTGTAGAACCTATCAAATAGTAGAATGTATCCCACATGATAAGAATAGGAGATAAATGACATAGACCATACTAGCTAGGCATTGAATCCTGAGTCTACCCTTCTCCAATACAGGGTGTTCTACTTGCCAATGGCTGAAATAGGACACATCCCATGTAAGAACGTATTTAAGGAATATCGAGGGTTTCTTTGTACTCAAACTCATCATAAATAGAGATACTATGCAAGAATATTCACTTGGTGCTATTCTTTGTTCACATATAGTAATTCAATCTAAGGAAAATATGAAGAGGTACCATATATAAGTCACAACCAAATAATAATATACCTTTTACATAGGTGTCCATTTGGAATGCTACACAATGGTTAAATGGAATAAATTAATGACTTTCATAACGACGATTTCATATTGTTCCATCCAACCAACCCTTAAGTCCATCATTCACACAAGAAGAATACCATTACGGCTTTCAACTTCAAGGATATCATAACATCCTTTCAAGAAGGTTCCACATAAATTACACTCTTAACTATGTTCAAGGTCACTTTTTAATCATACATATACATTCATGACAAAGTTATTTTAGCCTACTAAGTCAAGTCAAATTCATGTTCTTCTTGTATCAAGTAAAGAATATAGCTCTACAAAAACAAAACACACTTCGTTATCATCTTAACATATGTTCAATATCATTCAAATAGAATATAGGGTAAACTAAGCATACTTACAAGTCGCCCTACACATTTCTATAGAAACATCAATATAATCCATCAGAAGTCTAATATTGTCAACTAAGAGGATTCATACTCCAACATCAAGTATACACATATAAGGTATTTCTATAGCATATCATGATCACATATAATCAATTAAAAGAACACATACTTTGAATTCACATATATACATCAGTAATATAGACCTTCTTCATGATTATATATCAAAGATATAACATGAATATATTATAATTGATAAAATAATGTCGGCAAGGCCATATTGTTTCGCAATTCATAAAGTATTGTCGACAAGGCTGTATTATTCACAAGTATAGCACATAAGCACCGGCACCAAAAGTGGACCATACCAAACATCATAATTGAAACACCTACACAACACAATATAGAAGAGGTTAGGTCAACATACCACCATTCCAACCACAACACCTCCAATCCATAGCAAATTAAACAAATTCAATCCACAAAGGCTCTAACGAATCGCCATAATCATTAATTCAAAACAATAATCAAAATATACAATGCTCCAACATAATACAATATGAAATTCATCAATTTAGGACAACGTATTCAATACGATTGAGGCATGATCAAATAACCCATAATATAGAAAAAATAAGAAAATCATGATTTGCATGGGTTCATAAAAATTTTAGTCTAAAATAATTCAATTAACATCAATTCGGTCATAGATCATTGACTCAAAACATTTTAAGCAAGAACCCATGGCTAGGAGTTGAAATTGAAGATTTAATTTTTTTATCATCTTTGAAAACCATTGAAATTTACTAATTCAATGTAAGATAATGAAAGTATGAAACATCATATCTTTTATGACGTAAAACGCACAAAATTGATGGAGAAAAACTTGAAAAAATGGTCTTCTTTCTTGGAGCTTCAAAGCTTCATCCTTGGAGGTCGTTGGAGATAAGGAATGGAGAGGTTCTGTTTTGAGTTTATGGTTTATCTTTAATTGTTATGTTTATAAAATGACTCAATAAATTTCAATAGTTTATCCTTAAATTGTCCAAAAGACCTCTGCACTTAATGTACATTTTAATCAATTCAAATTGGACTTAAAAAAGACAAGACAAAAGCTAAGAAGTCATTGCGCTTCACTGCTCACCTCTGACTCTTGGTTCTGGATAATTTTAAGACATAATGGTTTGTGATGGCCCCACGTTGCGGGGAAAACTTTTTCACTTTTAGGTGATGTTGGCGCTACGCGCAGCCACATCCAAATCTTGGTTGCCTGTGCGACTTGCTTGGCCCATGTTTGGGTCCTCATGGGTGACCCATAGGCTGGTCCCCTAGGTTCCGTTTTTGAATGTTTCGACCCTGTACATGTCACTCTATGTGTAGGAACAATCAATACTAAATTTTACCATCATATCATTCGCCAAAACTACACTACAAAAAAACTAAATCACACTAGTTCAACTTCGACTAGTTTTTGGACGTCTTGGACATTTCACTTCTAAACTCTTCCGAACTCCTCAAATTGACTTCTAACCCGATTATTAACAACTTTAGGACTTTATAACCTCATGAAACACATGTTAGTTTATAGCTTCACTAAATTAGGTGTTACACAGTCCTTAAAGATAGATAAAGAGAAAGTTGAAATCTTGGAACCCGAGTGACCTTGAATATTGAAATTCAATGGAGCATTTGGGAATAGAAAGAAAGGAGAGAGAATGTGGGTATGGGAATTTGGGGTGTTAGGTTAGGTTATTGAAGCTTAGGTCGTTATATTGACCCTTAATTAACTTAATTAGACAGCACCTAACCCTAAATTAACCACTTAAGCAACTAAAAATATAGTTCCCTTAATTTAAAATTAAGCAACAAAAATAAACTCCCACCTAAGAGACCTCGACCTATGATCCATAGACGCCCCTGTATAGCACACGCGTCTTTTGGTTCAGAGACTGTTCTTTTGGACTAGTTTGAGAATTTGGCTAAGTGTTGGACCACGGAGTCATCCACTGCACGCCGATCATACAACGGCTCGTTGTTTGGCATCAAGGATGGGTGCTGTAAAAATTACCTTTTTGGGTCAATTGAAAAAGTTCTCTCGATGGACCCTTAGGGTGGTCCTTTAGGAGTCGTATGCAAAATTTTCTACCCTAAACACGCTCTTCTATATATTTGACAATACTTTATCAATTTTTATTATATTCTGACTTCTAAACCCCACTGAATCAAGCCCATGCACACTCATGCACAATTCATAATTCATCATACGTCATGGATGTTCTTTGATGTTTTGACTCTAACATTTCCTAAACATTTTAAATACCTATTTTTTATGCCCATAAAAAGTGTTACAAGTATTAGTGCATCCCGTGAGGTTATAGATTAGGACTTTGACTTTCAGAGTGTTCCAAGCAGTCCATCCAGTCTTCAACATTTCCTTATTAAAGAAGTGTGTGGGTGATCCAACATTCATAGTACCATAAGAAAGTGTGCTGTGAAGGATAGTCTCACTTATGAAGAGGTTCTAGTTTAAATTCTTGATTCTCAGGTTTGAAGGTTGAGAAATAAATAAGTCTATTCAGTTAAGGTATTGTGGAAGAGTAAATCAATAGAGGGAAATACTTGGCTAGCAGAAGCAACCATGAAGGCAAAGTATTCCCCTTTTTTTATTTTTGTTTTATTTCCAGCGTGAGGAAATAGTTTCTCTCTGGTATTTCGGCTTCTCATGAGTAACCTCGGTCTTACTATCATGTTCCTTCATGTATGCCTGCATTTCAACGTATTTGCATATTCTTGGAACTTACTTTAATTAGATTTGAGATACCAATACATAGTGGTAGGGTTTGCAGCAATTTCCCTCGCTATTTATGCTTCTTTTTGCTTCAATTTAGGACGACTATTCCCAAAGGGGAGATATAGTAACATCTAAAAATTTATCAGACTAGATCACAAGAAAAGTGGGTGAACCACAACAAAGTTCATAGACCGTGAATACAACTACTATGTGTCGACATGTCTGTGTGTTCACACTATTCGTAGAAAGAGTGGAAAACGAGACCCATCACAAGCATCCACACGAACTATGGGGAGACTCGTGAAAGCCCAAAAGAACTCACCATGATAAGAAATCAGACCATATAGCCCTTTATTGACCGTACTAGCTTTTGTGAATCCTAACGATTGGCCCTAGCCCAGTTGAAAGACCTTGTTGACCCTAATGATATGCGATCCTTCATATGTTCTGTGAAATATACCAATGAGGGATAGGAAAGAACCAGATGTCACATCCCAAGACCACACCCTAGAAATTAGGGTAAAATCTCGAATTGTAACCTATATACTCAACCTCTCGAAGGTCTTTACAAGATTTTCATATCATTTATTGCATAAACATATTGAAAAAAAGTGCGGAATTAAAAATTTTCACAAAACATAATATAGTCTTAATAATCTCTTTAATATAAAAGTAATAGGAAATACTAAGTCCAATCTCATCATATTAAGACACAAGAATACTTGGGATGCGACCCATACTTCAAAATACGAATATACAAATACATACTCTATTACAATACTTTGAATGAATACGTAAAAGAAATATATGCCCTCAAGTCAAGTGAGGAAATACTTCAACTTATCTTGAACGATCTTCTAAGTCCAAGTCTTCACTTTTCAAATCTCCTCACCAACAAAGAACTATATAGATAGATAAAAGCATGGAGTTAGTACAACCCCATGTACTAAGTATGGCTTTATGCATAAAAATCATGAAAATGGTCATTTATTGGAGATATGCCTCTTTTCATTTATAATCATATTATTATCATAAGAACAACAATTATCAACTTGGAAATACATGATTTAACATTCAGACAAAAAATCATATTTTAGAGATCACTTTACAGTGAACTCACTCACTTATAGTGAATTATTTCTCTATACAGTGAAGATGCTTATTCTTCGATTAAGACACCCTTAAGCATGTAATATTCTTACTTAAATCTATCCTAAGATTCACTTAGGTCACACAAATAGAGACAACCCATACACCCTCTCTAGATGTGCCTAAACGACCCTTAGGATTACTTAGAATGAGTCACATATAAACTTGGAAAGTACCATGAACATCAAAGTAAGATTCTTCTACCAAAGGTGAACTCTAAGTCTCACTTGAGTGAGTTGTGAAGTGACCACCCACACAATCCCTTACAAACACACATAAGAGATCCTATAGACTCCACAAGATAGAATCATGCTCACATAATACATCAACACATATGTGATATGACATTCTCCTTCCGAAGGCTATTAAAAGACCTACTTAGTAAATCAAGTAGATAACGTCCATAGAGACCTCTTCAAGATTACCTAAATAGTCCTCAACACTACCTAAGGCTTAGATCATGTTCACAAAATCAACAAACTTCCCTAACTAGAGTCATCCTCAAGACTTCCAAAGATAATAAATGAAGACATCATCTCTTATGCCCCCTTCACTATTTAGCTAAGGAATCCTTAAGTCACTTTAGATAAGGTACTCATTTATTTACATACTCTTTAACATAAGTCATTAGTTCATTTTTTCATTAAGACTCATACATCACATAAAGGACATTCAAGTAATGGAATTGGAAAAGACCTAGGGACTCTAACTAATACCTTGAAAGCCTATTCTGCAATGTCTAGATAGCATCCCATACAACCATCTAAACTTCATAGAACTTCTCTAGAACTAGTAAGTATCCCAACTGATGAGAATAGGAAATAACCGACATACACCATGATAGCAAGACATGGAATCCAAGGTTCTATCCTACTCCGATGAGGTTGTTCTACTTGAAAAAAGGTAGAACTTGAACACATCCCACGTATGCACATGATTTAGGAATATGAAGGGGTTCTTTGTATTCTAGTCTCATACTTAAATAGAACTACTTCCCTTACCATACTGACTCGGTGCTAGCCTTCTTTCCTATAGAGTAATTAATACATTAGGTTTACATAAAAGGGTTCCATTACAAGTTTATAACCCAATCATATTTACCCTACCGAGAAAGGTCCACTAGGGCTACCTGACAATGGCGACAATAAGCTCATGATGTCTTTCCTAAGTGTTAATATTATGTCGTTCTGGCGAACTATCCTTAAAACCATCATCTCTTAACTTTGAAGTATACCATTACTGCTTACGCTTCAACAATCTTAATCTTACCCTTAAGTCAACTTTTTCACATAATAATCTCTCATATCATCATTTAAAGTCACATATCATTCATATATTCAAGACTGAGAGTTCTAATACCCTAAATTGAGATATCATATATACATCAAGAAAGATATACAAGTCAACAAAGAAAAGACATCACATACTTCAATTGAACTCATAATGAAAGTCATTCTACAAAAACCTTGAAACAAACTACATAATCAAGTCATCCTATATATAATCATAACATGATTAATGTACTCCACATAGACTCGCAAAGCAAGGTATGAATAACCAAAACTCAACCCTAACACTATACTCATAATGTCAAAGTCATAGTCTAATATGATACCTTAAGGCAACATAAGTAGAAGAACACACATAGGACTTCATACATGTAGATATATAATTTCATGCTTCACATAATCAACTACAAAAATAACCACATTACTACAACTAGTTGCCAATAAGGCCATGCTCATCTTATTGCATAAAGTAACGCAGACAAGGCCGTATCAATTGCAAGTAAAACATATAACATTGCCAGCATAAGTTGATGTACAAATCATAATAGAATAAAAGTATAATTAATATCAAATTAAATAAAATGGGTCAGCATACCTTCATACCCTCATCTACATTTCAATTGAATGTCAAATCAACCAATTCAACATCACAAGACCCTTACCCATGGCCTTGAACAATAATTCAACGCAATAACCATAAAACTCAATGAATATACATCAATTAAATCTAGGTTTAACAATATAAGATCAATTAGATATCAATTTAATACAATCTTATATCATTAGAAAGCCCATAAGAAAATACATAACAATTCAACAATATTAGCTTAATATGAAGTAACACAATAAGTAGTCAGAACTAGGGTTCATCAATTAACATGGGTCCATATGTAATTTAGATTGAAATTATCCATACAATATCAAATAGATCATAATTAAATGTTTAGAAATCGTTTAGGCAAGAACCCATGGTAGAATCCCAAAATTGGGCAATTCACTTCAATAAAAGTTTGAAAAACAACTTGAGAGTTTGTCTCCTTTATGAAAAAAAAAATTCAAGTATAAAAATCCATACCTCAAGGATGATAATTCTTCACTTCGATGAATAATTTCAACTCAAACCCCCCACACCTAGATGCTTCTTCAATTTGGACTTCAATGGAGTCTTAGGGATTTTTGTAAGCGTTTGGGGTTTTCAATTTGGAAGAATGAAGTCCTTATGGTGTTTAACCTTTATATACTTAATAAAGTAACCAAAAGACTCTTAATATAACTCCAATGAATTAATTTATAAGTTGGGTGGATTAACGTTTTCACCTTTTCCTTGGCAGCAACACCTGCGCAGGAAAACAGCATCACTAATGGCTTGCCCTCGCGGGGCATCGTCCCCATGACCAGCCATTACTGTCTACCGTCGGTGGTTACAGAAGCCTTCCAAGGATTCTGTCTCCCTTTGTTAAGTCCCCATTGACGAAACCCTCTGACGGGGCGTCAACAGGCCAACGAGCCATCGACTGCTCCGTCGTTTGGGGTCTGCCTGGGAATGCCTTGCCAATAGTTTTGAGTCCTACCTAAAGGACCCACCCTTTGATGGTCCTTGGGTATAATTTTCTTGGACAATTACAACCAAAATACGATCGTCTATAATTTTGACACCTATCAACTGAATTTCATCCAAAACGACACGTAAAACTCGACGAAACACACCTAGACGCACAAGGTCACTTAAAGGAATATATTTCGAACGTCAGGGACGTTCTTGGTCGTTTTACCTCAAAAATTCTGGAAATGAAACACATTTATTAAACATTCAATAATAACTTATTTAAGGATCTTAAAATTTCATGAAACACACATAAACACATAGAATCACATATGATACTTTAAGGTGACTTAGTCGTCGAATGTCTTGGTCATCCTTTGACGTTTGACTTCCAACACACCTAAAACATTAGCTACTGCCTCTATACCATATATTAGACATATTTAATATCTTAGACCATCAATACCAACAACTTAGTCTCTATATTATTTAGGTCATCTTCGGGGTCTTATAGTAGAAGTCAATAGCCCAAAAACAACGTCACTAACAACGGACCATGGTTGTTATGACTGGTCATCTTGCGTCTTTGGTCGAGCCCATCAGATTTTTGGTGCGGTCATTTTTTCTCTTATTCCCTTAATGTGTTGGAACCCAAAACTACATCGTTTCATCCCTAAACTATGTAGTATTTGTTAGTTTTAGCCTATTAACATAGACACAACTTACCCTAAACAAATCTATACAAAAATCATTCAAACTTAGAGCAATAGAAGCAAAAAGACGCGCCAGTTTGATTAAGAACAATTACCACGTTTCTTTAAAGTTTCATTTTGAAATTGAACAATTTCTCTAAAGAATTTGTTTGCATTTATGTGGGATTTCACTAGTGGGTTCCTTTCACCCGTCCAATCCCTAGAATCTAGTATGATTCTTGATTCCCTTAATATTAATAGACCTAGATTTTGTTGAAGATAGGGAATTGTTGTGATTTAGTCGTTAGAACATTTCTAATTAGACTTTTATGTTTTTGTAATCCTCTTGCAAAATTCCTTGCATGAAATTCAGAGCTCTAGTTGTGTAAATTTGTTTAGTTCATGAACAATACTTGTTAGGTAATATTATACAAATATACATGCAACAGTTTTCAAACATTTCATTATTATTACTTAATGTTACATTTTACGTATGCATGTAAGAATATTGAGCTATCTAGTTTATGTTGTATTATACACATTGTAGATGGAAGTAGGTTTTCTACCGAGTTAGGCTAGGGTCAGTAACCCTAATAATCCCAAAACTATGTTCCCCCGTAAGTTCCCTCTGTTAGGCATCATTTTTTAAGATTACGCCAGTAATGCATTTATAACCCCTGACAAGGTATATCAAAATCTTCTTGACAGGGCACATACATCGGACTACATGTTTAGCTCACGTTGTTTTATCTCGTTTATTTGTAGCACCCACGGTTAGTTTTTTTTTAAAATTGACCATTTTATCAATTACAGTTTAGTATAAATTTTCAACATGTTATAAATTTAGACATTGTATTTAGATTAATTCATATTCATTATGTTTCGTTAAATTATCATGTTCATCTTATATGATTGCTTAGTATGCTTTGTTAAGTTATATATATTTTTCTACTTTATCCATTCCTGCATGCATACTCTGCACTACATCTTCTCGTTATGTGTGTTCAGGTCCTCAAAATTCAGATTGTGTGTAGATTGATTCTCAATCAGTATTCAACATTAGAAGTGGTGTTTGCTCATTCTTCTAGGACGATAGTCTTATATTTCTTTAATTAAGTCTATCAATTTATGTTTTGCTAGATTTTGTAGTGGGCATGTCCCAGTACCTCTAGTCTTTGGAGTCTTATTTAAGACATATTTAGAATCAGTTTTAACTTTGAGTTTGATCTTCCTATTGTTAGTAAAATCCAGTTTATATATTAAGACAATGTTGGGTATTCCCAATTTAAGTTTATCTCATGCTTAAATATTTTGAAAAGTATTTTTTACTTTACTTTTACTAGTATGCTTATGATAAGCTAGCTTAGGGAATGCTTGGGGTCACTAGTGATCCTAGGTTCTATGTTTACATCAAGGGGGTATCCTTAGGGCTTGACAGTGGTCTAAGATAAAAAAAAAGAAGACTTAACCTTAACAAAACTAGATTCATTTTACAAAAACTTATTTTGACAAAATTAGATCTCAATACTCTATAGCAATGCAAATTTAGGTGGTCTTCTTATTTCTTTTGTTTGTCCACACAATGTATGTTTCTCCATTTACTGAAAATTTCAATTTCACATTTTTATAGAATAAATCATAAACCTCAAAATTTAAATCGATACACATATCATGCATTTAATATCACAAAAGTCTAAACTATATTTTTCTTTTTAGAAAATAATAAGAATATAGAAAGGTCGTCAACATTGTTGCACTAAACACACATCCGCAGAAGTGTTCTATCTTTTATTCGATTGTTTGTAGTACATCAATTTTTATGACATTTGTCCATATTATCTCGAATTTATTCTATTACTTTCTTTTTAGGTTATTACCATTACTGTTTCTTATTAACTTTTCAAAAAGGGAAAATTATTAAAGTTTGAATATTTTTTCAATCACAAAGGTTTAGATTTCCTTTTGAAGTGTAAAACATACATCCAGAGCTTGAATGTTCAATTTATAAATTTTTATAGGAAAATCGAGTTTTGAATTTTATGGGACAATTAAAGATTTTTGTATTGCATTACATATTGAGGTATTAGACTTGTTATGTAGGATTGACGAATTGAAAATAAGTGTTTGTTGTAAAGACAGTGAAAAAGTATCCTAATGTGTTGGAAGGCGGTGTTTTGGAACTTCTTCATTGCTTTGATGGAACCTTTTCATGAACCAAGTAAAAATACGAAAGTACATGTCAATCACAATGGGAATGTCACGACCCAAATCGGGGACGCGACTGGCACCCACATTTACCCTCCGATGTGAGCGAACCAACCCATCTAAACCTTAACATTTCAAGATACTCAACAGAAAATAATGCGGAAGACTTAACTCATTAAGAAAAACAACTCAAAACTATTATTATTATCCCCAAAATCTGGAAGTCATCACCACAAGAACATCTATCTCAAACTACTAATCTAAGAATGTCTAAAAGCTAAAAACAATTAAAACTAGTCCATGCCGGAAGTTCAAGGCATCAAGACTTGAAGAAGGAGACCCAGTCCAAGCTAGACGCATTAGCTCACCCTGAATTTCCGATGGAGTGAAGACGGCTTGATCTACTGCTGAGTCGAAGTTGACGGAACGTTTGCTGCATAACACAAATAACAAAGAAAAACATAAAAGTAGGGGGTCAGTACAACCACACGTACTGAGTAGATATCATCGGTTAACTCAAAAATAGGGAACAATATATATCAAATAATATTATAAATCAACTATAAACTCAACATGTAGCAACAACAAGTATCATAATCATCAATAACACCATCAAGTTCATTCATGAGGGCTCAAGCCTCATTACCATACTCATTGGGAATTAAGTTCATTATGTTGAATATATTATCATCTTTCGAGATTCATTATCTTTCTTCCTCTTGTGTCGGTACGTGACACTCCGATCCCCTCACCGGAACGTGACACTCCGATCCCCTATATGTGTCGGAACGTGACACTCCGATCCCCTATATGTGTCGGAACGTGACACTCCGATCCCCTACATGTGTCGGAACGTGACACTCCGATCCCCTACATGTGTCGGTACGTGACACTCCGATCCCTATATTACGTGTCGGTTCGTGGACACCCGTCCCACTAATACTATGTGTCGGAACGTGACACTCCGATCCACTAATTCTATGTGTCGGAACGTGACACTCCGATCCACTAATTCTATGTGTCGGAACGTGACACTCCGATCCACTAATTTCTATGTGTCGGAACGTGACACTCCGATCCACTAATCTCATTATATCCGTTCATCAGCCTTCTCTAACCAAGGCATCATCAATCCCAATCACTTTAATTCATCAAGCCTTCCTTTATACCAAGGCATTATCATTAATATCATAGATTAAAGTTTCTTTCAAGATTGGGATTCAATAGCTTCATCATGCTTGTTAATACATCACATAATCATATTCATACAAGCATACAATAAGCATATAGACAGGTTACAATATCATCAACACAATTATTCACTATCAAGAGTTCACTACGAATATCGTAATACAAAACCATAACCTACCCCACCGAAGAATTGGAATCAACAAGAATTTCCCAAGCTTGCTATTCTTCTCTCTCTCGATCGATCTGCTCTCTCTCCCTTTCTGTTCTTTCTCTTTTGTTTTACTCAAACCCTCTTTCCTTTACCCTAATTAATCATATAATTAGTGTGAAAAAGGACAATAAACCCTCTAATTCACTTAAGGTTACCCCTTTTAACCCCTAAGTAATTAGACTTACTTATTAATGTTACCCCTCAATCTTTGTAATTAGGAAAGAATATCAAAAACGACCCTTAAAACGTGTGGAGAAATCTAAAACTGCCTGGGACTGCGTGCCTGTGACGCCGTCGTGAGATGCGACGGTCCGTCACACAGGCCGTCGTGTCCTCCACAATTTCCAGGTGGCTGTGACGGCCCGTCACTCCTGTGACGGTCCGTCCTGGCCACCTCCGTCATGACGGTCAGAAACTCGTTTTCTTGCACCAATTTCTCAAAGTTGAAGTGTTTTGCAACGGGACTCACGACGGTTCGTCGTGGATGTGACGGCACGTCCTGCAGGTCCGTCACAATTTACAGAGAGTCGATTTTCAGTACCGATTTTCAAACTCTAAGTGTCATGGAACGGAAAACACCACGACGGTCCGTCGAGCCTGTGACGGTCCGTCGTGGGTCCGTGGTTTCAGCCAGTTTTTCCAGAATTTGTTCTGCTGCTCAAAACGACTAAACAGGTCGTTACAATAGATACCAATTTACCCATCGTTCGTCCCCGAACGATCAGAGGAAGAAGAACATGGCGAAAAGGAGTACCTGAATCTGTGAACAGATGTGGGTATTTTTCTTGCATATCTGCCTCCTTCTCCCAAGTAGCTTCTTCAACCGGTCGATTTTTCATTGAACTTTGATGGATGCAATCTCTCTCGACCTCAACTTGCGAACTTCTCTATCTAATATAGCAACCGGTTCCTCTTCATAAGTCAAGTTCTCATCCAACAAAACTGAATCCCAACGGATGATGTAGTTTCCATCTCCGTGGTATCTCTTCAACATGGATACATGAAACACTGGATGCACTCCGGACAGCCCTGGGGGCAAGGCTATTTCATAAGCCACCTCCCCTATTCTTTTAAGCACTTCAAATGGTCCAATATACCTTGGACTTAACTTACCTCTTTTTCCAAACCGCATCACCCCTTTCATGGGCGAAACCTTCAACAAGACTTGTTCACCTTCCATGAACTCCAAGTCTCTAACCTTTCGGTCTGCATACTCCTTTTGTCTACTTTGAGCCGCCAAAAGCTTTTCTTGAATAGCTTTCACCTTCTCCATAGAATCTCTCAACAGATCAGTCCCCCAAGGTCTAACTCGAAGGCATCAAACCAACCAATGGGAGATCTACACCTCCTCCCATATAATGCTTCAAATGGGCCAGCCATGTCGATACTAGAGTGATAACTATTATTGTATGAAAACTCTGCCAAAGGTAAGAACTATCCCAATGGCCACCAAACTCTATCACACATGCGCGAAGCATATCCTCCAAAACTTGAATCGTTCGCTCAGACTGACCATCGGTCTGAGGATGAAATGCAGTACTAAGGTCCAACCTAGTACCTAATTCAGCATGTAATGTTCTCCAAAACTTAGAAGTAAACTGCGTACCTCTATCTGATATGATTGAGAGTGGAACTCCATGCAACCGAACGATTTCTGAGATGTAGATCTTTGCTAACTTCTCTGCATTGTAGGTCACCTTGACAGGAATGAAGTGAGCAGACTTAGTTAACCTATCAACGATCACCCAAATAGAGTCATACTTACCCAATGTCTTTGGAAGACCAACCACGAAGTCCATCGCGATTCTCTCCCACTTCCATTCAGGAATGGGCATTCTGAAGTGTTCCTCGGGCCTTTGGTGTTCATACTTTACTTGTTGACAATTTGGACACTTGGCAACAAACTCAACAATATCTCGCTTCATTCTACTCCACCAGAAGTGTTGCTTTAGGTCGCGATACATCTTGGTTGCCCAGGATGTATAGAATATCCGGAACTATGAGCTTCTGTAAGAATAGTGGTGATCAAATCATCGATGCGGGGTACACATACTTCCCTTGATCCTCAAAACACCTTCCCCATCGATTATTGCTTCCTTAGCCTCTCCTTGCAACACTTTATCTCGAATTCGCCTTAGTTTCTCATCATCAAACTGTTTCCCCTTAATCTGATCGAGAAAGAGGATTTTGCCTCTACACAAGCTAAAATCCTCCCTTCTCATTATTTCTAACCTCATAAGGTCATTAGCCAAAATCTGCACTTCTCTAGCCAATGGGCGTCTAGAAGCTTGCAAATGAGCTAGACTTCCCATGCTTCCGGCCTTTCTACTCAAGGCATCTGCCCACAACATTAGCCTTCCCCGGATGATACAAAATAGTGATGTCGTAGTCCTTTAGTAGTTCCATCCATCTCCTCTGTCTCAAGTTCAAGTCTTTCTGAGTGAAGACATACTGTAGGCTACGATGGTCCGTATAGACTTCACACTTAACCCCATACAAATAGTGTCTCCATTGCTTTAGTGCAAATACTACCGCGGCCAACTCCAAGTCATGGGTCGGATAGTTACGTTCATGCACCTTTAATTGTCTTGAAGCATAAGCAATCACATTTTTCTCTTGCATTAGCACTGCACCCAACCCAGAATAGGATGCATCACAATAAACAATGAAGTTTTTGCCCTACTGGCAAGGTAAGGATAGGTGCGGTAGTCAACAAAGTCTTAGCTTCTGAAAGCTTTCCTCACACTCACTGACCATACAAATGGGACGTTTTGCTTAGTCAAGTTCGTCAATTGGGAAGCAATGGAAGAGAATCCCTTGACGAATCGGCGGTGGTAGTAGCTAGCTAACCCCACAAAACTCCTTATTTCTGACACGTTTGTAGGTCTTACCCAATTCTTTACTGTCTCAATCTTAGATGGATCCACCATCACTCCATCCTTAGAAACCACGTGCCCCAAGAAGGACACTGAATCTAGCCAAAAACTCACACTTGGAGAATTTCGCATAAAGCTTTTTCTTCCTCAACAACTCTAACACCATTCTCAAATGCTCCTCATGTTCCTTCTTACTCTTGGAGTATATCAGTATATCATCAATAAACACAATCACAAAGAGATCCAAGTATGGCTTGAAAATCCCGTTCATCAAGCTCATGAAGGCAGCAGGGGCATTAGTAAGCAGCAGAAAACCATGACATTACCACAAACTCATAATGCCCATACCTAGTTCGAAAAGCAGTCTTTGGCACATCCGTTGCTCGTATTTTCAGTTGGTGATAACCGGACCTCAAGTCGATCTTCGAGAAGACACAAGCACCTTGTAACTGATCGAACAAGTCATCAATGCGAGGAATGGGGTACTTGTTCTTAATAGTTACCTTGTTCAACTGTCGGTAATCTATGCACATTCGGAAACTCCCATCTTCTTCTTCACAAACAAAACCGGAGCACCCCAAGGAGATGCACTTGGTCTAATGAAGCCTTTGCTCAACAACTCTTGAAGTTGAGCCTTTAATTCTCTTAACTCGCGGGAGCCATTCTATACGGGGGTATAGAAATGGGGCGAGTACCGGGTTCCAATCAATGCAGAAGTCTATATCCCTATCTGGTGGCATACCGGGAAGATCTGCAGGGAACACATCCAAAAATTCTCGACTACCGAAACTGATTCAATCGAGGGTACTTGGTAGTGTCATCCTTGAGATGTGCCAAGAAAGCTAGACAACCCTTACTAACCATCTTCTGAGCACGAATAAATGAGATGATACGCACCGGATTGGAAGTGTAGTCACCCTCCCACACTAACGGATCTGCCCCAGGCTTGGCTAGCGTCACTGTTTTAGCATTACAATCCAGAATCGCAAAGTTTGGAGAAACCAAGTCATACCCAGAATTACATCAAAGTCACCCATTTCTAAAATAACCAAATCTGCATAAGTGTTGCTCCCCACAAAATTCACCAAACAAGACCTATACACTTTTTCGACTATCACAGACTCACCCACCGGAGTAGAAACACGAATAGGCATGTCAAGTAATTCACAATGTAAATTTAGACCGTTAGCAAATGATGAAGATACATAAGAAAACGTGGAGCCAGGGTCAAATAACACAGATGCCATGCAATCACAAACCAAAAGATTACCTGTGATAACAGCATCAGACGCCTCCGCTTCAGATCTCCCAGGGAAAGCATAACAATGGTCCCTATCATTTGTCTGTCCGTTGCCCCTACCATGTTGTGTAGTAGTGGCTCCGTTTTGCCCTTCACCTCTGCCGTTTGGTGACCACCATTACCTCGGCCACCACGCCCTCCAGAATAACGACCTCTACCATTACCACCTCTTCCTCTAGCCATTGGGGCTCTGTAACTCTGTTTTTGGACAATTCCTCCTAATATGTCCAATCTCCCCACATCCATAGCACTCTCTGGAGTCAGGCATGGGTCTCTCGGAGTAGTGTTGACCGTTCTGAGGTGGACCCCCAACTACAGTCTGTAGTGAAGACTGTATTGGTCGATTTGAGTGACCTCCAGAGTTCTGTCCTCTAGAATAAGAACCATTATACTCACCTCCCCTACGAAACCTCTTTGATGTCGATGTCGTGGTGAAGTCATCTGGTTTCACTCCTTCCACCTCATCACAAAGTCTACCACCTCTTGGAAGGATGTTGCCGTTGCCGCTATCTGTAAGGCTGAAATCCGCAATTCTGACCTCAACCCCTTCACAAAACGGCGGATCCGTTCTTGTGGACTGAAACAAAGTTGCGTGGCATATCTGGATAGCGCGCGAAATTTAGCCTCATACGCGTTTACTGTCATCCTTCCCTGTTCAAGACTCAAGAACTCATCCCTCTTTCTATCTCTCAAAGTCCTTGGGATATATTTCTCCATAAATAGGGTAGAGAATGATTCCCAAGTCATAGGTGGTGCCTCTGTTGGTTGACACTCAACATGTGAACGCCACCACATTTTGGCGTTCCCTTGGAACTGATAGCTCACGAACTCGACACCAAACCTCTCTACTATCCCCATCTTGTGTAGTAGCTCATGACAATCAACCAGAAAATCATAAGCATCCTCAGATTCTGCACCCTTGAAGACTGGGGGTTTCAATTTCAAGAACTTACTAAAAAGTTCGTGTTGATCGTTTGTCATAATAGGCCCAGTAGTCAGACGTGGAAATGTGCCTATTCCCAATGTTGCATCCATGCGGGGAGCCATAGTAGCCGCATGTCGTATCTCTGAAACCGGAGGTGTTGGTGCAGAAACCACTGGAGGTGCTTGACCCTGATCAGACAACCCGCTAAGATAAGCAAGTACTTGGTTGATCATCTCTGGGTAGGTTGGGGTGGCATTTCCTCATTCTGCCCTTGTTCAGTTTCCCCTTCCTCACCCTCTCTAACTACCTCCTCAGTCGGTGGAGGAGTCACCGCCCTAGTATCAGATGGGCTAGGGGCTCGTCCTCTTCCTCTAGAGGACGTCCTCCCACGACCTCTCCCACGGCCTCTTGCCGTTGTTCTTCCTCGAGCCACAGCCCCAGTGGCTGGCTCATTAAGTTTCATGTCTTTCCGTTGTCGCTGCTGGTGCGGTCGTTGCTCTAGTTCTAACCATCTGCGAGATAGAATGAAGATGGTCAGATACCAATTTGTATCACCTAGATACCAATTGGACTCAAGTATAGCACGAAAGAAAGAATGAAAGAATGGAATTTTCCTAAAGTCTTATAGCCTCTCAAGAAAAGTAAAGGCGTCCCCCTACCGTTCCTTAAGACTCTACTAGACCTGTTCTTGTGTGATGAGACCAATGAACCTAATGCTCTGATACCAAGTCTGTCACGACCCAAATCGGGACGCGACTGGCACCCACATTTACCCTCCGATGTGAGCGAACCAACCCATCTAAACCTTAACATTTCAAGATATTTCAACAGAAAATAATGCGGAAGACTTAACTCATTAAGAAAAACAACTCAAAACTATTATTATTATCCCAAAATCTGGAAGTCATCACCACAAGAACATCTATCTCAAACTACTAATCTAAGAATGTCTAAAAGCTAAAAACAATTAAAAACTAGTCCATGCCGGAAGTTCAAGGCATCAAGACTTGAAGAAGGAGACCCAGTCCAAGCTAGACGCATTAGCTCACCCTGAATTTCCGATGGAGTGAAGACGGCTTGATCTACTGCTGAGTCGAAGTTGACGGAACGTTTGCTGCATAACACAAATAACAAAAGAAAACATAAAAGTAGGGGGTCAGTACAACCACACGTACTGAGTAGATATCATCGGTTAACTCAAAATAGGGAACAATATATATCAAATATATTATAAATCAACTATAAACTCAACATGTAGCAACAACAAGTATCATAATCATCAATAACACCATCAAGTTCATTCATGAGGGCTCAAGCCTCATTACCATACTCATTTGGGAATTAAGTTCATTATGTTGAATATATTATCATCTTTCGAGATTCATTATCTTTCTTCCTCTTGTGTCGGTACGTGACACTCCGATCCCCTACCACTATGTGTCGGAACGTGACACTCCGATCCCCTATATGTGTCGGAACGTGACACTCCGATCCCCTATATGTGTCGGAACGTGACACTCCGATCCCCTACATGTGTCGGAACGTGACACTCCGATCCCCTACATGTGTCGGTACGTGACACTCCGATCCCCTATATCTACGTGTCGGTTCGTGACACCCGTCCCACTAATACTATGTGTCGGAACGTGACACTCCGATCCACTAATTCTATGTGTCGGAACGTGACACTCCGATCCACTAATTCTATGTGTCGGAACGTGACACTCCGATCCACTAATTCTATGTGTCGGAACGTGACACTCCGATCCACTAATCTCATTATATCCGTTCATCAAGCCTTCTCTAACCAAGGCATCATCAATCCCAATCACTTTAATTCATCAAGCCTTCCTTTATACCAAGGCATTATCATTAATATCATAGATTAAAGTTTCTTTCAAGATTTGGGATTCAATAGCTTCATCATGCTTGTTAATACATCACATAATCATATTCATACAAGCATACAATAAGCATATAGACAGGTTTACAATATCATCAACACATATTATTCACTATCAAGAGTTCACTACGAATATCGTAATACAAAACCATAACCTACCTCCACCGAAGAATTGGAATCAACAAGAATTTTCCCAAGCTTGCTATTCTTCTCTCTCTCGATCGATCTGCTCTCTCTCCCTTTCTGTTCTTTCTCTTTTGTTTTACTCAAACCCTCTTTCCTTTACCCTAATTAATCATATAATTAAGTGTGAAAAAGGACAATAAACCCCTCTAATTCACTTAAGGTTACCCCTTTTAACCCCTAAGTAATTAGACTTATTAATGTTACCCCTCAATCTTTGTAATTAAGGAAAGAATAATCAAAAACGACCCTTAAAACGTGTGGAGAAATCCTAAACTGTCTGGGACTGCGTGACCTGTGACGGGCCGTCGTGAGTGCGACGGTCCGTCACCCAGGCCGTCGTGTCCTCCCCAATTTCCAGGTGGCTGTGACGGCCCGTCACGCCTGTGACGGTCCGTCCTGCACCTCCGTCATGACGGTCAGAAACTCGTTTTCTTGCACCAATTTCTCAAAAGTTGAAGTGTTTTGCAACGGGACTCACGACGGTTCGTCGTGGATGTGACGGCACGTCCTGCAGGTCCGTCACAATTTACAGAGAGTCGATTTTCAGTACCCGATTTTCAAACTCTAAGTGTCATGGAACGGAACACCCACGACGGTCCGTCGAGCCTGTGACGGTCCGTCGTTGGGTCCGTGGTTTCAGCCAGTTTTTCCAGAATTTGTTCTGCTGCTCAAAACGACTAAACAGGTCGTTACAGGGAAAATTTTGATATTGGTTTGGATGATATTCAAATTACTATTTTGGCTGACTCTGATCAACAAGTGACAACATAATTAACTTTATTGGAGGATGAGCAAATTATCACAACCATAGCGAATGAAATGTCTGATGCTGGTAAAAGGACAAACTTGTGGAATGATATTTACTAAATTATTCATTATATTACATAGCCTTGGTTGATATAACGGGACTATAATAACATCTTAGACACAATCTTAAAACATATTAGGGACACGACCATTTATAATCAAAAAGTTTTATTAAAGGTCTATTACAAAAAAAAATTAAACATAAAAGTTCTTTGTCCTCGAATCCATTAGACCTACCATTTCGTGCATGATTAGAAATCCAATTACTTTAACTAGAACTTTACGGGACCTACACATGTAGTAAAATAATGAACAAGATTGTGATACAACAATTTAGAACTAAGTATGATTACCATGCAAAAACATATTTTAAAATGGAGAATTTGTTTGTATCAATGCATTATTCCACTTTTGTAGTATCATTGTTCAATAGCATAAGAAACATACAACACAAGTATAATCATCATGCAAGTCATAATATCTCATTTATACCATAGCAACATGTAAACCATTACCTTTACCTTTAAACCTTCACATCTAGTAACTCTTCATGCTATACCTTGTGCAATGTATGGATAGCGTCCCATACCACCATCATTACTAAGGAACAACAATAAGGTCACCAAAAGTGAACTCACCTTTCAGTTTTTTCCACCTTTACACAATAGAGTATTTATGAGACATAAACATTCGATTAGTAAACATTGCAGAATATTAGCATTATCTAAGGCCTCCCCAAAGTAATACTTGTGTAATGTGATAGTATTATATCATAATAGTACTCACACTAAGTACTCCATTAAAGTCACCACAAGCAAGGCACATTAATATATAATAAGACATGAAAGTATAGTATGCATCTTTACAATAGCATACAAGAGTCAACATTACTCGAGCACTTAAGTTAGACAACTTTTATTCATTAGACCTTAGGTAATCATTCTCATTGAATTTAACATAAGAGGAAATTCATACATATAGAAATTCATACATTAGTTATTAAGACTTGAAGAACTCACTAAAATCCTTTAAAATCCTACTCGTGCCATGTGTAGATACTACTACCTACACTTTGTAGTACTTACAAAGTTACTAGTGTGCACATCCCACATGATCGGAATACAGATATAACCGACATAGACCATGAAATATTGGTATGAAATCTAGTGTTTTATTCCCAAAATGTAAAGAGGTAATCCGCTTGCCTAAAGAAAAAGGTTTCATCTAGATATTAGATGGATTACATGGCTAGGACATATGTGGGCACATAGTTATGGGATATGAAAGATGTTCATTGAGATTCAGACTAACATTCGGAGAACCTCTATCTCACTATATCTTCTTATTCTTAACCTACATGCCCAAAGAATAGTTTCGTTAATATTTCATTGGTGTTCTTGAGAGGTCCACCAAAATTAGGCCTATCGATCCAAATCACATAAATATCAAGGGACACCATCATTATGTCTATAGATTTAAGGTATATAAGGATATTTCATTGACTGTCAAAGGAAGAGCAAACACCATTAAATATACCGATCTTAGGCTCATCATTTCACACTAGAAGGTTGCCACCACTGCTAGGTCAACTTGTACAATGTTTTACATTCACACAGAAAGAAGGGAAACCATCATTAGGTCTACGGATCCTAGGTTTCATATTCACATTAGAAACTAGATTCCTCATGAAAAGTTACAACCATTAGGTCTACAAACTTAAGGATTGTCCTAGACTACTTTAACATTCATTCATTTATAGAGAGTTTACCAACATTAGGTATACCAATCAAGATATTTATTCATTCAATCATAAAGAGGCTACCAACATTAGGTCTACCGAATCATGATCATTAAGCATTATGTCAATATACATTAATTATTCTAGAATAGGATGCTCTATCCTAACAATTCAACATTTATATTATTATCCTTTATATAATTATCCCTTCACATTCCATCATCATCATTTAATTAAGAGTATTTATTGATAACATACTTTCAATCACCATGCATTTAATTTTGTACAAGAACATCATTAGATCACTGGAGCACATGCACATATGCTTAAAGATATGATCACCTTAACTTCATTCAATTCACCTTAATATAACTATAAAATAAGCCCCGCCACTTATTATGTCGATCAACATCAACTCACAATTTTTATTAAACCAGAGATTGCTCACAAATTGCCTTCAAGGCTTTAGATCTCAACTCACCAATAAACCCATGCATCAATACATAAAAAATTCACCATTATTAATCATATATTATGATAAAATTCTATTATCTAAATAAATATAGGTATAATTCATCAACATTCATTCTTATCAATTAACCCATTAAAACAGTTCAAAAGTCTAAGACGGGTTCTAGAGCCTAACATAGGTGTCAAAAAGTTAAGACACTGTTTTAGGGTAAAATTTAATGAATATAAGTCATTTATAATGTTTAGAAACCGAAAAGTCAAAGAACATCCATGACGGCAGGAAACTAGTTCAATGCGGTACTAGCTTATCTTAGCCAATTCACTAGCTTTTTGAGTCAAAAATTGATGAATTTTGGTGGAAGGCTGTATAACATGAATAAGGGTTGGTTCATGCTAGAACGTCCTGGTGCGACTCCCCATGTACCAACCAAGGTCCCTTAAGGAGGACCCTAGCATTTTGGGGTCAAAGGTTGCCCAAGGCAGTGTTCACCAATGGATGCAACCCACGATTCATTATCCAAGCGACGGGGTGTGGACTTCTTCCATCGATGGAAAGTTAGCCAAATTTTTGGAAGCCTGAAAATGGGAAGTCTTTGAACTTATTAACGAGTGTGTAGCAGAGTAGTGAACAGTGCGCGTCGATCGTTTGATCATGGTCTCGTCAGTGCAACCTCTGTTTTGCTGTATGTTTTTATTTATTTCATTTAATTATTTGACTTAGTTAGGAGGTTAATTACGGTTTAGTGTAGTTATAATTAATTTAATTAACAACCTATATATGACCCTAACCTAATTAGACTAAACTAAAGCTCTTATAAATACCAAAACACAAACTCACTTCCTTCCCTCCTCTTTCTCTCTCAAGTTGAAGAACACCAATATGTCAAGGTCAATGTGGGTTCTATGAATCCAATCACAAAACTTTCTCCCTAAATATTTATCAAACACTAAGGTATGTGATTCATTTCACCTTTGGGATCTCTTTCCCCAAACGGTTTCTTCAAATTGAGTTTTGAAGATGAATTTCTTGTAGGTCTCTTTCAATCTCAAAACTTATATTTGAATTTGAGTTATTTATGCTTTATTATAGTTTTAATGAATATATAATGATGAATTATGACTATATTACACAACTCATACATGGTTTGGTCTAGTTTGTAGAAGATGAACTTTTCCTTTTACCCCTAGGTTATGATGTAGAATTGAATTGCGTCGTGTTGGTTTAATTGACTTTGTTATTGGTTTAATTACTATATTATGAAAATATATGGATGATTTTAGAGTTGTTTATGGTAACACCATGTTTATATGTTTGGAAGAGAAGGAGCTAAGGTCTTGTGATTTTGAAATCTTTATTCTATTGTGATGACTTATACCTTGTGATGTTTATTCAGTTGGAGTGTGTGTGTTATGATTGGATTGACTAGGATAGTATGATGTTGGTATTTAAATGTATTGAGTTATGAATTATTAGATCATATAAATATTGTAATGATATAAGGATTTTGTTTATTCATTTATGTGCATTACTATTATACGATAAAAGAAGTTGATCTCACTAAGAGTGATGTAATGAAAGGTGAGTCTCATACAATTCATAATGATTAATGATGATGATGTTTATATAAGGGTATACCCTATTACCTAAATTAATTTTGATAATAATGGATTGCTAAAGACATTTAAAAGGGACGTTAACTTAGCACCGAGTGATCTTGTAGGTGAATGGGTGACACCTTCCCAAGGAGGGAAGGTAGGGTTCACTACGATCCTCACGGGGTGGATAGCCTCATGACCCAATTAAGGTATAGAGACATGTTTTCAAGATATACCCCAAGTTACATAAACAATTTTTCCACCATAGGAATACTAGCTAGTGGATCCACGTAGATGTTATGTGCATGTTTAGTTCTACTTTAGCAGGTAGACCATCTTCCATTGGTGTAATGTTTTACAACACCAAATTCAACACTTAACTCTTGTGGTCTATTTCAGTTAAGGCAAGAGTTCCCTGAACTAAAATAATGTAATGAAGTACAAAATAACTAGGGTGACTCAAGAGGTTTGCCTGAGCCTAGGTAAGGATATGGGACTCTACCAATGCCTTGCACTAGTTTTCCTTGAGGGAAGCTTTCTGAGGTGATCCTTATGTGTGTATATGCTTATAAAAGTATATGATGATCTTACATGTTGATGAAACCTTATGATGTTTATTTCACTTGTAAATATATGTTTGGTCTATATTGCTAATGTATGAAGTTATGAGCTCTTTATGATATGATATGTGAAGTTGGACATTGGTTATGGTTCTAGTTAGGTTTACTTGATTAAGTAAGGTTATGGGGCTTTGTTTGGTCATTGTACAAGTGAACTTAATGAGGGTCTTGATTAATGGACTTGCTTTGGTTATGTTTTAATGAACTCTTATTCATACTTGTGATGTCATTACTTTATGATAGAGTTCTATTTGACTATGGGTTCAAGAATGTTGATATGCATGTTACTTGCTTGGACATAAAGTGGATTTGTCATGTATAGTATATGGTATTGACTTGATAAATATGAATCAACGAATTGTGTTGGTTCTTGAATATGCATAAGCTTTTCCAAATGTAAAATAGCATGTTTTAATGAAATGTCCCCTTTTAGCATGATTTGATGATATGTGTGCATATAGTCTCATACTTGGTACATGTGATGTGCTAACCTCATTTTCTGCTTTATCCCACATTTAAGGTTCCGGTCGCTGAAGGCTTTTTGAGACGACATTGAAGAAGATTTAGAAATTCTCAATCATCCCAGTGGGTAGGTATTCAATATCCGAGGACAATCCCAATATCGAGCTTATGAATGTTGCTTTGAAGACTCCTATGTTCTTTATTTTCATTTTAGTACGAATTGTATAGCATATATGTGGATTTCTTGCATTGTTTTTTGGAATATGCCCGATTGTTATATTCATGTTTTAGATGTTTATGAGATAAGACACTCTTTTAAGACTATGTTAAGTATCTTATATATCTATGTTCAATAAAAGTAGAAGACTATGTAATCTTCTTATACGAATGGTCTATGTATACTCAATATAAATATATATATATATATTATGTGTATGTAGAGGTCTATGTAAACCTAAATGTAGAAGAAATTACAATTTTTAATTCTCAAAATGACCATATTTTGTCCGATATGTCGTATTTGGTATATCCTTACACCTCACCCTAAGTTTGTGATACTTCAATCTAAAATAAATCTTACAAAAGTAGCTTGCCCCATGTAGTTGATCAAATAAGTCTTCAATCCAAGGAGAGGATAGTTCTTCTTAATAGCGACTTTATTGAGTTGACGATAATCAATGTACATTCTATGGGATCTATCTTTTTTCTTCACAAACAAAACCGAAGAACCCATGGGGAAATACTAGGTCTAACGAAGCCTCTATCTAGTAAGTCCTTGAGTTGAGCCTTGAACTCTTTAAATTCTGTTGTATCCATCCTATAAGGACGAATTCAAATGGATTGAAATCCTGTAGCAAGTCAATACGAAAATCAATTTCTCGTTCGAGAGGGATTCAGAGATGATTATTTGGAAAGACCTCTAGAAATTCCCTTACTACATGTACTAACTTAATGGGAGGATTTTTGGAGTCTCAATCTTTCACTCTTACAATTCGATATTGACACCCTTTTCAGATCATTTTTCAAGACGTAAGACAAGAAATAATAGAACCTCTATTGGGCAACCTTATAGGAAAATTCCTTTATACCCTCTTTGAAACCATTAACTCACCTACTGGGGTAGTTACCATTAAGGGTTAATTTAGAATATCGGGCAAAATTTCAAACTTTCTATCTACCAAGGGATTAACAAAATATAATGTAGCACCCGGATCAAGTAAAGCATATACATATATAGAGAAGATTTGTAACATACCGATCACCACATCGGGAGAACTCTCTTGTGCACCCCCGAGAGAACAGGGCATAAAAGTGATTCTTCTTTAGAGGATCCATATTAGGAACACTAGCTTGAGCTTGCCCAGTACCTTTGTCTTGCTCCTTCAAATTTTGCCAAACGCTAACCTTGTGGTCGTTATTTCCACACCACAAAGCAGTTGTCCGTCCTAACAAGGGAATCACCATAATGCTTCTTGTAACACTTTCTACAAGTTGGCTTCTTTTATGGTAAACTAATACTTCTTCCCTTATGAGACTTAGTGTTAGACACTCAATAATCAAGATCCTTAGGAAAATTGTTAGGAACTTGATGAGAAAACCTCTTGAACCTAGGCATATCTTGGATATCAATCCTATCCTTTGAAGAACCACCATCATAAGACCTTGCCCTCTTGGTATCCCTACCCTTCCTCTTAACCTTGTCTCTTCCATTTTTAAGCATGAACCATGAGACGAGAAATGTTCATATTATCATGTATCATAGACGAATGAAATTCTTCCTTTTAGTCATCTGACACCCCCTTCATAAAGCGGCTTATGTCATCCCTAGGGTCGGCAACCAAAAAAGGAGTATAGTTTAACAATTTCAAAAATTTCAAAGAGTAGTCAAGTACACTTATACCTCCTTGACAAAATTTGATTAATTCTTCCACTTTGGCTTCCCCCCTCACGAGGAAAGAACCTATCCAGAAAAGCCTTCTTCAAAATCTCCAATGTCATTAGTCCACCCCTTAAGGACTATTGCCTCTCAATTTTATATACGAAGTTTGGGCAACATCTTTAAGTTGGTAAGTACCTAACTCGACCTTCTCATGAGTAGTCAACCCCATAATATAGATAATCATGTAGATTTAATCAATGAATTCTTGGGGGAATTCCTCAACTTTGGACCTATATAAAGTAGTGAGATTTATCCTTGTGAAATCCCTCAAACGGGAGGCCATGGTTCAACATGTTAGTTTCCTCAGGGTACAACCTCCCGGTTAGCTTGGGCTGTCATGTCTTGTGCTTGAGTAGTGAATACTTGTTCTTGTGTAGTAATTTCTTGGGACATTTGGAAAACAATTTCCCTTATGTCCCCATCCATTGAAGGAGGAGGATTGACCCGAGCTTAATCATCATTAGAAACTCTTTCAAGAGGAGGGACTTTATTGCCTCAGGGAGGAACCCCCGCGTTGGCAATCGCTTCAGCAAGTCATCGAGTGGCTGTTCTTTGGGTATTCATTGTATACAATCATAATAAAAGGATTAGATTCTAAGGTCACATTGAGTCAAGACTCTCAAGACACGATATCGTATTTCAAAAGAAATAGAGAGTTTCTTAAGCATCATAAAGTTTCTTATTAATACGTGTTGCCCGCTTCACAATTATGAATGAGAATATACATAGACGTGGTTCAATGAAACATCGACGTCTATGAATATATTTAACCTCATGCTCTGATACCATGTTTTTCAGATTCGGAGAGAACCCCCTGGATGTAACTGACGTTGTCTTCCTTTAAGAGGACTATGACTAGCCTCTTAGCTTACATCATTACATTGATAGGTTAAAAATGCAGAAAATTTAAAAGTTTTCTTCTATCTATCGTTAGGTTTACATAGACCTCTCGCATACACATAATACATTTAGATCGAGTAAACATAGATAGGAAGACAAATCAACATCCAATGATAGCAAGTTGGATTAACCTCGAAGTGGTGACGACCTACCCAAAATGGAGAATTGGAATCAAAGTCTTTCTTCAAAAGTCATCACAAACCCTTCAACAAACAAAGCATAAAATTTTGGGGGGAAAAGGAGAAATGGGGTTAGCACATCACTTGCACTATGCATAGGACCATATGAACACACAATACAAAATCATTCTAACAAGGGACATTTAATTAAAGCATGCTATGTTACTTTGAAAAGCCTTAAGCATATTCAAGAACCAATACAAGTTAACTGTACATATTCCTTAAGTCAAGACTATATACATCATAAGACTAACAATACTACATCTAGGTAACTCAACATTCATATAAACATAATTGAGCACATACTCAAGACAACTTTATCATAAAGTTATAACATCAACAAGCATATATAAGAGTTCATAACAATATAACTAAAGTAAGACCACTACTCATGAACCCTTATTAAGTCCACTAATGAAATTAATAAGCAAAGCACCATAAACTCAATCAATCAAGTTAACCTAACAAGAACCATAAAGAATGTCCAACATAATATAGTGTATCATTAAGAGTACATACCATCATACTTAAGCAGTAGAAACGAAATACATGTTCATAAGTGAAACCGACATCATATAGTGTCATCAACATGTAAGACCATCATATATATATCATTTACATTTATAATCATATATATACAAAAGAACATCCTCCTTAGACTTCCCTGAACGCTAACTACTGCAATGTATAAGTACAGTCCCATACCCCTACCTAGATTAAGCTAAACCTCTTTGGTCATGCTAGTTTGAGTTCACTTCATTACTTCATTTTAACTTTTGGGAACATCTTGCCTTAACCGACATAAACCACATGAGCCAATGTGGAAAGTTGTCATGGAACCCTAAACTGAAAAAAGGCGGACTACTTGCCAAGGTTGTACCAAAACATGAGTGAAGCATCTCTGTGGATGCACTTGTTGGTATTCCTATTGGGGCAACATAGTTCAAGAACTAGGAGATGTAGTTGGAATCCTCTTTCTTCTACATGCATTTGACTCTCCAATCTGATGAGTACATTAGTGATCCTACCTTCCTATGTGGGAAGGGACAATCCTCACTCTAGTTTACTTGGTGCTAAGATAGAGTCCCTTTTAAAATGTTTTTAATGTCTTTATTAATCATCATAGCTTAATGAAGGTCACTGTGTCAATCATTTATACAAACATCATCAAATTTCAATAAGCGTTGCATGAGTGTTGACCTTTCATGAAAATTCATACATGTAAGGTTAGCACATTTACATAGTCTCATCAGAATAAGACACATCAGTAAGTTATCACTATCCGTATAAAATTTATATCTTAGCCAACAACTTGCAAGCCATAGTTTATGAAATTCCAATTCCACATCATACCAACCCTATCAGTCTTAACATAAGGTATACTTCAATACAACATTTTCACTTAACCACACGTAATCATAATCGAAGTACAAAATTGTAATCATAAGACTTACCGCAATCCCCTTCACAAACCATCATCAAGGTCTTACATCAACCATACAATTCCACCAAAAAATGGGTGTTCACCGCATGATAGTGACAAACATAATATTAAATTCAATTGAATCACTACACAATATTTCATCCCTAATTCATTGCCTAGAGTTACAGAATTAGGTTAAATTCATGATATGCTCACAACTTAGGTTAGCAACTCAATAACTAGCCTAATTTGATTACAATATATAACAATCTACTTATATATTGGCATAACAAAAACATACAATAGTAGTTCACACATTAACAAATCCAATAGTATCAATACTAGATAATTAGATTCAAGATCACAACCTAGGGTTAAGGGGAAAAGGTCATCTTTTGACAAATAAATTGGTCAATGCCTCAAGAACAGGTCTAATTGAATTATAATACATGTAAATCTACTCATAATAACCAAAATAAGTATAAACAAATAAATTTACAAGATCAATTTCGTATTGGACGAAAACCTACTTGATTTTTTATTTTTGAAATCAACTTGAAGGAACCTTTTGCGGAAAGAGATGCCAAAGGTGAAAGGACTCTATTACATTACTAATTAATGAAGTTTGATGAAGAAAACATGATACTTTGAAGCCCTGGGACTCTTTTTCTTGGTCTTCTATGGAGTTTCTTTGGGAGAGAGAAAGAAGAGAGAACAAAGATCAGTTGGGTTTTTTCGAATTATTATAGTTAAGTGAGCTTTATGGCTTAGAGTAGTTTATATAGTGACTTAAATAGCTTAATTAACCACCCCTAACCCCTAATTAACCTCCTAACTATAAAAACTAATTAAATGTATTAAGTCAAACATAGCAACAACACACACACCTGACCGACGAGATCCGACAGACGGGTCGTAGGTCAGTCGACGAGTTGTGTGTCCTCCGTGATGCATGTCCGTAGTTTTTGTCAGATATTTGCCAAATGAAACCTTCACAATTTTTTCTAAATGGACATTGATGGTGGCAATCTATGCCCCATCAATAGGACCACTCGTTGCCTGCAACTCGCTGGTAGACGCTACATTTTTGTAGCTTTTTGCCAAATTGAAAGGGTCCTAGGTTTGTCTTTGTAGAGTTGCACCCGGTAGTTTCGACAATAAATTAAATTCAATATGTTTTAGACACATCTTTATAAAATTTAATCATTTCCCGATTCATAAAACTTAGTGAAATAGGACAAGTCACAGTAGCACCTCCAGAATTCATTTCCAAACATCATGGATGTTCATTGAAGTTTAGATTCTGAAACATCCTAAATGACTTCTATACATTATAATTGAATTAAACACAGTGTTAAAACTCTTAGACTCACATATTTGTCTCTAGATTATGCTTTAGAATTTCAAAGTATTATAACATTACCCATTGGCATTTGACATAGAGCATTCGTAACCACATTGGCCTTCCCACGGTGGTAGAGAACACTCATATTATAATCCTTCAAATGTTTCAACCATCTTCTTTGTCGTAGATTCAACTTATTTTGAGTGAAAACATATTGAACACCCGTTTGGTCTGTAAATACATCAACATCTGCTGCATAAAGATAATCCCTCCATATTTTTAGATCAAACACTACAGATGCTAATACAAGATCATGAGTTGGATAATTCTTCTCATGCACCTTAGGATGTCTAGCGGCTTATGCTATCACCTGGCAATATTTCAATAGGAAGCAACCCAAAACTACTCGAGAATTATTAGATTACACTACAAACCCTTTTGTACCCTCTGGTAAGGTCAACAACGGAGCAGAGGTAAGCATATCTTTGAACTCTAGAAAGCTTCCATCACAAGCTTCCGACCACTCAAATTTAACTTTCTTTTGGTTAAGGTTTTCAAGGTAGATGTGATAGATGAAAAACCATCTAAAAATATCCTATAATGCCCGGATAAATCCAAGAAACATCAAGTACCGGTTTGAGTCAAAGATCTAGGTTAATTCTTAACCACTTCATTTTCCTCGAATCAACCTCAAAACCTAAAGTGAAACAATGTGACCAAGAAAACGCAACCTATATCAACCAAAAATACTACCCTCAGTCAATGAATATACCAATATATCATCAATGAAGACAATTACAAAAGAGTCAAGAGAATTTCGTAACACTCTATTCATGAGTTTCATAAATATTCGGAAACTCCTTCACTACGGGTAAGATATTCGGAAACTCCTTTACTACTTCACTCGGGCAAGTCATCGGGTAAGATATTCGGAAACTCCTTCACTACGGGTACTTAACCATAAGGAGGAGATTCTAACCAATGGTACTTGACCCTCACAACATGGTTGATACATCCCTTAAAAATCATCTACATGTTTTTAGACACGAAATGATTTTACCTCTAGGGATTGAGTTTCCCCCTTCTATTCTAAGATGGGTTCATTAGGAAATTGGACCTTAACTACCCTTGTTCTACAATCTGTTGAAGCAAACAAGCATGAAACCAATACATCCCCAATATGACTTAGGGTACTTTAGTAATTATCCTAGGTCACTTAATTAAATAAACTAGCAACTTAATTCATTAAAAATCAAAATGAAGGCCGAAACCCTTAGCTAATTTTCAGATTTGGCTAAGTCAAATGGTTTCCTTTTTTTAGTCGATTTAGGAGTGACATTTTGGTAATTTGATAATTTATCTATTTAATTAACTTAATAAGCCTAAGTTGAACTAGTCAATATTAGTTCCAAAGACTTAGGCTCATGTTCAACCACTAGAAACTCACGATTGAAAACAGTGAGCAAAACGTAAGAAAAACAAAAAATTCTCCTTAAGCGATTTCAACGTTATCCTTCAAGATTTTCTTGCAAAGTTCAAGGTGATATTCGTAGATTCAATTCTACAGTAAGTTTTGGATTTTTCTCATGGGTTCCTTTTACAACATAGATTTTCAAAAGTTTTGATTTCAAGCAACCAAAACTAGGGTTCTTCCCAATGAAAGTTTTGAATGTTTATCTCTCTAGTTCTCCCTATTTCCGACTCTAGTAGCATGTATAATGCAAAATCTCGAGCATGTTGTTTGTATGTAGTGTTAACCGATCATTATTTGTAGATTTCTGTGATTTAATAACATTGAATGAGACATATAGGTTAAATCCATATTATAAATGCCCAATTGTGTTCGATATGATGAAATTGTTATAAGTTGTTTATGACCTTCAATTTAGCGTTGAAAGAGATGAAGATTTCGATTACTGATTGTGTTTTACAATTGATATGTTTGTAATTGTTTGAAATATGATGTTTCATAGAAGAAATAAGAATGAGAATCAAAACTAGTTAATGAATCTTCTGAGCCAAATTAACTTATTGCCTTAGCCAAACTAAGCACTAAATTGTTCGCGTGATCTAACCAAAACAAATGTTAAAAGTTGGCATGCTTAAAAATTAAGGTTTATATTACTATGATTTGTAAAAGTTTGGTCTATGTCAATTGTTTTTGAGACGATGAAATTGTTCTTATAAGCTAATCAAATGTTAAAAATTTGGCTTGTCGAAATGACGAGATTACTATAATGTATTCAAGAAATAATTTACTTGGCTAGTGATAGTATCATAGTTTGATTTATGCCAATAAATTGGCTTACAATATTATTTCAAAAATATGATATAAAAATTGGCTAATGACTAAGTTATATCAAATAAAGCATGACCAATGTAACTTAATGAATTCATAACAAAGGGTATGCCAATCATTGGGACAAGTCCAAACATACCCTATCCAAATGAAGTATGAATATAGTAGTTTATTAAATAAGTTTATAACTTTTATAAAGAACGGTATAAAGCTACCAAATGACATTGAGAAAGATAAGGTGAGTAATAACATAACTAAAAGCTTATGAGTTATGACATTTACCAGAATAGGGTGTTAAAGGAAGTGAGACAAGTCTCTATTGCACCTAAATGATAATGTTAAAGAGAATCATATAAGAGGGTGTCAGAAATCGTGAGACAAGTATCAATCACACAAAAATGATAATGTAAGATTAAGTTCACATTCATCAAATAAAGAAAGGGATGACAATCATCCATTAATTTAAGTATACCTTAAATTATAAGCAACTTTCCAAAATATATGAGTCAACTTTAAAGGTCAAAAAGTATAAGAAATTGAGCAAAGCACCGATAGACTGGCAAATGAGATTGTGAAAGCAAATGTAAGCCTCATGCTATGAGGCTAGCACCAAGGTGGATAAGTAGCCTCCGATTTATCCTAGTCTTTGCACTATGTTGCCAGCATAGGAAATAGCCAGTGAATTCCACCTAAGATAGCAAGGTAGTATTCGGTTTCACTTTGGAAGGTGAACCACCCCTTTTTAGTTTGGGGAGAACACTTTATTTCATGTTTATCTCACATGATCTATGTTAGGTAATTCTCAAATAAAGTATATGATTTCACTTTAGCCATGAACCACCTCTTTTTTGTGTGAAGAAGACATTGGACTTTGTTTCACTTTAGTCGGTGAACCACCCCTTTTCAGCGTAGGGCAGACACTGGATTTCATATTAACTCACATGTTCTAGGTTCACTTTGATCGGTTAACCACCCCTTTTCAGTGTGGGGCAGACACTAGATGTCATGTTAGCTCACATGATCTTAATGCTAAAGATTTCTTTAAGAAAGTACAAAAGAAAGAAGAAGAAATGTAAGTTCAAAGTGAAATAAGAATGCGAGAGCTTAAAGTATATCAAATATTTAGTGGTCGATAACAATGAAGTTTTAAGAAGTTATTGGCTTACTCCAATAAAGATATATGCTCAGTATCTACACATTATGAATTTAATCAAATAATTTGCCTAGACAATAAAGATTGGCTTATAAAAACTTCATGCCCAATTGTAGCTATGTCATTTCCTTAGTCTCTTGGATTACTAGTTGACTCATTTTAGGTATGGGACTATAATGAATCATTGAACTTGTAAATAGTACATAGGATTAAAGGAGATCATTGAACTACAAAGTGAATAGAAGATAATACTGAAAAATAAATTGAGGCATGGGAGTAGAGCTCTCGGCCTAAGAGGGAGCAAAAATAGTAATTTTTGTTCTTTTTGTTCTTACATTATGTTCATGTTCCAAGGCAATGTGTTCATATAGAAAATGAATTGTTTTCTTTATATTCATGGAAATATGTCATGTTCATAGCAATAATTCATAAATAACGATTTGCTTTCCATAAATGGCATGTTGTTATAGGAAGAGTTTTCCTTTATCATGCATAGTCCTTATGTGTTTATGTGTATACACTAATACTTAGTACAAGTGTGTACTAACCACTATACTATTTCTATTTTTATAGATACAGGTTCTTGAAAAACATTGAAGATACGTTGAAGCGGTTCGGACTAGTATCTCGAGACCTTTTGTAGGTCCTCTTGGGTTCGTGGATGCTACGTTTGTTATTATCGATTTATTACATTAAACATATCGAGTAGATGTTGTCCGTAGATTTTCCCTTAAAACATTTGTTCTAAGATTTTTGTATTAAGGCCGTTTGGCACACTATTATTATATTATGGATTCTTTCATTTTGATTGCTTAATCTAATATAGATGATTGTTTAGTTGAGATTATTAGTATATCACTCTAATGAAGTAATTATACGAGGTCTAAGTACACTTCAATATGTATTTAAAGTTTTATATTTTCCTCAAATTTTAATGTATAAGGCTTATCAGGGGACTAGATTCCGGGTGTGATAAACTTGGTATTAGAGCATGAGGTTAAATTACTAGGAACTAAGGCTCAAAACAACCACGTTTGTAGTTTCTAGCTTATGGTTGTGAAGTGCACCACAACCATGACTTATCGACTAAGTGATGTTAGGAATTTTCCCTTATTCTACTCTTCATCGTGTTGTGCAGAGCTTTGACATTTTATTTCAATCTAGCATCTAAGCTCCTTCTTGTGTGTGAGTAGAACAATGAACACAAGGAGAAACACTGACAGAAGACTTGAAGAAACAATTGCTTGAGGAAACCAAGATCCTTCTAAAGCCATTGTTAATGGAGTACAAATGCATGTCAACCCAGTTGCGTTGACGGATAAAGAAGTGAGAGAAGCACTAGTTCAGATGGACCAAGCCATCACTACTCAAGCACAAGCTATCACTTTAGGACACTAGAGAGGGTGATCCCAAGGATAACCCACATACTAGCACCATGACTAGCAGACTAAGAGATTTCACCAGAATGAATCCTCAAGTCTACTATAAGTTTAGAAATAACGAGGATCCCAGAGTTTGTGGATGAGGTCTAAAAAATTCTCTGTGCCATCGGTGATAATTAAATGGAGAAGGGAGAGTTGTTTGCATATAAACTCAAAGATGTGGCTTAGTTGTGGTACAAAATGTTTGGAGATGGTTGAGAACCAGGAGAAGTCCCCATCACTTTGGGACGTTCTCAAGATTCCATCCCTAGAGAGGTTCTTTCCCATAGAGCAGAGAGAGTCTAAGGTTGAGGAATTCATCAACCGATGACAGGGAGGTATGTCCGTCAAGGAATACTCCATGAAATTTGTTTCGCTTTCCAAATGTGATTCTTCCCTGATGTCCAATAGCAATGATTAGAAGAATAGGTTTGTGACTAGTGTATCGAATGATCTGGAGGAGGAATATCAGGCAACCATGTTGCATGATAACATGGACCTTGGTAAGTTTATGGCACATGCAAAATAGGTGGATGAGAGTCGTCGGAGGAAGAGAGGCTGAGAAGGCATGATCCTAATCCCTCGGATAAGGAATGTTCTAGTACTGGTAGGAGTTCTTTTGGATTCCATAAAAGGCCCAAGTTCAAGAAGGCGCACCAGCTCTCACGTAATCATACTACTTCAAGAAACACTACTGCTAAAGGGAACAATTTTGTACACAAGAAAGGTAATGCTAGAATTTCCCTGCGTAACGACAAACCATGTTGTAAGTATGGCCTTTTGAATGAAGGTGAGTGCATGGTGGGTACTAATGCCTGCTATGGGTGTGGCAAGATTGGGCATATGTTAAAAGACTGTCCACATGCGAGGAATCAGGCAAAGGTAGATACTCAGCCTTATCTTAATCCTACTGCTGCACACGAGCCTTCCAAGAGGAACAAATTCTATGCTTTGAAAGGTAGAGACGAGCAGCAGAAGTCAGCTGATGTGGTCATTGGTATGTTGCATGTCTTCTTTTTTCCTATGTATGCATTGTTAGATCTAGGATCCACTTTATCATTTTTTACTCCTTTAGCAACTAGTAAATTTGACTTGCTTCCTGAGATCTTGCATGAGTCTTTTCTAGTTATTACTCCCATTGGTGACAACATTAGGGATGAAAGAGTATATAAATATTGCTCAATTAATGTTCTTGATAGAGTAACCTATGCTGATTAATTAGAATTAACCAAGCTTGATTTTAATATTATTTTTGGTATGGATTGGCTCCATAAGTGTTATGCTACCATAGACTGTCAAAACATGGTAGTAAGGTTTCAGTTTCCAAATGAGTTAGAGCTAGAATGGGAAACGCGTGGTTCAAATCCTATAAGCCAAATAGTTTCCAACCTTAAAGTCAATAAGAGGTTATCTAAGGTATTTATACCACCATGTTAGAGTCAATGACTTAGAGCATGAGGTTACTTCCATTGAATATGTAACCATAGTAAATGAGTTTCAAGATGTCTTTACGGAGGATTTACCAGGAATTCCTCCTAAACTCAAAATTTATTTTTCTGTTGACTTAGATCCCAATACAAAAGAAATTCCCATTCCTCCATATATAATGGATACAACTGAACTCAAATAGTTCAAGTGTAGTCAAAGGATCTACTGAATAAAGGCTTCATCCAGCCGAGCATAACCCCGTTGGGTGCTCGAGTGTTGTTCATTAAGAAAATGGATGGCACCCTTAGAATGTGTATCGATTATCGGCAAATCAACAAAGTCAATAGAAAGAACACGCGCCCTTTTCCTAGAATTGATGATCAATTTGATAAACCAAGTTTCAAGTTTCTTTTATAAAAAAGATCACCAGTCAAGGTATCACATGCTTAGAGTAAGATAAGAGGACATTCCTAAGAGTGCCTTCCGTACTAGGTATGGTCATTACAAGTTTCTTTTCATGTTATTTGATCTCACTAACGCACTAGTCGCGTTTATGGACCTTATGAATAGGGTTTTTTGTGAATACCTTTATTCTTTTGTCATAATATTCAAAAATGACATCCTCATATACTCTATAACTAGAGATCAGCATGAACAACATTTGAGAATGACATTGCAAGTACTTAGAGAACAGAATTGTATGCAACATTAAGCAAATGTGAGCTTTGGCTGAGATCAGTAAATTTCCTTGGTCATGTTGTGTCCGAGCAGGGTTTATAGGTTTATCCGAAAAAGTTTGAAAAAGTGAAGAATTGGCTGAAACCCCTCACTCTTACAAACATCTGGAGTTTCTTGAGTTTGGCTAATTACTATCGCAGGTTTGTTGAGGGATTTTCCTCTATTGTTGCTCCTTTGACAGCCTTAAAAAAGAAGGCGAAGTTTGAGTAGTCTGAAACTTGTGAAAAGAGCATCCAAGATGTCAAAGACTTACTCACTTCAGCCCGAGCTCTCACTTTTCCGAGGAGTTGTGTAGGGTATGTGGTATACTGTGATGCTTCCCGAGTTTGTTTGGGATGTGTTCGTATATAGGATGACAAGCTGATTGCATATGCATCGAGAAAGTTAAAAATCCACGAAAAGAATTACCCTACACATGATCTTGAGTTAGTTGTTGTGGTATTTGTGTTAAAATATTGGATACATTACTTATATGGTGTACATGTTTATGTATTTACTGACCATAGAAGTCTTCAGTATGTTTTTACACACTGAAAATTGAATCTTCGTCATAGAAGACGACTAGAGCTACTTGAGGATTATGACATGAGTGTTAACGATCACCCAAGTAACGCTTATGTAGTGGTTGATGCGTTGAATCGATTATGCTTGGGCAATGTGTCTCATATTGATGATAGGAAGAAGGAGCTTGTTTAAGAGGTACACAAATTGGCTAGGTTAGGTGTACGTCTGCTAGATAAACCAACTAGGGGTGTTTCATTTCATTACAGTTCTGAATCCTCATTTGTTATAGATGTTAAAGATTAACTAGTATCTCGAACAACTGCTCATGGATTTGAAAGACTTCGTGTTGAGTAAGATGAATGAATCATTCTCTCTAGGGGAGGATTGTCCAGTTAGATAGACGGGCATACTTTGTGTGACCAATATTGATAATCACAATTCAACTAGGAAATCCTTAGACTTATTCTAGATTAGTTATTCATTTACATTCTTCCTATAATAATGTCGGACTTTCTTGAATCGATAGACTTACCGGGCTTCTCTGTCTATTCAATTAATTGTCATTACTTCATTAGTTCATTAAGAGACATTCATCGCATAGAGGACATTCAATTAATGGTCTTGGATAATACCTAGGGACTTATATACTTGAACATACTAATAGACTTCTCAAATACTAGTACATATCCCAAAAAACTATAATAGGCCATTACCGACATAGTCTATGGTAGCTAATCATGGAATCCGGAGTGGTAACCTAATCCGATGGAGGGTGTTATACTTACCAATGATAGAACTTGGACATATCCCACGTAGACACATGTTTATGTAATAAGAAGGGTTTCTTTGCACTCTAGACTCATTCTTAACTAGAGCTACTTACCTTATCATACTAACTCGCGCGGCTCTAGCATTTGATCTCATAGAGTAATTCACATTAAGGATCACATGAAGCGGTTCCATATCTTGTTCATAACCCAATCACATTCACCCCAACAAAGAGGTCCGCTAAGGATTCCTTTCAATAGAGAATAGTATAGATCAATTAATTCCCTAAGGGTGATATAATCGTTCCAATTAACCAGCCTTAAGTCCACAAATCACACAAGAGGGATACCATTACGACTTTCGACTTCAAGGATCATCACCTTACCACTAGGTTGAAGGTTCCACATAAACGACCTTCTTAGCAACGTTCAAGGTCTCATGTCATTAATATATACAAGACAAATAGGCTTTAGTATCCTATGTGAATACATCTCATGTATACACATTCCATAGGTATCACAAGTCTACCAAACAAGACACACACATACTTCACTTTAACATATATAACATTCCATATTGCATAAGCACATAGGCATAAGTTTCATCATCTTTAGGTCACTTTATACACTGCTATAACATCATCAGTATAACAACCATATATACATATTGTCAAGTAGGAATAATCATGCATCAACTCTAAGACTAAACATACATAAGAATATAGTCATAGTATAACACAATCTCCTAACAACATCAATAGAAGCACACATACTTCCACATTACTTACATGTAGGTAGATATGATCATACTTCACATATTGAACTACACAAATCACCATAATACTTCGAGTAGTACAAACAAGGTCATGATCATCATAATACATGAAGTACCGCGACAAGGCCATATCATTCACAATATAACACAAAGCACCGCCACCATAAATTGACCATAACAATCACAACATAATTCAACACCTACATTATAAAAAATATATAGAATTAGTGAAGCATACCACTAATACATTCTATCCACTTCAATGCATAGCTAAATCATCGAATACAATACCAATAGGCCCTTACCTAGGGCCATTATTATTAATTCAACGCATAAATCAGAATATTCAATGAATATAAGTCAATTTAATATATTCTATTAATCTAAGACAGACTGTACATCAGTTCAATATAATTCTTACATCATTCAAAAGCCCATAGAAAACTACACTAGAATTCATAACCATTAAGACAAGATCATCATCTCCAAAATACAGCAAATTTGAAGAGATTATGTTTTGTATGGGTACATAAATTTTAGGTTAGAATCACCAAATTAACATCAATTCAATCAATAATCCATAATCTAAAACATTTTTTGCAATAACCTATGGCTGGATGATGAAATTGGACGAGTTCATCTTTAGAAGACTATAGAAAATAACTTTAAAGGTTACTCGTTGATGAATAGAGTTTCAAGGATGATAAAGCCATTTATTGCTGATTTTAATCCACTATTTGATGAAGAACAACCATTCAAATATCGAGTCTAATCTCTTCTCTGCGTTTTGGCTTCAATCGAATTCTAGAAAATTTCTTGGAGATTTTTGGGGTTTTGATTTGGAAGAATGAATTCATCTAGGTGTTTAGGAGCTATAAAGTTCTATAAAATAACGAAAACATACCTAAGTAACCTTATAACCTGTTAATTGGACATGGGTGAATTTACCAATTCACCCTTGTAACTTAAAAGTGAACTGCGAAATTGCAGGCCTCACCAATGATTGGCCATCGACGGGCCGTTTGTCCACAAATAAACCGTCCTAGATGGTCGTTGTTTGGTTCAGAGACTGGTAATTGGGAGATTGATCTTCCTCGTCTATGTCTTGACCAATGCATCCCACATACAACGCGTTGACTAGCCTATTAGTCATCGATTGTCTCAGTCAATTGGGGCTGGTCTTGAGAGCCTTTGGCTCTTTGAAGGGTCCTTCCTCAACAACCCTTGGTTGGTCCTTGGGGACTTTCGCCCAGACGTTTCCAATCCAAATAATACCGTATAAGAATATTGGAATTCCCATATTAATTTCATCAAAAAAGAAGACATAAAACTCGACGAAACATGCTAAGACACAAAATGTCATTTCAAGGCAAAACATTAGAATACCATGGACGTTATTGGACGTTTGGCCTCCAAACTTCATGACATTTTACACACTGACTTTATAAAACATTATAACTATATAAGATCCTTATAATCTTATAAAACATAAATATATGCACATAAACGCTTATGACACACATAGGAGACTAGGCGTCCAAAGTCTTAGTCGTCTCTTGACGTTTCACTTCCAATAAACTATTCCATTAGACACTGAATTCATGCAAAATTATAACCCATTTCAGGATCTTAGAACCTCATGCCAAAAATTTTAGGCTCTAGTGTCACCTAAGTCATTTTAGAGGTGTCACATTCTCCCTCACATGGAAAACATTCGTCTTTGAATGACACTTTCCACTCTCTGAACACTTTCAATAGTAAGGATTCAGATAAAAACTCATAAACATACTACATAACACATTATACAATGCATAATCTAGGAGAAACATCAAATTACAGAATTAAGAGATTGACAACACAACAATAAGATAGAAACTCACTCTACAACTCAATATGCCATAAAACCCATATTCTTCATTCAAAATAGCATGAAATCTTTTTAGTTTTATTTTTATACTCATGTACATAAGTTTTATCCATATTACAACAATTTTAAATCAAAGAATAAATTTGTATATTTTTCAAAAATGTCACAGGGAGAAGATTTTTCCCTGGAAGTGAACATAGTTCAAGATTCAAAAAATTCACCAACTAGGCAATCGATGATAGATACATGCTAATATGAAAGGTAAAACCATATCAACATACTGTACAACAAAATTGTAATTTCAAAAATTCACAATTCAAGGAGTATATGAAATTCAATTCAAACAAGACTCCTAAATACAATACAATTAATACAACGATGCAACATGCTACTATGAATGTCTAGCTCATCTACTAACCATAATCCCCCACTTAGAAGGAACTTATATAACTATAGAGAGAAATACAAGAACTTTCCATCATCATCAACACCCCAATTTGACTTTGCTCCTCTAGTCTAGAGTGCGTAGAAAAGTGTCTTCTTTGGAGCATCATCTTTTAGTACATTAGGGAAAACTCGATTATGTGCTATGTGAAGTAGGAAACACTGAGGTATATGTTCTGATGACTCCACTAGTTGCTTTCAAGTGTGGCCAGAATGGTCATTTTATGACAGAGAGTCCTAAAAGAACATAGAATAATGGTAAAGGGGTAACTACGACCCAATCTTAATCAGTTGCTTGACCAGATAGAGATGCATCGAGATGAGTTGCTTCAGGGGTAGGCAGATAAGGAAATTGTTTGTATGCTATCACTAGTCACCGAGAGCAAGAATATTCTCTAGATGTTGTCACTATATGATCCAAGACTTCAATTTTGATATTTTCTTGACCAAATTCTTGAGCCTTCACTTTTTCTACACCAATTGTGAGTGTATTATAGAATCAAAAATCCATTATGATTGTTTATATTATGTCATTCACTAGAGTACAATGGCTGATTAAGTTGATTTAGACATGGTAGATTTTGATGTCATTCATAGTATGGATTGGCTTCATTGCTATTATGCGTCACTCAATTCTAGAACTCGAGTGTTCAATTTTAAGCTTCCAAGTGTGCCAAAAGAGTTCATCATTCCCTAAGGGTCCTTTTATTTCATACCTTAAGGCAAGGAACTTCGTTTCTAAGAGTGTATCTATCATTTGGTCCGAGTTCATGACTTTTATTTTTAAGATACCATTCATTGAGTCTGTTTAAGTAGTAAATGGGATTCTAGATGTCTTCACAAATAATTGTCCTGGTGTCCCTTAATTATAGATAAACATCAACATAGACCTTCTTCGAGTTACTTATCATATATCTATTTTTCTATAAAGTATGGCACCAACAGAGTTCAACGAGCTGAAAGAGGAGTTAAAAGATGTCCTTAGAAGGGAATTATTCAACTAAATGTGTCACCTTCAGGCGCTTCGCTGTTATTTTTGAGAAAGAAAGATGGTTCCGTTAGAATATTTATAGATTAAGGACAATTGAACAAACATACCATCAAGAACGAATATCTTCTTTCGAGAATTGATTCTTTTTTTATAAATTCAGGGTGACACTTGTTTGTCTAATAGTATGGGAACCATAAGTTAAGTGTAAGTGTAAGGGAACAAATACCCTTAACTGCCAATAATTAGTTAAAGTAAGGGAATGTGATATTCCAACGACAAGATTCAGGACCCATTATGGTGTTTTATGACTTTTGGTCATGTCCTTTGTCTAACAAATGCGGTTGAAGTGTTCATGGAGATTATGTATAGAGTATACAAACCTTATTCAAATATGTTTGTTATCATCTTCATTAATGATATACTATTTATTCAAGGTATGAAGAATGTCATGCTAGTAATCTCGGGATATTTCTCTAGACATTTAAAGATTTAGAATTGTATGTCATGTTCTCTAAGTGTGAGTTTTGGATTGAGTCAATGGAATTGTTAGACCACAGTGGGTCTGGAGAGGGAAGTTGATACTCATTTAATAGAGGTTGTGCATAATGGCCTTTACCCACATCACTAACTGTTATTAGGAGTTTCTTGGGTTTGGTTTCCTATTTTATTAAATTTGTAGAGGGGTTCTCATCTTTTTTAACCCATTTTACCATGTTAATTTATAATACAATAAATTTTCAATGTTCTGAAAATTGTGATAAAAACTTTCAAGAAAAAGAGGTTTACTACTACACTGGTATTGAACTTACTAGAAGGTACGCAAGGCTTATTTAGATTCTTCTAGAGTTTGTTTGGGTTGTGTGTTTATGCATAATGACTAGGTTATCACTTAGGCCTTAATACATCGGAAAGTTCATTAGATGAATTTCCAACCCATGACATAGAGTTTGTTGATGTTGTATTTGCTTTGAAATATGTTGTCATTACTCATATGGTGTTCATATTCATGTATTCACCAATCACTATATTCTTCAGTATGTGTTTATCACCAATTGAACAAAGTTACCATGAAGAACAAATATCATCTTTCGAGAATTTATTTTTCAACTTCAGGGTGACACTTGTTTGTCTAATAGTTTGGGAACAATGAGTTATGTGTAAGGGTAAGGGAACAGATACCCTTAACTTGCAAATATTAGTAAAAGTAAGGGAATTTGACATTCCAATGACAACATTCAGTACCCTTTATGGTCATTATGACTTTTGGTGATGTCCTTTGTTTAACAAATGCGCTTGAATTGTTCATGGAGATTATGGATAGAGTATACAAACCTTAGTCAGATATGTTTGTTATCGTCTTTATAAATGACATACTATTTATTCAAGGAATAAATATGGTTGTGCTAGTCATCTTGGGATAGTTCTCTAGACATTAAAAGATTGAGAATTGTATGTCAAGTTATCTAAGTGTGAGTTTTGGATTGAGTCAATGGAATTCTTAGGCCACAGTGGGTCTGGAGAGGGAAGTTAATACTCATTTAATAGAGGTAGTGCATAATGGCCTTTACCCACATCACTAACTTTAATAAGAAGTTTCTTGGGTTTGGCTTCCTATTATATAAAATTTGTAGAGGGGTTCTCATCTATTTCATCCCCTTTAACCATGTTAAGTTAGAATTCAATAAAGTTTCAATTGTCTTAAAATTTTGAGAAAAACATTCAAGAATTGAAAAAGAGGTTTACTACTTCATCGGCATTGACCTTACTAGAATGTACGCAAGGCTTATTTACATTCTTCTAGAGTTTGTTTGGGTTGTGTGTTGATGCAGAATGACTAGGTTATCACATACGCCTTCATACATCGGAAAGTTCATTAGATGAATTTCCAACCCATGACTTAGAGTTTGTTGATGTTGTATTTTTGCTTTAAAATATGTTGTCATTACTCATATGGTGTTCATATTCATGTATTCACCAATCACTATATTCTTCAGTATGTGTTTATTGCCAATTGAACAAAGTGACCATTAAGAAAAAATAATTTCTTTCGATAATTGATTTTTTTAATCAACTTAAGGGTGACACTTGTTTGTCTAAATGTATGGGAACAATAAGTTAAGTGTAGGGGTAAGGGAACAGATACCCTTAACTTGCAATAATTAGTTAAAACAAGGGAATTTGACATTCCACCGACAACATTCAGTACCCTTTATGGTCATTATGACTTTTTGTCATGTCCTTTGTTTGACATATGCGCTTGAAGTGTTCATGGAGATTATAGATAGAGTATACAAACCTTATTCAGATATGTTTGTTATCGCCTTTATTAATGACATACTATTGATTCAAGGAATGAAGAAGGTCTTGCTAGTCATTTTGGGATAGTCTCTAGACATTAAAAGATAGAGAATTGTATGCCAAGTTCTCAAAGTGTGAGTTTTGGATTAAGTCTATGGAATTCTAAGGCCACAGTGGGTCGTGAGAGGGAAGTTCATACTTATTTAATAGAGGCACTGTAGAATTTGCCTTTACCCACATAATTAACTGATACTAGGAGTTTCTTTGGTTTTGTTTCCTATTATATAAAATTTATAGAGGGGTTCTCATCTATTTCATCCCCTTTCATTATGTTAACTTAGAATTCAATGAAGTTTCAATGGTCTGAAAATTGTGTGAAAAGCTTTAAAGAATAGAACAAAAGGTTTACTACTACATAGGTAATGACCTTACTAGAAGGAAGCAAGGCTTATTTAGATTCTCCTAGAGTTTGTTTGGGCTGTGTGTTTGTAACGACCTGTTTAGTCGTTTTGAGCAGCAGATTTTATTTCTGGAAAACTGGCTGAAACGACGGACCCCACGACGGACCGTCGCAGGGTCTCGTTTCAAAACACTTAGAAATTCTGAAATTGGGTACTGAAAATCGACTCTCTGAACTTCGTGACGGACTTGCAGGACGGACCGTCACAGGCGTGACGGACCGTCACAGACCCTTGGTGGAAATTTGGGTCTCTGAACCTTGCGACGACCTGCAGGACGGACCGTCGCAGGCACGACGACCTGTCACAGGCACGACGGCCCGTCACAGGTTGCGTAATCCCGGTCTGGGTCGGATTTCTTTACACGTTTTAAGGGACGTTTTGGACTATTCCTACTTTAATTGTAAAGTTAGAGGGTTAAGGATTATAAGTCTAATTACTTGGGGGTTAAAAGAGGTGACCTTAAGTTAATTAGTGGGTTATTATTGCCATCTTTCATTCTTAATTATATGCTAATTAGGGTAAGAGAAAGAGGGTTTGAATAAGAAAACTAGAAAGAACAAGAGAGAGGGAGAGAGGATCGATCGAACGAGAAGAAGAAGAAAGCTTTGGGGAAAATTCTTGCTTGATCACTAGTCTTCGGTGGATGTAGGTTATGGTTTCTCTTACGATATTCGTAGTAAAACTCTTAATAGCGAATGATATGTATTGATGATATTGTAAATCCTGCTATGTGCTTGATCGTATGCATGCATGAATGTGATTATATAATTGTGATTATATTAAGTATGATAAAGTTATTGAATCCCAAATCTTGATAAAAACCTAATCTCTTGTTAATGATGAGGCCTTGGTATAAAAGAAGGCGTGATGAACTAAAATAATGAGATTGATGATGCCTTAGTGAGAAAGAAGGCTTCATAAATTTATAGAAGGAGATTAGGGGATCGGAGTGTCACGTTCCGACACATAGAATTAAGGGATCAGGTGTCACGAACCGACACGTAGTATTAGGGGGACCGGGGTCACGAACCGACACGGTATAATTTTAGGGGAATCGGATTGTCCACGTCTGACACGAAGATAAGTAGGGATCGGAGTGTCACGTTCTGACCACCCGCGACACAGAGGATTAAAGATGTATGAGGAAGCGGAGTGTAACGTACCGACACAAGAGAAATAAAGATAATGAATCTTGAAAGATGTTAATATACTCAATCTAATGAATCTAATTCCCAAATGAGTATGGTATGGAGGCTTGAGTCCTCATGTTAAACTTGACGGTAATTGTTTAATGATAAGTACTTGATGTTGCTACATGTTGAGTATCATAGTTGACTTTATGATATTACTTGATATATATTGTCTTCTATTTGAGTTGGCCGATGATATCTACTCAGTACCCGTGTTTTGTACTGACCCCCTACTTTTATGATTTCTTCTTTGTTATTTGTGGAGTGCAGCAAACGTGCCGTCGTCTTCGACTCAACAGTAATTCAGCCAGTCTTTACTACATCGGAATTCAGGGTGAGCTAATGCTTCTAGCTTGGACTGGATCTTCTTCTTCAAGTCTCTGATGCCTTGAGCTTTCGGCATGGACTAGCTTTTACCTGTTTAGCTTTTAGAATACTCTTAGTTTAGTCATTTGATTATAGATGTTCTTGTGGTGATGACTTCCAGATTTGGGGATAATAATGGTATTGATTTGATTTTATTAATGAGTTAAGTCTTCCGCATTATGTTTCTGTTGATATATGTTGAAATGTTAAGGTTTAGATTGGTTGGTTCGCTCACATAGGAGGGTAAATGTGGGTGCCAGTCGCGGCTCGGTTTTGGTCGTGACAAACTTGGTATCAGAGCATTAGGTTCGTTAGTCTCATCACACAAGAACGAGTCTCTAGTAGAGTCTTAAGGAACGGTTAGGGGGATGCCTTTACTTTTCTTTGAGAGGCTATAAGACTTTAGGAAAATTCCATTCTTTCTTTCTTTCTTTCGTGCTATTACTTGGGTCCAATTGGTATCTAGGTGATACAATTGGTATCTGACCATCTTCACTCTATTTCGCAGATGTTAGAACTAGAGCAACAACCGCGCCAGCATCAACAGCAGCGAGACAAGATTGCATCTGAGCCAGCCACTGGGGCTGTGGCTCGAGGAGAACAGCGGCAAGAGGCCGTGGAAGACGTCGTGGGAGGACGTCCTCTAGAGGAAGAGGAAAAGCACCTAGCCCATCTGATGCTAGGGCGGTGACTCCTCCACCGACTGAGGAAGTACTGAGAGAGGGGGAGGATGGGGAGAATGAACGAGTGCAGAATGAGGAAATGCCATCCCAACCTACCCCAGAGATGATTAATCAGGTTCTGGCTTATCTTAGCGGGTTCTCTGATCAGGGTCAGGCACCTCCAGTATTTTCTGCACCAACACCTCCGGTTTCAGAGGTACAACATGCAGCCACTATGGCTCCTCGTATAGATGGCTCATTGGACTAGGCACGTTTCCACGTCTGACTACTGGGCCTATAATGACAAATGATCAGCATGAACTTTTTAGTAAGTTCTTGAAATTGAAACCTCCAGTCTTCAGGGTGCGGAATCTGAGGATGCTTACGATTTTCTGGTCGACTGTCATGAGCTACTACACAAGATGGGTATAGTAGAACGGTTGGTGTTGAGTTCGTGACTTATCAGGCAGGGCACGCCAAAATGTGGGGCGGTCACATGTTGAGTGTCATCCAACAGAGGCACCACCCATGACTTGGGTAACATTCTCTAACTTGTTTATGGAAAAGTACATCCCCCGGACTTTGAGGGATAGGAAAAGAGATGAATTCTTGAGCCTAGAGCAGGTAGGAATATCGGTTAATGCATATGAGGCTAAGTTTCGTGCTTTATCAATGTATGCCACTCAACTATGTTTCAGTCCACAAGAGAGGATTCGCCAGTTTGTGAAGGGTTGAGATCGAGTTGCGGATTTCAACCTTACGTAGCGGCTAGCGGCTAAAATCCCCTTCCAAGAAGTGGTAGACTTCGTGATAGAGGTGGAAGGATTGAAGCCTGATGACTTCACCTCGACATCGACATCAAAAAGGTTTCGAAAGGGAGGTGAGTTTAATGGTTCTTACTCGAGAGGATAGGGTTCCGGAGGTTACTCAGTCCGACCAATTCAGTCTTCAATACAGATAGTTGGGGGTCCACCTCAGACCGGCCAACACTTCTCTGAGAGACCTCTACTTGACTCTAGAGAGTGTTATGGATGTGGGGATACTGGACATATTAGGAGAAATTGTCACAAACAGAGTTATAGACCCCTAATAGCTAGAGGTTGAGGTGGTCATGGTAGAGGCCGTTATTCTGGAGGACGTGGTGGTCGAGGTAATGGTGGTCGTAAAAACGGCAGAGGAGATGGGCAAACTGGAGCCACTACATCACAATATGGTAGGGGCAACGGACAAACAAATGAAAGGGCCCATTGTTATGCTTTCCCTGGGAGATCGGAGGCGGAGACATCTAATGTTGTCATCACAGGTAATCTTCTGGTTTGTGATTGCATGGCTTCTGTATTGTTTGATCCCGGATCCACATTTTCTTATGTATCTTCCTCATTTGCTAATGGTCTAAATTACATTGCGAATTACTTGATATGCCTATTCGTGTTTCTCCCTGATGGGGAGTCTGTGGTAGTTGAAAAGGTATATAGGTCTTGTTTGGTAAACTTTGTGGGGAGCAACACTTATTTAGATTGGTTATCTTAGAAATGGTTGATTTTGATGTAATTCTGGGTATGACTTGGCTTTCTCCGCAATTTGCGATCTTGGATTGTAATGCTAAAACGGTGATGTTAGCCAAGCCTAGGACAGATCCGTTAGTGTGGGAGGGCGACTACACTTCCAATCCGGTTGCGTATCATCTCTTTCTTTCTTCGTGCTAAGAAAATGGTTAGTAAAGGGTGTTTAGCTTTCTTGGAACATCTCAAGGATGACACTACTCAAGTACCCTCGATTGAGTCGGTTTCGGTAGTCCGTGAGTTTTTGGATTGTTTCCCTGCAGATCTCTCTGGTATGCCACCAGATAGGGATATTGACTTCTGCATCGACCTTGAACCGGGCACTCGCCCCATTTCTATACCCCCTTATAGAATGGCTCCCCGCGGAGTTAAGAGAGTTAAAGGCACAACTTCAAGAGTTGTTGAGCAAAGGCTTCATTAGACCAAGTGCATCTCCTTGGGGTGCTCCGGTTTTGTTTGTGAAGAGGAAGGATGGTAGTTTTCGGATGTGCATAGACTATAGACAACTGAACAAGTGTACTATTAAGAACAAGTATCCCCTTCCTCGCATTGATGACTTGTTCGATCAGTTACAAGGTGCTTGTGTCTTCTCTAAGATTTACTTGAGATCCGGTTATCATCAATTGAAAATACGGGCAACGGATGTGCCAAAGACTGCTTTTTGAACCAGGTATGGGCATTATGAATTGTAGTGATGTCTTTTGGTCTTACGAATGCCCCTGCTGCGTTCATGAGTTTGATGAACGGGATTTTTTAAGCCATATTTGGATCTCTTTGTGATCGTATTTATTGATGATATACTGATATACTCTAAAAGTAAGGAGGAACATGAGGAGCATTTGAGAATGGTATTGGAAATGTTGAGGGAGAAAAAGCTTTATGCCAAGTTCTTTAAGTGTGAGTTCTGGCTAGATGCAGTGTCCTTCTTGGGGCACGTGGTTTCTAAGGAGGGAGTGATGGTAGATCCTTCTAAGATTGAGACAGTGAAGAATTGGGTAAGACCTACTAATGTGACAGAAATAAGGAGCTTTGTTGGGTTAGCTAGCTACTACCGCCGATTTGTCAAGGGATTCTCTTCTATTGCTTCCGAACTGACGAACTTGACTAAGCAAAATGTTCCATTTGTATGGTCGGATGAGTGTGAGGAAAGCTTTCAGAAACTCAAGACTTTGTTGACTACCGCACCTATCCTTACCTTGCCAGTAGAGGGTAAGAACTTCATTGTTTATTGCGATGCATCCTATTCTGGCTTGGGTGCAGTGCTAATGCAAGAGAAAAATGTGATTGCTTATGCTTCGAGGCAATTAAAGTGCATGAACGTAACTATCCGACCATGATTTGGAATTGGCCGCGGTAGTATTTGCATTGAAGCAATGGAGGCATTATTTTTATGGGGTTAAGTGTGAAGTCTATACGGATCATCGTAGCCTACAGTATGTCTTTACTCAGAAAGATTTGAACTTGAGACAAAGGAGATGGATGGAATTACTGAAGGACTATGATATCACTATCTTGTATCATCCGGGAAAGGAGAATGTTGTGGCAGATGCTTTAAGTAGAAAGGCGGGAAGCATGAGAAGTCTAGCTCACTTGCAAGCTTCTAGACGCCCATTGGCTAGAGAAGTTCAGATTCTGGCTAACGACCTTATGAGATTAGAAGTAAATGAGAAGGGAGGATTTTTAGCTTGTGTGGAGGCAAGATCTTCCTTCCTTGACAAGATTAAGGGAAAGCAGTTTAATGATGAAAAATTGATCCAGATTCGAGATAAAGTGTTGCAAGGGGAGGCTAAAGAAGCAATAATTGACGAGGAAGGTGTGTTGAGGATTAAGGGAAGGGTATGTGTACCCCGCGTCGATGATTTGATCGACATTATTCTGACAGAGGCTCATAGTTCAAGGTATTCTATACATCCGGGTGCAACCAAGATGTACCGTGACCTAAAGCAACACTTTTGGTGGAGTAGAATGATGCGAGATATTGTTGATTTTATTGCCAAATGTCCAAACTGTCAACAAGTAAAGTATGAACACCAGAGGCCCGGAGGAACACTTCAGAGAATGCCCATTCCTGAATAGAAGTGGGAGAAATCGCAATGGACTTCATGGTTGGTCTTCCAAAGACGATGGGTAAGTACGACTCTATTTGGGTGATTGTTGATAGGTTAACTAAGTCTGCTTATTTTATTCCGGTTAAGGTGACTTACAATGTCGAGAAGTTAGCCAAGATCTATATCTCAGAAATTGTTCGATTAATTGGGGTTCCACTATCCATCATATCAGATAGAGGTACGCAGTTTACTTCTAAGTTTTGGAAAACATTGCATGCGGAATTGGGTACTAGGTTGGACCTTAGTACGCGTTCCATCCTCAGACCGATGGTCAGTCTGAGCGAACGATTCAAGTGTTAGAGGATATGCTTCGTGCTTGTGTGATAGAATTTGATGGTCATTGGGATAACTTCCTACCCTAGCGGAGTTTTTCATACAATAATAGTTATCACTCAAGCATTGATATGGCCCCATTTGAAGCATTGTATGGTAGGAGATGTAGGTCTCCCATTGGGTGTTTGATGCATTTGAGTTAGACCTTGGGGTACTGACCTTTTGGGGGATTCAATAGAGAAAGTGAAATCTATTCAAGAAAGCCTCTCTAGTGGCTCAATGTAGGCAAAAAGAATATGCAGATCGAAAGGTTAGAGACTTAGTTTCATGGAGGGTGAACAAGTCTTGTTGAAAGTTTCGCCAATGAAAGGGGTGATGCGGTTTGGTAAAAGAGGTAAGCTAAGTCCGAGGTACATTGGGCCATTTGAAGTACTTAAGCGAGTAGGGGAGGTGGCTTATGAGCTATCCTTGCCCCCAGGGCTGTCCGAAGTACATCTGTATTTCCATGTGTCTATGTTGAAAAAGATACCATGGGATGGAAACTACATTATCCGTTGGGATTCATTTTTGCTTGATGAAAATTTGTCTTATGAGGAGGAGCCTGTTGCTATTTTAGATAGAGAAGTTCGCAAGTTGAGGTCAAGGGAGATTGCATCCATCAAGGTGCAATGGAAGAATCGACCGGTTGAAGAAGCCACTTGGGAGAAAGGAGGCAGATATGCAAGAAAAATACCCACATCTGTTTAAGGATTCAGGTACTCCTTCTCGCCCTTGTTTTTCTTCTTGTGATCGTTCGAGGACGAACGATGGGTAAATTGGTATCTATTGTAATGACCTGTTTAGTCGTTTTGAGCAGCAGGATTTTTTTCTGGAAACTGGCTGAAACGACGGACCCCAAGAACGGACCGTCATGGTCACGACGGACCGTCGGAGGGTCTCGTTCAAAAACACTTTAAAATTCTGAAATTGGGTACTGAAAATCGACTCTCTGAACTTTCGTGACGGACTTGCAGGACGGACCGTCACAGGCGTGACAGACCGTCACAGACCCTTGGTGGAAATTTGGGTCTCTGAACCTTGCGACGACCTGCAGGCCGGACCGTCGCAGGCACGACGGCCCGTCACAGGTTGCGTAATCCCGGTCTGGGTCGGATTTCTTTACACGTTTTAAGGGACTTTTGGACAATTCCTACTTTAAATTATAAAGTTAGAGGGTTAAGGATTATAAGTCTAATTACTTGGGGGTTAAAAGAGGTGACCTTAAGTTAATTAGTGGGTTATTATTGCCATCTTTCATTCTTAATTATATGCTAATTAGGGTAAAAGAAAGAGGTTTGAATAAGAAAACTAGAAAGAACAAGAGAGAGGGAGAGAGGATCGATCGAACGAGAAGAAGAAGAAAGCTTTGGGGAAAATTCTTGCTTGATCACTACTCTTCGGTGAGGTAGGTTCGGTTTCTCTTACGATATTCGTAGTAAAACTTTATAGCGAATGATATGTATTGATGATATTGTAAACCCTGCTATGTGCTTGATCGTATGCATGCATGAATGTGATTATATAATTGTGATTATATTAAGTATGATAGCTATTGAATCCCAAATCTTGATAAAAACCTAATCTCTTGTTAATGAAAGGCCTTGGTATAAAAGAAGGCGTGATGAACTAAAATAAATGAGATTGATGATGCCTTAGTGAGAAAGAAGGCTTGATAAATTGATAGAAGAGATTAGGGGATCGGAGTGTCACGTTCCGACACATAGAATTAAGGGATCGGGTGTCACGAACCGACACGTAGTATTAGGGGGACCGGTGTCATGAACCCACACGTAGATTTAGGGATCGGGTGTCATGAATCGACACACGTAGATTTAGGGATCGGGTGTCACGAACCGACACGTAGATTTAGGGGATCGGAGTATCACGTTCCGACACATAGAAGTAGGGGATCGGAGTGTCACGTACCGACACAAGAGGATTAAAGATGTACGAGGGAGCAGAGTGTCACGTACCGACACAAGAAAATAAAGATAATGAATCTTGAAAGATGTTAATATACTCAATCTAATGAATCTAATTCCCAAATGAGTATGGTATGGAGGCTTGAGTCCTCATGTGTAAACTTGACGGTAATTGTTAATGATATAGTACTTGATGTTGCTACATGTTGAGTATCATAGTTGACTTTATGATATTACTTCATATATATTGTCTTCATTTATTGAGTTGGTCGATGATATCTACTCAGTACCCGTGTTTTGTACTGACCCCCTACTTTTATGTTTTCTTCTTTGTTATTTGTGGAGTGCAGCAAACGTGCCGTCGTCTTCGACTCAAAGTAATTCAAGCCAGTCTTTACTACATCGGAAATTCAGGTGAGCTAATGCTTCTAGCTGGACTGGATCTTCTTCTTCAAGTCTTGATGCCTTGAGATTTCGGCATGGACTAGCTTTTACTTGTTCTAGCTTTTATAATACTCTTAGTTTAGTCATTTGATTATAGATGTTCTTGTGGTGATGACTTCCAGATTTTGGGGATAATACTAGTTATTGATTTGATTTTTATTATGAGTTAAGTCTTCCGCATTACGTTCTGTTTATATATGTGTTGAAATGTTAAGGTTTAGATTGGTTGGTTCGCCCACATAGGAGGGTAAATGTGGGTGCCAGTCGCGGCTCGGTTTTGGGTCGTGACAGTGTTTATGTAGAATGACAAGGTCATAACTTATGCATTGATACAGTTGAAAGTTTATTAGATGAATTTCCAACTCATGACTTAGAATTGGTTGCTATTGTATTTTCTTTGAAATGTGTTGTCATTAATCATATGGTGTTCACGTTCTTGTATTCACCAATCACAAGAGTCTTCAGTATGTGTTTACTCAGAAAATGTTTAATCTCAAACAAAGGAGGTTGTTAGAACTACTCAAATATTATTACATCAAAATTCTTTATCACCTAGGTAAAGATAATGTGGTTGTTGATGATTTAATAAAGTTGTCCATAGGTAGTACGACCTATGTTGATGAAGAAAAAAGATAGCTAGCTAAAGATTTGCCTAGACTTGCATGCTTAGGAGTCCAACTAATGAATTCCATTGAGGAGAAATAGTGGTAATTAACAGGGATAAATTATCATTAGTGTCAAAAGTTAAAGAAAACAATGATGAAGACCTAATTTTTCATAAATTTAAGGAAAATGTTTGTAAACAAAACATAATGGATTTTGAACAAGGGGAAGATAGCGTTTTTAGATATCAAAGTAGATCATGTGTACCACAGGTGGCTGAGTCCATGAGCGGATCATGGAGGAAAATCATAGATCCATATATTCCATACGGGTTCCATAAAGATGCATCATGATTTGAGAGAGGTTTATTGGTGTAGTAGTATTAAGATGGGTGTTGCAGAATTTATTGATACATGTCCCAATCGCCAACAAGTTTAAGTATTTAACCAAAGGCCCAGTAGTATGGATTAGAATATAAAAAATCCAGTATGGAGGTGGGAGATTATTAATATGGATTTCATAACAAGTTTGTAAAGGTGTCGTAGGAAACAAGATTCTATTAGGGTGACTGTAGATCTAATGACTAAATCAGCCGACTTGTTATATGTAAAGAATGCTCATTATGCAGAAGATTTTTCAAGATTATATATTATAGAGGTAGCAAGACTTCATGGAATCTATGTTTCAGTTATATCAGATAGAGGTGTACAATTCATTGCACAATTTTGGAATGCATTCAAGAAAGGCTTGGGTTCGGAGGTGAACTTGAGCACTATTTTTAATCCTTAGACAGACGTACAAGAAGAGTGCACTATTAAGACCTAATAGGATATGTTTATGGCTTGTGTGATTGATTTAAAAAGTAATTCGGATGATAAACTGCCTCTTATTGATTTTTCATAGAACAATAGCTACAACGGTAGAATCCAAATGGCTCCATATGATCCTCTTTATAGGAGAAAATGCAGTATGGTTTGAAGTTAGTGAAAAGAATTTATAAGACAAAATTTAGTTCATCAATCTTTGGAGAATGTTTAATTGACTCAACAGATGTTGAAAATGGCGCAGAGTCGTTAGAAATCCGACACTAATCTTAGGAGGAGGGAATAAGAGTCTGAAGCACATGATTGGATTTATTTGAATTTTCCTCCATGAAATGTGTTATTAGATTTTTTAAAATGGAAAGTTTAGTCCTTGGTATATTGGACCTTATAGAATTTCAAAGAGGGTAAGTTGTACAATTTATGAGTTAGAGCTACAACAAGAGCTTGTCGCAGTTCATACGTTATTTCACATAGCCATGTTGTAGAAGTGCATAGAGGATCCTTCATAGGTCATACAAACTGAAGATATTGGGATCAAGGATAGATTATCTTATGACTAGATTACGGTTCAGATTATAGATCGCCAAGTTCCCAAATGGAGGACTTAGGAAGAAGCATCAGTCAAAGTCCTTTAAAGGAATCAATTTGTTGAAGAAGATACTTGGGAAGTGATTAGTCTACGTTTAAGACTTATTAATGTCTATTTTTTAATAAATTTAGTGTCCTGAAATGAATATTTTGTTTCATTAATAACTAATGAAAAAACCTTGAGTTTAGGTATTTAGATTTTGAGACAAAGCATGGACACTCTAGATGTAATCGGCATCGTATACCTCGAAGAGGTCTTAGTCAAGCCCTTATCATTCATCATAGCATCATATATAGAATAAAATCAAAAAATTACAAAGTTTTCATTTGAAGTTCAACATCACTTCATGTATTGAAAATAAAAGCTAACTTTTTTCTTAGATTTTCCATCAAAACATAAGAGTCTGAAAATTGGATCTTATTCATTATATCAACAAGTCTTATAGTACGAATTACCATATTGTTTTTAATAAGGGAAGTGGAACTAGATTTAATATCAAGCATAACCATCATTGGACTTGAGGACTCACCAACTTGCAAATAGAAATCAAAGCTTCTTCAAGAAAGGAGTACAATCACCTTAATGGCCCGAACATAGACTTTGTGCAGAATATAGGAGAAATATGGGTTAGTACAAACCATATGTAATAAGTATGCAAACATATGCAACAAAAACTTTTGAAAACATTCAAAAAGGAAAATTTTTCTATAAACATGCCATTTTCACTTTTAATGCCTTTATGCACATTCAAGGATCATATACAAGACAATAGCACAACAACAACAAGAAGAATTCTATTCATGTTCAAGGGTAACACATCATAGAACCATAGACAACATTTCATATATAGAGTCCATTTTATCGATACATCAGGAGACCTTACTTATAACTCAAATCCAAGCCTAATAGTGCAATGTTTTTGAATCCTCATAACCCCACATAAACCAAGCAAACAAACAAAGGGATCACAAACATTGTGTTTAACCTAATACATTATTATAACAAGTGTTGTCAATACCATGCATACAAGTTTAGTCCAACATCATGAATATCAAGTGAACCAACATCATGCATATCATATGATACTAACATCATGCATATATTTCATAAAATATATACGTAAATAACGCACACTAGAATTCCCCTCAAGGACCACTTGTGCAATGTGTTGGTAAAGTCCCATACCTATAACACCCCGTAATTTCAAAAACCTATACTAGAGACTTATATGATGAATAATTATGTGTTATACATAAAAAAAAAGTATTAAACCCAATTAGGATGTCTTAGAACCAAACGCTAAGAAAAGACCCTGACATCTGGAGATTATTGAAATGAAATTAGTGACCCTTGGCATGTTTTATGGGGTTTTATGAGTCAAAATTCAATGAAATTTGGTAAAAAGGTGAAAAATAAGTATTATAGTGGGTTTAAGGTCGAAATTATGGGTAAAAATCTCCAACGATCACCCTAAGGGTCCTTGGAGATGACCCTTCAATTTGACCGTTGCAATCGACAGACCAATTGATCAGTCGTCCATGGGTCAATGGACCGTCGATGGTTTTGTTGGTCCTTCCTTAAAGTGTTTCAAAGATTTTTCCAAAAACAACTCTCTGATCTAAATTACGACTGACCAACACGGGCCATCGATGGAACGATGACGCGTGGTTTGAGGTTTCGTCGATTAGGGTCAAGTTTGACAGCCATGCTTTTTAGTTAGTACCTTAATTAGTTAGTTAGTTATGTGGTTATTAAGGGTTAGGGGTGGTTATTTAGGTTATTTTAGGGACTAAATAATACTTAAATACCATTAAACTAATCCAACACCCCATATTTTTCCGAACCCAAATTCACTTCACCTTCTCTCAACTTTCTTTTCCCCAACTCAAACTCCATTGAAGGAACACTAGACCTCCAATACTAGGATAAATTCACAAAGGATTTAATATATTATTTGTGGAAGTATCATTACCAAGGTATGGTTTCTTTCCCTCTTAGGAATCTTTCCCCAAGAGGCTCCTTCAACCATGGTTTCAAACTACACCAAGACTAGGGTTCAATCTAGTCATGGATTCTCCTTTCAAAATTAAATCATTGATAAATTGTAATGAATTATGATCTTTTATTATTTATTAAATATTTTATTATGTATAATTGTTGATAATTACGTGATTCCCCCTTGATAACACTCATGAAACATTGAATTTTTATGGTAACTAAGAAAGATATTAAGTATCTAGATTATGTAGATTTATATAAACCATGTATTACACCTTGAATTTACATTGATCATGTATTTGTTATGTGTTTTAGATTTATGGAAGTATAAATGATCATCAAAACGGCAATAAGGTATGAAGCTTCATTCTTTCTTGGGTTCAATTATGTTAGAAGAGTTACTCAGATAGTAATGCTTGTATGTCTAATATGTTGTAATGATGTTGATGACTAGTATCCCCCATTTTTAACCCTAGACTTGTGAATTCACAATGGAGTGTGTAAGAATGTTATGATATGCTTATTACAAAGTAGTTTCTCATGACTATAATAAAGAGTTAATTGAAAGGTTTAGTAACTTTTTAATGATTCTAGAGTGAAATGGTTGTTCACACTTGTGGTTACCTATGAGCTATTACATTTGTATGTATGAAGTGGGTTTCTTAATGTGTGATTCACTCAAACTATAAATCCCTAAAGAAGAAAAAGTGGTCTTATCAAGTAAAGAACCCAATTACTAGGTAGGGGTCTACCCCTAGGAAAATATTTTATACTTAACTTCAATCTATTATTACGCTTATTTACTCAAGTGCTTTTCGAAAACAATTAATTCAATGTCGGGGGGGGGGGGGGGGGTTGTGTAAGAAAAATGTTTAGTTATTTCTAAGTAAGACAAATAGCAAGTTTATAAATGTTAGTGTTTATCAAGTGATGGGAGAAAGTAGGGTGTAAGTATTCCCCATAGGTTCATAATGCGGTAATCCTAGATAAAAACAATCCTTTCATAGTATCTTTCATGCAAAGTAATAAGTTATATATCCCTAATTCTTTTGTCCGAAAACTAGAGAATTTCACTCCGTACCTTGTGTGCCTACGTGTATCTACTTTACTAAAACATACCTTTACCTCATATTAAGCATCAGATTAAATGTATGGCTAAGTTACTACATAGTTTATATGAATATATGTTGATAATTCTTTACCTATCAACTACCTCCTTGGTCTGGCAAGTAGAAATAGGACAAGTTCTAATGTATGCACTCGTTAAAAATACTTCTAAATGAAAGAAATATCAATACATCCAAGACCCTATTCTAGAATTGTTATTTATTTAGTTTTACCTTGTTAATTACCCATGGTTCCCACAACCCTACTTGTGGAGTTAGTTAACCATGCTAAGTATTACACAATTCATAATTTTGAAACAAGAAATAATTTGCTTACTTTACCAAGTTTGAAGAAAACCCTGGAATATCCCTTAAATTTATTAAAATATTGAAAGAAATGATTCCGTAATATTAAAGTGTCTCTCAAAAACCAAAGCTTAACTTCAAAAAACACAAATGTGAAAAATAGTAAAGCGTACATGTAACGACCTGTTTAGTCGTTTGAGCAGCAGATTTTTAATTCTGGAAAAAACTGGGCCTATACTACGGACACCACGACGGACCGTCGTAGGCACGACGGCCCGTCGAGGGTGAATCGTTGCATCATACTTGGAATTCTGAAATGGGTACTGAAAATCGACTCTCTGTAAATTGTGACGGACCTGCCGGACGTGCCGTCACATCCACGACGAACCGTCGTGAGTCCCGTTGCAAAACACTTCAACTTTTGAGAAATTGGTGCAAGAAAACGAGTTTCTGACCGCCATGACGGACGTGCAGGACGGACCGTCACAGGCGTGACGGACCGTCACAGCGTCCGTGGCGACGATGGAACCGGGCAGGCGCGACGGCCATCGTGACGGACCGTCGCAGGATATGACGGCCCGTCACAGGTCACGCAATCCAGGCAGTAGTTTGGATTTTCCACACGTTTTAAGGGTCGTTTTTGACTATTCTTTCCTTAATTATAAGATGATTGAGGGGTAACATTAATAAGTCTAATTACTTAGGGGTTAAAAGGGGTAACCTTAAGTGAATTAGTGGGGTTTATTGTCCTTTTTCACACTAATTACATGATTAATTAGGGTAAAGGAAAGAGGGTTTGAGTAAAACAAAAGGGAAAGAACAGAAAGAGAGAGAGCAGATCGATCGAATTGGTTGAGGAGAATAGCATCTTGGGAAAATTCTTGTGGATTCAATTCTTTCTTCGGTGGAGGTAGGTTATGGTTTTGTATTACGATATTCGTAGTGAACTCTTGATAGTGAATAATATGTGTTGATGATATTGTAAACCTGTCTATATGCTTATTGTATGCTTGTTATGAATATGATTATGTGATGTATTAACAAGCATGATGAAGCTATTGAATCCCAAATCTTGAAAGAAACTTTAATCTATGATATTAATGATAATGCCTTGGTATAAAGGAAGGCTTGATGAATTAAAGTGATTGGATTGATGATGCCTTGGTTAGAGAAGGCTTGATGAACGGATATAATGAGATTAGTGGATCGGAGTGTCACGTTCCGACACATAGAATTAGTGGATCGGAGTGTCACGTTCCGACACATAGAATTAGTGGATCGGAGTGTCACGTTCCGACACATAGAATTAGTGGATCGGAGTGTCACGTTCCGACACATAGTATTAGTGGGACGGGTGTCACGAACCGACACGTAGATATAGGGGATCGGTAGTGTCACGTACCGACACATGTAGGGGATCGGAGTGTCACGTTCCGACACATGTAGGGGATCGGAGTGTCACGTTCCCGACACATATAGGGGATCGGAGTGTCACGTTCCGACACATATAGGGGATCGGAGTGTCACGTTCCGACACATAGTGGTAGGGGATCGGATCGGAGTGTCCACGTACCGACACAAGAGGAAGAAAGATAATGAATCTCGAAAGATGATAATATATTCAACATAATGAACTTATTCCCAAATGAGTATGGTAATGAGGCTTGAGCCCTCATGAATGAACTTGATGGTGTTATTGATGATTATGATACTTGTTGTTGCTACATGTTGAGTTTATAGTTGATTTATAATATTATTTGATATATATTGTTCCTATTTTGAGTTAACCGATGATATCTACTCAGTACGTGTGGTTTGTACTGACCCCCTACTTTATGTTTTTCTTTTGTTAGTTGTGTTATGCAGCAAACGTTCCGTCAACTTCGCTCAGCAGTAGATCAAGCCTTCTTCACTCCATCGGAAATTCAGGGTGAGCTAATGCGTCTAGCTTGGACTGGTCTCCTTCTTCAAGTCTTGATGCCTTGAACTTCCGGCATGGACTAGTTTTTAATTGTTTTTAGCTTTTTAGACATTCTTAGATTAGTAGTTTGAGATAGATGTTCTTGTGGTGATGACTTCCAGATTTTGGGATAATATAATAGTTTTGAGTTGTTTTTCTAAGAGTTAAGTCTTCCGCATTATTTTCTGTTGAAGTATCTTGAAATGTTAAGGTTTAGATGGGTTGGTTCGCTCACATCGGAGGGTAAATGTGGGTGCCAGTCGCGTCCCCCGATTTGGGTCGTGACAGACTTGGTATCAGAGCATTAGGTTCATTGGTCTCATCACACAAGAACAGGTCTAGTAGAGTCTTAAGAACGGTAGGGGGACCCTTTACTTTTCCTGAGAGGCTATAAGACTTTAGGAAAATTCCATTCTTTCATTCTTTCTTTCGTGCTATTACTTGAGTCCAATTGGTATCTAGGTGATACAAATTGGTACTTCTGACCATCTTCATTCTATCTCGCAGATGGTTAGAACTAGAGCAACGACGCACCAGCAGCGACAACGGAAAGACATGAAATTAATGAGCCAGCCCTGGGGCTGTGGCTCGAGGAAGAACAACGGCAAGAGGACGTGGAGAGGTCGTGGAGGACGTCCTCTAGAGGAAGAGGACGAGCCCCTAGCCCCCTGATGCTAGGGCGGTGACTCCTCCACCGACTGAGGGGTAGTTAGAGAGGGTGAGGAAGGGGAAACTGAACAAGGGCAGAAAGGGAAATGCCACCCCCAACCTACCCCAGAGATGATCAACCAAGTACTTGCTTTATGTAGCGGTTGTCTGATCAGGGTCAAGCACCTCCAGTGGTTTCTGCACCAACACCTCCGGTTTCAGAGATACGACATGCGGCTACTATGGCTCCCCGCATGGATGCACATTGGGAAGTAGGCACATTCCACGTCTGACTACTGGGCCTATTATGACAAACGATCAACACGAACTTTTCAGTAAAGTTCTTGAAATTGAAACCCCCGTCTTCAAGGGTGCAGAATCTGAGGATGCTTATGATTTCTTGGTTGATTGTCATGAGCTACTACACAAGATGGGGATAGTAGAGAGGTTGGGTGTCGAGTTCGTGGAGCTATCAGTTCCAAGGGAACGCCAAAATGTGGTGGCGTTCACATGTTGAGTGTCAACCAACAGAGGCCCACCTATGACTTGGGAATCATTCTCTACCCTATTTATGGAGAAATATATCCCAAGGACTTTGAGAGATAGAAAGAGGATGAGTTCTGAGTCTTGAACAGGGAAGGATGACAGTAAACGCGTATGAGGCTAAATTTCGCGCGCTATCCAGATATGCCACGCAACTTTGTTTCAGTCCACAAGAACGGATCCGCCGTTTTGTGAAGGGGTTGAGGTCAGAATTGCGGATTTCAGCCTTACAGATAGCGGCAACGGCAACATCCTTCCAAGAGGTGGTAGACTTGTGATTGAGGTGGAAGGAGTGAAACCAGATGACTTCACCACGACATCGACATCAAAGGGTTCGTAGGGGAGGTGAGTATAATGGTTCTTATTCTAGAGGACAGAACTCTGGAGGTCACTCATCGACCAATACAGTCTTCACTACAGACTGTAGTTGGGGTCCACCTCAGAACGGTCAAACACTACTCCGAGAGACCCATGCCTGACTCCAGAGAGTGCTATGGATGTGGGGAGATTGGACATATTAGGAGGAATTGTCCAAAACAGAGTTACAGGCCCCAATGGCTAGAGGAAGAGGTGGTAATGGTAGAGGTCGTTATTATGGAGGGCGTGGTGGCCGAGGTAATGGTGGTCACCAAAACGGCAGAGGTGAAGGGCAAAACGGAGCCACTACTACACACATGGTAGGGGCAACGGACAGACAAATGATAGGGCCCATTGTTATGCTTTCCCTGGGTGATCTGAAGCGAGGCGTCTGATGCTGTTATCACAGGTAATCTTTTGGTTTGTGATTGCCATGGCATCTGGTGTTATTTGACCCTGGCTCCACTTTTCTTATGTATCTTCATCATTTGCTAACGGTCTAAATTTACGTTGTGAATTACTTGACATGCCTATTCGTGTTTCTACTCCGGTGGGTGGTCTGTGATAGTCGAAAAAGTGTATAGGTCTTGTTTGGTGAATTTGTGGGGAGCAACACTTATGCAGATTTGGTTTATTTTAGAATGGGTGATTTTGATGTATTCTGGGTATGACTTGGCTTTCTCCAAACTTTGCGATTCTGGATTGTATGCAAAACAGTGACGCTAGCCAAGCCTGGGGCAGATCCGTTAGTGTGGGAGGGTGACTACACTTCCAATCCGGTGCGTATCATCTCATTTATTCGTGCTCCAGAAGATGGTTTAGTAAGGGTTGTCTAGCTTCTTGGCACATCTCAAGGATGACCTATCCAAGTACCCTCAATTGAATCAGTTTCAGTAGTTCGAGAATTTTTGGATGTGTTCCCTCCACAGATCTTCCCGGTAGCCACCAGATAGGGATATAGACTTCTGCATTGATTTGGAACCCGGTACTCGCCCCATTTCTATACCCCCGTTTATAGAATGGCTCCCGCGGAGTTAAGAGAATTAAGGCTCAACTTCAAGAGTTGTTGAGCAAAGGCTTCATTAGACCAATGCATCTCCTTGGGGTGCTCCGGTTTGTTTGTGAAGAAAAAAGATGGGAGTTTCCGAATGTGCATAGATTACCGACAGTTGAACAAGGTAACTATTAAGAACCAGTACCCCATTCCTCGATTGATGACTTGTTTCGATCAGTTTACAAGGTGCTTGTGTCTTCTCGAAGATCGACTTGAGGTCCGTTATCACCAACTGAAAATACGAGCACGGATGTGCCAAAGACTGCTTTTCGAACTAGGTATGGGCATTATGAGTTTGTGGTAATGTCGTTTGGTCTTACTAATGCCCCTGCTGCCTTCATGAGCTTGATGAACGGGATTTTCAAGCCATACTTGGATCTCTTTGTGATTGTGTTTAGTGATGATATACTGATAAACTCCAAGAGTAAGAAGGAACATGAAGAGCATTTGAGAATGGTGTTAGAGTTGTTGAGGAAGAAAAAGCTTTATGCGAAATTCTCCAAGTGGAGTTTTTGGCTAATTCTGTGTCCTTCTTGGGGCACGTGGTTTCTAAGGATGGAGTGATGGTGGATCCATCTAAGATTCATCTAAGATATGGAGGAGTTAAGAATGTAATTGGGGTAAGACTACAAACGTGTCAGAAATAAGGAGTTTTTGTGGGTTAGCTAGCTATTACCGCCGATTCGTCAAGGGATTCTCTTCCATTGCTTCCCAATTGACGAACTGACTAAACAGAATGTTCCATTTGTATGTCAGATGAATGTGAGGAAAGCTTTCAGAAGCTTAAGACTTTGTTGACTACCGCACCTATCCTTACCTTGCCAGTAGAGGGCAAAACTTCATTGTTTATTGTGATGCATCCTATTCTGGGTTGGGTGCAGTGCTAATGCAAGAAAAAATGTGATTTTGCTTTATGCTTCAAGACAATTAAAGGTGCATGAACGCAACTTCCGACCCATGACTTGGAGTTGGCCGCGGGTAGTATTTGCACTAAAGCAATGGAGACACTATTTGTATGGGGTTAAGGGTGAAGTCTATACGGACCATCGTAGCCTACAGTATGTCTTCACTCAGAAAGACTTGAACTTGAGACAGAGGAGATGGATGGAACTACTAAAGGACTACGACATCACTATTTTGTATCATCATCCGGGGAAGGCTAATGTTGTGGCAGATGCCTTGAGTAGAAAGGCCGGATTTATGGGAAGTCTAGCTCATTTGCAAGCTTCTAGACACCCATTGGCTAGAGAAGTGCAGATTTTGGCTAATGACCTTATGAGTTAGAAATAAATGAGAAGGGAGGATGTTTAGCTTGTGTAGAGGCAAAATCCTCTTTTCTCGATCATAAAGATTAAGGGAAACAGTTTGATGATGAGAAACTAAGGCGAATTCGAGATAAAGTGTTTGCAAGGAGAGGCTAAGGAAGCAATAATCGATGGGGAAGGTGTTTTGAGGATCAAGGGAAGATATGTGTACCCCGCATCGATGATTTGATCACCACTATTCTTACAGAAGCTCATAGTTCCGGATATTCTATACATCCTGTGCAACCAAGATGTATCGCGACCTAAAGCAACACTTCTGGTGGAGTAGAATGAAGCGAGATATTGTTGAGTTTGTTGCCAAGTGTCCAAATTGTCAATAAGTGAAGTATGAACACCAAAGGCCCGGAGGAACACTTCAGAGAATGCCCATTCCTGAATGGAAGTGGGAGAGAATCGCGATGGACTTCGTGGTTGGTCTTCCAAAGACATTGGGTAAGTATGACTCTATAGGGGTGATCGTTGATAGGTTGACTAAGTCTGCTCACTTCATTCCGTCAAGGTGACCTACAATGCAGAGAAGTTAGCCAAGATCTACATCTCAGAAATCGTTCGGTTGCATGGAGTTCCACTCTCAATCATATCAGATAGAGGTACGCAGTTTACTTCTAATTTTGGAGAACATTGCATGCTGAATTAGGTACTAGGTTGGACCTTAGTACTGCATTTCATCCTCAGACCGATGGTCAGTCTGAGCGAACGATTCAAGTTGGAGGATATGCTTCGCGCATGTGTGATAGAGTTGGTGGCCATTGGGATAGTTTCTTACCTTTGGCAGAGTTTTCATATAATAATAGTTATCACTCTAGTATCGACATGGCCCCATTTGAAGCATTATATGGGAGGAGGTGTAGATCTCCCATTGTTGGTTTGATGCCTTCAAGGTTAGACCTTGGGGGACTGACCTGTTGAGAGATTCTATGGAGAAGGTGAAAGCTATTCAAGAAAAGCTTTTGGCGGCTCAAAGTAGACAAAAGGAGTATGCAGACCGAAAGGTTAGAGACTGGAGTTCATGGAAGGTGAACAAGTCTTGCTGAAGGTTCGCCCATGAAAGGGTGATGCGGTTTGGAAAAAGAGGTAAGTTAAGTCCAAGGTATATTGGACCATTTGAAGTGCTTAAGAGAATAGGGGGAGGTGGCCTATGAATTAGCTTGCCCCCAGGGCTGTCCGGAGTGCATCCGGTGTTCCATGTATCCATGTGGAAGAATACCACGGAGATGGAAACTACATTATCCTTGGGATTCAGTTTGTTGGATGAGAACTTGACTTATGAAGGGAACCGGTTGCTATATTAGATAGAGAAGTTCGCAAACTGAGGTCGAGAGAGATTGCTCCATCAAAGTGCAATGGAAGAATCGACCGGTTGAAGAGGCTACTTGGGAGAAGGAGGCAGATATGCAAGAAAAATACCCACACTGTTTACAGATTCAGGTACTCCTTTTCGCCACTGTTTTCTTCCTTTGATCGTTCGGGGACGAACGATGGGTAAATTGGTATCTATTGTAACGACCTGTTTAGTCGTTTGAGCAGCAGATTTTTAATTCTGGAAAAACCTGGGCCCTACTACGGACACCACGACGGACCGTCGTAGGCACGACGGCCCGTCGAGGGTGAATCGTTGCATCATACTTGGAATTCTGAAATTGGGGTACTGAAAATCGACTCTCTGTAAATTGTGACGGACCTGCAGGACGTGCCGTCACATCCACGACGAACCGTCGTGAGTCCCGTTGCAAAACACTTCAACTTTTGAGAAATTGGTGCAAGAAAAACGAGTTTCTGACCGCCATGACGGACGTGCCGGACGGACCGTCACAGGCGTGAACGGACCGTCACAGCGTCCGTGGCGACGATGGGAACCTGGGCAGGCGCGACGGCCATCGTGACGGACCGTCGCAGGTATGACGGCCCGTCACAGGTCACGCAATCCCAGGATTTAGGATTTCTCCACACGTTTTAAGGGTCGTTTTTTGACTATTCTTCCTTAATTATAAAGATTGAGGGGTAACATTAATAAGTCTAATTACTTAGGGGTTAAAAGGGGTAACCTTAAGTGAATTAGTGGGGTTTATTGTCCTTTTTCACACTAATTACATGATTAATTAGGGTAAAGGAAAGAGGGTTTGAGTAAAACAAAAGGGAAAGAACAGAAAGAGAGAGAGCAGATCGATCGAATGGTTGAGGAGAATAGCAAGCTTGGGAAAATTCTTGTGGATTCCAATTCTTCGGTGGAGGTAGGTTATGGTTTTGTATTACGATATTCGTAGTGAACTCTTGATAGTGAATAATATGTGTTGATGATATTGTAAACCTGTCTATATGCTTATTGTATGCTTGTATGAATATGATTATGTGATGTTTAACAAGCATGATGAAGCTATTGAATCCCAAATCTTGAAAGAAACTTTAATCTATGATATTAATGATAATGCCTTGTATAAAGGAAGGCTTGATGAATTAAAGTGATTGGGATTGATGATCCTTGGTTAGAGAAGGCTTGATGAACGATATAATGAGAATAGTGGATCGGAGTGTCACGTTCCGACACATAGAATTAGTGGATCGGAGTGTCACGTTCCGACACTAGAATTAGTGGATCGGAGTGTCACGTTCCGACACATAGAATTAGTGGATCGGAGTGTCACGTTCCGACACATAGTATTAGTGGGACGGGTGTCACGAACCGACACGTAGATATAGGGGATCGGAGTGTCACGTACCGACACATGTAGGGGATCGGAGTGTCACGTTCCGACACATGTAGGGGATCGGAGTGTCACGTTCCGACACATATAGGGGATCGGAGTGTCACGTTCCGACACATATAGGGATCGGAGTGTCACGTTCCGACATAGTGGTAGGGGATCGGAGTGTCACGTATCGACACAAGAGGAAGAAAGATAATGAATCTCGAAAGATGATAATATATTCAACATAATGAACTTAATTCCCAAATGAGTATGGTAATGAGGCTTGAGCCCTCATGAATGAACTTGATGTGTTATTGATGATTATGATACTTGTTGTTGCTACATGTTGAGTTTATAGTTGATTTATAATATTATTTGATATATATTGTTCCCTATTTTGAGTTAACCGATGATATCTACTCAGTACGTGTGGTTGTACTGACCCCCTACTTTTATGTTTTTCTTTTGTTATTTGTGTTATGCAGCAACGTTCCGTCAACTTCGACTCAGCAGTAGATCAAGCCGTCTTCACTCCATCGGAAATTCAGGGTGAGCTAATGCGTCTAGCTTGGACTGGGTCTCCTTCTTCAAGTCTTGATGGCCTTGAACTTCCGGATGGACTAGTTTTTAATTGTTTTTAGCTTTTAGACATTCTTAGATTAGTAGTTTGAGATAGATGTTCTTGTGGTGATGACTTCCAGATTTGGGGATAATAATAATAGTTTTGAGTTGTTTTTCTTAATGAGTTAAGTCTCCGCATTATTTTCTGTTGAAGTATCTTGAAATGTTAAGGTTTAGATGGGTTGGTTCGCTCACATCGGAGGGTAAATGTGGGTGCCAGTCGCGTCCCCGATTTGGGTCGTGACAGTACAACCCCAAAAATCAGGTTTTAAGTCCTATTTAGAATAATAATTTCCTTAAATAAAAAGTAGTTTTATTTAAGGATATTTTTTGTGTCCAAAACACATTTGCCATCGACGACCTAACTGAAAATCTTTCAATGGAATGACGGACCGTCGACAACTTTCGTTGGTCCACACTTTAAATCTTTTTCATCTTTAACTTTTATACACTTTTTGTTACCATCAACGACCTAACAACACGGTCTGTCAGTGGACCTATGGTCCATCGATGGCCTCCGTTTCTCCATACTTAGTGGTTTTCTTAAGCCGGGTACTTGGACTACTTTCTGTTACCATGGATGGTTAGCCATGACGGCCCGTCAGTGCATCGACGGACCGTCGCTCCTTCTGTAGCCCCACACTTCGCCAGATTTCCCCGATTTGATTTTAGTTGCTTAGACCTTCAGTAAATGATCATAACTTTTAGACCATCGCAGGGTCGACGAACCGTTAGTGGCTGTATAGGTTATCACTTCTGAAGATTTCAGCACAGTCTTCATCGTTTTAGTTCTGGATAGTTTTTAACACATTAAAAATACTACAAAAAGGCCTTAGACAGACACTAAACTTAAGGAAAAAGCATTTGAAATACCTTAAAACCATGGTACATCAACACCCGAAACTTAAATTCTTGTTGTCCTCAAGCGACGCACTATGACTCACCACAAGACCTTTGTACAAAATTATCTTCTTTTAAGCTTTCACAATCATTTGGCTATCAATCCCGATTATTTTTATTTTTTTAGGCATGATATCACTTTTAGACTCATTCATGTAGATCAGACCATGACACAGACTCACTACGCACCGACACCTCTCATTTTTTGTCTCTCACAAAGGTACCAACTTCCAATATTGCTACTAGTGTCCTCACTTTAAAAACAACACCTAGTTGATACTTGTCGCCATAGGTTTTCCCTTATTTTCACTACTTTGAGTACACCATATTAGACTCTCAGGATGACGATAGGACTTTATTTGCTTGGAACGTAGGCTCTAGGTAAGGTAGGGCACATTTGGATGCATTTTAGTGAGTTGTTGCCCTCCTTGACATAACTCCTAAGCATCCTACCTTTTCATTGTTTATTAAAAACTCCTCTTCATCTTCTTATATCTTTTGCCTTGATTTTCTCCTTTCTTTTCCCTTTTATCAAAATGACCCTTCTTTCATTTTTATTTTCAAATTTTCAAATATTTTACTTGATTTCATCTTTGATTGATCCATTTTTCTTTTCTTCTTTCAATAATTCTTTCAACCCCGCTTTCCAGTGTAAAACTCATAATAGCAATCCTCAACTCATGACTTTGTCATGAGTCAAAGTACACAGTACCCAAGGTTGAGTCAGGGCCAGGATGAGTTTTACTTATGCGTTAGCGACCCTCAACTTATGCTTTTTGCTTGAGCTAAGGTGTAAATGTCAAATGAGGGACCAGGTCCAATACATTGTACCCAGAAAAGATGAGTTGGGGTAGAAAATGAAGGTCCATTTTAAGACCAAATTATTTGGATAAAAAGGATTAATTTCATTTAGTTTTCTTTAAATTAGGCTAAAGATTGACTATGTTGATTAAGGGCCTATGATCTTCTCTTGATTGTTTAACACGGTATAATTTTTTTTGGAGGATTAACCAGGCAAGTTCTAGCTACGTACAAACGGTGGACTATTCAACTTTCCTCACACTCACTTAACAGCTCATTACCCTACGAGTTTATCGGACACCTAGTTCGAGCAGTAGATCGAGGTTTAGGCAATGGTATACCTCTATGTCATGCTAAGAGACAACACATTCACTATTCACTATGCCTAATCATCCAAACATTCATTTTAGATAGGATATCATTGTATTTTAGCCATCATGCTTAATATTTCACACATACTTTCTACAAGGTAATAACATACCGTTTAAACGGTAAAATAATAAGTCTCTTGAGGGAAATGTACAAAGGAAAGAAAACCCTAAGAGAGGATCATGAGTTGGGCTAATCAGACTTCATCCTAGCACTCACTTTCCATTTACCCCACTCCGAACAAAAAAAGATGCAATTGTCCCCAATGGATAAGAAATATAAAATAGGGTGGTAGGTGAAGCAAACTAGAGGCGCATAGCGCCGACGATCAATAAGCTGGCAGGTCTGGTTTGCTGGAACCCGCTCCCTAAGACGTAGGGACACTATTAGTAGTGTCTGCTCCAATAATAGCACCCTCAAAATTGCTTCTCTCTACATCAACAATCCTGGAGCTAGATGGCCCAGCAACCAACTCTTGATCCATCATCGATTGGGACTCCTCATCCATCAGCGAGGCTCTCCTTCAAGCCTCCAACTTAGTACACACTCTCTTCCTAGCACTAGACTCATCATCCTCTCTGGTTCGGTGCTCTTGGAATGCTCACGTGTTGGAGGCGGTGGCACAGGGGTCGTCTTTAATAGTGTAGCAAGCATCGTATCCTCAGTAAGATCTGCATTTGTGGCCTCAGACTTAGGTACCCGTGCATACAAGATGGCATCCACGTCATCCCTTAGACTCGCTAGAGCATCCTGTACAAGTAAATATAGGGGCGGGGCAGTGAGAACTCTCAACTCGAAGGCGTCAATGCGCAGATTGATTGCCATAATCTGCCACTAATTTCGCTGGGCAATCTTTTTCTCAAACCGCTCCTCCGCCTCATCAATGCACTTCTATATCAAAGGCTTGATATGGTGCAGTAGTGTGGACATATGGGCCTCTAACTTCAGGACCCTAGTAATCAGGACCAGTGCTTTAGATGGAGTGCAGCAGGAGGAACTAAGGGTTGTGCTTGTGCCCAGTATAGACTACACCACGGTGGTGTTGTAGGCTCTGATGTACTCTATTTAGCCCTTCGGCTTGCTCTACCGTGTCTGCCAAGTTCTCACTTAGCAGTTGCACCTCTACTCTGGGCCCTTTGTGGGGTGCCGCCTCATTTTCCTCATCCCGGATTAGACCTATTTCAACTGTCCCAGTAGGAGTCCTAAGAATTTCAATATTCCATAAAGGCACTCCAGCAGACCTACACAACACGAAAATCAAGCAGGGGAAAGGGCACGTAGTGGTGTCCTTAAAGGCCTTCTAATGAATGATTGTCAGTAACAGTCTCTAAATGTCTACGTAAAACCCAACAACCAAAGCAGCTACCAATACTACCCTATCCTATGTAACAATGTTCACTTCAACTGTGAAGGATAGGCAGTGACGGACCAATACCAAATAAATTTGGTCGTGAATGTAAGGTTGGCCTCCTTGATGACCCCTTTAGGCTCCAACGCCCAATATGCACCCTCGCCATCCAAGGAAATAAGTAGGGCTATTTACCTCTTGGTGGTCTGTCTCAACCCCACATCACGCTGGAAATGGCCCTCATTTATAAGCTTCCACCGATAGTCAAACTCGGGGGTAAAGAGCTCCCTGGTAGAATCTATCTCAGCGCCATATAAGAACAAGTGAATAGTACGTAATGAGATGTCTAAACTTCAACCTTGGACTGGAAGATGATCAAATGGTGCCTGTTTAGCGGGATTAGACCGCCTATACAGGGAAGACTAGAGATTTTCTACATAATATTCGTAGAACACTCGCACCGCTTCCTCTATGTAGTGTGCAATGCTCAAGGCCATCCACTCTAGCCAATCACGGGTGAAGAGTGAATGTACATCAGAGGTAGTGTGAAGAATCCCTATAAGAACTCGCCGCTCTATTTTCAGAGTATGAGTCATGACCCCCTTATCTTGAGCAGCTTGTCGTCCCCGTAAAGCTGGTATTGTCCTTGTACACACCATCGGTTAGGTTGATTAGCAACCGGTGGAGGGACGTCGATCAAGAGTGATGGAGTGGAATGTGCATTGTCAGTCTCATCAGACGAGTCATAATGGACCGGTGCAGCAGGAATACTGGTACAATGTGAAGCAGACCCTTCTTTAGACTCGAAAGCCTCCTCAGAGATAGACGCTCCCTTAAAACCAGAGGCAGACCCACACGATGTGTCGGTTAGTGTGCGCTTCTCATTAGACTGGGAGGCAGTAACTACGTCGGAAGACACCTTCATAGGTGTGCCCCCAGTGGTCCTAGGAGCACGTTTTGGTGTCCGAGTTCTTTGTGGCACGTATTCTAATCATCATCATCGTCCGATGCAATCACCAGCCGACGTGAAGGTGTAACAAACTTTGAACGTCCTCTAGAGTAGACTAGGTCATTCTTGGGAGCTATTGGTAGTGAAAAAGAGTAGTTATTAGCTTCAATGTAAATGTCTGACACACCCAAGAGAAGCAAGACCAAACTTGGAAACACAAAACACACTCTAGTTCAGAACTGCAAAACTGACCGACCGGCACTCTAGACGGTCCATCAATGGAATGACGGTCTATTGGTGGTTTTCTATTCTAAATAGAAAGAAAGTCAAATTTCTCTAAATACTAGACATAAGGAAGCGGGGGATAAATGCGCGGAAGAAAAAATTCTAGGCGTCCATCGGTAAACACATGGCGAATATTTTTAAAGCAATAGGATTAAAGGTTCTATTAGAGATGATCGACCTGTGGATGGTCCGTTGTTAAGACAAAAGACCGTCGACCACCCCATTAGGTAGAATATAGACTAAAACCGAGGAACCCTCGGCAAACATGGTTCTGTAAAGACAATGCATGTGAAGGAGGGTTCGTCAATCAGCCGACGGATCATAGACCACGTCCTTCATTCAATAGTAGGAAAATATAAGGAGTGGTTATAGACGAAACCCATCGATGGTATGTGGACTGACCGATGGTCCGTAGACGGGGTCTTGTACTGTTGGTCTGAAAGATTTTTTGTAAGCCATAGTAGGTAACCAAAAGAATAATGTTCAAGCAAACTAAGATACATGAAGTTCATCTAGAATTTAACAAACCATTTCGTCAGCAAGAGGCCATGGATTATCGTAATTTCAAACCTAGATTCTAAAGGACCTTCAAACTCTATGTTAGAAAGAACAACACTCAAAACACAGTACATTTTGACAATAAACCCCCAACGCATTCACTCTCCATTATTCGAGGGGACTAGGAACTAAGTTTCACAAATTAAAGCATGCAATTTTGTCCCAAAGTCAAGACCCACATACGTATTACATCAATTTAGCATCTAAATGACCAATAATTCATTGAGCAGATCAGAATGACATACTTGTGTATTGTAGTGGAGTGAATGGGGACACGAATTTTTATACAAGAACACACCAAGCAAAACTTTGAACACCGATTCGAAGGAAGACTGTAGAAGATGGGAATTTTGGAGAGAAAAGCTATGCGATTGATGGGGATTTGGGAATTAGGGAAATCAGAGTGTTAAAGGGGGAGTAAATGGGTGAGTAAGTGGAATAGTTTAAGGAAAATGGGGAGGGAAACGGTTTGTAAGGGGATTTGAAAGGGTGAGTTAAGTGAAAAGTATTAAAATTAAATATATAGCCAGTCAGGTTGGGTCGGGTAATTGGGTCTGGGGAACTAAAAATTTCCCATCGATGATTCTTCGGTCTGTCGACGATCATTTGACTATTCCTTCGACTGTGCCAAAACATAGGAAAAATTAGAAATCATACCTGGGATCCACAGATGCAATTGACGGTCCGTCGATGGGACGACAATCCATCGGTTGGTCAGTCGTGCACCAGACCAATTTCAGCAGAATTCTGGTGATTTGGTTCCTGCATATTGAACACCCAATAAGCTATTATTTTTTTTTTGAAACTTTTTAGACACGAACCCTAGTCTATTCTCTAGCAAACACTTCTAAAAGAAAGTTAAAGAACATGCATACATGATATTAAGTAACAACCGAAATAATGCACTACTCCTAGAAAATCAAGTAAAACGTATTGTTGGCTAGTTGATACATACGGCATGACACAGGACTCTCGATTACTGAGACTTCATCAAGATGGCATGCATCAACCACTTTATTCACATTTTTGTCATGCCCTAGGTATATTTTGTTTCTTTGTCCATTTAAATTGAATGTTACACACCACTCTGTTCTCCACTCAACCGCACCATGGGGGAAGACTAGAGTGATCATGAATGGAAAAGTCCATTTAGACTTGAATTTGCCCGGAAACAAGAGCAACCTATAGTTGATTAAAAGCACCAAATCCCCAACCACAAAGTCACGCTTCTCAATCTTTTGTTCATGGTACATCTTAATCTTTTCTTTGTAGAGGTCAAAACTTTAATATTCCTTCAAGCGAAACTCATTTAGCTCATTTAACCATTAAACTTCTGCTTCGCTACTTCATTCCAATCCATCTTCAGTTTCTTCATTGCCCACATGTTCTTATCCTCTAACTCAACCGTCAAGTGACAAGTCTTCCCATATACAAGTCTTTATGGAGACATACATATGGGAATCTTGTATGCTATCCGCTACTCCCAAAAAGCATATCAAGCCTCCTTGGCAAATCTGTTCTACTCGCATTAACCCTTTTCGGTAGAACAGCTTAATTTCTCTTTTTGACACCTTAAATTGCCCACTAGTATGAGGATGGTAAGAAGCATCCACATTGTGGGGAACCCCATATTTTTCTAATAACCCTTTGACCAACTTGTTGAAAAAGTGGGATCCCCCATCACTAATAACGGCCCTTGGGGTGCCAAATCTAGAAAATATGTTCTTTTTAGGAACGCGGTGACACTCTTTCCTTCATTATTTGAAAATGTTAAGGCCTCCACCCATTTTTACACAAATTCAATCGCCACAAGAATGTACTTCATCCCATGATAACTCACAAAAGGGCCCATAAAGTCAATGCCCCACACATCAACCAACTCAATTACAAAAATGGGATTCAATGAGTTCTTTCCTTCTAGAAATACCTCCATCTCTTTGACACCTATCAGATGCCTTGGTGAACTCATGAGCATCTTGGTGGATGGTTTACCAATATTAGCCACATTGCAAGATTTTATGGGCAGTCTGGATACCACTTTGATGCCCACCCACAGGCGATGAGTGACATGCCTCCAAAGAACTCAACATCTCAACTTCCTGCACACACCGGCGAATAAGACCATCAGCACAACTCCTATATAAATATTGCTCATCCCAAAAGAACTTTTTAACATCATGAATGAACTTTTTCCTTTCATTAATTGATAAGTCCAATAAGACGATATCACTAACCTTGTAATTTGCAAAATTGGCGAACATGAAAGCAAGTCTTGAGAAGCGGCCAATACATGCTCATAAGGGAAATTAGCATCAATTTCAGCCTTTTCACCTAATTCTCGCATAACTTCTTCCCCTAATTTGTCCAAGTGATCGAAAGCTTGATATTTGGTCCCTTTTATGTCTACCACTTCAAAGTCAAATAGTGCAACAGTAATACCCATCTAATAAACCTTGGTTTCGCATCCTTCTATGCCATCAAATATCTCAAGGCAGAATAATCAGTATGCACTAACTTACATTCCAAGCAAATATGAGCGGAATTCTTCGAAGGCAAATACCACCGCAAGTAGCTCTTGTGCAGTCACAATATAATTCTTCTGAGCTTCATTAAGATCCTTACTGGAATAATAAATGGGGTGAAGGATTTTATCCCTTCTTTGTCCCAATACTACACAAAGAGAAACCCCACTAGAATCACACATAACCTCAAATTATTTACATTAAAGTGGAGAAACAATAATGGGGGCAGACACCAACTTCTCCTTCAACTCTCCAAATGTTTTCAGACAAGATTCATCAAAATAAAATTTACACCCTTTCTCAAGTAACTTGCACAGATGATGTGCAATTTTTGAAAAATCCTTGATGAATATCCATTAGAAACCCGCATGCCCAAGGAAACTCCTCACACCTTTTTTTACAGATATGGGTGCAGGAAGTCTCTCTATCACCTCGACGTTAGCTTGATCAACCTCTATACCATTCTCTGAGATTCGATGGACCAACATAATACACACTTTCAACATAAAATGACATTTTTCCATTTTTGCTCAAGATTACATTCTTCACATCTTTTGAGTACTTTGGCCAAGTGATTCAAACAATGATCAAACGAGTCACCAACAATAGAAAAATCATCCATAAATTCCTCAATGGTTTCCTCCCCCATATCGGAGAATATAGACATCATACATCTCTGAAGAGTAGTCGGTGCATTACACAACCCGAAGGTTATCCTCTTGAACGTGAAAGTTCCATAAGGACAAGTAAAACTTGTTTTCTCTTGATCTTGCAGTGCAATAGAGATTTGGTTGTAACCCGAATAACCATCAAGAAAACAATACCACCCCTTTACTGCAAGCCTATCTAACATCTGATCCATGAAGGGAATAGCAAAATGCTCCTTCTTAATCCATGAATTCAATTTCAGGTAATCCATACACATTATCCATTCTGGTCACCTGGCTCATTGGAACAAGCTCATTTTTCTCATTAGGGACCACAATCATTTCCCCTTTCTTTGGCACACACTGAACATGACATACCCAACTACTATCGGCAATCGGATATATGACTCCTGCATCCGACTACTTATTAATATCCTTTTTCACTACCTCTTGCATAGGTAAATTTAAACGTCTCTAGTGCTCAATACTAAGCTTAAGATTGGGCATGATTTATATTTATGTGAACAAATACCGTGAGGGATCCTAATAATATCCACAATAGTCCACCTAAAAGTTCTCTTGAACCTCTTCAATACTTCAACCAAACACTCTACTTGTTAAATATTCAAATCTGTTGCAATAATTACCGGCAAAGTGTCACTTTTCCCCAAGAAAACATACGTCACAAGAGGTGGTAGAGCCTTAAGCTCCAATTTCAAGGCCTTCTTAATAGTTGGTTTCACGAGTAGAGATTCGCGATGTTTCATATCTAAATCAAATTTATTTTGTTTGAACCAAACATCACCTCAATCAAGTGCCGTAACCAATGACCCATACTCTTCGATACAATCACTCTCAAAATTCATGATCATTGTCGCTAGTCCCTCGTCCCCAAGACGTTGTTGTATTTGTACCTCGGATGAACTCTCAACCTTATAGGATATCGCAGAAATTGATTGGAGCTCACCACTTTGCCTCATGGATCTATAAGTATTGAAAGTTGCTTCTTCATTGTTCAACCAAAACTTTATTTGTCCTTTCTCCTTATAAACTAAGGCACAACCAGTAGCAAGGAACGGCCTCCCAAGAATAAAGGGCACCTCAATGTCCACCTCGCAATCAAGAATCACAAAATTGTCCAAAAAATAAATGACACCAAATTCAATAGGACATCATGGAGTATCCTAATAGGCCTCTTCACAATTCGATTGGCCATTAGTAGCCACTACACAGTGGGGTATGGGTCACCAAAACACAACTTCTTGTAAATATTGAGAGGCATGAGATTTATGCTTGCCCCAAGATCACATAATTCTTTAGTAATGTGTAACAACCAGATTGTACATGGAATAGTGAAAGCACCCGGATCTTCTTTGTTTTGCACAAGAGACCTTGTATAAAGAGCACTACATTGTTGCATCTGATGATCATCCTCAAAACTAACCGATCTCTTCTCAGTGAGCATATCTTTCATGAACTTTGCGTAACTGGGCATTTGTTCAAGAACCCACATCAAAGGGACATTGATGGAAAGTTGTTTCAACATAGTAATAGAACGCCAATATTTACCATCATTGGTCTTTTTCATAAAAATGGATATAGTGATCTTGTTATGGGAGTCACCTTTTGGGGTATCTCAGCTTCTTTCCCTAAATTGTCTACCAACTCACCACTAACTTCATCTACCACATCATCTCCTCTCATCTCATATTCTATGACATAGGTGGGTCATTGGTTTGCTCAACCCTTTGAGTAGTGACTGCCATACAATGTCAATGATTTTTTGGATTTTCGATGTTATTGCTAGAAAGAGAACGTGGTTGGTGTGGGTTCACAGTATAATATAATTGGGCGATTATCAACTCAAGGTGCTTAATTGAGCTTGCATGTGCATCCACCTTTTTCCCAATATTCACTAAATCACCTCTCAACTCTTTGGTGTACTCATTACTAGCATCAAACCTCATCATAATCTTCCTCAACATATCCTCAACTCGCTCCATACTACCTCCACCATCCCAAGAAGAAACTTCCCATTTTGAGGTGGAACGTAGGGCCCACTCCGATCGTTTCTGGTGTAGTAGTTACCCTGATTTATGTTGTTGTCGCAATTTTATTTGTCATCTCGAACATAGTGACCCTCTCGATTGTAATTCTTATAGTTGTGACTTTTATTTCCATGACCTTGGCGCAAATTCACCGAATTGGAGTCTGGGGCATTCGGACAGAAACCCCTCATCTGCTCATTCACTACATAAGAATCTTCTTCATAGTAGTACTCATCAACCGGTGGTGGTAGTTTAGCCAAATAGTCGACCACGTTACCTTTTCTTCACCCTCGGTGACATGTTTTAACACCAACCCAAGCTTAGTTCTCATTCGAGTCATCTCTTAAGAAATCTCATCGGCGGCTGGGTTGTGTGAAGCTTGCACTGCGAAAGTGTTTCTCCCAATATCCAACTTCCTCATGCTCCAAGATTTATTATTTTGGGAGATTTTTTCTATTTTCTCAATGATCTTTGCATAAGTACACTCCACATAAGAAACACCTGCAATTGTATCAAGTACTGTTTTATTATTATTATTATCATATTCCTCCTGATAGAAGTACTCTTTCAGTGACTCATCATCAATGTGTTTGTTTGGGACACTTCTTAAGAATGAGGTGAACCTATCCCACGAACTGCTTACTGACTCCCCTGGTTATGCCACAAAGTTGTTCACCCTATCATTGTAATTAAGCTTCTTAGACACCGGATAGTAACATGCTAAGAACACTTCCTTCAATTGGTTCTGTGTATATATCGAGTTATAGGGAAGCTTAGTAAACTATATAGCAACATCTCCTGTCATTGAGAGAGGGAACACTCGTATCCCAATGACGTCCATGTCAAAGTCATGTCTCCCTACACAACTCTTACACACCAACCTATGTTTGGCGATGTAAGCATGTGGGTCCTCAAATGGTAGCCCCAAAAACAATCCTCTAGCAGTGAGAATTTACATTAAGCTACTATTTACAATAAAAGTATTAACATGTGGTAGAGGAGGTCGAACAAGTGGCCCACCAGATTAAGTGATGTTAACATTTCCCCTATTGTATTCTTAAGGGCGTGGGGCAAGAGGTTGCCTCCTTATAGTGCCCTCAAAAGGGTTATGCACTATCACTAGGTTATGGGCATCAACTTGTAGAGGAGGTTGACGATTGATCTCTTCATCGATTTAAGAAGGATTATTTTGAATATTCATTCTGTGAAGTGTATGGTTTAGTTCACGATCAAGTGAAAGTATTGGTTCTCTTGGACTTCATGTACTTAGCATACAAGAAAGCTAGACCTACGAGAGAAAAGAAAAACAAAAATCAAAAAGTAAAATTACGAAAATTTTGACTAAAATTTGGTAATGTATATGAAGTTAATCCAAAAGACACTTTCCCCGACAGCGGCGCCAAAATTTGATACACTCAAATTATACTTCCCTAAAGAAGTATAAGCGGTCATATCAACTAAAGAACCTAATTATTCGGTTGTGGTCGATCCCACGAGGAAAATTGTTTAGACTTATCTTCAATCTATGAGAACGTCTATTTATTCAAGTCTTTTCCGAAAATAATTTATTGAATAGGGGGTTTTGTGTAACAAAAATGTTTAATTTTTTTCTAAATAAGACAAATAGAAAGTCTATAACATTAGTGTTTATAAAGAGATGAGAGAAACTAGGGTGTAAGTGTTCCCCATAGGTTCATAAAATTGTAATCCTGGCTAAAAAAATTCTTTCGTTGTATCTTGCATGCAAAGTGATAAGTTATGTATTCCGAATTCCATTGTCCAAAAACTAGAGAATTTCACTCCGTACATTGGTCCAGCTATGTTTCTACTTTACTAAACCTTACCTTTACCTCATATTAAGCATCATATTCAGTATGCGTAGGTTACTACTTTGCACAAACTGAAACTGGCCTATTCGACAGTACATACTAAATTCTATGTTGATAATATTTTTCCTATAAACTACATCATTGGTCAAGCAAGTACAAATAGGGCAAGTTATAACGTGTGCTCTCGTTAAAAGTACTTTTGAACGAAAAAATTATAACTACATGCAAGACCCTATACTAGAATTGTTATTTAGCCAGTTTTACCTTGTTAGTTACCCATGGTTCCAACAACCCTAGTTGTGGATTTAGTTATCCATGCTAAGAATTACACAATTCGTAATAGTTAAACAAGAAATCATGTGCTTACTTTAACAAGTTTGAAGAAAACTCAGATATATCACTTGAATTCACTAAGATATTCAAAGAAACGATTTCGGAAAATTAAAGTGTTTACCAAAAACCAAAGATTAACATCCAATAACACAAATCTGAATAATAGTAAGGTAGGATACCATCGTCCTTTGATAGAGTTCTCCTATAATAATAGCTATCACTCCAGTGTTGGGATAGCATTTTTTTAGGAATTGTATGGTAGGAGGTGTAGGTCTCCAGTTGGGTTGTTTGAGGTTTGAGAGTCATCGATTTTGGGTCCATAAATCATTCATGACGCCTTAGATAAAGTTAGAGTGATTAGGGATAGGTTGGATACTGCTTATAGTCGGCAGAACACTTACGCAGACATAAGAAAATGTCCCTTGGAGTTTGATGTTGGTGACCAGGTTTATTTGAAGATATCACCTATGAAGGAGGTGATGATGTTTGGCAGGAAGGGGAAGTTGAGTCTGAGGTATGTTGGTCTATATGAGATCTTTTAGCATGTGGGTGAGGTGGTCTATGAATTGGAATTGCTTGCGGAGCTAGTTTCTGTTCATTTAGTCTTTCATGTCTCTATGTTAAAGAAGTGCCTAGGTAATCCATCATCATTTCTACCTCTAAAAGGTCTAGGGATCAATGAAGACTTGTCCTACGAGGAGGTACCTGTTGAGATCTTAGACACACAGGTCAAGAGTCTAAGGAACAAGGAGATTTCCACAGTGAAGGTATTGTGGGGGAATCATCTTGTTGAGGGGGCTACATGCGAGGGCGAGGCCGATATAAGATACCGCTACCCACATCTTTTATGCTCTTGAGGTTAGACTCCCAACTCTTAAGTCTAAGTTTCCTTATCTCTCCATTCTTTGTTGCTATTGCTTGATTATGCATAGTAACAATGTTATGATTTGCTTGGCATTACGAGAAATAGTAAGTATTGTCATTCAGGGAAGAATTTTCTTGGGGGGGTGGGGGGGGATAATGTAACAATTCTAAAAATGGATATGATAAGTATTCCTTAATGTGTCTAGAATTTCTACGATTATACGAGGATTCACACAGATTAATGCACGTAGAACAAGGCCTCGGAACCCTTACGACTGCCAAGACAACAAACATGGGGAATTATTTCATCTAGAAAAGATTGGGTCCAGCGATGTACGGCTCTCGAATACGAAGATGTAGTCGAATGAGTCTTTACCAGACTTAAAAAGGGAAAATCATAGTTTTGGAGGGTGAAGGGTAAAATGATCTCTTTTCCGGCTAAGGGTAGTATCTTAATTACCCGAAATATAGAATTAATTATTTAATTAATAAGGTGGAGGGTCATTTTGGGGAGAGAGGGGCGAAAATGGGCTATTAAAGTGAAGTTTTGCTCCACCCAGGTTCGAACCAAGGTGGAAGCAATGAACTAAGTTGTTTTTATTTAAGTTGTTAAATTAATGTAATTAATTAATTATTATTATTAATTAAATAATTTAAAGTTAAAGGTAAATCAGATTTTTATTTAATAAAACCTTATTTGACTATCTCCTAAACTAGACTCCTAAGCCTAATGAAACTCCCACTCTCTCACGTCTATCTCTCAACTCTCACGTTCAATCTATCTTTTATTTACGATTATCTCTGCTAAATAACTTGAAGAACAGTAGGTAAACCAAAGTTCTTCACAATTGAAGAACTCACAAACAAAAATTATAAACAAACAACTTATCAATCATGTAGGCAAACAGAAGGTTTTCCGCGAGTTTGGTGTCGAACTTTATGTGTTGGACATGTGTTTGAAGGAGTTATTTGAGCAGAAAGTCGAGGTTTGAACGTCAAAAAAGGTACAGGTTCTCTTATCTCTTGGTACCTTTCCTAAGTGACCCCTTAAGGTTATAAATATTAAGTCGAAAACTAGGGTTCTTCTCCGTTGCATGTCCCTGTCACTAGCTCCCAATGATTCTTAGGTTGGATATGCTTGCTGGTAGATATTATGCGCACGTTGTGTTTTCATGACGAATATGTTCATGAATGTATGTCTGAAATTGTATGAATGATAGACCATGTTTTCTGAACTATGTGAAAGTGTGTGTAAAATGTAAACTATGGCCCATAGCCCTCGGATTTAATGCTAAAAAAATGATGTATTATGCTTGTATTTGTATGTCACAAACTTAAGTAAATCGTGATGTTAATATGAAATGTTATGTGTCTGAATTGAGTGAGAAACTCTTGGCTAAACGAATTCATGAAAATTCACCTAAAACATTATAAATGAACCATGAAGTTTCCCTAAGAACTAGTGTGTAACTTGTCGAAAAAGGTGCTGGAAAAATTTAGAAAAATTTCTAGCCACAATTGATGAATTTTGGTCAAGTTAAAATGAAGCAGACTCTGTGTTTTTTAATGAAGGCTCCCTAGTTGAGGTTCAATCTGTTGAGAACTTATTTTTGGGAATTCTTGATGTCAAGTCCATGATTCCAAAGTCTCATGGCATATGAATGAATGATATGCAAAATGTTATGTGCTATATGCAATTTTTTATGTTCTATGTGCAAGATTTTATGTGTTGTTTGCAATATGATAAGTATGATGATTCATGTTACTCTCATGGCAGGACTTTCCCAATCAAAATTTGGGAAGTTCACTAACTTTCTTAATCAAAAATTTAGAAAGCTTACAAACTATCCTAATCCCAATTTGGCAAGTTCACTGACTTGACTTTCCCAATCATGTTTTTAAGGAAGAGCTATTATTAATCATTCATGTCCTTGGTGTGTGCTTTCATATACCCATACTTAGTACAAGAGTGTAGTAACCGTGTACAACTCTACAATTTTAGGTGCAGGCACAGGTGGATACTAGAGCTACAGGTTGACGCTTAAACTATCTAGATGTGGAGCATTCATCCGGACTTGGTAGGCTTTAATGATTTCAAGGTCATGTCCATTATATTCTAGCTTAGTTATAGGATGGGGCTAGTAAAGTATGTTCCGCTAGTGTTTCTTTCTGTTTTTATTTCAGACATTGTATTGATGCCATTTCGAAAATTATACATTTAATGCAGTATTGAACTATTTCTTTCAGTTGATCATTTTAATGTTAGATGGTTTATTAGGAACATTATGAATGTAAGTAGAATGACCTTTATGCATAATAAGAAACCAAAAGTTTCAAAGTTTCCGCTAAAATTAATCTAGATGAAGTAAGAATGATGTAAGTAGGCTTGTATGCAACTTCTAAGAGGTCAACGATGTTAGTATCATCTGGGGTGTAGAGGTGAATCCGCTCTGTGAGAACCCGGCGGCCATGGTAGATCAAGACTAAGCGTATAATTCGGCTGCATCCTAGCATACCAACAATACCTTGAATGAGTCTATCTCGGGTGCTAGCACCGCTATGAGATCTTCCCGCTTGACTCCTTCTTGTGCACTGGTCCCGCTTTCTAGGGTCCAGAAATTAGAGTCCCAAATTTCCACACTTCTGCATCACATCTAGAATTGGATCAGAGGTCCATTTTTTAGGCGGAGGAGCGATAGTGAGAAAGATTGCCCATCATATTGAGCGGCAGATCATGGGGGTCCACCAGTGCTTGGATGCATTTAAGTTGCGGGTTCTTGCCCGGCCAACCCTACAGTGGATTTGATGACTCTCCAGGCTGTTGTGGATAGTCTGAGAGCAAACATTGATACCATACTGAAGGCTCGGGTGACTAAGTCTGAGGTCCCTTCTGCAGAGCCTGCTGAGGACACTGTGTTGGCTGCCCTATTCTACTCCACTGTTGTGCCACCACCTCCCCCATGAGATCGTGCCAAGAGGCACCGATTTAGAGATGAGGATGAGTCTCGGGCACGTAAGAAAGAGTGCACTGAGTTGCAGGCTGCGAGGAGCTTTACTTATTGATGAGGAGGCCCGCCAGTTGAGGGTTCTATGAGCTGCTGTTGGGGCATCTAGCTTCAGATTTTTGAGGCTGAGAGAAGCACTACTGATCGTGTTGTTATTGCTGAGGACAAAAACGATGGTTTTCCTACTATAGAGGGAGCGGGTTCCTGGGAAACTAGACCCGTTAGCATGTTAATGGTCTGCGCTTTGCGCCTCAAGTTTGCTTCACCTATCACCCTATTCTATATACTTTTATGCGTTGGGGATAATTGCATGTTCTTTTTGTTGGGGTGGGGCAAATGGAAAGTGAGTGCTAGGGTGAAGTATGAGTAGCCCAACGCACGATCCTCTCTAGGGGTTTTCTTCGCTGTGTTATTTTTCCCCAAGAGACTAATTATTTTATTGAGGAACCGGCATGTTGGTATCTTTTGTACATAGTATAGAAATGGTATCTGAAGCATGATGGAGAAACAAAATGATATCCTAAGTTAAAGAAAATTTTGCATGAATAGACATAGTAACTTTTGAATGTGTGGATCTATTCATGACATAGAAATACACCACACCATGACTCTAAATCTAAAAACTCAAGCTAGGTGTGTGATAATTTGGTAGAGTAATAATATGTCAAGTGAGTGTGAGGAAAATTTTAGTATTCGTCCATTGGTACTACGCTAGAACTTTCCTGGTTAGTCGTACAAAAAGTAAGTTGTGATAGACAATTAGGAAAGGATCATAGGCCCGTGTTCAAGATAGTCAATCATTAGCCAAGATAATAGAAAACCGAATGAAATTAATCCCTTCTTGATACAAATGATTAGAGCTTAACATATACCTTTATTTTTCACCCAAACTGATTTTTTTGGGAACAATTTGTTTGCCCTGGTCCATGCTTTGACATGTGCACCTCAGCTTATGACAAAAGCATAAATTGTGGGTGGCTAATGTATAATACAAACTTGTTGTGGCCCTGACCCAACCTTGGGTATTGTGTACCTTGACTCATGACAAATCCATGAGTTGAGGGTGGCTATTATGAGGAATGCTCTGGAAAGTGGGGTTTAAAGAATAAAGATAGAGAAAGAACAAAAGAAAAGTGACTCAAGAAAAGATGAAAGCAAAGTGAAAAGTTTTTTAATTTGAAAATACAAGTAAGAAAAGAGAAGAGTCACTTATACAAAAGGAGAAAGAAGGGAGAATAGCAAGGTGAAATAATACAAGAAAATTAAGATAGAGGGCGAAAGAAAAACGATGAATAGGAAGAACACATAGCCGTTATGTCAAGAAGGGATAAATCACTAAAATACATCTAAATGTATTCTACCTGACCCCAAGACTAAGTTCAATCTAAGATAGTTTTATCGTGATCCTTAGAGTCTATTATGGTGAACTTTACGCAGTGAAAATAAGGGCAAGCCTATGGCAATAAGTATAAATAAGGTGTGAAGTTGTTCTGAGAGAGATTGTTGAATAATAATCCTTATACTCAAACTTAAATCATTGTGTGAAAAATAAGGATGTTATTTTTAAGTGAGGACACTAGTTATTTTAAGTGAGGACACTAGTTGCAATACCGGAAAATTAATACCTTAGTGAGAGATCAAAGAGGATAGGTGTCGGTGTGTGGTGAGTCTGTGTCATGGTCTTATCCGCATGAGCTAGACTAATAGTGATATCATACATAAACATAATGAAAATAATTGGGATTGATAGCCAGATGATTGCAAAAACTAAAAAGGATCCTCTTGTACAAAGATTTTGTGATGATTCATAGTGCGTCGCATGAGGACAAACAACAAATTTAAGTTGAGGGTGTTTATGTATCGTTGTTTTATGGTACATTCAATGCTTTTTCCCTTAAGTTTAGTGTGTGTCAAATGCCATTTTGTATTAGTTTTAATGTATTCTTCTCTTTGTTTGTAGTAAATCTGTCCAAGATGAAAACGTGGAAGAATTGTGCTGAAATTGCAGAAGTGACGAACTACGGAGCCGTCGATGGTTGGTTGAACTTTTGATGGTCTGTAGGTGGCCACTGTCTTATAAACGATATATTGCTGAAGGAAGACCGAGAAATTTTGACTAAGTGTGGGGCTATGAAGGCTCTCTATGGACCGTCACCTCTACGACGGACCGTCATGCATATCCGTCATCATCCATAAAAGTAGCTCCACTACCCGAATTAAAATGATTCTAAGTGTGGAGAAACGAAACCCATCGATGGACCATAGTTCAATAAACAGATTGTCATCCTTGTCAATCTATGGTAACAGTGATTTGGAGAAGAAAGCAGCTTCAAAAAGAAGCTAAGTATGAAAGACTGGGGGCCTTGACGGTCCGTCGGTTCGGTCATCGACTCAGACCTATTTTTTGGTAAGATTTTACTTAAATAGATTTCGCTTTTATGGTAGGACTTCTTTATTATAAATATTCGTAAAAACCATGTTTTTGAGGTTATACTCTTGGGCATTTTTCTGTTGTATTGTTTTAGTTGTTGAACTTGTTATTTTGGGGAAATTATTTTATTTTTTTGAAATCTTTTGTTGCAAAAGTATTGATTAATTCAACGAATTTTCTAGATTTTCTTCAATTTCATCAAAGTAAGTACATGAATACTTATCAAACTAACATGAGTAACTAAATCCATAGTTAGGGTTGTGGGAACCATGGGTAATTAAGACGGTAAAAACTAGCTAAAATAATAATCCTAGAATAGTGTCTTGCATGTATTGATAATTCTTTCATTTACAAGTCTTTTTAACGAGTGCACGCGTTAGAACTAGCCTTGTTAATACTTGCATGACCAAGGTTGTACATAATAAGAAATGAATTATCAACATAGATTTAGTATACACTATCTAATAGGCTAGTGTTGATTGGTGCAAAGTAACAATTAAGCCAAACATCGATTATGATGCATAATATGAGGCAAAGGTTAAGTTTAACAAAGCACGCACATGTAGCCGGACCAAGGTGCGGAGTGAAATTTCATAGTTGCCGGACAAAAGAATTAGGGATACATAACTTACCACTTTTCTTGCAAAATCTAGGAGAGGATTGTTATAGCTAGAATTACCGCGTTATGACTGTTGGGAACACTTAAGCCCTAGCTACTTTCATTACTTGATCAAAATTTAATCTTTGAACTTTTCACTTGTTTATTTAGAATAGCTAATTACATTCGTACTTAAAACCCCCTTTTTGTTATATATTTTTGGAAAGGACTTGACTAAATAGAAGTAATAGAAGGTTAAAATTAAGTCTAAATCATTTTTCTCGTGGGATTGACCCCAATCTCATAGTTGGGTTCTTTACTTGATACAACCACTTACACTTCTATTTGAGAAGTAAATTTGAGTGTATTATTACGTGAGTCTTATGATTGTTATATTGATGGTACTATAGTTGTGTATAAGGTGACCTATAGTTGACTTTTTTGGCTCTAGGTGCTTTATAATAGTATGTTCTGTGTATGGTAGAGTTGTGTCTATTACTTGATACATGTATAATGCAAATATGATTTTTAGACTTAGTACACTAAAGCCTCCTAGTCTTATGTATGTGATTGACATGTGATCTTGAAGATTGCTAAGAAGTTCTGTTATGTGGAACCTTCTTTCTAGATGTAAGGTTATGATATCCTTGAAGTTGAAAGTCGTAATGGTATCCTTATTTTTTGAATGGTGGACTATGGTTGGTTGTCTGGTACGGTATGAAATCAACCTTAGGAAAGTCATTGAGTTATCCTGTTAGCCATTGTAGGTAGCCTTAGTGAACCTTCTTTTGTAAGGTGAAATGTGATTGCGTTATGAACTAGATATGGAACCTCTTCATGTGATCTTTTATGTGAAACTCTATGTGAACAAAGTCTAGCACCAATTAAGTACGGTTCGAGAAGTTTCTCTATGTAAGATGACATTAGAGAACAAATAAACCCTTCATATTCTTTAACTATGTGCCTACATAGGGTGTGTTGTAGTCTATCATTGGACCGTAGAACAAACCTCCATCGGAGTAGGTTCATAACTCTGGATTCCATGAATACTTAGTATGGTGTATGTCGGTTATTACCTATTTTCATCATATGAGATACCTAATAGTAGGAGAAGTTCTATGAAGTTTAGGTCAGTATGAGATGTTATCTAGACATTGCAGATTAGGCTTTTAAGATGTTAGTGAGTGAGTCCCTAAGTCTTCTCCAACAGGTGTTCTTGATTGTACTTATGTGATGAATGTCTCTTAAATGATGTAATAAAGATAATGACTTAAGTTAGAAAGCATGGAAATGAATAAGTACATATTTAGAGTAGCTTAAGGGTTGCCTAGCTAAGGTGAGAAGGGGGCAGAGGAATGGTCACTTCATGAATTACTTAGGTATGTCTTAAGAATGACTCTAGATAAGGAAAGTAAAATTTATAGATTCGATATGATCAAAACTTAGGAAGTCTAAAGGATTATTTAAAAAATCATGGAGAGGGTGTATGGGTGTCCTCTTCTTAAATTACTTAAGCAAGTCTTTTGATAACCTTTGGAAGGACAATGTCATATTGTATATATGTTATTGTATAAAGTGAGAATGATATTATCCTTGGTAGTATAAAGGATCTCTCAAGTGTGTGTGAAGGGATTGTGTGGGTGGTCGCTTCATTACTCACATAAGTGAGCCTTAAAATCACTTTTGGTTGAAGGATCTCATGGTTGTTTGATTTGTCGAAGTTACTGATGCTATATTGTGAAGTGTGAATAATTGGTGAAGTTACAGTGAAGTTACTCTAAGCTCATTATGTTCATTGTGACCTTACTGTAATGTACATCTAAATTGGAGTATAAGTTGTAAAGTTTTCCAATTGTGTTGTTTGGTGCTTAAATGTGATTCTTATGCTTATACTATGAAATTTTAATCAAAAATAGCATGTTTCTCATAAATGATTGCTTCTCATGATTTCATGCATTAATACATACTTAGTACATGTGTTTGTACTAATTCCATATGTCTTTTAATCTATAAAGGTGTGGTTAGCATTTTAGAGGTGTCGTTGAAGCAATCTTGGATTCTAGTTATCATTCAAGCATAGTTGAAGTATGTCCTCACTTGACTCGAGGGCATAATTATCTTAGAATTGTTTATTTCAAAGTATTGTAATAGATATTAGATTGTTATATTTTGATTGTATGGGAAATGTCCCAAGCATTTCTTAAAGTCTAAGGATTGCATATATTAAGACTTAGAGTTTTTTATTGATTTAATATGAAAGATATTTTAAGATGTTTTTGTGTGTAAAGTATTAATTCCTCCCTACTTTTTATACATGTATACATGTTTGAGGGTTGTACAAGACCTCCGAGAGGTTATGTACGCCATGTTGCACTTCTAGAGTGCCATATCTTCTACCATGTGCTCTCGGGGTGTGACATCTTGAAGGATTCTACATGGTGTGACGGAGGGTATGGGACTTTTGTTTCACATTGTACTCGTGGGATCCTAAGGGATAGTTCTAGTAGTGTCCCTTTATGTTTATGATTATTATTATAGTGATAAGCTATGAGGAGTACTTATATGTTAGCCATGTCATGATGAAACATGAGAATATGTTGTATGTATGAAGTCGGTTGCTTAATGTGATATTTAGCTATTGATAGGGTTATGGGATTCTATATTTGGCATTGGACAAGTACTTTTAGGTGGTCAACATGTTGGGTTGGTATTATGTCGTATTGACTTACTATGTTTACTATATGCGTATATTGAGTTAAATTGGTAGAAATAATGATTTTGACTAAAATGTCCTCTTGTCTTGCATTGATGATTCTTGTTCATAGAAGCCATACTTATTATGTGTGATGTACTAACTTGTATTTCTTCCTTTTCCCCAAATATTTTAGTTTTAGGTCGTTGAGGAGTTCGTGGACATTTTCAAGGAAGACTTGGATCTTTTCCCAAGCCATTGGTGAGTCCTCAAGTTTGGGGATGTTGACATGTTCCACTTTATCTATGATGTTTCTTATGTTTAGAGATGTTTATTCTTGTCTATATCATTGAGACAATTGATGTAAGCCGATAATGGGATATTTTTCTTGTATTGGCTTTGTCCAATGTTTGTACTCATATACATGGTTTATATGTGAGATGAGACTTAAGACGATTATATGTTTTACTTATGATAAAAGAGAAGTCTATGTAAACTTCATAAGCGAGGATTCTATGTAAACTCCTTATATATAATATGTGAGAAGTCTAAGTAAACTTCACTACGTAAAGTCTTAAATTTATTGCATATTTGACCTACGATGTTCTATGATGTACGCTAAGGGCTAGTCTTAGTCCTTTTCGAGGACGACGACGCCAGTAACGACTAGGGGGTACTTTTGTTTGTTACAATACCATTACCTAGACTAAGCAACACCTCTTTAGTGGTTCTAGTTAGTGTTCATATTCTTTCTTTAATTCATTTATTTTTTCTTTTGGGAAACTTATCCGTAACTGAGATAGATTATGTGTGGTACAAGAAATCCGGTGTAGAACCCTCAAATCGAAAATAGGGAATTCCAATTGCCAATGTAAGATGTCAATATTCATAATAGCATCTAGGTGGATCCACTTGCTGCATCCTATGTGGGCTTCATAGTGAAGGTATTTGTAGATTGTTACTAAAAACCAACTTTACGCTAGGTAGCATTGTAGTTTCCATCTCATGAGAACATTGGGTCAAGTTTCCTCATTAAGAGACCTCTATCATGCATATCTTTCTGGTGCTAAGTTAATTTCCCTTTTTGATATGTCATTATTTTTTTAAAACATCAATTCATAACATAGGTCTTACGAGTTTAACACCTCATGGAACATTTCCATAACTCATAGGTTTTTGGATCAGAAAGTCATTTCATCACAATCCAACATCGAGTGAGCACATCACTTTATAACATACTTATAAGATGTACATGGTAATTACCTCTAATCCCTCACATTAGCACACCTATCGTCATCTCACAAACATCACATTCATAGCATGATCATACATTCATAATTTCATCATTCATAATTCAATCAATCAACATTACCAAACATAAATCAAGAACACGACAATAGAATGTTCATGACCTTGATGATCTTACCAATGGCCTCCAAGAAATCCTTTCAAGTCTTCCTCCTAAATCCATGATCCTTATCCATCAAATAAATTATAATAATCATACATTAGTAAATTACACAAGAAACTACTCAATTACATCACATGAAATCATCAATCAACGAAATTCAAGAGTTAGGGTCAGGAGAAGAGGTACATTCATGGGTTTTTAAGGAATTAGGTCACAAACCTAAGGTAACACATCAAGCCTTTCATCATTCACAAACAATCATTATTAATAAAATCTAGACCAAATTAGTCGATTTAAAGGTAACCCACAAATTGGAGTGGAATCTAGAAATTCTAAAGAACAGTGAAACTCAATATAAAGAACCTCTTGGAGAAAGGAGTATCAAGAGTGAATATTTCCCATACCTTGTCAATATGTATTAATTACTGAAGAAAATCCTTGTTCTTCAGTCCTACTTGACCATTGACTTTGTTATTTAATGGAGTCCTTAGTTAGAGAGAAAATATAGACAGAAGTGGGAGTATTTGGGTTTTTGGGATTTCTGAGGTGGAAACACTTGTTTTATGTGTTATAATCCTTTAATATACCTAAAATAACGAATTAAAATTGTCCCTTAATTTAAATTGCCAAGAGTGGAATTTTCAAAAGCACCATTCGTTTGGTCGTGTCTTGTACCATTGTGCAGTCCCAATCGATGCCCATTGTTGATGGTCCGTCAATCCATGAATTGACCATCTTAGCACTCCGTCATTTTATTTAGAGAGTGATCAAATGGATACAAGGATCCATAGATCTAGGAATGGACTCACAACCTCCATTGACGGGGCGTTAGTGCGGTGACTGGGCATCAATTCCACTCGTGGTTTGCTTGCTCTTTTTTGACATCTTTGGGTCAATGTTTGGGTCCTCCTCAATGTCATGACCAGGGAGCACCCCCAGCTCTTAGAGGTCTTATACAATCTCATAGTTATTATTCATCTCATTATCATAAGTAAATTTAGCAGAAAATTTAGAACATTCAAGCACATCATATGCTAGAACATCACTTACGGATATATATATATATATATATATAGATATATATATATATATATATATATATATATATATATATATATATATATATATATATATATATATATATATATATATATATATATATAATGTCATAATTAGATAGTTAGACTCTAAGTGAGTTTTCCATATTAGACTCATCATTAGAGTACATTAGTGAAACAACCCTTATAACATAATTCATTAACTAATCTATTACAAACTTTACATACAACAATGACATGAAATCCTTGAACTTAAGGATCCCTTTTCCTTGAGGTTGGGTAACACATAAAAAGATCCTCACCATAGAGACATCCTTTAAGTATCCATAATCTACACTTTGTGTAAAAAGGTAGAGAAGAATGGAGTTAGTACAAGAATACCCTAAGTAGGGCAACCATGCAATAACATGCATTTAAAAAGGACATTTTACTTGAAACCATCCATCATGTATTTTTGTGAAAACATCATAAAAATTTGATAATATAAAACAATACACCATTTACATACTTAATATAGGCATATTTAATGGTCAAGCTATCATATAAAATCACACATTGCATTTATGACATTTTAGGGCCACTTTATAGTAACTTATAGTGACTTAATGTCCCTTTTACCGTGAACTCTTATTTCATTTATTTATTAACTTCCCAAGTAACCCTTTACTGATACTTGGTGCAATGCATCACCCTTAGGTCACAGGGTACTCATACATTAACTTTACTAGTCAAATACATATATTCGTAGAAGTGTAACACACCATAAAATAGATTTAGTCAAGACTCACAATATCATTACATTAAACTCCAGTCATTATGCGCAAATACTAACTTTAGTTCACATACAACATTAAAAGATCTTACTCAGAATCCCAATCTAAGTTTAGTAGTGATATGCACATGTGAATTCCCATAACCTCACACATACATAGTAAAACTCTCATGAGACCACAAGCCTTAACATTTACTTCATACATTAACAAGGCAACATAGATAACTTTATTCATGCAAAGCAAGACCTTAATCATATAGTCAATAAGACAAAAATTATGCATTTATGGAGAGGCATTATCATATAGATCCATTTGGACTCATACAAAGGAATATCATCTTAACAAATAGAGGACACTACAGTGGAATGAACAAGGAACATAAGCATATACATATACATTCGGACACCTTCCTAGAACTCCCTTCAAGATCTACTTGTGCAATGCATAGGTGAAGTCATATACCCCCTTCTACACTAAGCAACTTTCCTTAGGTTATCCTAGTTAGGGTCCTAGTCAGTTACTTCCACTATCCATTTTCCTTTAGGGAAACTATATCCTTAACAAACATTAAGACCATGGTTGCTAATCATGGAATTTGGTGTTATAAAGACTTGTAATAAAGAAAGGTTCTCCACTCAGCCAAAGTTGAACATTAACACATTCTATCATACTAAGTGATATCACTTGCTAGATCCTATGGGTGAAGCAGAGTTATGGATCTTGAAGGCTTATATGTAAACCCTCTTTATGCCTATCGAGACATTGTAGTTATCCACCTCGTGAGGACTATGGTGAACAATTCTTCCCATATTGGGAAGGGGCACCCCTCATCTAAGTTCACTCAGCGATAAGCTAAGTTCTCTTTATTGAAAAGTCATTATTATCTTTATTTAATAAAATGTAGGTTTAGGAGATTGACTCCTTAGAAGCTTATCCCATAGGTCATAGATAATAGTTCATTAACCTAAGTCATGTGAGAAACCCTTTAACATGGACATACAATATCCAAGCACCATCTAGTTTATGGTACTCTTGGAAACACTTTCCAAGAGCCCGTTTATTGACTAGATCATCATACATATGTGTGTATACATATGTGTGAGCAAACCATTAACAAAGCACATTAGTGCCACACATGTTCATACTTTAATTCGTAAGTGTATTTATGAGAAATCCTTTCATATGAACACATTAAGACACTATGCACATTCATAACACAATAATGCATTTATATTCATGTACATAAAAAACAAAACATAGGAACTATCCTAGTACAGGAAGACATGTTCAATGCATAGACAAGGTCCCATACCCTTGCCTATACTAGTAAACCTATCAAGTCATCCTAGTTAATGATAAATCACATCCTTCATAGATACATATACATTACATGCATAGCATTAGACATTAGTGCATAAGAGAGTGAATACCCTTTCATTAGACACCATGAACATATACTACTTGTAAGCATGCATAATGTGAGAGTGTGTGTACATTGGTCAACATGATCATATAATGACAATCAACAACACCATAAGGCAGCCATCCTCTTAGGACGACAATGCACTTTCAAGAATCGACCACACAACAGATACTAGCATAGGAGACTATATAACTTCAATACTTGCATTTAAGACTCCTAACCACAGCTAATCACACATACATAGGTATGGGGACATAAAACATCACAACTCATCAATGGCAGAACCTAAACCTATCCCTAACAAAGTTGTGCACATGCTTATACAATAGTCATACAACCTAGATCACGACTAGAATAGAAGACCAGGCATAGGCTTCACGTAGTGTGATCATCATAACAACACACTCATATAACATAAAGTTTCCTTACAGGCCATAATCAACACACACACACACACACACATACATACATATATATATATATATATATATATATATATATATATATATATATATATATATATATATTGACAAGAAATAAACACCGCCACCATAAGCTGATCATACCACACAATCCCATCAAAAGACAATTCTATCCACAATACTATAGAAAAATAAAGAAAGTATGCAATCTTACCAATTCTTCATCCTATAATCAATTGATCAATACTCATTTTTCATCAAGAATTCAAGCACAGGGCAGTAGAAAAATCTATTCTAACATAAACTAAATTATGCCTAAGCCACTATAAGATCATGCTACTAACAAGTACAATACATCACCAATTCATTAGAAAGTAGAGAAACATAGATCACTCACCAATTTCCCTTGCTATGATCATCAATCATAATTCATCAACAATATACATGTAGGGCAACATCTAATGAGATAACAACCTAAACGAAATCATGCTTCGTCTACCCTAGAATTGAGATCACATCTTGTACATTACATTATCAATCTATAGGGTAGAAGAACTTAGATCCATAATTACCAATTCGATTGTATCTATTCACATTGGATCAATTACACCTAAATTATCATCACATTCCAATGAAGGTAGTAGGTTAGACGATTCTTCATAATTGAATCACATAACAATCATTCTAGCATCAAGATCACAAGACACTACAGTATAGGCTAATCTTATTCAAACCTTGATCCACATGGATCACTCATCAAAAATTCACCATAAATACACATACAAGACAGTAGATATAAGCATTTTAACATAATTGAATCACAATTCAATTTACATAATATCAAGATCACAAAGCCATACATAGGCTTAATCGAGTTTGAGAGGGATCATAGGTTAAACATGGAATTGGATTGAAAATCACATTAAAATCATTAGCTAATCATAAATTCATTAACATTATGCAATTGTAATCAATTTGAGAAAAAACCCATGGCTAGATTGAAGAAGAAGTTTGATCATGAATTCTCTTTGAAAAAATTTTAAAAAACTCTCAAGGTAAGAAGTTATCTAGATATGAAGGATCACCATACCTCATTATAGAGAAAAACAAATTAAAATTGATGAAGAAATCTTGAGAATCAATAACGATGCCTATTCTTGAGCATCATCTCCAATGGAGGTTTTTAGAGAGAATATATTAGGAGAGAGAAGTCTAATTTTTGAATCATTGATTGGGAATGGGGTTGTCACGTTTTAACCAAGTAAAAATACACCCAAAAACCAAAAAAACAACCTAGGTGTAGGTTAGAACGTATGCACCCCATAAATGAAATAGCGTTCTTTGCAGTTCACATAGCCTGCATCGACGGCCACAAAATGATGCCCCTTAGGCCCATTGACGGGCTATTCGTGGCCACCGTCATTTACATTTGAGTCTATCATTTAGATTATAAATATCCAAGATAAGTTCCAATTGATGCCTCAGCATCGGCGGGGCGTAGGTGAACCTACTGGCCATTGATTGAGGGTCGTTGTCTCGGCAGACTTTGGGTCCTCCTTGAAGGCCCTTTTTTAGTTCTTGAGGAGTCTTACCCAGAAGTTTCAAACTTAAATACACACCTTAACATGTAAAGAATATTCTATACCAGTTTCACCAAAAACAAACACTCGCAACACATCCAAACATGCTAGGAACACACAAGTCGCACATGCACGTCTCAAGGGGTATCTTTTGAGCATCTTGGATGTTCTTCGACGTTTGACTTCTAAATGAATTCAATTAAATCCTGCGTACTTTAAAACAATTAATTAACATGTTGACAATCTTATAGGAACATGTGTGTCTTTAGGCAGCTTAACTCATTTTGGGGGTCTTACACTCAAGGACCCCTAGAGTGGTCTTTGGGGAGTCGTACCCAAGGCGTTTTGACCCTAAACACGTACTAATATTTCTTCTAAGAATTTTAAAAATATTTAGACCTCATAAAACACTTCAAATACCTTGAATGACCTAAAGGCACACCAGATCATTTTCACTAGTATCCTGTCGTCATGGTTGTTTCTTGACTCTAAGACCCTAATGCTTCCTAACCAAGCTAATTACATGGGTTTAGGTCTAGACACCATTTTAACCCCTTTTAAGATATTAGACTCCATTAAAAGATCTATTTTAGGTCATTGGATTTCTAAGGTATAACTATACCCCCCTTGGGAAACATTCGTCCTGAATGACATTATAAACATCTTTTTGGAAATTTACGACTCAAGACAAGAAACCCAACGAACACATGGTATGTAATGATAATTAAAAAACAAAGGAGGAAACATTAAATCCATTCTCAAACACAAAAATGCTTTATCATTATGTACAACTATACCAACTACTAAAGATACACATATTGTATCACTTCATATTTTGGAAGGATGAATCTCCTTCTCCTTCACATATAGCTCAACATATTCAACTAGGATCCCATACAACATTTCATCACTTAATACTTTATCAATTTCATAACAAGGAATATCACATGAAATCAACTATACCAACCATATAATTAAGTTCCATTAAGTATGAAGAACATAAAATTAAAGACAAATATGAAACATGAATTCTCACAAGAACATGCATAATTAAGGGAAATCATACAAGTTCAAGTACACTTATGACCCTTCATAACAAAAACTAGGAGGGATTTACTAAACTCAACCTTGAATAGAAGAGGAAAGAAAAAGATGAGGATATCGAGATATCATTTCGTCCTCAGCCTTCGAAGTATCACTTTCCATAAGATAATTTTTCTAAAGAAACTTTATGGAAACTACTTCCTTATTCCTCAACATCTTTACTTGTTGGTCTAAAATATCAACCAAGGTTAGTATCAACTTCTAAACCTTCTATAGAAAGGGTAGATACCAGGTCGCCTATGCAATTTTTGAGAATTTATACATGGAACACCGCAGCCAACTTGTTGGATAACTTCAACTCATAGGAAGCACTTCCGATGCATTTTAAAATCTCATATGGCCCCACTTACCGGTGGCTAAGTTTTTGGTTTTTCCCAGACCTCAGCACACCTTTCATGTGTGATATCCTCAAATAGACCAAGTCACCTATGATAATCTAAAGGTCCCTCTTTCTATTGTTGGCATATGATTTTTTCCGACTTTTGCCCATCTTCAATTTATCAATTAAGCGAAAGACTTTCTCCAAGGCCTCATGAATTTCTTCGGGACCTATTAAAGAAAAATCACCTAGCTCAAGCCACCCAATTAGAGATCTAAATGTCCTCCCATAAAGACCTTCAAAGGGTGCCATGGCGATACTTGAGTGATAAATATTGCTGTAGGAAAATTCAATCAATGGTAGATAGTCATCCCAATTACTCTCAAAGTCAATGACACATGCCCTCAAAATATCTTCTACGGTTAGGTGGTACGTCCCGCCATCTGTTTGTGGATGAAATGTGGTGCTGAGTATTACCTTAATTTCATGCCCACTTTGTTATGCTTTCAGAAAATCAGAAGCAAATTGAGTACCCCTATACAAAATGATAGACAATGGAACTCCATGAATTCTCACAATCTCTTTAAGATACAATTTAGCATATTTTTCCGCCAATTAAGTAATTTTAACTGGAATAAAATTGGCAGATTTTGTCAACCTATCAACAATAACCTAAATTGAATTATTTTAACTTCTCATACAATTCAAACCCACAACAAAATCCATATTGACATCTTCCCACTTCCAAGTAGGGTTAGTTATATTTTGAGTCAACCCACTCGGCATATGATGTTGGGTCTTCACTAGTTGACAATTTAGGCACTTTGCCATAATTTCTGCTATATACCTCTTTAAAACATTCAGCCAATAGATCTCTTGTATATCACGATACAGTTTTGTGGCACCCGATGAATTGAATATCGCAAATCATGAACCTTTTCCAAAATTTTCCTTCTTAAGTTATCCACATCTGACACGCACAATCTACCTTGATACCTAAGAACCCCATTACCCCTAGGGATAAGGAGTCACTAGACTTGCTATGAACTGATTCCCTCAACTCTACCAATAGTGGATCAAGATGTTGCTTAGATTTCAACTCTATCAACAATGAAATCCCTTATTGAAAAATCATCAAGTAGAACACCTAACCGGGCAAATCTATGCACATCTCTTACTAACTCTTTCTTTCTCTCATCAATATGAGTCACACTACCCATAGACATCCGACTCGAAGCATCCGCAACCAAATTAGATTTCCTGGGGTGGTAAAGTACACTCATATCATAATCTTTTGTAAGTACTACCTACCTTCTTTGTCGGAGGTTTAACTACCTTTGAGTGAACACATATTGGAGACTCTAGTGAGGGGTGAACACATCTAATTCCACTCCATATATATAGGGTCTCATTATTTTAAAACCAAAATCTAAGGCCCGTAGTTCAAGTTCATAAATTGTTTAGTTCTTCTCTGGAACCTTGATTTTCCTAGAGGCATATGCTTTCACCTTAATAATTCGCATGAGGACACAACTGAAATCTACTTTAGAAGTGTCACAATACACAAACTAAACCTGCGGTAACCCCTGGTAAGGTCAACACCGGAGCGGAGGTAAGCTTATCTTTCAACTCTTGGAAGCCTTTATCACAAGCTTTTGTCCATTCAAACTTGCCTTTCATTTGGGTTAGGGTAGTTAATAGAGAAGTGATAGATAAAAATCCGTCAAACAATTTCCTATAATACCAGCTAAACCCAAGAAACATTGAATATCCGTCGGGGTAAGAGGTCTATGGCAATTCATAACCGCATCCATTTTATTTGTATCAACCTCTATATCCACACTAGACACAAAACCATGAAAAGCACCGATTTTACAACAATTCACACTTTTATATTTAGGAAATAGTTGGTGTTCCTTGAGAATTTGCAAAAACAATCCTCAAATGACTCATGTTTTGTTCCTTATTCTTGGAATGTATCAAGATGTGTTCTATAAAGACGATTACAAATGAATTGAGATAATCTCAAAACACCCTATTCATAAGGTCCATGAAAGCCTCTGGGGGATTAGTTAGACGGAAAGTAATGACTAAGAACTCTTAGTGACCATATTATGTTTGGAATGTCATTTCAGGAACATCAACAAACCTCAGTCTAAGTGAGTGATATTCTGACCTAAAATCTAGCTTCTAAATGTAACTCGCCTCTTGCAGTTGGTCAAACAAATCATCAATTCAAGGGAGAGGATACTTATTCTTTATAGTGACCTTGTTTTATTGAAGGTATTCAATATATATCTTAAGCGATCCATCTTTCTTTTTCACAAATAACATTGCTGTTCCCAATGGAGGTACACTTGAGCAAATCCTTGAGTTGAGCTTTCAATTCTTTCAACTTGGATGGAGCCCTCCGGAAAGGAAGAATTGATATGGATTCAGTATCCGTTATCAAATCTACACTGAAATCTATTTCTTGTTCGATAAAAATTCCAAGTAAGTCATCACAAAACACTTCAAGAATTCCTTCACTAAGGGTATTGACTCTAAAGGAGGAGTCTCAGACGCAGTGTCCTAGACCTTCACAATATGATAGAGACATCCCTTGGAAATCATCTTAGAAGCTTTTATACATGAAATAATATGACCTCTAGGAATTAAGTTTCTCGCCTTCCATTCTAAAACGGGTTCATTAGGAAATTGCAATTTGACTACCCATGTTATATAATCAATTTAAGCAAAACAAGCATGTGCCAATACATCCTCAATATGACATCAAAGTCCAACATATTGAGTTCTACTAAATAAACCAAGGTAACACTATTGGAAAATAATATTGGATCACCCACCAGGGTAGAAACCAAAAAGCTTTAATTAAGACATTGGGGAGCACATCAAACTTTAGAGACACTAAAGGAGTTACAAAATATAAAGTGGCACTGGGATCTAGACAATGAAATATCATTAATTTAAAATACATGCAACATACCAGTGACAACATTGGGATAATATGTTTGATCACCCCTAGATTTGAGATAATAGAAGTGGTTCTTCTTATTAGCATCGTAATTGAGGCCGCTTTCTTGTGCTTGATTAATCTTCCTTCCTTGAGTCGTTGCCATGGGACAATCTTTCACCATGTGGACACTCTTTCAACAATAACATCAATTTCCCAATCCCATTAGACATTTACCCAACTGCCTTTTACAATAATTGGCACAATTAGGGCTCTCACCTTGTGAACCGCCACCTTTTTCCCCTTTAGGCCTAGGGTTAGGCACCCTATCCTTTTTAGCCTTTTATATATTAGAAGGAACATGGTTGGAGAATCACTTCTTAAACCTTAGTTTTTCTTGGATTTCAAACTTACCCTTAGAAGTACCTCCTTCATATGGTCTTTCCCTCTTAGCATCCTATTTTTCCTCTTAATCCTACTCACCTCAATTTATTGTGCATTCAACCTAAAATTAGAAAGGTCCAGATTGTCATGAAGCATTGTCGCATGACACTCTTCAACAAGATCATTTGAAACACCCATCACAAAATGACTCATTTCATCTCTAGGAATAGTCACCAAAGACGAAACATAATTGGAAAACTTGATGGATTTCAAAGAATATTCTTGAACACTCATACCTTATTGATAAAGGTTGATGAATTCTTCAACGTTTTCCTATATTTTCTCCCTCGAGGAGAACCTATCAAAACATTCCCTCAAAAAGACTTCCCAACTTATAGGACCTGCTCTCAAAGCCCTATTAACCTTTCATTGAATTTACCAAGTTTGAGTCACATCCTTGATTTTGTAAGCGGCTAGCTCGGCCTTATCAATTGAACTCACCCCCATAGCATACAAGATATTATACCTCATCTAGAAAGTCTTGAGGATATTCATTTACCTTATACCCAAAGAATATTTGATGGTTTATCCTAGTGAAGTCCCTCAAACGTGAAGACATGGTATTAGCATTTTGATGTACAAGGGATGAAACTTCTCGATCTACTTGTGATATCATAGTTTGAGCTTGAGTAGTTACGACTTAAGCTTGAGTATTAATGACTTGAGTCAAGTTTAGAAAAGTTGCCCTTATCTCACCATCCGTCATGACTGATGGATTGATCGGAGCTTTGCCACCAAGAGCAACTTTCTCTTGCGGAGGAGCTTGGTTGCCTTGGGAAGCAACTCCAGCATTTACAATGTCCTCTTCAAACCTTCTTGCGGCTACCCTTGAAGTAGCCATAGACTATATCCACAAGAAAATAATTAGAATAAATAGACACATAAAGATAAGACTCTTGAGTCACGACTTAACAATACAAAAGAAGTACACATAAAGCTAATATTCTTGAGGCACGACTTAACAATACAAAAGAAGTGAGAATTTCTTAAGCATCATATTGCCTCTTATTCATAATTGTGGCGCGATTTATAATTGTGAATAAGACTCTACGGAGACGTCATTCTGTAAGACATCATTCGTAAGATAATATTCAACCTCAAGCTTTAATATGAAGTTTGTTATGGACTAGGAGTACTCCCTAGATGTAACCGGCGTCGTTGACCTCGAAGAGGTCTAAGAACGCCCTTAGCATTCATCATACCATAATAGATAGAAAAAAAGTAGAAAAAGTACAAACTTTTCATTTGAACTTCAAAAGACCACTAAGCAAGATAAAGTGTTGGAAGTAATGAAGGAGAATATTGATGTGCTAAATTAGGTGATTGTCTCTCACTCTAGATCTATAAAGATGATCAGAAAACTCATGAGTCATGTAGTACCTCATCTCCACCAAAACGAATGATTGGGGTTACCTTGTGACTATAGGAACAACCCTAATAATGGATAATGAGTGGTGACTTGTGTCATGCCTTGACGTTAACTAAGGCGATGTTTAGGAGGAAACCTAAAACCCTTACATGATTTCTTTTTGGTATGTTAGAATAATGATGTGTTGAAAAGTGCAGGTTAGCGAGATAAGGATCCTTTAGAGAATCACTAAAATGGTTGGCGATCTTGATCTTGTCCGCCATTTGGATTTATAAATCAACTAGAGGTGCAATAAAACTCGGGGAGGTAAGTAATTAATTTGCATGATAGCAGGTAAAATGGCGATCAAGACTAACGTCACCAAATGGACGCAAACTGGATGGTTATTAATGAGAAAGTTTTAAAGTTCCAAACTCTTCATTTTCCCTCGCTCTTAAACTTCATATGCTCACGCCATGTTAGTAATTTCAATACAAATGCATTCCATAGGAATTTTTGTTGTTAATTGGTGCTCTAAATTGGGATCTCATTGCCGACTAGTATTTCAAAGTAATTTTATCAGTACAAACCGGTTGGTTTTTCGAACCAAGAGTTTAAATTCCAGCATTATGAACTCATTTCTAATATTCTATTTTGTTGAAGTGTTCTGGGCCTCTATAATAGACCTAGAAAATTTGAATGTTTATTTTTAATTCAAAAAATCTTGCTTAATGTTGTTGTTATTTATGAACTCCATTGCATTGATTTGATTTGAATTTTGTGTGGTTATGCTTGTATGTTGTCCAATTTGTTAGAACCAAAAGAAATCAACTATCCAGGCTAATAGATGTTATGGGTCTTACGCTAGTTTAACTTGTATATGGTTTGATTGCGTTTTCGGGGGTTAAAAAGTTGAATTTGGAAAGATGGATTGAGAATAGGCATGATATATCATTTGATGATGAGTTGGGATGATCTCGTTAAACCACTTGGCAGTTCACCTAATTCTCATGTTATATGCCTTGTTGATTCTTGTAACATTCGATGAGAAACCTAGTGTCTCATAAGTCACTCGACGACTCGCCGAAAGTCTTTGTTATCGCCCTTTGTCTGCACTCTGTACCGTTGTTGCACTATAATTTTAGGTGGAAAAACCCTCACCCACTGAATGTATCGTAGATATTCTAAGGCTTTTAATCCAATCAATTAAGCTATCAAAATCCAACTATCTAAAGAGATTCACGACTCAGCGAATCTTTTGGCATGACTATCTGCTACTAAATATGTGTGCTTCTGATTAATTGTTTCAAACTTTTTCACAATATATTGTTGACATGGCTAAAACTCAAGTGTCCTGATGAATCATGTCACAACTCCATAAGGTAAAAGGGATTAAAATGAAGTTTCAAACGTATCAAAAGAAAAGACTGTATAATTTCCCATAACTGGTGGGAAGAGAAAAGGCTAAGTCCAGGCACTGACAACACCAGAAGTCACCTCCAACATTTAACACATATATGAAACTTACCATATTGTTTCTGAGAGTGAGGGTGACAACAAGAGCTTAAATTCCAGTTTTCGATGATGATGAGCTTGATGTAAGAAGAAGGTAAGAGTTACGTTCCAAAAATATGAATGATCCCTCTAGGATTAAAACTCCTCAATCCAGCACCTCTGCTCCTCTAGGTTCAGAACAGGATGTGGTGCTCGCACCATTTGGTCAAAGACTTCCTTTGTCAATGAACAGATTTAAAATATAGGTGCTGAAAACAATTCTTGGGGAAAAACATCTATCCGTGGATGGAGTGATTGATAGGTACCCAAAAATCATGAGTTGCATCAAGAACCATCATATTCATATTTTTACAAAGCTTTGTGGCCCATTTATTCAAACTGGGTTTGGGTATTCTATGCCTCTTACAGTTCCTTGATTCCACAAAGAAAGAAGCAAATAATGTCATTCAAACTTGTTAATCATGTGGTAGTCCGAAAAACAAAATTATGTGTAACAACACTACTTTATATGCGGTCTTGAACTGCAAGAACAACATCACAGACTCCCACTAGTAAAAAATGAAGACTAATTCATTTGAGAGGATAAAAATATTGTAAGCTCCTCTTATATATGATTTCACTCCAAAGTTGTTAGAGCTTGGGGTCTTGATAATAAAAAAGGGACAAACATGTTGTGAGGTACTACTTTGTCTTTATCAGCAGCACGATAATTCCATCTTTGAATGACTCCATCTTTTGTAACCCTAAAGCAACATGTCTCTGCATGATCATTGCATGGGAACAGATAAGTTTGGGTATGATCATTGACTAAGGGATGGCCATGAGGAGAAAATAGCGCTAGGCATCCCTCTCTTTTTTGGGTTTGATCACAGAGTTGTGCAGATGGGTATTTTTTCCACATGCTCCACTGATATCCAAAAGATCAAACTTGAGCCTCTTAAGGATTAGGCGGAGAAGAAGAAGAAGAAGAAGAAGAAGAAGAAGAAGAAGAATTATAAGAAGAAGGATGAAAAGAAGGAAGCACATGTGAATCCTTCCCTAGTTGTGGACAGAGACTCCATGCTTGCAAAGGCATATCTGCCTACTCCAGTCCTTCGATCTTCAGGTACATCTTATTTACTACTATTCCTTCTAAAATTCCATGTTCATCAACTTTTCCAGTGCCACCTAGACCTATTGCTTTTGTTGTCACATGAATTGTGGTTACCTAGGCTTAATTACTCAGAACGGAAAATCTTGCCTATATTGTTGATCGTTGGGCTGCTATATTTAAAGCCTCCATTCCAAGCATGACCTACACTTTTGTGACACCATTAATAAATTTCATTGATGCCCTGGAGACTAGGATAGCAGTATGTGAGTGAGACCAAGGGGCCATAGAGGAGGTAACGACTCTTAAATTCACCTTTCCTGAGTTGAGAAGAGATTCGGACCATTTGCAGTCCACCTATATGTTCATGGTCTTTGGGATTGTGGATCTCCCTGATGTACTCATTGAGCTAGCTGAGCCTGAGTTTGGGCATTGACAAATGAGGAAATTCATGATTGTGGTAAAGAGGTCTCGTATGAAGGACTAATTGAGATGGAAAAGGTTATGGTAGATGCTTCTACATAGGCTTCCATAATTGGCACACCTTTTGGTGTCCCTAAAGGAGCTGGTACTTATGAGGAGACTCTAGGCATAAGTTGATGCACCACTTACTGACACGCACACAGATGGAGTGACTGTTTACACAAGGTTCGTTCTTTACCTCGTTCTCTTCCTTATTTTTTGGATACTCTTACTTCATTTGAATTTGAGTACAAATAAGTTTTTTAGTGGTGGGGTGATATTTACCTTTTGTGTTTTATTTATGACTCATATTTTTTGTATATATTTGGCTTTTATGGTTTAAAATTGTGCTTTAAACTTCTGTTTGTGGATGTTTGAGTTGTGGCTCCTTTTGATTAAATTGCAACTAATGTTTACCCGTCAAATTTTTTTTCCCACCTCTTGTGTGTATTTTAATATGGTTGTTCCTTGGAAAATTCTAGTATCAATTTTGATTGATACCAATTACTTGAATAGTGGTCACAATTAAATGAACATGAATGCATAGTTATGAAGAGATCAAATAATTTTCATAGACAATGTGTAAACTTTTTGCATGCCATTGTAATTTGCCAATTATAAAATTGATTTTGTTGTGATGAACATTGCACAGTAGTAAAGTTGTGGTGTATTTTTTTACTTTACTCTCGATACCTTGTATGATGAGCTTACCGTAATCCATGCATGATTACACCTCGAGTTTTCCCTATTGGTCTTGTTGACTAAGTGATGTGATCTCATGTTATGAACTTAGGAAATTTTTAAAGTGAGAGAACGAATTTCACATATACCTCTTTTGTGGCCTACCTTGTGAGTGTGTGAACCCTTTTTGAACAGTCCTTGAGACTTATCTTTCATTGAATTAAACTACAAGAAAGCATGACTTCATATTCAACTACCTATAATCCTCTTTATTTGTTGTTGATTGAGTAGCCAACTTAGGCCAAGAGCCTAAGTTGGCGTGTGGTGAAAAAGATAAGGCAAGTCAAGAAGTGAAAGACAAGTCTCCCTAAACCACGGTGTTGAGAAAAATGGAACCCCTGCATAAAAAAAGAAAGAAAGAGAAAAAAAATAAAGAAAAATAATGGGATTACTTACGAGACAAAAAGAAAATGATCAAAGAAGGAGAAAAGAAGTATTGTGAGCACCACATTTCGTAATAAAATTCATCAAGCCTAAATGAAAAAACTTTGCATTCAGCCCCATTAAAGCATTAAAAACACCTTTTTGATCCTGAGTAAATTGAAACGAAGGTTAATTGTAAAAAATGGACAAACATATGGGTTAATTCATGAATTTTGTTCATCATTGTGAGACTGAGCGTCGCATTTGAAGCAAGTATCGTGATCTTGAATATATTTGATAATGGTCTGTCACAACTTGAGTCTTTCAGTGACCAATTTTTCCTTGCATGAGAAAGTTTAATCTTGTTGTATACATTCATGATACAGTCTTGTTTAGAATTGTTTGTGACTTCCTTTTTGAATTGCTGAACTTGAGTATTACTTGACGACAAACAAAAGTTTAAGTTGGGGGAGTTGATGAGTCCACGATTTGGACTCATTTAGGACTATATTTTGATGGATTTAGTTTTCAATTGTATATTTTGTCTAAATAACTAATTACAAACCTTAATTTGAGGGAATTGAGCTGTGAGATAGAATATGGATACCTATGGGCGAAAAGGAATAAGGAAGGTGAAAGATATTGAAGAAATGATGTCCTAAAAATTTTCTAATCCATTAGGCGAGTCGCCAAATGAATTTTATCTTGCCTAATGTTTCAGCGTGATGAGCTCTGAAGGAATGGATCAAGTCAGCGGTGATAAGGTATAGTCAGCGTGTCACTAACCAGTTCCACGAAACATTATTAAATCTCCCAATGTTACAAAATACGAAGATGTTGAAGGCAAAAGCAAGATGACGATGAACTATACCAAAGGGTGGATCATCAAGTTGATTGGCGATCTTGACTAACTGCATCGTGTGGTCTGTCATAACTGAAATTTTTTAAAACTATCGATACTTGTTAATATTTTTAGCTTATTATCGGTATTTATGGTTTGAAAAGTAGGTTTTTAGATTTTGTTTCTATTTTGAGTCCTTACAGTTTTGGGTGTCTTTGTTCTTGAACCTTGAAGATTTCAATGTTCCCAACATCAAAAAATCCGATGTGGGTCTTGAATAATCCTCATCCTAAGCATGTATAAAGACATTTTCTATTGTACCCATTTAATGGAAACACTTTTTGGTATAAATTTTGATATCTTTACTATGCATGGATAAAATCCCAACTCTTGGGTTGTGATCATGTTAATATGAGTTGAAATATTGTTGGGTCTTGCTAATTAGTATTTTTTTGTTGTTTAAATATGATTTCATTCAATAGTTGTAACGACCCGAGAGCAATCTCCCCCCCCCTCAAGTCGTCACATCGTGTATTTGACCTCTTGGAGGTCTTGTACAAGCCTCTTAACATTCGTTCATTACATATATTTGAAAAGTCGTGAGGAATTAGACTTTTCTCAATAATAGTAAAACTCTTTTATAAACATAAGAGAGTATTAAGTCTCATCATAAAGTCATCTTAGAGACAAGTCAATATCGTAGGGTCACGACCCCTTACAATTAAAAGAAAGATTAGTCTATTACGAAGTCTTTATTAAAAGATATCTAGAAACATATGAGGACATACCAAGCGCCTTGAGAGAATTCTACTGCCCAATCTTTATGTTCTACGAAAATCCTCACTTGCCACCTGCACTTGTAAAAATTAAGAAAAATATGGAATTATCACATTGAATACACTAAGTATGATGAACATGCAAGTAAACTATGCAAAAGGGGACATTTTCTTAAAGATATGCTTTTCATGCTATTTTGATAAAAACCTTTATCATAAGATTTCAAGAGACATGATACAAGTCAACAATTACATATAAGACCTACTCCACATTCAACAAGTAAGCCTTTTCATCACTTTAGACTCCCTCCCTAAGGTTAATCTAAGATTATCTTGCGCAAGACATTAAAAGACCGCCCATACACCCTCTTCAAGCAAACCTAAGTGATCCTCAATGCTACCCTAGATAAGAACCTTTCTAATCAACAAACTTTATTAAGTGAAAATTATTTATTATGACCTTTTAAAAGATAACTAACAATTAGGGGACTTCACATAATGGTCTTGGAAGACTTACGGAACCCGCTTTAGCATTTTCGAGGCCTACTTATGCCATGTGTAGATAGTGTCCCATTCCACTAGCTACACATTATAGAACCTATCCAATTCTAGAGTGCACATCGCACATGATGAGAATAGGAATTATTAGAAATATACCATACTAGCTAGGCATGTTCTAGTGTCATAACACCCCTACTGTGGAAGGTGTTCTACTTGCCAAAGGTAGAACTAAGGACACACTCATGTAGGCACATAGTTTAGATGATATTGAAAGGTTTATTTCTATTCTAGTCTTATACTCGAGTAGAGTTACAACCATAAGAATATCCACTTAGTTCTTCGCCTTGGTTTTAAGAGAGTAAGTTCATTCACGTACATGCATTACAAAGGGCGCCATCATTCAGCCTACGTACCAATAATACCATTTCCAATAAGGGATCCACAATGGTCTATAGATCATGTTTCATAAGGATATCTCATTGACTTCTCTTGTAAGGGTAAGATAGGCCTACCAATAAAAGACTCATCATTAACCTTCTTTTCATAGTCAAGGTTCAATATTAGTCCTTCCTAGAAGGTCACCACTTTAGGTCTAGCGATCCTAGACTTTCAGTAATTTATACATTCAATCATACATTACAAGGGTCCCTAAGCCTACCAAGTCAAGATATCATATTTAGAGAACTTTCGTACATCAAGGAGAAGCCACCTAAGTCTACCGAATCCATTAGTTCATAATATAGAAGCTTTCATATATCAACAAGAGGAACCTAAGTCTACCAAATCCAAAAGACAAGATCATCATGTAAGACTCTACACAATCCATCATCATTACAAAGACAATGTACTTTCATTACATTACTTCCACATTACCCAACATCATCATTCACATTGTACCTCTATACAAGCCATAACATGATGATATTATAACTCACATAATTATGTCAAAAATTTCATGTCCATAGAAATAAAAATTAATCACCGCCACCAAAAGTGGATTATATCAATCAATAGCAATTTGATATCAATTCTATAGAAAATAATGGAATTAGGTCAACTTACCCCTTCCAATCGCCACAATCACTATTGTTTAGACTTTCTTAAGAATTCACACAACAAGAGATCTTACCAATGATAATATACATAACGCTAGGCAAACAATTTATCTCCATCAAGTTCCAACAAAACCCAATATTTATATCAATACTATAAGGCAAACTGTGAACAATGTCAACAATGATCAGTATATAATTGAATAGCCCATAACAATCTACACACGAATTTAATACAATTTAGCCTTCATCAATACACCAACTTTAGAGCCAAAATTAGTAATTCAAGGAATACATGGGTTAATGTAAATATGGTCATAAAACCATCAATAAAGATTGATTACTTCATAAATCATCAACTTAGACCTTTTTATTCAAGAACTCATGATTTGAATTCAAAATAGAATTTCAATGTTTTTGTTGATATTTGAAAAGCCTTTGGAATTGGCTCCTTAAATTAGAGAAGAATCAAGGATAAGATCACCATACCTTACTTGAATATATCCCGCGAAATTGAAAAAATTAATGGAAACCTTCAATTCTAGCTTCACTTTGACTCTAAGCTTCCATGGAGGTTTTGAGAGAACTTCTTTTGAACATGGGGTTTTGATTTTGAAGAATGAAGTCAAATATAGGTTTAAGTGTTTTAAATAACTTAAAATACCACAAATAACTCACAATAACTGTCCACCAATTTATTAAAACATGGGGTGAATTTCCCAACCATCACTTGGTCGTGTCTTTGGCTGTGTTGCATGAGTCATTCGACGATTATAAAATGTCTAGTTATAATGGAATTATATTATACCTTACGCACAATAAGAGTAACAAGGAAGTCAAGTTTTCCTAAGATACTTCGTATTCGCCCTTTCATTAGATGTGGTGCACTTCACACCTATGAAAAGGACTCTACTTAGAGCGGCTTTTCAGACATCCTAAGACACTTAAACCTAGTACTCTGATACCAAGTTTTTCACACCCTGATATACACCCGAGATGCGGACATGGGACCTAGGACCACAAGTGATCCCAAGCTAACCCTCTTTGCATTATCATGAGCATTCTAACGATAAAAAATTTATGTGTAAGTTAAATCATAATTTAAAAAGATGAGGTATTAACCATATACTATAACTGAGATATTTAAAAACTATGAGTTTCATACAAAGAAAATATTAACTTAATAATAAGCTGAAACTAACTATATCTGATCTAACTTACTAGAAATCTACGGACAAGCCCCAACTAAGTCTAGCAAAAAAATAGAAATTAAAGGACTAGAATACTAGAAATAAGTCATGAATATTGTCCTCAAAAAAATTAGGACTTACCAATAATTCTGCTGAACTAGAGATCAAAAATCGACCTAAGCGTGATCTTGATGCCGAGAACTTGAACATACATCACAAGAAGAATAATGCACGTATGCGTCAATACTTGAAAGGTATTGAGAATGTAGGATAGGGAGAAGCTAAAATAATACATAACTGAACAAGCACAAAAGCAAATATAATGTTCTGAATATTATATACTAAATTCTAAGCTAACTAGATGTAATGACCAAATTTATAACATGCTGAGGCTGAATACTAACTGGACTATAAATATTGTCAGTGCAGTAGAGTCTGACTGAACTATGGGAGCTGCTAATAACCAATAGTAAAACCACGTAAGCTAAATGTGGTAGCAGATGTATACGCCCCATCAACAAGATTCAATATACAGTGCCAGAGGTATAAAGGCATGATGGCATGATCACTAAATTGATGCCCGCAGAGGGGACTTACAACCTACTTGGCTAGTAGTTCTGGGACTATTTATGTACGGGAACCCTAGTCCAACTTTATATTATTCTACTCCCAATGAAATAATTCATTGACACATATGACTAAAGTTCTATAAATACTAGATAGCTCAAGACGGAACATGCAAATTGAGAATGCAACAATTAATTATATGATGATGCATGAATAATTGAGGCTTGTATATCTGAAGTAACTGGAATATCTGACCTATCATGTGTAATTCAAGAACATAAGAAATACATAGCTAGTGTTCAAAAATACATGCGGTAAATTGAATAAAAATTTTATAATCTGATTTGGAACATATATCTAAAAATTCATGATGATCTGCTCAAATTCTAGAAATCCTAGGTACATTCATGATAAGAGAATCAAGAACTTACTGAAAACTATGGACCTAATAGGTGAAATAAATCCACTAGTGAAATCCCACAAACCAGGTAAAGAAATGCATGGGGAAATATTTGGATTTTTGGGGCTTGAACTGCTGGAACCTTGTTGTGTTCTTGAACTAGGATTCTTGACCTTTTTCTCATTTCTTTCTTCTAATTTTCAAAGTTTTGATTTATGATTTTGACTTATGTAAGTTCTTGTTATGCTTCTACGCTTAAGCTAACTAAAATCTGATGATTTAGGGCTTACATGACGTATCTTATGGTTTAAACAAACTCGGAAAAGACCAAAGAACCTGGATATTTTGTAGTTAGAAGAAACGATGACCTGGACAGACGGACCATCGTTCAATCGACTTTCCATCGTTTGGGTCGGTATTTTAGGTCTACTCAACAAGTCTTTACGAAAACAGGCCTAACCTTTTACTTAGAGGTTGAGTTTTAACAAACTCGGTGGCTTAGGAAATATAATTCAATTATGTATCACTGCATAGGTCATGGGACACCTAATTTATTTTTGTCTTAAGAGTAAAAACCATTTGAATTTGACCCAACAATATTTCCCACTAATTGCCTACTAACTTTCACCAACGGTAAGACCTACAGACCATAGATCAAACGACGGTCCGTGCTGGTCATCCGTAGTTCACGTAAGAGGCTGGGTAACTTGAGTCTCAATCCACGGACACATACCACGGGTCCTAGTCTGACTTGCGGACCGAAAGTGGGGTTCACCGGCTTAAGTGCAACCAAGTCAGTGTCTTCCACGCACCAAAAAGAGGGGTTCACGGTTATATTGAACTGAATACTTTCTTTGAGGATTAATCGACATAGATCATATGAATGAAACATGAAATCCGGTGTCTGCCCCATACCGAAAAGGGGTGGCTTCACCGGCCAAAGTGAAACTGCATCATACGTAGCTCTCTTAGGTGGAATCCACTGGTTAGTTCCTATGTTGGCAACATAGTTCGAACACTAGAATACATACGGAGACTACTTATCCACCTTTATTGTATCCTCATCTCATGACGCTTACATGTGCTAGCACAAGCTCATGGTTAGTCTATCAGTGCTTTGGTCAACTTCTTTTTCTTTGCATCTTTTAGAGTTGACTCAAACATTATGGAAGCTTGGTTCTAGTTAGTAGGTTTACTTAACTCTTTGGATCACCGGTCATTCCTTTCATTACATGATGAAATGTGAATTTAAACTTACATTATCATGTTGGTGTTAATGAGACTTGTCTCACAATTATTAACACCCTTTTATGTGAGTATCTTTAGCATAATTGTCTACGTGTGAAAGAGACTTGTCTCACTTCTTTTAACACCTCATTCTTGTAACTTTCGTAATTCATAAACTTTCAATTATGTTATTACTCACCTTATATTGTCCAATGACATTTGGTATCTTTATACCACTCATTGTGAACTTTATAAACTTTGTTTAATGTACTTACTTATATTCATAGTTCAATTTGAAAGGGTAAGTTGGGACTTGTCCCAATGATTGCATACCCTTGGTTATGAATTCATTGAGTTACATTGATCACGCTTAATTTGATATAACTTAGTCATTAGAATATTTTGTATTATATTTTGGAAATAACATTGTAAGCCAATTTATTGGCATAGACCAAACTTTCACATATTATGGTAATCTAGAATATTGTTAGTCAATTTATTGGCATAAGCCAAACTTCCACTCGACACTGGTCATGAGAATACCATTAGCTAATTAACTTGACTTCATATTTATTATAGAAATCTCATCATATTAAGAAGCCAACTTTTTGCTTTTGATTAACTTATATGAACAATTCAATGTTTAGTTTGGCTAAGCTAATAAGTTAATTTGGCATTGAAGGTTCATTTACTAGCTTTGATTCTCATTCTTAATTCTTCTTGGAAATATTACATTACAAGAACTTACAAACATATCTACTGTAAAATACAAATAGTAATTGAAATCTTCATTCCTTTCAATAGTAAATAGAAATTCATAAACGAATTATCACAATTTCATCTTCTCGAACAAAATTATGCATTAATCATATAGATCTAACTTATAGGTCTTATTAGATATTATCAAATCACATAAAACCTACACATAATGATCAGTTAGCACCACATACCAACAACATGCTCAAGATTACATCTACATACTATTAGGATCGAAAACAAGGATAACGAAGGAGATGGACGTTCAATAATGTCATTGGGAACAACCCTAGTTTCGATATTCTTGAATTCATACAACTTTTGAAAAGCCTCTTGGATAAAGAATTCCGTGAGATAAAACCCATACCTTATGTAGAATTGAATCTACGAAGATCACTTTTCAGGAAAACCTTGAAGAATAGCTTGAAATCGCCTAAGACAAGTTTTCTATTTTTCTACGTTATGCTCACTTTTTTCTCACGATTGCGTACTGTTTTAAGTCATGAATTTTCCAGTCTCTTAATGTGAGTCTAAATCTTATTAACTGATCTTGACTAATTCATCTTAGGCTAATTACATTAAAAAATAAATTTATTAGTTAATTACTAAAACGCCCCTCCAAAGTTGACTAAACATAGGAGAACATTTGACTTAACCAAAACATGAAAATTGGCTAGGGTCTCGGCGCCAAATTTTAAATTTCTCATTAACTAATTAAGTTATTAATTTAATTAACTAAGGGACCTAAGGTAATTACTAAAGTACACCTAAGTCTTTTTTACCATAACTAACCCTTTGGACCATCCTAGGTTAGGTACTAGGTTGTCTCGTTAACTAGTTACTAGGTTAGTGTCACCCGATTGAGTCATAGGTTGTCGGGTGCACTAGTTGGTTTATTTAGGTTATTCCTAGGTTAGTTAACTAGTAAGGTCAGTTAGTTAGAGTCTAGAGTTGGTTAGAGAATTATTCCCCACATGGAGGTACCCGTTCGCATGCTGCCCCTAACCGCCCTAACCGAATTCGGTTAGGTGGTTCGCGTAGTCCCCTCCTTGTGCTTGCACATGTGTTTCTTGTACTTTCCTATCTAACTATTCTTGATGGCTCATATGGAATGTTTACTTATTGTCCCACAGATCCTCACTATGTCCTTGGGCATTGCTTAAGTGCTATGATGCCAAGGCCTGACGCATGGATGCCTCATATCTATTATGCAAATGCTATGAAACATATTTTTTAGCTTAGGTTTTTATTGTATGTACATTTCTTAAACAAGCTCATTATTGTTGGAAAATTGGATAACACCCTTTAAGCCAATATTTTCTAATATGGCCAATATTTTTCTTTTTTAGGTATTATATAGAAATTTGCTAATACCCCTTAGCCAATTTTCTATACTATGCCCAATATTTCTCAATATTGGGAATTGGGATGCCTATGTACCTCCAATACACATTCTTAAAGACCTATTGGGCTCTTCACTAGACATGTAATATTTCCGGAATGTTACATTATCCTCCCCTAGGAACATTTGTCCCTGAATGACACTACACATCATTTTAGAATAAAGAGGGTAATTTCGAAAATACATTAACATACTTGAAACTTTACTCTTTGAATTTCTTCTTCACACTTACTTTGTATGATGAATATTACTCAATCACACTTAACTTAATGCACATAACAACTCATGCAACACAAAAATCATGTCTATGCTATACAAAAACAGCAACATGAATGCAAGCATGAACTCAGTTTAACTCATATGGTGCAAGTGTAAGACACATGATTATGGATTTAAAACATCAAATCGACTAATGAACTAATAACTCAGAGTTTCTTTCACAAAAACTAGACTTAGGAAGGGTATATCTAACCTCAAGAACTGAATAAGTGAGGGTAACCGGATATCATATCGACCTCGGCCTCCCATGTTGGTCCCTCAACAAGGTGGTTCCTCCATAAAACTTTAATGGTGGAAAACTCCTTGTTCCTCAAGTGTTTCACTTGGCGATCTAAAATTTCAACGGAAACCTCTTCGTAAGAAAGGTTCTCATCGGCTCCTAACCCTTTAGATAAAATCTTGTTGGCATTAAGATTGGAATTATTTGGCTTTTTGGATTTGAACCACGCCCTTCCCATTTCAACTCTACCTAATTTGGAAACTGAAACCTTAATACGTTGTTTCGACAGTCCATGGTAGCATAACACTTATGGAGCCAGTCCATACCTAAAATTATATCAAAGTCAAGCATGGTAAATTCTATAAGGTTAGCGTTAGTAACTCTATCAAGAAAAGTTATTGGGCAATCTCTATATAATCTTTCCGCTCTAATGTTGTCTCCTCTGGGAGTACTAACTAGAAAAGGTTCATGCAAGATCTTAAGAAGCAAGTCAAACTTACTAGCGACTAAAGGAGTAACAAAAGTTAAGGTGGATCCTTGATCTAACAATGCATACAGAGGAAAACAAAAGACGTACAAGGTACTACTGACCACATCAAGTGACTTCTCATGCTCATCTCTACCTTTCAAAGTATAGAACCTTTATGTGGAGCTTTAGACCAACTCGGCCATCTCAATATCCTGGTTATATCTCTAAGTATACTGGCCATGGTTAAGGCATGTGTGTTCTCCCTGGAGCACCCTCTCTAGTGATCTGGGCTGTGATAGCATGTGCCTGAGCAGTAATGGCTTAGTCCATCTGAACCAGTGATTCTCTCACTTCTCCAACCGTCAACACAGCTGGGTTGACAGGAACTTGCACTCCAGCAGCTGGGGCTTGAGGAGGAGCTTGGTCTCCTCTATAGCTGCTTCTCCAACTCTCCTTCCTGCTTTCTTCTTGTGTTCATTTTTCTTCATGCACACACAAGAAAGAAGTTTGATGCTAGAATGACACAACTTGTCAAAGCTCTACATGGCACGATGAAAAGTAGAAGAAGGAAAGATTCCTAACATCACTTAGTCTCTAAGTCATGATTGTGGCGTGCTTCACAACCATAATTTAGAAACTACATAACGTGGTTGTTTTGATCTTCAGTTCCTAGGTAATTTAACCTCATGTTGTGATTCAAAGTTTATTACACTCGAATTCTGGAATCTAAATGCAACCGGCTTCGTTAACCTCTCAAAGGTCGTAGACAAGACTATTCTTAGCTTTCATCACAATAAGATAATTAAATTTGCGGAAAATTTAAAACTTTTAAAACATACTGAAGTATACATAGACTTCATAAGATTACTCCATAAAATAATATTCTATTGTGCTCAAACTAAAATACCATCTACAATCGATTAAGCAATTCAATTAAGAAATCAATATATCATAATAGCTTGCCAAACGGCCATAATACAAAGCTTTGAATAAAAGTCTAAAATGAAATTATAGGGGCAACATCCACTAGCTATGTCGAAAGTTCTAATCTAGAATGATAGGTGTAGCATCTTCGAACTCAAGAGGACCTACCAAAGTCTGGAGATCGCTGATCCAAACCACAATGAGTCTTCAATCTTCTCTCTGACTGCGCTGACAAAATTGTAATAGTATAGGGTTAGTACACACTTGTATTAAATATGGGTGTATGCACACATACACATTAGGACTATGCTTGATCAAGGAAAACTCTTCCTACAACAATATGCCATTTCTTTAAAGTGAAGTCACTAGACTTTCTTAATTTGTTATTTGTGAATAATGGTATGAATATGACATGTTTTAATGCATTAAAAGCACAAAAATCATTTTTTATATTAACGTAAGACCTTAGAATCATGAACATAATTTTAGAACACATCGAACGAAAATATAGAAATTTGCTCCCCCCAACCTGAGAGCTCTTTTCCCAATACTTAGTTTATTTTTCATTCTTCTGCTTCTTGTTTTGTGTAATTCAATGATCTCCTTAATCCTATGTCTTACTTACAAGTGCTATGATTCATTGTTGTCCCATACCTACAATGAATCTAGCATGTAATCCAAAAGACTAGAGAAATGATTTGGCTACCCATACTACAAGTTATCATTCAATTCTTGTTAAATTGGGCATGAAATCTTTATTGTCTAGGCCACTTATTTTATCATTTTCATTTAATAAAAGCTATGGAGCATTGGTTTGACATTACGTTTTATCCCTTTTATTGGCATAATATAAGAAGTCATTATAAGCCAATTTTTATGTGGCTATGCCCATTAATTGATCATTTACATAACGTGAAGATAATGAAGAATATATCTTAATTTGGCACAAGCCAATAACTTGTTAATACTTCCTTATTATCAACCACTTATGACTTGACATACTTAAGGTCTTACTTTACTTAGTTCACTATGAACTTATGTTTCTACTTCTTTGCTCTGTTGTTCACTTTGAACATGCTACTTTCATTCTTTCATACTCTCTTAAAGAATCCTTTAGAATAAAAGAAAGTAGATCATGCGAGCTTACATGAGATCCACTGTATCCCCTACACAAAAAAGAGGTGGTTTAAGGTGAATCGATATCAGTGTCTACACCACACCGAAAAGGGGGGTTAACCGGCTAAAGGGCAACCAAGTCAGTATCTTCCCCACACCGAAAAGAGGGATTCACGACAATAGTGAACCGAATACATTCTTTGAGCATTAAACGACATAGATCATATGACCTAAACATGAAATCCATTGTCTAGCCCATACTTAAAAGGGGTGGTTTAACCGGCCAAAGTAAACCGAATCATACATATCTCTCTTAGGTGGAATCCACTGGCTAGTTCCTATGTTGGCAACATAGTTCAAAAACTAGGATACATACGGAGACTATTGTAGGCTAATCTAATAAGGCTTACATGTGCTGGCACAAGCTCATTGCTAGTCTATCAGTGCTTTGCTCAACTTTTTTTTCTTTACATCTTTTACAGTTGACTCAAACATTATGGAAGCTTGCTTCTAGTTAGGAGGTTTACATAACTCTTTGGATAGTCGTTCATCCTTATCTTTACTTTATGAAATGTTAATTTAACGTTACATTATCATATTGTTGTTAATGGTACTTTTCACACGATTGTTAACACCCTTTTATGTGAGTATCTTTAGCATAATTATCTACGTGTGAGTGAGACTTGTCTCACTTCTTTTAACACCTCATTCTGGTCACTTTCATAATTCTTATACTTTTATTTATGTTATTACTCAACTTATCTTATTCAATGACAATTTGTAGCTTTATCACATTATAAACTTTGTTTAATTTACTTACTTATATTCATAGTTCATTTGGAAAGGGTATGTTGGGACTTGTCCCAATGATTGTCATACCCTTGGTTATGAATTCATTGAGTTACATTGGTCATGCTTAATTTGGTATAACTTAAGTCATTAACAAATTTTGTATTATATTTTGGAAATAACATTGTAAGCCAATTTATTGGCATAGACCAAAATTTCACATATTATGGTAATCTAGAATATTGTTAGCCAATTCATTAACATAAGCCAAAATTTCACTAGACACTGGTCAGGAGAATACCATAGGCAATTCACTTGACTTTACATATATATATATATATATATATATATATATATATATATATATATATATATATGTATATATATTATAGTAATCTAATCATCTAATCATGTTAAACAACCAACTTTTGGCAATTGATTAACTTATATGAACAATTCAATGTTTAGTTTTCTTAAGCTAATAAGTTAATTTGGCATTGAAGGTTAATTAACTTGCTTTGATTGTCATTCTTATCTCTTTTTTGAAACATTACATTCCAAACACTTACAAACATATCAACTTTAAAATACAAATAGTAATCAAAATCTTCACCCCCTCAACAGTAAATAGAATTTCATAAATGAATTATAACAATTTCATCTTCTCGAACACAATTAGGCATTAATCATATGGATCTAACCTATATGTCTCATTTGACATTATCAAATCACATAAAACCTACACATAATGATCGGTTAGAACCATATACCAATAACATGCTTATGATTACATCTACATACTATTAGAATAGAATACAAGGATAACTATGGAGATGGACGTTCAAAAATGTCATTGGGAACAACGCTAGTTTCGATATTCTTAATTTCATAAAACGTTTGAAAACCTCTTGGAGAAAGAATTACCTGTGATAAAACCCATAACTCATGTAGAATTGAATCTACGAAGGTTACCTTGCATGAAAACCGTGAAGAATACCTTCAAATCGCCTAAGAGAACTTTTTTGTTTTTCTATGTTTTGCTCACTGTTTTTTCTTACAATTGCATACTGTTTTGAGTTGTGAATTTTCTAGTGTTTTAACGTGAGTCTAAGTATTAGTAACTGATCTTGACTAATTAAACTTAGGATAATTAAGTTAAATAAATAAATTAATTATTTAATTAATAAAACTTCCCTCCTAAGTTGACTAAGCATAGAACATTTGACTTAACTAAAATATGGATAATGGCTAGGGTCTTGGATAAATTTTGAATTTTTCATTAATTATCTAAGTTTTTAATTTAATTAGTTAAGGGACCTAGGTTAATTACTAAAGCACCCCTAATACTTTGGGACCATAACTAACCCTTTTAGACCATCCTAGGTTATGTACTAGGTTGTCTCGTTAACTAATTACTAGGTTAGTATCACCTGGTTAAGTCTACGGTTGTTGGGTGCACTAGTTGGTTTATTTCGGTTAGTCCTAGGTTAGTTAGCTAGTTAGCACAGTTAGTTAGAGTGTTGAGTTTGTTTGGGAGTTATGCCCCACATGGAGGGACCCATTTGGATGCTACCCCTAACCACCCTAACCAAATTTGGTTAGGTGGTTCGTGTGGTCCCCTCCTTGGCCGGTTATACATGTGCTTGCACATGTGTTTCTTGTACTTTTCTAACTAACTACTCTTTATGGCTCATTTGAAATGTTTACTTATGTCCTTGATTACTACTTAATCTACATGACAATTTTAAGTGGTCATGTGGTATGATGTCAACGCTTGACACATGGATGTCTCGTATCTATTATGCAAATACTATGAAACATATGTTTTAAGCGTAGGGTTTTTATTGGAGGTACATTTCTTAAATAACCTCATGAATGTTAGAAAATCGGCTAACACCCTTTAAGCCAATATTTTCTAATATGCCCAATATTTTGCTTATTTGGGTATTAGATAGAAATTAGCTAATACCCCTTAGCAATATTGGGCATTAGGATGCCTATGTAACCTCAATACAAATTCTTAAACACCTATTTGTCTCTTCACTAGACATGTAATTTTTTGGAATTTTACATTAATTTAGGATTAAAATGGCATTTTTCTCGTTTGAATGAGGTTTAGAGCTTCTAGTTTCACTCTAGCCTTGTTTTAACTGAAAAATGCAGCAATTAAATGAAAGGTATATTTATATCAAGCAAAGAAGGAAGAGTAACCCTAACATTAACACAAAGAAATCAGTAAAAAGTATACTTTAATCAAATTGATCAAAGAAGGAACATAAAACCAGATAAAGTTGTATACAACATGAACCAAGTATGGCAACCCATTATCGATTTGAAACTGAACAATCCAATCTACTGAATTCAACATCTAGACTGGAAAAAGAGTAGATAGATGGACATTTTAATATAGTGTTACATATAAGAAAATTAGTTATAAAGAGAAGTAAAAAGATATTAATAGACAAGTCGAGAAGCAACTATGCACACCAAAGACATCCATTGGTGTTGATCTCTCAAAGAAGAACATGAGGGAGACTAGTGTAATGGAACCACATAACCATCCACTTAATCAGAAGAGTAAATAAGTTCGTAACAGATGATGCAACCCATATTTGAAACCCCCGCCCCATATATCATCTAATATAGCAATTGGTTCATTTTCAGACCGGATCATTTTGGCATTCTTTTTTTTTATTGTGCATGTGTTTTTTGTTCATTATGTGTGGGCTTGCTAGAGCCCGAACAAATACTTTTTGTTGATTTCTTTTAGTAAAAATGAGTCTTTTGTTCAATTAAATTGAAAAGAAAATATTGTGGAATCAATAGTTTTTCATAATTAGTCTTAAAGGTTAAAAACATAATGCAATAAACATGTACCCTTAAATGTAGTTCTAACTAGATTTTCTTAATATGGTTTTTCCTACATGTTTATTTGTTTTTATTGATTATCATTTTTTTATAAAATAATACAATCCCATTTACAATTTTGTATGAAGACATATTTTGGTTCTATAATTCTTTTAATAGTCAATTTGTTTTAAAGCTGTATCGCAAAATTTGTAATATTTTCGCACTTCTGTAGTTACTTATTTTAAACTATTAATATTTCTTTAAAACTTTGTAGCTACTTTTGAAAACTATTACGTAATATATATATCATACACGGTGATGTTTGTCGCTTCACCAATTAAATTAAAAATATTAATAGTGTGTACATTACTTGTGTACAACTTTATAGTAAAAATAAAGTTTCTTAGGGATATATATTAGATATTTAATATTACTTTCTACATTATTTTTAACAACATATTTTTACTGAATTTACCTCGAAGCTACTACGATATAAATCGTATGACAAGAAAATAAAACTTCAAAAAACAATAAATACCTATTATCAAGTTGAATCAATTACAACAGAATAGTTGATCAAAGATTTAGTTATTCGAACAAGCTTACCAAATCTTACAAAAATTCTAATGGTGAGAGTGTTCATTCGAAACTAATATTCATTAGCGAAGTGGTAATACTATCTTAATCTTCTGTGAATTTTATTCGTTACTAGACCACCTTTCTTCATTGACTCTATTTGTAGATAATATTGACAAAAAGAACAAAAATACAGTAACCTATTTTCGACGCCCATGTTAAAACATGAAAGTAATCTCTTAAACCAAACGAAACCTATTACATTATAAATGGGAAGATGTGTAGTGCTAAGCCTAACATCTTAAAGATGAATAAAGACCTTGAAATAACATTTACAAACAACACAGAGGTCATACCTTGTTGTAACGACTACATGTCTCAGCATTTCTCAAATGGTTTTATTTCTTTGGAAGATTTTTAAAAGTTTACCATGAGAGTTTCTCCAATAAGTACAATTATAAGTTTTTTAATATATTACATATACAATTAGTAATATTAATAGGTGTGGAAATTGTAAGACCCCCAAAATGAGTTAGGGTGTATAAATACTAAAATGTTTGTCATAAAGGTTTAAGGTACTAAAATTGTTTATAATATGGTATTGAGGCAGTGTGTAAAGTTTGAGGTTATTTAGAAGTCAAACGTCAAGGGATGACCAAGACGTTCGATGGCTAGAAGAAAAAGGGGTCTTAGTTGCTTTTATGTGTTTTTGAGTGTTTTATGAGATTATGATATCCTTACCGATTAATAATGATATTTATAATAAGTGTATGGAGTTTCATTAATCTTACAGGTCTAACGTCCAAGACGTTTGAAAGATAGTCCTTGAGACATGCATGTGTGTGTCTTGATGGGACCTAGCAAGATTGGATGTGTTGCGTGTAATTTTTTTGGGTGAAACAAATGTGTAAGGTCTTTGACTTGTGAATGTTCATATTTACATTGTAAACGTCCGGGTACGACTTTTCAAGGGCCGCACAAAAAGGCCCACGAGAAGGAACCAAATGTTGTCGAGACACTGCCTTGGCAGTGTCTATCGACGAGCTCAATTAACGCCTCATCAGTCCATCGACACCCCGTAGATTTGGTATGTAGGTTTTCACTTAGCCTCAGGAGCTGAATCCACCAAAAAAGAGCTGCAGTCACCAACGACAGAGCAGCAGGTCACCCCGTCGTCCAATCGACGCTCAGTCCATGCTGTCCGTCGGTGGTTTCCTGCAACTGCATGTGTGTGACTATTTTATTTAAGGGGTGAATGGTAAATTCACCCCACGTCCTAACCTATTATTTTTGGGTGTATTTAAGGTATCAAAAACGTAATCAACCTATTCCCAATCCCATTCACACAAATTAGACTTTCCCTCCAAAAATATTCTCCCTAGAAACCTACATTGAAGGTGAAGCTCAAGAACAGTTTGGAGCTTGGTTTCTTCATCAGTTTTAGATATTTTTATCTAGATAAAGGTATGGTTATCCTTCATATCTAGTTATCCTTCCATATATAGAGTAAATATCAAAATTTTCAATAGAGATTCCATGATCAAACTTCTCCTTCTTCAATCTATATATGCTTTCTTTCTTAAAACGTTTTTAATGGATTTATCATGATAAATTGATGATAATGTATTGGTTTTAACGTGAATTTTAATCCAATTGTATTGTGAACCCATGTCCCTTCCCAAACTTAATTTTGCCCTTACATGAGCATTGCGATCGTGGCTTGTTATTGGTTCAATTGTGATTCTATTACGTTGAATTGATCATATATATTGTTATTTAAGTATATTGATTATGAATTGTTGATGAATGATCCAATTGTATCAATGTATGAAGATTTAAACATGACTAGCTATGCTTTTATGTGATCACTGTAACATTGACCTTTAAATGTATAAATGTGGAATTCGATTATGTTAAGATTGTTGTACCTAGATCTTTATGTTAATATCATGTTTTGTGAGTATAAATATTGTATTATCAATGTAAAGAAGGCTTGGTATGAATTGATCTAGGTTCTTCTACTCTATCAAGTAGTAACTCGTGATCTTGACGTAAGGATGGTTGTTATGTGACTCGATTATTGTGAATTGCCTTAGCTAATTTCCTGTATACATATTATTGATAAAATATGATTTATGAACAAGACTAGGGAAATTGGTTGATAATCTATAACTCTCTACCTTCTAGTGTATATATGATGTATTGTATTAGATTGTAGTATGATCTTGTAGCGACATGCACACGGTTTCTTTCATGATTAAATGTATATTTAGCTACTTCCCTATAATGTATTGATGATTAAAAAGGTGTATTTATCAATGATTATCAAAGGTTGATAAATTGGTAAAAATGGTTCTTTCCCTCTACTTTTCTATATTATTGTAGTTGATGAAGCCTTGTATGTCATTGTGTGGTATAGTCCACTTATGGTGGCGGTGTTTACTTTTTGTCAATCTATTTATGTGTTGATTATGGCTTTGAAGGTAAATTGATAGATATATGAGTGTGTGGTTATGATGATCACACTATGTGAAGCTTATGTCTACCTTCCGATTGTAGTTATGACCTAGGTTGTATAGCTATTGTATAAGCATGTTTATATGTATCTTAAGGTAAAGTTTATGTGCTTCAATTGATGAGTTAAAATGGTTAATAATCCCTTACCTATGTACCCCTATGTGAATGCGTGAATAGCAAAAGTTAGGAGTCTTAAGTGTAATATGAAGTTGACTTATCTCCTATGTTATTGTGTGTTATGTGGTCTATGCTTGAAGGTGTATCGTGGTCCTAAGAGGGTGTCTGTCTAAATGTCTTGTTGATAGCCATTATGTGATCATGTTGACCAATTCATACACACCCTTACTCTACATGTATGTTTACAAGTAGTATAGGTCATGGTTTCTAAATGCTAGGTAGTTCTCACATTCACTAATGTGTACTATTATGTATTCTAAGCTTGAGTCCATGAAAGTTTGTTATAAGTGTGTATTATATGGTATAATGTGAAGTATGTGGTATGATGAAGTATGATTATACCTAATGTCTAATTGTGTTGATATGAAAGCATAGCTGTTATAGTTAGACTTGTACACTTATGCGTGAATGAAAAGATGTCTAAACATGTGTGGAATTTATGTGTTATGTGAAAGGTTTGCTCACATATAAGTATACACACACATTTATGAAGAGGTAGTCAATATAGGGTCCTTGAATGTTGTATTCGGTGTACCCTAAACTAGATGGTGCTTTACATATGCTATGTTCATGTGAAGGGATTTCTCACATAATATAGGTTGATCAACTCTCATTTGTGACTTATGAGCTAAAAATATGAGGGGATGACTCTCCTAAGACTAATTTTACAAATTAATGTTAATAAAGGCTTTTAATAAAGTGAACTAAAACTTAGCACCGAGTGAACTTGAATATGAGTGGTGTCCCTTTCCTATGTGGGAAGCAAGGTCTACCATAAATCTCATGAGGGTGATAAACAAAACGCCTCAATAGGTATAAAGAGGATTTCCATAAGTGAATAACCATAATGCCCCATTTGGCATAAAGAGGGTTTTAACATGTACCTATATGTTGCATAACTATGCTCGCCACATAGGATCTAGCAAGTGAATTCACTTAGTATGCTAGCATGTGTTAATGTTCTACCGTGGCTAGGTAAGAACACCTTCCATTGGTGTAGGGATCTACAACACCAAATTTCATTAGCACCCATGGTCTTAGTGTCGGTTAAAGCTATAGCTTCCCTAAAGTAGAATGGACAATTGAAGTAAAGTAAGAACCCTAACTAGGATAACCTATGTGTAGTTGCTTAGTGTAGGTGGGGGTATGGATCTTCACCTATGCATTGCACAAGTGGCTCTTGAGGGAATTCCTAGGAAGGTGTCCTAATGTTGTCTCTACGTATATGTTCCTTATGCATGACTTTGTGGTAATTCTCTACATGTTGTGATGAAGTTCATGGTATGAGTTTAATGGGCCTACGTGATGTGGTCTTGTTCTTATATGCAATATGTTGGTCTTAATGACCATATGATGAAGGGAATGCTTTACACGAATGAAGTTGTCTTCACTTATTATGTTGATGTATGAATTGGATGTGTAAAATCTTGTAATCTTATTACTAAGTATATGTGAGGTTATGGGGCTTCACATGTACGTTGCACTAGTAGACTTAGATTTGGGTCATGATTAAGGTCTTATAATGATTTATCTGAAGTGAGGTGAATAGATGTGCAAATTTATATAACTTACTGTAAAGCCAATATAATCTTGACTTAAAATGTGTCTATGATGTATTTTGCTTCTATGATTGTATGTATTGGCTAATGTAGGTTGTATGTATTCTTTCTTTGTGGCCCTAAGGTGATGCATTGCACCAAGTATCACTAGAGGGTTACTTGGGGAGGTTAATGAGTAAAAGAAAAGATGTTCATTGTAAAGGAAAATAGTTAACTCTAAGGTGAAAATAGCTCACTATAAAGTGACCTCAAATGTGCCTTAAATTCTATATGTAATTTTATATGATGTTTGGCCTTTGAATATGTCTATATGAAGTATGTGAATGATATAAATGTTATTGTATCAAGCTTTTATAAAGATTTCACAAAAAGCATCATGTATGGACTTCAAGTAAAATGTCCCTTTTGAATACATGTTTTTGCATGGTTGCCATACTTAGGCATTCTTGTACTAACTCCATTCTTCTCTACTTTTTACACAAAGTGTAGGTTATGGATGCTTAAAGGATGTCTATATAAATAAGTAGCTTGATATGTGATTCCCAAGCTCAAGGAAAGGAATCCATAAGCAAAAGGATGTCCTGATGTTTAGTTCACTATAAAGTTTATTAGTATTATACTTTTGTATGATGTTGTAAGGGTCGTGTCCCTAAGGTACTCTTATGATGTTGAGTCTAGGATGGAAAAACGACTTAAGGTCTTAATATTTTTTATGACTTATGTTATATATTTTATATATATATATATATATATATATATATATATATATATATATATATATATATATATATATATATATATATATATATATATATATATATATGAAGCGATGTTTCTAGCATGTGATGTGCCACAAAAAGTTTTAAATTTTCCGTTAATTTACGAATGTCAATGCAATGAACGATAACTATGGACGTGTGTAAGACCTCTGAGAGCAGTACGCCATGTTACTTCTAGGAGGTGTTCCCCGGATGTGACAAAAATATATTCTCTTTTTAAGGAGGTTGAGAGCTTCTACTTTTGCTCCACCTTGGCTTCAGATAAAATACCTAGACCCATCAATTAAAATCAAAAAAAGAGGTAAGAGAAATCCTAACATAGATCTAACCAACATACACCAAAGTCGGCAACCATCTATAGATTCCAAGGTATAAACAACAATCCAATCTATGAACTAAAAATCTTACAATGGGAAAAAGGAATTAACAAATATAACTTTTAATCATGGGTTGGAATTGTATTTTTTCTTATTGGAAGGAGGTTGAGACCTTCTAGTGTCACTCTACTTGTGCTTCGATTGCAAAAATAGAGATCCATCAAATAAAAGAAAAATATATTCAAATCACGCAAAAAAGGAAGAAAAACCCCAACATAAACACATATCCACCAATTAAAAATAAATTAGATCCAAATTGAACAATGAACGAAGAGCATCTCTGGAATAGATCTAAACAAAAGGCACCCAAGATGACAATTCTCTATAAATACTTCGTCATACACAACAATTCAATCCACCAAACTAAACGTGTAGACAGGAAAAAGGAATAGAAAGATGGGCCTTTTAATCTAGGATTATATATAAGATAATTAACTATGACACATGGAAACATATATTCTTTTACAGACTGGATAAAAAATGAAGCACATCAAAGCTCCTTAAAAGTGTTAATCACCCAAAGAAGAACATGAGGTGGACTAGTATTTTGGAAGCTCGTCAGCATCAACTTATTTTACAGAGAGAGAGAAATTTCATAAGAGAATCAATTTCTTCTTTTTTGGGCTTGCTAGATCCTGAATAAATATTTTGTATTGAATTTTAGTAAATACATACCCATTGTCCAACTCTATTGAAATTCATATTGTGGAATCAATAGTTTTTCTTAATTAGCTTCATGGATATATAAAAAAAAAAGAAGGCAAAGTAATAATATATATCCTTAAATGTAGTTCTAGATTAGAATTTCTTAATATGGTATGTATCTACAACTTTATTTCTCTGTATTAATAAACGTTTTTTATAAGATGATACAATTCCATTTATCATTAGCTATGAAGACAAATTTAGGTGCCATAATTATTTTAGTATTCTATTTGATGCAAGGCTGCATAGAAAAATTGGCAATAACAATTTTAGACATTTATAGTAACTTGTTTAAAGCTATTGGAATTGGTTTACATACATATGATTCCGGATGAAGTTGTGTCTCACCAATTAAATTCGATAAATTAATAGTGTTTACTCTACTGGTGTGTACAATTCATTGTATGTTAAGAATAAAGCGCGCGTATATATATATATATATATATATATATATATATATATATATATATATATATATATATATATATATATATATATATATATATATATATATAATATTTCTTTTTACGTTAATTTGATTCACATATTATTATTAAATTTACCTCGAATCTACTATTCCATAAATCATAATGGAAAGCGAATAAGACTTAAAAAAACAATACATGCCCATTATAATGTTGAAGTAATCAAGAACATGATAGGTTAATGCAGTCTTAATCGTTCGAAAATACTTCATAAAATCATACAAAAAAGCTAATGGTGAGAATTTTCGTTGGCAAATAATATTCGTTGACATTTGTAATACTATCTTAATCTTATATGATATGTATTATTTGCCACCCCACCTTGTTCATTGCATCTATTAGTTGTCCACCTTGAAACTAGCCACAAAAATACAATCAACTCTTTTCAACGCCCATGTTAAAACATGGATGGAATCTTTTAAACCAAACAAAGAAATGATTTATAAATTTCCAGATATGGGGTGCTAAACCCAACATTTTATGGATGAAAAAATACCTTGAAATTTCATTTACTAACTACATCGAGTCCACACCTTATAAAAATGACTTCATGTCTTAACATTTCTAGAATGATTTTATTTCATTGGACGAGTCTGATAAATTCTTCGATGGGAGTTCCTTTTGAATGTACAAGTATATTTTATTAAATATATTTCATCAACAATTAGTTTGCGTATTTTTTTTACTTTATTTTCAACTTGTTATTAGATATGGTATGCCTCATATTAAAAGTTATATCAGTTGGTAGAAGGGTGAACAATAACTTAAGAGATAATAGTTACCAACAAGAAGTACGTATATGACATTTTTGCAATGATTTTACTATCTGCTATAAAAATACATGAATATTATGAATCTCACTTCAAAAAATATATAGGTTTGATCGTGAAACATTCATTTTGTGGGGAGACTTAGTTGTAACTAAAGGAAAAATATTAGAGTAACTTGATAGCGCGCACCAAACTTGTGACAACAATTTGCAATATTAATGGGTCTACCTATGAACTGATAATACCCCGAACAACTGTTTTCATATTTGACAAGATTAAGATAGTTCGTAATTTGACACTTTGTGCTTTATACTTCAGGTAAGTTACGACTTCTCAGACTCTTATTTGAAGTGATTTTGTTGGTAATTATTTGATTTAGGGGTAATGAGGGTTCGGTATAAAAGAGATGACCGATATTATAAGGATATCAGTGTCATGTTATGAGAAAATTATATCCTATTGCTCATTGAAAAATGTGTACCTATAAAACCTTGGATCACATGAAAAGAAGAAGATCTCATATTTTTTAAGCTACCAGTTCATGTCTACAAGATTAGTCTACGGTTAGTAGGAAATTCTACGGTCATAGAATAGACTTGTTGAAAGTGGAATTTCTTTTTTAGAATCAAGTTTTAGTATCTCATCTTATTATTATCCAAGAGGGTCTGTTGAATGATATACTAGTGGTAGAAGGGTTACGTAGAAGCGATTCAGACATAGTGAAATTTTGGGGTTAAAGTTTACGATTCGGATCCACCGACCGTAGGAAATCAGATGGACTGTAGAAAGGTCTTGTCCAAGTTGAGGTAATCTTAAGGTTCCGCTACATGGTCTACAGTTGACCAGTGCATACCATAGAAGGTATGTTGGATCCGCTACATGGTCTACAGTTGACCAGTGCATACCATAGAAGGTATCTCATCTTATTATTATCCAGGAGGGTCTGTTGAATGATATACTAGTGGTAGAAGGGTTACGTAGAAGCGATTTAGTGAAATTTTGGGGTTAAAGTTTACGGTTCGGATCCACCGATAGTAGGAAATCAGATGGACTGTAGAAAGGTCTTGTCCAAGTTGGGGTAATCTTAAGGTTCCGCTACATGGTCTACAGTTGACCAGTGCATATCATAGAAGGTATGTTGGATCCGTAGGCTGGTTCATGTATTTTTTATTCAATTCTTTTAGCTGTTTTCGTGTTTCTTTTATGCCTAAACTATGTAAAATTTTACCCCTATTTAAACCTCTATATGAAGACATAAGTCCTAATCTACCCAGTTTACACTTATTCTTCTAATTCCCTAAAACCCAACAAAAATCATCTCACATATTCACTCTCAAGCTGCGAAATAAGAAAAATCTAAGGTTCACTCTAAGGTCTTCAATTCACCATTTTTCTTGGGCTTTGTGTATTCACCCATGGTATCCATCCCTCCTTGGGGTCTTTATGGCTTTTAAGCCCTCAATTCTATTTCAATTGATCAAATTAGGGTTCTTATTAATTCTCCATGGGTTATATTCAATAATGATTCAATTCTTTTTTCAATCTTATATTGCAACATAATGTGATCTTACGATATTGAGTTTAAATATAGGAACTCATGCACGATTCATGATATTTGAGTATGAACTTGTGAAGAACTCATGAATCTATGAAATATGAATTAAAAATGCTATGCATGACCTACGAAAAAAATGTTTATGATGATAGAGTGCTTTTAGGTAAAAAGTAACAATATTGTCATGAAAATATTTCTCAAATATGAATTTGATCATGATTGTTAAAGGTATTGCTCACATATGGATGCGAATTAATGAATGTTTTTCTTGTATATGTATAAATTATATTTTAAGGAGTTATTTAATGTTTTCATTTTAAATAGTTGGATTGGAATTGATCATTGTCTTTTACGTAGCACCGAGAGTACGTCGAGATAGAGGCTAAAATAAGATAGTCTCTAGTAGCAAAATCTAGTCTCAATGCCCCTATAGGATTATCTTAAATGACCTGGCTAGTGGATAAAATTTAGAAAAAAAATATACGTACGGATCCATCCTTGAAAGTACAATCCCATTCTTTCTATATGATCAATATACCGGATTACATTACATATCTTTGGTGGTCTTATTGTTTGTTAAAGCTAATATCCCACAAAATGATCATGTTTCTTGAAAGCTTGTTTATGTCTTTTGTTTTAAGCATTGATCATATCTTATGATGTATACTATATTGCTTCTTTAAAGTTTTACATTTTCAAATGTTGGTCATGAATTACGTACTTGAACTATTCAAGCTATCATGTTTTTATGCATATTACCCCTTATTTAGTACATTCCATGTACTAATGCATCTTTGTGCCTATATTGTCTCATTAATGTTGTCACACCTCTTTTTCGCGTAGCGGCGTAAGGATTTTTCCAATTTAAGTGACGTTATTAATTAAGAGATTATTTTAATTTTTTTTAGAGTCGCCACTTGGATTGAGTTACGGTGTTCCAAGTCACCTTTTTTATTTAATTCCTAATCGAAAGGAAATGACTCTTTGTTTGGTCTGCGAACCAGAAATTCGGATAAGGAATTCTGTTGACCGAAAGGAAGGTATTAGGCACCTCTCGAGTACCATGGTTCTAGCACGTTCGCTTTATTGACTTTTATATGACTTGACTTAATTTTTAATATATTATGTTTATTATCTAACAATTTACTTATGTCCCGCTTTTTGATTTATTTTAAATCACTTTGTAAAATTGTCATATTTTATTATTATGTAGTTTATTTGTTTGTATTTAAAGACTAAGGTAGTTTAATGTTTTTTGGATCTTAATATTTTATTAGTATTAACATTATCATAAGCCTAAATTATAAATTATCCTAGTTTTATTTTTCTAAAAGGAAATGAAAAATATATTATTAAGAACATAAGATAAAAATAAATTAAAATAATACACCTCTTCATATAATTTTTTACTTTTTTTAATTTTAGTCATTAAAATGAAAAGAACCCAGTAACTAATATCAATTTTATTTATTTATTTACTTTGTACGTTTTGGGTCACTTTAATATTGTTTTTCATTTTTTTTATTTTGTTTCTCTTTCTTCGTATATTTTACCTTTTTTTTTTTATATTTTCTCCTTCTTATTTTTATATTTTTATGTTTTATGAAATTCTTTTACGTCTTTTCCTTTTATTTAATTTTTTTTATTCTTTCAACATGCATAAATTAATTGTTTTTTTTTAAAAAAAAGTTTCGCATTAAAAAAACTGTAAAGATAGTATAGGTTTGATTTATTTTATTTTTATTTTTATTCTTCTCTTTTTTAAAAATAAAAAAATACAGTTCTATTAAATATACAAAGTGAAAAACTAACTTAACAAATAAGAACTAAATTTCATCTAATGATTACTAACTGCATAATGTAGAATATTAAGCTTCGAATTTTAATAAAGAACGAGATAAAAGGAAACGTTAGAGCAAACAAGAATAAATACATGTTATATAAATTTTACTCTAAATTTAATAATATAAAATCTCAACATATTTCATATCATAATGTAAAAATTAAGCATACATAAATTTAAAACACTCTATATCATTGAAATCATATCTTGCATGATTCTGAAACCAAATAATGTAATAAAGATCAAGAGTTACCTTTTGTGAAAATTAATTCACAAAGAAAATACCTCGGTAAGGACCACGAATTTGAAGCCTCGAATTTCACTATTTTTGAGTTTTTTTCTTTTTGTGCGTGTGTTCCTTAGAAAAAATAAAGGGTGAAAATTTTTCTTTTTTGTTTTTCTTGTCCTCTCTTTTGCTGATTTTTTTTATTCCTCCCTTTTGCTGATTTTTTTTTTCTCTTTGGATTTCTAAAATTTTTCTTCTCTTTTCCTTTGTACTACTTTTTCTTCTTCCTCCTCTTTTTTTTTGTTATGTAAATTTTATATAATAATGGGGGGGGGGGGGTTATGGGTTAGTTTTTTGTTAGTTTTCATGAAGGTGAAGGTAATAAAATGGTATGTGGAAATGTGGTAGTGGATAGTGGTTAAGTGGGATAATGGGTAGGTTATTATTATTAATTTTTATTGTTAATAAATAATAATAATAATAATAATAATAATAATAATAACAATAATAACTAGTTATTTTGGCATTAAAAAAATATATGAAATAGCGAAATAAAAAAAATATGATGAAGAAAATATTAAGATCAATAATTTATTCGCTAAATTTTGAATAAATTAAAAATAAAAAATAAAAAATAAATGTAACTTAAATGGTACCTCTATTTTTGTTGTTTTCAAATCCTTTAAAATAAACTTATTAAATAAAATATAACTTTATATTTAAAAAAATATTTAAGCTCTAAAAAGGGTATAAAACTTAAATTCTGTCAAAATTACGTGTCTACAGTTTGCCCCTCTTTGACTGGAAACACGAAGAGTTTTCAGACAAAGAAGTAGACAAAGTGATAAGTTTTGACCGAACTCTTATTTGAAAGACCAAAATTTATGTGACTGAGTCCTTGTTTTGGATAGCCTACATATCCGAGGTTATAAAGGAATCAGGTCACGTGTAGTTCAAGTAGATGAGGTTATGAGTTGTAGTTATGTGAGGTTCCATCGAGACTCTAGAACGCGACTCTTAAAAAAATATAAAATTGAAAGCTAATAGTGAAAAGAAAAACAAATGTACAAACTCTATCCATACATCTTTCTTGAATCTTCACTTGAATCTTGACTTTAAGATATCACCCTGATTTTTGGTGAATATCTTAGCTTTGAATTGGAATTGAGGCTGAACTTTCCACTTAGGCGAAACTTTTGACATTCTTCAAAAATGACAATTTGAAAAGTGCTCTTGAATAGCTGCGTGTTTTCTTGATCAAAAGTTGACTGGTAAAGATGTGAGGAAGTCAGGCTGCTACATGCATTGAAGAAGCTAATTCTAACCATCATAGAATTGATCGTTCTAAAAAAACTTTGTTCTTGAATTTCAAATCCATGTCTCACTTGAGAAAACCTGAAAACCACCACGAACAACAAATAAACAAATTTTTTGCCCTAGTTTTCATTGGGAATTTTTTTTGTAAGTTATTAGCAAATATAGATATAAAACATAAACTCCGACTAGGAAGTGTTTATTTTAGAAGAAAATAAAACTAAAAATCTAGACTAGGAAGTGTTTATTCTATGAGAAAGTAACCTAATCTCATTATCCAGGAGGGTCCTCCTAGTCCATTATCAAGGAGGGTCCTGTTAATCCCATTATCCAGGAGGGTCCTGGTAGTCCCATTATCTAGGAGGGTCCTGCTAGTCCCATTATCCAGGAGGGTCCTGCTAGTCTCATTATCCAGGAGGGTCCTGCTAGTCCTATTATCCAGGAGGGTCTTGCTAATCTCATTATCCAGGAGGGCCCTGCTAGTCCCATTATCCAGGAGGGCCCTGCTAGTCCCATTATCCAGGAGGGGGTTCTGCTAATCCCATTATCCACGAGGGTCCTGCTAATCCCATTATCCACGAGGGTCCTTGTAACGACCAGCAGATTTTATTTCTGGAAAATTGGCTGAGACGACGGACCCCACGACGGACCGTCATGGGCACGACGGACCGTCGCAGGGTCTCGTTTCAAAACACTTAGAAATTCTAAAATTGGGTACTGAAAATCGACTCTCTGAACTTCGTAACGGAATGGCAGGACGGACCGTCACAGGTGTGACGGACCGTCACAGGTGTGACGGACCGTCACAGATTCCTTAATAAAATTGGGTCTCTGAACTCTGTGACGGAGCAGCAGGACGGACCGTCGTAGGCACGACGGCCCGTCACAGACTGTGTAATCCCAGTTTGGGTCGGATTTCTTTACACGTTTTAAGGGACGTTTTGGACTATTTCTACCTTAATTATAAAATTAGAGGGTAAGGTTAATAAGTCTAATTACTTGGGGGTTAAAAGAGGTAACCTTAAGCTAATTAGTGAGTTATTATTGCCATCTTTCATTCTTAATTATATGTTAATTAGGGTAAAAGAAAGAGGGTTTGAATAAGAAAATAGAAAGAACAAGAGAGAGAGAGAGAGAATTGAACGAGAGAGAGAGAAACGAAGAGGATAGCAAAGCTTGGGAATTTCTTGCTTGATCACTAGTCTTCGGTGGAGGTAGGTTATGGTTTCTCTTACGATATTCGTAGTAAAACTCTTAATAGCGAATGATATGTATTGATAATATTGTAACCCCTACTATGTGCTTGATTTGTATGCTTGCATGAATGTGATTATAAAATTGTGATTATATTAAGCATGATGAAGTTATTGAATCCCAAATCTTGCAAAACCCTAATCTCTTTATTAAAGATAATGCCTTGGTATGAGAGAAGGCTTGATAAACTAAAGTAATGAGAATGATGATGCCTTGGTATAAGAGAAGGCTTGATGAATTGATAGAATGAGATTAGGGGATCGGAGTGTCACGTTCCGACACATAGAATTAAGGGATCGGGTGTCACAAACCGACACGTAGTATTAGGGGGACCGGGTGTCACGAACCGACACGTAGATTTAGGGGATCGGGTGTCACGAACCGACCCGTAGATTTAGGGGATCGGGTGTCACGAACCGACACGTAGATTTAGGGGATCGGAGTGTCACGTTCCGACACATAGTAGTAGGGGATCGGAGTGTCACGTACCGACACAAGAGGATTAATGAATATGAGGGAGCGGAGTGTCACGTACCGACACAAGAGAAATAAAGATACCGAATCTTGAAAGATGTTAATATACTCAATTTAATGAACATAATTCCCAAATGAGTATGGTATTGAGGCTTGAGTCCTCATGTGTGAACTTGGCGGTACTTATTTATGATTATGGTACTTGTTATTGCTACATGTTGAGTATTGTAGTTGATTTATGATATTACTTGATATATACTGTTTTCTATTTTGAGTTGGCCGATGATATCTTCTCAGTACCCATGTTTGTACTGACCCCTACTTTTATGTTTTCTTCTTTGTATTTGTGGAGTGCAGCAAACGTGCCGTCGTCTTCGACTCAACAGTAATTCTAGCCAGTCTTCACTACATCGGAAATTCAGGGTGAGCTAATGCTTCTAGCTTGGAGTGGATCTTCTCCTTCAAGTCTTGATGCCTTGAACTTCCGGCATGGACTAGCTTTTATTTGTTTTAGCTTCTTAGACATTTTTAGTTAGTAATTTGATCATAGATGTTCTTGTGATGATGACTTCCAGATTTTGGGGAATAATAGTTATTGAATTGGTTATTATTAATGAGTTTAAGTCTTCCGCATTATTTTCTGTTGATATTATATTGAAATGATAAGGGTTAGATTGGTTGGTTCGCTCACATAGGAGGGTAAATGTGGGTGCCAGTCGCGGCTCAATTTTGGGTCGTGACAAACTTGGTATCAGAGCATTAGGTTCATTGGTCTCATCACACAAGAACGAGTCTAGTAGAGTCTTAAGGAACGGTAGGGGGACGCCTTTACTTTTCTTTGGGAGGCTATAAGACTTTAGGAAAATTCCATTCTTTCTTTCTTTCTTTCGTGCTACTACTTGAATCCAATTGGTATCTAGGTGATACAAATTGGTATCTGACCATCTTCACTCTATTTCGCAGATGGTTAGAACTAGAGCAACGACTGCGCCAACACCAACACCGGCAAGACAAGAAACGTCTGAGCGAGCCACTGGGCTGTGGCTCGAGGAAGAGCAGTGGCAAGAGGCAGTGGTAGAGGTCGTGGGAGGACGTCCTCTAGAGGAAGAGGACAAGTACCTAGCCCATCTGATGCTAGGGCGGTGACTCCTCCACCGACTGAGGAAGTAGTAAGAGAGGGTGAGGATGGGGAGAATGAACAAGTGCAGAATAAGGAAATGCCACCCCAACCCACCCCAGAGATGATTAATCAGGTTCTGGCTTATCTTAGCGGGTTGTCTGATCAGGGTCAGGCACCTCCACTGTTTTCTACACCAACACCTCCGGTTTCAGAGGTACAACATGCAGCCACTATGGCTCCTCGTATAGATGCCTCATTGGACATAGGCACGTTTCCACGTCTGACTATTGGGCCTATAATGACAAATGATCAGCATGAACTTTTCAGTAAGTTCTTGAAATTGAAACCTCCAGTCTTCAAGGGTGCGGAATCTAAGGATGCTTACGATTTTCTGGTTGACTGTCATGAGCTACTACACAAGATGGGTATAGTAGAACGGTTTGGTGTTGAGTTCGTGAGTTATCAGTTTCAAGGGAACGCCAAAATGTAGTGGCGGTCACATGTTGAGTGTCAACCAACAGAGGCACCACCTATGACTTGGGCCTCATTCTGTAGCTTGTTTATGGAAAAGTATATCCCCCGGACCTTGAGGGATAGGAAAAGGGATGAATTCTTGAGCCTAGAGCAAGGTAGGATGTCGTTCAATGCATATGAGGCTAAGTTTCGTGCATTATCCAGGTATGCCACCCAACTTTGTTTCAGTCCACAAGAGCGGATTCGTCGCTTTGTGAAGGGGTTGAGGTCAGAGTTGCGGATTTCGGCCTTACAGGTAGCGGCTACGGCAAAATCCTTCCAAGAAGTGGTAGACTTCGTGATAGAGGTGGAAGGAGTGAAGCCCATGACTTCACCTCGACATCGACATCAAAAAGGTTTGAAAGAGTGGTGAGTTTAATAGTTCCTACTCTAGAGGACAGAGTTCCGGAGGTTACTCAGTTTGACCCATTCAGTCTTCACTACAGACTGTAGTTGGGGGTCCACCTCAGACCGGTCAACACTTCTCTGAGAGACCTATGCTTGACTCTAGAGAGTGTTATGGATGTGGGGAGACTGGACATATTAGGAGGAATGGTCCCAAACAGAGTTATAGACCCCCAATAGCTAGAGGTAGAGGTGGTCATGGTCGAGGCCGTTATTCTGGAGGACGTGGTGGTCGAGGTAATGGTGGTCACCAAAACGGCCGGGGTGATGGGCAAACTGGAGCCACTACATCACAACATGGTAGGGGCAACGGACAAACAAACGAGAGGTCCCATTGTTATGCTTTCCCTGGGAGATCGGAGGCGGAGACATCTGATGCTGTCATCACAGGTAATCTTCTGGTTTGTGATTGCATGGCTTCTGTATTGTTTGATCCTGGATTCACATTTTCTTATGTATCTTCCTCATTTGCTAATGGTTTAAATTTACATTCTGAATTACTTGATATGCCTATTCGTGTTTCTACTCCGGTGGGTGAGTCTGTGATAGTTGAAAAAGTGTATAGGTCTTGTTTAGTGACTTTTGTGGGGAGTAACACTTATGTAGATTTGGTTATCTTAGAAATGGTTGACTTTGATGTAATTCTGGGTTTGACTTGGCTTTCTCCGAATTTTGCGATCTTGGATTGTAATGCTAAAACTGTGACGTTAGCAAAGCCTGGGACAGATCCGTTAGTGTGGGAGGGTGACTACATTTCCAATCCGGTGCGTATCATCTCCTTTCTTCGTGCTAAGAAAATGGTTAGTAAAGGGTGCTTAGCTTTCTTGGCACACCTTAAGGATGACACTACTCAAGTACCCTCGATTGAGTCGGTTTCGGTAGTCCGTGAGTTTTTGGATGTGTTCCCTGCAGATCTTCCTGGTATGCCACCAGATAGGGATATTGACTTCTGTATTGAACTTGAACCGGGTACTCGCCCCATTTCTATACCCCCTTATAGAATGGCTCCCGCGGAGTTAAGACAGTTAAAGGCCCAACTTCAAGAGTTGTTGAGCAAAGGCTTCATTAGACCAAGTGCATCTCCTTGGGGTGGTCCGATTTTTTTTGTGAAGAAGAAGGATGGGTGTTTTCGGATGTGCATAGACTACCGGCAGTTGAACAAGGTAACTATTAAGAACAAGTATCCTCTTCCTCGCATTGATGACTTGTCCGATCAGTTACAAGGTGCTTATGTCTTCTCTAAGATTGACTTGAGATCCGGCTATCATCAATTGAAAATACGGGCAACGGATGTGCCAAAGACTGCTTTTAGAACCAGGTATGGGCATTACGAATTTGTAGTGATGTCTTTTGGTCTTACGAATGTTCTGCTGCGTTCATGAGTTTGATGAACGAAATTTTTAAGCCATATTTGGATCTCTTTGTGATCGTATTTATTGATGATATACTGATATACTCTAAAAGTAAGGAGGAACATGAGGAGCATTTTATGCCAAGTTCTCTAAGTGTGAGTTTTGGCTAGATGCAGTGTCCTTCTTGGGGCACGTGGTTTCTAAGGATGGAGTGATGGTGGATCCTTCCTAGATTGAGACAGTGAAGAATTGGGTAAGATCTACTAATTTGTCAGAAATAAGGAGCTTTGTTGGGTTAGCTAGCTACTACCGCCGATTTGTCAAGGGATTCTCTTCTATTGCTTCCCAATTGACGAACTTGACTAAGAAGAATGTTCCATTTGTATGGTCGGATGAGTGCGAAGAAAGCTTTCAGAAACTCAAGACTTTGTTGACTACCGCACCTATCCTTACCTTGCCAGTTGAGGGTAACAATTTCATTGTTTATTGTGATGCATCCTATTCTGGGTTGGGCGCAGTGCTAATGCAAGAGAAGAATGTGATTGCTTATGCTTCAAGACAATTAAAGGTGCATGAACGTAACTATCCGACCCATGATTTGGAATTGGCCGCGATAGTATTCGCATTAAAGCAATGGAGGCACTATTTATATGGGGTTAAGTGTGAAGTCTATACGGATCATCGTAGCCTACAGTATGTCTTTACTCAGAAAGATTTGAACTTGAGACAAAGGAAATGGATGGAACTACTGAAGGACTACGATATCACTATTTTGTATCGTCCGGGAAAAGCGAATGTTGTGGCGGATGCTTTAAGTAGAAAGGCGGGAAGCATGGGAAGTCTAGCTCACTTGCAAGCTTCTAGACGCCCATTGGCTAGAGAAGTTCAGATTTTGGCTAATGACCTTATGAGGTTAGAAGTAAATGAGAAGGGAGGATTGTTAGCTTATGTGGAGGCAAGATCTTCCTTCCTTGACAAGATCAAGGGAAAGCAGTTTAATGATGAGAAATTGATCCGGATCCGAGATAAAGTGTCGCAAGGAGAGGCTAAAGAATCAACAATCGATGAGGAAGGTGTGTTGAGGATTAAGGGAAGGGTATGTGTACCCCGCGTAGATGATTTGATCAACGCTATTCTGACAGAAGCTCATAGTTCAAGGTATTCTATACATCCGGGTGCAACCAAGATGTACCGTGACCTAAAGCAACACTTTTGGTGGAGTAGAATGAAGCGTGATATTGTTGATTTTATTGCCAAGTGTCCAAACTGTCAACAAGTAAATTATGAACACCAGAGGCCCAGAGGAACACTTCAGAGAATGCCCATTCCTGAATGGAAGTGGCAGAGAATTGCAATGGATTTCGTGGTTGGTCTTCCAAAGACAAAGGGTAAGTATGACTCTATTTGGGTGATTGTTGATAAGTTAACTAAGTCTGCTCATTTCATTCCGGTTAAGGTGACTTACAATGCCGAGAAGTTAGCCATAATCTATATCTTTGAAATTGTTCGGTTGCATGGGGTTCCACTCTCCATCATATCAGATAGAGGTACGCAGTTTACTTCTAAGTTTTGGAAAACATTGCATGCGGAATTGGGTACTAGGTTGGACCTTAGTACTGCGTTCCATCCTCAGACCGATGGTCAGTCTGAGCGAACGATTCAAGTGTTGGAGGATATGCTTCGTGCATGTGTGATAGAATTTGGTGGCCATTGGGATAACATCTTACCCTTAGCGGAGTTTTCATACAATAATAGCTATCACTCAAGCATTGATATGGCTCCATTTGAAGCATTGTATGGTAGGAGATGTAGGTCTCCTATTGGTTGGTTTGATGCATTTGAGGTTAGACCTTGGGGTACTGATCATTTGAGGGATTCGTTAGAGAAAGTGAAATCTATTCAAGAAAGCTTTTAGCGGCGCAAAGTAGGCAAAAAGAATATGCAGATCGAAAGGTTAGAGACTTAGAGTTCATGGAGGGTGAGCAAGTCTTGTTGAAGGTTTCACCCATGAAAGGGGTGATGCGGTTTGGTAAAAGAGGTAAGCTAAGCCCGAGGTACATTGGACCATTTGAAGTACTTAAGCGAGTAGGGGAGGTGGCTTACGAATTAGCCTTGCCTCCAGGGCTGTCCGGAGTGCATCCGGTATTCCATGTGTCTATGTTGAAAAGATACCATGGGGATGGAAACTACATTATCCGTTTGGATTCAGTTTTGCTTGATGAGAATTTGTCTTATGAGGAGGAGCCTGTTGCTATTTTAGATAGAGAAGTTCGCAAGTTGAGGTCAAGGGAGATTGCATCCATCAAGGTGCAATGGAAGAATCGACCGGTTGAAGAAGCCACTAGGGAGAAGGAGGCAGATATGCAAGAAAGATACCCACACCTGTTTAAATATTCAGGTACTCCTTCTCGCCCTTGTTTTTCTTCTTGTGATCGTTCGAGGACGAACGATGGGTAAATTGGTATCTATTGTAACGACCTATTTAGTCGTTTTGAGCAGCAGATTTTATTTCTGGAAAATTGGCTGAGACGACGGACCCCACGAGGGACCGTCATGGGCACGACGGACCGTCGCAGGGTATCGTTTCAAAACACATAGAAATTCTAAAATTGGGTACTGAAAATCGACTCTCTAAACTTCGTAACGGAATGGCAGGACGGACCGTCAAAGGTGTGACGGACCGTCACAGATTCCTTAATAAAATTGGGTCTCTGAACTCTGTGACGGAGCAGCAGGACGGACCGTCGCAGGCACGACGGCCCGTCACAGACTGCATAATCCAAGTCTGGGTCGGATTTCTTTACACGTTTTAAGGGACGTTTTGGACTATTTCTACCTTAATTATAAAATTAGAGGGTAAGGTTAATAAGTCTAATTACTTGGGTGTTAAAAGAGGTAACCTTAAGCTAATGAGTGGGTTATTATTGCCATCTTTCATTCTTAATTATATGTTAATTAGGGTAAAATAAAGAGGGTTTGAATAAGAAAATAGAAAGAACAAGAGAGAGAGAGAATTGAACGAGAGAGAGAGAGAGAGAGAAACGAAGAGGATAGCAAAGCTTGGGAATTTCTTGCTTGATCACTAGTCTTCGGTGGAGGTAGGTTATGGTTTCTCTTACGATATTCGTACTAAAACTCTTAATAATGAATGATATGTATTGATAATATTGTAAACCCTACTATGCGCTTGATTTGTATGCTTGCATGAATGTGATTATATAATTGTGATTATATTAAGCATGATGAAGTTATTGAATCCCAAATCTTGCAAAAACCTAATCTCTTTATTAAAGATAATGCCTTCGTATGAGAGAAGGCTTGATAAACTAAAGTAATGAGAATGATGATGCCTTGGTATAAGAGAAGGCTTGATGAATTGATAGAATGAGATTAGGGGATCGGAGTGTCACGTTCCGACACATAGAATTAAGGGATTGGGTGTCACAAACCGACACGTAGTATTAGGGGGACCGGGTGTCACAAACCGACACGTAGATTTAGGGGATCGGGTGTCACGAACCGACACGTAGATTTAGGGGATCGGGTGTCACGAACCGACACGTAGATTTAGGGGATCGAAGTGTCACGTTCCGACACATAGTAGTAGGGGATCAGAGTGTCATGTACCGACACAAGAGGATTAATGAATATGAGGGAGCGGAGTGTCACGTACCGACACAAGAGAAATAAAGATAACGAATCTTGAAAGATGTTAATATACTCAATTTAATGAACATAATTCCCAAATGAGTATGGTATTGAGGCTTGAGTCCTCATGTGTGAACTTGGCGGTACTTATTTATGATTATGGTACTTGTTGTTGCTACATGTTGAGTATTGTAGTTTATTTATGATATTAATTGATATATACTGTTTTCTATTTTGAGTTGGCCGATGATATCTACTCAGTACCCGTGTTTGTACTGACCCCTACTTTTATGTTTTCTTCTTTGTATTTGTGGAGTGCAGCAAACGTGTCGTCGTCTTTGACTCAACAGTAATTCTAGCCAGTCTTAACTACATCGCAAATTCAGGGTGAGCTAATGCTTCTAGATTGGACTGGATCTTCTCCTTCAAGTCTTGATGACTTGAACTTCCGGCATGGACTAGCTTTTATTTGTTTTAGCTTCTTAGACATTTTTAGTTAGTAATTTGATCATAGATGTTCTTGTGATGATGACTTCCAGATTTTCGGGAATAATAGTTATTGAATTGGTTTTTATTAATGAGTTTAAGTCTTCCGCATTATTTTCTGTTGATATTATATTGAAATGATAAGGGTTATATTGGTTGGTTTGCTCACATAGGAGGGTAAATGTGGGTGCCAGTCGCGGCTCGGCTTTGGGTCGTGACAGTCCTGCGAGTCCCATTATCCAAGAGGGTCCTACGAGTCCCATTATCCAGGAGGGTCCTGTTAGTCCCATTATCCAGGAGGGTCCAGTTAATCCCATTATTCAGGTTGATCCTGCTAATTCTAAATATTATATTAAAGAATATCTTATTAAACAAAATCATCATTTAGAATCACCACAACATTTTTTATTTCTAGTCCATTTTGCACTAGAAAACATTTTTTTATAAATTACTAGTAGCATGAATGAGAAATACATATTCCCAAAAGAAATGCAAGACAATATGCAATTAAGGAGTTTGTTCCCTAGAAATGAATGATGATAGCGTGTTTGCTTTCTAGAAACGGTAGTGTATTTTTTTTTAACAAATAAAACTATGCCCAATTTTTAAATTGATGAATTTTGAAAGTCCTTTTAATTAATCATTTTTTATTTATTATTTATTAAATAGATAATCCATTTTTTATCATTAACGAATATAAGATTTTATTTCTTGAGACCGACCCATTGCGAGACTACCTCCGTATCTTGTATAGCAAGAATCAGGTCAGACGTAGTTCATAAAGACCTAAAATTATTTTTTATTTTGTCTTGATTTTTTCTTCAAATGACATCTTTTGAGAAATGAATCAATTCATAGTTGACAATGTTTTGACTTAAGTTGGTACCAACAATTAGCATGATGCATATGTGTCAGCTTCAACTACTTTCAGACAAATTTGAGGTCAACTTTGAATAATCACTATAATTTCAAATGGTATCTCAAACATACTTAAGTATTAACCAGAATTGATATTGCCTAAGTTAAGGGATAAAGTCATTCATATCTTTATGTTTCAAGTGCCCTCGCAATAAATGAAGTACTACTTCGCACAATAGAAGTGTTCCGATCATAGGACGTTTTATATCAAAGTCACTCACACTCGGAAAGATATTTAATGTATGAGATTGAGATCCAATATTCTTGGCCCTTATGTAAGAATCCATTGATGTGAGAACACACAAATTGGGATCAAATAGGACTTATTATTGGCTTGTAACGTAGGTTTGGAGAAAGGCGGGACATTCATTTGGGGTAAAATGATTAGTTCCTCCTTAAAATTTGCACAACTTTCAATATATATATTTTTTTGAAATCTTTTTTCCATTCATTTTTTTCTCTCCTTTAATTTTTTATTATAGCTTTTTTGTCATTTTGCTTGAACTTGCACACACTTGTTCTTTTCACTTTGATATCCAACTTAGGTCTCGGCGCTGTTTATCTAATTGAATATACAAACATGGAGGTGAGATCCAGAAAATAGTGCATTTATGCTCTAAAATGATATATGTGAAGTGGTGATTATTCAAATTAAAATGTTTCAGGCTCAAAATGGGAGTCTTATGGATAAATGTCATTTGGTAGGATTGAAAGACACAATCGAATCAAAGAAAGTCTATAATCATTTCCTAAGTTAAATGTTGCTCACAATTTCACTTCAACCAACATTTAGGTCAAGTTCTAGATCAAAAGTCATTCCATTGAATTTTATCTAAATCTCACCACACAATGCACAGGAAACAATGAGGTTGAATTCGTTTTAACCTTAATTTAAGCAAAATAGTTTCTTAAGTATAACATAAATATATCAAAAGATATCAAATGAATTCTATAGGTCACAACAAAGTTAGTCCGTATTGTCAAATAGTTTAACACTTTATTATTTTTCTTATGCACAATTGTAAGAATTTTGGTACCAACAAAATCAAATATTGTTAAAAAACTAAAATTAAAAAGAATCAATTTTTTTTGCCCCAATATTTGTTGCGAGGACTCTTTAGATTTTTTTTTGGTTGGACCGAACCTCAAAATAAGGTTGCCTACGTGTCTTGTATAAACAAATAATCAGGTCGAACGTAGTTCCAAAATATTGTAAGCACAACATTATTTTCTATAGGAAATACTTCTATTTTTTAATTTTTTAAAAAAGATCACCGAACCCGAGGAGGATTGCCTATATATCTCATCGAGTTGAGAATTAGGTGTGCATAGTTTGTTAAATTTTACCTTTTTTATTTATTTCTAAAAAAATATGTATTCTACCTTTCGAAAACCATTTTTATTTTGTTCATGTTGTTGTAGAAATACAAATGTTAAACTCTTTGAGATTTTACAAATAGTTGCTATGTTTATTACTTTTGAGAAAAATCCTTTTCTTTTTTTTAGTTTACTAATTTATCCAAACGTTGATCGACATTCAAATAGTATATTTGTAACATATAACACATAAACTTGAACTCAATGTTAAGCCACATTAAATTAAAAAAATATATATGTAGCAAATAAAGTGAATCCTATTAAGGATAATAAATGTTTGAGACCTGGTTTACTAAGTTTAGCAACCTAATGGAATGGGTGACTAGATTGTCTATAAAACGAGTGCACTACTCAAATTGAGAAGGGATAGTTTATCGGTAGCTGGGCTTTTCGGCTTTACTGTTTATCCTGCCCATTCTAAGATGTGTTAATATAGAATCCTTATAAGGAGCATTGTCGCATCTCTGGTATCTCATGGTTCGGGAGCGTAATCGCATATCCAAATAAAGTATCTTAGAAAACTCAGATTGGTGTTTAAAGAAGACAATTTATATTGAAATTCAAACAAATTCATAGCGGTAAACAAGCGAATATATACAACATTAATATAGGAAACACGATAAAATTAATAACAGTCATATACAAGTCAATATTAACAAGCTCGAATTCTAGTTAGTCCCCAGCAGAGTCGCCAGAGATGTCACACCCCTTTTTCGCGCAGTGGCGTAACGGTTTTTCCAATTTAAGTGACGTTATTAATTAAGAGATTATTTTAATCTTTTCAGAGTCGCCACTTGGAATTGAGTTATGGTGTTCCAAGTCACCTTTTTTATTTAATCCCTTATCAAAAGGAAATGACTATTTGTTTGGTCTGCGAACCAGAAATTCGGATAAGGAATTTTGTTGACCGAAAGGAAGGTATTAGGCACCTATCGAGTCTCATGGTTCTAGAACGGTTTCTTTATTGACTTTTATATGATTTGACTTAATTTTGAATATATTATGTTTATTATTTAACAATTTACTTATGTCCCGCTTTTTGATTTATTTTAAATTACTTTGTAAAATTACCATATTTTATTAGTATGCAGTTTATTTGTTTGTATTTAAAGACTAAAAGTACTTTAATATATTTTGGATCTTAATATTTTATTAGTATTATCATTATCATAAGCCTAAATTATACATTATCTTAGTTTTATTTTTCTTAAAGAAATTGAACAATATATTCTTAAGAACATAAGATAAAAATAAATTAAAATAATACACCTTTTCATATAATTTTTTACTTTTTCTTATTTTAGTCATTAATATGAAAAGAACCCAGTAATTAATATCAATTTTATTTATTTATTTACTTTGTACGTTTTGGGTCACTTTAATATTGTTTTTCATTTTTTTATTTTGTTTCTCTTTCTTCTTATACTTTACCTTATTTTTCTTTTATATTTTCACCTTCTTATTTTTATACTTTTATGTTTTATAAATTTCTTTTACGTCTTTTCCTATAATTAAAATTTTTATTTTTTATTCTTTCAACATGGATAAATTAATTGATTTTTATAAAAAAAGTTTCGCATTAAAAGAAATGTAAAGATAGTGTAGGTTCGATTTATTTTATTTTTATTTCTATTCTTATTCTTATCTTTTTTTAAAATAAATAAATACAGTTCTATTTATTATACAAAGTGAAAAAGTAACATAACAAATAACAACTAAATTTTATCTAATTATTACTAACTGCATACTCTAGAATATTAAGCTTCAAATTTTAATAAAGAACGAGATAAAAGTAAACTTTAGAGCAAACAAGAACAAATACATGTTATATAAATTTTACTCTAAATTTAATAATATGAAATCTCAATCTATTTCATATCATAATGTTAAAATTAAGCATACATAATTTTAAAACACTTAATATCATTCAAATCATATCTTGCATGATTCTGAAATCGAATAATGTAATAAAGATCAAGAGTTAGCTTTGGTGAAAATAATTCACAAAGAAAATACCTCTGTAAGGACCACAAATTTGAAGCCTCGAATTCCACTATTTTTGAATTTTTTCTTTTTGTGCGTGTGTTCCTTAGAAAAAATAAAGGGTGAAAAGTTTTCTTTTTTGTTTTTTTTGATCTCTTTTGCTGTTTTTTTTTATTCCTCCCTTTTGCTAATTTTTTTTTCTCTTTGGATTTCTAAAATTTTTCTTTTCTTTTCCTTTGTACTACTTTTTCTTCTTCTTCCTCCTTTTCTTTTTCTTTTGTTATGTAAATTTTATATAATAATAGGGGGGGAGGGGTTGTGGGTTAGTTTTTTGATAGTTTTTCATGAAGGTGGGGGTAATAAAATGGTATGTGGGAATGTGGTAGTGGATAATGGTTAAGTGGGATAATGGGTAGGTTATTATTATTAATTTTTATTGTTATTAAATAATAATAATAATAATAATAATAACTAGTTATTTTGGCATTAAAAAATGTATTAAATATGTAACGACCTGTTTAGTCGTTTTGAGCAGCAGATTTTATTTCTGGAAAAACTGGCTGAGACGACGGACCCCACGACGGACTGTCATGGGCACGACGGATCGTCGAGGGGGTCTCGTTCCAAAACACTTAGAATTCTGAAATTTGGGTACTGAAATCGACTCTCTGAACTTCGTAACGGAGTGGAAGGACAAACCGTCGTGGGCACGACGGACCGTCACACATCTTCTACAGAAATAAAGTCTCTGAACTTTGTGACGGACCTGCAGGACGGACCGTCGTGGGCACGACGGACTGTCACAGGTTGCGTAATCCTAGGCTGGGTCGGATTTCTGTTTAAGTTTAAAGGGGTGTTTTGGACTATTCCTTCTATAATTATAAATTTCGTGGGTTAATATTAATAACTCAATTACTTGGGGGTTAAAAGAGATAACCTTGAGTTAATTAGTGCGTTAATTCCTCATCTTTTATACTTAATTATATGCTAATTAGGGTAAAAGAAAGAGGGTTTGAATAAGAAAAATAGAAAGAACAAAGAGAGGGAAAGAGAAACGATCGAGAGAGGAGAAACGAAGAGGAAAACACAAAGCTTTGGGAAATTGCTTGCTTGATCACGAATCTTCGGTGGAGGTAGGTTATGGTTTTTATGCTATTCGTAGTAAACTCTTAATAGCGAATGATATGTATTGGGTAGTATTGTAAACCCTTCTCTATGCTTAACTGTATGCTTGCATGAATGTGATTATATAATTGTGATAAAATAAGCATGATAAAGCTATTGAATCCTGAATTTTGAAAGAAACCCCAATCTACTTTGTTAATGATGGTGCCTTGGTATAAAAGAAGGCTTGATGAACGAAAGTAGTGAGATTAGGGGATCGGGTGCCACGTTCCGGTACCAGGATAGAAATAGAGGATCGGGTGCCACGTTCCGGTACCAGGATAGTATATGAGGATCGGAGTGTCACGTTCCGACACCAGAATAGAATATGGATCGGAGTGTCACGTTCCGACAACAGGATAGAATATGGATTGGGTGCCACGTTCTGGTACCAGGATAGAATGAGGATCGGAGTGCCACGTTCCGGCACCAGGATAGAATATGGATCGGGTGTCACGTTCCGACACTAGGATAGTATATGAGGATCGAAGTGTCGCGTTCCGACACAAGGATAGTATATGGAGCGGAGTGTCACGTACCGACACGAGAGGAATAAAGATAATGAATCTTGAAATATGTTAATATACTCAATCTAATGAACCTAATTCCCAAATGAGTATGGTATTGAGGCTTGAGTCCTCATGGGTGAACTTGACGGTACTTAATTATGATTATAGTACTTGTTGTTGCTACATGTTGAGTATTGTAGTTGATTTATGATATTATCTGGTATATACTGTTTTCTATTTTGAGTTGGCCGATGATACCTACTCAGTATATGTGTTTAGTACTGACCCCTACTTGTGTGTTTCTTTCTTTGTTATATGTGGAGTGCAACAAACATACCGCCGTCCTCAACTCAACCGCAACTCTAGCCAGTCTTCACTACATCGGAATTCAGGGTGAGCTAATGCTTCTAGCTTGGACTGGATCTTCTTCTTCAAGTCTTGATGCCTCGAGATTCCGGCATGGACTAGCTTTTTACTTATTTTAGCTTTCTTAGATACTCTTAGTTTTAGTAATTGAGGATAGATGTTCTTGTGATGATGACTTCCAGATTTTGGGGAATAATAGATGTTGAGTTTTAGAAGTTATTGAATTGATTCTTATTAATGAGTTAAGTCTTCCGCATTACTTTTTGTTGATATTATATTGAAATGTTGGGGTTTAGATTGGTTGGTTCGCTCACATAGTAGGATAAGTGTGGGTGCCACTCGCGGCTCGGTTTTGGGTCGTGACAAACTTGGTATCAGAGCATTAGGTTCATTGGTCTCATCACACAAGAATGAGTCTAGTAGAGTCTTAAGGAACGGTAGGGGGACGCCTTTACTTTTATTTGAGAGGCTATAAGACTTTAGGAAAATTCCATTCTTTCATTCTTTCTTTCGTGCTATTACTTGGATCCAATTGGTATCTAGGTTATACAAATTGGTATCTGACCATCTTCATTCTATTTCGCAGATGGTTAGAACTAGAGCAACGACAGCACCAACACCAACAGCGGCAAGACAAGATGCGTCTGAGCAAGCCACTGGGGCTGTAGCTCGGAGAGGAGTAGTGGCAAGAGGCCGTGGGAGGAAGTCCTCTAGAGGAAAGGGACAAGCACCTAGCCTATCTGGTACTAGGGCGGTGACTCCTCCATCGACTGAGGAAGTAGTAAGAGAGGGTGAGGAAGGGGAAAATGAGCAAGTGCAGAATGAGGAATTACCACCCCAACCTACCCCAGAGATGATCAATCAGGTTCTTGCTTATCTTAGCGGGTTATCTGATCAGGGCCAGACACCTCCAGTGTTTTCTGCACCAGCACCTCAGGTTCCGAAGGTACAACATGCAGCTACTGTGGCTCCCCGCATGGATGCCTCATTGGAAATAGGCACGTTTCCTCGTCTGACTACACGGCCTATAATGACAAATGATCAGCATGAACTTTTCAGTAAGTTCTTGAAATTGAAACCTCCAGTCTTCAAGGGTGCTGAATTTGAGGATGCCTACGATTTTCTGGTTGACTGTCATGAGCTACTACACAAGATGGGTATAGTAGAACGGTTTGGTGTTGAGTTTGTGACTTATCAGTTTCAAGGGAACGCCAAAATGTGGTGGCGGTCACATGTTGAGTGTCAACCAACAGAGGCACCACCTATGACTTGGGCATCATTTTCTAGCTTGTTTATGGAGAAGTATATCCCGCGGACCTTGAGGATTGGAAAAGAGATGAGTTCTTGATCCTACAGCAAGGTAGGATGTCGATTACTGCATATGAGGCTATGTTTCGTGCATTATCCAGGTATGCCACCCAACTTTGTTTCAGTCCACAAGAGCGGATTCGCTGTTTTGTGAAGGGGTTGAGGTCAGAATTGCGGATTTCAGCCTTACAGGTAGCGGCTACGGCAAAATCCTTTCAAGAAGTGGTAGAATTCATGATAGAGGTGGAAGGAGTGAAGCCAGATGACTTCACCATGGCATCTACATCAAAAAGATTTTGAAAGGGAGGTGAGTTTAATGGTTCTTAATCCAGAGGGCAAGGCTCAGGAGGTTACTCAGTCTGACCAATTCAATCTTCACTACAGACTGTAGTTGGGGGTCCACCTCAGACCGGTCAACACTTCTCTGAGAGACCTATGCTTGAATCCAGAGAATGTTATGGAGGTGGGGAGACTGGACACATTAAGAGCTATTGTCCAAGGCAGAGTCACAGACCTCCCATAGTCAGAGGTAGAGGTGGTCATGGTAGAGGCCGTTATTCTGGAGGACGTGGTGGCCGAGGTAATGGTGGTCACCAAAACGGCCGGGGTGATGGGCAAACTGGAGCCACTACAACACAACATGGTAGGGGCAACGGATAGACAAGTAATGGGGCCCATTGTTACGCTTTCCTTGGGAGATCTGAAGCGGAGACATCTGATGTTGTCATCACAGGTTATCTTTCGGTTTGTGATTGCATGGCTTCTGTATTGTTTGATCCTGGATCCACATTTTCTTATGTATCTTTTTCATTTGCTACTGGTCTTAATTTACCTTGTGAATTACTTGACATGCCTATTCGTGTTTCTACTCCGGTGGGTGAGTCTGTGATAGTTGAAAAAGTATATAGGTCTTGTTTGGTGACTTTTGTGGGGAGCAACACTTATGTAGATTTGGTTATCCTAGAAATGGTTGACTTCAATGTAATTCTGGGTATGACTTGGCTTTCTCCAAATTTTGCAATCTTGGATTGTAATGCTAAAACTATGACGTTAGCCAAGCCTGGGACATATCAGTTAGTGTGGGAGGGAGACTACATTTCCACGCCGGTTTGTATCATCTCCTTTCTTCGTGCTAAGAGAATGGTTTGTAAGGGGTGTTTAGCTTTCTTGGCACATCTCAGGGATGACACTACCCAAGTACCTCCAATTGAGTCGGTTTCGGTAGTCCGTGAGTTTCTGGATATGTTCCCTGCAGATCTTCCTGGTATGCCACCGGATAGAGATATTGATTTTTGCATTGATTTGGAACCGGGTACTCGCCCCATTTCTATACCCCCTTATAGAATGGCTCCCGCGGAGTTAAGAGAGTTAAAGGCCCAACTTCAAGCGTTTTTGAGCAAAGGCTTCATTAGACCAAGTGCATCTCCTTGGGGTGCTCCGGTGTTATTTGTGAAGAAGAAGGATGGGAGTTTTCGGATGTGCATAGACTACCGGCAATTGAACAAGGTAACTATCAAGAACAAGTATCCCATTCCTCGCATTGATGACATGTTCGATCAGTTACAAGGTGCTTGTGTCTTCTCTAAGATTGACTTGAGATCCGCTTATCATCAATTGAAAATACGGGCAACAGATGTGCCAAAGACTGCTTTTCGAACTAGGTATGGGCATTACGAATTTGTAGTGATGTCTTTTGGTCTTATGAATGCCCCTGCTGCGTTCATGAGCTTGATGAACGGGATTTTTAAGCCATATCTGGATCTCTTTGTGATCGTATTTATTGATGATATACTAATATACTCAAAGAGCAAGAAAGAACATGAGGAGCATTTGAGAATGGTATTAGAATTGTTGAGGAAGAAAAAACTTTATGCCAAATTCTCCAAGTGTGAGTTTTTGCTAGATTCAGTGTCCTTGGGGCACGTGGTTTCTAAGGATGGAGTGATGGTGGATCCTTATAAGATTGAGACAGTAAAGAATTGGGTAAGGCCTACTAATGTGTCAGAAATAAGGAGCTTTGTTGGTTTAGCTAGCTTCTACCGTCGATTTGTCAAGGGATTCTCTTCTATTGCTTCCCAATTGACGAACTTGACCAAGCAGAATGTTCCAATTGTATGGTCGGATGAATGTGAGGAAAGCTTTAAGAAACTCAAGACCTTGTTGACTACTGCACCAATCCTTACCTTGCCAGTAGAGGGTAAGAATTTCATTGTTTATTGTGATGCATCCTATTCTGGTTTGGGTGCAGTGCTAATGCAAGAGAAGAATGTAATTGCTTATGCTTCGCGGCAATTAAAGGTGCACGAACGCAATTACCCGACCCATGATTTGGAGTTGGCCGCGGTAGTATTTGTATTGAAGCAATGGAGGCACTTATTCGTATGGGGGTTAAGTGTGAAGTCTATACGCATCATCGTAGCCTACAGTATGTTTACTTAGAAAGATTTGAATTTGAGGACAAAGGAGATGGATGGAACTACTGAAGGACTACGATGTCACTATTCTGTATCATCCGGGAAGGCTAATGTTGTGGCGGACGCCTTAAGTAGAAAGGCAGGAAGCATGAGAAGTCTAGCTCATTTTCAAGTTTCTAGACGCCCGTTGGCTAGAGAAATTCAAAACTTGGCTAATGACTTTATGAGGCTAGAAGTAAATGAGAAGGGAGGATTTTTGGCTTGTGTGGAGGCGAGATTTCTTTTCTTGACAAGATAAGGGAAAAGCAGTTTGATGATGAGAAACTAACCCGAATTCGGGATATGGTGTTGCGAGGAGAGGCTAAAGAGGCCATAATGGATGAGGAAGGTGTTTGAGGATTAAAAGGAAGGGTATGTGTGCCCCTGTTGATGACTTGATTCACACTATTCTTACAGAGGCTATAGTTCCGAAATATTCTATACATCCTGGTGCAACCAAGATGTATCGTGACCTAAAGCAACACTTTTGGTGGAGTAGAATGAAGCGAGACATTGTTGATTTGTTGCCAAATGTCCAAATTGTCAACAAGTAAAGTATGAACACCAGAGGCCCGGAGGAACACTTCAGAGAATGCCCATTCCTGAATGGAATGGAAGTGGGAGAGAATTGCAATGAATTCGTGGTTGGTCTCCCAAAGACATTGGGTAAGTTGATTCTATTTGGGTAATTGTGGACAGATTAACTCAGTCTGCTCACTTCATTCCGGTCAAGGTGACTTATAATGCAGAGAAGTTAGCCAAAATCTATATCTCAGAAATTGTTCGACTGCATGGAGTACCACTCTCCATTATATCAGATAGAGGTACGCAGTTTAATTCTAAGTTTTGGAGAACATTACATGCAGAATTAGGTACTAGGTTGGACCTTAGTACTGCATTTCACCCTCAGACTGATGGTCAGTCTGAGCGAACGATTCAAGTGTTAGAAGATATGTTTCGTGCATGTATGATAGAATTTGGTGGTCATTGGGATAACTTTTACCCTTAGCGGAGTTTTCATACAATAATAGCTATCACTCCAGTATTGACATGGCTCCATTTGAAGCATTGTATGGGAGGAGATGTAGGTCTCCCATTGGTTGGTTTGATGCCTTTGAGGTTAGACCTTGGGGTGGTACTGATTGTTGAGGGATTCAATAGAGAAGGTGAAATCTATTCAAGAAAAGCTTTTAGCGGCTCAAAGTAGGCAAAAGGAATATGCGGATCGAAAGGTTAGAGACTTGGAGTTCATGGAGGGTGAACAAGTCTTGCTGAAGGTTTCACCCATGAAAGGGTGATGCGGTTTGGTAAACGAGGGAAGCTTGCCCAAGGTACATTGGTCCCTTTGAAGTTTGAAGCGAGTAGGGGGGTGCTTATGAATTAGCCTTGCCTCCAGGGCTGTCTGTCTGGAGTGCATCCATATTTCATGTGTCTATGTTGAAAAGATACCATGGGGATGGGATGGAAACTACATCATTCGTTGGGATTCAGTTCTGCTTGATGATAATTTGACTTATGAGGAGGAGCCGGTTGCTATTTTAGATAGAGAAGTCCGCAAGTTGAGGTCGAGGGAGATTGCATCTATCAAAGTTCAATGGAAGAATCGACCAGTTGAAGAAGCCATTTGGGAGAAGGAGGCTGATATGCAAGAAAGATACCCACATCTGTTTACAGATTCAGGTACTCCTTTCGCCCTTGTTTTCCTTCTTGTATCGTTCGAGGACGAACGATGGGTAAATTGGTATCTATTGTAACGACCTGTTTAGTCGTTTGAGCAGCAGATTTTATTTCTGGAAAACTGGCGATGACGACGGACCCCACGATGGACCGTCATGGGCACGACGGACCATCGAGGGGGTCTCGTTCCAAAACACTTAGATTTCTGAAATTTGGGTACTGAAATCGACTCTCTGAACTTCGTAATGGAATGGCAGGACGGACCGTCGTGGGCACGACGGACCGTCACATATCTTCTACAGAAATTAAGTCTCTGAACTTTGTGACGGACCTGCAGGACGGACCGTCGTGGGCACGACGGACCGTCACAGGTTGCGTAATCCTAGGCTGGGTCGGATTTCTGTTTAAGTTTTAAAGGGGTGTTTTGGACTATTCCTTCTATAATTATAAATTTCGTGGGTTTATATTAATAACACAATTACTTGGGGGTTAAAAGAGATAACCTTGAGTTAATTAGTGGGTTAATTCCTCATCTTTTATACTTAATTATATGCTAATTAGGGTAAAAGAAAGAGGGTTTGAATAAGAAAAATAGAAAGAACAAAGAGAGGGAAAGAGAAACGATTGAGAGAGGAGAAACGAAGAGGAAAACACAAAGCTTTGGGAAATTGCTTGCTTGATCACGAATCTTCGGTGGAGGTAGGTTATGGTTTTTATGCTATTCGTAGTAAACTCTTAATAGTGAATGATATGTATTGGGTAGTATTGTAAACCCTTCTATATGCTTAATTGTATGCTTGCATGAATGTGATTATATAATTGTGATAAAATAAGCATGATGAAGCTATTGAATCCTGAATCTTGAAAGAAACCCTAATCTACTTTGTTAATGATGATGCCTTGGTATAAAAGAAGTCTTGATGAACGAAAGTAGTGAGATTAGGGGATCAGGTGCCACGTTTCGGTACCAGGATAGAAATAGAGGATCGGGTGCCACGTTCCGGTACCAGGATAGTATATGAGGATCGGAGTGTCACGTTCCGACACCAGGATAGAATATGGATCGGAGTGTCATGTTCCGACACCAAGATAGAATATGGATCGGGTGCCACGTTCCGGTACCAGGATAGAATGAGGATCAGAGTGCCACGTTCCGGCACCAGGATAGAATATGGATCGGGTGTCACGTTCCGACACCAGGATAGTATATGAGGATTGGAGTGTCCCGTTCTGACACCAGGATAGTATATGGAGCGGAGTGTCACGTACCGACACACGAGAGGAATAAAGATAATGATCTTGAAATATGTGTAAATATACTCAATCTAATGAACCTAATTCCAAATGAGTATGGTATTGAGGCTTGAGTCCTCATGGGTGAACTTGACGGTACTTAATTATGATTATAGTACTTGTTGTTGCTAAATGTTGAGTATTGTAGTTGATTTATGATATTATCTAGTATATACTATTTTCTATTTTGAGTTGGCCGATGATACCTACTCAGTACTTGTGTTTTGTACTGACCCCTACTTGTGTGTTTCTTTCTTTATTATATGTGGAGTGCAGCAAACATACCGTTGTCCTCAACTTAACCGCAACTCTAGCCAGTCTTCACTACATAGGAATTTAGGGTGAGCTAATGCTTCTATCTTGGACGGGATCTTCTTCTTCAAGTCTTGATGCCTCGAGATTCCGGCATGGACTAGCTTTTTAATTATTTTAGCTTTCTTAGATACTCTTAGTTTTAGTAATTGAGGATAGATGTTCTTGTGATGATGTGTCACGACCCAAATCGGGGACGCGACTGGCACCCACATTTACCCTCCGATGTGAGCGAACCAACCCATCTAAACCTTAACATTCAAGATATTTCAACAGAAAATAATGTGGAAGACTTAAACTCATTAATAAAAACAACTCAAAACTATTATTAATATTCCCAAATCTGGAAGTCATCACCACAAGAACATCTAAAATCAATCACTAAACTAGGAATGTCTAAGAACAAAAGTAAGTAAAATCTAGTCCATGCCGGAAGTTCAAGGCATCAAGACTTGAAGAGGAGACCCAGTCCAAGCTAGACGCATTAGCTCACCCTGAATTTCCGATGGAGTGAAGACTGGCTTGATTCTACTGCTGAGTCGAAGTTGACGGAACGTTTGCTGCATAACACAAATAACAAAGGGAAACATAAAAGTAGGGGGTCAGTACAAACCACACGTACTGAGTAGATATCATCGGTCAACTCAAAATAGGGAACAATATATATCAACAATAATGTAAATCAACTACAATACTCAACATGTAGCACAGCAATTACTTTATCATTAACATTTCCGTCAAGTTCACACATGAGGTCTCAAGGCTCAATACCATACTCATTTGGGAAATAAGTTCATTAGATTGAGTATATTCATTATCTTTCAAGATTCATTATCTTTCTTCCTCTTGTGTCGGTACGTGACACTCCGCTCCTCTAATTCTATCCTGGTGTCGGAACGTGACACTCCGATCCTCATATTCATTCTATCCTGGTACCGGAACGTGGCACCCGATCCTCATATTCTATCCTGGTGTCGGAACGTGACACTCCGATCCTCATATTCATTCTATCCTGGTACCGGAACGTGGCACCCGATCCTCATATCTATCCTGGTGTCGGAACGTGACACTCCGATCCTCATATTCATTCTATCCTGGTACCGGAAGGGCACCCGATCCTCATATTCTATCCTGGTGTCGGAACGTGACACTCCGATCCTCATATTCATTCTATCCTGGTACCGGAAACGTGGCACCGATCCCCTAATTCTCAAGCCTTCTTTTATACTAAGGCATCCTCATTATCATATATAATTGTCAAGCCTTCTTTCATACTAAGGCAGCATCAATCTTATTATATAATATATCAAGTGAATTAGGGTTTTTTCAAGATTTGGGATTCAATAGCTTCATCATGCTTTGTTAATTCATAACAATTTCATAATCATAATCATGCAAGCATACAATTAAGCATATAGACAGGTTTACACATCATCAATACATATCATACACTATCAAGAGTTCACTACGATTATCGTAACATAAAACCATAACCTACCTCCACCGAAGAATTGGAATCCACAAGAATTTTCCATGCTTGCTATTCTCCTCCACCAATTGATCGATCTGCTTCTCTCTTTCTGTTCTTTCCCTTTTGTTTTTACTCAAACCCTCTTTCCTTTACCCTAATTAATCATATAATTAAGTGTGAAAAAGGACAATAACCCCTCTAATTCACTTAAGGTTACCCTTTTAACCCCTAAGTAATTAGACTTATTAATGTTACCCCTCAATCTTTGTAATTAAGGAAAGAATAATCAAAAACGACCCTTAAAACGTGTGGAGAAATCCCAAACTGCCTGGGATTGTGCAGCCTGTGACGGCCTCCGTCAGCCTGCGACGGTCCGTCACAAGTGGTCGTCGCAGAGGCCCAAAATCTTATTTTTCACCAAGTGTTCTGTGACGGTCCGTCACTCCTGTGACGGTCCGTCCTGCACTTCCGTCATGACGGTCAGAAACTCGTTTTCTTGCACCAAATTCTCAAAAGTCGAAGTGTTTTGCAACGGGACTCACGACGGTTCGTGTGGGTGTGACGGCACGTCCTGCAGGTCCGTCACAATTTACAGAGAGTCGATTTCCAGTACCCAAATTCAAAATGCTAAGTGTCATGGGACGAATCATTCACGACGGGCCGTCGTGACTACGACGGTCCGTCACGACTTCCGTCGTCCAGCCAGTTTTTCCAGAAATTATTCTGCTGCTCCAAAACGACTAATCAGGTCGTTACAATAGATACCAATTTACCCATCGTTCGTCCCCGAACGATCAACAGAAGAAAAACAGTGGCGAAAAGGAGTACCTGAATCTGTAAACAGATGTGGGTATTTTTCTTGCATATCTGCCTCCTTCTCCAAGTAGCTTCTTCAACGGTCGATTCTTCCATTGAACTTTGATGGATGCAATCTCTCTCGACCTCAACTTGCGAACTTCTCTATCTAATATAGCAAACCGGTTCCTCTTCATAAGTCAAGTTCTTCAATCCACAAACTGAATCCCAACGGATGATGTAGTTCCATCTCCGTGGTATCTCTTCAACATGGATACATGAAACACCGGATGCACTCCGGACAGCCCTGGGGGCAAGGCTAATTCATAAGCCACCTCCCCTATTCTCTTAAGCACTTCAAATGGTCCAATATACCTTGGGCTTAACTTACCTCTTTTCCCAAACCGCATCACCCCTTTCATGGGCGAAACCTTCAACAAGACTTGTTCACCTTCCATGAACTCTAAGTCTCTAACCTTTTGGTCTGCATACTCCTTTTGTCTACTTTGAGCCGCTAAAAGCTTTTCTTGAATAGCTTTCACCTTCTCCATAGAATCTCTCAACAGATCAGTCCCCCAAGGTCTGACCTCGAAGGCATCAAACCAACCAATGGGAGACCTACACCTCCTCCCATACAATGCTTCAAATGGGGCCATGTCGATACTAGAGTGATAACTATTATTGTATGAAAACTCTGCCAAAGGTAAGAAAATATCCCAATGGCCACCAAACTCTATCACACATGCGCGTAGCATATCCTCCAAAACTTGAATCGTTCGCTCAGACTGACCATCGGTCTGAGGATGAAATGCAGTACTAAGGTCCAACCTAGTACCTAATTCAGCATGCAACGTTCTCCAAAACTTAGAAGTAAACTGCGTACCTCTATCTGATATAATGGAGAGTGGAACTCCATGCAACCGAACGATCTCTGAGATGTAGATCTTGGCTAACTTCTCTGCATTGTAGGTCACCTTGACAGGAATGAAGTGAGCAGACTTAGTTAACCTATCAACAATCACCCAAATAGAGTCATACTTACCCAATGTCTTTGGAAGACCAACCACGAAGTCCATCGCGATTCTCTCCCACTTCCATTCAGGAATGGGCATTCTCTGAAGTGTTCCTCCGGGCTTTGGTGTTCATACTTTACTTGTTGACAATTTGGACACTTGGCAACAAACTCAACAATATCTCGCTTCATTCTACTCCACCAGAAGTGTTGCTTTAGGTCGCGATACATCTTGGTTGCACCAGGATGTATAGAATATCCGGAACTATGGGCCTCTGTCAGAATAGTGGTGATCAAATCATCGATGCGGGGTACACATACTCTTCCCTTAATCCTCAAAACACCTTCCCCATCGATTATTGCTTCTTTAGCCTCTCCTTGCAACACCTTATCTCGAATTCGCCTTAGTTTCTCATCATCAAACTGTTTCCCCTTAATATGGTCCAGGAAAGAGGATTTTGCCTCTACACAAGCTAACAATCCTCCCTTCTCATTTATTTCTAACCTCATAAGGTCATTAGCCAAAATCTGCACTCTCTAGCCAATGGGCGTCTAGAAGCTTGTAAATGAGCTAGACTTCCCATGCTTCCGGCCTTTCTACTCAAGGCATCTGCCACCACATTCGCCTTCCCCGGATGATACAAAATAGTGATGTCGTAGTCCTTCAGTAGTTCCATCCATCTCCTCTGTCTTAAGTTCAAGTCTTTCTGAGTGAAGACATACTGTAGGCTACGATGGTCCGTGTAGACTTCGCACTTAACCCCATACAAATAGTGTCTCCATTGCTTTAGTGCAAATACTACCGCGGCCAACTCCAAGTCATGGGTCGGATAGTTGCGTTCATGCACCTTTAATTGTCTTGAAGCATAAGCAATCACATTTTTCTCTTGCATTAGCACTGCACCCAACCCAGAATAGGATGCATCACAATAAACAATGAAGTTTTGCCCTCTACTGGCAAGGTAAGGATAGGTGCGGTAGTCAACAAAGTCTTAAGCTTCTGAAAGCTTTCCTCACATTCATCTGACCATACAAATGGAACATTCTGTTTAGTCAAGTTCGTCAATTGGGAAGCAATGGAAGAGAATCCCTTGACGAATCGGCGGTAATAGCTAGCTAACCCCACAAAACTCCTTATTTCTGACACGTTTGTAGGTCTTACCCATTCTTTACTGTCTCAATCTTAGATGGATCCACCATCACTCCATCCTTAGAAACCACGTGCCCCAAGAAGGACACTGAATCTAACCAAAACTCACACTTGGAGAATTTCGCATAGAGCTTCTTCTTTCTCAACAACTCTAACACCAATTTCAAATGCTCCTCATGTTCTTTCTTACTTTGGAGTATATCAGTATATCATCAATAAACACAATCACAAAGAGATCCAAATATGGCTTGAAAATCCCGTTCATCAAGCTCATGAAGGCAGCAGGGGCATTAGTAAGACCAAACGACATTACTACAAACTCATAATTCCCATACCTAGTTCGAAAAGCAGTCTTTGGCACATCCGTTGCTCGTATTTTCAGTTGGTGATAACCGGATCTCAAGTCGATCTTCGAGAAGACAACAAGCACCTTGTAACTGATCGAACAAGTCATCAATGCGAGGAAGGGGTACTTTTCTTAATAGTTACTTTGTTCAACTGTCAGTAATCTATGCACATTCGGAACTCCCATCCTTCTTCTTCACAAATAGCACCGGAGCACCCCAAGGAGATGCACTTGGTCTAATGAAGCCTTTGCTCAACAACTCTTGAAGTTGTGCCTTTAACTCTCTTAATTCGGCGGGAGCCATTCTATACGGGGGTATAGAAATGGGGGCGAGTACCGGGTTCCAAATCAATGCAGAAGTCTATATCCCTATCTGGTGGCATACCGGGAAGATCTGCAGGGAACACATCCAAAATTCTCGAACTACCGAAACTGATTCAATTGAGGGTACTTGGATAGTGTCATCCTTGAGATGTGCCAAGAAAGCTAGACAACCCTTACTAACCATCTTCTGAGCATGAATAAATGAGATGATACGCACCGGATTGGAAGTGTAGTCACCCTCCCACACTAACGGATCTGCCCCAGGCTTGGCTAGCGTCACTGTTTTAGCATTACAATCCAGAATCGCAAAGTTTTGGAGAAAGCCAAGTCATACCCAGAATTACATCAAAATCACCCATTTCTAAAATAACCAAATCTACATAAGTGTTGCTCCCCAACAAATTCACCAAACAAGACCTATACACTTTTTCGACTATCACAGACTCACCCACCGGAGTAGAAACACGAATGGGCATGTCAAGTAATTCACAACGTAAATTTAGACCGTTAGCAAATGATGAAGATACATAAGAAAACGTGGAGCCAGGGTCAAATAACACAGATGCCATGCAATCACAAACCAAAAGATTACCTGTGATAACAGCATCAGACGCCTCCGCTTCAGATCTCCCAGGGAAAGCGTAGCAATGAGCCCATTATTTGTCTGTCCGTTGCCCCTACCATGTTGCGTAGTAGTGGCTCCGTTTTGCCCTTCACCTCTGCCGTTTTTGGTGACACCATTACCTCGGCCACCACGCCCTCCAGAATAACGACCTCTACCATTACCACTTCTTCCTCTAGCCATTGGGGGTCTGTAACTCTGGTTTGGACAGTACCTCTTAATGTGCCCAATCTCTCCACACCCATAACATTTCTGGGTTCACGCGTCGGCCTCTCAGAGAAGTGTTGACCGTTCTGAGGTGGACCCCCAACTACAGTCTGTGTAGTGAAGACTGTATTGGTCGATTTGAGTGACCTCCGGAGTTCTGTCCTCTAGATAAGAACCATTATACTCACCTCCCCTTCGAAACCTCTTTGATGTAGACGTTGGGGTGAAGTCATCCGGTTTCACTCCTTCCACCTCTATCACAAAGTCTACCACCTCTTGGAAGGATGTTGCTGTTGCCGCTATCTGTAAGGCTGAAATCCGCAATTCTGACCTCAACCCCTTCACAAAACGGCGGATCCGTTCTTGTGGACTGAAACAAAGTTGCGTGGCATATCTGGATAGCGCGCGAAAATTTAGCCTCATACGCGTTTACTGTCATCCTTCCCTGTTCAAGACTCAAGAACTCATCCCTCTTCTATCTCTCAAAGTCCTTGGGATATATTTTCCATAAATAGGGTAGAGAATGATTCCCAAGTCATAGGTGGTGCCTCTGTTGGTTGACACTCAACATGTGAACGCCACCACATTTGGCGTTCCCTTGGAACTGATAGCTCACGAACTCGACACCAAACCTCTCTACTATCCCCATCTTGTGTAGTAGCTCATGACAATCAACCAGAAAATCATAAGCATCCTCAGATTCTGCACCCTTGAAGACTGGGGGTTTCAATTTCAAGAACTTACTGAAAAGTTCGTGTTGATCGTTTGTCATAATAGGCCCAGTAGTCAGACGTGGAAATGTGCCTATTCCCAATGTTGCATCCATGCGGGGAGCCATAGTAGCCGCATGTCGTATCTCTGAAACCGGAGGTGTTGGTGCAGAAACCACTGGAGGTGCTTGACCCTGATCAGACAACCCGCTAAGATAAGCAAGTACTTGGTTGATCATCTCTGGGGTAGGTTGGGGTGGCATTTCCTCATTCTTCCCTTGTTCAGTTTCCCCTTCCTCACCCTCTCTAGCTACCTCCTCAGTCGGTGGTGGAGGAGTCACCGCCCTAGCATCAGATGGGCTAGGGGCTCGTCCTCTTCCTCTAGAGGACGTCCTCCCACGACCTCTCCCACGGCCTCTTGCCGTTGTCTTCCTCGAGCCACAGCCCCAGTGCTGGCTCAGTAGTTTCCTGTCTTTCCGTTGTCGCTGCTGGTGCGGTCGTTGCTCTAGTTCTAACCATCTGCGAGATAGAATGAAGATGGTCAGATACCAATTTGTATCACCTAGATACCAATGGACTCAAGTAATAGCACGAAAGAAGGAATGAAAGAATGGAATTTTTCCTAAAGTCTTATAGCCTCTCAAAAGAAGTAAGTAAAGGCGTCCCCTACCGTTCTTTAAGACTCTACTAGACCTGTTCTTGTGTGATGAGACCAATGAACCTAATGCTCTGATACCAAGTCTGTCACGACCCAAATCGGGGACGCGACTGGCACCCACATTTCCCTCCGATGTGAGCGAACCAACCCATCTAAACCTTAACATTCAAGATATTTCAACAGAAAATAATGTGGAAGACTTAAACTCATTAATAAAACAACTCAAAAACTTATTAATATTCCCAAAATCTGGAAGTCATCACCACAAGAACATCTAAAATCAAATCACTAAACTAGGAATGTCTAAGAACAAAAGTAAGTAAAATCTAGTCCATGCCGGAAGTTCAAGGCATCAAGACTTGAAGAAGGAGACCCAGTCCAGCTAGACGCATTAGCTCACCCTGAATTTCCGATGGAGTGAAGACTGGCTTGATCTACTGCTGAGTCGAAGTTGACGGAACGTTTGCTGCATAACACAAATAACAAAGGGAAACATAAAAGTAGGGGGTCAGTACAACCACACGTACTGAGTAGATATCATCGGTCAACTCAAAATAGGGAACAATATATATCAACAATAATGTAAATCAACTACAATACTCAACATGTAGCACAACAATTACTTTATCATTAACAATTTCCGTCAAGTTCACACATGAGGTCTCAAGCCTCAATACCATACTCATTTGGGAAATTAAGTTCATTAGATTGAGTATATTCATTATCTTTCAAGATTCATTATCTTTCTTCCTCTTGTGTCGGTACGTGACACTCCACTCCTCTAATTCTATCCTGGTGTCGGAACGTGACACTCCGATCCTCATATTCATTCTATCCTGGTACCGGAACGTGGCACCCGATCCTCATATTCTATCCTGGTGTCGGAACGTGACACTCCGATCCTCATATTCATTCTATCCTGGTACCGGAACGTGGCACCCGATCCTCATATTCTATCCTGGGTCGGAACGTGACACTCCGATCCTCATATTCATCTATCCTGGTACCGGAACGTGGACCCGATCCTCATATTCTATCCTGTGTCGGAACGTGACACTCCGATCCTCATATTCATTCTATCCTGGTACCGGAACGTGGCACCCGATCCCCTAATTCATCAAGCCTTCTTTTATACTAAGGCACCCTCATTATCATTATATAAATTGTCAAGCCTTCTTTCATACTAAGGCAGCATCATCTTATTATATAATATATCAAGTGAATTAGGGTTCTTTCAAGATTTGGGATTCAATAGCTTCATCATGCTTTGTTAATTCATAACAATTCATAATCATAATCATGCAAGCATACAATTAAGCATATAGACAGGTTTACAACATCATCAATACATATCATACACTATCAAGAGTTCACTACGATTATCGTAACATAAAACCATAACTACCTACCTCCACCGAAGAATTGGAATCCACAAGAATTTTCCCAAGCTTGCTATTCTCCTCAACCAATTCGATCGATCTGCTCTCTCTCTTCTGTTCTTTCCCTTTTGTTTTACTCAAACCCTCTTTCCTTTACCCTAATTAATCATATAATTAAGTGTGAAAAAGGACAATAAACCCCTCTAATTCACTTAAGGTTACCCCTTTTAACCCCTAAGTAATTAGACTTATTAATGTTACCCTCAATCTTTGTAATTAAGGAAAGAATAATCAAAAACGACCCTTAAAAACGTGTGGAGAATCCCAAACTGCCTGGGATTGTGCAGCCTGTGACGGGCCGTCATGCCTGCGACGGTCCGTCACAGTGGTCGTCGCAGAGGCCAAAATCTTTTTTTCACCAAGTGTTCTGTGACGGTCCGTCACTCCTGTGACGGTCCGTCCTGCACTTCCGTCATGACGGTCAGAAACTCGTTTTCTTGCACCAAATTCTCAAAAGTCGAAGTGTTTTGCAACGGGACTCACGCGGTTCGTCGTGGGTGTGACGGCACGTCCTGCAGGTCCGTCACAATTTACAGAGAGTCGATTTCCAGTACCCAAATTCAAAATGCTAAGTGTCATGGGACGAATCATTCACGACGGGCCGTCGTGACTACGACGGTCCGTCACGACTTCCGTCGTCCCAGCCAGTTTTTCCAGAAATTTTCTGCTGCTCCAAACGACTAATCAGGTCGTTACATGATGACTTGCAGATTTTGGGGAATAACAGATGTTGAGTTTTAGAAGTTATTGAATTGATTCTTATTAATGAGTTAAGTCTTCCGCATTACTTTTTGTTGATATTATATTGAAATGTTGGGGTTTAGATTGGTTGGTTCGCTCACATAGTAGGATAAGTGTGGGTGCCACTCGCGTCTCGGTTTTGGGTCGTGACAAAATAGCTACATAAAAAAATATAATGAAGAAAATATTAACATCAATAAATTTTTCGCTAAATTTTGAATAAATTAAAAATAAAAAATAAAAAATAAAAGTAACTTAACGGGTAACTCTATTTTTGTTATTTTCAAATCCTTTAAAATCAACTTATTAAATAAAATATCTACTTTATATTTAAAAAAATATTTAAGCTCTAAAAAGGGTATAAAACTTAAATTCTGTCAAAATTACGTGTCTACAAATGTTGGTTCTGATGTTCCTAGCTCTCACAGTTATAGCTAGTTAGATCATTCTACCAAATTCGAAGAGTTAGTGAGTACGCATGTTTCGACGAGCGGCACACATTTACTTGTTTTATGTCTTTCTAGTTTTAAACTGGTGTATGTTTTGTATGGGATACATTCCAACAGCTCTTATATTGTAATAGATGGGTTTTCATGACTGTGTAGACTTCCGCTTATGTCAATGTCACGCCCTGAGCTACCCTCGAAACGCGGACACGGAACCTAGGACCACAAGAGATCCCACGCTAACCCTGTTGGCATGATCATGAGCATACTAAAGATAATAAACTGTTGCGGAAGCTAAATCATACTTAAAATGAAAAGATGGGGAGTCCCATATTCTATAACAGAGATATTTGAAATCAATGAGTTTAATACAAAAGAAATATTAACTCAATATTAAGCTGAATCTAACTATGTCTGAAAATAGCCTCTAAACTAGACTAAAAATACTGTGACAAGCCCCAGCTATATCTAGCAAAAAAATGAAACTAATTGACTAAAGAGTGAAATGAAACTCATGACTGTTAACCTCAGAGAATGAAGACTCACCACTGAATCTGCTGAACTGGAGATCAGAAAATTGATCTATGCGTGATCTGGATGCTGAGATCCTGAACCTACCTCAGTAATTGTAAGGTACTGCGCATGTAGGATAGCGTAAAGCTGAAATAAAACATAACTGAACAAGCATAAAAACAAGTATAATAATCTGAATGGATGTGCTGATTTCTGAGCTAACTGGATGCAATGACAAATTTATAACATGCTAAAACTAAATGCTGAATATACTAATAAATGGTCAATGTAGAGAGTCTGACTGAACTGTGGGAGCTATCACTAATCGATAATTAAACCACACGAGCTAAATGTGGAGTCCAATGTATACGCCCCATCGAGAGGAACCAATATACCATGCCAAAGGTATAAAGTCATGCTGACGCGATCACTAAACTTATTGCCCACAGAGGGGACTTACAACCTACTTGGCTAGTAGTTCTGGGACTATTGGGTACGCTAAACCCTAGTCCAACTCGGTATTATGCTACACCCAATGAATCCTGGAAATTAACTGATTATATCTGAATTTTTGTAAGTACAGGATATCTTGAAACTGAAAATGCAAACTGAGAATGCAACAATTAATTTGGTAATTATACATTTATAACTGAGGCATGTATATTTGAAGTGTCTGAAATATATGACCTAGCATGTGTAATTCAATAACTAAAGAAATACAAAGCTATAGTTTTGAAATTCATGCGATAATCTGAGTAATAACATGATAATCTGATTTGGAACATATTTTTAATAAATTCATTAAGTTATATCAAAGTTCTAGAAACCCTAGGTTTAATCATGATAAGAGAATCAATAACTGACTGAAACTAAGGACCCAATGGGTGAAAGGAACCCACTAGTGAAATCCCACATACCTGGTGATGAAATCCACGGAAAAATACTTAAGTTTCGGGGCTGGAACTTCTGGAGCTTGTGGCGTTCTTGAACTATGATTCTTGAGCTTTCTTATCCTCTCTTGCTTCTAATATTCTAAGTTATGATTTAATTATTTGACTTGGATATGTTTTAATTATGTTTCTAGGCTTAAACTGACTAAAATCTGATGATTTAGGGTCAAAATGATGTAACTTAGTGTTTAAACGATGTGTTAAAGGTCAAAAAGACCCTTGGGAAGGTTGTTGTCGGGCCTCACGACGGCCAGGACTGACGGTCCTTCGTGCGCCCGACGCCACGTCATGAGGGCCTGTTCGACAGGCCTTTACTGAAATGGGCATAAGTTTTTACTCGGATGTCTGATTTTAATAAGATTGGTGGCTATGGAAATATAATTCAATTATATATATGTGTGTGTAGGTCATGGGAGACCTAATTCATTTTATGTTAAGATTTATGATCATTTTAAGTTGAACCAACTACATTTCACCTTCACTTGCTGCAAATTTTCCATCTACGGTCAGACCTATGAACCGTAGGTCCACCTACAAACCATGATGGTGATCCATAGCTTTTGTTAGAGAGTGGTTGAAGGGAATCTTGATCGACGGTCACGGACTACAGATCGTCGTTTGATCTACGGACCGTAAGTCCGTCTGTCGTCCAAGAATTAACCAATTTTTCTACGCTGAAATTTTTGGGAGTTTCTGATCCCATCGACGGTTGTGCAGGACGAACCGTGGTTCAGGCTACGGTCCGTCGATGCCACCATTGGTAGCACCTGCAGATTTATCTGAAAAACTAAATTTTGGTCTGTTTTGACTACGGGGTGTTACATTATCTCCCGCTTGGGAACATACATCCTTGAATGAAGAGTAAAATAGTTGAAATAGAGGGAGAGAGATGCAAACCCCACTTCTAAACAATGAGAACTGAGTTCTGACTTAATTGATTTTTGAGTACATGCAATTACGCTAAAAATTAAAGTACAAATTGAGAAAACATGATTCAAAAAATGAATTTACGTATGATTGATTGTAAAACTGAAGAGGAACTATTACCTCAAGCTGGAGTGGAATTGTAAGGAAAAAAGTAAGGATACTTTGCTTTCATGGACGCTTCTACTTCTCAAGTAGCTCCCTCTACGGAGTGACTCCTCCACAAAACCTCAACTGAAGCGACTTCTTTATTTCTCAACTTTCTAATCTAACGGTAAAGAATCTCAACTGGTACATCCTCACAAGAAAGACTATCTTTCACCTCCACACTCTCTAATGACACAATAGAGGCTGGGTCACCCACGCACTTCTTCAAAAGTGAGATGTGGAAGACCGAATGCACTGCTGCTAATTTTGGTGGCAACTCTAACTCATACGTCACCTTGACAATCCTTTTAAATATCTTGTAAGAACCTACATATCTAGGAGTGAGCTTCCCTTTCTTTCCAAATTTCATCAGCCCTTTCATAATTGAGACAATAAAAAAAACCCAATCATCAACTTGGAACTCTAGTTTCATTCTCCTTACATCTGCATAAGATTTCTGACGACTTTGGGCTGTCATAAGACTATCTCCAATGAGTTGCACATTATCAATAGCATAAAGGAATGAATCTGTCCCTATCAAAGCTTCACCTACTTAGCACAAACCAACAGGAGATCTACATCTACATCTATATAAAGCCTCATAAGGGGCCACCTGAATGCTGGAATGGCAGCTATTATTATAGGCAAACTCAATAAGAGAAAGGTGATCATCCCAACTGCCTTTGAAAGCGATCACACAAGCTCTCAACATATCCTCTAAGGTCTGAATGGTACGATCTGCCTGCCCATCCTTCTGTGGACGAAATGTTGTACTAAGATTAACTTGAGTACCAAGACCTTTTTGAAATGACTTCCAAAAATGAGAGGTAAACTGAGGACCTCAATCTGAGATGATAGACAAAGGATCCCCATGCAACCTCACAATTTCTGTAAGGTAAAGCTTGGCATAGTCCTCTGCCGAATATGTAGTCTTTACTGCCAAAAAGCGAGAAGACTTAGTCATCCTATCAATTATCAGCCAAATTGAGTCATGCTGTCTGCGATTACGAGGTAACCCTGTGATGATATCCATATTGATCACATCCCACTTCCAAGTAGTAATATCGATCTCTTGAGTCATACCTCCTGGTTTCTGATGTTCTACCTTGACTTGCTGGAAATTGGGGCACTTACTCACAAAGTCTTCTATATCCCTCTTCATGCCATTCCACCAATAGACTTCCCACATATCGTTATACATCATAGTGGCACCTGGATGAATAGAACACCTTGAGTTATGAGTTTCTGCAAGAGTTTGCTGCCTCAACTATCCCACATTAGGAACACACAATCTACCTTGGTAGCAAAGTACACCATCTCCCCCTTGTTAGAAAACCTCCACCCTCTAATTGTTGATTGCACCCTTTAGTTCAAGCAAGATCGGATCACTCTCTTGCTTTTCCTTAACCTCCACTACCAAAGACGATTCTGCCCCATTTTGAACTGTAACACCGCTGTCTGATATGCTCATAAGGCGAACTCCTAAGCGAGCAAGCCTATGAACATCCTTCACTATCTCTTTTTTTTCCCTCAACATGGGCTACACTGTCCGTAGATAATCTACTAAGAGCATCGGCCACTACATTCGCCTTTCCAGGATGATAAGGCACACTCATATCATAATCCTTAAGGAAATCAAGACATCCCCTTTGGCGAAGATTCAACTCTTTCAGGGTGAACACATAATGAAGGCTCTTATATACGCTGAACACATCTACATGAACATCATACAAGTAGTTTCTGGATATCTTAGAGTGCAAACACAACTTCTGGAAGCTTGAGGTCATGAGTTGGATAGTTCTTCTCATGCATCTTAGGCCTTCTATAGGCATAAGATATAACTTTATCTCTTTGCATCAACACACAACCAAGGACAACTCTGGATGCATCGCAATAGATCACATAACCATCTAAACCCTCTGGTAGAGTCAAGACAGGTTCTGTACTAAATCTAGTTTTCAATTCTGCGAAGCTTTTTTCTTAATCATCTGACCATTGGAACTTGACCACCTTCTGAGTCAACCTAGTCAAAGGTGAGGCTATGGATGAAAATCCTTCCACGAACCTTATGTAATAACCCACTATACCTAAGAAACTTCTGATATCTTTAGTAGAGGTAGGTCTGGGCCATTGTTTTGCTGCTTTTATCTTTTGTGAATCTACGTTGATCCCTTCGCTAGATACAATGTGACCAATGAAAGCAACGAATTGCAACCAAAACTCACATTTACTAAACTTAGTGAATAACTGGCGATGTTTGAGAGTCTGCAGAACAACTCTCAAATGACTTGCAAGTTCTTCCTCACTCCTATAGTAAATGAGGATATCATAAATGAAGATGATAACAAACAAGTCTAAGTACTTTTTGAACACTTTATTCATCAAATCCATGAATGTTGCAGGAGCATTGGTTATCCCAAACGATATAACTACAAATTCATAATGACTATATCGTGTTCTGAAGGCTGTTTTTCGAATGTCACTATCTCTGACTATGAGCTGATGATAACCCGATATGAGGTCTATCTTTGAGAAATGACTAGCACCCTGAAGTTGGTAAAACAAGTCATCAATCCTGGGGATGTGAAACTTATTCATCATTGTTACCTTGTTCAACTGTCTATAGTCAATGCACATTCTGAGAGAACCATGTTGCAATAATAGGTCTGATGAAACCCTTATCTAGAAGGTATTTAAAATGCTCTTTCAATTCCTTTAGCTCTGTTGGAGCCATTCTGTAAGGAGGAATAGAAATAGGCTGGGTATCTGGAAGGAGATCAATTCAAAGTCGATTTCCATTTTGGGAGGAACTCCAGGAACATCTTTTGGAAATACATCTAGAAATTCACAGACTAGTGTAACTGACTCAAAATATGGGGTTTCAAGGCTACAATCCCTAACCCAAACTAGATGATAAAGATCATCTTTAGATGTCATCATTCTGTCCTTAAGGTAAGAAATAAATCAACCCATAGGTGCTAAGCTACAACCTTTCCATTCCAAGATTGGTTCATCTTGAAACTAAAAACGAATAATCTTAGTTCTGCAATCGACTAAGGAATAACATGAGTGTGACCAATCTATTATTAGGATCGAATACACGCACACACACTAGATGAATGAAGAACACAAGAACTTTCAAGAGAAAGAGATGAGAGATCTAGAGAGAGAATGAGAAACCCAATATTTCGTGGTAACACCCCATGAGTAAACTTCCACGGTGGTGAGGTATATTTATATTAATAAATCAGAGTATTTTTAGTTACAGAGAATAAATAGAGAATAAATAGGAAAGCCTAAAATAGAAAATAAATAGGAAAGCCTAAAATAGAGAATAAATAGGAAAGCCTAAAATTAATCAGGCTCCACTACCTAACAATTCTCCCACTTGGAGACTGACTCACTCATCCAAAAAATACATTCTCAAAAAAAAATCTCTTCATCATCAACATCTTTACCGCACCGCAACATCTGTAGCAACAACTACAGAAGACAAATCGAGGTTTTACATAACCTCAGTTTCCCAACATCGACACATTTCGTCAACATGTCTGCCGGGTTCTTTGCACCCTCTATCTTCTCCAAGCACATATCACCATCCTCCACTTCCCTGCGAGTGAAATGGTATCGCCGTCTGATGTGCTTTGTCTTCGAATGATAGACTGGATTTTTCACCAACTATATGGCACTCTGTCTATCTGAGTAAAGAATCTTCTTGCTCTGCTTCTTGCCCAATTCCTCAAGATAATCTACCAGCCATATCATCTCTTTTCCACCCGCTGCGATTGCCACATACTCAGCTTCAATAGATGAAAGAGAAACACATTTCTGAAGCCTGGACATCAAACTCACTGATGTTCCACCTATGGTGTAAATGTACCCGGATGTACTCTTGCTCGAGTCAATATCCCCACCAAGATCAGCATCCACAAAACCCTGTAGAGTCACCTTGCCTTTGCCAAAACCAAGTGAAGTACTGGATGTACCTCTCAGATATCTCAGAAGCCATTTCACAGCTTTCCAATTCTCTTTCCCATGGTTCGTCATGTACCTGCTAAAAACTCCCACTGCATATGCTATATTAGGTCTAGTGCAGACCATAGCATACATCTAACTACCAACTGCTGAAGCATATGGAACAAGTGACATGTGATCAAGCTCCTCGGTAGTCTTGGGTGACTGCTCCTTTGACAATTTAAAGTGATTTTCCAATGGAGTAGTCCTGGTTTTAGCATCATTAAACCTTAAGCTGCTCAGCACCTTCTCAATGTACAACTCCTGAGATAGATTTAAAGTGCCAGCAGATCTATCCCGAGAAATCTTCATCCCCAAAATATGTTTTGCTGGACCCAAATATTTCATCTCAAATGTTGCAGACAACCTTGTCTTTAGATTGTTAATCTCTCTCATACTAGATCCTGCAATCAACATATCATCCACATAGAAGAGTAGAAAAACATATGAATTAGTGTATTTCTTGAAGTAACAACAAGGATCCTTTTCATCTTTGCAGAATCCACTCTTGGTCATGAAGGAGTCAAACTTCTTGTACCACTTCCTTGGTGCTTGCTTTAGTCCATACAAGCTCCTGGTGAGCTTGCACACCATGTGTTCCTTGCCTAGAACCACAAATCCTTCCGGTTGCTGCATAAAGATCTCTTTGTCCAGATCTCCATGTAAAAATGCTGTTTTTACATCTATTTGCTCTAGATGCAAATTCTCCGATGCAACAACTCTTAACAGAATTCGAATAGAGGTTAACTTCACAACAGGAGAGAATATTTCAGCATAATCAATACCTTTCCTTTGTGAATATCCTTTAACCACTAAACGAGCCTTGAACCTTCTTTTTCCATCTGGTTCAGTCTTGATTCTGAACACCCACTTGTTCAGCAAAACTCTCTTCCCTGCAGGTAGATCAGTCGACACCCATGTGTTGTTCTTCTCAAGTGACCTCATCTCATTATCCATGACTTTCTCCCACTTGATCGAATCCTCCACCTGTAGGGCCTCATCAAAAGACTCTGGTTCCCCCTCATCAGTCAGCAATAGATAGTGTAATGAAGGTGAATACCTATATGGTGCCCTGATGGATCTAGATGATCTCCTTAACACCTGCTCAGGTGTAACTTGCTCCACTTCAGATTCTTAAGTAGGAGTTGGTTGAGTATCTACTTCGACGTCTCTGGGGTTAATCTTCTCCAACTCAACCTCAATTCCCACTTGCTTTGTTATCTCTAGAACCTTCTGCTCTCTGTCCTTGTACATGACATACTCATCAAATGTCATGTCACAATGTCTCAGATCTTTCTGTTCTTGTCATCCCAAAACTTGTAACCAAACAAATCAGAACCATAGCCTATGAAGTAACACTTCACAGCCTTGGCATCAAGCTTGTCTCTCTTTTCGGGATCAACATGAACATAAGAAGTGCAACCAAAAGTCCTCAAGTGTGAGTACTTGAGTTCTTTTCCTGTCCGCACCTCCTCTGGAATCTTGAACCCTAAAGGAACTGATGGTCCCCTGCTGATAAAGTATGCAGCTGTGCTCACAGCATCCGCCCAAAGTGTTTTGGGCAGCCCACAATGTATCCTCATACTCCTTGCACGCTCATTCAATGTTTTGTTCATCATCTCAGCAATTATATTCTGCCTTGCCTTACCAGGAACTGTTCTCATCAATCTGATTCCCTCAGCTGCACAGAATGCCTTTAACTCTGATTTTTCATAATCTCCTCCATTGTCAGACCATAGACATTTGACTTTCAAACCGGTGTGATTCTCAAATCAGCTTTCTACATCTTGAAAGTTGCAAACGCATCGGACTTATGCTTCAAGAAGTAAACCCACACCTTCCTGCTGAAATCATCAATGAAGGTAACATAGAATCTGGATCCTCCAAGTGATGATACTGGAGATGGTCCCCAAACATCTGTATGGATCATTTCCAACTGTACTTTCTTTGGCTCTCTAGGAATCTCTGTAAAGCTTACTCTTTTCTGTTTGCCCATAACACAACTCTCACAAAGACCCATATCAACAAACTTCAGACCCTCTAATGCTCCTTTTGCAACCAGCATGTTCATTCCTTTAGTACTCATGTTTCCAAGTCTGTTGTGCCACATATATGAACCGGAAGCACCTTCAGCAACAGCGGCCATGTTTATACACCCTGCAGTGGTGTACTAGGTTCCAGATTTGGTGCCACGAGCTACTACCATAGCACCTTTCACGATCCTCCACGAACCTTTCCCAAACACTGCTGCATATCCCGTGCTAATTAACTGACCAACAGAGATCAGATTTTTCTTGATTCGAGAAATATAACTTACATCCTCCAATGTCCACTGGTTTTCCGAGGTTGTCTTTATGCAAACATCACCCTTTCCTTCAATCTCTAAGGCTTTATTTTCAGCAAGATATACTTTTCCAAAATTTCCAAATTTGAAATTTTTGAACAACTCCTTGCTTGGAGACGAATGGAAAGATGCACCAGAATCCAAAATTAATGATTAAATCGGGTTGTTCACACTAAGGAGTAGAGCATCACCAATGTCCTCTGCTGAATTTATAGAATCATTGCCATCTCCAAATTTCTGATTCTGTTTCTTCTTTGGCTTTGTACAATTCGTCCAAATGTGCCCTTTTTCTCCACAGTTCCATCAAGTCACGTTTGATCTGTTCAGGAATTTTCCTTGATTCTTTGATTTTGATCGACCATGTTGATTTTGGCCTTTCGTCTTACTTCTCCCCCTTCGATCAACGTTGAGAGCACTGCCCGATGAATCTCCCACTTCTCGTTTGCGAATACTTTCGCTAAGAACAACATCACAGATTTCATCAAACATCAGTTTCTCAGATCCACGGGAACTGCTAATCGCAGCAACAACAGTATCCCAAGACTCAGGCATAGATGACATCAAAATCAACGCCTTAATTTCATCTTCGAAATTAATATCCACAGAATTGAGTTGACTCACAATCATATTGAACTCGTTTATATGATCATAAACGGATCCAGTTTCAGACATCTGTAAATTGAACAATCTACGCATCAAATATACCTTGTTCATAGCCGATGGTTTTTCATTCATGTTTGACAGTGCCTTCAACAGACCGGACGTAGTCTTCTCCTTCACGATGTTGAATGCCACGTTTCTTGACAAAGTCAACTGGATCAACCCTAGAGCCTGACAATCCTTGAGTTTCAACTTCTCCTCCGTCATGGATTCCGGCTTCACCCCGGTCAACGGTTCGTGAAGATCTTTCTGGTACAGATAATCTTCGATCTTCATCTTCCAGAAAACTAAAATTGGATCCATCAAACTTCTCGATTCCAAGCTTTGAACTATCTATCTTCTGTAATCGTGTTGAATCTCCTTAGCTCTGATACTAGTTGTTAGGATCGAAATCACACACACACACTAGATGAATGAAGAACACAAGAACTTTCAAGAGAAAGAGATGAAAGATCTAGAGAGAAAAAGAGAAAACCTAATATTTTGTGGTAACACCCCGTGAGTAAACTTCCACGGCGGTGAGGTATTACTTCCACAGCGGTGAGGTATATTTATATTAATAAATCAGAGTACTTTTGGTTACAAAGAATAAATAGAGAATAAATAGAAAAGCCTAAAATAGAGAATAAATAGGAAAACCTAAAATAGAGAATAAATAGGAAAGCCTAAAAATAATCAGGCTCCACTACCTAACATCTATGCCTAGAATAACATCGAAGTCTACGATTTCTAACTCCACTAGATCTACTAAGTTGACTTTTTGAGATACTGTGACAAGGGCAATTTCTGTATACCTGTCTAGTTATAACTAGGTTACCGACTGAGTAGAGACTGAGAAAGGTTCTGAGTGTGTTTTTGGACTTACATTGAATTGGACTGCTATAATGAGTTACAAAAGACAAAGTCATGTCCGTTGTATGAGTACACCACATGTGAGTCACATCCTTTAGTTGGTAGGATGCCAATCTCACATATAACTACCAGTTATTGAAATCACATCAAATGTTTTCTTGAACTCGTCAATGGACTTTACCCTGAAAACTTAGGCGGATTCATCCTAACGAAATCAAAAACTCTGGCTGCCACTAATCGATTATTTCTATCAGTAGGAATTGAAACCTGCTGATTGTTCTTGTTGTTAAAACTCAGAGCCAAAAGCTGAATTGGCATTGTGAAACTCTACATTTGAACTTCCTTATCAGGTATTAAAGGAATTGCGTTAGCATTGTGTGCATTAAAATTCCATGCCTAAGCTCTATGAGAAGGCATGATCTGAAACGTAGAACGTCAACTTAGAATGGAATAATATCATACCCTACGTACGATAAGAGTAACAAGAAAGTGATTTTTTTCCTAAAACACTTTATAGCCTCCCTAACATTAAATGTGGTGCACTTCACATCCATGAAAAGGACTCTACCTAGTGCGGCTTTTTGAGACATCTTAGGAATCTTGAACCTAGTGCTCTGATACCTAGTTTTGTCACGCCCCGAGCTACCCCCGAGACGCTGACAAGAAACCTAGGACGACAAGTTATCCCAAGCTAACCCTGGTGGCATGACATGAGCATACTAAAGATAATAAACTGTTTTGGAAGCTAAATCATACTTAAAATGAAAATATGGGGAATACCCGTATTCTATAACTGAGATATTTGAAAACAATGAGTTTAATACAAAAGAAATATTAACTCGATACTAAGCTGAATCTAACTATGTTTGAAAATAGCCTCTAAACTAGACCAGAAATACTGGGACAAGCCCCAACTAAATCTAGCAAAAAATGAAACTAAATGACTAAAGACTAAATGAAACTCATGACTGTTGTCCTCGGAGAATGAGGACTCACCACTGAATTTGTTGAACTGGAGATTGGGAAATCGATCTATGCGTGATCTGGATGCTGAGAACCTGAACCTACGTCACGAGAAGATGTAGCGCACGTATGCGTCAGTACTTGAAAGGTAATGAGCATGTAGGATAGAGTAAATCGGATATAAAACATAAATGAACAAGCATAAAAACAAGTATAATAATCTGAACGTGATATGCTGATTTCTGAGCTAGCTGGATGCAATGACCAATTTATAACATGCTTAAACTGAATACTGAATAAACTGATAAATGGTCAATGCAGAGAGTCTGACTGAACTGTGGGAGCTTCTAATAACCAATAATAAAACACATGAGCTAAATGTGGAGTTCGATAGACCCAATATACCCTGCCAAAGGTATAAAGGCATGCTGGCGTGATCACTAAACTGATTGCCCATAGAGGGGACTTACAACCTACAAGGCTAGTAGTACTGGGACTATTGGGTATGCTAAACCCTAGTCCAACTCGGTATTATGCTACTCCCAATGAATTCTGTAATTTAACTAATTATATCTGAATTTTTTGTAAATACTTAATAGCACGAAACTGAACATGCAAACTGAAAATGCAACAATAGATCTGGTAATTATGCATTTATAACTGAGGCATGTATATATGAAGTGTCTGAAATATATGACCTAGCATGTGTAATCCAAGAACTAGGGTTCTTGAGTTTTCTTCTCCTCTTTTGCTTCTTATTTTCTATATTTTGATTTAATTATTTGACTTGGATATGTTTATACTATGTTTCTAGGCTTAAGTTGACTAAAATCTGATGATTTAGGGTCAAAGCGATGTAACTTAGGGTTTAAACAGAGTGGGAAAGGTCAAAAAGACCCCTGAGAAGGTTGTTGTCGAGCCTCACGACGTAACTTGTGTGTGTGTGTGTGTGTGTGTGTGTGTGTGTGTGTGTGTATGTGTGTGTGTGTGTGGGTGTGTGTGTGGTGTGTGTGTGTAAATATATATATATATATATATATATATGTGTGGTGTGTGTGTGTGTGTAAATATATATATATATGTGTGTGTGTGTGTGTGTATATACATATATATAAATGTAGTTGGTATAAAAAACTCAATACACAAGTAAATGTACTCTATGGTTGAGATAACTTCTCAAAAGGGCCTCTTAAGAGGTAACTTCTTTGTACTCAATTTTTCTAAAGACGATGAAAACTTTCGATACCTTTATGAAAATCGGACTTTCTTTTATATGTAAATATAATAAACTTTTTAAGGGTCATAGAACTTCTATTTATGTGAATGAAATGCTTATAAAAACTCTTTGTACTTTTCTTGAAACAATACTTTATTTCTCAATATAAAAATAATGCATTTGGGGGCGTTTACATTTGTAAGTTTAAAATATACTTTACCCAGTTTAAATTACAATATTTTGTAATAACCCATTTGTTTCTTGAACACCAGACCTATTTCATTCACCAAAAAACCTTGTAAATCATAAATTAGAATCTTTGACTAGTTAATTAAATGTGATTATTTACTATGTGGGTATTTATTAAAAAAATAATTTTTAAAGTCGGTAGTTAATGGACAAGTGCATAATTTATTTAATACCCTAATTATGAGCCATATATTAAAAAAAGTTAGTTTAAAACCTGTGGTTCATAATTATTTTGTTAACAAAAAAAAGCTAAAAGCTCTCGCAAAAAACCGATTGTGGCATCTCGTAACTATGTCTCCTCTATAGTGTATATGAGTAGAAGGTTTATTATTTGTATGTTTATTATTTATTTAATACCCTAAAGATGAATTTTGGGAGATGTTTGAATCTGTGAAAAGTCACGATTTAAAGTCTTCTTTTATTTGTTTGCGACTCGTGAGTTATTGGTTTTTATTATAATTTCCAATTGTATAATGAATTTTGTACTAAGAATTATACCCACAACATAAAGGGAACAAAAGGGAGTTGTTACTCAAATTTTGTTGAAATTTTCTTTTTATGTTTGGAGGATAATTTACAATAATGATAGCCAAAGTAGTTGGGGGGATAACAATAGTGTAATCATATATTTATATAATTTAGGAAAAATTATGTATAATAGCAAACTAATAACCTAAAATAAATGGAGTAGCTATGGTTTGATTTAATTGTGCTCCATAGCAAACGTTAGCCAAAGTTCGCCAGTCGCCTCTCTCCCAAAAATCTCGCTCGCCACTCTCTTATTCTCGTTCGCCACTCTCCCTCTGCTCGCCTCTCTCGCTTTATACACAGATGTGTATAAATTGTGTTTCTGTTTTGTGTAAAGCGAGAGAAAATTGTATGTACACATGCAAAAACATATATCTTCGTTCTATACACTTAATTATACAATGTACAAACATTTTACTTCAATTCAATTGTAAACAATTGCAAATTATACAATTGCAGTGAAATACGATTTTCTCTCGTTTTATACAACAGAAGTGTATAAATTGTATTTCTGTTTTTGTATAAAGCGAGAGAAAAAAATATACATTTTTTCCTATACACTTATAATTATACAATTTACACACATTTTACTTTGATTCAATTGTATGCAAAGAAAATTTTATAAAAATATTGCAGCGATATAAGTAGCGAATTAAATAATTGCGCATTATTCAATTGCAAGAAATAGGATAGCGAATTATATAATTGCAGCAAAATAGGCCAGCGAATTCTACTATTTAGGCTAGCGAATCATATAATTGTATATGTATAGAGAGACTAGAGATTCATACAATTTAGGTCAGCTAATTATACAATTGTATATGTACATCGAATTATACAGTTATATGTTTGCTATGGAGCGCAATTATGCAAACTTTGCTATAGCATACAAATATGAATTTTTTGGTTGCTATATGTGAAAGCTGCCCTATAATTTATTTATATAAAAGAGAATTATAGGCCTATCTATGTGGCGCCACCATAAGAAAGAATTTCCTTATAAATTCAATTATTTTCAAAATTAGTCTACTTCTTTCGTGGAAAAATGTGACTTTTATGAAAAGTTTCGATTTTAATGAAGAGTTACTACTTTTATCATAAATTGTGATTTTTATGAAAAGTTTTGACTTATATGAAGAACTGACACTTCTATGAAAAGTTGTTACTTTTATGAAAGTTGCGACTTTAATTAAGAGTTTTGATTTTATAAAAATTGCGACTCTTATGATATATTGTGATCTTTCCAAAAGGGTTGCAACTTTTCCAGATAGTTGTAACATATCTGATAATGCTAAATAAACATTTTTTCACACTACCCTTTGTTGTCTACAAATAGAGGAATTTCGTCTCATTTTAAAATAACAAAAATTCTGATCTTCTTCTTCTACTTCCGAAAAATTAAATATGCATGTACTTTACTCTAGTACCACTTTTTTTCTGTCAGTAATTTGGTGAATAAAATCGTTCGATACTGAGATGATGTAATTCTTTCAATCTCTGTTGTTTAAGGGGAATAGTTTCTTTAGGAGACATTGTGCATTCAAAGGATTCAATTTTTTTCTTTCTATTTCATTCTATTTTGACATATCGTGGTATATTTTTTTACAGCTCATTAATTTATTCTCAAGATACTAATTGTTACATTTGACTACATGTTTTAAACTCTGTTGTTTATGCTTCTCCAAAGTTATTGTCTCCGGTTATTTGAATATATAAACATATATTACATATATTCATTTTCCAGAGAGTAATTGATGTACTTAGTTCCAAAAATTCATGTTTTGTTATTCTATATTAGATTCGATAACATAAAAGTACTATATATAAGCTCACATATTATCTATGTTTACATATATGAAATTTGTCACTTATGAATTGAACAAATTCATTATGCAAGTTCAAAAATTATAAGTGCTTTCACGCTCAAGCATAATTTCATTTTAAAATATGTTTAAAAAATTAAATTTCCTTCTGAGACAGATGTCACAATTGTATAATCTATGCAACGTAAATGTTGTCTTTTTATTACGAAATACCTTTTTATATACATTCTTATTTTCTTCTTTATTTTCCCTTTAATGTTGATTAGAGAAGAAATGATTTATTATTTGGTCAATTTTTCATTCATCATAGGTTCTTGAGTTATGTGACAATGACAAATCATCAAATTCATGTTAAAATATTGCTAATATTTTTTTAAGAACCTATTTTCCTATTTTTTTTAATGTATGATATTAACTGTAACGACCTGTTTAGTCGTTTTGAGCAGCAGATTTTTAATTCTGGAAAAACTGGCGGGGACTACGGGCACTGCGACGGACCGTCACAGTCACGACGGCCCGTCGAGGGTGTAGCGTGTCAGCACACTTAGAATTCTTCAAATTGGATATTAAAATCGACTCTCTGTAAATTGTGACGGACCTGCAGGACGTTCCGTCACATCCACGACGAACCGTCGTGAGCCCCCGTTGCAAAACACTTCAACTTTGAGAATTTGGTGCAAGAAACGAGTTTCTGACCGTCACGACGGAGGTGCAGGACGGACCGTCACAGGGGTGACGGGCCGTCGCAGACCACCTGGAATTTGGGAGGTTGCGACGGCCATCGTGACGGACCGTCGCAGCACGACGGCCCGTCACAGGCTGCGCAATCCCAGGCAGTTTAGGATTTCTCCACACGTTTTAAGGGTCGTTTTGACTATTCTTTCCTTAATTATAAAGATTGAGGGTTAACATTAATAAGTCTAATTACTTAGGGGTTAAAAGGGGTAACCTCAAGTTAATTAGTGGGGTTTATTTGTCCTTTTTCACACTTAATTATTTGGTAATTAGGGTAAAGGAAAGAGGGTTTTGAATAAAACAAAAGAGAAAGAACAAGAGTGAAAAAGAGAGAAACGAATTGAGGGAGATTGGACGAGAAGAAGAAAGCTTGGGAATTCCTTGTTGATTTCAATTCTTCGGTGGAGGTAGGTTATGGTTTATATTACGATACTCGTAGTGAACTCTTAATAGTGAATAATATGTTGATGATATTGTAAACCTGTCTATATGCTTAATTGTATGCTTGCATGAACATGATTATGTGATGTTGATAAAAACAAGCATGATGAAAAATATTGAATCCCAAATCTTGAAAGAAACTTTAATCTATGATATTAATGATGATGCCTTGGTATAAAGAAGGCTTGACGAATTAAAGTAATGGGATTGATGATGCCTTGGTATAGAGAAGGCTTGATGAACGGATAGAATGAATTTAGTGGATCGGAGTGTCACGTTCCGACACATAGTATTAGTGGATCGGAGTGTCACGTTCCGACAATAGTATTAGTGGATCGGAGTGTCACGTTCCGACACATAGTATTAGTGGGACGGGTGTCACGAACCGACACGTAGATATAGGGGATCGGAGTGTCACGTACCGACACATATAGGGGATCGGAGTGTCACGTTCCGACACATATAGGGGATCGGAGTGTCACGTTCCGACACATATAGGGGATCGGAGTGTCACGTTCCGACACATAGTGGTAGGGGATCGGAGTGTCACGTACCGACACAAGAGGAAGAAAGATAATGAATCTTGAAAGATGTTAATATACTCAACATAATGAACTTAATTCCCAAATGAGTATGGTATTGAGGCTTGAGTCCTCACGGATGAACTTGATGGTATTTATTGACGATTATAATACTTGTTGTTGCTACATGTTGAGTTTATAGTTGATTTATAATATTACTTGATATATATTGTCTTCTATTTGAGTTAACCGATGATATCTACTCAGTACGTGTGGTTGTACTGACCCCCTACTTTTATGTTTTCCCCTTGTTATTTGTGTTATGCAGCAAACGTTCCGTCAACTTCGACTCAGCAGTAGATCAAGCCAGTCTTCACTCCATCGGAAATTCAGGGTGAGCTAATGCGTCTAGCTTGACTGGGTCTCCTTCTTCAAGTCTTGATGCCTTGAACTTCCGGCATGGACTAGCTTTTTAGTTTTGTTCTTAGACAGTTTTAGTTTAGAAATTTGAGATAGATGTTCTTGTGATGATGACTTCCAGATTTTGGAATATTAATAATAGTTGAGTTGTTAATTATGAGTTTAAGTCTTCCGCATTATTTATGTTGATATTATATTGAAATGTTAAGATTTAGATGGGTTGGTTCGCTCACATAGGAGGGTAAATGTGGGTGCCAGTCGCGTCCCCGATTTGGGTCGTGACAGACTTGGTATCAGAGCATTAGGTTCATTGGTCTCATCACACAAGAACAGGTCTAGTAGAGTCTTAAGGAACGGTAGGGGGACGCCTTTACTTTTCTTTGAGAGGCTATAAGACTTAGGAAAATTCCATTCTTTCATTCTTTCTTTCGTGCTACTACTTGAGTCCAATTGGTATCTAGGTGATACAAATTGGTATCTGACCATCTTCATTCTATTTCGCAGATGGTTAGAACTAGAGCAACGACCGCACCAGCAGCGACAACGGAAAGACAGGAAACTACTGAGCCAGCCACTGGGGCTGTGGCTCGAGGAAGGGTAACGGCAAGAGGCCGTGGAAGAGGTCGTGGGAGGACGTCCTCTAGAGGGAGAGGACGAGCCCCTAGCCCATCTGATACTAGGGCAGTGACTCCTCCACTGACCGAGGAGGTGATAAGAGAGGGTGAGGAAGGGGAGAATGAACAAGGGCAGAATGAGGAAATGCCACCCCAACCTACCCCAGAGATGATCAACCAAGTACTGCTTATCTTAGCGGGTTGTCTGATCAGGGTCAAGCGCCTCCAGTGGTTTCTGCACCAACACCTCCGGTTTCAGAGATACGACATGCGGCTACTATGGCTCCCCGCATGGATGCACCATTGGAGATAGGCACATTTCCACGTCTGACTACTGGGCCTATCATGAAAACGATCAACATGAACTTTTTAAGTTCTTGAAATTGAAACCTCCAGTTTCAAGGGTGCAGAATCTGAAGATGCTTATGATTTTCTGGTTGATTGTCATGAGCTACTACACAAGATGGGGATAGTAGAGAGGTTTGGTGTCGAGTTCGTGAGCTATCAGTTCCAAGGTAACGCCAAAATGTGGTGTCGTTCACATGTTGAGTGTCAACAAACAGAGGGCACCACCTATGACTTGGGAATCATTCTCTACCCTGTTTATGGAGAAGTATATCCAAGGACCTTGAGAGATAGAAAGAGGGATGAGTTCTTGAGTCTTGAACAAGGAAGGATGACAGTAAACGCGTATGAGGCTAAATTTTGCGCACTATCCAGATATGCCACCCAACTTTGTTTCAGTCCACAAGAACGGATCCGCCGTTTTGTGAAGGGGTTGAGGTCAGAATTGCGGATTTCAGCCTTACAGATAGCGGCAACGGCGACATCCTTCCAAGAGGTGGTAGACTTTGTGATAGAGGTGGAAGGAGTGAAACCAGACGACTTCACCACGACATCGACATCAAAAAGGTTTCGAAGGGGAGGTGAGTTTAATGGTTCTTATTCTAGAGGACAGAACTCCGGAGGTCACTCAGTTCGACCAATACAGTCTTCACTACAGACTGTAGTTGGGGGTCCACCTCAGAACGGTCAACACTACTCCGGAGAGACCTATGCCCGACTCCAGAGAGTGCTATGGATGTGGGGAGATTGGACATATTAGGAGGAATTGTCCAAAACAGAGTTACAGAGCCTCACTAGCTAGAGGTAGGGTGGTCATGGTAGAGGCCGTTTTTCTGGAGGACGTGGTGGTCGAGGTAATGGCGGTCACCAAAACGGCAGAGGTGATGGGCAAAACGGAGCCACTACTACACAACATGGTAGGGGCAACAGACAGACAAATAATGGGGCCCATTGTTATGCTTTCCCTGGGAGATCTGAAGCGGAGGCGTCTGATGCTGTTATCACAGGTAATCTCTTGGTTTGTGATTGCATGGCATCTGTATTATTTGACCCTGGCTCCACGTTTTCATATGTATCTTCCTCATTTGCTAATGGTCTAAATTTACATTGTGAATTACTTGACATGCCTATTCGTGTTTCTACTCCGGTGGGTGAGTCTGTGATAGTTGAAAAGGTCTATAGGTCTTGTTTGGTGAATTTTGTGGGGAGCAACACTTATGTAGACTTGGTTATTTTAGAAATGGGTGACGGTGATTCGATGTAATTCTGGGTATGACTTGGCTTTCTCCCAATTTTGCGATTTTGGATTGTAATGCTAAAACGGTAACGTTAGCCAAGCCTGGGGCAGATCCGTTAGTGTGGGAGGGTGACTACACTCCCAATCCGGTGCGTATCATCTCCTTATTCGTGCTCAGAAGATGGTTAGTAAGGGTTGTCTAGCTTTCTTGGCACATCTCAAGGATGACACTACCCAAGTACCTTCGATCGAGTCGGTTTCAGTGGTCTGTGAGTTTTTGGATGTGTTCCCTGTAGATCTTCCGGTATGCCACCAGATAGGGATATAGACTTCTGCATTGATTTGGAACCCGGTACTCGACCCATTTCTATACCCCCGTATAGAATGGCTCCCGCCGAAATTAAGAGAGTTAAAGGCACAACTTCAAGAGTGTTGAGCAAAGGCTTCATTAGACCAAGTGCATCTCCTTGGGGTGCTCCGGTGCTATTTGTGAAGAAGAAGGATGGGAGTTTCCGAATGTGCATAGATTACCGACAGTTGAACAAAGTAACTATTAAGAACAAGTACCCATTCCTCGCATTGATGATTTGTTCGATCAGTTACAAGGTGCTTGTGTTTTCTCAAAGATCGACTTGAGATCCGGTTATCACCAATTGAAAATACGAGCAACGGATGTTCCAAAGACTGCTTTTCGAACTAGGTATGGGCATTATGAATTTGTGGTAATGTCATTTGGTCTTACGAATGCCCCTGCTGCCTTCATGAGCTTGATGAACGGGATTTTCAAGCCATACTTGGACCTCTTTGTGATTGTGTTTATTGATGATATACTGATATACTCCAAAAGTAAGAAGGAACATGAGGAGCATTTGAAAATGGTGTTAGAGTTGTTGAGAAAGAAAAAAGCTTTATGCGAAATTCTCCAAGTGTGAGTTTTGGCTAGATTCAGTGTCCTTCTTGGGGCACGTGGTTTCTAAGGATGGAGTGATGGTAGATCCTTCTAAGATTGAAACAGTGAAAAATTGGGTAAGACCCACTAATGTGTCAGAAATACGGAGTTTTGTTGGGTTAGCTAGCTACTACCGTCGATTCGTCAAGGGATTCTCTTCTATTGCTTCCCAATTGACGAACTTGACTAAGCAAAACGTCCCATTTGTATGGTCGGACGAGTGTGAGGAAAGCTTTCAGAAACTCAAGACTTTGTTGACTACCGCGCCTATCCTTACCTTGCCGGTAGAGGGTAAGAACTTCATTGTCTATTGTGATTGCATCCTATTCGGGTTTGGGTGTGCAGTGCTAATGCAAGAGAAGAACGTGATCGCTATGCTTCAAGACAATTAAAAGTGCATGAACGTAACTATCCAACTCATGATTGGAATTGGCCGCGGTAGTATTTGCACTAAAGCAATGGAGACACTACTTGTATGGGGTTAAGTGTGAAGTCTACACGGACCATCGTAGCCTACAGTATGTATTCACTCAGAAAGACTTGAACTTGAGACAGAGGAGATGGATGGAACTACTGAAGGACTACGACATCACTATCTTGTATCATCGGGAAAAGCAAATGTTGTGGCAGATGCTTTGAGTAGGAAGGCCGGAAGCATGGGAAGTCTAGCTCATTTGCAAGCTTCTAGACGCCCATTGGCTAGAGAGGTGCAGATTCTGGCTAATGACCTTATGAGGTTAGAAATAAATGAGAAGGGAGGATTGTTAGCTTGTGTAGAGGCAAAATCTTCTTTTCTTGATCAGGTTAAGGGGAAACAGTTTGATGATGAGAAGCTAAGTCGAATCCGAGATAAAGTGTTGCAAGGAGAGGCTAAAGAGGCAATAATCGATGGGGAAGGGTGTTTTGAGGATTAAGGGAAGGGTATGTGTACCCCGCATCGATGATTTGATCACCACTATTCTGACAGAGGCTCATAGTTCCGGATATTCTATACATCCTGGTGCAACCAAGATGTATCGCGATCTAAAGCAACACTTCTGGTGGAGTAGAATGAAGCGTGATATTGTTGAGTTTGTTTCCAAATGTCCAAATTGTCAACAAGTAAAGTATGAACACCAGAGGCCCGGAGGAACACTTCAGAGAATGCCCATTCCTGAATGGAAATGGGAGAGAATCGCAATGGACTTTGTGGTTGGTCTTCCAAAGACAATGGGTAAGTATGACTCCATTTGGGTGATTGTTGATAGGTTAACTAAGTCTGCTCACTTCATTCCGGTCAAGGTGACCTACAATGCAGAGAAGTTGGCCAAAATCTACATCTCAGAGATCGTTCGGTTGCATGGAGTTCCACTCTCCATCATATCGGATAGAGGTACGCAGTTTACCTCTAAGTTTTGGAGGACACTACATGCTGAATTAGGCACTAGGTTGGACCTTAGCACTGCATTTCACCCTCAGACCGATGGTCAGTCTGAGCGAACGATTCAAGTGTTGGAGGATATGCTTCGTGCATGTGTGATAGAGTTTGGTGGCCATTGGGATAGCTTCTTACCGTTGGTAGAGTTTTCATACAATAATAGCTATCACTCCAGTATTGACATGGCTCCATTTGAAGCATTGTATGGGAGGAGGTGTAGATCTCCCATTGGTTGGTTTGACGCCTTTGAAGTTAGACCGTGGGGGACTGATCTGTTGAGAGATTCTATGGAGAAGGTAAAAGCTATTCAAGAAAAGCTTTTGGCGGCTCAGAGTAGACAAAAGGAGTATGCGGACCGAAAGGTTAGAGACTTGGAGTTCATGGAAGGTGAACAAGTCTTGTTGAAGGTGTCGCCCATGAAAGGGGTGATGCGGTTTGGAAAAAGAGGTAAGCTAAGTCCAAGGTATATTGGACCATTTGAAGTGCTTAAGAGAATAGGGGAGGTGTCTTATGAATTAGCCTTGCCCCAGGGCTGTCCGGAGTGCATCCGGTGTTTCATGTATCCATGTTGAAGAGATACCACGGAGATGGAAACTACATTATCCGTTGGGATTCAGTTTTGTTGGATGAGAACTTGACTTATGAAGAGGAACCGGTTGCTATATTAGATAGAGAAGTTCGCAAGTTAAGGTCGAGAGAGATTGCATCATCAAAGTGGCAATGGAAGAATCGACCGGTTGAAGAGGCTACTTGGGAGAAGGAGGCAGATATGCAAGAAAAATACCCACATCTGTTTACAGATTCAGGTACTCCTCTTCGCCATTGTTTCCTTCTTTTGATCGTTCGGGGACGAACGATGGGTAAATTGGTATCTATTGTAACGACCTGTTTAGTCGTTTTGAGCAGCAGATTTTTAATTCTGGAAAAAACTGGCGGGGACTACGGGCACTGCGACGGACCGTCACAGTCACGACGGCCCGTCGAGGGTGTGTTTGTAGCGTGTCAGCACACTTAGAATTCTTCAAATTGGATATTAAAATCGACTCTCTGTAAATTGTGACGGACCTGCAGGACGTTCCGTCACATCCACGACGAACCGTCGTGAGCCCCCGTTGCAAAACACTTCAACTTTTGAGAATTTGGTGCAAGAAACGAGTTTCTGACCGTCACGACGGAGGTGCAGGACGGACCGTCACAGGGGTGACGGGCCGTCGCAGACCACCTGGAATTTGGGAGGTTGCGACGGCCATCGTGACGGACCGTCGCAGGCACGACGGCCCGTCACAGGCTGCGCAATCCCAGGCAGTTTAGGATTTCTCCACACGTTTTAAGGGTCGTTTTTGACTATTCTTTCCTTAATTATAAAGATTGAGGGTTAACATTAATAAGTCTAATTACTTAGGGGTTAAAAGGGGTAACCTCAAGTTAATTAGTGGGGTTATTTGTCCTTTTTCACACTTAATTATTTGGTAATTAGGGTAAAGGAAAGAGGGTTTTGAATAAAACAAAAGAGAAAGAACAAGAGAGAAAAAGAGAGAAACGAATTGAGGGAGATTGGACGAGAAGAAGAAAGCTTGGGAATTCCTTGTTGATTTCAATTCTTCGGTGGAGGTAGGTTATGGTTTATATTACGATACTCGTAGTGAACTCTTAATAGTGAATAATATGTGTTGATGATATTGTAAACCTGTCTATATGCTTAATTGTATGCTTGCATGAACATGATTATGTGATGTTGATAAAACAAGCATGATGAAAAATATTGAATCCCAAATCTTGAAAGAAACTTTAATCTATGATATTAATGATGATGCCTTGGTATAAAAGAAGGCTTGACGAATTAAAGTAATGGGATTGATGATGCCTTGGTATAGAGAAGGCTTGATGAACGGATAGAATGAATTTAGTGGATCGGAGTGTCACGTTCCGACACATAGTATTAGTGGATCGGAGTGTCACGTTCCGACACATAGTATTAGTGGATCGGGAGTGTCACGTTCGACACATAGTATTAGTGGGACGGGTGTCACGAACCGACACGTAGATATAGGGGATCGGAGTGTCACGTACGACACATATAGGGGATCGGAGTATCACGTTCCGACACATATAGGGGATCGGAGTGTCACGTTCGACACATATAGGGGATCGGAGTGTCACGTTCCGACACATAGTGGTAGGGGATCGGAGTGTCACGTACCGACACAAGAGGAAGAAAGATAATGAATCTTGAAAGATGTTAATATACTCAACATAATGAACTTAATTCCCAAATGAGTATGGTATTGAGGCTTGAGTCCTCACGGATGAACTTGATGGTATTTATTGACGATTATAATACTTGTTGTTGCTACATGTTGAGTTTATAGTTGATTTATAATATTACTTGATATATATTTCTATTTTGAGTTAACCGATGATATCTACTCAGTACGTGTGGTTGTACTGACCCCCTACTTTTATGTTTTCCCCTTGTTATTTGTGTTATGCAGCAAACGTTCCGTCAACTTCGACTCAGCAGTAGATCAAGCCAGTCTTCACTCCATCGGAAATTCAGGGTGAGCTAATGCGTCTAGCTTGGACTGGGTCTCCTTCTTCAAGTCTTGATGCCTTGAACTTCCGGCATGGACTAGCTTTTTAGTATTTTGTTCTTAGACAGTTTTAGTTTAGAAATTTGAGATAGATGTTCTTGTGATGATGACTTCCAGATTTTGGGAATATTAATAATAGTTGAGTTGTTTATTATGAGTTTAAGTCTTCCGCATTATTTATGTTGATATTATATTGAAATGTTAAGATTTAGATGGGTTGGTTCGCTCACATAGGAGGGTAAATGTGGGTGCCAGTCGCGTCCCCGATTTGGGTCGTGACATTAACAAAAATTATTTACAAGTTCAATGAAATTATTAATTAGTTATGACCGCGCGAAGCGGGCTGAAAAATTACATGGCCATGATATAATAGTTGGAGGCTCTTGCTAAGGTGAGCAGAAGTTGGTAATTTTTTAAAAAATGGAATTTTATGCAGTTTCATTCTCTTGTTCAATTTTGTATTTTGAGATTTTGTTTTAATAAATTGAAACTCATACCTAGGCTTGATTATAGGAAATATGATACTTAAAATATTAATTGGCATCATTGAGTATAGATTTTAGTGGGGTTTTGTGTTTGAACTAGCTATATAATGATACGTGTGCTTACGAATATTGTACAGTTGATAGATTGTAAACTTTCAAGATATTGAGAAAAGGGAAAGCGTTGGAGAACTTTGGTGAACTTAAAATTTTCGGTAGATGTAGGTTATGGTTTATTCTATATAATAGATTGACTTTTAATATTGATTGAAAGTCGTTGAGTGGTATCATGGTGTTTTATATGAAATTGGTTGTTGTGAGAGCATTCAAATACTTTTGTTCAACTTGAATTAACATTCTAAGTAAGCATTGTGAGCTTGAATCTTATTTGATTATGGCTAATCAATGTTTTAAACTTGAAGTGCACATTTGAACATTGCATGGGTAATTGAACCTAGTATGCATGTATGTTGAGTCTTGAGTAGCACTATTTGCAGACGTCTCTGTTGAACTGATTGATTTTGTGTTTTTCTTGAGGGAAAGCAAAGGTTTAAGTTGGGGGTGTTGACGAGCCAGGGTTTTGACTCATTTAAGGTTTAATATACAGAGTATTAGTTCTGCAATGCTTATTTTATTCTCAAAAGTGATGTTAAAATGCTATTTTGCAGCAATGAGGGCAAAGGAGCAAGGTACAGACATATCAGGTAAAGAGGAGTGAAATGTGGAAAAAGGTGAAGAAAAGCAAGGTTGGAAATGACACTCGCCAAAACCACTCGCTGACTCGCTAGGTGGATCTTCAACTAGCCAAAAGCTACAGCTTGCCAGACCATGGAAAAGACAAACTCAGCGAGAGAATGGATACTTCAACAACTCTCCAAATGGATCGGTGATACTAAATTTTATTACCTAAACTTACAACAAAGAGTAGATGAAGATCCACACCAAGAAATAAATGGAAAAGAGCTCTCTCCGCATCACTATCTAGGTCAGCAAAGCCCGACTTATTTCATTGAGTTTCTCGAAACTTGAAATTCTAAAAACGTACCAATGAAATTTCAAAAAGAATAAAAAGGAGTTCAGGAGATTTTGAAAGTTCCGGGTTTTTTATTCTTAAAAGTTTAAATATTGATCTTCATCTTTTTTAGTAGAGATTTAGGTATTTGATTTTGAATTCAATTTGAGCACTTTGAAGACTTGTGGATTGTTTCCTAAGTTGATGGAAAACATAGTTGGTAATGATTTTGTAAGACCCCGAAATCGAAACAGGATGCACTAGAGCTTCACATGTGTTTTATGAGTTCATAACTTGTTGATTTAATGTTAAAGTGAGTTTATAGGTTAGTTTGGTTGTATTTGAGGTCAAACGTCAAGGAACGACCAAGACATTCGAAAGCTGGTCATGTGTGTGCTAGTGTGTTCTAGTGTTGTATGGTTGAATTTAGTTTGTTGTATGAGGTCTAAGTCATGTGGATATGACTCATCTTAGTGTATGATCGAGTTTAGGGGCTCAAAGTCCGAGTAAAACTTCACAAGGACCTACTAGGGGGCCTTGAGGAGGACCCCATCTCTTCGCCAAGAAGCGGCAAGGCATCTTGAATTACGACCCCAAACCATAGTGCGTCAAGTCACCGACGGCTCGTGGGTCTTGGGCGTGAACCAGGCCTGTAAAAAGCCTACAAGTGTTGAGCCTCAGACCAGAATCAAGGACCCCAATGATGGGCGTGGACCAGACCACAAACAGTGGTCTGGTGGGCGTGGAAGGCACCTGCAAACTTGTAACTTTCTTGGCCAAGCCAAGGGTTGTTTGGTAAAACCAACCCTTGGCTAATTTTCATGATCCAAGAGTATGCCCTAGATGAAATGGTAATCTCGAATCACCACACAATGTACTTGACCTCTCGGAGGTCTTGTACAATCCCTTAGACATCATTCATTGCATAATCATATATGAAAAGTAGTGAGAAATTAAAACTTTTCACAATATTTTCAGAAAGAACACTTTTATAGAAAACATACGAAACTGCCAAATCTCATTTTTGTCATCTTAGACATGTTAATATCTGGGTCACATCCCATAACACACCAGTATAGGAAAATATCTAAGTCTATTACAATATGCTTGAATAAGAAAAATAAACAATTGAGGACATACCAACACTTGCTATATAGAATGCTAGTATCAAAGATTTAGTTCGATGACTCCTCTCAAATACCACCTACACCTTTAGAGAGAAGACAATATATGAAATTAGTACTTTAGAATGCACTAAGTATAGTGTAATACAATAAAATAATGCGAAAAGGACATTTATGTAAAACATGCTCTTTCGAAGAAAACATGATAACATAATCACATTCAACATAACTTTCAGATGAAAATCATATTACAAGTAATCCACATAATACCAATATTTACAGTTCAAGAAATATAAACATATAACACTCCTATAAAAGGTTACTCTATGATTCACTTGAGTAAAACACAAAGAGACCGCCAATACACCTTCTTAAAGTCTACTTAGGCAACCCTCAAAGCTACCCTAGATAGAATACATTTGTTCAACCTACATTAACTCAAGTCATGATCATTCATTAAGTCAATTAAGATTCATTTAAACATTTAGGAGACTTTACTTAATGTTCTTAGAAAGACCAAGGGAACCTAACCCTAGCACCTTCAAAACCTACTCGTGCCATGTTTATAGCATTCCATTCTACTACCTAAACGTTGTAGTACTTGTTCAATACTAGAATATATCCCACATGATAAGAATAGGCAATGACCGACTTAGATCATACTATCTAGGCATCAGAGTCTTTCCTACTCAGTTGGAGGGTGTTTTACTTGTCAATGGTAGAAATAAGACACATCCCATGTAGGAACATGGTTAAGAAATATCAAGCGTTTCTTTGTACTCTAGTCTCAACTTAAGAAGAGTTACTCCCCAAACATACTCACTCGCTGCTAGAATTTGTTCTCAAAGAATAATTCAATTAAAAGGTCATATGAAGAGGTACCATATTTTAGTCACTACCAAATCACAATACACCTCACCAAGTATGATTCCACTATGGCTGCGGCTCAATGGTTAATTAGGATAGATCAAAAGACCTGTAGAATTCATAATAGACTCAAACTTCTGGACTCGACTTAAACTTAGTAAATTAATTACACAGGAACTCAAAAGGGGAGTGACATACTTAACTTGATTTATACGAATGACTCAAAGTTGATTAGAGTGTGATCCATGTTAGAAAAAGGTTGCTTGATAAGTATATAACGAACAGAATAGAGAACAAGATTCAGTATTGATTTTAAATAATATTTGGAAAACTTCCTACAAAGAATGAGTGGCTTAACAATTCCCTTGAAAATAACTTAATGATTCTCCAAAATTCTAGCTTTAATCATAGGACAATAATTCGGCAGAGGATAACTTTATAATCAAACATACTTCACAATTAAAAAAAGTACGAGAATGATACGATACAATCAACAAATAACATCAGCTGACATTCCAATGCCCTTCAGAGGATTTTTCTAGCAATAGAATTGCAAAAGTAACTCTTTCATGACTTGTAAGTCGTTAGAATTCGTGCAATATGAAAAAAAGAATATTTTTGCCTTAACATACCTTGACAACGCATCCCCAAGGTACCACTAACTTCATCTACGCGCGTCCTTTGGCAAACTTATGGGTTGGCACAATTTGAAACCCACAAAATGAAAGAACCACAAAACTAGCGGTATATGGATGGTATTTAATTGGGGAATAGGTCGCACCTTGTGAATCCTCAATTGTATATATACAAAATTTGTCTGCTTATACGAAAGGAATTATGTAGAAACTCTTAATGCCATGGTAAGGAAAAAGAAATTGTATCACCACCGCATGGAATCACTTACACACGTACTCCAACTTACAAATAAATGGTTCACTTTTGTTCTAACTCACACTAATGGATGGTTAAAGAAAACAAGCACTTCATCATATGCAAATTTTTATATATAAAAAGAGGAAAAAGATCTGGCAGGATTAATATTAAAAAAAGAGTTGTCTACATATTGCATATTCATACTACACATAATAATTAAATAATATACTAAGGTGGCGAGTGGAAGCATCCCATAATTTAAAACAAAATCTGTCCAACCCACCTTACCTAAACGTGGAGCCGTCAAAGCCATTCAAATCTTTTTCTCATTACTAAGCATTCGGGCATTGTGTAGGCTCATGATAATAGATATATAAAAGTTATTTGGATATCTCTTAATTACTAGAAAATTATTTCAAATAAAATCTATCACCTACAATAATAATTTCCTCACATAACTAGACTTACTATTTCCATTAAAATATTCATAAATTAGGAAATTCCTTTAAAATAATACATGCGTAAATATAGTGTGACAAAAACAGTTTTTATCGATATTTAATACATTTTCTTTAAAGGTAATAAATTTTTTTTTTTTAAAATTCCAATGTACGATGTAATAAAATCGCACACAGTACTACAGTCACTACAAGAAAAAAGGCATTTCCCAACAATTATTTTTGTTGCTATATATAGGATGTTGAAAACATTATTTTTGGCAACAATATAAAAGTTGTTGCAATAATCGCTCATGCGAAAAGCTTTTGCAACAACAAAATATATTGATGTCAAATCAAACTTATTGCAACCAAAATAATTGTTGCCTTACATTACTACATTTGTTGCTTATAAAAACTTTTGCGACAAAATTTAGTGTTGCCACAAATTAATTTTTTTACCAACAAGATTAGTTGTTGTAAAAAAAAGACAAAAAGTTAGTAATGTGTTAGGAAGGGTTTTAGCAACAATAATTTTGTTGCAATAAATATAGTTATCTATACATTTAGCAACACTTTGTGAGTTGTTGCTACATAAATAATACACATTTTCTTTTTGTAAATCTTATACAAATATTTCCTACACTTTTAGCAATAATTTGTGAATAACCTCTATATACACAATACACGTTTCTTTTAGAAACTTTTCACAAATATTAATATTAAGAATAATATAAATTTAAAAAGGTCAATATGTTGAAGATTGATATCCAAAGAACTAAATACTTCTAGATGTGTTTGTACTTTTAGTAGAAAACAATAAGCAGACATTAGTTATATTCTAATCCTACTAGCTAGTTATAACTTTTGAATAGTACGATCTTCAAGTAGTACTTGTATTGAAGAAATGATTCAATTATGCATGTTCATCCTGCAAATAAAAGATAAATATAATTATAATTATATAAAGCAAACTATAAAATACACAAATATAAATCTAAAAAAAAAACAGAGATATTCACATAAATGCACTCAATAATACACCCAAACACACTTTAATATCATGATAAATCTCCTTAGTTTCCTTAATTATTTCAATTAAAAATGTCCAAAATCGGAGACTCTTTATAAGTTGTATAAATAAGAGAGCGAGATTTTTCAGATTTGGCAAAGAACCATCTGTTCACTTCCTTAAACCCCAAGCATGTCACATAAAAATCAAATAAACTTTATAAATTGTAAAGGGAAGAGAGTGAGATTTTCCAGATTTGGCAAAGGATCATCTGTTCACTTCCTTCAACCCAAGAATTTCACATAACAAAAGGAAGTCAAAATTAATCTTAATCTCCTTTAGTAATAAATTTTTTAACAGTTTTCATATTCCAAAAAACTTCCTTTTTCACTTCTTATCAAAACTGACCAAGAGCATTGATTGAGTTTAAAAAGAGAAAATAGCTAAATGTAAAACCCTAAGAACAACTCTCTATGTGTAGGAATTTTAATAACTCTTGTTGTTCATAATCAACTTCTTATAGGCATACTACTCTCCAAATCAGATGCAAACAATATCTCATCAAAAGAAGTCGAAGATAAAAATCCACCATATTTATTATTTCAAAGCTAGAGAATTTCTCAAAAATTCCTTGGTCTATACTACTCCAAATAAGATTAAGGCATATTTATAGCCTCATATTTGCAAAATTGTGCATTCCTATGACCCATAATGAAACCTTGTTTATCACGATCATGCAATTGCAAATTACAAAGATTACCAATATCTCATAAATCTTTCAACTAATTGCAATTTTCTAGTATTGAATATTGTAATTAACATAAACTATGGATGGGAGAAGGCAGTGTAGTATGACTCAACTCTTAGAGCTGGAAATGTGAAACAAGAGATATTTAGCAAACATACCTCACTTGATTTCTTCTTTTCAGTCTCTACAATATTTGCCTCAAGTGATGATTTTTCACTCGAAAGCCTCTTTTTTGTTTCTTCTGCTATACACAACATTCAACGAGCTTTCAGCTCTTCATGGATCTTTTCAAAGACCTGTAATTAGTGAAGTCACATGAGTTTGTATTTTATGGATACTATTCTGAACAAAATATAAAGTCCAAATAAAAGTTTTTAGCATTACCTGATTATTTGCGTCAATCAATTCTTTCGGAGTAGTTTTCTTTGAACCTTGAGAACTCAACTTTGGAAGCAACATTTCTAAGTTTCACTTCTCTGTTAGGGAAAACTATAAATTAAATAATGGAGCAGTAAAATGAATGATTGTTCCCTTTATAAATCAAATTTAATCACATTTAAATAATACCTTAAGCTCTACATCTTTTTCATAGCACATTGTATTGAATTTATCACATTCATAAAGAGTCATTTCAAAGTTTTGCTTCTCAATATTCATGACGTCTTTCAAGTTATCCAACTCTTTCTGCATCTGTGATTCTTGATTTTTCTTTACATGTGAATCTTGCTGCAATTGCTCATCAATAGAAAGATTATAAGCATTAACTAAATATATATCAAAATTGAGTTTATTTGATTTAATTAAAATGATTGATGGATATGCATAGAGATACAACTAACATAAGGAGATGAATTACTAGCCCAAACAAAAGTTTTACTAATACCTACTAAATACTCATAATAGTGACATTTACTAAAAAGATAAATAATTTAAATAAAAGTTACTTAGCCATTATTTATTCATTAGACATGCAGAACTTGTCTCAATAGAAGTAGTTGAAGTTGTAATGATATTGAAAATTGAAGCAGGAAGGTCATTATGTTAAATATGGTACAAATTAATAACTTAGTATGTGGATAAAAGAAGAACCGAGCGAGAAAGAGGTGAATAAGTATAGTGAGAGTTAAAAAATTATGTAGAGATGAAACATCTACTAATTTAGCGATGTGTACTATAAATAAATACCTTGGGATTCTTCAAATGAGATACTAGCGCCATCATGCTCTCTTTTAACAATACTTGGTCATGCATTAAAAGAAATTCCATTACTTCTCAGTTCTTTCGCTCCTCTTAAAGTGATTCATAGCTTCCATTAGTTTGATCTCTACACTCTCTTGTTTATAACGTTCTTCTTCTGCTTCCTTTTGTTGTGCTTGATGTTGTTCTTGAATTTCATTTCTAAATATTCTACTTTCTGACATAATTCAAGATCCTTGACCAAAAATGTACTTTGATTTTTCTCTTATTATTTGCACAAATGCATCATTAATAATAGGATCCACATCGGTACCCTCTTCAATTTCATGAATTTCTTCAGCAATAACGTCTTTCACTTTGTCCTACAAAAAATGTTATACAAAATTTAATTCTCCATATATTTTAAACAAACTCACTCTATTAATTGAGGTTAAATAAAAAGTACATTGACTTTAGCAAAAGCACTAGTAACCCATTGCCCATTTGGCTTCATGTGAGTTATTTCCCATTTTTTTTAAAAATTTGGCTCTTTTCCAGTGGTTGAATAGCTTTTGTCAAAACAAATGAAATTATGTTATTGTTCAAATTGTAAGAATAATCGATCAAAAGAAAAATATATATCCCATCGCTTCATAAGACACCGCTTGAAAAGTTTTTCTGCCGCAAATATGATTCACTTCTTGTTTTGCCTTGTTATTTTTCTTTCTTTCTTTATTTTATGCATTATTTTAAGTTTTAGAAATTTATTTTGATATGAATATATAAGAAGTAAAAAAGGCAACAATAAATATAAAATGTTTAAATTTTCACTTTTAACAACCTTAAATTCATTAGAGCTGAAGTAGTCTACCAAGAATTTCCATTCAGTTTCATTAACATCTATGGGTATATTTTGCAGACCCTCTTTTGTAGAAAATTTGTTGAAATTATCATGATGTCTTCTCCGACAATATCGATATAAATTTTTGCTGTTTGAAGAATGGTATCACAATTGAGTTGTATGTCCGGAAGCTGAAAGGTGTCCTGCAATAAAAATAGTATAAATAATTAATTCCTAGTGACAGTGGAGTTCCTGGTGTAAAGAACACCCTTAACCACATACTAATTGTCACGACCCAATTCGGGGACGCGACTGGCACCCACATTTACCCTCCTATGTGAGCGAACCAACCCATCTAAACCTTAACATTTTAATACAATATCATCAAAAGTAATGCGGAAGACTTAAACTCATTAATAAAAACAACTCAAAACTATTATTAATATTATCCCCAAAATCTGGAAGTCATCATCACAAAAACATCTATCTCAAATTGCTAAACTAAAACTGTCTAAGAAGCTAAAACAAATACTAGCTAGTCCATGCCGGAAGTTCAAGGCATCAAGACTTGAAGAAAGAGACCCAGTCCAAGCTAGACGCATTAGCTCACCCTGAATTTCCGATGGAGTGAAGACTGGCTTGATCTAGTGCTGAGTCGAAGTTGACGGAACGTTTGCTGCATTACACAAATAACAAAGAGGAAAACATAAAAGTAGGGGGTCAGTACAACCACACGTACTGAGTAGATATCATCGGCTAACTCAAAATAGGGAACAATATATATAAATAATAATGTAAATCAACTACAATACTCAACATGTAGCAGCAACAAGTACTTATCATTAACATTTTCCGTCAAGTTCACACATGAGGTCTCAAGCCTCAATACCATACTCATTTGGGAATTAAGTTCATTAGATTGAGTATATTCATTATCTTTCAAGATTCATTATCTTTCTTCCTCTTGTGTCGGTACGTGACACTCCGCTCCTCTAATTCTATCCTGGTGTCGGAACGTGACACTCCGATCCTCATATTCATTCTATACTGGTACCGGAACGTGGCACCCGATCCATATTCTATCCTGGTGTCGGAACGTGACACTCCGATCCTCATATTCTATCCTGGTGTCGGAACGTGACACTCCGATCCTCATATTCTATCCTGGTGTCGGAACGTGACACTCCGATCCTCATATTCATTCTATCTTGGTGTCGGAACGTGACACTTCGATCCTCATATTCTATCCTGGTGTCGGAACGTGACACTCCGATCCTCATATTCATTCTATCCTGGTACCGGAACGTGGAACCCGATCCCCTAATTCATCAAGCCTTCTTTTACATTAAGGCATCCTCATTCTCATTATATAATTTATCAAGCCTTCTTCATATTAAGGCATCATCAATCTTATTATATAATATATCAAGCGAATTAGGGTTCTTTCAAGATTTGGGATTCAATAGCTTCATCATGCTTGTTAATTCATCACAATTTCATAATCATAATCATGCAAGCATACAATTTAAGCACATAGACAGGTTTACAACATCATCAATACATATCATACACTATCAAGAGTTCACTACGATTATCGTAACATAAAAACCATAACCTACCTCCACCGAAGAATTGAATCAACAAGCTATCTTCTCAAAATCCTTGCTATCCTCTATGCCTCTTGATCGATCTATTTGCTCTCTCAATTCGTTTCTCTTTTCTCTCTTTTGTTTTCTTATGTTCAAACCCTCTTTCTTTTACCCTAATTAAACATATAATTAAGTGTGAAAAAGGACAATAAACCCCTTTAATTTACTTAAGGTTACCCCTTTTAACCCCTAAGTAATTAGACTTATTAATGTTAACCCTCAATCTTTATAATTAAAGAAAGAATAGTCAAAAACGACCCTTAAAACGTGTGGAGAAATCCTAAACTGCCTGGGATTGCGCAACTTGTGACGGGCCGTCGTGCCTGCGACGGTCCGTCACGCAGGTCGTCATAGCCTCCAAAAATTCCATCGTCACCACGGACACTGTGACGGTCCGTCACACATGTGACGGTCCGTCCTGCACGTCCGTCATGGCGGTCAGAAACTCGTTTCTTGTCCCAAATTCTCAAAAGTTGAAGTGTTTTGCAACGGGGGCTCATGACGGTTCGTCGTGGATGTGACGGCACGTCCTGCAGGTCGTCACAATTTACAGAGAGTCGATTTTCAGTACTCAATTTCAAAATTCTAAGTGCCATGGGACGACACCTCCTCGACGGCCGTCGTGACCACGACGGTCCGTCGGGACACACGTCGTCTCAGCCATTTTTCCCCGTAATTCAATCTGCTGCTCAAACGACTAAACAGGTCGTTACAATAGATACCAATTTACCCATCGTTCGTCCCCGAACGATCAAAAGAAGAAAAACAATGGCGAAAAGGAGTACCTGAATCTGTAAACAGATGTGGGTATTTTTTCTTGCATATCTGCCTCTTTTTCCCAAGTAGCTTCTTCAACCGGTCGATTCTTCCATTGCACTTTGACGGATGCAATCTCTCTCGACCTTAACTTGCGAACTTCTCTATCTAATATAGCAACCGGTTCCTCTTTATAAGTCAAGTTCTCATCCAACAAAACTGAATCCCAACGGATAATGTAGTTTCCATCTCCGTGGTATCTCTTCAACATGGATACATGAAACACCGGATGCACTCCGGACAGCTCTGGGGGCAAGGCTAATTCATAAGCCACCTCCCCTATTCTCTTAAGCACTTCAAATGGTCCAATATACCTTGGACTTAGTTTACCTCTTTTTTCCAAACCGCATCACCCCTTTCATGGGCGACACCTTCAACAGGACTTGTTCACCTTCCATGAACTCCAAGTCTCTAACCTTTCGGTCCGTATACTCCTTTTGTCTACTTTGAGCCGCCAAAAGCTTTTCTTGAATAGCTTTTACCTTCTCCATAGAATCTCTCAACAGATCAGTCCCCCACGGTCTAACTTCAAAGGCGTCAAACCAACCAATGGGAGATCTACACCTCCTCCCATACAATGCTTCAAATGGAGCCATGTCAATACTGGAGTGATAGCTATTATTGTATGAAAACTCTACCAACGGTAAGAAGCTATCCCAATGGCCACCAAACTCTATCACACACGCACGAAGCATATCCTCCAACACTTGAATCGTTCGCTCAGACTGACCGTCAGTCTGAGGGTGGAATGCCGTACTAAGGTCCAACCTAGTACCTAATTCTGCATGTAATGTTCTCCAAAACTTAGAAGTAAACTGCGTACCTCTATCTGATATGATTGAGAGTGGAACTCCATGCAACCGAACGATTTCTGAGATGTAGATTTTGGCTAACTTCTCTGCATTGTAGGTCACCTTGACCGGAATGAAATGAGCGGACTTAGTTAACCTATCAACAACCACCCAAATAGAGTCATACTTACTCAATGTCTTGGGAAGACCAACCATGAAGTCCATCGCGATTCTCTCCCACTTCCATTCAGGAATGGGCATTCTCTGAAGTGTTCCTCCGGGCCTTTGGTGTTCATACTTTACTTGTTGACAATTTGGACATTTGGCAACAAACTCAAAAATATCTCGCTTCATTCTACTCCACCAGAAGTGCTGCTTTAGGTCTCGGTACATCTTGGTTGCACCAGGATGTATAGAATATCCGGAACTATGAGCCTCTATCAGAATAGTGGTGATCAAATTATCAACGCGGGGTACACATACTCTTCCCTTAATCCTCAAAACACCTTCCCCATCGATTATTGCTTCCTTAGCCTCTCCTTGCAACACTTTATCTCGAATTCGCCTTAGTTTCTCATCATCAAACTGTTTCCCCTTAATCTGATCAAGGAAAGAGGATTTTGCCTCTACACAAGCTAACAATCCTCCTTTCTCGTTTATTTCTAACCTCATAAGGTCATTAGCCAAAATCTGCACTTCTCTAGCTAATGGGCGTCTAGAAGCTTGCAAATGAGCTAGACTTCCCATGCTTCCGGCCTTCCTACTCAAAGCATCTGCCACAAACATTTGCTTTTCCCGGATGATACAAGATAGTGATGTCGTAGTCTTCAGTAGTTCCATCCATCTCCTCTGTCTCAAGTTCAAGTCTTTCTGAGTGAATACATACTGTAGGCTACGATGGTCCGTGTAGACTTCACACTTAACCCCATACAAGTAGTGTCTCCATTGCTTTAGTGCAAACACTACCGCGGCCAATTCCAAGTCATGAGTTGGATAGTTACGTTCATGCACCTTTAATTGCCTCGAAGCATAAGCAATCACATTCTTCTCTTGCATTAGCACTGCACCCAAACCCGAATAGGATGCGTCACAATAGACAATGAAGTCCTTACCCTCTACCGGCAAGGTAAGGATAGGCGCGGTAGTCAACAAAGTCTTGAGTTTCTGAAAGCTCTCCTCACACTCATCCGACCATACAAATGGAACGTTTTGCTTAGTCAAGTTCGTCAATTGGGAAGCGATAGAAGAGAATCCCTTGACGAATCGGCGGTAGTAGCTAGCTAAACCCACAAAACTCCTTATTTCTGACACGTTTGTAGGTCTTACCCAATTCTTCACTGTCTCAATCTTGGATGGATCCACCATCACTCCATCCTTAGAAACCACGTGTCCCAAGAAGGACACTGAATCTAGCCAAAACTCACACTTGGAGAATTTCGCATAAAGCTTCTTCTTTCTCAACAACTCTAACACCATTTTCAAATGCTCCTCATGTTCCTTCTTACTCTTGGAGTATATCAGTATATCATCAATAAACACGATCACAAAGAGATCCAAATATGGCTTGAAAATCCCGTTCATCAAGCTCATGAAGGCAGCAGGGGCATTAGTAAGACCAAACGACATTACCACAAACTCATAATGCCCATACCTAGTTCGAAAAGCAGTCTTTGGCACATCCGTTGCTCGTATTTTCAGTTGGTGATAACCGGACCTCAAGTCAATTTTAGAGAAGACACAAGCACCTTGTAACTGATCGAACAAGTCATCAATGCGAGGAATGGGGTACTTGTTCTTAATAGTTACCTTGTTCAACTGTCGGTAATCTATGCACATTCGGAAACTCCCATCTTTCTTCTTCACAAACAAAACCGGAGCACCCCAAGGAGATGCACTTGGTCTAATAAAGCCTTTGCTCAACAACTCTTGAAGTTGAGCCTTTAATTCTCTTAACTCCGCGGGAGCCATTCTATAAGGGGGTATAGAAATGGGGCGAGTACCGGGTTCAAGATCGATACAGAAGTCAATATCCCTATCCGGTGGCATACCAGGAAGATCTGCAGGGAACACATCCAAAAATTCACGGACTACCGAAACTGACTCAATCGAAGGTACTTGGGTAGTGTCATCCCTAAGATGGGCCAAGAAAGCTAAACAACCCTTACTAACCATCTTCTGAGCACGAATAAATGAGATGATACGCACCGGATTGGAAGTGTAGTCACCCTCCCACACTAACGGATCTGCCCCAGGCTTGGCTAGCGTCACTGTTTTAGCATTACAATCCAGAATCGGAAAATTCGGAGAAAGCCAAGTCATACCCAGAATTACATCAAAGTCACCCATTTCTAAAATCACCAAGTCTACATAAGTGTTGCTCCCCACAAAATTCACCAAACAAGACCTATATACCCTTTCAACTATCACCAACTCACCCACCGGAGTAGAAACACGAATAGGTATGTCAAGTAATTCACAATGTAATTTTAGACCATTAGCAAATGAGGAAGATACATAAGAGAATGTGGATCCGGGATCAAATAATACAGATGCCATGCAATCACAAACCGAAAGATTACCTGTGATAACAGCATCAGACGCCTCCGCTTCAGATCTCCCAGGGAAAGCGTAGCAATGAGCCCCATTATTTGTCTGTCCGTTGCCCCTACCATGTTGTGTAGTAGTGGCTCCGTTTTGCCCATCACCTCTGCCATTTTGGTGACCACCATTACCTCGGCCACCACGCCCTCCAGAAAAACGGCCTCTACCATGACCGCCCCTACCTCTAGCTATCGGGGGTCTGTAACTCTGGTTTGGACAGTACCTCTTAATGTGTCCAATCTCTCCACACCCATAACATTCTCTGGGTTCATGCGTCGGCCTCTCAGAGAAGTGTTGACCGTTCTGAGGTGGACCCCCAACTACAGTCTGTAGTGAAGACTGAATTGGTCGACTTGCGTAACCTCCGGAGCTCTGTCCTCTAGAGTGAGAACCATTAAACTCACCTCCCCTTCGAAACCTCTTTGATGTAGACGTTGTGGTGAAGTCATCCGGTTTCACTCCTTCCACCTCTATCACAAAGTCTACCACCTCTTGGAAGGATGTTGCTGTTGCCGCTATCTGTAAGGCTGAAATCCGCAATTCTGACCTCAACCCCTTCACAAAACGGCGGATCCGTTCTTGTGGACTGAAACAGAGTTGGGTGGCGTATCTGGATAGTGCGCGAAATTTAGCCTCGTATGCATTAACCGTCATTCTTCCTTGCTCCAAACTCAAGAACTCATCCCTCTTTCTATCTCTCAAAGTCCTTGGGATATATTTCTCCATAAATAGGGTAGAGAATGATTCCCAAGTCATAGGTGGTGTCTCTGTTGGTTGACACTCAACATGTGAACGCCACCACATTTTGGCGTTCCCTTGGAACTGATAGCTCACGAACTCGACACCAAACCTCTCTACTATCCCCATCTTGTGTAGTAGCTCATGACAATCAACCAGAAAATCATAAGCATCCTCAGATTCTGCACCCTTGAAGACTGGAGGTTTCAATTTCAAGAACTTACTGAAAAGTTCATGCTGATCGTTTGTCATAATAGGCCCAGTAGTCAGACGTGGAAATGTGCCTATTCCCAAGGTTGCATCCATGCGGGGAGCCATAGTAGCCGCATGTCGTATCTCTGAAACCGGGGGTGTTGGTGCAGAAACCACTGGAGGAGCTTGACCCTGATCGGATAACCCGCTAAGATAAGCAAGTACTTGGTTGATCATCTCCGGGGTAGGTTGGGGTGGCATTTCCTCATTCTGCCCTTGTTCAGTTTCCCCTTCCTCACCCTCTCTTACTACATCCTCAGTCGGTGGAGGAGTCACCGCCCTAGTATCAGATGGGCTAGGGGCTCGACCTCTCCCTCTAGAGGACGTCCTCCCACGACCTCTTCCACGGCCTCTTGCCGCTGTTCTCCCTCGAGCCACAGCCCCAGTGGCTGGCTCAGTCATTTCCTGTCTTTCCGTTGTTGCTGCTGGTGCGTTCGTTGTAGCACGAAAGAAAGAATGAAAGAATGGAATTTTCCTAAAGTCTTATAGCCTCTCAAAGAAAAGTAAAGGCGTCCCCCTACCGTTCCTTAAGACTCTACTAGACCTGTTCTTGTGTGATGAGACCAATGAACCTAATGCTCTGATACCAAGTTTGTCACGACCCAATTCGGGGACGCGACTGGCACCCACATTTACCCTCCTATGTGAGCGAACCAACCCATCTAAACCTTAACATTTTAATACAATATCATCAAAAGTAATGCGGAAGACTTAAACTCATTAATAAAAACAACTCAAAACTATTATTAATATTATCCCCAAAATCTGGAAGTCATCATCACAAGAACATCTATCTCAAATTGCTAAACTAAAACTGTCTAAGAAGCTAAAACAAATACTAGCTAGTCCATGCCGGAAGTTCAAGGCATCAAGACTTGAAGAAGGAGACCCAGTCCAAGCTAGACGCATTAGCTCACCCTGAATTTCCGATGGAGTGAAGACTGGCTTGATCTACTGCTGAGTCGAAGTTGACGGAACGTTTGCTGCATTACACAAATAACAAAGAGGAAAACATAAAAGTAGGGGGTCAGTACAACCACACGTACTGAGTAGATATCATCGGCTAACTCAAAATAGGGAACAATATATATCAATAATAATGTAAATCAACTACAATACTCAACATGTAGCAGCAACAAGTACTTATCATTAACATTTTCCGTCAAGTTCACACATGAGGTCTCAAGCCTCAATACCATACTCATTTGGGAATTAAGTTCATTAGATTGAGTATATTCATTATCTTTCACGATTCATTATCTTTCTTCCTCTTGTGTCGGTACGTGACACTCCGCTCCTCTAATTCTATCCTGGTGTCGGAACGTGACACTCCGATCCTCATATTTATTCTATCCTGGTACCGGAACGTGGCACCCGATCCATATTCTATCCTGGTGTCGGAACGTGACACTCCGATCCTCATATTCTATCCTGGTGTCGGAACGTGACACTCCGATCCTCATATTCTATCCTGGTGTCGGAACGTGACACTCCGATCCTCATATTCATTCTATCCTGGTGTCGGAACGTGACACTCCGATCCTCATATTCTATCCTGGTGTCGGAACGTGACACTTCGATCCTCATATTCATTCTATCCTGGTACCGGAACGTGGCACCCGATCCCCTAATTCATCAAGACTTCTTTTACATTAAGGCATCCTCATTCTCATTATATAATTTATCAAGCCTTCTTTCATATTAAGGCATCATCAATCTTATTATATAATATATCAAGCGAATTAGGGTTCTTTCAAGATTTGGGATTCAATAGCTTCATCATGCTTGTTAATTCATCACAATTTCATAATCATAATCATGCAAGCATACAATTTAAGCACATAGACAGGTTTACAACATCATCAATACATATCATACACTATCAAGAGTTCACTACGATTATCGTAACATAAAAACCATAACCTACCTCCACCGAAGAATTGAATCAACAAGCTATCTTCTCAAAATCCTTGCTATCCTCTATGCCTCTTGATCGATCTATTTGCTCTCTCAATTCGTTTCTCCCTTTTCTCTCTTTTGTTTTCTTATGTTCAAACCCTCTTTCTTTTACCCTAATTAATCATATAATTAAGTGTGAAAAAGGACAATAAACCCCTTTAATTTACTTAAGGTTACCCCTTTTAACCCCTAAGTAATTAGACTTATTAATGTTAACCCTCACTCTTTATAATTAAAGAAAGAATAGTCAAAAACGACCCTTAAAACGTGTGGAGAAATCCTAAACTGCCTGGGATTGCGCAACCTGTGACGGGCCGTTGTGCCTGCGACGGTCCGTCACGCAGGTCGTCATAGCCTCCAAAAATTCCATCGTCACCACGGACACTGTGACGGTCCGTCACACATGTGACGGTCCGTCCTGCACGTCCGTCATGGCGGTCAGAAACTCGTTTCTTGTACCAAATTCTCAAAAGTTGAAGTGTTTTGCAATGGGGGCTCACGACGGTTCGTCGTGGATGTGACGGCACGTCCTGCAGGTCCGTCACAATTTACAGAGAGTCGATTTTCAGTACTCAATTTCAAAATTCTAAGTGCCATGGGACGACACCTTCTCGACGGGCCGTCGTGACCACGACGGTCCGTCGGGACACACGTCGTCTCAGCCAGTTTTTCCCCGTAATTCAAACTGCTGCTCAAACGACTAAACAGGTCGTTACACTAATCAAGCTGGTAAAAAAGCTCCCTCCTCATTCTCAACAACCAATGCATTGTCTTACTTTTGAGGAGAAAAGTTACAAGTCTTTTGTTATTAAAGATGTGCCCATCTCTAAGTCCTTGTAAAGGTTTGATTTACTTGAATTAAAAGCAGCCCTTGATATGGCCCAATATTTGTCTCAGACCCTTATAAAAGTTCCACCCATGCACCAGTTACAGAACTTTGCGGAGAAAATGAAAAATGTCGGTGACGTCCTTAATATTTCTATTACAATTATGGTGATCTCCATCAGCAAGTCTCTGCCAGCCTAATCACACTTGGCGTTGAGTTTCGAAAGCTGCCAGTAAAAAGAGAAAAAGCACATAGTCAAACAGATGAACAAAATTTGAGTACTCAGTCAAGGACAAGAATAACACTTGAGAGAGGAGATGCAATGATAGTGCAAGTGAGTTTAAGGATTTTCTTCAAGAGTCTTCAGTGTCATGAAGCCAAGCCTGATTGCACTTTCTATGGGATCGCTCAGTTTGGTGTCTTCTTAAAAGTCGTATTTCAGTTCTTCATCCCATGCACTAATCAAACTTATAAGGCAATAAGTCTACATCATCTACTCTATGTCCTTGATTCTTGAGCTAGTTGATAAGTTTCTAAGTCTTTTCTATATATAGTTAAATGAAGACTTGATTTTGTGGATTCAAAAAAAAAACACATCATGAAAATTATTAAGTATGGATATGACATAAAACGAGAAACGAAAAAGATTTAGGTAACATTACAACACATCACATGTAAAGAGAAAGTAACAAGATGGTAGACTACATGGCTAACTTTGACATTAAAGCTACTGAAAAGAAGAAGACCTTCAGGTCATTTGAACAATTGCCTAGTATGGAGAGAAAGATCATAAACATCGAAAAAGCACGAATACCACCCTTAAGGGTTAGCTCCAATATGATAATTCAACAACATGTATAGCGATATTCATATAGCTGCTAATAAATCAAGTTGGAGAAGCATTGACTATCATCGTAAATACAAGGGGGAGAAGCACCAAACCTTGCAGTTAGGGGGAAGCCACAAGTCCCTGGAGGGGAGGATTACATTACAAGAAATAGTATTACTGGATATTTACTAACAACAAGAACAAAAAGATACAGAGAGCTAGAAAATCATAAACACCACTATGAAAAATTTACCATTTCAACAAAAGAAAACAACAGAGAACACAACTAATGATTCATGCTTTGTCTATCCATCAATTATAATACAAAAGAAAGCCAAATAGTTGAGCTTCTTGATAAGAAAAAAGAGACAGAGAACGACATAATAAGAGATATCGTTACTAACCATTTAATATTTCAACCAAAAAAAAAATACAAAGAGAAAAGTACATAACCAACAAATAAGCAACAATCCTATTCGTTGCTAGATCAGGAACTCCCATCCAATTCATCACATCATGTATTCAAATCATGTCTAGAATTATGGAGTACTTTAACAGAGAGCTCGGTAATAAAATCTTTAGCTCCAGGACCTACTGCAACTGTTCGATCTGGTGGGATGATCACCTTCAACATTCTATTGTCATTTTCCTTACGTTTCTTTTGGGTTGAAAGACCTGTTGTCTTTCCTCTTCCCTTCCTTATTTTTTATTTAAAATTACATAAAGATAATAAAATATATATAAATAAAACATATATGATCTAGATATTTAGAAAAAAATACAATTTAACAAATGGATAAATTTACTTGGAGGCGGGATTGCACTTACAACGACAATTTCATTATCATTAGAAATATGCATATTTTTCATCATGGTTGACTGGAACCACCACCAGAACAAACCTAGTAATATCCCACGGCATGATAAGATGCAACATACTATATTATTATACAAATAAATACTAGTCAAAAGTACAAATCATGAATTTAAAACAAAGCAATTAACAAACAAAAGCAATGCCAAAATAATAAAGTGATAAAATAATGTTCAAAAATTCAGAGAAACAAGTAAAGTTTCTAAGAATAAATATAAAGAGATATGGGAAAAGTAGCAAATAGAAATTAATTGTTTCGGTAAGTGAAAAACAAAGCTTCTAGAAACAAACTTATTCAAACAAATTTTATCTTGATGACAAGTTGAAAATCAAAACCAATCATCATCCTTAACTTCATCATATTCACTAGTATCTTCATCTATTACAGAATCACTAAGTCATCTACATTTTCGTGATCAAGATCATCTACAACTACTAAATCGACTTCTTCCTCGTTATTTAGAGGTGCTTCAACACTCACTCCATCAATATCTTCTCTTTCTATTCTGATGTTATCATGCTCCAACTCTACTTCTTGAATTGTTTCTCCTCTTTCAACTAAGTCAATCAGTTGATATTCTTCCATTTAATGTTTTTGTTCGGGAAGATCACACAAATGTCGTGGTCTTACCCTTCTCACTGAATGCCATTTTTCACTTTGACCATGTTTCACATAATACACTGATTGAGCCTATGAACCTAGAATGAATGGATCAATTGTGTAATGAAGTCGTGATATATCTACATAGACAAATCCATATTCATCTTTTTTGTAACCTCTACTTTGACTACGACCTTGAGGAGGAACTTCAAACCAATCACATTGAAATAACATAACGAATTTATTGTTCATATATTGGAACTCTAAAATTCTTCTTATCCTTCCAAAATAATCAATATTTTCGGTATGCTTATCACTCTTCACAACCAAACCATAATTTTGAGGTTTCAAACCTAGCTCTGATTCCATTGTTCGATATCGAGAACCATTCCAGATATATCCGCTGAAACAAAATACTCGAGGATCTAGACGTCTTGCCAACATTAGTAATTCTTCAATAATTCGGTTATCAGCATTTTCCTTTAAGTGTATCACCTGTAGTATTTTAATTACAAAATCACAAATAATATTAATGTTATTTAAAAGAATAAATATGAAAATCATCAAATGAATGATTTTACCTTTTTTTTCAAACCATAAAGGAAATTCCTCCTTGTGTCTCTTTGCTACATTTCTATTATTCTCCTAGGTTAAAATTTCTAGATGTTCCTTATACTTGTGGATATGTGAAAAAAATAAGAAAATAAGACACAATTATTATGTGTTTGTAAGAAATTGATTTAAAGGTGAACCATATCTTACTCAATCCAAAGTCTGACTTCCTAGTAATCCTGAAGAATGTTAAAATGAGCCTGATTGATTTCTGAAGTAATAAACTTAGTCTAGAAACCCCTTGATAGTTGTTTACCATTACAACTAAATATAGATAAGCTATGGTTGTCAATGTTAGAAGAATTAGAATTCCTATCTGGACGATTTTGCGTTGTTTCCATATCATTCAAATATCTAGAGAACAAGGTAATGCATTCCCCTACAATTTGACCCTCAACAATTGATCCTTCTACACGATAATTGTTGCGTACATAACCTTTAAAGGTTCGTAGGAATCTTTGAAGAAAAATATTAATATTTTACTAAAAGTTAAATCAAAAGAATAGATTTAAAAAGTAAGAAACCAACCTTTCAATGTATACATCCTTCGAAATTGAACACCACCACCCAACTTTGCCTAATTTTCCAAATGAACCATAACATCAAAGAATGTCGGCATGAACACACTTTCTAATTTACATGATGTTACTCATATGCTTTTATCTAGATGATGTACACATATCATTAAAGAACAATGAGAATTCAATTAATGGGTCATGTGCATCTTTTGGTAAAATTTCTTTAATGATAAGTGGTACTATACGTTGAAAGTAAACATGATGATCATGACTATTAAGCCCAAAAATTTTAGCTTCCTTGATACAGTGACTAATGTTAGAAGCTTAAGCATTGGGAAACTTAACTTCTTTGATGTGCTGACAAAATTGAATCCTTTCGCTCTTAGACATCGTATAACTTGCTGGAGGAAGTATGTATTTATCCCCACTTTTTATGGGATGAAGTGACTTTTTGATCTTCATATCTTGTATGTCCAATCGAGATTTCAGGGTGTCCTTTGTTTTCCCTTCAATATCCAACAATGTACCTAATATACTTTCACTAATATTCATTTCAATGTGCATCACATCCAAATTATGTCTCAACAATAAATTCTGTCAATACGGGAGTTCAAAGAATATGCTTTTCTTTTTCCAAATATCATGTCTTTCAATATCTCGTTTTCTTTTTCATATGTTTTCATCAGGAGACCTTTGCAAAGAGGTATTAAGTTGCACAAGCACACCTTCACCACTCAAATCATGTGGTCCAATTCTTTCTTCCTTTGTGTTACCGAAAAAACTTTTATTTCGACCATAAGGATGATTCATATCAAAAAACCTATAATGACCCATATAACATTGCTTTCGACCATGTATCAAGTAAGAAGAGCAAGTATGCACATGAAAAACTGGACAAGCAAATTTAGCTTTAGTGCTCCAACCAGATAAAATACCATAAGCATGAAAATCATTCATTGTCCACAACAATGAAGCATGTAATTGAAAATTTTGTTTCATAAAAGCATCATAAGTCTCAATTCCATGACCCATAAGATTTTAAAATCATCTACCAAAGGTTGGAGATACACATCAATATCTATGTGAGGACTTTTCGCTCCAAGAATAAGTAAAGACAACAAAAGATTAGATTGTTTCATGGTAAGCCACGGGGGAAGATTATACGGAATCAAGATAACTGGCCACATGCTATATTAATTACTCATTGAACCAAAAGGATTAAAACCATCTGAAGCAAGTCCAAGTCTTATATTACGAGGATCTGAAGCAAAATTTGGATATTTTTCATCAAAACTTTTCCATGCCAATGAGTCAGCAAGAAGTCGTAACACTCCATCATCAACTCGTTCATCCTTATACCACCTCATTTCTTTTGCGGTTTCTTTTGTCATAAACGATCGTTGTAATCTAGGTATAATAGGAAAGTTTGTAAGAATCTTTCTAAAAATTCCTATCTTTTTGTTATTCAAATTACCCGAAGCAACTTCACTATTGGAATCTTTTCCTTTTCTCATTTTCCAAGTTTTTCACCACATTTAGGACATTGTTCAAGATTCACGTAATCCTTTCTATATAAGATACAATTATTAACGCATGCATCTATCTTCACATAATCTAATCCCAAAGCTTTTATTATCTTTTGAACTTCACAAATAGAATTTGGGAGCACATTTTCTTTAGGTAAAGCATCACTAAGTAATATCAACAAAGAGTAAAATGAAGTATTACTCCATCCATCAATAAACTTCATTTGAAAAATACGCACTATAAAAGAGAGTTTGGAGTACTTTTCACAACTTGGATACAATCGATTTTTCTACATCTTTCATTAACTTGTAGAATCTCTTAGCTTCTGTATTATGCTCTTCGTTTGGAGACATAATTGTGTCATTAAACTCATAACTATTGCTGGTAACACCATGATATATATCATGCAACATTTCATAAATTGGAGCATCATCATTTGCTTAACTTGAATCTTCACTATGATTTGTTTCATTATCTGAAGATAGATCTATCTCTCCATGATGAATACAATTTTTATATGTTTGATTCATTCCAAACCTACACAAATCTATTCTCACTTCATCTTGCATTTTCCAAAGAACATTATTTCATTTTATGCACGGACATTTTTTCTTACACCAACCTCAAGATTAGAAAATGCAAAATTCAAAAAATAACTCTACACCATTTAAATATTGTGGTAACGCTCTATTTCCAATAAGTATCCAACTTTTATCCATTATATACTTACCTACAACAATTTTAAAATCAATTAAAATAAAAATTATATGATTTTTTAATTTAATAAAATAAAGAAAATATTAGAGAAATACTTCATATCATAAAAGGTCAATATAAAAATCCGAAAGTCCTTGTAAGACCAGTAATTCTTTTTTTGTATATGTACATCTACGAACATCTTCAGAAATAATTCGTATATCTGCAACTTCTCATACAAAAGAGTATAAAATAGATAAGATAAGAACAACTAATCAATCTATATTCAAATCTACATGTGATATTTCAATATCAATACAAACCACTTAAAAGAGTTAGAAATATATCTCTCCATATTGTTTGAGATGTTGAATTTCCATTGTACTAGGACATATCACATGTATCTTTACCATATAGCAGAAACAACATGAATAAAAGAATGGTAGAGATTGTTATGCAGGCAAGTTATATGTCATATGTTAAGTGAGAATATAACAAGTTCATAGGCACAAATGGCAACAAGTTGGTCAATTGAATCTTCTGACAAGCATACACATGACCAAACTGTATTAAATTAACATTATTACAAACTGTAAGGAGGAACTGAAATAAAAAAAATAAATTGTCATCACACGTGTTACCACTGGAAACAGGTTGTATTATTGCTCCTACACCAACAACCTTAGCTTTAGCCGTGTCAATAGATGGAGGATGAGACCCTGTAGAGCAATAAGCCATGCTAAGAATATTAGTATAATTAATATAAATTTTTTTTATTATTCAACCAATGTTTTCATCTAGCAGAAGAAAAGAAAATTTCCTCTTAAAACACCATATATTAAAACTAATGAGGCGTTGTCTACTGTAAAATGACACTGACTGCTTATTGCTTTCATTGTGCTGTCCATTTTTTTAATGAAAAAAATTAATTCTTCTATAGTAATTATTATAGTATTTGCTAATATATGTACTTGTTATTAAAATTTTGAATATTTATATGTGCAATAAAATATTTTAATTTTTTGTATTGGTTGACGCCTCAATTGAAAAAGGCGAGCGACGAGGCGAGGAATAGGAGTTGGTTAGATTTTGGACATGGAACTGGAAAAAAAAGTAAAGGAAGAAACTTATTTATTTTTGGATTGTGATCTGGATTGCAGGTTTTGGAGAGGCCTTCGGAAGGGGAGTTTTCTTGGCTTTTCAGGAAATGTGCTTGCTACGCCTATCCTTAAGATTTACCAGATCATCATAAAAAAGAATAGGAGGAAATGGGAATAGATCGCAAGAAGAATACCGAGTTCTTTTTCAAGCTGCAAAGGTTGAAAGCATACCAGCCTTCTCGTAACGACGTTTTTGCCTGGTAAGAAGGAACCTGAAAGTGAAGGGGTAAGGATATCTGTGTGTGAAGATAGTGCAGACTTAAGAGTTTGAGGACGATTTTTTGCAGACAGTTTTGAGACGACTCAAAAGAACTTCATCATTAGTATCAACACGTAAAGGGAAAGGATTAACAATATGTACTGTCTTATGACTACAACTCGATATACTTACTTCTATTTGGACGACTATTTTGTGGGTTTGGTTTGTAAAGGGTAGTTAATAGGCGTTAAAGCACTGATTGTGTTCCTCTGCACCTGGGAATAAAGGCTTTAGTTGGTTTAAGTGCAAGTGCATTTTGAATGGCATGTTGTCTAGTTGTTTCCTACGTGTTTCAAACTAAATTTAAGTTCCTAAATATCACTTTTAACTAAGAAACTTTACTAGGCTGGATAATGTCTCTTTCATGGTTTGTTACATGCTATTCTTGTGGACTACCTTTAGAGAACCTCCGATGTTGGAACTAGAGGATGTTCTGCTACCAAAATCCGATAGTGAGAAGATTAAAAATGACTTAGTGCATAAAGGTATGACCCTACCATTTCTTTTATGTGCAGAAGAGACAAAACAAGATGAAGATGACGATCAAGATTGCAATAATAGTGAAAAAACTGTAGAGGAGATCCAAAAATTTGTTACTTCCATTGTCTCTGGGTATAAGTTTCTTAAACTGTAGAAATTATGGTGTGCTTGGGAATAGTTTTTAGTTTCTATTTCCCAATTCCTTATTCTGTACCACAATATGTATGTTAAGCTCTAATCACATTTGTAGTTGCTGAAGTACTCGAAGACGTTAACCTTAAACTCCTATCTCAAGCCATGTCTTCAAAGCATTCTAAGGGAACATATAATGGTGGACTAATTTCAACAGAAGCTGGAACTTTAGATCGAGTATTTGGTCAAAAAGTGAATTCTGTAAAAGTTTAAAGGCAATAACATACCGTAACTAAACATAGCTTGCACATAACATAAAAAAAAAGGCACACACATTAATCAATCAATAAATAAGAAAGCATACTTGATATATTAAGACAAGCACATTAAGAAGGTGTAACGAACGATTAAGTCGTTTCGAGCAGTAGAATCATTTGTGATAAAAATTGACTGGGTCGACGGATCACGCGACGGACCGTCATGGTCACGACGGACCGTGACGGACTCCGTCGTCCCACACTTGTGAAATTTCTCCTGTGGCTCCCTTCATTACCCTCGACGACAGGTAGGACGAACCGTCATAGGCACGACGGTCCGTCGAGAGTCTTCGTGCCAAAACGCTTAAACTCTAAATTCTGGGTACTAGGATCAACTCTCTGAACTTCGTGATGGAATTGCAGCACGGACCATCGTAGATACGACAGACCCTTACAAACCTCCTTACTGAATTTGAGTCTCTAAACTTTGTGACGGACCTGCAGGACGGACCGTCGCAGGTACGACGGGCCGTCATGAGTTGTGTAACCCCAACTAGGTCGGATTTCTGCTAAGAGTTTTAAGGGGTGTTTTGGACTATTCATGCTTATAATTATGAAATTAGTGGGGTAAGTTTAATAATGTATTAACTTGGGGGTCAAAGGAGATAACTTTAAAATAAATAATGGGCTACTTTCATCATAAATAATTATATGATAATTAGGGTAAAAGAAAAAGAATCTGGAGAAGAAAAATAAAAAGAAGGGAAAGAACGAACGAGCGAGAGAGAGAGAATGAAGAAGAAAGCAAAGGCATTGGGGAAGTAGCTTTCTTGATCACGATTCTTCGGTGGAGGTAGGTTATGGTTTATGCTATTTCATAGTAAACTCTAAATAGCGATTGATATGTGTTGGGTAGTATTGTAAAGTCTTCTATATGCTTAATTGTGTGGTTGCATGATGTGATTATGTATTTGTTATGGATTAGAATGAAGAGGCTGTTGAATCTTAAACCTTAAAATCCTCCCTATTAATGATGATGCCTTGACATAAAGGAAGGCTTGATGAACTAAAGTAATGAGATTAAGGGATCGGGTGTCACGAACCGACACGTAGTATTAGGGGATCGGGTGTCATGAACCGACACATAGAATTAGGGGATTGGTTGTCACGAACCGACACATTGTATTAGAAGATCGGGTGTCACGAACTGACACGTAGAATTAGGGGATCGGGTGTCACGAACCGACACATAGTATTAGGGGATCAGAGTGTCACATTCCGACACGTAGTAGTAGGGGATCGGAGTGTCACGTTCCGACACAAGAAGAATAAAGAGAATGAATCTGGAATTAATATACTCAAATTTAAAGAACCTATTTCCCAAATGAGTATGGTGTGGAGGCTTGAGTCCTCATAGGTGTGCTTGGTGTTGTGGCCAATGGTGCTTGTACTTGTTGTTGTCACCTGTTGAGTATTGTAGTTGATTTTATATTATTATTCGATATATATTGCTTTCTTTTTTGAGTTGGCCGATGATACCTACTCAGTACGTGTTCCTTGTACTGACCCCTACTTGTATTCTTTTTCTTTGTTATTTGTGGAGTGCAGCAAACGTGCCATCGACTTCGACTCGTCTAAGGCAAGAAAGTATGATCCGTCACGTGTGCCAAGGAGATGGTGATTAACATTGAATTCTCTCCTCTTGTTTTAATATGATTACGCAACTCTAGCCAGTCTCCAGCATATCAGATTTCAGGGTGAGCTATTATTCCTAGATCGGACTGGATTCTTTCCTTCACGTCTGATGTCTTGAAGTTCCGACATGGACAATCTGTTTACTTATTTTATCTTCTTAAATACTCTTAGATTTACAAATTTGAGGATAGATGTTCTTGGTGTGATGACTTCCAGATTTTGGGGATAATAGTTGATAAACTTTAGAAGCTTGTTTATTGGTTATATTAATAAGATTTTGAGTCTTCCGTATTATATTTTGTTCGTTATAGTTGAAATATTGGTAAATGATGGGGTTTAGAATTGTTGGTTCGCTCACATAGTAGGATAAGTGTGGGTGCCACTCGCGGCTCGTTTTGGGTCGTGACAAACTTGGTATCAGAGCATTAGGTTCGTTGGTCTCATCACACAAGAACGAGTCTAGTAGAGTCTTGAGGAACGGTAGGGGGACGCCTTTACTTTTCTTTTAGAGTCTATAGGACTTTAGGAAAATTCCATTCTTTTTTTTTCGTGCTATTACTTGGATCCAATTGGTATCTAGGTGATACAAATTGGTATCTGACATCCTCACTCTATTTCGCAGATGGTTAGAACTAGAGCAACAACTGCGCCAACACCGGCAAGACAGGATGCGTCTGAGCCAGCCACTGGGGTTGTAGCTCGAAGAGGAGCAGTGGCAAGAGGCAGTGGTAGAGGTCGCGGGAGGACGTCCTCTAGAGGTAGAGGATAAACACCTGGTCCAGCTAGTAATAGGGCGGTGACTCCTCCACCGACTGATGAGGTAGTAAGAGAGGGTGAGGAAGGGGAAAATGAGCAAGTGCAAGATGAGGAACTACCACCCCAACCTACCCCAGAGATGATTAACCAGGTTCTTACTTATCTTAGCAGGTAATCTGATCAGGCCCAGACACCTCCAGTGTTTTCTGCACCAGCACCTCAGATTCAGGAAGTACAACATGCAGCTGCTGTGGCTCCCCGCATGTATGCCTCATTGGAAGTAGACACGTTTCCTCGTCTGACTACAGGGCCTATAATGACGAGTGATCAGCACGAACTGTTCACTAAATTCTTGAAGTTGAAACCTCCAGTCTTCAAGGGTGCTGAATCAGAGAATGCCTATGATTTTTCTGGTTTATTGTCATGAGCTGTTACATAAGATGGGCATAGTAGAACGATTTGGCGTTGAGTTTGTGACCTATCAGTTTCAGGGGAACACAAAAATGTGGTGGCGGTAATATGTTGAGTGTCAACCAGCACAGGCACAACCTATGACTTGGGCATCATTCTCTAGCTTATTTGTGGAGAAGTATATACCCCGGACTTTGAGGAATATGAGGAGAGATTAGTTCCTGAGCCTATAGCAAGGAAGGATGTCTGTTTCTGCTTATCAGGCCAAATTTCATGCACTATCCAGGTATGCCACCCAACTTTGCTTCAGCCCACAAGAGCGGATTCGTCGTTTTGTGAAGGGATTGAGGTCAGATTTGCAGATCCCAGCCTTACAGGTAGCTGCTGCAGCAAAATCCTTTCAGGAAGAGGTAGATTTTGTGATAGAGGTGGAAGGGGTGAAGCCGGACGACTTCACCATGGTATCGACATCTAAGAAGTTTCGTACTGGAGGTGAGTTTAGTCGTTCTTACTCTAGAGGGCAGAGTTCAGGAGGGTACCCAGCCCGACCTATTCATTCTTCACTGCAAGCTGTAGCTGGGGGTCCATCGCAGACCAGTCAGCATATCTCTGAGCTTGGAGGTTATCCCCAGACTTCGTCGTTCTCACAGAGACGTATGCTTGACCCCAAGAGGGTGTTATGGATGTGGGGAGACTGGACATATTAGGAAATATTGTCCAAAACAGAGTTACAGACCCCCAATAGTCAGAGGTGGAGGTGGTCATGGGAGAGGCCTCCATTCTGGAGGACGTGGTGGTCAAGGTAGTGGTGGTCACCAAATCAACTGTGGTGGCGGGCAAGCTGGAGCTACTGCATCGCAACATGGTAGGGGCAACGGGCAGACAGGTGATAGGGCCCATTGTTATGCTTTCCCCGGGAGGTCTGAAGCAGACACATCTGATGCTGTTATCACAGGTAATCTTTTGGTTTGTGATTGCATGGCTTCTGTATTATTTGATCCTGGATCCACATTTTCATATGTATCTTCCTCATTTGCTACTGGTCTTGATTTACATTGTGATTTGCTTGACATGCCTATTCGTGTCTCTACTCCGTTGGGTGAGTCTGTGATAGTTGAGAAGGTGTATAGGTCTTGTCTTGTGACTTTTGTGGGGAGCAATACTCATGTAGACTTGATTATTCTAGAGATGGTTGATTTCGATGTAATTCTGGGTATGACTTGGATTTCTCCAAATATTGCAATCTTAGATTGTAATGATAAAACAATGAAATTGGCCAAACCTGGGACAGATCCGCTAGTGTGGGAGGGTGACTATATTTTTACCCCAGTTCGTATCATCTCCTTTTTTCGTGCTAAGAGAATGGTTAGTAAGGGTTGCTTAGCTTCTTGGCACATCTCAGGGATGATACTTCCCAAGTACCTTCGATTGAGTCTGTTTCGATAGTCCGAGAGTTTCTGGATGTGTTTCCTGCAGACCTTCCTGGTATGCCACCGGATAGGGATATTGATTTTTGCATTGATCTGGAGCCGCCTACCCGCCCCATTTCCATACCCCTTTATAGGATGGCTCCAGCTGAGTTAAGGGAGTTAAAGGCCCAACTTCAGGAGTTGTTAGGTAAAGGCTTCATTAGACCAAGTGCATCCCCTTGGGGTGCTCCTGTTTTATTTGTGAAAAAGAAGGATGGAAGTTTTCGGATGTGCATAGACTATAGGCAACTGAATAAGGTAACTGTTAAGAACAAGTATCCTCTTCCTCGCATTGACGATTTGTTCGATCAGTTACAAGGTGCTTGTACCTTCTCAAAAATCGATCTGAGATCTGGTTATCATCAATTGAAAATACGGGTAGCGGATGTGCCAAAGACTGCTTTTCGAACCAGGTATGGGCATTATGAATTCTTAGTAATGTCTTTTGGTCTTACGAATGCCCCTGCTGCTTTCATGAGTCTGATGAACGGGATTTTTAAGCCATATCTGGATCTCTTTGTCATTGTGTTCATTGATGATATACCGATATACTCAAAGAGCAGGAAAGAACATGAGGAGCATTTGAGAATTGTATTGGAAGTGTTGAGGGAGAAAAGGCTTTATGCCAAATTCTCCAAGTGTGAGTTTTGGCTAGATTCAGTGTCCTTTTGGGGCACGTGGTTTGTAAGGATGGAGTGATGGTGGATCCTTCTAAGATTGAAGCAGTGAAGAGTTGGGTAAGACCTACTAATCTTACAGAAGTAAGGAGCTTTGTTGGTTTAGCTAGCTACTACCGTCGATTTGTCAAGGGATTTTCTTCGGTTGCTTCCCAACTGACAAATTTAACTAAGCAGAGTGTTGCATTTGTATGGCCGGACGAATGTGAAGAAAGCTTTCAGAAACTCAAGACCTTGTTGACTACTGCACCAATTCTTACCTTGCCAGTGGAAGGTAAGAATTTCATTGTTTATTGTGATGCATCTTATTCTGGGTTGGGTGCAGTGCTAATGCAAGAGAGGAATGTAATTGCTTATGCTTCAAGGCAATTAAAAGTGCATGAACGTAACTATCTGACCCATGATTTGGAGTTGGCGGCAGTAGTATTTGCATTAAAGCAATGGAGACATTATCTATATGGGGTCAAGTGTGAAGTCTATACAGATCATCGTAGTTTACAGTATGTTTTTACTCAGAAAGATTTGAATTTGAGACAGAGGAGGTGGATGGAACTACTGAAGGACTATGATGTTTCTATTTTGTATCACCTGGGGAGGCTAATGTTGTGGCAGACGCTTTAAGTAGGAAAGCAGGGAGCATGGGAAGTCTAGCTCACATACAGGTTTCAGACACCCATTGGCTAGAGAGGTTCAGACTCTGGCTAATGACTTTATGAGGCTAGAAGTAATGGAGAAGGGAGGATTTTTGGCCTTTGTGGAGGAAAGATCTTCTTTTCTTGACAAGATTAAGGGAAAACAATTTGCGGATGAGAAGCTGAATCGGATTGGAGAGATGGTATAACGAGGAGAGGCCAAAGAAGTGAAAATTGATGAGGAAGGCGTATTGAGAATTAAGGGAAGGGTATGTGTGCCCCGTGTTGATAATTTGATTCACACCATCCTTACGGAGGCTCATAGTTCAAAGTATTCTATACATCCTGGTGCAACCAAGATGTATCGCGACCTAAGGCAACATTTTTGGTGGAGTAGGATGAAGCATGACATTGCTAATTTTGTTGCCCAATGCCCGAATTGTCAGCAGGTAAAGTATGAGCACCAGAGGCCCGGAGGAACACTTAAGAAAATGCCCATTCCTGAGTGGAAGTGGGAAGGAATTGCAATGGATTTTGTGGTTGGTCTTCCAAAGACATTGGGTAAGTTTGATTCTATTTGGGAAATTGTTGACAGATTAACTATGTCTGCTCACTTCATTCCGGTTAAGGTGACTTACAATGCAGAGAAGTTAGCCAGGCTCTATATCTCAGAAGTCGTTCGATTGGATGGAGTTCCACTTTCCATCATATCAGATAAAGGTACGCAATTTACTTCTATGTTTTGGAGAACATTGCATGCTGAATTAGGTACTAGGTTGGATCTTAGTACTGCATTGCACCCTCAAACCGATGGTCAGTCTGAGCGAACGATTCAGGTTTTGGAGGATATGCTTCGTGCATGTGTGATAGAGTTTGGTGGTCATTGGGATAACTTTTTACCCTTAGCAGAGTTTTCATACAATAACAGCTATCACTCGAGTATTGGTATGGCCCCATTTGAGGCACTGTATGGGAGGAGATGTAGGTCTCCCATTGGTTGGTTTGATGCATTTGAGGTGAGGCCCTGGGGTACTGATCTTCTGAGGGACTAATTAGAGAAAGTGAAATTCATGGAGGGTGAACAAGTCTTGCTGAAGGTTTCACCCATGAAAGGGGTGATGCGGTTTGGTAAGCGAGGTAAGATTAGTCCGAGGTATATTGGTCCATTTGAAGTTCTGAAGCGCGTGGGGGAGGTGGCTTATGAATTTGCATTACCTCCAGGACTCTCAGGAGTGCACCCGGTATTTCATGTGTCTATGCTAAAAAGATACCATGGGGATGGAAACTACATTATCCGTTGGGATTCAGTTCTTCTTGATGATAATTTGTCTTATGAGGAGGAGCCTGTTGCTATTTTAGATAGAGAAGTCCGCAAGTTGAGATCAAGGGAGATTGCATCCATCAAGGTTCAGTGAAAGAATCGGCCAGTTGAAGAGTCCACTTGGGAGAAGGAGGCTAACATGCAAGAAAGATATCCACATCTTTTTACAGATTCAGGTACTTTTTCTCGCCCTTGTTTTTCTTCTTGTGATCATTCGAGGACGAACGATGGGTAAATTGGTATCTATTGTAACAACCTGTTTAGTCGTTTTGAGCAGTAGAAATTATGGTGTGCTTGGGAATAGTTTTTAGTTTCTATTTCCCAATTCCTTATTCTGTACCACAATATGTATGTTAAGCTCTAATCACATTTGTAGTTGCTGAAGTACTCGAAGACGTTAACCTTAAACTCCTATCTCAAGCCATGTCTTCAAAGCATTCTAAGGGAACATATAATGGTGGACTAATATCAACAGAAGCTAGAACTTTAGATCGAGTATTTGTTCAAAAAGTGAATTCTGTAAAAGTTTAAAGGCAACAACATACCGTAACTAAACATATCTTGCACATAACATTAAAAAAAGGCACACACATTAATCAATCAATAAATAAGAAAGCATACTTGATATATTAAGACAAGCACATTAAGAAGGTGTAACGACCGATTAAGTCGTTTCGAGCAGTAGAATCATTTGTGATAAAAATTGACTGGGTCGACGGATCACGCGACGGACCGTCATGGTCACGACGGACCGTGACGGACTCCGTCGTCCCACACTTGTGAAATTTCTCCTGTGGCTCCCTTCATTACCCTCGACGACAGGTAGGACGAACCATCATAGGCACGACGGTCTGTCGAGAGTCTTCGTGCCAAAACACTTAAACTCTAAATTCTGGGTACTGGGATCAACTCTCTGAACTTCGTGATGGAATTACAGCACGGACCGTCGTAGATACGACGGACCGTCACAAACCTACTAACTGAATTTGAGTCTCTGAACTTTGTGACGGACCTGCAAGTTAGACCGTCGCAGGTACGATGGGCCATCATGAGTTGCGTAACCCCAACTGGGTCGGATTTCTGCTATGAGTTTTAAGGGGTGTTTTGGACTATTCATGCTTATAATTATGAAATTAGTGGGGTAAGTTTAATAATGTATTAACTTGGGGGTTAAAGGAGATAACTTTAAAATAAATAATGGGCTACTTTCATCATAATGAATTATATGATAATTAGGGTAAAAGAAAAAGAATCTGGAGAAGAAAAATAAAAAAAAGGGAAAGAACGAACGAGCGAGAGAGAGAGAACGAAGAAGAAAGCAAAGGCATTGGGGAAGTAGCTTGCTTGATCACGATTCTTTGGTGGAGGTAGGTTATGGTTTATGCTATTTCATAGTAAACTCTAAATAGCAATTGATGTGTGTTGGGTAGTATTGTAAAGTCTTCTATGTGCTTAATTGTGTGGTTGCATGATGTGATTATGTAATTGTGATGGATTAGAATGATGAGGCTGTTGAATCTTAAACCTTAAAATCCTCCCTATTAATGATGATGCCTTGACATAAAGGAAGGCTTGATAAACTAAAGTAATGAGATTAAGGGATCGGGTGTCACGAACCGACACATAGTATTAGGGGATCGGGTGTCACGAACCGACACGTAGAATTAGGGGATCGGGTGTCACGAACCGACACGTAGTATTAGGGAATCGGGTGTCACGAACGGACACGTAGAATTAGGGGATCGGGTGTCACAAAATGACACGTAGAATTAGGGGATCGTGTGTCACGAACCGACACGTAGTATTAGGGGATCAGAGTGTCATGTTCCGACACGTAGTAGTAGGGGATCGGAGTGTCACATTCCGACACAAGAAGAATAAAGAGAATGAATATGGAATTATGTTAATATACTCAAATTTAAAGAACCTATTTCCCAAATGAGTATGGTGTGGAGGCTTGAGTCCTCATAGGTGTGCTTGGTGTTGTGGCAAATGGTGCTTGTACTTGTGGTTGTCACCTGTTGAGTATTGTAGTTGATTTTATATTATTATTCGATATATATTGCTTTCTATTTTGAGTTGGCCGATGATACCTACTCAGTATGTTTTCCTTGTACTAACCCCTACTTGTATTCTTTTTCTTTGTTATTTGTGGAGTGCAGCAAACGTGCCATCGACTTCGACTCGTCCGCAACTCTAGCCAGTCTCCAGCATATCAGATTTCAGGGTGAGCTATTATTCCTAGCTTGGACTGGATTCTTTCCTTCACGTCTTGATGTCTTGAAGTTCAGACATGGACAATCTGTTTACTTATTTTAGCTTCTTAAATACTCTTAGATTTAGAAATTTGAGGATAGATGTTCTTGGTGTGATTACTTCCAGATTTTGGGGATTATAGTTGATAAACTTTAGAAGCTTGTTTATTGGTTATATTAATAAGATTTTGAGTCTTCCACATTATATTTTGTTCGTTATAGTTGAAATATTGGTAAATGTTGGGGTTTAGAATTGTCGGTTCGCTCACATAGTAGGATAAGTGTGGGTGCCACTCGCGGCTCGTTTTGGGTCGTGACAGAAGGTCTTGAAAATCATAGAATTGTATAGAAGTATTGACGCATCTGTCTCTTAATCCCTTTGAAGTCAATACTTTACCATGGCTATGATTCCCTCGAGATGGACAAGAAACTCTAACAACTAGTACTAGAAATTTTGTTACTAAGTTGACTAGTAATAACTAGTAGAATTAATTTTGTTACTAATGTCAGCAAAAAGACTGAACCAAAAAGAAATTAAGCCTAAACAAAGCAATTGAAATCTTAGGAAATAACCTAGGAGACTCAATCGTAAGATAATCATATGGAAGAATTAACAAAACTTTGTGAAACGAAATTAAATTAGAAACAAAACTCACCAAAGATAGACTTCACCAACAATGTTCTTCTTCAGTGAACCAGAAAACCTAGCTTCAGTTTTCCCTAAAAGTGAAGAAGCGCTACTTCTGGCAAATAAAAATAAATATTTGTGAACTTCTACAAAAGAAAATTGGCGGAAACAAAAAAGCCTGCGATTCTATTAGCGGAAAATTAAAAAAAAAATATTTTTGCCACAATGTATATATATTGTCAAATTATATATATTCGCAACACTAAAATATTATTGTTGCCAAATATTTTTTAAGATAGCAACAAATTAATTAAATTATTGCCATTATTTAAGTTTGGCAACATTATCATCATTGTTGCAAAAACGTTGTTGCAATTTTTTAATATTTAAAATTTATTATATTAATTATTATTAAAAATATAATATCGCAACAATACTAACATACTTGGCAACAACAAAAATTTGTTGTTTAAAATTTAAAAATATACCCACAATAAAATTAAGTTGTTGCGATTTATCAATATAAGCCAACATTAATATAGTTGTTGCCTAAAAGTTGTTGCTAAATCCTTAATTTCTTGTAGTGAGTTAAATTAAAAAATTTAGCCTTCTAGACTTCTGTACGAGAAAAATGACAGTCGTTAATACTTGATGTGTTACTTATTTAAGATATATACATGCATGCTTAAGTTATCAAATGGTTTGTTATCAGTATACTAATGCTTTTTTAATTCTCAGTTCGCAAATAAGTATTTTGAAATACAAAGTAGTACAGAAATTTCAGTAATAAATTGGTAATAACATAATCAAGTAGGAGTAGCTTAATACCAAGTGTACTAGGGTCAGTCACTCTCAAGTCCGAGAACTACGTTCCCCAAAATTTGTAATTCCCCTATTTAGGCATCATTATAGTGATCATGCTAGTCATGCCTCTATAACATTGGCAGGGTATATTGGGTCCTCACGATGGGTAGTATACATTAGATTCCAAATTAAACTTATTTGGTGTTAGGTCAGTTATTAGTAGATCCCACAATTCAATTTGATTCCATTGCATTGACCATGTTTTTATTTTAAGTCAGATTCAATTGCAGCCTGTTGCAAACTTGATATTTGCATTCAGTTTTTTCGTGTTCAATATGCTTAGTACAATATCATGCTCAATGTACATCATTGCTCAATTATATACCTTTATTAATTTATGATTATTATTCACCTATACTCGATCTTGTATACTCAATACCTTTCAAATATAGACGCATACTTTGCACTACATCTTCTGGTGATGTAGGTTTAGGCGCTAAACTATGAGATCAACATAGATAGATTCTTCATCTTCAAATTAGGAGTATCAGTGGTGATTCGTCATTCTCCAAGGATGACATACACGATTCCTTTTTTCATTTAGCCTTATTTTTTTAGTATTTGCTAGATCTAGCTGGGGAATGTCGCAAAATTTTTTATTAGTTAGGGACTTTCATTTCAGAAATAGTTAGCATCAACTTTAGTATTGGAGATTGAATTTTCAGTTGTTGTTAAACTTTTAGTCTTCATATATATTCAGTTAGCATGGGTTTTCCCCATAATTAAATTTCACTTTATCTTTTATTATTTATCGTAACACCTAAGAACTAGTAACCTAAACTAGATGGTTCTAGAGCCTTGTGTTGACGTTCTATATTTTAGATAAGGTTTAAAACCGTAAAATTAACTTCCCAATCTTAGAATTAGGATTAAAGGATTAAAACATCAAGGTACGACTCTCCAAGGACAAACCAAGGGGTCCTTGAGGAGGACCCCATAAGTGTTCCTAAAACTACCCAAAAAGGCCACCTATGGTTAGGACTCATGGCCCATAGGTGGATCCACGCCCCACAGGTGGAGATCATGGGTCAAGGAACCATTTAAGGAGATTCAAGCAAGAACCTATGAGTGTGAAACACACCCCGTAGACCCACCCACGGTCCGTGGGTTTGAATTTTGTAGGTTGAGGCAGATTTGGAGTTAGTTGTTTAGGTTAGTGGGACTTATGGGTTAGTTAGTAATTATTTAGTTATTAAGTAGTGTTGGTTTATTAGTTACTAGACCATCAATAAATACCTGAAAGACCCTTAATTATATTATTACAAAATCCTTATTTCAGATTCACAAAGAGACCCAACTTCCTCTCAAATATTCTCTCTTTAGAAAAGCAATGAAGAAAAAGAGAAGGAAGATAGGAAAATTTCCTCCATTATTACAAGATTTTGTGTGGGATTTTAGTAAAGGTATGATAGATTATTTTGTCTATGGATTCTTCCATCCATACAGTCCCTAAGATTTTCCATACTTTGAGAAGAACAATCCCAGTATATGCTGGGGTTTCTTCTATTATTGTGTGCTAAGTGGTGTATGATTCTAATTGAGTGGATAGTACTTGTTTATGATTTATTTAGTATTTATTCATTAAATATGATGATATTAGATGATTTCCCTAGTTAAACCTATCACGACCCAAAACCGAGCAGCGAGTGGCACCCACACTTATCCTACTATGTGAGCGAACAAACCAATCTAAACCCAAACATATTGAACAACATACAATGCGGAAGACTTAACTCATTCATAAAAATCAATTCAATAACTTCTAAAACTCAATACTTATTATTATCCCCAAAATCTGGAAGTCATCATCACAAGAAAATCTATCCTCAAATTACTAACTCTAAGAGTATCTAGGAAGCTAAAATAAATAAAAGCTAGTCCATGCCGGAATTTCGAGGCATCAAGACATGAAGAAGAAGATCCAGTCCAAGCTAGAAGTATTAGCTCACCCTGAAATCCGGTGTAATGAAGACTGGCTAGAGTTGAGGTTGAGTTGAAGACGACGGTACGTTTGCTGCACTCCACAATAACAAAGAAAGAAACATACAAGTAGGGGTCAATACAAAACACAAGTACTGAGTAAGTATCATCGGCCAACTCAAAATAAAAAATAGTATATATAAGATAATATCATAAAAACCAACTACAATACTCAAAAGATAGCAACATCAAGTTCTGTAATCATAAATAAGTAACGCCAAGTATCACACATGAGGACTCAAGCCTCAATACCATACTCATTTGGGAAATAGGTTCATTAACTTGAGTATATTAACATCTTTCAAGATTCATTATCTTAATTCCTCTCGTGTCGGTATGTGACACTCCGCTCCATATACTATCCTGGTGTCGGAACGTGACACTCCGATCCTCATATACTATCCTGGTGTCAGAACGTGACACCCGATCCATATTCTATCCTGGTGCCGGAACGTGGCACTCCGATCCTCATTCTATCCTGGTACCGGAATGTGGCACCCGATCCATATACTATCCTGGTGTCGGAACGTGACACTCCGATCCTCATTCTATCCTGGTACCGGAACGTGGCACCCGATCCATATACTATCCTGGTGTCGGAACGTGACACTCCGATTCTCATTCTATCCTGGTACCGGAACGTGGCACCCGATCCATATACTATCTTGGTGTCGGAACGTGACACTCTGATCCTCATATACTATCCTGGTACCGGAACGTGGCACCCGATACTCTATTACTATCCTGGTACTGGAACGTAGCACCCGATCCTCTATTACTATCCTGGTTCTGAAACGTGGCATCCGATCCCCAAATCTCACTTCTTTCGTTCATCAAGCCTTCTTTTATACCAAGGCATCATCATTAACAAAGTAGATTAGGGTTTTTCAAGATTTAGGATTCAATAGCTTCATCATGCTTATTTTATCACAATTATATAATCACATTCATGCAAGCATACAATTAAGCATATAGAAGGGTTTACAATACTACCCAATATATATCATTCGCTATTAAGAGTTTACTACGAATAGCATAAAAACCATAACCTACCTCCACCGAAGATTCGTGATCAAGCAAGCAATTTCCCAAAGATTTGTTATCCTCTTCGTTTCTCCTCTCTCTCGATCGTTCTTCTCCCTCACTTGTTCTTTCTATTTTTCTTATTCCAACCCTCTTTCTTTTACCCTAATTAGCATATAATTAAGTATAAAAGATGATAGAATAACCCACTAATTAATCCAAGGTTATCTCTTTTAACCCCCAAGTAATTAAACTATTAACATTAACCCACTAACTTTATAATTAAAGTAGGAATAGTCCAAAACGCCCCTTAAATTACTTAAAAGAAATCCAACCCAGCCTGGGATTACGCAACCTGTGACGGTCCGTCATGGCTGGGACGGTCCGTCCTGCAGGTCCGTCACAAAGTTCAGAGACTCAATTTCCTTGAAGAGTCTGTGACGGTCCGTCGTGCCCACGACGGTCCGTCCTGCCATGTCGTCACGAAGTTCAGAGACTTAATTTCTGTGGAAGATGTGTGACGGTCCATCGTTCCCACGACGATTCGTCCTGCCATTCCGTTATAAAGTTCAGAGAGTCGATTTCAGTACCCAAAATTTCATAATTCTAAGTGTTTTGGAACGAGACCCCCTCGACGGTCTGTCGTGCCGATGACGGCCCATCGTGGGTTCCGTCGACTCAGACAGTTTTTCCAGAAATAAAATCTGCTGCTCAAAACGACTAAAAAGGTCGTTACAATCGATACCAATTTACCCATCGTTCGTCCTCGAACGATCACAAGAAGAAAAACAAGGGTGAAAAGGAGTACCTGAATCTGTAAACAGGTGTGGGTATCTTTCGTGCATATCAGCCTCCTTCTCCCAAGTGGCCTCTTCAACTGGTCGATTCTTCCATTGAACTTTGATGGATGCAATCTCCCTCGACCTGAACTTGCGAATTTCTCTATCTAGAATGGAAACAGGCTCCTCCTCATAAGACAAATTCTCATCAAGCAGAACTGAATCCCAATGAATGATGTAGTTTCCATCCCCATGGTATCTTTTCAACATGGACACATGAAATACCGGATGCACTCAAGACAGCCCTGGAGGCAAGGCTTAAGTACTTCAAATGGTCCAATATACCTTGGGCTTAACTTACCTCTTTTACCAAACCGCATCACCCCTTTCATGGGCGAAACCTTCAGCAAGACTTGCTCACCCTCCATAAACTCCAAGTCTCTAACCTTTCGATCTGCATACTCCTTTTGCCTACTTTGCACCGCTAAAAGCTTTTCTTGAATATATTTCACTTTCTCCAATGAATCCCTCAAAAGGTCAGTACCCCAAGGTCTAACCTCAAATGCATCAAACCAACCAATGGGAGACCTACATCTCCTGCCATACAATGCTTCAAATGGGGCCATGTCAATACTGGAGTGATAGCTATTATTGTATGAAAACTCCGCTAAGGGTAAGAAGTTATCCCAATGACCACCAAATTGTATCACACATGCACAAAGCATATCTTCCAACACCTGAATCGTTCGCTCAGACTGACCATCAGTCTGAGGTTGAAATGTAGTACTAAGGTCCATCCTAGTACCTAATTCCGCATGCAATGTTCTCCAAAACGTAGAAGTAAACTGCGTACCCCTATCTGATATGATGGAAAGTGGAACTCCCTGCAATCGAACGATTTCTGAGAAGTACATTTTGACTAACTTCTCTGCATTGTAGGTCACCTTGACCGGAATGAAGTGAGCAGACTTAGTTAATCTGTCCACAATTACCCAAATGGAATCAAACTTACCCAATGTCTTTGGAAGACCAACCACGAAGTCCATTGCAATTCTCTCCCACTTCCATTCGGGAATGGGCATTCTCTAAAGTGTTCCTCCGAGCCTCTGGTTTTCATACTTTACTTGCTGACAATTTGGACATTTGGCAACAAAATCAACAATGTCGCGCTTCATTCTACTCCACCAAAAGTGTTGCTTTAGGTCACGGTACATCTTGGTTGCACCAAGATGTATAGAATATCTGGAACTATGAGCCTTTGTAAGAATAGTGTGGATCAAATCATCAACACGGGGCACACATACCCTTCCCTTAATCCTCAAAACACCTTCCTCATCAATTATTGCCTCTTTAGCCTCTCCTCGCAACATCATATCCCGAATTCGACTTAGTTTCTCATCATCAAACTATTTTCCCTTGATCCTTTCAAGAAAAGAAGATCTTGCCTCCACATAGGCCAAAAATTCTCCCCTCTCATTTACTTCTAGCCTCATAAAGTCATTAGCCAAGTTTTGGATTTCTCTAGCCAACGGGCGTCTAGAAACTTGTAAGTGGGCTAAACTACCCATGCTCCCTGCTTTTCTACTTAAGGCGACTGCCACAACATTAGCCTTTCCTTGGTGATACAAGATGGTAACATCATAGTCCTTCAGTAGTTCCATCCACCTCCTCTGTCTCAAATTCAAATCCCTCTGAGTAAAGACATACTATAGGCTACGATGATCCGTATAGACTTCACACTTAACCCCATATAGATAGTGTCTCCATTGCTTTAATGCAAACACTACCGTAGCCAAGTCCAAATCATGGGTAGGATAGTTACGTTCATGCACCTTTAATTGCCTCGAAGCATAAGCAATTACATTCTTCTCTTGCATTAGCACTGCACCCAAACCAGAATAGGATGCATCACAATAAACAATGAAGTTCTTACCCTCTACTGGCAAGGTAAGGATAGGTGCAGTAGTCAGCAAGGTCTTGAGTTTCTGAAAGCTTTCCTCACATTCATCCGACCATACAAATGGAACATTCTGCTTAGTCAAGTTCGTCAATTGGGAAGCAATGGAAGAGAATCCCTTGACAAATCGACGGTAATAGCTAGCTAAACCAACAAAGCTCCTTACTTCTGACACATTAGTAGGTTTTACCCAATTCTTCACTGTCTCAATCTTAGAAGGATCTACCATCACTCCATCCTTAGAAACCACGTGCCCCAAGGACACTGGATCTAGCAAAAACTCACACTTGGAGAATGTGGCATAAAGCTTTTTCTCCTTTAATACTTCCAACACAATTCTCAAATGCTCCTCATGTTCCTTCTTACTCTTGGAGTATATCAGTATATCATCAATAAATACGATCACAAAGAGATCCAGATATGGCTTAAAAATCCCGTTCATCAAGGTCATGAAAGCAGCAGGGGCATTCGTAAGACCAAAACATCCCATACCTGGTTCGAAAAGCAGCCTTTGGCACATCCGTTGCCCGTATTTTAAATTGATGATAACCGGATCTCAAGTCAATCTTAGAGAAGATACAAACACCTTGTAACTGATCGAACAAGTCATCAATGCGAGGAATGGGATACTTGTTCTTAATAGTTACCTTGTTCAACTACCGCTAGTCTATGCACATCCGAAAACTCCCATCCTTCTTCTTCACAAACAAAACAGGAGCACCCCAAGGAGATGCACTTGGTCTAATGAAGCCTTTGCTCAACAGCTCTTGAAGTTGGGCCTTTAACTCTCTTAACTCTGCGGGAGCCATTATATAAGGGGGTATAGAAATGGGGTGAGTACCCGGTTCCATATCAATGCAAAAATCAATATCTCTATCCGGTGGCATACCAGGAAGATCTGCAGGGAACACATCCAGAAACTCACGGACTACCAAAACCGACTCAATTGAAGGTACTTGGGTAGTGTCATCCCAGAGAGGTGCCAAGAAAGCTAAACACCCCTTACTAACCATTCTCTTAGCACGAAGAAAGGAGATGATACGAACCGGAGTGGAAGTGTAGTCGCCCTCCAACACTAACGGATCTGTCCCAGGCTTGGCTAACGTCACAGTTTTAGCATTACAATCCAAGATTGCAAAATTCGGAGAAAGCCAAGTCATACCCAGAATTACATCAAAATCAACCATTTCTAAGATAACCAAGTCTACATAAGTATTGCTCCCCACAAAAGTCACCAGACAAGACCTATATACTTTTTCAACTATCACAGACTCACCCACCGGATTAGAAACACGAATAGGCATGTCAAGCAATTCACAATGTAAATTAAGACCAGTAGCAAATGAGGAAGATACATATGAAAACGTGGAGCCAGGATCAAATAATACAGAAGCCATGTAATCACAAACCAAAAGATTACCTGTGATAACAGCATTAGATGTCTCCGCTTCAGATCTCCCAGGGAAAGCGTAACAATGGGCCCTATCGCCTATCTGCCCGTTGCCCCTACCATGTTGTGCTGTAGTGGCTCCAGTTTGCCCGTCACCCTGGCCGTTTTGGTGACCACCATTTCCTCGGCCACCACGTCCTCCAGAATGACGGCCTCTTCCATGACCACCTCTACCTCTAGCTATTGGGGGTCTATAACTCTGTTTTGGACCATTCCTTCTAATATTTCCAGTCTCCCCACATCCATAACACTCTCTGGAGTGAAGCATAGGTCTCTTAGAGAAGTGTTGACCGGTCTGAGGTGGACCCCCAACTACAGTCTGTAGTGAAGACTGAATTGGTCGGACTGAGTAACCTCCTGAACCCTGTCCTCTAGGGTAAGAACCATTAAACTCACCTCACTTTCGAAACCTTTTTGATGTCGATGCCATGGTGAAGTCATCTGGCTTCACTCCTTCCACATCTATCACGAAGTCTACCACTTCTTGAAAGGATTTTTCCGTAGCCGCTACTTGTAAGGCTGAAATCCGCAATTCTGACCTCAACCCCTTCACAAAACGGCGAATTGCTCTTGTGGACTGAAACAAAGTTGGGTGGCATACCTGGATAATGCACGAAACTTAGCCTTATATGCAGTAATCGACATCCTACCTTGCTCTAGGCTCAAGAACTCATCTCTTTTCCTATCCCTCAAAGTCCGGGGGATATACTTCTCCATAAACAAGCTAGAGAATGATGCCCAAGTCATAGGTGGTGCCTCTGTTGGTTGACACTCAACATGTGACCGCCACCACATTTTGGCGTTCCCTTGAAACTGATAAGTCACAAACTCAACACCAAACCGTTCTACTATACCCATCTTGTGTAGTAGCTCATGACAGTCAACCAGAAAATCGTAGGTATCCTCAGATTCAGCACCCTTGAAGACTGGAGGTTTCAATTTCAAGAACTTACTTAAAAGTTCATGCTGATCATTTGTCATTATAGGCCCTGTAGTCAGACGAGGAAACGTGCCTATTTCCAATGAACAACATACAATGCGGAAGACTTATATCATTAATAAAAATCAATTGAATAACTTCTAAAACTCAATACTTATTATTATCCCCAAAATCTGGAAGTCATCATCACAAGAACATCTATTCTCAAATTACTAACTCTAAGAGTATCTAGGAAGCTAAAATAAATAAAAGCTAGTCCATGCCGGAATTTCGAGGCATCAAGACATGAAGAGGAAGATCCAGTCCAAGCTAGAAGCATTACCTCACCCTGAAATCTAGTGTAATGAAGACTGGCTAGAGTTGCGGTTAAGTTGAAGACGACGGTACGTTTGCTGAACTCCACAATAACAAAGAAAGAAACATATAAGTAGGGGTCAGTACAAAACACAAGTACTGAGTACGTATCATCGGCCAACTCAAAATAGAAAACAGTATATATCAGATAATATCATAAAAACCGACTACAATACTCAAAAGATAGCAACATAAAGTTCTGTAATCATAAATAAGTAACGCCAAGTACCACACATGAGGACTCAAGCCTCAATACCATACTCATTTGGGAAATAGGTTCATTAAATTTAGTATATTAACATCTTTCAAGATTCATTATCTTTATTCCTCTCGTGTCGGTACGTGACACTCCGCTCCATATACTATCCTGGTGTCGGAATGTGACACTCCGATCCTCATATACTATCCTGGTGTCGGAATGTGACACCCGATCCATATTCTATCCTGGTGCCGGAACGTGGCACTCCGATCCTCATTCTATCCTTGTACCGGAACGTGGCACCCGATCCATATACTATCCTGGTGTCGGATGTGACACTCCGATCCTCATTCTATCATGGTACTGGAACATGGCACCCTATCCATATAATATCCTAGTGTCGGAACATGACACTCCGATCCTCATTCTATCCTGGTACCGGAACGTGGCACCCGATCCATATACTATCCTGGTGTCGGAACGTGACACTCCGATCCTCATATACTATCCTGGTACTAGAACGTAGCACCCAATCCTCTATTACTATCCTGGTACTGGAACGTGGCACCCGATCCTCTATTACTATCCTGGTACCGGAACGTGGCACCCGATCCCCTAATCTCACTACTTTCGTTCATCAAGCCTTCTTTTATACCAAGGCATCATCATTAACAAAGTAGATTAGGGTTTTTCAAGATTTAGGATTCAATAGCTTCATCATGCTTATTTTATCACAATTATATAATCACATTCATGCAAGCATACAATTAAGCATATAGAAGGGTTTACAATACTACCAAATACATATCGTTCGCTATTAAGAGTTTATTACGAATAGCATAAAAACCATAACCTACCTCCACCGAAGATTTGTGATCAAGCAAGCAATTTCCCAAAGCTTTGTTATCCTCTTCGTTTCTCCTCTCTCTCGATCGTTCTTCTCCCTCTCTTGTTCTTTCAGTTTTTCTTATTCCAACCCTCTTTCTTTTACCCTAATTAGCATATAATTAAGTATAAAAGATGGTAGAATAACCCACTAATTAATCCAAGGTTATCTCTTTTATCCCCAAGTAATTAAACTATTAACATTAACCCACTAACTTTATAATTAAAGCAGGAATAGTCCAAAACGCCCCTTAAATTACTTAACAAAAATTTGACCCAGTCTGGGATTACGCAACCTGTGATGGTCCGTCATGGCTGTGACGGTCCGTCCTACAGGTCCGTCACAAAGTTCAGAGACTCAATTTCCTTGAAGATTCTGTGACGGTCCGTCGTGCCCACGACGGTTCGTCCTGCCATGTCGTCACGAAGTTCAGAGACTTAATTTCTGTGGAAGATGTGTGACGGTCCGTCGTGTCCACGACGGTCCGTCCTACCATTCCGTTACGAAGTTCAGAGAGTCGATTTCAGTACCCAAATTTCAGAATTCTAAGTGTTTTGGAACGAGACCCCCTCGACGGTCCGTCGTGCCCATGACGGTCCGTCGTGGGTTCCGTCGACTCTGACAGTTTTTCCAGAAATAAAATCTGCTGCTCAAAACGACTAAACAGGTCATTACAAAACCTTGTCTAATTGTTAAAATTAACGTATGTGGGTTTCTGCCTCGTGAAAGGAAATTGATTATTCTTTATTGATCTTAAAGAAATTATATCATATATACAAATTTTTCAAGAATAGGAACATGTAAACATAATTTTAATTTGAAAAATGTACATTAGATGGATTTTGAGTAATGATTATTTGAATTTGGACTTTATGATGTAGTAAGATTTGAATTGACTATGAACAACGATTGTAACTCATTACATATATTGTAATATAGATTTATATGATTAATGTAGTAGTAAATCCTTGTGAGTTGGGATAGAGATCATTGGTTTTTTTCAGTAGGGCTTCTAGAGAAATTCTTATATGAAGTGATAGCTTGACTAAAATGGGTATACTAGTGGATAAGGTTGTTGTGAAAGTCTTTTACCCTCATATCCTACATAGTACTATATAAATGCTTGTATGTAGAATTAGAAAGGTCTATTACATAAAATGATTCTATATTGAAAGGTTAATAACGTAAAATCAAACAAAGCATGGTAGACTAGAATATGTTGAAGTTTTGACTTATGATCCCTTCATCTATAGTTTGACTTAGGCAACTTACTTTACGAGTTCCTATGGTAGCTTAGGATTGAGTAACTACACTCTCCTAAGGTTATCTTGAATTAGAATTTGTAGGATTGTTTCATCGTAGCTTGAGTTACTATAATCATGGTAGCCTAGGATTGAGGACACATACTCTCCTAAGGGTAGCTTGAACTAGCATTGTTAGAATGCCTTTATGGTAGCATGACTTGCTTAGGTCAAGACCTCTTCATGGTATATTAATATGTAGTATATGGACTCTGCTATGGGTAGCTTAGGATTGAGAAACCATACTCTCTAATTTGTATGTTGCATTAGCATCATAAATTGTTTGCATGGAAGCTTGGTTAGAATATTTGTACCTTTCCTTGTATAGTTTTGTCTCGCATAATACACTGCTTTAAAGGTAGTTAGGTTTATCCTAGTAGGGTACTATTCTTAGGTAGTCTAGAAGTGATAAATACAAATCATTTAAGTATGATATCCTGAGGTAATTGTTATTATGGGACTCCATTCATGCATTGCACAAGAATAAATTGAATACTACTTATGAAGGGTTCTTTTATATGATGTAAGCATAGCATGGATTGTTTCTATTGTTTCCTTCCATGATATTCTGACTAAAGGTGGTAGCTTCCTTATTTATATTAAGTAGGTCAAGAATGACATCGATGAATGGTAAATATGAATATGGTAACTTTAAGGATATGTTTAGTATGAGTGGTATTATGGGATGCCATTCAGGCATTGCACAACTGTGTGTTGGGGTTACATAGGAGTGTAGTTCTCTGATAATATGATGGTCTAAGCATAGACTATGCCATGAACATAATGTATCTCAAATGCTAATGAATTGTGCCTTAAGTTGAGTTATGACTGTATGATGCTTATGAATATATTATTATCTTTTATTCTTTTGTTTCATTTTTCCTAACAATTTTTAGATGGTGTTATGTTGTTTTTATAGCTAACAGAATTAGTACATTTTGTACTAACAATACTCTTTAATACATTCTTATCAAATGTAGGGGTCAGTGATCTTGAGTTCTAATTTAGAAGCTAGGTTTTAAGGATCAAGGAGCTGAAGATTTGGTAAGTCCTCATAGCTTCAAGTAAAAAACCACTATTTCCTTTATATCTTCTATTTTCATGATTTTATGACTAACGTTTGGGATGTGAGCAAGATATTCTTTAAAGTTGTATTAGTTTGTTTGAGACAAAGTGTAGTTAGACTATTTCTTTTGATTTATGAAAGACTTCAACTATCAAGAATTTTTTTTTATATTTTTGCATCTTTTCTATTATATTTTGTTAGGATATGCTAACGACTCGTATGAGTCCCCTTCGGGCTCAATTACGCCATATTTTATCTATGGTGTATCCCTGCATTGTAACAAACTTGGTAGTTGATGCATAGTAATTTCACAATGCTTTCAATGAATTTTGCTTAAGAGTTGTGTGTGTCTAGAGTCTTTTGGTAGTAGTTTTAACAAGTTTTTTGTGTTTGTTTTGTATGAAATATGTTCAGGTTAAACACGCAGAAGGAAGCTTAAAAAATTACAGTCCATAGGTGGTGACCATCGATGTGCAGTTCAGTCTAAGGGAGAAGATCATAGAAATATGACTAAGTGTGAATCCATGAGAACAAATTATGGTCAGTGGATTGATCGTTGGATCGTACTGGCGAACAGTCAATTGGTTCACAGAAGGTTCCAGTACCTGACATAAGATTCTAAGTGTGGAACGACGGAGGAGAATCGACGAACTGTAGATGACTCGATGAACCGTACTTCAGGTCCATTGTTTGATTTAGAGAAGGTTCTAGTTGGTGAAGAAAAATCATTCCAAGTCTGTACTGACGGAGGTAGTCGACAGACCGTTGTGAAGTGTGTCAGTGATGTCGTCGATTGAAGCCGCGTCAACTGAACAAACTTTTTTTATTTTAATTCCTTTTTCTTTAGTACTATGTTTTCTATAAATAGGGAATTAAAACCTCGTTTTGGAGTTAGATACTCATGGTATTGTTCTATTTTGTGTTGGAGATTATTGGTTGCAAACTTTTAGCAATAAATCAATTTACGGATAAATGTTGAAGGATTTTGTTACATTTCAAGTTTAATTTCTTGGTTTCTTCTTATTTTTAAGCAAGTTCATGGATTCTTTCTTAAAAACCATGAATTGTATCTTAATTGCATGGGTAACTAAATCTAAAACTAGGGTTGTGGGAACAATAACAAAGTAAAACTTACAAATAAGCAATTCTCAAATATGTTCTTGCATGTATTGATGATTCTTTCATTTAGAAGTCTTTTATCACGAGTGCATGCGTAAGAAGTAGCCTTGTTGCTACTGCCGGACGAAAATGGTAGGAATAAGAAAAGAATTATCAACATAGACTTAGTGTGAAACAATCTAATAGGCGATTGTCGATTGGTGCGAAGTAATAACTAAGATATACATCGATTTTGATGTCGAATATTAGGTAAAGGTATGAGTAAGTAAAGTATACACACGTAGATGGATAAAGTCACGAGGTGAAATTTTCTATATGCCAGACAAAGGATTTACAGATGCATAACCTACCAGTTTACATGTAAAACACTAAGGAAGAATTGCTATTGCTAGGAATAAGGTGTTATGAACCTATGGGGAACACATATACCCTCATTAGTTTCATAACTTGATAAAAATTAAATTTTTAATACTAGTTAACTTAAAATTGTTTAGGAAACTAAGACCTTGGCTAAGTAGGGTGATTGTGACTTGAAGTTAAATTAAACCATTTTTCTTGGCGCATCGACCACAACCTACTAGTTGGGTTCTCTACTTGATTACGACCGTTTATACTTCTTTAGGGAAGCGTTTTTTGAGCGTATCAAATTTTGGCTTCGCTGTCGGGGAATCTAGCTTTTAGATTATTTTTATTATATTATTAAAATTTGGTCAAAAATTTCCTGATTTTACTTTTTTTTAGCTCTAGTGCATGCTAAGTACATGGAGCTGAGGAGAACCACACAATCCATTCGATCCATAACTTAATCGCTCATTGAGAAGGATAGAAAATCAATAGATCCCATCCAATCGGGGTGATAAAGCAAACCAGCAGCCTCCACTACAAGATGAGGCGCACAATCAGACAGAAGTTGAGAACTGATAGAGGTTGTGAGAATGAAACCTCAAGCACCCCCATGACTCCGGGACTACACTAAGGGCAACGTGAACATTGCAGATTCTGTGGACCTCTTGTCCTATCCCCTCTTCCACGTGGGCATACATTCTGGTGATGAGTAGTTTCATGCAGATTCTCACCGTGAAGGGTTTATTCTCGGGACTGCCATCAGAGAACCCACATGCCTATATAGATAAACTAAGGCCTGTGTGCAAAATTTGTGTGGGTAAATCAGGTTTGGATATAAATGTACACATGTTGATGTAAATGTGATGATCATATAAGTTGAAATGTGGATGATTTGAGGGATAATCTCTTAACTAAATGAATCCATTAAAATGCACCTAAAACGTTCTAAATGCACTACGAAATTCCCCAAAGAACTAAGGTGTAACTTGATGAAAGGACGCTAAAAAATTAAACGAAAAATTCCACCTTCTAGTGATGTTCGGTCAGCAAAAAGGGTTCAAAATATTTAAAAAAATGAATTAAAACAAGTGAGGTCATGGAGGATTGAACTCGAGACCTCACCATGTTAATATCTATGAAGATAAAGAAGTAAAAGGAAATGTGGTGAAGGTTATTTGAACCATGGTATTGACAGGAAACTGTAACTTAAAACAAAAAAATAAGAAATGAGAGGATTGGGATTCGAAAGAACCACCACTCAATCATATTTAAGGAAGAGTAAAAGAAAAAAAATGTGAGCTGTGGGAATCGAACCCCCGACCTCTAGGCAGTGAAAGAAAATCGAAGGAAATGAAAGGAAAGAGATGTGAGGCGTGGGAATCGAACACACGACTTCCTAGGCATATATAAGGAAAAAAATTAAAAGAAATTAAAGACAGGCTGTGGGGGTTCGAACCCACAACCCCTCGGCCAAAGGAGAAAACATTTAAGGCAATGAACACAATAGGTAAATGGGGTTGTGGGGGTTCGATTTCACATCCTCTTAGTTCCATTAAGCAAAAAGTGAAGAATGAAATTAAGGGAAAAATAAAATGATGGCATTCGGGCTCGCACTTGGGTCACCAAGCCGTATGGATCAAACAAAAATGAATAAAAAAAAGTAAGTGTTGTTCAAGAGATTTCAAAACTGGGTTCCATTGCCCAAATTCCATATTGATACATAAGTCATACGTGAATTAAATGTTCAGGAATAATGCGTCCTACATAGATCAATATCGAGATCTTGGCATACATACAAGATTCATATGTCTTGCATTACATAATCTTAGGAAGATATGAGTCACTTAAACAAACTATGAATGAAGCCTCATGACTTGTATGTATAGACCCATAGGTCTAGCATACGTTTAAGAGTAAGTGAACCTAGGATGTATGCAATGAAATGATGGAACCCTAGAAGGATTAAGTACGAGTGTAAAATACAGTAAATGGCAAAATGCATTGTCATATGAAGAAATGGACAATGAAATGATGAAATGAACAATGAAATGATGAAACCCTAGAAGAGTTAAGTGAGAGTGTGAAACAGACTAAATGGCCAAGTGCATTGGCATATGATGAAATGAATATTAACGTAAAAGGGGTGAGTAACTATGATGACCAAATGTGCTAGTGATAATGAATGTAGAGACAACATGATATGAGCTAATGTACAAGATGAGAGCAATCTCAAATGATCCTAAGTAAATGTCACCAAAAATGTACTCACCTATGAGAGTGTAAAGTTAATGAAGAGACCAGCCTCTATGAACACTCGAATGAAAGTATTGAGATTAACAAACTTAATACTAATGATGAGATGAAACATCATCTAGTGAGATATGATGTCCTCATACTAGAAGCCAATTTTCATGACGTATGAGTTGAATGTAATGTATTTTATACCGAGCACAAATAGATTAGCTATGAGCGGTGATGACTTCTTTCGAGAAGGGAGGAGGTTCACGTAACTCTCATGAGATGAGAATGTCCGGCATGCGGAGTATGATTCTCCTTATATCTCCTAGACTTCAAACCTATACTACCGCTATAGGGATCTGAAGGTGTTCAATTCCGATGTACACTAGCATGTTTTGGGTAACTTTGGCCGTTGATTCCACCTATTTTAAGTGTGGGGTTTCAAGACACTAGATTTCATGATGCTCACATGATCTATGTTTGTTAAAGTTAAAGTTCCCAACGAATGAATGAGGCCAACCTTAAATGATGCAGATAATTAAATGAATGATAACAAAGGTGCTAGGATAGGATGATTAGGAGGTGAGCTATACTTAAGTTATGACACTAGGTCATTCTTGATCATTGTATAGCGAGCCCAATCAAAGTCTTAAACTACATCCTAGGTATAACTTGTGTTTACACTAGCGTATGAAAGAAATGAAATGAAGTACGTATGAATGAATGAAGCAGACTCTGTATTTGCTAAAGAAGGCTCCCTAGTTTAGGTCCCATATGTTGAGCCCTCATTTTTGGGAAGTCTTAATGTCAGGTCCATGATTCCAAGGTCTAACGGAATATGAATGAATGATATGAACAACATTATGTGTTATAGGAATCATGATATGTTTTATGTGTACGATATTGTGTGCTGTGTGCAAAATGTTAAGTATGATAATTCATGCTACTCTCATGGCATAACTATCCTTATCCAAATTTTGAAAGATCCTAAACTTTCCTAATTCAAATTCGGAAAGCTCACTCACTTTACTTATCTCAATTTTGAAAGTCCAATGACTTGACCTTCTATAATCATGTTGTTAGAAAAGAGCTAATATTACTCATGCATGTCCTTGGTGTGTGCTTGTATATTTCCATAAATAGTACAAGTGTGTACTTACCCTATACTGCTCTAACCTTTTAGGTGCAGAAACAGGTGGACGCTAGAGCTACAGGATGAACGATGCAGTTATCCGGACGTCAAGCATTCATCCGGGCTTGATAGGGCCTCATGATTTCTAGGATGCATGCCCATTTACATTATAGCTTTGTTGTAGGATTGAGCTAGTAGAGTATGTTCCACTAGCGTATCTTTCCAATTGTTTAGACATTGTATTGGTGCCATTTTTGCAAGTACATTTTTATCATTATAATAAACTTTTTCTTTCATTTGATGATCTTAATGTTAGACGGTTGATGGTTAATAATTACGTATTACACTAAAATTAATCTTGGTGAAGTAAGAATAACATGAGTAGGCTTGTCTGAGACCTCTGAGAGGTCAACAACGCCGATCTCGTCTAGGGTCTAGATTCCAAGCATGACAAAGTTGGTATCAGAGCCCTAAGTTAAATTCCTAGGATTATAAGTTCATATCAACCACATTGTGTAGTTTATAAGTCATGCTTATGAAGTTCACCACTATCCTTATTTAGAGACTGCATGATGCTTAGGAAAATATCCTTCTTTTGATCTTATTGTGCCTTCTCTAATGTCTGATTTCTTGGTGTTAAGAGCGTATCTAACATCAACTAGTGAGATTCTGAAAGACAAATACGAGGAGAAACGCAGGCAGAGATATTAGAGAAGCATCTGCTGCGGTAAATCAAGTTCCTCCCTAGGCTCCATCTGCCAGAATGGAGATGCATGTTCACCAAACTAAGTTAACAGATGGAGAAGTGAGGACAACCTTGAAAGATATGGCCCATGCCATCACTTTACAAGATCAGGCTATGACAGCCCTGGCGGAGCAACAAGGTGTTCCTAGGGAGAACCCACCTTCCAGCACCATGGTTAACTCATTAAGGGACTTCATGAAGATGAATCCTCTCATTTACACTGGATTTAAGATTGGTGAGAATTTCGTGGAGGAGTGTATGGAATCTATGTTGCATGTCAGCTTAGGCCTTTCTAGGATTACGATCCATGTCCAACATATGGAGGAAAACAGGAATACAAAGCATACTAGGACTGGGAACATGTTAAGACAAGCTGAGAAAATTTTTTCAAGGAAGAGTAGTACTGAAATCAGGGATAAGCCCAGGTTTAAGAAGGGATTATCCCACCAAGGGGAGTCTAGTTCATCCAAGGATTGCTATTATAGGGATTCCAAGCCCAGATTCTAGAGTAGAAAGTATGTCAAACTTCATGGAGGAGTGTGTATGAGGGGCTCTAATGCTTGTTAGATTTGTAGCAAACCGGGTCACTTTGTTAAGAATTGTACAAATAGAAGAGGTCAAGAACAATGGAAGGACAGAGTTCAACATAATGGTCCAAAGGAAGAGGATCCAAGGATGCAACTTTTCTTCACACTCAATTCTAGGGGTGCAGGGGAAGGCACCTCATGTGAAGTCTTGGGTGCGTAGTCTTAATTAGTCTTTGATCTATTTGGCTGTGTATGGTGTTTATGCACTAGCATGAATTTAATACGTTTGAGTCATCACGTTGGGTGCTAATTTGTATGAATTACATGCTTACTTATGTGTATGCTTCGATGAGTTTAGTTTAGGAAAGAGTTCCTTAGTCTATTAATGTAAACTTATTACTAGGTTTCAAGGATGTGTACCATCATGTTAATATGTGAATTAGATATTCACCAATGGGGAGTATTGAATTACCTACGTATGGATATATTCTATAGATGATTTTCTTATTGTTAGTAAAGAGTAGTGTCATTCGGGGACGAATGTTCCTAAGGGGGGGGGGTTGAGTTAGGTAAAAACCCTAAAAATGGATATGCTAAGTAATGCTTAATATGTCTAGAATGCCAACGATTAGACCGGGTTAACACGGGTTTATGCACGTAGAACCACACCTCGGGACCCTTGATACATCCAAGACAACAAACTTTCCGAGTTAGTTGAGCTAGAAAAGGTTGGGTCCAACCATGTAGGGATCTCGAATACGAAGATTTAGTTGAAGTAGTCTTTAGTAGACTTAAAAAGATGAAATCTTAGGTTTGAAGGGTCTACGTGCAAAGTGGTTTTTTTCAAGGCTAAGGGTAGTATCATAATTACCCTAATTATATGATTAATTTTTTAATTAATAAGGTGGAGGGGCATTTTGGGGAGAGAGGGCCGAAATTGGGCTCTTCAAGTGAAGTCTTGCTCCACCCAGGTCCGAACCTAGGTGGAAGTAATTAATTAAATTCGTTTTAATTAAAGTTTGTAAATTAATGTAATTAATTTATATGTATAAGTTATTATCTGATTAAAAACAAATGAAAATTAGATTTTTAATAATTAAATAAAACCTTATTTGACTAAGTCCTAAACAAGACTCCTAAGCCTAAGAAAAATCTTCTCTCCCCCACTCATCTCTCTCTCTCACGTCTCTATCAGTCTCACTCACGTTTTTCTCTGCCAAATAACTTTCAAAAACAGTAGTTAAAATAAAATTCTTCACACTTTAAGAACTCACAACGAAAATTATAAAGAAACAACTATCAAACACGTTAGGCAAATAGAGGGTGTTTCCATCAAGTAGGTGTTGAAGCTCTTGGAAGTGGACGTGTGTTTGGAGAGGTTCTTTGGGCATCAAGTCAAGGTTTGAACGTCAACAAGGTATGGCTTCTCTTCTATCTTGGTACCTTTCCCAATATACCCCTTAAGGTTCAGAATATTCATTCCAAAGACTAGGATTGTTCCCCGTTGCATGTCCCTGTCACTAGCTCCCATTGAATCATAGGTTGGTTATGTTTGCGGGAAGAAAACTAGGGATGGAACATGTTTTCTTGATGATTATATGTTTATATGTATGTTTGGAATTATGTGACATATGTTGATGTTTACGAAAATGTAACTACGTGTTTATGTGTGTGTTGCCGTGACTATTGTTCATGGTTTTGAACTTTAAATGGCATTATAGTTCTTTATATTTCATGTACACATGTTGATGTAAATGTTATATTCATATGAGTGAAATGTGGCTTATTTGAAGGATAATCTCTTATCTAAACAAATCCATGAAAACACACCTAAAACGTTCTAAATGCCCTACGAAATTCCCCAAAGAACTAAGGTGTAACTTTATGAAAGGATGCTGATAAATTAAAAGAAAATTTCGTGCTTCTAGTGATGAATTTCAGTCATCAAAGAGGGTTCAAAATGTTTGAAAAAATGAATAAAAAAAGTGAGGTCATGAGGATTAAACCAGTGACCTCACCTTGTTAAAAATCCTGAAAATAAAGAAGTAAAAAGAAATGTGGTGAAGGGGATTCAAACAATGTTATTGGCTGGAAAATGTAACTTAAAAGAAAAAAAAAGAAATGAGAGGAGTGGGGTTCGAAACCACCACATCTCAATCAGATTTAAAGTAGAGTAAAAGAAAAATAAAATAAAATATGAGGTGTGGGAATCAAACCCACGACCTCTAGGCTATTAAGGAGAGTCAATCGAAATTAAAGAAAAGAGATATGAGGCATGGGAATCGAACCCACGACCTTCTAGGAAGATTTGAGGAGAAAAATTAAAAGAAATTCAAGAGGGGTTGTGCGGGTTTGAAACCACAAACCCTCGGCCAAAGGAGAGAAATTAAAGGCAAAGAAAATAAAAAGTAAATTATGTTGTGGGGGTCGATCCCACATCCTCTTAGTTCGATTCAGCAAAAAATGAAGAGAGAAATCAAGAAAAAATAAAATGAAGTCATTGGGGCTCTTACTTGGGTACCCAAGCTGTATGGTTCAAACAAAAATGAATAAAAATATAAGAGTGTTGTTCAAGTGATTTGAAAACTAGGTTCCCTTGCCCAAATTTCGTATTGATACATAAGTCATAAGTGAAATAAATGTTCAAGAATAATGCTTCCTACTTAGATCGAAAACGTGATCTTGGCATACATACAAGATGTATAAGTATTGTACTACATAATCTTAGGAAGATATGAGTCATATAAACGAACAATGAATTAAACCTCATGGCTTGTATGTATAGACTCATAAGTTTAGGATACGTTTAAAAGTAAGTTAACCTAAGATGTATGCTATGAAATGATCAAACCCTACAAGGGTTAAGTACGAATGTAAAGTACACTAAATGGACAAGTGAATTGACATATAATGAAATGAACAATGAAATAATGAAATGAACAATGAAATAATGAAACCTTAGAAGTGTTAAGCAAGAGTGTGAAACACACCAAATGGCCAAGTGCATTGTCATATGTTGAAATGAACATTCACGTAAAAAGGGGTGAGTAACAATGATAACCAAATGTGCTAATGATAATGGATGTGGTGATAGCATGATATGAGGCTGATGTAAAAGATGAGAGCAATCTCAAATGAGCGTTAGTAAATGTTACCAAAACGTACTCACCTATGAGAGTGTAAAGTTAATGAAGAGACTAGTCTCTATGAACACTCTAATAAATGTATTCATATTAAAACACCTAATACGAATTATAAGATGAGAAATTATCTATTGAGCTATGATGTCCTATACAAGAAGCCATATTCCATGACGTATGAGTTTAATGTAATGGAGCTTTATATTGAGCACCAATTGACTAGCTATGAGTGGTGACGCCTTCTCTCGAGAAAGTCAGAGGTTCACGTAACTCTCATGAGATGGTACTGTCTGGCATGCAGGGTATGGGTCTCCTTATATATCCTAGTCTTCGAACTTATACTACATATATGGGGGGATATGGCGGGGTTCAATTCCATTATACACTAGCATGTTTTGGGTCACCTTGGCCATTGATTCCACCTTTTTTCGGTGTGGGGTTTCATGACACTGGATTTCATGATGCTCACATGATCTATGTTGGTTATACTTAAAGTTCCCAAAGAATTAATGAGGCCAGCCTCAAACGATGCACATAATGAAATGAATGATACCAATGGTTTTAGAATAGGACGATCAGGCGGTGAGATATACTTAATTAATGACACTAGGTCATTCTTGATCATTTCAAAGCGAACCCAATGGATTTCTTAAACTATATTATAGGTATAGCTGGTGTTTACACTAGCCTATGAAAGAAATGAAATGAAGTACGTATGAATGAATGAAGCAGACTCTGTGTTTGTTAAGGAAGGCTCCCTAGAGGGGGTACCATATGTTGAGCCCTCATTTTTGGGAAGACTAATCCAAATTTGGAGAGCTCATAAACTTTTGTAATTCAAATTTAGAAAGCTCACTCACACTTTCCTAATATCAATTTGGCAAGTACACTGACTTCACCTTCTTTAATCATGTTGTTAGGAAAGAGATAGTCTTACTCATGCATGTCCTTGGTGTGTGCTTGCATATACCCATATTTAGTACAAGTGTGTACTAATTCTATACAACTCTAAACTTTTAGCTGCACGAACAGGTGGACGCTAGAGTTACAGGATCAACACTACAGTTATCTGGACGTCGAGAATTCATCCGGACTCTGTAGGACCTCATGCTTTCGAGGATGCTTGCCCATTTACATTCTGTATTAGTTTTAGGATTCAGCTGTTGGAGTATGTTCCACTAGCGTTTCATTCCCAATTTTTGTTTAGACATTGTATTGGTTCCATTTTGGCAAGTACATCTTTATCGTTAAAATAAACAGTTTCTTTCATTTGATGATCTTAATGTTAGATTGGTGATGGTGAACAATTACTTAATTAGTAGAAATTTTTGTAAGAATGTTAAGAAACAGAAATTTTCATATTTTCCGCTAAAATTAACCTAGATGAAGTAAGAATTATGTATGTACGCTTGTCTGCGACCTCTGTGAGTTCAACGACGCAGTCTCGTCTGGGTTCTAGATTCCGGTCCTCACACAAGACAATGAGACTTTAGCATCCTAATTCAAGAAAAATAATATTTACATTCATACATGCATCAAGTAAGGGACACAAGTCAACTAAGACAACACATAACATACTTCACCTTAGCACATAAACATGTCATTATAGAAGCACATAACTATAACAATTATAATCTTTAAGTCATCTTATACATTATCATACCTTCATTAATATAACCATCATAGACTCATATAGTCAAGTAGGAACAATCATGTAAACTTATAAGACTACACCCACTAAGACATAGTCATATTCTATCATGATCACCTAATTTTCGTATAACAAACACATACTTTCACATTAATCACAAGTATGTAGATATGATCATTCTTCACATAAATAACTACACAATTCATCATAATACTTCAAGTAGTTCCGGCAAGGCCATGATCATCATAATACATAAATTAATGCCGACAAGGCCACATCAATTCACATAACACCTCCAATAGAATTAAAAGCCCATAAAAATCTAAACGTGAATTCATTAATATCAAAGCATGATCAATTCATCCATATTTTAGTCAAATTGAGAAATTTAAGAAGGAATAGGTTCATGGATAATTTAATTAGTAAATATTAATTATACATTAATAACATCATATCTTAACATTTAAAACCTTTCATGCAAGAACCCAAGATTTAGAGTAGAAATGGGACTTTTCATGTTTTTTAAAATCTTTGAAAATCATCTTTGAAGTTTGATCTAAGGTGATAGAAACCCTTAGATGAAGAACTCCCATAAATTATTATAAAAACCCAATGATAATTGAAGAATAAACTTCATTGAAGATCCATCTTTAAGCTCCATCTTCATCTTGATCTCTCTTGGAGATTTTTGAAGAAACTTTTGGAGAGAATGTGTTTTGGTTTAGGTGCTAGGCTTTAATCGAGAGCTTAATAACGTATATACTCTTATAGTACCCATAAACACCTAAAACAACCGTCCAACTATTTTATAAGTCTTGGGGTGAACTTCTCAAAAACCCCAAGCCTTAAAAGAATAGCTTCCAGATATCAGCACCATAGACGCCCAACATTGATGGTCCGTGGGTGAGACCACGCCGCGTTGATGGGGTCTCGTCGTTGCTCCAGCAACTTCTTCACCTGCAGACTTGCAGGTTCCGCAATGCCCCAAGTCGGAGAGCAATCGTTCTATCGACTAGCCATCGCTTGGGTCGTCATTTAGCACTGCATACAAGCTTCCATGCAACTTCAAGTCTTGAGTTGGGGACCCCTTGTAGGGCCCCTTTGTGAGTCTTACATGGAGGCGTACCTAGAAGATAAACCTATAAACATGTATGCATAGTATTAGTAACAAAAACAAAAGATTTCAACATCAAACAAGCAATGCCACATTGTAAAACACATCTAAACTTACAAGGACGTCTAAAAGCTATCTTTCGAACGTCAATTGACAATCTTTGACGTTTGACCTACACACTTCATGAAACGTGACAAAATGTCTTTATACACCATACTAACTCATTTAAGGACCTTATAAACTCATTAATCACAGATAAAAACTTAAAACACTTATGATGCACATAGGTGACTTAGTCGTCGAACGTCTTAGCCGTCCCTTGACATTTGACATCCAATGCACCAAAACTCTTTGACACTGCCTTTATACCGCATTATCGACCATGTAGGACCTTATACCATCATTAAAACCATGTTAGGCTCTAGTTCACGTAAATTATTTTTATGATCTTACATTCTCCTTCACTTGGATAACATTTATCATCAAATGACACTTTCCTTTCTACGAACTCTTCCAAGAATAGATATTCAATTAGCATCTGATAAACATACCATACAACACACAATCAAGAAGAAAACATCAATTTCACATAATCAAGAGATTCACAACACAACAAGAAACTAGATTAGATTCAATAACTCATCATGCTATATAACTCACATCCTTAATTCCAAATATCAAAAACTCAGTTTATATTCATTATCATGGTCATATGAATCAAATCTAACGACATTATAAAAATTTTCCATCAATGAACAAATTAGTCAATTTTTGCAAAACCTTACAGTAAACAGAAATCTCTGGAATCTTTACAGTGGACATGCTTCACAATCTAACAACGCAACTCTTAAGAAATTAGTTATATATGCTCCATAAACCAATCTCATATAACAATTTAGACATGCTCACGATTTATCTATATGAAACAATTTAGCAACCTACACTAGATGCACATGAATCACGAAGAAGATATGAAAACTCATTTTCTCATCCAACAAAAACTTCAACCAAAACATGCATATCATAAGGAGAATGTTTGGAACTTAGTTTTTTACAAAGGAATCCTACATAAATCAAACTCTTTGTTTTAGGCTTGAATAAACACATAATAAAAGGTTAAGGGTACCTGACTACTAACAACCACACTCTTCACCATACTCCCACACTTAGGAGAAACCCCTTCTAAGGTAAACATAACATCTACTAAAAGGAACTCCCTTAAGGAACCTTAAGCCTTACTTATACTTTCTCACCAATGTCTATCTCATGAAGACTAAAGACTCACAAAGGTCTCATAATCTAACCACCACATCCCCCTTAGTAGGAGAACTCACCTTTAATCTTTCAAATCTCATCACCTTCCTTTCTATGGATGGGTCTTAAATAGCTTAAAACCATCTCAACAACCACTCTTACACATTCTCACACTATACCTTACCATTCTTTCCAACTTAACTACCCTTTAAAAGGTAACTAAGCTAACCTAAGGTCATCAATACAATCTTTCACACCTCATCCAACAAGTCACATCTCATGTTTTCTCTGCCTCTACCCAATCTTGAAAAAGTAACCCTCAAAGGACCAAGACATAAGGGAAACAAGGGAAAACCACCATATACAAAGCTCTTAGGCACGATTATATGAATGAAGAAGTGAAACTTTTCATTAGAACCCAATAGCCTCCTATTCATAATGTGGCGCACTCCAAATTATAAACAAGACTCTTCGATTTGGTCATGAGACAACTAAGACACTCCCCAACCTTATATTCTAATACCAACTTTGTAACAACCTTTGAGTACAGCCTAGAAGTTAGAGAATCCCTGTATCTCCACATGGCATATGAGACTTCAAGAAGTCTCATCTACGCTACTCGTATTATTCATTACATAATAAGCATTCTAAAATGAATAAAAATTTAAAACTTTCTTCACACACAAAGAACTCTTTCTATAAAAATTACGGAAATGGAAGACTTCCGTTTAAAACGTTAATACTTTACAACATCTCATTAAACCATCTAAACATTGGAGTATACAACATTTGGGTCTAAGCTTATAAAAAGACATAAATGAAAGACAATGAACAAAACGAACATGTGGATATTGTCCTCGAATCGATGAGGACTCACCAATACTTCATCTTCAACGCTTAGAAAACTATCAATCCTCCATAGCATATCAGGACTTCCAGTTCTCTACATTTTAGTCAAAAAGGGAAAAGAAGGGGTAGATTAGATGAACTAAGTATAGAAGCCATGCAAAAACCAAGAAAAAGGGACACTTTGTAAATAACATGCTTTTCATGAATTTTTATCAAAACATCATACTATAAGCATAAGAACAACATTTAACAACTTATAAACACATAAGGAATCATTTAAGTAATTAGTCACATTTTTTAGAATACTTTCTAGTGACCTAGTTTACTGTACAATGAACTCCTTCACCTGTTATAGTGAAGTTCCTTAATGCCACCTTAGACACTACTTAACATGTATCCCGCACTAAAAGGTATTCTAAGACTCACTTAAGTAAGACAAAAAGAGACCGCCTATACACCCTCTAGGAAAACCTAAATGATCCTTAAGACCACCTATAATGAGGTACACACGCTCTCAATACATCAAACACATGAACATGAGATCCTCCTACCAAAGGTGATTCTATGTCTCAATTAAGTGAGTTGTGAAGCGACCACCCATACAATCCCTTACACACAAATACTTAAGAGATCCTTTAGATTACCTAGGATAAGATCATTCTCACTTAGTACAACAACATACATATAACATGACATTCTCCTTTACAAAGGTTATCAAAAGAATTACTCAAGTAAATCAAGAAGCTAACTTCCATGATTAACCTCTTAAAGATTATCTAAGTAATCCTTAGGAATACCTATGTTTGGATCATATCTACATTATCAACCTACTTCGCTAATAAGAGTCATTCTTAAGACTTATCTAGGTAAGATACGAAGTGACTATTCATATGCCCCCTTCACACCTTAACTAGACAACCTTTAACTAATCTAGGTAAGTTATTATTAGTTAAACATGCTTTATTAACTTAAGTCATTACATTCCTTAGTTCATTTCAGAGACTTTCAATCTCTAGGGTCATTCAAGTAGTGGTCTTGGATAAGACCTAGGGACTCTCACTAACACCTTCAAAGCATATTGTGCAATGTCTAGATAACATCCCATACCACCACCTAAACTTCATAGAACTTGTCTAATGAAAGTAGGTATCCCACATGATGAGAATATACAATAACCGACATAGACCATGGTAGAAAAGCATGGAATCTAGAGTTCTAGCCTACTGCTATTCGGGGTTCTACTTTCAAATGGTAGAACATGGACACATCCCATGAAGGCACATGTTTAACCCATATAAAGGGGTTTGTACTCTAGACTCATCCTTTAACTAGATGTACTTCCCTTACCATACTCACTCGGTGCTAGCCTTTATTCTCATAGATTTTTTCACATTAAAGGTTCATAGAAAGGAGTTCCATATCAAGTTCATAACCCAATCACATTGACCCTAGCAAACAGGTCCTCTAGGGCTACCTTGAAATGGCGACAAGAAGCTCATGATGACTTTCCTAAGGTTTGATATGATGGTGTTCCAGCCAACCAACCATAACTCCATCATTTGTTTACTTGAAGGATACCATTACGACTTTCAACTTCAACATTCATAACCTTACCACTAAGTTCAAGGTTTCACATAAAATGGCTCTCATAACATAATTAAAGGTCTCATGTTATTTATTCATACAAGACTAAGACGCTTTAGCATCCTAAGTCAAAACATCTCATATTTATATTCATACATGCATCAAGTAAGGAACAAAAGTGAACCAAGACAAGGCACAACATACTTCACGTTAACACATATTACATGTAATTCTACAAGCATGTAGGAACGACCATTTTCATCTTTAAGCCATCCTCTACACTATCAAACCTTCATCAATATAACCATCATAGACACATATAGTCAAGTAGGAACAATCATGTAACAACTCTAAGACTACACACACTAAGACATAGTCATAGTCTAACATAATCACCTAATGTTCATAGTAGAAACATATACTTCCACATTAATCACAAGTAGGTAGATATGATAATTCTTCACAAAAAAAAAACTACAAACATCATCATAATGCTTCTAGTAATACCGGCTAGGCCATGATCATTATAATGCATAAAGTAACACCGATAAGGCCGCATCAATTTACATAAAACCTCCACTATAAGTGGACCATACAAATAAATATTATAATATAAAAGCTATACACAATATTAACAGAGTTAGGGCAGCCTACCACCCATTCAATATCAACACTTCAATCTAAAGCTAAATCATCTAATTCGATACCATAAGACCCTTATCATGTCCATGAACATCAACTAAATTCAATAACCATAATACTCAATGAATGTAGGTCAATTAAATATAGATTTATAAATATAAGACAAGCTATACATCAATTGAATACAATCTTCACAACATTCAATAGCCCATAGAAAACTACACGAGAATTCGTAAGCATTAAGGCAATATCAATACAATATGCAAAATATTCAATATATCTTAGAATATATTATACTCAGTTGAGAAAATTTAAACAGCGTGTAAACCATGAATTATAATCTATGCATGAATAAAAAGCCCATAACTAAATACACATGAATTCATTAATATCAAAGAATAATAAATTCATCCATATTTTAGTCAAATTGAGAGATTTGATAAAGCCAAGGTTTCATGGATGATTTCATTGGGAAACATCAATAATACATCAATAACATCATATTTTAAAGTTTGAAAACCTTTCATGCAAGAACCGAAGACTTAGAGTAGAAATTGGACTTTTCATCTTTTTGAAATCTTTAAAAATCATCTTTGAAATTAGATCTAAGGTGATAGCAAGAATTATATGACGAACACAATACCATATTAGAAGAAACCAATGATAATCGAAGAAAGAACTCCATTGGAGATCCATCTTCAAGCTCCATCTTCACCTTGAGCTATCATGATGGTTTTTGAAGAAACATTGGGAGAGAATATGTTTTTATTTAGGTACTAGGGTTTAAATGAGAGTTTAATGAATCTGTCACGACCCAAATCGGGGACGCGACTGGCACCCACATTTACCCTCCGATGTGAGCGAACCAACCCATCTAAACCTTAACATTTCAAGATATTTCAACAGAAAATAATGCGGAAGACTTAAACTCATTAATAAAGAAAAAACAACTCAAAACTATTATAATATTCCCAAATCTGGAAGTCATCACCACAAGAACATCTATCTCAAACTACTAATCTAAGAATGTCTAAAAAGCTAAAACAATTAAAAACTAGTCCATACCGGAAGTTCAAGGCATCAAGACTTGAAGAAGGAGACCCAGTCCAAGCTAGACGCATTAGCTCACCCTGAATTTCCGATGGAGTGAAGACGGCTTGATCTACTGCTGAGTCGAAGTTGACGGAACGTTTGCTGCATAACACAAATGACAAAAGGAAAACATAAAAGTAGGGGGTCAGTACAACCACACGTACTGAGTAGATATCATCGGTTAACTCAAAATAGGGAACAATATATATCAAATAATATTATAAATCAACTATAAACTCAACATGTAGCAACAACAGGTATCATAATCGTCAATAACACCATCAAGTTCATTCATGAGGGCTCAAGCCTCATTACCATACTCATCTGGGAATTAAGTTCATTATGTTGAATATATTATCATCTTTCGAGATTCATTATCTTTCTTCCTCTTGTGTCGGTACGTGACACTCCGATCCCCTACCACTATGTGTCGGAACGTGACACTCCGATCCCCTATATGTGTCGGAACGTGACACTCCGATCCCCTACATGTGTCGGAACGTGACACTCCGATCCCCTACATGTGTCGGTACGTGACACTCCGATCCCCTATATCTACGTGTCGGTTCGTGACACCCGTCCCACTAATACTATGTGTCGGAACGTGACACTCCGATCCACTAATTCTATGGTCGGAACGTGACACTCCGATCCACTAATTCTATGTGTCGGAACGTGAACTCCGATCCACTAATTCTATGTGTCGGAACGTGACACTCCGATCCACTAATTCTATGTGTCGGAACGTGACACTCCGATCCACTAATCTCATTATATCCGTTCATCAAGCCTTCTCTAACCAAGGCATCATCAATCCCAATCACTTTAATTCATCAAGCCTTCCTTTATACCAAGGCATTATCATTAATATCATAGATTAAAGTTTCTTTCAAGATTTGGGATTCAATGGTTTTCATCATGCTTGTATTATCAACATCACATAATCATATTCATACAAACATACAATAAGCATATAGACAGGTTTACAATATCATCAACACATATTATTCACTATCGAGAGTTCATTACGAATATCGTAATACAAAACCATAACCTACCTCCACCGAAGAATTGGAATCAACAAGAAATCTCCCAAGCTTGTTACTTCTTCCTCTCGATCGATTTGCTCTCTCTCTTTCTGTTCTTTCTCTTTTGTTTTATTCAAACCCTCTTTCCTTTACCCTAATTAATCATATAATTAGGTGTGAAAAAGGACAATAAACCCCTCTAATTAACTTAAGGTTACCCCTTTAACCCCTAAGTAATTAGACCTATTAATGTTACCCCTCAATCCTTATAATTAAGGAAAGAATAATCAAAAACGACCCTTAAAACGAGGAAAGAAATCCTAAACTGCCTGGGATTGTGCAGCCTGTGACGGGCCGTCGTGGGTGCGACGGTCCGTCGCACAGGCCGTCGTGCCTGCCCAGGTTCCCATCTTCGCCACGGACGCTATGACGGTCCGTCACGCTTGTGACGGTCCGTCCTGCACGTCCGTCATGGCGGTCAGAAACTCGTTTCTCGAACCAAATTCTCAAACGTTGAAGTGTTTTGCAACGGAACCTCACGACGGTTCGTCGTGGATGTGACGGCACGTCCTGCAGGTCCGTCTCAATTTACAGAGAGTCGATTTTCAGTACCCAATTTCAAAATTCCAAGTATGATGCAACGATTCACCCTCGACGGGCCGTCGTGCCTACGACGGTCCGTCGTGGTGTCCGTAGTATGGCCCAGTTTTTCCAGAATTAAAAATCTGCTGCTCAAACGACTAAACAGGTCGTTACAATAGATACCAATTTACCCATCGTTCGTCCCCGAACGATCAAAGGAAGAAAAAACAGTGGCGAAAAGGAGTACCTGAATCTGTAAACAGATGTGGGTATTTTTCTTGCATATCTGCCTCCTTCTCCCAAGTAGCCTCTTCAACCGGTCGATTCTTCCATTGCACTTTGATGGATGCAATCTCTCTCGACCTCAGTTTGCGAACTTCTCTATCTAATATAGCAACCGGTTCCTCTTCATAAGTCAAGTTCTCATCCAACAAAACTGAATCCCAACGGATAATGTAGTTTCCATCTCCGTGGTATCTCTTCAACATGGATACATGGAACACCGGATGCACTCCGGACAGCCCTGGGGGCAAGGCTAATTCATAAGCCACCTCCCCTATTCTCTTAAGCACTTCAAATGGTCCAATGTACCTTGGACTTAACTTACCTCTTTTTCCAAACCGCATCACCCCTTTCATGGGCGAAACCTTCAACAAGACTTGTTCACCTTCCATGAACTCCAAGTCTCTAACCCTTCGGTCTGCATACTCCTTTTGTCTACTTTGAGCCGCCAAAAGCTTCTCTTGAATAGCTTTCACCTTCTCCATAGAATCTCTCAACAGATCAGTCCCCCAAGGTCTAACCTCGAAGGCATCAAACCAACCAATGGGAGATCTACACCTCCTCCCATATAATGCTTCAAATGGGGCCATGTCGATACTAGAGTGATAACTATTATTGTATGAAAACTCTGCAAAGGTAAGAAACTATCCCAATGGCCACCAAACTCTATCACACATGCGCGAAGCATATCCTCCAAAACTTGAATCGTTCGCTCAGACTGACCATCGGTCTGAGGATGAAATGCAGTACTAAGGTCCAACCTAGTACCTAATTCAGCATGTAGTGTTCTCCAAAACTTAGAAGTAAACTGCGTACCTCTATCTGATATGATTGAGAGTGGAACTCCATGCAACCGAACGATTTCTGAGATGTAGATCTTGGCTAACTTTTCTGCATTGTAGGTCACCTTGACAGGAATGAAATGTGCAGACTTAGTTAACCTATCAACAATCACCCAAATAGAGTCATACTTACCCAATGTCTTTGGAAGACCAACCACAAAGTCCATTGCGATTCTCTCCCACTTCCATTCAGGAATGGGCATTCTCTGAAGTGTTCCTCCGGGCTTTGGTGTTCATACTTTACTTGTTGACAATTTGGACACTTGGCAACAAACTCAACAATATCTCGCTTCATTCTACTCCACCAGAAGTGTTGCTTTAGGTCGCGATACATCTTGGTTGCACCAGGATGTATAGAATATCCGGAACTATGGCCTCTGTCAGAATAGTGGTGATCAAATCATCGATGCGGGGTACACATACTCTTCCCTTAATCCTCAAAACACCTTCCCCATCGATTATTGCTTCCTTAGCCTCTCCTTGCAACACTTTATCTCGAATTCGCCTTAGTTTCTCATCGTCAAATTGTTTCCCCTTAATCTGATCAAGGAAAGAGGATTTTGCCTCTACACAAGCTAACAATCCTCCCTTCTCATTTATTTCTAACCTCATAAGGTCATTAGCCAAAATCTGTACTTCTCTAGCCAATGGGCGTCTAGAAGCTTGCAAATGAGCTAGACTTCCCATGCTTCCGGCCTTTCTACTCAAGGCATCTGCTACAACATTCGCCTTCCCCGGATGATACAAGATAGTGATGTCGTAGTCCTTTAGTAGTTCCATCCATCTCCTCTGTCTCAAGTTCAAGTCCTTCTGAGTGAAGACATACTGTAGGCTACGATGGTCCGTATAGACTCACACTTAACCCCATATAAATAGTGTCTCCATTGCTTTAGTGCAAATACTACCGCGGCCAACTCCAAGTCATGGGTCGGATAGTTGCGTTCATGCACCTTTAATTGTCTTGAAGCATAAGCAATCACATTTTTCTCTTGCATTAGCACTGCACCCAACCCAGAATAGGATGCATCACAATAAACAATGAAGTTTTTGCACTCTACTGGCAAGGTAAGGATAGGTGCGGTAGTCAACAAAGTCTTAAGCTTCTGAAAGCTTTCCTCACATTCATCTGACCATACAAATGGAACATTTTGCTTAGTCAAGTTCGTCAATTGGGAAGCAATGGAAGAGAATCCCTTGACGAATCGGCGGTAGTAGCTAGCTAACCCCACAAAACTCCTTATTCTGACACGTTTGTAGGTCTTACCCAATTCTTTACCGTCTCAATCTTAGATGGATCTACCATCACTCCATCCTTAGAAACCACGTGCCCCAAGAAGGACACTGAATCTAGCCAAAACTCACACTTAGAGAATTTCGCATAAAGCTTTTTCTTTCTCAACAACTCTAACACCAATTTCAAATGCTCCTCATGTTCTTTCTTACTTTGGAGTATATCAGTATATCATCAATAAACACGATCACAAAGAGATCCAAATATGGCTTGAAAATCCGTTCATCAAGCTCATGAAGGCAGCAGGGGCATTAGTAAGACCAAACGACATTACCACAAACTCATAATGCCCATACCTAGTTCGAAAAGCAGTCTTTGGCACATCCGTTGCTCGTATTTTCAGTTGGTGATAACCGGATCTCAAGTCGATCTTCGAGAAGACACAAGCACCTTGTAACTGATCGAACAAGTCATCAATGCGAGGAATGGGGTACTTGTTCTTAATAGTTACCTTGTTCAACTGTCGGTAATCTATGCACATTCGGAAACTCCCATCTTTCTCTTACAAACAAAACCGGAGCACCCCAAGGAGATGCACTTGGTCTAATGAAGCCTTTGCTCAACAACTCTTGAAGTTGTGCCTTTAACTCTCTTAATTCGGCGGGAGCCATTCTATACGGGGGTATAGAAATGGGGCGAGTACCGGGTTCCAAATCAATGCAGAAGTCTATATCCCTATCTGGTGGCATACCGGGAAGATCTGCAGGGAACACATCCAAAAACTCACAGACTACCGAAACTGACTCAATCGATGGTACTTGAGTAGTGTCATCCTTAAGATGTGCCAAGAAAGCTAGACAACCCTTACTAACCATCTTCTGAGCACGAATAAAGGAGATGATACGCACCGGATTGGAAGTGTAGTCACCCTCCCACACTAACGGATCTGCCCCAGGTTTGGCTAACGTCACTGTTTTAGCATTACAATCCAAAATCGCAAAATTTGGGGAAAGCCAAGTCATACCCAGAATTACATCAAAGTCACCCATTTCTAAATAACCAAATCTACATAAGTGTTGCTCCCCACAAAATTCACCAAACAAGACCTATACACTTTTTCGACTATCACAGACTCACCCACCGGAGTAGAAACACGAATAGGCATGTCAAGTAATTCACAATGTAAATTTAGACCATTAGCAAATGAGAAGATACATATGAAAACGTGGAGCCAGGGTCAAATAACACAGATGCCATGCAATCACAAACCAAAAGATTACCTGTGATAACAGCATCAGACGCCTCCGCTTCAGACCTCCCAGGGAAAGCATAGCAATGAGCCCCATTATTCGTCTGTCCGTTGCCCCTACCATGTTGTGTAGTAGTGGCTCCGTTTTGCCCTTCACCTCTGCCGTTTTGGTGACTACCATTACCTCGGCCACCACGCCCTCCAGAATAGCGACCTCTACCATTACCACCTCTTCCTCTAGTCATTGGGGCTCTGTAACTCTGTTTTGGACAATTCCTCCTAATATGTCCAATCTCCCCACATCCATAGCACTCTCTGGAGTCAGGCATGGGTCTCTCGGAGTAGTGTTGACCGTTCTGAGGTGGACCCCCAACTACAGTCTGTAGTGAAGACTGTATTGGTCGATTTGAGTGACCTCCAGAGTTCTGTCCTCTAGAATAAGAACCATTATACTCACCTCCCCTACGAAACCTTTTTGATGTAGACGTTGGGGTGAAGTCATCCGGTTTCACTCCTTCCACCTCTATCACAAAGTCTACCACCTCTTGGAAGGATGTTGCTGTTGCCGCTATCTGTAAGGCTGAAATCCGCAACTCTGACCTCAACCCCTTCACAAAACGGCGGATCCGTTCTTGTGGACTGAAACAAAGTTGTGTGGCATATCTGGATAGCGCGCGAAATTTAGCCTCATACGCGTTTACTGTCATCCTTCCCTGTTCAAGACTCAAGAACTCATCCCTCTTTCTATCTCTCAAAGTCCTTGGGATATACTTCTCCATAAATAGGGTAGAGAATGATTCCCAAGTCATGGTGGTGCCTCTGTTGGTTGACACTCAACATGTGAACGCCACCACATTTTGGCGTTCCCTTGGAACTGATAGCTCACGAACTCGACACCAAACCTCTCTACTATCCCCATTTGTGTAGTAGCTCATGACAATCAACCAGAAAATCATAAGCATCCTCAGATTCTGCACCCTTGAAGACTGGGGTTTTCAATTTCAAGAACTTACTGAAAAGTTCATGTTGATCGTTTGTCATAATAGGCCCAGTAGTCAGACGTGGAAATGTGCCTATTCCCAATGGTGCATCCATGCGGGGAGCCATAGTAGCCGCATGTCGTATCTCTGAAACCGGAGGTGTTGGTGCAGAAACCACTGGAGGTGCTTGACCCTGATCAGACAACCCGCTAAGATAAGCAAGTACTGGTTGATCATCTCTGGGGTAGGTTGGGGTGGCATTTCCTCATTCTGCCCTTGTTCAGTTTCCCCTTCCTCACCCTCTCTATTTACCTCCTCAGTCGGTGGAGGAGTCACCGCCCTAGTATCAGATGGGCTAGGGGCTCGTCCTCTTCCTCTAGAGGACGTCCTCCCACGACCTCTCCCACGGCCTCTTGCCGTTGTTCTTCCTCGAGCCACAGCCCCAGTGGCTGGCTCAGTAGTTTCCTGTCTTTCCGTTGTGTGCTGCTGGTGCGGTCGTTGCTCTAGTTCTAACCATCTGCGAGATAGAATGAAGATGGTCAGATACCAATTTGTATCACCTAGATACCAATTGGACTCAAGTATAGCACGAAAGAAAGAATGAAAGAATGGAATTTTCCTAAAGTCTTATAGCCTCTCAAGGAAAGTAAAGGCGTCCCCCTACCGTTCCTTAAGACTCTACTAGACCTGTTCTTGTGTGATGAGACCAATGAACCTAATGCTCTGATACCAAGTCTGTCACGACCCAAATCGGGGACGCGACTGGCACCCACATTTACCCTCCGATGTGAGCGAACCAACCCATCTAAACCTTAACATTTCAAGATATTTCAACAGAAAATAATGCGGAAGACTTAACTCATTAATAAAGAAAACAACTCAAAACTATTATTAATATTCCCAAAATCTGGAAGTCATCACCACAAGAACATCTATCTCAAACTACTAATCTAAGAATGTCTAAAAAGCTAAAACAATTAAAACTAGTCCATGCCGGAAGTTCAAGGCATCAAGACTTGAAGAAGGAGACCCAGTCCAAGCTAGACGCATTAGCTCACCCTGAATTTCCGATGGAGTGAAGACGGCTTGATCTACTGCTGAGTCGAAGTTGACGGAACGTTTGCTGCATACACAAATAACAAAGGAAAACATAAAGTAGGGGGTCAGTACAACCACACGTACTGAGTAGATATCATCGGTTAACTCAAAATAGGGAACAATATATATCAAATAATATTATAAATCAACTATAAACTCAACATGTAGCAACAACAGGTATCATAATCGTCAATAACACCATCAGTTCATTCATGAGGGCTCAAGCCTCATTACCATACTCATTTGGGAATTAAGTTCATTATGTTGAATATATTATCATCTTTCGAGATTCATTATCTTTCTTCCTCTTGTGTCGGTACGTGACACTCCGATCCCCTACCACTATGTGTCGGAACGTGACACTCCGATCCCCTATATGTGTCGGAACGTGACACTCCGATCCCCTACATGTGTCGGAACGTGACACTCCGATCCCCTACATGTGTCGGTACGTGACACTCCGATCCCCTATATCTACGTGTCGGTTCGACACCCGTCCCACTAATACTATGTGTCGGAACGTGACACTCCGATCCCTAATTCTATGTGTCGTGAACTTCACTCCGATCCACTAATTCTATGTGTCGGAACGTGACACTCCGATCCACTAATTCTATTGTTGGAACGTGACACTCCGATCCACTAATTCTATGTGTCGGAACGTGACACTCCGATCCACTAATCTCATTATATCCGTTCATCAAGCCTTCTCTAACCAAGGCATCATCAATCCCAATCACTTTAATTCATCAAGCCTTCCTTTATACCAAGGCATTATCATTAATATCATAGATTAAAGTTTCTTTCAAGATTTGGGATTCAATGGTTTTCATCATGCTTGTATTATCAACATCACATAATCATATTCATACAAACATACAATAAGCATATAGACAGGTTTACAATATCATCAACACATATTATTCACTATCGAGAGTTCATTACGAATATCGTAATACAAAACCATAACCTACCTCCACCGAAGAATTGGAATCAACAAGAAATCTCCCAGCTTGTTACTTCTTCCTCTCGATCGATTGCTCTCTCTCTTTCTGTTCTTTCTCTTTTGTTTTATTCAAACCCTCTTTCCTTTACCCTAATTAATCATATAATTAGGTGTGAAAAAGGACAATAAACCCCTCTAATTAACTTAAGGTTACCCCTTTTAACCCCTAAGTAATTAGACCTATTAATGTTACCCCTCAATCCTTATAATTAAGGAAAGAATAATCAAAAACGACCCTTAAAAGGAAAAGAAATCCTAAACTGCCTGGGATTGTGCAGCCTGTGACGGGCCGTCGTGGGTGCGACGGTCCGTCGCACAGGCCGTCGTGCCTGCCCAGGTTCCCATCTTCGCCACGGACGCTATGACGGTCCGTCACGCTTGTGACGGTCCGTCCTGCACGTCCGTCATGGCGGTCAGAAACTCATTTCTCGAACCAAATTCTCAAACATTGAAGTGTTTTGCAACGGAACCTCACGACGGTTCGTCGTGGATGTGACGGCACGTCCTGCAGGTCCGTCTCAATTTACAGAGAGTCGATTTTCAGTACCCAATTTCAAAATTCCAAGTATGATGCAACGATTCACCCTCGACGGGCCGTCGTGCCTACGACGGTCCGTCGTGGTGTCCGTAGTATGGCCCAGTTTTTCCAGAATTAAAAATCTGCTGCTCAAACGACTAAACAGGTCGTTACAGAATCATATACTATTAAAATTTCCATAAACACCAAAAACCACCGTCGTTCTATTTTATAAGACTTGGAATGAAATTCCCAATACCCCCAAGCTGTAACATAAAAGCTGCCAAATTTCAACACCATCGACGCCCAACATTGACGGTCCGTGGGTGAGACCACGCCCCATTGATGGGTCTCGTCGGTTACTCATGAAGCTTCTCCACCTGCATACTTGCAGTATCCATCAACTCCACAAGTTTAAGAGCCGTCACTCCATCGACTGTCCGTCGTTTGGCACTACATGCAAGCTGCAATGCAGTTTTAAGTCTTGTGTTGGGGTCCTGCAAAAAAGCCATGCAACATGCTAAAACACATCCAATCTCACAATGACGTCTAAAGGCTATCTTTAGAATGTCACCGGACGCTCTTGAATGTTTTACCTCAGAACTTCATGAAACTTGACACACTATCTAGATATACAATAATAACTCATTTAAGGACCTTATAACCTCATGAATCACAAAAACACATATCATACACATAGGTGACTTAGTCGTCGAACATCTTAGCCGTCCCTTGACGTTGACTTCCAATGCATCAAAAATCGTAGACACTGCCTATATAAAACATTATAGACCAATTTAATACCTTAGAAAATCATGACAACCATGTTAGGCTCTAGTTCACCTAAGTGTTTTTGAGATCATACAACTGTGAAGGGATTTATGTTAGAATCTAGGAAAAGATCATAGACCCTTGTTAAAATTAGCCAACATCTAGACTAAAAGAAGTTTACCAAATGAAAGAATTGATCCTTTTGATCCAAATAAGTGACATTTGTTTTTAACCAACTCACCTTCCCAGGGTCTAATGTTTTTGCCCTAGTACTTTCTTGGACATGTGTAGCTAGAATGAGGCAAATAAGCCTACGTTGAGGGTGGCTATTGTACTAAATACCCTCGTCTTGGCCTTAACCGGACTTCTGGTATTGTGCACCTCAACTCATGGAAAATCCATGAGTTGTCGATGGCTATTATGAGTGAGGACCCAAAATGCATATGGATAGAGTTGGAAGTTTAAAAGAAAAGAAAAAAGTGAGCAAAAGATGTGACTTGGTGAAATTAGCAATTGATTGAAAATAAAAATAAAAATAAAAATAAAAGAGAGAAAAGAATTTGTTGAAGAAAAAGATGTAAAAGAAGTAAGAGTCAACCAAATAAAGGGAGCAAGAAAAAGATGAAAACAAAAGAAAAATAGGATGTCAAAGGCAATGAGAAGAGGTAGGAATCTTAGCGGTAATGTCAAGGAGGGAAAAAAGTCACTAAAAATGTAACCAAATGTACCATACCTAACCCTAAGCATACGTTACAAGCTAAGACAGTCCTACCGTGATCTATATTCTACTATGGTGAACCTAAGAAGTTATAATAAGGGTAAGCCTATGGCAACGAGAACTAACTATATCTGAACTTGATCTTGAGCGTGAGTGTTGAACAAAGACCCTTGTATCCAAAATAATAATCATTGTGTGAAAAATGATAATTTCTTTTGAAGTTAAGGAACTAGTTGATGTGTTAGAAAGTTGGTAGCCTGGTGAGAGGCAAAATATTAGAGTCATCTGTGCATGGTGAGTTTGTATCATTATGTTATCCATATGAGATAGCTTCTCGAGCCTCAAAGCGTAATCCTGCACTAAATCAAATAAATGGTTGGGATTGATAGCGATGTGATAGTGAACTCTTAAAAGAGTATACTTTTGTACGAATATTGTTTGAGTCATATTGCGTCACTTGAGGACAATTAACAAAATATAAGTTGAGGGTGTTGATGTACCGTGGTTTCTCGGTGCTTTCAATGCATGTTGATTAATAGTTGTGTGTGCCTAGAGACTTTTTGTAGTACTTCTAACAATTTTTTGTGTTTGTTTTGCAGGAAAGATGTTCAGGTTTAAAACGCAGAAGACAAATGAAAAAAGTGCAGAAGATGACCTTTGAAGGTCATCGATGGCCCGTAATGGTGACTGTTGATGTGATGTTCCGGTTAAAGGAGAAGATCAGGGAATTTGAAAAAGGGTGGAACCAAAAGAGCAAACGACAGTCTGTCGATTGATCGACGAACGTACTGGGGAATCATAGATTGGTTCAAAGAAGGCTCTATTACCTGAATTTTCATGATTTTAAGTGTGGAACGATGGAGGAGAATCGACGGACCGTGGACAAATCGATGGACCGTACTGTAGGTCTATCATTTGATTCAGAAAAGGTGCGAGCCGGTGAAAAAATATGACTCTATGTCTGAACTTACGGAGGCATTCAAAGGACCGTAGTTCCATCGATGGTCCGTCAGTGAGCTCGTTGATTGAAGCCGCATCAACTAAATAAACTTTCCTAATTTTAAATTATTTTCTTTAGGACTATGTTTTCTATAAATAGGGAATTAAAACCTTATTTTTGGGGTTAGATGCAATTTGTATCGTTCTATTTTGTGTTGGAGATTATTGGTTGCAAACATTTAGTAACTAATCAATTTCCAAATTTGTGTTGAAGGATTTTCTTGCAATTTCAAGTTTGAATTTCTGGGTTACTTCTTATTATTAAGTATGTTCATGAATTCATTCTTAAATAACATGAATTGTGATCTTTCTTGCATGCGTAACTAAATCAACAACTAGGGTTCTAGGAACAATAGATAATTAACAAAGTAAACCTAGCCAATAAACAATTCTCAAATAGGTTTTTGCATGCATTGATGATTCTTTTGTTTGAAAATCTTTTTTCACGAGTGTACATTTTAGAACTAGCCTTGTTGCTACATGCCAGACCAAGGAGGTAGGAATAACAAAAGCGTTATCAACATAGATTTAGTGTGATACTATCTAATAGGCTAGTGTCGATTGGTGTAAAGTAATAAGTAAGCCATACATCAATTATGATGTATAATATGAAGTAAATATAAGGGTTAGTAAATTATACACATGTAGTTGGACCAAGGTACGGGGTGTAATTCTCTAAATGCGGAATAAAGAATTTAGATATACATAACTTACAACTTTACAACAAAACATTATGGAAGAATTACTATTGTTAGGAATACGACGTAATAAACCTATTTGGAACTCATATATCCTAGTTAGTCTCACAACTTTATAAAAACTTAATATTTACTTTTGGTTACTTGTTCACTTAGAAATTTTTAAGAAACTTGTTTCATAAAACCTCCCTTTGAATTACTTGCTGTTTGAAAGACCTTGGCTAAATAAAAGTGAATGTGAGTTGAAGTTATGTCTAAATCATTGTCCTCGTGGTGTTAACCCCAACCTAGTAGTTGGGTTCTCCACTTGATAACAACCGCTTATACTTACTCAGGGAGGTATAATTTGAGCATATCACTAATTAAGGCACAAATTGGTTATAGTATTATCACAAAACCACGTCTAGTAAAGTATTTTTCATAAGTATGAAGAACACCACATTTATGAATAGGAAGCTATTTGATGATTAGGAAGTTTAACTTCTTCATTCTCGAAGTTGTGCTATAGAATCCCTTCCCTAAGAGGTTCCTCCACAATCTCCATATGTTACAATTGATTCTCCGTATATGACAAATGTGGAGATTAGGTTGGCTGTCTAAATGTTGGCCCAACCTTTGTCTATCTATACTCAAGTTATGACATCACAAGTAAATAGACAGGTGGTACATCCGGAGAACCAAATAAGGGGTATGATTTATTTTAGAGTAAGGGAGGTTTTTAGAATGAATCCTCTTGAGTTTAAAGGCTCAAAAATTTAAGAGGATCTGGATAGGTTCATGGAGGTTTACAAGGTACTTGCCATTATGAGAGTGAATTCTATAGAGAAATCATAGCTAGTCTCTTACTAATTGACTGATATTGATCAAATATGGTACGAGGAATAGAATGATGCTAGGGCGGTAGAAGCGGGTTCGATAAAATGGGAAACATTTAAGTAGGATTTTCATGATAGGTTCTTCCGTGAGAGTTGAGGTAAGCTAAAATGTAAGAGTTCATCTACCTCAAGCTAGGTAGCATGAGTGTTAAAGAATATGCCTTTAAATTTGCTCTATTATCTAAGTATGCTAAATATTTGGTTGCAAATTCAAGGGATCTTATGACTATGTTTGTAACAACAGTGTCCGATATAGTAGTAGAAGAATGTCGTGTGGAAATTCTCCATAACGATATGTGCATCTCATGTTTCATAGTGTTTTACCAAAAAATGGAAAATTCAAAACTCAAGAAGGAGAAAGATTGGGAGAAAAAAAGAGGTCTAGGATGGATAATTATAAATAGTTTCATAATGGGCCCGATAGATATGGTCGCTCTAGGAATAAACAAAAGATTTCCAAACGAGGCTCTTCCAGTTTTCATGATTATAAGAATGAGAGGGTGTCTAAACCTAAGCCACATAGAATTGTTAATGTGTCTCTATGATATCTTTGTGCTAGATGTGGGAAGAGACAATGAGGATAGGTTTTTGGCCTATATAGAGGGTTTCTTTAGGTATGGTGAGAGTGGCCAAAATATGAAGAATTGTCCAAAGTAAAAATCTATGAAGAGAGAGGTAATCAAGTTGATCCTAGCTGTGTGTGATATACCGTGAGTTTAAGGTATTTTTGAGACATTTTACTTAAGAGTTGTCTGTGTCTACGATATCTTTATCTTAGAATTAATGTTAATTGTGTTATATTTGTTGAAAATAGGCTTGGATGAGGTAAAATGAGATGACAACTACAATTCTACAAAATGAGACACCCAGGAAGGTGACCTATGGATCGGAGTCTTCTCAAAAACCGTTTTGGGTAGGCATGGATGAATCATCAGGAAAGTATAACTTAGTGTGGAACAACGGAGGCTACTGACGTAGCGTAGGACGACCCATGAGCCGTTCTGCACATCTGTCCATAAGATTTGAGATTTGGAGTTCTAGTACCTCATTAAAAGGTCTATGTTTGGAGCAACAAAAGAGGTCCCAACGGACCGTAGGTCAACCTACGATCTGTTCTGCACGTTTGTTGTTTATGTCTGGAAGTTAAATATTTCAGCCCCTTGAGAAAATTTCTATGTATTGAGCTACAGAAGGAACTTACGAACCATAGGTAGATCTACACTTTGTAGATCAGTGTCTTTAATCAAAGTCGTGTCCTGAAATTAATTTCCTTATTTCTTTTCCTTTTTGATTAGGACAAGTTTTTTCTATAAATGGGGTATGTAAACCTCATTTTTGGGGGTTATACATAATTGTTTACTCGTAGTTTTTTATATTCTCTTGTGAAATATTTTCAACTTTAGCAATTTGATTTCCTAAGTTCGTTTTACAAGATTTTAAGTTGCAATTCAAATAGATATATTGGGTATCTTCTATACTAATCGTAAGTTTATGAATTCTTTTTATTAAAATACGAATTGTGTTTTTTCAAGGATGATCTAAATAAACAACTAAGGTTGTGTGAAACATAAGGGAAATTAACAACGTAAAAATCATAAATAAATAACTCTAGAAGTTTATGCATGTATTGGTTATTCTTTTGCTTAGAAGTTCTTTTAATGAGTGCAAGTATTAGAACTCTCCATGTTCTACTTGTGGGACCAAAGAGGCAGTTAATAAAAAAAGAATAATCAAAAGATATTTAGTGTTATACTATCTAATAGTCTAATATCACTTGGTACAAGGGTGAAAATTAAACCATACATTGATATGATGTCTAATTTGAGGTAAAGGTAAGGGTTAGCCATACACACGTAGCCGGACCAAGGGGCGGGGTTAAATTCCGATATTGTGAGGACCAATCACTTAGGAATTAACTTACTAAGTTTTCATGTAAAGTACTAGGAAGGTATTACTATTTTTAGATTGTTGCATTAAGAGCTTATGGGAAACATCTACACCCTAGTTTCTTTATCTTATTGATAACTCGATGTTTGAATCTTGCTCTTTTGTTACTTAAACAACAATCAATTATTTGATTTACGATCCGCCCTTAAATTTTTTTATTTTATTTGGAAATAGTTTTAGTAAATAGATAAAAGAGTAAGTTTTGTATAAGTCTAGGCCATGTTCCTAGTGGCGTCGACCCCAACCTACAAGTTGGGCTCTTTGAGAATGATCGCTTATACTTATATTGGAAGGTGTAATTTGAGCTTATCAAATTTTGACACAACTACCGGGTAATATGGATTTTAATTAAGTTTAACTACGTAATTAAACTTTAGTCAGTTATATCCTAATTTTCTATTTTATATTGTTTTTGTTATCTATAGGTTTATTCTATTGTGTATGCCAAGTACAAAGTGTAAGGTTGAACCATTGAATCCATATGATCCTTAATTAAGCAAAGCTTCTTGAAACATGGCTAATTAAGAGGGCGATAATAATGTGATCATTCATGATCATGAAGATAGAGTTGCAACCACAGGGGTTGGTAATGAAAATGCTCATATTTGTGGCTACAATCTACTTGGTGATGCTTTGAGGGTATAGAATCTTATAAAATAAAGAATTTCTGATAATGAAAGGTTGAATTTTAACACAGTCAAATAAGAAGTACCTGTTGTTCTCTCTCCTTTACCTCCGATGCATACATTTATGGTAACAAGCATTTTGATGCAGATGCTTACAGGAAAGAGGTTGTTTATTGGTGTTGCTTTGGAAGATCTGCAGGGCACATGGTCAAGCTAAGGAGTGTTTTCAAGAGTTCTGTGGGGCGACCATAATTAGATATGGACGTCATGTGGTTGATATTCTTCCCTCTATTATTGATCGAAAACGCTGTAAGATAGTTTCGTGAGCTTTGATATAACTTGATTCACACATGGGATCACTATCACAAGGTATTCATGTCAAAGTAGTTTCCATTATTTAAAAACTTAACTAAAAAAGATAAAATGAAGAACTTTGTTGCATTACCTAGAGAGTTTGTGAGCACTTCATGGGATATGTTCACTCGTTTTATAAGAAGTGCTCCAATTCACCACATCGATGATGAGTAAATAAAGAAGTAGTTATATAGAGGTCAGGATTACAATGGAAAGGTCGTGCTTGATTTTATTGCATGAGGATTATATGTTAAGTGTGTATTTGAGAAGATAGCTGAGAAACTGGAAAATATTTTCCAAACCAATAAGGCATGGTGCACTAGGAAATCTGACACTAGAAGAAGTACATTTACAGTTCAAGCTGATGATATTCGTAAAGAGATTGTACATATGAGAACAAAATTAGGTTTGGTGCTGAAACATATAGCATTTTGTGTCGTAAAAAGATGATACATATGAGAATAAAGTTAGGTTGGTGCTAAAACATATAGCTAGTTGTGTGGAAAAGTGTAAATGCAGTGAACTATCGAACTAGCCCTCAACCACCACGACTAGAGGAGGATTGCTACTAAAAGGAGGATGCATATATCGCAGGTACCAAAGACAATATCAAAGGTTCTAATTTGGATAGTTTCAGCCAAGGTCAAGGAAACCAAGGATGAAACTATAAAAACTACAATCGACAGGAGAACTATGTCCTAGATAGGAACTAAAATTTTGATATGAACTACAACCTGAACAAATATTGCAATATAAATGATCGAGTGGGTCCTATGTTACACCTGGGAAATGAGATTTGTGGAATAGGTAAGTTTGGGGTAATATGTCATGTATTGAGTATATGATTCAGAAGATAATAAAATGGTTTTATGCAACTGATTCACATATGAAGCTATTGTGTTATGTCCTGTCTGGAATTGGTCAAAAAGATCATGCCCATGTAGTGCTGATAAAGAACTTTGAGAAGCAGTTTAATCAGTTTTTCACTACTATGAATCTTGATCAACTTGGAACTTTTCCTAGAAATATCATCCAGAATCCGAAGATAATGGGCATCTTTTGACCCTCACGGCGGAGGGAGGTAAGCAGACCATTGATCCACCTATGTCATTTGAGGTTGAAATAGATGTATAGAAGGATAATGATGATATAATGGTTATTGAAGAGTTTAGAAATGCTATTGAGAAAGAAGTAGAGGCGACCCAGAAAGGTGTTCCTAAATCTAGATCTCCACCACCAATCCCTAATATATTTGTGAAGAAGACTTAAGAAGGAAAATACCGCAGGTTTATTCCTATGTTGAAACATCTATTTATCAATTTTTCATTGTTAGAAGCTTTGGAGGAAATGCCTATGTACGCAATGTTTATGAAAATAAGGTGATGAAAAAAAGGGTTGTTAGTTTTTACAATGATTAGAGGTTGCAACATTGTAGTTCCATTGCTACTAGGTCGCTTGTCTAAAAGAAATAAGATTGGGAGATCTTACTATTACTTGAACCTTTGGGGTTATTTTGTTTGTGAAATATTTGTATGACCTAGGGTGCTAACATTAACTTTCGTTTTCAATTTAGTTTTAGGGGCTCCAAAACCGGATGCGGTGGATTTACGCATGGCTGACAAGAATATGGATAGACCTATTGGTGCTTCAGTATGTTCTTGTGAAGCTGGAGTCATTCATTTTTCCAGCATACTTTGTGATACTTGATTGTAAGGTTGATTTTGAGGTCCCCATCAACTTAGAGAGAACATTCCTTTGTATAAGATGCTTAGTTGATATGTATTAAGGGTTAATAAAATTTCTATTGTACAATGAGGAGGTTACTTTTAACATTTGTAGGTACATGAAGAAGGAAAGTGATCAGAAACAGTTTTTTGGGTATATTATTTTGTGAAGTGTGGTTCCAAATTGTCTATTGAAGAGATGTTGGGGTTTTATGCACTTGGAATGGTAATTATGGTTTTTTGGTTGATGGTACTGAAAAATATGATGAATTGGTCACCGCACTTAATAGGTTTGAATTTCGTTCCAAGACAAAAAGGTTAGGGTTAGACATGAAGAATCGTGAGTCGCCGCCAAAAATTATTTTGTAAATAAGCCTCAAAAAAAGGAACTCAAGGATCTATCATCCCACATAAGGTATCTTTTCTTAGGAAAGGGTGAGACTTTGCCGGTAATCATTGATGCGAATTTGAGTATGGAGCAAGCTGAGGACGTGGTTTCGATTTTGAAGAGGTGCAAAAAACTTATTGGGTAGAATATTGCAGATTTTATTGGGATCCCTCTAGGGATTTACACTCATACAATCCAACTCATGCCAGAAACCAAGCCAAGTATTGAGAACCAAATATGACCAAATACCCTTATGCTAGATGTTGAAAAGAAAGAGATCATCAAATGGTTGGATGTTAGTCATGTACCCCATTGCCAATAAAAATTGGATTTGTTTAGTTCAATGAGTTCCCAAGAAAGGGGAATTAGCGTGTTTCCATTTTCAAAGAATGAGCTTTTTCTGATGAGATCACTTATTGGCTGGAGAGTGTGCATGCACTACCTAAAGCTAAATGCATTGCCAGAAAAGGATCACTTTGTAGTGTCGTTTAAGGATTAAATTGTAACACTCCGAAAGTATATGACCTAATCTAAAGCCACACATGATAAACAAAGCCTTAAAACACTTTTTCTAAGATTAAAATAATGTTTATAAACCATTTAGAAAGTTTTCGAGTCAAGGCGTTAAGAAATGTCAATGACCTCTGGAATCTAGTGTAATTAAACTTGTAAAACGTCCTTAGGTTTTAGGAAAGGTTTATTGTGTCATATGAAGACTAAAACTTGTACAAAGAATTTGAATAGGTAAAATAATACATATATGGTGAAAACATGGATGTCCAACCCCCAAGGATTGCCCTAGGGTCCACGAAGGGACCTCAAACTTAGCCAAGAAAGATGCCAAAGTAGCACCGAATTTGAAGTTGAGTGAAATAGGTCTGCGTTGTGGACTTGGTGTGACTTTGATAAAAAAAAATCAAGTCTGTGTAAGGGGAACATCGCGTACTCTTCAATACCAAAAAATAATTTTGAAAATCTTGCGGGAACAACTCCGCGTTGCGGACTTGTTCCCTGACGAAAATCTAAAATTTGCAATTCATGTTTCACTTCATTAAAGGGTCAAATTAAGTGAGGGGTCTTTGGAGTATTTCACGGGGGGCCTAAGTATTGATTTTCAATCACTTTTCCATCACATTTACTTACTCAAAGCAAATCCCTAAATCAAGACCCAAAAACTCTCACCTCTCTCTACTTTCACTCTTTATTCAACCTCCATTGAAGAGAGAAGAACGCTTGAAGAAGAAGACCAATTTCTCTAGGATTTCACTTGAATTTCATTTACGAAGCTTCATTAAGATATGGGTTTTTCACTATTGGGATTCCTTTCCCCAAGATGTCCTTTCAAAGTAGATTTCAAAATCACCCATTTCCAGGGGTTTTCTTCTACAAATGGATTTTCTTATAAACTTGAAATTTATGATTGATTATGTCTAATTGTTATTACCCATGGTTAAAGTCTATATTGTTGAGTAATTGATGTTAATTGATGGTAATATCGATTGATTTATGTATTTTCCCCAATTTTCCCAAATCTGGGATCTTGTTTATTAATTGATAGTAATTGATGAATGTATTGCTTGTTAGACTTGTTTTATCTTTTCAAATTCATTCATGGATAGCGTAGGGTAATGTATTGTTGGTATTTGATCTATTTCTTGAAGAATTTATGATAAACCCTATTCCCCAAACCCTAGGTTATGAGTTGATGTTTATACAATTAGTGATGATGCAATGTACTTAGTTCTTGGCTAAATTACTGTTGTATGATGTTATTACACCTATTATTTGATGAAATTTGTTGGTGATTGTAAGACCATGGATGATAACTATGGAAATAAATTTTGTAAGTATTTTTGACGTCAAACCTTTAATTCAATTATGATGCCTTGTACTTAGTGATGAAGTTCAATTGAAATATATCTTTTTATTAGAATAAGTAGGTGTGGTATGATGAAGAAATTGAAATGTCTTGATTACGTGATTGTGAGATTATGCTTGAGATGTATTGATATTGTCACGACCCACACCTATACCTTAGAATTAATGGCATTCTTAGGTCGTGGCATGGCGTACTTGACCTGTCGGAGTTCTTGTACAAGACCTTTCATATCATTCATCACATATACATATATGAAAAGTAGTGCGAAATTAAAACTTTTCATCACATACGAATAGTCTTCCAAAATCTCTTTCATTTAAAAACCATAGGAAATACTAAGTCTCATATTATTAAATCTTAGACAAAAGAATACATGGGTCACGTCCATACAATCGAAATATAGTACAACTAAGTCTATTACAATGCTTTAATAAAAGAAATCTAAGATAGTGATGCCGTCGATAAAATGAGGATATACTTCAACTTTGTTTGAAACATCCTATTATCCAAGCTTCATTCCCAAAAGAACCTTTACCTATGAATCACTTTTGATATAGATAAAAGTAAGGAATTAGTACAAATACATGTACTAAGTATGGCTTAATGAATAAAATCATGATATCAGACAATTAATGGAAATATGATCTTTATGATCAAAACAACATAGTAGAAGTGCTTTAACAAGATATAACACCTTAGAAACATATAAGACATCACATAAGCATTTTATGACATTTTAATGAATATTACAGCATACTAAGTCAAGTTACAGTAAACTAGTTCAAGCTTCACAGTGAACCCATTTACCATGAAACCCTCTCACTGAAAGTTATCCTAAGACTCACTTAAGTATGACAAAGAGAGACCTTCCATACAACCTATCTAATCACTACTAAATGATCATTGGAACTACCGATAATAAGGTACAATACACCAAAACACACAACATATATAATATGCCATTCTCTTAACCAAGGTTATCAAAAGACTCACTTAAGTAATTCAAGAAGAGAACGCCGATACACCCTCTCCAAGATTATCTAAATAATCCGAAAGAATTCCTAGGTCTGGATCATGTCATGTTTATCAACCAAATTTCCTATCTAGAGTCATTCTTAAGATTTCCCTAGGTAAGACATTAAGACACCATCCATTATGCCCCCTTTACATTTTAATTAGGCAATCCTTAAAGTTACTCTAAACTAGGTACTTATTCATTTACATACCTTCTAAGTTAAGTCATTATCTTAATTAGTTCATTTAAGACACATTCATCACATAAAAACATTCAAGTAATGGTCTTGGAAAAGACCTAGGAAGTCATACACTAACATTTTCAAAGCCCAATTTTCCAATGTCTAGGTAGCGCCCCATACCATCACTTAAACTTCATAGAAATTCTCCCACACTAGTAGGTATCCCATATGATCAGAATAAGAAATAACTGACATAGACCATAGTAACAAGGCATGGAATCCAGGATTGTAACCTTCTCTGATGGAGGGTGTTCTACTTGCCAATGGTAGAACATGGACACATCCCATGTAGGCACATGGTTAAAGAATATTCAGGTTTTCTATGTACTCTAGCCTCATAATTAATTAGAGCTACTTCCCAAAACATAATAACCCAATGCTAGCGTTTGTTCTCATAGAGTACTTCATAAAAAGGATCACATGAAGAGGTTCCATATCTAGTTCATAACCCAATCATATTCACCTTACCAAAGAGATCTCCTAGGATTGCCTTTCGATGGTTAACAGGATGACTCAATGATTTTCATAAGGATGACTTTAGGCCATTCTAGATAACCAACCTTAAGTCCACCTTTCACATAATAACGATACCATTACGACTATCAACTTCAAGGATATTATAACCACTCAAAAAGGCTTAGGGCTTCACATAATTTGACATTCTCACTATGTTCAAGGACACATGTCCATCATATATACAAGACTAAGAATCTTTATCATACTAAGTCAAGAATCTCATATTTCCAATAAACATGTATAAAGTAAGGGACACAAGTCTACCAGACAATACACAAACATACTTCACATATATCATATAATTCATATACAAGCACATAGGAATAATCATTATCATCTATGAGTAACCCTAGTCAATAATATAATATCATCTATAAAACCATTATAAGACTTATATAATCAAGTAGTAAGAATCGTGAATCAACCCTAAGACTACATACATAAGGGCATAGTCATAGTCTAACATGATCGCCTAACAACATCAATAAAAGAACACATATATTCACCGCAATCACAAGTATATAGATATGATCATCCTTCACATAAATAAACTAGAGAAACCATCATAATATATCAAGCAGTTGCCGACAAGGAAATGATCATCATAATACATAAGGTAACGTCGATGAGGCCACATAATTCATTATTGTAAAACATAACACTGCCACTATAACTAGACCATACAAATCAAAACATAATTCAAGACCTAAATTACATAATATAAAGAGAATTAGGGCAACGTACCACCAATCCTATCTCACCAGTTCAATCCATAGCTGAATAATTTAATACAATACCAAAAGATCCTTACCCACGGCCATGATTATCAATTCAGTACAAAAATCACAATAATCAATAAATCTAAATTAATTCAATATAAATTAATCAATACAAGACAGCCTATGCATCAATCCAATGCAATTTTTATATCATTCAATATCCCAAAGAAAACTACACTAGAATTCATAAGCATTGAGACATGATCGTAACACCTATAATATAGCCAATTTGAAGAGTTTATGTTTTGCTTGGGTTCATGAAGATTTTATGTTAAAATCATCTAATTACATCAATTAAATAAATATTCAATGATTCAAAACGTTTTATGCAATAACCCATGGCCTGATCACAAAACTGGACAAGTTCATCATTACAACACATAAGAAATTACATTGAAGTTTGGCTACTTGATGAAAAGAGTTTAATGGATGAAGTAAACATACCTAAATGAAGTTAATAACTAAAATTTATGAATAATCACCAACTAAACTTCAATTACATCTCTTCCTTGAGTTTTGACTTCAATGGAGTTCAAGAGAGTTTCTTAGAGAATTTGGGTTTTTATTTTAGAATAATGAATTCATATAGGTAGTTAAAACTTATAAACCCACTTAGACTACCAAAAATACCATTAGGAAACCTACAAAGAAATTTTTTAAAGTAAGGTTAATTTACCAATTAAACCTTGCATTTAATAGTGAAGCTTCAAATATGCAGACCTCACCAACGTCTGCCCATCGGTGGGGTGTTGCGCAAACGACGGGCCATCCTGATTGGCAATCGTTTGGATAAGAGAATGTTCCTTGGGAGATTAATATCCCTATGATATGTATTTATTCACGCTCACCATCGACGGGGCATTGACCAACATACTGGCTGTCAATTGCCTCAGTCTTTTGGGCTGGTGTAGACAACCTTTGGCTCAATGATGGGTCTTTCCTTAAGGACCCTTTGTTGGTCCTTAGGAATGTTTTCGCGGATGTTTCCAAAATAAATATGATCTTACGCGAGTTAAGGGCCTCCCACAACAATTTCATTCAAAACGAACACATAAAACTCGATGAAACATGCTATGTCACATATGGTCGTTTCAAGGAAAGCCTTTCGAACGTCATGGACGTTTAACCTTCAAAATTAATAAAACATGACACACAGCCTATAAAAACAATTATTAGTCAGAAGTACGTGATAATCTCATGAAAAACCCATCCAAGCACATAAAAACACGTGAGGCGTATAACTTACTAATCGTCGAACATGTTGGATGTCCCTTCACATTTGACTTTCCATTCACCTAATTTTTTAGAAACTGCATTATTACCACATTAAAAAGAATTTTAGGACCTTATAACCTCATTACAAACATCTTAGTCTCTAAACTCACCTATGTAGTTTTAGAGGTGTCACATTCTTCTACATTTGGACAACATTCGTCCTCGAAAAAACTTGCCACTTTCTGAACAATTCCAATAGTAGAGATTCAACTAACTGATCATAAACATACGACACAACATTTTATAAAATATAAAATCTATGAGAAAACATCAATTTTACATAATCAAGAGACTCACAACATAAAAAAGAAAATAGAAACTCAGTCTACAACTCATTATGCAATAAGACTCACATTCTTCATTTCAAATAGCATGAACTATTTTTACATTTATTTTAATGCACATATACATCACTTATATACACACTACAACAATTTTAAATCAAATAACAAATTTAGTTTAATTTTGCAATTTCTTACATTAAGCTAAATTCCCTTGCAATAAACATGCTTCAATTTTTTAAAAATGAAACATTTAGACAATTGATGGTGGAAACGTTCAAATATTCAATATATAACCATATAAAAAAAATTTAAAACATAATCAAAGCTTCTTGAAATGCACAATTCAAGGAATCAATGAAAGTCAATTTCAACAAGACTCTTAAACACAATGCAACATGCAACTGTGAGACCCCAAAATGAATTAGGGCGTCTAGATACTAACATGTATTTATTAAGGTTATAAAGTACTAAAATTACTTATAATATGGTATTGTGTCAGTTTGTAAAGTTTGAGTGATTTGGAAATCGAACGACAAGGGACAACAAAAATATTAGACGGCTAGTCACCTATGTGCCTCATGGGTTCATGCGTGTTTATATACTGTATTTCATTATATTATTAGGACTTTGAAATATTTATAATGATTATTAATGGTGGTATATGAGTTTTCGAGATGTTTGGAGTTCAAACGACCAAGAACGTCCAAGGCGTTCGAAAGATAGCCCTTAAGACGCTCAACGTGTGTCTTGATATGGCCTAGCCTATTTGGACGAGTTGCAGGTTTTTGATTTGGGTGAAACTTATGTGAAAGGTCTAAAACATTTTAAGGGTTTTAGTTACGTTGGAAATGTCCGGGTAAAACGTCTATAGGGACCCACAAAACAACCCACATGAGGGCCCAAGTCTGGTCGATACACTGCCTTGGCATTGTCAATTGACGGACCAAACTACAGCGTGTTGGTCAATCAATGTCCCGTAGGTTAGGTATCGTCGATTGGTACTTATCTTGGTCAGGTCTAAACCCAAACATTGTCCAAGGACCAATCGATGTAAGAGAAAGGACGACTAGTAGACTGACCCACGGCCAGTTGATGGGTCCGTCGATGGTGGCCTGTAGCTATTGTGTTGGGTCTGTTTTATTGTAGGTATAAATGTAAAATTTACCCCACGTCCTAAAATGACTCTAATAGGTTTATTTAGATACTTTGGGTGTATATAAGTCATCTAACACATGAAGAACCCATTCCAAACCCTCTCCCACAAATTGAACTTTTCCATCCAAACATAATATTCTCCCTAGAAACCACCATTGTTGGTGAAGATCAAGACAGATTTAGAGCTTGGATTTACATGTATGAATCATAAATTTTTAGATGTTTTAAAATAGACAAAGGTATGATGGTTCTTCATCTCCAAGTAACCTTTCAGTTGGAGAGTTCTTCTCAATGTTTTTAAATAAGATTTTATGATCAATCTTTCAATCTTTTGATGTAGTCATGGGTTCCTTTTTAGAACGTTTTTAACGGTTAAATTGTCGGCCATTTGGCCAAAGTTTATTTCGAATTTTCTAAAACGTCGTAAAGTAAATAGTGTCTATTTTGTTTTTTGTTTTAAAAGTCGTAAAGAGTACTATTCATGAATAGTAAATGTCCTAATCATGAATAGTAAAGGTCAAGTAACTGTGTAAATAGTAAGAGTCAAGTTACTATGTAAATAGTAAAGGTCAGTTTGTACGCCTATATAAAGAGGCATTTGCCTTAATTAATAAAATCATCCTTCTCCCAACTCTCTTCTCTCTTCCTTTTTTAATATAATCGCTTCCACCCCCCACATTGCACTATTTCTACTTTATTTAGTGGCCTTTACTTTTTTACATGTGGCCGACAAAGACTAATTTACATATCTTTTTATCTTTTTCCTATCTTCTTCTTCTCAGCTTACTCCAGTTGTACATCTGGGATTATATCATCACCTTGGTTGCACTTGGAACATATATGGTCTGGATATTTGTGACCAATTAGCTTGCAATATCTTGTCATTAGCTCTTCGGAGATGAATCCCTGTCTTAGTGCTCTAGTTGTTGGAGTAGCTTCTGGTTTTAATAAAGATAAAATCCATTTCTGGACTTCCTCCATATCTGTTTGTCTTATCTCTCGTGAATTGGCATATATCATTAAGTGATCTCTTGAATAATAACTCCATATAGCATTTCCTTGTAGATAGTTGTTAGCTAATTCTTGTATGATAGTTGATAACCTAATTATTCTTTTATTTGCATAAAAGCTGGGTATCTCAACTTTTGGTATCTCTGGCTGTTGCCCTATATCTTCTGGTATTATCATTTCTCTCGTTAATCCAATTTTTACTATCTGGATTATTGGTTTTATCTCATCATAAAGTATCTCAGCTGGTGCTGTGTAAAATTTTACAAAAAATAAATTTCCTTTTGTAATTCTTTTGTACATTAAAAAAGCTTTGTGGATCTCCGGGATTCCACTTATCTCTCTACCATCATATGTATATACTGTATTAAGTAATCCATAATTGTAACAGGTTTTAACTAAATTTGGATTGGTTTTAGGTTGTGCGATTAACTTATTATAGCCTTGGAATTTTTGGGTTATATAATCCTGGGTTTTATCTGTTGTTGTGGTAGATCTGGGTTTAAGATTTAAAAAGTTTTGGATTTTGTATAGATTTTCAATGTAAGTTTGGGATATATGGTTATATATTTTCTTTTCTTTGTGTAGGCTTGCTGCATATGTGGATGTTTGCGGTGATGGGGTATCTACTATTTGTGCTTTTGGAATAAATGGTTTAGTAAATAAGCTGTTTAAGTTTGTATTTTTTGTAGTTTTTTCCATAGCTGTTGTACTTGTACCTGCAATACTAGTAATGTTATGGGTTTTAGGGAGTTTCCCAACATCTCCTTCTAGCTCTGGAATTTTAGCGTCTTCCGATCGACGTAGCTCTGTATGTTGGCGTAGCTCCGCATATTTATAGTCATGCTGCTGACTTATCTTTTGTAGCTCTTTATCCATACTTCCTACTTTCGCAGAAAGTATAGTAATAGCTTTGAGTATCTCTTCTATTGTATCTGGTTCAGTTTGAGTTCCTTTTTCTTGATAGGTAGTCTTCAACAAGATTCTTGTCAGTCTTAATTACTTCAATTGTAAATGTAAAATTTAATATATTCAATACTAATCTCCTTATTTCTTTTGTTGTAACTGAATCTTCTAATTTTTTTGTTATCCACCATTTTACCTGTGTATTATCTGTTCTTACAATAAATTTATTGTAAACAATATATGGTTCAAATGCTAATAAATATTTATATAATGCGAATAACTCTTTTCTATTTAATTCCCATTTTATTTGTGGTTCTGTATAAGATCCTGAATAATATCTACAATGGTGTTCTATTTTCTCTTTTTCATATCTATATTTTAAAACTCCTCCATAACTATGATCACTAGAATCTGTTTCAACAATATAAGTAATGTTTTTATTTTCATCAGGAAAATATAGTTTTGTTAATTTTTTACATAAATTCTTTATTTTTCTTATATGTTCTTTATCTTTATCGTCAAAATGGTATTCTACATCTTTTTAAATTTTTTATATAATGGTTTTAGATGTTCTGCTAATTTTGGTATATACTCTCTTACCTGATTTACTAATCCTAGAAAAGATTGTAATTTCTTTTTTGTATCTATATTTTCGTCAATAGTAATTATTTTTGTACTATATGTGTTTGCATTTTATTCCATTTTTATCTATTTGTATTCCTAGAAATTCTATCTGTGATTTCATAATTTCTGCTTTTCTTTTGCTTAAACTTATACCTGTATTTTTTTACTATGTGTATAAATTTTTCTAATAATTTTATATGTTCATCTTGTGTTCTAGAATATAATAATATATCATCTATATATACAATACAATTTTCTAGCTGGTTAAAACAGTTATCCATAAAATGTTGGAATCTACCTGGTGCATTTTTATATCCAAATGGTAAAACATTCCATTCATAGAAACCTTGCGGTACTGTGAATGCTGTTAATTGTTTAGATTCTTCTTCTAGTTTTAGGTGGTAAAATCCTTATTTACAGTCAAATTTACTAAAATAGTTATATCCTTGTATCTGTCTTATTTTTAGTATTTTATTTGGTATTGGATAATTATATGTTTTAGTTTTAGCATTTAGATTACGATAATCTATAACCATTCTGCTTTTACCCCTCTTTTTTGTTCACTATGTTTTATAACTATAAATGCTGGACTTGTATGTTTACTATTACTTTTTTGTATGTAATTATTTTCTAATAATTCATCTATATGTATTTTAAATTCTTATAAATCATCAAAGTTATATTTTAATGGTTTCTGTGTTATTATACTATTTTCATCTATTAATTCAATTTTTACTTTTGTCTTATGTTTTTCCCATCCTTGTAGTGGATCTTCACTATATAATTGTTCTAGTTGTTCTTAATTAATTTGATTTTGTCTATAGTAAATATAACAATTTCTAATTGTGCTATTTGTTTGTTATTTATATTTTCCATTTCTTGGTTTATCTTTTCACTTCCTTTTATCCATTCCATAGGTTTTCGTTGTTTATTATTTACTCTTTTGCTCTATCTTATTTCCGCATGGTGTAGTAAGCCACCAATGTTGTTTTTGTTATTATGTGTGGGTAAAATCTATCTAGAAATGGCATTCCTAATAACATATCTTTTGTGGTAAATTCAAAATTATACATTTCTTCTATTGTTAGTATCTTATCCCATATTTGTATTTTTATATTTTTTGCTTTGTATTTAATCATACTTCCTTCATTGTTAAATCCCGTTACTACCATAGGTGTTTTTAATTTTTCCAATTTATCTTCTGGTAAGCAATTATATTTACATATATTCGCTTCTGCTCCTGTATCTATCATAGGTGTATAATACCTGTTGTGATATCCTTCTACATAATTTTTGCAAGTATAAATATTTTCATCAATCATTTCGTTCTTTTTTATAATTATTTTCTTATTTTGACAAGTTATTGTTAATTTTCATTTTCTATGTTGTATTGCTTAACTTTTTCTAACCATTTTATTCCTAATGTAATATTATAGTTTCCTTGGTATATTTTAAATTGTATTACTAAGGGTATTCCTCCTATAATTATTTCTTTTTCTGTTGTTTCTTCTTCATTTGTATTTATTATTTCACTAGGTAATCCAGGGCATGTATGTCCTGTCCTTATAATTTCTTCTTCTGTTACTAACTCTCTTGTTATATAATTTTCTTCTTGTCCTGTATTTATTAAGATTTTATATTTTCTTTGATCCATTATTCCTGTTATGAAATAATGATATGGTGTTTTTCTTCTTTATCTAACAAGCTTTGTGGAATTTCATATTTTCTTTAGATGTACTCATTCTTGATGATGTAGCTCTTGTCAATGTATTTGGCACACTTAAAGTGCTTAATCTTTCTTTTACTATTTCTAAATCTTCTTCTATATCAATTTCTTTATAACTATAGTCATTATTGTCTATTACAGTAATTATTTTTTCAAAAGGATTTTCTATTTTTATTTTATTAATTTTATTTCTTGCTGTTATCTTATGCTTTGTTGTTAATATATATAATGTTTACATCTTGCTGTAAAATTTTTGCTTCCTGGTGCTAGTTCTATTCCAGATATTTTCCAATATAGAACTAGTGATCTATCTATATTTTATCTGTTAATGATATTGTATAATTAGCACTTATTGTAAATTTAAATTTTTGATATATTAATTTCCTCTTACTGCACTAATTATGCTTTTTTCTATTGGGTGTACGATTCTATCATCTGCTAATATATTTCTATGGGTGTATCTATTCCTTCTCTAAAACAGGCTTTTATTAATATTTCTGTTCCTCCTAAATATACATATTTTATTGGTGCTTTAGCTTTTATATCTTGTATTTCTTTGTTTATCATCCTTTTATTTAATATAGTTATATATGCTTTTCCTCTTGTATATTTACAATCTATGATATGTTCTTTTTGACTAACTACATAATATTCTTCTTTTTGTCTTTTAAACCAATTTCATAAAATAGGTATATCTAGTACTTTTTCAACACTTAAATCTAATTCTTTTCCTTTTATTTGTTCAAATATCGTGTTATCAAATATGATTTTTTGTTCTGATGATTCTTCATCTTGATATTCTTCCCTAGATATTATTTTTATTTCATTTTCAGACATTATATTTCTTCATCTGTTTCATTATTATCTATGTTAATATTTTCTTCTTCATTTTCAGTTTCTATATCTGATATTTCATATATACTATCATTTTCACTTAATTCATAATCTATATATTCTATTTGCATTATTTTTTCATCATCTATAATTAATTCTGCTATTTGTTTTCTTTTTGGATTTTTAGGTAATTTACAATCTTTAGCTATGTGTCCTATCTTTCCACAATTGTAACAAGTACATTGTGATATCTTTCTTTTTGGTCTATATGGTCTTTTTATTTTATAATTTTTTACATAATACCTTCGTCTTGGTCGTTTATATTTATATATAGTTTTATTTTTTCTGTAATTTTATATCTTTTGGATTTTGTGTTTTTAGTTGTGCATCCAAATTGTGGTGCCATTTATTTTTACAACATGCTAAATTTTTATTTAGTACTTTTTCCATTTTTAGTTTTTCTTTTTGATTTTCACATAGTTGTATGAACCATTGATTTAAAAATTTTATTCTAGATCCTAAAGTATCTACCATTCCTTCATTATTCCAATCCTTTATCACGTTTGTACTAAATGGTTCTGGTAATTTTGTATAATATGTTTTCTTATTTCTTTTGCTTCGTCTAAATTGTATTTAGATTTGTAATAATATTCTTTAAATGCACAAGTATATCTTCTAAGTAACACATTTTACATATAGCTAATTTTGTCATAAGTTGTCTATTTATTATTTTTTTCTCTATTTTGTTCTCTTATATCAGTAGTCATACCTCCAAATTCATTTCTTATTGCTGATTCATATTTATCTAGTATATCTATATTTGTTGCTGATGCGGATCCATCTATTTTCTTATCATTCCTAAGTACTTCTAAACTTTCTGGGGGTAGATTTCTATCCATAATCTTGTTGTTCCTACAAATGTTCTTTCTATGTATCTTGGTGTTTTTGCTGTTTCTATTTTGTTATCAATTAACTGTTTAGACATATTTCCTATCCATAATAATATTGCTTTATTTGTATCTGCTACACAATCTAAATCTAAGAAATTGTATTGTTCATTTGCTGGTTTAGGTGTCCAATTTTTATTTAATCTACTGTTCCATATTGCATTATTTCTATCTGATTGTTGATAGCTTTCTGTATAATAAGTTGGTGGTGTCCTCCTAGGACTAACTCTAGGACTATTTCTGGGACTATTATCTGGTGTTTTAACTCTTGACGTACTAGGCCTATCCATATCTCCTGTGTTTATTTCTAATTTTTTCGGTTTATTTATTTGTTCTAAAATTTCTGTATATGTTTCACTTATATCACTTATTTCTGATTGTTGGTCATTTTCATTTCCATCTTTTTCATTTACTTCAATATCTTCATTTAGATCTTCATTTAGTTTTTGCTCCATTTCTTTTATTTCATTTTTTAATTCAAGTTCTTTATCTTTTTCTTTTTCTTTTTCTTTTTGTTTTTGTTTATTTTCATATAATAATTTTAATCTAGCTAATTCTTTTTCTAATTCACTTATTCTTGTATTTTTTATTTCTTCTAATTGTTGTACTTCTTGCTTTGCTTGTGTTTTTATTTTTTCAATTTCTCTTGCTTTATCTATTTCTTCATTTTCTTTTGTTATTCTTACCATAGCTGTTAAACTATTTTCTAATTTTGCTGTTTCTTTTTCTAGCATTAAATATAAGTTATTTCCTATTTTCTTGTATCTTCTTCCTAAATTTGAAAATACTATTTTTATTATCACTCCATCTTGGTTTTCATATATTTTTTCGTCTACTGCAAATTCCTCTTTGTTCATTATGATCTACGTATTATATTATGTTGTAATTCATATTCAAGACAATCTAATTCTAATTTTATCATTAATATAGCTTTTCTTTGTGCTAGTATTGATTTGTTACATACTTCTGCTAATATATTTTCTTCTAATCTTCTTTTTTGTGTTGTAATTCTTGTTCTTTTTCAGTTATTTGTTCCATTATTTTTTTTATTAATTGTTGTTTATATTCTTCTTTGTTCATACTGTTTTTTCAAGTAACAAACATATTTATATTCTGTTTTTGAAATTATATTTATCAAATGATCTTTTTTATCATTATTTGTTTTGACTAGTTGTGATAATTGATATTCTATATATAAGGATTTTAATTTTTTCCATATTTTTCGTACTTTTTTATCTATCTTAGTTTTTGTTATTTTAGTTTCTTTGTTTTGTGTTATATTACTCTTCATAAAATGTCTTTCTATAATATTCTTTTTTAAGTAGACCTAATCGTTGTATTTCATTAGCATTAGTTATAATATATTCTAGATATTCATCTTCTCGAGTTCTTAAATAACCAAATAAATTTTCAATTAGTAGTTTTTCATGTAGATCTATATCTTCTATAGTATGTACCCAATATTGTAAATATTCGTAATTTATCATTGATCTCTGAATATATCTATATCATCATATAGATCATATATGTCAAAATAAAGTTCATCTTCTATACTTTGTATGGTTAACTCAGTCCAACTTTGGGTTGTTATTTCTATTATTTCATATGTTATTAATTTATTATAAATTTCTCTTTTTATATCAGTATTAAGACTTTTTAATATATAGAATAGTAATATCTTATAATCAACATCATCGTTTAATAGGTATGTTTCCATTTTTATTATTTTCATTTTTCACTAAAATTTTATTCCTTCCAACCTCTTAATAAATTATACTTGCTTATTATGTAAAAATAATGATTTAATAATCATCTCGTCTGGTCACTACTACAGCTTTCTTCTTTGATTAGTTACCCTAACAGCGCCTCAACTTTGTTTACTCCCCTAAACGGCCTTCTCTGCCTACCGGTTTCAACCTTAGGATGGCATAGTCTGGGCATACTTATTCAAGAATATTTCTGTAGCAAACTTGCTAAAGATGGTTATTAGAACATTATTTAAACATCATAAACAATTATAATTAACAAGAGATTTTCAGGAATAAATTAATTTAGCTACTCATGAATATAAAATGGTATACCTGTTCTTGTAGATTATCTGTCTTAGCTGATTTGTTTTCCATAATTATTTAATTTATCTAGCTCTGATACCAATGTGGGGGGTGGAAGCGATTATATTAAAAAAGGAAGAGAGAAGAGAGTTGGACCGTCGTGGTCTCCATAACCCCGCACTTAGTCTGAGTCAGACTTCCCCATCTTCCTTCATCAGCTGCACTACGCTGCCACCTACAGACCGTCACAAGCACGACAGACCATCACAAGCTCCATTACCCCACACTTAGTCAGACTTCCCTATGTTCCTTCAGCAACTGCACTACGCTGCCACCTACGGACCGTCACAAGCACGACGGACCGTCACAATCTCCGTAGGTGGTCTCTTCTGCATTTCATCGCTCAAAATCTCTGCATTTATCTATGGACAAATTTATTTATACCCTATTAATTATACTTATTTTTTCATTTGTAGTAACATCAACATTGAAAAACATTTGTGGACGATTAAATGTTTTATTTGACATAGCGAAACCCTCATGACTAGGTAAGAAACTTTTATCATCTCATAACACATGATTCTGATAGATTACTCATGACTTTTAAAACTTATTTGTTAACTGGTTAATGATTATTGCTGAAAGACTAAATATTGATATATTCTTCTAGGAGTTCACATATCCCATCCAAGGATTAGATGAATTTAGCAAGGTATATCAAAGAGTATATTGATGGCATTGAATCATTTTTAGATTTTGCTTACTCTTATGGAGATCCTCATTGAGAGAAAATTCAGTGTCCATGTGCGAAATGTTGTAATATTTTTTGGAACCAAAGGAATGTAGTGTATGATCATATAATATGCCATGGATTCGTTAAAGGCTATACTAGATGGATCAATCACGGGGAATGGGATATCAAGTTGAATGTTGATGATAATATGGATTACTCGTGTGATGATTTTGATGGGTTGTTGAATGATCAATTTAGAGATATTGCACAGGTTGGAGTAGTTTATGATGGTCCAAATGAAGATGCCAAGAAATTCTATAGCTTACTTGAAGAGGCAAACTAAGAATTATATTCTGGTTGTATAGGTTTCTCTAAATTATCATTCACACTTCGCTTATATTTGTTGAAGTGTTTACATGGATGGAGCAATGAATCAGTCACTTCTCTTCTAGAGTTATTAAAAGAGGCGATGCCCGAGTTGAACATTCCTCAGTCTTACAATAAAACCAAGTCTATGGTAAAGAATCTTGGTCCGTATTATGATAAAATTGATGCATGTCCAAATGATTGCATGTTGTTCAGGAATGATCATAAGGATGACAAATTTTATCATACTTGTGGAGCTTCACGATATATTCAAGCTCTTAAAGTTGATAGTGAGCTTGAGTCTTCAAAAAAACAACATCAAGTTTCTGCAAAGACTTTGAGACACTTTCCATTAACTCCTAGACTCAAAGGGCTATTTATGTGCTCAAAGAGGCAGATTCTTTGAGGTGGCATGAAGAGGAACGTTCTAAAGATGGAATGTTAAGGCACCCTGCTGATGGTCTAGCATGGAATGACTTTGATAGGGTGCATCCAGATTTCGCACAAAATTGTCGCAATGTGAGACTTGGCTTGTCAAGTGATGGATTCAATCCATTTCGAACCATGAGTATATCACATTGCACATGGCCAGTTATGTTGATGATTCATAATCTGCCGCCTTGGATGTGCATAAAATCTGAATATTCCATACTTTCTTTACTTATACCTGGACCGCAATCACCTGGAAATGAAATTAATATTTACTTACAACCATTGATAGACGAGTTAAAATTATTATGGGATTTTGGGGTTGAAATATATGATGCTTCCAGAAATGAAACTTTTCAAATGCGGGCAGCTCTTATGTGGACAATCTGTGATTTTCCTACATATGCTATGTTATCTGGTTGGAGTACAAAAGAGAAAGTTTGCTTGCCCTTGTTGTAACTATGGCACTGATTCTCGCTATCTTAAACATAGTCGGAAAATGTGCTATATGGACCATCGTGTTTTTCTACCGATGGATCTTCGATGGAGATCAAACAAAAGATCATTCAATGGAAAAACTGAATTTAGGCCTCCTCCAGCTCCTTTAAAGGGAATTGATGTTCTTAATAGCTTACATGATTTTGAAAATGTGTTTGGGAAGAAGAAAAAGAGATCAAATGATGGCCCATGGAAACAAAGGTCAATTTTTTTGAATTACCTTACTGGCAGCACAACATGTTACGTCACAACCTTGATGTAATGCACATAGAGAAGAACATAGTTGATAGCATACTTGGAACTCTTTTGGATATTTCAGGAAAAACAAAGGATCATGCAAAAGCACGGTATGATTTGAAAGATATAGGAATCAGGAAGAACCTTCATCCACAAGATACATAAGATAGTAAGAGAACAAAGTTTACAAAGGCGTGCTTCTTAATGAAAAATGGAGAGAAATCCATATTTTGTGGAGTTTTAAAGACAGCCAAGCTACCTAATGGTAGTGCCTCCAATATATCTAGGTGTGTGCACTTCGATGAAAGAAAGGTGTTTAATTATAAAACCCATGATGCTCATTTCATGTTACATTACTTGCTTCCAATACCAATTAAAAGCATTCTTCCTGATCATGTGGCTATTCCTTTGATTCATCTAAGTTCCTTCTTCCATCGTTTGTGCCAAAAAGTAATCACACTGGAGGAACTGGATTGCTTAGAAGTAGAGATCATAGAAACAGTAAATCAGTTGGATCGAATTTTTCCTCCTTAATTTTTTTATATCATGATTCATTTGCCTTTTCATTTGGTGAATGAAGTGAAATTAGGCGGCCCAGTGCAAAATCGATGGATGTATTCCATTGAAAGAGAAATGGGTACATTCAAATCATACATTCGCAATTGGCGTTTTCTAGAATGTTGCATAGCAGAGACACAAGTGGGAATAGATTGCATGAATTTATTCTCAAAATATCTGCATCGGGGTGTGCATACTAGATTTAATAGGAGAGCGCGAAACAATGATGAATGTGACCCAAGTGACGCAGAACATGTGAGTTTTTTTTCTATCAAAAGAGTTCCTTTAGGAGCAAAGAAAACTGATCCAATCATTTCAGATGACAAGTCACTAAGTCAGACACATGCATACTTATTGGGAAATTGTGACGATGTTCAAGAATATATTAGGTACCTTAATTTGAATATACCATTCCTTTTGTATAATTAATTTTTATCTTATTTAATTTATTATTTTAAAAAATATAGTAAAAGTTTTGTAGAGAGCATGATCAAGAGGTTAATAATCAGTCACGAAGATCTAAATGGAGCAAAGCGAAGAATCATTGTCAAAACTTCTTTCAATGGTTTGAAACTCTACTTTGCATGAGGATTTGCTTGATTTGATAAAACAATTGTCTAGAGGAACAAATTCTGTTGCAAAAAGATATTCTGGGTATCTCATAAATGGATATAGATTCCATGTTAGGTAGCGTGATTCAAGGCGTAAAACACAAAATAATGGTGTTACACTAATTGCCTCAACTACAAGCTTTGCCAGCTCAAAGGATAAAAATCCGATTGCTGCAAATTTGACTTATTATGGTAGAATAGTTCATATTGTTGAATTAAACTATTACAACCACTTTAAGGTTGTTTTATTTAAGTGCGATTGGTATGAGTTTGAAAAATATGTTTATGGCCTTACGTATGTCTACTTTAACAAGAGATGCTCTCAGAAAGAGCCTTTTGTGCTTGCATCTCAAGTACACCAATGCTTCTATGTGCAAGATCCATATGATCAAGATAAACATTATGCTATGAAGACTGTTCCAAGAGACTTGTTTAACATGGGTGATGAAGTTGAATCTAATACTTAGCTGAAATTTCATACAAAATTTAATTTTCATTTTCTTGTAATTTATAAGAACTTACCGATTTTTTAAATTTCTTTCGATATAATCTGTAGTGTGCAGCCAAAATCAACAACGAAGAACCATCAAAGCCTGAAATATTTATTGCAACTCGTACCAAGAAGGGAAAGGAAATCCAGGCTGATACCCAAATTGCAATAGTAAGTTTTTCAAAGAGGATTATTAGTGAACTTTATTCAGACTTAACATTTATATTATGGGGAGTTTACCTACATTAAATTTTAATCACGTATGCCTTGTTCTTCTTCTTCTTCTTGTGCAAGTTCGATGAGATATCAATTATTTGTCGACATTGTATAATTATTTTTTACGAAAAGTTTTCATAATGTTTTGATGCTTGATCGGTATCATAGGGTTGGAAATGAAATAGTACTTACAATTCACTATGGATGCCAATTTTATTCAATAGGCTGAACTTCAAAATCGCCAAAGTTCTGGGGAAACAGCTGATGATGCATTTAGGGCAGTGTTTGGAAAGGAGCAGCCTGGTCGAGTTAGGTGCTATGGTAGATCAGTGACAACAAGTTCTTTGAAGAAAGATGAGGAAATTAACAATCTAAAACAAAAGCATGTCGATGAAATCACTTCTCTAAAGGAAGAATTGAGAGAAGAAATGTGACATTTATTCACTTAATTGCTGCAAAATAACCGTGGATTGAATTTTCAAGATATACCAGGGTGTGTTGGATCTAACCTTACTTCACCTATTGATGCAAGTATTGCACAAGCTGTAAGAGGCACAAATCTTCCATTTTCTTCAGGGTCAGCTCAAGATTCGGTTCTTCAAAAGGTATTTTGTATTTCAAATTCTCTGTTAATAGTGTCAATATTGTTTTTCTTCTAGTTTAGTTGGTGTTCTTGGTAATGAAATTCAAAACTTATTCTTACTTGTCTATGTTTAGTCCACCAATTTATAAATGTTAAGAATGTTTTTGTTTTTGGTTTAAGCATTCGAATCGTTAGTTGAATAACTGTTCTTTTAGTATTGTGCAATTGAGGAGTCTGTGGCTAACACATTAATGTGCTACAGCCTGTGACTAAAATGTGTACATGCTAGAAAATTATAATACTATTGTTATTAGTATAGAGTTTAATAGTTTGCAAACCTTTACCTTTGTAGGGTAGAAACCATCTAGAACATGACCATTAATAGAAGATCTTCTAGGCAGATTTATTATGTTTGGTAGATCCTTAATGGTTACTTGTTAACTGTCTGTAAAATCTTTACCTTGTTCAAGATTTTTTTTGTGTCTTTTTATAGCATTTCATCTCTTCTTACTAAACATGTCTCTTGTCGGTATTTTTTGTTTGTGTCTTTTTTGTTCACTGTCTGATGATGAACCTTGCCCTAGAGATTACTTCTCTTGGAATATGGGTACTGGGATTACTTCTCTGAACTTCATGACAAACCTGCAGGACGGACCGTCATTGACTCGACGGACTATCGTAAACTCCGTAACCCCACACTTAGACTTCCCCATCTTCCTTCAGTAGCTGCACTACGCTGCCACCTACGGACCGTCAGAGAAACGACGGTCCGTCGAGGGTCTTCGTTCCAAAACACTTTAAACTCTTTGAATATGGGTACTGTGATTACTTCTCAGAACTTCATGACGAACCTACAGGACGGACCGTCACAGTCAGGACGGACCTTCGTGGACTCCGTAACCCCACACGTAGTTAAACTCTTTGATTATGGGTACTGGGATTACTTCTCTGAACTTCATGACGAACCTGTAGGACGGACCGTCACAGTCACAACGGACCGTCGTGGTCTCCGTAACCCCACACTTAGTCAGACTTCCCCATCTTCCTTCAGTAGCTGCACTATGTTGCAGTTCTTTGGAAATATCATGTCATGTTGTTATGTATTGATTTTTGTGGACACTTCTAAACTATGTTATGAACTTTGTTTCCATTGGTCATCACTTGTTTGTTTGAACTACTTGTGTGTAATTTTTACATTCAAGTTTATAATTGAAGACTGCACAAATTAAACTTTTGAAGTTTAATTTTTGAGAGCCAACAACAGAATACTGCACAAATGTTGTAGTCCTTATAATGTGTAATTTTTACATTGAAATTGTATTTTAATTTGGATTGGTTGTCTTACAGTGAATTCTCTCTGATTATGCACTTCCACAATTAATTTACAAACTTATAATTTTATTCTAAATGTGCAGGAAAATGTATGTAATTGAATTTAAATTCGGCCAGAAGTAAACTCGATCCATTGTGGCAAAAGATGAAGAAATTTTTGTATTGTTGTCCTATACGTTTGAATGACACTTTTGGGTTTTTGGAACTTGTTGATATTAGAGATCTTTAAGCAATAACATTCTATGTTTTGGTTGTACATGAAATATTTCTCGAAGTTTATTTGAAATATTTAGCTTCAATTTAATGATTAATTAGTTCATTTTGTGTTTTAGGTCACTTGTATGTATGTAAATATATTATATATATTTGTGCTACATGTAGGCTTGAAGTTACAAAGGTTGTTTAGGTAGATATAAAGTTACACTTTGTAAGTGTTGCTCTAGATGAGATATAAAATCAACACTTTCTAAGTGTTGCTATAGATGAGATATAAAGTTAAAAAATTTAAGTGTTGCTGTAGCTGACATATAAAGTTACACTTTATAAATGTTGCAATAGATGACCAATAAAAGGCAACACTTTTTAAGTGTGCCCAATAAATCTGAAAAGGCAACACTTTTAAGTGTAGTCTACCAAAAAAATAGGTGTTTCTAATGCATGTCTTCAAAGCTTGCCCTTATATCTATTTGGCTACGCTTTATAAGTGTTGCCAAAGATGGCAACATTTAAAAAGTGTTGCCTAATGTCAAAGGTTACGCTTCTTTTCGGCAGCCCCTAAAAAGTGTTGCTGAATGTCCAAAGTGTAGCCTTTTCTCAAAGGCCACACTTTTTGCTAGTTTAGGCTACACTTACGTGGTGTTGCTGTAGGCTGAAAATGGTGTAGTGAATGTCTAGGTAGCGTCGTATACCACCACCTAAGCTTTATAGAACTTCTCCAACAGTAGTGGGTATCCCATATGATGAGAATAGGCAATAACCGACATGGACCATGGTACCAAGTAATGCAATCCAGAGTTGTAACCTGCTCCGATGGAGGGTGTTCTACTTGCCAATGGTAGAACCTGGACACATCCCATGAAGGCACATGATTAAGGAATATGTCTTCTATGTAGTATATCCTCATTCTTAACTAGATATACTTCCCATACATACTCACTCAGTGCTAGCCTTTGTTCTTATAGAGTAATTAAAAAAAAGGATCACATGAAAGGGTTCCATATCTAGTTCATAACCTAATCACATTCGCCTTACCAAAGATGTCCCCAACGGTTTCCTTTCGATGGTTATGAGGATGGCTCAATGATTTACCTAAGGATGACTTCATTTCATTCCACCTAACCAACCTTAAGTCCACCATTTGCACAAGAAGGATACCATTACGGCTTTCGACTTCAAGGATATCATAACCTCTCAACTAGGTTGAGGGCTCCACATCATTATACCTTCTCACTATATTCAAGGTCACATGTTCATCACATATATAAGATTAAGGAGCTTTAGCATAAAGTCAGGAATCTCATATTTACAATGTACATTTATCATATAAAGGACACAAGTCTACAAACAAGACACATACAAACGTCACATATAGAATATCATTCTACAAACACATATGAACAACCATCATTATCTATAGGTCACTCTATTCACTACTATAATATCATTGATATAACCATTATTAGAATGATATAATCAAATAGGAATACATTCATAAACCCGAAGACTACACACATAAGGACATAGTCATAGTCTAATATGATCATCTAACAACATCAAAAGAAGAACATAATATATTAACCTTAATCACAAGTAGATAGATTTGATCATACTTCACATAAATGAACTACACAAACCATCATAATATATCAAGTAGTTGCCGACAACGCCAGGATCATCATAATACATAAAGTAATGCCAACGAGGCTATATAATTCACAATTGTAAGGCATTTCACCGCAACCATAAGTGGAAGATTCCAATCAAAACATAATTAAAGACCTATATTACATAAAATAAATAAAATTTGGTCAGCGTACTACCAATCTATTCTCACCACTTCAATCAATAGTTAAATAATCCAATAAAATACCGAAAGGCCCTTACCCATTGAAATGATCATCAAATTAATACAAAAATCATAATACTTAATGAATCTAACTCAATTTAATATAAATTCATACATCCAACACAGCCTATACCTTAATCCAAAAAAAAAAAATTATATCATTCAATAGCCCAAAGAAACTACATTAGAATTCATAAGCATTAAGACATGATCATAACAACCATAATATAGCCAATTTGAAGATTTTATGTTTTTTCATGGGTTCATGGAGATTTTAGGTTAAAATAATCTAATGAAGATCAACTCAATCAATATCCAATGATTCAAAATATTTTATGCAATAACCCATGGCCAGATCATAAAATCGACAAGTTCATCAATAGAAGACTTTGGAAATCACTTTGGAGTTTTGATACACGATAAAAAGAGTTTCAACGATGACGAAACCATACCGAAATGAATCTAAACCACAAAAATTGAAATAGAATCACCAACTAAACTTCAATACAAGCTCTTCCTAAGAAAATTTGGGTTTTGATTTTAAAAAAATGAATTCATATGGGTAGTTAGGACTTATAAGCCCACATAAAATACCTATAATACCCTTAGGAAACCTCCCTAACAATAATTTGGACGTGGGGTGAATTTACCAATTCACCCTTACATTTAAGAGTGAAGCTGCGAGATTGAAGACCTCAGCTATGCCTTCCCATCGACGGGTCATACTAGCTGCACTTTGGGATATTAAGATACCTAGATTAAGTAGTGAACCACTCTCATCATCTACGGGGCGCAACCATCCTACTGGCGTCGATTGCCTTAGTCATTTGGGCTTGTCTAGAATGTTTTTGGCTCAATGATAAGTCCTTCCTCAAGGACTCTTGGTTGGTCCTTGGAAATGTTTCCCCAAAAATTTCCCACAAAAAAATATTATCTTATATGAGTTTAAGGCCTCCCATATCAATTTTATTCCAAACGAGCACATAAAACTCAAAGGAACATGCTAAAACACATAAGGTCATTCCAAGGCAAAACATTCAAACGCCATGGAAGTTCTTGGACGTTTTGATTTCCAAACTTCATGAAACATGATACACTGCCTATAAAAACTATTATTAATCATAAAAAAACCTCATTAGACAATGTGACACCCACATAAGCAAATAAAAACACATGAGGAGCATAAATAACTAGTCATTGAACGTCTTGGTCGGCCCTTGATTTTTTACTTTCAATTCACCTAAATAATTAGACACTGCCTTATTATAACATTAAAAACATTTTTTATACCGTATACCCTCACGAAAAACATGCAAGGCTCTAGTTTAATCTGAGTCATTTTAGAAGTGTCACACATATAAGGTTGGTTATGAATTGCGTGTGTGCCTTATTATGACATAATGACGATAATGTACTAATCTCACATATGTGGATTGTATTGAAAGGATATCATCATGCAATTACTATTGAGCTAATGCCTCTGTATATACAAGGTTTAGTCTCATATAACCTAAACTATGTTATGATCGTTAAAGAAAGACATTTCAAAAGGGACTCTAGCTTAGCACCGAGTGAACTAGTAGTAAGAAATGTCCCATCCCTAGAAGGGAATGTCGGTTCACTATGTTATGATCTAATTGATATTTTATTGATTATTTTAACATAAATTACCTATGAACCCATGTAAATTGATGAACCCACGTTTTTTATTATAATGTGGGTTACTTAATATTAAGCTAATATTGATGAATTGTTATGTAGTTTCTTATGGGCTTTCTAATTATATAAGAATTGTATTCAATTGTTATATAATTGATTCTATATTGATAAACCTAGATTAAATTCATAGTTATTAATTGTATTTTATGATTATTTCATTAATTGTTGGTTATGGCCTTGGGTAAGGGCCTTGTGATGTTGAATTGGAGGATTTAGCATTGAATTGAAGTGTGAATAAGGGAATGAAGGTATGCTGACCAGATTTCATTAATTCGATATTAATTATAATTCAACTTTATTGAGAATGGTATGGTCTACTTATGGTGGCAGTTTTATGTGTTTTACTTGCAATTGACGTGGGCTTGTTGGCGATACTGATATACCGTGGTTTTATGGTATAATTAATACTTTTTCCTTAAGTTTAGTGTGTCCGAAAGTCTTTTTGTGTTTGTTTTTATATAAGTTTCTCTTTGTTTTGCAGGAAATCTGTCCAAAGTTGAATGCGGAGATTTTGAGCGAAGAAATGCAGAAGAGACCACCTACGGAGCTTATGACGGTCCGTCGTGCTTGTGACGATCCGTAGGTGGCAGCGTATTAAAGCTGCTGAAGGAATATGGGGAAGTCTGACCAAGTGTGGGGTTACGAAGCTTGTGACGGTGCGTCGTGTCTATGACGGTCCATCCTGCAGGTTCGTCGTGAAGTTCAGAGAAGTGATCCAGTACCCAGATTCCAAGAGTTGAAGTGTTTTGGAACGAAGACCCTCGACAGACCGTTGTGCCTATGACGGTCCGTCATACTTGCCGTCGAGAGTGGTGAAGAGAGCAGCAGAAGAAATTGCATAAGTATGGGACGATGAAGTCCATGACGGTCTATCGTGACCACGACGATCCGTCGCGTGGTCCATCGACATAACCGCGTTTTGGCAGATTTCCAGCAAATAGTGTCCTTGTTTAATTAGTTTTTTTTTATAAATAGTTCAAAAAACCTCATTTTTGTGGTTGGACTCTTTTAGGTTAGAGTCTTAGATTGTTAAATTCCTTATTGGTAAACATTGTATTGTGAGATTCCTGACAATCATTAGAATTTTTGTAAGATTATTGATTACTTTGAGATTTTTTGAAGTGAATATTGGTGATTAATTAAGCAAACTTTTGGATATTACTCTTTCTCATTGAAGTAAGTACATGAACTCTTATTTAATATATTTGAATATTGTGTTTATGGCCATGAGTAACTAAACTCCATGACTAGGGTTGTGGGAACCATAGGCAAATAATGAGATAAACCCTAACTAAAATAACAATTCTAGAATAGTGTCTTGCATGGATTAATAATTCTTTCGCTTAGAAACCTTTTTAACGGATGGCCAACGTTAGAACTCGCCTTAATGCTACTTGCCGGACCAAGGAGGTAGATAATAGGAAAATAATTATTAACATAGATTTAGTATATACTATCTAATAGGCTAGTATTGATTGGTACGAGGTAATAACTTAGTCAAATATCGAATACGATGCTTAATATGAGGTAAGGATAAGGGTTTGGATAGCAATACACGTAGCGGGACCGAGGTTCCCCACCCCAGCCACTAACCAGCCCAACCGGTGGTGTGTCGACGGGTAATTCCAAGTCCACTCCGACGCCAAGTTCCTGTCTGATAAAGGAGTGATGACTCAAACACTCACCTTGGAGCAGCGAGTCCTTACAAGGAGTCTCCCGACGATGCCTGTGATCCACAATCTCTTAATCAGGCATCTCTTGGAGTGGACAGCACGTCCGTTGGGACGATTAAGTGAAGAATTGGTCCGAGAGTTCTACGCATCTTAGGTAGTGACTCTCCGATCACAGATAGATAGACGGGCTGCCCCCGCTAAACAGGCCCCACTAGAGTAGGTCTGAGTATGGGGCGTACAGGTTAACATTTCCCTGCTAGCCATCCGCCGGTTTCTATACGGCGAGAGTCTTGATGCTACTCGGACCCCCCTCACTGCCGAGTTTGACTACCGCTGGCAGATAGTTAAGGATGGCCAGTTCTTGCGCGAGCCATCACTGAGAGAGGCCCCTTTTGTCGAGCCTGCTGAAGACACAGTGTTGGCGGCCCTTTTTGCTACTTATGAAATTCCACCACCTCCCCCTCAAGAGAGTGCCAAGAGGCGTAGGGGTCGAGCAGAGGACGAGACGCGAGCACGGAAGAAGGAGCGCCGAGAGATAGAGGCTGCGAGGAGAGCATCACTTGCTGAGGAGGCGGCGCAGCAGATGAGAGCATCAGAGTTAGCGGCTGGGGCGTCTAGCTCCCGCACTGTAGAGATAGCAGCAGGCACTAGTGACGGTGAGGTTGTTGCTAAGGACACCACTGAGGGTATCCAGATTGCAGAGGACGTGGGTTCCGGGGAAGCGGACCCACCAACTTGCTGATCGACGGCGCTTTGCGCCACATGTTCGCTTCACCTACTACTCTAGTATTTTAATTTTGATGCATTGGGGAAAATTGCATGTGTTTTTGTTGGGGGTGGGGTAAATGGAAAGTGGGTTTTAGGGTGAAGTCTGAGTAGCCCAATTCACTATCCTCTTTTGGGGTTTTCTTGCCTGTGTTCTTTTCCCCCAAAAGACTGATTACTTTTTATATTGAACCGGCATGTTTATATCTTTTGTACATAGTTTAATTCTGGATCATGATGGCTAAAATGATATCCTGATAAACTGGAAAATGATGCATGACTAGGCATAGTAACTTATAATTGTGTGGCTCTAAGCATGAAATACAATTACACCATTGGACTACCCTAAGTCTTAACTTCAAACTACGTGTCTGATAATCTGGTATAGTGATGAGATGTCAAGTGAGTGTGAGGAAAATTTTAATAGTCCACTATTGGTACTGAGCTAGAATTTGCCTTGTTAGTCCTGCTAAAAGTAAGTTGTAATAGATAATTAGGAAAGGATCATAGGCCCTTATTCAATATAGCCCATTTCTATCCTAAATAAAAGAAACCAAATGAAATTTATCCTTCTTTGATCCAAATAATCTGAGCTTAAAATTAGATCTTTCTTTTTCACCCCAACTAATCTTTTCTGGGAACAATGCGTTGGCCCTGGTCCCTCCTTGGACATGTGCACCTTATCTTATGCCAAAATCATAAGTTGAGGGTGGCTAATGCATAAACAATCTTCGTTATGGCCCTGACCCAACTTTGGGTATTGTGTACCTTGACTCATGGCAAAGCCATTAGTTGAGGGTGGCTATTATAAGGAATGCTCTGGAAAGTGGGGTTGAAATAACAAAGAGAGAGAAAGAACTCGTTGAAATAAAATTAAAGAAAAATAAAAATATACAAGAATTACAACAAGAAAAGAAGAGAGTCACTTACACAAATGAAGAAACAAGAGAAAATAGCAAGGTGAAAAATATGAGAAACTGGGCGAGATAAAATGATAGAAAGTGGAAGGTTTAGCCGATATGTCAAGGAGGGCACAAAGTCACTAAAGTATACCTAAATATACCTTACTTGACCCTGAGCCTATGTTACTAGCTAAAAAAGTCCTATCGTCATCCTAAGCGTTGTATAGCGAACTTAAGGCAGTGAAAATAAGGGCAAGCTTATGGCAATAGGTATGAATGAGTGTGACTTTGTTCTGAGAGCGAGTGTTGAAAAGTAATCCTTATACTCAAAATGCAATCATTGTGTGAAGAAGGAGGATTTTGTTTTAAAGTGAGGACACTAGTTGCAATACCGGAATTGTTAGCACCTCGGTGAGAAATTGAAGAGGATAGGTGTTAGTGCATGGTGAGTCTGTGTCTTGTTCTGATCCCACATAATTCAAGCCTAATAGTGATAGCAATTATAGATTTGATGAGATTAATCGGGATTGATAGCCAAATGATCGCAAAGGATAAAACATGGATACTACTGTACAAAGATTTTGTATTGAGTCATAGTGCGTCGCTTGAGGACAAACAACGAATTTAAGTTGAGGGTGTTGATATACCATGGTTTCATGGTATAATTTATACTTTTTGCTTAAGTTTAGTGTGTCCGAAAGTCTTTTTTTTTAGTTTTTACATAAGTTTCTCTTTGTTTTGCCAAAAATGTATCCAAAGTTGAATACGGAGATTTTGAGCGAAGAAATGCAGAAGAGACCACCTACGGAGCTTATGACGGTCCGTCGTGCTAGTGACGGTCCGTAGGTGGCAGCGTAGTAAAGCTGCTGAATGAAGATGGGGAAGTCAGACCAAGTGTCGGGTTACGAAGCTTGTGACGGTCCATCGTGGCTATGACGGTACGTCCTGCAGGTTCGTCGTGAAGCTCAGAGAAGTGATCCCAGTACCCAGATTCCAAGAGTTGAAGTGTTTTGGAACGAAGACCCTCGACGGACCGTTGTGCCAATGACGGTCCATCATACTTGCCGTCGAGGGTGGTGAAGATAGCAGCAGAAGAAATTGCATAAGTATGGGACGACGGAGTCCATAACGGTCCGTCGTGACCACGACGATCCGTCGTGTGGTCCATCGACCCAACCGCGTTTTGGCAGATTTCCAGCAAACAGAGTCCTTTTTTAATTAGGTTTTTTTATTTTTTATAAATAGTTCGAAAAACCTCGTTTTTGAGGATGGACTCTGTTAGGTTAGACTCTTAGATTGTAAATTCCTTATTGGTAAACATTGTATTGTGATATACTTGATAACCATTAGACTTTTTGTGAGATTATTGATTACTTTGAGATTCTTGCAAGTGAATATTGGTGATTAATCAAGCAAACTTTTCGATTTTACTCTTTGTCATTGAAGTAAGTACATGCACTCTTATTTAATATATTCGAATATTGTGTTTATGGCCATAAGTAACTAAACTCCATAACTAGAATTGTGGGAACCATAGCCAAATAATGAGATAAACCCTAACTAAAATAAAAATTCTAGAATAGTGTCTTGCATGTATTAATAATTCTTTCGCTTAGAAGTCTTTTTAACGGATGGCCAACGTTAGAACTCGCCTTAATGCTACTTGCCGGACCAAGGAGGTAGATAATAGGAAAAGAATTATTAACATAGCTTTAGTGTATACTATCTAATAGGCTAGTATTTATTGGTACGAGGTAATAACTTAGTCAAATATCGAAAACGGTGCTTAATATGAGGTAAGGATAAGGGTTAGGATAGCAACACACGTAGCCGGACCAAGGTGCGGAGTGAGATTTTCTAGATGCCGGACCAAGGATTTAGAAATACATAACTTATCACTTTGCATGCAAGATGCTAGGAAAGAATTGTTGTAGTTAGATTTATCAAGTTATGAACCTGTGGGGAACACGTAAACCCTTGTTACTTTGATTAATTTATTAAAATCAAACATTCAAAGTTGTTAAGTGTCTCTATCAAGTTTGTTAATTAATTTTACTCATTTAGAAATAGAAACCCCCCTTTATTGTTTTTACTTTCCAAGGAAGTCATTGACCAAACAATAGAAATAACATGTTCAAGTTAAGTCTAGACTATTTTCCTCGTGGGAACGATCCCAACCTCACAAGTTGGGTTATTTACTTGACACGACCGCTTTACTTCTTATTTAAGAAGTAAGTTTGAGCGTATCAGATACTTTATCCAATATTATGAGCATGGCTTTATTGACAACTACTTTAACTTATATGGCTATTTGTGTAGTTGCTTTGATGATGTGTGATGATATCTACCTATATGTGAAAGTTTGTGTTAGACTATCAATAATATTTAGTCGATAATGTTTTGTTATGGCTATGTGTTAAGTGTATAGTCTAAGAGTTGATACATGGTTGATCCTAAATTGGCTAGATGAGTCTAAAATGAGTATGTTTATAATGTAAAGGTAATGAATATGATTACTAAATAAGGTTATGGGTCATTCCTAAGAGTCTGAAGGAAGATAGGAAATTTGTGTTAAATGGAAGTATGTTGTGCCTTGTTTAGGTTTACTTGGGTCCCTTGCTTGATGCTTATGTGAATATGTGATGTCTTGACATAGGAACCTAAAGGATCTTAGTATTGAATAAATGAATATAGGTGAGACCTTGTATGATGATACGAAGGTCATTTATGTGGAACCTTGACTTAAGGGAAAGGTAAAGATTGTTGAAGCGTAAGCCATAATGGTATCCTTCAAATAAAAGGAGTGATGGACTTAAGGTTAACTGGATGGAATTGTATAATATTATACCTTAGGAAAGTCGCGATGAGTTTCTTGTCGCCTTAGTGAGATACGCCCTAGTAGACCTTTCTTTTGTAGGTGAATTTAATTGGGTCATGAACTAGATATGGGACCCATTTATATGAACCTTAATGAGAATTGATCTATGAGAACTATGGTTAGTACCGAGTGAGTATGGTAAGGGAAAGTAGTTCTAGTTAAGTATAATACTAGATTACAGAGTATGAACTTCATATTCCTTAACCATGTGCCTACATTGGATATGTCCAAGTTCTACCTTGGAGAGTAGAACAACCTGACCGGACTAGGATAGAATTCCGGATTCTGTCTAGCTATCATGATCTATGTCGGTTATTTCCTATTCTTATTATATGGAATAGATATTAGTATTTAAGGAGTGTATGGAGTTTAGGTGGTTTTATGGGACGCTATCTAGACATTGCACAATACACATTGAAGGTGTTATGTGGAGTTCGTAGGTCTTGTCCAAGAACATTATTTCAAATTTCCTTTATGTAATGTATGAGTCTTAATGAATTAATGAACTAATGACTTATGTTAAGGTGTATGTAAATAAATGAATACCTAATCTAAGGTACTTAAGGAGTCCTTAGCTAAAGTGATAAGAGTGCATGAGGGATGATCTCTTCATGTCTTATCTTTGGAAGTCTTGAGGATGACTCTAGTAAGGGATTTTGGTTGATTTTGTTGGCATAAACTAAGACATAGGTAGTCTTACGGACTATTTAGGTAATCTCGAAGAGGTCACTATGGACGTTATCTTCTTGATTTACTTAAGTAGGTCTTTTGATAGCCTTTGGGAAGAGAATATCATATAATCTATGTGTTGGTGACTTAAGGAGAATTATTCTATCTTAGGGACTCTATCGTATCTTTTAAGTGTGGGTATAATAGATTGTATAGGCGGTCGCTTCCCAACTCACTCACGTTATAATTAGAGTTCACCTTTGGTAGAAAAATCTTACCTTGATGTTTGTGATTGCTTTGTAAGGATGTATGTCACTCATTATAGGTAATTTTAAGGGTCCTTTAGGCACATCTAGAGAGGGTGCATGGACGGTCTCTCTTTGTCTGACTTAAGTGAATCTTAGGATGACTTTAAGTGAGGAAATTACATGCTAGATGTATTTTAAGTGTTTCTAAATTAATTAATGTTGTTATTATGATTAAAGTATGATTTTTAAATGAAAAGATGCATATTTCCAATAAAGTCCGTTTTCATGATTTTTATGCATAAAACCATACTTAGTACTTGCGGTTGTACTAATTCCATGTTTTTAGCTGTATCGTTCTTGGTAGGTCAGGTGATTTGAGAAGTGAAGACTTGAACTTAGAAGATCGTTGAAGAGAAGTTGAAGTATGTCCTCACTTGACTCGAGGGGATATATGTTTTTTATATTTTCATTCAAAGTATTGTAATAGACTAAGTATTTCTATATTCGTATTTTTATGTTTGGGTCGTGTCCCAAGTATTCTTGTGTCATAAGATGACGAGATTGAGACTTAGTATTTTCTAGTACATTCATATGAAAGAGATTTTTAAGACTATATTATGTTTTGTGAAAAGTTTTAATTCTTCACTACTTGTCACTATGCATATGCAATGAAATATATGAGAGAGGCTTGTCTAAGAACTCCGACAGTTCGACGATGCCGGTTACAATCAAAGATTGTACCCTAGCATTTAGGGTATAATTTTGGGATGTGATAATAAGGCTTTTCAATGTAAATTGGCATGGTTTGGAACAAATGTCCCTTTTAGCATGATTTATAAGTTTGTGTTTTCATATGTTTCCATACTTAGTACAAGTGATATACTTACCCTATTTCACCCTTTTTCCAAACATTTTAGGTTTTGGTCGTTAAAGGATTTGTGTCCAATTTTCAAGAAGTCTTGGCTCATTTCTCCAAGTTTGGATATGTCCTCAAGATCCGACTATGATGCCTTTTATCATTCTACCTATGTGTCTTGCTATATTCTAATGAACTTTGTTTCACTCTTATTGTTCAAGATATTGTTGTAAGACCTAAGATGAAATTATACATTTGTGTTTGCCCTATCTCCGAATTTTTTCTATTTTGACTTAGACGTCTTTATATGAGACATTCTATTAAGCTTTATATAGTGTATATTGTATATGTGACCTAAAAGTAGAAGATTAAGTAAAATTCTTATGCGAGAAGTCTTAATAAAGTCCCTATGTAAATATTATGTGTAAGCAAGAGGTCTATGTAAAACTCATGATGTAGATGTAAATGAAAACATTTAAATTTTCCACACGTCTTAACCTATGATATCGAATGACAAATTCTAAAAGGCTAGTCTTAGTCCTCTCCGAGTATGAAGACGTTGGTTACGTCTAACGGGTGCTTCATGGATGTGACAAACTTTGTATCACAACATGATATTGAATATTTTTAGGATCGATGTCTTGTTAAACCACGTCTATTTAGATTATTGTTCATAATTATGAAGCGCACCCACACTTATGAATGAGAGACTGTGATTCTTAGGAAACTCTCATCTTTTTGTACTCCTATGTCGTGCCTCTAGAGTCTTACTTTATGTGCTTTCACCTAAACCTTTTATTGTGGTTATAGGTATTACTACTAGAAGGGAATCAACACGAAGGACAAAAGAAGGGATTGCTAATATGGGTGCTCATGACAACCAAGCTCCACTACAAGAAAACCAAGTTCCTCCACATAGTAAGTTCTTATGGACGGTAATGTCCCGGTTGTTCCTTCACTTATGACGGATACAAAGATAAGGTTGGCTTTTCTCAATTTGGACAAAGCCATGAACTCTCAAGCTAATGTTGTCACTTCTCAATTCCAATCCATGACGGCTCAAGCGAATAAGGAGGTTGGACCCCGAGTGCCTCAATATGCAAGCATTATGGCTTCACGTTGAGAGACTTTACTAGAATGAACCCACCTGTCTTTCTATATTCAAAAACGGATGAAGACCATCAATATATCCTTGATAATATCTCTTACATCCTCTATAATATGGGTGAATTAAATTGACAAGTCCGAGTTGGCGGCCTATAAAATCGAAGATGTAGACAAAAAATGGTACACACAATGGAGAGATAATAGGGCACTAAGAGATGGTCCGGTGAACTGTCATATTTTTAAGAAGTTCTTCATTTTAAGGTTCTTTAGAGTTGAGCGAAGATAAGTTTGAAGAATTCATCAACCTTCGACTAGTAGGTATGAGTGTACTTGACTACTAATTGAACTTTACTAAATTGTCCAAGTATGCTCCATCCTTGGTGTCTAATGCAAGGGATGAGATGCGTCATTTTCTTACGCAAGTGTCCGAAGACTTAGTACAAGAATGTCGTTACGCTATGCTTCATGATAATATGAATATCTCAAATCTAATGGTTCATGCTATACAAGTAGATGAAGGTAGACTAAGGAGGAAGAACATAGAGGCCAAGAGGGCCAAGAATTATGAATGTAACTCGTCGAAGGGAAGGTTAGAAATTAAAGAAAAGCCCAGATTCAAGAAGAAGTTCTCCTATCAAGTTCCTTACAAATTTCTGAAGGCTCGTGATGATAGGGTGTGTAACCCTAAGTCTTAAAATGAAAGTGGTACTAGTTCATCAAGTAAGAAGACAACTTGTGGAAAGTGTGTTAAGAAGTATTTTTGTGAGTGCCTTGTTAGGATGGAGAATTGATTTGGATTTGGAAAGAGTGGCCACAAGGTTAAAGATTGGCCTAATGTGAAGGGGAAAAACAAGGAGAATGGGAATTCTCAATCAAGTTGTTCTAATATTTATTCTCCAAGAAAGAATGAGTTTATGCCCTTCGCTCTATGGGTGAGTTGTTTTAATATTTATGCTCCAAGAAAGAATGAATTTATGTTCTTCGCTCTAGGGGTGAACAAGGGAGTTGTCCCGATGTGGTGACCGGTATATTACAAATCTTGTGTATTGATGTTTGTGCTTTACTTGATCCGGGTGGGACATTATGTCCTGTTACTCATTTGTTTGTTAGAAAGTTTGATATTTTACCAATGTCCTAAATGAACCTTTTATGGTCACTACCCTGGAAGGTGATTCAGTGGTTGCGAAGAGAGTATGTAGAAATTGTCCTATAATATTGGCTCATAGAGTTACTCATGTTAATAAGTAGAACTTTATATGGTCGATGTTGATGTCCATTTGGGAATGGACTGGTTTCATGATTGTTCTGCTTCTCTAGATTGTAGGACAATAATTATCAAGTTTAATTTTCCTAAAAAACCCATTTTGGAGTGGAAGGAGGTAATTCTATTCCTAGAGGTCGTATCATTTCTTTTTAAAAGGCTTTTAATATGATCTCTAGAGGGTGTTTATTCCATATTATAATATGCAATGATTCAGACTCCGAAAATCCTCCCATTGAGTTGGTCCCAGAAGTGATGGAATTTCCGGAGGTTATCCCAAATGATCTTTCTAAATATTCATCCCGAATGGGAAATTGATTTTGGTATTGACTTGCTACCGTATACAAACAATATTTTAATTCATCGTTATCGGATGGCTTCGGACAAATTGAAAGATTTTAAGGCTCAATTGAAGGACTTACTAGACAAACTCTTTATTAGACCTAGTATTTCTCCATGAGGTGCTATGTTATTGTTTGTGAAGAAGAATGATAGGTCCATTAGAATGTTCGTTGATTACTCAATAAAGTCACCATTAACAACAAGTATGATCTCCCTCATATTGACAACTTATTTGATCAAATCCAAGGGGCAAGCTACTTTTCTATGATTTACTTGAGGTCGGGGTATCACCAACTTAGGGAGAGAGGTGAGGATATACCTTAAATAGTATTTCAAATTGGGTATGTTCACTTTGGGTTTTTAGTAATGTCCTTTGGTCTCACTAATGCCTTGGCGGTTTTTATCGACCTAAAAAATAGAGAGTTTTGAAGTTACCTAGATTCATTTGTCATTGTCTTCATTGACGACATATTGGTACATTCAAAAAATTAGGGCGAACACATGGACCATTTGAGAGAGGTTTTACAAGTGCCTAAGGAACACCAATTACTTACCAAGTATAACAAATGTTAGGTTTTATTGAGGTCGGTGGCATTACTTGGTCATATCATCACTAGTGAGAAAGTTGAGGTTTATCCAAGGAAAACCGACATGGTTAAAAAATTGGCCTAGACCATTATCTCAAACCAATATTAGGAGTTTCTTGGGTCTAGCGGGGTACTTTTGAAGTTTTTTGTATGGTTTTGCGTCCATTTCTTCTCCTTTGACTATTTGGACCCAATAGAGTGTAAAATTTGAGTGGTCAGAGTCATTTGAAAGAAGTTTCAAGATTTTGAAAGATAGCTTACCTCCGTTCCGGTGTTGACTTTACCGCATGATACTTAGGTCATTGTGTTATATTGTGATGCATCCAGAGTGGACTAGGGGTGTGTCCTTATGCAACATGATAAACTAGTAGCCTATACCTCTAGAAAACTTAACGTGCATGAGAAGAATTATCAAACTCATGATCTTGAGTTGGCGGGCGTGGTAGTTCCCATGAAAATATAGTAGAATTATCTTGACGGGGTTCATGTTTATGTGTATAATGACCATAAGAGGCTTCAATATGTTTTTAGCCAAAATAAGTTAACTATTTAAAAAAGAAGATGGTTGGAGTTGTTGAAATATTATGACATAAGTTTTCTATATAACCTCGCCAAGGCCATTGTGGTAGCTGATGCTCTAAGTCATATGACCACGGATAGTTAGCCTCATTTAGAATAAGCCAAGAAATACCTAGTGGAAGATGTTCATAGGTTGGCTTCTTTTGGGATTAGATTGGAAGATTCTCCTAATGGTGGTTTTATGGTCCATCATAACTCCGAATCATATTTGGTTGTTGAGGTGAAGTCTAAGCAAAACTTTGATCCATCATTGATGGAGTTTAAGGAATTTGTTCTTGGTAAGCTTAATGAGTCATTCTCTTTGGGGAAGGGGGATGGTGTTTTGGGGTATCAAGATATATTGTGTGTGGACAATGCTGATAACTTGAGATACACGATTCTTGAGGAAGCTCATAGTTCCCGTTATTCAATTAATACAGGTTCTACTAAGTTATATCATGACCTTAGAGAAGTGTTTTGGTTAGATGGATTAAAATGTACATACTCGAATCCGTTGCAAGGTGTTCAAATTGCAAACAATTGAAAGACGACTACCAAAAGTCGGGTGGAAGACACTAATATGGACATCGTAGTGGGTTTGCCTTTGACTAGAAGGCAAAATTACTAGATATGGGTGGTGGTGGATATATTTACAAAATCCTCTCATTTTAATCCTGTCAATTCCACTTACTAGGTGGAGAATTATGCAATAATCTTCATAGATGAGATTGTGTTCCTTCATGGTATTCCGTTATCCTTCATATCGTATAGGGGAAAACAATTCACATATAGATTTTGGAGGTCATTCTAAAGAGGGTTGGTTACAAAGAGATAAGTTAAGCACCACTTTTCATCCCCAAAACGGATGGTCAAGCGGAGAGTACTATTCAATCCCTTGACGATATTCTTAGAGGTTTTGTTATCGAATTCAAGGGGTGTTGGGATGAAAATTTGCCTTTGGTTGAGTTCTTTGATAACAATAGTTAACATTCGTCTATATCCATGGTTGTTTTTGAAGTTTTATATAGTAGGACATGTAGATCTCCGGTTAGGTGGTCGGATGTTTGTTAGTTTTCAATCGTTGGTCCTGAATTATTATGTGAATATTTGGAGAAAGTTCGTGTCATAAGTGATAGATTGAAGACAGCCTATAATTGGCAAAAATCTTATGCCGACAATAGGAGAAGAGAATTTGAATTTAAAAAAAGGTGATAAGGTGTAATTAAAAATTTCACCCATGAAAGGGGTGATGAGGTTTGGGAAGAAAGGAAAGTTGAGTCCTCATTATGTGGGTCCGTATGAAATTTCACAAAGGGGTGCATGGTTGCATACACGTTGAGATTACCTAGTGAAGTAGCTCCAATTTCATCCAGTGTTCCATGAAACCATGCTTAAGAGTGTATCGGTGATCCCGAGTCCATTTTTTCTGTTGAACGTGTGGATGTGAACGTCTCCTAGGAAAAAAGTCCGGTGGAAATCCATGATCGGCAAGTAAAAAAATTGAGGAACAAAGAGGTGGCCTCTGTAAATGTTTACGGATAAACCAACTAGTTGAGAGAGAAACATGAGAGGCCGAGGCCAACATGAAGTCATGTTATCCTCATATCTTTGCTAATTAAGGTTAATTGTACATATTAATAATGAAAATAATAATAAAATTGAATTTGACTTGTTTTGCGAAGATAAGCATATTAATGATAAATGTTTTTGCTAAAATGAAATTTCATGCAAAATTCTCTTTTACTTCATTTGCACTTATTTGGTGTATTTTTTTATGTTGTTTCCTTTATGAAAATTTATTGAGCATGTTGATGTGCATTGAAAGAAATTTTGGCTTAAGTGGCTCTATATGTTGTGTTGAGCTCATGTTGTTGTTGAGAAGGAAATTCCTCATGTGATAATGTTGAACTCTTATATGAAGTAATTGACGCTTCAAGTTACTCTGTGTAAATTCCATAATGCAATTTTTATTTGGGTTGTAACTCATGTTTTTTCATGTTGTTGTTTGTTGGGCTGCTAGTATTGAGTCTATTTTTGTAATTACAAAAGATTTTAGTGTCATTCGTGGACGAATGTTTCTAAGGGAGGGATAATGTAACACTCCGAATGTCCATGACTTAAGATATAACCATTCATTATAAATTAAATCTTAAAACACTGTTTATAATCCTTAAATAATATTTAGAAACCATTTAGGATGTTTTAGAGTCAAGGCGTCAAGAAATGTCCATTACGTCCGGAAGCTAGTGCAATTGAACTAATAAAGCGTCCTTAGGTTTCAGGTTCGTTTGGAGGTTTTATAAGAAGTCTAAAACATGTATAAATACTTTTAATAGGTAAAATAATGTGTATTGGGTGAAAACTTTTAGGTCCGATCTCCCAAGGATCGCCCTAGGTATCCACAACGGGACCCCAAACTTAGCCAAGCATGCTGCCAAAGCAGTATCCAAATTGCACTTTGCTGGAATTGGTCCGCGTCGCGGACTGGTTGTTATTTTGTCCAAATATCATGACTGCGTCGCGGACAAGTCGTGTACTCTTCTGTCTAAAAAGTTAGTTGTTAAATCTTGCGGGAGCAGCTCCGTGTCGCGGAGTTTTTCTCCCACAAAAATCTAAAATTTGGAATTCAAGTTTGACTTTATTAAAGGGTCAACTTAAGTGAGGGGTCTTTTTGGTATTTTATGAGCGGAATATATATAGTTTTTCGATCAGTTTTTCCTCATATTTTCTCACTCAAAGAAAATCCTCAAATCAAAACCCAAAAGCTCTCACCTATCTCTACTTTCTTTCTCGATTCACAACCATTGAAAGAAGAAGAAAGCTTGAAGAAGAAAACCAATTTCTCTAGGATTTCAGTTGAATTTCGTGTATTAAGATTTATTAATGTATGGGTTCTTCACTCTGGGATTCCTTTTGTCAATGGGTCGTTTAAAAGTTAATTTTTGACACATCCCTAGAGCATACCCTAGAATATATGGCACTCTCGAAATTAAATCGGAATACTTGACCTCTCGGAGGTCTCGTAAAAGCTTTTCACATCATTTATCGCATATAAATATTTTATAAGTAGTGCAGAATTAAAACATTTCACAAAACGTTCTCAAAGTCGTTCAAAATATCTTTTAATAAAAATCAAAGGAACTAAGTCTCATATCATCAATTCTTAGACTCACAAATACTTGGGACACAACCCACACAATCGAAATATAATACCACATGTCAAGTACAATACGTCAATATAAAGAAACACTAAAGACATCTATGTCCTCGAATCAAGTGAGGACATACTTCAACTTGCTTGAACGCTCCTATGATCCAAGCCTTCTCCTCCAATCGCACCTTGATCTATGAATCTCTTTATATATAGATAAAAGCATGTATTTAGTAGAACCATATGTACTAAGTATGACTTAATGCATAAAAATCATGATAACGGACTTTTAATGGAAAGATGCTATTTTTGATTTAATATCATAAGAACAACATTTAACACCTTTGTAATACATAGTACGTCACATAAACATTTTATAACTTTTTTTATAGAATTTACAGTGAACCTGTGTCACTCTACAGTGAATCAATTCACTGTTACAGTGAATCAATTCACTTTTACAGTGAAGTTTCTCATCTTCACAAAGACCCCTTTCTAGCATTAGTTCTCCTCACTAAAAGTTATCCTAACACTGACATATGTAAAACAATGAGACACCACCCATAGACCCTATCTAGGCAAACCTAAATTATCCTTAATACCACCCATAATAAGATAAACAGATATACAATACACCAAACATATGATCATGACATTCTCCTTCCAAAGGTTATCGAAAGACATTATCAAGTAAATCAACAAAAGAATATACATACTTGACCTCTTCAAGATTACCTAACTAGTCCTTAAGAATACCTAAGTTTGTATCATGCCTACTAAATCAACCAACTTCCCTAACTAGAAGCATGCTTAAGACTTTTCAAGGTAAGATACGTAGTAAGCATTCCTATTCCAACTTCACACCTTAACTAGCCAACCCTTAACTACTCTAGAGAAGTACTCATTAATTTAACATGGTTGTCTAACATAATTCATTATATTCATTATTTCATGTAAGATAAATTTCTTACATATAAGTAAATTCAAGTAATGGTCTTGGAGAAGACCTAGGGGCTCTCACTAACATTTTCAAAGCATATTTTGCAATGTCTACATAGGGTCCTTTACCACCTCCTAAACTTCTTAGAACTTCTCAAATACTGGTAGGTATCTCATATGATTAAAATAGACAATAATCAACATAGACCATTGTAGAAAAACATTGAATCTAGAGTTGTAACCTACTCTTATGAAGGTATTGTACTTGCCAATGGTAGTATATGAAGTGTTTACTCTTCACTGTAGCCTCATTCATATCTACATCTATTTCCCTTACCATATTCAACTAGTTCTAGGCTTTGTTCTTATAGAGTAATTCACATGAATGATCACACTAAGAGGTTCCATATCTAGTTCATAACTCAATCACATTCACCCTACCAAAAGGTCAACTAGGGCTGCCTTAAAATGGAAAAGAGGATAGATTTATGAATTTCCTAAGAATGATTGCATGACGTTTCAGACAACCATTTATAAGTCCATCACTCATAGAAAAAGGATACCGTTACGGCTTTCGACTTCAAGCTTTTCCTAAGCTTCTGTGTCAATGGTTCCACATAAATGGACCTTCTCACCATGTTCAAGGCCATGTATCATTCGTTCATACAATACTAAGAGGTTTTAGAATCCTAAGTCAAGACATCTAGTATTTACATATCATTCATGCATCAAGAAGAGATACTCAAGTCTAACTAAACAAGTCAGATCATTACTTCACTTTGTCACATATACCATATCATATTCAAGAAGCGCATACAAAGAACCTTCAAAATATTTAGGTAACCCTATACACTAATATAACATACTAAATATAGACATCATCGACTCATATAGTCATGTAGGAATAACCATGCATCAACTCTAAGACTACACACATAAGGACATAGTCATAGTATAACATCATCACCTAGAAAAATCATTAGAAGAATGCATAATTTCACCATAATTGCATGTTGATAGATATGATGATACATAACATAACCAACCATACATATAATAATAATACTTCTAGTGGTTTCCAACAAGGTCATGATCATCATAATACATAAAGTAACGCCGACACGGCACATCACATAGATAGCACCACCACCATTAGTGGACCATACCAGTCAAAACATAATTTAAGATCTATATACATAAAATAAATATAATTAGGGAAGCGTACCAACAATTCATTTTCTCCACTTCAATCCTTAGCTAAATCATCCAATTTAATACCAATAGGCCCTCACCGATGGCCATGATCATTAATTCAATGCAAAAACCATAATACTCAAGATTATAGGTCAATTCAATATAGATTTATCAATATAATAAAACATATATATAAATTAATTATAATTATAAAATTATTCAACAACACATAAAACTATACTAGAACTCATAAGCATTAAAAAAATATCAAGTCAACCACAAAGTAGTAAAAAACTAGGGTTCATGAATTACATGGCTTCATAGGTTAATTATAAATCATCTAATTAATATCAATGTAATAAATATATTATGATTCTAAAATTTTAATGCTAGAACCACTCTATAGATCATAAAATTGGACAAGTTCATCTTTAGAAAACATTAGAATTCTCTTTTTGGGCTCCTTTATGAATAGAGTTTCAAGGATCAAAAACCATTCCTCAATTATGTTAATCCAAGAAATTGATGAATAATCACTACTCAAAAATCTCCATTCCAAGCTCTTCCTTGTGTTTAGGTTACAATGGAGTTCTAGAGAATTTCTAAGAGAATATTGGGGTTTTTATTTGGAAGAATTAATTTATCTAGTTATTTAAGACTTATATAAGAACTTGAAATACTTAAATGACCCCTAAGTAAACGTCCAAACTCTTATTTTTACGTTGGGTGAATTTATAAATTCACCCTCCAACTTAACGGTGAATTGCGCAGGAACAGACGTCACCAACGATTGGCCATTATTGAACCGTTTGGCCATAAACGGACAATCCTGGCTGGCCGTCGTTTGGGACTGATACTAGACATTGGGAGATTGATATCCCTAGGCTATGTCTTGACCAACGAAGTCTATTAACGGGGTGTGGACTAGACAACTAGTCGTTGTTTGCCTCATTCGATTGAACTTGTTTTGACAACCCTATCTCAAATGAAGGGTCCTTCATCATGAACCCTTGATTGTTGCCTGCGAACTTTTGAATGGATGTTTCCAATCCCAGTGTGATCGTATACAAATTTACGACCTCCATATCAATTTCATCCAAAATGAACATGTAAAACTCGATGAATCATGCCAAGACACATAAGATCATTTCAAGGCACACCTTTCAAACGTCATGGACATTCGTGGACGTTTGACGTCCAAACATTATGAAACTTGACACACTAACTTTAACAATAATTTTAACTCATATATGAGACTCATAAGGTCATAATTCACACATATAAGATCAAAATCACATATGAGGAACATAGTTGACTAGTCATTGAACGTCTTGGTCGTCACTTGATGTTTGACTTCCAATTAACCTAAATCTTAGAAATTGCATCAATAGAACATTATAAACAATTTTAGGACCTTATACCCCCACAAAACCACGGTAGGATCTAGTTTAACCTAAATCATGTTTGAGGTGTTACATTATCCCCCACTTGGACAACATTCATCCTCGAATGACACTTTTCGCTCTCTGAATCCTTCCAATAGTAAATATTCAGTTAACAACTCTCAAACATACCACATAACACATTATACAATGTAAAATCTACAAGATAAATCAATTTCACATTATCAAGAGACCCACAACACAACAAGAAGACAGAAAGTAATTCTACAACTTATTATGCCATAAAATTCACATTCTTCAATCCAAATAGCAAAAACTGATTTTATATTTTTTACCATACTCATATACATCAGTTCTATACACATTTCAACAATTATAAACCAAAGAATGAATTAGTCAGTTTTTAAAAAAATCATACAGTGAACAGGTCGCTTTACAGTGAATTATGCCAAGATTTTTAAAAATGCATCTTTAAGGGAATTGATGATAGAAACATGCTCATAGGAAAGATAAAACCATATAACCACATTTAATAATGTAGTCATAACTTTAGAGAGTACACAATCCAAAGAATCAAAGAAATTCAATGCCAACAAGACTCTTGAACACAATGATATCTATAAAACAATCCAACATGTTACTATAATCATCTAGCTTATCTACTAACCATACTCCCCGACTTATACGGAACTCATATAACTAAAGACAGAAATACAAGAACTTACCATCATCCTCATCACCCTCATATGACTTTTCTCCTCTAGCCTGAAGTGCATAGAAACGAGCCTTTCTTTTAGAGCATTATCTTTCGGAGCATTAGGAACAACATGCTTACCATTTCAATTAGGACAATATCTCACTTTGTGTCCATATTTACCACATCCAAAAAAAATACTGGTACCCAATAGGCATTCCCCATAGTGACTCTTTCCACAAGTAGAACAAGTAGGCTTGCCTTTTTGAGAACCACCTCCTTTCTCAAATTTTACCTTAGCACTCCTAGGTTCATCTTGAGTGGAACCTTCTTCTTGATCCTAGGTTGACATTGATTACTTGAACCACTCCTTTTCAGGTTTCTAGCTATCCTACAAAGTTTAGACTACTAATTTGATTGAGCATAAACCATGAGTCTAGATATGGTCATATCATCATTTAGCATGGCTTTATGACATTCTTCTTTCACTAAGACGGCGGCCTTAGTCACAAACCTACTCATCTCATCGCTAGGGTTAGACACTAAGGATTGTTCATATCTAGAAAACATAGAAAACATCAAAGAGTACTCCTCAACACTAAAATTTCCTTGCTTGAGATTGATAAACTCCTCCACCTTTACCTCTCTCCTCTCACGGGAAATGTACTTTACTAGAGAAGACTCTGTAAATTCTTCCCACTTAATAAAACCTGACTCAACCGGCCTATTATCCTTCCGTTGAGTATACCACACTTGAGCAACCACCCTCAATTGGTACGAAGCTAACTCCATCTTCTCCCTAGAAGTCACCCTCATGGCCCTCAATACCTTATACAGTCCATCTAGGAACTTTTGGGGATCTTTCCTACATTAGAGCCAAGATAGATAGGACGATTCATCCTCATAAAATGTGTCAATCTAGATGTAGTAATGCTCTCCACAACATTCACTCTAGGATCAATACCCCAATTCAAATGGGTGGTCAAAGATCAGTTTAGAAGAAGTAAATCCTCCTTGATCTCCCGATTAGTCATTTTTAGGGAAACCATTGGACCATCATTACCACCTTTAACAATACGAACTTAAGAATCCATAGAACCTTGATCTCCTTGAACCCCTTATGAACCTTGAGTAACTTGCTCAACTTGAAGAGGATTATCCTCATTTACATCACTCTCCACAACTTTGCTAGTCGGTATCCTCTTTGTATTCATCTTCCCAGAAACACAAGAAATATGGTAAGAAAAGGATGCTCATAAAAAAATTTTCTACGGCACGACATAGGAGTTCAATATAAGGGAAACTCTATCGTTATATAGCCTCCCACCCATAGATTTATCGCGACACACACCGATTTTCAAGACTCTACTAGACGTGACTTCATGAGACTTTTTGATTCCTAAGACTACTTTCATAACCTATGCTCTGAAACAAATCTTATCACATCACGAGAGAATAACCTAGAAGATATGACACTATAAGAGTGCATTCGGCATACTTGACCTCTTGATGATCACACACAATCCCATTCACATCATTTATCCCATATACGTATATGAAAAATAGTCGGAATTAAAACTTTTCTCATAACATTCTAAATGGTCTTTCAAAATGTCTTTCACATAAAATCAAAGGACCTAAGTCTCATATCATCAAATATGAGACTCAAAAATACTTGGGGCACGATCCATACAATAAAAATATAATGCTTTATGCCTATCACAACACTTTAATCTAAAGAAACTCTAAAAACGTCTATGTCCTCGGGGCAAGTGAGGACATACATCAACTTGCTTGAATGATCCTATAATCCAAGACTTCGCCTCCAATAGAACCTTCACATATGAATCACTTTATAGATAGATAAAAGCATGGAATTTGTACAACCACATTTACTAAGTACAACTTAATGCATAAAAATCATGAAAACGGACTTTCGATGGAATTATTCTCTTTTTAATCTAAATAATATAATAATAGCATAAAAACGACATTTAACATCTTTGAAATGTATAATATGTCACATAATCATTTTATCACAGTATTTGAAAAGCTATAGTGAACCTATGTCACTTTACAATGAATCAACTGTTTTTTCCAATGAAGTTTATTAACTTCACAACCCCTATCTAGCATCAAATCGTCTAACTAAAAGCTATATTAAGACTCACTTAAGTAAGAGAAAGAGAAACCACACATATACCCTCTCTAGGAACACCTAAATGATCCTTAAGACCATCCATAATGAGATACACACACTTACAATAAAACAAACACATGATCATGACATTCTTCTTCCAAAGGTTATGAAAATACTTACTCAAGTAAAAGAAGAGAATATCCATACTTGACCTCTTCAAGATTACCTAAATAATCCTTAAGAATACCTAAGTTTGGATCATGCCTACTTAATCAACCGACTTCCCTAACTCAATTCATTCTTATGAATTTTCTAGGTAAGATATGAAGTGACCACTCCTATGCCCCCTCCACACCTTAACTAGACGACCCTTAGTTAGTTTAGATAAGTAATCATTATATTGAAGTGTTTTTTTAATTTAAGTCATTGAATTCAATATTGAATTTAATAGATATTCAACATAGATAAGGACATTAAAGTAATGGTCTTGGAGAAGAGGGACTCTCACTAACATTTTCAAAGCCTATTGTGCAATGTGTAGATATTGTCCCTTACCACCGCCTAAACTTCACTGAACATCTAAATACTACTAGGTATCCCATATGATGAGAATAGATAATAAGCAACATAGACCAAGGTAGAAAAACATGGAATCCAGAATTGTAAAATTTAGGTGTTCTACTTTCTAATGGTAGAAATTGGACACATCCAATGTAGACTTATGGTTAAGGAATATAAAGGGTTTACTTTGTACTCTAGCCTTATTCTTATCTACAGCAACTTCCCTTACTATACTCACTCGTGATAGGCTTTGTTCTCATTGAGTAATTCACATTAATGATCAAATTAAGAGGTTCCATATCTAGTTTATAACCCAATCACATTCATTATACCAAAAAGGTCCAATAAGGCTTCCTTACAATGGCAAAGAGGACAACTTAATGAATTTCCGATGATTGATTTCATGTTGTTTCATTCAACAATTTCTAATTCCATCACTCACACAAGAAGGATACAATTAGTTCGACTTCAAGGTTTTCTTAACCTTCTTTCTCAAAGGTTCCACATAAGTTGACATTCTCACTATGTTCAGGTCTACATATCATTCGTTCATACAAGACTAAGAGTCTTTATTATCCTAAGTCAAGACATATCATATTCACATATCATTCCTGCATCAACAAGAGGTACTTAAGTTTACCTAAATAAGACAGATCATTACTTCACTTTGTCAGATATAGCATATCATATTCAAGAAGCGCAAACGTATAACCTTCATCATCTTTAAGTCACCCTATACACTACTATTACATCATAAATATAACCATAATAGACTCATATAATCAAGTAGGATTAACAATGAATCAACTGTAAACTACACACATAAGGACATAGACATAGACTAACATGATCAGCTAGAAACATCAATAGAAGAACACATACCTTCACCTCATTCATATGTAGATATATATGATCAACTTCAGATAATCAACCATACAAATCACCAAAATACTTCAAGTAGTTTTTGACAAGGACATGATCATCATAATACATAAAATAACGCCGACAAGGCCACATCATGCACATAGCACCTCCAATATTAGTGGAGCAAACCAATCACAACATAATTCAATATCTATATTAAATAATATAAATATAAATATGGCAGAGTACCACCAATCCATTCTCTCCACTTCAATCCTTAACTAAATAATCTAATTCAATATCAATAGGCCCTTACCCATGCTCATGATCATTAATTCAATACAAAAACCATACTAATCAATGAATAAAGGTAAATTAAATATATATTTATCAATATAATACAACCTATACATCAATTGAATACAATTATTACATTAATTACATGGGTTCATAGGTTAATTATGTATAAATTATCGAATTAAAATAAATTTAATAAATACATAATGATTAAAACCTTTACTGCAAGAACCCATGGATAGATCATAAAATTATAGAAGTTCATATCTATAAAACTTTACAAATCTCTTTGATTTTTTGGATCCTTGATGAATAGAGTTTCAAGTATCAATGACCATAAATCGATTATGTTAATCCAATAAATATATGAATAATCACAACTCATATCTCCAATCCAAGCTCTTCCTAGAGTTTTCGCTCCAATGGAGTTCTAGAGAATTATGGGTTTTGATTTCGAAGAATGAATTCATCTATGTATTTAGGACTTATATAACAACATAAAATACCTAAATTAACCCTATGTAACCTCCTAAAATCTTATTTTGATTATGGGTGAATTTACCAATTCACCCTCCAAATTAATAGTGAATTGCGCCGGAATAGACCTCACCAACAAGTAGCAATCGACGGACCGCCCTGGCTGGTCGTCGTTTGGGACTGAGACTGTCCATTTGGAGCTTCAGCTCCCTAGGCTAATTCTTGAACAATGACTCCCATTGACGGGGAATGTACAATACGACGAGCAATAGTTTGCCTTTGTCGATTGGACTGGTCTTGAAACCTTTGGCTCAAAGGAAGGGTACTTCCTCAAATTTCCATTGTAGGTCCTTGTGGACTTTAACATGGACAGCTCCAATCCAAAAATGATCTTATAATATTTTAGCACCTCTCATATCAATTTCCTAAAAAATGAACACGTACAAATCGATGAATCATGCCAAGACACACAAGGTCGTTTCAAGGCAAACCGTTCGAACTCCATCGATGTTTGACCTCCAAACTTCATGAAACTTGAAACACTGACTTTAAACATCATTATAGATCATATAAGATACTCATAATATCATAACACACACATATAAGAACATAACCACATATGAGGCACATAGGTGACTAGTCGTGAAACGTCTTGCTCGTCCCTGAACGTTTGACTTTCAAATCACCTAAACTCTTAGACATTGCCTCAATAACACATTATAAACCATTTTTGGACCTGATACCCTCATTACAATTATGTTAGTATCTAGTTTCACCTAAGTCGTTTCAGAGGTTTTGCAATTTCTAAATCACCCAATTCTACTGGTTTTTCTTCTAAAAATGGGTTTTCTGCGAAAGTTGAAATTGATGATTGATTATGTCTAATTGTGATTACCCATAGATGACTAAGTTTATATTGTTTATTAATTTATGTTAATCAATGGGAATTTCAATTTTATGTATTTTCCCTAATTTCCCCAAAATCTTGGATCTTTTTTATGAATTGATGGCAATTGATGAATGTATCAATTGTTTGACTTGTTTTATCTATTTAAAATTCATTCACTGAAAGAAAAGGGTAATGTACTATTTGGATTGGATATATTTCTTTAATAAATCATGATGAACCCTATTCCCCTAACCCTAGGTTATGAACTGATGTTGAATTGGTTAATGATCCTGCAATTAACCTAGATCGTGTGTTAATAACTATTGAATGATGTTATTACACCAATTATCAGATGAAATTGGTTTGTCTATGGTAAGACCATGGATAATGACTTTGGAAGGATATTTGGTAATTCTGTGTGATCTCAAACCTTTACTTAAAATATGATGGTTTGTACTTGATGATGAAGCTCAATTGAAGTATATCTTCTTATTAGATTAATAGGTGTGGTATGATGATGAAATAGAAACGTATTGATTACGTGTGTATGAGATTATGCCTAATATATAATGATATAAGGTTTGTTATGAATTTCCTATGTGCCTTATTATGACATAATGATGATAATGTGCTATGCTCACATATGAGGGTTGTATTGAAAGGATGTTATCATGCAATTCCTATTGAGATAATGACTATGACTATACGAGGAGTAGTCTCCTATGAACTAAACTAATTTATGATAGTTAAAGAAATACATTTCTAATGGGACTCTAGCTTAGCACTGAGTGAACTAGTAGTGTGGAGTGTCCCTTCCCATGTAGGGAAGGTAGGTTCACTATTGTACTCATGAGATTAAATACTATTATGTATATTGCATAAAGAGTCCCAATTAAATATCCTACTTATTGAAATATGTTTCCCCTGTAGGAATACTGATTAGTGGATCCACCTACATTCAATGTTCATGTTTTGGTACTACCATGGTATGTAGTCCACCTTCTTATGGTGTAGGATTCCATAACACCGGATTCCAAATTAGCTCATGTAGTATATGTAGGTTAAGGAAATATGTTCCTGAAAGTAAAAAATTTAATAAAGCAAACTCTTACTAGGAGGACTTAAGGTGTTTGACTTAGTCTAGGTAGGGTATGGGAATCTACCTATACATTGCACTAGTTGTCCTTAAGGGAAGTCCTAGGAGGATGTTCTTATGGTCGTATGATCTTATGAAGCGAAAGACATGCTTATGTTGATTTTACATGTTAATTGGTTTGTTTTGTTTAATATGATGATGAATAAGCATGATTCTATGTTATGTGGAGTTATACATTATTTGTGATCCTTTGGTTGGTGTACTTGGTTGAGTGGGGTTATGGGGATTCACTTATCCATTTCACTAGTAAGCTTGGTAATTGGTTATGAGTAAGGGTCTTGTATATGTTGTAATGTTATGAACTCTTGATCTTGCTTTGTCTTTATAACATGATGTTAGAGTTGTTTATGGCTATGGTTCTAATATTCTATGCACTTGTTGACTTGACATAACTTGAAGATCTTTGTCTTGTGTTGAATATAATATGGTCTTAAGTAATATATGAGTATTGTCTTATAAATTTTCTTTGTTGTGCATAAGGCTATTCAAAAAAACATGGCATGGTTTTGAACAAATGTCCGTTTTAGAATCATTTCTAAGTTTGTGTGTGCATATGATTCCATACTTTGTACAAGTGATGTACTAACCCCTATTTCTCCCTTTTTCCCAAAAATTTTTGGTTTTGATCATTGAAGGGTTCGTGGACAATTTTCAAGAAGGCTCGGATCATTTCTCCAAGTGTAGGTTTGTCCTCAAGAATCGGGGATGATTCCTTTTCTCATTCTACATATGTGACTTGCTATAGTTTAATGACATTCATTTCACTCTTATTGTTCAAGACTTTATTGTAAGTCCTATGGCATTTATACATCTGTGTACATGATATTACTCAATTGTTTCTATTCATAGTTAGATAGTTTTATATGAGACATATGTATTAGACTTTGTATTGTGGATATTGTATATGTGACTTTAAAGTAGAACACTAAGTCAATTTTTTATGCGAAGATTCTAGGTAAACTTCCTATGTATATAATATGGGTAAGCGAGAGGTCTATGTAAACCTCACGATGTAGATGTAGATTAAAAGTTTTAAATTTTACATTTTTTAACCTATGATATGAAATGATGAATTCTAAATGGTTAGTCTTAGTTCTCTTTGAGGACGATGATGCCAGTTACGTCCAGGGGATACTTTCCGGATGTAACACATATGCTGGATCCTGTTGCTGGTAAATGTTGGTACAATTTTCTTATAGGTATTTAGGCTAGAATAATATCTCCATAGCTCAGGAAGACCAAGAAAAGACAACTTTCACTTTCATTTATGGGATTTTCCTATTAAAATGAATGCCTTTCTTCTTGTGTAATGTTGATTTACCTTCTAGTAGTGTATAATGTTGATCTGATTAGGTATTTATTACCATACTATTGAGATATTTTTGGATGATTTCCCTGTGGTTTGTGACTTATTCGATTGTTGATACGTTTATTTGGTTTAGGTGCAAAAAAAAATGTAAATAGTGCAATTTGGTGCTTAATTGGGAAAAGTGTAACTTCATTGTCATACAAGGTATAGTGTTGGGTCATAAAATTTCATAAAAAGGTATAAAAATTGATCAATAAAAGGTTGAGGCAGTCGAAAATCATCTGCCACCCATCTACCGAAGGTTCCTTATAGATTTCTCAAACATTGCACACCCATTTTGCAAACTGCTCAATAAGAAGTGCAAGTTAATGTTTGTTGATGCTGTGCCAGAGCATTTGGATAGTTGAAGGCCAAGTTGACTTCTCGACCAATCATTATTTCACTTAATTAGGGAAAACCATTCGAGGATTTGTGTGATGCAAGTGGGGTGGGATTTTGAGTGGTCTTAGGACAAAGGCATAAAAAGATTCTTCACCCAAGTAAGTCTTATGTGGTACAAAAGAGTTATTGAATTATTGAACATGAGCTACTTGTTGTGGTTTTTGCATTTGAATAGTTTAGATCCTACGTTTTTGGTACTAAGGTGATAGTGCATACTGACCATTTTGAGGTTTCTCATGGAGAAAAAAGATGCAAAATTAAGATTTATTATATGGGTGTTGTGTCTACAAGATTTCTAGGTCGAGTTAAAAAAGAGAAAGAAGACGGAAAATCAGGTTACCGATCATTTGTCCAGACTAGTAGAAGAGGGTATGAACAAGTTTTATGATGGAATTGAGATTAATTATGAGTTCACAAATGTATAGGTATTGGTTGCTTCTTATGACCTTACCCTTAGTTTGATGATTATGCTAATAATTTGGCTAGCAATTTGTTTCCAACGAATTTTCCCTTTCAACAAACGAAAAGTTCTGCATTATTGTAAGAAGTTCTTTTGGGATGAGCCTTGCTTTTTTCGTAGTTGTAATTATAGTATTATTAATCTTATTATGCCCGATGTTCAGATGATGAGTATACTGGATACATGTTATTCATCACCTAATGGTGGAAACCATAGTGGTATCCGGACTTCTCATAATATCATGCTACGTTGGTACTACTTGCATACCATCCACCAATATAATAACAATTTTGCCATGTCTTATAATCGTTTACAAAGAGAAGAAGGAATTTAAAAGAGGCAAGAGTTACCCATGAATCCGATCTTTGTGATTGACTTATTTGATGTTTAGGCCTTGACTTCATGGGTCCATTTGTGAGCTCACATACTCTTATGAGATTTATTATGTTTCATAATGGATGGAAGTGATTTGGAATTAAAACAAATGAGGGTAAAAGTGTCACCGCATTCCTGAAGAAGAGTATCTTTTCCAGATTTGGTACACCTAGGGCGATTATAAACAATCGAGGTTCCCATTTTAGTAACAATTTTTTAAAGCATTGCTACATAAATATGAGGTGAGTTAAAATGTATATACTCTTTACCCCCATTGTCTAGTTGGCATGTTGAGGTGTCGAACAAAGACATAAATCAAATCCTTGCAAAGACTGTGAACGCAAATTGAACATAGTGGTCAAGTAGGCTTGATGATGCGCTATGGTCCTATCGCACCGTCTACAATACAACCGTAGGTATATATGTTCCCTTACAAACTTCTTTATGGTAATTCATAAAATTTGTCGGTAGAGTTAGGTCATAAGGCCACGTAGTAACTATAGAAGTTGAATTTTGACTGAAGCGCTACATCAAGTAAAAGAGTGAATGACTTGAATGAGCTTGATAAGTTTGCGTAATAACATATGAGAGTTCCACCTTGTACAAGGAAAAGATGAAGATGTATAATGATAAAAAGATTGAGAAGAGAGAATTTTTTGTGGGTGATATGTTGCTTCTATTAAACTCAAAGTTGAACTTGTTACAGAGGAAGCTCAAGTCCAATTGAACAAGTTAATTCGTAGTCACAAAACTTTCCCACTTGGAATGGTTTAGCTTGTGCACTAGGAGGGAACACGATTCAAAGTGCATGGGCAGGGAATTTAGTTCTACTTGGGGAAATCTTAGAGTGTGCAAGAAGTGATCGAGGCCTACTATCTTAATGAAGGCTAAGTAATCAATGTGTCCGCGTATTGGTTAGATATAATATAGTATTATTTGTTATTGAATTTTGATTTTATTGTTCTTGAATTTGTTGTGTCAGTTTTGTACTAGTATTTTTTAGACATAACATAGGGTTCGTGTCAAAAAAGTTTCAATAATATGTAAAAGGAAAGTCCTAATGGTTGCTACATGTGAAGGTACTACCAGTAAATATGCAGAAAACATGCAAAAGTCCAAGGACACCATCAACGGTCCTTGATTCTATTCATGGACAATGAATAGTTTTGTAGACCCTTGGTAAGTTCTCTTTAATGTTCTAAGTGCTGGGTTACCTACAGAAAATACCTACAGACTGTAGGTTGAATTAGAGACCACATACGGGGTCTTGTGGGTCCAAAGTTAGGCTTTGCCTTACCCGACCTAGATACCTTATAAAAATTAAACATTTTCATTTTTTTTCATCTAACTCGATCGCAACTCCCTACAAACCATTTTTTAAACCCTTTATCTCCCATAGTCAGTCCATTAAATCCCCACATCCCATAGATCACTCCCACATATTCCCCAAAATCTTTCTTTTTCTTCCCAAATCACTCACCTTCATTGCCAAACGATTCCATTGTTAAAGTTTGATTTTTGTCACACTTACCAAATTTGATTTTTTGTAAGGTGAATAACTTCTCACGGACTTTGAATTCACTATTCATTGTTGTATTATGAAGTCACGTACTTTGAACTTGACCTTAGGGTTTTAGGGTTGTTAATTTTATGGATATATGTCTATTAATATTCTATAATAGACCTTGGTATAATGGTATGTCATTGTGTAGGTTAATTAAACTAAGTAATACAGGGTAAAATCTTTAAATGATAGTTTTGACTTAGGGTTCCTAGTTCGATAAGTTAGAAAAGTCAAATTTTGAATAATCAGAACCCTAAGGTGTCACATAAGGGGAGCACCCCATAGAAGTAACATGGCGTGTTTGACCTCCCAAAGGTCTTTTACAAGACCAAAACTATCATTCATTCCATTGTCATAGGTACATTAGCAGAAAATTTTAAAACTTTCTTGCCATATCATATGCTAGAACATTACTTTTAATATATATAAAATATCTTTATACATATTAAGGACTCTAAGTCTCTTTTTTCCATATTAGACTAAAAATCATTAGTTTACATTAGTGAGACGACCCTTGTAACACAATTCATAACTATACAATTTATAAGACTTTACAGTAAGCTAAACATTAAGACACCCTTGGACTTAAGTATTCCTTTCCTTGAGCTTGGGAATCACATATCAAGCTCCTAAATCATAGAGATATCCTTTAAGGATCCATAACCTACGCATTGTGAAATAAGTAGAGAAGAATGGTGTTATTACAAGAATGCAGTAAGTATGGCAAGCACGCAAAAATATGCATTTAGAATGGACATTTTACTTCAAAACCATACATGATGCTTTTTGGTGAAATATTTATAAAACCTTGATACAATAGCATCTATATCATTCACATACTTCATATAGACATATTCAAAGGCCAAACACTATATCAAATAACTTATATAATTTTAAGGCACATTTTAGGTCACTTTACAGTAAGCTATTTTCACTTCACAGTGAACTATTCTCCTTTTACAGTGAACTACTTTTATTTACAACTTCTTGACTTTCCCAAGTAATCCTTCTAGTGATACTTGGGGAAGCGTATGAGTAATATGCCATAAAAACATTCATGCTCAAGTATCATCTTAAGACAAAAAAAAAGCATACATACAACCTTTTGACTCAACAGATATAATCCTATGACCATTTCATAAACAATGCCAACAATTCACTTTAAAACTCCATATCATTTATATCATCACGTCATGAAGGCACTAACACATTTATATGCAAGAGAACCATACAAACATGCACATACATTTGACAACCTTCCTAGGAATCGTTTAGATAGCTACTTGTGCAATGTCTAGGTGGGTTCGCTACTTCCATTTTCCATTTTACTTTAGGGAAGTTATAACCTTAAACGACACTAAGACCATGGGTGCTAAAACTGAATTTGGTGTTGTATAGCCTTAAATCAAAGGAAGGTGTTCTTACCTATCCAAGGTAGAATATTAACGCATGGAGACATACCAAGAAATATAACTTGCTAGATCCTATGTTCAAGCATAGTTTATGTAACTTGGATTCTTCATGGAGACATCACTCTATGCCCTTGGGCTATGATGCTATCCACCTCAAGAGATTTATGGTGGACCTTCCTTCCGACATTTGGAAGGAACACCAATCATATTCACGTTTACTCGGTGCTAAGCTAAGTTCCCTTTTAATTAAAAGCCCTCATTAACATTACATTATAAAATTAAGGTTTAGGAGATTTACTCCCTATATGCTTATCTCATAGGTCATAGATGAGTGTTCCTCAACCTAAATCATGTGAGAAAGGCTTTCACATGGACATAACATATATTATAAGCACTATCTAGTTTACTGTACAACTTGGGAACACCTTTTAAGTGCCTTATTTTTTACAAGATCATATTACATGAAAATTCCAAAGAAATATTTAAAAGAAGGTTCAAAGAAGCCTTAATTAAACCTCAACAGTGATACAACATAAAAATGTGAATTATCAGATATTTATTTTACAAAAAATAGCACAAAATTACTTTCTTAATAAAAAGAAAGTAACAACACACTTTGTTATCACTTTCACGATAAACAAGATAAATATCAAGAAAAGAATATCCAAGAGTAGATCCTACATGCAAAGATATGTTATAAAATGTTTCAAGACCATTATAAAAATTCAGCATGGGACAAAGCAAGCTTATTCACTATGTCAACAAGTCCACCAACATGTGGACCCCGAAGGATAAAGACACTAACTAACAAAAGGAAAAAATAACAAATATTTTCATTGAATATAAAATTTCAGCAAAAGAAGATATAAATTCAATGAAGGCTACGTAAGTAGTATTAGGTAATATGGCATTTATTCCAAGACTGTACAATTATCATCAATTATTTGTAAATAGTTAGTAGATACGTGTAAAAATAATAATATGTATTAGTATGTACACACATGTAAAATTGATAGCATAAAATATATATATATATTAGAACTTTTGTGGCCTAATTAAGGTTCTAAAATTGTAATAGTAGAGGCAATCAAAATCTTACTGACTTTGAAAAACCTCTCTACACTTCCTCCCAATTTCCTATATTTTGCATTTTCCCATCTATGTTCTCTTTTTCGTAAATCAATAAAAATTTGTGAGTATAAACTTTCTATAATAATTTTAATAATTAAGTTTGTGTTTTAAAATTACAATATACGTTTGTTTACTATTTTTTTTCTCTTGTCTTTACATTGAGTTTTCATAAAATTTTATTTTAATGTTTACTTGTTCTTGCTCCTTCCGTTACACTGCCCGATTTTACATGGGATTCCGTCCCGGAACTTGGTCCTTCTCGTCTGTTGATATGGAGGGGACAAACCGAGTTCCGTGACAGAATCCTATGTAATATCGGGCAGAGTAACGAAAGGGAGAAAGTACTTAAAAACATTAAGAAAAACTTAAACAAAGAGATGAAGAAATGGCAGTATACAAAATTGAAACAAAACATTAAAATTCAACACATAAAATAAACAAAATAGTAGAGAAAGTATACTTAAAAAATAACATGATTTATTTAGGGAAAAGAGAGAGAACATGGAACATGGGAGAAAGTTGAGAGATTTCAAAGTTATATGATTTTGAATGCCTCATACTGGTACAAGTTGAAAGCCTTAAATAGGTTTCAAAATCTAACTTACTATGATATCTTTTTTACATGTATGTATACCCTAATACACCTCATTTTTTTAACATGTAACTACTACCTACTAAAATAACTGATGATAATTGTACGTGGCTTGGAATAGGTCACATGTTAGCTGAAACTACTTATGTAGACTTTACTTCATGTTTATCTTCTTTTGTTGAAATATTATCTTCAAAGCATATTTTGATATTTTGTCCTCTTGTTACTCTGTGGTTTTATTCCTGCGGGGGTCACATATTGGTAGACTTGTTGACATAATGCTGATTTTTATAATGGTCTTGCATAATATATTTTGTATGTAGGGTCCACTTTCGATAATTTTTTTTGGATATTTTTGTTGTTTATCATCAAAGTATGCTGGAGTTTTCTTTTTATTCAGAAGGTATGCTTGTGCTATTCCTTGTAGATCTAACATATCTCCATTGCTAATATCGTCATGGGAGGCAACAGTCTCTAATAACTCAAATTTGATTCCGTATCAGTGTTGAGGTTTAGTAAGACTTCTTCGAGCCTGCTTTTTAATGTTTCTTTGGAGTGTTCATAATCCCTTTGGGGTGATGAACTTGTACATAAATTATCATTGCGGACAGCTGGCGCCTATCCTTTGATCTTAATGATTTTTGTTAAATATTTGATCCTCTCAAATTCACAAATGTCAAAGGACCAAAAAATAATATAAGTGATTCTTTTGGCAATATAGAACTTGCATAATTTAATTTTTTCTGATAAGGTAGATATATTTCTCTCTACCTGAAACATTTTAAGTTGTATTCAATGTTGAGTTTATAATACATGTTTATTTCCTTCGATATGACTCCACCATTCGTAAAACCATCGGAGAATAATTGCGTTCTTCATTTCTTCTAAATATTTGATAAACAAGGTGTAGGTACCTGGTGTAGCAAAAATAAGTTTAGATCAGGCTGCTTTATAAGCATACAAGTTATATGTCTGGAGTTGGTGAGCTTTTGATAAGTGAAAATAGGCGTCTGTAGATGATGTAATGATCCGAAAAGTCATTTTTAAAAAACAGTTATACGAAATTTCAATTGTTACCCATATCGATAATTGCCCCGAGTATTTTGATTAGTTTGTGAAGTTGATTTGAAAATTTTAAACTCTTTATTTAACTACAATTACTTAATTAGTGGACATATATGAAACAATTTATTTAATTAGTTAATGGTTAACGGGTCAAGTCCATAGTAATTTAATACCTTATAGACCTCTTAACCCAAATTTATTAAACTAATAAATTAAGTAGGGTTTACTATTTTGAAGTCATTAACTTGAAAAGGAATGGCGGCGGAAAACAACTAAGAATGCTCCATATCCCTATGGTCGGTATGCTCGTCCCTTTGAAATATTTTGTTATCAATTGAATTGATAAGAATATATCTTAAGATATTATTATAATTCATTGGTTAGATAAAGAATGGAAGGACATAACGTGTTGGCTGGACGTTTATCGATAATGTAAAGCTTCTATAGTTGAATTAATGACAACAAGTCATATATTTGTTTAATTGATTAAATTGCAGAACTTGAAATTTAGAATAAAAATGAGAAGGCACGTTTATGGATTATTGAGAGGACATGCATTTTTTTATTTATTTATTTGCAATGATTAGAAAATTATATTTCATCAATAATTATAAGGATGGGATGGAGTATTTAACTAATTACTTTTTTGGATGCAAGTTACTGGTTTTGGTAGTTTCACCGTGAGCTTGACTTCTTCTTATGATTATTGTATAAAAAATTAAATAATATTAATATTAGAAATAAATAATTAAATATTAGATATATTATATTATGTCAATATTATTAAACTATAATATTGGGGGAATTAGAAATAACCCCTAGACTTGAAATTTGGAGAAAATTGAAAAGTTGACATGTTAATAGGCAATAAGATTAAGAACTGGATTATAGTAATATAGATGTTGTTAAATTAGAAATCTCATTGTAAATACCTTCTTGAATAGATTGCATTGATTTGGAAGTTTAATAGAAGAGGAAGACTCATGTTCCGGAGTGAATTCTTGATTGGTTGAGGCAAGTAGATTTCTAAACTCTTGTTAAGTGTATGAAATGTACGTACTTCCTTGTGGTATATGTGTGGGAGTAATAGGAATTGGCGATGGGTTGACTTGTCCACATTAATTTATTCTAATGATGAAAACAAAGGGTAGTAAAAGGCAATGTGAATAATTGCTTGTGTGTGATGTGTTGATAATAAAGAATGGTTTGAAAAGTTTGTTAAATCATTGTTGATGTTGTTGTGAATTGTGCAGTGTTATGAAAGTTGTCATATCCTCTTTATTTGTGTGAACATGTCATTTGCATTATTGTAAGACATGGTTGTGAAAGTGTTATGTGTATTGAGAAAGAATAAAAACTTAAAAAGGATGTACCATTTCAAGAGACGTATCGCGCGCCGCGATGGATACTATATTTCGAGGGGCGTATGGCGCGCCGCGATGGTTACTCTTATTGAGGGTTGCGTCGTTAGCCACGACAGATGCATGGACAGATATGTCCCCCATGGTTCCAGGACTGAGAGACAACGGGTGTGTATCACTAGGTCAGACATGCATCATTATACTTGACACTGTATTCCATTGCATTGCACATATTAATCATTAGTGAACTTGATATCATGTTTTGTTGATCTTTTGATTATCTTTCTATTGAACTTGTGATTGATAAATATTGAGCTTGTTATTGTGGATATGTAATTTGTTGAAGTATTGTTGTTGAGAATATTTAATTTGTTGAAGTGTTGTTGTTGAGGATATGTAATTTGTCTAAGTTTTGTTGTTGAGCTACGTGCTATGTAAAATGTGAGTTGTTAGGTAGGGTTTATTTATAATGCAGGTTGTAGTTGTGGAGGTTCGATTGGGGTGGTAGGAGTACCCGTATTTCATCCCCTTTGCTTGTTTTTAGAGGTTTACTTGTTGAGTACCTTGTGTTTTGGTACTCACCCTTGGTTCTACAAATATTTGTGGGTTATGAGCCTGATTTTTTGTTATACTTGTCATTCTCTTCTTTTCTGAGGCTTCTTGGTGATTTGTGAGGTAGCTGCTTCCATTTCAGCAGACTTTCGTCTCCATAATTATGATCTTGTTCTATTCTAGAAACAAGTGAATTTGAGACTTGAGTTTTTCTTTTGAATCAATTGTAATACTTTAGAGGCTTTTACACGTGACTACCAGGTTTTGGGGGTATAATGTAAGTGGATTGTAAATTTTCCACATTTTTTATTGAAATGGTTGAGTTTTAGGCTGACTTGTCTTGATGGGATAAGACGAGTACCATCACGCCCATTTTTGGGACGTGACAAAAATAGTATCAGAGCCCCAGGTTCATAAGTTTCACGTGTATACAAATCGAGTCTAACTAGAGTCTTGAGGATAGGTATGGAGACGTCTATACTTATCTTCGAGAGGCTATAATGACTTTTAGTAAAAGAACTTCACTTCTTGAATCTCTATCGTGCATTATTGTCCGTTTTGATTCTTATTGCCTTATTTTATTCTCTCTCACCTATTGTGATGAGTCGTGTGTGGTTCCTTAAGTTTGAATTGGTGTTTCCTATATGGTTTGGAGGTTAGACCTGATAATAAGATGAAAAAGATGTGTGATCAGATTTGAAATGTTAAATTTGAAACAATTGAATTAGGTGATGGCTTGGCGATAATTTTCGTACAATTTCTAAATGGTAAGGTTGAACAATGGTCTAATGGACTTCATGAATGTGTTATCCTCTTCAGGTTAGTTTACCCAACTGAGGGAATAATACTTATGTGGTATAGATAATATCTGGAGTGGTTTGATAATTTAAAATGGAATGATTAAAATGATGGCTTGGTAACACATAGTATAACCTTGGAAAATACAATTGGCATAGTTGTCATAACATATATGGATTTCTTAGAGAATAATGTTGCATTAATCAAGGTTAGAGTCTTTCATAGATTGATGTATATATAAAAGCTTCATAGTACGACTACTATGCTGGTACCGATTCTTATTTGTTATGAGTTAGAGAATCTGTACTCTTATTATTGACCTGATATACGAAGGAATGAATATAACGTTGGACAAGAAATCAAATAAATTTGCTGTAACGACCTGTTTAGTCGTTTTGAGCAGCAGATTTTAGTTCTGGAAAACTTGCTGAGACGACGGACCCCACGACGGACCGTCATGGCACGATAGACCGTTGCATGGTCTCGTTTCAAAACACTTAGAAATTCTGAAATTGGGTACTGAAATTGACTCTCTGAACTTCGTAACGGAATGGCAGGACGGACCGTCACAGGCGTGACGGACCGTCACAGACTCATTGGTGGAAATTGAGTCTCTGAACTTTGCGACGACCTGCAGGACGGACCGTCGCAGGCACGACGGGCCGTCACAGACTGCGTAATCCCAGTCTGGGTCGGATTTCCTTAAATGTTTTAAGGGACGTTTTGGACTATTCTTGCCTTAATTATAAAGTTAGTGGGTTAATGTTAATAAGTATAATTACTTGGGGGTTAAAAGAGGTAACCTTAAGTTAATTAGTGGGTTATTATTGCCATCTTTTATTCTTAATTATATGCTAATTAGGGTAAAAGAAAGAGGGTTTGAATAAGACAAATAGAAAGAACAAGAAGAGAGAGAGAGGATCGATCGAGAAGGGGAAAACACAAAGCTTTGGGGAATTCGCTTGCTTGATCACTAATCTTTGGTGGAGGTAGGTTATGGTTATTTTATACTATTCGTAGTAAACTCTTAATAGCGAATGATATGTATTGATAGTATTGTAAAACCCTGCTATGTGCTTAATTGTATGCTTGCATGATATGATTATATAATTGTGATTATATAAGCATGATGAAGTTATTGAATCCCAAATCTTGCAAAACCCTAATCTCTTTGTTAATGATAATGCCTTGGTATGAGAGAAGGCTTGATGAACTAAAAGTAATGAGATTGATGATGCCTTAGTATAAGAAAAGGCATGATGAACTAAAGTAATAAGAATGATGATGCCTTGGTATAAGAGAAGGCTTGATGAATTGATAGAATGAGATTAGTGGATCGGAGTGTCACGTTCCGACACATAGAATTAAGGGATCGGGTGTCACGAACCGACACGTAGTATTAGGGGGACCGGGTGTCACGAATCCACACGTAGACTTAGGGGATCGGGTGTCACAAACCGACACATAGTATTAGGGGGACTGGGTGTCACGAACCAACACGTAGATTTAGGGGATCGGGTGTCACGAACCGACACTTAGATTTAGGGGATCGGGTGTCACGAACCGACACATAGATTTAGGGGATCAGGTGTCACAAACCGACACGTAGATTTAGGGGATCGGGTGTCACGAACTGACACGTAGATTTAGGGATCGGAGTGTCACGTTCCGACACATAGTAGTAGGGGATCGGAGTGTCACGTACCGACACAAGAGGAATAAAGAATATGAGGGAGCGGAGTGTCACATACCGACACGAGAGAAATAAAGATAATGAATCTTGAAAGATGCTAATATACTCAATCTAATGAACATAATTCCCAAATGAGTATGGTATTGAGGCTTGAGTCCTCATGTGTGAACTTGACGGTAATTGTTAATGATATAGTACTTGTTGTTGCTACATGTTGAGTATCATAGTTGATTTTATGATATTACTTGGTATATACTGTTTTCTATTTTGAGTTGGCCGATGATATCTACTCAGTAGTTTTGTACTGACCCCTACTTTTATGTTTTCTTCTTTGTTATTTGTGGAGTGCAGCAAACATGCCGTCGTCTTCGACTCAACAGTAATTCTAGCCAGTCTTCACTACATCGGAAATTCAGGGTGAGCTAATGCTTCTAGCTTGGACTGGATCTTCTTCTTCAAGTCTTGATGCCTTGAACTTTCGGCATGGACTAGATTTTATTTGTTTTAGCTTCTTAGACATTTTTAGTTTAGAAATTTGAGGATAGATGTTCTTGTGATGATGACTTCAAGATTTTGGAGATAATAATAGTTATTGAATTGATTTTATTAATGAGTTAAGTCTTCCGCATTACTTTCCGTTGATATTATATTGAAATGTTGAGGTTGAGATTGGTTGGTTCGTTCACATAGTAGGTTAAGTGTGGGTGCCAGTCGCGGCTCGGTTTTGGGTCTTGACAATCTTGGTATCAGAGCATTAAGTTCGTTGGTCGCATCACACAAGAACGAGTCTAGTAGAGTCGTAAGGAACGGTAGGGGGATGCCTTTACTTTTCTTTGAGAGGCTATAAGACTTTAGGAAAATTCCATTCTTTCTTTCGTGCTACTACTTGAATCCAATTGGTATCTAGGTGAAACAAATTGGTATCTGACCATGTTCACTATATTTCGCAGATGGTTTGAACTAGAGCAACGACTGCGCTAACATCAACACCGGCAAGACAAGAAACGTCTGAGCCAGCCACTGGGGTTGTGGTTCGAGGAAGAGCAGTGGCAAGAGGCCGTGGTAGAGGTCGTGGGAGGACGTCCTCTAGACGAAAAGGACAAGTGCCTAGCCCGTCTGATGCTAGGGCGGTGACTCCTCCACCGACTGAGGAAGTAGTGAGAGAGGGTGAGGAAGGGGAGAATGAACAAGTTCAAAATGAGGAATTGCCACCCCAACCTACCCCAGAGATGATCAATCAGGTTCATGCTTATCTTAGCGGGTTATCTGATCAGGGTCAGGAACCTCCATTGTTTTCTTCACCAACACCTCCGGTTTCAGAGGTACAACATGCAGCCAATATGGCTCCCCGTATGGATGCCTCATTGGAAATAGGCACGTTTCCACGTCTGACTACTGGGCCTATAATGACAAATGATCAGCATGAACTTTTCAGTAAGTTCATGAAATTGAAACCTCCAGTCTTCAAGGGTGCTGAATCTGAGGATGCTTACAATTTTCTGGTTGATTGTCATGAGCTACTACACAAGATGGGTATAGTTGAACGGTTTGGTGTTGAGTTCGTGAGTTATCAGTCTCAAGGGAAAGCCAAAATGTGGTGGCGGTCACATGTTGAGTGTCAACCAATAGAGGCACCACCTATGAATTGGGCCTCATTCTCTAGCTTGTTTATGGAGATGTACATCCCACGGACTTTGAGGGACAGGAAAAGAGATGAATTCTTAAGTCTAGAGCAAGGTAGGATGTCGGTTACTGCATATGAGGCCAAGTTTCGTGCACTATCCAGATACGCCACCCAACTTTGTTTCAGTCCACAAGAGCGGATTCGTCGTTTTGTGAAGGGGTTGAGGTCTTAGTTGCGGATTTCAGCCTTACAGGTAGTGGCTACGACAAAATCCTTCAAAGAAGTGGTAGATTTCGTGGTAGAGGTCGAAGGAGTGAAGCCGGATGAATTCACCATGGCATCGACATCAAAAAGGTTTCGAAAGGGAGGTGAGTTTAATGGTTCTTACTCCAGAGGACAGGGTTCCGGAGGTTACTCAGTTCGACCAATTCAGTCTTCACTACAGACTGTAGTTGGGGGTCCACCTCAAACCGGTCAACACTTCTCTGAGAGACCTATGCTTGACTCTAGAGAGTGTTATGGGTGTGGGGAGAATGGACATATTAGGAGAAATTGTCCAAAACAGAGTTATAGACCCCCAATAGCTAGAGGTAGAGGTGGTCATGGTAGAGGCCGTTATTCTGGAGGACGTGGTGGTCGAGGTAATGGTGGTCACCAAAACGGTCGGGGTGATGGGCAAACTGGAGCCACTACATCACAACATGGTAGGGTCAACGGACAGACAAACGATAGGGCCCATTGTTACGCTTTCCCTGGGCGGTCTGAAGTGGAGGCATGTGATGCTGTCATCACAGGTAATCTTTTGGTTTGTCATTGCATGGCTTCTGTATTGTTTGATCCCGGATCCACATTTTCTTATGTATCTTCCTCATTTTCTAATGGTCTTAATTTACATTGTGAATTACTTGACATGCCTATTCGTGTTTCTACTCCGGTGGGTGAGTCTATGATAGTTGAAAAAGTGTATAGGTCTTGTTTAGTGACTTTTGTGGGGAGTAACACATATGTAGATTTGGTTATCTTAGAAATGGTTGACTTTGATGTAATTCTGGGTATGACTTGGCTTTCTCCGAATTTTGCGATCTTGGATTGTACTGCTAAAACTGTGACGTTAGCCAAGCCTGGGACAGATCCGTTAGTGTGGGAGGGCGACTACACTTCCAATCCGGTGTGTATCATCTCCTTGCTTCGTACTAAGAGAATGGTTAGTAAGGGTTTTCTAGCTTTCTTGGCACATCTCAGGGATGACACTACTCAAGTACCTTCGATTGAGTCGGTTTCGGTAGTCCGTGAGTTTCTGGATGTGTTCCCTGCAGATCTTCCCGGTATGCCACCGGATAGGGATATTGACTTCTGCATCGATCTTGAACCGGGCACACGCCCCATTTCTATACGCCCTTATAGAATGTCTCCCGCGGAGTTGAGAGAGTTAAAGGCCCAACTTCAAGAGTTGTTGAGCAAAGGCTTCATTAGACCAAGTGCGTCTCCTTGGGGTGCTCCGGTTTTGTTTGTGAAGAAGAAGGATGGGAGTTTTCGGATGTGAATAGACTTTAGAAAACTGAACAAGGTAACTATTAAGAACAAGTATCCTCTTCCTCGCATTGATGACTTGTTTGATCAGTTACAAGGTTCTTGTGTCTTGTCTAAGATTGACTTGAGATCTGGTTATCATCAATTGAAAATACGGGCAACGGATGTGCCAAAGACTGCCTTTCAAACCAGGTATGCGCATTATGAATTTGTAGTGATGTCTTTTGGTCTTACGAATGCCCCTGCGGCGTTCATGAGCTTGATGAACGGGATTTTTAAGCCATAGCTGGATCTCTTTGTGATCGTATTTATTGAGGATATACTGATATACTCTAAAAGTAAGAAGGAACATGAGGATCATTTGAGAATTGTATTGGAAATGTTGAGGGAGAAAAAGCTTTATTCCAAGTTCTCTAAGTGTGAGTTTTGGCTACATGTAGTGTTCTTCTTGGGGCATGTAGTTTCTAAGGATGGAGTGATGGTAGATCCTTCTAAGATTGAGACAGTTAAGAATTGGGTAAGACCTACTAATGTGTCAGAAATAAGGAGCTTTGTTGGGTTAGCTAGCTATTACCGTCGATTTGTCAAGGGATTCTCTTCCATCGCTTCCCAATTGACGAACTTGACTAAGCAGAATGTTCCATTTGTATGGTCGGACGAATGTGAGGAAAGCTTTCAGAAGCTCAAGACCTTGTTGACTACCGCACCTATCCTTACCTTGCCAGTGGAAGGTAAGAACTTCATTGTCTATTGTGATGCATCCTATTCTTGTTTGGGTGCAGTGCTAATGCAAGAGAAGAGTGTAATTGCTTAAGATTCGAGGCAGTTAAAAGTGCATGAACATAACTATCCGACCCATGATTTGGAATTGGCTGCGGTAGTGTTTGCATTAAAGCAATGGAGGCACTATTTATATGGGGTTAAGTGTGAGGTCTATACGGATCATCGTAGCCTACAATATGTCTTTACTCAGAAAGATTTGAACTTGAGACAGAGGAGATGGATGGAACTACTGAAGGACTACGACATCACTATTTTGTATCATCTGGGAAAGCGAATGTTGTGGCAGATGCTTTGAGTAGAAAGGTGGGAAGCATGGGAAGTCTAGCTCACTTGCAAGTTTCTAGACGCCCATTGGCTAGAGAGGTTCAGATTCTTGCTAATGACCTTATGAGGTTAGAAGTAAATGAGAAGGGGGGATTTTTGGCTTGTGTGGAGGCAAGATCTTCCTTCCTTGACAAGATTAAGTGAAATCAGTTTAGTGATGAGAAATTGATCCGGATCCGAGATAAAGTGTTGCAAGGAGAGGCTAAAGAAGCAACAATCGATGAGGAAGGTGTTTTGAGGATTAAGGGAAGGGTATGTGTACCCCGCGTCGATGATTTGATCAACACTATTCTGACAGAGGCTCATAGTTAAAGATACTCTATACATCCTGGTGCAACTAAGATGTATCGTGACCTAAAGCAACACTTCTGGTGGAGTAGAATGAAGCGTGATATTGTTGATTTTATTGCCAAGTGTCCAAACTGTCAACAAGTAAAGTATGAACACCAGAGGCCCGGAGGGACACTTTAGAGAATGCCCATTCCTGAATGGAAGTGGGAGAGAATTGCAATGGATTTTGTGGTTGGTCTTCCAAAGACAATGGGTAAGTATGACTCTATTTGGGTGATTGTCGATAGGTTAACTAAGTCTGCTCATTTCATTCCGGTCAAGGTGATTTACAATGCCGAGAAGTTAGCCAAAATCTATATCTCAGAAATTGTTCGGTTGCATGGGGTTCCACTCTCCATCATATCAGATAGAGGTACGCAGTTTACTTTTAAGTTTTGGAAAACACTGCATGCGGAATTGGGTACTACGTTGGACCTTAGTACCGCATTTCACCCTCAGACCGATAGTCAGTCTGAGCGAACGATTCAAGTGTTGGATGATATGCTTCGTGCATGTGTGATAGAATTTGGTGGTCATTGGGATAACTTCTTACCCTTAGCGGAGTTTTCATACAATAATAGTTATCACTCAAGTATCGACATGGCCCCATTTGAAGCATTGTATGGTAGGAGATGTAGGTCTCCCATTGGGTGGTTTGATGCATTTGAGGTTAGACCTTGGGGTACGTACCTTTTGAGGGATTCATTAGAGAAAGTGAAATCTATTCAAGAAAAGCTTTTAGCTCCGCAAAGTAGGCAAAAAGAATATGCAGATCGAAAGGTTAGAGACTTAGAGTTCATGGAGGGTGAACAAGTCTTGTTGAAGGTTTCGCCCCTGAAAGGGGTGATGCGGTTTGGTAAAAGAGGTAAACTAAGCCCAAGGTATATTGGCCCCTTTGAAGTACTTAAGCGAGTAGGGGAGGTGGCTTATGAGCTAGCCTTTCTCCCAGGGCTGTCGAGAGTGCATCCGGTATTTTATGTGTCTATTTTGAAAAGATGCCATGGGGATGGAAACTACATTATCCGTTGGGATTCAGTTTTGCTTGATGAGAATTTGTCTTATGAGGAGGAGCCTGTTGCTATTTTAGATAGAGAAGTTCGCAAGTTGAGGTCAAGGGAGATTGCATCCATCAAGGTGCAATGGAAGAATCGGCCGGTTGAAGAAGCCACTTCGGAGAAAGAGGCAGATATGCAAGAAAGATACCCACATCTATTTACAGATTCAGGTATTCCTTCTCGCTCTAGTTTTTCTTCTTGTGATCGTTCAAGGACGAACGATGGGTAAATTGGTATCTATTGTAGCGACCTGTTTAGTCATTTTGAGCAGCATATTTTATTTCTAGAAAACTGGCTGAGACGACGGACCCCACGACGGACCGTCATGGGCACGACGGACCGTCGCAGGGTCTCGTTTCAAAACACTTAGAAATTCTGAAATTGGGTACTGAAATCGACTCTCTTAACTTCGTAACGGAATGGCAGGACGGACCGTCACAGGCGTGACGGACAGTCACAGACTCTTTGGTGGAAATTGAGTCTCTGAACTTTGCGACGACCTGCAGGACGGACCGTCTTAGGCACGACAGGCCGTCACAGACTGCGTAATCCCAGTCTGGGTCGGATTTCCTTAAATGTTTTAAGGGACGTTTTGGACTATTCTTGCCTTAATTATAAAGTTAGTGGGTTAATGTTAATAAGTCTAATTACTTGGGGGTTAAAAGAGGTAACCTTAAGTTAATTAGTGGGTTATTATTGCCATCTTTTATTCTTAATTATATGCTAATTAGGGTAAAAAAAAGAGGGTTTGAATAAGAAAAATAGAAAGAACAAGAAGAGAGAGAGAGGATCGATCGAGAAGGGGAAAACACTAAGCTTTGGGGAATTTGCTTGCTTGATCACTAATCTTCGGTGGAGGTAGGTTATGGTTATTTTATACTATTCGTAGTAAACTCTTAATAGAGAATGATATGTATTAATAGTATTGTAAAACCCTGCTATGTGCTTAATTGTATGCTTGCATGATATGATTATATAATTGTGATTATATAAGCATGATGAAGTTATTGAATCCCAAATCTTGCAAAACCCTAATCTCTTTGTTAATTATAATGCCTTGGTATGAGAGAAGGCTTGATGAACTAAAAGTAATGAGATTGATGATGCCTTAGTATAAGAAAAGGCTTGATGAACTAAAGTAATGAGAATGATGATGCCTTGGTATAAGAGAAGGCTTGATGAATTGATAGAATGAGATTAGTGGATCAAAGTGTCACGTTTTGACACATAGAATAAAGGGATCTGGTGTCACGAACCGACACGTAGTATTAGGGGGACCGGGTGTCACGAACCGACACGTAGATTTAGGGGATCGGGTGTCACGAACCGACACGTAGTATTAGGGGGACCGGGTGTCACGAACCGACACGTAGATTTAGGGGATCAGGTGTCACGAACCGACACGTAGATTTAGGGGATCGGGTGTCACGAACCGACACGTAGATTTAGGGGATCGGGTGTCACGAACCGACACGTAGATTTAGGGGATCGGAGTGTCATGTTCCGACACATAGTAGTAGGGGATCGGAGTGTCACGTACCGACACAAGAGGAATAAAGAATATGAGGGAGCGGAGTGTCACGTACCGACACGAGAGAAATAAAGATAATGAATCTTGAAAGATGCTAATATACTCAATCTAATGAACATAATTCCCAAATGAGTATGGTATTGAGGCTTGAGTCCTCATGTGTGAGCTTGACGGTAATTGTTAATGATATAGTACTTGTTGTTGCTACATGTTGAGTATCATAGTTGATTTTATGATATTACTTGGTATATACTGTTTTCTATTTTGAGTTGGCCGATGATATCTACTCAGTACCCGTGTTTTGTACTGTCCCCTACTTTTATGTTTTCTTCTTTGTTATTTGTGGAGTGCAGCAAACGTGCCGTCGTGTTCGACTCAACAGTAATTCTAGCCAGTCTTCACTACATCGGAAATTCAGGGTGAGCTAATGCTTCTAGCTTGGACTGGATCTTCTTCTTCAAGTCTTGATGCCTTGAACTTTCGGCATGGACTAGCTTTTATTTGTTTTAGCTTCTTAGACATTTTTAGTTTAGAAATTTGAGGATAGATGTTCTTGTGATGATGACTTCCAGATTTTGGGGAAAATAATAGTTATTGAATTGATTTTATTAATGAGTTAAGTCTTCCGCATTACTTTCCGTTGATATTATATTGAAATGTTGAAGTTTAGATTGGTTGGTTCGCTCACATAGTAGGTTAAGTGTGGGTGCCAGTCGCGGCTCGGTTTTGGGTCGTGACATTTGATAGTGTATGTTAGTTCCTTAATGGGGCAGAAATGTGTAGGCTATTAGGGTACAATCTTCTCCATAGTTATAATGTTTTCTAGTAATGGATTTAACAAACTTAACAGTGTGGTACTAGTGGCTTATGGAAATGAATATGGTGATTTCAAGTGTGAGTACTAACTAATTAAAGAGTTATCAATTGTATCACATGCTCGTATAATGATATTCGATGTTGTATTAACATTTGAGAAACCAACTAACTTGTAACTACAGACAAATAAGTTAAGCATTGTTTGTAAGGGGAATTTTTAGTGGTGGATTTTTGATTTGATATTAATGTGTTAAGGTTGTTGAGTGTATCTCAAGAAATTTAATAAAGGACAAGTGATTTCATCATAATCTCCAATATAATGAATAAATGTTGAAATGCCAAGCTTGTGGGTAAAGGAAGTCCTAACGTGTATACTTGTGTGAAGGCAATTGAGAATTTTAGTAAGAAAGTACATATAAGATTGAATTAGTTTGAATTAGATTGGTATAGATGGGTTTGAAATATCATGAACATGAAAAGGTTGACTCTGAGATGAGAAAAATGTCTAACGAGCATAACAATAATAAGAATTTGTGATGAAATCGTAATTAAGATGCAACTATACGATAAGGATTGTTGGTTAAATAAATTTTGTATGGTAATAACGACTAGAAAATATATAATGTAGTAGTTTCCACTATTTGATGAGTAATGTGGTTGTATGGAAAGTATAAGAATATGAAGAGACACTGCTCGAATAAAATTTGAAGCATCTACAATCATACTTAAAAAAGTGTGGAATGTAGTGGAGCCTTCAGATAGAGGTGAGAGTAAGTTTATTTTTTTGTCTTATTGCAAAGTCTAAAGGGGTGTCTTCAAATGGATTGAGAACTTGGTTTAGAGACATGTCATTTATTTCAATTTGCTATGATTATGATAATAATGTCACAGGTTCATCATATTTATTAAATACTATTGGATAATACTTGAGAAAAGAGTGTATATACGTTCAACTCGAGTGTGATTATAAATTCTATTGTGATATTGAGTTTGATAATGAGTATAATGGTTCAATTTTTAGCGAAGGATATGATAAGATCGATAAAAAGGCAAAATGAAAAGGTAATACAAATGAATTCATAAAAATCTTCGAGGTATGAGTTAATGTTAATAATGATGGAATTGTGCTACATGGTTGGCAATTTTTTTTTTAGATTTTCATTGTGAGTTATACTTCTGGTTGTGTGTTTTTCAAGGTATGGATTGGTAAGGAAAGAAATGTCGATCACAATGAGTATCAATTACTTGGCAAGACTTAAAAAGAATTTGATTAGTAAATTTTGTTACTTTTGAATGTTATACTTAACGGGGGTTTCAATATATCATGAATTGTTTGTAAAATGATAAGATTGGTAATCAAGTCAGCGAAAGGAAAAAGACAATGGTGTATTGAAGGGTTCAAGATATTTAGAATTTAATGCCATGGAAAGAATCTAAGAAAATTGGAGGAATAAGACTTGTAGTTGATGGATTTATTGATTTTTTTTTGCCAATGAGGTTAGATATGATTGTGAGATATGAACTAGCTCTGTACAACTTACTAGGAGGTTATCATACACTTTCCTAAAGGTTGAGTTTTTGTTGGGTGACAGATAACTATATGTGGAAGATTCAATGTAGTTATGTTGAGCTACATTATTCAAATTATGATAGGTAACTTATTGATGTTTAACGGTGTGGAACTTTTACATAATTAATGAGGATTTGAGGGGATAGAAATTTGTGTTATCACCCTTGGATGAGACTCTTATTTATCATGTGATACTTAAATGGAAAGAGAGAGAGATAAAGTCATAGTTAAAATTTTTTGGAGGTTATAATTTATTTGCTAAGAAGACTTTGATACTAGTGATGGTTTGAGAGTAAGGTAAATGGATGTTGTGGTTATGATGTTTGTTGATATTAAGAGTGTTGACTTCGATGGAGTATTGTGAGAAGTATGTGGAGTTTCACAATCGAGTATGTGTAAGATTGTAATGATATAAGGCTAGTTGCTTGTGGGTGGTTAAAAAAAAAAATCTGATATGGAGTCATTTAACTATAATTGTTTGATTTGTTTACGATGAAAAGAGTATGTTATGTTATCCTGCCTTGATTCTGTACATTTTTATGTAACCACCTACTTCGTTTAAAAAAAAGGTTTAGAGTGTGATTCGTTCCGTGTACTCGTGGTGTTTTTCTACATCTATGGGTGGATTTCTAGTGTTGGATCGGATGTACCGATCCCTTTATATCCTTTTGATAGGGTATGTTCTTTATGAAGACTTAGTTATCTCAATTATGATAGATTTGATGTTTTTTGGTATAGTTAAAGTATACCACTATATCTATCTACACAACCCGTCTTATGAGAACTTATAGAAGAGCTTCCATGAAATTTTTATGGTTATATGAACGAGTTGTTAGAGATTTTGTATTTTGGAGTGTATTATTTGTTGGATGTTTACTTCACTCAATTCTTCTTTGGGTTAGATAAGTTTGAATCTCCTTGATGAATATATGATACCTAAAGGTCAAATTCCTATAACTTAAGACGGGAAAAGATGATGTTTTGAGAAGAGAATTTTTTACAAGATTTGTGATGATTTGTGCATTATGAGTTCTTGATGGTTGTGTTATGGTCCAATTTGTTTCACTTTAGATTGGGTTCATGAGTTAGTTTGTGACTTGATAATCACTCTTGAGTTATAGACCTGTTAAAGTTTGATTGAAAGGTTCAATTCTTAGTAGTTAATCTTGATGACATGGTAGTAAGTAGAAGTTCACTTAGAGAGAAGAACACCAACTAGTAATAACTTAGGCTTTGATAACATCGGTTACTCTTCCTTCATTTACCTTATGTTCGAGGACGAACATGATTTTTAGTGGTGGATATTGTAATGATCCGAAAAGTAATTTTTTTAAAAAAATAATTCATACAAAATTTCAATTGTTACCCATATCGATAGTTGCCTCGACTATTTTGATTAGTTGGTGAAGTTGATTTGAAAATTTTAAACTATTTATTTAACTACAATTACTTAATTAATGCAAATATATTAAACAATTTATTTAATTAGTTAATGGTTAACGGGTCAAGTCCATAGTAATATAATACCTTATAGACCTCTTAACCCAACTTTATTAAACTAATAAAGTAAGTAGGGATTACTAGTTTGATGTCATTAACTATTAAAAGAAACGGTGGCGGAAAACAACTACGAATGCTCCATATACCTAAGGTCGGTATGCTCGTCCCTTTGAAATATTTTGTTATCAATTGAATTGATATGCAGATATCTTAATATATTATTATAATACATTAGTTAGATAAAGAATGGAAGGACATAACGTGTTTGCTGGACATTTATCGATAATGTAAAGCTTATATAGTTGAATTAATGACAACAACTCATATATTTGTTTAATTGAATAAATTGCAGAAATTGAAAGTTCGAATAAAAATGAGAAGGCACGTTTATGGATTATTGAGAGGACACACATTTTTTTATTAATTTATTTGTAATGATTAGAAAATTATATTTCATCAATAATTAGAAGGATGGGATGGAGTATTTAACTAAATAGTTTTTTGGATGCAAGTTATTGGTTTTGTAGTTTCACCATGAACTTGAATTCTTCTTATGATTATCGTATAAAAAAATTAAGTGTTAATAATATTAGAATTAAATAATTAAATATTAGATATATTGTATTATGTGAATGTTATTAAACTATAATATTGGGGGAATTAGATATGTTACGTGGAGTGGGACATTGGTGATGGTTCTTTCTAGGTTTACTTGATTAAATAGGTTATGTTGCTTTGATTAGTTTTTGCACAAATGGAATTAATTAGGGTCATGAGTAATGGTCTTTCTTGGTTTATGTTGTAACGAACTCTTATTCATGCTTCTGATGTTATGTTTTGATGATAGAGTTGTGGTGATTGTTGGTTCAAGTATGTTGATATGCATGTGACTTGATTTGACTTAAGGTGGTTTGGTCTTGTATAGAACATGGAATTGACTTGATGAATATGCATTAATGACTTGTACTAGTGTCTTGAATGTGCATAAGGCTTTCCATATGAAGAGTAGCATGTTTTAAATGAAATGTCCTCTTTAGCATGATTTCAATTGTTTTTCGTTTATATACTCATAATTAATACAAGTGTGTACTAACCCGTCTTTTATTTTTACTACAAATGTAGGATTTGGTCGTTGGGCTTAGTAGAAGGTCATTTGAAGAATACGTGGATTCCTATCTTCCATGTTTGGTAGGTCCTCACTTCCCGATGACGATTCCATTATCTACCTATTAGATGTTGTTTAGTCTTAAAGACACTTTGTTCATTATCTTTAATTTTTGTATTTTAATTATAATGCTTCAATATGGCTATAATTTTTATATAAGCCTATGCCCAAATTACTATATTCTCGTCTAGATTGTTTAATATGAGACAATGTTATAGACTTCTTATGAGATTATATTCCTATACTATGTATGTGAAATAGAATACGAAGGGTCTATGTATACTAGATGAGAATATATATTATGTTTATGCGAGAGGTTTATCCAAGCCTCAAGATAAATATATAAATGTTTTAAATTATACGCACTTTTAACATATGAATATAATGATGAAATCTAAGAGGCTAGACTTAGTCCTCTTCGAGGATGCTGACCCCGTTTATGTCGAGGGGGTGCTCCCCGGATGTGAAAATAGACATTGATTAGGATGACTAGAGGGGTCTAATTAGTATAGGTAGGGATATGGAACCCTATCTAGGAATTGCGCAACTTAACTCTTAAAAGAGTCCTAATAGATTGTCTTATGTATGATGTTTTTATGAAGTATATGATGTTGACTTTACATGATGATGCTCTTATATAATGTTGACATTATTGATGAAAATGTTTAGTCTAAGTTGCTATATGTACTAATGACTATGATGATATATATTGTATGAAGAAAAGCACAACCTATTGTCCTTTATCTTTTTTAGTTTGTTGTGTGGGGTTATGGTACTTCACATAAGCATTGCACTTGTAGGCTTCAGATGGGATTGTTGGTAAAGGTATTGGTGATCTTTTGTTGATATGAACTATTGAACTTGTTATGTTATGTTGATGTTGATATGGTTTATTTATGAGTTGTACTGATTACAAAAATGACTTATATGAACATGAATTATTGTGATCCTTATGTTTTATATGCTCTTTTGTATGTGCATTTAATGTATTTCAAATGACTTAGTATGTTTTCTAAAATAAATGTCCCCTTTCATGCATGTTTCAAATGTTTTGTGTGCTCATTTCCATACTTAGTAAAAATGGTGTACTAACCCATATTTTCAATTTCAACAATTAAGTAAGTTCCGGCCGTTAAGTTTCAAGAAGGCCAGTGGAAGAAGACTTTGATCCTCTTTTTCTCCAAGTTTTGTAGGTCCTCACTATCTGAGGATGATGCTACTATCTAGCTATTTGATGTTGTTATAGTCTAAAGACATTTATTTTCCTTCTCTTTCATTTTAAGAATATTGTTGTACATGTCTATATGTGGCTTTTGTTGTAATGAAGTATGGGCTATGCCCAAATGTTGCACTCATTTGAGATGATTTGAATGTGAGACTTTACTATTAGCCTATCTTTATATATTTTGTATGTGGCATAAAAGTAGAAGCCTATGTAAGATAGAGTCCAAGTAATCTCCATATGTACATATGTTTTTAACGAGACATCGTACACCTCATTATGATTATGTTAAAAGTTATATTTTTTCCATATTGTTATAACCTATGATATATTATGAAGAATACTAAGAGGCTAGTCTTAGTTCTCTCCAAGGACGAACACGCCGATTACGTATAGGGGTCCGCCCCAAATGTGATATGAATGATTATGACTTAAGCTAATATATGTTGAATGGAAAGATCCCTAGCAAGGGTAGCTTTGACAATTGCTTAGGTAGTCTTGATGAGGGTGTATGAGTGGTCACTTAAAATCTTACTTAGGTTAATCCTTATGTAAGATTAGGTGGTATTATAATGATATGGAAAGGGAATAATCTCATCTTAGCTAGTTTTAAGGATTATTTTGGTGTGCTTGAATAGGGTGTATGGGCAGTCTATTAATTCCTTACTTAAGTAAGTCTAAGGATACGATTTGGTGGGAGGTATATATGCTTTTATTGTTTGAAGTAATGTCAATGCTATATTGTGGATTACATGGAATGTTTATTATATGTGACGATTGATGTAAAAGTAGTTCTTATACTTATGTTATGATGTTTTCTTCAATAAGAGCATATTATATGCAAATGTTCGTTTTGGTATGATTTTATTGTATATTACATACTTAGTACATTCAATGTGCTAATTCGATATGTTTTTTACTTATCAAGGTGTAGGTGGCAAGTGAGGAGTCTCATTGGAAGAAAAGATTTGAAATGTCATCCTTTCAAGTAAGATTTTGTATGTACTCACATGATTCGAGGACATTTTCATGTTTTAGTTTTTCTTTTCGAAAGACGTTATAATAGATTTATAACTTATATTTTGTTGTTGTATGGGATGTGACCCTAAGATGTTCGTGTGACTAAGAATTCTATAATGAGACATAGTGTTCTTGTATCTTCAATAAAATAGATATGAAATATTGTTATTGAAAGTTTTAATTCCACACTACTTTTCATCTTTATAAGTAATGAATGATGTCTAAGGGCTTGTACAAGATCTCCGAAAGGTTGAGTATGCGTTTTGGAAATTTTTGATATCATTTCTTCTACTATATACCCTCGGGTCTTACAGAATGCTAATGCAACTCCTCCAGTTCCAAATCAGGAAGTTTTGTATGAAAAGTTTTGGAAGGCCATTCAATTGTTGGCTCAAACATTGACTAAGAAGAAAAATCAGCAAGTTCCCATTTATGCATATGTTAACGTTAGGTTAGCATCAGCTAGAGTTTTAGAGTTTGTTAGGATGAAAACACCTGAGTTTTTAGGGTCTCAATTTCGACAAGATCCCCAAAACTTCATAGATTGGGTCAAGAATATAGACCAATAAATAGAGGGTTTAGTTGGAATATTTAAATCATAAGGATGTGGCTCACATTTTCTTTACTTAGTGGAAGGAAAATAGTGGTACCTATGCGACTCTTATCACTTAGGATGTTTTATTGAGACTTTTCGGAATAATTTCTTCCCAAGAGAGTTAAGGGAGGAAAAAGCTCAGGAGTTCATCAACATAAGGCAATGTATCATGACATTCCAAGAGTGTGGACTGAATGGATAAGTTTCTACAAATGCAAATGATGCTGCAAAATATGAATACTCTAGGCTAATGACTCATGCAGAGCAGGTTGAGAGAGATAAGCTTAGGGAACATGAGAAGGGGAACAAGAAGGCTAAAACTGGGAACTATGAGTATTCCTAGTACAAATAGGGTGGTGGAAATCTCTCGCAATCTTAATAGATATCTACCGCTCCAAAAGGTTCATCAACCAGGGCCCCATTACATTAATTATTGATGGATTAGAAAGGTAGATCATTAGGCTCTATGTCTTAATGGAGTTTTTTAAATAGAAGAACCTACCAACTTACCAAAATTTGTAACGACCTGTTTAGTCGTTTTGAGCAGCAGATTTTATTCTGGAAAAACTGGGCCATACGATGGACACCACGACGGACCGTCACAAGCACGACGGCCCGTCGAGGGTGTATCGTTGCAACATACTTAGAAATTCTGAAAATGGGCACTGAAAATCGACTCTCTGTAAATTGTGACGGACCTGCAGGACGTGCCGTCACAGCCACGACGGACCGTCGTGAGCTCCCGTTGCAAAACACTTCAACTTTTGGGAATTCGGTACAAGAAACGAGTTTCTGACCGTCATGACGGAGTGCAGGACGGACCGTCACAGGCGTGACGGACCGTCACAGAACACTTGGTGAAAAATAGGATTTTGGCCTCTGCGACGACCTGTGTGACGGACCGTCGCAGGCACGACGGGCCGTCACAGGTTGCGCAAATCCCAGGCAGTTTAGGATTTCTCCACACGTTTTAAGGGTCGTTTTGGACTATTCTTTCCTTAATTATAAAGATTGAGGGTTAATATTAATAGTCTAATTACTTGGGGGTTCAAAGAGGTAACCTTAAGTTAATTAGTGGGTTTTATTGTCCTCTTTTACACTTAATTAAATTGTAATTAGGGTAAAGGAAAGAGGGTTTGAATAAAACAAAAAGAGAAAGAACAGAAAGAGAGAGAGAAATCGATCAAGAGGGAGGAGAAAACAGGAGCTTGGGAATTTGCTTGTTGATCACTAGTCTTCGGTGGAGGTAGGTTATGGTTTATGTTACGATATTCGTAGTGAACTCTTAATAGTGAATGTTATGTGTTGATAGTATTGTAAACCCTGCTATGTGCTTAAATTGTATGCTTGCATGATTATGATTATGAAATTGTGATGAATTAACAAAGCATGATGAAGCTATTGAATCCCAAATCTTGAAAGAACCCTAATTCGCTTGATATATTATATAATTTGAATGATGATGCCTTAGTATGAAAGAAGGCTTGATAAATTATATAATGAGAATGATGATGCCTTAGTGTAAAAGAAGGCTTGATGAATTAGGGGATCGGGTGCCACGTTCCGGTACCAGGATAGAATGAATATGAGGACCGGAGTGTCACGTTCCGACACCAGGATAGAATATGGATCGGGTGCCACGTTCCGGTACCAGGATAGAATGAATATGAGGATCGGAGTGTCACGTTCCGACACCAGGATAGAATATGGATCGGGTGCCACGTTCCGGTACCAGGATAGAATGAATATGAGGATCGGAGTGTCACGTTCCGACACCAGGATAGAATATGAGGATCGGAGTGTCACGTTCCGACACCAGGATAGTATATGGATCGGGTGCCACGTTCCGGTACCAGGATAGTATATGAGGATCGGAGTGCCACGTTCCGGCACCAGGATAGAATTAGAGGAGCGGAGTGTCACGTACCGACACAAGAGGAAGAAAGATAATGAATCTTGAAAGATAATGAATATACTCAATCTAATGAACTTAATTCCCAAATGAGTATGGTATTGAGGCTTGAGTCCTCATGTGTGAACTCGACGGAAATTGTTAATGATAAAGTAATTGCTGTTGCTACATGTTGAGTATTGTAGTTGATTTACATTATTATTGATATATATTGTTCCCTATTTTGAGTTATCCGATGATATCTACTCAGTACGTGTGGTTGTACTGACCCCCCTACTTTTATGTTTTCCTCTTTGTTATTTGTGTAATGCAGCAAACGTTCCGTCAACTTCGACTCAGCAGTAGATCAAGCCAGTCTTCACTCCATCGGAAATTCAGGGTGAGCTAATGCGTCTAGCTTGGACTGGATCTTCTTCTTCAAGTCTTGATGCCTTGAACTTCCGGCATGGACTAGTTTTTACTTGTTTTTAACTTTTTAGACATTCTTAGATTAGTAAATTGAGATAGATGTTCTTGTGATGATGACTTCCAGATTTTGGGGATAATAATAATAGTTTGAGTTGTTTTTATTAATGAGTTTAAGTCTTCCGCATTTCTTTTGTTGATATTGTATTAAAATGTTAAGGTTTAGAGTGGTTGGTTCGCTCACATAGGAGGGTAGTGTGGGTGCCAGTCGCGTCCCGATTTGGGTCGTGACAAACTTGGTATCAGAGCATTAGGTTCGTGGGTCTCATCACACAAGAACAGGTCTAGTAGAGTCTTAAAGAACGGTAGGGGGACGCCTTTACTTTTCTTTGAGAGGCTATAAGACTTTAGGAAAATTCCATTCTTTCATTCTTCCTTTCGTGCTACTAGTTGAGTCCAATTGGTATCTAGGTGATACAAATTGGTATCTGACCATCTTCATTCTATTTCGCAGATGGTTAGAACTAGAGCAACGACTGCACCAGCAGCAACAACGGAAAGACATGAAACGACTGAGCCAGCCACTGGGGCTGTGGCTCGAGGGAGAACAACGGCACGAGGCCGTGGAAGAGGTCGTGGGAGGACGTCCTCTAGAGGGAGAGGACGAGCCCCTAGCCCATCTGATACTAGGGCAGTGACTCCTCCACCGACCGAGGATGTGGTAAGAGAGGGTGAGGAAGGGGAGACTGAACAAGTGCAACATGAGGAAATGCCACCCCAACCTACCCCAGAGATGATCAACCAGGTACTTGCTTATCTTAGCGGGTTATCCGATCAGGGTCAGGCACCTCCAGTGGTTTCTGCACCAACACCTCCGGCTTCAGAGATACAACATGCGTCTACTATGGCTTCCCGCATGGATGCACCATTGGGAATAGGCACATTTCCACGTCTGACTACTGGGCCTATTATGACAAATGATCAACATGAACTTTTCAGTAAGTTCATGAAATTGAAACCTCCAGTATTTAAGGGTGCAGAATCAGAGGATGCCTACGATTTTCTGGTTGATTGTCATGAGCTACTACACAAGATGGGTATAGTAGAGAGGTTTGGTGTCGAGTTCGTGAGCTATCAGTTTCAAGGGAACGCCAAAATGTGTGGTGGCGTTCACATGTGAGTGTCAACCAACGGAGGCACCACCTATGACTTGGGAATCATTCTCTAGTTTATTCATGGAAAAGTATATCCCCGCACTTTGAGGGATAGGAAGAGGGATGAATTCTTGAGTCTAGAGCAAGGCCGAATGACGGTTAATGCATACGAGGCTAAATTTCGCGCACTATCCAGATATGCCACCCAACTCTGTTTCAGTCCACAAGAACGGATCCGCCGTTTTGTGAAAGGGTTGAGGTCAGAATTGCGGATTTCAGCCTTACAGATAGCGGCAACGCAACATCCTTCCAAAGAGGTGGTAGATTTTGTGATTGAGGTGGAAGGAGTGAAGCCAGACGACTTCACCACGACATCGACATCAAAAAGGTTTCGAAGGGGAGGTGAGTTTAATGGTTCTTATTCTAGAGGACAGAACTCCGGAAGTCACTCAAATCGACCAATACAGTCTTCACTACAGACTGTAGTTGGGGGTCCACCTCAGAACGGTCAACACTTCTATGAGAGGCCGACGCGTGAACCCAGAGAATGTTATGGGTGTGGAGAGATTGGACACATTAAGAGGTACTGTCCAAACCAGAGTTACAGACCCCCGATAGCTAGAGGTAGGGGCGGTCATGGTAGAGGCCGTTTTTCTGGAGGGCGTGGTGGCCGAGGTAATGGTGGTCACCAAAACGGCAGAGGTGATGGGCAAATGGAGCCACTACTACACAACATGGTAGGGGCAACGGACAGACAAATAATGGGGCTCATTGCTACGCTTTCCCTGGGAGATCTGAAGCGGAGCGTCTGATGCTGTTATCACAGGTAATCTTTCGGTTGTGATTGCATGGCATCTGTAGTATTTGATCCCGGATCCACATTCTCTTATGTATCTTCCTCATTTGCTAATGGCCTAAATTTGCATTGTGAATTACTTGACATACCTATTCGTTTTCTACTCCGGTGGGTGAGTCGGTGATAGTTGAAAGGGTATATAGGTCTTGTTTGGTGAATTTTGTGGGAGAAACACTTATGTAGACTTGGTTATTTTAGAAATGGGTGACTTTGATGTAATTCTGGGTATGACTTGGCTTTCTCCGAATTTTGCGATTCTGGATTGTAATGCTAAACAGTGACGTTAGCCAAGCCTGGGGCAGATCCGTTAGTGTGGGAGGGGACTACACTTCCAATCCGGTGCGTATCATCTCATTTATTCGTGCTCAGAAGATGGTTAGTAAGGGTTGTCTAGCTTTCTTGGCACATCTTAGGGATGACACCACCCAAGTACCCTCAATTGAGTCGGTTTCGGTAGTCTGTGAATTTTTGGATGTGTTCCCTGCCGATCTTCCCGGTATGCCACCGGATAGGGATATTGACTTCTGTATCGATCTTGAACCCGGTACGCCCCATTTCTATACCCCCTTATAGAATGGCTCCCGCGGAGTTAAGAGAGTTAAAAGCACAACTTCAAGAGTTGTTGAACAAAGGCTTTATTAGACCAAGTGCATCTCCTTGGGGTGCTCGTTTTGTTTGTAAAGAAGAAGGATGGGAGTTTTCGGATGTGCATCGACTACAGACAGTGAACAAGGTAACTATTAAGAACAAGTACCCCATTCCTCGCATTGATGACTTGTTCGATCAGTTACAAGGTGCATGTGTCTTCTCAAAAATGACTTGAGATCGGTTACCACCAATTGAAAATACGAGCAACGGATGTGCCAAAGACTGCTTTTCCGAACTAGGTATGGGCATTATGAATTTGTGGTAATGTCTTTTGGTCTGACAAATGCCCCTGCTGCCTTTATGAGCTTGATGAACGGGATTTTCAAGCAATATTTGGACCTCTTTGTGATTGTGTTTATTGATGATATACTGATATACTCGAAGAGTAAGAAAGAACATGAGGAGCATTTGAAAATGGGTGTTAGAGTTGTTGAGAAAGAAAAAGCTTTATGCGAAATTCTCCAAGTGTGAGTTTTGGCTAGATTCAGTGTCCTTCTTGGGACACGTGGTTTCTAAGGATGGAGTGATGGTGGATCCATCTAGATTGAGACGGTAAAGAATTGGGAAGACCTACAAACGTGTCAGAAATAAGGAGTTTTGTGGGGGTTAGCTAGCTACTACCGCCGATTCGTCAAGGGATTCTCTTCCATTGCTTCCCAATTGACGAACTTGACTAAGCAGAATGTTCCAGTTGTATGGTCAGATGAATGTGAGGAAAGCTTTCAGAAGCTTAAGACTTTGTTGACTACCGCACCTATCCTTACCTTGCCAGTAGAGGGTAAAAACTTCATTGTTTATTGTGACGCATCCTATTCTGGGTGGGGTTGCAGTACTAATGCAAGAGAAGAATGTGATTGCTTATGCTTCGAGGCAATTAAAGGTGCATGAACGCAACTATCCGACCCATGATTTGGAGTTGGCCCGCGGTAGTATTTGCACTAAAGCAATGGAGACACTACTGTATGGGGTTAAGTGTGAGGTCTATACGGATCATCGTAGTCTACAGTATGTCTTCACTCAGAAAGACTTGAACTTGAGACAGAGGAGATGGATGGAACTACTGAAGGACTACGACATCACTATCTTGTATCATCCGGGGAAGGCTAATGTTGTAGCGGATGCTCTAAGTAGAAAGGCCGGAAGCATCGGAAGTCTAGCTCATTTGCAAGCTTCTAGACGCCCGTTGGCTAGAGAGGTGCAGATTCTGGCTAATGACCTTATGAGGTTAGAAATAAATGAGAAGGGAGGATTGTTAGCTTGTGTAGAGGCAAGATCTTCTTTTCTTGACCAGGTTAAGGGGAAACAGTTTGATGATGAGAAGCTAAGTCGAATCCGAGATAAAGTGTTACAAGGAGAGGCTAAGGAAGCAATAATCAATGAGGAAGGTGTTTTGAGGATTAAGGGAAGGGTATGCGTACCCCGCATCGATGATTTGATCACCACTATTCTTACAGAGGCTCATAGTTCCGGATACTCTATACATCCTGGTGCAACCAAGATGTACCGCGACCTAAAGCAACACTTCTGGTGGAGTAGAATGAAGCGAGATATTGTTGAGTTTGTTTCCAAATGTCCAAATTGTCAACAAGTAAAGTATGAACACCAGAGGCCTGGAGGAACACTTCAGAGAATGCCCATTCCTGAATGGAAGTGGGAGAGAATCGCGATGGACTTCGTGGTTGGCCTTCAAAGACAATGGGTAAGTATGACTCCATTTGGGAGATTGTTGATAGGTTAACTAAGTCTGCACATTTCATTCCGGTCAAGGTGACTTACAATGCAGAGAAGTTAGCAAAAATCTACATCTCAGAAATCGTTCGATTGCATGGGGTTCCACTCTCAATCATATCTGATAGAGGTACGCAGTTTACTTCTAAGTTTTGGAGAACCTTACATGCTGAATTAGGTACTAGATTGGACCTTAGTACTGCATTTCATCCTCAGACCGATGGTCAGTCTGAGCGAACGATTCAAGTGTTGGAGGATATGCTTCGCGCGTGTGTGATAGAGTTTGGTGGCCATTGGGATAGCTTCTTACCATTGGCAGAGTTTTCATACAATAATAGCTATCACTCCAGTATTGATATGGCTCCATTTGAAGCATTGTATGGGAGGAGGTGTAGATCTCCCATTGGTTGGTTTGACGCCTTTGAAGTTAGACCTTGGGGGACTGATTTGTTGAGAGATTCTATGGAGAAGGTGAAAGCTATTCAAGAGAAGCTTTTGGCGGCACAAAGTAGACAAAAGGAGTATGCAAACCGAAAGGTTAGAGACTTGGAGTTCATGGAAGGTGAACAAGTCTTGTTGAAGGTTTCACCCATGAAAGGGGTGATGCGGTTTGGCAAAAGAGGTAAGCTAAGTCCAAGGTATATTGGACCATTTGAGGTACTTAAGCGAATAGGGGAGGTGGATTATGAATTTGCCTTGCCCCCAGGGCTCTCCGGAGTGCATCCGGTGTTTCATGTGTCCATGTTGAAGAAATACCACGGAGATGGAAACTACATTATCCGTTGGGATTCAGTTTTGTTGGATGAGAACTTGACTTATGAAGAGGAACCGGTTGCTATATTAGGTAGAGAAGTTCACAAGTTGAGGTCGAGAGAGATTGCATCCATCAAGGTTCAATGGAAGAATCGACCGGTTGAAGAAGCTACTTGGGAGAAGGAGGCGGATATGCAAGAAAAATACCCACATCTGTTTACAGATTCAGTTACTCCTTTTCGCCATTGTTTTTCCTCTTTTGATCGTTCGGGGACGAACGATGGGTAAATTGGTATCTATTGTAACGACCTGTTTAGTCGTTTTGAGCAGCAGATTTTATTCTTGAAAAACTGGGCCATACGACGGACACCACGACGGACCGTCACAGGCACGACGGCCCGTCGAGGGTGTATCGTTGCAACATACTTAGAAATTCTGAAAATGGGCACTGAAAATTGACTCTCTGTAAATTGTGACGGACCTGCAGGACGTGTCGTCACAGCCACGACGGACCGTCGTGAGCTCCCGTATCAAAACACTTCAACTTTTGAGAATGTGGTACAAGAAACGAGTTTCTGACCGTCATGACGGAGTGCAGGACGGACCGCCACAGGCGTGACGGACCGTCACAGAACACTTGGTGAAAAATAGGATTTTGGCCTCGCGACGACCTGTGTGACGGACCGTCGCAAGCACGACGGGCCGTCACAGGTTGCGCAAATCCCAGGCAGTTTAGGATTTCTCCACACGTTTTAAGGGTCGTTTGGACTATTCTTTCCTTAATTATAAAGATTGAGGGTTAATATTAATAAGTCTAATTACTTGGGGTTTAAAAGAGGTAACCTTAAGTTAATTAGTGGGTTTTATTGTCCTCTTTTACACTTAATTAAATTGTAATTAGGGTAAAGGAAAGAGGGTTTGAATAAAACAAAAGAGAAAGAACAGAAAGAGAGAGAGAAATCGATCAAGAGGGAGGAGAAAACAGGAGCTTGGGAATTTTCTTGTTGATCACTAGTCTTCGGTGGAAGTAGGTTATGGTTTATGTTACGATATTCGTAGTGAACTCTTAATAGTGAATGTTATGTGTTGATAGTATTGTAAACCCTGCTATCTGCTTAAATTGTATGCTTGCATGATTATGATTGTGAAATTGTGATGAATTAACAAAGCATGATGAAGCTATTGAATCCCAAATCTTGAAAGAACCCTAATTCGCTTGATATATTATATAATGAGAATGATGATGCCTTAGTGTAAAAGAGGGCTTGATGAATTAGGGGATCGGGTGCCACGTTCCGGTACCAGGATAGAATGAATATGAGGATCGGAGTGTCACGTTCCGACACCAGGATAGAATATGGATCGGGTGCCACGTTCCGGTACCAGGATAGAATGAATATGAGGATCGGAGTGTCACGTTCCGACACCAGGATAGAATATTGATCGGGTGCCACGTTCCGACACCAGGATAGAATATGAGGATCGGAGTGTCACGTTCCGACACCAGGATAGTATATGGATCGGGTGCCACGTTCCGGTACCAGGATAGTATATGAGGATCGGAGTGCCACGTTCCGGCACCAGGATAGAATTAGAGGAGCGGAGTGTCACGTACCGCCACAAGAGGAAGAAAGATAATGAATCTTGAAAGATAATGAATATACTCAATCTAATGAACTTAATTCCCAAATGAGTATGGTATTGAGGCTTGAGTCCTCATGTGTGAACTTGACGGAAATTGTTAATGATAAAGTAATTGCTGTTGCTACATGTTGAGTATTGTAGTTGATTTACATTATTATTGATATATTGTTCCCTATTTTGAGTTAGTCGATGATATCTACTCAGTACGTGTGGTTGTACTGACCCCCTACTTTTATGTTTTCCTCTTTGTTATTTGTGTAATGCAGCAAACGTTCCGTCAACTTCGACTCAGCAGTAGATCAAGTCAGTCTTCAATCCATCGGAAATTCAGGGTGAGCTAATGCGTCTAGCTTGGACTGGATCTTCTTCTTCAAGTCTTGATGCCTTGAACTTCCGGCATGGACTAGTTTTTACTTGTTTTTAACTTTTTAGACATTCTTAGATTAGTAAATTGAGATAGATGTTCTTGTGATGATGACTTCCAGATTTTGGGGATAATAATAATAGTTTGAGTTGTTTTTATTAATGAGTTTAAGTCTTCCGCATTTCTTTGTTGATATTGTATTAAAATGTTAAGGTTTAGATTGGTTGGTTCGCTCACATAGGAGGGTGAATGTGGGTGCCAGTCGCGTCCCCGATTTGGGTCGTGACAAGATCAGTTCATCTTTTCGCCTGATTTTTTTATTTTAGATTGTGAGACTGATGATGAAATTTCCATTATTTTTGGAAGACCATGATAAGCAACTAGGAGAGCATTAGTGGATGTCGAAAGTGGGTTTTAAAATATGCGTAAACTATGATTAGGTCACGTTCAATACTTTCAAATCAATGAACCAAAAAATTGATATACATATGCTGATCCTAGTTATGTTTGCCTGCATCATATGACGATGCCAGCCAAGTGAAATCAATACATTAATGTACGAGCATGCAAGTTGGAATGCTAAAATACAACATAGGCTTGAAAGGAAATGTAAAGATCATACCTGACTCAACTTCACTCAACATAATTGAACTCATTCCAATGTAGAACATTTTAAAACAAGTGCAATATAAAGAAACATTTTTAAAACAATGTTCTGTGTATGCAAAGATACATACAACTATGAGATGTATGTAAATAAAAAATAAATTGATGTATATAAAATATAAAAAAAAACTCCAGAAGTTTCTCAAACCGAAAACCATCACATAAGAACTACAATGATGATATGAAACATTACCTCGCGCTGCCAAGAACCAACATATACCTTACTATCAATATAGGACCTAACTTAACTTAGTGGATCCACGAGTTCATGCAAAATGATTCATCTAAAAAGTAGGAACCCTTTCTACCTATGATGACTACACGGTTTATGAGGGATTGAGTTAATATGAGCTCACATCCCCATATCACTTCTCAATACTACTACAAAAATATATTTAACTCATAAAATATACATAGATCGTACATTCGGGAAACAATTTTGTCTTGTTTGAGATAATTACGCCTGCTAAGCATAAAATCTCTCTTGGAAATTAAAGTTTCCCCTCATGCTTCATTTAGAAAGTGATTACTCTTGTTAGAAATCTTGCTCGAAGGCTCTTTGAAAATCTCATTTTCCGTTCCTACTTAAATATGAAAACATTTTAAATATTTTTAGAAATACTTAATCCCCATATAATTTTGAAGAAATGAATCAATTTTACGCTTTAATGAAATTAAAATGTATGTCTTAAACGAAATTTAAAATATTTAGAAAAGACGTTTGAAAAACTTTAAGAGCTTCTAGTAACTTGACTCTTGACTTCTATTGACTTTGACATTAACTTATCTTTACTTGACTCTTAAATGGTCCTTGAATTTAATTATGGATTAACGGATTGAGATTTGTGATTGGAAAGATCTTATGATGTTCAAGAATGATTTTAGATATCTGAGGATGAGGAATGACCGAAAATAAGTATTTGAGGGTAGGTTCAGAGGTGGAGAGCTTTGAGAATTAAGTTTCGAAAATGACTTTTGATGAAGAACACTCTGTGACAGCTCTGCAACGCAAAACAAAATCTCCCTAATCTTTGAACCTTCTCTGCGACGTGCCATTGATGCCAGTCTTTTGACAAAATTTCTTCTTCATATTTTCATCTCTAAACCCTCTAATCTCCATGGGTTCTTTTAGCCAATACATATAATCCAGTAAATATTCAAAGTACATCATATTATAGTAAAAATCAAACTTAAAAATATATTAGCATCCAACAACTCCTAAACGAATTCAATGAAACGAGAATTTAATGGAACTTCAACAAATCCATCAAGAACTCAATTTCTAAGCTTTCAAGAACTTAAATTCATTGAAATAAATCACGATGGTTTGTGGTCGAATTAATACAATGTTATGTGACCTCAAATACCTTTTTAGGGATCACCCCCGATGAAATCCACAAGCTAAGCTTCGACAATCTTGACGAACCTTGACATTCTTCTCCTTTATCCTCTTCTCTCCTCTTTTTTCAGATCATTCAAAACCCTAACTCTATTGGTAAAAGTGTAAACTAATCTAATAATACCCTTATTTAATAAAAAACATTGAACAAAAATAATTAGGTAAGGAAAAGACCAAACTACGCCTTCAAAATTCGGATATTATTTCACGTATTCGAACAACCCAACTTCCAGAGGCATGTCTCATTCATACAAACTTGAAATTGGACAAACTCAATGTCTTTGGAAATATTATTCCAAATAAATTACAACCATATCTTGAATCACTCCAAAATTATCTTGATCTAGGAATTAGGGACGTTTCAAGTTGACCGAATTTCACTTTTCCTAACTTAAAAAAATTTCAAGATTTTTTAGTTATTTCCAAATATGACTTTTTCTATTTCTTTGGTTATTCTTAGATGTTTCTAATTGCACGAAGTTACAATATATCGCCCGTGGAAATATTCTTTTTCGAATGAGATTATTCTTACTAGGCTAAAGGTGGTAACGTTAAGTCCAAACACCCCACAAGCAAATGTGAATAAACATGCAAACTTATTAGTCATTACTAATAAAGGATTAGTAACTAAATTAGGAACTTATCCGGACTCAAACAGATGCAGATTTTCTCTTCTTCATATCTTCCTATTCTTCCCAGTAACTTCCTCAAAAACAGATTCTTCTATAGAACATTAACTGATATTTCATCCTTAGTCCTCAACTTGTGAACATGGTTGTCTAGGATTTGAACAAAAATATCTTCATAAGATAAAATATATTTGATCACAATATCTTTGATTGATATAATGAATGAAGGTTCGCCCATGCACTTCTTCAACATGAGGATATGCAACCCCGGATGAAACGCTGCTAACTCATGTGGTAGTTACAATTCATAAGCTACCTTGCCAATTATTTTGTAAAATCTATAAGAACAAACATAACAGGGACTAAGTTTCCCCTTCTTACAAAACCTCATAACTACCTTCGTGGGTGGAAGTTTCAAGTATACCCAATCACACAATCCACCTTGATACCACATAACACTCTTTCAACACTAGGAGAATTTTATTAAAGAATTGAAAGAGTCCTAGTTTGACTAATTCCCAAACTAAAATTCATAATCCAAGGAAAACTCTCATTCCTCACGTCTATCTCCTCAACACTCCCGATCAAACCATTCTTTTTATCACGTTCTGCCTAAACCACGTAAAAGAACAAAATAATAACCAAAGTTCTTCACACTTGAAGAACTCACAACGAAAATTACAACCAAACAACTAATCGAAAACGTCACGCAAGAGGGAGAATTATTCCGGCGAATTGGTGTTGAAGTTGAGGGAATTTGGACGTGATTTTTGAAGAATGTTTTGGGCAGCAAGTCAAGGTTTTAACTACTTAAAAAGGTATGGGTTTTCTTACTCTTGGTCACTTTCCAAGAGACCCTTAGGAATAAGATGAATCTACTCGGAAAACCTGGGCTGTTCCCCTTTACATGTTCCCTGTCACTAGCTCCCGTCGATATGTAGGTTGGGTATGTTTGCTTGTAAAAATTAGGGATGTAATGTATTTTCATGTTGATTAAGTTCATGTATGTATGTTTGGAATAACGTGAATGCTACGCATGTTGTTCGAAATTATGGTTGTATTCTTACAGGCACAAACTTGTATAAATCGTGATGTTCATATGAAGTAGAATGGGACTGATTTGAATGGAAATTATTAGCTAAATGAATACATGATAATGCACCTAAAGATTTACTAAATGATCCATGAATTACCCTAAAAACAAACATGAAAACGTTGATGAAAATCAGCTGAAAAACGTGCAAAATTTCCAGAATTTTGTTGATGAGTTTCGACCAAGATAAGTGATGTAAAAATTATAATTTGAGTGCAAAATCTTTCTAGAATGTGATCTTAAAAATGCACCTAAAGAACTCCCTAAAAACTACTCCAAATTTATACACATTTAACGTGAAAGAGGTGATAAAATATGCTGCAAAAATGTGATCAAAATTCCAGCACTTTGATGTTAGATTCCAGCACTTTGATGAT